>CM029941.1:101344935-103744935 GCA_017639245.1 Myiopsitta monachus | reverse complement strand
GACATGACATATGTGAAAGGTGCAATAGCAAATAGCCCTAACTAAAACAAGCACACATTTTACTCCAGATTCTCAGGCAATGTCTAGGAACTGAGAGAATGAGCTTACCATATGTGTGAAAAAGCCAGAAGACCTGCTTTCTGGATAGCTCACTAATTCTGGTATTTTTGCATCCATTTGGGTCAGCAAGGTCATAAAATATGACCTTTCCATTTTGCAAAGTTTCTTCTAAGTCATTCTTTTAAGAGCTTCTTTAATCTGTTCTTAACCAGAAACAGTGGGGTTATCTCGGTTGGCCACCTTTTAAATGTTCATGCCCATTTACAGACTCTAGCTGAAAATCGGTATGATTTTCAATAGGAAAAGAAGAGTTAAATTAGGCTAAAGCCTATTCTAATTTAATTCAGTTTTTGCTAATACTGAAAATACATTGTATCTGACATTGTTTAACGTTTCAGAATTTGCTTAATCAGAAAAGTCTTATGAGAGCAAGTTTCTCTGATGATGGCGAGCCTGTTTCCTTTGGAGGCTGCAGAAAAGGCATCTGTACCCCAGGAGAAGCCACACATGGGCTCTTCCTGCAACTCCCTTTCCCTGTGCGGCTGCAGTAAATTTGCTGCTTGACTGCAACACTGAAACTATCTGTCAAGTCCAAAGCAGAAACAGAGTTTGAAAAGCAAACATGATCTGTGATCAATATCCTAACAAATCCAAAGGAAGCCCCAGCTCCCGAAGGGTTAATCCAGAGAAGAAAAGGCATCCACATGTTTAGTGAGTTAATGTGTTTATTGACGGGGAGGCCTTTAAGTCCTCAACAGGGAAAAGCTTAGGTAAATGACCTGAAGTTCAAGCCAGACAGCCTGGTTTGGGTGGAATGTGGTTGTATTTTATGGCTGGTTTACTTTTTGGACCCCTGGGGAGTGAAGCCCACACTGGCGCAGGGATGTTACCAGAACAGGGAGCATCTGGGCTGCCCAGCGCAGACACACAGCAGGTGCCTAGTCCCAGGGAAAAGATGTTGTTCTAGTATCCATCTGGTGTAAATCAGCGCCTTTCAGAATGTTGTGATTGTGTTTGATAACAGACTACAGTGTATCCATCCACCAAAACTCTGCACTCAAGCCCTGGACACCTGAGCTGATTTCTGTAGGAGTGTTCTGTAATGTACAAACAGTTCACTCCTGAGAGCACATCTCTGGTTTGCGCATCCACTTCACAACCGGGAGCTACTTCCCCTCTTCTATAGCTTTGCTGGGCATCCGTAAAGCTGCCTGTGAGCCCAAGACCATGCTAGCAATTGCTCTGGACCACCTTAACTCCCCATGTCTACCACTGTGGCTGCATGCTTGATGCAAGGGTCAGGGGCTGGGTGTCCACCTGCTAATAGAGTGTAACCAACATTGTCCTCAGATTGCTGGAGTAAGGAGACAATGCCCAGCTCCTGCTGATAGCCATACCCTGGGGACGGATATTGGCATAATTGGAAAACTGCCAGTCTGGGTGGTGATGAAAGTGAGTGATAGCACCCACAGGCTGTTTTACTGCAGCTGGGGAGCAGTTCTGGAGTTTCCATAATGGAAGTTCCATGGCTGGTCCCCATGCACTGGCATGAGGATCTTGCCGTCACACTAAGTGTGAGGGAGCTGTGGATTACATATGGTTCCTTCTGCCATGGCACATTTGAAATTATTTAAAAAAAAAGAAAAATTACAAAACACAGACATTGCCAGAATTTAAAAAATCTTGGAGTGGATTCTCCTGGAAGGCATGCTGAGGGGCACATGAAAAACAAGCAGCTGCTTGGGGACAACCAGCATGGCTTCACTAAGGGGAAATCCTGCCTGACCAATCTGGTGGCCTCCTATGATGGAGCTATGGAACTGATGGACAGGGGTAGAGCAGTTGATGTCATCTACCTGCACTTGTGCAAAGCGTTCAACACTGTCCCACACGACATCCTTGTCTCTTAAGTTGGAGAGACATCAATTTGATAGGTGGACCACTGGGTGGATAAAAAACTGGCTGGATGGCCGCATGCAAAGAGTTGTGCTCAATGGCTCAGTGTCCAGCTGGAGACTAGGAACGAGTGGTGTTCCTCAGGGATCAGTGTTGGGACCTACCCTGTTTGACGTCTTTGTTGGTGGCATAGACAGTGGGATTGAGTGCGCCCTCAGCAAGTTTGCCGATGACGCCAAGCTGTGTGGTTCAGTTGATACACTGGAGGGAAGGAATGCCATCCAGAGGGACCTTGACATGCTTGTGAGGTTGGGCTGAGGCCAACCTGGTGAAGTTTAACCATGCCAAGTGCAAGGTCCTACACCTGGGTTGGTGCAATCCCAGGCATAGCTCCAGGTTGGGCAGAGAAGAGATTCCGGGCAGCCCTGTGGAGAAGGACTTGGGGGTGTTGGTCGATGAGAAAATGAACATGAGGCAGCAGTGTGCACTCGCAGCCCAGAAAGCCAACCCTATCCTCAGCTGCATCAAGAGGAGCGTGACCAGCAGGTCGAGGGAGGTGATCCTGCCCCTCTACTCTTGCGAGACCTCACGTGGAGTATTGTGTGCAGTTCTGGTGTCCTCAGCATAAAAAGGACATGGAACTACTGGAACAAGTCCAAAGGAGGGTCACAAAAATGATCAGGGGGCTGGTGCACCTCTCATATGAAGATAGGCTGAGAAGGTTGGGGCTGTTCAGCCTGGAGAAGAGAAGGCTGCGTGGAGACCTCGTAGCAGCCTTCCAGTATCTGAAGGGGGCCTATAGGGATGCTGGGGAGGGATGCTTCATGAGGGACTGTAGTGATAGGACAAGGGGTAAGGGCTTCAAACTTAAACAGGGGACGTTTAGATTGGATATAAGGAGGAAGTTCTTTCCTGTGAGGGTGGTGAGGCACTGGAATGGGTTGCCCAGGGAAGTTGTGAATGCTCCATTGCTGGTGATATTCAAGGCCAGGTTGGACAGAGCCTTGGGTGACATGGTTTAGTGTGAGGTGTCCCTGCTCATGGCAGGGGGTTTGGAACTAGATGATCTTAAGGTCCTTTCCAGCCCTAACTATTCTATGATTCTATCATTCTAATTTGGGTTAACAGGAACATCAGAATTCTGATAAATGTGCAGGTTCTGATCTATCCCAGGCCATAGAATGCACCTAATTCAAGACATGACTGAAAGGAACAGTCAGTAGATTTCTCTACTCTTTTGCTGACACTTACGATTGCAAGTACCATAGCTACTGCTATAAAGATGTAATGATGGTATACTCATTACAGATTTCTAAGACCTGCTATTTTGGGACAGTATTTTATCTGAACTAAATAGGTCACGTTTCTAGTTAAGAGATTATAAAATGATAAATTAAATTAATGGTTCATCTTGCCAATATCCTCTCATCAATAGTGAACAGTAGCAGAGCCCTGCAAGGAAGAGTACGAAATAAGTAAGTAGACTGTGATGCTTCCCCAGCAGCCAACAACTTCTGAACAAGTGCTCCACTCTTCAGTCATCCTGAATGGATTTTTCTCCCATAAAGCTTTCTCCATAAAGCTCAGTTTCCTTTTGAACCTACAGCCAGCTTCCACAGCTTTGCTACAGGGGGCTGTGCAGCATGATTTTGTCTGGTGTGAACAAACAGGTTCATCTCTTGGTCTGCTTTTTGGGTCAAAAATTGCTTGGACTTCAATTTCATTCAATGCCCCCCCATTCTTGGACTGGGGCTGACAGCAGACAACATTTGCTATTTACCTTGTCTGTTAAATTACAGTTCTATGACAGTCACCGCATTGTGTGACAACTCTCTTCCATACCAGCAGTGCCTACCCTGCCTCATATCCTTGTCACATCCAGAAGCTGTTCCCTACTTCCATCATATTTCTTGCACTTTTCTGACTTTTTCCCATTCTCTTCCCATTTTTTTGAGGTAAGCCTAGAACTGCACAGATTATTTAAGAGGCAGGTACATAAAGGATGCAAATATGGGTTTTTTCCTACTTCTTTTCTAATAATTCCTTACATTGTTTAATCCTTTGATTATTGCAGTGCACCAAAATGATATTTACAGAGAACTATTTACTGTAGCCCCAAGATCTCCCCAACAGAGTGGTGACAGTTAAGCTCCACACTATACATTGCCTCATCCTGTCTTGTAATTTTTCAAGAGGGGATGCCAGATTTCATGGCTGATATGGAATTGTATCTTTGATAATCTGCATGTTTTAATTTTACTTTGGGAATACTGCGGGGTATTGCAGTGTCAGATGCCCTTGCAGTTCTGCTCCTGTGTGCAGAGATTATCAAGAGAAGCCTGTGTCCTAAATGCCTATTCAGGAAACAAATGAATACCCTAGAAAATTGTTCCCTATAGGCCTGGCAATCTGGTTTTGAATAGACATGAGGATCAGCACCATCACGGCCTCAGAGAGGAGAACGGACAAACATGTACTTACACCGCTACTGAAAGGTGTCAACTGGAAATACCTGCATTTGAGAACTATTTTCTCAACCTTTTAGTAACTTTGCATTAGTGCCAGTTCCTAAAGACACTTGGGATCTTACTACCTGTTAGCTTCAGGTAGAAGAGAAGCCAGACCATGTAAGATGCTCAGGATAAACTGAGATAGTTATGACTTCTGACCTCTTACTACAGGTAGTATCTCTAAACCTTATGTCCACATAGGAGGGAGCTCCCAGCATGCACAAGTACTGCTGTGGTGGGTTTTCAGAGAGTCACTGGACGAGATAGTTGGCATGATGGTGACTCCAGGCATACCCCATGGGGCAGCCTGGAGTCCAGCCCTCTGCTGAGGGCAGGGAGCAGCTCTCCCACTTTCAGTTTTAAGGCATTGGTAGGCCTGTCTGGAGTTAAAGAGAAGGAGATACTGATTCAGCAGGTTTAGGTTTGATCTTTCCTACACTGGTTAAATCAGGACCAGTTTCAATGAAAATGTGGACACCCATCAATACACAGCTGGTTTCAACAGTTCTTCCACAAATCAAGGCTGAATTGGAATGTGAGACCCCGACCACAGGCTAGACAATGCCTGCTTCATCTTGGTAGAGGGGGGACTGGGAGAGGGCACATGCGCATTGGCACAAGGACTGCCAGATGAACTGTGGCTGCTAACAAAACAGGAGGGACTTGAGACTTGAGACTTGATAGCTCAAGATCCAGATTCTTCACACTGTCCAAGGGTAGAGATGTTTGATTGACTGGACTATCAAAGCAGATGCCATGGTTGGTTCTGGCTGCTCAGGCTTCTCCTGGCCTCCATTTGCATATTCAAGGATCTGACATGGCTGTCAGAGATGGTGACAGTTGTGGGGTTTTTTTAGCTTTATCAAGGGGGATTATTTTTAACCCAAATTATTTTGCATTGTAAATGTTTAAATCCACATCAAATCCAGATTAATGCATAAAATAGTCCAAGAGAGTATTTACTAGGAAAAAAAATAACAATAAATCAAATTATTATGGCTATGTCCCATCTGAAGTGTTTTAAAAAGGGGAAGCTTTGAGATTTTGGTTAAAATAGCATGTGAAGGAAAAGTCTCAAATAAACCCCTCTGCAAGTTTACATACAAACTGGAACCCTTAGTACGATTTCACAGCATGACCAGAATTAATAATGCAGATAAATCCTAAATAAATCAGGATTAGTGTTAACTACGTCTTGAGGTTTAATACGCTCTACGAAAATGAAAGGGGGCCAGCGGGGGAGGAAGGAGCTTTCCCTTAAACCTTGCTCAGTGGTGCCCAGGGAGAGGGCAGGGGCGCGGGCAGCAAGCCCCGAGGACCAGCCGAGCTGGGTAATCAAAGCGCCTCTAATCGCTGCCACTCCGGGGATGTGTTCAAAGGATCTTGTCTGGCCACAGGCTGCCTGAGGTCACAAGTGAAATGCAGTTGCAGGGCCGGGGGAGGGGTGTCTCGGATTTTTGGACAGCCGGGCTGTTTGGATCTGTTTGCAGGAGGTCAGCCGGATTGCAGTATTTTACCGTCTAATCAGCAAAAAGATTAAATTTCCCTTCATGGTTAAAGAGCTCTGCCCCGCTCTGAAGGAAAATATAAATAAAGCTGCCAACACAGTCGCCCAGAGTAAAATGTGCCGCAGTGGTGGTTCTCACTGCAGGGCCTGGGAGCCGCTTCCCGCTGATCTCTGCACTGCCGGCCACTCCGCTGCGGTGGGATGTCACTGACATCCTCTTTCTCCTCCTCGGTGGTGTTTAATGCATCCCTCTGGGTCTCCGGGGAAGGGATGATTTGGTTTGTTGCCTGCAAAGGCACAGGTCACTCCCACCAATGTCTCCATTGCTCTCCAGGACTATTGCACATGTGAGAGAGGACTGCTTCAGTCTTCTCTCCCTTCCTGTGCTGGATGAAGCCAGGGCTGATCAAACACTCACTCTGTGATACAAAAACAGACATGATTTTTTTTTTTTTTCTCAAAGCCACAGGGGAGTAGAAAAATGCTCCTTGTGTTCACTTTGTTACCTGGAAATTCACTCTGTCCATGTCCATTCTTGCTCTCTTTGTGCATCGGTGTAAGGACACATTTGCGCTCTGCTGCCCAGCCTTTCTCAGGTGTGAGACTGGGAAGTCTTAGATTTTGTGGTTTGAAGAAATCTCATCTCCCATGTGTTTCCTGTTCCTTTTTTCAGCACTTCCCTGGTGCTCACACCATTCCTAAGGCTCAGAAGAGACGAGGGCCAAATTCTCATCTGCCTTGTGTCACAGATAGTTACTGGCCCCTTTGCAAAAGGGTAATAAATGCATCAGATTAATCCAATGTTGTAAACTGCTCCTGCCATCCCTGATCACTTTGCATAGGTAGGTAAGGCCAGCACATAAACCAGTGGAGTTCTTACAGCGCTGAGGCAGAGCCACAGGCGTGCTTCAGGTTGGCAGTTTGAAAAGAAATTTAAAATGTGAAGTTTTTCTGTGATTTTCTTGTACTTTCTGAGTAATCCTTTGCACATGATAACACAAGGGTGAGTTTAAGAGTTGCTTCCTTCCTGCTGCTGGCAGCGAGTGTGCTAGATGTGTGAGATTGTTGTGCTAATTTGTGAGCAGGTATGAATCTACCTGGCTCTGAGGATGAATTTGTGCATTTTGAAATGAAAATGTAGATGGTATGGCAAGGATCTATGCAGAGAAATAAAAGAATGGGCCAGCAAAAAGCCAGTGCTTAATGATTGTCACAAACCTTAAAAATATCCCAACTCTTTCCATAGAGCAGACAGTTTGATAAACTTTAACAATAACTTGTTGGTCTGGATTTTATGTGAAATATTTACATCTGATTGAACATTGACCAGTAAGCAAACAGAGGAGGGTTTCAATAATTTTTAAGTATTTAAAAGCTGGAAATCATCCTGTTTAGTTTCACATATAGCAAAGTAGTTAGTAGTCCTGTTGCTAATGTTAGTTGTTAGGGTCCTTACACACAAGATCTACTGTGGGAATGAATGTGTGTCTCCAGGCCTTTCAAGAACAAGCCTAAAGATGCGTATTCAGAGCTACAGATCCAAAACAATCCTGTCCAGGCTGGTGACACCTCCCATCTAGTCCCTGTGTACAGATCAGCACGTTTGCTTCCATGGAACTGGAAAGCTAAAGAAAATAAAAACCAAGTCTGTGTTCCCTTCTTTAAGGGAAGCTTAAGCGTAGGTCTAGGAACTTAATGATGCGCAAGGAATCCTAAGATATCTTTGATTACTCTATCTCTTGAAGAGTTAACACTTGATATGGAAAATGGGAGCATCACATGCACACACAGATTCTCTGCTCCTAGGAACAGCCACCCATATTGAGCTTGAGGCCACCCACAAGCTTCATATGACCTTCAGATAGGTTCAAATGAAACCGCTGTGTAATGTGGAGAAGCTCTAGTTCCGCACAATACCAATTTGCCCATGCCTCCCAAAATCCCTTCTTTTGATTGTTATTAGGCAAACACGTGCAGGCACTGTGCTTTGTCAGGCCAAAGCAACGCATGTGTTCATTGCTCAGTTCCAAGAAGCTCTGTGTCAGAGCCATAGGACCTGGGACAGGGTGTTGGCACCACAGACTTCTGCTTGAGACAGCCCAGTCCTGCCTCAGCCCCCTTCTCCAAGCCCTCTGCTCTTTCTTATGGACCAGGACAGCTGAGCTGCCAGGTCCAGCCTGCACACCGTGTGTTACACCTATTTCCATGACCCTTGTCCTAGTGGGCAAAACCAGAGTGAATTAAATGCACTAGTTGCCTAATACAAATGTCCAAGTCTAGTTATATTTTTTAAAAATCACATAATTCACATGTTTGAAAGGATGAAATTTCCTAACCCTAAAGACACCCATGTGGAATGGGCTGGAACAAAGAACCTGAAAACGTTCTGTGAAAACTAGCCAACACTTAAGAACAATTTAGTTGGTGCTCCCAAAAGCTGCAGATATTTGTTCACAAGGAAATTTACACATCTTTGCTAAAAGAGGATATGAAAGCAGTTATAAAAAACAGGAATCAAAGTATAACAAATGAAACAAGGAAACATCTGTGGCAATTAGTATAAGCTAAAGCTAGTATGTGTGAACAACTTATAAGAAAAGTCAGATGTATCAACACTACCAACAAAACACTCACAAAAATTTCACCTTTGATACAATAAATTATAATAATTGATTATTACGTGCAATAATTAACTGTTACTAAACAGAGAGGGTAAAATGTCAATAATGTGGAATAAAATATTCCTGGTGCACATTTGTAATCAAACTAGTTGATGTAAAAATATAATCCAAGTCATATAATAGTAAAAATGTAGGTTAAATTGCATCTGTTAAATATAAAGATATTGGAATTACCAAGTCTGAATTCTTGTATCTAATAATTCTAAAGGAATCATTTGGAAATTCTTCAAATGCTTCTGGCTAATCCTTAGTATGTCTTTGAGAAATGGGAAAGTCTTTTTGAGACTTGGGAGGAAGTCTGGCTGCCGGTCTTTAAAAACGACACAGGATTGACCTATATATGCAACAAAGAGTCAACACTTGACAAGTGTCAGCAAAGAGATGAAGGATGGAAATATGTTTAACCTTAATTAATGTTATTGGACTGGAAGTAATTTATTTTTTTTAAATTTTCTCAATTTTTCACAATTTTAATTGTGAAGACTCTTAGATCACCAAATCTAACAATGTTGTAAACCTGTATCAGGCCCTGATTTCTCAAAGGATGTCTGTCAGAAAAGCTTACAGAGCTCCATTCAGAAATGGAGAGCCCAACACTTTACATGACAGTCTTTGCCTGTGACACATGAAGAAGGTCTGACAAAAAAAAAGAGGAATAGCTCACTTGGACATTAAAGCAGTTGCATAGGAAAAGCCCTGTTCATGACCTCAGAGCTCAGCAGATTAGAAAATTATTATACTCTTAAAAATATTTTGATTTGTAGGGAACCATAATCTCATCCAAAAAATATGTAACAAACAAAAAACATTGGTATTGAGCACTGCAAGGTGGAAAAAGCCTGCTGCAGGAGACAAAAGAGGGGAAGATAAACAACAAGCTCCTGCAAAAGGGAGCAGGTTTGCAGGTTTGTTTGGTGGCAGCTGAACTGAAAGGCATTGGAGGAATGAAGGGTATGTATCGAACACAGCTTAAACCCAAGAAAACCAAAGTTTGCTGACAGAGTCAGCTAGCAGTTGCTGTCTGATATTATGAGCTAATTTAATGAGAAGCTAACATGCCTAAGGAATGCACTACAGAAGCCCATCAGGAAGAAAGAGGGAAAACCATGTAACTGTGTATTGTGCCAATAACAACTCAAAATAAACTTGCAACAGTGAGTCAACACGTAAATTACGTATGAGAAACAGAAATGTATATTCTGGGAAATGGTAATGATGAGGGCTTGAAGTCACATAGACATGAGTGGCAATTTGTAAAGCAGTAAGTCAGTGAGGTTTGAGGATCTGATACTGAGAAATGCATCTTTTTTAGGTACAAATAATAATGAAGGCCTAATCATAGTTAAAGGGCAGCAAGGATCATAATTCAGTTAGATTTTTAAATAGTACAAAATTTAACCCTAATAAATGGACAGTAATTATGCTCAATTTCAGCAAGGCAAATAAGGACTAAGAGGAACATTGTCCAGAATTAGTATAATGAAGCAGTAAAAGAAAAGTTTTCAAAGCAAAATGATGATGGACTTATTTCAGCAACATGATTAATTTTGACGTTCATGGGATTTACGTATATGCTTAATATCTTTCCCGTATGGATGTGGATTTTTAATGCAGGTCCGTGTGCTACAAGGAATTGGGGCAACTGTCTTACACTGGATAATTCTGAAATTAAACAGAAAAATAAGCAGAGAAGGAAAGAGAATCTGATTTGTCCAAGGCAATAAAACGGACTATGGAAACAATAACATTTTAAAATTAAAATTTTACACAGAACATGTTAATATTAAATATTTTTATTTACATAAAGAAAAAAGATAAACAAGGATTCTTTAAAGATGTTAATGCAAAATTCACTAATAGATCATTAGGCATTAAAATGAGATTTGATTTTTGGTTGACTTTTCATAAGGATGGTTTCTTTTCTTTGGAAGAAGAGAAATATGAATAATAAAGGGAACCACGATCATGCTTTTATGAGAAAATTGTTTTCTGTTTAGAAATTTTGACTTTTCTGAAGAAAAAGGTATACCAAACCCCCAACTTTTCTGCTCCACACTTTTTAACTATTCATTGCAGGATTGGCTCCCCCCTCCATTCCTCCATGCAAAAAACTTACAGAGTTTAGCTATTAAACTCCCCCTAAAATAACATTCCACCCCCAAATGCCAGGACATGCAACCAAACCAGTCATCTGCAAATTCAGTGATTCTTTTTGCTCAGGAATAAGAACTTTTCTAAATCCCAGGATAACTCATTGGCTGTTACTGGGCAGAATGGAGGGAACTGGCCGACATGTCCCATGCAGAGATCCTGAATTTAAGATATCAACTATAATTTTCTTTGCCCATTTATCTTGAGGATGCTGCCTTCATCTTTCTCATCTCCTTATCTCCATGGTTTTACTATTGTCACTTCTTTCGTTCATAAACTAGATAGGAATATTTATGGAATAAGTGTTTCATTTTCTCATGAGCTCAGCAGCAGGCACCATGACAACCATGTCCTTATTTAGATGTTATTGACATAAAAGTAGGATTTAGTAACTATTATTGCTATTAATACAAAAAAGGACCTCATCTGAGGTCCCTATCAGTGTGAAACATATAAGTGAATGAAAAAGTGAACAACAATGTTATAAGTAACACTGAAAGTCACAGGTATCTCACAAGAGTTTGACAATGAAAAAAGAAAGGTGCTCAATCTCAGGAAAAACTTTACTAAAAAATCAGTAATACTCTATTATTATCCAATATATGCTGTCTCTAACACCTCTACCTAAAAATCATATTTATATGTGTATACTATATCTATACACACATATATTTAGTAGAGAGTACACAAAAGAAGCCAGGCTAATGCTTGGTGCTAACTTTCTTCAAAGATGGTTAACTGAATGCCAGTTATTGGCACTAGGTGCTTAACCTGTGCAATTTTAACGAAAGAGACAACACTGAATAACAAAATATACAGCAAAGAACTATCTCCCCCCTGCCTCACATCATCTGTCTGCATTCTCCATAGAGCCAGAGGGAAAAGCCATCTCCTGTTTGCCCACCAAACCACATATTTAATCCATGTGCTTATGTCAAATTTAATTACAGCACATTTGGCATAAAATAACAGTCCACATCCTTGGAGAGGGGAACTTAAGTAGTTAATATGTGTGATTGAATGCAAGTGCTTTGCTGAATGTTTATGAGAAACCCAAGACAAGAGAAATGGTGATATTTTAAGTGTTTAAATACCAGCTCTCCTGTCCTGCACTGGGGCCCCACATCCCCCCATGGCACCTGCTCTGGTAGAAGCCTTGCACCAAGAAAAGTGCTCTTGTACACAAATCTGGCCAAGCTTCACGCAGCCGACTCTCCATCCTCTTAGCAATAAAGTCATGTTAATGGAAATGAAAGATTTTGATACCTGTTTCCACCCCTATTTGATGCCCCACAGTTTTGGACAACATAAATGAGGGTGGTGAGGTGCTGGCACAGGGTGCCCAGGGAAGCTGTGGCTGCCCCATCCCTGGCAGTGTTCAAGGCCAAGTTGGACAGGGCTCAGAACAATCTGGTCTAGTGGAAGGTGTCCCTGCCTGTGCCAGGTGGTTGGAACTGGATGAGCTTTAAGGTCCCTTCAACCCAAACCCGTCTTGGATTCTATGGTTCTGTGAAAATTTGCCACAAGAAGCTGGGGATTTCCTTCCAGCCAAGACGGTGGCTGTCAGCCACCAGTTGTCTTTGAGTTGCATTGTGACTGCTGCAGCTCCAAAAAGCACAGTACAGAAATCTGTGCTCTGGGTTTTAAGAACAGCAGTGATCTTGCATGTTGACGTCCCATAAGGCAAGCAACAATTTCACAGACACTCTTGCACTAAGATTGAAAGCTGTGGTAAAGCTGAGTTGTTTTTCTTACTAAGGAACAAGGCCTGATGTAAAGGCTTTAAATAATGTTTTCATTTTCTTTTTTCTCCACTTCAAGGTCCAGTGGGTGGCTTTCCTTCACAGGAGGTGTTGATCAACTATTGTTTCCTGTGACTATTCATGGAAATGAAGAAGGCATTACAGGAGAGGAGCTCTGGCTCCTGGTACCTGCATGCCCTGCTACAGTGCGTTTCCCTGTAAGTTTTTGTCAAATTGTCCTCTAATAACCCACTTACAAATGTTGCTTGGAGAGATAATATGAGTCTTCCTGCTTTTTCTCTTATTCATTGCCTTAAAAATATCAGGGTACTTCTTTCTTCTTTTCACACGAGTTTGTAGAAACCAGAGATCTTCAAAATGGAAATTTCCTTTTACTGTATTCCCAGAGTCTTTAAAGAAGCATACCTAAAACCTGAAAAGTGGGTCTGGATTTAATTCAGGCACAGATTTACTAGGGGGAGCTAAGGATGGAGCAAAGAAGATGCAAAGGTCATTCAAGTCCCACATGGGAATCAGTTGGCATGGCACAAAGGCAAATCTGAGGACAAAAAGCCTGACATCTAAGTGAAAAGATGTGGCTATGATCTCCGGGTCACCACATCCCTGCATAGACCATATCACTGAGATGTGGGGAAGCACCATTTTCCCCAAGAGCACCCAGTGTGGGGTGCTGCTGAGACCAGAGGCTGGGCTGTGGAGTCTTCCGGGCCAGCCCGGCACATCTGTGTGCTTGAAAGTTTATGTTCTCAACCATTGCATTTGCATGGAAATGTCTGCTAAAATTGGATATTGGATCAGGATCTGTGCTCCTGAAAAGAATATATTTTATTTATTTATATAACTCCTTAGGTGGGCTTGGTGCCCTGTGCAGGACACGGTGCATGCTGGCTCTAGCCGGCTCCTGGCCCATGGTCCTGGGGATGGGATATGGAGCCAGCAGAGACTCAGAGCATGTTTCAGAAAGGAATCAAAATTCATAGCAGTGGCCTGGAGTGGCGGGCAGGTTGGAAAGTTTAGGTAGAAAGCCTGAGAAACAAGAGCAGTGTGATGGAAGTGTAAAAAGGATGGAGACAGGCTCCTTGTGAGGGTGTGCAGTGGAGGCACCAAAAGCAGCAGTGAGCAGGAGTTAGAACAAGGGAAATTCTGAGTAGCTACTAAAAAAAATATTTCATGAAAGTAGTCAAAATGTGGATGAGGCACCAAAGAGGTTGCAGAAATTTTTAATGCCTGACTGGAGAAGGCCCTTGGCAACTTGATTTCTGTTGGCCTTGCTTTCAGCACAAGTTTGGACAAGGTGACCTCCAGAGGTTCCTTCTCGCCTAAATTACACCACAGTAACCAAGAAGGCTAGAGATGTGGAGGTCATTGCAGTCAGCACCTGAGATCACAGAATGTGGAGTAAAGTTCCTGTCTAAGAAATGGTTTCTGTGGATAGACCAGGGAAAGAATAAAAAGTGTTCAGCAATGACCTTGAAACAAGAAGCAGGAACAAAGAGGAAATAGCTGAATGTGGCAAGGAGGTTATGAGCCCTGGTAATGGCCTGCTCCTGTTCTCATACAATGAGAATGGAAAATCTCCTATTAACTTCAGTGACACCGGACCAGGCTCTAAAAGAGCAGACACTGAAGTGGATGACAGTGTCAGAAAAGAGAGGAGGAAAGAAGGTAAAATTTAAGTTTCACTTTCATCATGCTGAGTAGGAGTTAACTGCTGAAATTCTATTGTTGGCTATTTCAAAAATAAATATTTTTTGACAAATACAGCGGAGTGACTGCTGCTGGAGTTAATTGGCTCTATATCTTTAAAAGGATGGCATCACTTTCTTGTTGCTGGAGATTAATTCCTGATGATTTATCTGAGTTAGTGTGAGTCCTTCACCCCGCCCTGGGTACAAGAAAGGTGACAATAGCCTAAGAACCATCAGATCCAGTGGAAAATCCCAAGGAACACACGCTGTACAGCAACTGAACCTGAGCACTGTGCATGAGATTTTTCATCAACATTGTTACACTTCCTTTGCTAGTAAAAGATTAGTTTGCACACTAACTGAGAATATATATGTATAAAAAACACATATATGGAGGGCAGACTGGTTATGGAGCCTTTGATAGGTAAATATATACAATGCAACCATATATTTCTGTGCCTTACAAAAGACACAAACTGTTGAAGAAGTTGCAGTTTCTGAAAACTCAGGTTTTTAGGGTGGCTGAAACACCGCCCAGACAAAAGTAGAAATAGTATTTTTTGGTATGGGGAAGGTTATAAAAGAAAATACCAAGATCCATCAAAACACCTTTGGAGCAAAGCTGTTTTGTGGCCTGGGGTTACTGCTTGCTGCTACCACTTCTTCTGTTTGTTGTGGCTGTTTTGGTTATTTATGCCTTATGAAGAAGCAGTGGCCTTTTTTTTTTTTTTTGATGCAGCGCACATGGTACCTCATGCCAATTCAAAAAAGTCCATGTGTCAAGATATAATAGAGCCTGAGCACTCCAAAGCCAACAGCAGCTATTATCCTCCAGCACTGTCCCACACGCCAGTACCAGCAATACTTTAAGGCGGTTTATTCAGACACAGCCTAAACTCACTTTTAGGTTTGGTCCAAGTCCCACACAAGCCTGTGGCTGACTTGGGAAAGGAAGCCTGTGCTGCTGGCATTCAGGCCAGCACTGCGCCCTGCAGAATGAACTCCCTGTGCTTGTCCATGATTGTTATTGATTGCAGATAGAAAAGGAGCCATCCTGGCATCGCCTGGCCACAGCACAGGGATACTGAGGCATCTGCCAAGTGCAGTGCCCTCTTCCCCTCAGGGCTGCAGTGAGTTCCCCTTCCCACGTCTGCTGGAGAGCTCTGTCTGCTTGGAGGGACCCAGGATTCCAGGCAGAGCTTTCCCATGCCACCATACCTCAGAATAGCTCTGCTTGCCGTATTTTTAGCAAGGCTCTAGTGGGCCAGTATGTTTGATTTTCCAATGTTTCCACCCTCGCTCAAGTCCGGCTCCTCAGCAGCTCCCTGTGTTTCTGCTAGTGTGCCTGGCCAGAGGTGCAGGGATGTGGATGCAGGGTGGAGGAACAGAGGAGGTGGTAGCTCTGGCAGCAATAGCTGCTTTGCATACTAGGAGTTCTACAAAGCTGATTTTCTGAGACAGAGAAAGATGGAGAAAGGGGTTTCTGTAAGTAGTGGAGACAATGAGAACAAGGCAGGCACTATGCCAGGCACGGGATGGCTGCCAAAACACATATCATTAGCTTGGACCAGCTATAAGCAAGGAAATGAGAAACATATGTTGGAGAGCAAGGTTAGGAGCGAGGGACTATGGGTCAGTGACAGTCGTTCGAAAACTTTTCCCTTGTTCTTCAGCTGTGGCCCTGCAGTGTCAGATGTCATTCCGACAGCCTTCATTTCTCATGACGGCCGGGCTGATTTTGGCCTGGTTGTTTTCTGTTGTGTTTTCTTTTTTCCCTCCCCTAATGGGGGAAGAAGAGAACAGACAAGAAACACTTTGCCTTTTTTTTTTTTTTCCCACAGTTATGGGAAAATAACCCTGTTTGCTGTGATGTCTTCTGAAATCCTCACCCTTCAGAATGTAACGGTGTCTCAGGACTGAGATTCTGCTCTGCCCTGCTGAAAAGAAAAGGGTGGGTAGTGTATTCCTAAGTAGTTCTTGCTGTTCTTTCTTAAATATAATTAGACGTACCTCATTACCTCAGACTAAAGGCCTTTTGTACTTCTTCAGGGCTGTGTTTCCTGAAAGCCACAGCATGCCATGGCTTGTAGCATCCAGTCTTATTTTATCACATTAACAGTGTATTTTAAACATTTTTACCCATCATCCAAGCTGTTTGCAGATCATTTCATTTTTCTCCAAAGACTACTCCCCGATGATGTTACTCACTGATATTTAATGAAGTGTTTGAAGTTCCCTCTCCCCTTCCCAGCACCATTATGTTTTTCCTTCCTTTGATGGAGCTTTCACTTGATAGCACCTCAAAGATCATTGTTACTTCCCTCCCAATGCTGAAATATTCCCAGACAGTGAAGGGCCTAATAAGGATCTTAGACAGCATCCCAAGAGACTTTTGTTCGACTACTGTTCTGCAGCAGACTACATCAGAACTTGATAGGTCTCTCCACTTCATCAGTATGGTGTAGAGGGATCAGCACCTTGTAAAGTCTCAGACAGACTCAGATCTGAAATGTAGAAGAGGTTCATTTTGCTTTTGGGCTTGAAAATGTGTGCTGAGCAAGTACAGAAATGCAAAGATGTGAGGAGGAAGATCACATATAAAAAGCAAAGCACCATTCTTCATGGAAGAACCTTGCCACCAAGGGAGGCTGCAAGATAAGAGGTGGAAATGGTGGCTCCTGACCTCCACTGCAGCACGGAGAGCAGAATATTCTGGTTAGAGCAGTGTGGCAGGTCCCTCATCAGCCTGTGTGTGGCTGCAGCCAGCACATGAGCAGCCAGTGCAGTACCAACTGAGGGCATCTGCCTTGAGCACATGCTCTTTTCTTTTACATTTGCATCCTTTGTCCTGGAAAATGCATACTCTCCTGCTCCTGCCATCCCATCAAAGATGTGCAACAGGTGCTAAAACAGGAAGGGCAGTAATGTATGAAAACTTCCAGTAATTAGTTGGACGTGTTATGTGTGACCCACACGGTCTGGAGTCCAGAGTGGCTTACTTGTCAAGGATCTTTTTTCAATCTTTCAGTCATTGGGTGGTTTGGTTTGGTTTTATTTTGGTTTGGGTTTGGTTTTTTAATTGAAGTCCAAAGACTAATTACCTTTTTTTAAAACAAACCAAAACAAAAAAATAGAAAAAATGTTCTTTTGCACAAAGTTGCCACAAGGTTTTTCATTTACAGCCAAACCCCCTAGACTAAACTTGAGATGGTGACATATTACATTATGTTAGTCTATTTCATTTGTTTGCTTGCTTACACGTGTAGAAGGTTTTACCTTCTTCATTTGCTTTTGCATTCAGCTCATGTAATCGAACTACTGCTCTTTTGCATACATGCTATTCATTTTGATTGAGAATAAAAATCTCTGTCCTTAATCTACCAAAAGGTTGTGAGCTATGGTTCACATCCTATAGCAGAACAAATCATGAAAGTGCTAAATATAAACCTCTATATCTATATCCATGTGTTTGTTTTCATGAGGACCCCTGAGTTTATGGTGGAGAATTGCTTCAGTGTTAACTTTGAATCATTCTTCTAATCTTCTTCTATTCATTTTGTGATTCTATGATTAATCATTTCACAGTGATGTAAGAATATGCAGAAGTATGGTTTTACAGTGTCTTCTACTCCCGGATGTTGTTACTCACTAACAAATCATAGCACTGGCTATTATTTGTCTAATAGGAAATTATCTGGTCATTTCTTGACTTACACATTGGCCACTCTTGCTCTCTGAGCCCTGAAGAGTTCAGTTTCTTCAGAGCTGAAAAGAACTGTGGCATTTGGTTTTGAGCAGGGATGTGGTGGAAACTGAAGTCTAAGGCACACCAAATCAACCCAGAGATATCATTCTGGATGAAGGTCTAAGAAATGACAGTAAAACAAAAAAGTTTTTACTATATACTTCCCTTTGCATGATATGACTACAAAAGTAGTCTAAAAATAAAAATAAATGCCTCAAATGTAAACATACACCATAGAGAAAAAATCGCATGCAATGACTGGGGAATAAGCAACTCAAAGAAAGGACATAGTGTAGTCAAACTTGTAAGTCCCAAATTTCAAATAGTTCTCAGTGTGACCTTTTAGTTGCATGACATAAAACCTAAGATCTAAAAGCTTCATAGGTTGGCTCAGTGACAGACAGTGATGCTCTCTGGACACCACCATGTAGAAATGTCCTCAGAAAAGCAGAATGTAATATAACATGCCTAAAAGTTTGCAAGAAATAATTTCATTCTAATGACTTTTAACCGCTTTCCAGGCCCTAAAGCCTGCTCTGAGAGTGGGAGAGTCCCCAGCAAGCCTCCTGGAGGAAGACAGAGTACCGACTTTTGAGGGAAACAGGTAAGGTCCAAGGTCAGGCTTGAAAGGAAAAGGGAGATGAAGCAAAGGACGTACATAGACTGATGGCAGGTAGAGACCAAGCTCAGATGAGAAATTAAGAGCACAGAGCTACGCAAAGAGGAAGACAAGCTCAGGCTGGAGATGACTATTATTGCGTTCATCACCTGTGCTGGCTCCAGCCAGGGAAGACAGATGACAGATGTGTCATTTCTAAGCACTTCAGCTCACCAGCTTTAAGGAAGGGGCTGGCACTGGATACAGGCACTGACACATATTTTCTCTCAGGCAGCAAGTTAAAATGCTCGGAAATAACATTCCTGTCTCCCTGCTTCTGGAGTCTGGGCTGGGGAGAGGCAGTGACATCCCTTACAAACAGCACAATGTCCTCCTCCATAAATCTCTGCTCTGAAAAACATCTGCAATATAATTTTTAAGGATTTGATATTTTATCAGATTCTGTAAATCTGGTATCTTTGATTTTTAAAAAATCCTGAGAAAGACTTGCTAGCAACTGTTGGGTTTTTTTTACTAAGTGGGAGGAAGACATGCTGACTGTCAGTTGTCGAATGCTGCCTGCTTTTCACACAGCCTTGACTCAGAATGTAAGATGATCTAAGATGAAATGCAATGTTGAAACAGAAATCTGTAAGCCATGGTACATCAGCTTAGAGTGCTCAACCAACTTCACCGGAACAGACCCTAATAACTTCTAGTCATCATGGTCTAAGAGACAGTAATTGATTACTTATAATTACATGCAATGTTCCTGTTTATTTTGTTTTGTTTTCTGAAATGAGATATAAAGAGAATATAACTGATATAGGGGCCCAGGAGCAATATATACCATAAAACCTTAAGTGATAACCAAGATTACTGAGAAGATGTATATCCTTGATTTCAGTAGATATGTTCAACCAACAGGGAATTTGGCTTAAGAATCTAGGTTCTTCACAAGACCAAATAAACAATAACTCAATAAACAATAACTCTACCAAATTTTCAGGAAACCTTGGGAAAGAAGATATTAACCTCTAAGTTAATGATAAGTTCAAAGTTGAAGACACAGCTGAGTTCTGGAGGATTGTTCAATGTGGAACGTATTTTAGCTCATGTTTTATCCTCTCCAGGAATGCATGTTGTGGCAACCACTAGGTGTTTTCAAAAGCTTAGCTTTCCTCTCTAAATTTAAAATCACATTAATGTATTTAATTCAGATTTACAAAGCAGCAGATCACACAGATCCAATAATGGCTTTTGCCAACAATTTTAAACAGGAAATATAGGGGTTCTAGATAACCATTAATTACATTTAAAGGCAATGACTTCAGCATAGCTTCTTGCCAAACTCATAACCACTATCAAGATGCAATTCCACTATCAAGATGTAATTCTATTTTCTCTGCTGCTAAGGTTAGCTTAAAAAGGTCCAGCCACTTCCACGCACCTTTTTATTTTTGGAGATGGCAGGGAAGGATTTGTTTGGCTGGGCTTTTTTAAACCCTGGTCACCACACTTGTGGTTTATGATGTGGCTACAGAAAGAGTTGTAACAGCACAACTGCAGCAGTGGCAAACCCCAGCCTAGGAATGGGAATGGCAAATATGGGGAGGGTGCTTGGAAGCAGTAATGACAAACTTCAGCCTTGGTGTGTGATGCCGGCCTGTTCCACAGAGAACATATCTGAAAACAGATACTGCTCTATTAAAATTATAGGCTCCAGGTAGAAAACATCTGAGCAGAACAGAGAATGTGGACGAGTGAAACTGCAGCATTAATTACTGTCTCAGTTCCATATTTCAGTTTTTACTCTGCTGTGAATGAGTTACAAAGAATTCAAGAAGCTATAGCAAGTGTAGATGAATGCACAAGGACCTTCCCATTCTTTTGGACTTGCTAAAAGACAGAGAGGCACTGTCTGCAGAGCTGGGACCATTTGAATCAGACCTTATTTTCTTTTTTACCTTTATTGTATTATTTTCACTGTATGGTCACATATAATTATTTATGTAATTAATATGTATGTGTGCAGTAATATTCATGTATCTTATGTATATTCTTGTGGTTTAAACCCCATTTATATCTATTTAATTAGGTTCCCCTAAGCAGAGTTATGACACTTTTGAGGTGATAGTAAAGATGTTTTACTTAGTGATTGCTATCAGCAGATAAAGGTTTTTGCTATTGTCCATATTGGCCAATATGTAACTACAGAAAGATGCAGGAGGGTATTAGTGTTAGTTTGCATTTGCATTGTTGACTAGACAAGTCCTTGAGCAACTTGATGTATTTGTAATTGCTTTGAGCAGGGGCTTGGCCCTAGTTATGTCCAGAGGTCGCTTTCAGCCAAACTTCTTCTATGATTTGATTTTCTGCTTTTACATCATGTATCCCTTAGCAAAACAAACCAGCTGATCTGAAATGCCTGTGTGAGAGCATGGAGTCAGGTGATATTATTTAGCACAAGCCTATGACATACAAATCCCTATAAAGTGCACTGTATATATGTCTGTGTGCATGCACACATATATATACCTCAGTGCCTAGAAATACATAGATCATATAAACCCACAATCCCTGTATCTTCAGGGGGGTTTATCAAGTAATAAACTAGCATACATTAAACAAATATAAAATGTCAGGCTGAAGATCAAGCTGATTGAATATTAAGCAATATTTCTGATTCAGGTCCCGTAACTACTTAAAGACTGGAAAACCAGAAGAATGTAAACAGGCCAAGAAATACATATAATGAAAGATACAATATTTGCATTTAGCTTGAACACAAAAGCAGCCAATGTGCAATATAATTTTTGCATATCCCTGCCTCTCTGAAATATATCCCAGTCTCTCTGAACAAGCTCAGAAGCGTAGCGTCCCAACTAGACGGAAGCGCAGCAGGAGGGCCAGGAGACCTCCTTGGATGGATAAGGAGCTGCTGAGGAAACTTCGAGGGGAAAAAGAGGCTTCTAAAAAGTGGAAGCAAGGACAAACGGCCTGGGAAGAATACAGGGATGTTGTCTGGGAAGCTAGGGACCAGGTTAGGATAGCTAAGGCCAACTTAGGATTCAACTTGGCTAGGGATGTGAAAGATAACACAAAGGGATTCTATAGTTACATTGGAAATAGAATACAGACTAGGGACAATGTGGGCCCTCTCCGGAAACTATCAGGAGAACTGGCTACCCAGGATTTGGAGAAGGATGAGGTTCTTAATGACTTCTTTTCCTCAGTCTTCACTGGCAAATGCTCTGACCACACCACCCAAGTCTTGGAAGGCAGAAGCAGGGACTGTGAGAATGAAGACCCTGGGCCCACTGTAGGAGAGGATCTGGTTCAAGACCATCTGAAGAACCTGAACGTGCACATGTCTATGGGACCTGATGAAATCCATCCGCGGGTCCTGAAGGAGCTGGCAAACGAAGTTGCTGAGCCACTGTCCATCACATTTGAAAAATCATGGCACTCAGGTGAAGTTCCCAATGACTGGAAAAAGGGAAATATAACCCCTGTTTTCAAGAAGGGGAAAATGGATGAGCCAGGGAACTACAACCCAGTCAGTGTCACCTCTGTACCTGGCAACATCTTGGAACAGATTCTCCTGGAAGGCACATGAAAAACAACAAGGTTCTTGGTGACAGCCAGCATGGCTTCACTAAGGAGAAATCCTGCCTGACCAATCTGGTGGCCTTCTGTGACGGGGCTATGGAACTGATGGACGGGGGTAGAACAGTTGATGTCATCTACCTGGACTTGTGCAAAGCGTTTGACACTGTCCCACACGACATCCTTGTCTCTAAGTTGGAGAAACATCAATTTGATAGGTGGACCACTGGGTGGATAAAAAACTGGCTGGATGGCCGCATGCAAAGAGTTGTGCTCAATGGCTCAATGTCCAGCTGGAGACCAGGAACGAGTGGTGTTCCTCAGGGATCGATGTTGGGACCTACCCTGTTCGACATCTTTGTTGGTGGCATAGACAGTGGGATTGAGTGCGCCCTCAGCAAGTTTGCCGATGACGCCAAGCTGTGTGGTTCAGTTGATACACTGGAGGGAAGGAATGCCATCCAGAGGGACCTTGACATGCTTGTGAGGTTGGGCTGAGGCCAACCTGGTGAAGTTTAATCATGCCAAATGCAAGTCCTGCACCTGGGTCAGAGCAATCCCAGGCACAGTTCCAGGTTGGGCAGAGAAGAGACTCAGAGCAGCCCTGTGGAGACGGACTTGGGGGTGTTGGTCAAAGAGAAAATGAACATGAGCCAGCAGTGTGCACTGGCAGCCCAGAAAGCCAACCCTATCCTGGGCTACATCAAAAGGAGCGTGACCAGCAGGTCAAGGGAGGTGATCCTGCCCCTCTGCTCTTGTGAGACCTCACGTGGAGTATTGTGTGCAGTTCTGGTGTCCTCAGCATAAAAAGGACATGGAACTGCTGAAACAAGTCCAAAGGAGGTCCACAAGGATGATCAGGGGGCTGGGGCACCTCCTGTATGAAGACAGGCTGAGAAGGTTGGGGCTTTTCAGGCTGGAGAAGAGAAGGCTGCATGGAGACCTCAGAGCAGCCTTCCAGTATCTGAAGAGATGCTGGGGAGGGACTCTTCATGAGGGACTGTAGTGACAGGACAAGGGGTAAGGGCTTCAAACTTAAACAGGGGACGTTTAGATTGGATATAAGGAGGAAGTTCTTTCCTGTGAGGGTGGTGAGGCACTGGAATGGGTTGCCCAGGGAAGTTGTGAATGCTCCATCGCTGGCGGTGTTTAAGGCCAGGTTGGACAAAGCCTTGGGTGACATGGTTTAGTGTGAGGTGTCCCTGCCCATGGCAGGGGGTTTGGAACTGGATGATCTTAAGGTCCTTTCCAACCCTAACAATTCTATGATCCTATGATTCTATGATTCTATACAAAGTCTCTCTGAAAACTGCAGTCTGATGTCAGCATTCCTTTTAATTTTGTCTTTCTAGGCAATTTTAGCATGTATTTTTCCTACTGTGCTGAGTTACTGCCCACGCGGGTGTCTCCGCTGCTGAAATATGGTTTTCTAGAAAAGATGGTGCACTAAGTACCACTTCACAGACTGAAGTGGTGGCACATCAGCCCCTGAGAGCAACATCCGGGGACATGGTGGCACTGACATTTGGGCAGGAAAGTGTGTTTCCCTCCTCTCCTGACTGCAACAGCAAGAGATCAGGATACTAGATGGAGAAATCTGACTCTGGTCACAATCAAATCCAAGCCAGGATTTTAAAAATGAAGTAATTAATAGATTTAGAAACTGTTCACAAAGCAGTTACAATCAGTAGGATCTCAATTCTTTTACTCAATATGTCATAGAAAGTTATATGGGCCTTACAGGAAATACCACCCTTGCAGTTTCGTTATTCTTGTAGGCAAGCTATAGCAGAAGATGTTATTTTAAAAAATAACTACTACTATCTGAAAAAAAATGATGATTTTGAGATTCTTGACAACTTAGTTTCTCCAAGGAAAACTTGTGTCTTGATATTTATACCAAAGGGTTACTAAAAAGGGGGGAGAGAGGGGGGCATAAGGACGAACACACTCTTATTTCAATACTGGGCAGAGAGAATAAATGCTGTTTTTGAAGATACAGGCTGGTTTCTGTTAAGTGCAATGAGGCAACAACCTGAATTACTGTGACATTTCATGTCAGCAGACACAAATGTGTGTTTAAACTTCAAAATACTTTTTTTTTTTACTTGACTTTAAAAAAATGCTGTATCTCTTTGGAATGCAGATGCTTCATACAGCAGGCTACCCCTGCTGCCACTGTGATGGTGCTTTTTATATCTGTGATTCTGCAACACCAGGAAAAGCACAGGTGGTGGTTATGAGGAAAACTAGCTCTGAGAAGTAACGCATGCTTCCTAGTTCCTTTTATTGTGTTTTAACCAATAAATAGAAAAGCGGACCCCAAGTGAAACAAAACTTTTCTGTACTATCACCGAAGAAACTGCCATAGCCCGGAGACCACAATTCAGTGGCATTTGGTACCTTACTAGTAGAAAATAAAGCAAGACTTTATTTTGCTTCTTC
Source organism: Myiopsitta monachus (assembly GCA_017639245.1). Classification (NCBI taxonomy): domain Eukaryota; kingdom Metazoa; phylum Chordata; class Aves; order Psittaciformes; family Psittacidae; genus Myiopsitta; species Myiopsitta monachus. Next base: position 103,720,282 of record CM029941.1, on the reverse strand, counting down.
TTCAGGCTGTCCCACAAGTAACTACAAAACTGTTTAGAAAGGAACACTAAATATTAGAAGTAAAGACTAGTTTAAAGAAACTCATATTCCTCGTTGCCTAACAGCACAATCCCTTCTCCAATTTAAAACACAAGCTTCTTCAATGGCTTTGAAAATAAAGATGTCCTTCATAAAGAAAATAACTATGTAGCCAAGAAATTTTATTAGAATATCTTCCTGAAGAGAACATATTAATGAAAGACATATCTTATATAGAAAGTGTCTTTGTGGGAAAATGAGATTATTTGGGTTAAACACTGAACTCAGTATGAATAATAAATAAGTTTTTCTCTCAAAATTTATCAAATTCATAATAAAGGCAAGAAACTTGGAAAACAAAAAAAAATACTAGCACAGTAATATTTTATAAACTAGGTATTTAATTTGTGCTCAAAGGTCATCACACTTCAAAAATATTTTCATCTAAATGCTTTGTTTCTACCCTGTTGGATGAAGTCTGAGAATTCAGACCAAGTTGGTAACTCCAGAGAATGTATATGTACTTTTGAAAGTGGAAACTATTTTCATCCTTGTAAGTAATTCTGTGGGAGTGAATGTATTTGCAGCTTCCAGGCCAGGCAGGATGACCTTTCCAGAACTTGTAAAATCAAATCAAATAAAAATAGATTCAGACTTTCTTAAAATGAAACTCCTTGAAAAAGAAGCCTATGAACACTGGAAGAAACCAGAACATGCACGAGCAAATATACTTAAAAATTAATTTTTAAACTTAGAATGACAGCATTTATGCCTCTGTCCCTCCCTTTCTCTCTCATTCTGTCATTCTATATCTTCTTATCAGAGCTCTGTCAGCCCCTAAACTGACATTTTCCTATCCTGATCATTCTGAGGATAGAGCAGAAGGAATTTTTTTTTTACTAGGCTGATGCAAACAGCCGATCATCCTACAAAGAAACGTCAAGGACAGTTCGGAGTCCTAATCCCTGACCTGCCTGCCCTTTCCTAACTAGCTATTGACATTGAACTTAAAACGCTGCAATGTTGAGATGAGATAATGAATTCTGTTTGCTTTTAGTGTGCAAGACGAAGAGGGCGAGATAGGGGAGGAGGAAGGGCGCTCTATTATGGTACCAGTCTAACTTAAATCTCCTAATAGCTGAAACTTGTTTAAGGAAAATAACTGGAGAAATAACCACTGTTTGTTCCCTGGAGTGAAGGGGTGGGAAGGACAATTCATACTGGAAGACCATCTGATCATCATTCCAAAGTCTTCTCTGTTTCTTTCTAGGATAGATTGCTGTGTTCAGTAGCTCTAAATTTTTTATCCCTTCATATTTTTAAGCAATTATTTGTTGGTTTGGGAAAATATAGGAGAAAGTACTTACAATACTTAAAATTAATGGAGTAACTCATCTTTACAGAAGCTTCTCCCCTAATATCACTTACTCCCCCAAAACTCCATTATAGTCTAAAGTGGAAATTAATCCTGTTTTGCTATAGTGATCCCAGGAACACTCAACTTTGAACACACACACACACACACACACACACACACACACACACACACACACACACACACACACACCATCCACATTTTTAGACTGTTGTCTCAGAAAACCTGTAAATCCTAATGTAAATCATGAGACATGATTTTTAAATAGCATTTGCCACTTGTTCTTATATTGTATATTGATATATTTACTAAGTTTTCAATTAAGCACTCATTAATCACACCCTGAGGAAAATGATTCCTGCTTCTGGAAGGTTATTTTGCATTTTTTAACACTAAATATTCACAATTAATATTGTAGTAATCCCAAGATGCTGAGGGAAAACAACACAATTACTATTCCTGTTACCAGAAATATGAACAAAAATGTTTCTAAATCAATGTTAAAATTCTGAAAATGCAGTGAAGATACAGCTCTTCTAGATATTGCTAGATCTAAGCACAGAGAAAAGTAATACTGGGATGATTCATTAAGTAAAGTGTACTGTTGCACCAGATTATATAGCCTGATGTGAATTTGTTTACTTTCTTCCAAGGCATACAGGATATGCAGCAGAAAAACTATACTAAACTCCACTTGTCCTTCCTGCATATTTAAGTCATTTTAATAAGTAGATATTACTGGAATGGAAAAGGAAATCAGAAAAAATATGAGAATTGGAAAAATTTAATTATTTTTGGCTGTACTTCCACAAGGATTAGTTACCAGGTTTTTTTTTAAGTCATTACCACTGTTAACTAGTATTCTATGATGGCAGGGGTTTGGAACTAAATGATCTTTGATGTCTCTTCTAACCCAAACCATTCTATGATTCTATGATTCTATTCATGCTGAAAATTTTTAGCTGCTTCTACTAGTTACTGACATAGGAAAGCCAGATATTGCCTCATCTTACTCTGAAACGGTCATCACAGAATCACAGAGTGGTTTGGGTCGGAAGGGACCTTAAAGCTTGTCCAGTTCCAACCCCCTGGCATGGGCAGGGACACTGTCCTCTAGATTAGGTTGCTCCAAGCCCTGCCCAACATGGCCAAATACAAATACAAAAGTTATACAAAGCCAGCAACTGTGCATGAAACGCCAGCTCTTATAAAGTCAATGGGACTTGACCACAAGTTACAATTCATCCTAAAAGTGCAATTTCTCACATTCTACTAACTATATCTGGGTAGACATACTGATCAGCTAAGCATTAACCTCCATGTCGCAGAGGGATGAACTACAAAAGGGTTATCTACTAGTCTACAAATGCATAAAACATATGAAAACTTGACACAAATGTTGAGATGTAGAATTCTATCAGTTCTGCAGCTGACCCTCCTCAATGAGGAAAATTCGAAGTCAAGCTGACAAGTGGGTGTGAAATGGTTATTTGTCAATTTTCTTCACCCATTGATAAATCTACTCATTCTTTGCAAAACACAGCAAGCTAAACCAAGCAAACAAAAAATCCAGCCACTAAAACAGAGCTTTCTCTCTCATATCTTCCTCAGACATGCTAATCAACATAATTCATGGTAAGAAAAGAGGAAAAGGAACATCCTTGCATGGATATTTCATTAAGATTCTGGAGAGCTTTGTAAAGCAGCCTCTTTTAGAAACCATAAAATGAAACAAGACATATTTCTGGGGTTGTCAGCAGGTAGATCCACTGGTTTTGTGGTAAGTAATCTCTTTGGGAGGAAGTCTTTGCTCTGATGTCTGTGTTGGATGTTCTGCGGCTCCCCACAACCGCACCAGTGCAGGTCTGTTCACTGGAAAAGAAGGCGGTGATGATATTGCTTCTAACAACCAGACTGAAGTATAGCCCGAGGCTATCTTCCAAAGCCCCCTCCAAACAGCCTCTAATTAATTTTAATCCTGCCACTCCAATGAGTCCCAAGAGTGCAGCAACCAAAACAAAAAAAACCTTCATCAAGTCCTTCAGAAAAGCTTTGATGGCATTGCGTCAAGATTTTTAGACTCCAAGCAGAAAGCACCACAGAAAGCTTTTAAACACATTTTTTCCTTTGGTTTCTTTATTTTCTGCTCTCAAAACCATAAAAAGCCTATTTCTGAACTGCATAGCTCCCATTGCTCCCCAGGCCCCACAAGTTCATTCTGCAAGGTAGGTGGCAGGTCTTAGGGAAGCCCACTGTTGTCATCTGGGGACAGGGCTCTCCTAGCCTGGGCTGAGCAGGGCAGACCTGTCCTTCTTATGTTCTCCCATAGCAAGGCAGAAAGGCTACTTGCCAAAGTGGAAATGAGCACAAAACCACCAGCTAGCATTCTGACACTGAGTGTCCAAAGCCATAACCTGGATCTCCAAGGCCATCGCTGGCTTCACACCAGTGAACCAACCTGCACATGGCAGAAGAACTGCAAAGCCCAAGAACTGCAAACTCTGCTTATTTTGTCATATTCTTTAGTATGAAAGCAGAAATGCTCTTGCAGTTTTTGCCTAGCAGAAGTGTTGATAGAATTGCTCACACAGCCATGTGAATATGAAATTTTGGGAATGCTCTCAAATTTACCAGGAAAAACTCCCAGTGTGGTAAATTGCTCTGCATTTACCTTTCCACCAAATTTTATGCAATTTGATTTTCCTAGAAGAATCACTCACAGAAAACAAAATCCTAAATTGCTACAGAAGATCTCCCAAACTGAATTTTAGATTTGCATGTGCATAAGAATATTAGTAATGGAAAATGTTTATAAATGGAACATAAGTGTTCATGAAAAGGGAACCTCAGGAGGACAAGTACTAGCACTTACACTGTGATTTGAATAACTGGCAAATATTTTCTTGTGAATCCCCTTTGCAAAAAATGTATTCCTCCATTGGTTGATTTTAGATGCTTCATGGAAGGAATTAAGTTTTAAGGGTTTCTTGGGAAAGGACTTTGTTTGACTGGAGGTCTTTGTGTGAGGAGACACAGACACTTAAAATGGTCTGTTAATGACATATCAGAGAAAGGAATATAAAAAAGGACTGGATTAGAAATGCAGACACCACTCCCCCCTCCCCCCATTATGCAGACAGACATATTTTTTCCTCACTGCTCAATGCATGTCTCCTTTTATTTACTTTTTACAATTTAAATGCTGCCCTGACATCCAAGTTATTAAATTCCCTGTAAGCTTTCCTTCAAATCCCTTGTGATACAAGGTGCTATTATTACCTCTATTTTACTGACTGCAGAGCTGAGATCTATCGTGATTAAAGGAAATGTATCTTCTAACTGCAGATGCCTAATTAAGAGAGGTCTACAAACTCTTTTCTCAGAACACTCCTTATGTGTCCAAAATGGTCGTCAGTAGCAGTTGTGAGGACAAATTCAGACCCCTGCATTTCAAATCAACCATGAAGAAATTGAAGAATACCCAATTAGTAACAGTCTGTGAAAAGTTAGGTTGAAGTGAATTAACTAGCATCACAAAGGAAAAAAGGTGGCAGAGGAAAAGAAAACAATCAGTTTTCCAAGGCAGCATTCAACCATCTTAACCATCAAATAATCCTTTCTTCTCCTTTTCTTAGGCTGATTTGCTACTTCCAACTTCTGGAGCAGACAAAAGACGGGTCCTGCAGACAGCAACATACTCCACAACAACCTCTGGTCCTTCCTCCTCCTCTCTTGCTGGCCCCAGCAGGGGTCACTCAGAGCCCAGGAACGACAGACTGCCCAGCATGGCTCACATATGGTGTGGGCAACCCATGGAACACGCCGACGCCACCATGGTGTGTCAACATGCAACGCCAGCATTTCTTGGTAGTTTTATTAGCCCAGTAAATCTGGTAGTAACATTGCGCCCAGGAAGCACCACGTCATGCAGCTAGTCTGGCTTTGGTGAGCACCATTCACCTCCACCAACATCGGGGTACCAATGGCGCTGGCTCAGCCTCAGTTCCTAGAAAAAGGTGATGCTATCCAGTGTCCTGCTGTTTCAATACAGAGACAGTAAAAGTCTAGATATAGATGATCTTATCTTATTCCCTCCCCTTAGCTGGTGATGGTAGTGTCTCTTCTAGGCAAAGTGCCAGATGAAGACAGACCTTACACACTGTCATGAGGTCCGTGTTATATTGAAATAGGAGGCTCCTCCTTCTCACAGGGAAGGGATGCGAAGTGCCAAATGTTGTTATTTGATAACTTCCACCATGGGACAAAGATGCCAAACAAGCAACACCAAACCCATGGAAATTCTCAAGGCCATCACACATCTCTGGAGCAGTGCCTGAGCTGCATACAGCAGCTCATAGCTGACACTGAGGGACGACCACAGCAGCTGGCTGAAGTGTACCCATGGCAAATGGAGCCTCAAGGGCATCTGTTCAGGTCTAACTTCATCCTCCTGAATGCATGTGAAATACAGGATTTGAAGGCTTCTTTAAAGCTTACAATGTGGGTAAATGTGCACAATAACTGCAAAAGATAAAAACTGATGCAAAAGCCATCCTCTGCCAAATGCCAAGTTTCAAATCTGGGGTGCAGATTTCTGGCAAAGTGTTGGTAGTATTCTTTAATATAAAGAAAACATCTTTAGTATAAAGAAAATAATGTATCCCAAATTTTTTTTTTTTTATAAAGGAATCAAGTATTTGATAGGTAGGTAAAAAAAGAAAGCCTGTGGCAAACATGGACAATTTCCAGTCCAAGTGGTTTATGTGTGACAAAGGTAGAAGCAGCTGAAAATATCATTTAATAATGGGAAGTATTTCCCATTGTTTGTTTGTGCTGGGAAACTCCAGCACAGAATGTCTCAGAATATGTCCACAGGACAGGGATACTGGCCAGACCTCACCAGAGCTTGCAGTGACACCAGACAACTTATCAGAGCAATGCTAAAAGGCATGGAAGGTCTGCACCCTGATGTGGAATCTCAGCCCAGAGAGCTGGAAAGGCTCTTTAATGGCCCTCGGAAAAAGGGAGTGTCCATGCTGCAAGCAGTGTCTGACAGCACGGACAGGCTAAAAAGCTGTGATATGCTACCAGCTGATCAATGTTTCATCTGAGCTTTTCTAATGAATGGAATAGTTTAGATTAATACTAGTAGAATGCTCTTGTGTAAATAAATGCTTTCTACTTCCAAGGGCCACATATTCTACTTCATAAAATTCCTTGAGATCTTTTTAGTATTTACATGCTACCTCCTTGCAAACAGTCCTGTAGTATCTGAAATGCTCCAAAGTGTCAGTGCCAAATACAGTGATTCATTGCACTGCTTTAATAATGGGCAAGAAAAGAGGCTTTTGAGTTCGGTAACCCATAACAACTTTGAAAAGAACAAAGGACCCTCTCCAAAGTCACTGGAGTTAATAGAGCTCTTTTCACTAAAGCCTAACCTGAGTTTGTTGAATGACTAAATATAAGCTCCCTGCCATCTCACTCAAGATGTTCTCTAGCTGTGCTGGTAGTGGCTGTTCATTTTCTGCATACCACTGTAATGAAACAAAATCACGGAAGGTTAAACAAAGGCACTGATGGTCTATAGAGGTGATTGGAATCAATGAAATGGAACTAGCATCCTCTGAACTGCCTGCTCTCCCCAATGAAGCCAGCAGCACACCTGCTCTTCCAGAAGGATTTTTCAATCCTGTGTCTGCTTAAACAGTAAGCATTAATCTATATCAAACAGATCATTCATGCACATTAAGGAAACAATTTTCCGTTCTCCTTTTCCAAGGATCACATTTCTCTGTCCACTCTAACAGAGGTGTTCCCCAGAAGACAGCACAGAACCCACCTTTCTAGGCAGCATGCAGAAATGCACAGACAAAGGCATCAAGAGAAAACCAGTGAAGGACCATTATTTGAACCTGGCTTTTAGGTCTCTTGGGACCAAAGAGCAGCTCACTGTCTTTGAAACCTGTTTCTTTTTACAGGAAGATGTAGTGAGAGGATAATAGGTTGATTAGCCATTAATGGCTGAAGTGTGGGACTGTCCCTTAATGCAAGAATGCAGGCTGGTTTCTCTTTCACAAGACATGTTTAATTTAGTGGTATTCTGGTCATTAATTTTGTTCAAATACATTTTAAATATCTTGCATATCCACGTGGAAAAAAAACCTCATCAACTCTAAGAAGTTACTCCAGAGAATCTCATAGTTTATGGATTTAAATGAAAGACTGTCATGGCAACAACCAGCTTGTGAAAATTTTGTTTCAGTTCAATGTTTTTCTTCTCCTTTTGGAGCTAGTTACTCTTTCTGAACCTGATTTCCTCAGGACCTAATCAGGAAATGAGATTGCCTGCCTGGCAGTTCCCTCCTCACTCCCATTTTGGCCAATTTCAGCCAAAATGAAAGAGCAGAACAGTCTCAAAGACATTTTGTGTTTCTACAGATGTTGAGGAATTGCTTGCTGCTTGAGGAAATGGTGCTCCCACAGAGAGAAAGCGCAGCTGTTGCACAGCCCATTGCACAGCTGGCAGAGCAGCCAGCATGGGTCTCAACTGCATTACCCATAACATATTGTCCCTTGCACAGCCAAAATGCCAGAGAGATGGAAACAGCTGTAGGTATGGCCGTGAGTTAGACAAGAGGGATATAGGGCCCAGCCTAAGTCATGTGGAATCTCCTGTCTATGTCACATTCGTTTTACTGTAGAACATTGTACTTCAGAAATGTGTATAAGCATATATAACAACCTTCCTATACAAACACCAAAGACAAACTCAAGTACATCATAAAGCCTTTGATCTGTTCCTTTTAGCATATTGTGAAAGCATTCTGAAGTGCTGGGTCTTTGTGGCAAATACTCTGCTGGTGCTTCCCTGCTTGCCAGTATGAGATAACCAAGTCAGGATGGTTAGATGTGAGGATTACTGGGAGTTAGAAAGAGGCTTAACTGATACTTGACGTGAGCTGACATTAGTTCATAGCATGTAAAGGCAGAAAATTCATATCCACTGCCTCATTAGAGAAGTGAATGCCTGCCCAGATCACTACTGCAACATCCACTGCAGGCTAATGGAAGTGGAGGGGGACTTGGAATTCAGGAGGAAGTGCACTTGCACCTCTGCACTACTCTTTTGTATTTCAATTTTCTTTGGCCAGTGGGGATGATTTTATAGCATCACAGCAGAACATTATCTTTTATACTTTGACAAAATTAAACTGAGTCCTTGGGATTTTTTCACCCATTGCTCTCTTGGCTACTTCACTGCAGTACTATTTCATTACTTATTGATTTTTCAACATGCTGTCTGCATCGTTGTAATTTACACAAGTTCTGATAGCCCTCAGCGATTCTTAACACCTCAGGGTGAGATCATGGAGTTCACTTGAGATACCAAAGGTAGGCAACAAGTTCTTCAGAAAAGAGGACAAATCCACAAACTTGATAGTCAAGGAGGAAATTTGAGCAGCTGGAGGCATATCATATCCTAAATTGTCAAGATATTTTTCTTAAGCAAATTGAATTAGAGCAAATTTGTACCCCAGAAATTACTTTCACATACAGCTAATAAGGGACTGCAAAGAGTATTGCTAAACCCCTGCAAATTAATAATGCATGTCTCCTACATGGCAGTTGAACTAATGCTATTTTTGTTTTAACTGGAGATAACCAGTGGTCTACAGATACGCTTGTTATTAGAGAATTCAGCTTCATCATGAACAAGGACAGTGAACTGCAAAGAGCTTCTCTTACATTGAGGTAAGAATTGTTTCTTCTTCAAGAGCTTTTCCACATTTCTGCCATTCTGAACAATTCAGAGGCAGTCACCTGTGGCAAAGGTGGTGCTCAGCTTGCCCAGAACAGCTGGATGAACCCAGTGTCTCCAGTACAACGTGGTGTTGTAAGAGCATATGAGCCTGTCTTCATTCTGCTGCCTCAGAGCTTCAAAATGGGGATGCCTCTGCAGGACACTGGTCCCTGCTGAGCAAAATGAACTCTAACACTATCAGAGGGTCTGATCCTACTGGTATCATGCACACTGACAGCATTTCAGATCTCTTCAGGAAATCGGAGTCAAGACTGACTGGCCTTTCCTTCTTTTCAAGTAAACTACAAAATGCTTGAGACATTTTTAAAATGCCTGTTCCTCTGCAGTTGGAATAACATTACTATGACCAATCTCGACTTTTTAATTTGGCTTCCCTTTTGCTGAACCCTAATTTAGGAAAAAAAGATCTATATGGAAGTCTGAGATTACTTTTGGGTAAGGCCTAGAGGTCTCATGACTCAGTGTTACAGAATAATGTATCTACACATGTGGATAATCTTTTGCCCTATAGGAAAATAGGAGACTGAATGGACTGACGGTGAACTAAACCCAACTGCTAGCACCTACTATCAATTCTCTCAGTACAAGAAAATCTCAGGAAAAGTGAGTTTCATTACAAGTGAAAACATACATATGACTTCAGAATTCATCCAATGAAGGATGAAAAGATCTTGTGAGGACCTTTATGAGCAGATATTTAGGATATTTTACCACATAGATAAAAGTAATTCAAGATAAAATGTGTAAGGATGTTCAGTTGAGTTAACTGATGCGCTGGAAGCATGCATCTTTCTTATGGTAGCATATGTACAGATGGCAGAAATGCTTAATGGTATGTAACAGTAAAATCTGAGACTCTGAAGACAATTTCTTTCCAAGGTGTCCAGCTAGCAAGCAACTTCCATGTAAAGTGTAATCAAGTATGGTTTAGGTGGATGGGTCATCCTTCTGAAGGATGCTGTCGGGAAAAAGATGTGAGTGCCTTGTGGAGTGCTCAGACTGCCAGCTCAGGTGGTCTGCCAGAACTATCTTTAATGGGGGAAGATATTAAAATGATTTTGTAGCACACACATCATGATGCCTGCCCAGTGTTCATAAAAGCTTGGAAAACAGGACTGAAACACTCCTCTAGAGGCCACCTGGCTCGTTCCCTATACCGTGATCTAAATCAACAATCCTCTCAGTGCTATGTATGCCTGACCAACATATTTCAGTCCCAGTACTTTTGTGTGCAGGTGGATTTCCTGATAATCTCACTGACTTTCAGCTTGGAGATGTTGTAAGAGAGCTCTTCATAGGAGTACAGCAGTATCTGAAATAGCAGATAAAATCCCACATCACCCTGCACACCTTTAACAGGCCTTCCATGAGCTTAAAGATAAAAGGATTTTTTCCACAATCGGATTGTCATAAAAGTCTGATGCTCTTACTACAGTTCGCACCATAGCACAGGCTTGTTATTCTACTTATTTATACTCTCACAGTGCTTCAGGAACTCCTGATATAAATATAAAAAGACAAAATACAAACACAGAATAGCAATGTAATCTCTGCCCTGAAAAGAACCAGCCAAACCAGCATAAATAGTGTCTAAGGAAAGCAAACACCATCATGATAACGCCAACAACAATACGGAGTGCCTCCTCAGCAGAAAGATGAAGAAATAGCAAACCCATTGCCTCACAGGAAAGGGCTCTCAGCTTTTCTCACTGTGCATTGCTCCTCCAAGCCTCCTGTCCTGCCTTTGGCCACACTACTTTCACAGGGGTGAGAGGGGTTCCAGTATCCCACAGAAAGAGCCAGATCTGGACCAGGGTTGAGCTCAGTAAATGCTGGATGAATTTACTGCATTAAAATAAGTAAAGGAGAAAAGAGACAAAATTAAAAACAGAGCAAAGAGGATCTGAAAATGTCCGTTTATAAAACTCTGAAAATATCCGTTTATAAAACCCTGCAAATGTAGTGAAAAAGCCTTCAACCCAAAGACTGCATAGAACCCCCTGCTGCTTCTCAGCAGCTGGGAAGCTCTGCAGGGCTCTCATTTATTGATAATATTTTATTTAATCTACAATGCTAAGTTTTAAATGAGAAGCTCATTATTTCCATAATAGTTTTTGGTGGTTTTGAACACTCTAGTGAGCTGCCACCATGACCTGGGCTCTTTTAAATGGGTCTTCAAATGGCACCCATACAGGTCTAGCTGGGCTCATCACAGCAGTCAGCATCCCACATTGGGACCCAAAAAACCAACCAGACCCACAATGTCCATCAAGCCTTACTACTAAAGCAGGAGGCTTTCTGGTTTAAGAAAATAGCAGTGAATGGAGTAGAGTATTTCAGCTGCTGGAAATCAGATTAAAAAAATTATGTTTCAACACAATCTGGATTTTTCAAAATACCAAAATTCTGCATGAAACAGAAATCCCATATTTTTAGAAGTATCATTCATTATAATGATTTCAAGTGGCTTACTGAATAACTGAGGAAATCAAATTACACATAATAACTTTTCTATCAAGAATATGAGTTTCATAAAACTCAGCTCCTATCTTCAGAATAGATTTATTTTTAATGTCAATATTTTCAGTGATAAGTAATCTGTTTATAATTTGTCCCACTGCTTGACTAGTCAATCTGCTACAAATCTGCCCTGCATATCTCAGATTAATTGTCAAACATCAACTTTCAGCTATTGGGAGTTTGAAGCATTTTTCTCTGCTTGGTTGAAAGCTCTCTGATGCACATACTCTCTTTATACCCTAAACGTAAAACTTAAAATCTCTCATTATTTGACTGCAAGCATCCTTGCCTTTCTCCTTAGAAACCAAAAGCAAATTAAATTAAAAGAAAAAGGCTAAAATGGGAAAAAAAACCCCACAACTGAAATCAGTGCACTTTTTTTTTAATGGCAATTAATTTGCAGTATAATTTTAAAATTACATTATTTGACGGAAAGGGGCATTATTAAAATAGATCTCAGCCAGGTCTGCCACTTTTGCAGAGGTGAGATGGGGATAAGCGCCTGGTCTGGCAACTGGACACCTTCTCTGAAGCTCCAATGTGCTTCTTGCAATCTCTTTATGGACATCCGTTGACTAAGGAGTTCAAGTGCAATCTACAATACAAAGTGATCTGATGTGGGGTTTAATAAACAGAGATGGCTTTTTCATTCTGATTTTTCTTTGGGAAACCTGACCATTAAATTAAGGATGGAAAAACGTTTTCTAAGTGATGCCAAAGCTGTGCAATTAACTACAAAATTTAGAGCCCCTTGAACCAGAAAACTCTCAGGTTCCTCCAGACTGGTCTTGCTTTGCATACACATTTCTAGTTTTATTTATTTTTCATTGGTTTTAATCAAACTAGTACCTTAAGCTATTGTTTTTAAAAATTGTCAACTATTTACATAACACTGTACCTGCAAATGAAGCCAAGTTAATGGTATCAATATTTACTGACCCACAACAATATATTTTGCTTTGTAACTTCAAAGGAAAACATGAATGACTTTTTAAGAACCTTAACTGCATTACTTCCTGCCTTTGCTTTTTTATAATTCCCACACCACATTAAAAGATTTTTCAGTTTCACAGACTTACACTTCTGCACACATATGTGCCTGCACACCTACACTTATTTACAATTTTGATTGCATGAAGCTGTTCATCAACACTGCGTGAATAATGCCAGGAAAAAATACTCTCAAAAAAATCAATATGTTGAAAGTGCTGGTTCAGGGTTGCAGTAGTTTTTGGTTGTGTTCCTGAGTATTCCTATTGACCTGAGTTCAAAACCAAGGTATTGATTTATAAAGTACCTTCAGTAAATAAATGCGTGTTCTTTCTGCTAACCCTAATAACCCATGGAATACAGAGCAGCGGCTCAGCTCAGCTCGGGAAAGGGCCACATGGTATCAAGAGGTTCCCAAAAGCTGGCAGGCTTTTTTGACAGAAAGGGGCATTATTAAAGCACTGTGATTGATTGCCATGTGAGCAGAAATTAAGAGAAGGGAAATGAGAGGGTGATGACTTTTTTAAAGGAAGTCAGGCAAATGACTAGGTTTGTGCTACATTTCAAGTGACATACAGAAATACTCGTCTGGTTTTATCTGATGGCATGCACATTGATTTGTCTCCACTTGTGAAGAGTTAGGATGGATTTTTAATTTTCATCATATATGCATTCTTCCCTGCCTGAAGGATAAAATCTGCACTAATTTGTAGATGTGGGGTTTAATTAAAAAAACAACACATCCAGCATTTTTGAGAATAATGCTGCTACATCTTAGTCTGTAACAGTGTGCAAGCATGCCCATCTGGAGAAGTGAGTGGTACAATCGTGCACACCAGTGCAGAACCCCACATTGAGACCTTGCTGCCAGCACTGTCACTTCCAGCCAGCAACTGCTGCTACAGCACAAGCACCTTGGAACCCAATCTGTGCATCTAGGGACCTGCGTTGGGCTTTGAAAGTCTGTTATAGCTGCCCTCTCTAGTTTGGGATTGCCATCACAAGTATGTGTGCCACCAGCACCACACTATATTATCAGATACCAAACTTTAGAGGAAAAAGCATCCCATGTTTTCTCCTTAACTTACAGTGTCACATGAAACCAGTCTTATGGAAAATAAGACAAATTAACAGAAAAATCAGAAGAAAAAGTATATGTAAAAACATTGATGCAAGGTGACCATGCCTGTGCCAATAGTCCACGCTTTAAGTCTCTGATTGTGTTTACTGTTCACAGAGTCAAAATAAAAATCTATCTCACTCTGTATGAAAATCTGGTTATACTGTGATTACAAATTTCTGTTGTGCTTCAACCTGTATGACAAAATGCCTTGGCTCCTCAGAAGTTTTCTCTTCGGGTACCATCTCACTCGAGCATCCCAGGGGACAGCCAGCAGCAGACTGCAGGGACAACTGACCACAGCTGGCAAATCTGAGAGACCTGGAAAGGCAGCAGTGTGCACAGCAGCCTTTAACCAAAGTCTGATTTAAAAGAATCAAAATATTCTGATTTAAAAGAAAATAGTTCCGCTGTCACTGCTCTCCAAATGAAGCATTTAACTTGAGAGAGCTTTTCTAACCGTAAGACTGAAAATAAGGTGATGCCTCCACAAGACCAAGTTTCCATTACCAGGAAACTGACATGACCACCATAAAGAAGTTGTTTGTTAAAACAGGAGAAACAGAAATATCAGTAAAGCTCTGCTCTCACTCTGTTTCAAAGTACAGTTTCTATTTAATTCTTCCATAGCATATTTCATCTTGTTTCCCACTACAGACTTAAAGGAATTAGGCAGTTTGACAGGCTAGAAGCAAGAACAGAGAGAGCTGAATGCTTTGCTTCAGCACTCCTGTCTTGCTGTTACATAGAAAGTGCTTGGAAAATACAGGAATCCATCTGAATTTTCATACATTCAGAAAGATTATAATGCCCATATATTATCCTCATTTTTATTGCTGTGGAGGGATCTTGTCAACAGCCAATGGTATTTTTATTGCCAGTCTTTATCTCCCAGTAGCACAACCCAGACCTGACTGTTTAAAGCTCCTGCACAGTGGCAGCTCGCTAGCACTGACTGTCCACTGTGTCTCATCCTTTCCTAAATCCACCAGACAACCACTAAGATGAAAGATAACATATGTGTTAGTGAGCACATCTCAGCAAGACATCCTACACCTGGCACAAACAAAAAATATTTGAAGTATTTTTGTTTATGAGAATCTCTCAGTTCAGCTCATTATGAAGGGAAAGACAAATGCCTCCAAAATTAATGAAATTTTTCAGACAATAACATTTTTAGAAGTATTGCATGTTCATTTCAATAGTTTCTGAATGTGAAGTGGCTGATCTATCCCTATTTTTACTGTCATAAACTATTTGGATGACAAATGTTACACATGTTTCCGTAATAGTGTTGTAACTTAAGTTTGTTTCGTAGTTTCATTTCATACTCCTCAATCCTTGTATTTCAGAATTTATGGTCTTGCTACAAAGGTCATTGTTGAACAAGTATAAGTCCTCTAAGATCTGTTATTCAGAAACACTAAGCTGATGTTAGTTTAATCGATTCTGTGGAAGCAGAGATGCTTGTAACTCCTGAGAATAAGGGCTTTTCACAAACTGGAAAACTTACCAGTGGGTAAAATAAATATTCTCATATCCTTACGTTAGAGGGCATATAAACAGCATGCAGTTATATCAACACACCTCTTTTATGATGCCATTTAGTTTAAATAGTGTCCTAAAGATCCAAATGATCAAGCTTTGTGGAGCACAAGCCACAAACAAAAGCCAGTAATGTCCCAACTGTTTCCTTTCTTGGGTAGAAGCTTCATCTAGTGCAAGGCCCAAAGCAAAGCCCAAAGATTGGAGAAGCCTGGACAACTGCAGAAGCCAGGGTGGCCCAAACAGTCAAGCAGCCTACATATCAGCACAGGTTCCCTGGGGACCCCATTAGCTTCCCCCCATTCCAGGCTATGCACCGCACTCACTGACACCATCTCACAGAGCATCCCACACTTGCTGCAAGATCTCTGAGCTCTGAGTGTACACTTCCCAGAACAGATGGAATAAACCAAATTTATTACCTATTTTCCCCAGCAGGATTATAGAAAGGTAAACAAATTCTGAGTTCTTCAAGGAAAGACCCCTTGAACTTATGAATGTGACTGGGAGATTTAAGACCACTTTTCTCACAGTAACTCCCAGAGTAAAATCCATTTCTGCAGAGCTGTGGAGAGGATACAACAGTTCAGACTTCAGGATTGTTTCAGTTCAAGACAGCTAAGATTTAGGTGCAGGACTACTCGTGAACTGCGGTGCTGACACCTCCCTGTGCAAGCAGGCAGTTCAGAGCCTGGCCAGAAACATGGTTTTGAAAAGCTCAGATTAAGGATATGAATCTAATTACACAAACTTCATAAAGTGTTATAGAGCAAATAATAATCAAACCAGCACTGATGACAGCAGAAACACAAGGGGAGAATGACCAACAGCTAGTTAGAAACCTTCTGAACTGTCCTCCCATTCCTGTTTCCCCCCCATGCTTGCTCTGTAGGACAGGTTTCTTCTCCCCATCTCCCGGCCAGGCAGCTGCGAATCCAAATTCCACATCTGTGCTACAGGCGAGCCCCGAACAGGAACCAGATGGGCAGCTGGGTCTCTGCTCCACACAGCACTACCAGGCACTGGGATGCTCCGGCACACTCAGCCCATG
The DNA here is from genome assembly GCA_017639245.1 of Myiopsitta monachus. Taxonomy (NCBI): domain Eukaryota; kingdom Metazoa; phylum Chordata; class Aves; order Psittaciformes; family Psittacidae; genus Myiopsitta; species Myiopsitta monachus. The sequence goes on along the minus strand of CM029941.1, from coordinate 103,703,838 downwards.
ATCTGCTCTGCGGGAGAAAGAAACCATAGCGCTGTTTTCCCCCGCAGGTTTTCTATGAATTTTGCTGATAATAACATTATGTTTTGCCTGTGCTGGCAGTTGGATGAGAGGAGCCTGCAAGCCTTTGGAGGGATCGATCTGATCGATCCCAGAGGCTCCATGTCATTTCCAGGGGATTTGCTAAAGAAGCTACTTATGTCCCTTTTTCATTTTCACCAACTCATTACCAGCTGCTGCTGCTCCCTGCATTTTAGCAGCACCTGCAGGAATGAAACCACCCATTCCCATCTGCCTGATCCTGATTTAGATGCCCCCTGCCACATTTAAATGCCACCGACCGGAGCTGACAGCTTGAGGTGGGCGACACCAGTGCGAGGTTCATTACCCATCTCTTGCCTCCGCACAGGCACACAGGCACACACACAAACACGTACACACATACTCTTCTTTCCTTCCTTTTTTTTTTAAAAGGGCAGCCCAGCCGCAGACTAAGCAACTGATCCCCTGGCTTAACTTTTAAATTAAGACCATTGTAAATTTGGGAACTTGAGAAGAGATGGTGAGGACACCCATAATCCTTTGCAAATGTCAAGTGGCTCTCAATATTGGTTACTTTTCAAAGGTAGCTAGGCTACAGCGTGCTGCAGTAATGAAAAAGCCCTGCCAGGCCCACTCCATAGGGCTTCAGTCAATATACATAATATTATTGGGCTTTGAAAGGATTAAAGAATGTTTCTTTTGTTTCCTGGCAATATGGTGATCTATTGCGCTTAAAACTCTGAATGTGCTTTCTCCTTCAGGGGATGATGCTGGCCACTGTGGGATGCCCTATCACCACTCCCTCTAGTGTGCCTGTCACCATTGTGGCAGGACTCAGCAACCTTGGCACATCACCCTGGATGGCTGCCAGAGGTTCCCCAGTATTTACTGGGTGGACTCAGCCATTACTGCTGACAAAGGCACTTCACAATTCTTCCCCGCTGAGAGGCAGAAGGGGAATTGAGAAATTTTAAAAATAGAAGTTAAACAACACTGAAACTCTCGAATAACCAACAGAACCCAAGGGCAGACTGGAAAGTGTTGAAATATCTCAAAAAATACTATTTTTTCTCCAATACTACTCAAAAAAGTTCTTAGATCTGTATTTTGGCTGCAAGAACTCAGTCCCTCACACTCAACAGGAGTAATATGAACAATTAGCACCCATTTGAATCTCCTGGGGCTACTGTGAGCTATTGCAGCAGCTTTGTCAGTGGAAGCAGTGCAGGATGAGACCCCAAAGCAGTGCAACTCCTAACATTAGACCTCTGCTTTGAGTCTGGTGTTTCCAAAAGCATCCTCTCCTGCAAAAGGCACACACAAACCTTGATTTAAGGGACCTCGGGCAGAGGACCTCATTGCTGAGTTACAGTCAAAACGACATTTTTTTGTATTAAACATTTGTATTTTCTTGTTCTTATATTTAATTAATATAATCTCTCTAACTATGGGGCATTATATTTTCCTAACAGCCTTGCATTATTATGTCAGGATTCCCTCTGATTCTCCTTTTTATAAAGCCAAATGTGAAAACTATTGGCAAGTCTCTGTTTGCAGTTGTATTCAAGAGAAATGAATAACTTGAGATTCTGATGTAGGAGAGTGGCAGCAGAGCCCAGCACTCCCTGCCCTCCCTCTGGTCTGGAGTGAAGCTCTGTGGTTTAATGGCAAAGATGTGGGTTTCTAGCACCTGAGGTGGTACATTTTATTAGATGTGGACAGATCCCTCACCACTCAATATTAAAGTCATTAATTCTGAAGCAAAAATGGGTGGGAAAAGGACTGTTTTCTCTCCTATTCTTCTGACACTGTGATCGTCAACAAATGAGGTAGAGACCAGAATCTGCAAACCCAAGCAGGTGAAGAAGCAATACCTTACACTCACACCACTGGAACATGGTTGGGAAAAAGTCTGATTTCTTTTGGAAGCAGAAATGAGAAGATTTGCAGCATCACCCTACTGTAATGCACAGCATCACAAAAGTCCTGGCACAGGAAAATGTACAACAAGGTCTTGCTGTTTCTGACCATGCTTATCCCAGTGGGACTTGATGGGCAGTTTCACACTAAAAATTAGCTGGATGAGTAACTTTCCATTTCAGCAAAAGACAGGAAAAAGAGTAAGAAAAACCAAAGGAAATGTTAGAAGTTTTTTAACACAGTATCTAAAAAAACTAATTCTCAGGACATTTTTTAACTGAAACCCTAGCAAAAGTGCTTCTGCAGGCACCAAGCCACTAATCCAAACTAAGGCTTCCCTGTTCTAAGGGCTGATCCAATGTCTTTTTAATTCAAAGGAAAATGGTGCAGCTATGCCAGCAAATAAAGCCCTTATTCAGATTTCTTTCATAAAGAAACATTTTCTATATTAAACCATCAACAAATAGTATGAAGCTTTTACAGACCAGATTACATGTTATGTTAGGTGCTGAAAACATTTTTTGTGAAGTCAGGCTCAGTGACTTCCAATTGAAATCCCACTGCCCTGGCCCACTGAGACTGAGCTCTGGCCAGCTCCATGCAGCTAATTTAGCTGGTTCTGCAGGTTTTGGATGAGTTTCAAGTGAGCTGACACCCTGGCCACTTGTTTATGGAAATGTAATGACCATAAATGTTCAGCTTAAGGAAGATCTGGTAAAAGTAACGCTCACAGAAATCTGAAATTTTGTTTTATCATAATGCAAATTCCTGTTAGAAGTTCTGGAAAAAAGAATAAGAGAGGAGGTTCCAAAACATGAGACAGCCTAAGTTCTTAAGCATTTACCTTAACTTTCCAGGGCAACATGTACCCAGATGGAATAACTGAAAGGTTCCAAATGTCCCTGGTTGTCTGATGCTTGTGGGGATGGACATAAAGATAGCAGTGACAGACTTTTGCAGCTGATACTTGTTATGAGATACCTACAGACACCATAAACTTTCCTAATATCTTGTAAGTACAAATGTCACAAAAATCCCACTCAGACTTTAAAGGGTCTGTAAAACTCCACTGCACAGCTCTACTGCAGAAATCTGCTGGAGAGGAATCACATGTGAGATAAGGAGAGAAAGAAGAAAAAGAACTAAGGGAAGAGAATGAGACCAGTCCAGAGACTGGAGACACGGACATTAGAACAAGATAATGGGTAGAAAAAGGAACAAGGACTGAAAACGTATCTATATAATGATCACGAGAGCGTTTCTCAAACTCTCTTAGAAAGTATCTCAGTGTCTCTTTCTTCTTCTGTGATCACAGAAATCTCACTCGCATCATGCTTCTCATCTGGCAACTTAGAGAACCAAGACCTAAATCTGTATTGCCTGCAGGTATTATACCTACCCCTGCAAGCAAAAGGTTCTTAATCATGTTTTTAAAGACTAGAGTGCAAACAGGCCAAACCCATTAAAGCAGGTGAATTTAAAAAAACAAAATCAAAAGGTTCTAGACTGATGGGATGATAAATTAGAGGTTAAATACTCAACAATTTTTCTTGTATCACTTTGGGGATTTTGTTTTCCTTTTAATGGTAATTTTAATTTCAATTTTCAGGCCAACAGTTGCACCTTCTGAGAAATCTGTATCATTTTCCTAGCTGTTTCCTTTAAATAACTGATGGATCTTCACAATCTAAATTCCAATTTAAAAGATTTGTCTGCAAGGAAATCCCAATCTCAATAAAAGGTAATGCAGCTGAAGCTCTTCCAGCCAGGCTGATGGCACAAAGAAGCAGTGAGTTTCTATTAGCTAGAATAACTTAACAGATCCCTAGTAATCCTTCCTATTATCACTGAAAGCCTGAATACAGATGTCACATGTTCAGTGAGGGTGGATTTTTAATTTCTGGAAGAGTAAGATTCCCTGCACACCTTGTGCTGGGAAGGAGATGGTGGAAGGAGCAATGTGTGTTAGACCTTTGCCAGTGAAAGGTTTCACATTGCAGAAGTCCATGGGATGCTGCAGAATGGTAAAGTCATTCATCACATGTATTTAAAGTTGAATTTGCTGATATTTTATGGTATTGGATTTTATTTCTATTAACATTTTATGCTGAAATTACAGAATGATTCGCGAGTACTGAATTTTTGATTGATTTTATACTTGCTGGGACCCTATTAACGTTGATTTACGTTAATAGCACTGTAAGAAGATATTAACAATGAAATTTCCAAAAGCACTTAGCATCCCATAATTGGAGTTAAATGACAAAAAAAATGAGGGGATAATAAAGTATAGAGAGAGACAGAATTTTTGACAATATTCCCTCTAAACTGTATTTTTCAGGAACACTACATGCAGGACAATTTTGTAGAAGAATAAAGTCACTCATCAAGAAAGAGAACACCTTCTGTACTGACTAAGCAATGCTAAGGCAAGTTGAGATATAGGTCAAGAACCATCTCCCTCAGGCACTGGAGACAAACAGAGTAGCTCAAGGGAACAGTACAGACTTCACATCTTCACATCAGATGGGTGTTGACAGTTCCTGGTCTGTAGAGCACCTTTCTGGACTGAAATCTGGGAAAGAGCAGTAGGAGGCTAAAACAGAAGTGACCCTAAACAGGACAGAAATTAGCCAAGTTTGTATTTTTAAAAACAACAAAATGGCTTGGGAACAGCTGCCACCTGACCCAAGGCGGCTGATTTTAGCTTCAGCTGCCAGGGCCACACAGAAGCCTGTGTCCATCCATGGTGGAGGATAGGCTGCCCCTGTGGCAGCTGTGGAGGTGAAACTAGCCCAGAGAACTCCCACTTCACAGAACACTCACAATAATCTTTGATCTCAAATTAGGCCAAAACAATTATTTATTTTTTTTAAAGCAGAATTTCCACAAATTCTACTTTGATATCACTCATATATTGTTTTTTAAACCTTCTCTTTCCATTAAAAAAGCATCAAAGTGCTTTTTGTTAAGAAGTGCTGCAATGCACTTCACTGTTTTCAACACATGCAGTTAAATTGCTCATTTAGTCAGTCAAAGAACATATAGAGCAATATGACAAACTATATGAGAACTTTGAACAAAAAAGTAAACTTGAAACAAAAATTTAAAATAGACAACAGAAAGAAACAAAACACTTGACTTGCTTCAAGCAGACCTAGAAAAAAAATGCAAAAAGTGTTTGCATAGATGTGCTTTAAAAGACATTTTAGTGGGGTTAATAAGAAAGAAGATATGCCAAAACATTTTTTTCAGCCAGTTTTAATCAAGGAAATAACTATGAGTATATGAGGCTGGAAGAAGCTAATTTTGTCATTTTACTCGGACCAGGAAGGAAGAACATGTCAGAGTTTTGTTAAAAGGCAATTGCCCCCGTGTAATTTTATGGTCAACTAATATGTGAAGAGTTGTATTAGAAGACAAATAACACACTAACAAATGAAAAGACTTGATTGTGCTTAGGATAATAAACATGGAGCAACAGCAGTCCTGCAAAAGTGATGGCATATGGGGCTTGTGATTCGAAAATGACAAAAGCCAAAGAAATCTGAACTAGGACCAAATCCAGCTCTGCTTTGGATCTATGGACATGTTGATTTTAAGGTAAGAGAGAATACTGAGATCTCACGGGCTAAGGATTTCATCCCCAAATTTAGATATGAAGCTGCTGTTACAGCTTTCAAAATATAAATATATAAAAGAAAATATGATATATAATATATGCATAATAAATAGACTGTGTATGTTGACCATGCATAAACTAAATATATACATATATATATATGTAAAATCTTACTGTAAAGGCTTCAGCTGAATGGGAATCTGTGAGATGGGTTGGTAGGTTGGGTAATTTCCCCCTATCTTCCCAACACACAACTTCTCTGCAGTCTGAAGGGGTCTAGATGCATGGTTACAGCCATCAGCTTGTGGAGATATCAGCTGGGGAACAAGTTGTTTTGTTTGACCACAAACAATAAAGGTACTGGTCAGTAAATGCAAGATTTGTTCTTATGCAAAAATAAAAAGATGTTTTGTTTTGAACAATGAGATAATATTTCTCTTCAATGGAAGAACAATTGTTTCTCATAGAGCTGTATTTTGGCTACAGCCACCTTCACCTAGTTACAAACAATCAAAACCCCAAAACAAACCCGTTTTATCAGCAGGAACCACATTTGCTTACACAGAAGATCTGTCAGCAGATCAGAGTAAACAGATCAAATGGAGCTGACATGCAACTAAATTTAATATGCATCCTCATGTCTTAAAAATTCCTACTTACCTATGCATTTAAAAGGTAGTTTCGTGGACTTCTTAAGTGATCATGTTTCAATAACAAATGCGTAGAAACTTAACAACAAAACCACTGACTGATATACAAATTGAAAACTGATTGATGGATAGATAGCTTAGATGAACCATTAAATTGGTGTATGACTGGGACAAAACAACAGATCAAATATTGTTGTGGTGTCCAGCCCAGCTGATGGTGACAGACATGCACCCAAATTAACTAGCAGACCAAACAATGAGCAAGTGCTTAGGTAGTTAGGTGAGTAGTTGAAATACGGTCAGGCGCTGGTGAAACAAATGGATGGACTCCAGCATATGAAATGGAAATACAGAGCTATAAAACTAGATAGTAGTACACAGGGGTACAAGGACACAAACTGTCCCTCCCCTTGGATGTGCTCCCACAGGTGATTTCCAACCTGCTCTTGCACCGCTGCAAAAACACTACCTCCAGTGAGGCTGACTCTACAACCTGTTTGTACAGCTAACACTGAGAACACTGTCCTGGGAGAGCAAAGCTGACACCAGGGCACCAGAAAACGATTATTTATGAGAAAAAGTATGAGAAAGAGGGGGTCTGTGTGTGGAGGAGCTTCTGGGAACAGCAGAGAGGACACAGACATGTCCCTGAGAACAAGCACCAATCTTTGTAGATGCCAAATCTTTCAGCGCCTCGCTCACCTTTCTAAACTATGCTGCTTGCTACTGCCTTCTACATCTTAAATGGACACATGTAACTTGATTAAGCCTCTGCTAGCTTCACTTCCAGCTTCTGCACTGCAGCAGAGCATACAAAGAATGGTTATGAAGAATTTCTCATTATGGCTATGGGTACAGGATTCATAACGTCCTTTGGCCAACCTCTGTTTGCCTCCCTCTGTTAATAAACCTCAGACCACCTGCCTCCCCAGCCCCTTATTGCGCTGCCGCAGGTGCCCTAGCCCAGGGCTACCCAGCACGTGCCTGCTTCATCCTTCATGGCCAGGAATCTTCTGCTTTGACTTCTCTGCATTCTTATTTCATGGGCACTTTTGTTCACAAACCTGCTCTTGGAGGCCCAGAGCTGTAATTAATCCATGTCACAGGAAAGATGTATTGTTGGTAGAATTTATGACTGGCTCTGAGCTGCTGTGATGAGCAGGGCACACCAGCCCCTTGTGATATAAATGCCTCTGCTAATTGGATTGTGGGAGCTACTCAGAAGCTGGAGAGAGAATGAACGTGTTCAGCCTCCCTGCTGCTGGTGCAGGCTGATAAAGCTGGCAGCTGCACTCGGGGGGGAGGCACAGAAATTGCATCCCTGCACGGAGCCTGACCAAGATGGCTATCACAGGGTGCCCAAGGCTGCTGCGGTGCGGGGTGGCTGTTCAGGCAGAGGAAGCGGGACCAAGGTTGGCCAACAAAGGTTTCCCAACCACTGACCACTGGCAGGCACACGCAGCAGTGCACAGACAGAGTATGCATGGGTGGGCATATGAGGGGTGGGAGGCTGGTGAGAAGCCTGCGCAGCCCTGGCAGGTTGTATCTGGCTGGAAGCTGTCAGGAATGCAGTGAGCATCCTGACTTGCTGCCTGGTAGGCAGCACCACCGGCAGGCCTGGGCCAGGGTAACAGCACTTGCATTGTAATGGCCATCCGGCATGGCTGGTGTAGCAGACAGCGCCATGGCCAGCCCTACACCAGTTCTTATGTTCAACACTGCAGACCTCAAGCACTAGAAAGTGGGCTGAATACTTAATTATCCTAATAATGCATCTCTTGATACCTTCAGTACCTGCCTTTCCTCAGAAAGACAGAAAACCAGAGGGATGAAGGTGGAAAAAACACAAGGACCCTCCTGCAGTAGGAGTAGGGCTGACTACACCAGGAGCAAACTTGGTCAGTGTTACGTCCTACATGCTCCACACGCCACAAGGGCCATCAGACTGCAGGCAGGAGGGCAGGAAATGGCTCCTGAGATTGGGGTCAGGATGCTCTTGAGATGGCTTCAATTCTGACCTTGGCAGCAGCATGAAGTGCCATGATCATCCCCACCTCCTGGCTGGGAAGAACCTACTCACTGGGAGGTAGGAAGACCTCTAGCTGGACAGGTCTGATCTAGCTGCACCACACGTGCACAAACTGGATGTGTGCAGCTCTCAACAGAAGAACGGGGTTTTTTTGCACTCCAAGGCTCTTCCACATTCATACAGCTTTTCTACCTTCTCCAAGTCCTTCTTATTGCCCTTTATTTTTCTCCCTGCCTCCTTTCTTGAAAATACATGGCTTTGAATGTAAATCCTGAAAACGATGACTAACACCAGCAATCCCTCCTTACAGAACCACTTTTCCACCTTCTTAAATCTTTTTGGAGGCGCAAGGGAAAATAACCCTTGTATGTATGCAAATTCAAAAGTGGCGTGTGATGATGGAAACAAAACAGAGCTGGCCTGCAGCCAAGGCATGGCACCGATGGGGCCTCCTGCCTGCTCGGCTCCGATTCTTCAGGGGAAGCAGCTGTAGAGAAATGAAAGTAGAGAAGCCCCCGTGCACACTCGCTGCCGCCCGCGCGCATTCCAGCACCCGTCACCTCGGAGGCAGCAGGACTCGGGCTTGGCCACGCGCTGCCTGCAGCCGCTGCCTGGAGCACCATGTCGTCCCCCACAAGCCTCCCTGTCCCGCTGCTCCTGATTCCCCTTTCAGGAATTTACAAACATTTTCTGCGGATCAATATCTGTATTGATTACACATTGTGAGCGAGTCGTGTGTCTTTGGTGATCCAACCTGGCAGAGTGAGCAGCCAAAGGCTGCTGCAGATACAGGGGGAGGAAAAAATGGGAAAAAAATCCACAGAAGGTGAGAGGGACCCAGATCTTGCTGGGTTTGCTACTGCCAGCTGCAGAGATGGATGGAGAGGAAGGAAGGAAGAAAATGGGAATGGCATGAAAAGAAATGAAGAGACGAAGGAGCTGAGGAGAGAAAGCAAAAGCAGGAAAAACAAAGTCACCACTGGAGAACTGTTGCCGGGGCACGCCAGCAGCCTGGAGAGATTCCCAGCCTTGTGCTCACTGTTCTGCACACAGATGTGGTGGACTTATTGCTTCGGGAGCGAAAAGTGACTCACGGTTTTGGTATCTGCTACGTAAGAGCTTTGGGGGGATTCCTTGGCTGGCTGACAGAAAGGGAAGAAAGCAGCAGCAGTGAGGTAAAACGCAATCCCTTCCTCCTGCCTTCCTGGGAATACACGTCGCCCGGGCTGGCTGGAGCAGCTCGCTGCTCGCTTATGATATGCAAAAGGAGAATAATTAAAAGCGCCAGCATCACTTGCAAAGTGAGTAAACACAAAGCCTTTCAAAACATGCTCTTCAGCTAATGAGAAGCTGTAATTTCTTATACTTAAAGGCAAAAAAGACACTGATGAGGCTCAGTGGTGTGTGCATGCGCGCCTGCGTGTGTGTGCATGTGTTTGTAGATATGAGAGAGTCAGTTAATTGTTGATGATGTTTAGAAAAGGGATTATGAGAAAAGACACTGAAATGTTGACAGGGAACATCTTGGATCAGAGCCAAAGAAATAAAATAATCAAGGACAATCAAGCCTGCAGCTCTGGAGAAAGCGCCGACTGTTCTGTTGGGGAGTTGAAAGGAATTTCCCTGCACTACAGAGCTGCAGCTGGAATACGTTCTTGGCACCAGGAGAGAGAACTGCAAGGAGCAGTTTGCTTGGAGCATGAAACAACAGAAGAGAGAACTATGGAGCTGTGCTATAATTCAGAGGTTAAATAGCTTTGTCTGCTAATGTGTCAGACGTAGACTCGGTTTTGCCCACATCTGACCTGCTCCCTGAAAATACAAGTTTCAAAATCCTCGGAATGCAAGCAGATGCTGAGGATTCTCCATGCACCTCTGTAGAACTGCTGTGACATTATGAAAACAAAGAAAAGGGACCTTCAGGAATTAAGTTCTCCTGTGGCTGCAGGACCTGATGGACCTGACCATAGGAACTGGGTCTGGAATGAATTTCTTCCTTAATTCTGGAAATCAGAACCTCTTACTCTGGGCAGAGGGTTGCAGCTCACTGGCTCCAAGCACACAGGGAAGGTGACAGTCATTGTGAATACCAGGAGTAAGCTTCCTTCCTTCCCTCCTGGGCATCTGACTGCTGTTCTGAACAAATGGATTTTAAGAAATGTTGGCTTTCTCTTGGGCTGAGGTTGGGTGGGGAGAGAGGATAGAGGGAAATTTAAACCATCTTGTGACAACTATGTTGTAAGTGAGCTACAAAAATGCCATCTCTTTGTTTTGGATGTTAAACTCCGTCTTACTTCATTGTTGCTGAATTTTGGCACTCTGGGCTTCTCCAGCAGCAGAAACACATGGTCTGTTAAAGTGAGAATCTTTGGGGACGCGGAGGCAGAAATACAAGCCAATCATACATGGCTTTTCCACGTTTCGTGGTTTTCAGCATTTGCAGAGAGCTTTTTGGATGGTATGTATGTGTGTGTGCACCAGGGAGGGCGGAGAGGGAGAGCGGGGGCAAGCGCATGACAGGAGCAGGCACGATGTTGGGGTGCTCTGTTGTGGGTGCAGCATGGTCCATGCTGCCAGACACCCCTTCCCCTGACGGGCTCTGCCGAGACTGCTCAGACCTGAGCTGCATGTTAAACGCAGAGGACTAGATTAGCATACTAACCAAGTGGTGTCAACCCCCAGCAATCAGCAAATGGCCATCTCCTCGTTACAGCTGGGGCGGCAGAGCTGCCAGACGCTTAACCATGTCCTTTGTTAGATTGCTTTTTATGTTTGTATTTAGCTTTTGTTTTCCAATCAGACCCTAGAAATTCATTAAGAAGAATGAAAGGCAGAGATGCAAAAACCTATAATGAAAACAAATGATCTATTTAAACGGTGCTCAGGCTAAAAGGAGGGGTCTCACGGCACTGGTACCAGAAGAGAAGAAAATCCCACAGCCTGGAAAATGCCTGAACACATGCATGTTATTCCTCGTGCCAAGGCTCCAAAGAGACAGTTGCTACAAAGCCGGTGGTCTGTGTAAGAATGCTGTAGCATTGTCTTTACAGAGCCTCAAAGAAATGCCAGCAACCAGCCAAAAAGAGAAGTCTTCATTGTTCCTGCTCTGGCTGCTGTTAATATGGCAGTTACTACTACTGCTATGAGACGGGCTTTAATCAGGAAAAAGCCTCAGTACCCGTAAACATAAATGTTTAAAATAATTTGAGTTCTTTCACATCATTCCTTCTGCTGAAAGGCCAGCAGTAGCCACGCAGCTGAGCAGTGAGGGCATGGTCTTCGGGTGCTGCAGGTGACATCCAGCCTGCAACAGGGATGATGGACCTGTCTGGATGTCTTCATCTCCTGTGCTATTTCTTAAACAAATTATTTTGCAAATGTTCATGTCCCCTACACTGTCATATATTTGTGGAGAATAAAAAGATTTAATGCAAGTATGGTCTTTATATCAGGATCTAGCAAATAAGGGAAAAATTGAAATATGTTTTATGATTTTTATTTTTAAATGGTGTGTGTAGATTTTAAATATCACAGAACCATAACTTCTGAAATTTATCAGCAAGATTTTTAGGCAAATATGAGTGTGGAAAGGGAAAGTATGTGCTCAGACCCAGAGCTCTCTGTGTGGCTGGAGTGTGCAGGACTGTGCAGCCCAGAGATGCTCTCCTTGCTGCTTCTGTTGAAGCGCCAGGGCCTGAATGTGGCATCTCTGAAAATGTGTCACTGTCACAGGAGTTTTCTGAGCTCTGGGGAGTCTGTGCAACTTATACTTTTGAGAAGCAGGAATGTTACCAGGGAAGAAGGGGAATGTGTTTCAGCCCCCACTGTTAATTTATACTCTGCTCATACGCAGGCTGGGAGAGAGGGGCAAAGGCTCTTAGGTTTTATCTGTGTTTAGTGAGGTATCCCCAATAATTCCAGCTGATTTACATCAGCTGATTATACACTTATAGCTTAAATGTTTTAAAGACAGACAACTTATAGACTTTATCTCTTGAAGAAATTGGAAGAAAACTTCTGATGAATTTCAACACCTGCCATATGTCCGCATGCTCCAGAAAGGAAAACAACAGTGAATCAACTGATGTTTAAGGAAATCTCCCTGGCTTATAGATGGTAAGGACATGCTGGATAATCTTGGTATAGTTTAGTCTACCTTCACAATTAGGTAAACAAACTGGAAACATGAAGATGCTCCAAAATTTATCCTAAATTACAGCCAGACATTATCATTAAACTTTCAATTCTAAACACCACAAATAGTGGTGAAATGTTTGCTGCTTGCAAGGGATTCCTACTGATTGTGGCTGGACTATTTGTGATGTGGGACCAGAGAGTTTTTGAGCCACTGAACTAAACCCATAATTTTACAGTGGCTTCTGAAAGAGCCTTGTGCTAGTCAGAATAACCAATATTTTGGGAAATCACATAAGAACTGTCTATTATGTGCACATCACCGATGTGATGAGCTACAAATACATTCCCACTCTTTTTCAGTACTGAAATAGAGGAAATTTACTAAAAAACCCATTATATTCTTATGCCAGATCAATATGTACTGAAACTGTAGAACAAACCTAGAAAAATCTTAGCAAATAGAAAAGCTATGACTCTGGGGGGTAAATCTTTTATTTGAGATGTTAATCAGTAATTAAGGATCCTTTTTACTTGCTCAATGAACAGAATAAATTTTAGGTAGTACCTGCTAACCCCAGACACAAACAAGGATTTTCAGCCTTTTCCTTGCTGTCAGTAAAACCTGGCATTCAGAGCATGTGCTCCACTACCTGATGTCACAACAAACCTGGCTCCCTCAAGGAGCTGCAGTGCAAATGTCACTTGCCCTCTGATACGAAAGCATGATTTTCCCTGGATGTAGCAGTTACAACTGCCACAAAGCAAACCAGGCCAGCAGAGGCGTATCCAGCTTCCAGGCACGCCAACATCCTGCCGGGGACACCCTGAGCCCTGTGATTTTACCCTGGTGCTTAAAATCACAAGCGCTTTAAGTGCAGCAGGGCCAGGGCCATGGCAGTAATACGGAGGATTTAGAGTGCAGGATCTGACAGGAACTTCGGTGGACTGGGGTAGTGCCTATGAATATTCCTATCAAGCTTTTCCTCTGACCCAGCACCTTAGAAGATTGGCTTTGTTACTTATTGTTTGTTTCAGCAGAAAGTGGTAAAAAGGAATTGCAGTAGTAGGAAAAGACATGGCTAGTCAGCTTCAGAAAATGTTATTAACAAATGCCCCTCATACTCGGAAATACAGCAGTTGTCCTACTTTCTCCACTTTCGTTGCACTTAATGGTAAGCAATTAGCCAATAAACAGGTAATTATAATAATATCCTGTAATAAAATCTATAACAACTATAGTAGCAGTATGAATAATGCCATTTTCCTCACCATGCTAGGTTGAAATCAAAGCCTTCACTTTAATAACTAAGTCTGTTCTAGATCCAAAGTGAAAACCAAGACAAGAATAAAGAAGAAAGTTCCTTTCTACAGGGAGAGGTATGGGTCTGTACTCTGCTGACACTGCTTGGTCTTCACAGAACAAAACCTGTTGATCTTCCTCCATACAGCTGGTTAAGTATTCGGGTCTCTTGGAGGCAAGTGAGCATCCCAGTATCTTAGGTAAAATAAAATTATACCTGCTTTTGCCAGCTTTGTAACTTCTAAAAGTTACAGTTCTGCTAAAGGAACACCAGTTTTCACATGAACATTTAGAAGTACTATTTTCTTGTCATGGCTTTCTCCTTGCCAAACTGCTGTCTAGCTGTTTGGTGCTTATGTAGCTCAGAAATATTTCTTAGTAACAGAAATTTGTACCACTACATTGTTATCCTGAAATACAGCACAGTTTTGCTTGAACTAAAAAATCATCTCAGGACAAGAGTCACAACTTGAAAATAAAAGTTTCTAAAAATTAAGAGAAAGCTAAAAACCAGTGGATACAGTGAAAACAGGTATGTACTCTGGATTCTGGCAACTACACAATTTATGCACATTTGTCCTAACAAACTAAATACAATAATATTGTATTTAGTGCTTACCAGTAAAAACTTGCTTGCTTAGTGCTGGTTGTGCATACCAATGTACTACAAACTAGACAAGGTTCTATCTAAATTTCCACTGGTGTGAAGCATTTTCCTACTAATCCCATACCCTTGCTTTTCACTCTGAGTACTTGTCTCTTCAATAGAACTAACCCTGCAGTTAAGATTCACTAAGATACTCAAGCCAATCACCCAGAAAGTTCCCAGACATGTTCACTGGCCATCCTTATTGTGTTTCACCCATATACCAGGTTTGGTTTGGGTTTGTTTCACTTTCTTGTGATACCATTTTCCCACGCTATGGTCATTCTGATGAAGCTAGGAGGTTGGAGGATTCCCTTGGCATGTTACTATGTTACATGTTACATGTCTTTTTGCCCCAGTCATAGAATCATAGAATCAACTAGGTTGAAAAAGACCTTTAAGATCATCAAATCCAACCATTACCTCATCAATGAAAATACTAAACAGATAGATTCCCAAAATAGAATCCACTTGAAGAACAGAACCACTTGTGTTTTAAAGAACACTTACAATTTATAATACAACAAAATCAGTCAAGACATGACTGCATGAAAATGTCACAACCAACCACCCATGTCATCACTCCTAAATGTTTCAAAATTTCATTTCAGTCTACTTCATTTTCCTTTCTCTTACCTTCCGCTTGCTTTTCTGTTCCATGTTCCACCCATCTTTTTCCTTCTCATTTTCAGGTTAAAGTCTAGAATACTGACATTAGGGAGGGGTTTCAGTGCTAATATTTCTCACCCAAATCTTTGGATTCAGTTTACAATATCTGAAGAACATCATGCACACACACACAACCCCTCCAAAGGGTTCTAAGGCCTGAAAAGTTTCCTTACTAAATGGGAAATGTAGATGCTTTACTGAGGATCCTCCAGGATATTAAGAGCACAAAGAGAATGCATGTCTTCGCCCATCACAGAGCTTCCCAGGGTTTCAATTTAATTTATAAGCTTGATGATTCTTAAGAAATTGAAGTGTGCACTCATGTTGTAAACAAAATACTTCAGATAAAAACATATGGAGAAAGCAGGAGAGAAAGCTTCCTTAAAGGATTAAACAAACCCAAGAAGTAAACACAGGATAAAATCCAGTGCCAAACTTACATTTCTCAGTTTTTCATCTGGAAAAGATACTGATGAGGTTTTTTTGAAACCTACCATTAATCTTTCTATTACTATCAATATTACACAAGGTTAGTTTGATATTATGGAGTATCCAAGATACTATGAATGACTTTATAATGACTCAAGATATACAGATATATTAAAACTAGGTACTTCACTGTGACTCAGTGAATTCTAGTTAGATAGAAAATAATTCTGAATGAAAATAATTATTTGGACAACAGGTGCTTTTTCAGCACAAAGTCTAATGGTGGAGAGATCAGTAGGAAGAGAAGAGATATTTTTTCCTGTGTTCAGGAAGATGTTTTTTGTGCCAGCACATCATTTACCATAGTTTTGGGAAACTGAATATTTAAGAATTGAAACAGACCATCTGAATATTATTTACTTTCAACAACTCACACACAAAATGCAACAGGTCAGGAGTCTTTCCATTTCCTTATCTTTTCTTACACCTATTTGACTACGACAGAAATTCAAGGAACAGTTTTCCTGCTAAGAAGATGGAGACAAAGGCTCCATCATTTGACCTGTTCTTTAATGACAGATACTAATGGGGTCAACAAATATAAATAACAGAGCCCTGATAGTTC
This sequence comes from Myiopsitta monachus, assembly GCA_017639245.1. Classification (NCBI taxonomy): domain Eukaryota; kingdom Metazoa; phylum Chordata; class Aves; order Psittaciformes; family Psittacidae; genus Myiopsitta; species Myiopsitta monachus. The sequence goes on along the minus strand of CM029941.1, from coordinate 103,687,772 downwards.
CTTACCTCCCCACACAGAGCTATAGTTTGACAAGGTATCAGCTTGAAGACATCTAGTTAAAAATACAAGGAATCTATGAATAGTCTTGTTCAAAAAACACATTTTCGTTCATCTTACTGTACTCAAAACAAGGTGAGCCAACATTACTGGCCAGCAAGTCAGTTGCTAAGAAATACTTAATGCAGATGACATTTATAAAACAACCGTACAGGCATTAGAAGAAAGAGCAAGCAAACACTGCTGCTCACCAGAATGGCAAAGGATAAATGACACAAAGGCCTCTCTTCTCTGCCTGAGAATGGCATGGTTGCATTACACGTACTCACATCTCTTAATCCATGTTATTTACATTGCACTTCCCAGGAGGGCTACCAACAAAAACACCACTCCTTCAAGGCTTAAGAAAATGAGGTTGTAGAAGATCTCCCTATCTCAGTATGGAAATGTGGAGATGATGCTGCAAGATTCAGGACCAATGAGTGGGATAGGGGAGAAAGTTCCTATTCAGACTGGAAAAAGTTTGTACAAACTCTACAGATCAATGCCTGCAAATGACAGAACATAAAGCATTTGAAAAATCCTGAAGAATTTGAAATAATACACCAAAAAACCAAGTTTTGCTGCATGGAGTTGTTAATATCATAGAATCACAGACTGGTTTGGGTTGGAAGGGACCTTAAAGCTCATCCAGTTCCAACCCCCTGCCATGGGCAGGGATACTTTTCAGTAGAGCAGCTTGCTCCAAGACCTGTCCAACCTGGCCTTGAACACTGCCAGGGATGGGGCAGCCACAGCTCCTCTGGACACCCTGTGCCAATGCCTCAACACCCTCATAGGGAAGAACTTCTGCCTAAGAGCTCATCTCAATCTGCCCTGTGGCAGGTTAAATCCATTCCCCTTGTCCTGTCCCTACAGACCCTTTTCCAAAACCCCTCTCCAAGTTTCCTGTAGCCCCTTTAGGCACTGGGAGGTGCTCTAAGGTCTCCCCGTAAAGGGCCATCTCTTCTTCAGGCTGAACCAGCCCAGCACTCTGCCTGTCTCCAGAGCAGAGCTGCACCAGCCCTTCCAGCACCTCCGTGCCCTCCTCTGGACTCGCTCAAGCAGGTCAATATCCGTCTTTTTGTTGGGAAATTATGTGTGTTCAGCTCCAACTCAACCAACATTCCCAATCATTGTACCTCTCCTGCTATTGAAAGCTGACCCATAGTGTTTTTATATGAGAGGCGCATTTTGAGTCCTACAAAACAGACAGTTGCACTTTTCAGCTTCCTTACTTAATATAGAAAAGACTGTATCAGCTTCATTTAAGTGCCTTTGCCAATTGAAACCCTATGAGTTTGATTGTACCATGGACTCTGACTCATCCATAAGCAATGATAGAATTTCTGTAGTCTTATTTTTCTGTTTTTCTGTTTAATCTTCGCAGCCCAGTACTGTTTCTCACATAACAGGCAGCGGAATAGATGCATAAGGAAGGAAAACAAATACACTGAAGAGTTAGGAGAAACAGTGGGATTCAAGAGAATTCATCCCAAAGAAAAGTACTACTTTCAGTGCACAGCTTGGCATCCAGATGGATGACTGAACATGAGGTGTGATGTACCCAGTGTCAGGAGGTCTCCAGGATGCGAACTCATCCCTTCCAATGGTGGTTCCTGTTGCAGTCACACCTCTGCAGCTGTCAGGAATTTCTGAACAGGAATTACAGAAGGCTAGTGAAATACTGTTTGCCTCTCCCAGTTTGTTAGCCCCTGTCTATCTCCTTCCACACTTGAATGCATTTTCTTATTTTCATATTTGGTAAGAGTCTTGTTAGATCACCTGAATATCAGCTTTGGTCTTGGACAGCATCTGTCAGGTAGGAAAAGCACACAGCATGAGTTCAAGACAGAAATCCTGCCAGCTGTTGGTGGTGTTGTTATGGGTCACTCTGTAGCTGAGACTGCAACCTGCCAGTCTGCAAATCAGATAACGATGTCTCCTTCCCATCCTGACTTAGCAGCTTTAGCCTGAAAGCAAGTGACTGCACAATACCATGACTACGGGATACTGACGTGTGTGAGACACCACAGGTGAAAGGCTAAACCATCAGAGATCTAAAGCCTGATTTAATCAAAACAACAGAAAAAGGAAGCAATCTAAAATAAAAAGTATACTTTCAGAAAAATTGAAGTTGTTTCTAAAAGTGAAAACAGAAAAAGACATAGATCTAGCAAGTTAAATGCAAATCCATGATAAGGCAAGCCAAAACGGGTCCCAAAGAACAATTGTTAGAGTTATGAGAGCTAATAAAAACATCTCAAACACAAAGGCAGGAAGCCTGTCAGTCACCTAGTGCAGCTGATGGATGATCAAGGCATAAAAGGGAGGAATTAAGAAAGCTAAGGACACAGCAGCAAAATTAAATTCATTCTCTGCACTGCTGTTCGCTATGAAGGAGATCAGGAGGGTTCATAGGCTAGAGCAGCAAGTCACCAGAGGTGACAGTACTCCTTCAAGTGTTTTAGAAGAGCTCAAATATGAAACAGCTGAACTTTCTTCCTTTGTGTCAGGAGATTGGAAGGTGACAGATTTCCACAACAGGCTTTAGGGAGTGTTCATGGGAGTTACAGACCAGAAAGATGGATTTCCAGAGCAAGCAAAGCATTAGAAAACTGGGGAACCAACCTGAAGTAGCAGAAATGACTAAATCTGGTGTCTCAGGGAGGAGTCTCAAAGCCAAGAGAAGAGTTTATATGCATAGATCCAAGTTATCTGCTGGAGGAAACAGCCCTGCTAATACGGGAGATTTGGGCTGATAAAGTGGCATCAGATTTTCTAAAAGCTTTTCTAGAACATCTCTCACTAAAGGTTCTTAAGAAGACTAAACTGTCATGGAGTAAGGAGGATTAATCTTCCTGCAAACTCCCAATAAAAAGATAGGGGAAAAAAGGGTACAAACACCATGTTAATATGGGAAGGGATCAGAAATTCTGCACTGCTTCAGCATACTCATAAATAACCTGGAAAGAGGAGATAGTGAAGTGTCACACAAATAATGAAGTTAACAACTGGAGTTTTTCAGAAAAGTGAAGTTAAAAATTAACTGAGAAGAGTTCCTGAAAACTGCATGGAGTTCAGTGACTAGGAGATAAAATGGGTTTCCCTGGTTGAAGAGGGTCCTGGTTTTAACCAGGCATTTTAAATCTGCCTTGTTTTAAAGGTAGGTCCTTGTTTGCTTTAGTAAATGGATTGGCTTTGGGAACAATTTGATACTGGTGCCATCTGGACTAGTAGGAGAGTAATGGGTAAGTACAAAGTCTGATTTCCCGTCCCCTTTGCTCCCCCCATAGGACAGCATCCCGCATCCTTGGGAAATCCTTTGAGGAAGAGCAGAGGAGCAGAAAGCTAAAGCTTCTCATTTCAGCCATATAATGGGTTTAATTACTTAGACTTCGGCAGACATTTTGAGGATATATTACCCCAGTCTCTGCAGGAGTACTGGAGGTGAAACAACAGTCCTTTTGCTGATACCAGGTTAGTTACAGGGGAATACATGACTCCATCCTCTCACAGCTGAGATGAAAGAAGAAAACCCTGCCATGGATGGAAGAAATCCCAGCTGGTTTTTGGAGAATAAGGAGCAAACACCTCCCACCTTGAGGGAGCATCCTCCAAATCAGATTGCAGACTGGAGGAAACCCCTCTCATCATTCTGGGCTGGACTTGGGTGTAAGGCTTGCTCAAGTTTCTCTCCCTCTGCCCAGAAGCATGCCTGTGAATAGCATCATGCACAGAGGCTGGTGCGGCTCTGTAGCCTGTTCCTGATGCCTCCCCAGCAGGTAGGGGCTGTATCTCCTGGTTTCAGAGAGCACCGAGTCTCTGTGGAACACGTGCTCATGACCAAACTTCTGCTGTGGCAGCTTCCCACACCCTGCAAGTGGCTCCCACTCACCTCCTGCAGCCAGCAAGACAGCGAGGGGTGTCCAGGAGGAGAGAAACACCTCTGATCCGTGCCACAAAATCACTGTTTTCTGGAAGGGGGTCTGGTGGGAAGGAGGCCTGTTCCTCTGCTGGGCCTCTCCTGCTCCTCTCCTGGTGCTCAGTATTGACATGGGAATCCCTTTTTCCTGGCTGTGACTGACAGGGAGCATTCTCCCTCAGCAGCTGCCTTGATTTTGCAGCAGCTGAGTTACTGTATGGCAAATAAAGAGCATCTGACAAAGCCTATCCTAAATTAAACCAGAGACCTTCTTGCCAGCACAGTAACAAAGCGTGTGGGGAAAAGTCCTCCCCTCACTGTGCCGGGCAGCGCAGCAGGGCACTGCACTGACAGGCGCTTGCTCTTGTTTTGTCCTGCCACATGCCCACATACCGATGCTGCTTGTTTGCATCTGATCTCAATTAGAACCGTGCTAAATTCCTCATGCCCTGCACTAATTCAGGAGGATGAGCAATGTCACAGCCTGCCAAGAATTACAGCCGGCTGCCATCATGAGAGAACGGTGCCTGCCCTTTCATTAACCATTTATTTCAAAAAACAGGGCTTGAGGACACTCCTTTTCTGTCAGAAAAACCTGCGGAGGCACTGGAGGGTGAAGAGGCCTCAAGAATGTCTCTGTGTGCGTGAATGAGCAAGGCAAGGTATTGGTGCCAAACTCCAGGATCCATCATGGCTAACAGGAAAATTTAGAAAGACCTGCATCATTTAGACAGATCAGCATCTTGATGCAGTTCTGCATTTTCACTCCAAAGCTGGTGAAAGGTGCTATAGAGGCACTGCAGGAGCAGAGCAGGGAGCATATTCCCTCCTGCCCCATTCCTCAAATGAATTGCAGGGTTTGAGGGATGTCAAACCCTCTCCCTACCCTAACCCTAACCCCAACCCTAACCCTTGTTTTATGAAGCAGGACAAAGCACTCAACTGAACATTGCACCTGATCTTCCAACCTGCTTCATATCTCCAGACACTATAATTAAACCAAATATTCTTAGGGCAGGGCTGTGCCAAAATTGCATTTGGCTGACCATGTTCAATGGCATTTGGAAAACCTAAGATGAAAATGGAGAAAAGAGTTGGTTCCATTAATTCTCTGTATCCGATAGATGCTGCTACCCAGCAGCTGGTCTGTACATGGGCAGCTCCCATTGGAGCTGCCTTCTCCCCATGCAAAGGAGCAGCTCCCGGAGGCAGCAAGGGAGGTTCCTCCAGCAACCTGCTCAGCCTCCCATCCTCCTGTAGGTCCAGCCACACTGGGTGTGGAAAAGAGGGTCCTTTTCCTGCCTTCTTGTCTTCATATGTCACTTGAACATCACTCCTTGTATGAGCAGGGAACGCCTACATATTTTTTGTTAAGCTAGTGATGATTGTAACATTTTTGGGTGACAATTCCCATTTTTCTGGTGATAGTAGCATCTGACACAGGCTCAAATTAGCTTCTGAAGGACACTTCACTCTCCTAAACCTGGCCTGTCTGCAGTATCCTATGCCACTGCAACCAGTATGTACTGGTTATCGTAAAATCTCAGTAATTTACACTGATTACGCAAATTACAGGAATTACAAAAGGATGTTGTGAATTACAGAATTTGTCAGGTTAGCGGTATGAGAGCAAACTGCTCAACAAGATAGAATAATGCTTCAAATGCAATTTAACTTATTTTCTTAATTGTAGGTTGATTCCTATTTATGCTAATCCATTTCAAATTATGAGCTGTATTATGTAATTGGCAAAACAATAATACTCCAGTAATACTAGAGGGAGTTTTGTTTTGTTTTTTTTTTTTTACACTCCATTGCTTACATAGGCAGTAGGCAAGCACACACATGGCTGGACCTTGTGTAACTGACACACAGACATAGAAATGCTATTGATTTCAGTGCACAGCTTTGTTCCACACAGCAAATGAAGTAAACTTATCAAGTGCTGTGATTGCTTTGTGGAAGTAACATGGATCCTGTGTGTAAAGCCTGAGAAGCATCAGGACATGGCCAGATAAGAGCGCACTGCTCCACTAGCAGAGCCATCCCACCAGCGGCTGTCTCTGACCATTCTGGGTCACATCCTGCTCTGCTTCCTGGTAGTGCTCTATGAGGGCTTGGGAAGAAAACAGACTGACAGACTGTTGAAGGAAAAGAGACCCTGTCAGCAGCTTAGGGAAGAAAGCCACCAGTACAGCACTGCAGCAGGACATGTAATTATTAGCTTTCAAATCCTGTTTTTTACCCCTAAGTGTTCATGGCTAATGAGACCTGAACTAGAAAGGGCAGGCTGTGCCTGTATTCTGCTTCCAGAACTGGGCATTTGATCTGTAATTGTTTTTCAATGATTGTATCTTTTCTCATGTTATTGCTTTACATGGCCAGGTTTTGTACAATACTGAAAATCAATAAAAATACTTGGAAAAATGTTTTCTCACACCCCCTTAAAAATTAAGTAATCTTGTTAGGATTCTGACACCACTATTTTCCATCAGTTAGCAGATGTTTTCCTTCCCATGCTCTGCCTGTGGGATGCCTGCATGAGCCCCAGCCACAAGAGCCACTGTGGCTCAGCTGTGGATGCCCCAGCTAAAGATGCTGCCAGAAAAGCCCATAAACCTAGTCTCACAAAGCCCAAGGCTGTCTGCTTCCAGCCACTCATGGATAGTGCATCCCATGGTGCTCTGATATCCTGCACAGCGGGTCAGTACTGAAGAAAGCAAGCATGCTCATAAAGTGCCACCAACATTGCTTCCTTTTTTGTTTCTTTACACATGCAACAAGCCCAAGCAGAATAAAAGTAGAAACTCCACTCCCAACAACCTATTTACTCGCAACTCCAGATTAGGACTGGGATATAGATGCTACATGAGGTAATGAGCATGATGTGATGAGAACAGGGGAGCTATTTAAAGAGATAAGGGATTCATTGCAGTGTAATTGAAAGGACCAACAGTTTCACCATGGTCGTTAGCAGCTAAAGGAAAAGAGGCCCAGTCTGCTGCAGCAGCGATACCAGTCAAACGTGACAGTGCCCAGAGAAACGTACAACTGGAGAACAGGCAGAAACCTCACAGTTACCCACAAGACCCCAGCACTGGGTCACACTGATAAGCGTTTGCACAGCCTCATCATCTCTCGATGCAGGGAGGTAAAAAAACTGCTTAGTTCTTGTTTGATGAGTAACCACAAAAATCAGCTCCTGAAAGAAGTGTTTCATATTAAATGGAAACATCCCTAAACCAAAACTAAATATAATTTTGGTTTGCTAAGAATATCTTGTTTGAAGCTGCCAAAATCTTTCATTTCAGAGTGTGGGATTTTTTGAAAATAAAAGAGCCCAAACCCAAACAAAACCCCTCAAAACCAGAACAGAGACAACATTCCATTTTCCTGGTTTTTTTGGGTTTTAAAAAAATATTTTCACTTTTATTCAACCTTCTGTCAATTTCATGTAACTCTACAAACTTTTCAAAACCATTTTACAAAAAATAAATTATTTCCCTTATGTCCTGAGTCACTGCATGAGACTTTGCATCCTTTGATGGATGGTGAAGAGGTGACCTGCTTTCCTTGCACATTTTGTGGAGAACTTTCCTTTCATATTAAGCTGTAGTAACAGAAGTATAACTGTCTGTTAGCAGTTCATAGAATCATGGAATCATAGAATGGTTTGGGTTGGATAGGACCTTAAGTTCATGCAACCCCCTGCCATGGGCAGGGACACCTCCCACTATACTAGGCTGCTCAAGGTCCTGTCTAACCTGGCCAACCTGGCCTTGAACACTACCAGGGATGGGGCAGTCACAGGTTCCCTGGGCACTCTGTGCCAGAGCCTCACCGCCCTCACAGTAGCAAATTTCTTTCCTGTATCTAACTTAAATCTCCCCTGTTTAAGTTTAAACCCATCACCCCTTGTCCTTTCACTACAGTCCCTGATAAGAAGTCCCTCTCCAGCATCCTTGTAGCCCCCTTCTTCAAAGGGAACTTTCAGCAGATGGGTGTTGGATCCCGGTGGGTTCACAAAGCCTCATGCATTCTGCTGGAGCCCTGTCTGGTATAAACACACACACACGTTTCAAAGTTAACATGGTTTTGTCACGTTAGCCTGCTGATAGATCTGGGCCCACAGTTTGTAATTCTTCAGGAATTAAAGGCTTACATAAACATATCATTTAACTTTATTACAGTATAATAATGGCTTTAAAATAACTTTGTAATATGTTCTATAATCTTTTTTTTAAGGGCATATTATTGTACTGTCACAGTTTAATTCACTCTGTAACAGTCCAGTCAAAGCAACAGATATGAAGGTAAACACAACTGAAAAGGTACAGAGTGCTAAGTGGCCCCTTTCCCAGGTTTATAACTTGCTTTTCCAGCTTGCCAGCTGTTCTGTAGACAAGCCATACTAATTGTGGGACAATTTGTGTACTCTTAAACTAAAATATTTTTCAGTTAAAGCAATGCATAAATTATTTATTCGTTTATATTTGCATTTAAATAGTTGAAAAATATCCAAACGAACTGCTTTGAAAATTGTTCCAGAATTTCCCCCTAGGCTGTGACCCTGTGGCCAAGTTTAATCTCAAAGCAAATTGAAAGGGTTTATAACCAAAACTTCAGATGGCTCCAAATGTGCTTTGCTTCAGAATATCAACTTATTATTCTGCACACTCAGCTAAGTGTTGGGTTTGAGGCCTATAGCTTGGTTTTTAGACATGGGTTTTCCACCAAGTTAACCAAATCTAGTGTTTACAACTCAGGGTTTTGTTGGAGAGGTTTTCTCTCATACTACTTGGTGGCTTTTTTAAAACTCCCGCTTGCAGACTCACCTAACAACATAGCAAGCTCAGCCATCAGTTTGACAAACATTCCTAATGCGCCTGGTTGTAGTGAAAGGCATTAGATGTTAGAAACCAGAATACAAATGAAAGTAGAATCTACATTAGTTCTAGTAACCTATATGTAATTATGTCAAATCTGAGATTTAGAGTCCTCAACTCATAGCCGTGTCAGAGATGATATAGAATCACAGAACATAGACTAGTTAGGGTTGGAAAGGACCTTAAGATCATCTGGTTCCAATCCCCCTGCCATGGGCAGGGACACCTCACACTAAACCATGTCACTCAAGGCTCTGTCCAACCTGGCCTTGAACACCGCCAGCAATGGAGCATTCAAAACTTCCTTGGGCAATCCATTCTAGTGCCTCACCACCCTTACAGTAAAGAAGTTCTTCCTCATATCCAATATAAACTTCCCCTGTTCAAGTTTGAACCCCTTACCCCTTGTCCTATCACTACAGTCCCTAATGAAGAGTATATCCCCAGCATCCCTATAGGCCCCCTTCAGATACTGGAAGGCTGCTATGAGGTCTCCACGCAGCCTTCTCTTCTGCAAGCTGAACAGCCCCAACTTTCTCAGCCTATCTCCATACAGGAGGTGCTCCAGTCCCCTCATCATCCTTGTGGCCCTCCTCTGCACTTGTTCCAACAGTTCCATGTCCTTTTGATGTTGAGGACACCAGAACTGCACACAATACTCCAAGTGAGGTCTCAGGAGAGCAGAGTAGAGGGGCAGGATCACCTCCTTCACCCTGCTGGTCACGCTCCTCTTCATGCAGCCCAGGATACACATCACTTCTAACCTTGCACATACGTTCAACCATTTCTGCACCCAAAGCCAGCATGCAGCAGCTCAAGGCACAAGCTGATGCTCCAGCCTGCCCACAGAACTCAGAAGCAAATCATCATTTTGTTATGGCTCCTGTTTTAAGTTTAGCTGCCTGGAAATGGCTCTTCCTTCTTCCTTTGTCATAAATCTGATTGCTGCAAAGATGAACTCATTACACTTTCCTTTGCAAGGAAAACTGCTGAGAGGGAAGGGAAGAAGCATAGGCACTGCTCTAAGATCTCAGCCAGCAGTGAAATGTCAGGAACCAGCAAGGAAAGTGGTTTCCTGACAACGTGTGTCCTGATACCAGTCTTCCTAACATGCTCCAAGATGAGGGGCAGCTTCTGTGTGCATATCTATGCTCCTTTCAGGAGAAGAATGAAGAGGACAGATAAAAAAGAAGACTCAAGTGTACAGGACAGGATAAGCGTCAGAAGACTTCAGCTGTCAAACCTCCAGTGGTATAAACACATAACTGAAGTAGCCAAGGAATTTATTTAATATTTAAAACTAATAGTAAAATTCAGTCTAAGTCAAGAAAGCAGGATGTACTTGGGCTTGGGGTCCCCAGTATAGCAACCAACTTAATACTTTACCTGCAAACACCTGCTCTTTGAGTGGTTCTTGAAGTATGCAGACTTCCAAGCTAGGAAGTATCCCAGGATTTTAGCCCCACACTAGTTTGGACTCTAATACTGGTCCTTGGCATGCTATAAACAATCTCATGTGTCCTTGCTGGACCTCCAGGCAGAGCTGTCAGCCCAGCAAGCCCTACATGCATATCAGGCTGCACAGAGTCCTCATGTCTACCCGTGTCACACTGCTTCAGCTAGTGGGTTCAGTACTGGAGAAGGAGCTGTCGCTGCTGGGGGCTGTGCTATAACACACAAGCCACCTTGCATTATACATTACAATAGAGCAGTAAGTGTGCTGCTGAAACGGGTGAAAAGGAGCTGTCAGTCATGCTGTGCACAGTACAATTGCTATTTCTTTTGTATGATTATAAGAGTGTGTGATTCTTTAATAAAACCTTAGAGAAAACATCCCAAGCCCTCCCCCTCCCCAGATATTCACATGCCAATTTATATAAACCAAAAGCAGTTTACTAACGTGTGCAAAAATATTAAAACAGTGATCTAAAAAGCACATTAGGCATTTCAGCTACCTGTAAATAAGTATCAGTTTCAAATTTGAAAATAGAAAAAAATATTAAATGCCAATCAAGAAAACATGATCTGACTGGTAATTTCTCTGGCACACATGGCTGGCAGGAGGAACTCAAGCAGGCGTACTGGACAATCTCAGTGGATGGCACTTGGGGACAGTATTAGAAGACTATCAAAGCCTCCATTACTACTTAAGCTCCCTCCCATCATGCGGTCTCTGGGTTAGAGCCCCCTCCAAACTACAATCTCCATTCCAGTCTCTTCCCCTGGCTCATGGGCAGCACATGCTAGAAACACAGATTTTGTGAGGGAATGGCTCAGAGTTGGGATAAAGGGTGGGCTGGCAGAGAGGAGCAGCACTCTGCAATAAAACCACCTCAAACTCCTCCCAGAGGAAGCCTGCAGCACATGTAGATCTTCAGATAAGGTTACATTACCTTCCTCCTTATTCCTTCCTAGAGCATCACTAAACTAACACTACCTACCTGCCTGTTTTTCCCTCTGTCCCTTTGAAGCAATTTTATTGCTCTCACTTAATATCTTCCAATTCCTCTGCTTTTTCCACCGCCTTGAGCTCCCTGTGCAGCCACAGGAGCTGGCTGTCAGATCATCCATGCCCTTACATCCTCAACAGCAGCCGTACAAAGGCAGGCACCAAGAGCCAGGGCTGTGTCTTTGGTACCTCAGCAGCTCATGCCGTGCGTATTTGACTCCTGTAAACAACTCTCAGTTTTCCCATGGATTATTTAGACTTTCTGATGAAACTGCAGAAATGTCAATGCTGTGCCTGGATGCCCAATCAGGCAGCAGCTGCCTGACCCCTGCCCTCCTCCTCTCTGGCAAGACTGCTATTATCTTCAAGGGGAAAAACCCTCCTTGTCTCTCGTTATGCCTTTTTTTATGATCCAGGATTCTGTTAATAATGACTCCGTGTTACATAAAACAGATAGATTAATGTCACCAAGTCTCCAAAGTACTGAATCAAGCTGACTCCTTCAGAAAGGAAGAAAGTAATAGATACAAGCAAGGAAAAGCCTTAATAAGAGCACAGATCCTAAGGACAGGAAGAGCTCCACCAGATCACTTTCTCCTTCCTATTTGAAATGGGGCATTTAAAGGTCCATGTGGTTAGAGAAGATCAGTCGTGGAAGACATCTGTGAACACACCATCAAAGCCAGCAAATCAAACGGGATTTTAGGTGGTGCTGCAAAAGTATGTGCAGCCTGTTCCACTTGCCTGCTCCGGTCCCGGTTGCTAATGGGGAAAGGAAATGGAGGAGTGAGGCAGCCCAGCAACCTGGCACTCATCTTTCATCTCCAGAATGAAAGTACAGACTTAGACCAACAGGTTTGGATAAATAAGTTGCCTGGACTCAGCTTAGAGGCAGAAGTAGCCAACCGTTTGACCCATGTGTATGGCTGAGATTATTTTTATTCCTCTATTATTCCCCTACAGCTGGAGCAGACATCACAATTGAAAGCAACACCCAGTGATTGTTGGCTAGCACCAGACAAATACTGAAATAGGTTAACATCTCTGCGCAGAGGTATGAAGGTATTTAGTGGCAAAATAGCAATATCTGTAAAGTTTTAGAAACCCCATTTGCTGTAGAATATAACACTATGATCAGAAAGAAATATTGGCAGTGCTCACACAGATACATGGTACACATCTGGGTGTCAAAAACCCCATGAGTTACATCCACAGAACATGAAAACGGATTAAAAAATTTGTAAGTAGTCACAAGTAATTTAAGGAAAGAAAAATTACATGAAAAACTAAGTTCTGTTTGCTGAATCTTGTATGGCCAGGCATAGGGTTTGTTCCACCAGCTATAGACATAGCATGCTTCTCTCCTTGGAGACAAAGAAGTCCCCATTTTCAACAGGCTGCATACCAAGAGGGTGAGCTGATCATCAAGTAAAGCCAGTAAAATGCAAAACGTGGGACTCTTGAGTAAGAGAGAGCAAAAAAGGAAAAAAGTGAAAGTAGGTTATCCCTTAATAAAGCTTCCTCTGGCTCCATTTAAACATCAACTTTTACTGGTCTGTACTGGAACAGAAAATACCTCTCACAACAGACTGAGCTTGTGGAACAGCCCTGTACCAGTGCTTGTGTGCCATTTAGACTCATCTGTATAAACAAACCCCAAATCAACTCTTCTGACAGAGATCCTCCAGAGTATTAGATCTGTTGAAAGTCGTATTTTGCAATTACTTTAGTTTACTTTGTTTCCTTTCTAGGTTTTATGCTAAATTACATAAATGGAGGATCAAGCTTCGATTAAAAAAAGTCTATATTTTCTGGGATGTGCAACTATTAGAACAAATTTAAATCATGTGATATGGTCATCATCTTGATTGATAGGTGCACTTTAGACTAGCCTGTGTGTGTTTAATCAAACAAAATTTGACTTAATAGACTAATTACTAATTTAACACAAATAAAGTGTATGACACATTAGCCATTTTTCTTAATTCACTTCTGTAAGATGCTCAGACTATGACTAGGTTTGTGTTTATGCAGCATACAATATAACAGCTACCACCAATTTCTTCAATTTCTTTGGATGCCAAAGTTAACATCTCTGTGTCTCTGTTTCTAATTCATAAAATGGACATACCAATTTTGATATCAGAAGTGGTAGAAGGATTAATTTGTGAAAAAACGGAAGTATAATGTTAGTGCTCGGTGCAATTATTTTAAGTGCTAAGTACCTCACAACAGTGGCAGCTAGGAGTAAGCAGCAATGAAACTGCAATTCTGGGTTTTTTTCATTATTGTATAGACAATGCTAGCCCTCAAAGTATGTCAGGCATTCTCCAGATCAGAAGAAAATGTGATCCCTTCTCTGAGAGTGCCTAATCTAAAAAGTCAAAGATGAAAAGACAGAAAGGAACTTAGGATACAAAGAAATCTATGTAATGACGCGTCCCAGCTTGTTATTTTAATTAAAAATGTGCTAAATCCTTCTTTTTGCCTCTTTCAGCCCTCTCATCCAGGCTCTAAGCTTCAATTCTAGTGTCCGTATAACCTTCCCCAATTATCCAATGCTCCTTCCCTATAAAGGAGCTCTTAGGAGCCAGGATCCGTATGTGAATGGGGTACGTGATGGAGTGCAACAGTGGGCAGGATAACGGACCCTGAAGACTGGAAATCCAGTAGATCGAGCCCAAACATGTTTCCAGAGCGTTTCCCACCATCAGGGACTCTTGAATTCAAAGGCTTCTCATGGCATGGAGTAATTCAAAGAAAAAGCCCACAAAGCTGGACTCCCTTTCATCTGCATATGTGTATAGCTTGAGAAACTGCACTAAACACAGCTTCCCTTCTCAAGTGGACCTTGGCATGTCCTCAGATGGACCATCAAATCCTCTGAGCCAAATCCATAAAACTGCAACTTTATCAATGATTAGATAGTAAGCCAGCAGTGTTCTGCAAGTTTAAACCTTTCAAGATTTTTTTCAGGGGTTACAGATCCCACCTGCCCCTTTCCTGATGCCTTCTAGTCCTTTCTGATGGCTTGTCCCCAAACCTGAGGCAAACATCTCCCTGCACAGCTGACTGTGCTCCTCTTCCCTACTGCCCCTGGGGCCCAATGGATATTCCTTCAGATGTCTAACAAGCATTGAACACAACTGAGGTTTAGAGAGAGACAGAAATCAATACCACAGCTTCCACTAGTCACGCTGAGGGATTAGCCGTCCCAAGGAAAAGCACAGACAGTTGAATAAGAGAATCATGACTCCGAATAATGCAAGAGGTTTATGAAGCTGGAAAGCAGCCTATGGCCTTGATAACTTCCAGCTGGCCTAGAAGAAAAGCAGGCAGTGGAAACACACACTCAAGCATCCTTCCTTTCTGCATTTGTGGTGCAGAACCTGGTCTCAGTGCATTGGCTGGGGACGTTCTGTGAGGTAGCAGGAAGGGATCATGGGGTCCCCACTGTCATGCTGAGCATTGCATGGCCATCGGTGTTTTCCAGACCTTCACTGAAGCTGGGTGATGTTTCATGTCTGGAGCTTGAACAGGATCAACCCCAACAGCAACAAACACCAGGAAAGGCAGGTGGCATGAATGAGATGCAAAGGCAAGGAGCTGAATCCTTTAACGGCATATAGACTCATCACAGTGTGAAAGGAGATGGAGTAGACATGGAAAACTGCTCAGCTTGTGCCATCACCAAAGGAGGCCCTTCAAACCCCTAATAACAAGAGATATGGGATCCTGTGTCATTGCTAACAAGTATCTCTTTTAAGAGATCCAAATCCTCCTTGACACTGCAAGAACGTCTAATTTTGATGGGTAGAAGCAGGGTTAAGACAAGCATTTGAATAGCAAAATTGTTTTTAGCTTAGTTAAAATCACACAATTTTATGTGGCTTTATGAGCTGGGGACTTGTGGCTCCCTATTACTCTCACCTGTGTTGTTTTGGTGGCTGTGTTAGGACTCCAAAGGCTGCCAACACTTATTTTTCTTTGTCTTTAGATTGTCATAAGTGAGCAAAGAGCAACTACAGAGGAGGGGAAGGGGAAAGCAGTGCTCAGAAGGCCTTCAAGGTTTAACGAGGCGTCAGTAACATATTTACATAGTTTGAGAGAGGTCTTTAATGACCTCTGAAGTTTCCAATATTTCTAAAGTTTACAGCCCACCATAAGGTTTCTGAGAAAACTGAGTGAATAAATACTCTCAAACTCACTGCCACAGTCCGTTCAATCATGGAGTCACAGCTTGCTTCACTGCCCAGGAAGCACCATCGATTGTCCATTGGACTTGCAATGTCATTCTGTGAAAGCAGATGGATTCTTTACAATCCAGCTTTCACCCACAGTGGGAGAAGAGCAATAGGACAACACAGGTGTAGAAGAGCAGACAAAGTTCAAGTAATATGCAGAAAAATGCCTCAAGGAAATTTTTGTTCACAAGCCTCTATAAAGGACTAGTTTTTTTTTAGCTTTCTGATTTTTCTCAAATGAATTAACATGGGGGGTGGGGAAGGTGTCAATACTTCTCAATATAGCAGCTGAACAGTTACAGCATAATAGAAGACTAGCAAGATGCCCTTTTGTACAAATCTTCCTGAAAATAAGCCTAGAACAAGTCAGTGCCATGTTGCCTTGGTCCATGTTGCATTTACTCTATTTCAGGGAACTAATTTTGAATGTGCTAACTAATTATTTGAAGAACAGAATGTAATGGTACATGATGGAAGCAGATCAAGAACATGCCTGCCCTGCCTGCAGCTGCAAATGTCATCCATGAGTGGGGCGATTGCCTGCGGTAGTGGCTGGATTTATACAAACACAGGTGAATATTGTGTGTCCATTAATTGGAAGGCTGATTCACAGGAACCTGTTTTTCACAGGAAGCCATGCCACAAGCCCACCCTCACCCTCACACCATTTGCTCCTGGGGTGGGTGGTGCAGCAACATGGTGGGGCTGTGGTATTTTAACCTGGTGTGTCTGTCCTACTCAAAGCCTCTCCCTTCCCTGTCTTGGCCAAAGTAGGGTCAGATCCGCCTACCTCAGCCATGGTACAGTTCTGCTGGCTGAGATCAGCCTCTGGCACAGGGAGTGCATTGCTCACTCACAAGACCATCAATCCTTTCCCATCCCACCCCCAGCACTCCTTTTCCAGCATTAACCTAAAATATGAGTGCCTGTGCAGGCCCCCAGTGCTTCTGCTCCCAGAAACCACGCCAGCCCCTCCCTCCAGCCCTTCTTACTAAGGCAGTGTGTCACTGCAAGTTTATGGTCAATATTACAGGCTCTAGCCCTCCTTGGAGCCTATCGCGCTGTGCGACATCCGTTAGGAGAGCAGCCAGGCTTCCCACGAGGAGCTGCCTCCTGCGCAGCACTGCCTGACCCCCTTCACCGGCAGCCGCCGTAAATCTGACATACCTGATGGGAGATGGGCTTTTTAGGATCTCTCAGGGTGCTTTGAGGTAGCACTTCTATGAACTCATTGCCACAATAAATAAAGCTACCTGCAATATGTCTTTGGGAACGTGTCAGCAGTGGCTGTCCTGCCATGAATTTTTATTCTTTCACCGTCTGGAAGATAGATTCCAGATACAGCACTGCCCCACACTTAGTGTCAAATCTCTTTACCCCCTTGCCCTGGCAGAATGACAGGGACCACAAATAAAATAAAATAATAAAAAAGAGGCACAGGAAAAATGGCCTGAGAGCAGAGGGAAAGCACTAAACTCACCTCTCTCTGCAGCTCAGCAGCTTCAGAGATGACAGCAGTGACTACAGGCAGGGGCACTCTGGAATAAGAAGGAGGTAATTTTTGTACATTGCCAATAAAACTTCTGCAACAGAATTCCACAGAAATGAGCGTAAAGATAAAATTGCTATAAAGAGCATAATATACGTAGAACTGGAAGACATGGGAATATGGGCATGTGTGCCACCCCAAACTGCTGTGCCACAGATGGGAAATAAAGTACTGACCCCAGTAAAGGAAGAG
Source organism: Myiopsitta monachus (assembly GCA_017639245.1). Classification (NCBI taxonomy): domain Eukaryota; kingdom Metazoa; phylum Chordata; class Aves; order Psittaciformes; family Psittacidae; genus Myiopsitta; species Myiopsitta monachus. The sequence goes on along the minus strand of CM029941.1, from coordinate 103,670,491 downwards.
TTTTTAATGTAAAAACATTTCTCACTATAGAGGAAAAGGTCATATGGGAGGACTAAAGAAATGGTCTAAATATTTGCAGATCTTGCACTGCAGACCTAATATCAATGTTAGAGTGCTAAAGGAAGAATGCTGCAACAATTACCAACAGGAATCCCACGAAAAAAGATATTGCAATTGGCATAAGAATCCCGTAACATGACATTGGATTGCTGAAAATCAGCATGCCGTACACCCCAGGGGTCAGCAGTGAGGACAGTGGTGTCCCACAGCTTCCTTAGTGAGCTGGGTACGCAAAGGAAGAGCACAGCTCTATAGAGGAGTTGACACAAAAACAAAAACAGGACAAGATGACACTACAGAGGGCTGTGCTGCCATTCAGGGGGACCTCAAAGGCATTAACAGGCATCTGAAACTCAAGCAGGGGGAAAACCCAGTCCTGCACCTGAGGAGGAGAGACCCGGGGCCCCAGCACACAGGCAGAGGAGGACCTGGGGTTCCTGGAGGACATCAGGCTGAGCATGGTCCAGCAATACACACACACAGCAAAGACAGCAGCATCCTGGGCTGCACTGGGAGAAGTATTGCCAGCAGGTGAAGGTAGCTGATCATTCTCCACTACTCAGCAATGGGTATGCCACATCTGAAGTACTGGGTCCCATGCTGGGCTCCCCATTTCATGACATATATGGACTTACTGGAGGAGACAATCTCTAGAGGTGCCTTCCCACCTCAGTGAATCCATGACCCACTGACCCATTTGAGGAATCCAGGCTTTTCTTTCTCATGACCACATATAAGTAATAGAATGAACTACTGCTAGGTTCCAAAATACTTAAAAAACCCCAGGCAGGTAAAATATTATTAATTGTACGAGTCAAATAGGAATATGAGAAATATCTGCTCAAACAACAGTGTAGCAGCTGGAAAAAAAACCCTCTATAAAAAGATAAGCAGTTCCAACTAGACAGGAGATCATAGTGCACATTTTTTTCCTCTCAGTTTCCCTCTTCTAGCTCAGTGCCTTAAATGAAAAACAAAATAATGATTCCTTTCCATTTCTGAATGCACTGAGCTGCAGTGCAATCTTACCTTAATCTGAAGACATTATTTTACTTTCTTCCTTTGCTTGGATAAAATTACCAAGTTTCACATCCCTTACGTCTAAAAGATATGAGGACAAGCATGCTGCTATCTTCACATTAATATGCACATGCCAGTTAGAACATAAAGTATATTAAACACCTCACTAGTCTACCCTTATGTCACCATTGTCCAGTCTTCAAGTGAAGTCAGGATATGACAATGCCATATGAAATGTCCTCTGCAGTGTATGTGCTTCCCAATCTACACCAAAAATGACGACACTTTAGTTGGAATACAGGTACCTAGTTGCCTAAACATCTGTCCTTTTCCTATTTCCACCTTTGAAATTGAACTTCAAACACTGGAATTGAGACTTTGTTAAATACATATTACAGAGCAACAGTAGTACAAAATAAGCCACCCAAAGATGTTGAGCAGTTACTTTTGCCAAACAGCAGAGTTAAAGTGGAGGAGATTTACAAGGTCATTGACAAATGCAAGTATTGATTATTAAAGTGTCTTGTGATAAATACAGCCTTCGAAGTAATTAGTGCAGAAGATCTCTTATATCTCACCATGTTTAAATAATGTATCTGTGAACATGCAAGCCCCCTGTCAATCACTCTGGCTGAGGCCAAACATCATATCACCTGATAACTCATTTGGAAACTGGGCTTCCTGCCTGCTGAATATCGTTCAAAACCAGCAGCTTTTCCCTAATTGCCTGGGGTGACCTATATTTAGAGCCTTGGAGTTCACTGAGTGGGGAGGGGGAGGGAGGGAGAAAAGAGGTAGAAAAAATGCTATAGCATGTTATTTGTACAATGGTAATAAAACCCAGGAGAAATATCAGCGGCGCTAACCAGAACTGGCTGAGGGACCCGTAACAGGAGCACACAGATGGTTGTTTGCTCAACACAGATACAGTATTCCCATATCTGATGTAGCCACACAACTCTCTTCCATTCACACTTCAGTAAGAGTCTACATTTTTTCATACAGTAGTTGGTGTTAAATCTGGGAATTACAGAACTGAAATTTGGTTTTTAATTCAAAGAAATTTGTAAGACAAGATGGACGATTTCTCCCAGGTCTCCTAAGTTTTTACTGGGGAAAGAGGTGTTCAGCTAACAGTTTTCAAGCTATATCCACATCTGGTTCACTAACAGATCCCAGATATCTATGACTAGAATTTCTATGGTTAGAATAATAGAAAAAGGGGCTGGAAAGAACATCAGAAAATCCCTAAATTGATCTTTCTACCCACAAGCACAATCAATTACACTTAAGCATCCTAGTATACTGGCATCCTAGATTGAAAGGATAGGTCATGTTAATCTAATAGCAAACTGGTTGTAAGCTCTTGATCAATTTGCAGTCATCTGCATCCTCACTGATTTTTCCACTCCCTAGGACCTGGGACCAACAGACTTACAGCAAAGTCTAACTACTCTTGAAGTACAGGAGTGATAGAATAAGAACAACTTAAAAAAAAGCTTAAAAAAAATGCTCTAAACACAGAAAATCTTCAGAAGAAAAAAAATAATGAAAAAAAAAAAGGTGGAAAAGGTAACTGCAGTGTGTAGAAGGCATAGAAGATTCAAGAGAAGGAGGCAAAAGACAAGGAATTTGCACAGTCAAACTCAAGCTGAAGTTCTGGAAACACTGTTGCTCATTTATTTCCCATTTTTTGCAGCTACTTAAGAAAACCTTTTTATTCCTTTTTTATATAGTGGAGCATAATACCTAACTAAAAAATATATACAAAAAAATTATTGAGAGGAGCATTATAAAAAGAGCTAAAAACATCACTCTGCTCTTCCACATGTGCTCAGTGACATTACAAAACCAATGCATAAGGAAGCTCCATTCCTCATGTCAAAGACCTAGGCCCTGTGTGGGTCTCCACAGGCTGTATTTAAAATCACTCTTTCAGCCCCTCTTGGTCAGTCCTTGAAGTAACTTCTGGAGAAGGATAAACCTCAGCTGACACTGAGAACTCTCAGGGAAGGGCTGGCAGTCCCAGCTTCTGGTCCCTAGCAGAACGGACTAAATGCGATCTGAAATGGGGTCACCATCATCTATAGGAAACTGAGGATGTCAGCAGTTACTAGAACTATGCATGAGTTTTTCTGGAGCAAGCTGGTGTTTATTGGTCACCTGGATGTAGGAGGTGAATGTTCTGCAGTAAGTACCACTTCAGCAAAATAAGCAGTTTTACACCTGCTGGGTGCTTTTTGGAGTCCATGAAGCACCAGGTACTTATCTAATGTCATCTTGATATTTTTTCTACCTATTCTTGAAACAATTGCAATCACAGGGTTTCTCTGAAGCACACTTAGAGAGTGTTAAACATTTACTACTTATTGGGTAAATAAAGCTCTGGGAAATTATTTCCTTAAAACTCATTCATTTTTGAACTGCTATTTGATTCCAGCTTAGAAAAAGTGAAGAGCTGAGCTGAAACCCCACTCTCCATCCCATTCTCTCTTAGTTTCCACTAACAGAGATGAAAGACCAGTGTAAAACATAAAAATATTCTGGTATATATGTTTAGTGCTGGCCAGAGCACTCTTGCTTTAGAGGACAGTTGGGACTGCAACATCAGTGTATTCTGGAGGAGACACTTACCTTCACTGCCATTTAATTTAAGGCGGTTCAAATATGCAACCTATGGAAATCACTCACTCTCATACATAACTAAACCAGAGCAACCTTTAAACTAATTTAGAGGGGTTAAAAAGAAGGAAAAAACCTTCTTCCTAGAAGGGAATCCAAACCTGGGACATGTAGCTCATTCTTTAGACAAAGCAGTAGAAATAGTTTCCTGCATCTTGCTTTAATTTCACTTTCTTTTTTCTTGCACCTGCTAATATTCCATAACTTGTAAGTCCCTCTTCCTTTTCCTTTTACAAGTTTATTATGTCTATTTTACCAGCTATTGGTTTAACACACTCCACTCAAATATTCATCATTTAGTTCTTTGGGTAAATCATATTTAATCAGCACAGGAGAGAAAATAGCATCATTACAGATGCAAGATGCCATAACACTCAGAAGAAATTAAACCTTGTTTCAAGCTGTCCAGTGGTGTGTCTGGTGAAAACAAGCATGAGGCACTGCTAGGGAGGTTACTGAGAGGTTAGCAGCTGTACAGGGTCTCCAGTATTTACCTTTTAGTGTCTCTGAACCCAGGGAACAAGAACAGTGGAAAGGCACAGAGGGAGAAAGAGAAGCTACTATGGAGAAATGGAGAACACCAGAATTTGTCATAACAGAGCTAGTAAATGTATCTTTTCTTTTTGAGAATATGATAAGCCAAACTCCTCCATTAATTACAGTGCAAAAAACTGATGCTGCTATACAGAGATGTGGTGGCTGTAAATAAATCCTGTCCACAAAAATCATCTCTTCAGGGTAAGGACAAAGATAATGTGTTTTTCTCCTCTGGCTTCAGGATAAGGCTTGCTTTAGCAAATAGTGAACTCTTCAGAGCTGGAGCAAGACTTTTTTGGTCGACTGGTCTGCTCAGCACTGCAGCATGGAGCTTTACCAGGCTGCAAAGAATGGCTCAACACCAGAATGGAGAAGAGAGATGCCTTCCATACAAATTACCAGCCAGAGGCAGTGCCTGCTCTACTTTGTGCCAATTATAGTACTTCTGTGTAATGGAGTTTATTTAAGGTAAATAATTCTATTTAAGTACTACTAATGGAAAAATATTTTACAGATCGATAAAGTCCCAAAAGTTATTACAATAACAAAGATGCAAATAGATTCATAAAATTGCTCAGGGGAAGAAATGGGACAGTCTTCTCCAGCTGGCACTGAATCACTTAGAACTTGACATCACCCTCGCATAAAGTATCACCATTTACCCAGGTTATGGCATAAACTGCTACAGGAGACATTTCACATGAAGACACTTCTTATTCATCACTTCACATCAGTGCTCAGAAATGACTACCCAGCTTCAGACAGAACAATGGCCAGAAAGGCTGAGTTTTGGGTTTTCTTTATTACTTATTTTTTGCTAATAATACATCTGAGGTTTAGATAAGTAACTAAGAGGAAGGAGAGTTCCTTCTAGTCCATCCTGCTGCCGACAATTAAGAAACCTCAAAGTAATTTTTGAAAATGTCAGCATCTCATTTAGCAAACGGATAAATAATGAATGAAGCATAATCACTGTCCTGTGCTGGTGGTACAGCTTCGCGGTGTCATTAGTAAACTAACGGTATAATATCTTCATGTCACAGTTTAATTATATCTTGTAATTAGTTTCAGCAATGGATTGCACAGAGTCAGGCCCCCTGAGCTAAACAAAAGGTAATAGAACTTTCGGAGTCGTACATAAATCAATTATGGAAGTGTCCTGTGTTATTTGATGCTTGTTTGCTGTAATTTTATGCACAAAGAAGAAATGATCCCTGCTGCCTATGGAGGATGATTCACCTTACCAATTGCCTGCCTAAATGAGTATAAGTACTACAGGAGCATGAGCCCATCCTGCACTGTACATCTATCAATGCACACTCACCTGAAGAGAGCTGGTGAGCACGGCTGCTGAGAGTGAGCGTTCATCTCAATGCTCACTCTCAGCAACATCTCAACGACATACCCTGGCTGGTTGTGGTCACCACCAGTACAGGAACATGTAGACCCAATAGGGTGGTACTAGGATTTTTCTGTTGTTGCTGACATATTACAGGCTAGTAATGAAGCTTGGCTATTTACAGGTATTATTCCTATAATCCTCTGTGTCCAAAGCTGCACAATTGCTGCATTTCACTGTCCTGAGAGGACCACACCACCATCCAAACAACACCTACACCTCCCTTCTCCCTCTTCTTCATTTACCAAGTAATAAAAAAAAAAAAAAAAACAAACACAAAAAAACCCCAAAACCAAACCGTAGGAGACATCTGATCTCTAGTTTACATTAGCACATCAAGATAAGCCACCAGCACTGGTTCCTGCCCCAGTGACTGTCTTCCCCATACAAACATGTGTGGGGTAGTTCTTTCTCCTGCTTCATTTCTGATACTGCTCCTTTGCTGCCACGAGAATGAATCAGGCAGGAGAGGTTGACATTGGAAAAAGATTCGTATAGGCTGAAAGGTCTGTCGAGGTTATGCAATTGTAATTGCAGAAGATCAGAATCTCTGTGGCCATCACGCAGGGTACTCCTTAGCTCCGGAAATTCTACAGGAGATACTTGTCTTAAGAGCTCTTTGTACAGCAACCAGGAGTGTGTGCATATTGAAACTGCGGATATAAAAACCCCAACCTGTAAAGTGTCTGTGATGATCTCTGCTAGCCTAGCCTATAACTTCACACACAGTTTCAGAGAAAAGAAGAGTTGCATTACTGGAATTAAATGTTTAAAATAACATTTCTGAGCTCCATCTTAATAGCTGCATTTTATATGCCTTTTTTTTCCATGGTCTTCTTAAGGGTTCTATGTATTCTGTTACCATGCCCCTACATACCAATGCACACACAGCTCTCACCACTCTGGGGTTTGAGTGCCTGAATCATTTGTCCTTTCATGTTCCTTCTCTGCCCCCACTGCTTTGTGCTGGAAGCTGCTGATATTATGTGGAGAAGGAAATGAAAAAAATAAAAAATAAACTCAAACCTTTCACTGTGTCTAATTTTGGTGTACTGAGATCTCCAAAAGCAAAAAAGGCTCAAAGAGAGAGCAAAGGGCTGTCCGCTGGTCACCCAATCCATGTCAGAGTGCCCGGGATCCCTACTGCGGGCAGCAGTGGAGAAGTGTGGAGAAGAATGAAAGGTGCCAAGACATGTAATTGTCTCAGTTCTGATCGAGCTGCAAACCGCTCTGGGGTCCTGGTTCAAAGCCCTCATCAAGTCTGCCTTGAAAGTGAATCCAGTGGCATGCTGGCCCTTCTGTTTATACAACAACTTACAGGTTTAAGTGAAAAGCTGCTTGATAAAGCAGCCTCAATCCTCCCATTGTGAGCCCTTCAGCAAATTTAACAAAAGAAAAAGCACTGACTAGAAAAAAAGGGGTAAAAAAAAAGTCCACTCCTCCAAGCGATGCTGCAATCCGGCTGGTTGCCATGGTGACATGATGACTTGTTCACATGGCAACATACCTTAGGTCCACTATTAAAATGATGAGAGTAAACTGGGTTGCACTAAGTATAGTATTCTGTCTGCTGTGCAAAGCGCTTGCTGCAGCAGGAGCTGGGACAGACGCTAGTGCACAGGAGGAAGGAAGAGAAGAATAAAGCTGAAGATGGCTGTTTTGGTGGGAAGTGGAAGAATAAGGGGGACAAACAGAATTCTAGCTGTGTATCCAAGAAGAATGACAGCTACACATATGGGAAATTAAATTTTGCTTTGGTATAAAATCTGACTTTATATGCTAAAGTATGTTTTCCATGCATCCGTGACATGCTCCAGAGGGCACTGAACTTCTCTAGGAAATGACCCCTAGCAAGCATGTACAAAAAATAAGGGGGGGGGGGGGAGAGGGAAGAGAAGGGAAGGAGGAAATCATTATTAACACAAAACTAATTGTGTTCAAAATAAAACTTAAGAAATAGCTGCTATAGCAGTGAAATGCAATCAAGTAGTTTGTCATTTTCATTAAACTCCTAAACAATTAGCAAGTGGTAAGCTGTACAAAATCTATGAATGAATACCCAAGATTTCAAAAAACATATCCTCATTGCAATATCAGTGGTGTGTTTTCTGCAATTCTTTTGATTTTAAAGGATTTAAGCATGTCCTTCTGATGCACAGAAAATTATGATACTGCTGAGGAACTCATCATCCAGTTGTTCCTCATTTAGACGAAGGACAGGATGAATCTCCTTGGTTTATGAAGCATGCACATTATCCAACAGATATATGAAAACCTCTTGAAATGTAAAACATGAGAAAAAGAATACCTTTAATACAGATTCTATTTTAATTTTGCTGGCTTTCTTTTATTACTTTCCATAAAAGACAGTAGCCTGGTATCTTTCCTGCTCACCAACTTTAGTACAAATGTGTTAGCTCAAAATTGTATTGAGATAATGCAGTGGAGTACCAGCCATTTGAAGATACTGAGTGTGATCACTGAACGGTTAAACGAAACCCAGATACAGTTACAGTCTCAGCATGTCACCCTTCATTTGCCTGCAACTCTCTTCTATCTTTTCAAGATCTCTAAGCTGTGCAGAAGACCCCTTAGTCTCAACCGCTGGCTGCAGCACCAGGGTGCTTCCAGCCTCTGCTCTCACAGACCAAGGATGGCAATAAGGCTTACATAGCCTTGCTGCAGTGCTGATCAGTGCTCAACAGACAGCTTTGGAGGCCACACTGCAAGCTCCCTGCACGGACGGTGTGCAGGCCCCAAGATTTCGCAGATGTCACAGCAGAGGAGGGCTCCTTCCATCTCTATAACTGATGAAACAATAGTTTTGTCCCATTCCCTGAAACACAGTGAATGATAACTGCCTCCTAAGGATGGTAAACTCCATGAGGAAAAAAAAAAGAAACAAAACTTTCTGGTGTCTATCAAGCTGCACTTATGTTTCCTCCTGACGACCAAATAACTACAAAGTGCATGAAATCACTAAGCACATGAAAATCCCAGAGGTAGACTTCGGCTAAACCTCAAGATTTCCCAACCAAAAGGCATCAAAGAACAATCCCTCATAGTTCATTTGCTACAGATTGCAATAATATTACTATTACATGAAATAAAATCAATCCTATAAAGAGAAGAGAAATGGTATCAAGTTCATTGATTCTTAAAATTTAACGATAAATCAAATTTTAGAAATAAGATTTATCTGAAGGATAAATTGGGAAGGAATTTTAGCCACTTGTAAGAACTTCATTAATGGAAAAGGAACCTGAAGGTTCAAAAGTGAACCAACAGGTGTTTAAACAATTCCTTTTACCTATGCTCTCACGTCGACTTTATTTTCAAGTTTCACTCAATGATGGAGTTGTTTCTTAGCTCCTTGTGTGCTTAGCCATTTAATTAAAGCAATCCATATTGAATTCATGTCCAGATGCCTTGACCAGCAGAGCCAGATCCTCATTGGCATGCCAGCTGCTCAAAGAAGAGTATGACCCCTTGCATACTAATCAGAGGAGGAGGCAGTGATTCATCAGCCTATGATACTGCTTCAGCATCTATAAGCACTTATGACATGTAATTGCTGGTGCATAAGCAAGCCAGGCCACATTAAAAAGCCTACAGATAGTCAGAGATAAAAATTAATGACTTTTGCTTTGTGTAATCCTGTGTGCACTGCAGGGGCGGGGGAGGGGAGACTGGGATTAATGGACAAATGTAAGTAGGCACAAAGGAACAAAGAGTTTCTTGGCCTTGTTTACATATTGAACAATAATAATAAAAGAAAAGTGACAAGTTATGGGAAAGGCAAGTGTGAATTTTCGGCACGAGTGAGTTGGAAGACTGCTTGCAGTTCATTATGGATGCAGAATTTCCATACTCATTATTCCAAAACAAACCTCCTTCTAGCCCTTCTGGGACCAATGGCAGCAGCTTTTATTATTCATCTTTTGCTAGTATCGAGAATGTCATTATAAGAGCTGTACAGAGCTCTTGCTGCATGGTGTACAGGAAGAGAAGGGTATAACTATCTTGGGAGGAATAGCTTATTTTTCACGAAGCTAGGGAAACCACAGAGTCAGGGTCATAGTGGGCCACAGTAGTAAAATTAAGAAAGAAAAGGGAGGTAAATCAAGGACAGCAGACAAAGACATTATGTTATGTACCCATGACAGCATTTTTTGTAGACTAAGCTCTCATCAAAATATTCACATATCAACATTGCCATTTGAATGTCTCTCTTCCTGCCACAAATCCCTGGCACAAATCCCCTTTTCTTCCCCAGCTATGGATTCATCCTCTTTGAAACAATGTGGAAAAAAATACACCTTCTCTATTTTTAATTCAATGTTTGCCCTCTCTTCTGCTTTTGGGAGCCTTAGTGAGAAGTGTCTATTGAGAACAGTGAAACTGAAGTTACCTGAGCTGTCATTCTACTCAGAGGTAACAAAACCAACCCATGGGTGGTAGCATATATAATTGGAAACATTGTCTTGCCTAATGTCTACCACCAGCACACCAGGCACATCAACCTACTTCAGCAGCTTCTGGGGGTAGAGGTCTATTGATTTCAGCAGAAATCTGCCCGTGTACAATAGCAGGATCTGGTCACAGACTTCCCTTCGGTCATGAAAACTGCCAATTACGTGTATGGCTGCATGCTCTCCAGCACAGAGGCTGATACCTCTGATTTAATTTCTAAAGGTATATGCTACCTCCAGGTTGGACTCTGCTTTCAGTCTACTTCAACCACTACACTCACCCCAAAAAAAAGCAATTTATTACCTGTTGAACTGAAGTCTCTACTCTGTATCTGGGAAGAGCTATTTTAGGAACTATTGATTTATCCTAATTGCATCTATCTTCGTACTATGAAAAACTGCCATTGCCATGACAATAGTATTAAAAAAAAGTGAGGAAAAGACTCTTCTTTAGCCAAGCACATCATTCATTTTAATATAATATGCAACAAATCTTTCCTACACAGATCAAATAGTATTGCTGCCTGACTGAGAGGCAACTTGAAACCTGGGACCTAGTTTGCCACCTAACCCAGAAACCATATAATTACCTCTTGGCACCTTCAGATTCAGAAGGACATAGGAAATACTCAGTTGTGCCATCAGAAGACACTTGGCCCTAATATCAGAAGCAGCAGTGATGCTATGCAGGCAGGACAGTATCTTTGACAGCTCCCTTTCAGAAAGCCTTTCTGCAAGTTCTTTGCCTCAGAGGAGATGAGACAGTTTCTCATATTCACACATATCAAGGAGGAGAGCAAATCTCTGAGCTTTTCCTTTTCCTGGTGGCTCCCCTTACATGGCTGATATGGCCATACGGATGCACTGCAGACACGTGCTGGAATGTGCGGGTGAACACATGCTGGCTGTTATATAGAAGCAGTCCTTTATGCAGTATAAATTAATTCCCATTCAAATTGATCCCATCTCCTAACTGGGAACATTTGTAAAGACAGTCTGGAGGCCTACATAGGCTTACCATCCTTTCACAGCCCTGAAGAATGGAGGGTGAAACACCAGGACTCACAAAACCAGAAAATCATTGATATCAGCAGGCAGCTGAGCAGAAGCTCAGACCCATCAGTTGTATTTAAAGTCTACTGCTGTGCTACAACCTCCCATTCTGCAAACTTTGTTCTTTATTTATTGGTTACACCAGTTAATTTCATCTGTTTTACAGAAACATTTACCGCGGGTAGGTGAGGGAAGCAGAAGCTGCAGCTGCCTTCACAGTCACCACAGAATTTATCTACAACTGGGGCTTTGTGGTGCAGCTAGATAAAAGAGGATTATATTACGCTTTGTAGATTAAGAGTCTGAACACTATAAAACTCATATGCCTCTGTATGCTAAGCAAGAACTCTGACTCCCATTGGAGCTTTCAATAGAGATTCTGCATATACAGTGAAGACTTGATTTTTTTATTTTTTTTTTTTATATTTCACGGTATCTGTCACAAAGATATTATCAAACTGTTTTGGAAGCATTTTATCAGCACAAAAAAATCATGAATCGTGATGTCCAGCACATTTTCATCTCAGTTCCTTCACGCAGTCGTCCAAATAGATTTTCCTGTTGTAATGGTACTACCAGCAGTTATACATTATCTATATGTCCATTTGTCTGCTCCCTTCCCACTAGAAGAATACTGTCCCAGATCTTTGCTAACTGGGAAAACATACTAACAACATGTTCACACACATACGCTTACCCTTTTCCTGTCCTCCTCTCTTTTCCTCCTTCCCTTATGCATAATTTACAAAATGCACACAAAAAATTGTTCTTTCAAGAGAAATTTTTCTTATATTTACATCGTATTCTGCTTCAAATAAGAACAAGCAGCACTGTTTGGAGACAAAGAAAGCAAAAGCAGCCTTGATTTACAAGACCAGAACAAGCTCTGAGTACAAGACTGCAACAAAAAATCTACGTATGGATCAGCTACAGAAAAGGATGATTTGTGCACATGCTAAGAGGGAGCCAGCTCCCCAAGGATTCAAAGTTTTTCTTCCCTAACCTTGTTTTCCAAATTTTCCTCCATACTTTTAGGAGAACAGCAAGAAAACATTTTAGTTTCACGTACACATAGAAGTATCCTCTGCAACCCAAGACAGAATGAGCTGATAACCTGTTCCATGCGGAGATGTTTGAGGTTAATCAATGTCCCTGGATTTAAAAATACAAAATGAAAATTCAAGAAAGCAGGGATTTTTTTCTATACCTTGTGGGATGGACATTTCAAGAAGTCTTTCCTTATCATTGATGGGAAAGGCCAAGTGGGTTTAGAGCAGGTATTAGCAACTTCTGGCGCTCAAGATAATGGTGAGGTGACTAGCCCAGGTCTAACTCAGCAGCCCCGCAGGTGTGCAAGGCTCACCACTTGTGCTACTCAGCTCACAAGGCTTGTGCCACTACAGGTCTGTCAGCAGCACCAGGTCCTGCATGCTCTGGGCGCTCACCCTGCAGTAGCACAAATGTCACCCACATTGCCAGGACCTCTCCTTCACTTCCAACCTAACTTAACCAAGTCCTGTCATGCCTGGTCATGCAGACCCTATTTTGTTGAAATACAATGGGTTCCATGCATTTGCTGTGTAATCTGCTAGGAAGCAACTGCTGCTGAAGAAGTGACTCCCCAGTATAAGCCTGCTCCAGCCAAAAAAGGAAGCTCTTGAGGCTATATTAAATGTTCACTGTCCAGGAATAGCTGAGAAGGGCATGTTAAACTGTAATCACTAGGTTAGTGTCTCAGATGGACAGAAAGAGAAGAAGAAAAAAACCTGAAGTAGCTATCTTTAAAGAGAACAAGCAGATCTGAGTAATCCAATTTAGAAGAGATAAGAGTCTGCTGGTAGTACTGTCCTTTAACTGGACAAACGCCTTCGTTCAAGTGTCAACCCCAATCCTGGGGAGGTCAGCGCACGGGGCCTGCAGCCTAATGTACTCCTGAATTGGCTGAGTGGATTTCCGAACAAACACACTGGTCCAACAGAATTGATTTTCAGCAAGCTGTATGGGTCCCTAACGTAATTACCCTGCAGTGAGTCAGTTCACAGCAGCCCCTGCATTTAAAAGCTGCTGGTCAGCCAAGAGGAGAGGTTACCGCTGGTGCCTCAGCCTCTCCGCCAAGTACAGCTCTGCTTTTAATTGTTTAAACAGCAGTGGAATTTCTTTTGCTCTTTCTCAACAGAGAATCATTATATCCCTATTTAAAGAGGTCTGGAGGGACTGCAGAAGAAACTTTCCCTTCAAGCTTTGTGTGCTAATGAAAAAAATCAAGTCATAGATCTCTAATAGGCAAATTCAATTTATAACAAGCAAATACAATCATCTTGACACCAGCGCTACACCACAATGCAACTTCCCTGGGTTTTACTGTGCAACAACTCCTGTGAACACAGACCAGCAAGAGGCCAGCTAGCCTTGTTCCCACCAGCTCTGGGTTGCCCTACAGAAGCCTTCCTTAATAAAGTTCCTATAGTGCCTTTCTTGAAACTTCTGATATGAATCAAATCACACCTAAGGAATCATTTGATACAGAAGAACCAAATTTCTCTGAAATAAGGAAATATCAGATTTGTATACCAACTGGATAAAGCAAGATAAGTTTTGCAGTGTTTCCCCTAATGTGCATTTTTCTCTTCCTCAGTAAAGGGTCAGGCAAACTGAAAGCCAGGAGGCAACCCCAGAAGGTTTGTAGCTCTGAGATATGTAAAAAAAATAGTCCATGTCCTAATACTGGCCTTCGTTCACTTTCCTAATATTGACCTCAGAGCAGACTTCTAGTTTCTGAAGGCAGCCTATAAGGATGCTGGGGAGGGACTCTTCATTAGGGACTGTAGTGATAGGACAAGGGGTAACAGGTTCAAACTTAAACAGGGGAAGTTTAGATTGGATATAAGGAAGAAATTCTTTACTGTAAGGGTGGTGAGGCACTGGAATGGGTTGCCCAGGGAAGTTGTGAATGTTCCATCACTGGCGGTGTTCGAGGCCAGGTTGGACATAGCCTTGGGTGACATGGCTTAGTGTGAGGTTTCCCTGCCCATGGCAGGGGGTTTGGAACTGGATGATCTTCAGGTCCTTTCCAACCCTAACTGTTCCATGATTCTATGACTCTTCTACAGACCTTGCCAATAATAATGATGTGAAGTAGCACTGAATTCCTTAATGACAAAAGAATTTTTTTTCAGATTCATCACAACAGCATCAGCTTCTTTAAAGAAGTGGATATATCACCCTAGACAAAAAGCACAGCACCTGCTATGCCTCCTTTAGATGTTTTTATATCTCTTGCATCTTGTCCAGCTGAGCTCTGCCATAGAATAGGCTGCTATGATGTCTCTTCTCCACACTGAACAGCCCCAACTTTCTCAGCCTGCCTTCATACAGGAGGTGCTCCATTCCCCTGATCATCCTCATGGCCCTCCTCTGCACTTGTTCCAACAGTTCTGTGTCCTTTGATGTTGAGGACACCAGAACTGCACACAATACTCCATGTGAGGTCTCACGAGAGCAGAGTAGAGGGGCAGGATCACCTCCCTCGACCTGCTGGTCACACTCCTCTTGATACAGCCCAAGATACTGTTGGTTTTATTGGCCTGCAAGCACACATTGAAGCCGACTCATGTTCATTTTTTCATCGACCAACAACCCCAATTCCTTCTCCACAGTGCTACCCTGAATCTCTTCTCTGCCCAACCTGTAGCTGTGCCTGGGATTGCTCCCACCCAGCTGTAGGACCTTGCACTTATCATGATTAAACTTCATCAGGTTGGCATCAGCCCACCTCACAAGCGTGTCAAGGTCCCTCTGGATGGCATTCCTTCCCTCCAGTGTATCAACCGAACCACATAGCTTGGCATCATCGGCAAACTTGCTGAGGGCGCACTCAATCCCACTGTCCATGTCACTGACAAAGATGTTGAACAAGACCAGTCCCAACACAGATCCCTGAGGGACACCCCTCATTACTGGTCTCCAGCTGGACACTGAGCCATTGAGCACAACTCTTTGCATGCGGCCATCCAGCCAGTTCTTTTTCCACCCAGTGGTCCATCTATCAAAATGATGTCTCTCCAACTTAGAGACAAGGATGTCGTGTGGGACAGTGTTGAACGCTTTGCACAAGTCCAGGGAGATGACATCGACTGCTCTACCCTTGTCCATCAGTTCTGTAGCGTCATTCTAGAATGCCACCAAATTGGTCAGGCAGGATTTCCCCTTAGTGAAGGCATGCTGGCTGTCACCAAGTACCTTGTTGTTTTTCATGTGCCTCAGTATGCCTTCCACGAGAATCCACTCCAAGATTTTGTCAGGGACAGAGGTGAGGCTGACTGCTCGGTAGATCCCCGGCTCATCCATTTTCCCCTTCTTGAAAATGGGGGTTGTATTTCCCTTTTTCCAGTCATTGGGAACTTCACCTGACTGCCATGATCTTTCAAATATGATGGACAGTGGCTTAGCAACTTCATTTGCCAGCTTCTTCAGGACCCACAAATGGATTTAATCAGGTCCCATGGACTTGTACACGTTCAGGTTCTTAAGATGGTCTTGAACTAGATGCTTTCCTACAGTGGGCCTAGGGTCTTCATTCTCACAGTCTTTGAGTCTGCCTTCCAGGACTTGGGTGGTGTGGCCAGAGCATTTGCTGGTGAAGACTGAGGCAAAGAAGTCATTAAGAACCTCAGCCTCCTCCAAATCCAGGGTAACCAGTTCTTCTGATAGCTTCTGGAGGGGGTCCACGTTGTCCCTAGTCTGTCTTTTATTCTCAGTGTACCTATAGAATCCTTCCTGTTATCTTTCACATCCCTAGCCAAGTTCAATTCTAAGTGGGCCTTAGCTTTCCTAACCTGGTCCCTAGCTTCCTAGACAACATCCCTGTATTCTTCCCAGGCTGCCTGTCCTTGCTTCCACCCTTTATAAGCCTCTTTTTTCCTTTGAATTTTCCTCGGCAGCTCCTTATCCATCCAAGGAGGTCTCCTGGCCCTCCTGCTGCGCTTCCTTCTAGTAGGGATATATCGCTCCTGAGCTTGCAGCAGGTGATCCTTGAATATCAACCAACAGTCTTGGCCCCCCTGCCCTCTAGGGCTATATCCCACGGAACCTTTCTGAGCAGGTTCCTGAAGAGGCTGAAGTCTGCTCTCTTGAAGTCCAGGGCAGTGAGCTTGCTGCACGCTCTTCTCACTGTCCTGAGGATCTTGAATAGGCACCTTCAGAAGTCATCTAGTCCAATCCCCCTGCAGTGAGCAGGGACGTATTCAATTGTATCAGGTTCCCAGAATGAACCTCTTCTCCATGAATGTGTCTAGTCTATCCAGAACTCATTTATTCTTTTTCTTCCACAACATCATGTGCAATAAATTCCATGTGTTACATATGTGCTCTGAGAAAAGGTACTGTCTTTTCTTTGTTTTAAACTTTTCACATTTGGTGAAAACCCCTTACTTCTTGGAATTATGCCCTAATAATTTTTCATGTGCTACTCACAATTTACAAGCTGCTACTGTATTTCTCCATCACATTTATTATAATGGATGATTTTGATTCTATAAAGGGGAATGGGTTTAAACTTAAACAGGGGAAGTTTAGGTTAGATGTAAGGAAGAAGTTCTCTATGATGAGGGTGGTGAGGCACTGGAACAGGTTGCCCAAGGATGTTGTGAATGCTCCATCCCTGGCAGTGTTCAAGCCCAGGTTGCACTGAGACTTGGGTGACATGGTTTCGTGTGTGGTGTCCCTACTCATGAAAAAAGGGTTGGAACTAGATGATTTTAAGGTCCTTTCCAACTCTTACTATTCTATGATTCTAGGATTCTATGATGATGAACTCTAGCCTTTTTATTTCCTGTTCTTGTCGAATATGCCACATACCTGTAAACAGTCTGTCCAACTCAGTTCCCTATTTCAACATTTTCAAGTAAGACCTAACATGTTGATTATCCCTCCAAGGCTCTAATGCTTATTAGTACAGAATCCCCTCCTCCTATCTCCACTGCAGAGTGCCAAAAGATGTTCAACACCCTCAGTTTTCCACAAAGCCCCTATTTCATTCATGGTGTTGAAAATGTCCTGGCAAACTAAAGCTCGGCACGGACAAAGCTGTTTGATTGATTTTGTATTGAGAGAATTAGTGTGAATGCGAGCTGCTTTGGTGTGAATGCACCAGCACAAAGTTGCAACTGAGTAGGCAGCAATCATTTCTAGGTGGAGCATCTACCCGAATGATGGATTCACTGCAATACAGTTTTGTGCTGGTTACGTCTGTGTTCCTTCCAGTCAGTCAGATGCTGCTTTAACTGTACTCTGCTCTCCCTGCTGTAGTTGCAGGGAGCCATCTGTCAGATTCTCAGTCTTATTTCCCTTTTCCTGTCTTTCCCCAAAGTAGGAGCAAATGGGGCCAGATTCCAGCTGTATTTTTCATCCTCCAATTAGCAGGCTCCAATTCATCACTCTGAGTATCTCCTGGCATCAGTGCTGAGATTCCCTCCTCATGCCTGGTAAATCGGTCTTCATTTAAAACCCTCTCTCTTAGCCCTAAATGGAAATCAATTCTGCAAGTTTAGCAAATAGTTAATTACTCCACAAAGAGGATTGATTGGCCTTTGATCACCAGAAAGCTCTGTAGTGCTATTAGTCTCTTTCATCTGTGATTAAACCACAGAGAAAAGAAACAAAAACTAAATTAGGCTTCTCCTGTTATCCTACAAATATTTAATGACGGGATAATCTCCTAAAGGTGCGATCAGGGGATATACATTCCACCAGGAAATGTTTCCAGCTCAACCCTGAACCCAAATTCTCTCCCTGCAAAGAGCCTGGCAACGAACTTTACAGAAGAATGGAGCTGAGCTCAAAGGGACGCTTTGTAGTACACACTCTTCTTGGCCTTTTCTTCTTTCCTCTTCTTATGTACGTTGTAATGCAGATAAAGATTTTCCCAATGGAGTCCTGACATGAATAATAATAATAATAATAAAGGCTTTCTTTAAATTCAGTTTTGGCTCTGCTGACTTTCTCAGCAGGACAAGACTGTGTCCCGTTGATTTGCAGCATTGTACAGAGTTGTTTCCCCAAATGATGGGATCCTCCCACTTCAGAGAAATCTCAAATATCGCAGTCTCCCATTGCTAGCCCACTCTAAAATTCAGTCCCAAAGTAAAGCATAAAGCTTTCCACACAGCCACCTACCCACACTGCAGCAGAAGCCACAACAGGAAGGTCAGAGGATGGAGAGCAAGGATTGAGTTGCATTTCTCATGTTCTGGGCAAATTTAAGGTCTAGAAATCTTCCTTTTGTTACATTAATGCAAACATCATTAGTGGGTGGTTGGCAGATCCCAACTGGCTCTCACAGTCTGTGTGAGCTCCTCACCTTTACTCACTGCAGCAACAGCCACTGGAATGGGCATGGGAGGCATTACAAGCCCCTCCAGCAGTCTCAGCAGCCAGGGCTAGAACAATGGTGTTAGGTGCTTTGTCAGCCCACACTTAGGAGCTGCTCCTTCCCCATCACTGCCAGAATCATAGGAGAACTGTGCAAACACACCTGCTTTTCTCTAGCACATTTTCATCTGCTGCAAACACTGTTATTCCCAGCATAGACCCAGAGGCAGCAAAGGAGGTTGAACCCAGCACCAGGCAAGCGGAGGTGGCCAAATTTTTGCAGCCTTCCCCTCTCTGGCTGGAGATGGTGATGACCATAGTGCTTGGCTACTGACCAGCAGGGGAAGAAAGTCCCTCAAAAGTCAGTGCATGACACCAGTACTGTTGACGGGAGGAAATCGCCCATTTTAAATGATTGTTTCATTGAGCATGGTATGCAGGCACACTGCTCTATAGGTCCACAGGAAAGAAAACTGTACAGACGTATATCCAGGAGAAGTTTAGATATCAGCAGGTATATCTTGGCAGATAAAAGGTGACCCGATTAGATATCAGACTGCAGAGCGAGAAATGGCACTAGTAAGTCTGAACTTCAGGAAGTTTCACAACTTGCCATGAAAACTGAGAAAGTGATCATAACTTTTTTTTTAGCACTAAAATGTCATAATATTCTTCATGCAAGAGAAAAGAGGAGTCTCCTGACATGTTTTCAACTCTCAAATGGCAAAGAGTCCTTGAGGGGCCATGGCACGCATCAGGCAACAGCAGGCATTAATTAGCCTAGATTTTCTATTGAATTGTTTTGTGTGTATGTGTGTTTCTTTCCCTGGGTGTCTCATTTGCAGAATGTTCAATCATCCCCTCGCTCTGGTTCTGCAGTTGTGTGTACTTCTGTGCAACTGTCGAGTCCTGACACCTGTCAAACAGTGCCAGAGTAAATTGGACATGTCAGCCCCCTCATGCTGGTGCCAAGGTGTGAATTAGCTAGAGTCCCTTGCTGATGTTCTTCTGACCTCTTTACTCCATTACTAGGACATCCGAAGACACGTCGAGCCTCAGGGTATCAAAAACCAAAATACAACAAAATGAACCCCATGAACCCATTGCAACCATAGCCGGGTGCTTAAGGATTTAAACCAACACGTTTTTCTGTGTATGAAGGAAAGAATTTAAATAAACAGAATATGTAAACATGCTGATTGCATCTGCAAACCTGGGAGAAAATGGGCTTTGCATTTTTGCTTCATGTCATACCAAGAGGCTTTAGGGAGACAGAAAGAAAAGGGAAACTGAGTAGTTAGGGGAGCTTTCAGATTAAAAGACTCGTAAGTCATTCTGCACAAAGAAAAATATTTGCTTATATCATGCCCATTGCTGTAGATGTGGTTACCAGAAAAATCTGCACAAACAAAACCCCTCAAACAATGCATGTGACTGAAATCCCCCTGATCTCAGTTCCTTACCTTGCACGGAGGTTGGGACAATTGTTTTGTTTTTTAAAACAACAGCTCCCAGAACAAAAGGCTGATTTGTGCAGCAGGCAGTTCAGGGAACCACCTATTGCACAGGGCTGTAGGCACATATGGTGCTGCACAATAACAAATAAGAGCAACAATAAAGAAAGCTGCACCCACTTTGCTCAGTATGGTGTTCTCAAAGTTACACAGTAAGAAGCAATTATCCCAAAGTGGCAATTTTATTTGAAAATAACATTAAAATTAAAATGGGCATTTCAGGGCCTCCTGCTGAAGAGTGACACGGGCTGTTCAGGGGCCCACTGTCACTTTGTCAGCTGTCACATGCTGCCTCCTGCTAAATGGGCACAGTTTGCCTTTACCCTTTATCCAGACTCTTAGAAATGCCGCATGCATTTTATGAAGACCAACTAAGTGGGACTGCACCTCTGACAGCTGTTCCAGCTTAGATTCTGTGAAAATGCTTTGCATACATCTATCTTTTTGGCTAACAATTTGGATAGATAACAAATGCTGAAGGGAGAGGGGTGGGATGGAACAAAGAACTTCCACGCCCTGGTCACCTGTTACCATGCAGCCCAGGGTTACACCAGCCTAAGTGGATGTCTCATGAGAAGTCATCACAGTGGCTTCAGTTAAATGAATTTCAGGTCTCCTCAGTCACTGCAGCAGGTACGTGCACCTTTTGTAAAACCCCACCACAGACATGTGTACCTGTAGATCTGGGGGGGAAGAGCTGCTTTTCTGGTCTCAGGCACAAAGAACCATTGACCATAAGTACAAAGCTGACAGTGTGAGAGGGATGCAGGAGTCCACTGGATTCCTTTACACTTGATAATTTCTGAGCTGTTCTTCATTTGGTGATTTTCCTTATTCTCTTCCCTCCTCTTTTAAGCCAACACATTTGATTATTAAAAACTGGAATATAACAAAACCTGTCCTTCAATCAATACAAAGCCACGCTGAATCTTTGTGCTGAAAGTTACCAGTTTAACAGCTTTCACAACATTCTCTTGAGTTTGGTGTTTACCTCATAATTTATGCCACATTTTAAGTTTCAGATGCAGACATACATTCTTCAACATAGGCAAACACATTCAACAGCAGACCCACATTTTCCCTAGTCTTTCTTCTCCTGCTGACATACCCATAGAAACCCTTTTCGTTGCTCTTCACATCCCTTACCAGGCCAAGCCCCAGTTGGCTTTCCTAATCCTGCATGTGCATGCTTGGATGGCATCACTGTAATCCTCCTGGGTCTTCTGTCAAAGAGGAGCCAATCCATAAAACTAACATATCTCTCCTAAACCACCCTTCTCTTCAGGACCATATCCCATAGGATATGGAAAAAATGTTCTGATAAAACTGGCAATTCATATTAGTGAGGCAGAACCAGGGCATAAATTCAACATAATGTCAATACTCTCTGAATTGATTCCCTGGAATCACTAGATACATATACTGAAGACTTTGCACTTATAAAAGAGTTGAATTGCTAGTAATTTGAATATATAAATATTGTTAAAACAAAGCCTTGCTCATAAAAAAATCCCAACAGATCGACCATCTAAATGCTTTGACAAGAACACTACAGTATGATGTATAAAGTTACTATCACTCATTAGTTGATTTTAACAGTTCTGGCAAACCACAGAATAATGGTCCTTTTGAGCTAGTAAGGCACCATCTGCCAAAAACTCAACACAAACATATCAAAATGAAATGGAAGACCAAGGGCACATGAGAGAAGCACTACTTTTCTGCAGGGATTATCAGAAGCCTTGGGGTAACTACCCATGCCTTTGCCTTCCTAAGTGGCAGCGTCCCATTTTCTGTACCTCCTAGACAATGTAGCTGAAGCAACTGGTAGTCACCAAACCTTTTGTTGTTTTAAAAGCTCAAGAGGGGTTTCCGACAAAGAAGGCCATTGTCTTGGGTCAAAAATGTTCCTGCTCCATTAGTCTCTCTGTGCCTTGATTCCTTTCCAGAATATGAACATATTTTAATGCTGGATTACATTACAAAGATTTCCATAGCCACAAGATTTTCACATCTATGGTAATGAGGACTACTTCAATACTTAGAATAGATGGAATGTGTGCAGGAGATCTACTGATGGGAAGTAAATTTTAATTTCTTCGTATTTTATTGCTGATTAAAGTCAAGAAATGTCTCCAGTTTGCTCCATTCTGTGTTGTGAGATCTTACATAATCACTGACAATAGTTTAAGGTATTATCTGATCTATGAAAATACATGTATTTAAAAAGAGGTAAAAGTCTTAAACCCAACATATTAAACATGAAAGGGGTGTCTGGTTTACTTGTTCAAAGTAAGGGATTTTCTCCCAGGAGTGACACATCTATTACTAATTAAGCAATTAATTTATTATGCAGCACTTGCAGAAAACAACATATTTGAAGTCTGAAAACGTCTGCCAAAGAATGAAAAATAATTTGGATACAAATAATTATCTTCAGGATTTTTCTTCACACTGGAATATGCTTACCACAATTCAAATGTTGCTTTTCGCAGTGCTAAATAATAGTCACTGGTAATGCATAAGAAAACAGAGCAATAACAAGTAGCCATTTTTCCCAAACATGCCCATTTCTGAGTCATTTTAATGCATGTGCAGAAAGGCAGACAGACATTTATCTACAGCTTTAAAGTAGATAAAACTGTAGATATCTACAGCTTAGTAGATATCTAAGTAGACCTGTTAGTCTGTAGGATTTGCCTTAACATGGGAGATTCTCTATCAGAAAGTCATACAACAGATCATCATTTGGCTCTCCAAGATCTTCCTACCAGGCAGGAGGGCAAGCTTCTCCATCCTTTCTCAGTGACCAAACATCAAGAGTGAAATCTCAGGAACATTAAATTTAAAAGACAAATTGCCAAGATTCTAACCAACTGCTGCAGAGAAGAGCTTATTGTAATGAACACAATGGTGTCCAATTATTTCTTCAAAACATTAAGTGCAATGTTTTTGGGTTTCATCTTCTGAGGTACATTATGCAACTGGCATGCATGTCACACACATCAAAGTCCTTAGTAGCTCTCTGTTCAGCTTCAGCACCAAGGAAGGCTTATTTATGGCGGTTTTCTCTGCCAAATCAGCCAAATGCTGGAATTTGGTCAGTTCTTTTTTTCATGATCCAAAATATCTTGCAAGAAAAACCTCTGTGCATCATATGCATATATAATATATACATGTGTGTGCATGTTATAGAACAGGAGGAAACGGGTATTCTCAACCACAGACAGAAACTCTGATACCTTTGTATTAAGGATTCAAAGACCTATCCCTCTATCTAAAGGTATTATTCGAAATAGCAGCCAGTATCTTGTCTATCATATCCAGAACTTCACTTAGAGCAGAGGTCTTCATCTGCTGTACAAACCCTCTTTCACTAGCAGCTTTCTTAAATATTTTAACACTAAAGTCAATATCTCAAACATCATCTTTTATTCCAGCTTTTCTCAGTCATCATCTTCAGATTTGTCTACATTTGGCTTGCTTTCTCCATAACACATGTAAGAATCTTTTACTAAACATCTACACTACTAAAATGCTTGTCTAGACATCCATTGTTTGTTATATACAAAATGGAAACATTCTTTCTGTAGTCTTACCATCCTCATATTTCTTTGAGAGCTGGGACAAAGATAATATTCCAAATTTAACACTGTGACATTGCAACTATCTACAGGTGCTTTCTTTTTTAGTGCATACATAATATATTTATCTCCCTCCTTTATAAATCCTTATGATCTATCTATTCTCTACAAACTTCTCTTCTGGTATCTGAAAACTAATTCCATCTTTGTACTTTTTATCAGCCTTCATTATAATTTTTTTTAAGTGTCTTCAGTTTTCTGCTGTGCTGCTTTTACAATTGAGTCTTCTAATAATTCACAAAATGGCACACTATTTTACAATTTTTATTAAAGCTCTCCTTTTCCATGTTGGCTGCAGTTATGCAGTTATTGTCTATGGAGACCACTGGCGATTGTGACATCGAATATTACCACAACTTTTGTGTGTATCACCTCTGAATGTCTGGATCACTTATCACATACCTGAGACTTCACAAGAAAACCCCTTAGGCTGAGAGTGGTTTTATCCCATTTGTATGGCAGAAAGTGCAAAGCAGACTCCTACTCAGAGGCAGGGATCTAACTGCCCCAGCAGAAAGGAACAAGCTATTGATGAAAATGGCCACACAGCTCCCTTGCTCTTGGCCCCTTCCCATCAGCTGCCCTGCCATGTCCCTCTGGGTTTCCGAGTCCACGGGCATAGTCCCAGCTGGTAGACCTGGAATTGGCTGGAGCAGACATTCCCCAACCTGCCCTGGCACATGAGACAAGGTCATGCAGCTTCCCCAGCTCGAGCCAGCACTTTAGGGCTCCCCAGTCTCCAAGAGCTCCATCAAAATAACATGGTAGAAAAAAAGGCCTTTCAGCACAGTCCCTTTACTCTTTAAATCAGAGAAAGCTTTAGATATTTGCAGAACAAAAAATCCTGTAATATACTGCTTTAGTCCTCAGTCTCACCTCCTCCATCTGCAAGTGCAGGATTTACTGTCAACTCTGCTGGCCACCTCTCCTGAGGCAGTTGTACAGCATGACGATCACACTTTTGTTTACAAAACAACTTTCCATCTGAACTACAGCCTATCATCCTCCCCTAGCGCATCTATACTGAGAAACAGCATCTCTACAAGGCCTGGGGAGGACACCAAGAGAAGAAGGCAGTCAGATAGCCGAGCACTTCCGTCATGAGAAGAGTCAGTGTAGCAGAATCTGTGTAAACACCCAAGATATGTATCACCAGACAGAAAACAGAGCTCCTGCCACACACCCAGGAGCATCTCATCCCATCTCAAACTATACTACTTACACAGTAAATTAAGCTGTGTAAGGTTTAAAGAATGAAGATGACAATTCTCAGGAGCTTACGGCACTGCAACACATTGCAAGAAAAGAGGGCTAAAGAAGGAAAATATGGTGAAGTAAGAAAATTAACTCTTCATTAATCACATTTCCACCAGCTTCTAACATTTGGTATATATTTTATGAGAAATCAAACTCGTAGGTATGACAACAACCAAAAGCAGCAGGATTAAAGATATACGCATCACAACAGATCTAGAACATCAGGGCTCATTGAAGATGCAGGGCAAAGCATGGTAAAAATACCATGCAGAAAGAGAAGAAAACCTGAAGGAAATAAACTAATACATAATTAAGTTTCAGGAATGGAGAGGAGGCGATGAAGCACGGGTAGAAGCAGAGCTACATAAACTCACAGAGGTGCTGATCAAGCATGCAAGTCCAACAAGTGCATTCATCAGGTACAAAACATGACTGTGAGGTGATTTTGGGATTCAATTTGGGAAGCCAGGTCTACTGGAGGCAGGTCGAGCTGGACTGACATTGAAGGGGAAGAGCACCTTTGGTAGAAGGCTTGTCAGGCTGGTCAAGAAAGCTTTAAACTAGATGTGTTGGGGAAGAGGGGCATCATTTCATTCCAACACTCCCAGTCAGTTGCCAGCACCTATAACAAATGCTCAGATCAATGTACAGATATTTCAGCCTCTCCAACCAACGAGTCGGCTTCATTTGGAGCTCACTCAGATGCCTCTATACAAATGCCCATAGTATGGGAAACAAACAAGAGGAATTAGAGATGTGTGCATGTCTACAGGGATATGATATAATAGGTATCACAGAAGCATGGTGGGATGGCTCCTATGACTGGAGTGTTGGAATAGAAGGTTACAGGCTCTTTAGAAAAGACAGGCCCAGCAGGCAGGGAGGGGAGGTGCTATTTATGTTAGGGATAGGCTGGAGAGTGAGGAACTCTCTGGGAACAGGTGAGCAGTCAACAGAAAGTTTGTGGGTCAGGGTTAAAGGGAGAGCAGTGATGGGAGACATTATTGTGGGGATCTGTTACAGGCAGCCTGATCAAGAGGACTCCATGGATGAAGCACTCTATAGACAGATACGAACAGCCTCACGCTCACAGGCCCTTGTCCTCATGAAGGACTTCAACCACCCTGATATCTGTTGGAGGGACGGTATGGCCCGACACAAGCAACCCAGGAAGATCCTCAATTGTGTGGAAGACAACTTCCTTCTGCAAGTCATAGAGGAGCCAAAAAGGAAAGGTGCCATGCTTGACTTCGTGGTCACCAACAGGGAAGGGCTGGGTGGAAATGTGATGCTCCATGGCAGCCATGGGTGCAGCAATCATGAGATGGTCAAGTTTGAGATCCTCAGGACAGTGAGAAGAGCGTGCAGCAAGCTCACTGCCCTGGACTTCAAGAGAGCAGACTTCAGCCTCTTCAGGAACCTGCTCAGTGAGGTTCCATGGGATATAGCCCTAGAGGGCAGGGGGGCCAAGACTGTTGGTTGATATTCAAGGATCACCTGCTGCAAGCTCAGGAGCGATATATCCCTACTAGAAGGAAGCGCAGCAGGAGGGCCAGGAGACCTCCTTGGATGCATAAGGAGCTGCTGAGGAAAATTCAAAGGAAAAAAGAGGCTTATAAAAGGTGGAAGCAAGGACAGGCGGCCTGGGAAGAATACAGGGATGTTGTCTAGGAAGCTAGGGACCAGGTTAGGAAAGGTAAGGCCCAGTGTTGTGGTTTAAGCCCCTCACGCAGATCGTTCACTCACTCCCCCCTCTTTCTTCCCCCAGTCCCAGGGGGATGGGGAGGAGAATCAAAAGAATGCAACTCCCACAGGTTGAGATAAGAACAGTCCAGTAACTAAGGTGTAACACAAATCACTGCTGTTACCACCAATAATAATAATGACAAGGCAGATACAAGGAAAGAATAACAATCGCTCACCACCTATACCCAGCCTGACCAAGCAGTGCAACCCCACCCTTCCGGGTCTCTGCCCTCTGTTTTTACATCGCGGGCATGACGTGCTGTGGTATGGAATACCTCTTTGGTCAGCTTGGGTCAAGTGACCTGTCTCTGCTTCCTTCTGGCTTCCCTTCCTCCCTTCTGAGCATGAGGCTCAGAAAGTCCTTGGTCAGACCAAAACACTACCAAGCAGTAACTGCAAACACTGGTGTTATCAGCGCTGTTCCCAGGCCCAAAATCAAAAACAGTGCTGCACCAGCTACCAAGAAGGAGAAAAATGACTGCTGCTGTTGAACCCATGATACCCAGTTAGAATTAAACTTGGCTAGGGATGTGAAAGATAATATAGATAGATTCTATAGGAACACTGCAAATGAAAGATAGACTAGGGACAACGTGGACCCTCTCCAGAAGCTATCAGAAGAACTGGTTACCCTGGATTTGGAGGAGGCTGAGGTTCTTAATGACTTCTTTGCCTCAGTCTTCACCAGCAAATGCTCTGACCACACCACCCAAGTCCTGGAAGGCAGACTCAAAGACTGTGAGAATGAAGACCCTAGGCCCACTGTAGGAAAGCATCTAGTTCAAGACCGTCTTAAGAACCTGAACGTGTACAAGTCCATGGGACCTGATTAAATCCATTTGTGGGTCCTGAAGAAGCTGGCAAATGAAGTTGCTAAGCCGCTGTCCATCAGACTTGAAAGATCATGGCAGTCAGGTGAAGTTCCTGATGATTGAAATAGGGAAATATTACCCCCGTCTTGAAGAAGGGTAAAATGGATGAGCTGGGGAACTACAGCCCAATCAGCCTCGCCTCTGTGCCTGGCAACATCTTGGAGTGGATTCTCGTGGAAGGCATACTGAGGCACATGAGAAACAACAAGGTACTTGGTGACAGCCAGCATGGCTTCACTAAGGGGAAATCCTGCCTGACCAATCTGGTGGCCTTCTAGGATGGGGCTACGGAACTGATGGACAGGCATAGAGCACCTGATGTCATCTATCCGAACTTGTGCAAAGTGTTTGACAGTGTCCTGCATGACATCCTTGTCTCAGAATTGGACAATACATTCACAGCTACAGGATGGGCAGAGAAGAGATTCAGAGCAGTCCTGTGGAGAAGAACTTGGGGGTGTTGGTCGATGAGAAAATGAACATGAGCCAACTGCAGTGTGCACTCGCAGTCCAGAAAGCCAACCGTATCCTGGGCTGCATCAAAAGAAGCGTGACCAGCAGGTCGAGGGAGGTGATCCTGCCCCTCTACTCTGCTCTCCTGAGACCTCACTTGGAGTATTTTGTACAGTTCTGGTGTCCTCAACATAAAAAGGACATGGAACTGTTGGAACAAGTCCAGAGGAGGCCATGAGGATGATCAGGGACTGGAGCACCTCCTGTATGGAGATAGGCTGAGAAAGTTGGGGCTGTTCAGTGTGGAGAAGAGTAGGCTGCGTGGAGACCTCATAGCAGCCTTCCAGTATCTGAAGGGGGCCTATAGGGATGAGGAGGGACTCTTCATTAGGCACTGTAGTGCGAGGACAAGGGGTAGTGGTTTCAAACTGAAAGAGGGGGAGTTTAGACTGGATATGAGGAAGAAATTCTTTCCTGTGAAGGTGGTGAGGCACTGGAATGGGTTGCCCAGGGAGATGGTGAATACTCCATCCCTGGTTGTGTTCAAGGCCAGGTTGGGCAGAACCTTGGGTGACATGGTTTAGTGTGAGTTGTCCCTGCCCATGCGAGGGGGGTTGGAACTAGATGATCTTAAGATCCTTTCCAACCCTAACTATTCTATGATTCTATGATTTGAGGAGGGAAACAAAATGGACTGAACGACATAAAATTAAGATATGTTTAGGAGAAGGAAGAAGAACAACAAAACTGGTTTTGCCCTGAAGATATTTACCTTCTTGATAACTGGACAGCAGTTGGATGTTGTTGATGGTTTGATCCCAGGCAGCTCTGTGCAGAGTGGCATTAGATGTGCTCTGCTGAACAGCTGGGCATGGGGTTATATCACAGATCCAGACAGGCCTGAGATCTGGAAGCCATTGTGGCATAGTGGACCTTGAGAATGGATGGGGTATGTGGGCACTCGCCTGGTTTCACACATCAGCTTCACACGTACTGCAAAGCGGCTTCACTGCAGCTGTATCACAGGAGGTAGCTTCAGTACTTTTGAATGTGATTAGAAAAAAGATTGGAAAATGGGATCCTCATGTTCATTATGAGAAAAGTAGTGCTTGAAATAAAGTCCCAAATATGTTTTGTAGCTGCCTCAGGTATAACCATTATTATCAGCCTTAAGAGGTGCAAGAAAATTTCTATAACTAAAAATGTAACAAAAGAACAGAGTACTTGGGGAGAACAGTAGAAAAATCAAGCCTTTTTTTTTTTTAATATATTTTAAAGGTGTAGGTTTCTTGCAATTTAAATTTACCACCAAACCTCCCAGCTTCTCCCCCAGTGTACCAATTCAGAGCTACTTAGAAGGAAAAAAGAAGTGAAAAAGGAAAATCATTAAACAACCCCCCAAAAAGAGGGCTCAATGAGGTCTCATTTCGTCGTAATGAGCTCCAATTTAACATGATCATTATTTCTGACATTAAAGGCCTGTGAATAGTGTCACATGCCCAGAAGCTATTTTTTTTTTACCCTCTAATGCCAGAAATAACAAGCTGCAGTTAAGGGACAGTGAATCAGGGTCTGTAAAATTACATTAAAATAGGAATTTCACTACTGATAGAATGACTCTTATCTAGGCAGCCCTTTCTGAAGCAGGTTTCTGAAGCGCATGGTTATTGGAGATGGGGTTGGTACCTGCCATACCCTGCACAGCAACAGACTGCAAAGAGGAAGAAAACCAACAGAAGTCCTCCTGCCTTGGTGCAGAGCCCCTTCAAGTGTCACAATGTACGTGCAAATAATAGTATTAGGATAGACTCAAGGTCCATCTAGCTCAAGAAACCTCTCTGAAGGCAACACAGTAGTAGATGCTTGGGAAAATAACTGTAAGAACAAAAGAAATGTCAGGTATTCCTTTTTTTGCTAATAAGCATCTAGTTCCCAGGAACCTGAAGATTATGGATTCCTAATTTGCAGTGAATACTTTATGAAGTTGTGAATTTATCGAGACAAAACATCTCAAATCCAAAAGACTGAAAGAGCTCCCCAGGTCCTGAGCTTGTGATGACCTTCAATGTATGTTTTAATTTATGCCATATCATTGTTGAAATGGACAACAAGAACTTGAAGAGACAACAGACATGCAGCCATCTGATGGCTACATACAATGGTGTGAAAATACTCGTCTATTGGTTTGTCTCTGTTCCTTGAAGAGCTTACACCTTTTTGCTTTTCTTTAAATATGACTCTCATATTTTTGGGTTTTTTTCCCCAAACTTTTTTTTTTTTTTTGAGAAGGGAGGGAAATGGAATACATTCTATCACTTAGTCACTTCACACCCACAAGCTTATCAATTTCTTTCAAGTAGTGCAATAGGTTTGTGATGATATACTTCCATTTACAAAAGCTGTGCTGGCTTTTCTCCACCATGTCAAACTTATTTGTGTGCCTGAAAATTCCATTTGTGATATCCCTATTTTTCCACAACAGGAATAAAGTTCACTGCTCTGAAATTCCTCAAATCACCTAGAGCATTTTTAAAGAACTGTAATCACAATCAATTCCTCCAGTGTCGGGCCAATTTAAACTACAGGTTACACAGTATAGTAATTTGGCTATTTTGAATTTTAGTTCACTAACTCTTGGCATCTGTCCTGACAATTTATTGTAGCTGTTTTCATTGATTTGTTTTAAAATCTTCTCCTGGCATTTAATTTGAGACAATTTTTCATACCTATTCCCACTAAAAATAACAGCTTTTAATGTGGAACCTCTCAAAGCTCATCCACATCACACACCAGGGCAGAGATCCTAGTTAGCTTATCTGCTATCTACTTTATTTCTGATAACTGCTCGTTTCATAATTCAGTTTTCAGTCATCTCACACCCCTTCTGACTTCTTGGCAACCTTTGTAATGCTGATGCATTTGAGTAAGTGTTACCTTTGATGTTTCCAGCAATTTGTTCCTCAAACATGCTGTTTTGGTGGGGGAACATGACAACACCTGTGTTGTCATGATTTTACATTTAACTGCAAAAGCTTTGTTTTATTCTTTTTTACTCTTTTCTTTAAATATGACTCTCAATTTTGCTTTATTTTTTAAGAATTCCTTTAAGTCTGATATTGTGTATTTGAATTGCCACCATTCCACTTAAAACATTTTAACCTTTTGGATGCTTTATTTTCTAAAGCAAAAGATAAGATAAAACCTCCTATTATTTTCATGTAGTTTCCTTTTCAAAGCTAGACTTTCCTAAGTGACATTAGACTTTACAAGTGTCAGTTTTTCCTGGCTTTTTTATTTTTTTACAAGATTGCAACAGTTACCACCTATACTATGTACTCTGTACTGCAGGAAAATAAAACTAATGACAAACGGTCTCTCTTTTCTGGCCTTCTCTCTAAGATGCTGTGTCAAATGAAAGCCATTTAGAGGATCTAAAAAATGTAGCCTGTGCAAAAGTCTGTTTTATAGCTTTTGCACATGCAGTCATCTCCTTTACATCACAAGTATAGAGCTCAACTGCTGCTAGTGTGGCATGAATTCTTACCTGCAGGGATTCTCGTTAACTGCTCCTACTGATAGTTACATAACCTTTATTAATTCTGCTATTTTATCTATGTATAGCTTTACTCTTAATCAGCATGCCTTAATCCATCATTCCTACTTAATTTATACCCTTGAAAAAAAGCCATGTGTTTACTAAATATCTTCCTCCTTTCCGGTTTCTGAAATCCCTTCTAATAGTGATTTGAAGTGAACACTGCAGAATGCTTGCCTCCATGTTTAGGTGCCCAGCATTCATGCAATTATTTTATTACTTTCAAACGGAATTGGGGAAGATTCTGCAGAGGCTCATCTCCTTGGAGCCCTTTTAAATCTGAGCTATATAGGGTGAGAAATGAAAGTTCTCTTGGCTGTTGGTCTGGTTGGAGGTAACAATACACCCACCAAGAGTCGCTTCCAGCAGCACAAGCTTAACCGTCACCTGCCAGCACTGAATGCTGCTGGCTAAATCAACAAGGTCCTGGCAGAGGAGCCCTATGGTCAGCAGGGGAAGTGAGGTATGAACCAGCATGGTAGCTTTAAAGAATCTTTTATCAAAGGAATGGACAAAGCTTCAGAAAACACTGGTTTGCCTAAGTGTAGGCACAATCTCCTTCTAAAGGGGGTGAGAGGCCTTGGGCTGGAGAGAGGATGCAAGACACCAGCACAAGAGGGGAACTCCAGCCATGTGCCCCGAGGTCAGGGTTGCAATAACGTTTCTCTGTAACATTCAATACCTTGACAAAACACTGCAAATTTTAAAGCCCTTTCTTATAGCTTTTTAAAAAGGTTATTTGTTTGCTACAAGTAACCTCCCATTTTCTGCCATCTAATGCTTTCCAAGCTGATTTCATAGACTCCAAAACATATTTTCATAAAGGTGGCCAGAGGTTGCTGTGTTTATTTAGATGTGTGAACAAGCTGTAAGGCACTGAAGAGGTCAGTGCCATCTAGAGGGAAGCTCAACTACCGATGCGCTTTGGGAAGATTTGATCAATTTCACTTCTTTATATCAAATATATATGATGTCAAATTGTCACATGCAAAGTATAGATCCAAACATTAGGACATGGTTCCAGAACTGGAAAAAGACTCCAGCTGATCACAGCTGTCATCTCACACTCCTTGTAACACTATATAATTCTCATGAAGATCATTATATTTAAGGAGACAAAGACATATGCATCCCCAGAAAACATACTTGCTTGCATGCACCCCACATAAACCGGCTGTGTTCAGTGGTATTCATTTCATTTTATGATCTCTGGTACATGAAGGCCTTGCTTATATAAACTGGAGATGAGGAGATTATTCTGGAGGCTATTTCTGTCTGAGACACCTGCAGGTAAGGTGACCTCCAACTGAAACAAATTCTCAAAATAATGAATGAGCCAAGCTCTCTTTCATGTGCTTTGATAACAGCACATACACAGAAGCACGTGCATGGGGATAGTGATTTTTTTGTGTGCAAGTCAATACCAGGTCTGGATATGAAGGTGGATGCTTAATTGTGAATATGTAATTCAGCATGCGCAACATAGGGATAGAGAGAGAAAAGGCAGAGAGAAATGCTGGTTGAGGTGTTTCTGTAAAACTTGGGATAAGTTTGAGGCTGAAGGAGCTTTCCAGGAAAACGGATCCAATTTGTTGTATCTTCATCGATAATTGGTTTGTTTGTGTGGAGCAAGCAGGCAGCTCAGGTGGAAAAAGCAGTGGAAGAAAGTGATGGAGTGAAACAGCAAGGGCTGCGATTCTCTGCCTGGTGAGTTGGA
Organism: Myiopsitta monachus; assembly: GCA_017639245.1. Lineage (NCBI taxonomy): Eukaryota > Metazoa > Chordata > Aves > Psittaciformes > Psittacidae > Myiopsitta > Myiopsitta monachus. Next base: position 103,637,102 of record CM029941.1, on the reverse strand, counting down.
GAGAAATTGTTAGTAATTGAGGTAGGTCCCAGAGGGGTTCATTAAGTGACTGGTCCTTCACAGTACCCTGCCACGTCTGACCTGGAAACATTGACACGAGGCCAGTGGCGCAACATGCAAGCACGGGTGTGTGTGGGAAGCAAGGAGTACATGCCAGTGAGCAAGCATGCACCTGCAAGTGTGTATGTGCATGCATGTAAGAGCTGAAGTCCTGTGACATGTTATGTGTCCACCCTGTGCGTGAAAACACCCCTTTTTGCTTGCAGGCAGCTGTGCTCCAAGCATTTGTTGGCAAACATGCCCCTCCTGCTGTGGGAGGAATCATTCTGGCACTTAAAACAGCACTGCGCAGCTAAGACAGAAGGCTTCAAACCATGGAAGGACAACATCAGAGCCCCAAGGTAAAGGATAGTGATGACTGAAGATGACCAGCTACAGAAAACTACCTTCTGCAAGACCTAACTGATATTTACCAGGAAACTAGGTGAGTGCAGAGACCAAGATGTTCAAGTAAAAAAGTAGGGAAAACCAAAGGAAAGAAAGAAGGAAGTTGAGTGAATTGTGCCTTTTTTTTTTTCCATTAAAATCTAAGTATTTAAAAAAACACCTAGTAGGCTTCAAACTTGAGCTATACCTGGAATATAGAGCTTAGAAATACAGCTAAAAAGTGTGATATCATCCATCTAACAGAGTAATCAAGAGGAAACAAAATGTTCAAGTCTGCATCTATCTGGGTTTGTAGGGAACAGCATTTGCTCTGGGTGGTGGAAGAAGTGACAGTAAGAAGAATATCAGAGGGTTCCAGCATACCTGCTTCAATCACAGGTCACATTATACATGAGAAGGGAACAAAGAGGCATCCCCAGAGCACTCAGTTGGACCTGTATTAACGAACAATTCCTACAAATAAGACCAAATCACTTCTCCAAAACTACGTTCACGGCCTCCTTATCAGATGACTACCTCAGCCCTCCTAAAATCTGAGTCTTTTCACATCCCTCACATCTCTCTACTGAAATACAATCACAGGATTTTAAGCACTACTGTTCAGCCAAAAAGTATTTTAAAAGGCTTAACAGAAACTTGAATGACAAAAGTAGAAAAAAAGCCCAGCAAAAGATACTCAAAAGCTGAGTGGCTACAGGAAAACACACTGGCAAGTTAGAAGCAAATTATTCCACGGAAGAGATGAAGCAAAAAGATATGGAATATAGTTTAAAAGCTGAAGAGGAGAAACTTCTCACATTACAAGACTGTCTAGGAGGCACAGCACTGGCAATCCACTGGCAATCAGATTTGTAAAAGCTGGAGGGATGAGAACATGGTACCTAAACAAATACCATAAGAAGGGAAGGAAGGGAAGTAGTGGCTTTCAGAATATGAAACAGCAGAACAGAGTCAACAACATTAAAAAATGAACTGAAATATAAGGCACAAAAATGACATGAAGAAAACATAACTGTACTTACCAGCACAATCAATTTTGAGAACTTGTGAACAAGTAAGTGGATAAAAGCATTTACCTTTGCCTTGCTGTAGCTTTTCACCTTTTCTCTTCATGGCATGATTCATGGCTACCTCTGCATGTGCACAAGACATGAACAATGTGAACTTTGCATCTGGCAATTCCTACAGGCACTATAGGGTCTGCTACCATCCCTAAACATGTTTGAGAACAACTTTGCTGAAGCATGCTATACTATTTCATTGTTCATTTATTGGTTCACAACATCACATTCACAGGGAAAGACTTTGACTTCAGCAGGTTATTTTTTTTAGGAATAAAATCTCAACCCAGTATTCATACATTACATTTTCCATGAGCCCATGGATAAATGGCCCCCACCTGCACAAACTGAAATCAATCCAAGTGACATTTACTCTCCTCAGTATGCAGATGTGCCTGTAAGTACAGAGGTCCAGGGCAGCAACACACCTGGTAACTCTTCTGTTGTCTGGAAGCAAAAAATTCCCATGGGGCAGAACCATCTATTCTGGTCTCAGACCAGTATTCTTTCATTATAAGCATGCACCAGGTCTAATAATAACTTCCTGACTTAACTTGCTTTTACATTGCAAAAATCAAAAAGAAGCAAACTGATTCAGGAAAACACTTCTGAAAACCAGCTTTTTTTATGTGTGAACTCTCTTCATCTACTCAGAGCTAAGCTTGCTGTAAGCATTGTAAATGGACTATGCCACTCCAGCAGACAATTTATAAGACACAGACCAGGAGAATTAGGGCTTGGTAATTTTTATTAGTATTTTTTTAGATAAAAACTGACTCCAAGTTTTTGAGTCAATTAAACGCATCCGGCACATCATAGAATGTGATGTAATGACAGCTCAAGACTAGAAGTGCTTTTGATGCATTATTAACCATAAAAAAGGCATTAAATACTGAGCTTGAATGCCATAGGGATACGTATTTCAATAGAAATTATTTTTCAATATATGCTTAAAGTTTATTTTGGTAAACAGATGACTGTGGGCTGTCACAGATGGAGACATGATTTATGCTTAGCTGGAGCCTCCTTGAAATGAAGGGAAATAGCTGGACTTGTTGTATGCATGGAAGGAACAAAATTCTCTCTCCCTGCTAAGAGAAGGGAGAGTGGTAGCTTAGAAGCTGCCCCTGCTTGGAATGCCAATTTCAGGGTAACAGCTGGGAATACCACTAGGTAAAGAAAATCAGAAAGGGAAGGAGAAGGGAGAAAAAAATAAGAAAAAAAGTCTCCAAACAGGAGGCAATGGTAGAGAAACATAAAATTTCACTACCTGGTCTAAAAGTGTTCCAGCTATGCATTCATCTTCTGAATCTGCAGAAGCTAGGCCAAAGTTCAGAAGTACCATAAGTGAAACAAATCCTGTTGCTTAAATATCCAATAATCCTGTCAGAAACTAGGAGTTTTTTATCCAGGATTGTATTGCCAACATTATGATCACATATCACCATATATTAAAAAAACTGCGGGAACACAAATAAACAAACTAAAACAAACCCAACCACTCTTCTACTCCTGACCCCCCAAAAAAGACAACCCAAAGAGAAACCCTGACAGCAAATTTCTGCTCTGGTTCATGCAGGTTCTTGACTGATTTGCAGAATCAGAGCAGCTAAAGAAGGAACCACCTGATGGAGGAAACCCATGCTGTCCCTTTACTGTTGGTGTTTCACTTTCCTCACTGTCCAGTAAGCTTTTCAGACTAAACAGCAAGACTGAAGGATTTGATATCTTCCATTCTAGAAGAACTGCAAAATTTCAGCATACCAGTGTTAGAAAACTCTTGCTGATATTCAAATTACTTCATATACTTCCCTATATATACATACATTATCGTAACCACTTTTAGTTGGGTATTGGGGTTCAGTCCTGAAACATTATATCCAATGACTATTGATTCTCCAGAGGCATCATGAAAGTGAAGTCTGCAGGATCAGCCCCTTTACGTTTAGATCTTCAAACAGTTGTAGACCATTATCAAGCCTTCTGCTACTTATCTTTTTGCCAAACTACACATATTTAGCTTTTTAATCTTTTCCTGTAAATCAATCCCACCAGCCCCTTAATCCTTTTTGTTGCTCTTCTCTAATCTCTTCCTGGCTTGTCAATTCCCTTCAGTACTATGGTGTCCATAATACTTGATACACCAAGATGCCACTGCACCACGTGAGCACATGAAGCCTTACGCTCCTAGCCCTGTGGGGAGGGGTGCTCCAAACCATTATTTTGCTAATGTCTCACTTGGCAAGAGATTCCCAGCTGCAACCTGCTCTCTGGCTTCAATGGGAGATTTCTCATTCCAGACAGCAGTTTCTGCTTCTATATATTCTACACCTCTTCTTGAGCTGCACTACTACATGAAAACTTACCATTCCATTTAGCACGCTGATGCCACCTGCCTGCTCCTTTTGTGCGTTTGTGCTGCATCCAGCTCCCAATTCAGCCAAACCTTAAACAAGCCAAATCAACCCTCAATGGCTAAATCATATAAATAGCTTTACCTCTTAACCCTGCACCTTTACCTCACTTGTACTGCTTGGCTAGTTTAACAAAATAAAAAAGCTCAAAAGAAATATTTTCCCATTACAGTACCCACTCTACAGTCAATGGAAAAGTATGAGAGAATCTTCCAGAACAAATTCTCCACTGTGAAGCCATTTTCTCCCTACTGACATGCTAACCCCATTGCTTTGTAACTTTAGGGGAAACAGGGGTATTTCTCACCACACCCCAAGAAGGATGTCTCTACTTTCATTGCCTACCTGGGGAAGTGGCAGAATACAGGCAGCCACGCCCAGGCACTGCTTTTACACACAAAACCTGAGTATGTATTCAGGTGCAAAGTGCACCTGAGCTGTCCCCTGACAGTCAAAGTGCCACCGTTCAGCAGCGCAAATCCCTGGTGCGGTTGTGGGCACTCACTTCCCCATGTGCAAACTACCACAAGTCATAAACCAGTGTCAGAGCCATAAGAAAGAGCCTTGTAGAAATGCTAATAATTATTTTAGGCTTCCAAGGCCTTTTCCCATTGTCTGGACACGGTGAGATGGCAGCCCTGGTTCGGGAGATGTGTAAGCTGTTGGGTGTTTTCCCTACACACTCACACACACACACCCTGTTTTGATCAGAAATGTTGCTTCACCATTTCACTACCACAGAATGTTGCAAAAAAAAAAAAAAAAAGAAAAATACAGGTTAAGTTGCCTTTAATCTTTAATTCATATACAAGAACATATTGCACATGCTAAAGTATAAAGGAAGATCCAAAGTCAGCGGGTTATGCAGACTCTGCCAGACCTTCACTTTCAAAGAGACACAGCCTGGGGAATTACACAAATGGCCTTCCATTGCCCTCTTAGTTTCTTTTTATGGCAAAATGCTTTGCTTTTATCAATTCCTCCCCCTTCTACGAGTCCCAGAGGCTTAGGCAAAACAAAAAGGCAAATGTGCAAAATGCACCCTTTTCCTCTGAACGGAGTGGGAGACTCGCTCCGCAGGAAAGCCATGGACGGATGGAAAATGCTTTCTTGAAAAGTAAAAGCCAGTAAAGCACAGACAATCTTTCTGCCTGGGTGAAGGAATGTGGCCTCTGCCCCCAAAAAAAACAACAACAACAAAAAAAAAAACACAAAAAAAAACCCAAAAACAAACAAAAAACCAAACAAACCCAAAAAGAAAAAAAAAATAGGGACTGCTCTTTTCAAGCCCCTGTAGGCGCTGCAGCATTACACTGTGTCAGGCTGGAACAGACAGAGGAACACAAGCCTATTGTTGGAGATAACCATCAAAAATAGAAGCAAAGAGAAAATGATCCTGCAGCAGGATCTCACAGGAAAGGAGACTAAACCAAGCATCAATTTCAGCTGAGCCTCAAACTAGGTCCAGCAGGATGGGGAGGAACCTCAGCAGCAGTTCCTGAATGCTGACAGCAGAAGCAGCGATCCAACTGTGTGTACAGAAACAAAGGAGAGGAGCCAGCAAAGACCCCGAGGGCTGGACCCTGGGCCACACTCACCGTCCGGGGAAGCAGGCAGGAGACAGCAGGACAAATCTGGACCAGATGCCCTATCCTCCAGAAAGTAACACAAACATCTAGGAGCTGCTGCCCAGTGTCACGATGGACTAAGCAATCCAGCAGCAAAACAACTTTCCTTTGGAAAACAGAAGGTTTCTGTGTGAGAAATATTACAAAACCAGCCTTTTTGGAAAAAGTGCATGCAAAAAAGAAGTCTGAATATAGAAACAGAACTGTCAATGCTTCCTAGAGGAAGTATTTCAGTTCTAAATTTCAAAATTATTTTTCCCTTGAGCTGCTTTCAGTAGAAAATATTGCAATCTAAATTAAATGTTAACTTGCTTTCCAACAAATGCAGATTTTATTTATAGTGAAATAACATTTGCTTTGTGCCAGTCCCAAACAAATTTTAACAGTCATTTCCACCTGATTAATTTAGTGCCATGTACCCTGGCTCCAATTAAACCTAAAGATTCTTGCACTGATTTTAAAAACTGAAATAAAGCTAACTGTTGGGGTGGGGAACAGAAATCCTTTGGCTGTATTTATTGGACAGTATTAATTTGGGTTTGCTTGTTTCTCACTTTAATTTAGATTTGAAGAAATCCCTGTGATTGCTTTTCTACTAAAATTGATAGAAAGAAAATGGGTTGGATTTTCATATCTAAAATATTAATTTCGAAATAAATGGCTTTATTTTGCCAGTGCATACTAGCAGAGGTTAACCACTTGGCTTTCTTCAAAATTATGCTGGCTTATTTCTCATAACAGCGGCAACCAAGAACACAGGAAGCACACAAGTGAGATTAGCCAGCATCTAAGCCTGGAAACTCAGTTTTCATTCACTAAGCCACATTTTAGATGCTATGCTATATTACATTTTCTTAGTATAAAAAAAAAAATCAAAAAAAATCCAAACCCAAAATCCAGAAATTACTTAATTACCACATAGCAGCAGTATAACAAAATCAAAGCAATGACAACAGCTCACACACGGAGCAAACCCAGAAACCAGGAGGCAGGTGCTGTGCGGCCCCTGGTTCCAGGGACGTGTCCCCAGCTGCTGGTTTGTGCTTTCTAACCCCTGGTATTCCATATGCTGCAATCACTCCCATGAAAATTTCACTGCTCTCATTAATTCCAGAGTTTTTTCTATGGGAGCCTCAAAGCAGATAATGAAAAAAGGCTCTGTGTCACACTCCATATCATGAGGGGTTTTCTCTGCCAGCAACTGGGGGGGTGAAAAAACAACAGAAAAGTGGCTCCTTTGGGTCAAACCAGAGGTCAGGGGAGCCCCATGTACTGTTGGCTGACAAATAATTTGTCATTTACCCCATATATTTTCCTCACTGAGTGGCGTGAGCCACGGTGTGTCAAGATGCTCACATCCACCTGAGCAGAAATAAAGGATGGGTGCTGGCCAAGGGGCACATCCCTAGACTGGATGGGAAGATGGCCCTCAGCAGCCACTGTCCAATTCTTGATAAGCATTTGCTGCCCCAGTTGCAATGCATGATATGAGTGAAGTGGGAAAAAGGCTGCTATCATTAGACCAATTTCATGTGAAGCCCTTTTAGAATCAAAATTTAAGTGCTGCAAAATTAAAGATTTGAGGAATGCCTGGGTGGTTTTTTTTTTTTTTTTTTTTCCAGATTGCTGCATGCTTTTACTCATCTAATTTTTGACAGCAGAGAATGAAAAAATCTGTAATTGGCAGAGAAAGACACACCAACCAATTAAGAAACAACCAAAATTTTCCTGCCTGCCACCTTTCAATCTTAACATGTCAATGACTCACACACAAAGACCTGAATAAAGATTAAATCTGTAATACTTCACTCAAAAGCAGATGCTTGCATGGTATGACTGAAGTACTACCTACACGCTAATTCAGCTTGAAACAACTAAAGCCAGTGTTAGCTCACAGTAACAACTAAGGTTAGTTTTAGCTTTTAGTTTTCTGCACAGAGAAATGTTTAAAAGCTGGATTAGATTTGCACACAAAACTTAAAAGTGTCATCAGAAGAAATTCATATGCAACACGTCAATCTGTTGTGTAGACTCAGACTAAGTTGGAAATCTTCTCAGCTGCCATTAATTGTCATGTTAGATTGTTGCTCCTTGAAAGCTGCCTTTTACCAATACCTGATGCTTGCAATCCTGGAGTTACAAGCTCAGCTATCATCTATGAGGGAGCTGCCTAGGGCAAGGAGAAGCACTTGGCAGCCTCCCTGAAAACTACTGTACATAAAGTAATTTGCTAAACTGTGGGAAAAATCTATTTTAAAGTTTGGTTTCTGCTTTTTACAAACAGAACACATGGTCATAGGACAGCACATAATTTTCCCATTAAAATCTATTTATACTCTGGACTAAGTCTGTTTTCATCTCATATTGGTGAGATGTACATATGGAGTAATTCATCACTCTTCTGTTCTAATACTCATCACTCAGGGCCCAGCAGTTGAACAAATGTTTAAGCACGTGCTGAACTTCATACGTATACTGAAGTCTTCTTGATCAGTCCAAAGGTAGGCACATACTGAAGTGCTTTCTTGAGCATGGATGTTTTCCTGAGCTGGTCCAGCCTTACAAATAGCTCCTGAGCCTCCTGCCCTCCTGTGCATGGGGGAATTTCACCCCAAGCCCATGACACGACATAAGCAATGTAATACAACCCCTGGTCAGTGCCTGCCTGTGCTCATCACTCTCACCTGCAGTCAGCAACACTTAATTGTTTTTTGGTTTGGACAACTGAAGGCAATTAAAGCCACAAATAGAGGCCTGGCTTTATCATAGCTCATGTAATGTTTTGCTTAGCTCCACATTCTACATTGTCATTTTGCTTCCAGTGTCATTCTGACACAAACTTGTCATAGCAAAATTCATAAAAATTCATTGCAAACCATGAAGAATACACTAGCAGATACACATACCTTAATTGAACTAACAAAACACCAATGTAAATATTTTTCATTAAAAACATCTGTGATAACAGTGCGAGATTGAATGGAGCAGAGATAGCTTCTACGCAGCACGCAAGGGCAGGAAAAAGCATCACTCCTGCACACTGTGGACTGTTCCTAAACTCAGCTTTGTGTAGCAAATCAGTATTATGATATGCTCTATTTTTAAAGAGATTTTAAACCGCTACTTGTATTTCCAAATCTAAGATATTCACAGTTTTCATAGGTACATATGATTAATAAAACATAAAACACTGCCTCGATCTTTACATATTTACATTTTTCAAAGTCTAGAGAACAGCTAGCTTAAACAATGTATGTATTCTGGATAATGCTTCTTTGAAAATGTTCCCTCTTTCACTGTGATACCTATTAAAAAGTGTAAAACATTCCATGCTAATAAGAATCAACAGGGGGGAAAAAAATTCTAAGCACGAGTGCTTATCATCTTTGCAACTTTGCCGTAAATCCCCCAGTTGGCATAGGATGATTTAGCATTTGCTGCTCTGGCACAAATCCAAATGTCTTGGGATTCTTAGTGGATAAAATATTGCCATTTCACCTTTATGACCTCACTTTAACTTCAGTTGTAGGTGACATGAGTCTCCTGGTCTCTGCTCAGCCCCTGATGGGAAGTAGCAGACAAAATGCATGAGCATTTTGCTCATCACTGCACCCCTTCTTGGGGTCCAGGGCTGAAGAGCTCTAGCATGCATTTTCTCATCCAGTGAACAAGAATTCAGCTCCCAGACCTGGCAGATTGAAAAGATGCAAACAAATACCCTACTGCTTCTTTTTCTTGTTGGGAAGAAGCATTTGCTACTCACTTCAGAGAGAACAGTGCTTCCACCCAAGGTGAATGCTTACACAGATTATTCTTATTAAAAGTGTAAATATTTGCTTTATTCAGACAGGGTTAACAACATGGGGAAGAGAAAGAGCAGGGAAGGAGCAGGAGTGGAGAAATTCCCAGGACCAAGCCCCCAGCACATGAACCAGATCAGCACCACTTCTTTGGTCTCGCTTCTGTGATGGAATTCATAAACCCCATCAGGACCCAAGCTATCTTTTTTGCTGTTAAACAGTTACCTCCAGTCTTTAAATATTGAAAAGTGCATTGTCAAGGATAAGACTTCCCCACAAGAATTTACTAAGCTGCTTTTCCGGAATACTGCTCTGATGCATAAAAGCCTTGTCCACTCCACTCACTGCTTTTTCTTCAACATTTTAAATACCACCCAGCTTTTCAAAAGGTGAATTCAAGACCATTTAATTGAGGAAGTCAATTTCTCAGCTAAAACAATTTTTATTAGAACATTAAAGGATCAAACCTGTTTTATCTAGCTTCCAGGGACCCAGGGAAATCTCATTTTAGAGGTTTGGTTGACTACTCTCCCAGCTGAAATGACAAGTCTCAATGTCTTTACAAACCACACAACTAACTCAAGACGCCCTTTACCAAGCATCACTCAGTTTCTACTTTCCAACACAATCAGGAACTTCCAAATTAAGTAAACCTTTTAGAGTTCTCCTGAGCATTACATTAGGTACTTACTGCAGGGCTTCCAAATGAACATGAGTGGCAAGCTCTGGCTGGCTGCCACTGCAGCACCCATCGGTCCCAGCCAACCTGTTCTGGGGGTAGGAGCATGTGACAACCCACACAACTCTGCCTGCAATCTGGTGGCTGCAGTTAATCATATTGCAGCCTCTGCTCTGAAGTGTGTGTTGGGGGAAGTCACTAGTCACCACTCCATGTGATCAACTTGTTTTGAGCACTTATATTCTGCGTGTATGTTAGAAGCTTATGGGTACACAGCATGCCAAAAGAATGGTTGAGGAATAAATGGTCTGAGCAAACTGTGTTACTACACCAAAAGCACAGTACCTACTAGGCTCAGAACCGCAGTCCTGAACAGACAAACCCCCTAACACTAAAGCAGTTGCAAAGGGAATATGAATGCTACTACTACAGATATTTCTTTGCGTTATCACCTCCTGTCCTTCCGAACTCCACCCGCAAATAATATGCCCTTGCTCACATCTTCCTTTTCCTCAGATGCTGTCTTAATTTTGCCTATACATTAGGCTACAGCTAAACATACTGAGATACAAGCACACATGTATATGCAGCACTGGTCAATGTGACCACACAGAGGTTTTGCTCCCCCATGGCTTTGGTCTGTGGCACCTTCTGCATGGTGCTGCGCTGTGGCCTGCAGGGATATGGAACTTTCCTGTGGGAATTTCCTCTAGTCCTGGCTTTGCCAATATGACCTGATGGGTGCCAGCAGCAGCAAACATGCGCCAAGAAAGAATCTACCACGAGGACATGCTGAGAGGTGAGATGGAAGTTTTTCCATTAGAACACAAAAGCACCAAAATTGGGGTGTGGAAAGGATGGTCACGCTGGGGCAGGGTAATGACCATCCTTGCTGGAGGTGTGGAGCCAGGCAGGGAAGCTGAGAGACACCACTGATGCTTTGTCCATTCAGTGGGAACTGGCTTTGTCTCCCAGATGCCTGCTACCTCTGCTAGCTGCCCTTTCTCTGACCCGGGACAGGAGGCACACATGCTGGCCTTGAACTCTCCTTCTGCCCCTCTGCCATATTAATTACCATTCCTCTGCCACAGCCAGAAAACAACCTTCACTGCATTAGTGCTAATTAAGAAGAGTGAGCTTCCTATTCTGGCTGCTTAAATCACACTCCTCTACTCAATTCAGAGCAGAAAGGAGTGCTGACAATCTTATTAAAAGCAAAAGGAAACACCTCATTCATGCTTTGAGCTAGCAAATGAGGTAGGCCAGCTTCTGTCCTTATACACGTCTTATAGGTCCTGGAGATCTGTATCTCAGGGAGAGATGGGAGAGCATCCTGCTTTGAAAACATTAATATTTGGAAGCAGAATATCCAAAATGAGTATATTTAAAACAAGGCCTAGTTTTCAAAGTGGCAGTGTAACTCGGCATTGAACTGCGGATCCAGAGCAGTCCCGAAGGATGGCTTAGACCAGTATTTCGAAAATACTGAATCTGATTCTCTGAGTCTTTCAGTTTCAGAACAAGGCCTTGATTCATTTGAGCCATGTAAACAGATAAAGTCAGTAACAAGGTATTATCACTTTCCCATTGAACTGCAGCCTGTGAAGGAAAGTCTTCCTCTTGGATATGCTGCCCATGACCCTACTCATGCCTTTTAACCTGTACAAACTCACTACTTCTTATTATCTCATGATATTATTTTTCCATAGGACCAAATCCTGCCCATTGCACAGGACAGACAGTATGCAAGCTGCGGCAGCCGCTGGCTCCCCTTCAAGTGGGGACAGGAGTGGCAGCCAAGGCTGTCCCAGCCCAGGTTGTCACTGCCCTGAAGAGATCTGGAGAGCAGGCTGTGATATCCTCCTGGTTACTACTTTTCAAAGAACAACAGTTTTTGTAAGACGTGTTTGTCCCTTGGAGTATACATTATACATGACTGGAGAAGGCCTAGAGGGGGATCAGGAATTTCAGTTGTCTGAGTTCAGCAGTATCTGAGCCTTCAACATTTGGTTTAGTTGTCTGGGAATGGCAGAAGCATGTTAATCACATGATATTATTCTAATGTATATTGCTGAACAACTTTGAGAATCCACACAAGGCAATGCCCTGATCTGAGAAGGATGAAGTTTGAGGGACATCAGTAAACCCTCTGAAGCAGTGGAAAGCCCAGAATGCACAAAGCCAGGCTGGTTCTGCCCAGGAGCTGGAAGCCACAGCCCAGGACTAGACAAGGTGGATTTCTTTTTATACCAGAGGGTTAAATCACATTAAGTCATCCACAGAAGCATTAAATAGTTTCCTGACATTACATTTCTATGTTAGCAGTTAAAGCTGTTGCCATAGAAACTTTAACAAATATGGTGAAATGTATAATTGCGAATAAAATGGACTGGGGAAGAAGAAAGAAAATGACCTATACAATCAGAGAAAGTTTAGACACTCCGCATTGTGCTGCTTGTCTGAGCACCAAATCCTGGGAACACCCACAGCACCTGAATCATCCTCTCTCACCAGGGCAGTTCCCCCAGCTGTTTGCCAGTGCTACACTGACCCTGGAACAGACCTAGCCCCAGAGAGCAATCCCAGGCAGGTGGGCAGCCATCCTGCTGCATTCCTCTGGCAGAAAAAGACCTCAGGAAAGAGAGGCTCTGTTTTAATCCTGATAGCTCAGGCCCTCCTTCCTTTATTCACCCCAGCTTCACAAACATAGAAAGAACACATGTTCCCATTAGTCATTTGCTGGAGGGAACCCCTGGGGTATGTGCTGACAGTCTGAATGCTGAGGTGTCATTTGAATACGATTTACATATTCCAGGTAGACAAACTGCAACTGTATTAAAAACATATGTATGTGAGGACACACAGAGTGAGACAACAGCCTGGTGACATGTCCCAGATATCAAGCCTTTTTCCTAGCACGTTTGCTAACACATTTGCAAGGGCTCCTCATGGCTACTAGTCAGGCCCCAACCCGGCTAGTTTCAGAGAGACTCCTAATTAAACTTCCACTTGCCAAGAATGGTTTCTACTTGCAGGAGCAAGGACACAGCTGCCCTTGTGTGAATGTTAGACAGAGGGGTTTTCCTTCTGGATAATATTAATTGCTAGTCCCAGCATGCAGGAGACATTTCAAGGTAATCTGAATGCAGTAACTATCTTTCACTGCTATTGACTAAGCTGAAATTCTGCACATTATTTTCAGGCATTCAGCTAGGACTAATGAGTGTCTAAAGCTTACCATAGGTCTGAATGGGAGCCATCCCTCCTCACTGACATCCTCTTGATCTGTATAAGCTCAGTGATCTTTGGCTTGAGCATAACCCCTGGGATTCCAGAGGTTAAGTTTTGGGGACGCAATCAGTGTCTGAGTGAGGTGGGACAGAAGGGCCCTGAGGTTATGTCAAGGCACTGCGGGCAGAGGAAGAAAGCCCCAACCCGTACAGGTGTCAGGTTTTTAGGCACCAATTCACACAACAGGAATTATGCCACATCAAGAGCAGGACCAATGCTTCACCAAACCTCTGCAGCTCTATGAAGACCAATGGTCAATAGAAGGCAACTATCTGTATGCAGGGAAATACGATGTGCAATGTATTCCTGTCTGCCTGCCAGTCCACTATGAATTTTCAACACAAGAAAACAAAAATAATAATTATATAATCAGCATATCAACACTGTGACATACACGGGGGCAAAAATAATGATCTAGGTATTATTTTCCCTGTCGAGGTCATGAAATATAGGGGAAAGAGGCTTTTTATCGTCTTATACTCCCGAGAGCTCAGGAACATGATTTCTTTTTTCCACTTTAAATATCTACTCATTTACAATTATTTAATAGAAAGTACTATGGCTAGATTAGACTATAACCTATCTATAAAAGTATGGAACCTAGAAACCAAATACAGTAAGTTGCTAGCATTTTATCAAAATTGATCTAAAATTAGATACTCCTTGAAAGAAAGTATCTGGAACTTTAACTCATCTAGTGAGTTCTGGAAAGATTACAATTCAGCATTAATTCCCACAGAATGGCTCTGAAATACCCATGTCAGTTTGTCACTTTATCAGATCCTACAGCATAGCCATTCTCTATAACATCAGGCCATATGCTTTTGCCATAAAAGCATGCAGAATCCTGTATTTCATTCCTATTCCTGTTTAGCTATGTGCAAAATACATCCTCTTCTACTCCACACTATTGAAATCAAACTCTGTTCCCCGGAATGATTCCTGGGTGTTTTCTAGGTGTTCATTAAGCAGTGTGACTTGCAGATGCCTCATACCTTCCTCCCTTTCCTAGGCAGAAAACTCTACAAATTGATATTTTTTAATTTTTTTTTTTTAGCAATTTAAATGTGATACCCCCGTCTGTGCTAAGCAGTGGGGATGAGATGAATGCCCACCATGCACGCCTGTTGGGGTGAAGCTTGGCAAGGCACAGTACAGCTGAACTATTGCAACCTTCCCCAAAATGTGCTAGCTACTGTTGCTGAAACTATACCCTGAATTAGTGGTGTAAGACTACTGATGAAAAAGAACATGTTCATCTGAATGGAAAAGCTCATGACCTGGCAATACCTATTTAGAATTGTCTTCCAAAGGATGTTTTTAGCAGAATTTGCCAAAAACTGTGTTCATGCAAGTCACAGCAACTACTACATGCTGGGTTTGGCTTTTAGAAGTGGTTTGACAACCACAACAAAAAAAAAAGACAAAAGGTGCAAACGCAGTCATACCAAAAAGCAACTGGTACATAGGAAACAAAAGGGTTGGGAAGATTCTTCGAACAATCAGGAAAGTCCATCTTTGTCATTCTGTAACAGACATTAGTGCTCCAAGATAAAGCTGATGTACTTTTAGTTTGGAATTATAGTGTCTTTAGCCAGAGATCAATTTATCACCAAGGAACAGGGGTGGGGTATTTGCACTGGAAAACCTGCTAATTAGTTGTAACAAACATTAGAACATTAGATACTGCCAAGTTACTAAGAAAGCGTAATGAGCTAGATGGACATTTGACCCTATAGAGTTGAACCTTCCCCAATTCTCCCAGTAAGAAGGAGATTCCTTCCTTTGTGGCTTTGCTCTACACCCATCCTCAAAGGTAATACTTCAAATTTTTCCCACCCTAAGGATTTTTCTTGTAGGAGTTTCACTGAACACCATTCTTCTACTCCTGTTCAGGGACCCACTGGTTGCTCTGAGGAGAGCCAGTGCAGGCTTTCAGGCAGATTGTGTTTCTAGTGTACTGATTACAATACATATATAAAGTAATATTTTGTACAATTTCAGAGGGAATAATTAAACATTGCTCTCAGCTCTTGGCAGTGAATTTTACAACACTCTGCAATGAGTTATCACATTTTGACCTTTACATCTAACTCACCTTCTGTCATTTGCTGAAAAAACTTGGAACACCATATAAGCAAAAACACCATGGAGAGCCCCAGCAGGTGGGCACGGATTATGCTGCCAGCTACTGCAAACATCAGGTATCTGTACAGGAAGCAACTGAACTACTTCCTAGTGTTGGATTTAACAGCAAATTACCAAAGAGACACTACACATTACTACAATCTGCACATCAAACCAGGCAGAAAGCAACCTGCAATTATACAATTAGACTGATACACAAGCTTCCCGCTAGTGTTTATTTCTGCTGCCAATCATGCTGCTTACTGGAAAACAAGGGCTCCTAGCAGCCACTGTGCCTCACACTTCTTCTTCCCTATGCTTTTCCATTTTAAGGGGATTTACTGATCACATCTCTTTCTTTTAACATCCTGATGAATCTTTCTTTAAGATGACACTGTGCCCAGGTACCTTTCGGCTGTGCTGAAATCCATCTTTATGCGTGGTACGTAATCTATTCCAGCAGCAACTACATGGAACAGGAGAAAAGGAAAGAATAGACAAATACATGTTTATGATTAGCTGATGAAGGCAGCTGATTGAAACTTAACAAAAGCCTTGCTTTCAAATGAAAATTATTAAATGAAAAACATTTAACTATGCTGTTCCCTGACAAAAACCAGGAAAGGCACATGCAGCTAGAAGAAGTCTTTCTGCATGGAGTCTCCTCATAATATAGTGCCTCTAAACAGTGAAATGTTAAGCATATCTCAGATACTTCAAATAGCTCAGGTTCCATGCATGTGTGACCTCTCAGGTTCCTGTGATAATTTGTTTTTCCCACCCTTTCACTTTCCTGTGTCTCTTGAGCAACATTGACTTACACCTGCTGTAGCCTCAATGCTGTGAGCTGGATGACTTTTTGTAAGGTAGGGCTGTGTACTAATTGATGAGATGAGTCCATACAAGCAGATGTTGGTTTTCCAGTATAGCTACAGAGTTCATATATGCAAACATACATTGAGCTGCCTGGGTACAGAATAACCTGGAATAGCCACTGTATCATATTGCATCTGTAAAAGAAAGAAGTTCCTCATGCCTACGCAACCCCTCAGAAGAGGGATAAGAAAGTAAGTGAGGGCGCAGAGTAAGTTGTGAGAACAGCACTTGAGATGGTGAAGGTAGAGGACGCAGAACCTCAACACAGACCTGGAGGTGCAGAGTCTGCCCCAGGTGCTTGTAAAAAGCAGTGGGAGATTTGGGTATCATGGCTGTCAGTCACATAAGTCAAATGCATGTATCACAGCCACAGTTCTACCTATTTTGTACATATATGCAAATAATTTTTCTGATAACAACTCTCTTTTTTACAAATTATTTTGGTTAGATTTCCAGATTTCATTTAGATTTCCTGTCAAATCCTACGACAAAAGTGAGTCCTTCATTTCCCAATAAGTGTTCAGAGATTTCTCTCAAAACACTGCAGCATTTAGGAGTTAAAATCTCAGTGACTCACATACACGTATACTGGAGCCCACATTTCATACTGGTGGCAAGTGATTCAGATATGTGGAGGAATGATAGGTTAGAGACATGGAGTGCAATTTGCAAGAATCACAGAATCACAGAACAGTTAGGGTTGGGAAGGACCTGAAGATCATCTAGTTCCAACCCCCCTGCCATGGGCAGGGACACCTCACACTAAACCATGCCACCCAAGGCTATGTCCAACCTGGCCTTGAATATCACCAGCAATGGAGCATTCACAACTTCCTTGGGCAACTCATTCCAGTGCCTCAACACCTGCACAGTAAAGAAGTTCTTCCTCATATCCAACCCACATGGCATCACCCTGACAGCATGGGCTGTGAGCACTGAAGGCACAAATCAAAGGATGAGTTACAAAATCTGTAACCCCTCCACATGTTCAGGTAGCCAATGCCATGGCTGTGAGATTCAGTTTGCCCTAGTTCACTCCTTCACCCGTGGATCCTGAAGGAGCTGGCAAATGAAGTTGTTAAGCCACCGACCATCACATTTGAAAAATCATGGAAGTCAGGTCAAGTTCACGATGACAGGAGAAAGGGAAATATAACCCCCATTTTCAAGAAGGGGAAAATGGATGACCCAGGGGGCTACAGACCAGTCAGTGTCACCTCTGTGCCTGGCAACATCTTGGAGCAGATTCTCCTGGAAGGCATGCTGAGGCACATGAAAAACAACAAGGTACTTGGGGACAGCCAGCATGGCTTCACTAAAGGGAAATCCTGCCAGACCAATCTGGTGGCCTTCTATGATGGGGCAACGGAACTGATGGACAGGGGTAGAGCAGCTGATGTCATCTACCTGCACTTGTGCAAGTGTTCGACAGTGTCCCACACAACATCCTTGTCTCTAAGTTGGAGAGACATCAATTTGATACGTGGACTACTCGGTGGATAAAGAATTGGCTGGATGGCTGCATGCAAAGAGTTGTGGTCAATGACTCAATGTCCAGCTGCAGACCAGCAATGAGGGGTGTCCCTCAGGGATCTGTGTTCGGACCAGTCTTGTTCAACATCTTTGTCAGTGACATGGACTGACTTCTGTCAGTGACATTTGTCAGTGGCATGACTAAGGATTGAGTGCACCCTCAGCAAGTTTGCCAATGACGCCAAGCTGTGTGGTTCGGTTGATATGCTGGAGGGAAGGAATGCCATCCAGAGGGACCTTGACATGCTTGTGAGGTGGGCTGATGCCAATCTGATGAAGTCTAACCATGATAAGTGCAAGGTCCTGCACCTGGGTCAGAGCAATCCCAGGCACAGCTACAGGTTGGGCAGAGAAGAGATTCAGGGTAGCACTGTGGAGAAGGAATTGGGGGTTAGTCGATGAATAAATGAACATGAGCCAGCTTCAGTGTGTGCTGGCATTCCAGAAAGCCAAGAGTATCCTGGGCTGCATCAAGAGGAGTGTGGCCAGTAGGCCAAGGGAGGTAATCCTGCCTCTCTACTCTGCTCTCCTGGGACCTCACTTGGAGTATTGTGTGCAGTTCTGGTGTCCTCAAAATAAAAAGGACATGGAACTGTTGGAACAAGTCCAGAGGAGGCCACAAGGACGATCAGGGGACTGAAGCACCTCCCATATGAAGGCAGGCTGAGAAAGTTGGGGCTGTTCAGTGTGGAGAAGAGAAGGCTGTGTGGAGACCTCATAGCAGCCTTCCAGTATCTGAAGGGGGGCTATAGGGATGCTGGGGAGGGACTCTTCATTAGGGACTGTAGTGACAGGACAAGGGGTAAGGGGTTCAAACTTAAACAGGGGAAGTTTATACTGGATATGAGGAAGAAATTCTTTACTGCAAGGGTGGTGAGGCACTGGAATGGGTTACCCAGGGAAGTTGTGAATGCTCCATTGCTGGTGATATTCAAGGCCGGGTTGGACATAGCCTTGGGTGGCATGGTTTAGTGTGAGGTGTCCCTGCCCATGGCAGGGGGGCTGGAACTAGATGATGTTAAGGTCCTTTCCAACCCTAACTATTCTATGATTCTATGGGATCAGTTTCTAACTCTTCCCTCTCGTATGTTTTAGTCCTGGAGGTTATCTCACTGTGCCATGGGATCACCACTTCCTGCCTACCCTCACAGATCATCAGAGGCGCTATTAACAAATTGGAAACGTCTTCTGCTCCCTTCCCTCCCAGGAACACACACTTACTTTTACAGGGGAGCTGGTCTTCTTTTCCTACAAGTGTCAGGATTCCCATTCTTGATGATATTTTGTGACAAAACATTTTAAATTGTTACACAGTACTATAGCTTTTGGAAAGCACATTAATGGATTTCAGTGAACACAAGTCCCCAGATCCCCTTACTTGTAGGGGCCAGTACATGTAAGAAAAGCCAAGTGTCTGCTTACAACAATGCACAATCAATGGCAAGATCAGAGTTAAAATAACTTGAATACAGCCAGATTCAGAAAGCACTGAGGTACACAGCAGCCATTTACAGGTTTTGTGGACCAGCTTGGGAAAGTGGTTTGTTTCTTTAGTTTTGGGTTTTTTTTAATTGAGATGAAAAATTAATGTCATCACAGAAAAATGGAACAAAGTTATCAAAATAGAGTATCTTGCATTGGTGTGAAATTGTTTCAGGAAAGATCACTTGGCACACAAAATTATTCAGCTTTATGCACTGATATGAGCAGATTTCTCATCTAACAACTAGGAAGTCCTTAGTCCATAAACCACTTAGGAGTGGAAAATATGCAGTTTTCTTCTAATGAGTAAAAGCCTTCTATAAACTTGTGCGAAGACACTGATTCCTTGCTGCTGTAACCTATTTTTAAACTGTGCCTCACAAGGCATTTTGGAATTTTTCTTTGGACTTGAACTCAAGTTCCTTTCTCCAAAGAGCAGTGGGAATGTACCATGTCACATTTCAGTTTTAAAAAAATGTCTAGATGTCATTATACAAAGGTTTAAGAAAAAGTCAAAATCAAACCCAATACAACAGGCAATGCTTTATAGGATTTCAGAGTCGAGATGGTTATTTGCAACGACACCTGACTTACTGACTCAGGAAACACCTCAGTGAAGAGAAGAGGATTAGAGCAATATCCAGAGTCTCTAAACTTGGAGCACCTGCACATATAAATGTTCACGTTTCTTTCTTGCTTTCCCAGACACACCACAAATAATAGGTAAAAAACATAACACACTTATTTTTTCACTACATGGACCTTTTACCTGAAACACCAGAATAAAACTGCTCAAACAAGATTTCCCTGTTTTCAGCTTCACTGGTGAGACTGAGAGCCCTTGTGGTCTCTCAGGTCTGTCCCCACAGTCATCCCTAGAGAGCACATGAAGTATTTCTTTATGCTCTGCATCTCAGCACAAATTCTTTTATAACATGACGAAAGGTTGGGATTTACAAAGGAAGCTACATTACATACCACTAAAATGACGCCTTTTTCACTCAGGGGTCAGGAGGCCAGCAAGACTGCCATCTAAATTTTGAAAGCATATGCAGATTCAGCTGGGTCTTCTGCTTGCTTGTCAAAATAAATGGAGGATTAAAAGTGAATTCTGTGTCCTGGACACGCATGTAGCACTGTGATACCTCCAACACCAGTTTGCACAGGGAACAGGCTGCTACACCACTGCTGGCATGACCGGCATGTGCCCTTCCCAGGGGATGACCAAGACCCTCGCAGCTCCATGCTCCCAATCACAGCCCCTGCATTTTGAACTCTTCACACGTATTGCCTCTTCTCATTGGGCAAATAAAATTTTCTGTATTTAAGAGACATTTGTAGGATGCAAATAAATGGATCAAATTGTGCTCTTCCATTTTTAACATAATCTAAGCAGAAAGCTCTTACCATCAGCGCACAAAGAGCTCAGCCATGCTGGAGAAGAACAGCACAGCAATAAGAGGAAAGGTAGAAAATGGAGGATCCAGATTATAAAATTCAGTCACATTTTAAAATTTTCTGCTACAATAATTCACTTTATGTAGAATTAATGTGGCTGATTGAACGTTTGTGCTGTAATTTACTTATAATTAACATTTTATGGTGAACAGATTTCACCATCTCCTTCATGCTGTGAACTCCAAGCCATAGGTCAAAAATAGAGATGAAACAGATAAGCACAAAATATTCTCACTGAAATATTAATGAGATTTTAATTTACTACTTTAAAAATACATCTTTCATCAATGCCTGTATATCAAATCATTATTTTAATTTTTTTACATTGTATTAAAAATATAATGAACTTTCCTAACTGGTTGAAAGACCCTGAAATATCTATTGTGAAGAGACAGCTCAAGGGAACAAAAAGGTCCCAACTATCAAAAATCTCACATGGCGATTGGATGAGAGTCATCTGGAACTGAGCATAATACCTTTATCATTACCCAACTAAAACTGTGGGTGTTTAGCCCCCAAATCCTGTGGTCCAGCAAAGAAATGTTATTCTTCCCATTAAGGTCCTACTTAAAAGCATAAGATTAAAAAAATCCAACTGCTATAAACTTCTTAATGTGCTCCAAAAGAAGTTGATGCATTCACTGTTGATATGTAATAGATACAAGGTGTTGCTTGATCAGGCATTCTTATCTTTTAAGCGAGTTCTGGCTAAATTTGAAACCCTCCAGAGCAAGGCTCTGCCATTGAGAAAGACACTATGAATTAGAGGGAACACGTGCTACTGCATGGTCTAGGAAGAAAGTCAAAAGAAAACTTTTATAAAATCTCAAATCCACTCACAACATGTATTTAAAGCTGTCTTTCCTATTACCTAAAGATGACAGACCCCATCTGAGTAAATTACCAAGTCATCTGCAATTCATAAAGTTTCTTATATTCCAAGCCACAATCAAACAGGCAACTGAGGACATTCCCGGAATGGTCTCATGACAGAGAATGAAGATATCAGATGACAATGAAAAAGTCAGCAGAAAATCATAAGTCAATGAAACTATTTTATGTTCTTTACTTCCTAGCCTGCACCAGTCCTTTCAAAAGGTCCATTAGAATTTCAAATGAAAAGTTGAATAATACAAGTATTATAAATCTGTTACAAACAAACCCAAAATGCATCAAGAAAAATATACATGTAATTTTCCTCTTAAATGGCACTATTTCTTTCATACAGGTTTGTTTGCTGGGAATCTGCAAGTATTTGTTTTTAGAGTAAAGCTGTCTTTTCTTTTTTTAATATACTTACAGTGAAGGCCAATGCCTGCCTGTCTCCTTGGTCCCTCTACAGCTTGAAGAATGGAATCCAGACCCCTTTCAGGTTTCTCTAAGCAGCCATAGGATTTTTCCTTTTTTTTTTTCCTTCAAAGGCATTATGAGTGAAAAAAATAAGTTATCTTCCTGTGAAGAAATCTCAAGAGAAATTAAGGCCTCAGCTTACTGTGACATCCCACCACAGCGTGACTCCTAATAGGAAGCTAAATTCTTATATACAAAAAGTAAGATTTTTTAGTAGAATAGCAACAGGAAGGTGATTTCTGATGGGTTCTAATACCTCCTGTGACATGGTGGCAGCATGCAGGGCCGGTTCCAAAGTTGTTCTGTAAGACCAGGGGACTTGTTCATACAAACATCTCTGCTCATGACTAGAGCTATTCATTAGAAGTTCTTTAAAAAGAAAATAAACCCTTAATGTTGCATTTGAAGTAAACCAATTCAGACCATTTTTAGTAATAACAGAAAAAAATTTAACATACAAACTACAACCACAATCTGAGTAGGGTGAACGTATCTGAGAATTGTGATTTAAACCAAGCAAGAAAAAAACTCAAACTTATGACAAAGTACAGACTATTCCATTAATCAATAAGACTTACAAAGCATTTTTGTTGTTTTAACAAAAAGAAAACCAAAAAACTAAACCCTAAACAACATGGCCAGGAAAAACAAAAACAAACAAACAAACAAAACCAAAACCAACCCAAACTCCCAAAACCAAAACACAACAACTGAACCAAGTATTTCAAAATAGAACATTATAGCTTATCAGCTACAGAAGTCCCAGTCTGGACTTCTCAGATTCTGCTAGGCAACAGGAGCACACACGTTATGCCAGAGCACTATGTAATACATGGTGGGAGCAGCGGTGGGAGCAGTGGTGGGAGCAGCTGGCTTTGGTTGAGATGGCCACAAGACACCACAGAGCACATTGCTGCTCCCTACACCAGCCCAGAGCATTGAAGAAGGACAGGGAGCATCAGCACTAGAGCAGCACAACACAGTGGCCCTGAGGCTGGAGAAATAGGTGCCAAAACACACAAAGTCCATCAGCTGCTGCAAAAATAAAATTCAAAAATTGCAGTGGGGTAGAGATTTTCATCCCTTTGACCTTATGCCTGGTGCTGATATGCCACCAAAGCTACATGAAGACTCCTGTAAATGAAGTATTAATGAAGAGGAGCTATTCTGGCAGATGTAATCTGTGCTTTCTCATTCCTAGCACCTTTGATACCATTTTCTAACACATAAGATTTTTTTCCAGAACATCAGCCAGGCTTCCCCTCACATATTGGGCCAGGCTCTGGCACAGTGGCTTTCACAGGCACTTGCTTGAAGAAAATCTAAATGCAAAATCTAAATGAGAATCTTAATTCTAACCACTGAATAACAGAAACCTTATTTATTAAGCACCAAGTTCACCTGGAAGAATGTTGATTATGGCTGAACCCCTGGGGCTCCCCAGTAGAGCACCAGCAAAGCATATGCTGAGAAATTCAGACACAACACATAATGGAGTCATATCGCCTGTTCAGATAGGGCATATCCTCCTTAGATGGGGTGCACAGGATTCCTGTTCTCAGCTCCATTGGAGAGTGGAGAAAGACATACTATAGATGTATTACAAGAGCTTTCTGCACCTTAAGGAAACAGAAATGAAAAAAAGTATACAAGTAACAAACACTTCAAAGAGAACAATGAAATCTCACCAGTTGCAGCACATGTCCACTCAGTCTCTTTTATTTTTCCTAAGTGCCCTTCCTTAGCAAAAGCCATCAAACATCATTGTGAATTAGTAATATTTTTTTTAGCAGCATCGAAGAATTAAAGCAAGAGAGAAAGGGAAGGCATGTAAGAGAGAGAAGGAGGGAGAGAAAGAGAGAGGTTAAGCTCAAAGGCAGAGAGAGCGAAATGGACCAGATTATACAAAATTAAAAAGCAAATACGCACAGACAATTTGTGCCGAGTGATTGCAAGCAATTACAGTCCAGCTTTTCTGGAGGGAAAATTGGGGGGGGGGGGGGGGGGGGGGAGAAGGTTATTTCAGCTTAAAAGGAGACTTTATTCATTCCTGATCAGCTTCTCCTACTATTCTCTCTTTTATTCTTGGATATCAATTTAAAAAAAAAATCACCCTTCAGATGTTACATTACTAACCCTGGGAATCCCACCCTTTGGCAGAGAGGGAGGATTTCAGCTTCCAATCAGCTCTTTCTATAGCCCCGAAAAAGCAATTTGCTCATAAAGGATAAAAAAAAAATAAAAAAATAAAATAAAATAAAAGGGTTGGGAGGAAGAAGAGAAAGAAAAGGAGCGCAAAAAAGAAAACCACAACAAGGGCACACGTTTCTCTTGGAGGAGAGTTTCAATTTTACTGTAATTGTCTGAAGACGAGCTGCTTTGATCTGCAGAATTATTATTATTCTTCAAATGCCTGCCTGCCAATGTCACAGCTGTGCTTTGGCATGAGCGCACCAAGGGGGAACAGAGGGTGACCTGGGCCCTGTCCTAGTCATGGGTCCCTCTCCCCCTTCTCCTTTGTGCCTCTGAACTTTATCTCAGGAGCACCCAAAGCATCCAAATGCAGCTCTGAGGCCAGCGACAGGGCTCTGCACTTGGGAGCTTCAGCACAGACAACACAGAATCCCCTTGGCCGGGGACAGAGAGAGATTAAAGAGCTGGGATCGCCTCTCCGCAAGGATCAGGGTTTAAAGCAATACATCGTCTTGCTTTTTGGTCTCACTCAATCATAGCTGAAGCAATCGGAAGACGTTAAGGCCTTTGGTACATCTTTTGGCTTATGTCACTATCTGTTATTGTTGGCAATTTTTTTTTTAAACTTTTTAGAACTTTGTCATGGTTTAGCTTAGCAATCGAAAGGGTTTGAAATGCATCTCCACACACACACCCCCAAAGTGAGACAAGTGTTGCTAATAGCATGTAGAAGGAACCAGCCTCAGAGCCCAAAATTATTATTTCTAATTATGATTTGAAAATAACCATATATAATGAAGTTTTAAAAATTCCTCATTATGCAAAGCCCTCATCCACCATCCATATCTGACTGCCACCATGCTGGGAAGGTCAGCTTTGAATATCCCGAGACTTTCGGCTCCAAGGTCCCGCAGCTCCAAGTGATCCCATGGGAGTGCTGGACCCAACTCAATACAGGCTGGAGCCTGGAAGTGGATCCATGAGATATGTAGCTTTCAAACTACGGCTGCATCTGTTCAGCTACACACTATTCTTGAAGTATACAGAACCAAGTAGCATACAAAATACCTTTCCAAGCATCCAAGGGGCAGCTATTTAAAGTCCAGCTTTCTATGAATTATGCAGTCTAAAAGCAAGGTCAGTACCCCAAAAATGTAGGTTTTTTTGTCTCATCAACTAACGTATAACTCTTCTCTCCATAACTGCTGACACCTAACGGGATGTTTTTATGTCACCCATCAAGTCCTGCAATCCACTTATTGTCCCAGTTGGGATTTGGTGTGCAGGCAGTCTTGCTGTAGAGGAAGTGGGCTTTGCACCTCATTCCTGTTTATCCAGTTTACTTCAAACATGCCAACTTCAGCTCTGCATAGAGCTGGCATTTGCATTTGAAGAAGGAATAATTATTTTAATCAGTCAGACTTTTTCTTCAAACACAAAATTTCTGATCCACAAAGCACTAGTTTGAGGTGTAGCACAGAGCATTCAGTCACTCATGAGGAGAGACTGGCCACCAAGTATTTTTGTGGCTCACCAAAACCATGAGAAGAATTCTGAGATTTTACAGCTTTTCAGTAAATAAAGCACTGTACACCTCAGAAGCTTTCAAGATACATATGATGTTATAACCTGCCCATTAATATATATAGAAATAATACTTTCTGTAAGGTTCCTAGAATCATATTTGTACAGTTTTTATCTGCTTGTACAGATTCAGAGTGCTGGTAACTGGCAGTCTGCCTTCACATGAAGCAGCCTATGAAAAATGGTAAAAATAATTTCTTAAAAAGTCTCTAACATCTTTATGAAATAGTTTGCCTGTAAAATATGTAGCATGCACAAAATACACCGAGGCATAGGGTGACACAAACGATTTATTGGCATTAGGCTGCGATAAGCCACATAAGTCATCCAGGGCTTCACTACTCCTAAGTATTACCATCATCTCAAACTCATCAATAACACCTGCACTCTATTGCATCCTAGCATGAACTGTGTATCTACCCAAACTATAGACATACACAATTTTTTCAGTCTAAAGAGTAATAGGCAAATAGCTAGATTTCACTCATTTTCATGTTCTCCAGGTAGTAAAATAGACGCATATTCCATATACATACCAAAAAGTGGAGTGCCAATAAGTAGAGAGAGTCATACTTCCGAGATAGTTTACAGATCGCTGTATTTTATGGCTGTACCAATAAAACCATATCTGCATGCATATAGGTATAGATAAATATCTGTAAAGTCAGAATCTGCATGCATGAAATAGAGGGCTGGATAAATGGAAGACAAAGTACATGATAAAAATAATCCTAATTTCTATATACAATTATGAACTCTTGACTAAAATTGCTAATTAGGAAATGAGATCTTGAGGTTATACAGTGTCCTTTCATACAGATCCTAGAGGTAGCTATCAGAGCTTTTGCTCTTTTGCTTTATAATTTTGCTAATTGGTCATTAAGAAGTCTATAATTCTAATTCTGCCTTTGCCAGCAACACACTGTGGGTCAGCAAGTAAATTAATCTACTGTTACACCTCAGTTTCTCCAACTGCAATACAGGAAACACATATCCATCACTAAATCCTGTAGGAGTTAATCTGTTAATGTTTGTATCAATCAAGTTGTCAAGTGCTATTTAAGTACTTATTATTACTCATACAATAATTCTCTCCTTCAGGGCTCCATAGATTTGTAAATGCCTTTTTCATCACATATGTGAAGTTGGTTTGGGGCAAATAAGATGACCTGGATTATAGGCTGATCAAATATGTCCTTTTGTAGGTTGCTTCGGAACCCCAAGCGCTCCAGAGCAAGGCAGACCAAACATTCCTGGTGTTTTGCATCCATGCTGCAGAACAGTTTGCCCTTTTCTCTTTTCATTTCACCACAACAATTTTGTCAGCTGCAATCTGCACTGTGTCAGGGGACCAATGTAGCTTAAAGATATATTTGTATCTTATGCCCAAGTACCGCTCCACACATAACCACACATGAGCATCCTTCCCATGAAGAAAGCGTTTGGCAAGGGTTTTCACCTTCCTTCAGTCTGTTCTTCTTGGGTGTGCCTTCCTTTTTGGCTTGGAGGCCATTAGGCACAAACCCTAAGGTGATGTTCTGTTTATCCAGAGCATCATTTGTTCTGACTGTTTTGGACAGAAACTCTGTTTACTCAGGATGCCCAGCTCCGAGACATCTTGGTGAGATGTCCCACCCTGTTGCACATACGCTGTACACAGCTTTTGCCCCAGGGCAGAAGGAGCGACAAACCTTGCGTCCACATCTAGAATACCCTCTGAAGGTCACTTATTCCCCTTGCAGGCACACTGGGACACTGAAATATATAACAGTCAAAAATTTCCTGAAAATCTCAGACTCCAAGTTTGCACATTATGCATGTGCTGCCAGCCTGAAGTTTACAGAGGGCACTGCGGCTACTCCACAAAAGGTGTAGAGTTCCTCTATACAGCTGAAAGAGCCTGTAGACATCTCCTCAACTTATGGCCATGACACATCACTGTCATTAGAGCACACCAATATAAACTAATATATCAACTTTTACATGATAAGTTAATGCTCTTTATAACTCTTGTCTATACAAAGGATGTGTAGCATTCAAGGCACATGTTAGCTAGGATTCCTGGAGCCTGCATGCACTGGAAGCTTCAGAAAATATAGTAGCTACTCCTCTAGTCTCCTCAGAAAATGAATTCTTTCTACTGGCACCAGTGAAGCTAAATGCAACTTAATAAAATACTGAGCAGATCTTCATGAGAAATGCAAGTAAAAAAAGTGACACTTTAATTATTATCTTTATGCTCCAGAAATATCCCATCAATATGAGAAACAGATAATTCACATTACTGTTTCAACTACTCTGCAGAATCAGGAGATACTGGTGCATCATCTATACCAGGCATGCAGACACTAATGCTATGTATCTGTGTACATAGCCTGTAGTTATTTATCAATTGTTTATGTATGCACTTATTTAGGAATTTATTTAGTTTATAAACATTTACATTGTAGAGCACGGGATGATAAATTCAGAAGAAAAATACCCACACTGGTATTGACTGAAGGCATGACTGTGCCTTCCTAACAGCACCCAGACAGTGACGGCAGCCGAAGTATTGAGACTTAGGGAAGAGCAGAGTTCTAAGCAAAAGTGTTCTGTGTGATTTTCTCCACTGTGCTCTCAAGGAAAACAGTTCTTTCAGCCTCTAGAGATCAGTTTAAAAAGGCTGTTGCCCACAGCTGATCCTTGGGAAATCAGTGAGATTCTGTGGCTACTAATACATTAGTAATTGATGTAACTTTCAAATTATTTCTATATTTTCAGAACAAACTGTGCTATGTGCAGAATTTAAAATCTCTCAGTAAACCACATAATAAATAAATGGCTATGCATAATCACTTGTTAAATAGATCATTTTCCCACTGTTTCAGCATTGAAGTCAGACACCTAAACCCAAAGTCCATCAGTTTCGAAGCAAAACATTTAGCAGGATTTCTTTTACCCCAGATTTCTTTTCCTGCCTACCCGTAAGTCAGTTTTCCCATAAAATCTTAACTGAAACTATTTTTTCCTTTATATATATATATTTTTATGTTTTCTACTGCACCCAGCATGACAGAGGCAAATGACATTAATTAAACATATGGCTGCATGTGCTATTACTGACATGTCCCTCTCTTACTATCTTCAAGTAACCTCTTGCTATGTGCTACATGGGTACAAGAGCAGAACAAATGATACTGTATGTTCTGCTGGGTCCAAATACACGTCTGAGGAAGTCAATACAGAAAGCAGCATGCCAAGAGGCTCTAGAAGATCACTGATTCACTGACAAGCACCTGTTAATGAAGCAGAGAGGCTGATTTGTCCTTTATATTATACCCCACTTTCCAAAGACTTCTGCCATTCGTAGGATCGTTTGTGCGTCAAAAAACACAACATAGAAGCAGTCCTCCAGTTCAAACCATGCAGAGGTTGTCCCTGGCTCTGTGTGATACCAGTGAAGAAGAAGGGATAGATGGAGCTGCGAGAACGGCGCACATGCGAGTCCTTCTCTAGAGCCTGGCAGCACAGAACAAGCCAAAGAGGGGCAAACTTCTCTGCCATTTATTTGCCATATGACTAAATACTCATTTCAAAGAGCATCCCAACTATATTTGAAATCAACATTTGTAATA
This sequence comes from Myiopsitta monachus, assembly GCA_017639245.1. Taxonomy (NCBI): domain Eukaryota; kingdom Metazoa; phylum Chordata; class Aves; order Psittaciformes; family Psittacidae; genus Myiopsitta; species Myiopsitta monachus. The sequence continues at coordinate 103,607,562 of CM029941.1, read as the reverse complement.
ACTTGGATCTGTTTTTCATCCTTTGGAATAGTCTAAACCTGAATCAGCCTTGGGTATGAATCTGAGATTTCTGCCCCCAAATTTCTAAAATTGAGTTATTTCTTCTCTGCTAGAAGCTCCGCAACCCCAGTATTTCAAACATGAAAGTGAGGAACACTATTTTCTTCACTTTTAGCTATTGAAATTGGCAAGAACAAATTTATATAATGAGCTGTAATAACAGTTTCTCCCATCAAGTTACCTATTTATCTCCTACTGTAGTGGTCTAGAAAGCATGAAAATGATGGAAAAATATAGGTGTAATGATAAATCTCTGGGACTGATAGTGACTAATTTCAAATAGTCTTTATCCATGGGGGTGATTCTTGGAACACACCCACTCCTTGGGAAACTTTCAGAGTCACTGAGACTCCTCTTTTCATAATGTCACAGTATCCTCTCCACACAGACAAATAAAACCCTGTTTATCTAATCCTTCTAATCCAAATCTTTTCTATCTCTCAGCCTGTATCACTTACCCAATGTCTACCACCTTTATGTGAATGCTTTGATGTCCTGGATCATTCTGGATAAGCCAAGTTGCTAAGGGAGCACACGCATGACACATGCTGCCAGCCACAGCTTGGAAAAGCTCCCTTACCCCATAGGAAAAATGATTTAAAGCGATCAGCAGCAAAGGTTTTTCTGACAGTATTTCCCTCATAAACACTATTTAAGCAAATCAGAGACAGCAGAAAGCAACTATGGGGTTTTCTTTCTAACCAGCAGGAATGACACTATTTTGAGATTCTACCCAGAATCCTGCACACCATGCCATCACCAACAGTACCCCTCTTCCCCTCCAATAAAAGCACAACATGAGATACAACATTTCACTTTAAGCATAGCAAGACTCACCCTTAAAGCAAGTTCCTAGGGAAACGGCTACAGATTGAGTTTGTTTTGTACAGCACCAGGTACACTCTCAACACCAACAAAAGCGATGCCAGCATTTTGTTCTCAATCCTTTATCCACTTTTAATGGTGGTAAGAAACAAATATTGGAAGTGCTTTCTTTGCTTGGAAGACCCTGATGCAGAAAAGGATGAAGCCCATCCTTCCTTTTCCCCCTGGTTTTTTGTTTACAGAACCATCTGTGGGCAGTTTCAGAGTCCTGTTGAGCCCTGCCTATATCCCCGTTTCCCTCCAGCACTAATTAGTAATGCAATCCCACAAAGAGTGAAGTTGCCCGAAACCTCCCCTCACTCACAGTGATTTATGTTCAATTTGTACAAATGGAGAAAATAAGATTTCAAATTTCAATGCCATTTCTGCAATGAGGTGATTAAAAGAGAGAGAGGTATTGCGTTCTACCGTATAGAATATTGATCCCAGTGCTATTTTGCTTAGCAATAACCATTAGCTCAGTATTATTTGCAAACCTCTAATGTGAACCTGGAGATGTAATTTACATTTGTGCTTTACTTACTTGCTTTAACAAAACAACACAAAAGCTTTGGGTCTTTCAATCTATCCTCATTGTCAATAAAATTAGCAGTTCATAAAAAAATTAATGTATATGCAAAACCATCACTTCCCTGCAAACTACAGAGACTGGAAATGTTGTTCAGAACAAAAGGGAGATAAACTATTAAAAGGCTCTGGCCATTTAACAAATTGAATACCAAACAAATTAAGATAGAGTTGCCTTTTGTCCTCTCCTTTAATTTCAGGGCCCCTGGGAGCCCACAAAAGTTTCAGAAGTACAAGGAGGTTTCCCTCGAGGAGCGGGGTGTTGACAGGGGGTGTCTGATGGGAACACAATGGGCACGGGGAAGCACATGCTTCTGCTCACAACCAGCGGCTGTTGTCATTGCTGGCGCCACCCACTGCAGTACTTACAGCAGCAAGCACAACATGCATACACGTGCACGGGCACACATGTCCTGATGTAAATGCTCCTGGGGAGCATGCCAAGGGAGAAAAAAAGGGAAAGAAAGAGTGTAATTGCAGAATAAAGGAGGATGGCACTCACACTGCTTGGGCAGCCATTCGTCAGCCCCCAGCCCCTCAATAAGACAAGGCAGTTCCTCCTGTGCTACTGCTGCTCACTGCAAAATCATCGGCTGCTTCTGCTGCCTGACAGTTTAGAAGATGAGAACAAGGAAAGAAGAGGGAGAAAGGGGGAGAAGAAAAAGCTAATGACCCATAATTGCCATGATAGTAAAATAGGGCCCAGGCAGCTGTTTTACATTCCTGGTATGTATAGTATGCAAATATCTACAAAGGGCCGACACAGTTTCTCTATTGTGGATCCTTAGGGTAACCAAATTAGCCTTTGGCAACCATGGTAATTGGGAGGTGCTGTTCCCATTAGGAGTCCTGCAAATTATGAAGAAAAATGGACCAAAGGCTTTGTCACAAATAATAATACCAAGAAGAAAAGAGCAGGCGGCAGTCTTTGCTTTTCTTTTTCTCTCTCTCTCTTTTTTTTTTTTTTTTTTTAATTTCTACATTGTGTTGTTAATATCTCTCTGTTTAGTAACAAGAAAACAGTCCTCGGTGCCCTGCTGGATCCTCCTGGGTTTTCAACGGCAACATTAAGGTCTGGGGAATACTAGATATGGGACAGCCACATCAGTTGCAAATTCCCCAAGCAGAGCCTCACAACCAGACACCGTATTCAGTTAGACAATGCCGCCTATGCTGGTTTTAGCTGCATGAATCACAATTAGGTAGGAAAAAACCCTTTAGGTAGTGTTTTGATTTCCATAGGACAAAACAGGACGTAGAGCCCCAGCTAAGTTTTTTCTTCTGAACTTTGATTCCTGCAGCTAAATACAGATTTGTTCTATGAATCACCCAACGTTGCTACACAAGAGGCTATGATTTCCAACTAATGATTTGAATTTGTCTTGCACTCTTCCCACCTTCTTTGATCATCCCATATTTCTCAATTCCATCTCACAGAATCCTGTTTGATTGTTATGATCTGCTAAAAAATTCACAACTGCCAACTTCCTGAGTGGAGCTCTCAGTTCTGACACTGTAAGTCAATGCCAAAAATATTAAATGCTTTTGTCTTTAAGTCTCACTAAGAGCAGAGCTCACCATCACAAGAAATCCTCCTGGGTGATCACAAGTGAGCTGGCAACACCTAGTGACACAGTGTGTGCTCTTGCTCAGGTTCAGGTAACTTCCCAGTCGCTGTTTTGGGAACATCCTTGCAAAGCCTAAGGTTTTTGGAAAAAAAAAAAAAAAAAAGAAAAAAAGAGAAAAAAATAGAAAAACAACCCAAAAAACCCCACACTGACAATGAAAATAAGGAAATGGTCTAATTTTCTTTTGTATTTCTTTCTGTAAACTTTGTGATTACGTCTCCTGAGTTAAACAAGAAGTATTTCTTGAGTTCTTCTTGGTCAGGACAAAAATTAAAGCAACATGCCATCACAAGAGCTGAACAGCGCAACCTCCAAAAGCTTATTCCTACTGCTTCCCAAGTGCTGAGTTTAGGCAAGACTATTTTATATAGCTTTTTTCCTAATATCATGGTTGAGGAAAGGATAGCCATTAAAGAGAGGAAAGAACGATTTAAATTTCTGATTTACAATCAAGGGGACAGAATAAACAGAGGCAGAGACAGGGAAGAAAAAGAAACCAAAACTGAAGTGTTTGTCTGCCACAGAAAAAAATATAACAGGAAAACTAGATGAAGTAGGGTGAAGAATAACATAAAGGAAGTCCTTCATGGTACAGCAGGCCTTCTATACACTGGCCAAAGCAATGAACTACTCTGCTCCTACATACTGATTCAAAGGACAGAACTAGACAAAATGCAGAAGTAAGCAAACAACGGGATTTTCAAGATATAGTTGAATTTTAGAAAATGGCACTTGTCTGTGGAGAAGCTCTCACTGCATAGCACATGCCGGCACAACGATCATGAAAGGTGGGTCACGGAACCCTGTCAGTACTAAGGATCTGACCTGGGGCTGTGAAGTGCCTTTGTCTGCCACAAAAGTGAACATTCATAGAATCACAGAAGCAACCAGGTTGAAAAAGACCTTTAAGATCATTAAGTCCAACCATTACCCCAGGACTGCCAAGACCATCACTAAACCATTAATTCCCTAGAATTACACTTTCTAATTTTTTATTTTTTAATGTAAATCTGAGTGAAGGCATGTCCCTCTTCTAATAAAAGAAACAGCTAAGAATATCCCTCCTCTTCTAAATAATAGTCTAATTTTCTTATATACCCAAAAGAGTTTCTGTGGCCCAGAAGAAACGACCTCTCTCAGAAGCTTATCTCCCAGCAGAATACTGCTCCTTCAGCAGCAGCCCCATAGCCTGGCTCTAGAACACTCTTGTAGAAGAGGGATTGCCTGGATGGCTGTTTAAATCTCACTTTAAGAATCATTGTTTCTTCCTGTGCATACAAACTGCCCCAGTGAGGCTGGCACAATCCCGATCTCTACACTGTCCGTTTTGATCAGCTGCTCAGAGGTGTGCTCCCAGTACAGCCCAGAATTCCCTTTCCCTGGAAACTGGGATGCAAAAAGGGGGCTGCAGTGGCTCAACTGCTGCTGCTGCTGCTGCAGTGGCTCAACTGCTGCTGCTGCTGCTGCAGTGGCTCAACTGCTGCTGCTGCTGCTGCAGTGGCTCAACTGCTGCTGCTGCTGCTGCAGTGGCTCAACTGCTGCTGCTGCTGCTGCAGTGGCTCAACTGCTGCTGCTGCTGCTGCAGTGGCTCAACTGCTGCTGCTGCTGCTGCAGTGGCTCAACTGCTGCTGCTGCTGCTGCTGCTGCTGCAGTGGCTCAACTGCTGCTGCTGCTGCTGCTGCTGCTGCAGTGGCTCAACTGCTGCTGCTGCTGCTGCTGCAGTGGCTCAACTGCTGCTGCTGCTGCTGCTGCAGTGGCTCAACTGCTGCTGCTGCTGCTGCTGCAGTGGCTCAACTGCTGCTGCTGCTGCTGCTGCAGTGGCTCAACTGCTGCTGCTGCTGCTGCTGCAGTGGCTCAACTGCTGCTGCTGCTGCTGCTGCTGCTGCTGCTGCTGCTGCTGCTGCTGCAGTGAAGTTGTGTGTGATGCACACATGGAACCAAGGAGCTGAATGTCCTTGTGGCTCAGGAAGATGGAAGAAGGCTTTATAGCTGCAAGTTTGGCTGTAATAAGCAATACTTAAGGACTTAGCATTTGTACATAAAGAAGTCTAATACCACGCCAATGTGACACACAAACTTCCCAAATCATAGAAAAATACTTCTCACAGGAGATAGTATCCACTGCACGAAAAAGTCTTATTTTGTTAGTGCTAATAAATGCAAACGATTTTTCTGTTGGTGGAGCACAGCTGGTTCTCAGTAACAGACCCAGTCCGATTTCCCCCCTCCAACTGCTCCAGGCTGGCAGTGTAAACACTCTGTAAAGCAAATCCAAATGCCAGGAGAGCATTGAGGCCTTTTAATATAAAAAAGATTCAGAACAAATTCTTCAGGAATCTACTGTCATTGTGATGGCTGTAAAACCTGAATCTGTGAGGTTTATTCACAAAAAAAAAAAGAAAAAAAATAGGTTAAGTTTCTCAAAGAACAGTTGTGTTTTAATTGTTCATGCTCAGACCAATCCAAAAAACATTGTAACAAAAGTCTCAACCCTAAATCTTTATTTTTTCATGGTTTCCCCTCAGGGCCTCTTTAAATAGCCAGCAGAAGAGTCACTTCCCAGTCAGTGCAGTTGGCACGCTGGCAAGTGTACTTAAAGTTTGCGTCTGATCAAGTTATGTGTATTGGATCTGAAACCAGTTAGTCAATTCTTTCAGGTCCCTAAGTGGCGATTTGTGGTAATGTCTACATCAATACTAACAGAGCGGTTTGCTAGCTGGTTTACGTAAAGCAAATGTCTGAAGGATGGAGGGGCTGCCTTTGAGGGTTCTCTCACTTAATGGAGATGAGGCTGCAAAGGAAACACACGGATACAGAAGAAATGCTGGTTTTAAAAAGGCCATCCTTCACCAAAACACACAGCCCAAAGGAGATGACAGGTGGGTATTGCCAGGCACATACACACCCCATTCTCAGCTCCTTCTTGACAGGCTTCTGCCATGAAGCCTTCCCACCTGTGCTGTTCAACCCAACTTGGCTCTCCTAGTCTTAGCACCGATAAGATACAGCTCTGCTGCATTCACTGAAATATTTATTATCATTATTATTATTATTGTTATTATTCCTTTCAAGCAACAATCCTGGTCCTCCCCTCTTGCATTTGGGACAATGCACATGAGCACACATTACAGCATGTAGTCTGTCAGTTTGATTTAGGGCCACAATCCTCCCCTGTGAAAACACATCTAAGAACTAGAATGTCAATCTTCATGAAAGGGAGGTGCCATTATTTCGCCACTTGCCTCCAGCCTAGCCAAGAATTTCAGAGATCATCAGTGGTTTTGGAAATTATCCTGTTATTTGCGATTATTACCCCAAATTTACTAGGGGCACAAAAAGGCAGTATCCCTTAGCACAAACTTGCATCCTGACCTTATCTGCAATGGTAAATTGTTCACAAAGGGTGACTTGGCTTTTATTCCAATGCTGTGCAGGGAAAAGATGGACTCCATGGACCTGCTCCATGCCCTTGGGCACATTGCAGCTTCCGTGCTCTGCTTCAGATTTAAAAATCCACTACTTCCACAGCAGCTATGTTCCAATTTACACTCTAAGTCATTTAAATATACTGCCTGAAGTGTAAAATCTGTGAACTGTCAGCAAACTTCAACTGTGCAAAAATTGCTGCTATTTATTATAATAAAGTGCTATATGCATAGCAAGAGGGCTTTGATAGGACAGATCTTGTCTCTGACAAAAATATGGAATAAATGATCTCCCAAGGTCTCCTTCAACCCCATTTCCCATGACTTTACAAAGACAAAGAGCAGAGTACCAACCCTAAGGACCGCATGTTCTGCAGATACTTAATTCCAGCGCTGCTGTTCTAGGGGCATCCGCCCCTTGGAAGCCTGCATAGGCAGCGGGAGCATGCAACCCCTCTTCTGCACCAGCATGGCAACAAGCTCACATGCTGCAAGTTTTCAAGGTGCTGACAGTAATTGAGATGCTCTTTCAGACTCTTATTTATACCATCTAAGACACAATTTCAAACAAACAATAAAAAAGCAGCAGAAAAACTGAAACCCAAACTTGAGTTGGCAAACTGCAACAAGAAAACATTTGGAAATCTATCAAATCTCTGTAACCTCAATTCTTCCACAAAAGGCAGAGAGGGTTTTAGAAGCATTGTTCAAGTTATTTTCAAACTACAGTTTCATTTTCTCCTACTAATCCTGCCCAACAATTGGTGATTCCCGAGGTTCATTCCAACCTATGATTCCATGAATTGCAAGCAGAACAAGTTATTTTGTGGGGGAAAGTAAGGCTAGAACAATTATTTATTTGAAGAATTTTTCTTCAGTAGGAAGACAGATCTTTTTTGATCGTAAATTGAATTTTTAATTTTAAAGCTTCAGTATACAGATTGGGAGCACACTGTAAATGCCACTTTCCAATGTATTTATGCTGTTGCTTTCAAACTTCACCAGGACTAGCACTGACACCCAGCCCTATACCCTAAGCCCTTGCACCTTACAAGCATGTATGAGAAAAATTCTCTTCCATAAACAGTTTCCTGCCCTTGTTTCTTCTGAAACTCCCATTAATTTAGGTGGGAGACCAAGCCAGACTTAGTAAGTCTGGGCTGTAAGGCAGGATCACAGGAGAGAAAGGGGAGATACAGAGACGTTTATTCAAGAGAAGGTACTGAGAGTATTTGTTTATGGTAAATACATTAAAAAAACTAGCATTACTTTTTTGCAGGCACTGTAACATGAGTGTGCATTATGTTTGCTATTGCTTCTGGGGTTAGCTTTTATTTTTGTGTTCATTTTTGTTGTTCTTTTTAGATCAAATAGAAAATGATTGGCAGGAATTCTGTAAAGCTGAAAGAATGCTCATTTATTTCCCACATTTTTCTCCTATATTTTCAGAGATTAGTGTGTATGATATTTTAACGTTATGGCATAAATATGCATGAGAGTGGGAGTTCTTCTTATATTTATACACTTGTAGCGTATGTACTAGTGATATCCATGTGATTAGAGACAAGGACCTGTGGTAAGATGCAGTTAACATACAAGCTTCTTTGGGGTGCAAGACTGCCAGGGTGAGCGTTACACTGGAAGGATTTGCCAGTCAAGCTTCTGTCACTTTGCCCAAGAGCTGAATTTTTGACTTGTCAAAAGAGAAAGTCTGTATTACCAACAGATGTGGCATTTTCTCCTTATGAAATAACACGATTGAGGACTTTTTAGAATAATTAAATATATTAATCTACATAAGAGACATTTAAAAATTAAAAAAAAACCAAATTTCAGTATTTTATCTGAGTCAGATTTACTGCCGGTCATGTAGTAGATATATGGGACAAAAAGCTACTTTATCAAACACTTAGAATATATATTAAAAGGAGAGGAATCATTGAACTGTAATATTCAAAATATGTGAAATAAAATCTAAAGGCTCATCTCAATTATCTCCATGAAATCTATGCAGATATCTGTATTTTTGCTAACAACATATGTGGCTTGGACAACACAAAAGATGGAAGCAAAAGTGGGATGTATGGGTTATTCTGGAACAAAGGAAATAGAGATAAAGTTACTGCAGAAATTCATACACATTTGTTCAGTCAAGCTTAGAGTCCATCACTATGAAGCACTGAATAACTTAAAGCCTCCATGGGCCCTCAGAAACCCTGCTGCCTGTCTCTCCCCAACAGGGCGATCGCAAGCAACTCCTCCCCAGCCCTGGGGTCAGACACCTCAAGGACATGCAGCTACAGGATGGAAAAGCTTCTTTATTCCAGAACTAAAAGAAACATCTGCAAATATCATGCTACAACTGCATTACCCTGACTTTTCTGGTTTGAATTCCTGAAAATGTGTGTAGTCTCAAGCACAGACAACTGCCATTTGCATTGGTTGCTCGCAATTCAAACACACACCCTTGTGAATACAAGTGACCAAAACCATGCTCATGTGCCCAGCCACTGTCGTTGCCCCTGGTACCCAGGAGCAGCCCCCATAGAGCTGGATTTCCCTGCTCCCCAGAAGACCTCAATCTCATAGATGTTGTGCATTAACCTGCCTCCCCATTCCTTCTTGCAGAAGGATGTATCCATTTTCCTAATTCAGGCCTTCTATCCATTCATAAACATGGGCAGGAATTCTTTCAAGCAATGAAATGACTAAAGACTGTCCTGAAGAGGAACAATAAAACACACTATCTACAAAAGTTAATGTGCTACTCAACAAAATAATTTGGTACTATAGGCAAACATGAGGAAGGACTGATCCTTTAGTAATGCATAGAGGCAACTGGATCAATTTGGGCCACTTCTTGGTGAAATTCTCGGGTGTTGCTACTGACAGGTTTACAGCATCTGTTAACAGCAGTGGGCTTTTGCCATGGTCATGGTACTGTGCTTAAAGAAAAGTGATGGGCATGCCGCAGAAATAGGAAGGAATTTAATGTCCTCACAGTAATTACTGCCTGGGACCAAATGTTACGACAAATCAGTGGCTCGGATCTGGACTGATGGGATGAAATTCAGTTCCTTCAAAATTGTAACCCTTCCAGCCATCCCTCAACACCTGGGCAAGAACAGACTCAAACCAATGTGTCTGACATGCTTTGACAAAAGGCAGAGAGCAAGAGCAGAGACAGCTCTGCCAAGACCTTGACATTGGCCTCTGTATTTCTGCCTGGAGAAATAGTACTGGAGGTAATGAACACATGCACAAGCTCATTCCCATGGACTGTGAAAAAATTCACTCATTTGCCCATTCTGTGGTGAGAATCATTCTCTCTCCCAAATACCTCATTAGCAAAGAGGGAAATAAAAAAAAAATAAAATAAAAAGAAAAGCAAAAAAGCATAAGTATTCTGCATAAGCATTCTTCAATTCAGAATTCAAGTATGGGTTAAAATGTAAACTAGCAAACAACAACAAATCAACAGAAAGAATTTTGATTATGGGGATTTCAAGGGTCTCTTCCTCTTGATATTCTTTCTGCCTCTGGAATAATGACTCTCTAATCCCTGGTAACACTCCTGTCTTTTCACTGGAGATGTGGACACTGGGGCCACTAGGAGGAGGAGAAGGAGGAGAGCACCAGCCTGACCTGCCCCTGGAGGCATTAGTCACAGGACAATTCAGAATGTCTTTGAGCAAAAAATTGCTTTTTCTTCTTTCTTTTAATAGTATAAGTCTGCCTGGGAGCATGTATACAGGCCACCTCCTTTCCCCAAACCAACCCAAAAGTGAAGGTGTTTATTATGGAAAAAAAATGAAGCTATGACTTAAACCAAAACCCTAAAAAAAAAAAATTGAGCCAAAAGTGCAAAATTAAATAACTAAACAGGGGAACTGGTCCAGCAGAAGACAAAGCAATGCACTAAACCACTTGGAGAGCAAAACAGGCCATCCGGCTCCACTGGTGGGAAGGAAATTCACTTGCTCGTATGTAGCTGGAGAGCATCTCATGGCCTTGCTGAGTGCTCTGCGTCTCTCCATGTCCCCATCAGGCAGTGCAGATGGGCTTCGGAGCGCAGCAGAGAGGGGGAACAGGCAGGTGGGTGGTGGGGATTGGGCTGGCTGAGGAGGGTGGCTCTCAATCTTTGGTTAATGTTTTTGGTAAGACATACGCTAAATTAAAAAAATCCCCCATTCATTCCTTTTGGGTCATATGAGGGAGCCACTGGCAAAGGTAATAATAGATGAAGCAAGAGAATGAGAGGGAGAGAGAGAGGGAGGGGAAAAAAGGGAGGGAAAAGCAAAAGGCTTTCTATTATTTGGGACACTGGTGATGCACACTGAAGCAGTTGGAAGATTAAATTAAGTATTATATCTGCTGACCCCATTGCCATGGTTACCGGACAGTGGAAAATATTAATCAAGCCAAGCCTTTTCAGCTGAAGATACCAGAAAAAAAATGCTAAATATAAATATATATGTACATATTTGCTGCTCTGCCATGCTAATGTGAGTGCCAGCAACCAAACCACCTGATATCAGTGAGATAAACAAATTTAAAATACCCTTGCCGCTCGAGAAGGCTAACATCAGTGTGGTGAGAGCAGTGCAGGGAATGGGAGCTGCAGCATGTTCACTCACTTTCCAGACCATTAAAAAAAGGAATTTCAATAAGGAATGGTAACATCTTGCTGGAGCCAAAGGGGTGTTTAGAGCTCTCTTCCTGTAAGGAACTAAAACCAGGGCAGCACCAGCCCAGGGACAGCAGAAGGGAGCAGAAGCCCCACACGAGTGCTGGTCTGCAGCTCAGCATGAGCCCCAGCAGCGCCAGCCCAGGAGCTGACCTTGCCGCAGCGCTGCCATAACACATCCAGACCACGCACTTCCCATGGGAAATTAAAACTATTCCTACCAACTCTGTCTTCACCTTCAAACTAGAAGCAGTGCTCTGAGGAAACCTGGCTGAAGTCTTGGTTTGCACATCAGGAAGTGCTCTTCATTTGTAAATTCTGTATCCATGACCTGCAGGTCTCTGCCTTCCTGTAAATGCACTGCAGACCCTCTTTGCTGGGTTTGTACAGACACACTCGCACTAAAAGGCAGTATGCAGGTATCTAAGGTGATAGTGAACAAACATTGCTGAGCTAGAAAGAGAAGAGAGTGTATTGTAATGTGCAGTAAACCTCTGAGTAAGTCCCCACCAGCAGCCTTCACCCAGATCTCATCCAGCATGGGCCCGAGTCAGTGATTTGCCAGTAACCTCATGAGCTTGTGGAAAGGGAGAAATGCAACCAAATGCCAAGCCTGTCAATAATCATCATAATACTGATGCTAAACTTCTATCACTATCATTAACTGTAAGCCTAAACTCAGAAATGCAAATAGCAACGCAAATAAATCTGTCCATTTCCATGCAGTAAATCACTGGCATAACTAAAAAGGGAATCTATCATTCTCTGCTTTAACTATATATTAAAAGAGAGATATATGTATGAATATAGTATTTTCTCCCAGCCTACATGTCCACTTTCACTTCATTGCCTTTGTCTTTATTTTACTGGTAAGTTTTATCCAGCTACTGCTGACTCGGGTAATTTTTCCTAAAGTAGTCAAAATACACAGAATACCGAGGTCACAACTTCACAATCTTCCCACATTGTGAGGTGCTAGAGAAGAGATCTTGGAACAAACTGAAGAATAAAAGAATAAATCACTAGCTCCAATGACAAAGCCAAGCACTTTAAACACATTTCAGATGGAAGCAATTAATACATTAATAAATGTACTTTACAACAGCTTCTCATAGAGCAATATATGTGGTATGTAGTAGATTAGCTTAAATGACAACCTCCAATGATTAAATATTTGGGTAACTCTGATGCAGTAGTACAAGTCAGCCACTTAACAGGAAAATTATGCATTTTGAATCTACCAGTGTTTTAGAGTATGTTGACAAATAAATAAAAAATTGTCTGACGTGTAGGGTTTAACAAGCAACTGGTACAGCCTTAAAAGAAGATATTCCATCAAGAAACCAAAACGCACAGAGTGGAATCTAAGAAAAATGGTTTCAGAAGCATGACCCACCACTGGAGACACCAACTGCAGTCATCATCCACACAAGTGCACTCTGCAGTTCCCAACGCATGGACGTGAGCCCCTACAGCCCCAGTTTACCTACAGACACATGGCCATAAGTCACCTTGCAGCAGCATTCTCCAAACCTAGCAGACTGAGCTCACAAATACAAATATGCATATAAAATATTTTATAGATTATACGAAACAAACGTTCTGGTTCATTTACAGTTCCGTAAAAACAGAGACAAATCTACTGAAGGCATAAACAAGTACATCTATTTCATTTTTAAGATGTTAATGAAGAATGAGATTGTTATTTGTTCATGGTCTATTTTGTGATTTTAGCCAATAGTTCTAGTGATAATTATCAACTGTTTATATTTAGATAAAAGCAGTCCATATGGCAACAGCAGAACAATCTGATGTTTAGATCCTCAGCTGCATGTTTTCCATAAATAACATGATTGAATAACTGTAACAAATTATTTCATCAGTCTAAAAGCAGATACCAATATATAACAACTAAGAAAGTAATTTAGTCATTATCTGCAAATAATAAATACCTTCCCAAGCACATTTAACACTTTAGAAAACACAAAAATATAAAAACACAGATATCAACCCATAAATGTTTACTTGAATGTATTGTAAAATTTAATTCTTAATTTCCCATGAATACACACAGGGAATCAGATGGGTTCTTATGATAACTAAAGGACCTGCACACATAAATGCTGTTATTTGATATGTTTGTATCTGAATCTTACCCTAATGTCATCCCCAGTCAAATTGCCCTACCAATTTTACAGACTGCAAACCTTACGAATGCCTCCCCTGAAAGGCACCAGGATTCTTGACTTGGGGACCCTCCTCAGGTTTGAAAATATATGCAACAATCAAACTAATGTCACTCCCACCTCTATAGCAACATTGCATGCAGTCAGAGAGGAAGACTTCAGCAACGCCTTGATCAGGATTGCCAGGCTGCACAGCCCTCTTCCTCTTCCTCACACAAAGGAACAACCCCAAAACCAAACCAGGCCGGGGGCAGCCACTCCTTCCCAGGGCGAAAATGATTGCGGCACAATGGCCAGCATGGACAGCTTAGGGCAGCTGTGTCATATAAATTGTCAGCAATGACCATAAGCACTCAGAGAAACAATTTAATTCCTCACTCCCGCCATCATGGGCTGATATATTCTTTCAAGGTCATTACCCAAGGCTAGGAGGGTCGCATGATTAACGAGTGACATGTCCAATGAGGGCGGCTGTGCCTGAGCAGGCCTTATATTAATTAGACACAAGCACTGAAAAATAAACGGTGCCTGGTAAGGAGGGGGCAATCTCAAACATCCCCAAACTCCAAATTCACTACCATGCTGCTTTTCCTTTGTAGTAAACTGCCACTTCATTGCAGAAATTCACAAGTAGAGACACAGAAGATGCTTCTTACCTTGTTTAAATCACTTGGGCTCTTGCCCCAAGTTTCCCTCAAGTCTTTTTTTTTATACTTTTCTTCCTCCTTGCTGCAATTCATGGACTTACACCACATGGAAGCACAAGAGCAAATTTAAAACTAATTTAAAACTAAAGTCATAAGGCTTACAGGTTTGTTGCAAGCACTTTCTGAGACCTAGAGCAGACACTAAAATATAACTGGCCCATCACCAAAACTTGATCAATTTAATGCCCAGCACCTCAAAAAAAAAAAAAAAAAAAGAAAAAGAAAAAGAAAAAATCCTAACAGGTTTGCAGATTGAATGATTTAATGAACTAAAAGCCCTTCTAACTCTCAGGTTAACCCTTAGGAGCTCAGGTGATGTACCAGAAACTAAGAGTCCTTCTAACTAAACTCTTCTGCCCTAGATGCCAGGCAGGTGTTCTTGACCACAGTCCTGCCTCTCCACAAAGAACAAAATTAAAATACCATTGATGAAACTTTGTTGATTTTCAGATACTTTCATCAATCAGAGATGACTCTCACCTTTAAATAAAAAAGCAACCAAAAAAAGCCCTGAACACTGGAACTGGGGCAGCTGACGTTAACAATACTCGAGATGAGATTCAGTCATCACAAAACACTTGTGCAGGTCATCAACGGATGAAATCCACCCACCTTCCTTCATCACTGCATCTCTAGAGAAGGTGAACAACCACAGAGGGAACAACCACATACTGCGATTCTAGGAAACACTCAAGTGCCAATATGCATTTTTAGAGCACTCTGAATGGTGAGTAGATGTCCAAATGCGACTTTGACGCACAATAACCAACTACAAATAAGGATCCCTTCAAAAATTCAGTTAAATTATTTTTTCTGCATCCACAATATTCAGCATTAATAGTGACTTTCATGTGAATACACTGTGGCTCTCACCAGCCCAGATGGGGCAATCCAAAAGGTTTCTTCTGTCCCCAGTCTTAGCACCAGCATCCTGTGTCTTCTATTGTTGCCAGTGACTGAGAAAGGAGGCTGCAGGGATGGTTTAAGTCCTGCCACCCCATGGGGCTCAGGCTCTGGTGAAGGAGTGTTGTATCCAGAATTCAAGAAGAATAGTACCACTATACTATGCAACCTTGCTTCTTGGCATTTATATATTTTCTGTAACAAAGGAAACGAAACCATTCTGAACATTTATCACACTTCTCTCAGGTGCTTTGACATTCCATAAAAACAGACAAGTATTACGCCATATTACAGGAGAAATAGCCAACTGAAGACTAACTGACTTGCAAGGATAAGCAAATAACAAACAATGCTAACAACAATAAATTGAGGCCACACAGCTAACCAGCTATATAAACTTTATATTTAAGAAATAAAGACCCTCTAATGGCTGTGGCTGTGACCTAAACTGCTCTACCATGATGCCCCTCTGAGGAAACACTGTAAATAGTACAGCTTCCCAAGCAGCCTGCAGCCCTCCCAGTACCATTGCTTCAGCTACATGCCACATTTTATAACCCGGCTTATTCTCAGAGCAAACTAGATGAATTTCTGCCATTTTCCTTCTCTGGTGGTGCATCCTGCCAGCTCCTTTCCCACCTACCATTTCACAGGCCTTCATTGCTCCCCAACCATGCACTTACACTTGAGCATGTTTGCAGTGCTCCTGCCTCTGCCTCTCTTGTTTGTGAGCAATAACGGGGCTCCTGAGAACCTCCAAGAAGGTCAGACTTTCTACAGCAGTGATCATCCTCTGATTAATGCCCCCACGACACATAGTGCTGCACACACCAGTCTCAGTCAGTCTCGGGATATCGAGCCTGCTGTGCCACACTGAACTGATTTGATGCTATTAAACCAAGAGAGATGCACTGTCAGCAAAGATGCAGCTCAGGACTATTGATTCTTATTATTTGTAGAAAATGTTTAAATTTAGATACCACTTCAACCACAGATTTCCCCACCAAACCCTGGAAATCCGTCTGCTCTTTCAAGAGTACAGCACATTAAATTACGCTTGCTTTATCTGTTCAAACAGAAAGAGGGACAACTGCTTAATTTTCGCCATATTCAGGTGCTGCTAACAGGGCTGTCTGACATTTATGAGTTAGCATAAAAGTACTTTAAATGAAGACAATGTACTCAGGACCTGCCTGAGCAAGAAGGACCTAATTTTCCAAGATTCTCTGCACTCACAGTTTCAAATTACCCAAATGAAGCCACCTCGACAGCTTTGCAAAATTACATTCAAGTGTTCTTGATGTTCAACTGTTTGTTCAGCCTACAGTACCATGATGCCTTCCAATTGCTCAGGTGAAGTACCAGAAACAGTGACAGCCTTCTGTATTTTACCTTACAGTGTTCACTAGACAGCACCTTCTCCTCAGTCACAGCCATGTTTTAGATGATGCAAACCACTCATCTAACTCACTGCAGAGCTCTGGACTGCAGGCAGCACACAGCTGAAGCACCCACATACTATTAGAAACTTGAATCTCTCCAATCCCCACCTACATACTCCAGGTTGGAGTGACCACCCCACACACGCGTCAGATAAGACCTTCATCCAGCAGCCTACTCACAGCATTGCCAGGCAGAGGCACATCTTTGGCTCCATGTATTGTGCCAGGAGGTTCTTGAAGCTGAGCTGGAAGTTCTGCGTTGCATGAGAGAGCAGCCAGACCTCAGAGTCACAGATGAAAGTGCTCTGAACTAATTACTGGGAGGTAACAATCCTTATCAACCCCCTGTAATTCAACATGCTGAGTTTTTTTCAGAACCCCCATTTTCTACTTTCAGTACATTATGACATAAAATAATCATAAAGAGTAAAAGTTAAATCTTAGCAGCAGCTTTTTTTAGGGCATCATTGGCATAATTACACTTGTTAGCTTGCCTTTATTCTAACTACACAGACTAAATAAAAAGACAAATCTCTTTGCCCTAGCCACAAACTGTTTGTCCATCACCTGCTTCTTATAATCTACCATCAAGGGTTCCTAGACAGTTTTGAAATTCCACCAACATGTTTGTGGGACACTTAGACAGAAATCACCCAAATCTGGAAGAGGGAATTTAGCCAAACAGCCAAATATTAGTGGCTGGGATGTTAATTGAACAAAGAAATAATTTATTTTTTAATCCAAACCAAAGTTTCAACTTACTTTCCAGCAGCATAATTCAGGCTGGTTTTCTTCTTTCTGAAAAAAAAGCCCCCATGACATTAGCACAAAGGAAGAAATTAAACACAAATGAAGGCTCGCTGGAAGTCAGGAGAAGGTTACAACAGCTCTAGTTATATATTCTCATCACCAAAGTATTCTGTGCCACCATTACACTTCTGCTCTACCACGATAATTCTCTTCACTGATACTTCTAAAATGCTTGCAGGCTAAAGGGAGTATTTTCCAGGTTGCCTCAGCATACTCATCCTGTCAACCCGTGCTCAGCACAGTTCACTGACAGTCTCTCTAGCTTCCCAGATTACCGGTAAAATTCCAACCAAATTTACCTTTGGCCCAAGACCAGCTACCATAGCCATGGGGTGATTATACAGCACAACACCAGCATCTGCAAACAGATGGAAAACAGGCAACCAAAGAAGTGAGTGATTTTAGAAAGCCACAATGAGGCAATGGGAAGGTAAGGAGAAGCTCAGCTCTTAGGGCGCCTCTGAAACAAGAGGAAGAGCAAAGGTGAAAACCAGTCAATGCTATTGCAAGCAAGTATCATTGCAACAGTGTAATGCCAGAAGAGATAACCATTCATACATAAGAATGTACACAGGGTTAAGGGTGTAGGAAATAAGTCCAAAGAGCTAAATATAAGTACTTATGGCAAGACTTTATAACAGTGAAGAAATGAGCACCCATGGTCAGAAAACCATGTGCTATCACCTGTACCTGGTTATGCACAGACAAGTCTCTTAAACGGTCTATTTTAACTATAAATAATTACAGCTTTATAGTGATAAATAAAATATGTACCATGTATAACAGTTACGTAGAATATACATCAGGAATAAATAATAACTATCAATAAACCCTTTTTATTGCATAAATAAATACTGTGAGCATTCCCTACTCCCTCCCCCCATCCTCCCACACCTGCAGCCTCTGGCTCTCCACTGCTGTTCATCACCTAAGGCAAATACTCTCTCCTTTTCCCTCTGTTTCTTCAAAACTCTGAACCAAGAGGAAGCACGAGAGCAACACCACAGGTCACAATATCAAAAGCTGGAGCTTTTACAGGTGTCCTCGATAACACAGGCAATAAAAGGCGGCAGCAGCCGAAGCAGAACCGCTGACCTTGTTTGATGCTGCACAGGAAAGGGAGACACAGGCACTGCCATGAGGAGCAAGCAATGCACCAGGTAAAAACATGAGCTTTTCTGCTTTCTTACACTAAATCTTGCTGAAGTCACTTCAGCACAAAATACATGCAAAAAAAAAGAAAAAATAAATAAAGATGTGGCTACTAATAACACAAAACATGGCGAAGCAAGATACATATTAGTGAAGCTGATGATGGGCCAAGCCCCACCATGCTCCATATCTCAGTGAAAGCAGAGCACAAGCTGCACAAAGGACTCCCAAACACCAGCCTTCCCTGGGGAACTCAGCCCAGGCCACAGTGGATTCCAGGACAGCAGCCCTAGCAGGCAGGTACCACCCCCCCCACAACACCTGCACACATGCACGCACACACACATGCACACATATGACAACACAGATCCCTTTGGACACACAAACAACAGCCAAAATACGTTACCCACCCATCAGGGCAGCCTTTACTGATATGAGGGGTTACCTTGATTTTGGCAGGCGCAAAGGCATGCTCTGGCCCTTCCTAATGGTATTTTTCTTTTCCCCAAGAGTCACCACAAGGAATTTGCCTTTAAAAATTCTTGGTATTTCCTTTACATAATTTTGATTTACAAAGAAACATGAAAACTTTTCCTGTATCTCATTCTCCAGTCCTGTATCTCTACAGTTACTATGCCTGTGAAAATGTCTATCATTTATGAATGCTACATTAACCCTCCACCCTTTTCATGATATAGGGAGAAGGTTTATGACTTAGAACTGGTAACACTGTTTGATAGTTCTCTATACTGAAATTACTGCAGTTTTGTCCCTTCCTAGGAAGATGTCCATAAATTGCACCATCTTGGAAATCTAGTGGGAAGAATTGGGGCTAAATCCAACTTGTTTTAGTCAGGTATGTGTGTGAATACTGAGGAGGCAGAAAAAAGACTGCCATCATAAGGCTCAGTCTCACACAGCCAGACAGTTCTCTGCTAATTTCAGGACAAACATCCTTTTATGATGGCAGACTGCGGGAGAAGGGAGAAGTCTGGGTGTCTCCTTGCCTCTTGTTCTTTCTCCTCATCAGAGATTTTCTCCATTGCTTTATTTTCTGGGACAATTTCTACCATCTCAAGAAAGACACGTTTCCAAGGATACTTTATTTTTCCCTCTCTGCCACCCAATCCATATATAAAGGCTTCAAGGCAAGCTCTTCAGTGCTAGCACTGCCTCTGTCCTGCTGAAACACCGCTAGCAGACCTAGTCCAAGTCTTTTAGCATTTTCCTCCTCACATACTAAGATCAGCTTGGATTTAGAATGAGTTATGGTGAAGGCAGAGCAGTTGGCACTATTTGAAAGATCTGCATGTACTAAGTGATGTGTGTACCACATGCGGGTGCGCATATGTGATCCACGGATGTGATACAGGACCACATGTTTGCTGTATGCTCCCAACCCACGCTGTAAACAGGTAGAGCTCACACACACTCAGAGCAATTCCACCCGCACACATATATTTCTGTATCTGAATGCATTAGAACTGCTTTGGATTAATTTATCAAGTACCTATATACTGAAGACCTTCAGATGCAGGCTCTGCAAAGCCCTGCAAGAAAAGATGGGACAGCCATTTTGAGTGGTGGCTTTTCAGCACCAGCATCATCACAAACAATATCCTCTGGTGTGACATGAAGCAAAGGCCAACATTAATTAGAAATGCCAGAAAAGAAAGATTCCGCCACTCCCATTCCAGTCATTCCCTCCCAGTAACCTCCAGTTCCTGTGCACTCAGGAAGGGTGGACACACCTCAGGGCACTGCCAGGGAGGCTTTTTAATGAAAATCTGACTCTCCTACTATTTTTAACATGTCCCACATGTATTAGAGGACTATTTACGCTATATCTATTTAAGTGCATGTGAGTTTATGTGTTAATGCCTGCTCACATACAGGATAAAAAAAACCACAGCACAGTTATTCAAGCACATGTAAATACAGACAGAATCCTATTTATTTGGCAGACCACACAAAGGCTAAGAAATGAAAAATGCACTCACACACTCTGACACCCTGGCCGAGTGTATGCATGAGAGCTCTCATGGTAGGGACGGAAGGCTGGCTTTTGGCTCCCTCTCTCTCACTCTCCCCTTTCTGTTAAGAAGACACTTTGAGTGCAGGGATTGCTCACAGTCTGGCTGTGTGATCCATATGCAGGACTTGTAATATGCCTACTATTTCCCACTCTCTCCCTCTCTCCCCCCCCCCCCGTCAAACCTCCCCCCACACCATCCTTCTTGTTCTCACGTTCAGTGGTTATTTTAGCTTAATGTGGTGATATCACAGCCCTCTTAGTGAGATAAAGCCCTTGCTGTGAATGCAGAATACAGCTCTACTGATCACTTCCAAAGGATGGGATTTAGCAGGGTCGGATCTTTAATGCTCATCCCTGGAGCAGAAGATGCTGTGTTGTGGTGCAGCTCCGCGCAGGTTTCTCTGTGAGCTTGCACATCCCTGCTGCAGCATGCAGGTGATGGCATCATGCCTTACTCTGTGAACTGGGAAACCTGGGAGAGACACTTCTAATAAGTTCACTCATTTCAGAACAGCGAAGGAGAACAGCTACATACCTGCCTGTGACAGTAACTTGAATTTGGTGGGGTTTGAATGCAAAGACTGGAGAGAGATGGTTCTTGGCTAAAGAGGTAGATGGAGCGCTGGAAGACATCTCTGTTTTCAGCATCACGAGAGTATCCAAAACCATGCTTTGTATTCAAATGAAAAAACCTTGTGAACTTTTAAAGTTGCCCAAAAAACCCTCTACAACTTCTCATTTATCTGTAATTCATCCAGTTTCATATCAGATTTGCTACAGCCTCAACAGTTTGTATAATTTTGTTATGCATTCTCCTAAAATGGGAAACAAAGAAATAGCAGATGATAGTACAAAAACTTCACAGTAAACCAGATAAGAAATGCAGGAGGAGAATAATGCAGTCAAATAAGCTTTCCTTTATTAATAACTGTGCCCTGAGGTCTACAGGCATAATCCCAAAACCTAAATTATCTTAAATCATGAGGATACTAATAAAGACAGCTTGGGACAGCAGACGGGGTCTGTGATTTCAAGGGGTTTGTAGACCATGTATATATGATTAACATTTCTGTGCTAAGGTTTATTACTTCATTATAATATTTTCTATCATAAATGAATAGGTAAAACACCTGGCTATTAAATATAAACCTATCCTTCAGGATGATCAGATTATCATTTGAAGTTAAAATCTTTCATAATTTTTAATAATGCATAACAAATAAGATTATTTATGCAATTTCTTCAGTCTGCTTGCAGGGCCCATGACTACATATAGCCTCCTCTCTTGAAAAGGCTGGGCTGCAGGGGGGTGCACTGACTGCTCCCCCTCTGCCTCAAATCCCAAGGACAAGGGATGCTCCTGGCAGCCCAGCTCCATTCTGGAGCATGGGGTAATTAGCAGCACACAGGAGTTACCAGCCGTGGCGATGCAGAGGAATCAGGGGCAGGCTGATGGGAAAGTCAAGTGGAGGCCTGGCTGTCTGAAACCTCTTCAATAGATCTGTAGTCTGGACTTGAACCCTGCCCTCTCACCTTGGGGTCCCATATTTCTTCCCCCACACCCTCCTGCCTGCGACTGCATTGTTGGTGAAGGGCCGTGGTGACTCCCGGCCACCTCCCAGCCTGCAGTGAGGGGCAGGGGGAGGAAGACATGAGGAGGCAGTGAAGGGGGGGAAGAAGGGTCTCTGACTTCCTCACAGGTAATTAAAGGAACTGTTTTCAAGGTTGCATGGGCGAAAGACAATCCGGCCTAATGAAGCATCGATCGCCCACACCAGGGTAGGCAGAAGCTGACATTCACTCAGAGGTTCCTCCAGCCGATGGAAAACTGAGCCGGGAATCCTCTGCCCTGTTCAGCACTGCCAGTGACCTGCCCTAGGGAACGCTGAGTTTGCTCTAAATGGACATTCATTCTGTAATTACCCAAACCTGTGTGCCGGATGGGATAAAATTAATAATTAGAGAGGCAAATTATTTTTGTGGTGGGTCTTTCTGTTTCTCTTCTTTGGGGTAAATGTTCTTCATCATTCACATTATAACCCCGCCAATCAGCGCTGACAGTGCTGGATGTGTGAGGTCAGTTATGGAGATGCAGAAAATTATGGGGGATTGGCAGGGATGTTTTTGTCAATTTGTAAGCAAAACCCTGTGTTATTGCCAGGTTTTCATCTTTTCATCACTGTCAGCCTGTGCCAGCACAAGGTATCTAAGAGCAAAATCATCTCAGAGGCTGCTGGAAAATTAACAGGGGAAGATTAAAAATATATTAAAAATATTTTCATGTAAAATAAAAAAAGGAAAAAGGTACTTACATTAAAAAAAATTAAGCCAATTAATCCCCCTGGAAATGCTGACATATCAAGCTCGCTGCTCACCCTAGCCAGGCATCCACTCTCCCACTCAGAAGCTGAGCAGCTCCGCAGCATCACGCTTGCCGGGCTCCCAAACCTGCCCACGCCTCACCCAGACCCTTTCTTCTGTCCCAAACGTTTGCATTTGCAGGACGTCTGAATGGTAATAAAAGGTCCAGGAAATGATAGTTGTGCCAAGTAAATTGGGGTGAATGCTGGGGGAGGGGAGGACAGATCGATTGTGAAACAACTTGCACATTATCTGGGAAGGATTTGCTCGTGGTCCTGTGCTGCTTCGTGTTACAAGAGGCCCCGCACTCAACAATAGTGTGTCCCCTCGGAGGGGAAAACACAAAGGGAATTTGCTCTGATTCAATCCACACAGTGAGGCCCCTCTGGGGCTAAAGAGGGTCACTTTTACCCTGGCTAAAAATAAAGAAAAAAGATTTTTTTTTCCCTCTCTCACAAACACATGCATACACACATACACACGATCCTGTTGGAGAAAGCAGCCTCCCTCCACTTGATGAGATGCTTAAAAATCATGAGCCTCCTCTCTCATTTTTTCCATTTAGACTTTAGCATTTGTCAGAATTTACTTAAAAAAAAAAAAAAAAAAAGAAGAAAACAAATTTAAACAAGTAGAATGTGATCAAAGAGTGGCCAAATGGCCTCTTTCTTTTATTCCCTCTACTTGTATAACAAGTGCCTCGGCCAGGGGACTGCTGCAGCCCTGGCCCCTAATAACAAAGGAGGGGACACCGTTAGAGCACAGAGCTGTAAACTGAATTTTAAAGGGCACAAGAGAGCCTCAGTATAGGGCTCTGCTGTATTTGGCTATATTTTTTTTCAAAACAGCAGTTAGAGTTCTAATCCTAAATTTTTTCATCTAGAAACAGGTCAGTGCAGAAGGGTGGAAATTGTGCTCAACACCTGCTGAAATTACAGGGAAAAAAGAAAGTTTTTCCTAAATTGGTTAAAATGTAGCTCAGCAGATTCTATCTGCATTAATTTGGCTGAACAAGAAGATACTGCTGAGGACTAACTCTGACTACAGCAGTCCCAAGTTCCCAGATTGGCACAGCTCAGCCCAAACAATGGCTGCTTCCTATTCACCTTAACCCAGCTTTTCAAAAGAACATCCCCAGAAATGCAAAGCGTCAGCGGGAAATGGCAATTTTATGAATCCTAATCAATCAAAGGGCTTATTAACTCAATGTGAAGCCAGATTAAAATCTTTAATTATAAATCGTGCTAAAAGGAAAAACAAAATGTACTTATAGTACATTGAAAATTCCGGATATTAACATAGTTGCCATTATCTCTCTCAATATTACATTTCCCCTCCCTGCCTTGCAACATGCTCACCTTTCTCTGTTCCTAAAGAACAGAACTGTGGAGCAAACTCATTTTTCTCCTTCCCCGGCTTATTAAAACGTATTCTCCCTCCCTACACCTCGGGCTCTGCGGTGGGGGCAAGAGAAGCCCTGCTTCATCGCGCAGGCAGCAGCCAGGGCAGTGGTTCTTTATTAAGTGGGCCGAGTCTGAGTTACTGATTGTTTTTTTTGGGGGCCACAATCAAACATGAAGCATTTGTGCTAATGAAAACGGCGTGCATGTCTGTGCCGGCACGGGTGATTGGCAGGGCTGCAGATTGCGAGCCACGGGAAGGGCCCTCGCTGCGAGCGCCGGCGTGAGCGGGGCCGAGGGTGCTTTTTTATCAGGCAGACATTTGGGAAATGACCACGGCAAATGTAATCACAGTTGGATGGGAGGGGTGGGGGTGCGGGTGAGGGCGAGCACAGAATGAGAGTCGCATGTTTTATTTATTTGTTCAAAGTCACGGTCATCCCATTGTGTGTCCCTCTCCGTGCCTGTCATCTCCTGCCCCTCCAGCCCCACCCCCAAAGCCCCAGCCCCACCGGCAGAATGCAGCTCGGGGCTATCATAAAACACACCCAACTTCTCCAGAGCCCAGCATTTGCCTGGAAAATGGCTTATTTTCTCTTTGGAATATTAGCATTGACAGAACAGGCTTTAACGATGTTGTTAAGCGAGATACTCCCTGCACATGCACAGCGCTCCCTTCTTCAGCAGGTTACTTGCTGCCTGGCACAACACACTTACTCCTCCTGCCCCCCAGTTATGGGTTTGCATCTGAAACTAGAGGTCTTTTTTGCACAGAATTTATTTTTCAAAGGCGAATGAAATTTCATTTGGAAAAGAGATACTACAGGACACACATTGTGATTCTAGGTCACTTCATTTTTTTTTATACATAATTCCTATTTTCCTTTCTGCTGCTTTTCTCCCAGCACATTGCTTCCCTGGGATTTAGTTCTTCAGCACTCCCCAAATGAAGAGCACCTTTGATAAGTGGGATTTTTCAGATTTGCTTCAGTTTTGTGACTGCACGCAACTGAAACCCTGAAAGGTGTTTCCTGTCTGTAAAACTTAAGGAAAAGCCAGCTGGCTAATTTGAAAGACAATTCTAATTTCAAAAAATGCGACCTTGATTTTATATTTTGCAAATGACTGTTTGACTCCAAAATGGTCTTAAAAGAGGATTTCACACCTGTGAGAGGGTAGTCACCTCCTCTGCTCTCTAACTGCTGCCTGGTAGCTCTGCACAGTGTCCTGAATTCCCACTGCCAACCACAGACACCACAGATTCCCTGCCCACTGTTTTCCAGCGCATCCTGGAAGAGGAAAGGGCCATCCCCACATGTGCTCGCCGGGATCCTTGCCCACCTCAGGCAGGGTAAATAATCCAGAATAATGCTTTGGAAAAGGTGACCACCACCTGTCTGCAAACTGAGCCCAGGGACTCAGAAATGGTAGAGCTTGGGAACACCATAAAGAGAATTTACAAAATATAATCCGTGGCACTGAACCTTTCTGTGACTGAACTGCGTTTCTCACATTTGTAGGGTTTTCCCACAAATACCTCCTTGCGCACACACTTTGTGTTTTGGCTCTCGAACTGAATATTTATGTTCTATGCCATATCCACAGAATACTAGATTTTTTTTTTTTTTTTTTTTTTTTTGCAAATAAATGCTACATATGTTTCTTGGCTGAAAACACTGACGCACAAACATTTCTAGAATTTATTTAAAACCTGAAATACTATGCCACAGCAATATATTCATTTGAAGATGACCATTAGACCTAATAAACAGGATAAGGGAGGCACAGATCTCATCCTTTTCAGCTCTCGCAACTGCCTTTCAGTAAATTCAGAAAAGATCCTTTGTGCCCAAGTTGCTTTTCATTTCATTGCTTTTAAATTTGTTCTGCTTGACTTTTGACACTTTAGAGGCTTAGCCCTTTTTAAGTACAATAATATAATAAATATTTGTGTTGCCAAAGAAAAAGTGAATCTGTTGTTAGTGTTAGGATGTAAGTGTAGCAGGACCCCTTTTTCATTCGTTTGCTATAAATAATTCACACAACTATGTGCATTTTATAAACATAATCTTTAGGAAACTGATACTATCAACCATTTTTGAGACAACACTCAGAAACATATACATATGCACAAAGTATTTACCACAGTGTATTTGAAACTATAAACAAAAAAAAATTGTTAATGAAAGCAGAAAAATAAGATATTTTATGTAAACAATTATGTTAATACAAAGTGTTTTCAGACTTATTTATACAAATTAGTCATCTGAATGACAAAAAGCTTTGACAAACTACACCTATCAAAAATTATATTTTTTGGTTCATTTGCCCTTGCAACTTCCATCTTTAGCTTGCCTTGGAAAAAGAAGGCCGATTCAGAATCTCACCTGCTATCTGTTAACACAGGAACAAGCCTAGTCATATGCATTTTCCTTTACTTATATGTTAAAAAGTGTTTTCTTGGTTTTTTTACAAAATATTTAAAGAAATCGTTTTTTTTTTTTAAAAAAAGTTTAAAAATTAAACAAATTAAACCTGTTTTAATGCAAAATTGTTTTCCCTAAAATATTTGTGGGCAGTAAGCTTGCTTTGATTAAGAAAAAAAATCATCATGTTCTTAAGTAAGCAATTTAATATGCAGAAAATATCTTTTTATTTTCCAACAGAAAACACTTTAAAATCACTCAGAAGATAAATGATATCTTCAAGAGGAATATGAAAAACACTGATCAGGAGCTACCTAAAGCTCCACATCTGCGCTTCTTGTACTTTTTGCAATCGTTCTCATTTTAGGATGTGAAGTGTTCCTATTTTGTTACTGCTAATGAAACTAAATTTTCTTGTAGTGTAAGAAATTACAAACTGGGAAAGCTTTATATTACATATAAATTTTAATCATAAAATTTCAAACAAACTATTTTTACTGTTTTAAATGCTCTTTTCCATGTTTGGGACTGTTCTGTTTTGCAGCCCTGCAGTGTCTGTACGAATTCTGTTATTCCCAAGAACAACAAAACCCCATTTATATTAACAGATGTTTTTACATGTGGTAGCATGATTGGAGACAAAAAGGCTCTGCAGCACAAGGAGTTCCCAACCATTTAATCTGGATTATTCCACTCTGTGTTTGCCCCACAAGCTGGACTTTTTGGGAGTGTTGTGGGCCAAGAGCACCTTCTCAAGCTCTCTGGCCCAATTAGACTTGTCTCTGGACTCTGGCTCAGGCTCAGACTCTCTGTTGGGGTAAAACCATTTATCTTTATCGTTCCCTGGCGGTGGGAGGCTGGGGGAGGCCTTCGCTTTGCCTGTTGTCAGCGGGCATTGATCAACCCTTGCTGGCTGGTGGCGGATGCAAGGGCAGGTCCCCCAGGAGCCCTTCGGGGCTGGGCTGTGTCCAGGAGAGCTGTATTAAGTTGTGATCCGAGTGACTGCTCATTGAGGGAAACGGGTATTGGCGTCCCCATCAGCCGGAGACACCCTGGGTAACACTTAAACAAGTCCACTCTGTTAATGTCAGGCCACTGGGGACACATTTAGCCTCTCTGCTGACCATTAGACCCCTTGATGGAGTGGACAATAAACCTGACAGGACAGGCTGGACACTGCTCCTGAGCCAGTCTTACAGCATGCCGCGGACTGCCCACACCTACAGCCGCCCAAAATGGACCCAGGGCCACCCTCAGAGAAAATGCCACAGGGGAACAACTGCCTAAAACCACTCCAGGCCATGAGACAAAGCAGAACAGGGAAGGGAAATGCTGGAATTGTCATGTTTTGCTTTAATTTCTTTCTTCCAAGTGCCTTTTCTACAGGCTGGACATTTTGGAACCCATTTCTTAACTGCCTTCTACAAGAAAATAAAATGGTTCTTACTGTAGAAAGAAGGGAATTTGTGTAGTTAACTATACTTTGGTTACAACACTTTGAAGGCAGCTTACATGAGTGGTATATTTCATGCCACATTCTTCAAAAAGAGAATAATCAAAATGGTAAAACAGTAAAAATAGCTGTCCTTTTCCACCCAGAGAACAACTTTTTTTGGGGAAAAATCAAATTTCAAAGTATTGATTCTGTATTCATCAATCAAAAAAAAAAATTAATAGGAAATCCAACCTTATCTGTTTTCAGAGGAAGTGTTGATAATTGTATTTGTATTATTTAAAGAAATTATATTTAATTTTTTCGTTAACCTATGAGCGGGCTAGTATTTACTCTTTTAAGTTTCTGCCAGTAAAAAGAGCCCTGGGTTTGACAGAGCAAATTTTCCAGCATTTGGAAGCTTTTATCCCAATTTTTACACCTTATCTCTTTTCCTCTAGAGAATTAATTGGTATTGCATTAAACCAGAAAATGGTATAGAATTTTAAACAGTCCACACAACTGGAAAACTGACAGGTCATTAAAAGCTCTACTGGAAAGAAACTTCATTCTAAAAATTTCGGGGTTAACGTACAATATACAAGCACATATATATTTACACATATACATTTGCTCATATACAAAGCAAGTTAACAGCACCTAAGTAATTAATCTGAAATTAACTAAAAATAAAACCTACATTTTAATATTAAGTACTTAATCAAAGATAATAAAACCACTGAGATTTGCTTTTAACCTGATAGTCAACAAAAAGCAACACAGCTAAAGAAGATGTAAGTATAATCCCGATTATTCAGATAGGGTTTAGGTTTTCAGTCAAATCTCACAAGCTTTTCACAAAGAACACACGCTTTTTGTCACTAATGCATTTTCTAATCCGTGTAACTTCCGCAAATTTAAAGATGTATTATTAAAACCATTTAAAAAGACACAACAGTTTTGTGGCACGTTTCTTACTAACTTGGTGAATGTTGTATTTGTAGGACTCTGAAAACAAAAGGGTTTTTTCCTGCCACCCATGTGATAGTGTTTGCAAACTGATTTCTGCATTTATTCAAACTGAGCCTCTCACACCTGCAGTCTGGAAGATGCCCTCTTAGAAACACAGGTGACAATCCTTCTGGATTTTATTTTTTTAACTTTTCATTGTGATTACAAGGATATATAAAATTAAGGCAATTGACAATTATTATTTTTCCCTGTAGTACCTGTTATTTTAAGACAAATAAATTGTCCAGTATTCTCCATGACTGCATGCTCACAAGGCACAAGTGTATGCAATCTCTAGGTAAGTAATAATTCAGTATATCAGAAGGTGAAAATTAAAAACAGAGTAGTAAAAAAAAAAAAAAAAAAAAAAAAAAAGTCCTACTCTTGCAGAAAGCCTCCTTCCCCAGTAAAATGTAGCGGCTCTTGCGTATCATGGCTGGAATGCCGTGGCTTTCCCTGGGCCTGCAGATGCAGAATCCCCATGTCAAAGGGGGGCCAGCATCATCGCCTGGAGCCTCACCCATAGCTCTTCTTTGTGCTCCATGCCTCTCATCTTTTCTCTCTGCATTTCCATTTCAAGCAAGTGCACAGGGATAGCAGCACAGATCAATTGAGACATTGGATATTTAGTAATACAATCAGCGTATATTTTATAAATATTTTCATTTAGTAAAAGCACAACATAGCCTTCCTAAATGAGAAACACAAAAGCTCCTCAGTATGTGACTCACAGCCACTCCTCACCTTACCCTTTGGTTCACAAGTTTTCCTCAAAGCTTGTGTGAGAATTTCTGACTTTGCATCCTTCACATAGTTCATTCACTGCTTCCTAACATGGTTCTTGACCTGCAAGTCATCTGTGGGCACCAAAGGGTGTCACAGTGCACTCATCACTGCTTTTGGGCCAGCTGGGACACCAGGCAGGGCCCTGTTCTTCCCCCTGGCTCAACATTGGAGACACTGCCCCATGCAAAGAGTGACAACTCACAGGCCTGATCAGCAGAGGGAAAATCACAGCAAAACTCTGAACCCTGCACTGATTGCAGATCAGTGGTATACAAGGAGTTTGTGTACTCTGGGGCAGAATTGTTCCCTTTGTGGGCACACCTGAGTCACGCAGGCACTGAAGTCTTTGGAGAAGCCACTGTTCCCATTGCCATTACACTTGTTGTGTAACACAAAATGCAACAGCTACACACTTTCTGAGCCTAGTGACCTCAGATACCCGCCTCAAAAGGTCTGAAATGCTGCAGAGCCAAAATAGAATTCTGTATTTGAATAAACAGTAGATGATCTCCATTATACCTACCACAAAATGATGAAGATAAAATTCACAGATTTAACTTGACATAACTGAACTTTTGAATTGACACAGAAATTATATTACAACAATCTTTTAGGCTGCTCTGTGCTACTCGTTTTACATATTACAAAATCATTACCTTTGAAAAAGAGACACTGTGAAAAAAGCAGGGATTAAGAAAAAATCTCTAATTGCACTTCATATAGAAGGAGCACAGAGGAAAAATGTTTTTAAATACATAATAAGATCCTAAAAGTTGCATCAACGCGATCAATATTTTTATGTCCACCAATTATGCATGTTCCAGAGGAAACCCCTTCTCTCCACAATGTAAAGCTGCTTCTCATGCCTAGCGTTAGGGTTAGAAGCAGAAATTGTGAAAGAGAAACCTGAAAGGATAAACATCACGTTATGGCAGAGGGGAAGACATCCCGGGAGGAGCTCGCAGCACAGCAGGGGGCAGCTCCATAGCTCTGCTCCCTTCACTGGTCCCACATATATATCCCCTCACCATGATTCTGTATAAACTTGCCATTTCTGTACATTAATAATGCCCCAGAATACTCTTTTACTTCCCCTTTTGTGTCTTTTCACATGGTGTATAAATTCATATATAATGACTCCATTGTTGTTAATTGCAAGTTTCCTTAATGATACTTAACTTGCTTGCTTCTTGTTCATTTTATCTTTTACAAATCACCTGCATGGTCATCTGTTATCATTTTTGCCAAGTGCTTTCATGCTAAGCAGCAAGGTCACTGCAAAACCTCTATTGATTTTCTTCCTAAATATCCAACTGTACAAATGCATATTTTATCAGCGGTTCTGAAGTCATCCCTAAGAGCTAACGTAAACACAAACCAATCCAGTTGCAAAAGCCTTTGGAACATGGAGTTGGAGATGGACTTCTGGAGATTCCTGCTGGAAAAATAATGGCTGGTTAACCCTTTGGTTGCTAATGCGGAAGTCAGTTTAGCAGCTGTGGCTCTGAGCTGGGCACTTGGGAGAACCATCACTGCAGTACAATGACATTTATCTCATGAACGTGTTCAAATACGCTCTATTTTGCTTGGTTGATTAATTTTAGCATCCAAACATACCTTTCACTATTTCAACCCAGTGATTCAATATTCTTGCTTTGAAATATATCAAACGCAAATTTCCCAAAATTATCACCCCAAACTACAATCTCTTAGCAATCAAGATAAGTATCTATAATCGCCCTCCACTGATAGGGAGCCTGGCCTAACAGCCCTTATATTCAGCACAGAGTTGAAATGCCAGGCCTGGAGCTCACCAGAAGAATGCCCTGCTAGGTCAGGAATTTCATGTTGTTAAATTATTTATTATCTTTTTTCCAAGAATGACAGAGTTCCTTTTGCAGCTGAATAAGGACCAGTTCTCTCCCAAAGACTGTGAGCAACAGAGATTCTTGGGTAAAACCAGAATTTCTTTTTTCTTATCTTGGTGCTGAAACACTTAAATTGAGATTACAAGAAAAACAAACAGTATGGATGGCTAGGAAAAGTGATTCAGCACAGGACTGTGCTTCAGACATACATTTGTAAGAAACCAAGTTTGAATCCTTGCACGAGATGTAGTCCTAGAGAAAAATGCATGCAGGCAACAGGGAGTTAAGTAAATAATTTTTTCTTTTCTTTGTCGATGTGCTTAGTTCTCTTCCTGCCAAGACTCATTTCACTCTGCTATCTTGTGAGAGACACATATGGTGCAGCGAAATTGCCATCCAAGAAAGCATGTCCCAGCCTGTTGAGACATCATCAAATAAGATTAAAGCAAAGTAAAAATAAAAAGATAGAACGATTTTTTTTCTTTTTCTTGCACAGAGAACATCTGATGAAAGTCACTGGGATACTTGAATGCTTCTAAAGGTTTTGCAACCATTTCTTTACTTTGCTTGGTTAAGAAAAAGGTAGAAATAACAAGCCAGTGTCTCCTTTTTCTTCTTCAAGTTAGTGAAAAGATGTTTTTCATAATAAAACTGATGTATGTGAATAAAATACAATATTGCCTTCTGTGCTTCTGTGGAAACAGCACTTAATCACCCAAAAATACCACTGAAGTTCTTTGTTGGTTGCCTCTCCACCAGCATCCCTGACTTCGGCATGCAAAAAATCTCTTGGGGCACAAGACAGATGAATTAACCTACTGATCTACTCCACAAAAATGTCCAAGTTCCCTCCCAAACAGCATATTCAGGCATCTTTCTTGCTACCAGCTGCTGTGCCAAAATTACAATTCATCACCTGCAAAGAACAGAAATCCAAGTGCAGTGTAAGTGTGAAACTCCTTGTTACACAGGCCTTGAGATGCTGGTGAGGATGAGGAGGACTTTACTGGTTCTGGAGGACTTCACTGGTCCTTTCCCTACAAGGTTTTTCCAGTATCCATATTTTAAAGAAACAGGACTCAGTAAAAAAATCCTTCTTGCTCTTGCACATGGTCCTTACAAAAAGACATGGGACCAGAGTGGAAATGCTATGATGGTTTATGCTGTTACATCAACCGGAATTGCTGAGAAGCAACTTTCCAGCTACTCTTCACTGCCTTGAAGTCAGACTCTAGAAATATTTCAGGCTTACTGTACACCTCCCACCAGGAGAGCACCAGCAAATACAACACATACGGTATGTTCTATAAGTAAATAAACAGAAGTCTGCTCAAGGTCAAAAAGAAATCACAAGCAATAGAAGGAAGCCAGAATCAAATTTTCTCTTCTTATGAGAAAAGCTGAAGGGGAGCTTCTTATCTATGCAAAATAATCTGCAAAATGGGGTTCAACTACAGAAACAGGAGTGTATTTTGTGTATTTCTTTGCTAACCTCTCCAGTTAGAGACTGTGTTTCCAGCTCTTATTTCTAGCACATAGCCCTCACTGGACTACAGGAAAGCAACAATGCATCAGTAGCAGAGATTATCCCTGGCCTTAATAAGCTGTTGTTGGCTTTCATAACAACTGCAGCCTAGGACGAGTCACACTGAGCTCAAAGACAATCTTACCAATAGCCTGGAGCAAGGATTATAGAAACAAGAAGCCAAAGGGGGTGGAAGGGAGCAAAAATCCCAAGAAACAGGGGCTAATGTAAAATCGTTTACATATTAACCTTCTTCCCTTCTGACAGTGGTCAAGTTCTGATTCAAAATACAAATTATCTCCAATTACTTCAAAAGAGGCAGTCACAGAGCTGTCACTTAACCTTCACCATCTGTTTGGCTCAGAAGAAAGCTGTACAGCCTGCCACTTTGACCTCATCTTTCTCTTCCCACACTGGACAGGCACCAAAAGAAAAGATGGCTTATTGTTCTCCAGAGAAAACCCCTGCCCTTGGGGAGCTGGGGCCTGAGGGTGCTAGGGGGCGGAGGCAGAGCTTCAGGAGGTGACTTCATCCAACTCTTCAGGGGGAGGCAGTGGTTGTTTTGGGAGGATGAGCTCGCAAAACATTCCTCAC
The DNA here is from genome assembly GCA_017639245.1 of Myiopsitta monachus. Classification (NCBI taxonomy): domain Eukaryota; kingdom Metazoa; phylum Chordata; class Aves; order Psittaciformes; family Psittacidae; genus Myiopsitta; species Myiopsitta monachus. Next base: position 103,573,672 of record CM029941.1, on the reverse strand, counting down.
TCCTCTTACCAGTCATCTCCAGACATAAGGTTTGTTTAAAAGTGGAGCCTCTCTGCAGAAAGCTGTTGCTTGCTAAACCACAGGGGTGAGTGAAAACAGCAGAAACTGATTCATAGTGTATTCAGGCTTAGAGATTTTTGAAAATCTAGTAGCCAGATGGACATAGAAAAACAGTAGCTATTTAAGATGTCAAAGGGAAAACACATCCTGGAAAATTAAATGCCTTTCTAGGAAAAATAGTCACACAAAATGTTTGGGAAAAGAAAGTAAAACAAACCCAAAACGAACCAACCAAACCCTAATAAACCAACTAAAACTCCAAATACAAAAAGGTGCACAGTCTGCGAAAGCACAAATTCAACTTAAAAATGTGGCCTCCCTGTAAGATAAATCAGAATTCACCTCCCTTTAGCTTTACAGACTAGACCAAGGCTTTTCCAAAACTGCAGATCCCAGCCTTTTGCATGATGCTGATGGAAGGCACGGTGCTCATGGTTCAAACTCACCTGGAGAAGCAGCATCAGGGAAGGAGCAGGTACAACACTCCCCCTCCCCTACCCTGGAAGAAGACAAACAGGGTAGCAGGGAATTGGGCTCAAAAGCACAACCAGTAAGTGCAGAGGTGTTAGGAATAAAAAAATCTGTTTGAGGAAAGAGATTCCAGAAGGGCTGGAGGGCACAGTAATAGGGTGCAAATTTTTGAATGCTTCATGGTTTATGGGCAGTTTCTAATGCTTCTGCTGAGAAACATTACAGCATTTCCATTGGCTCTGATCTTTATTTTTAGTTTTATTACCCACTACATAACAGGTTTCTTCAAGAGAGAAAGAAAGAAAGCAGATCCCTCCGTAAACAGGAGCAAATCCAGCTCCTGAGCATTTCACATAGCAGTGGTTTAGCATGAGGATAATTTCATATGTGAAAGCAGCTCCAAAAACAAACATCTATGTAGCTGTGCATGTTACGTGGCACTTTTGGCATCATTTGGCATGGGGATGCAAACCCCTTCTCTTGTCAGTCTTTAATCCAAGAAATACACACTACAATGCACACAGCTGGGTGGAAGAGCTGCAAACTTTCCATTTCCATGGCAGATGGTAACAAGTCAATTAAACACACAGAGCTACAGTACTGCTAAGAGCATCAGGTAGTATGGAGCAGTGCAGGCCATGTGAGGAAGGAAACTCTGCTGCAAAAGGTGCTGAACCAAATAATGATCTCAAGCAAATAGCCCTTTCTTCCTAGAATCCAAACTCCTTTGCTGTCTTTTTGAAAAATCAAACAGAATGTTGAGCTCAATTTGCCGTGCAGAGGGGGAAAAATCACTCCCTGCGCTCCTGTGCTGGAATAGCCCAACAACAGCTGCAGCCACCCTGAAATGTTTAATTTTACTTAAAACATTCTCTCAGGCCGATGTATTATTTGAAGTATAATGTACAGAATTATCTAATGAATTCTCAAATCAAATACTCTCGCTTTGCTGCAGGCCATTTCCCAAGAACAAACTAAAGGCACACAGGCTTCTCTCTGTGTCTGACAAATTTAAACAGATGTCCAGTGGACATCAGCTTCTTTCAGATAACTTCTCCTATTCACTCGTCTGTATCTCCTGCCACTGCAAACTTCCTTAAATTAAATACAAACAGAGAATTATGATAACAAAAAATATGGCAGGACTACCAGGCACAAAAAGGCTTGCCGTGAATTCTGGCTGTCCCATGCTGTGGTAAGGGATGTGGTGACAGTGAGAAAGTTACCGAGGAGCAGCATCTGGCTCTGATTAGGTAACAAGCTGCAGCATCTGCAAACTTGTCAGTTCTTAGCCCACAACAAAGTCCAGCCAGCAGATCTGTGTTTAAAATGGGAACTAGCTGTTACATTTTATAAGACAAACATTATCTGTTCCCATTGCAGGATGCCTTTTTATTAAAAGCTAGCTATAAGAAGAGAAATTACATGTGCTTGTTACATTTTACTTTTCATCTTATGGAAAAAACTATTTGTTTTTAAGTTTGTCAGTCAGAAACCTTTTATTTGTCCTTCCTCTGTGAAAGGGTTGTAAGATACGAGCAGAGCTCCCACAGCACACACAGTAAGCAGTCACTCTGAACCTTTTGTGCTCTTACAACATTTCTCTGCTTTTTTGCTCTAAGAAAAGTAAAACAAAACTTCCATGTAGTGAATCCGCAAGGGGTGAGAATTCACCCTGTGGCTGTATCCCTTAAGATGCGCAATGGGGACTGCAGCACCCTGTTCCGGGAGAGGTTCCACACCTCCCTTTTCCACTGCCATTCACCCTTTCAGCTTTGTTCAGCTGCACAGCTGAGTCAAAATCTACTCATCTCATTTTTACTAACGTACTTGAGCAGGGTATTTGACTAACAAAGTCTTCATACTTCACTATTTTTCCTCCTTTATTTTTCTTGGCATGTTGGAGTTGATCTTTTTCTCTGCTCTCTGTATTCCTGAGTGACAGCTACAGTCCTCAGCACCTCTTCTATAACCTGAAATGTATTTATACTTCTCTTTTGAAAAATGAAAAGAATATTCTGGGTGTAAGACCAAAGTCCAACATAACTGAGGAAGAACTGAAGAATTACTAAACCTGAAAAGTCAAATTTCTGTCCAACCTCACAGTTATTTTTGAGCATCTAAGGGAAACCACCAATTAGCACCTCCACAAAATACATTCCTGTAAAGCTAAGCGTCAGTCCAATGAGTAGTAGAGACTTAGATAGCATAGATCCCTCTGTGCAGTTTGGGAAACCTGTCAGAAATTCATATAATTTAAAAATTTCTCAGTCTGAGCTGTTTGCTTCTGAAAACACTTAACTTGTGCCCTAGTCTGTATGGGAACCAGCCTGCACAAACTTAAAACACAGCTTCACCTCTGCTGGCACCCACTACAGAGGGCACAGAAATACCTGGTGGGCAGAAACAAAACCCCCTGTCTTGGTCTCATCACAACATCTGAGCACAAAGAGAAAACACTATTTTTCAAAACCCCAAAATACCGCTGAACTCCAAAATAAGGACCTGAGGGAAAGAACGTCACAAGGACTTGGGTGAGGGGTTTTTGTTTGGTATCATGGTTTAAGCCCAGCCAGTAACTCAGGACCACACAGCTGCTTGCTCACTACTCCCCTTCTTCCCTGCCTGCTGGGGGTGGGATGATGAGGAGAATGGAAAGAATGTGTCTCCTATGGGTTAGTATAAGAACAGTCCAATAACTAAGGTATAATACGAAACCACTACTGCTACCACCAATAATAATATTGATAACTGAAATAACAAGGGGAAAGAATATAAAACTAAAAAGGGAAGAAAAAAAAAAAAAACAATAAACACAAGTGATGCACAATACAATTGCTCACCACCCACCGACCAATACCCAGCCTGTCTTGAACAGTGATCTGGGCCCTCTGGGCGACTTCCCCCAGTTTCTATACTGAGCATGACGTGCTGTGGTATGGAACACCCCTTTGGTTAGTTTGGGTCAGGTGTCCTGTCACTGCTTCCTTTTGACTTCCTGTGCTCCTCCTCACTGGCAGAGCATGAGACTGAAAGGTCCTTGATTAGGGTAAGTGCTGCTGAGCAACAACTAAGCCATCTGTGTGTCATCAGCATTGTTCTCAGACTAAAGTCAAAACACAGTACTGCACCAGGTAGTAGGAAGGAGAAAAATAACTGTTACAGCTGAACCCAGAACAGTTTTGAACCTTGCTGAGAAATCTATTAGTTGTGAAACACAAACCACGTTATCACCAATATTAAGAAAATGGATTGATGTCAAGTGATGCTTCAGAATCTGCCCCATAGCAAAGTTACTGCACCATTACAGGAAGATAAGCAGAAAATCCTCTGTGCAAACAACGGAGAGCTCCCCAGTACCCCATGAAACGTACCTGGCTGCTAGAGGCCTCTGACATAACTTCTGGGCCTGGAACAGTTAGGCTGCAAAGGAGCACGCAGTACCTTCTGTGCAATGGGACTTAGCAAAAAAAGAATCATTCCTAGTTAAAGTAAGTATCCTGAAATGTAGCTATCTAAGCTGCAACTTGGCCTCTGTTTATAAATAAAACCAATGAATCGCCAGATCACATGAGCCTCCATGAGGGCCTGCGCTGCTATGGGAAAGCTGGCTGGGTGTTCTTCCGGATGAATCTTTCCTCGATTACATGAATCAGGCAGCGGTGAGCCCCATCATGAGCGTAAACCACAGAGACCTGTTTCCCCTGGGATAGCAGGAGCTTCTGGAAAACACTTTTATAGAGACCTGGCTTTAGGGCAGCGCAGAGGAGGAGGAAGGTAACACCCAGCACTGGCACCCCCAATGTGCCTGTCCTCTGTCCCTTCCCTCAAGCAGCAGCTATGGGCACCTCAGCTAAAGGAGCAGACAGCCCAGGATAAAAACTGGGCACTTCCAGCCCCAGAGAGGCCTTTCACTCTCCTGAAGCCATAAGGAATCTTACAGGTTTGCATTGTCCTCTGTTCTGATTTCAGAGCTTTAATGCTGCAGACAGAGCCTTGGTTGGGCAGCACCACATCACCTAAGCCAGACTCCACTGCAGACATTTCTTTCCACATGCTGCTCACAGTGACTCCTGTCCTTACAGACCAACGGGCAAAACCTAGTGATTTAATTTTGTTACCACGGAGTTCCTGCCACCAGCTTTAATAGAGTATTAAAGACAAAACAGGGGCTTCTGAATGCCCATGTCCTCTCAGTGTTACAGCTTTTCTCCAAACCTCTGTGATCACCATTATAAAACTGGCAGAGCCAGCATTCTCCTAAAACCATTTTGATGCCTCAGTAAAGGGCCGTGCATTTTAAAAGCAACATGCTCTGTCCATGAAGATGATTTATCATTATTTGCATGGCGGCTGCACCCAGAGGCCCCAGCCTGGCTCCTTTGTGCTGGGCTTTGTACAAATACACAGCAACACACTTGCCTAAAAAAAAACCCCTAAATTCAGCCTAAAAGGTCCCAGACTCATTCTTTTTGAGTATTTCCTCACTCAACATGTCCGTAATTTTTATCATTTTAAGGAGCATCTCCCAACCCCTAATAATTTTTTCACAGAGACACAGATGAGAAGTTTCTGCTTCCAGGTACAACCCTGCAATTAACACAACAGGCGGTGAGGTCCTGTGCGCAAAACTTACAACTATGTCTGAAAACATCCTTTGGATCCAAGGACATGCCAGGCATCACAAGCATTAAAATAATCAAGCAAAGATGAAATGACTGTGTGTGACTCTCCCTTCTTTAGCTGAAAAAGCTCGAAGCAGCTGTTCTAAATGAGAAAAAAAAAAAAGTCAGAAATACAGTAAACACCCCCTCCCTCCCCCCCCAGTATGGCTACTGGTGCACAATGGTAGTATGGAAACAAAGGAAAGGTGTAGAGGTGGCATGATTCACCCTCAAAAGCAGGAGTGAAAACAGCCTCTCCTATCTCTAAAAGCAGCTGGGGATGATTCGCAGTAGATCTTTCTGTAATAAAATTCCCCTACGTTTCTTTACTTGGAAAACTCAGTTTATAGGTCAGTTAACAACTATTAAAGCCACAAGAGAACATGAAACGCACCACCTTTTCCTTTTGATCCTTTTCCCTTTTGGATGAAAGTTTTGAAGTTTGGGATATAAAATCCCTGATTTTTTTGTTGTGTTTTATGCCTCCATGAAGGCATTAAACCAAAAGTTTGTGGGCTGAAGAAATATCCCGTAACAAGGGGAGAATTGAAGCAAGCTGTCCTGCCCAGCACACCTGCGAGCCAGGTGCTGCCCTGGCTCCCAAATGGAACACCTCATTTACCAACCAAATCTGCCAGGGAAATTACCTGCCCTTCTCTATTGCGGCAAGTGGTTTTCATCAGCCTGCATTGAGCCTCACTCTGTACTCTGCAGATTTACAGCACCAGCTATAAGGGTCGTTGTAGGAGGGAAAGGAATGGAAGCAATGTTTAAAAGCCATTAAATAAACAGAGGGTCCCTGTGGAGAATGGGCAGTGCCTTGGGTGTCCATTCGTTAGGGCGGCCTCCCGCCGAGCCCACCACCACGAGCTGCGCACTTGGCTCCGAGGCTGTACAGACCCCGTTCTCTTGCAGGATGCTTCAGTTTTGAAACCTATCAAAGGAATCTCAAAACAAATTACATGGTAAATTATTATCTCTGTTCTGGCCTCCTCTCTACACCCCACTGTTCAGCATGAATGGCGGTGGGAGAGGGCTTGTGAAAGCCTGCCAGATAAGCAGATTACAGAATGTCAGGTGCCTCGGGCTACGCGAAATTTCACAGCCAAACTTCGCTGGCCATATCAGTTCATCTCACTAATGTGGGTCACAGGCTATTTCAATTAATGCACCTCTAATGACTAACAGTTGTTCCTTAATGCGAAAGGAATAAATGCAGAGATACACAAAGCAGCAACGTACAGCAAAATGCTCTCCCTTTGCTTCCCACCCGTATCGCTGCACTGACGAACCAACTAAGAGAGATGGGGAAACCAGCCTTGCAAGGAATACAGCCTCCCTTTCAGAAAGAAACCTTTTATGTAGCTTTCCTATCATTACCAAGGCATTTCTGGCAGCTTTCAGTGTCCTCTAGATCCCAGTGTAGTGAATAACAAGACCTGATATGAAAACAGAATGCAGAAAACAAATTAGCATTTTGAAAATAAAAAGCCTGGCTTTTAATCCTATTAAGATCATGGCTTTTTTTTTTTTTTTTTTTCTAAGTTCTCTGAAAGATATACTGATGTTTCCATTAACATAAATGCTGAAATCAGCATTTCCTTTGAAAGAAGTTGTTAATATTTGGAAATGGTAGGATTTCCGATCCCAGCTTTGATTGTTATTCTATGCTACCCTGCAAGTGCCAAGGTCATGGGGAGATTCACCTGCACACTGAGCTAAATGAATGCGCTTGGCCACAATACATGTATAATTTAACATTCTCCTCTCAACTACCACCATGCATTCCTAAAAATATTTTATTACAATAACAAATTGGTTTCAAAATCATGCATTATGTATTCTGAAATTAGGTCTGCCAGTGAAATCTGTATATACAAACATACACACAACCATGCAGGACAGCATGAACACAGAAATTATGGGTTCTAGAGGAGCTGGAAGTAACAATTAATTCTTCCTGCAACTCCAAAAAGTCCTAGTTTATTACTTTAATATGCATAGTTAAAAAGAACAAACCAAACATTTGTTGTGAAATGTATTTAGGAATCAACTAGCGCGCCCTTTTCTAGAAGCCTTTATGGAAATAAAATGTTTAACTACCAAGTGCAGAGTATATCAAAGCATACATTGGGGGGTTCATTTCTCAAGGGTAGAGCTGTAAAAAAATACAAAGCTTCTCAAATATTTTAAAGAGTATAAGTTACATTTCAAAACTTCCCCCGATAGCATTTTAAATGCTTTCTTCCTCCAGATCAAGCTCCTCCAAATATTTAAGATTCATTTATCAAAAAATCATACAAAATCCTTGATAATAAAAGTATTCTTTGCCATTTGTCTTTTAGTTATTTAGCCAAGGAGTTAAAAATTTCATAATATTGATGAATTTTCAGTAACAAATGCTGTAACGTTAATGCACTTTCATGATAGATGGTTGTTTCTGATTTGCAAGTTTCATTTTAAGTTAAATATACATTGATGAAGCCTCCTTTTACAGCCCAAATATTCCTTTTTCTCATGCAAAATAAGCATGTTTCTTGGTCAACTGACATTTTGTTAAAATGGACTGGAGGTAGCTATTTATGAATAATTAAGATTAAAATGTTTCTGTGATTCCCTCAATGCTTTTTTATTTTAAAACATTTATATCATGTCAAAATGGACTTATTCTTCCAAAGGTAACTTTCCATTAAAATAATGGGCAAAATGACATTTCTAATTTTAATAATAGCCCCGAGTTCTTCACTACAGTCAAAGCTGCCTGCTGCAGAAGCACGACGTTTTTTAGGACTGAACCATTATGTGAATTCTTTGTAATGGTACTAAAATACTTGGTTTGAAGTATTTACAACATGACAAATGAGATCAACCAAATTTCCATTTTAAAACAGCAGCCCTGTCTGAACCTTTATTTTGAACTGTGTGTTTCACCCTGTTAAAACCATTTGCTTTCCTGTTATTGATGGAAAGAGAGAGAGCCCTGCAGATACTACTAACTCAACTTTGTTCAGTTTTAAACTTTAGGATGCATTTTTAAAAAAATCTTGCAAATGTATGTTCAGATTGGACATTTGTTATTTCATTTTTGTTACAAGAAGCAAAAATACAAAATATTCTGAAAGACTGTGCTTTGCAATAGGAAAGTCAGATTTGATTCAATACTTTACATTTTTAAGAGATATTAATTCAGTAAATATTGCATAAAATCAGAACCTTTCCACTCTCCCTTATGAACACTAGTGCAAACATTGCACTCAGGAGCTGCTTCTCTGTGATTTCGTTGCAGTGTTGTGATATGACCAGACATACAGCTATTTCAGTAGTGAAATCAGGACAAATAATTTAATCTCATCAGTAGTATCTGAAAATGGTAAATGTTAGCAGCTTAATTTGTGATTTCTTAAAAAGCCTTTCGTATCACTATTTAGACTGACACATTGAAGCTTTGCTTTTAAAACAATAATTAAGAAATTGTTGACAGAAACTAAATGTCACAGACTATTTAAATCAGTTGTAAATATTCTTCCCCTTTTTTTCATGAGGTTGAGCCTGACAAAAAGAGAAATCTAAACTACCATTAGAGAGGGGAACTCATGTTCCCGGAGTGGGTTTTTGCGGTAAAGAGATGTGATTCATAAAAGTAATAAGCAAACTCCACACTATGGATTTTTAAATGCCCTGACTATTAATCCAGAGGTTAAATGAATAAACCCATTCCTGCACTTTTCAGTTTAGTTGCAGATACGTTTCCTTGAATTTAGCTGAGGGCAATTTTAAACTGAATAGGAACTGCTCTTTTATTTGTTATTAAAGTCCATTGCTATCTTTCAAAACTGTTTGTTACACATATCTGAACACATACATATATTAAGAAAATATACTGAAATAAATACAAGATTATAAAAGCTGGATTTAAAAAATCACTTACTTTTGCACAGCAATTTGCTTAACGAAAATTGTAAATGGCAATATATAAAATCAGTAGTTACAACCATTATCGCTCTGGTACAAATTTAGGTACAAAACTATTTGTGTGCAATGCCTGAAAAAAGGCCCTCCAAAGGCCGGGGATGGGGGTGCCTGAGCACTGGGAACCAGCTGAGCACAAGCCAATGCTCCCTGATGAGCTGCAGCCAAGCGCTCGGTGACAGGGAATGCATCTCGGCCAGCAGCAAACATTCCGGGCTGGGAGCAGCCTTTTCAACTGACACCTCCATCAATATATCCAGCTGTGGGAAGTTTGAAAAGCATGCAGGAGAGAGCACATACTGTAAAGCTTTCCTTCCTGATACTAATTCTCCTGCACGAAAAAGGCAAGGATGTTCACTCCAGTGTTTTGTTGTTTTGAAGCCAAGCATTTACATTTAAAGACAACAGACACTGCAACAGCTTGCAGACCTTCTGTACATATTTCTGGATGGAAAGAAAAATATCTGAAAGCTAAAATGGAAGCAAGCTTCTACATATTTTTCCCATTCAGGATCCTGAAACTGGCTGGTGAGCTGCATGACACTGAAAAAAAACATGCAGGCGCCTAACAGGATTAAAGGCAGAGGAAGAAAATACAAATGAAACACACAGGAGTGGTTTTCAACTACAGCTTGGTTTTGTCCGTGAAACAACTCCACCAATTAAAATAATTCAAAATGGGGCTTTGAGCAGCCTGGTCTACTGGAAGGTGTCCCTCCCTGTCTCAGGGGGCTGGAACTAGATGAACTTTAAGGTCCTTTCCAACCCAAACCAGTCTGGGATTCTGCACACACAAAGAGCATTTGCTGAGCCCTAAATCAGGGAGCTGCAATGAGGGACCTGGGGAGGCTCTGGCTGGCCAGGACCATCCCTCAGCTTTGTGTCCTGGGGTGAAACTGGCCGAGTGCTCCAGCAAGTGCATGGGAATCATAGTTAAGTGTGAATTCTGCTTTTTGGGGCTGGATATATTTCTCACTTCCTCCTTTAAGTTAGCTTTCTGTTAAATGCAGGTATATGAATTAATTCTTCCTTTGGGCTGCTGGAAGTAAACAGAACACTATTTGTGATCTTAATGGTAAAGTAACAAACTCTGATAACATCATTTTCCCATCGTTATTAGAAATACAGTCCCATTGAAGTTTTCACAGGGCAGAAACTCTCCAAGCTGAATTCTCAACATATCACCGGCTTGCATGATGAAGCATTTCCTTAAGCTAGCCTAAAATCCACAGCTGCATTTTTCTGCCACATGATGTCATGGGGCAGAGAGTGAAACCTGCACTTAACTGCATTTGGGAATCTACAGGCGCTTCTCTGAAACAAACCTACAATAACACCCCCACAAATAAGCTACTGAATCGTGTTCAGGATGAGACTGCTCACAAACCAACAGAGAGCCAGCAGCACGAGCACAAACATTGTGAATGCATGTGCTCGCTTCTTCTTGGCAGCGCCCAAATGTGACCAAAAGATCAGCTCCAGAGCCTCACCGAGGAGGAAAACCCAATACATTTTCTGTTGTAGCATGCGAAAATAAATTTAAATTATATAAAGCATGTTATCACAAATCAGACACACTAATGTAACAGTAACAATTTGCTACCTGAAGAAGCTATAGGAAGATGGTGTCCATACAAATCAGGCTTTACCCTATGCTCAAAATACAGTTTTTAATTTCCTTGAAAAGTAAATCATATCTTTTCCTTCTTCTCATTTCTGTCTTAATTTTGCCCTCCTCTACTACTAGAAAACAATCTTTTGTGCAAGACTTAGCAGATCAGCTACACTTCAGTTTCGATTCACAGCTATATGATTTTTGTAAAAGTTTTCTTTCCACACATGCTGTTCTTCCAGCAGGCAAAACAGGAAAGTGACGTTCATTATTTCTTTACTAACAGTAATGAGAGAGCAGAAAGGTTTCTTGGTATACAACACTTTTACACAAAGTTTACACAGAAGTTCGGAGACACTAAACCTAGAACCTGATGGAGTCCCTTCCAGTTCAACAGAAGGACGTGCAGAAATTCTGTGACTTGATACTTTTTTTTTATCTCCAGGTCATCTCTGGAGATTTCTTTCTCATTATATTGCTGGAAAAAACTTTGCTTCACTGGTTTCATTTCAGAATCACTAGCTCTTGCGTGGCCCATGTTTTTGTTTTATCGCTTCTATATGTATTGGGGCTGATTCATTGCATAAGACTGACTCTACAGGAACAACTCATTTTTCAGCATAACAGGTCTACAGCAAAATTAGATTATAGCTTTATAAATCCCTAGGATAAAACCCCCATATATCCCATTTGTGTAGAAGGAACATATTGCCCACTGTGTCTTCCTTTAAGGAATAGTTACTCTTTGGATTTCCCCCTTTCTTCAACAGTACAGTTAAAGAGTCTTTTTTCTGTCAAGCTATGGGCATATGATTGCCACTACATCTTCCTTTATCCTCTTCAGTGTATTTGTTTAGTTCCCTGAGGTCCTTTCCTCTTCTAAAAAGGAAGGTCTAGAGACTTGATAGCTGTTACTGCTATTTGTCCAGGAGAATGTAGGGGCTAGCAGACAGACAGCCCTGCAAGTTATGATCCCCATCACCCCTGATCCTGGAACCCAGAGAGATCCTTTCCTACAGCAGGACAATAAAGCTGGAGGAGAAGGAAAGCAAGAATCTAGCCTGAAAAGAGTATTTTTAGATTTCAGAAAATACACTACCCACAAAGACAGAGAGAACAAGCTCTTGGGAAACCATAGGACTTCTTTCTTTCTTTCTTTCTCTGTTTTAAAGAAAAACACTGTTTTCTCTTGGCATTGTTACAAAACAATTCCCATTTAAGCAGTGACAGGCAGGACTCTGTAATCTGTACATACAATTTAATCCTTTAAAGAATCAGCAGAAGCCACATCAATCAAGCCTTCATCAACTTGTAAAAACAATATTTTGATTCAATCAGATTCAAAGCCCTGAAATTCCCAACTAATTAATGCAGGGTCACTCAGAGGCTGTGAAGCAATGGCTAGCAGAGTGGTCAAATATTTACCCCTTGACACAGCAGACATTGGGACAACCAAAGGACCTGAAGAGTGGGCAAGAATAGATAATGCAACTCTCACTGCAGCAGGTTTCATTCACTATAAGTATTTGGATAAAGAATTATTACAAAGGAAAGAAAAAAAGCAAACAGAACTTCTGCTGTAAGCAGCATTCTCACGTCCTGCTCAAGGGCTGTTAAATGGTCAGTGACCCAGGCAACATCCTTCTCATTTCTTGTTTTTTAACATGCATGCCTCCAGACAGTTAGGCTGTTTTGGTTATTGTCCTTCCTTATAGCATTCACAATAAATTACATTATAAGAATGCAGATAGCAAAAAATTACTGAAGAGTCCAAACCACTAAGACCTTCTGGCCTGCTTTGTATTCCTAGAAATGAGTCTGGAATTCAGCTTTTTCCTTTAAATAGTCTTAAAATAAGCCCAGCATTCACTATATTCCATGCACAGAGGCAATTTCTTCAGCATGGAGGTGATGCAGGCATGCATCTGTCTAGCCCACCATCTTGAGGTGATTCTTTGGAGTTCATTTTATGCAGCTTTAAACTCTGCCTTGTAGGAAAAAACCTTCTGTATACTCCATTCCAAAGCTAAAATCTCACTGATTATTTTTAAATGCAGTCATTAAGTGGTAACTTGTTAATTGTAATATATATAATCATATTTAGGCATACATGAGGCTGATATGCAGCTGAGTGCCTTCTTTGACCTCATGTCTGTATGTGTAAAGACAGACAATATACACCCGCTGTGTGTGTGAGAGTGTGTATGTGTGACAGAAGGACTGTATGTCAGAGAAAAATAATAATACATCAGGAGTGCTGGTCTCCATGACACCTGTCCACTGGAAAAAACAGATCTTTCTTGAAAGAGATTTTTACAACCTTGTAGAGAGGCGTTCTGGACATGCTGCACCCACTCACACCCATTTATCCATTGCTAATGGCCTTTTCATTGAAAATACTTTCTGTCCCAGAGCATGTCGTATCTCTCCCAGACACAACTTCTATGTAATACTGCAAATCCGTACAACGAAATAACCTGCTGCACAAACCAGTGACACAGTTTTCACTTTTCCCTTTGGTTCACTGTACTTTTTCCATGGTTACGTATTTTTTCATTTTCACCCTAGAGGTACACAAGCCGCAGAAATGGAATATATTTTGCATTATGTTGTTGTGACTTTTGCTTCTGTGTTCAAATTCATCATACTGTGAGATGTACTCTGGATAGATAGACTTTAGAATAACGATTCTGCAATCTGCTTTTCCATCCACAAGAAAGTTTTCAAAAAGTTTAAGAGCAACCATTTAATAATTCACAATTTTTGCATTGCCTGTACTTCGAGACAGCTTGAGAAGGAATTATACACCCAGAAGGATTTTTAAAAAGCTGGTTTGTAGAACCCAGGCTGATAGTATTTTGCTGTAAAAAACATCAGCGCCCAGTTACATCAAAAAGTATTTTAGAAGGATGTTCTCTCCCAGACTACTACAATAGTAGTAGTAATAATAATAGTGATAATGAAGAAAAAGATTCAGATAATGCCACCTTAAGAAAATATATATTTCAAGACATCATCACTAATCTTTTCCTAATCTTATTCTCATCTGCATGGGAAAGACCAGACAAGTAACCCAGGGTCAAAGGAGTACTTACTGATTTTCTGATGTATGTCAAGGAAGAGACCAAAATTATCACATCTGCTTCAACTGGTGGGTGTAAAAACCTGGATCAAAGCATCTCCTCTTTACGTTAGAGTATTATTACTACACAGGATCACAAAACAATACATGAAATCCTGTTTGCTTTCCCAGGCTGCTGTGATTTCCTTGTATTTTGCAACTCCTCATAAAGAAGCTGGCTTTCTCAATGTTGAAACAGTTTCATATTATGTCTCCATACACTAGTACAGTCTTGAACCACATGGGGTCCTAAAATAATTCATACCTTAAAAATTGCCACCATATCAGTCTTTTTTGCCCTCAGTTGACTTTTTCAGCAGACAGATCATTCTGACACATAAAAAGAAAAAGAAACAGAATCACCTGCTCAATTCTAGGAACTGGGGCTGCATGTGCTCTGTTGGAACTGCTAAATGCATGTGTAAAGGGACTCATTGGTACATAGCTGCACTATTTCCGGTTGCTGTCTGTACTCCACTTACTCCAGACTGAAAAATTCTGGGATTCAAGTGGTATTTGTTTGATTTTTTAAGAAAGAACAAATACACAGTGAATACCAATAAACATTCTTTCCATACATCCACCTCAATAAGTTACATTTTACAAATATCCATTTAGGCAGGCATTTGAATGGGAAGAATCACAAATATTTTCAAAATCTTTATTCCATTGAGGAAAGGTAAGAAACTAACCAAAACCACCTGAACAATTCACACACAGCAGCGTGAGACCTTTCTTTCTTCTCCTCTAATTTGCCAAATTGCAGCTGACAAAGGAAAAGGAACTGGTCAACATTATAAGCTCCATTCCCATGCTACTGACTTGTTTTTATTTGGACAAAAAACAGCTAAACATACTGGTGCATAGAAAACCTGATGTAGGGACAGAAAAATAGATTATTTCATCTCCTGGTGTCCACAACATGCACCCACCTAGAAAACCATTCAGGTACTGGAAAAGCTCTGGACACAACACAACCATAAACAGGGTTACTTCAAAACAGTGAAACAGTTTATAAAATGTCTGGAATATTGTTCGTATTTTTCTTTAACCATTCTTCTCCTTGGATTTTACTTCCCTTCTGCTATTAGACTGAAGGTGATAAATTGACAATGAAAAAGTGCACATTGGTTCATGTCTTTTAAAAAGCACTTGAATAAATATTATCCATGCAGCCAAGTCCTGCATTTGAATAGGTGCAAAGCAGTATGGATGCCACTGCAGAAAAACATCTGCCCTGCAGCTCCTATTGCCAACGCAGTCAATACACTAAACAATGATTTATATTAGCACATTTTCATGTTGAAATTAATAGCTCTTTTTGAAAGCCTTACTGTTTCAGCTTCTAATCCATAGTTGTTTGCAAATAGTCACATTTGGGGTATTATTCTTGGGTATATATAATGATCTTTTCCTTGGTAGCATTCCTTCAGTAATTCTGCAAATCAACCTGAACTGCTCCATAAGGCAGTGCAATGGGATGAGGCTATTTTTAAGTTTTAAAACACAACAGAACGACAAACTTTAACACAAATAAATGTACTAAGTTCACTGGATATTAACAGAAATGTTACCTCACAAACAGAATTTCTATTTTCTAATACTTGTGTTACTAGTATTTCAATGTAGTATGTAACAGAAATTTAAGGAAGTCTGAAACCTCTGCTGGTAAAAAATATTCCCAGTGAGAAAGGCTATTTGCATCATCTTTCAATGCAAAGTGTGGCCCTAATTTCAAACTCTCCCCATTTTTTCTTTCCCAGAGCTTTTCCTGAAGAACAGGAGGACCGATATAGTACCAGAAAAATCTCTCATTATGATGAATCCGAGCTGTCTTAGCTCCCAGTTTCCTGCAGCATTGCACAACAGCCTGTGTCCCATCTTGGCCATCAAAACTGTCACCTGGCTTCTGATCTCTCAGTTGCTGTTTTCTTCCCTGGATTTTGCAGGTCACCAAAATCTGTCACACCACTTTACATCTGGACACAAAGCCACCACACTGCCTGACTTCCCTGTCAGATGTGTCACCTGCACTTTTACCTATGGTAAACCTTCCTATCACCTTCCCTTGTGCCACTACTGCCAGAGGTGTCCTCTCACATTCTGAGCTTGTCCTTGTACATTGCCACATAGCTTACGTCTCTGCTCATTGCTTGTCTCTCTTCATCCTGCCTCTGCAATTAGTATTTCACTTCATCTCTTCTCCCAATGACATCTATCATGGGTTTAGTATCAGAAATTCTTGTGGAAATTAATTTTTGTCTTGCTGTCTTAAAGAACTGATTTCTCCCTCCCCTCCCCATTAGAATTAAGGAGCTTAAATTGAGCAGCAAGATAGGCACATGCCAAGATCAAGTAACTGTCATTGCTATATGTGCTAACTCATTTTTCTCTTTATGATCCTCGCTATATATCTAAAACTAGACTGTAAGCTCTCTGAAGTAGGGCTTGGCTTTTCTATATGCTCCAGTAAAACAAATTACATAATAAAAATAACTGATGTTGGAAATGTAATTGGTCACTAGAATTTGCAAATCAGTAAGATAAAACTAGAACAGCTCTGTAAATCAGTAGGTGACAAATTGGCCCAGAGTAAAGCAAGCTGAGCAGTCCCTGTCAGTATGTCAGTGTGTGTATTTACAGTTGAGAGTCATGCTGCCACCACAGTATAATTTGCAGATTTCTGATTCTAATCACCAAAAGCAAAAGACTCCACATAGAACAACAGATGGATTATCAGCACAGGGTGTCTAGGAAGTGCTCACACCCCTGCTCAGAGGTTAACATTTGATTTCTGTATTGTATGGTCATCTGACTGAAAGAATCAACGTGCAAAATAAATTCCTAGCTCTCAGCATTCCTTTTTTAATTTCAGCTACAAAATATAATTCATTGTTCAAAGCAAATAAGGAACAAGCTAAATACTACTACTGACATGACTAAAATTTGGAAACAAAATCAAATAACTGAAGTTAAGAAAAAACCAACAATACACCAAACCCTCACGTAGACATTGGCCTTCACTCTACTGCAGTAAACTCTTCATTACATGTAATTTTAAAGATTTCATAGTATCTGAGATGATTGTGACATCTTTGGTCACAAGATGCTCATGGGCTTCATTGAAAAAGATCTGCTTAGGGCTCTGGGATGAAAGCCAGTCAGTAGGGATGCATCATCCCTTTCTTCTGGTCCCTCCACCAAGGAGCAGTCAGGTTTTACAGCTAGAGCACAGTGCTGAACACAAGACTATGAGAAGAGCATGTACCTTGCCTCTCACACTGGCAGTTAGCGACTTTTGTGGTCCATCCTTTGAGCACTGTTATCCCATGTGCTCAAAAAGACATCCCAATAACCTGTCCCATACTGCATGGGGGCAGTGGCAGAGGCAGAGGGTGACATTACCAGGCAAGAAAAGCCTGTAATCCACCAGTGACCATCTCCAGACCTCCACCACTACTGCAGCTCTTAACAGCCCGCGCTCGTCACATTAAGAAACCAAAATAGTGGAACTGTTCCCACCTATATTTCGGCAGCTGTTGTGATTTAAGCCCAGCCTGTAACTCAGAACCACGCAACCACTCGCTCACTCCTCCCCTTTTTTCCTCCCCCTGCTCCCAAAGGGATGGGGAGGAGAATCGAACTAATATAAACCCCACGTGTTGAGATAAGAACAGTCCAGTAACTAAGGTATAACACAAACCACTGCTGCTACCACCAATAGTAATAATGATAAAGGGAATAACAAGGGAAGAGAATACAACCGCTCACCACCTGCTGACTGATACCCAGCCCAACCAAGCAGTGATATAACCCTTCTGGATAACTCCCCCCAGTTTCTATACTGAGCATGATGTGCTGTGGAATACCCCTTTGGCTAGTCTGGGTGAGGTCTCCTGTCTCTGCTTCCTCCCAGCTTGTGTCTGTACTCACTGGTAAAGCATGAAAGTGAAAAGTCCTTGATTGGAGTAAACATTGCTTAGCGACAACTAAGCCATTGGTGTGTCATCATCATTGTTCTCAGGCTAAAGTCAAAAACACAGCACTGCACGAGCTACCAAGAAGGAGAAAAATGGCTGCTACTGCTGACATGCCATAGCTCACTAAGATAAAAAATCAATTTGATTCTGGGAATGGGAGCCAAGAGGCTCCACCAGAGAGGCTGATTAGCTCTCTGGCTAAAGTTGAATGACAAACTTCTGTCCCTGCCTTGATTTCCCAATAAACAAAGTTATTATTTTGATTTTTGTAATACTTAATTCCCCCAGCAAAGCACTCTGAGACCTAGAGATGAAGATTATTGTGAAGAATTATATTAGTAGTTAAAAGCAGCTTAAAATCTTGCTTCCACGTGTTCTTTTTTCCTCTTTTTTCATGGTATTTGGAAAATCACTTAACCTGTATTTTGCTGCCTCCTGCATCTATTCTTAATAGTGATGATAAAAGCCTATACCTAAATTAAAACATTTATGAAGAATTTTCACATCTTCCTTGTGAAATATGTCAAAGAAGGCAAATGGCCACTACTTTTACTGATCATTTGGAGTGGCTTTTAAATTTCTGAAACATTTATTTTTCACTCTTGGTGTCATGCAACAGTGTGATGTTACTGTGTCTGCTCAGAGCCTGTGCAGTGGAATCTCATGGCACTGCTTAGGATTCTGTTCATAGAACAGCAAATGCTTTGGAAGCACAGATTTATATATTGGGCAGCGGATGAAATGGAGGAAGGCTGCAGCATGAAGGTGGCTTTGGTCACAACAGCGCTGTGAATGGTACCATGGGGCTGCTGTCATGTACAGCCCAACCCCTGCTTGGCTCCACTGTCCACTGCATATGCCACATCTTAAACAACTTTTGTTCTATTATTTGTTTCATGTATCTATGTCTATATCTGCAATGGAGAAAAAGAGCTATTTTTTCCAGTAAGCTGTCAGCCCAGCTACCATACAGAGACCCAAAACTCTAATCCCATCTACATTACTGTCTACTGTGCAAAGAAAAGCGAGCCTGTTTCAGAGATGCTTATTTACCTAATAGACTATAAAAGGTATCGAGGGAGTCATTCCATTCAACTGGGTCAATCTCACGTATGTAAATATGTATTTAAATCTGGTAAATATGTACAGTATTTAGAGAATGTGGAGAATGATTCTTCTGTGGAATGGGCACCTCTTTCAAAAAGGTTTACACTACTCCAGGTAAATTAAACTCCTTTACACACCACTAATGAAAGCTGAGATCTGCTGGAAAAGAGATATCCTCTTTTGTTAACTGATGTGAGTGAACACTGCTGAGCCTTGCCGCATTCTAATGGCAGTTATTAATTAAACGTACTTCAGTAAGATTAACTTAGTAGATTTCATATAATATCTAATTTTAGGGATAGAAAAATATTAAGTTTCACATGGGAAATTATTCAGTCATGAAAACAATCCCATTACTTAACAAATCTATGTGTGTGTGCTTTTATATATATGTTCATGCCTACATGCATGAGCCCCAACTATGGAAAGAAGTACCCCATACATGTGCATGTGTTTCTCTTCCCTGCTGTCAAAATGCAAAGATTTCCTAAAAATGAAATTCTCTGTAACTTTTTTCTATTCATCCACTGGAAAAAAAACCAAAATCTTGGTACCTTCAGCCTTCCACCTGGAATACCTTATAGGAGGATAAATCTGTTCATACTAAATTACTATTCTTACTGCTCTGCAACCCTGAATTTATCATGCAATTAGGTCAAGCAGACCTTTGTTAAAGAAATAGTTTTATTAGAGAGTTCTCTTAAGTGAAGACATCAGACTGCTTGATACATACTTGTTAGAACTCTTAGAAGAACAGTTCTGAAATAAATATATACATTTAGGTACTTATGTCAGTGCTTATTTTTGTAGGAGAAGCTCTTCCACTATCCAATGGCTTATTAAGCAATAATGGAGTTTGGAGGGGGGCACACAGCATATTTCAAGGCTTAGAGTGAAGAGGTTTTCAGCTATGGCAAAAGCTCTGAAGGTTTCAGTTAACAGAAAATTCCTCTCTAGTCCAAGTTCACATCTCGCATAGTCAGTATCAAAGCACTACACAATGAGAAACACTTTAGGCTACACTTATTTATATTACAACCCTAAACAG
This sequence comes from Myiopsitta monachus, assembly GCA_017639245.1. Taxonomy (NCBI): domain Eukaryota; kingdom Metazoa; phylum Chordata; class Aves; order Psittaciformes; family Psittacidae; genus Myiopsitta; species Myiopsitta monachus. The sequence goes on along the minus strand of CM029941.1, from coordinate 103,553,640 downwards.
CAAGTTTAGATAAATTAGGGTTTGTACAGCTTGAAGGCAAAAGAAAAGTTACCATTTTTAAAGTTTGAACATGTGTGCTGTTGGACCTCTTAGGGACAGCAGCTTCCCTTAGATGAATGACAAAGCATGCAGAAGAAAATACTGTCCTGGGTTCAGCAGCAGCAGTCATTTTTCTCCTTCTTGGTAGCTGGTGCAGCGCTGTGTTTTTTGATTTTGGGCCTTGGAACAGCACTGATAACACCAGTGTTTTCAGTTACTGCTTGGTAGTGTTCTGGTCTGACCAAGGACTTTCTGAGTCTCATGCTATGCCAGGGAGGAGGGGGAGCCAGAAGGAAGCAGAGACAGACACCTGACCCAAACTGGCCAAAGAAGTTATTCCATACCACAGCACGTCATGTCCAGGATGTGCAAACGGAGAGCAGAGACCTGGAAGGGTGTGGTGGTGCACTGGGGGGGTGCACTGCTGGGGGGTGCACTGGCTGGGTCGGGCTTGGTGAGCAGTTGTATTCTCTTTCCTTGTATTTGCCTTGTCATTATTATTACTGGTGGTAGCAGTAGTGATTTGTGTTATACCTTAGTTACCAAACTGTTCTTATCTCAACCTGTGGAAGTTGCATTCTTTCGATTCTCCTCCCCATCCCACCGGGACTGGGGGAAGAAAGAGAGGCAAGTGAGTGAGTGAGCACTCACTTTAAGCCTGGGTGAGGCTTAAACCACGACAAATACAAACCCTAATACTCAAAGTTACTTTGGTAGAGGCAAGGAAGGAAAATCAGTGTGGCTCTTGGCTCAACTTTCCCTAGTAAAAATACAAAAAGAAAATAAAATTGAGACTTGAACACAAGTCAGTGACAATGAGGCAGCTTCTGCCTGCTCTTTATGAGGATCCATTTATTTCATCAAATTCATAAATGCGTAAATGGCATTTCATAATTTTCCACTCTGAAAAGAGAAAGCAGTATGCCAGGAATGTCCATCCTTCCTGGAATTTCCAGACACACAATATTTCAGATAAAAAGCATTTATATATGTATTTATATTACATATTCATGGTGTGTGCATATGCATTCGTTCATTGAAGAATGAGGTAAAAGCATACAAAAATCACATAGCATGTTTACATTTTATTAAATGTAGGACTGTTTATGTTTTATTACAAAGTAAACAGTGCTGATATATTTCTAACTACAATAATTGAAATATCTTAATTTCTGTCTTCAAATAGACTCATGAAAACTATGCAACAATATAACCTGGATTTCCAGATGCCCAAACCAAACTATATTCAGCATTCCTGTTACTATTCAAGTAATTTGCAGCCAACATAAGGAAAACCTGGGGAGGGAGCGATAGTCCATACAAATTACAGAATTGACCTAACAACTGGAAGAGTTCAAAAGTTTAAATTATTTTATCATTACCTTTTTTCCCTGAAATGCAAAAATGCAAAACATACTGATCATAGCAAAACCTGGAGAGGGTTGCAGAACTTTTACCTGGGTTCTTGTGCTAACTGTGACTTACTCCAAAGCAAACAGCGAAACAGCTCAGGAGAAATCCACTCTGTATTTGACATCTATTGTTTTGGATTCAAGAGGTTCAGATGATACACGGAGAAGCAGCTGAACTTTCCTATAACACATATTAGTTCTTTGCCCCTCTGAAGTGATTATTTTTGACAAGTGAGCTTCTACGCAGTGGAGTATGTCTAGGTGCAGGTCCTGCTTCCATGGCACACTGTGTGTGTGAGCAATGCTATTCACTCATTCCACAAGACTGTGCTATGTCAGGGGGGAAAGAATATGGGTTGCCTGACATTAGTATCATAATAAAATCAGCTTTTGCAGTCAGTCCCAACACCTTCAGCTGACTGCTGTTTTCCATTAAAATCTTCTCTTAGATCAAATTTTAAACTGAAATTCAGCTTTCTGCTGCCTCCATTTTCAACAGATTATAATGAACAAGTTGTGTTTGCGTAATACCTTTAGTAGTGTGTCAGAAAAGAATAAAGTACTCTTTCTAACAGAAGCCTGGTTAGGGTAGGAGACACAGAAATCAAGCAAAACAAATTTGTGTGAACTGATATTGAATTTCAACATTCTACTTGCTTATCATACAGTATAAATAATTCACACTTGAAAATCTTATTTTCAGAAATGTTTACTGACACAGCAAAAATCTATGTGAGAGGTTACTGACATGGCATGTCAATGCACACCTAAAAAAACTAGAGCTATCACTAAAAGGATGAGCAAAGAATTAATCTAAGGAGAATATCAGCTAAGAAGAAACATTGTCCTGAATAGACTAGTTGATTATTAACAACTTGTGTACTGACTTCTCTTTCATTTCAGATCTGTCCAATGGTAGACATGCTCCAAAATACGAGCTTGTAGAGTAGACTTCTGCTAGGACATCAGTCTTTGACCTAGTTTATATTTTTATTTGGAAGAAACGAAAATTACCAGGAAAAATCTACCAGGATAGGGGAAAAAAAATTTGCTTGTGTCTTTTTACTTTATTTTATTGAAATGAGCTTTGTAGTTCCAAAAATGTTACATAATCCAACCTACAGGAGGAGTACTGACTACTGTGGGCACAGGCAGTGCTATCAGTTTTGGGAGCGTGGAACAACACTCCAGAAAGGAGGACCAAGAGGGGAGATGGGGCTGGGAGTGGGAGAAGCTGCTGCAATGGTGTCTGCAAATGGAAATGTCGGAGTTCCACAGTTAGGAATACCAACAGTAGCCACAGGTATTTGTTACCTGCATTAACCTGCTCATTCCTTCATGAAACAAGAAATTCCCCAATTAAAGATCTGAAAATACTCATTTCTGTAACTCTCCTTGGGGAAAAGAAACCTCCCAGTGAGGAAAATAAAAAAGAATATATAAATTACAAAAAATCCATTGTGTTTAATTTTGCATGCTGAAATGGCTGCTATAGTGCACAAATGTTGAAAACTCCCACTCTGAAATGGAGTGGCATTATCTCATAGATCTCTCTCAATCATACACCCAAAATGGGGCTTTTGCCTGAATACGTGACCAAAATGGAAAGATGAGTTATCAGAGGACAAGAGGAGGCTGTGATGGTGGGGAGAGAAGGGGTTGTTCAGTTGTTGTGTAAGGACATAGACAATCTTAAAATTCAAATGACTGCACCTATAGTGGCACCCAGGACCTGAGAGACAGCCAAGCCCAGCCAAGTCAGCACCCAGAGCATGGAGCAGTCATCCCAGCACTTCAGCCTACATCTGATCCTACTCCCCATAGCTCCTCACCCAGTGGGAATAACCATTACACCTTCTGGAGTGTAAAAAGCCTCATGTGAAAAGATGTGTTACTTAACACAAAATATGGTTCAGGGAAACGCATAAAAGCTACACAAAATTTTAAATGTAATTATCCAAGATTAGAATATTTAGTTGGAAAGATCTGGAGGATATTGTTTTTGATAAGGCAGAGCCACTTGACAAGGCCTGTCACCACTCCAGGTCTCTCTGTTGTCAACTAAAGATGAAAGGACATCACAAAGAATTAACTTCAGCTTTTAAACATTTTGAAAATGTCAAAGAGGTCATAGCTGATCTATTTCCTTATAGGGTATATTCACTTGATGAAATTTGTGGTAACAATGTGTTTTTACTTTTCATTCAAATGGGTCTAAAATCCCGGTAATTGATGACAAACTAATGAGAGCTGACACGGGCCCAGTGCGATTGGCTGAGCTTTGTATCAATCACAGCTGCTGCCAGGCCACGCTGTGCGTATTAGACTTTCTAATGGCACTAATTGGTGACTACAGAAAAACCCTGCTAAATCTCCAGTGTAGTTTCCAGTCACACTAAAGCCAATTTAAGCCATTTTATAACTAACACCCTCCTACATATAGGACCTATTGTTCATGCCTTCTCACCAGCCATCTAAATAGTCCTTAAAATATTCAGTGAGATGACTCTAAATTAAAAATGGGTCCAATCTGTGAAACAGCAGAAGTAAAAGTAGAAGCTAAATATTTGTATTGACCTTTTAGGAGCATTAGCCAAGTCAGTAAAATATCTTTGAGGCACCTTATTATGCAGACAGAGGCTAAATTTTAAAATATCATTTAAAATAACATGTGACCACATTTGCTAGAAAGTGATTTTGTATTTTCAGAACACATTAGCATCTCTAAATATGAAAGTTATCAGTTAAACCAAGTTGAAATGCAGTTGTATCCTGCTAATTCTTTCCCCACCCCACCCCCATATGATTTGGAGAGAAAGGTCAAGTCTGCTGTCACTTTCCTCTAACTGATGCTCAGAGACCGTGTGCACTGAGCATGATACATCTAAAAGAAACCAAGCAACCGGCCATTTTCTGCATCAACTGTATTAATCATAAACCCTCCATCTTGAGCTAAAACAAGAGATTAGGCGCACAGGAATAAAGGCACAAAGTTTTCTCCCTGCTAGAAACTGAAGAATCTTTTTACATTTTGAACATGTCCCTTATGCTGTGCTAAAGTGTAATAATATTAGCTGTGATTTGTAAGATAGGCTGCCAAGGAAACAGACATTTAGCTGCAGATAAACCGCACAACTGAAACCTGTGCTCACGATAAACCACAGGATGATATATATAGAAAAAGCAGGTGCAGTGAATAACAGCATAAAGATACAGGAACAGGAACACTGCTGTACACCTCATGTTCTGCATACTTGCACATGTTTTCTACATGCAGGTATACATACGTAAGAACACATTTATATAAATCTCTTGTTAACGATAACATGTGACATGTGACATATTATACATGATAACATGTATATGTATATTTTATATATATACACATATATATATGTACACACACCTGTGTGTTTATATACAGGGAAAGATAATATCTGAGACGAGAACATAAGGGATGGAAGTTGTCACTAAGCAATACAAAATACAGTCTATTTCAAGGCATGATAAGTTTCTACCCTATCTCCCATGGCAAGGGGATTGGAACTAGATGATCTTAAGGTCCTTTCCAACCCTAACTATTCTATGATTCTATGACAACAAAAAGAACAAGACAGAGACAGAGGTAAAGTTTAGAGCAAGAAGCTCTAAGGTTCAGAACAAATGGACCTAATTATGCTGTTGTTCTCTCACCTGAGACAAAAATAATCCTTAGCATATTAACAGGAATATTCAACAATACTTCATATATTCCACTAAGGAAATTGTATTTGCTTAGTAGAAATAGCTTAGGAGAAACAGGTATCACCACGTTTCTCTCACACATTTAAAATGGAGAATAGATGCAGGAAAACATTTTAATAAAGCTACAGTCTGCATTTGCAATTATATGCAAAAAAAAGAGAGAGAAATTATTTACTGTACAATTACTTAAATATATTTCTTTAAACATTTGCCAAACTGAATAAGATCACATTTTCTGCACAGGCATGGCTCGGCAGGTCTTTGTTCAGCTTCCATCGTCAGGTGGCGAGACAATTGCAGTACGATCTGTAGGTTTTCTGACTGAGGAAAGGAACAATTCCCAGCAAGATCAACAGACGTCACCCAGAGTAACTGCTCTAAAGTTCCCTGTTCAAAACTGTCTTGCTTGTATTTTAAAGTGCTTCACTTATGTGAGACACTGTTATGCCACAGGTAAATTTGATCCCAATTCAATGAGTCATTGGCATCAGTAGCATTAAAGCATACAATTATTCACAAGCATCATCTCAGTGCTTTGCCAAACACCAACATCTGAAGCACACATCACTTTTCCCACCCTGTTAGCCAGCAGGTTCCTTACACAAATTACAAAGCAATCTGTCTAACTGTATTTTCATCACCTATTTGTGAGGTGCACATTCCAGATTCTCACCCTTATTTAATTGATATGTAAATGATGACCCTGCAAGGACCAGCAGGTGGGAGATGTGTGGTATGAGGGTTAAAATGCATCAAAATCAGATTGTGCCCATACATTGACACACCCCCCCCAACAACAGTCCAAAATGAGAAGAGAAACACATAAATTATTATCTTTAAAATGCTCTTATGTGTTTTACTGAAAATTAACATACAAAAGCCTTAACTTTCCAGTTTACCCAAATTAAGAGCTTAGATCAATAGGCAATGCAACAATCCTACCCCTCCAATATATTGGTGCTACAATGTATGAAACAGAATAGAAGATAGAGATGCTGCCCACTTTCCTCTCTCTTGGCAGGTTTTGGAATAAGCAAAGGAAAACTATAACCACCGGTGCTTTGTTGATTGTTGCCTACTTAGTGATGACTTGGACTGTGAAGTTATTCTGCGTGTGCATGTAGAGAGGTGCCCATTGGCTTTCTCACTTTCCTTCTAAGCCAAAATATCTTCACTAACAATGCAAGCATTTGGGCATAGCAACTTCTGAGAAAGGAAGAAAGTCCTTGAGCAATATAATTTCCTCATCAAATTATATTTAATGGCCATAACACATATTTTCTGTTTTCAGTCCTAGGATAAAAAGTCAGGCAAAATCATATAAAGGCATTTCAAATACTGCAGGTGAACTCTGAAGCCCCTATTTTCTAATTAAGAGGGTTTGAGGTTAATCAGCTTAAAATTGCATTGATTTATATAATAATTTTGATCCAGTAAAGGAATTAATGAAAGTGAATTATGAGGTAAGTCTTCAGTATATGTTCTATTTTGCTGCTTGTTTAAGATTTGTATATAATACAAGGAAAAGTAACACTCATTCATAAGAATTCTCATGGATCTATGGCAGTCCCAGTGCCAAACAGGCAAAGCAGATTCCCTGAAATACTACTTTGAGCAAGCATAGATGTGGAAGAAAAGTTAAGTTTAAGAATGGTGAAACAGAAATAAACAAAAATGGAAAAAAACACTAAGAATTTTTATAATTCATGTTAGTATGTTGCCTAATTCTCTTGTATTCAGTATTGGAACGAAAGTTCTGCAGCACTAAAACAACTAAGAATAAGATTGCTCTCTAAAAGACTCATGGTGCTGTTCCTTGTCTTTGGCTCTTCTCACATTTGCTCCTCTTTATGTCTATCTCATCAAAGTACAACGGGGATCCAGGTCCCTTTTGCAGATGTACATGAATGCACATATGCAAAGGCCTGGTTACGTTACAAGCTCCTTGGAGCAGAGATGGTGTACTTTCAGAGTATGTGGGCATGTAGGCAAATAGCACAGCAGGGGTCCAATCCCTGACTGTAACCCTTGGGCTGGGGCTATCAATCCAATCAAAAAAGGGAGCCAAGCACCAGTAGGATAATCCAGCCATTTAAACAAAGTAGTGATTCTGCCTTTAATTGTATTTCTGCCATCACCTTTCTTCTACAATCTTGCTATTCAGCTATCCTCCCTTTCTCTCTTTGTAGAGCACAAGTTACCTTAAGGTAACAAAAGTTCCATTTAAAAGCTGTTTTTAATCAACTGCTTTGCTAAACTGAGAGGATTTTGATTAAATCATTCTTATCTACTCTACATTAGCAGCCCTTGTAATCAATTTTTCACCTCCTTAAGTTTTCTGGACATACCAAGTTCCAGAAATTTGATGCTCAAGCATCAGAAATCTCAACTACTGGAAGCTTGATGCAGAATTTATTGCTATCAACATGCTCCTTTCTTGTTTACAATGTATAACACCCAAAGGGCTATAACAGAATCTGTTCACAAGGCAGTAAATGATACACAAATAAATGAAGCCACAGGGCAGATTATTTGCTACAATAGGACACTATTGCTTCACTGGCTTCAATAGAGTTGTTTGTACCAGTTTACTGGCAAAGAATCTCTCCCAGAACAATAGTATGATAATGATTCACAGCTCTGTCCATGTGAATTTTCACATATGTTTTGGAGGCATTCATTAATTTGAGCTTCTAAAACTTTGAGTTAGTGGTGTGGAATGGTGACATCCCCTTGTCTCCAATAAAACAGACACCTCCAAAATCAGTGACCAATATTTTAGGGAACAAAATACTATGCTATTCTATAGCCAATATTATTTGCTGAAGCACCAAAGTATTCCCCAGAAATCTTTGACCATCACTGAAATAGCAGAATCTCACTTCTTTTCAAGATCTGAGCAGATTACAACATAAGGTGCTATACTGCTGCTAGTACATCAGCCATGCCAGACGATTCAAGCACTGAGAGTTCCTTCCTTAAAATGCAACGCTGCATTCCTGTACTCAACAGGAGGAACTTGGACTGCAAAGGCTTTGGTTTCAAAAAGCAGCATATTTTTTGCAGACTTAAATATTACTGCAGCATAGTGACTCCAGAAACACTCGTTTATTTGGAATTAACACTAATTGCATTTGAAGACACAGACCTTAAAGATTAAAAAAAAAGCCAGGCAAAGTAAACCTCACTCCCAGACATACTGTGACTGCTTTAAAAGGCCCATATTATTTTCCATATGGCTCATAGTTGCATTTCCTCATGCAATTGTAATAGAGATTTTAAATTCTGCAGTTGACTTGAGCTCTCAGTCTGACTTTCCATCTGCTTTTGTTTTGGCACTAAACTGGAAATGAAACTTGAATAGACAGAAACACAAGTAAAACCTGGTAACTGCCCAAATCTGAGGTGTACAAGACAGTGGATGTTTAAGGCCCTCTTCTTGGGTGTCAGAGCTCTTGGTGAACACCTTTATGCTGACAAACCAGCATTTCCTTTGAGCATACTGCACTTACAACTGGGTTTGCTCACTAAAAACAGAGACAGGAGACATTAAAATGATTTGCCAGAAAAGCATATCATATTTTTAAAGTGCAACATATTTTTTTCCCCTAATTCAAAACAGCAAATGTTAAACTTAGACTATTCCTAGTGCACGTTAGTGACAGGCAAAGCTCCCAGAGGGGTGACTGCCTTCAAAGACAGGTAAATGAGGGCCCATATAAAACAGCCAAGTATTGATGTTGTAGTAAAATTCAAGAAAAACACATTGGCAGACAAGTAAATTTGTCACTAATAATTTAATGTAATTTCCCTAAAATGGAGATAATAGGTACTCAGGGAATACACCTCCAGGGTTTACATCAAATGTGCCTGTGGAAAACTGTGAAATAATATTTTTTTTAAAATGTAGATGCTTTGGCTGACATGTTAGTTTATGATGAAAATTGCTCTCTTGAAATGATAAAGATGAGAGAAAAATATATGCTTCCAAACATACACAACTTGCATCTTCTAAAACCATCCCCAAAATGACAATTCAGATACTGAGTCTGGTGAATGCAGATCATTTGTTTGTGTTTTAGTTTCCCTTTAAAATGATGGACTGCAATTACTAAACAGTAATGAACCAATCATGTTGCGAATGCTATTTCCCGTGTCATTCTGAGTTATAGAATCTAATATCAAGCTCATTTAAAATATTCCAAAATTGCATATTTTTCTCTGCATCGAAGTGACAACTCGAATTGTGTTTAGTTGCAGCCATATGACCATGAGCAAATCAAGTATAAAAATTTCATTTTCTCTAAGTTTTAATGCAATATTTTTAGCTCAACTCCTGCAATGGTTCACTTTGCACCACACAGGATGGTACTGGATGCTACTAAAGCACCATTATCAATTACAATGTGGTTTCTATAAATTTTAAACAATACTTTATATGACTCATGTAGGTAAGATTCACAGAAAGAAAAAGCCGGAAATATCCCCCTGCCTACTTCAAATATATAGGGCTACCTTCAGCTCTGAACTGAAATTTCACTGTGCAGGCTTAATACGATAAAGGCTTTGTCATGGGTTCAGCAGTAGCAGTCATTTCTTCTCCTTTGTGGTAGCTGGTGCAGCGCTGTGTTTTTGATTTTGGGCCTGGGAACAGCGCTGATAACACCAATGTTTTCAGTTACTGCTTGGCAATGTTTTGTCTGGCCAAGGACTTTCTGAGTCTCATGCTATCAAAAACACAAAAATAAAAAAAATCAAAAACACAGCGCTGCACCAGCTACCACGAAGGAGAAGAAATGACTGCTGCTGCTGAACCCATGACAGGCTTGCTTCTTCTTTTTTTTTTTTCATGGAAATAGGAAAATAAGGAATAATAAAAAAAGAGGAAAGAAAACATATAAAAGGAAAAACGTAGCTTTCATGACCTCGGATAGCAGACAAAAGAGGAAAGGGAACCCAGAAAAGCAAATGTATGAATTGGTATGAAAACCAAAACTACACAATCTCATATTTTATAAAATTGGTTAAGATAAACAGTCCGCAAGAAAGGGTCGAGGCAGCTGGAAAGAGTAGGGCATCTCTAGCTATAAACACACTTCAGGTTTTCTTATGGACTTGCAGTTTAACACCAACATGCCTTTGCTTCTGTTTTCACATCTTTGTGGCACAAGCGTGTATACTCTGGGATGTTACCCCGCGTATATATTCATGGAAGAGATAATTATTCATGAAACTTCACTTGTATTGGTCAGTCCTTATGTAGAATGTTATGTGAGGATTGCAAAAGACTACACTGTTAATTATCAAAACCTCAACATCACTGGGACTGAATGCTAAAAAAATAGAACACATGTATTTCTCAATGAATGAAGTACTTGGATGCTCAAAGAAGAAATTCAGCAACTTTTTGGAATAGGACTTATTATGTACACTGCACACCTGGCAAATTGTAACCTCAACGGGGTGAAAAATATGCAATGGGCTTAGTGTGTCGAAGTCACATCTCAGTTCTTTGTACTAGAGTTTCTCTGCAGTCTTCCCAAAGATTTTAAAGACAGGCTGACTTAAAAAACCACCCAAATTTTCTCCCCATTGCTTGGTGAGGCCTGAACAGTTTGCCACACTCTGTTAAGGAATTCTACACTGCACAGGCCTTTTTGGGGAAAGCATTTGCCTCTGAAATAGGCTCAGCATTTTATTACCTTATATGTGGTTGGCACGAGTCACATTCACTGAAAACATCAGATGTTTTGAAAGATTCTACTTGTGAGCACAAGCAGGGGAAGACGCAGTGTTATGTGTGCTCAGTGACATCCATGTGCTCAGGGAAGGCAGAACCGTGTCACTCAGTATAACCTCTACACAGCTGTTTTTGAAAGGAGATCACGAAATGCTTCACAAAGGACATTGGTATAAAAGATGGTAAAGTTATTTGACACAGGTGGCCACAGCAGAGGCAGAACATAAATCGCCAAATATTTTAGAAACTTAAGAAATGTTAATGTTCACTTCAGCCTTTTTTCTTAGTTGGATCTTCACAAACCTTTTCTTTTGCTGCTGTTAATTACTTATTTCCTTGTTCTGGATCTCAACAGTTGGGCTGAATAAAGCATTAATATCTGAAGTTACAAACTATTCTAATGGAAGCTAAAACAGTAAATGGATATTTAACTTCTGAACTTTGTGTCTGGCAGAAAAGGAAAGATTACCAATTATGTCCCCAGCTACTTGGTGATGTTTGGATCTCATCTGCCTTCTTCTGAAACACAGATTGATTTGAAAGTTTTCCTTACTAAACAGTGCAATGGCAAATGTAGAAAAAAATCCAGTAGAAAAGATAAGGTAGACTTGTATTTGTGTTTGAAGGGACAGAAAAATTAGTCTGTGTATTTTTTAGTCTGTATTTTTCTAGTGGGATTACTGTAAAATAACTGAAGAGTGTTTCAAATTCTGGAGCAAAATCTCTGTTTATAATCTGAAAGAACACAATTACAGCCACAAAAAGTTATAAAAAACACACACACAAAAAAAGAAAAGAAAGGTCACAAAGTTCTCCCTCATCAGAGCTGTTTACAGCCAGCCAAAATACTGGTAGAATGAATAGCAATGGCTAGTGCTGCCATTATCAAATACACACAGACATGTATACATGTTACCTGCATTTTAAAGGGCACATACATGCCACAGAAGAAAAATCCTTGTGATGAAAAGTCAGTCTGTATTTAAATCTATGTCATTTGCTGTCATTGACTAACGTTAGTTGCATTTATCTGTGCACATGTTTGCAAGCACATAAGCACCCAGACACCCATAAAAACACAAAACACTTGCAAATAGGTAAACATCCAGAAAATATTTTAAGAGTTTTCACCACTCCTGTCTCTCTTCCTACTGTTAAAATAACAGACATGAGATAGAAATATATTACCGGCACCTCTGGTCAGAGCAGGTAAAGTAGATACTCAGATTCAAGGATTTTTCTTCTTACATGAGAAAGCGTCTGTTTAAAATTGCATTACTGGCATTTACGATTCATTCTGCAAATAGTGAGACTTCCCCATATAAATCTGAAATTCATTTAAGATATCTTGAGTTTAATAAGAATAAAGGCACCCCATTTTTCAAAGCAAGAAGGAAAGATGCACCTGCCACAAGCTTGACCACTGAACAGACTGAGAAGATACTAACTCAGTAAAGGTAAAAACCAGAAAAAATATGCATTGATATAAAAAAAAAGGTAGGTCATTTATCACTTCTTACTGAAAGATGCTCATAAGAGGATGAATTTAAAAAAAATATATATAAAAAAAAACTGTCATTTTTTTCTTCTACGGAGTGGGAGAATCTGAGAAACAGTAACAGAGAAGAGATTTTGTGGACCATTAATAGGCAATGAGGTGTGCAGCTGAGGTGTACCTCAGCCCTACCAAGGCTGTGTTGGCCAACAACTTTATCTAGTCAGAAAGGGAAATTTAAGCGTTTGGTAAGCTTCCATAAAAAATTTTAATTACATTTCTCAGCAACACATTGATTAGTCTTAAATCTAGCCTGGGTTTCCATGCCTTTTATTTGCTAATCTTCTCTGCTACTCCAGTAACTTTAGAAACTACCCAGAGTACATGTCTAGCACTAACATCCTTCCCAGCACCCGAAATCTCTTCTGTCACCCCTGGCACCATTAGGGGCAGGCAAGCACTGGAAAAGTGACAGTAAGCGAGGTCTGCTCTTCAAGGAGACTGAAAGAGGAACATATATGATAACACAACTCCTTAGCTACTAAAAGACAAGGCTATCAAGATTGAAGAAATTATAAGCTATAATTTTAAATTATCCCTTTGCAAATTATAAGCATTTTACTAATAATACTTTAGAATCTAAATTTCATCACTTACTCAACAAAACATTGAGGTAATTTAGGTTAATATGAACCTTCACAGAATATTTAATTTCTGCCTCTGGCTATTCTCTAGTTTTCTATAATATATTGTGTATTAATCCTTTCCAGAAATGAAAATTGTATATTGGCAGCATATCCTGGCAGTTGTGATACAACTGACAACAGCCAGGAAATTGAAAGTTCAGGCTAAGGCTTCATCCTTCATTTACACCGCTGCTGAGGAGGCAAAAGCAGAGACACCAAGTTATGGACAGTGAAGGGCTTAACTTTTAATTTCCTGGATGTTATCATTTTAAATAGGAGCCATACTGTTATTTAAATCTATCTGGGGGAGGCAAAGGGGTGGTAAGAAAAAGAAAATGTTCTTTTTTTTGAACAAGAGGAGCTGAATGGTATAAGTAATTTGCTGCAAAAGAAAAAAAGGAAAAAAAAATCAAAAAAGCCACAAAACAAGCAAACCACCCAAAGTGCACTCATTATCTAGAATTTTGCTGGATGATGTCAGATGATGTCAAAGAGCAACTGCAGCCACTCAGAAGAGAAGCTATGCACCAATTACTGATACATGGACATTACTAGATTTTAATACTACAACCCTGGTCTTCTCATAATCATAAGTCTGCTAAACCCAGAATCAAGCAGAAGCAGTGATTTTTGAATCTTTCTGAAGTTCTCTGAGGACAAGTCATAGAATAGAATAGAATCATAGAGTAGTTCTGGTTGGAAAGGACCTGAAGATCATCTAGTTCCAACTCCCTTCCCATGGGCAGGGACAACTCACACTAAAACGTGTCACCCAAGGCTATGTCCAACCTGGCCTTGAACACCTCCAGTGATGGAGCATTCACAACTTCCCTGGCAACTCATTCCAGTGCCTCACCACCCTTACAGTAAACAATTTCTTCCTCACATCTAATTTAAACTTCCCCTGTTTAAGTTCGAACCCGTTACCCCTTGTCCTATCACCATAGTCCCTAATGAAGAGTCCCTAAGGTGGGCGGATGCCAACCTGATGAAGTTTAACCATGACAAGTGCAAGGTCCTACACCTGGGTCAGAGCAATCCCAGGCACAACTCCAGGCTGGGCAGAGAAGAGATTCAGAGCAGCGCTGCAGAGAAGGACTTGGGGTTGTTGGTCAATGGGAAAATGAACATGAGCCAACTGCAGTGTGCACTCGCAGCCCAGAAAGCCAACCGTATCCTGGGCTGCATCCAAAGGAGCGTGACCAGCAGGTCAAGGGAGGTGATCCTGCCCCTCTACTCTGCTCTCCTGAGACCTCACTTGGAGTATTGTGTGCAGTTCTGGTGTCCTCAACATAAAAACGACATGGAACTGTTGGAACAAGTCCAAAGGAGGGCCACGAGGATGACCAGGGGACTGGAGCACCTCCCGTATGAAGATAGGCTGAGAAGGTTGGGGCTGTTCAGCATGGATAAGAGAAGGCTGTGTGGAGACCTCATAGCAGCCTTCCAGTATCTGAAGAGGACCTACAGGGATGCTCTTTGTGGTGGTGCTCTGGTGTGCATTCTCACACCAATTCTGGTAATGGACATGTGCTTCTGGTCTCCCAGTGGAGGTAGTTTTCCTTGTGATCTGAGTTAAACCTGTTCACTCTGGTAGCATGCCAGACAAATCTGAAAATCCAGAACTGGATTTTGTCATCAGATACAAATTGTTTCTCATCTTGGCAGATGTTTTGCAAAGAGATGCAAAGAAAAAAATCACACAGAACACTGTATTATAGTCCAGCAAGCTCTCTGCCATGTACTTCTGAAGCCAAAGGACAATGACCTGAGAGAGCAGGTCAGATCCTGAGGCCTGTGGTAAGCACTGCTATTCCATCACAGTGCATCAGTGCTGTGATCCCGGATCAGGCAGTGAGGACCCAGCAAGCATACCCAATACCCAGATCTCTAGTTCCACAGCCACCAGTCACAACCATCCACAACCACTCTACAGCTTTCATTCAGCACTCCAGCACTTATAAAGTTTTGTAAGCCAGTGTTTAAAATTAGTTCTTGCTCATGGTTTCCATATAGCATAAAGCACAGAAGTCATACACTGGATCTAAAACTTCTGTATATGCCTTTCAGATTGCCATAATGTCTACAACTGGGTTTTGAATTCCCATCAGGCCTGTCAATCTGGAATAAGTACACTGAACATCTCCATTTCACATTTTTTAGCAATGTAGAAGCTAAATACTGTGAAAACTTTACAGGTAGCTATCAGACCTTCTTTAACACTAAAGTCTTGCCATAATCCAGCAGATTCTCATGCTCCCATGAGAAAAATACAGAAATATTGATGTCTGCTTGGTATTTCATCTGCAGCTGGGATAGATACTCTATGTGCCTAGTGAGATTACAGATAAAAAGCCACTTGATGCCCAGCAACTTGTAGTGCTATGGTCTGCAACAGAGTAAAAGTACACACATGAAAATGCAATTAGGAGAAGTTGTATTTTAAAACTTTGAACAGTTATTATTCATTGAGTGTTTCAATACTTGAGTCTTAAATGAGAATGAATGGCATTCATTCTCACACAAAAACATTATGAAAATTGATTCTCACAAAAGTGTAAAATACTTTAAAGGGAAATTTTTGCATTTGATTACTTACTTTAAAAAGTTAAATAACAAAAGTAGAAAAAAGTAGAAGAAAGCCCAACATTTTTTCACTGGCTTCATAGAAGCTGCAGCAAAAGAAATGGGATTTCAGAAGTGCCAGCACAGGGGGAACAGTTCATGCATGCCTCCGATTTATTTCCCTCTTCTCTACGAAAGTGCTGACATACATCTTGAAGCGCATTTTGACATATGGATGTATACTAGATCATTTACTACATAGGTAATTGTACAATTTCCACTGGAAGACAATTCAAGTCTTGTGAAATAATACCTTTAGTAATGGATGACACCTGAATAATTAATTTTTGCTCACCATTCTACCATTCTCAGATTCAGGAGATAGTTTCTGTTCCCCTCCAAACACTGCCTGTTATTTTTGAGAGCTCATGTTTGTTATGAAGTTGAATTTCTGGGTCCTGAAGCTCGAATTTCATCTTTCAAAGGCCAAGAATGCCTCAGGTCCTAAATCATGGGAAGATAGTACAGCCTGCAGATTCTACACTGAATCAACCTTTAGAAAAGTCACTGCTTTGTGGTTTGGATGCTGAAGCATCCAAAGAATCATCTAGGCTGAAGTTAGTTTATATGGACTTGTCAATAAGGTTTTAATCCCTACTTAATTTCTAATGTACTAATCAATAACACACAATCCAGAAGACCATATGCTATTTAATCAATAATATAATCAACACCTAAGTTAGATGTTTGTAGATCCTAAATAGGCATCACCTGTGAAGAAGACTCACAAATTAATGTGTTTACTTATGTCATTGCTAATTTAGTGGGACCAACTGGGCCATCAGTTAAAATACTATCATCATAGTAGGCCACTTAATTAATGAAAATACCTTATTCAGGCATCTTCCCACTGCTCAGATTTCAATCTGAGAAATCTAATCTTTTCTTCCCACTGCACAGGTGACATAAAAAGTGGTTACTTATGAAGCAGTATTAAATCCTGTAAAATGATGCACAACATCTATTTAATAAAGATTGTCAAACTCTAAATGCAATGACAGGCAAAAGCAAGAGAACCCCATTGAAAAGTCTTCTGCAAAAACGCAACTGCATGGCTTCATGGCAGAGAACCTCCAACTACGCACAATTGTTTATTCCTTACATTGAGATCTCATTCCTAAATGTAGTCCTTAACTATTGATCTGGATGATTGTCCTTTTGGCTTCCACCGGCTACTTCCATATGGTGTCAGCCTAGAGGGACATTAGGTAGTCACTGTGCATTTTGTTTCCTCTTAATGCACTGTATTCTTTTTCCTGACCAGTACTTCTTTATTTATTCACAGATCTTTGCTAATCTTCACAACACAAATCACTCCCTTTTTCTTACCAGACCTGTCAGGGATACCTGTTGTCTGCTGTACACATGACATTTTTGGTACACTGGATGTGACATGAAGCACTGGAAGTTTTTCTGGTGATGGTCCTTAAGGTACCTGCTGCACAAGGGGAGACACACCATGCTGTCATCTATGCCCATCTCTTACCAGGGTTCTACATGCTTCCAGGAAGCTGATATTAAGTAACAGTGCCATCAATATCCTGTTACAATCTAAACCAATTACAAACAGAAGCACTACTCTAAACTGACCAAGATACAAACATGGGAACAAAGATGCTGTCACTGATTTCAAGTGAGTATTATGCCTTAGTTTCCTAGCAGAAGGCAGACACACCCCTTCACATCCTCCTCTAGACTGTGATTCTTTCTACCAAGGTAATTACAACTAGCATTTCAAGTAGCACAGTCATATTTAGTTGCTGGCTTTGCACTAAGAAAAACACTGTAAAAAGTAATTGGCTTCTATATTCAACTGGAGAGCAAAGGCAAACCAAGGAGTATGTTTGGAAAACTTCTATACCTGTTTATAGTAACAATTTTATAAAGATAATTTTAACTGACTGATTTCCTTCTGCCATCAAAACATCAACAGAAGTGGGATATCATCAAACCTTTTTGAGTCCTTTAACATCCAAGTGATTAACAGATTAATTTACAAAAAGGTTGTTAACCTGAGAAGGTCTGTGTCTTGGAATGTTCAGTGGAAAGACAAGGAAAAACTCAGGAAAGGACCTTTACAAGTCACCACCAATAACTTCTGAAACAGGGAAATGACGATCCTGTCCTGATAGAACCATGGAAACATAGAATAGTTGGGGTTGGAAAGGACCTTAAGATCATCCAGTTGCAACACCCCTGCCATGGGCAGGGACAACTCACACTAAACCATGTTGCCCAAGGCTATGTCCAACCTGGCCTTGAACATCACCAGCAATGGAGCCTTCACAGCTTCCCTGGGCAATCCATTCCAGTGCCTCACCACCCTCACAGTAAAGAATTTCTTCCTCATATCCAATCTAAATTTCCCCTCTTTCAGTTTGAACCCATTACCCCTTGTCCTATCACTACAGTCCCTAATGAAGAGTCCATCCCCCAGCTTCCCTATAGACCCCCTTCAGATACTGGAAGGCTGCTATGAGGTCTCCATGCAGCCTTCTCTTCTCCACACTGAACAGCCCCAGCCTTCTCAGCCTATCTTCATACGGGAGGTGCTCCAGTCCCCTGATCATCCTCGTGGCCTCCTCTGGATTTGTTCCAACACTTCCATGTCGTTTTTATGCTGAGGACACCAGAGCTGCACACAATACTCCAAGAGAGGTCTCAGGAGAGCAGAGCAGAGGGGCAGGATCACCTCCCTCAACTTGCTGGTCATGCTGCTATGGATGCAGCCCAGGATACGGTTGGCTTTCTGGACTGCGAGTGCACACTGCAGTTGGCTCATGCTCATTTTCTCATCGACCAACATCCCTAAGTCCTTCTCCACAGGGCTGCTCTCAATCTCTTCTCTGCTCAACCTGGAGCTGTGCCTGGGATTGCTCTGACCCAGGTGTAGGACCTTGCACTTGTCATGGTTAAACTTCATCAGGTTGGCATCAGCCCACCTCACAAGGTCCCTCTGGATGGCATTCCTTCCCTCCAGCGTATCAACCGAACCACACAGCTTGGTGTCATTGGCAAACTTGCTGAAGGCACACTCAATCCCACTGTCCATGTCACTGACAAAGATGTTGAACAAGACTGGTCCGAACACGGATTCCTGAGGGGCACCACTTGTTACTGATCTCCAGCTGGACATTGAGCCATTGACCACAACTATTTGCATGCAGCCATCCATCCAGTCCTTTATCCACCGAGTGGTCCATCCATCAAATTGATGTCTCTCCAACTTAGAGACAAGGATGTTGTGTGGGACAGCTTTGAACACTTTGCACGAGTCCAGGTAGATGACATCAACTGCTCTACCCCTGTTCATCAGTTCCGCAGCTCCATCATAGAAGGCCACCAGATTGGTGAGGCAGGATTTCTCCTTAGTGAAGCCATGCTGCCTGTCACCAAGCACCTTGTTGTTTTTCATGTGCCTCAGCATGCCTTCCAGGAGAATCTGCTCCAAGATTTTGCCAGACACAGAGGCGAGACTGACTGGTCTGTAATTCCCTGGGTCATTCATTTTCCCCTTCTTGAAAATGGGGTTTATATTTCCCTTTTTCCAGTCATCTGATAATTTGCAACATTTTGAGGCAAATCTTGTAAACAAACAGGCTGCAGCATTCAGCATCAGCTTGTGATATTTAGATGTAAATGGGAAAACAGAATTAAAATGGAGCCAGCCGTATTTCAGCTACATAGTGCAAGACCAGTGACTAGTGTCTTTCAAATGACACAGCTGAAAAGCCCTGGGCTACAAATTCCCTTGAGCCTGCACATCAAACATTCACTTACAGAATTCTTTTGATTTTTTAAACACCATATAAAATTATTTTTAAACACCCTGATCCATAGAAATTACAGCAACCAAATAACCTGTGCCATTTTTGCTTTCAATTCACTAATCATTTTCCCAAGAAACTTCAAATACTTTTCCCAGTTAGGGGGCAGCTTAGCTCTAAATGGAAGAATTGTTTCCTGACACAATACAAAAGCAGCTCACTGCCAGTATTTTCCTGCTTAACTTCCCAAAAATGTCTTTTTACAGAAGTCTCAAACTAAGATCCTCAAAAGATTTGTTAGTAGAATGAAACATTATGTACTGGTGGAAGAGAGAAAGCAACATCTTGAGAGGGACTAAGCAAGTACAATTTTCTGACATTCCCTTTTCTTGAAGCAGTGGGACAGTAAAAGGTGAATGGCTTCATTGCTGCTAAGTGATGTCTCTGCACTGTTGTTTTCATTCTTTTCCCTGGGGATCCAAATGGGAGTATAGATTATTACTAGTAGGAGTACGAGAAGCAGTTTAGAAAAAACCAAGCTTCTTGTCAGTGGTCTGTGGTTTGCAACACTGGGGTTCACACCTTCCTTGTGAACTGTTAGAGAATTCACCAGCTCAGAAAAATGTTCCAACAATAAGCAAAACTGCTCAGCTAGCTCTTGCCATTACACTGTATTATCTCCTACTAAGCGAACTCTTAGTATTTCAGTGATAGAATACCCAAGGAAAATAGCACTACATTTGGTAGAAAAGACAATCATTCCGCTGTCTGAGTAAGATTTTAGAGAAATGCGGAAGTACACTGATGTGGCAGGGAGAAGGTTTCTCCTGTCCAGGCACAGAAAAATCAGATCAATTTTATTTTGTTTGGCGGGGTTCTTTTGTTTGGTTGGTTGGGTTTGTTTTGGGGTTTTTTTTACATCATTCTGTATATTTTTCAGCACCAACTTTACAATAAACACATATATTATTTGCTATGAGATATACTCTGCACTTACTAGGAAGCACAACTATCACCCTGCTACTATGAACTTCTCTGGAACTTTGAGTCTTTTAACTTTCTACCTGAGCCAGTGCTTCACCAGCAGAGCTTTTCATATTTACCCCTTTTGTTTTAAAAGATACAAGACATTAAAGACTTTTAGCTTCAAGGAAAAAAGTGAGCTATTCTGTAATACTGTCTTCCATATAATTTCAGACGAAGACACTCGTAATCATCTCTGCATCAAGGCCATATTTCTACTTTAGCTATTACAGTTACAGGGAAAAAAGCCTTAAAAATGTCCAGACTTGACACTCAAGGCATACAGTGACAGGCTACGCTGTTTTAGCAGAAGACTACACATGCTGTTAACAACTTACATCTTGCATTTATCTTATACACAGATGGGGCTTTTTCTCTTTTCCTGCTTTCCTATTTTCCTGGATGGTAGCCTGTTGTATTATATAACTGTGGATTATGTTTGTTGCCTTGGCTAATGCATAAGACTGGATTCTCCCATTCAACTATTAATCTACCCTAATCACTAAGACTTTGGCAGATGGTTTTCTTGATGCCTTCCTGGCTATGGTCCTACCTCTGACAGTCACAAGTTATGGGGTTTCTTTTATTTATTTAAACAAAAGCATAGCTTCACATTATCCAATAACAAACTGTACATTAATGATAAAAGATGACCTTAAAAATTATTTGGGTTTGTCAGTAAGACAGACCCATCATAACTTACACAATAAAAAATTATTATCTGCAAATTTGCACAACTGTTTCATACCCTTATGATTACTGTGTTAACCCTTATGTGATTCCAACTAGCCCGTGAGAATTATGTGTCTTTTCTTCTAACTAGATGTATTTTCTAGATCAATGAATTCTAGAAACAAAGAATTAGTTCCAAAATGAAAACTAAGAATTTAGAATTTATTATGAGAAGTTACCCTGAGATATGATCAAATAAAGATCACAAGATAAAATGTTGATCCTATCAAAACAAATGGTCAAACTCCTGTTCACTCAATTAAGTCACAGAATCACCCCCGAATTCATTCACTCCAATTCTTTCCAGTTTATGGCAACATCACTGAAAAGCCCATAAGACTTTTCAGCGCATTGGATGCCACTGGCTCACTGCTCCTTTGTGTCAGGGGCAGCTTGTGTGTGTTGTGGAGCCAGAATACAGGAGACACTCAAAGGTTTCACCAACATCTGCTCAGGCAGGACCCTGAATGTTAAAGGGATTTTCAATTCTTTAATTAAAGTGTTTCCTTTTTTTCCCACCCATATCAACCAAATAAATTACTTCTCACTCAGGACTCTGCAAGCCAGGTGGCAAGTATAAAAGTTCAGCTGCTCCTGCCTGCATCAGTTCTGTAAAGTGATTTCTGTGTTTCAATGAAAAAAATCCCTCCCCATGCTCATTTTTGGATGGGAGTTTTGCTTTAACATGAAAGGAACATTCTGGTGCACTCAGTAAGGGTCAATGTCAACCTCAGAAAATGCTGCAACAACGAGCATGAAATACTTTTGCTGTATGATGAATCTGCAAGAACAGAATCACAAAGGAAACTAGCAACTACAAATTAACAAATAGCACCTTTTTTTGTTCTACAAAACAACAGTGTTAATCCTCTCAGAGTATCCACGGGCAAAATAATACCTTTTTATGAAATAATATAGATTCTCAAGATGATTCTTGTTCACCTGTTTGCAGTACAGCAAATATAAGAATATGCACATCCTCAATATTGGTCATCAACAAATTCTCAAGAGACCTAACCAGGTTTCCCAGAAATGATAAATAAATATTATTTTTTTATAGGATTCTCTAAATGTATGTATATCAAAGAGCACATCCACCTACAAGTGCTCCCTGCATGTATAAAAGAGCTGCTTTATAAAAAAAAAAAAAAAAAAGAGAAAAAAGAGAAAAAAAAAGCAGCTGTTTTTTCTTCCTGACAAACGGGCATGAAATAACAGGCTGACATCTGCCTCTGCAGGTCATTCCAGTCAGGCTGCTGCATGTCAGAATTCAAACTGCTCCATCCATCAATGGCAGACCAAAAATTAACGTAGCTTGGAAACTCTGCAGCAAGACAGTTACAGCCCAATTTAAAGCCTGACCTTCAGAGAACAGTGGGGTAAGATGGAAAAATTATTTCATGCACTCTACTAAAGCCAACACCACAGTTCAGAGGGATTTTCAGTTAATTTTTTATATATATATGAAATAAAGTTTGGTAGGATACAGCTGCTAAACTTATTTCAAATAAGAAAACTGTTATCAAGGCTTTTAATTTATAAAACATTGTCAATTGCATTTACAGAGATGCACTTTCATGGCATTTAGAATTTTAATTTCTCTGAATTACCGATTAATATTTTTTAAAAAACATAATGTATTCAAGGTTATAAATAGCACTATTTTCTTAGTGATTGACTGGGTAAAAACTATAGTTGATCAGCATGAAAACTTTGATGGAAATAGGTTGCAATTCTTGCCAAATATAGAAAATCTAGTCTATTCAAGTAAACAGGATAATCTGCTAAAATGTGCTTTCACAAAATTCCAATATTGACCTCTTTTATAAAGGAGTTGATCAAAGAAGCTATTTAATAATCATAGAGGCATACACATTAGTAATGTACACCAGCACAGATCACAGAGGTGCCTTTAGCCTTCTAGACTCTATACCAGCAGATAACAGTATTAATCCATTTGTTAAATCAACCACTAACACACTCATTAATTGCTTGATAAGCTAATTTAAGTCAAAGCGTAACAACACACAATTAAAACTTCCATCTCCTGTTGCAAACAGCAGAAATACCTCATAATTTTAAACTTTAAATAGCTCAATAAAATTGAACTGATCAAAAATAAAATTTCACTAATTCAATTAAATTGCCAGATCGTATTTTGACTGGTTGACTAAAACTTAATGAAGTCATTTATTTTTCAAACCCTTTCTCTGGAAGTCACCTGAAATGCTCACCCAGTGTTTTCTTCCCTTACAAAGTGTTTTTTCTAACATTGCAAAACCTTTTCCTTCATTAAACAGCTGGTTAATTTTGCAGCAGAATAGAAGACACTAAGTAATCTGCAAGACGTTATTAAATCATTGGAAGAGAATAAATAGCTTCAGTGCAAGCGTTTCTGAAAAGAGTAACGCATGGGTATTTACTGGTTTATCTTTACAAAAACACAGAGTCAAACACTATCATGCTGCACTGAACACCTTTTCAAATATACGAGTCAGCTTTCCCTATCAGGTACTTTAAAATTCAGTCTAACTAAAGAATTTTACAATGAGCCACTAATTTTGAGTATTTCTAAAAACCAGGTAGAATTGCATGTCTGGGGCAACAAAACCATTCCCTTTATACTTTATATTGCATGACTTCAGAGCCATTGACCTAGGAAAGTTCACTCTCACACAGCTGATGCTGCATCTTTCTGAGAATATAACAGCTGTCAGAAAGGGAAACAGGAAAATTAGTTTAGATCTAAATATGCTTTAATGTTAAACTTAAAGCAATCAAAGAATTAATGGAGATAATTTATCTCATTGTGGTACAGTGATACAGACAGAATCAGCAAGATTCCAAGTTCTTGAAAGACAACTTTTTTTAGCACTCAAAAATGCAAATTAACAAATTTTCACATTAATCTACCAGTAAGCCATGGGTAGAATCTATCCAGGACTAGCCGAGTACCAAGTGTAAGAAAGCATGGGTCGGGTCATCCCCATGTGGGTGCCTATAGTATTGATAAGACCAGTATAGGCATTCTGCATACAATTCTGGTGGCCAGCATCAAAAGTCTATTGAAAAACTGAACAAAAAAAAATGAAGAGCCAGACCACATTTATCTTAGCAAAAAGAAAATAAAAAGTTATAAATGTGCCTCCATCTACAGTAAGTATTGCACAGTAAAAGGCTCTATTTCCTCAAAATATCCAGAACAAGGACAGACATCCAGAAGTTGAAGCTGAGGAAATTCAAATGGAAAGGTATACATGTTTGACTGGACATAAAGGAAAGGGCAGATTCCTCCTGCCTGGAAATAACAAGGCAGGTTGAAACAGCACAATCCATACTCCATTTAAACAAAAGTTTGTAGGCTTAATACAGTATTAACTAGGCTAATTTTAATGGCATATGTTACAGAGGATGTCAGATTAGATCATCTAAGACTCCCTTCTGGCCTTAAAATCTATAACCAATGAAGTAATCCATCAGTTGCACTTTATAGAGTTTCTTACACGCTCTTGTGCAGTTTCTGGGGCAGCCCACTGCCAAAGACAAGCCAGTAGAGTGCTCTGGCTTGGGCCGGTGTCGTGGGGAGCCCCAATAGCTGTAGCCTAGCAATTACCAAGAGAATGCATTAGGTTGCTGAGTAACTGCAGTATCACCAAGTCTGCATGTTAGTAAAGTTGTTGCATGCTCCACAGAAATCCGAAAAGTTATTACAGCCAATCTGGCCAGAATAAGCAATTATTTTCCACATTTTATCTTCAGCTGAAAATTATTGGTTTAAGCTTAAAAAAATCCAGATGTTTTATGTAAGAGTTTTAACAACTAATGGTGAGTATTTAGACATGAAAAAAAAATATTTTAATCATAGAATAGAATAGAATCATAGAATAGTTAGGGTTGGAAAGGACCTTAAGATCATCCAGTTGCAACACCCCTGCCATGGGCAGGGACAACTCACACTAAACCATGTTGCCCAAGGCTCTGTCCAACCTGGCCTTGAACATCACCAGCAATGGAGCCTTCACAGCTTCCCTGGGCAATCCATTCCAGTGCCTCACCACCCTCACAGTAAAGAATTTCTTCCTCATATCCAATCTAAATTTCCCCTCTTTCAGTTTGAACCCATTACCCCTTGTCCTATCACTACAGTCCCTAATGAAGAGTCCATCCCCCAGCTTCCCTATAGACCCCCTTCAGATACTGGAAGGCTGCTATGAGGTCTCCATGCAGCCTTCTCTTCTCCACACTGAACAGCCCCAGCCTTCTCAGCCTATCTTCATACGGGAGGTGCTCCAGTCCCCTGATCATCCTCGTGGCCTCCTCTGGACTTGTTCCAACAGTTCCATGTACTTTTTTTGTTGAGGACACCAGAACTGCACACAATACTCCAAGTGAGGTCTCAGGAGAGCAGAGCAGAGGGGCAGGATCACCTCCCTCAACTTGCTGGTCATGCTGCTATGGATGCAGCCCAGGATACGGTTGGCTTTCTGGACTGCGAGGGCACACTGCAGTTGGCTCATGTTCATTTTCTCATCGACCAACATCCCTAAGTCCTTCTCCACAGGGCTGCTCTCAATCTCTTCTCCGCCCAACCTGTAGCTGTGCCTGGGATTGCTCTGACCCATAATTATTATTGTTTACACTGATAGTAACCATATGTAGATCTTTACTGTATCCTAGTATTTTATTCTTCAAATGAAACATGTAATTATTGCGCACCAGAGAATCTGTGCCATTATCTCATTATTTCCATCAAACTGATGGAGACATTATAGCAGTCTTCCAGTATCTGAAGGGGGCCTATAGGGATGCTGGGGAGGGACTCTTCATTAGGGACCGTAGTGATAGGACAAGGGGTAACGGATTCAAACTTAAACAGGGGAAGTCTAGATTGGAAATAAGGAAGAAATTCTTTCCTGTGAGGGTGGTGAGGCACTGGAATGGGTTGCCCAGGGAAGTTGTGAATGCTCCATTGCTGGTGATGTTCAAGGCCAGGTTGGACAGAGCCTTGGGTGACATGGTTTAGTGTGAGGTGTCCCTGCCCATGTCATGGGTGTTGGAACTTGATGATCTTCGGGTCCTTTCCAACCCCATCTATTCTATGATTCCATAATTCTATGATTCTATGATTATTTACTTTGGGGGGGGGGTTCTTGTTTGTTTTCCAGAGGGTTAATGCACTTGGTATATGCAATGAATGATTTTTAACCAGTCCTGAGAATTAACAGTCCTAAGACTCAATCAGTTCACAGCTTTCTTGACAATGGACTGGACTTACTAAATTGCAGTTATTTTAAGGGGTAAAAAGACTTTACTTAATATCATTAATTGTTACAATAAATGAAGTTATGTAGAATATCCTGCATTTATTTTGAAGGGTTTAAAGCTGCAGTCAATGTCCTTTTAAAGAAAGGTTTCAACACTTTCATCTGTAACTCAGTAGAACCAATCTGAAGAAAAAACCCAACCAACCAATCCCCCCAAACACGCAAAAAAATCAAACCAAACTTACACCACTCTACTTTTGTGTGTTGCACTCTGTTGCAAGAGGATCATGTGTGAGAAGACTCTTTAATCAGGAGAGCGGTAAGAACTCAGACGATTTACTTTATTTCCTTACATTTGCTTGAACAGTAACAGAGAGTTAGCTGGCCAATACAAACTCCTACTTTTATTTTTTTCTTCAGCGTTCCCATGGGACAGATGACAGCTGCTGCAAAAGTTGCTCCAATTCTGTCCAATCCTTCAGGTTTTGGAAATACCAGAGGATAACCTACAGTGCCCAGATTTCTGCTTTTGGAGAGTCCCATCCTAAAGCGATTGAGAGAAGCAACACTGCTTCCTAGGCAACAATGGGTTATAAATTTACCATATGCTCAACTTTTCTTTGATTCAGGGTAAAGTAGCACATTAACCTATCACACTAATAGGGTAGATGTAACTACCTGCAACCTTCAGAAAATGTTATTTCCAGACAGAAAGATGCACTGATTTATTTTAAAGGAGAGCAACTCAGCCACTGTCCTCAGCTTTCCACACGCACACTGACTCCTTGCCATTCTTCCTAAACTTGCTGCAGGAATACCCCAAGTCAAGAGCTTGCTGTTGGTCTTTCAGCTGACACAGTATTAGTACCTTCTTTTAATTTTATTTAAATGTGGAAATACTCAAAACAGTTGCCTGAGTATCTTAACAAATGGAGGGGTTTCTTTGCTTTGAAGGTTAGAAGGTTTGTTTTGAAAGAGCTGGCCTCCAGCTTTGACTTCACTGGGCACTCATTTCCCAAACACCACTTGTTTGTATTCTACCTCTTTACTGAGCTCTTTTTACTCTTCCTATTTTTGTTTCTTGTTCCACATTTGTTTTTCTCTGCAGTCAAACAACTGTACTATACAGCAAAACTCTGACAGCACACTGAAACACCTTACATTCTTTGCTTCTCCTCCTCTCAGTGCCTGTCTTTCTGAGAAGCTGGCTATCAACCGCATTTTCTACAATACAAAGATGATTAGGTGGTGTTTGTGGAATATGGGGTTCAGAAGTTTCTGTCTTTAGGAGGATACCCTGAAGCGGAACAACAATACACAGAACTTGGTATCAATGGCTATCAGGAAGCAGGTCTCCTAACAGCCAAAACATTCCTTTACTTTCATTCTTTTGCTATTCCTTCTCTCTGCCTGTGACACAAGTGTAACAAAAGACATAATTTTTCCTGTTCCCAAAGTTTATATGCTCAGGAACTCCAGAAGGAAGACACTACAAATAAAAGCATGGCTGCGAGAAAACCATGGCCACAAGAACACCCCAACTTCCCCAGCAGCTCTCTGTGCCTGCTCCCCACCACTCAAATGTCTTAGCAAGGTTAACTTAGCAAGGTTAACTTCAATCATAGACATGAACAAACACCCTGCATTTATTTATAAAAGAATATTTCATAACATAATTATAAATAAACATACTATCAGTAGTATGATTGCAAATATTTAGAAGTGGTCCTGAAGTCACACATTTAAAACACAAAAGGCAGGTCCCTGAAAATAACCCCCAGCTCTGCATGTCTCAACAGTATCACAGACACTGACAGCCGCTGAGAACAATTCTGGATACTGCATAAAAGGATTCATACTGGAAAACATGTTGTTTGCTCCATCTGAATTATTTCAAATCTCATCTATTAAATTATTAATGTGGTATCACTGTTCTTTTTTTAAAAGCAAGTCCATTCTAGAGCAACATATGGAAAATAACTATAGCAGGTAACAATAAGAAAATTACTAAGTAAAACCATATATGCGTTAACATAAATTTAGATTCATCTTCAACAGTAATTATGACTACATGCACGATAAGAGTTAACAGTATTGCCACTAGAAATGTGTTTCCAAATTATTTGTTTCATTTTTTTTTTTTAATTTGAAGCTTGGAAAGCAGGGGGAGGGGGAAGAGGAGAGGGGATGCTTGTAGATTAAGGAAGAGCACTGCTTTTCACTAAATATCAGATAGGAGATTTCCAGCACTGCATTATGGTGAAGTGACAGTACAAAAGATGGAAATACAGAAAATGTACAAAGAGAAAGATACAACAGTTATCTTTACACAGTTACCACGTTTCTGAGATACTAATTAAGATCACAAGTATCTTGTTTTGAGCAAAAGCAGGTTGTTTGTGTCAAGTGAAGGGGGAGCAGAACAATAAGACCTTCTCATTCGGAGTAAACCACTGGAACAGGGACACAGTGGGTGGAGGTGGGCATGTTGCCTTAGAATCATAGAATAGTTAGGGTTGGAAAGGACCTGAAGATCATCTAGTTCCAATCCCCCTCCCATGGGCAGGGACACTTCACAATAAACCATGTCACACAAGGCTCTGTCCAAGTACCTCTATGGGCAGAAGTGCACAAAATGCCATTTCAGCACACCTGTAACAGCATCCCTTTTCTTTCTGCCCATCTCTCCCAGTCACATGCTTAATTCAGTTTACAAGAGAGAGGGAGTAGCCTACTCTGTTGAATTGGCAAATTACTGTATTAGCACACAGTGAGCAATACAATTGCACTAAAATGACTCAGAACACAATCTGGTTACTACTTAGGCAAGCGGTAGTTAGAAAAAAACAGAGTATACAATGGTGTCAGGAGACCAACTCCAGACTAGTATCACAAGAAGCAGCATAGCTTTCCTTAGAACGTACTGCTGCAGATCTACAACCAACTTACCAGGGGAAGGTGGTTGTAGTAACTATTCTACTGTACCAGATTCTTCCACTGCACTTTGGACGGCTTGAGAAAACTGGCATGGTTCCAATCAACCAGACAGACATTGTAGAGACAACCAAAGAGAGAGGAGGTTACATATATTTGCTATGTACAGGCTCATTTTTCCTTTCAATACAGTGTGAAATGGTCATGTTTGTGCAAGGCTCATGTCTGTTACGAATACATATGTGCTCCTATTGTGATGGAGCAGCCATGCATGATGCATGTGATGTGCAAACTGGATTTATGCACATTGAAATATTTCAGTATTTGATTCTTGTTCTTGACAGAGAGCAGGGTTCCACTGAAAGCTCATTCAATGAAAATAATGCAATGCAAATGAACCTGAATCAGAAAAATTAGATTGATGGAAGTAACTTGGTCGCTGTAATTACACAAGGTGTATTATTTCCTAAATTCTCTTTGCATTAAACATATACCATACATTTATCAAACATAATTAGCAGTTTAGGTGACAAGGATTTGATTTTTCTCCTGCAATAAAAATCCCTCTACACTGGTATGTACATCTAAAACGTAATATGAACATTTTCTTACTATCATTGTTTACTCCTCTAAGAAAAATCTCATAAGATCAAAGAATCAGAGGGGAAATACCATTTGGGACTTGCGAAGTAGAAGATGAGGAAGATGGCTAGGTCAGCCTCCTGTGGATTTCATGAGCATAAAATAAAATTAAATGAGTCAAAGCTTTTAAGGTTGTTAGTGAAGTAATCATATTTGAAAACAAAATACTCCATTTTGCTTTGATGATACTCCAGTACAGCTTTATTTCCCTTATAATGAGCATTTATTTTTTTTTCAAATACAGAATTAAATTTATGAAGAAAGAGCAATCAAAACAGAAGTTACAAAAGAAGCTGTGGCAAAGCTGAATGTTCTCAGTAGGCATCCTACTAAGAGAAATGAGTTTTCTGAAAAAGACAATGTATATTCAACAAAAAACTTATTTTTACATAGCATAACATTGCTTTGCTTTTCTTTGCCTTTTGTTGATAACCCCTCTGTCTAAACTTCAGGAATAGCCTACAGAATCTATTTTAAACACAAAAAAATTAAGATGATGCTACATTGAGTTGAAGCAAAAGACTAATATTGATGCACTGTTCTCAGATGTCTACTGATACTTTTCAGGCTGACTTTCTGATTGACACTATCTCAAACTTGAGCTTCCTGTCTTCAACTTCCATTTCAACTTAGCATTATTGCAATGTGTTTTCTAAGTCATCCTTGTGTTTTACAATAGAGGTTGCTCCCTTTTCTGCCCAGGATTATAACAGCCAATACTGTGGGGTGCATCTTCAAAAATATTCCGAAGATGAGTTGAACATTTGAAATTTCTCATACAAACTGTGTTTGTTTTCAAATCTAGTGAACATTAAGATCAAAGTTGTGATGACTGAAAACATCATGTTTATTGTGCAATGTGCAAAAGTGACGCCTGAGGAAAGACTCTTGGAAAAAAAGACAAAATATTTGACATGGGATGCATGCTTCTGTACTTCTATAAAGAGTGTTTACAATAAGAACAAACTACACTTTCCAGGACTAATGAAAATAATTCTAGTGTACCTGGCACCGTCTGTGGAGTCTCTATGACAAGCAGCAGCCCACCATAAACCCCAGTTTCGCAGCACACACAGTTCTTCCCTCTGTAACACTGTCAGTATTCTTCTGTTGCTTTCCCCACAGCCATTTCCAGCAGGCTCAAGCTGTAAGTGCACTGCTGCAGAAACAACTCTTTTACCTTCGCACAAAACCCTACTCATCTCTCTACTAGTGCTTTGATTTCATTTAATCTCTGCTGTACGCCAGAGAGCACCTTCAGTGTTTCTGTTTTATACATTCCAATCTTTATGTTCCAACTTACTTCACATAATGAAAATAAGTTCAGCTAGGAATGTATTGCTTTGCTTGTTTTTAAAGACATTTCAAAAAGCAAAAACACATTAAAAAAATATTAGCCAATCAAAAACTCTATGCCTTTAAGAAGCCTGAAATTTTGTTTGAAATTTGTTCCAGGATGGTTTGCATCACATCCCATTTGATAGAGAAGGGGACTGAGAAAAGACTGTTTGCTGATTACACATCTAATATATATTTACTATAAGTGCTCCACTGCATACCATTCCTACAAAAAATGCAGTTTGCTTCCCATGAATGCCATCAACCAACAGGACAAGGGCCAGTACTGTATATGCTGAATTTTCATTTATGTTTCATGAACATACTAGTGCTGTTTTTCACAAGCCTTTACAGCAAAATACTGAATACATGAACTGCAAAAGCTGCCTGGTTCCACCAGAATGTTACTGCCTGTAGTAAGATTTAAGGGTGTTTACAGTCTCACAGCAACTAGCTCATATTTACAGGTTGTGATGCCATTTCCTAAACACAGGGACATTAAAAGCTACTAGACATGTTTAAGAAATTTCATTAGCACATATGGACAATTATAAAACTGAAATTCCCACTGAAACTAAATGCAATGACATCGGTCTCACAGACCTTCTCACAACGAAGTACAAATATTTCTGATACAACTAAGATGATGAAGGTTTTTTTCACTCTTCTTTCACTCAGTAGCTGAATGTTTCTTTGGGATTTTGGGCACACGGATTTTTTTTAGAGTTTAAGTCATGTGGGTTTTTTTTTAAATAGTTTCACAGAAAATAACTGTATCTAAATACTAGCAAAAAGCACTTTCAGTTTTTCTGCTAAAATCCTTTAGGATCATATGGGGACCTCAAGTCAAAAATCTTCACTTTAGAACAATAAATAAATAAACCTGGTAAAGCCTTCCCAAGGCTGGCCAACTGTAGCATAACTAATGCAGGAGGCTGAGAGATGCCAGATAAATTTGATTACTATAAAAGATGGGAATATGTTCCTTTCCTCAGAGAATTCACAAAAAGGGGTCAAAAACAAAGCAGCACTGAAAGAGAACAACTTCATTTCAGCAGCAACTCAAGGCAAAAATACAATACCATTTTGCGGGAACATTTTATCACATTGGTGCAGACACCTCCTAATATTCTATTTCTGAAAAAGGAAAATAGGGAAGATAGAGTCCAAGCAAAATGTAGCTCTTTCTTTTCTGGAAAAGTCATACTGATTAGTATATCAATCTAGCAAAGAGTTTAAGGACCATTTTCCTCTTCCACCTCCTACCAGTGTCACAGTATCTCTAATACATTTCATTAGGAAAAAAAAAACCCCACAGAATCTTATACTGACATTATTCTTCCTATTTGTCAGATTACTGAATCATTTATACTGAACATAATCAGAGAGCATCACCAGGAGAAATGACCTACCACACTTACCTTGTTAAAGAAAAACAAAGTCTTGACTCAATGTTAACTGTTACAGCAGTGAGTAAGGATTAGATATTGAGATCCCCCATGTGCTATTCTCCAACTAAAAGATAATTCTGATTTTACATTGCTACATTTTCCCTCTGTAAATAGATGAGCTCTTGCCAGTTGCTATTACAGCAACACAAGTGTTTTACTAACCTCTTCAGAATTACTTTTTCTTTCCAATGTCATAGGGTTGCACATGGCTTGGTCACTAACACATCACATTGGTGGCCTAGTCATACCATTGCATGTAACACATCCACATCCCAGCAAACGCCATACTGTCAGCTATCCACAAAAGCCAGTCTCAATGGAATCTATTACATTTTACCTTATTTTTGTTACTTCTTTCAAGCTATCCAACTCTTCCTATTTAATGTCCCAAACTTTCACTCTGTTAACAGCACTTCTTCAGCCCAATTTCAGTTAACCACGTGTGATTTTTATGAAAGAGTTTTAAATACAAAGTGTAGAAAAAGGTTGATCCTTGAGAAAGGGTAAGTTCTGTCCACCCTGATAAATTCACTTTCATTCTCTTTTATTTGCACTATACTTCTAAAAATCAATCTACTTTTGCAAATCGTATTTTCCATGGTGTCATTGTATCAATTGCTCTACAGGACTCAAGAAAGGATAGGCTTGCAGCACTTTTTACCAATAATACTTTTTAGTATTAAAGGAAGAAAAATGTTTCTGCAATAATCAGTATTTGGCATGTTCATTTTATTCCTTTTTCCCTTAGTTTTCCTATATTTAATTCTTTCTTCATGTTGCTGCAGTGTTATTTTATCTTTTATTAAAAAAAATCAGTTTGTAATACAGAACATACAGCCATATGTGGCACTGGAATTTTTGGACGGGCACTACCATCTCCATTATTTTCTTTCCAGTATTGTTTTCAATATTAATGTGAAGAATCATGGCCACTAGCAATTTAAAACACAATAAAGTTATATAATAAGAGGCTTGGAGATAAATATATGCAAAGAGTCTATGCAGAAAGGGTACTGTAAATTGTACCCTGTGCTTCAGCAATCCCTTCCAGTTCATCTTTAAAACTAAGATGCAAAAATCTTCTAGAGTTAATAATCTTTGCATTTCAGTGACATAATCAGTTGATTTTTTTTACACTAAGGAGTCATTTCAAAAAACAGCTGAAGCCTGCAGAAGGGTGCTCCTGCCCAGAGCTGGGATGGATGGGCACCTCTTTGACTGACTAAATGAACAAAGGGCTCCTGTGGATTTTAATAACACTGATCCATTTATGAATCATAAATGATAGAGAAAGCCTTTTGCATGTTTGAGATTTTCAAGATTTTTTGGGGGGGGTGAGAACAGGGTTCATTCAACAAAATGTTATTCATTATGATGTGCTTTTTCTTTGCTCTTAAGGAAGCAACCGCATTTGATGATGTGTTTGACATGGGTGTCCTATAACAGTCAAATTTTTAGATTTTGTCATAGGTAAGCTTTGTGAAAAACAGAAGTATTGCAGCTTTTTCATCCCCTTTTACAACTATCTGAAATATTGCATGCAAAAGAGGAGAGCAAACAAACTTAGCAGTAGGCAGTTCAGCCACTGCACAGAGGACCCTGAAATTAACACCACTAGATTAAAATTTCTCACACTTTAAAAGAAATCTGTCAGAGTTTCAAAATTTAGATTAAAAAATACATAATTAATATATAGTCTCTACTGTAACCACAAGTCTCAGATGTAACATTAACATGTGTTTAAAAAAGCAGTAGTTAATGTTTTCAGAAGAAAAAGCCTGGGCAGAATTTGCTTTTCTGACTCTGTAAAGTCATGAGAAAACATTTCTTTAAGCTAAGTAACTCCGAGCTTTCTCTTTCTGAATATAAAAATACTTTCATCAGCCACAATGCCCTCTCAAGACGCATTTCTTATACTCCGTTTTTACACTATATGCACACAACCCTCTATATTTTACATATATGTAGTTTCCTATGCACAAATTCCTTAAATAACTTTCAGAAGTACATTTTCAGAATGACACAGACATATCAAACTCAAGTGCTATGAAATACAAATGTTTAACTACTCAGGATTACTTTGGATTGTTGCATGTATGCTTTAATTGAAATCTCAGTTTTCCCCACTGAAGACATGTCATTAAGTGCAGGAAAAATGTTTGGGTGACTAAGATGGAAAACTGGAAAAGAAGTTTCTGTCTCTATCAGTGCCCAAGTTCCTACTCTTTATCAACCATGCAAAGACATGACACACTCCACAAAACTGGAACTCCCGATTCCCTGCTGGATATCACTCTTATCTCCACTCCAGTTCCTAAACCCACTGTAACTCTCAGACAAATTGCTTCACTGCACTCCTGATCTTGACTCCTGGCATTTACCTCTTAAAATTCTCACTTTAGGGAAGTTCAAAGCATCCACACCACCGTCATCATCTCTGCATGTCATACTGTAAAGTAATGCTGCTTAGGCTCAAACTAAAACATACAAAAACCTAGAAAACTTCCTGCAGCACTTTTTCCAGCAGCCTTTTGTTTCTGTGAAAGATACGTCTTTCATATAAAAGCATAAAATTAAACAAACAAACAAACAAACAAACAAATAAATAAATAGAAGCTAGTATGTCTGAAATAGTGTTAGAACAAACTGAGCTGCCTGTTCTAGTGGAAGGTGTCCCTGCCCGTAGCAGGAACTACGTGTTCTTTAAGATCCCTTCCAACACAAACTATTCTGCGATAATGAAATGGCTTCTTGTGGCAGCTATTGCACAGGCAACAATGGTTGTACTTGCTCTGTGCATCAGACAGGAATTTTTTTATTTCATACACCATTTAAAACTTGCTGCAGTGATTCCACAAACCTGTCTATACTATTAGCACAAAGTGAAGAAAAGCCTTCTTCCTTCACTCCCCCCCGTTCAAGTTATTTTGGCCTAAAGTCAACTGCACAAGTAGACCACCATAGCACTGATGACAGAAGCAAAGCACACTTAGTACTAGATAATAAAGAAAAAAAGTCTTACATTTTCATAAATAATAATGCATATTGTATTTGAATACATCAAAATAAAATTACCCTATCTACATCATCAACAAACACCGTGGAAACAATATACCATAGCAAGCAACCAGTGAATGCACACAGTGGTTTCAATGTTTTTAAACACAGATTTGCATTTATATCATATTTTCAGAAATTACTCTCCCAGGACAGTGTAAAGAGTGTGGAACAAAGCTTCTCCTTGCAAAAACACATATTCAGAGATCATCTACATATTCTACAGCCATTAACACAGACAAAACACTTACTGCTCCAACTGCCCCAGAAAAAATTATGAAGTTCATCATTACTGCTAAAGTTATTATTGCTAGTATGGTCTCCAAATGCTCAACTGTAGAGCTATGTTCTGAAAATACGTAATTCACTAACCTATGCACTAAACCCTTAAACTCACACAATATGGCTACAATTCACATACCTTCAGACCACGCTAAAACCATAAAAATGGACAGATTTTACATAAAATTCATTTAAAAAATACCAAATACTTGCACTTGGAACTCAGCTTGGAAATACAGAGGAGGAGGTTTTCTTACCATATGAAGGACTTCTGGACTGGAGCACATAACACAGGATGCTCGCTTTCTGGGTGTTAATTCAGTAATTCCACTTCTTGTTCAGGATAAATCCAGAAAATAGCTAACACAAATAAATGAAACCCACAAATTTAGCAGGGGCTGAATGTGAACAAACAGAATTTCTTCTTGTTTGTTTGACTAATAAAAAAGCCTACTTTGGTCTTCATTTCAAGTCTGAAAGGAAAGGTACGTCACAACAAGGGTTGCAAGTACCAGTTTGGCTCCACACCAGATGGAAGAACACTTTTGAAGAAAGAACCAGTCAATATATTCAGAAGGATAAGGCCCAAGAGTCAACCATTATAAACTATATGAAAGAAGGACTAAATATGAGTCTCCTCCTTTTGTGTGTCAAACCAATATTTTTATATCTGCCAATCAGGGCAAAACTAATCACCAAAAAAAGCATTTTACCTTTCAAGCATCTGTCAGATATTGAAATTGTTTGTGTCAAATAGACAGAATAGGGGTACATGGACAGTATTCACAGATCCCTCAGATTTCAGGGCTTGAAAATTAAAATATACAAATATTACTAGGAATTAAAACAAGTCAGCAAATTTCTTCTCTCTGCAGAAGACTTTGCAGAGAGAAAGAAACTTCAAGCAGTATGTAGATAAGTCATATTTCATTTTTTAGTAGTTGAGAAAATATTGGAGGGTTTGCAAGATAAATGGTCTAAAAAAGGTACTGTGATTTTGAACAGTCCAGACGTATCTTGTCACCTCCAAACAGTGAACCGTATTAGATTACAGCCTTAATTAATATCTGACATTATTTCTAACAGTGAAAAGTGACATCATGTACAACTAACATAACTGCATGCTGCTCCACACTGGGCTAGATGCCTACATTTTCCCCATTCTTATGACCTTAGCTGTAAAAAACACAGTTATTCTTCTCTGACGTTTTCTGAACTGAAGAAGAGAAAAATACAGCAGGAGAAGGAGGTCATTTATAATGAGAGGCATCTCCAGTGGGCAGATACCAACACAAAACCACAGCTGCACACAACAAAAATGAGTCTTAAAAAACAAACAAACCAAAACTCAACAAGATGAAGGATCAGGGAAGTCTAAATAGATTAGGTACCTGCAGCATAAGTGAAAATCTACTCCCCAAAAGCAGTAGATGGAAAAGGAGACAGGAAATGGGGAAAACTACTGGATAATGCTCCATACTAGTAACAATCACAGTTAAATACAACAGTACGTAACACTGCCCCAAGTTCAGTACCTATTTGGTGACTCTGCAGCAAAAAAGTCATATTGCTACTGAATTGTTCTTTCAAAAGATTTCAAGAAGTGCTAAGGTTATATACTGACAATACCTCTCCTTTCCATTAGCACTAAAATATTTCTGCAAGTATTGTGACACTGCAAAACTTTGATATTAAGTAAATTAAAGGACAAGCTACAATGATAATATCAATATCCCTGTTATTTTTAACACACTGGAACACATGTAAATTATAAAAATGTGGTAGGTCATATGATTCAAACATTTGGGGGTTATGAGAGCATTTGTGAGCAGGACAGTACAGGAAAACAAGAAAGGTTATGAAATCAAAGACCATTCAATGACAGCTTGTGGAAAGCTTCCCAAATTACTTGTCCATGTGTAATGAAACAACCAGCCACATGATGAAAGATTTTACTAAACATGAAATAAATACAAATGGTTATCTAGTTACATTTATGCAGCAACTATGTAAATATGCTTGTCTACATTCACAGCACAGTTTCTTGAAGATACCAGCCTCAGATACAAGCTGCTGACATCACACAGTCATTAACTGAAAACTTATAGGGAATTTACATGTACTGACGAATGCTGCATAATTGAAAAGGTAAGAGTCAAAAAGAAAGGAGACAACCATTTCTATAGATTCCTCTATTACAGGCTCCACTGGTTATCCTACATCAACGAGGCAAAGACTGTACTACCAATGCCATTATGCTTTACAACGTCAGCAGACCAAACAAACACCACAACACCAACAATTCGCCTCTGCAGGCTCCTATGAACCCTGCCTGGCTCTTCTCCCTCCAACATTTCTTTGCTGAAGGCACGAGGATATGGATGGGTGTAAACAAGACTTGGTCTTAAAAAATAAGCACTAATAAACTGGCAGATATCTAATGGTATTCATATGACAAAAATTCTGCAGCTACCTGTGTCTGCGTAACCTTGAATTGCAAACTCTTACCTGAATGTAGCAAGCATGTCAATACAGACCGTGCAGTAAAGATCTATAGCTCTAAACTGTTCCACCTTCACCGTGAACTTCTCAACTCACAAATCAATAAAATATTAATAATAAACAATGAGCCAAAAATATTCTTGGGAGGGGAGAAACAAAACAAAAACTTATTCAGAATTGTGAATCATGGAGCCTACACATTTTCCAACAAAAGTCCAGGAAATAAAAATCTCATTAAAGCTTTAACCAAAATTTCTAATTCATCAAAGGACTGTGCTCTGAATACCAATGAATTTCATGAAGAAGCAGCAGGGTGTTTTTTTTCTTGTCTGCATGTCTGTAAAATATCTCTTAGGTTACAAAACCAAATCTGATGACACTGAAAAGTCTTTCAGGAACAAAGACAGACAAGCAAAACAAGAACCAGCTCGCTTTAATTCCATGCAAAAGTGTCAACAGCAAAATCACTGCATCTCTGCCATCGCAGAATATTAAATAGTTCATTAATATCCATTTTCACTTCTTCTCTTTTCAGAGGCTACTAAAATTGTTTCTGTTTGATTTTACATGAGTGAAACTCCTCCCAAATGAAACAGGTACAAGTATCTTGAAAGAACAGTCAAGTGTACATCATTCAAGACCTTGGCAGTCCCTATCTCTGTGAAACAACAATAGCATCCCACTAATAACAATGACTTGCTTAACTATTCATTTTTGTAAGTAATGGAACTGAAAATTATCTAGTGATGGATTTACACTTTTACAATGCATCCCAGGGATGAAAATGAATAGGGACGAAGAAATTATGTATATTACAATGGGTGACACACAGAACTTAAAATTCTAGCTGGCTGCAGATATGAACACAAGCTGGAAAATGTGGCACTACAATTTTTAGCATTTTACCTTTGTCTAATACTACTGTGAGACATCCTAGATGTATTATTTGTATTATGGTAGCACTTAAAGACTCCAATTAAAATCCAAACACTATTACATTAGGCAGAAATAGTATGAAAATTACCATAGATGTCATTGCCATTTTAATTCCAAACAAGGACAATAAATTACCTATTTCTCAGAGATGCCTTCCTTTATCTTGTAGTTACCCTCAGAACTTAACATATTAGTTCCTATATTTAGAGGAAGCATTAAAAGGATTGCTTAGGCAGACTTTCTGGTCTTTTTTTCTTCGAAAACTCTATTCATATTTCCAGTGGAAGCACACAGGCACAGAAGAGTGAAACCCTGCTGACACAAGGCTTGTGTTCCTGCTTTCTTTAATCACCCTTCATGAGAAGTTGCCCACGGAACCACAGGAGCCTGTGGACCAGGAGCTGGAAAAGCCTGTTTCCCTGAGGTGCAAGATGGCAATTTAACAGAAAATAAAAAACCATGCATGTAGATTTTTTTTCTCATTGCTGCTCTTTATGGGTGCATTCCTTTTACTTTAGCTTAAGCACTGACATGCTAAACATATTCATTTAGTCTAGGCTATCATTTTACTACTCATATATTTGCACACTGAACAACTTAGAACTAGGTCTGATTTGGTAGGAACCTATCCAGGCACTGAGATGTACCTTACATTCCTATCTAGCCAGTTGGATGATTCCATATAAGTTTGATTCTTATAGAGAACAAAACATATTAAGAATAGATACTGAAAAATAAGTTTTTTTTTGGAGGCCAGGAACTGACAAAGGCAACAACTTTTATGGAAACACAGAAAACACTAGATTTTTATACAAAACCAAGTTAACATACATTACTTTGTGTTTAAGTAACAAATGGCAAGTTTTTACACTGTGACAACTATCTCTCTAGTAGTGAGTTTATTATAAACAGTAATTCAAACACAGGACTTTAAGAGACAATTTATAAATATTTTAAATGGTAAAATATAGGTGTTGGCTTTTTTTGTACTGTGTCCAGAAAATTTGCACAAACACATCAAATTCTCCACCTAGGGAATTTACTTTATTGTCAAGTTTGCATTTAAAACAAATGTACATGACCTATTTTGGGGGTAATATAACTAAAAGGAACCTATTTGTTGTTTATTATTTATAGAAGATTCACTTCACATTAGGCCTTTTGCAAACGTGTGTGTCTGTGTGGCATCATAAAGCGTCTCCAGATAACCCCCAGCGCTAAAACAGATGAGAAAACAACAAGTTAGGATGTATCTCAGTCCACACACTGCTTTATAAAAGCTAAGATTAAAAGCTGGTTTTTCCTCCTCAGAAAGGCCACATGAAAGAGCTACTACCATGGCTAATGCATTGACCTTCTGTGTCTGATAATGACAAGTTCAAGTTCCTAGAGTTGGATAAGATGTGGAACTAAAGTAAGTGCACTCAAGCAAAGAGTTGTTCTGCTCTGTTAGAATCCTACTCACAAAACTAGCTCTATAGAAAGACAAATGAAAATTGTTTAATTCCTTATATAGGAATTATATATATATATATATATATATAGTCAAGGAGTTTTTCTAGACCATCAGTATGTCTCGTAACTACTTACTTCAGTCTTCAGCCTAAGGCAGCAGTGGTTTCTTTCACTTTTTAATAAAAAACTTTAAATAATTTCATATAAAATATGTTAAATTTATGAAAACAGATGTAAAATTGCTGCTTATGTATAACAACTCACATTTTCAGCTTTCTTATTTTAAACAGAGAAAAACATAATAAAATCTTATCTATCATGTAAGAGATATAACATCTCTACAAACCTTGCCTTCCAAAACTCTTGGAAAACAGAAAGGCATTTTCATACAAGTGGACTTCTTCGTTTTCAGAGGAGGACAGCAAAAGTACATCAAGCACTAATTCCTTCATCAACTAAGAAAAACCTCAGTGGACCTAAAGCCTTTATTCATATCAGTCATTAGTTCTGTACAGTTTTGCAGGTTACAATGTCCGGAGCTCTTCAGGGGCAGAGTGAAACTCCTTCTCAATGTTGCTGCCATGACTGAGGCACAGAAAAGAAAGCTGCTGTCATCAAATGAGGTACCAGCACCACTGGATTAGATAGATAAGGCAAATAGAGTTTGACTAAGGAAAGTATCTAACAAAGCTGCTTTTTCCCTAAATAACAGTACTATTAATAATACATATTAGGATGTACCATTACATACATATGACTGTTTTAGGGCATTTTATATTTCCAATTATTTATATTTCAAATTACACAGAGATATTGGAACCTTTACATCTTTAAGTTACATATAGATAATAAAGGCTAAAATAAAATGCTAGGACTCAAAGTGGTGTAAATCAATATGTGCATAATCTGGTTTTAATCACCAACTCATGCGCAATATTTTACACTGGAAGATTCCTGACAGGACAAACTGTGATCACAAAGGGAACAATACCATTCTGTAAAAGATGCCCTTTTAAATTTGTCTCTTGAAACAGTATTTCTAATTTCCTCCTCCTCACCCCCAATTTGAGCTCGGCTCAGAAACATTTATTTAGAAAGATAAATTAATCTTTAGCATCTCCAAAGTCTTGGGTTGTTCCACTCCAGTAAATCATTGTAGATGAAAGTTTTGCTTTTCCTTAGAAAACACGATGATATTAAATACAAAACCCCACACGTTAAAAGACCACTAACATTTCTAACTCAAGAGCTTGCGCTGAAGTTAAGAAATAGCCATAATTAAACTTGTCCAGGAAGACAGATTAAGGTCAAATATGTCTATTAATTGTGGGTATCCATTCTAAGCCACCTTAGACTTGATTTTTTTTTAACATTTTTTTTTTAAGCACAGCATTTCACAGAATTAAATATGTTCCTAGAACGTTTTTCACTAGTTCCCATTGCAGCAGCGATCGCTCGTCACTTCTGCAAACAGAATACCACACACCCCAGCTTCGCACCCAGACAGCACAGTTCACAGCATTCTGCATGACGGCTGTATTAAGTGACTTCACCATCACCATGATGTTAGTGGTCAGTCACAGAAGCAGCAAAAAAGTCCTGTTTTTTTAACAAGTCATTTTTCTGCTTTACTCACAGAGTCCACACTCCTTTTCCTGTGTTCCTAAGTTCTACCACTCACACAGCAGGAGTCCTCCACAGGAGTAAACTCTTCATTTATAAAACCGAATCACCCCTGTGACTTCCTGTGAACAGGTTGGCTGTAAATGCTTTTGACTCTGATATTAAGCAGATTCTCCATGATGCTCTATGATTCTATGAGAGCAGTGGCAGGCTGGAGCGAGGGTCCCTCAGCACCCTCAGAGCCCCATGGAGCTATTTGTTCCTGTCCCCAGGGCTATTCCTCTGTGATCCTCGGTCCCCTGGGCCACCTAACCTTTCTCCTGGGGCTCTAAGCAAGTCAGGCCGAGTCCCCCATCAGAAAAGCTGGAAATCCAGCCAAAGCCCACAGGCAGCATGTAGACACTCTCCTGCAAGCAAATCACTGCATGCACATGTGCCTTTAATGTCATGGCTGGAGGTCATGAGAATGGCAGTATTAAGCTGGCATCAAAAAGGATTCAGTTGGTAGTGTAAATTAATTGAGCCAAAATTAAATGAAAATTTTAAGAAATAAAATTAAAATAATAAAAAATCAGTTAAAAAAAAAAATCCATTTCTGGCTAAAGTGCTGAGGGCAGGGCACCTTGATTACCCTCAGCCTGCCCAGGGGGCCACAGCCACCACACACCATGGGGGAAGATAGGGCCAGCCAGGTGGGCCACCATCCATGGCCTTGCATGGCCATTTCACCATGTGGAAATGGCAATTTGTTGAAATAAAAGATGCATTCACACTTTGTAACACATTCTCTTGGGGTTTTGTTGTATCCCTCACTACTTCTAATTATCAAAGAGACTTTCTTTCTAAACAAAGGCTGCTGCTTCTTCCTCCAAGAATGATGTTAAGATGCTAAATGAGGTATACGATCACAGAGCCTTGCCAAACAAAAGGAGAAGTCAAACACAGGCACTTGTGATTTCTCTGTCGGATCAAGGAGAGGGAAAGGAGTTACAGAGAAAAAAGCCTAGATTTCAAACAACTGTTTCCATAATCAACACTTACTACAAGCAAGGTTCAGAAAAATACAAAACCAAAAAAAATCCCACCTTTTCTATTTTTATTTAAATATCCCTTGTTTTCTTCTTTGTTTAAGGTGAAATATGTCTTTTTTTCAATGATCAGTCTTAACATTTTCTTTTTCAGGTGAACTTGGAAAAAGGAAAAGTAAAAGCTAACCTGGATTATTTTTTATTATTTGACACAATAAACTATAAGTAATTCCTTTGAAAATGCTAAAGCCTGTGACGTAACTTCTTTATTTAAATAAATTATAAAGTATCTGTTATTTACAGAGAATACTTTGTGCTATTAAGACTTTTTTTCTAGGACATTATTTGTTAATATTCCTAAATACCCGTTGTATGAGCATACAATGAATCTTTAAAAAGCTTGTCATTTTCTCATTAAATTTGGATGTTTCAGAAAGAAACTGCACTATCTTGAATAGATATTTGGATAATTTTCAAGACAATTTTTAAAATACAAATAGTATAAATCCTTAGAAAAGTAGTTGGCTGCTAGTCAAACCCCTTTTTTGTTTCCATCCAGCTAATACACCTGTTCTATCACATAGTCCATTCTGGTACATGTACTGAGTTTCTGAAACCTCAGCAGCCCTGTCAGAAAAGATGAGATAATTTCATTAATTCAGTATCTTTCTGTTCTTCCCTCTGTAATTTCCAAGGCAATGTTTGCCACACAACATTATTTTTCTTTCTTTCCTCCTCTCTTTATATGCCCTGCTTTTTGTGACATGACACTTCTTTGGAAGCTACAAAAAAAGCTCTGATGTTTAATGATTATATCTTCAGTTTACAAAGTAGTAAATAATAAAATAAACAATTTGTAGGAACAGCTGCTGAATTTGCAAAAGCAAATCTTAATGAACAGGCAACATCTGAACCTACATCCCTTTTTTAAAGTCTTCTCTTTTTTAAATGAAAATTAGTTACTCCTCACCTGAATTGTGGCTTTAAACCACCTATGAGCTGTTAGCCATCTGTATAAACTAGTTCAACAGAGTTTTACTGCCGGAGGATA
Organism: Myiopsitta monachus; assembly: GCA_017639245.1. NCBI lineage: Eukaryota > Metazoa > Chordata > Aves > Psittaciformes > Psittacidae > Myiopsitta > Myiopsitta monachus. Next base: position 103,508,814 of record CM029941.1, on the reverse strand, counting down.
TCAGGTCAGAGATGGCTTCTGTTGTCAGATCAGTCACTGACTACCTCAATTGCCTTTGGCAAATCATTTAACCTTTCTGTAGTAATGTTTTCCTGCTAGTAGAATAGTTCTTCATCACATTAGGGAAGAGTTTATCCCATTAATTAATAAAAATAACCACAAAAGTGTTCTTCCTTTAATTCCAGTGTTATTTGCTCTACAGAATAATAATAAAACTCAAAACCACTCTGTACATTAGATAGAAAAGAACTGTTTCAGTAGAAGTGGGTGCTATTTCAGAGCAGATTTCCACTGTATATACTTTAATTACATCACAAATTACAAAGAAGAACAAGGCTGACAGTTTTCTTGCAACTCATAAATAACAGTAACAGCAAGAGCAGCAGAGCAGCTCGCCTTTGTCTGAAACTAGGAACTTGTATGTTTTAGAATATGACCCTTAATGAGCTAAATGATTTAAATACAAATATATTGTGAAAATTCTCTTGATCAGAAACATCACATAGGATCATAAAATAGTTCAGGTTGGCTGTGTTTCAGCCTAAACCAAACTTTTACTGCCTAAATATAGATTCCTGGAAAATGGAGTTTATAAGGGAAATACTGACAGAACATTAGCTACACCGTGGCATGCTAACGGGTACCACCATAATATAGTCTATTCCAGAATAATTTTTCTTTTTATTATTTCATTAAGTTGTATCTCACTAAAGTTTCTCCTAGGATCTCTCTACAGCACCAAATTTTTCATGGAGAAAACTATAAATCATAGGCCTAAATTACAATTTAATTATAAACGCCTTCTTTTCTAATGCTGCCTGGGACCTTTTACCCTCCTACATAATTCTAAAAAATGACCCCTGTCATAATTTCCTTCACTAGAATAATATGCAGAGATCTAATCCTGAATCCTCCTGTCTTATAATTTAATATAAGAGGTAATTATTATTCAAAAGATAATGTTGCAGATATTGAAAATATTCTGAAGTTTAAGTCTAAAAAAAACCTTGACTTCATGTGCAAAAGCCTATTATTTGACTCTTGCAGAAAGGGAAATAAATAAGAAGAGTTTAAGACTTTATGCAAAATGCTGGAAGTATTATTTGTAGCTGGAATTTGTCTACCATAATTTCTATAACCTTTGAGCTGCAGAGATAACACACTCACACGCACACACCAAAAAGACACCAGCTTCAGCTCATTTATTATTGATTTCTGCTTTTTTGCCATAGGTTAGACAAAGTTTTAGAACACTACTATCTAGCTGAAAAATATGTTTTTGGCAGCTCCACATTTCTGAGCACAAGGAAGTATATGTAAGCCAAAGTCAAAAGAAAAAATAAAAACAAAACCCCACCTTCATAAAACCTTCTTACACCTCAAATTTTATTTGAAATTTATCGCATCAAAGACACTATTATATTTATGCAAAACATTCCTGTAACAGAGAAGTTAAATAATACTAAAACTTCAAGGAACTAGTACACCTTTTTCCCAAGTCAGAAAAGCAAGGAATAACACCATTATGTCAATTCATCTTGCACAAGAGACGGTGAATTTAAACTTGTACTAAGAACACAGCTCTTATTGCCTGTCTTTATTCACTTCACAAAGAAAGACTTTGACCTTAAAGCCCTTTTTTCTACAACTAGGATTTCATCAATTAAAACCTGTTTTCTTTTTAGTTAACTCTTACAGTATGCAAGACTATCTGCCAAAGAGGTGAACCAATAGTACAGATGGAGCAAAAGAAGGTTAGGATGAACATAAGGAGAGAGAATTAGCAGAAAGGATTTCTGAAGTACAATAGAATAAAATTCACAGAACAACTGGAGTGTTTTTTCTGTTTCAAATTCAGAGACCATGCACCATTTTTTCAAGTAAATGAGATATCAAATGAGCCTCATTGCTCCTAACCATACACAGCTCCACCAGGAAGAACAAATAAAATACCATAACTGCCAGATTCAACATTCTGAAGAGGCAGAGGCCACTGAGGTTATCAGAAAATGGGGTTCACAAGAGGTAATTATAGCCCATGCTCACCCTTCTTAGGTGAGGCAGAACATCACTATACAGCTCAATCAAAATCAAACTATATAGTACAGAGGCACCAGTTTACTATCCTCTTTGTTTTTGCTTTGGGAGCAGTTCATTTAAGACATAATAAATAGAGGATTTTTTCCTGTCCTCCCATAAATCTAGGGACAGTGCAAATGAGGTGCTCCTCATTATGAGCAAAAGAAAAGGGGCTCCCTTGGTAGTGACGTGAACTGGTAGCATTAAAGCACTCATTAAAAGGAGCCCTGCTCTTTTTTGTAATAAAGAATATTACTTAATAACACTCAAAGCATGGTTCACTTCATATTGCTGAAGTGAGCTTTTGGGGGGCAGTGAAGAGCTAAAAAAGAGAAGTCTGTAGTACCACAAACTTAATAAAAAAGAGAGATGGAACTTTTCCTGTAACAAATTAATAATAAGTAAGAAAGTGTCATTGACTGTCTCTGTCTAACTTCATGCACAGAAAGATTTAAGGATCTCAGGGGATTCATGGAAGATGTTAGACTATGCTTTCAAATGAACAAACAAAACCAGACTACATGGACACAGGTAGACCGAAAAAGATTGCCAGTAGATTATTTCCTAACTTGGGGATCCAATAAAACACAAAGCTTACACAGCTTTGAAGGAATACTGCTATTAGTAAATCAGAACGTGTAATTTGATGGGAAATGAATGGCACCAAGAAGGACGGAGCAGAGCAAGAGTTTTACATTTCCAACAAATCTCTCCAACACAGCAGTAGTGAAGGTTTGAACATTTAGATAATCTGAATTTCATCATTTTAGGGATTAGTCAGAAGAGAAAATGCAGTTGTAGAATACCTCTGAGTACGTTAGCTGTTTTTCACATATGATAGGAAACTATGCATGCCAGAAAACTGTTAGAAGTACATGTAAGATGGGGAGCACACCAAAAGAGAAATGGCTATGCCCTGCCAGCATCCCGTCAGGATACCATTCAGCCCAGGCACCTTTGAAGAAGGCAAGAAATGTTTTGGTGGTTATCTCAGCATCTTAATTCTGTTCGCTATTATCAAATGCCATTCCACTTCAGAACCTACAAGATGACTATGTATGAAAGAAAGAACATCAGGGCTTCTTGTTGGAGCCAGTGCTCAGCGGGAAGATTTTGCAGGGCTTTGTAGTTTCACCTGAATTGGATCATAGAATCAATCACAGCACGGTTTGCGTTGGAAGGGACGTTAAAAACCACCTCATTCCAACCACCCTGTCACAGGAAGGGGTACCTTCCACTAGACCAGATCCTCCCAACTGACTGCAGAATACAACAGGGAGAAAAATACTCCAATGAAGGATTTTGATGGCAAGACAATAACATGAATATGCAAAGCAACAATTAGACATCATTACCAAACATGCTTTTTTACTTCCTTTTGCAGTGCTAGTGAAACCACGTACTGGAGCCCCTGCTCAGAAAGGAGAGCAAGGGCGATTAATTGAACAGGTCTTAAAGCTGTTGGGAGTGCTTTTGTAACAAGTCAATTACATGGTCAAAACCTTGATTAACCTGAGTAAGGGCTTTGCCTGAGTCCGAAGTGAAAAGATAAGTTTACATGAGTATTATATTTGCATTTCATGTACAATATGTTTACTTTAGGAATGATACTTTTAAGGAGCTATTGAAATAAGTAGAAAAAAACCACAGCATGTCCTTACAACAAAACTTTCTTTTTTTTTTTTTTTTTTATCAAATTCACTTTATTTTTCAGCTGTAGTTTTACAAACTTTAAAATCATTTCAGTTCTCAAAGCAGAAGGATGACATAAGGTTTGAAGCTATCATCAGAGCAGCTGGCCAAAAAGCTACTACTAGGCAACAGAGCACACTGTTGTGTGCATTACAAACTTTTCATAAGAAGATCCTGTCCTCACAGAATTTCCTTCGGTTTTTCCCAAGCCATCAACCCCACTTGTCAGATTATTTTGACTTGCACTCCTATCACTGAATGTACTCAATATCTCAGGTTTCTGTTTTCTGAAAGTTCAGCAAATGTATTTCCTACTTTGTGATTCAGATCATTACAGCAAGCGCTGCAATAACCCAGGGTCTGGCCAGACTCCTACCAAACCTCATTTTATACCTCTTTCCATTTCCACATTGATAAGTATACCCTAGATCCAATTCTTCACCCAGTTGTACACCTACACTCATCTAAGCCACATTTCCTTAGCCTGCTTATAAATAAAGAAGTCATGTGAGGCAGTGTCAGAAACCTCCCTAAATTCAAGATATAAGACATCTATTGCTTCTTCTCTGCCTACACCTCTTACTCCATTGTACAACTTGTGTTGGTTAGACATTTTTTCTGACAAATCTGTTTGGGTTTAATTTCCTTGTCATCCTCAAAGTGTTTGCAAATAGTTTGATTATTTTTTTCAAGAATTTTTGTAGAAACTGGAGTTTAGCTGCTTGCTCTGTAAGTCCAGTCTAAACTCCTGCTTCAGCTGAGGACACCATACTGTCTTCCAGTATTTCATCTTCCCTGCACAAGTTTTCAAAACCAGCCACTGCTAGTTCTGAGTTTATTTTCATTCTTGTAATGAGTTTTGAAAAACCACACTTTTGACAGCAACTATCTTAGATGCTTTAACCTGTTTCTTATCTATTCAGGATCAAGATGTTACCTATTTGGCAACGGTATTAATTATGATAGCTGCTGTCCTATGGACAACCTTTAATAGAGAAGGATACAAAAACGTTTGGCTGTCTCACAATTATCTTTTGCTCTCCACAGAATGGCATACCTACATGTCTCTTTATTCTCCTGTTTCTGTTACTGTCTTTAGTGTTGTCATTTTTGCTATTTCGCTATACCTTACAAGCTGCTTATTTTATTATTTGGCATCTGATTTTATCACAGCATGCTTCTGCTGTATTTTCATACCTACTTTCAGCAACCTCCAAGCTGATTTCTTGCACCTTGCATCCATCCTCTGTATTAGGATAGTTTGCACTTTATAAAAAGATTCCATTTATGCAATGCTACAGGTCTGAATAATTTCCAATAATTGTCACATTAGGTTTCTGAGATACTCAGTGATTATTCTTCATTTTCAATTGTGTACTGAACTCAAAAGTTTGCTACCGTTTTGCGTATGATGTCCCAAGTAGCTATGTCTTGGCCTTCTGTGTTCCTTTTGCATATTCATTCTACAAACACAGCAGCATAGCATTGCAGCAAGAATTTTGTTTCTTACGCTATTTCTACATGGGGGACTAACAATATTTTCATTTTTCTACTCTCTGTAGTTAGAGACCACAATGAAAAAGAAGAGAGATAAATCAAGCAAAAGCTTTATATTCTTTACTGATAGGAGGGCTCCTTTATTCATGGGTCTAACAACATCCATCCTTGTACCTTTGCAAAAATACTTTTGGAGAGGGAATCCAGCCCCAGCACATTTTCTCTCACATTTAATCGGCCACTTTAAGAGCACATTTACTTAGTCCTCATCAAACATGGATAATTGACATCTTTCCACCCCTAGCATCCCCACTCTGAGAGGGCAGTTTCCCCAGGAGTCGCCTTGTACAATCTCAAACACTTTATTACTGGTCAATTTGGGCTTCCTGCCCACTGGAAGTGGCAGTGCTGAGGGTCTCTAACTCTCTCTTGTCTCGCTAATCAATATAAGCAGTCACTTCCACAGCATTTCCCTGCTACTCAGCAAGAAGGACAATAGAGAGTGCCATGGATTGTAAATAAATGTACAGCTCTAGTGTTCCATCAGTAAGTAAGTAAAGCTTCAGAATTAGGAGAAGGCTTTTCCTGTGGACTTTTGGGCTTCTTCTGAGATTTCCTCTGTTTTAATTCTTTCCATGGAGAGCAAAGAAAGGCAGTTGGTCTAATGCCATTCTCAATAACTGACTCCTCGGCAGAGGCTAGCCTGTCCCTGGTGCACAGGAGCTAGCCAATGTCCCCATTAGCAGTGCATGGGGCACAGTGCTCTCTGAAGAGAGCAACAGAAAAATTCTATAAAGTGCCAACCACAGCTTTACAGTCACTGTGTTATGGGTATGAGAAAGTCGGGATTAAACAATTATTGCCTCCAACTCACACAGTAAAATTTGTTTATGAGGTAAATTTTAACAAGAAACAAACAGTTAGTGTTGTTTATAAGCAAACTCAAGTTGTAAAACACAGGGAATGCTTTGTAAATACCAGTCCATGGGCCAGATGAGGTCCTGGAGGGAAGCTCCCTGCTGTTTGCAGCTGCTCTCACATGCACACAGAATGCAACCAGCTCCAGCATCCAGGTGAAATCAAAGCCAGTGGTTTTGCCCAAAGATGGCACAATGGCAAAAATCTTTCTTTGTAAAGACATTTCTTCTCATAGGCCTTTCTTTCCACTGCATGGAATTACCTGCCTGTAATCTCCATACAAAAAATGGCCACAATGGCTATTAACAAGATAAATGTATTATCTAACAGCAAATAATGTTAGAAAGACTATCCTAGGCAATTCTGGTGTACAACAGAATATTTTGATCTAAACAATCCTCAAATTCAAATCAGATTGGTTTCATGCTGCCATTTTGTTTAATAGGAAATACCCACATTCCTTCTTAGGCCTGCAACATACCCTCTCTTTTAATGAAATTCAATGAAATTAATTCATTAGGTAGAGCCCCAGGAAGGTCTGATGCTTTCTGATCTCCCTACAGTGCAATATGATCACACCATTAAGATGAATGCCAGTGCAACAACAGGGATCAGTGACTCAAACCTAATTTCCACTGGCAGGGTGGTGTGAGGTACAGTATTTACCCTCCTGGGCCCACAGGACTGAATAATCCAGGGATGCTGGAGGTGTTAATTGGCCTGCACTGAATTATGTGAAGACTAAAGTCCAACCCCTGAAAAGCCACAATCAAAGACTGATGTGCATTAGAGGACCAATGCTGGAACATCAGGGATGCAGACATAGAGCAGAAGGAGTCTACACCAGGCACAGTCTCTCTGTGGATGGCTCTTTGCAGAACAGCCATCCTTTCACCTTCATAATCACTGGACTGCACACACTAGCTGAGGACTATCAATAAATGCTATTAGTTTCATTAAAATCCTACATACTGTCACTTGGCATACTGCAAGGAAGCAAATACACCAATACACCTTAGCTGTTCCAACTTTACTAATCTGTAACAATGAAGAAAATAAAGCAGAAATAAACCTGGTGTGGGTGGGGGTCAGGAAGAGGGGAGGGGGAAATGTAACGTTATTCTTTTTACTGCAAACACACACACAAAAAAAACACTTTAAAAATGAATATATGCCTACTGCAAAGTATTGAGGTGAAAAGGGAGGTTTTTATCCCTGTTCCCCCAGGATCCCTTAGAGAGTGTGTGTTTCTGTGGTGGTTGGCTTGCGGTTTCGTTGTTCACTGCAGTTTCCCAGAGCCCTATATTTTACTGAAATGTAGGTACAGGCCCACCAATTTGCTGACAAGCTGATCTATTGGCTCTAGGACACTGAAGGGAATTATGCTCCTGCCGCCCTGATGCTCTCCTTTGTTTAGAAAAAGAAGAGAGAAAGAGAGAGAGTGAAAAAAAAAAATCCTCAATCGTTTAGTACAAGTCATTTTACATGCTGGGATAATGAAGTATAAAAATGCCTTCAAAGGACTGATTTCCTACTTTTAACTCACTACCAGCCGAGCTCTTTGTGAGGCCCTCTGGAACATGCATTCCCAGCCCCACTCAAACAAAAGAGCTGCGAATTCATTAAACTATTTAATTATGCCTTTTTATTTTTCTCCATTAGCAAGCCCTGCCAGTACAAAGTAAATAAAGCCACCATGGTCTTTCCCCAGCAGACACACTGACTGTTTTTATTCTTTATTCAGTTTACAATATAAAGGGCTATTTTTCCCCCCTCCTCCTATTCTTGGCTAGTTTCCTAATACAAGCCCTACAAACAGAAGCATCCAACTGTACATGCAATGCATGGAAGTAGAGAGCAGCCGCTGCACTCAGCATTGCAAGCACATACCCTAGACAGCTTTCAAAGTACCAGCAGCCAACGGCAGCCAAACAGCACTTTACAGCCAGGCACAGAAAAGATATTAGCTTTTTTTTTATACTCTAGTAAATTTGCTTTTTACATCTATTTCTTTTCAGAAGGGCTTGTTATTGAGCTTACTGTCCACAAATTCCATTGATCTCAGGCTGTGACTCAATCCATATGCTCACGCTTTGACACCAGCACAGCAAGCAAGCGATACAAATCCTGTTCAGGCTACAAACTTATTGATTTTATAGATTTCCCCCAAAGTTGTGATAATGATATATCATTGTTAAATTTGGTAGAACAAACTGCTTTCCCAATCTGTCAATGCGAGCATGAAAACCAATTCACAGCCTTGTTTAGAAGGCTTTCCCTTCAGAAGAATAAGTACTGCTAGCGGAAGCAGATCACCAATACCCAGCCGCTGGCATAGGCTTGATGGATGTTACCTTTCCAGTTGCCCTTTCTTGACCTGCAGCATGCTGGGTTCCCAGACTTGCCTCTGGGTTATGAGAACCAGCCGTATTTTTCAGAGGCATTTTTCAAATCCACTATTTAAAACTTGCAGTATATGTAAACCATAATAGTAGCTTTAAAACATATTTCCTTTAAATATTTTAGATGCATTAAGGCAACATGAAAATTATTGATTTTAGCAAATAATTTTTGCTTGTTCTATTCCTGTGCTCACAGCCATGGCAAAGTGATGCTTTTCCCCTCCATGAGAGGGAGACAGAATACTAGTTTAAAACAGAGTGCCCTCACTTCCTGCTCCATCGCAGTTTCTCAACCTAAACACGGTGGGAACAACAAAACTTGCCACTTGGTAACAACTGGCTTCCACTGTGAAACACACTCAGGCCTTTTCCTCATAGCTTCTTACTGCCAAAGTAGAAACTTGATCTCACGCTCATCTCCCACCCAGCAAAAGAGGGTTCCATTCCAGAGGTATTAGAAAGAAGAAACTCAAGCTGTTTCTCAGGTTATGAGAACACGACATAAGAAGTTCATCAGTGCTTATGTGCTTATTATAGGTCAGAAAGGCTCTCATCAAAAAAACGTCTGCACAGTGCAGAAGATGTACAAAAACTAAACAGCTGCTGTGTTTTTAACAAACCATGAAATAGCTCTAAAAAAATGGTTTGCTGGAATTACAATGTCTGCTTTCATTCACACATTTTCCTCAAACTCTGAAGCAATTATTAGCACTCCAAAAAGAGACTTAGAATTCATGAACAAAAAACTTGCCAAAGAAACTGAAACCAACCAAGAGGCAAGAATTACTAGGTTAGAAAACTAAATTTAGGAAATCCACGTGAATAAATAATACCTGTCTCGAATGCTTTCTCTTTTCCGTCATTGCCTACCTTTGTTATTTATCCATCTTCACTCAACATACATCTTTTTAGCACTGGAAAAGCAGCTTAACTCATCAATATTATGCCACTGTTCAACATACACCACACAGTGAGAGCTTTACTATGTTCTCTGAAGTTTTTCTATGGATATCTCCCCACATCTGGCAATACATCCCTAAGCATTTAACCAACAACAGCTCCAAGACAGATTTTGGAAGGCTGAATGTCTCCCACCAGTGCCTCTCCTTTCACTTCTGATTTAACTCAAGGTGATAGATGCTGAACTCTTTTACCTACCATGGCTTTTTTTGAACTTACTGAATGCCCTTTCCAAATACATATTTCTGAAGAGTCTTTCTGAACTTCAGGGCACTTCAAATTTGAGTACCTGCCTGCAATGTCATGTCTATCTTCCACCTATGATAAGGAACAATGACTCTAATGTAATTTGCTTTCTTCTGTGGTGCTTGCACTGTTTTTCTCACTGAAACAGAAATGCCAGAAAGAGAAAGGTGATAAAACAGGCAAATTTTTTTGTCACACTGCTGAGCTGTGCTTCATGGTTCTCTTCCAGTGCGTAGGCAGGAAGGGGTCTCACAACATGCCATCACGAAAACAAATAATTGTGTATTTTCTGGACAGAGGAAGCACTATCAAATAACATACCAAGCATTCAAGTATTTTTTGTTTGAAGAAAGTGAAGACCTTAACTAAGACAAGTGTTAATACTAATCTCATTTCCGAAGAGCTGTGACTTGGTGAAACTGTAAGACTTGCCAAAGGCTCACATGAAACCAGTGATCAGGTATTGACCAGTCATGAAGATCCTCACTCCCAATGTATCCATATTGTATCCATATCCATTCTAGATAATGTCAGCTTGTACTTTCTTTAAGATACTAACAAAGGGAACATTCTTGTGATGAAAGGCAAACACACTGCAGGACCTACTACTGGTCACCTGACATTTCAGAGGAAGCACAAGCACTTAAAGGCAAATTATCTTACTCCATTATGCCCTTACTTCTTCACCATCCCTTCTGTTCAAGCTCCCCACCTTCACTGGGTATCTCTAACCCAAACACCCTGTTATTTCTTGTTTACTAGGCAAATAATGTCAGTCTGAGCAGTAGTAAAGGTATCATGTGCTCCTCTACTTGGTTTCTGATTACCTTTCATATCACTTGATATATAATTTATATTATTCTAGAATAAGGAAAATCTGGGTCTCGGTGTTCTCTGGAATTCCCATTCATGGTAATAGAATGTGTGAGGATTAACAGAACTTCGTGGTTCTAGATTATTAATTTTGTCTGATAGACAGCAGTTAATAGGCAATATTGAATGCATAATCAGAATGTAGAGACATCCAAAGAGTATGCGTACTTCCAAAACTTATCTTAATTCCTTCCTTGCCCCCTCCCCCTCCAATATGTTTGGACAATTCAAAGAATCTTAGCCTTTAATTAACATTTCTTGAAAAATATTGTCTTTCTTTCCTGCATCTCACTCTTTCTCACTTTTCTCTCCACCATCACCACTGTCCCACACACTCCCTCCCCCCGCCCCCTCCAAAAAAAAGAGAGAAAAGAAAAAAAAGCCCTTCCTGATAATTGCACTGGTCCAAATGTGCAGGGGTTTTCATACAGAATGATGGCTTCCCTTGTCTCCTGCATTTGTTCATCTCCTTTGGGAGGAGCAATTTACAGAAAGCATTATCGATTTTTGCCATAATAGGTACAGAGATGCCTCACTGTCCCTGCTCAGCCAGCTCACTCTCTGCATCACAACTGTCAGGCCAGTTTGTGAAGCCCGTCATTATTTTTTTTCAAGTAAATCCATCATGGGAGTGGGGAAAAGTGATGAAAATAAAATTATTTTCACCTTGCCATAAAAAAGAATGGCCATGTTCCCTAACAGAAATAAGTGAAAATTCTGTCAACTAAGAGAGTGGAAGGGAAATTCAAAGCAAATAAAAACAGGCTGGGAGGAAGGAAGGAAAGGGAGGAGGGCGTGTGAGGAGGCATGGCAGTAGCTAATTTACTTTGAGCACATTCTGGAATTTTCCTGTTAAAGCCACTATTTACAACTCTTCCAGTTGTTCTCCATGTTCTCATTTTTCTGGAAGCACTAAAATCTATACTTTATAAGGGTATTTTCTTTGGCTTTCAGGGCATTGAGGAGATTGTGGGGTTTGTGACTAAATTCTTAAATATTATTGGTCTGTGGGATGAAATCTGCCTTTAAACCTCCCTCTGAATACAGACCACCCACCCGCCACCAACTTACCAATCCACTCCTTTGTGCGCAGAATGGGTTGGGGGGTTTCTCCCACTCTCTGTTCACCAGGGGCAGGCTGAGGCCACTAAACTAATTCTGGCCCTGATCAGCATGTGAATGTTGAGAGATACTTACTTCAAATATTTCTGAAACTAAAAAAGGCTTTTAGAAATCACATCTAAAAGCAAACAATTCCCCCCTGACCCTCAATTGCTCCTTGATTAGTTTTTGCTGTATCCTTCATGTTGGTCACTTATCTCACATCCTGAAGGTCACAGACTGTAGTACCCTATTCCAGCAGCCTGGGGCTGGTTTTTTGTTCCTAAAGACAGCCTTGTTTTGGGCTCAGAAGTTTTAATCCAAGAATTGGCTCTGGATCTAATTCCCAGTTCATTAGCCATGAAAAGTGATAGCTGCTTAAGATTTTTATGAGACATTGTTCCAAAAGTGGACCACAGAAACTGCACAATTACCCAGCATGTTGTACAAAGCTCTGTCTGCCTTTGCACTGACACAAGGAGCTTGATAGCAATCAAACAGCTTAATGAAAAGCAGCAAGGTTGCTCTTGGTAAGGAGTAAGGAATCTGAAGTTTGTTTCTAAGTGGTGCTTTCTGTAAAGACACTTAGGATAAAATTTAAATCATTGTACCCTTACTTCAGGAGCCTTGGTACTAAAGATACACAACTTGTCTGTTTGACCCTTTCACACAGGCACTTGCAAACATCATAAAGTCAAGCTTGTTTAGGTTGGAAAAGGCCTTTAAGATCGAGTCCAACCATTAACCTGTCACTGCCAAGTCCCCCACTAAACCGTGTTCCTAAGCAGCACAACTACGCATCTTTTAAACACTTCCAGGGATGGCAACTCCAGCATGTCCCTGGGCAACCTGTTCCAATGCTTGTCAATCATTTTGGGGAAGACATTGTTAGTAATATCCAGCCTAAACCTCCCCTGGCACAACTTGAGGCTATTTCCTCTTTTCTCCCAAATAACAAGTGACAGGACAAGAGCAACCCCCCCTCACTACAACCTCCTATCGGTGAGTTTCAGAGAACTTTAAGGTCTTCCTTGATCCTTCTTTTCTCCAAACTGAGCAACCCCAGTACCCTCAGCCACTTCTTATATGACTTGTGCTAACTTCCAGTCACTGGGACCTCCCTGGTTAGCCAGGTCTGCTGGTAAACAATGTGAAGGGGTCCAGTGAGGACTTCCACCACCTCCCTCAGCACCCCTGGGGGAATGCCATCTGGCCCCATAGACTGGTGTGTGTCTAAGTGATACAGCAGGTCGCTGACCATTTCCCCTTGGATTATGAGGGCTTCATTCTGTTCCAGTTGTCCAGCTCAGGGGAATAGGTACCCCTAGAACTACGTGTCTTACTATTACGTTCAACATTTAAAGCTCATCTGTCATGTCCCTCTGGACTCTCAAGATATTAATGCTGAAATTGGCCATTCATTGCAATTATGCCAAGCAAATCGTGAGAAAAACAGCAAGGCAGCTGTACAGAAATATCAGAGGATTTCTTTCAGTCAGGGTGTAGTAAAACCACATAAGCAGTCCCATGTCCAAGTAATTACAGGGATGTGATGAAGGCCAGCAATATATAAGAGGTTCAGAAGTGGATACTCTACTGAGTGGTGGATTAAGGCTAAGTGTAGCCAGATCCAGCCCAGCTAAAGTGCTTTCAACAGCTTCTGGCCTCCTCCAACTGCCACCCAGCCAACAGGAATACCACCTGCCCTCCCCACTGTGCTCCCTCTTCCTGCCCTTCCCCTGTGGGGCTCAGACCCCTGCCCATCCTCACATTACTGACACCAGACCAGAATAAACTGGAGTGACAGGTTGCCTTCAAGATCAGGTCACAGGTCTTTAAATCTTGCCTTAATCCTTTTCTTAGTCCATACCGTAATTGCACTGTGTCAAAGCACAGCAGCATGTCCTGGAATAAAAGGATGTCCGTGCACCATGAGCTTGATGCAAACTCACAGTGCCTGGGATCTGCTACCTCAATTCCCCAAGGATGTTCCCAGGGCATTAAGCAGATGTCACCACACTAGGAAACTGAGCGAGCTGCGTCTCAGAGATGCGATCTTCCTGCCCCAACGGATTGTCCACACAGAGAATTAGCACAGAGCTAGCTAAAACTCTCACCTCAAATTACTCCACATCCATTTCCCTATGCAAGCTTTCTAGAAGTCCACACACTTGGGAGCAAAGGGCTGGCAGCAGAGGCTTGGCACCGTGCTGCTCACTGTTCTGTCTTTGAACCCATAGTCCAAATTGACCCACCAATAGCTTTGTGTTCTGCAAATGTTTCTTATCTGCTTCTCATCAGATGTATTTCTATAAACCACAATATATTAAAAAGAAAGCTGTATCTATAAAGCAACCAGCCAGGTCTTTCTAGGTATGTGTGTATTAACATGAGATAACGTTGTTGCTTCCACTAAATGCACAGCACCTTCCTTGGGAATGTTTTCAAAAGAAAGCCAGTCAGGCCTGGAGACAGTGACAGGGCAGCAGCAGGCATGGCACAGGCTGGCAGGTGCTGTGCTCTTTTCCTTCTGTCCTCCACTGCCCCGAGATCCTGCTGCTGCCTGACATCCAGCCCACTGCAGACAGTACAAGACCTCTTTGTATGCCTGAAAATAGCTATAGAAAATCAAAGGCATCCTTGGCTTCTCACTAGAAAGCAAAGAATAAACTTTGTCATATACATCAAGCATATCAAGAAATTTTAGCTAGTTTATTAAATGCAGAGAATGGCTATTACTGCTATTTATCTAATACGCTCTGCTGTGCAAACAACAGCACAATTTCAATAGCAGAGTAATTCTGCCAATGAATTACCATCCTAAGGGACAAATTAGTTTAAATTAGTTTAGTTTGTTCTTTTGCTCTAACAAGTCCATTCTAGATTGTAATTGTTTTTAAATCTCTTCTCTTTGGTACATATGCACTAAGAGTTGTGTCAAAGCAGGTGGCTACCTTATGTCTCTCTCATTTAGCCAATATTGCACTCACTTAATTCATACATATGTTCAGACACACGCATACACTCCCAGAACAGATGTATGTGCAAAAACACCGACACATATGTGGCTGCTCTTTAATAGAACAAGTACAGTAAAAACATTAGGACTGGAAAAATTTGGAAAACAGCCTGCAGAAAAATAACTTTCATTTAACTTTTTAATTTTAAACTATATCCAATTAACCATGATCACTAAAGGAGTATTTGCTGAAACCAGACAAGTTCAAGTGTTTGATATCCAATGTTTACATTTTGGAACAAATGGGATTCATTTCTACATGTAACATGCAGAACCACCCCTCTTCCTTCAGGTTTGAAAAATGCTCATAACCTTTAATTGGGGCTTCACTCTGAAAAACTCACTACAGAAACAGCAACCTCTTAGGCAAAAATTCTCTCCCCATGTCTCAACAGAGTCAAATATGTTGACTTTAGTGATAAAGCAGCTATTTGCCAATTTTTTTGTGATTCTGTTTCAATACAAATAATAGGAATTGTGCACTGTTTTATTACTTCACATCACATAGTGCATAGTTTATTGAGTTTTAATCAGTTTTAACTGGCATAAATCTACCGAAAATAGCAGAGAGTCTGTGGAAATCAGCAAGTGCCTGATTAACCTTTACAAGGCTAACACCACTTGAGCTCCAGGGGAAAAAAAAAATAAAACAAAAAAACCCACAAAAGAGAAAAAGGAGACAGAAAAGGTGGAAAACGGTGGGAGAGGTCTGACTCTAAGGACATCCTGATGAAAAAAATTATGTGGATCTCACCAGATGGGAGCTCTCTGCACTGATGCAAACCTCTCCTAGGGATATACTGAAACTGGTTTAAATCAGTCAAAACCAACAGACTATATTCTGACAACGCTCACCAGAAAACTGGCTAAAGCATGATTTTAAAGTGGTTTTAAAGTTCTTCCTGTTTCTGATAAGACCAATTTCTTGCAGCTGAGGAAAGTTTCCTAAAGCTGAGCTTCTGAAGCAGCGTGGAACATCCCTGCACTGTGCAGTGGAAGGTGCTGCCCCAGCCCCCTGCACCCTTGGGAGCAGCACTGCTACACTCTGCTTCTTTCTACATTCCTTGGGCTGGACAGAAATGTGAATCCAACTGTTGGTCAAACCATTATTCAACAGCTTTGTTTAAGTGCATGTTTGTTAAAGTCTGGCAACATCATGCTGCAATTCTCACCTATGTTTTAAGCTGTTAACATTAAGCAAATAGAATGAGAAATAGAGAAGTGCTCATCTTAGAAGAGTAAAATAGAACTGAAAGTGTCATTAAATGGACATTTAAATGTGCATGTAGGGTAAGTGGTGCAACCTCCTCTCATATTCAATTTCCATCATTTTGGTGGGCCATGGAGTAAAAACTGAAGGAAAGAAACATCTCTACTTTTTGGGTGAAATTAAAATGGGTGAGGAGTATAAAAGAAAGTGGGTTATTGAAGAAAAACACACTCTGGCTTGAACACCAAGGCAGAAATGAAGTCTGCTGTGCTTTCTTTGTGCTCAGCCTCTGGCTGTCCAGCTGGTAACCAGATCATGTGGAATGCAGGCCTCTAAAAGGTGGAAAAAGATCTGAAATATGAAGCACTGCTGTTTTACTGCTAATTCAATAGGAAAAAAACCCTATAAAATATTAAAGCAAGTATTTAAAAATATATTAAACACAATTTGTACCATAATAGCTTAACCTGACATCAAAATGCAGCTTACAGCTTGTTTGTCCCAAATTCCATAGTGTGGATAACAGAATAACTGGCAAAATGTTCCATACAGCCTCCAGCATTTGACAAAATAGGATTTGGGCTTCGTTAAAACAAATTCCAGGTGGAAAATTGGGCATGCTGATAAAAGCAGTGCAGCAAAGAGTGTTAGCTCTGATAGGGTAGGATGGGTATTGAATTCACTTTTAACATTACAAGACTTTAATTAAAGAGATTGACCTGAGGACCCCAAACAGTGACAAGCTAAGATAGCCATTCCTGGTACAATGTGCTGTTGCTCAAGTTAATTCTTTTAATATAACTCAAACTGGAATGTATATAGAATATCCTAATTCAGGGGAGAAGCATGGAGTGCACACTGCATCACAGCTTACGGAGCAAACTGAAAAATAGGCATCCACAGATAACACATAATTATCAGGGTACTGAATATAGGCTAGTTATCTCATCCCACAAAAACTAATTTTTATTTATGCATTAGAATGTTTTTATGTAATTTCCTACGGTTATAAACATTATTATTTTTCCAAGGTCTCTCCTTAATCAGCAGAAGCCAAAAGGACAGTATAAAAGCTTAGAAACACCCTTAGTCCTTGCACTTGTGTGTGTGGTTGTCTGTGTTCTCCCAGCCAGAAGTTATTCTTGCAACTATTATTATCATTGAAACAAAGAAAGGCTTGAATTAGTAAACATATTAAAGACAAATACTTCGCTGATTCATTTTTTGGCCTGAATTTATGTCATGCCTGCACTGATGCATGCATTTGAAGTCAATGCCTATTGATTGCCTTCCACCTGCTTTTGCCTATCACATTTTTCACGTAAACTAACAAGAAGCTGCACAAGGAAAGTAAACTCTCTTTCAGTAAGATATATAGAGAGGAAGGGACTTGTGTGAGGGAGGAAAATTATGGATGACAATTGGGCATCACTGGCAGTGCCTGACCTTGATCCCCATAAGAAAATTGCTAGAATTCCATGTTCAAATGCCACCAGTGTTACATTGCCACAAGTTCTTAATTCACTTCCAAAGACGTACTTTGCCTTTGCTGGCATATCACTTACTGGGCAGGAGGAGATGGGACCCGAGCTCATCCATAGCTGTGATTTGGACCACCTCCTACACAGACCGACTATGATGCCTATGCTATGGATGAAGTTTCTTTAAAGGCAGGTTATGTTCAGCCTAGAGCATCCAGCTTGCTGCCTTCCCTCCCTGCAGACCTAATCCTTTGGCTGCTCCCCAGCCACAACAAATTCCACAAAACATGCTAAGTCCATAAGCAGCAAAGGAATGCACTCTCCACTGCCCACTTGGTTTATTCACCCTTCCCTTTCTAGGTAGGCCAAGAATAAAAAAGCAATCTAGCATTATAGCTGGGTAAAACAAAGGGCTGTGTTTTAGGACACCAGCAAAGCTGCCCAGAGAAGCATCTGTGGACAACTCCTGAAAGAAATATAGGCAGAAATGTGACAGGAAGGACCTGAGAGCATTATGCCCTGGTAGCTGTTATGTCAGTGGGGCATGCTGTGTTCATGTTCGATTCCCAGAGGTGAGGAAACTGTTGCATCTCTTCCAAGGTGCCAAAACTAACTGCAATAGTCTGCTCGCCCTTACCACTGCCTTCTGTATCCTTCCTTCAAATATCTCCCTGCTAGAGTTTGTCATGCATCAAGATATTTTATTTCACCAAAACAAACAAAAGATATGCTGAAATCTTTGTAAATCCTAGAACTTACATCTGCAAAAGTTAAGGTGTAAAATAAAAAGTAAATTTATTTTCCCCTTTTGATAGTTTTGCCATTCACCAAAACAGGCCCCTGTCAAAATCTACAAAAAGAATTTTGAATGAAAACATAGTAAGCTTAAAAACATCTGTCCAATCAAATTTACAATAGAAAAAGTGTAATAAAAGTTTACGTCTTTTGAAGAATAAAGATGGGGGCTTTTAAAAGCTTTCTATACAACACTGAAATTAAGGTACAATTCTACACTAAGCCTCGCTTCAGCTGAAAGACTGGAGACAAGCAGCAAATGAAAATCAGCTTCCTAACTGTGTACTGCCCTCATCATTGAAGAGATTCTCTGATAATCCTTGGAAAGACCAAAAGGAATAACGCAATTTCTTATCATGTGGCTATCCATATGACTGAATAAAAAACATCACAGATTGCCAACCTCACTCTGATGGGTCACCTTAAAACCTGTGGGGTTGTTGTGGAACATAAGAATAAGGCATCATCATTTAAGCTGAATAACATGACCAGATCTCTCCTGTGATTGTTCTGGTATATGAGATAAATACTACTGAAGCTGTATTTCTCTACTCTCTCTAAATTACTGTAGCAAATAAGAAAAGAACCTACAAATGGCTGTCCTGGGTCCCACCAAATGTCCACCTAGCCCCGTGTTCAGCATCCAACAGTCATCAAAAACAGGCACCCAGGGAGGAGTGTAAACATAGAGCATGCATCTAGTGATACTTCCCTCAAACACTCTCCCAGGCTCCAACAGCTTGCTGATCGGGAAACTTCAGAGCAGGTGAGGTATGTCTGTGTTCAGTAACTTTTGATGGATTTCTCCCTCCATGCTTTTGGCTAGTCTCTCCTTGCACCTTTGTAAACTTACAGCATCCATCACATTTGAGCAGTGCAAAATTTTCACCATACATTCTTTACTTCTCCCTTCATTTGCAGTGTGATTGAACAGGTTGTTGCATTAAAAGAAAAGAGCATGTCTTATTGCTGGTGACTAATCAGTGCTATATCTCTAAATGCCAGTGAATTTTGAACCCAGACTCACATTTTCATTTCAGTGAGAATCACTCATTTGCAGTACACTTTGTCATTCCTGAGGTGACTGTCTTTTGTGGTCTCACTTTCCAAGGGCTTGTTCTCTGTTTAGTGAATCTTGTATATAATTTAACATTTTATGAGTTTTCCAGTGACTTTCTTCAGGAAGCCTGTGTGATGTCAGCCAGAATTCCTATTTAACTCTACAAATTCCCTTCTTTGATATTACAGAAATTGGAAACTTGTTTTACTGAAAAAGCTAGATAAATAGAAAGGAGGGTAGTGCTGTCAGTGTCTTCACATGGTAAAGAAGTAATTCCTACCAAGAATGGAAAAAAAAAAATCCAAATATCCCAAAATCTCCACTAATTTGCAGTTGTACACTTGGATATGTGTTGGGCTCTCCCTGACAAAGGGATGCAGATATCACTATTACCATCATATGTATGTATACTGCTTTTATACAGAACCTAAAATTAAATACTGCATACATAAAGTTTCTATGCCTGAGCACTATATGCTTGCATTTACTCACTTCAAAATTGTGTTTTCTTGTTATACTTTTAAAAATCTATTTTGGCATACCTACCATTCCCTTCAGCACCAGAACCAGATGAGATTCCCTTCTTCACTTGCTCCCATTGTAAGAGAACTAAGGATAGCCACTGCTTCATCACACTTAAAGAATGAAACTAAGTGCTCTTCAGTATTATGGTGTTTGGGCTAAAAAACACATCGAAATTCACGGATTTGCCTTGCCTAACAATGAATGGAACCAAAGATCTTATTCAAAGACTCCAACAGTTAAACCACCCCAAACCTGCAATCATATAGGTTGACCTCTGTTGGCAAGGACAGCAATTCTTTTTTAGAACTACAGAGAGTGACTTCTGTTCGTCTCAAATACTTACTCCCCAAGCTCATGTTTGATATTGCATGTTTATTATTTCATATTTATACTGTGACACCATCTTCAAGTTCTGTACCAATGGAAGAATTGACAGTAACTGCCTTGAAGAAATTATGAGTTAAATGTCAAACTGTAGAAGTGGATAAAATTAGTAAGCAGGGCTGGATAGGTGACAGAAGAACATGTACTAACCATAACTGGATGTGAACAACTTGCAGCTAGTGAGCTGTGCTGCTCACACTAGCTGCGTGCTCTGCCGCTGCCAAGCTGCAGCCTTTAATAGGCAGAGATGAGTTTTTAGGAGATGTGAAAGAAGGGAGGGCAGTAGCTTTGGGGACTTCGAGTGCTTTTCTCACTCTTTAGTGACAGTATGGGAGAAAGTGCAAAAATACTCATCAGAAAAGCACATTATTGTAGAGGATGAGAATGAGGGCAGGCATCCAAACGAAACCATGACAGAGAAGCAAGCTTTGGCAAAACTGTAAGGGGATTGGAATAAAGACAGAGATTTTGGTAGATGCAGTGGAGCCAACAAAGAGCCTTAAATAGAGCTGTGATGTAGTCACAGCAGTGAAATTATCTCACTGAGCATATCTGCAGAAATGTAAGAGGCATGAGGCTGCTGGAATGAAGGCTGCTTGAGCAGGGGCAGGGTGATCTTTGCCAAGACAAAGATGGGACTCAGGAAGCAGACCGCAGATCTTGGGTGAGACAAAGTTTACAGCCTTGACACAAATCAAAGGACAGTGGCATATCAAAGTTCAAGCCAGATTTATACAAGGGAGTGTCTGTAGGTGTCTGGAGAGCAGAAGCTACAAAAAAACAGAAACAGTGCTGAAGCTCAGTTTGGCATAAAGTCACTACCTGTGCTTTATCAAGAATACATCACTTCCCCGTCTTTGTGCATTGCTCTCCTGCTCTTTTCCATTTGTCCCTACCTCTAAACATAGAGATTTCCTGCCCACATAAATTCCTTGATTACTTCGTTATCTGTAGAAACATGGTTATTAACCATACACACATTAACTAATGCATCAGATCCTCTTATATTTTCCATATAGATTTGGATCTTCTTTTTTGACTTGGATACACACACAAGTTTTGGAATCAAAAGTACTCAAAAAAAATTTCACAAGCAGCTTAATTATGAGATGTGACTCCCACTGGAAAAGATGTTACATTTTGCACCTTAAATTCATTGGATTTTCAGGAGATTCAACACCATAAATTCTATAATCCTTTTTGGTCTCCTGCTTCTTCTGTCAGTACTCTCTTCTGCTGCTGTTTGAGTGCCCATCCAGGATTTTCTAGACACCACAGCTGATAGTCTGGCTATCCTTCTCTCAAACCTACGTGAAAACATCTACAGGCCCCAAATTTCTCCACAGAACCTACATGACAGAGTATATCAATCCACTTCTTGTAAAATGTCTGAACTGTTTGCCTTAGGGCATCATATACTCTCCTAATATCAGCTGAGACAAGTACAAAACATACATCTGACTTTTCCCTCTTTTAAATTAACTGACTGATGCAAAGAGAAGTATTTGCAGTGTTTGTCTAACCATCATAACTACTGTTTCATCTCCTGCTAGGCTTTACTTCTGCTCTTCCAACAGACAGGATAAGGTTAAGAACAAGCTATTTCCTGTTGCTAGTGTACCTGATGTTCAAACTCCTGATGTCAGAGGGTTTAAATTTCCATTTAATACTACTGAAACTGATTCCTTTTCCTGAAGAAACCATTTTTTAATAGAGATCATATAGGCAGGTTACTGGCTGCACTGAGTAACAAAGAATACAGGTGCATAACCATTTTCACTCTTGGTACCCCCAGCACTCATCTTTCTCTTGTTCCTGGATATGCTAGGTCAGGCATCAGAAAGGGACTTTGAAACACCACAGCTTCCATGATAGTAGGACAGCTATTGTTACTGTGCTATGGCCATCTTAGTCAAAGGAACCTTACAAAGCCAAAGGAACCTTACAAAGCCAAAGGTACCTTACAAAGCCAAAGGTACCTTACAAAGCCTGTCCTAAGTTGCTGTTCATTTACATTTAAATCTTTTTCCTCTCATCCAGTGACAATGGTAGCACACGCCTCATTGCTGTCCACAGATGAGCTGAGATGCTGGGCTGCGCAGACCTCCCTCTACGTACTCTGCCACACAACAACTGAAAATATTCAAGGAAGCTTGTAAGACGATTACCTTATCCTTCTGCAAGATAATGGAGTGAGAGAACTCTTCTACTTGGGTCTTCACTGTTCTCATGGGAAATGCTGGTGACAGCCATGAGATAGAGATTACTGAATGCTGCTTTTTGCCCTGAACCACCAACCACTGCAGAGGCAAAGCACGAACAGACAGGTGAAGATACTCCATGGTTACAGATATATGCACAATTGCATCAGAAAGTACCTAGGAAAAATTAATCAACTCTGCTTTTTCAACCTTTGGTACAACAAGCCAGGAAGAACTTCTAGGTTCTCAGAAAAGACTCATGGCAGGGTCAGGCTGCCACAGGGAACATGGTCCAAACTGGCCCAAAGGGAGAGCAGTTGGCCATCAGTGCCACCATATCGCCTGAGTTCTTAAGAAGAAGAAAAAACCCAAAGCCAATTGGCCCAAATACATCCCCAGGGAAGAGGAAGAGCAAGTCCCACACCCCTGAGGCAATCTACCCCACCACAGCCTCAGCCAACGCACAATCCACCTCTTGCTATAGGTGTCGCTGTGGACCTATGCAGAGTACCTGGAGCATCTCGCATCTGTGTGCAGTGGGAGAAAGGGAAGAAGAACGAATATTTGAAAATTAATGATGTCAGCCTGTCTCCATATATCAAGCTAATTTGAAAGGGCTTTAATTTTCTTAAAGGATAAAAAAAGGTTTCTTTGCTAGATTAAACTTGCAATTGTCATTCATATATTGTTTATAAGGTACTCATCTCCTCACTCTGTATTTTTTTGTTTTTGATTTTGTATACTAGTTAGCAGTGAAGACTTGTCTGCGTGTATCAGAAGGAATAAAGAGAGAAATGTCCTTAACTGTCAGTTTTAATAAGAGGAGTCAACATGCCTCTATTCAGGTTAAATATTGCCCTGTCACATTTCAATAGAGTCAACAGATTTTTTAAAGAAAAGTCAAAAGCACTGTGTTTGCAAAAAATAATAATAAAAACCCCTACCCCCCACCTCCTTGTCATAGTCTGTCAAAGCCCTTCTTTATTTGGGGGGGCGTGGAGGCAGGACAGAAAATTCTTTTGTAAAATGTGAAAAATTACTACTCATAATTGGCACTGACATGAAAAAGGTTGGGGTTTTTTTGTTAGAAAAACAAAGAAAATCTCTAATTTAATAATCACCTGCAAAGTGTTATTGTGATGGGAACAAAAAAAAAATACACAAAGTCATCTCTTTTAAGTAACTATAGTGTTTTTAAGCAATCACTGCACTTACTGCAGCTCATACACATAAACGGATGATGTGCAAAGTATAACAAGACACTCTAAATTCCTGAAGTAAAGTTTCTCAAGTAACAAGTGACAAGCTACACAGAAGAGCAAGAAAGAATCTGTCACATAAAAAACAATCACCAAAATGAAGTTAAAGTAGGAGATTCCACAGTGATGGATACCACAGGAAAATTTGCAAAAGTTAACTTAATCTACTGGGCAGAATCTTTCCCTGTTTACAGCCTGGTAAGGAAGACTATGACCTTCACAGCAAATGCAAATAGCATCCACTCTGCTTAGTCAAAACTGGTCTAGTTCTATGGAGAAAGATGATACAAAGCAGATGTCTTGTAGAATAAAACACAGTTTAAGATTTCCTAACTTACTTCCAGTGACAGTGACAGTGTTCAAAGTTCAAGATCATTATTTGGAACTCCCTGAGCTCTTTGAGGAGAAACACGGTTTAGAAGCTAGTTCATGATCCATGCTGCTTCAATTCACAATCACAAAATAATAATATTTAACAAATAAGAAGGGAATACAGACCTTGGGAACTCATACACAGTTCAACTGGTCAAGAGCAGGATGAGAACACAACCACTTCTGGAGAGCACTGTGAACCAGTTCACAATAGAGCAAATGCATCTGTCCCCATGAACATCCTCAGGGCAGGGGATGTAAAGGGATGGATGGCTGCAGTTTGAAGCAGCCCTTCTGGAGACCTGCTCTGCACCTCCCCTCCGAGCTCAGGCTGTCCCAAAAAAGGACTGCTTGGATGCACTATGTGAGCATCATAAATCCTCAAGCTAGATGTGAGCTTCCATTTTCCATGGGGGCAATCACCCGGGGTGACACCATGCCCTGCATTTAGGGAACATGCAGCATTTCACAGAAATCCCATCATCTGTCACACTGTTTTCATGCAAAGTTTCCAAACCAAAGCTCACACAGGTCAGCAGTGCCAAGAAAGCTCCTCTCAGTTCAGGTAACTCAGATCCCTAAAATCCAGGTGGTTCCCAAGATTTTGTTTTACAAGCCATCTGCCAGATGCTTACATTTCATTTCACAGACTGTCTAATTTTCATGAAAAGGCCCTAAGATTTATTCAGTGAAACCAAATCCTTCTGTTTGTAAAGCCAGGAGAGGCTGAGCAGAAAAGCAGAGGATTGCTGCTCTGTTTGCCTTCTCTGAAAATGCCCACAGGCTGGGGGGTCATGCTCAGGATGGGTTTTCCATTCTGCTCCCAGTACACTTCCTTTGGTGCCTGCTCTGTTATTACAAATTCAATAACCAGGGTGCTCGGAAAAACCCATCCCAGCTGCCAGATCAAAATACAAAGGGGCAAAATGGAGCTGTAACAGAGATCGGGGGGGGGGGGGGGGGGGGGGGGGGAAGGGGGAACCCAACTGAAAAAAAACCACAACAGAAAACATACAACCAAAACCAAAAAATAAATGCTGCTAAATACTAATATTTCATTGAAAAAGAAAAAGAAAAAAAGAAAAATAAAAAGTAAGTGGGCACTTTGTTATGGAAAAAGCAGCAACTCCAGAGAATAGCTGCTCCCCAAAGAACAAACAAACATCATCACACTTCCTTGATACCCAGACTTCTCACTTTAGAAGTGGAATTGACAAATCGATGTCTTGCATAAAGATCATCAATGAAACACCCTGCCAGATTATTTAACAGAACTGTTTTCTCATTAAAATTACTTTTAAACTATCCCTAAATTTACGGAAATATGCAGTGAAGAACTGTAATTTTCTGTGAGAACAGTAGTCCACCTTCAAAAAAAAATAAGGTGCACACTTCAAATAAATGCCATCTTCAAGTTAACAGATCTATCTACATACAGGTATCAGACTGATTTGGTGGTCCCAATATTCAAAAAGAGTTCTTCATTAGAATATTAATTAAAATCACATTTTCTTGATTTCTTTTGTGAAGAAATCAAAACCAGCATGCCTTTGCCTTGAAATAAGAGGTCCTTTGCTACCTTCTTGATAAATATTTACCTTTTAAATGGTCATTTTAAATGTTAAAAGCGGGCTTTAACAACTACAACAAACTCTTCCACAGCCCTGGCTGCAACATTGTGTCCTAAAACAGGCAAGATAAGCAAACCCTGCAAGACCCATACCAGAACACACTAAGGCATGCTGGATCTCTGTTTTCGAATTCAAGAAGTGACAATCTCCTTCATCTCTGATATTTTTCTCTTGCTTTTGCACAGGTTTGAGTGATAACATCCTCTGTGCCCATGCAGCCAGGGCCTTGGTAATGTCTTTCCCTATGCCAGGGTAAACATTCATTAGGTAAGTTCAACCCAGTCCTTTTCCTTTACATGTATTCTATGCACTGTCAAGCTCTTCTTATGAGATCATTTCAGCTTTAAATTTCCTGTAAATCCAGTAAATTTTGTAGAAATGGAAGAGGTTTAATCCCCCCTCGTTATCTAATGTCTCGCAGCAGCTGAAAATGTCTCACTTTGGAACATCTCCCACTCCTGCCGGATGCACAGTCATTACTGAAATCATGACCTGATGTCAGAGGAAGTTAATTTTCCTTGGCGCTTCACTTTTAAATCTAGCCTTCCATATGCACACTTTTCTGAAGCAGACATTGCCGCTGTGACTTCATATAAACAGACAACAAATATTTCTTAAATTAATCTTTGTAAGACAGGGTTCATTAATCTGTAAAAGACTCTAGCTTCATGTTAACCCAAAGGGCATAGCACTGAAATTCTGTGATGTCTTCTGACGTACAAAAGTAGCTCCAAATTTGCAGTCATTATCCAAATGAGCCTCTTGATAAGTCAAAAGCAATCAGACACTTGGTTTGTGGGAAAAAAAAAAACATGCAAAAAAATTTCACTAAATCCTTATCTTTGCAGGTAACACACATTTAATTGTACAGCTTCACATGAAGTAGCATTTGATCACCATTTTAGATATTTTTGCTCAATATACACAGGGATTTAATGTCTCTAGAAAAACCTACAATGACAACTGCAGGAATTCAGCACTTCGTTCAGAAACCTACGCCAAAACTAATACTTTGGCAATTGAAAGACAACATCAGGCAAATTCTCACAAAGGACATCTCTGGAGCCGTTCCAAATTTCATCATGGAGGCGCAGGGGTTGTTGGTGTTTCTTTTGTTTGGTTTACGTTTTGTTTTGGGATTTCTTGTTTGGTTTGGGTTTTGTTTGCTTTTTTTTAGTTTTGGTTGGTTGGTTTCTATTTGGTTGGTTTCTTTATTCTAACTTGGGCAAATTGTATCTCAGCCTGACACATACATGGAATTCTGGAATTTCCATACAGATGGATTGTTGGGGCTTGTGCATATTTTTTCAGGACTAAAAAAAAAAAAAACGGCAAAAAACAGTCCAGAATTTATCTTAATATTTATAGAAAGTCCTATTTGTAGAGGTGCACGCTGGATCATGTCCACAGATTAACTGTTCACAAGCAAAGTTACACGCACAAGCAAATTCCCAATTTGTATCTGCAGCCATAACATTCTGCCATGCAGGAGAGTGCTTCCATTCTTCCTCTAGGTGGCTTTATGAGAGTCCCTGTTTAAGCCCAGCTCAGAACCATGCAGCCTTTTGCCCACCCCGCCCTCCCCAGACTTTCTTCCCCCCCCTGCAGGAGGAATGGGGAGGAGAATCAAAATAATGTAACTCCCACGGGTTAAGATAAGAGCAGTCCAGTAACTGAGGTATAACACAAACCACTGCTGCTACCACCAATAATAATACTGACAAGGGAAATAACAACGGAAGAGAATACAACCGCTCACCACCCGCCAGCTGATATTCAGCCCGACTGAGCAGTGATCTAGCCCTTCCAGGTAACTCCCCGCAGTTTCTATACGGGGCATGACGTGATGTGATATGGAATACCTCTTCGGTTACTTTGGATCAGGTGTTCTGTCTCCGCTTCCTCCCAACTTCCCCTCCTCCCTGGCAGATCATAAGACTCAGGAAGTCCTTGGTCAGAGTAAACATTAGCAACAACTAAAAACATTGGTGTTATCAGTGCTGTTCCCAGGCTGAAAGTCAAAAACACAGAACTGCACAAGCTACTAAGAAGGAGAAAAATGACTGCTACTGCTGAACCCAGGACAGTCCCATGAAAATCTGGACCTTTATACCTAAAACTTCCCAGTGTAGCAAAGCTTGGTGTGTTTTTTCTTTCCATGACAGCACTGTTTTCATTAAGCTGAGTCATTTTTCCTTTTTCTTTTTTCATTCCCATGTATATAATATTTTCAACTTTGGAACAGCATATTTAATCTAGCAGGAATCTAAAATGCTTTAGCAGGAACAAAACTCTTAAGAGACTACTGCTCAGCACACCCTGGATTAAATCTCACAATTAGGAACTCAGTTTGCATTCTCAAAGTGAAATTCATTGCTATAACTATAAGTGTAGTTGACAACGTAGAATATGCTATTGCTGAACTAATTTCTGCTAAAGGTCATACACTTAAAGCCTTCACTTTTTGTTGACAGTCTCTCAGAAATGAACAGCACAGTTCTGTGCTCAAACAAGCCATGCTGACCACCCCACTTACTTCAGTGTAAACTGCTATTGCCCATCATGGACCTCCCTCACTATAAAATGTGCTTTGTGATATTTGAGAGACCCCACCATTCACAGTGCTGAGATTACATTCTCACCAGCCAATGACCAGTGCAGAGCAACCCTGGGGTTGAGCATCATCACCACAATTGAACTCGATCTTAAAGGTCCTTTCCAAACTAAATGATTCTCTAATCTTCTGGGTGGAAAAAGAAAAGGCTGCTTGAAAAACCAAAAATTTTGCCAGGCTTAGTAGATGTTACAGCCTACATTTTTTCCTGTGTAGATTCTCTTTGCTTATATTTATAAATTAACCCCTGTGTGATGAGTTTTCCTTGAACAGATCCCTGTATCCCTTCTCTGCCTGAAAAGAGTGGGCTATCTACACAGAAGATTCCCAACACTGTCTTGTAGTGGATTCGTAGTAAGACATCCTACCTCTAAAGTGACTGTGTGTGCCATTTCATTATACCAACCTTGCTGCTGTTCTTACACACTCTAATAAACTTTAGGAGTGTAGAGTTACTCAACTGAATATTATGTTAGTCTTAACATTATCCCAGAGTAGGTTTGTCAGATTCATAAATTATTCTTTCATTGAACAGTGAAAGAGACAGGAACCTCCTAGTTATGATTTTACTACAAATACCTCTCTAGTGGAGAAGTTGCAGGCTCAACAGAATTCAGCTTTTAAATTGCTCCTAAGAATTACCTATAATTCTTCCCCCCGCCCATTTTAATCATACTAAATATGGCCACATACCAGAGGGAAGCACATCGCCCATCCGGCACACACAGTAATTCCTGTCTATTCTGTTGGGCTTTGTGTCACGCAGAAGTCATAGCATCTTATTGATGAGCTGATATTAAGCTATTTTTACAGTGTCAGTACACAGGAACTCTTTTTCAAAGACTTTTCTAAGCAATTTTGTCCAAGAAAAATATCTGAGAGAGGAAACTAGCTGTGTAACATGGCGTCACAATAAACACGCTGGTAATACACAACAGGCTAACTTTGCACAGATCATTCAGACCATGTTCAAATTCCTTCAAAAACAAGAAAGTATTCTGTGTGCTGGACACTTGTCCTAAATCCCAGCCAAATCTTTTGTGTCAGTAAAAAGCCTATTTAACATTTGTAAAATTATATATACACTGCATTTTACACACATTTTAAACCTACTATTAAAGATTGCTTGTTTGGTTTTTGCTGATAGGTTAATGTAAAATTCACTTTGATGGAAAACGTATGTTATTTATGGGTATTGTTGTGATTGATACAACTATTCTTTTTATCCAGTGTAGCTGCTGAGTATTTCTAATGCTGTTACTATGAGTAAATAATCATCTCAGTATCTTTTGGCCCTGGAATGCAAAGGTATTTGTGTGTCATGAATATTGCCTCCTCCGCCTCCACAAACAAATCGGGCTAGCCTTGTGTATACAGTTATTTGATGAAGATACTTCCAGGTGTTTGTTCTTTGCAGGTAAGACATATTTTCCACAGAACCTTCTATATTTTATACATCACAAAATGATGTAGAATTCTTCAGCACCTCCGCTGCACAGGCACTGCTGCAGCATCCAAGCAGCACCATGGCTGATAGTGTGCTCCCTCCATGGCAGGGAAGAGATGGAGTTAAAGACTGAGAGTTTGCAGAGCTAAGACAGGTCACTTGCTCCAAGCAGGCTCTGTTCAGACCAGAATTTTCATTAACAACCCCACTGGCTTAAAAATTACTCCCCAGGATCTCACAGAGGAACACATGGGGGAACACTGTGGCAGCCTGTGGACTGTTCTGAACCATGCTTCAACCTGGCCAATACTCCAAGACAAAGGCCAAAGGCACAAGACTGCACACTGGTGTTACTCCTATAATAGAATCATAGAATAGTTAGGGTTGGAAATGACCTTGAGATCATCCAGTTCCAACACCCCTGCCAGGTGCAGGGACACCTCACACTAAACCATGTCACCCAAGGCTCTGTCCAACCTGGCCTTGAATATCACCAGCAATGGAGCATTCACAACTTCCCTGGGTAACCCATTCCAGTGCCTCACCACCCTCACAGTAAAGAACTCCGTCCTTATATCCAATCTAAATTTCCCTGTTTAAGTTTGAACCCCTTACCCCTTGTCCTATCACTACAGTCCCTAATGAAGAGTCCATCCCCAGCATCCCAATAGTCCCCTTTCAGATACTGGAAGGCTGCTCTGAGGTCTCTACACAGCCTTCTCTTCTCCATGCTGAACAGCCCCAACCTTCTCAGCCCATCTTCATACAGGAGGTACTCCAGCCACCTGATCATCCTCATGGCCCTCCTCTGGACTTGCTCCAACAGTTCCATGTCCTTTTTATGTTGAGGACACCAGAACTGCACACAGTGCTCCAAGTGAGGTCTCAGGAGAGCAGAGCAGAGGGGCAGGATCACCTCCCTCGACCTACTGGTCACGCTCCTTTGGATGCAGCCCAGGATACTCTTGGCTTTCTGGGCTGCGAGCGCACACTGCAGTCGGCTCATGTTCATTTTCTCACTGACCAACACCCCCAAGTCCTTCTCCACAGGGCTGCTCTCAATCTCTTCTCTGCCCAACCTGGAGCTGTGACTGGGATTGCTCCCACCCAGGTGCACGACCTTGCACTTGGCATGGTTAAACTTCATCAGGTTGGCATCAGCCCACCTCACAAGCGTGTCAAGGTCCCTCTGGATGGCATTCCTTCCCTCCAGTGTAACAATTGAACCACACAGCTTGGTGTCATCGGCAAACTTGCTGAGGGCACACTCAATCCCACTGTCCATGTCACCCACAAAGATGTTGAACAAGACCGGTCCCAACACAGATCCCTGAGGGACACCACTCATTACTGGTCTCCAGCTGGACATTGAGCCATTGACCACAACTCTTTGCGTGCAGCCACCCAGCCAGTCCTTTACCCACCGAGTGGTCCACCTATCAAATTGATGTCTCTCCAACTTAGAGACAAGGATGCTGTGTGGGACAGTGTCGAATGCTTTGCACAAGTGCAGGTAGATGACATCAACTGCTCTGCCCCTGTCCATCAGTTCTGTAGCCCCATCACAGAAGGCCACCAGATTGGTCAGGCAGGATTTCCCTTTAGTGAAGGCATGCTGGCTGTCACCAAACACCTTGTTGTTTTTCATGTGCCTTAGCATGCCTTCCACGAGAATCCACTTCAAGATGTTGCCAGGCACAGAGGTGACACTGACTGCTCTGTAGATCCCTGGCTCATCCATTTTCCCCTTCTTGAAAATGGGGGTTATATTTCCCTTTTTCCAGTCATCGGGAACTTCACCTGACTGCCATGATTTTTCAAATGTGATGGACAGGGACTTAACAACTTCATCTGCCAGCTCCTTCAGGACCTGCGGATGGATTTCATCAGGTCCCATGGACTTGTATACATTCAGGTTCCTAAGATGGTCTCGAACCAGATCCTCTCCTACAGTGGGCTCAGGGTCTTCATTCTCACAGTCCCTGCGTCTGCCTTTCAAGACTTGGGTGGTGTGGTCAGAGCATTTCCTGGTGAAGGCTGAGGCAAAGAAGTCATTAAGAACCTCATCCTTCTCCAAATCCAGGGTAGCCAGTTCTCCTGATAGTTTCCAGAGAGGGCCCACATTGCCCCTAGTCTGTCTTTTATTTGCAATGTAACTAAAGAATCCCTTCATGTTATCTTTCACATCCCCAGCCAAGTTCAATTCTAAGTGGGCCTTAGCTTTCCTAACCTGGTCCCTAGCTTCCCAGACAACATCCCTGTGTTCTTCCCAGGCCTCCTGTCCTTGCTTCCACCCTTTATAAGCCTCTTTTTTCCTTTGAATTTTCCTCGGCAGCTCCTTATCCATCCAAGGACGTCTCCTGGCCCTCCTGCTGCACTTCCTTCTAGTAGGGATATATTGCTCCTGAGCTTGCAGCAGGTGATCCTTGAATATCAACCAACAGTCTTAGCCCCCTGCCCTCTGGGGCTATATCCCATGGAACCTTACTGAGCAGGTTCCTGAAGAGGCTGAAGTCTGCTCTCTTGAAGTCCAGGGCAGTGAGCTTGCTGCACGCTCTTCTCACTGTCCTGAGGATCTCAAATTCGACCATCTCATGATCGCTGCACCCATGGCTGCCCTGGAGTGCCACATTTCCAATCAGCCCTTCCCTGTTGGTGAGGACGAGGTCAAGCATGGCACCTCTCCGTGTCGGCTCCTCTATTACTTGCAGAAGGAAGTTGTCTTCCACACAATCGAGGAACTTCCTGGGTTGCTTGTGTCGGGCCATACCATCCCTCCAACAGACATTAGGGTGGTTGAAGTCCTTCATGATAACAAGGGCCTGCAAGCGTGAGGCTGTTCGTATCTGTCTATAGAGCGCTTCATCCATGGAGGCCTCTTGGTCAGGCGGTCTGTAACAGATCCCCACAATAATGTCTCCCATCGCTGCTCTCCCTTTAACCCTGACCCACAAACTCTCTATTGACTGCTCACCTGTCCCCAGACAGAGTTCCATACTCTCCAGCCTATTCCTAACAGAAATAGCAACTCTCCCTCACTGTCTGCCGGGCCTGTCTTTATCCTAAAGAGCCTGCAACCTTCCATTCCAATACACCAGTCATAAGAGCCATCCCACCATGTTTCTGTGATCCCTATGATATCATACCCTTGTAGACATGCACACATCTCTAATTCCTCTTGTTTGTTCCCCATGCTACGGGCGTTTGTACAGAGGCATCTGAGCCACGCTCCAATTGAAGCCGGCTCATTGGCTGGAGCAGCTGGAATATCTCTACATTGCTCCAAGCATTTACTATAGGTGCTGGCCAGTGATTGGGTGTGTTGGGATGGAATGATGCCCCCCTCCCCCAGCACATCTGGTTTAAAGCTTTCTTGTCCAGCCTGGCAAGCCTCCTACCCAAACCACTCTTCCCCTTCATTGTCAGTCCAGCTCCACCAGCCCCCAGTAAACCTGGCCTCCGAAATTGAGTCCCATGTTCTAGATACCCAGCCCCGTGACTATGGCACCACTGTTCTAACCATTTATTAACCTGGCCAATCCTCCTAGCCTTTCTAAGGTCCTGCCCTGTATCCTGGAGAATTGACGAAAAGACAATCTGAGCTCCAGAGCCCCTAACCACCTCTCCCAGGGCTCTGTAGTCCTTGTTAATGTTCTCTGCACTACTGCTATCTATAGCACTAGCACTCACATGGACAACAAGAAGCGGGTAATAGTCAATGGGACCGACTAGAGCAGGCAGCCTCTCTGCAACATCCCTGATCCGAGCCCCTGGTAGGCAACACACCTCCCTTGAGCCTGGGTCAGGCCGACAGATGGGTGCCTCTGTTCCTTTCAGGGTAGAGTCCCCTACTGCTAAACGCCCGCCGCTTTTTCCTGGCAGCACCAGTAGTGATCTTCTTCACCAGTGCATCAGCCAGTTGTTCATGTTGCGAGGTGTGTGTTTCCTCATCAGCCCCCTGCAGAACTGTGAAGCGGTTTGGGTGGGGACAACAGATTTAGGAGGAAGCCCCTTGCTTTTCAGTGTCCTCTTCCTCCTTTTTTTGTTGTTTTTTTCTGTTACTGTTTCCCAGCTTCCTGGGTTAGCGGCCTCCTTCTTTCCTCCATGAGCTGCAGTGGACGCTCGAGGCCCCTGCACAGTCTGGTCCTGGAGCAGCAGTGCTGCTTCCCCTCAGCTTCCCTGACACCTTTCAGCCTATTGACAGCGTCCCGCAGCTCAGTCCCTGCTGCAGGAGGACCTCCACCAGGGAGCACCGAGTACAGCCCTTCCCATTGCGCACCCTCCTCCCAGGAGAGCAGTGCAGGCGCTCTCTGCACCCTGAGCTCTGCACTGCAGCCTCCCCTCTCATCAGCTCTGTCTGGGTGCCTACACTGGCCACCGCCGGGGCAGCCAGAGCAGAGCACCCAGACCGGGCCCTGGCCATGCAGCGAGTGCTCACCATCCCACTCAAGCGGCCTCGAACCCTCCCTGTCCACGCGCTCCCTGGGGCAGGTTTTTACCCAGTCAGGACTGGTGCCGCTCCTCCTGGCACCACCCCGTGTGAGTCTCTGCACACGTCAGCTGGGCTGCCTGCCCCTAGGCATGTCCTGTCGAGGGCTTGAGGCTCACTCAGTGTCTCTCACAGCTCCGAGTTGAGGCTCCTGAACGCTGAGCTTTGCCCCGCTCAGGTGCTGAAGGCAGCCTCTCTCGAGTTACTCACCTCAGCAATTTCAACATACTGCCCTAAACCATGCTGCTGTATCTGTCAGTGGCCTGCTTGCACCTTGAGTTGACTTTACTCTTAGAACTAGGAATCTGAAGGATTAAGACTCATGTTCAAGTCTAATAGGACACAACCACCATCACAGTCCCATGTGTGAACTAAAATAGAGAAAAACTGTAAGAACAAAACCAGTATCTGAAGGGGGCTATAGGGATGCTGGGGAGGGACTCTTCATTAGGGACTGTAGTGATAGGACAAGGGGTAAGGGGTTCAAACTGAAACAGGTAAGTTTAGATTGGATATGAGGAAGAAATTCTTTCTTGTGAGGGTGGTGAGGCACTGGAATGGGTTGCCCAGGGAAGCTGTGAATGCTCCATCCTTGGTGGTGTTCAAGGCCAGGCTGGACAGAGCCCTGGGTGACATGGTTTAAGTGTGAGGTGTCCCTGTCTCTGGCAGGAGTGTTGGAACTGTATGATCTTAAGGTCCTTTCCAACCCTAACTATTCTATGATTCTATGGTTCTATGAAAACATAGCCAGACCTCACTGTTACAAGCTAGTTCATAATATAGTTAAATTTAAGGATAGAATGGTCACCAGAGACAGAAAACTCCCCAATGACTTCAGAAAACTCTATAATCTACTCAACTAATCCATTTTTAATTATATCAATAAGCAGATAGGGCACCAGACTATTTTTCAGGATAGAATATAATGTATGAATAATTTTTCATGCCATGTCTACTATGCTTTTTAAGAACATCTAGAAATTATCAGCTTGAGGAAATCCATGAAGAAAAATTTTAATAATATAGCATCATCATGTAATAAGATTCAATGTTTCTGTTCTCCCCAGTGAAAAGAACTGTGACCAAATGCTGTGTGTTGCTCCATGCAGCAGCAACAAATCACCTGGCTCAGTAAAAAACTAAAGGTGTTTTTCTCCCTAGTTTCTTGCTTGAAAGTAAAAACTCATTCTGAAAAATATTTCTCACCAGAGAGAATGAGAAGAGTCAAGGAAAAAAAAAAACTGCTCCTCATAGCATTAAGCACTTCCAAGAAAGGGTTTTCAGCACAGGAGAGCGCAAGTGGGCCTTGCTGCATGAGGAACCTACCAGGCCAACATGGAGTAGATGACTCCAATGCTTGGGATTGCACAGAAATATAAATAAAGAAGCCTACATTACATGAAATTCAAACAGTGAGGCAAAGGTAGTCCTCCGCCTCCAAACAAAATATTAACAGTTTAAAGGAGAGAAATTCAAATCACATCCAGAGATGTCAGCAAGTCCTCCACTAACTTTATCAGCCATTTTACATCTTGTTGCATCCTATTCATCATTCTTCACACCTATATATAATCTTCAAGTCTAAGCTATCTGACACAGAGAAATTGCTTTCATGTAGACCTATGAAGCAGTCATTTCTCTTTCACAATTATGTAATAAATGTGACCAATACAAAGGCTGGAAAATAATTTCTTCAGACAAAATAAAAGCAGAGAGTGATCTGCAGTGACTGTTGACCTCCAGGTCCTTTATACTTCATGAGGCAATAGGAAATGCTCTTCATTTAGTCTGAGCAGCTCCTGGAGAGTCCAAACATTTTCATGCGCACTGGTTCCTTGCTAAACAACACACATAAAACCCAGACATCAGTGCAGGAAATGCTGTTAACCAGCACAAAAGAAATCTTAATTCATTCTTGCACCTCTCAAACTACGTAGTGCAGAAGCTTCTTTCATGTCAAAATCACACACCTGAAAGTTTAAACAGTAATTCCGTACCTCTTTTCACCAAGCCCAGGTTCACAGCATGGCAGCCAAGCCAACCTGCCCAGGCCATAAGACTGCCACTTGTCCCCATGCTCTGGCCAACACCTCTACCTTGGAATTAAACAGAACCCCATGGAGGTAGAACCCAGATGCCATCACAGTATCACCCACAGCCTGGCTGTCCAGGCTACTGCCGTTTTGGATGGAGATGATGGTCAAGGTTATTCCAAGCTAGACAATGACTTCGAGGCTAAATCCCTTCTTTGCATCATTAAATCACTTAATCCACAATGGCTTCCACTGACACAGGCACTAGGACACCTGCCAGTGGCAGTCACCAGCGGTTTGGGTCTCTGAAGTCTCTCTAAGCTCTGCAGAATCCACTCACACAGCACCGTCCTAGAATGGACCTCAGAAGTGCCTGCAACTTTATGAATGACTGGACTGGTATCAATCAGCCATGACAAATCATGTCATGGGCACAGATTCCATTTTATAATGATGCATGTGTTTAAATCCCAAAGATGTCAGCCATATGTCAACTACAAGAGCAGAGTTGGAGCCACTGCACATCTCTTCAGGTCCTTGTTGTGAAAGCTTGGTGTCCATGATGAGAAAGTCATTGCAAATAGAGCAGCATTCACCAAATTAAGGGGAACAGCTCACAAAAAAGCAAAAGCTTGTACACATTCAGCCCATATCACACTACTGAAGGTGATTAGGGGTATCAGAGAAGGTTGGGCAGGCAGGACCTCAGCTGGTCGCTGCTCCAGCCCCAGCTCTACAGTGCAGGACCTTTAGCAGGTGATGAGTGTGGTGGGCTCAGTTGCACCCTGGGAACTAGAGTGGCCACTCCACAGGGAAACACGTGGTGACACGGCCCCATCATTCACAGCTCTTCTAACTCTTGGAAATGGTTCACATTCTTTCTATATCAGCTTCAAGCCCATTTTCCTAAGTTAGAAATAAAGCACATTTAACTTCCCCACATAAAGCTGTGGATTGATGAAAATGTAAATCCTTTTCAAATTTTGAAGATTTCACCAAAGATTCATTTGTAAAACAAAGTTTGGAAAAAATGTTTTAGCAACACTGAACTACCTTATTCTCCATTTGCTGTCTGTCACTTTCAGAACACAATATTTATAGCCATTTTTTTTCCTAGAGCTTCTACTGAATACTGAATTTAATACTGAATTCCAAAAAGTGAAAATCTAAACAAAGTTTGACGGATGCATAATCTTTTAAAGTATTTTCATCTACTTTCAGAGTTCTATTACAATTTAGAACAAAACCAAGCTTTGAAATATGAAAAAGTTCTTAGAAGCTGTGTCTATACAATCCCTTGTGTAACTTTGCCATCCCTCTCTGTCTCTCTTTTTATTTATACATGTGCAAATGGTAATTTGGAAATAAATTCCTATATTTATTTTCCTTTTTTCAGGATTTTACATATAGCTCAGGTTCTATCCCAGGGCTGAATTCTGTAAATATCTAAAGCTCTAAAGCACAGAGTGTGTAATTCTTCAAAACATAATTTCCCAGTTGCCAGAAAATCTCCCCATTTTGAGTTAACATGTGTTTCTAGGTATAAACTTTACAATGTTTGAATTAAATGCTACTGTATTTTTAAAAGTCTGAGGAAATTCAGAAAATGAAACCAATTAAAACACAGTGTAACTAATAGGCTTGAGTTAAGTGTGTAATTATAAATAAATTCTAATTAATTTCCTACCACATCTTGGTTATTATCCATGTTTCACATGAACCCATTTATGTTCACTTGCAAATGACTAAGGTAAAATAGATGATGCTCTATAAAGTGTATTTGTTTTATTGTCTTGTTGACTCTGCCTTCTGCAGCAAACACAGCCCCCTCTCACCAGGCACCCACTCCTGTTAGCACCAAAACATGTGCCAGGAGCCCACACCACTGGTATTTGTTACCAAACTTTACTTCTTCTACCAAAATTAAAATAAAAAACCCCACCAAAGAATAGCTCCCAGAATTACCCATAGATATTCCCATTGTTCTTGCTCCGAGTGTCCCTAAAAATTCAAACCAACCTTCCTTTGGGCAATTCTACCCCATATAGCTTTCATTTTCAAGATATTTTGCTGTACATCTCTGTTCAAAGACTAAAAGCAACTAAAACTCTACCGAATCCTCAGGTAGGACATACACTAGGTATACTAGGAAACTTTGCTGCTTTTTCGCAGGAGAGAGGAAGACACAGAGTGACCCACAGACTGCGCAGACTGCAGCACTTGCACCAGGTGAGATATCTAACACCTCCGTTGGAGTTAATTTCTCACCCTCCTAATTAAAACATAGATGCAAGCATTCCCACCCTATGATCCACCATGACAACATTAAAAACAGAATCATTAACTTATTGCAGTAGTCAGTGTGCCATCAACCTGTGACTACTGGGAAAAAGCCAGGCAGAACAGACATCACCAGAAGTTGAGAGTTTTGGAAGTCCATGGCATAGCAGAAGCTATGGCAGTGGAGTAGCCACATTGTGACTGGCATCACCACGTTTTAGGAATTCTCTTACTTTTCTTTCTTATACAGAAAGCAGATTCCTTTTTTAAATCCTCTGTGGATGAGCACGCAGTTTATTTTCATTTAACTTTTCATGTGATCAAAAAGGAACAAAAATTATCCACACACGGTACATGCTGAATTTACTTTCTAGTGGATAAAATGAATCCATAAAAATCTATTCACCATTTCTGAGCCACCATGTATTCCAGACAGTTAAGGGAAGGCACACACCACCATCAACAGAGACACGGAGGCCAATGGCCACGCAGCCCCACAGGACCAGCAGTTCATGCCTCAGCATACCAGCTTTGGGGGCAAATCTGAGCCAAGGGTCTGGAACCTGCCCCTGGTTCCTCATGGGTCCTGATCCAAGGCAGTGGCAAACACCTACAAAAGCCTCTGTGCTGCTACCAGAAACAGGAATTTTTTGATCATCTATTCAAGTCATCATCTATTCCTATTACTACTGCACGAAAACCGTTGACCATTTAATAAAATCACTGCTAATAATCAGAAGAAAAAAGTTGATGGGAGGAAAGTCTCATGCACCCTCTGTACTTCGGAATTTCTCCACCTCACCAAAATACATCTAGACGTGGGTGCACAAGCTGAGCAAATTGCAATATCAAAACTCCTAACTTTTAATGTAATTCCACTGCATATTCACACACACAAAAAAAATGGCATTTCTATTGCAATGTGATGTTTTAACTGAAATCCATGACAGGTCTTTTCCTGACTCAGTCTCCTTAAATCTTTACATCAGATCTGTGCCACTTTCCCATATGTTTAAGTACAAGGCTACATTCCTTTGGGCTGAACATCATTTTAATACCTGAAATACAAATTCCCAATTTCTCCAGTTTCCTAAGGTTGGCTTTGGTCCACTGGCATTTGCTACTTCTGATTCTGAGGTTAACCTCAATTAATCAGCTTTGATTTTGTACCTTTCATTAGATCCTTAATGAAAATTCTAAATCATTAATTATAGGTCTCATACTGCTTTTGATAAACTAATTCAGTTGGAAAGGACTTACAACAATCATCTAGTCCAACTATAGACAACACTTAATACTGGTACTAGTCTTAATAATTATTAGTCATTCTCTGTCAACTACTAATATGTCTGTTTATCTTCTTTTATTTATTAGCATTGACTTAGTATCTACCATTGTAACAATATCTTTACCATTTAACAAGGATTGACTTGATAGAGTGTATATAATCCTGTCTTATTATGTACATCTATTTAAAATACATATCAGCATGTAGCACCCCAACATACCTCTGAGGGTCAGCAAGGAAGGGAATGTTCAGTGACATCCTTAAATTGGTAGGAATATTAATATGGAAGGGGGATGCCCCCAAGACCATGCTGCTGGGCTGCTGCTTTTCTCCTGCCTTTTAGCATGTGCCACCTTTATTTTTGTCTTATTTCCATGTACTTTTAAAAACCTACCTGGCTGATGGGAGAAAATCTGCTGCCAAAATTGTTCTTTACCTTATAGATCAAAACCCAAGAGAGTTACTTGATGATCTGTGAACTCATTTCTTTTCACCCCGATACTCAGAAAAGGAAAGCAAATCTGAATTGGAACAGTTTGTCTAGGATATTAACCACAACATGAAAGTTTATCATCTATTTATATTTTAGCTTTCTCAGATTCCATTACACAACAGGAAACACCAAACACAGTCATTTCAAAGCAACACTCAGTCCTGCTGTATGTACAGCATCTCTATTACTGCTTCCATACTGAGGGAGAAGGACAAGTTTACCTCAGGATTTATAAACTGATTCAATTTCTCAGCTCAGGAAAATCAGATCCTCTGCCTCCAAACAAAACAAATAATTGCATTGGAAGCAGCACTACCATTCCTCTGTAACCAGGAGTGTTAAGATAAAAGCACTTTGCTTAAAGAAAAAACAGTGGTAAAAAAAGGAAAACAAAGGTAAGCATTCCTACCAAGGACACCCTTACCCAGTTCTGGATCTTTGGGTGGAAGAAAAAAAAAATAAATCTGTAAGTACAACTGAGGTTTCTTTATTGCTATCAAGAGACAGGCAAGAGGCTTTTTGGACTGGAATATCATCAAGATAAAGAGTGCCACAGAACAAAAGCTTTCTGCAGCAAAGGGCGGTGTTTATTTCCACAGTTAGAGAGCATGTTGTTTGAGGTAATCTCCCCTTCCACATTAACACTTGTTTGCACCACAGAAAGGTGTTTTTAAGGACACTGAAACCAAGCTGCCTTTTTCTCCACTCTATCAGACACCTGGGTACCGCTGGGACAGGTGCCTCAAACACCCTGGCTGGAGAGGATGAGCAGAAAATCAACATCTATCTGCAGCCAGGTGCTGTCCACACCCCACACCCTCCCCATTTCACACAATGCTCAGTCTATGTCTTTCTTATCAAGACAAAAGACAAAATCCTCTGCAGTGGCCCCAGGTCCACGTGCCAACAGGACAAGCTGTGATAGGACCATTCCCAATTCCTACCATAGGCCAGGGACCCTCATTAGGGATCTTTCATCTGGGCATGGTGTCGCTGCCTCAGCTACCTGGGCTGACTCCATGCTAAGCCCCTATTGTGTTCAGGCAGCAGAGGAGAAAAACAGGGATATTAACCTCTAACACTGATGAAAATAATAGCCACAATAAAACAGGGATGAAAACCAGGGTGGCAGTAATGATTCTGCTCTGGTTTACTCAGGAGTGAGAAGAGTCCGCAGGAATCTCTGCTGTCCCCTCTGCCAGTGGTTGCTGTGCTGCAGGCACAGAGGGTGCAGTGGGTCTGGGCAGTGGGTGAGCAGCCCCTGGGCACAGGAGGGACCCCTCTGCTAGAGGCACGCTTCCCTCTGATGTATCTGGCAGTAGCCTACTGTGAAAAACCTACCAGCCTACATGTCAGATAACCTAAACCAACTGGCCAAGTGCATTGAATTTTTGCTTTTGTGTCTGGCTCTTAAATTCCTACAGACCTGACTTAACAGACAAGAGAGGGCCATAAAAGCCAACCTCTGAAACAAAAATAGACCTTCAGGGATTTCTTGTAGGCACACAGCAGGGATACCAAAACTACTTTCATTTCTTCATGCCGTATTCCTTGATGTGTGTATAGGTGGGCACACGTGGCATATCCATATCTGGCTGATGCATAAGTGTATATAACCAAATATCAAGGCAAGGATGGGCCTCAGTATATGGGCTTTATGTGTAGAAGAGCAATATAATCATTGCCATTTGAAAAGCAACTGTTTCTCCTATTCCCCCTCTCCCCCCCCCCTTTTTTTCTTTATATTCTCCATGTCTGTAATTAATTTTTGACATATCTAGCACAATTCCCTTCCATGAGTTACCTTAGTTCTTCTCAGGTTTAAATGTCACTCTTCTTTGAAATATTCTCATTCAAAAATCAAGCTGTATCTAATAAAAAATTCAAAGGTGAATCTAATAATAATGAACTAATAGCAGCAAAAAACATGCACCTGCATTTATGCCAAAGAACAAGGGATATAAGAGACAAAAACGTAGGGGAAAAAGAAATTAGAGGGGAAATCATGATATTGCTGAAGTGCTGCTCTCACACTAAGACCAGGGGGATTGGGATAAGGCTAAAGTTAATTGCATTTCCAGATGACAAACCTCTCACCTCTGAACTGAATGGCTCTTTATAAAAGCTATCAGTAATAAACTGTAAATCTCAGCTATGATTGCAAATAAAGGTCATTCCTTTCATGCTGCCACTTTCCTGGGCCTTATTATATTCCTGTCTGAACCTTTCTTACTTCTTAAGGTGTGCTAGCTGCCCATATAAGCAATAAGTAAGGCTTTTTTATTTTATTTTGAAAGACACAAGGCTATGGGATTTACATTCTGGCACTGCACTGATCCAAAATGGAAAATCACTGAATTCTGACAAGATGACAGAATCCTGCTAGCAGAATTAATCTCATCTTATATTAATGCAAAGAAAGGCAATCCCTTCCGTCTCTTCCCTTCCACTCCTGAAATTTCTATTTTCTTCTTCACCAGCACAAATGGGCTTTTCCGATTTTCTTTTAGCCATATGTAAAGATTATTGTGATAATACTCAAGGGGCTACAGCTGGTTGGGTGATCAGGCACCCTGTCCCTGTCAAAAGACTGTTCATTTCAAAGGCTTTAACTTGAGTAAGCAGAACATTCAACAAAAAGCTTAATGAATTTTGGGAAGAACTGTTTTCATTGCTGTACCATTAGGTCACTACACATCAGTTTACTCTTCAGGAAGTCCTTTGCAATAAGTTGGTGCTGACAAGTCCCAGTTCAAGGTGATGGCAGAAAGGAAGGAAGTCAGTATGTGGAATCGTGAAGACTGTTCTTACAGAAGTGGAATTTAGGACCCAGCCTAGACACTAATTTTAGCCCTTCAGATGTTCTGGGTGTTTCGGTGCTGCTGCACAATACAGGGTAAATTTCCACCAAAATGGTCTAGTGGCCCAAAGAGACAAAGCCCACACCATTCTTGTCATGCCCATCCTTCTGAGCACAAGCTAGAACAGAATGAAAACTGAACAGCACTCACCTGATGAAGAATTTAAGGGCCAACAAAGCTTAAGAGGCATTTGCCATATCTGGCAAGCAAGAAAAGAGCTAGGAGACACCCAAGTCACAGCCCAG
The DNA here is from genome assembly GCA_017639245.1 of Myiopsitta monachus. Taxonomy (NCBI): domain Eukaryota; kingdom Metazoa; phylum Chordata; class Aves; order Psittaciformes; family Psittacidae; genus Myiopsitta; species Myiopsitta monachus. The sequence goes on along the minus strand of CM029941.1, from coordinate 103,465,359 downwards.
GGTAGCAGGACTATTGGCTACCCATCAGCTCACTGGGACATGGAATGCCTCCAAGTTGCTTCCATCCTCTCTAGCGTGCAGCTGAGGGACTTCCACACTCACACTGATCATGTAAGCCAGGCCTGTTGCAACACTGCAGATGCTGCAGATGTCTTCACCAGAATGGGTGAATTCTCCTTAAAGACTGGCTGGCATGATGGACTTCTTATTTTAAGTGACATTATGAAACATGCAATCTGCAGATTTATAAGATGATCTAGGACTAAGGGAATCCAGACAAACTTAACTTTATAAAAAGTTTATGTTTGCATCATATGCAAACAGGAAATTTAAGGAGACCAGTAGCCTGATAAGTCTGTTGTACTCTTAAAATGAGGAGGAAAAAGAAGATAGATAGGCTCAAATTGCACAGCCATAGAAGCAACTGGCGTAAGGAACAAATAGGCTTGTCTATGGGATGGGATAATTATCTTCCGCATCCCCCGACTCTTGGAAAATGTGACAATGGCATATCTGAATGAGGCTTCTAAGAAGTCCCAGGTGCAGCCAGATATCTTTTAGTTTAGCTTTTAATTTAAACTGCTCATTTTGAAAGTGATATACTGATAGCTCTAGTTAGAGGCAGGAAGTAAGCACTTTTGTACAGTCCTTGAACAACGTCCCTCACTCACAAATTACATTAGCCCCGGTATATCGTTCCTCTAGTCCTACATGATCCTGCCAAGGTACCACACTCCTCATCTACTTCATCCCTGAACTCCAGTCTTGGGAAGATTGTAAAGAGAGACCTATGGCCACAGAAGTGCTGCAGTGTACACCGATTTTCTAAGTGCTTTGTTTGTTCAGTCATTTTACTTGCACTTACATGTAAACTCAGCACAACCTCCTATTAGTCTTTGTGAACACCTATGAAAAAGAGAGTGCAGCAGCAATAACTTCACATGTACAGACTTACTTTAGCTAGGCTTTTAAAGCAGTTTACCAAACTGAGTAAACATCACCATTCTGCCATATAAGGAATAACGAATTGGCCAGTGATGAAATCAAACCCCGTTTTCAAAATAGCAACTGATTTTACACATATTACTTGGAACCAAGATACTGCAAATCTGAAGATTATCAGAGTGTTTCTTGGGTACTTTGTCTAGACAGAAACACGCTCAAGGATCCCTCTCTGGTGCGCACTCTCTCTGAGCCTACAGGGCCCCTGCCTCACTGTAATCACCAAGCGAGTCCACATTTCACCTCCTATGTCTTCTCACAGCTGCAAAGGCACATCTTGTTCCACACTTCCTCCTCAACCTTCTGTTTAGATGCCCCAAAAAATCAAGAAAATCTTGTGAAAATTATTCCAGACATTAACTGGCTGTAGCACATGATAATTAACAGCCTTCCTCATCTCAGAACATCCCTGCTTCAGGTGTGCTCGCCAGATGTAACCTTGAAAAACGAATCTGCATTGTATGGAATGCATTCATTAGTTGTTCTTTCTGTAATGTGTCTGTATCACTGTCTGTGTTTGCAGTAGATCTGCACTCATGCAGGTATTTGTTCATCCCTGGGGAACAAGAGGAATATGCTTTAAATATATCCACACTGATAAGTATAAAGGATTATAGCTTCACAGAGTTTTTAGGGTAAAATGGACTGATAGAGGGGGGATCTATTCCCTGCTCATCTTCTGGACACCCCTGTGCACATGCTAGGTGACCCTGCCATGTAATCCCATTTCCTTTTTCACTTTAGAACAGCATGCTCTGCGCCAAGGGTTCCTGCTGGAAGCATCTGTGGGCAGAGGGTCAGGCAGCAGTGGCTGAGATTAGGCCTCCAGGCTCTGGGGAGCTCTCAGCGCAAGCATGTGAGGGGTTATTTTTGTTTTGCACTGTGCAGAGTTGCCTGAGGATCTTCTACTGAGGACAACCAAACAAGCACCTGGGCAAACAGGCTTTGAAACCTAACTGCAGTGAAATGTGACTGTCTCTGTTGTGGCTAAGGCCAAATGCTCTTGACATGGAGGAGAATTAATTTGAGGCCTTGCGGTAAGAGCCACAGCCTGAGAGGCTTCTCCTGACAACCTCTGTCTTTCTGTGAGTTTTAATCTTGGCAATTAGCATGCCTTCCAGTTAACACATAAGCTGCAGGACCAAGAATGAAGTCTTTTCAGTCTTCTCAGTGATGGGTTAGTATGGCTTTATGACCACCACATAGTGCAGAGTCTGGGCATAACATACTTCAGCAGTGAGAATCATGCCCATGAATCTCTTAATGGGGAGAACATAATATTTTATCCTTGCCTGCATCAAAGGTTTCAGTACCTACATCAAAGAAAAATTGCTGCACATGACAAGATTGGGTTTGACTCCAGCAATAGCCCTGGAGAATGGTCTTAACAGACCCAGGTCCATCTCCCTCCCTCTCCTTAAGAGATCCTCACATGGATAAGGACCACAGAGGCAAGAGAAGGACCAATATGAGCAGCAAAACTGACTCTGCACTTCCCATGGCACCAAGAAATGAAACATGACTCCTATAGCTAAAGAAACCGTTGCTGGGCAGTACAAAGCCATAAGATGGGCAGCTCCATGCGCTGGGCAGCCCCTGAGGATGCTCTCCAAGCAGGAGTGGGGCAGATGTTTTTGCTCTGGGATCTGCAGGAACCAGCCTTGAGGAATAGCAGAGGCTGGAGAGACCTAGCCCATCATCTCATGTCACTCACCAGTGCCCAAAGGGCAGCTCTTAAAAGACGCACTAGCACAACACATACATCACACACACATGCTTGCAATTGGAATTATGGGAGAGAATGGATTCACCTTTAAAAATAACTATAGATTGCATACTCCGAGCCTGTAAAATTAAACTAATTGCTTGAAAGAGAATAAAAATTATATCGTACCTATAGTGTACCGGACTTACTGAACCTTTTTGATTCATAGGATCACAAAGACTTAATTTTAAATCTCTGCTATAATAAGTATATTTCAAGGTAGCGGCAGCATCCAGCTAAAGTGCTGAAACATAATCAGTCAATGGAATATTTTTTTTTAAGCTTAAAAATACTTCCTTCCTTGAAAATGGGCACTAAAGCCCTAGGCAACATAACCACTAAGGTTTTATTATAAGATACATTTCAAAATAATGGTCAAAAGTCTTAGGAGCACAGAAGATGAAAAAGAAGTAAACAAACCTTTTTCTACCACTAAATGATAAATTAAAAGTGGTATTTTGCTGTTCTGCCTCATTTTTTAATCATGCTGCTTTTGCACAACTATAGCTATGGTTGTGTAGGTATTCCCATTAAAAAGCATGTATTACTACAGGTGTACAGTTCTGAAGTAGCAGTCAGCTGTGCCTGCCAAAATATAGCCAGGTAGAAATCTCATTCCAAATCAAAATTTTCATTACATTTTGGGGAAAAAAAACCCACTGCCTGCTTGACATTACAGGCATCGCTGCAGAAAAGTGTGCCCCTCACACATGCCCTTTAAAACATTTAAGTCATTTCAGAATACAGGCTTTGGGAATTTTAAGAATAATAGTGAAGATACTGTATGTGTTGTTGACATCAGATAAAGAGTGAAATCTTAATCCTGCTCTATCTTGCCGCAGCACAGATTACGGCTCCACATATCTGTGTAAAAACGTCAGAATAAATAACAAATAGATACTTGCCTGTGAAAAAAGAGATTTACAGACTGTGAAGAGAAATGGTATCAGTTTCACAGTCTCTTGTTCAGTACTTTTACTAATTAATATGTAATTCTAGTTTGTTCCTACTGTCAATTCTGTAATACAGAAATATCAAAACCATTTACAGTGTTATTCCATTCCTAACTTTTTCTAAAAAAACTGCAGCACATTTTCTTCATTTGCCTCCTAAAAGTATTTTCACATGTGGCTCAGACAATACATGCAGCATGTGGTTCCCAGGCTCCAAAACTAACAGGATTGCAGAGTTCTCACACACTTACTGAATTAGAACATACATGTTAAAAGCCCCCAAATGCTATCTTCTCACTCCAGAAGGGTTGTGCTATGAACACCTATAGCATGTCAGATGGAAAGTTAAGTGTGACAGGCTGGTACCTGTGTTCATATTCCATACTGTTAAAGGCTCCCTGACACACCTACCCCAAAAATGTGATGAAGCATCATGTGTTGATGATATCTGATAGATTAATATGTTATACAACATCTCTATATTACATTTTGTGTATTTGATGCATAGGAACATTTTCGTTCTTTTTCATGATACTTGTTTATATGAGAAATTGCATCTTTAACCAGGAACTAAATTCACCCCAACCTTTCCACGATCACAAAATGCCCTTTCACCTTTACCTTCCTCAAAAGAAATCAGCATTATTAAATCTACAGAATAATGTGAGGTGGAAAAGAAAAAGACAACTGTGGACAAAATAAAAAGGAAGGTTTTATTAATGCTAAATACACTTTCCCTTTTGGGTTTACACTACTGTTTCCATAACTGTTTCCAGATGGTTCAGCAATTGTCCAAGCTGCTAGCTGGGAATGAAACAGCAGCTGGCTGTCTCTTTTACACTAAGGGGGCAAAATCCTGGGCATAAATACGATTTATGGGTTTGATAAGCTAAAATTAAAGGTAAAGATGTATTGAAAAGAGCAGGAAGTGAAATTAAAAATGAATTTAAAAAAAAAAAAAAAGATAAGAAAAAGCTGGCAGCTGAAGAGTTAACCACAACCTTCTTCTTTTTAACACAGCCTTCTGTAGTAGCTAATGAAGGTAATGAAATATGACATGTAGTTTGGCCCTTGACCACAGAGAGCACCCCCCTCCCCTCTGCCTTGCGAACAAAGCCAAAACAGATGTAGCTGCTTCAGTAGGGTTTGGGGTTGACGGCTGTTACACAGAGCAGGTCAGCAGGCATATTCCCAGGGCGCAGGCTTCTGGCACACCACAGCGCCAGGGAAGGTCCCTGCGCCGCTCCAGAGAGACAGGAGTGGACAGGACAGTGGACGGGCAAACAGATCCAAAGCCACCCTCCCCTGTGCCCAGCAGCAGCACCTAGAGCTACACTGGCTTCCAACCTCATTTACAGACCTAATTCCATAAACCCGCATTCCTTCCGTTTAAGTAAACATGAATATAGGTTTTATGTGCCCAACTAGTTTATATACTGTTACTTTAATTATAACTTAACAAAAAAAATGCTTAAAAAAGAGAAGTCAGGGTATTGGTTGGGCAGGGGAGAGGCTTCACATTGAGAATTATTGTCATTGCAGCTCACGGAAGTGACCCACTGTAAGTCCAGCACTCAGCATTTCATTAATGGAGACCAAGAGATGGAAAAATCTTTCTTAAAATAAATTCTTCTTACCAAAAAAAAAAAAAAAAAAAAAAAGCTATCAAATTCACAAAATACTATAGAGTTTAATAATCTTTTTAAGCTCTTTCAAAAGCTCCTCACATATCACTTGCTATTAGAGCAATGGACTCATTTTTGCCACAGTCTGGTCTCATGCGACTGCCAGGCTAATAACATGAAGTAGGTACCAGGAGAAAACGTGCCAAGAGACATCACACAGACAATTCTAACACTTGATTCATCACCTAAACACAGGAAAGCTCCACCATAGTTACTAGTTAAAACTGAATATGTGGGTAATGATCTCTATTGGTTTGGTGGCATCAGCTCTATCCCTTCCTTGGTTAAGCAACAGCAGCATCAGGGGATGCCTCATTTCTTAGGATAGAGGTCATACATCCATCTCCTCCAAAGACCTTGTGGGTTTTGTGGGGATGGAATGGTGCAGGCAGCCCCGGACATCAGAGGGGATATAGGGTGGGATTCATCTTCCCCACTGGGACATCCAGCTCGTTTGTAAGTCTGATGTAATCAGCTTGTGCACCCTGCACTTCCAGTGGAGAGGGAACGATGTGGCAGAGGGCAGCCAAGGCAGGCCAGACAAATAGCTCTCTGGAGAGGAGTAGGCAGCACCCTGACCTGTCCTAGCTGGTCTCTGAAAGGGTTTATCCATCTCTGAAAGGGTTTATCTGTTTCTACTGCTCTACAGAGAGCTATGATGGCTCACACAAATGTCTGCACCTACCTCCAAAGATGCCACCCTGGGTGACATCTGCCTCCTGCTATGCCCTCCACTGCAGAAAGGAAAACTGACACTCCCAGCTGCTTAAAACACCCAAGAGCCAAGATAATAAAAACCCAAATTTGGAGTAAGCCTGAAAATAGAGGTGTTGTCTGGAAACTATCAAACCTACAGATGCAACAAACAAGCAAAATGTATCCCCCAGCCATACCTTTGCCGGAAAGTACTTGGCCAAACTGGCTGGCTGAACTATCCTTCTAGGTCCACACATGCTCCACAGAAACCACAGGCTGCCTTCTAAGACCCACATGTGGCTTCCATAAGAAAGGCTATGTATAAACTGCTGAAGTTGCAAAAAGCTAGAAAATACTATCATTAAACTTACCTCTTCAACTTTAATTTGTCCCTCTGTTGCATATACATTGTTACACATGCTTTAATTATATGCTAATTTGCTACCCTTCTACAGGAGCCTGACCTCATTTAGTGAGCACAGCAGGGAATGCTATGGGTTGGTGCTGAATAACAAAATTATCTGTTGGGTATAAACACACAGCCCCATTTAAACCAAATTTGGATATGTAACTTACATACATGACCTTAACAACAGCAACTGTCTTGCCTGGGTGTAAAAATGGGTTAATAGTGATTTATTTTGGCTTTACGCCCTATGAACAACATGGTATTTCACAAGGAAATTTAAAGGGTGTTTTCCAGCTGTTTACTAAGTACCACTGCACCTCAATAGATGCATGATTAATTGAGGAAGAAAGAATGGACTCTGCATTGCAGCCAGCATATTGTTTGGCTGCTGTACAGTAAATAGCACACAGAGGAGGAACAAGAAAGGGAAGAGGGAAAGTGGGAGAGATGTCACACTCACCATGAGCCACTCTGTCCTCGTGCCCAAATCAGCCAAGGCTCCCCTCAAATAAGCACTATGAGTCAGGGTGATTTCAGGCCAGATCAGTCACTTTCCCCCAGGGATGGTGAGCTGGGTTGTACGAGCAAACTTTGGCACTTCCAGACTTTTTCCCTTTGTTGCTTCATTTTGCAACCTTGATGACCTAAGTGCGCATAAAGCTTTAAACACTTAAACGTGTGAAATTAGCTATCTAAATAACTTTGCTGGCTTAAGGGCAGTGACATACACAGGCTTCCCAGCCTGGTGACCCAGCAGATGCTGTAGGAGCCCCTGCCGGTGTCCAAGGGGCTGGACTGCCCATGGCCAGAGTGAGAGCCAGGGCGGTCAAAATCACAGCAAGTTCTCACCCGCAGCAAACCTCAGCACAATATTTTCTCCCTCCCCAGGCCCAGACCCGCGGCAAAGTTCGGCACTACAGAAAAGGGGGGCAGAGCCCTTGGAAATTGATAGTCTGTTTCAAGTGTTATTTATCATTCCCAGCACAGACACTGACATGTGCCTTTTGAAAGGGGATACTGTACCTTTAACCTTGACTCTGAGCACATTGGTAATTTGGGATGCGAGCCTAGGTTCAAGCGGGATGACCTTTTTGGGGGGAGAGAGGGACCGCATTTATTTATGAGGCAGTTGGAAATTTTTGACATCACATGCTAGTCTCATTATTCACATGTTACATGACATAAGATTGGCCCTCTTAATGCAACAACATCACATCAAAAAAATTTGATTTTCTGCTCTGACAGCAGGCTTGTCCTCTGTCGTTGCCCAAAATGTAATCTGCTCAGGTTAAAGGCCGCAGGAAAATGATTTAGAAACCACACGGCTTTCACCAAACAGGGAAAAACAGGTCCTGGACCAGAAGCAAGAGCAGGGATGCTTTGCAGCTGAAAAGAAATGCTCTTTTAAGTGCAGAAGCATGGTTGTATTCCCAGTGAGGGGTATGCCTCTGCCTGATTCTGTGGGATGCAGTACCTGGAAGTACCCACGGTCTGTCCCCAGCTGTGTGAAGTCCAGCATCACTCCAACCTCCCCAGGTTTGAGAGTGCTGTGGCCAGCAGAGGCTGCAGGGATAGACATCCCCTTCCCACACTCTCCCCTACTGCTCCTCAGAGTTAGGATATAAAATAGCCTTCCTCCAATACACACATATAATACATGCAGCTTCCTCAACAGCAATAAAAGCTTTTTGAGCCTTTGCTGCACAGTAATACAGTGTCTATGCCTACACATAGCATTAAAAAAAAAGGGGGGGGGGGGAGGGTAGTGTAAAAAAGCACCACAAAGAAATTATTTATTAGGTTTACCCTGACAATTTTATCTGGCAATAACAGTGTTTTCTATACAAAAACTTACTATTCCAGGGCTGTGTTATATATACAACTCCAAAGACATGCTGTTTGCCTGTACAGGGGTAGCACATGCATTCGCTCAGGAGCTACATGCTTACAGTATGCAGAAACCTGGTTCATGGAACTACACTCTTTATTTTCATAGAATTGAAAATATCAGATAATGCACTTGATGAAATGTATTTCACAATAATGCACTGCAAAGCATTTATATTAAATTACTCATCACCTAATTCCACAGAGAGAATAAAATAATTTATAAAATAATGTTTAGCTGTCCTAAATATCTTTGGTTAAGGGCAGGCGAAAGAGGAATTTTAAGGTGTTTGATTTCTATCTGGAGAAGCATTTCTAAGATCGCTACAATTTCTTTACAGAAATATTGCATGATATTGATGAGGCTGATACTAAAATAACATTACATGTAAATAAAATGGTCTAATTTTATCACTATTTTTAACATTTTAAACACAGTGTTTAGTAAATATATTGTGAAGAGTACATATAATGAGAGAAACAAAATCCAACATATTAGGAATGAGTAGCTTTCTCTTATGAGTCTAGAGGATGTTTTCTCTATTCTTAAGGGAGAATTTTAGGTGTGTTACTTACTTCAAGGGAATAAAATCTATAAAAGCATTTCCATATTCACCACTGTAACACAAAAACACTAAAGAAATAGAGAAAAATTAACTGCTCCCCTCCAGCCCAGTGGCATTTCTGCTCAGGTTTTCCTCTCAAGTGGGCACTGCAGAACGCAAGCCCTTCCCTGCTTGCAGGCGATGCTGAAGATGGAAGAGGTTTCATTGCTATCAGCCCCCAAGCCAGGAGATACATAACCAGGCCCTGGGGAAAGCCCATGCGGGTTAGGCTAGTCCAGGCAGGTAGACACAAGCAGCCAGGACCCCCAGGCTGAGCTTCCCCAACCTGCACAGGGTTATTTTGGTGGTGCAGGCCATAAATACAACCAAGAACAAAGTTGCTGTTGCGCAGGACAAGAACAAGGGAAGTTCCAGCATCTCCAATAGTCATGCCCACATTTCACATCTCACTCCAAATCTCTTTCCCTTATGTCAGTTGTCTCTGACTTCTTGGTGCCCCTGACCATGGAGCTGCTCACATCACACTCACACGTCGCTTGTGGAGCACCACAAGATCCTCACTGACAAACGACACTGCCTTGGCATTATTTATATTTCAGTACCATTAGTATTAGAGAGCTATAAACATTTGTGTTTCTCACCCTTTGCTGGCCATGCAGCAGTTTACTCTGCCTTTTTGGCAGGGCTGCCGCCTCCCAGCACCTCCCCAACCACAGGCGATAGCAGGACCAGGGGCAACCACTTCCCAAATCCACAGGAAGGGAAGGTGAGTTGGAACAGCCAGGTTTATGAGCAAAAGGCTCAAAAACATCTTCAGGAAAACCTTCCTCCAGCAGCAGGAGGAAGAAGATCCTAAGGCAATAATACATTTTTACAGATTTATATGGGGTTTGAAGCCAAGTCCCAAGACTGGCAGAACACAGAGGGGGAATTATTTTCTTCTTATTAAAAGAATGAAAAGACCCAACATTGATTTGTCCTTCATCACCACACAAAAAATACTCCCAAGTACCGAGAGGATGAGGGGACGGATTATCACAGCATCGTAAATCAAAGTGAATGTATTTATTAGGGTGACTGTCTTTGTTGTACACGTGTGTGCTGTTTGTGGGCCCACACTGTTATTATTTTAATTTATGGTTTGCTTTTTCAACTCTTTCCTCCCCCTCACAAAACCAGAGCCTGTCCACAAGTTTTACTCATGTCAGTTAAAATCAGCATAATGAAATGTCACAGCAGCCAGATCCCGTTGCTTTGCAGGGATGTCAAGGCAGTGCCACCCCTGGGATGCGGCTGCAGAGTCCTGTAAAACTTCACTGTGAAAGAGAACACAACTTGAGGGGGCTCACTAACAGCACTGGGTGGGAAAGGGCGATGGGGACCCTTGACAGGCCCAGCTAACAGTCAGCAGCACAGGACAGGCACAGGACAGTCAGCCTGTCTTAGTTGCTTAACAGGTCTAGCTATAATTAAGTGCAACAATTTTAAGCAATTTGCAAATCCCACCTCATCCCTCATTCTGTTACAATCAGGAGCCTATTATTAATACTGGGGATTTCTGTAGAGCCAGCATTCCACCAGGCTGCTGCAATGCGGGAAGAGGGGAGTGAGAAGGTGCACAGAGGAGTTCAGCTCAACTCCCTATCAGTCCCAGTTTAATTTAAACCAGCCTTGACAACCTCATCTAATGGCAGCTCATGCCAGCACCCATTTCCGGGAACTGCGAGGCTCAGAGATGCAGTTCTAGGCATGCAAATTTACAATTTGGGTGCCCGGAAAGCATGACATTTCCCGAAAAAAAAACCACTTTGAGGTTCTCGATTTGCTTTCTGGTTTCTGAACTTTGGAGTTATTTGCTTTAATCCTCTCCTTGAAACCATGAAGTTCTGGGAGGGTTTTTCTTTTGGTTTTTCTTTTTTCTCTGCAGAACCACAGAAGTGGACACAGCAGAGGCTGAGCCAGTGTCCACATGTATGAGCCATGGCGGCAGAGCAAAAGGACAGACCCTGTCCCTTCCCATTTAAGCAATCTGAAGACTCTGTAAATCTGCAATACAAGTGTCAATAATCCAGCTGTGCAGCACTTTATATTAACTAAAACCACAAAATATTTGATGTAACACCTGTATTTAAGTAGTGAAGTACTAACCTAAACAATGAGATTAACCTGCTGGCGTTGAGTCTGGCAGCAAAGCTATGACCATTTACAGCTCCTCTGAGAAACAGCATGCATGAGAAAGTCAGAGGAGCAGTGTGCCATGGAACAGGCTGGACTTCCCTGGAAAGGAAGGAAAGTGGCATTCTAAGTTCATTTATAGTCCTTCCACAATACCAGTATCAGTGGAGCTGAACACAAGGAATGTGATTTGTGGGGACAGTCACCAGTGACCAAACCCCTCCCCCCCGACTCCTTATATGTTTATTTCTCAAGTTCTTCTTTGTGCATCAGTTGCAAATTGAATACAACTACCCACCAGAAAACCAAATACTAGGAGTAGCACTGGTTACCTTTGCACTGAAATAGCATCTAGTCAGTTTGCTGTTCTCAGCTCTTCTTTCGGGAGAAGGACATAAGTTAGGGAACAGGGGTTTGCAACCCTAATGTGAGCAAAATTTAATCTGAAAAATCAAATACCTCTGATGAGGGAGAGCCCTTGACATATGGTTAAAACCAAAGGAATTATTCCGCATCTGCTTTGCGAACAGGGAAACACAATAGTAAAGCGACTACATCGAAGAACAGTACTTCCTTGGCTAACATTTGATGTTCTGTGGTTGAACAAGCCATTGTGATCCCTCAGCCACACCAGTGTGGAGCAGCACAGGTTTTCTTGTGACACACTTTAGAAAACATGTCTGAGCAGCAGCAGAAAGGCAGACACATGGAGGCTCCCCTTCCCAGGGGAGGAACACAGGGTGCCAGGTACAGCCTCACATCTCTGCACATCACACGTTTCCCTGCATGTGAAATCACAGTTGGTTTCCAGTGAGGGCTGTTTCACTTTGTCATGAGCATCCTTCTCCAGAGCTGACCATAAGAGTACCTGCATCTGCTCCTTTCTCCCCACCATTTCTCTACTGTCATTCCTCTATTTCCCCCATATGCTCCTACATATCTCACCTTCACACCCTCCAGCTCTGCCTCCTCTGCCCTTACCAGCTCCTTCTCCAGCCTTCTGTCCAGCTCCACTCCTTCCTCCCTCCTGCCCATTTAAATACTGTTTTCCTGCCTTCTCCCTCCCACTGATTTGGCATTCAAGCTACAAAGAAAAAGGAGACAAAGCAGTGTCCAAGCTTTCCCTGCTGATGCCCAGATAAACTGCTGCTCTGGCTCTTTCAAGGCAATCACGGAATGGCTTTGCTCAACCACTGCCACATGGAGCAAATCTTTTGAAGGTGGAGGCTGTGGAGACTCAGACAGGGTTTAAAATCCAGTTGAATTTGAGACCATTTTCTCTGAAATGGCAGGAGACATGACTTGATGCCAGACAGGAGAGCCTGGCTATGGGACAGCAAACCCAGGGAGAACCTGAGGGTTGGGAAGATGTGACATGCATGGGAAGAGGCAGTATCTATCAGCTTCAGACTGGCAAGATGCGACTGCAGCACTACTGCTCAGGAAATAAGCTAAGGAGTCCCGAGCGAGACATGAGAAACATCTGCTCAGCACACAGTCCTGCTAAAAGTGACAACAAAATAGTTGATTCTAGCAAGGCTGTTAATAAATGTATTGGGAATATCCTTATGGAAACCAGTATGACAGGTTGTTGTGGGTTTTTTAAAATAATTGTCTCAGTTTTGGCTGTTACGTGGAAAAGTATTTTGCACCAATAATCTATAAAAAGTACTAAAAGTGTACAAAAATTAGTAAAGAAAACTTATGCAAGTGGGTTTTAAAAGATGACAAGTACATGAGTGGACAAAAAAGCAGGAGGCGGAGAAATCAAGAGATCCTATTCATCATTTTTTAATACCAAATGTGGAGGACACCTAAAGAAACTGCTGCGCAACAGTCTCAAAAAGTAAATGGAAATAACACCACTGAGTATAAAAATAATTTTTGGAAAACATACAAGATGTTGTCATTTTTATGTCAATGACAATACACTCTTTAAATAGGCTTTTTATTATTACGAAAACCTATCAGCTGAATTAGGTGCTAAAGGATTATAACGGGCACAAGTCTTCTCACTGGGGAGCACCGTCCTGGCAAGAGATGCACAGTGACCTCAGGGTAGGCAGTATGGATGAGACAAACGTCAAAGTTGGCAGTATTACACCCTCATGACTGCAGAGATGACGCTGGTTTGGGACGTGCCCATGAAGAGTTTACATCCTGCTCCCTCTCATCACTTCTCCAAACTTATCACACCTATAAAAACACCTATTTCCAGCCACTTGAAACCACATTTCCATAACATCATCTCTGACCAAGTCTCTTTATCCACCGGTCCTTCCCCGAGGACTAATAACCCATTCCCATCCCACTGCACCAGTGTTCCCACCCCATTTCCATAATACCATACAGGTACCAGTTACGCTGATTAATGGGGATTCACAATTCTCCTGGTCTGTTGTTCACCTCTAACACTCAGAGGCAATGAAAGGCATCTTGGTGTTGCACTAAACATGCACTGATCATTTTCCCTCTTCATCAAACATATATGAAGCGAGTCAATGTCATTAGGAAGCCAGCTGAGGCACATGGAAAGATTAAATATGCTTTGTAGGAAACCACAGGGAAATAAATACAAGAGCGTATGTCATGTGAGAACTGAGTTCTAGAGTTCCTTCCTCTGCCCAGGCTTCAGTCAAACTTTTTAATTTAGAAACTGGAGATTGTACCAAATTGACTTTAGTGCATCAGTTCACATGAGCTGAAAGATCAGCCCCATCCTTGAGCTCCCCAGCTACACCTAAATCAAAACTGAATAAGGAGGGACCTATGTGTGAATACAAAAAGAGCATCTTTGGGGAAGGGAGAATTTTCTCAAAATGGCAAACTGAGAACTGAAAGAACAGTGCAGAGAAGAAAAATAGGCAGCTTCATTTCTAGTATTACTGAGTTTACTTTGTTGCTGCTTTGTCTTCGGTTGTTTTGTTGGGTTTTATCTCCCAAATGAAGAGGAGAGATCAAAAGTTTCAGTCTGTGGAGCCCCTCCACCTGCCCGATGGCAGCGCGTGTCTCTACCACAGCAGGCTCTCTCCTGTAGCTGCTAATCCACTCAGCTGCTCAACAGCAGAGCCTTGAGTTTTCACGGATTTATGCCCTACACTGCACACAGTTCCATCTGTTTCACGGTTATTGTTCTCACCGAGTCTACTTCATCATTTAAATTATTAACAGCAGAATTACCCTGAGATCTCCTAGAATAGGCAGCTTTAAAATACAAAGGCTTATACTGGAACATTGATACACATTGACTGGAACAGATAAATTGGGGGAAATATAGATTTAAGGGTCATTGCTTCATTTCACTGCTAGCTGAGGTTTTTTTGGTATGAGAATACTAGGAGAAAAAGCTGGAAAAGCTCCTTTGGATGGTCACCTGCAGATTATAACTCATGCTCAAGTACCCTTCATGCAATAAGTAGCATGAAGCTGCCTGATTGACGTGCCACACCCCAGAGCCGGCAGCACCTTCAGCACTTCTTGGACCTGCTCTAGCATCAGGGCCACGGCAGGGCAAGTGCCCAAGACTCCCTGGAGCAGCACAAATCTCCCATGAACCATGGTGGGACAGAGCCTCTGCAGCCGAGACAAGGGTTCCTCCATCAAATATGACAATGTTTGCAGAGTACAAACCTTGCACATGCAGCAAAGATGTAAATTATGCACTGGTGTAAATTAAATCTCTGCTGAGAAAACCCAAGTGACTACAGTGGGTGGAAGAGGAAAAGCAGGAGCACGAAAAAACTTCTGGGTTCTAGCTCACTGACTTCTTCTCTGTTATCTTCCCATTAGGAAGTTCACCACCAGCCGGTTATACCCCTATTGCTGTCATTGACTATGCAGAAAAGAAAAAACAACTGTTGTAATTGCATCAAGTCTTGGTAAGTTATAAACCCCCAAGCAAATTCACCTCTCTCCTTTGACTGTGTTTTAAAGCGTAGCACATGAGAAACTGACTGTGAGAAGCTGCTTACGTTCAATAAAGCAACAAAACCCCACCGGCTGTCTGGCACAGCCCTACAGCCACCTGAAGCAGTTTGTCCTGGACACCAGACACTGCAGGCAGAGGCGACTCCAAACTGATCTCAGACTTAACAATATTCATTAATAACAGACTAGACAGCGCCCGTGCTCAGTCATAGCATATGGTTTGAATATAGGGAATTTGTTTTTCCCATGCACTGTATTACATTTTTATACTGAAATAAAAGCTTTTTCTTTTTCCCTCCCCACTTCATCTGGACAGATGGATCCGATTCAGAAAAGAAGTAATCAATGCATTCAAATAGCTTCTACCCATGCTGCCTTGCCTAGGCTTCAAATATTTTATGACACAAGGTTCTATGCACATTTTTTTTAAATTAGTTGATGTTCATGCAGCTTTTCATGTGAGACTTTCTTTCAAAGAACTCGAGCCTTCTGAGGCAACAGCTACTCTGCAATCAAGTAAAAAATCCAACATAGCTTTCACTGTACTGATAATGAAATTCTCATATGCAAACCTGAGTTCCTTTCAAGTAAAAATAAAGTGTATTTTCATTACATCATATATCCAAAGCCATAGTACTCTGCTGGTCCCTCAGACAGGACCTGGTTCAAGGCAGGTTTTCATAGCCACCACATGCAAGCGATATCTGAGCAGACAAGGTTCATTTCTGAGAACAATATTGAAAACAGGCATAGAAAAAATAAGCTTCCTACTTGCAGGGGGGGAGGGGGGAGGAGACAAAATAGTGTTTTAGGGGAACTTAGCATCAACATTTTCAAAGATAGGCTCCTTCACTAGTAGGAAGCTCAAGAAGTCTCAAGTCACAGCTGCCTTCAGCTCCACCACACAAACCCACCAAAGCCTCCTGAGGACACTGACTGCTTGCAATCACTTCCAATACCACAGACCATGGGTCCCAGAGACAGCCTGGCTACGAACAGAAGACTCCAGCAAAACCTTTACTGCTGAAGCCCCCTACGCTGCACAAGGTCATTTAGTGAGAGACACACAGAACTGAAGTTAGTCTTTAATTCCTACAATTGCAGAGAAGCTTAACTAGGTAGCCACAGAGGGAAAAACCAAACATACCTTGCTCCAGTTAAAGCAGCTCCTTCCTTCTGCTGGTCCAGTACCATCCATGCTAAGCAGTCTCTCAACTGCTTGATCCTCAGATGTATTCACTCTCTCCTACCTATACGGCATCTCTGACAACTTGCCTGATGAGCTACTGCAGTGTAGTATTGGGTAGTTCAGACCTCATCGATGAGTTGTGCTCTAGCAGCTATTGCTTGTTATCACCAGCAAGCAGGCTCCATGGGAGCAGGGTCTAGGCTACTGTTCTTGCCTCAGAAGCAGGCCTTTGCTATTAAAGACCTCATAGAATCAGCAGCAGTAAGACTAGAGGAATCCCAAATCCCAGAAGTGCAAAATCCAAAATGAGCTCATTTCTGCATTGGGCTCAAACATTAGAAGTGCACCACAGAAACTTAAAGCATGATTCTTCTTTACTTCCTGAAAAACAGCTTGTCTTTACCACTTTTCCTTTTCTTCATTGTTCATAATCAGATGTCTCACATCAATGGCCAACCCTCAGCTCTCAGGAGATCCAACAGAGTAGGCTGCTCAGTGCATCACTCAGCTGCAGCTGAATAAAGCATTCTTCCTCCTCAAGTTTGTACAAATCCTAATGCCACTTCCAGTTGGAAACAGATTTTCTCCTCAGAATAAAACAACCCACAGAAAATTTGCTGCAAAGGATTGATTATGGGATCACAGAACTAAGGCTGGAAGCGATATCTGGTGAGCACCTAGTCCAACCCCCCCCACTCAAGCAGAGTCACCTAGAGCAGGTGGCCCAGGACCATGCCCAGCTGAAAATCTCCAAGGAGGGAAACTCCACCACCTCTCTGCCAGTGTCTAACTGCCCTCATAGGGAAGAAAGATTCCTTCCCGTGTTTAGTTGGGATTTCCTGTATTTTAGGTTGTGCCCACTGCCTCACATCCACGGGCTCACCAAGGAGATAGAAGGCATGTGTGTAAGCAGAATTGAGTGCTTTCCACACGGTGAGTAATCCCTTACAGGCAGGCATGCTCCCATGTTTGGTTATATTTAGATTCAGTTGTGAAAGGCTGAATTTGAACAATTCATTTATGTTAATGTTACCTGCTCAAAGGTGCAAAGGCTGTTCTGCACATGCATTTTGTATTAAATGAGCATCACCACACAACTCTTCCCCAACCACAGCTATTGCATGGAAAAGCTTCTGGAGGTGCTGGTAAGCAGTCATACAAATGCTGACTAAGCATTCAAGCAGTGTTGTCATAAGGGCTACACTAAGCTGCAAGAACTCACCATGAAAAGTATTTTGAAGTATATCTGTATATTGCCCTCTTTCACATCATCTTTTTTTCAACAATAACTATAATCAGAGGGGTGATAATTAGTGATAATTAGTTCACCCACACTAACCTAGTCAACATGCCTTATACTCCCCATGACTTTACCATGAGCTAGCAACAAAAGCCATGTACAAGTCCCTCAGACAGACTGCCATGTCCACTTCCCTCCTGCCTCATGGGGCTCTTCCAGCCGAGAGTAAGCACAGTATCACAACATAAAGCATTCGACATGCTCTGGAAACCCTTTGCCCAGCTGCTCATTAGTACTGCATTAGTCCGTAAACTCAAGCGCAAAACGCCTAGTTCAAGTTGCTCTTTCTTGATGTACTTGAAAGGTCCTGTGAATTTATGGCAGGATAATGTGGAGCACAGCACCTATTTATGAGTTGATCATTTGTACAAACCCCCCCCTCAAAGCACCGAAGGTTACCATTCGACCAAGAGCTGCACTTAGCCGCTCAGAGGGCAAGAAAGCCAAGTATATGAAAGTTAAAAGCATTAATAAAAGTGTGACTTATAAATTACTTCATCTTTGTCACCCTTTTTGAAATGGGGTGAGAGAGGCCAGGGTAAATTTATTTTTTAAGTGCTTTCTGAGACCTGCAAGGGTCAGCCCTGAAATGCTGTACTCTATAAATCATTCCATGCGTATCTGATAGATGCAAGTACATCATAATATTAACAAATATTGATTTGTTTATCATTTGCAACTGTCTATAGCTAAACAGAAGACTTCATAACATTTGTAGGGAAAAAACACTTTAATCTGTAAGAATGCAGAACAGAAACTGCCTTGGCTGCAGGAGAAAAGAGCAATCAGTTATTTTGCCAGCTGACTGCCAGCCCAGTGTACGTGTTACAGTCATATTATGAAACCAGTTATTTCGCAAAATTACTAAAATTCCCAGGCATTTCATGAAGCAACTTGGATCACTGCTAGGAACCATAGCAAAACCTCACATTACTGATGCTCCATTGAATCACAGCCACAAGAACACAAAAGCAGAGCCTGTAGCAGGTAACTGGATGTAAATGCTGCAAGACAGAACTTTGGTTGGACAACCAAGGATGGGGATTCCCCCTCCCCTCCCCTCCCCCCCCCCCCAAAGGCATCCTTGGTATGGTTCTAGTCCTCCACATCACGCAGAGCCCAGCACTGGGTCAGGCACCACCACCTTTTCCCAACTGCCATGGGCAGGATTTGCCTGCACCATCCCTCCGAAACCTACCCACCATGATGGAACGTGGTGATTACTGAACACAGGAGATCTCCACCACCTGCAGCTCTGGTGCCAACGAAACTACTGGTCCCATGCCATCACTCTGGACACCACACAATCTGGAATTAAACAAAGATGGTTTGCAGTTGGATGTACGCATGCATCTCTGTGTATGGCTCTCTTAGTCAAGAGTGTCCAGTAGTCACCTACAAGCACCTCACGTAACATTGCCAGATGGTTTTCATGCATCTGATGAAGTTACTAAAATCAGTCATTTCACAAAATGACTGAAGGTAGAACTCAATTCACAGAACGTTTTATATAAAATCCCTGAATATGTAACAAGGACATGTATTTTACAGTACTCCTGGCCTGCTAACGCTGACTAGGGCCACCAACACATCTGATTCCAGTGACGCAGAATAAGAATCAGCCCCGGACCCCTCCGGGCTGTCCAGCAGGCACAGAGCATCATCATCATCACCAGCCCGCCACTGGTAACCAGAGCCCAGGAACTGATCTTACACCAACGCCCGTGCAAGGTTATAGACCTGACAAAATACAGCAATGGCAACTGTTCTGTGTTTTCCTTAGTTTAATCTTATACAGCAGGTTGTAAATGCAGGAAAGACACCTGGAGCAACAGGAGCAGGTTTTACAAAACTACAGTGAAAATCTCATTAACCTAATGATGGAGACAAACTAGCTGGCAAATCTCTTCCCGATGCCTTAAATCATTAGATATTAGGGGGAAAAAAACCAAATTTTTTCATTAAGCAACTACAATAAAAACTGGGTTTTTCTCTCCCTGCCTTCTTTTTTTTTTTTTTTTTACATAGTACAGCTTTTTGCTTTTGTTTAGTTTTGGAACTTCACAGGCTTGATAACCAATTTCTCTGAAGAACCACCCACAATTCACACCTCAGAAAGCTAATGAAGTATAATCAAATTGCCCCAGACACAGGTATTTGGAGACATGCACAAATTTTTTGGGAGAATACTAACTGTGACTTCTTCAGGTGGGAAAGCAGAATGGTTTAAGATAAATTAACACAAAATCAAATAAACACCACCCATAAGTAGTGAAACTGAGTATGCAAAGGACGGGCACCTCCTTTCCTGTGCAGTAGACAGCAGCAGCTTCTACCATGGGTTAGAAAAAAAATCTCAGCTTCCTATACAGGAAAAAAGGTGAAGAGTAGCAACACCAGATTAAGTAGTCCTGCACCAAACTGCAACCAACAGCCTGTAACATGCATGGAAATAGAAATAACCATGAAGATCAAGGGTATGAATGCAGCATCTGTGCTGAGGGTTCCCCGAGTGCTTTTCAGGGGCTGCATTCCCACTGATACAGAGATTTTTCTCCTTGCTGAGTATCACAACATAAAACTTTGCATCCCAAAATGCTGCAAAGTGGGTCTCTCAAACAGAAGGGTCTGAGAAAAATGTCATCCTCTCAGAATAACAAACTCTGTTAAATTATAACTGATGGAGATGGCAGCGTGCACACATCCTCATTCACCAAAGCTTTAGGTAGCTCCAAATTGAGTTACAGGCTATTTCCCTAGGATAAGTTTATGCTGTATTTGCAGTAGTACTTATCTGCAAATAAACAGTGGTAAATTTTCTAAATCCGGGTGCTTTAAGAATCTACTCTTCAAGCTTAGTGGAACTGAGCCCTCAAAACCTAAACCATTCTGTAGTAAAACAGCTAAATCAAGTACTTCTGAAACCTGGAGCAAAATCTGGAAGTGCCATAAAGCAGAAGTTGCACCAATTCCCCCGTGCAAATGGCATCAAAGTGAGATCACATTGAGATGATCTATCTCAAGCCCTGTTGGCTCATGAAAAGACTTCATTCTTCTCGGGGAAAATGGTAGCATGAGACCAAAAACAACCACTGCTGTTCCAGGCAATGGGAGTTTGGCTGCTCTGCCTTGAGACTGGCCATGGGCAATAGCAGGATTTGCACAGGATGATTTACAGGCAGCACATTCAAAACCACAGGGTTCCAGGATGGAAAGTGATAATGCT
The DNA here is from genome assembly GCA_017639245.1 of Myiopsitta monachus. Taxonomy (NCBI): domain Eukaryota; kingdom Metazoa; phylum Chordata; class Aves; order Psittaciformes; family Psittacidae; genus Myiopsitta; species Myiopsitta monachus. Next base: position 103,444,579 of record CM029941.1, on the reverse strand, counting down.
AGAATTGGCTTAATATCCCGGAATTACGGCACCATCACTCAGCATGTGTTTGTTCAGAAAACCTGCTCCTCACTTAAACCCCTTTCTTCTCAGGAACAATCTGTATCTGCTATGAGCTCAGCACTTTCTGTTAGGCAGCTTCAACTTGTTTTAAAGCTTCTCCTTCTCAACCCACGTAAGACACAGACACCTTAAGAATCCATTTACCAAGCGGTCACACGTGGAGTGTGCAGCTTAAAGCCTGGGCTCTGCATCCAAGCTAAGCCCAAGCAAAGCTGAGACTGGCTTTTTTCTCAGAAGCAAAGGAGCTATTAGTGGCCCAACAAGTGTTAGTAGTGAAAGGGTCAGGAGCTGACGCCAGCTCCAGCCTGTGCCAGACCTGGGCTAGCGGAGCAGTGCCCAACTGCGTAAGGTTTAGCACCGCTGCCATGCACAGAGTATCTCTCCAGCACAGGCGAGAAAACTCAGCAAGACCCTCTCTTACCAATTACAGGTCGTCAATATTGACTATCTGAGGGATTTCCATGCTCAGGAAGCAAATTAGAAACTCAATACCTGAACTATTCCTAAATGCAGTTATCAACTTCAGAGTTTTATCTCATAAAACCAATTCAGCTTAGAGTTTAATTCTATTAAATTAGGGCTTAGAAATAAGATTTGCTCTGAGAATGAATGCATCATTAGTTTTAAAATGCAATATAGTGAAACCCAAAATGTGCAGCATTACAGTTTGAAGAATAAATGAGTAGTGATGACTCCTAAATGTACTTCTCCCTAAATATATTTACCAGCCTCAGAAAAATCCGTCAGCTCATTAGGACAGCAAGTCTTTTGGTGTGTGGGACGTCCACCTTCTTTAGGGAATGATAATCCTCTTGTGTCTCTCCTTGGTACAAGTTTTTCCTTTGTTCTTAAAACCTTCTTATTTCAGCAGTTGACAGAGAAAAAAGAATCAGCGTCCTCTTTCTTAATAAAAATGCCACAATGAGATCCTGTCGGGCTTGTGCCAGGCATGTCAAAGGAGCAGGGACTAATATAGGAAACCTCAAGAACTCTCTGTTTTGTGCAAGTTACAGTATATGGAAGAGTCACGTAGGGCTGTTTTTTTAAATCAGGCTTCCAGTACATGAAAAGCACCCTTCCATGGGGTGCATGTAATCTCTGAATAGGGCCCTTAGTTTCCTGTGGTATTGTATTAAAACTGATGTTTGATACAATAATGCAGGGATTGAATATGCTCAGAAGAGGACAAGGGAGCCCAACAGTGTCTGTCCCCTTGCATTACAAACCGCTGCGTGCTCTTTCATGCTGTACTGGCCAAACTGATGCAAGTCCAAGGCATACCTGCAGTATTAACATTATATGACTTAAAGTTAGGGAAAAAGAGAATGGAAAAGGCAAACACCACACCAAAGACATTAGGAGTCTTTAACAGAAATACGTGTTTCACTGTCATTTTTTATTCCAGATGTGGTGCTTCAGCTGGCCCAGTGAAAACAGCAGGCTCCTCTTCAGGCCTGACCACACATTTTGATTTAGAAAATCTCCTTTTTCAAAAGAAAATAACTCTGCCTCCAAACAGTGCAGCAGAGTAAGTTAGCAAACTGTGTGGTGCTGCTGTAGCATCACAAAATAATTGATAGTCCATTGTCTCACACCAAAAGACTGGATTAAAGCTTTTTCACATGAATTACAATATGTGTTAATTTGCTAATTTTGCCTAAGCAGACTATAACAGTTTTGTTCTTATTAGAAGTACAAAAAATACACCCAACCGAAATGATCTAATTATAATTTTTGGTAGCAGAACAGTCAAATGGAACAATACAATTGACTCTATAAAGCCTAAAATACTTAACAGTAAGTATTTTAATGTAACAATTATTTTGAAAATGCATGCAAAACTGTGAAAGTAAAAAGAAAAGGACAACATTACATATGTCCATCTCATTAGTTACACAGCAGCTCTGTGGGGTGTTGCCCACACCATCACCCCCTCTTCAATAAGGATCTGGTTTGACAACATTGAGTGAATTCTCATGCTCAAAATTTACCCAGACAAGTTCAATGTGGTCAGATGTTTGTGTTTTCCCACATGATTTTCCTCTTCCTTAATTTTTAAATTATATTTAGATCAAAACAGTCCTTGTATTTTACATGAATAAAAGTCTCAAACCTTCCATTTTATATTCCATCTTCAAAGCAACGAGCAGCCGTCCTGTGTTGCAGGCAACGTACTACAAAATGGTTTATAGTTTTGCTCCAATTCATGTTTGCTTTTACTTGGTTTTCATTCAGTAGAATGACTTTATCTGTTCCAAACAGTAAAACAGAGCAGCTCAGCTTAAATGCTACAGGGCTGCTGACATTTGGAATATTGTTTTCCGTCCTATTTATGTATATTTCAAAAATTTATCTTATGAAAAATAAAAATCAGTTAGAAAATGGGCTTTTCGGTGTCTCTGGCATTGCAGATGACCTACTTTCAGCCATAGGAAGGGGAAAATTGCATGGCTATTGGCAGCAAAGTTAAAGGAAGGAACAAGTCAAAGCCAATACCCGTGCAAATGTCCATGGAACAAAAATACAACCAGGTTGCGCACTGGAGAGTGAGATCACATCAACCCACCACCTTTGCAATGACACATCACAACCGGCCCAGGGAACCAGAGAAGCTGCACCAGGTTCCCTCTCATCTTTTCCCCCAGAAAAAAAAACATGACATGGGCTTTTTTTCCCGACTATTTGTAACATGCAGAAAAACAGTTTGGAAACAAAATGGTTTCATAAGGGTAGCCTAAGAGGGAATATTACTTTGCACATCTTTTAATGATGCATTTTACAAAAAAACAGAACAAGAAAAAAACAAAACAGAAGGGGAACACACCCTCAAAATCCTACAAAAAAAAAAAGAACTTATTATTTAAAAAGAAAACTAACCGGAATAAATCAAGGCACTACCTAAGAGGAGATTAAAGGAAAAACAACCAAAAAAAGCAATTAAGGTTATTAAAAATTACTACATTTGTGGATAAAGCACTGACTATAAACTTCTCATGGATACTCTGTATTTTTTCTGGCTCTTTCTGCCTATAAACAAATTATAAAAGATGGCAACAGCTAATTTAAAAAATAAAAAGCAAAGTGTTGCAGCAGAGTCTAAATTGAGTCTGACAGTCAAGGTCACATAACTTTTCACTTTTACTTAAAGACATTGTCTTGATTACTGAAAAATATAGCAAGAGATATACACACAAATCTAGTCAGGAGAGCCAGCCTCTGAGGACTGTATCAATGGCTTCTGGTCCAGTGCTTTAAAAGGAATAACAGCAATTATTTTTTAAATTGCCAAATGCTGTATAATTATCATATTATAGAAAATTATCAGAAATAATCGATATGATGTTTTGCATCATGTTTTGAGTGCAAGCAATATGTCATAATCATGTTATACCTAAATAAATATAACTTATTTCTGGAAATCTAAAAAAATGTTTGCTGCTTTAGTTCGCATAAAAGCAAAAGCTTTCATAATACCTTTGTTTTATTTTAATTGTATTTATATTGTTCTAGTCCTTTTACAGCAAACTTTGAAAAGGAAAACATGTTAAATCCAGTTCTAAAATTCGTTATCTGTAAAGAAAATGAGTTGAGGCTGCAATACATGTTTCTAGCACTGAAGGATCAGATGAAGCGTACAAGATCTCACGTCTAACGCAACCATTCTCATGGGCCCATTACAGCCTTTATAGGTGGATCTCAGTTATAGCTTTGTTTAAAAGAAAAAATACAGACTCTGAAGAGAGCTGGAGCCTATTTGATGTTCAGCCTCTATTGTCTCTCAGGCAGACCTGAATGAAAGCTTGGAATTAAACAGCCTTTGAATATAGTTTTCATGGTTATCATGGCAAGTGTTATAAAATAAAACAACCTGGTTTACACTTCCATGCTTTCAGAGCCTGCTGCCGCCCTCATCAAAGTTTACAAAATTAGGATATAATTTTGTCACAGAATTTTTATAGATTAAAGGCAATAATTAGCCATTTTCCTTTCCTCTGTAAAAACTCCTTTCCAGGACCTGCAGCTTCCCTCATTCCTCCCTTACTGCAATGCACAAGCACCTTCAAATATTCACATGTGGTCTTTGAGAAATTACTTCTGGAATCACCAATATATACTTTAATTACAAAACAAATAGAATGTCACCAATATTTTTATCATACATAAAATTACCAGTGACACAATGGCTGTGGAAAACAAAGGGAGGTTTGGCATCACTTCTGTGGAGCAGGGGACATTCTCCCTGCTGTCCACAGCACAGTGTTTCTAGGATGCACAAGGAAGTGCCTGGTGGTGGCTCCTACTGCATCACCCACAAAGGACAACTGCCCAAGGCAGGAGGAGGAAGGGCTGGTTTCCCCATACATTGAATAAGAAACCAAAGTATAAAGACACAAAACCAACTTTTTCAAGCACACAGGAAACCTGAAGTGGACTTAGACCAGTTCAGCTTCAAGGCCCCGAACATAAGGACGTGGACATAATGGAGCAAGTCCAGAGGCCATGAAGATGTTCCAAGGGCTGGAGCAGGTCTGCTCTGGAGACAGGCTGAGAGAGCTGGGTTTGTTCAGTCTGGAGAAGAAAAAGGCTCTGAGGAGACCTTAGAGCAGCTCCCAGTGCCCAAAGGGGCACCAAGAAACTTGGAGAAGGGCTTTGGACAAGCGTCTTCAGGAACAGGACCAGGGGAATGGCTTGTACCTTATAGAAATCCTGAACATGGTCTTACTTGTTAAAATTACACCAACATATTAATCAGTAACAGAGGGACTATTTTTACCACTAATAATAGTTAGCCATATTACTAAAAAGTAAACATAGTTTCAAAGGCAAAGGAAGTAAATAACCTGCAAACTGTCGCTATGCATCTTCCTCCTTCAAACTGCCGTTGCACCATTTTTCTTGTCATTTGAAGCGGTATCTTTTGAGGAGATGCATTTAGCATTTTTTCGTAACTGTATCTGGGTAGTGCTTTTTGGCATTTGAGAAGATTATTTTCAAAGGGGATCATGAAAAGAACACTTAGGTAAAATAACATGTCATGCCAGGCTCATTATACTAAATATATTGCACAGCCTTAGTATTTTAACTCTGCTATTTTTTGTACTAAGGTACATCAACTCATTCTTACTCAGTGGCCATCAGAGCGGTCTGCTCACCACCGTGTTCGGATGAAGGCAAGATGCATAAAGAGGAAAGGAGTCGAGTTATAAAAATAAAAGGAGAAATCAGAAATTAAAACAGAGAGACAAAAAGCTCCACTGAAATTATTTTTTTTCCTGTGCACAGCAATAGCAGGAAAAGCATTAAGCGTTACTCTGTTTTTTCATCTAATGACACAGAAAAAAATCTTTCCTGCAAATAATTCAAGCAAACAATTTCCAGAAAGCATGAACAACAATAACCAAATTTCTTGAAATTAGCCAAGCTCACAGAATCAGCAGGCTATTATTGCTGCCGGGAGGCTGTGGCTCCAAAACCATGGATAAGTCAACTGGGAGGGGGGGAGGGTGTTTGAGGGGAGAGGGAAGAAAAAACAGCCTCTTCATTTTCCATTATAATTTACCTGGAATTTTGTTTACTGTAAATTTCATTTCAGAAGGAAAAAACCTCACCTTGTCTAAATATCGTTTCCTGATTTATAACAAAGATCTGATCCACTTTAACTTGCTAAACACTTTGTCGCTGGTTTATATGCACCACTTTCAAAGAAGGGAAAAATAAAGGAGAGATTTTTGGGTCAAATGATTAAGGAGAAAAGGGATTTAAAACAACAATTTTTTTAAAGTTCTAACTGTTTGCTTATTGACACCAATTTATATGGAGCCACTTAGTGAATAAAGGTTTTCACAGTACATGGCACTTCTTTATGTCAGTTTTTAGCCATCATGTCACAGCCTGGCTTGAAAAAAAGAAATGCTGAAAACTCGTAGGCCAGAAATGAACAGCCTATTAAGATCTGAAAAGCTGTCATCCCCACTGAAAAGACTTGCGTCAGCCACTGAGGATATATTTTAAACCGCCTGTCCGCAAGAAAACTTTAATAATGCAGCCTTGCTCTAATGTCTTGTGAGAGGAGAGGCAATTTTACTACTTCTATTAACCCAACGTGATTACAATGGCTTATTTCATGGAATATTAAGTTCAAATTCTGCTCCCTGGGAGGACAATAAAAAAAAAAAAAGTGTGCTTATGACACTGCCCGAAATAGCCACAAGGACCGCAACTCCTTGGTGCTTTTAATGCATTCAAGCAGTAATCCACCTTAATTTGCTAATGGTTAAGTAAATTAGCAACAAAATTATAAAATACAAAAAGGTATCAACACGGGAGTAAAATGCTTTCCTCTAAAAAATATTAAAATAACGAAATGTTGTTTCCACAAGGCTTGCAGTGGCTTTTCAAACCTCTGCCTGCTCCCAGCCACCACCCTGCCAATCCGGGGAAAAATAAACTCCTTGTGTCGGACGGGCTTTCACCATGAGGCAATCATAAGCAAAGCGGTTTGTGCTGAGACCACAGCTGGGACGGCTTTGTGTAGATGGAACAGTTAATAACTGCCTGGGAGTGACAAACTCTTCCAAAACTACCTGAACTGCCCTGTATGGGCACCACAAAAATGGTCTCCCCAAACACATAGCACCCTGCCAGGAGCACAATGTTGCTGGCATTCGGCACCTCCAGCCACATCAACAAAGGGTATTGCTGCACCAAAGCGTCCTGCCAGGACCAGCACCTCCACCCAGCTTGACTCTGGACAGAGGGTATTTTTGAAAGTGTTGGGTTTAAGCACCATTCCCAAGTAAATCCACTGACATCAAGCCAGGCTGGTCACAGCCACAGAGAAGCCCCTGAAAGCGCAGGGCTGGGGGATAAACACATTGTCCCAGGCTCCTCTCCTCTAGCCGCTCCAGGCAGGGCCTAGAGGGATGTTCATTCCCAGATCCACAGGCAGAAATCTCCCCTCTTATGTAGCACACATACAGGCCTGATCCTGCACTTAAAACTCAGAATTGGGTCACCAGCATCAGTCATTCCACTCTTGACAGAGTATAGAAATTAAAGCCAGTGACTGCCCAGTCACCAGCTCAGCCCACACAGTCCCAGGCAGCGACACATTAACAACATCTCCCTTAATTCTTCTGTGCTTGGCAGTGTGTGCTGTAGCCAAATTCCCCAGCCTGGCAGGCAAGCAGAGAAACCTGCTCAGGGGTGAATAGCCACCAGGTGCCTAAAATCCCATCAATAAGCACAGGCAGAAGAAATCACAACTAAGACATTTTGTTTTCAAACTGATGTAGGATGCAGAGGAAAACATCACTAGCCATTCTTTCTTCCTGGCATGGTCTTTCTACAAGTTTTCTCTTTTTATTTTTTTTTTCCCCGATCTGGAAAAGGAAATAATTTTTTCATTAAAAAAAAAATGAATGTATGCAAATAGCAAGTGAAATTATAAATAGCCACTATTAATTTCTTGTACGTGGTTCAACAACTCCAAAGCAAAAAGGTGAACGTAAATAAATACATTTAAAATCACCTGCTGTGTAATAGTAAAGAGACTCCATAAAACTAGAACAAAATTCATTTCTTCTTTTCGTAACAGCTCCCTGTTTTATTAGGCCTGTGTTCCACAGCAATCTGATAAGAAGGAGCAAGGCTAAATGGCAAATGGCAAACATCCCAAATCGCAACCTGATGTATTTCCACAGCCCTGACCTTCAGATAAAAATCGTGCAGAAATCTGCAAACCCACCATATATGCAGCACCACATGCTTCAAGCATTTTCAGACACAACAGTCGGGGGCAGGAGAAAAAAAGAAAAAATAAGGGCGTTGCTATTTAAAGCCTTTAGCCTTCCCCTCCCATAGAATTTAAGGATTATGCTTCTATATGGTATGTACGAGGGTGCATACAGACAGACACCATCAAACCTAAAGGTTTTTCACATCCACAGAGGGTACTGTGGGCTTATAGCAGCCTATCTGAGAATATCAGGGAAAAACATTATATAAAAAAGAATATATCCCACTGCCATATGATATGTATATTTAGGAAAATACTTCAAACAGCAAAAAAATTTTGCACTGTGAAATTAGCTACAATTATGACAACTGTAAGAAAAAAATTATACGGGCAAAATTTGGGTCTGATAGAAGAATTCTTTGATGTCTGGATTCCAATTTAACCCCGACTGAGTTCTGAGAATCAAATGAACAAAGTATATCATACACCCCAAGTCTGCTTGTCAGTGCTAGTCATCATTTTTATTTTATTCTTTCCAGCCACATGTATTTACAAAACCCTGTTCCGACATTTCCTCCCTCCTCACTGGATACGGCTAGTTGCCAAACACATTTGCAACACAGTCCAACTCTGTATTTATTTATTCATTAAAACACATGCATTAGTATCAATAAATATGTATAACAATATTTTCTTCACGTTGCTGTCCAAATTCCTTCCGCAGCCACGTCTCTAGGTTGGACGCTGCGTGGTAAACATATAGAAATACGCACACATCTAATATGTTAAAAACATTTTTAGTCAAAAGACTGTGTCATAAACACTGCATCTACCCATATAAAAATACACTGCACTGGGGATAGCAGCACATTTACTGAATAAGACTATAGGTGCTGATAAAACCCTGCTGAAATACACATTAATATAGCCTATATTAGAGCACCAAGGTGCTGCCTACCGATGGTATGCATTAGGGAACATCACCTTTATTTTATACAGGGGTGTCAGCATGAAGTCTCTATGAACCACACATATTACAGGCTGAATAAACAGCATAATCCCTATCACTGGCGTGTTTTGCGTATAAAAATCGCTTTTTCTTCAGGTACTAAACTGCTTTATCCTACAAACCTGAACCGACCTTCAGGATTTTTGAAGCAGTTGTGAAACATTAATAATATATCTAGGTTGTTTGAAGAATATTTCCAAATAACATGAAATATTTAGTCTACACACCCCCCCATCCCCACCCTCAACACTACCACCACCATAAAAAGACAAGATTTATCATGAAATGTTTGAGGGGTAATCAGCCATTTTTGGCCAATATATTTTAATATTTATATACCTGACATGGCTGAATATAAATGATACATCATGATTTTCCATAGTGCATGGAATTTATACAATTAACTGAGTGATCCAATGGCTTTAGGGCACACTAGGTGCAAACAATGTTACAGTGGTTTCCTGATTATTGTTATAAATCTTATAAACCATAAAGACATTAAGGTGCATTTTGTTTACACCATTTATTTTCAAATATTACATACAACAATATTATTTATCATTAAAAGAGTTACACTTTCCCAACATATTTATTTCAAGAGCTACATTTCTATAACTATTTAAAAAATACAGCTGGCAAAATACATGTCTGAAATAGGCAGTAAAATTTGATCACTTTCAAGTTCTTTCTAAAAATTATGTTTTTCCATTCTCAAATGGAGAAAATATTTAAACATTTCCCATGTCTGAAATGTGTAATTTAAAAAGAAATCAATTAGACTAAGAAATCAATCTTATTTTGATGAACCATGCACCCCCATGACCACGCGTGTGCTTTCACAGCAAGGCGCACCCAGCCCTCATCTCCCTCCGCAGCCCAGGAGGTGTAGCCTGCTCCCCTGCAACATGCTGGTTTGACACAGTTTTCTAGCCAGATTTTAAAGCCTAATCCACAATTTCAGATAGAAAAACATTTACAAATACGCAGTCCTGATCCTACAATATATGTATTTTTCTTGGAAAGAGGTACATTCTCTGCCTCTGTATTCCTATCACATGTAGATGCAGGAGCACTGAGCAGATATACTTACAAATAAAAATTGCCCCAAATGTTCCCAAAAGGTTATAATGTCCTAGTATTGTTTCAATTATGTTCATTTGGGTTTGCATGGGTTTCGGAACGCCATAGCCCCAGTATGTGAAATTTGAACCCCCAACGGTACAGCGCAAGCCCTGGCAGTGCTGGGGTTGTCCACCCGTTAGCAAAAGGGACCCGAGTGCTGCAGCTGCTTATCAAATCAGTTTTATGTTTCTGAAATGAGTTCCTGCTGCTGAGCCTGAATTCAGAGACAGTCGGGGGGGGGGGGGGGGGGAATGGAAATAGATGGATATAGCCCAAAACAAAACCTCTGAAAACACATTTAGGGTGCTGTCTCTTTGTGCACGTACAGAAACAGATGGATATATTTGTTTTATACCTATGGAAGCACGACATGCCGATTACACGTATGTGTGTGCATTGTACAGAAAATCCCTGCAAAAAAACCCACCATGCTCTAAAGCCACACGTTCTTGCTGTAGTTTTGTTTCCTTTACCAGAAGTAAATGAGTACTTCCCCTTTTTGATGTCTTTTTTGCAGCACTGGCAATTGGGTTTCTTTCAGATATTTTTCCATTCAGGACACACACTATCACTTCCTGAATGCAATCCCATGTTTTCTTAAATTTCTTTTTTTTTTTTTTTTCCCAGCTAAACCAATCGAAGAAATAAAAGCAAGCACAATTTTGCTGTTTACTGTCCTTTTCCAACATGAATATAACACCAGCCCAGTGAGTTACCCAGAATTTGCTTTTCTCTTTAGTACGTACTGGCCTGCTTAATGATTTCTTTCTAATAAATTCACAAAATACAGGGGTAGAGAATAAAAATGCAGAAATGCACAGAATTGTGTTGACTTCAGGCATCAGAAGTGTTTTGTTGCAAATTCAAAGGTGCTAAAATCTCATCAATGAGTGGGAAATAGTGCTAAATACAAGCTCTGCTAACTTTATTTTTAATGATGACTTTAAAAAACAGGGATCATCGAGGTGAATGTAAAAACTGTAAATCTTAAATTTCTACAAACCCAAGTGTCAGGGCAAGCATGTATGGTGGTGCATCAAGCATAACAAGATGAAAACGAGGAGGTGTGGGTGAGGAGGGGGTCCAAGACACTTGCTTTTCTTGAATCCCTCTGAATACATTTCACAATTCATCAGTTTTTGTCTTTCCTGACATGAGTGAGGACAATCAGACCAGACACCCATTAGATTTTTCATGCATTTTTTTTTTTTCTTGTTCATGACATGTTGGCAGGGAGGATGGCAATTCTGAAATCTTACCAAATGAGAAAAATGTCAGAAACTGAACTGACAGCTCGTGGTTACTATGGTGATAGGTGATATTGAAAAAAAAAATAAAATAAGACTCAGTTAATTCAAAAGGAATCAAGTTCAGTATTTTTAAGTCAGTTGATATAGATGAAAACTTAATCCCGATACTGGGATGTTATCTGGTTTTAAGAGCCAAAGAAACCATTTGCTTGGTTAGATAATTAACTAGATACAACCAAGTATGCAATGAAAATTGTAGTTAAACAAAAAATAAAAATATTGTTAATATGTTTATTTTAAAAAATTTAAAAAAGGAAGAGTCACATTAGAAAAAAGCAGATTAGGAAAAATACACTGCCTGTATGAGTAATACAGAATTTTCCTCTCCACAACCACAATTAGCTACACAGGTCCAGCTTTCTACCATCAGTTGTGTGAGAGTAAGAGTAGTTTCATTCAGTGACAAAGATAAATCAGCTGGAAGGTAAGGAAAGCTGCTGACTGATGTCTTCAACAGAAAGAAGGCTGCGCATGCAGGTTCTGCAGAAGCCTGAATATCTCCATATTTGTGTTTATGTATTTTATGGGCTTTTTAAAAATTCCCAAGGGAGCTATTTATGGGGCCAAAATAACGCGAGATCTGGTGTTCTCATGGTATTTCCATCAAGGAATCGAAATACTAAAATACCATGAGAACATCAGATCTCATGTTATTTCGGCTGCATTAATGGTTCCCTTAGGTATTAACAAAGCCCATGAAAAACAAACACAAACATTTGAGGCAGAAATATAAATGCTGGAATATCCACCGCCCCCCAAAAGAAACCCAGTGCACCACACACAAAAATACCCACGTTTTTGATCTCCCATCTTCAAGAAAAAAATTGTACAGTTACACACATTTAAAATTAATGGTATATTAAAATTATCTGGCAGCCACCCCTATCTTTCTGGTAGAAATTTAGTTTGTTCACTAAACAACCCTTGAGGAAGACTATTTTAATATAAATGCACATGAGGTCTAAGGGATGTCATTATGAAAAACAACTCTTGAATGCAAAAATTGCCATGGTAATTTGAATTTTGAGCTGAGGTGGGGGTATCAGAAGGGGTGGACTGAGCTGCGCTTCAACCCAACAAAAGGTACCCCCGCCGTTTGGGGGTTCAGCGTGTTTCTGTGGATGTTTATTTAGAGAAAATAAAAGGGAAACATTAAAGGCGATAAGGTCCTTCCAGAATTGAGAGTTAGAAGGCAGAACAGGGTTCTTATTTACAACAACCGGTTGGTGTTTAATGAGGAGGCCGCGGCGGAGGGCGCCGCGCAGGCGACACTGCCACCTGCCGGGGGAGGGCAGCCGACGCCGCGCTCGGGACCAGGAGGCCGCAAAAATAAAGAGAGGAAAATGCAGAACAGAAAGAAAATAATAAAGGAGTTTGTGAAACACCGGCTCTTTTGGGCGCTCACCGTGCGCGGCGGCCCGGCAGAGCCCTCCCTGAGTGCCCGGGAAAGCCTAGCGGGCAGGCTGGGCCCGGGTGAGGCCTCCCAGGGGCCTGCAGGCAGAGCAGAGGGCCGGCACCCAAAGGAGCCCCCGGGGTGCCCTTAGCGCTGCTGGGGGAGCATCTACAGGCAGCGACCTACAGCCCACAGAAAACAAGTGAAACCAGGCTGCTCTCCTGCTGCTGAACCCCTGTGGTGCCGTCATCCCAGTGTCACTGCTGGTGTCCTGCAGGAGCCAGCCCACTGAGGCCTCACCACACCGAGCCTTGCTCTTAGGCAAGAGGCGCTTCATCTCCTGAGCACGTACGGCATGGCAGACAAGACAGAGAATACATGGGGAGAGGGAAAACCATCCATTGTTAGGTCATAGAAGGGGAAGCAGCTTCTCCCAAAGCCAGTCCACACTCTCTAGACGCTGCCCATCCCTTTGCCCAGCCATAAGGTCCACAGGACGAAGGGCCAAGTGCCACCCTGCTGGCTAAGAGTCAGTCATGCCTGTTCCCGTACCCCTGAACACCACTGCCACCACCCACAGCCTTGGCAAACCTTACCGATCCCATCCGCTGCTACCCCCCTCCTCCACCACGCATCCACCAAGGCCAGGACCAGGGCAGAGCCACTACAAACATTGTGGGAGGGGAGGGGTGCAGGCAGGACGGGGCATGTAAAGGCCTACCCACAGTGGGTGCATGGCCCTGGAGGTGGGGTAGACTGAGCTGGGGATGGGCTCGGCTGGACTGGAGGTGGGCTCCCTGGGCTGCTCCCTCCATGTCTGCAGGGCAGATGGTCCCTTGTTACCGTCACAGCCTGGCAGGTAAAAGGTAAAAGCGGGTCAAGCAGCTGCAAGAGGCTTTGCTTTGTATGGCAGAGAGTGGTGGAAGGCAGCAAGCCAGGGATGGAACAGAAACTGCTTCGGCTGTCATTACCCCACATGGTATTCTGTGCGTTATCCCAGAGTCTGAATGTGGCCCGCATCATAACCAGCACATCCCATGCTCAATTATTACATTTCCTGTGCAGCAAACTTGCCTTCTCCTCAAAACCAGACAAAATCTTAAAGTGGTGGCCTTTAAATAGAAATTGCTTCTGAAATACTTTCAACCTAGATCCACAATGCCACACTTCTACTGCTCATTATAGGCAATTAAGACAATGCCTACCTGTTCCCACTCCAAACACAGGAACAGAAAATTTGGGAACCTTCACTGTCCTGAATGAGCCCCGCAGGCCTGTAATGGCTGAAGACAAACGCCTTCAGGTCAGGCAATACTGAGAATGCATTTCTGTATGTACGTACAGAGTTTAACGAGTCCTGCATTTCAATGCAAATATTGATTGCTATCGGGATACATTTTCATCCATGTTTTTGTAGACAAAACATCTCCCCTGATATTAGTGATGGTTCCTACATGTGATTGCATGTATTTCTGCATTAAACTGCTTCGGGGAAAACATCAAAACAAGTTCTTTATACACTTGCAGGAATAAACTGTTGTCAGAACAATTATACTAAGAAATTTTACAATAAATACCATTGCAAAAAAGACTCTGGGTCATAAGGGAATATTCAGGTAAATAAACCAATCCCAAAAGATATAACAAACCTCATTTCAAGATAAAAACCAGTGTAAACAATTGGCTTGAACTGTTTATAATTATAAATGATAATTTCATTTTACATGAAAAATTGATACTGTTGAAAATTGAAGCTAATAGGAAAAAATTAAATATTGCACACCCTGTAAAGCCACTTAAAAATCTGTATTATCTATGACTTAGAATATGGTAAATTCAGTGAAATCCTGAATACTAGCACAAAGGTTTGTCTTCCAACCACCACACCAGGACATCTGTAAAGTGGCCATATGCTGGTATAACTGAAACAGAATCTATTTTTACATATATATATATTTCAATAATCAAAAGTGCGGGCTTTTTTTAATGTGGTCCAAAGTATTCATTTTACTGGACATGGAGATGGAAATCATGGTCGATAGTTAATGTTCACTAATAACAAAAGACAAGATTAACACACTTCATTCTTGTCCCCTCCTTTTCTTTTAAAAATATCTGATAATTGTGATAAAATTTCCACTGATACCCGGAGATAACTGTTTCTTTCTTAATATTTTTCATTGAAAAACCAGGTAGTGCCTTTCTAATACAGTCCAAAATGCAACTCAGAATTCTGGCAAAACCAGAGTCCCCTCAATCTGTTATTTTTATGAACACATATATATACGCATGCACAGCTGCATGGACGGGTTATAACACAAACCACTGGTGATGCTTGGGCGTTGTCAAGCAAACAGAAAGCCATCCTGCCCCAAAGAGTTGACACCGTGACTTAACCCGAGAGGGAATGAAAGGTCAGAGGAAAAGTGAGAGATAATACGGAAAGAATAAAAACATGATTAGAAACATATAATCACATAAACTAACTGCACATATCAAATAATGCTTTCAAATTGTTTTCATATAGGCTTGAAGCAAAAATACAAACCTCAGCTGACATCCTTGCCTTTCTGACACCTCAGACCCAGTGTGTAGCTCCTGTACCTTCATTTCACTACTCACCCACCTTAAAACATGGGGGTTTTCTGTAACTAACTGAGCTGGACCACACATATCCACTCATTCAGAATATATCTATATGAACCAGCAGCATTTTTAAAGTAACACTGTTTGTGGGTCTGCTGATACCTTCAAGAAACAAGAAACTATTTTCACATCTCGTTCCCATAACAGATGAGCTGCAAAGCAAGGGAACACTCTGGAAACTGTTCAGTTTGTCACATGAACCTGGATATTCTCCAATACTTCCACAGCACCCTTTCAAGACTTAGCTGTTTTGCCTGATTACTTGTATGTATTACAGACTGGGATGGTCACAGGTGGTCTTTTTTTTTTCAATGGAAAAAAGCATATGTAAATAATCCCTAATGATCAGGTCAGTGGTCTCACACGTAAAGCAGGGCTATCCATTGTTTTTTCTTAAACTTCTGATTTGTAATTCTGCAACAGCATTTCAAACACAGAAGTCCAGTTCATAGGAGCTCAGAAGCCTGGTGGCACTCAATGCCCATCCTCACCAGATCTGAGCCAGCAGCCAGCAAGGACCTTCCATCAACATTCATCTGGGTCCTCCTCTGTTACCTGCAGGTGCTGTTAGACAATCTCTCCAGAAATGCCACAC
This sequence comes from Myiopsitta monachus, assembly GCA_017639245.1. Taxonomy (NCBI): domain Eukaryota; kingdom Metazoa; phylum Chordata; class Aves; order Psittaciformes; family Psittacidae; genus Myiopsitta; species Myiopsitta monachus. The sequence goes on along the minus strand of CM029941.1, from coordinate 103,428,703 downwards.
TTTGGGATCCAGCCCATATCAATACATCTAAATTCAATGAAATTAATGCTGACTTACAGTCACAAGCAAGCAAAATAACGGTTACAAGTGGTCGAACCTTTTATCAGCCTCATCAGTGCCAAAGTCCACCAGCTGTTAGGTCTATCAGTTTTGCCCTTTTCATTTTTTTCAGGCACATTCTCCTTCCCATTTCTGCTCAAAATTCAGTTCACTGGGATTTCCAGATGAGGAGCAGGGCTCGGACACAGTCACGGCAACCAACCTACCCTGGTTTTCAGCAGAGACCAACATGCAGACACCCTTCCCAGGAAAGGACACCAACAGGGAGGGGGTCTCTGTGCCAAGGTCACTGGGTGGGATTAGCACTTAAGCAACGTTTGATTTATAACAACTTCAGAAATGCAAAGCACAGTTCTTTATCTGTTCTTGTGCGTTTGGTTCCAATAGTCATTGCAAACTCTTCTGAATTATTAGTGCTGCCAAGTTAGCTATGCTTAAAAACCTACATCGACCCAGCTCCGAAGGGTTCCTTATGTAGGGCTAAGTTACTGAGGGCATCAAGAAAAAACACGGTATAATTTTCACTGTCAAAGTTGCTTTGAAAAGTTGTTTAAACAAAGTAAAGTGAAAACACCTAACTATGAAAGCTATATAGAAACACAATCACTGAACTTTACATTTAGGAAGAATTAAGCTTTTAAAGAGTTTTTTCCACTAAAAAAAAGCCTTTAATGGTAGTTATCCAGGTGGCCCCTGGATTTATTGTTGGATTTTGCTTTGACTGCTGTGGGATTCCCAAGGGGACTATTACGTCAATAATTTCTAAGGCAACATTTTATTCCAGGTAACTGAAATTCCTTAGAAGATGAGAGCTTCAGCTTGGAGATTCTCGGATCCCATTTGAAATCACTCATACTGACTAGAGAAGAATTTTTAAAATAAATTATTGTATAGCCTTCAGCTTTCAGCTATATATATATAATATCTATATATATTTATAAACATTCTTTATAGAACAATTCAGAACTTAATTCCCCCTGAAGCTATTAAAACTATAATTACATTCATAAGAGTTGCCTGGGATACAGTCAAAACCTACCACTAATTCCACACATATTCTACATTAACACTACAATTCTGAAAAATTAGTAATAAGGGCCATAGGCTGTTTTCATTCCATGCCTGGAACTCCCATTAGAGTCCATCAACAGCCTCTATTTATGAAGTCGGGGGGGTTATGAAGAAGTCTATAATGACTATTTTTGGTCAAGAAAAAGAAAAGACACAAAGGTCTTCTCATTTCCAACATACGAAACATATATGGCTCGTAGGAAAAGTGGAGTAGGACTTCTATTTAGACTAAACAAATTTCAGCATAAAATGATAAATGAATCAAGGAACTTACACTCTCAGATTCCAAATTACAGTAAGGCACTGATTTTATAAAGCCAGGTCATTGCATGATACTTATAAACTACAGTAAATAAATTTATGCAGTAGGCTGCTTTTAATAGTTAGTATTCTTAAAACCTTGAAAATCAATACAACTTGTAACAAATCAGAAAAGTTAAAGGGAAACTATAATTGTTCCTTTTAAGACCTATTATGTTTAATATCCATTGGTCATATTTGTTCCACAGGTCACATATAAAAATAAACTTACTTGATTTCTCGCATTTGAGTAAGAAAAACAGTCTAATGATACATGTCCAAATTCCCAGAATGATTGTCTCTGCCCTAATGTCTATATGGGCTTTCTGGTATAAACTGAAAACCATCTGTCATCAATATGTAATCGCTTTTAAATCCACCACAACCATTCCTCCTTCTCCCCAAAAAAAGATGCATGTCAACTATGGTCTGCTCCTGAAAGATTCCTTGCAAGTTGCTAAGTGGATATAAAAGAACACAGACCTAAAATAATCTGCAAATAACTGTAACATAAGCCCTGAAAAACGCTTTTGGATATGGCGAGAAGGGGGAGAAATGTGTTCCATCGCCCAAGCCAATGCTGATGCTGCATCCGGGCGCACCATGCAGGAGGACAGTGTTTGTCACCAGTTTACTTTGTAAATGTGAAACATTATTACAAATCTTATTTAAAACAAGTTTCCTTTTGAATATTTTTCTTATAATTGCACAAGTGTGGAGCCACACCAGGCTGTCACAGCTGTTATGGTACATGAACCACACTTACAGTAACAGCTTTCGTTCCACATTTTTGCGGGGTAGTTTCCATAGCACTGTGATCAGGGTTTCCATATTTTTATATCACTTGCATATTGAAAATAAACTCTGCTGTTTAGAATGCCTCCTCCAAGTGCATCTGGGACTTAAATTTCCTGAAAAATAACCAGGCAACTATGATTTAATACTAAACAGTCAGGGGGTAACACCTTGGCTTACTTTTTATAAAGTTATTTTTAGCCTTTCTTTCCCTTAAAAGTGTAACTTAATAGTATGTGGGATGAGAGAGCTTGGAAATAGGCATTTATCTTAATTGTCATCCCTGAATTAAGCATTAGAGCAAACTTTTCCATTCACAACAACATACAATGTAATCAGATATTCTGCAGGTAATAATAGGATCTGCAAAATTACCAATGCCTCAGTTAAATGTTTTTTGACCAGATAACAAGTGCTCAGGAATCTGATGGAAATGGCAGTGCCAGCACCAGGCACCAGCACCCGCTCCCATGCCACACAAAGGGTGTCACAGTGAGGAGATGTGACCAAAGCACTGGCCGGCCCCATCACAAAGTTTATTCTCAGTAGAAGAGTCACTTGTTTATTAGAAAAATAAACCCAGTGTCACAAATTCCGAATTTAAAGAGTCCAGTTAGTGCAAGCTCTTCTGACAGCGAAGCCAATTCAGGATGGGGTGGCTGAGGCTTGCCGCTTTCCCCTCCCGTCGGATCTCAATTGCCTGCAAGGGTTTATCTCACAAAACCACAGAACGCAAGCTGCCGAACCCGCTTCCCACGGCGCTGCTTCGCCCTGCCGAATGCCTCCTGAATTAGCAGATTGAAAATCAGCAAAATACAGCACTGCTTTTCGCTTTAAATTTTAATAAGAAACAGAGACATCTTCTCTTTCTTCTGCTGTTCCTCCCTCTCCTCTAGGAACAGAAGGCTGCTGGTGAAAGGAATGAAAATCTGGAAAGAATTTGGGGTGGACTGGCCAACCCCCTTTCATTTCCTTCAGATGTTTACAATCTAGCACCTTTCTGAAGACAAAGATGGGAAAAAAAGCTATTTTTTCTTTTGACTGAAGGGTGAGACAGGGGGGTATTAAAAACTGATCAATGTAATTTTTTTCACAGAAGTATTTGCACATCTGTGAAATAATGTAATTTATGAAAAAAAAATCTTTTTCTATGACATTCATGATTATAGCCTGATCTGGAGAATTATTCAAATATAAAATTAAATACTGAAAAACTAGCTGTGCTGTGGATGACTGAGCTTTTACCAGCTGTGCATCACACTTCTGTAATTCTATTAAAAGTATGTAAGTGAGGCTTTCCAGGTAAGCCTGAACCTCTTTTAAAAGGAATGTTACATTTCTAAATGGCTTTATGATCAGTCACTTTTTGTTTTCCCTTGATTATCATCACAGTTCTTGGATATGTTTTATCTGACTGTACAAAAAAAAAAAAAGGAATGCATACCCATGGAAAGCGCTCTATAAATTATAGTGTATTTTATTATCACAGGGCTTAAGGAAAAATTGGCTCTTAAGAAAGGTTAAAAACCTTTAAAGTGAATTCTTCTGTTTGGTTAGAAGTACTTTTGATTTAATATGATCCATCTGCATTCTGTACCTGGCCTAACCCCCTGGGCGGGCAGTGCGCTGGTGCATGGGGCGATGCTTAAAGAACCAGGGCACAGGGCAGCTTTTTCTGCCCGAACAGAACAAGTTTGTGTCACCTGCCATGCTGTCCCTGTGTTAACCTCTCTCCCAGCAGGAAACCGCCTTTGCTCTGTGCTCAGACAGCAAGCCCCAGATTTTTAAATAATTAATCCAGTGGACAATGGGAGGGCTCCCAGCACTGGGACCAGACGAGAAGGCACAGGGTGCTGCTTTGCAGGGTGCAGGGTGCAGGCAGCCAGCTCGACTCAGCTGGAGCAGACAGGGTTGCGCGGCCAGACTAGCTCTTTCCCACAGGCTCAGCCTCCACAGGAAAGTTCAATCCTATTTCCTAAGCTTAAATACAGTGCTTGGTATGGGTCCTCCATGGCTTTGTTATCATCTCCAGGTTACAGATAGTATAATCTTGAAATTAGGTGTTCCTTCACATGCCACAAGCCAGTATTTTGACTAAAAGGGAAAATACAATACTCAACCCCACCTAAATGCTGTGGTATAGAGAAGCCATTGAAAGAGAAGCACCAGCAAAAGGCCAAATTAGTAAAAGACAGTTACAGTTTAGCAAGGAGAGACACAAAATAAGGGATAAGCTATTGTTTCTGCTGCCTAAGACAGACGGACTTTAATAACACTTAACAGAATGATGCACATTAACGATCTCAGAAAGCACTTCTTATGCCTCATCCATCATGCGGAGGAGAAAATGAAGCCTTCGACAGCACTAGGAATTATTCTAGATCTTGTCAGTAATTCGCAGCTTCTCTGTAGTATCGTAACACAAATTTGTGTGTATGAGACACTGACCATTAATCTAAGGGCTTTTTTTCCTTCGTTGCCGCGTGCTGAGAATGTATCAGTTGTTTCATGGAGAAATTTCACAGATGAAGCCTTACTAAATAAAACAGGTGAGAGGAAAGAGATATAGACAGAAACATAAACAACTGGAACTCAGAGACAAATCATTATCTTTAAAACAACAACCACACTAAAATCTCGGTTTGTGTGTTTTCTGAATGGGCAACAAGAAGCTTCCTTCAAGGAAAATAGTCAGAATACACCATGATTTTACAGTTATGATCATACATACAAACATGCTTATATTTAAATTTCTGGGAGGCTTTTTCCTGCTTCCCCCCACCCCCCCACCCCCCCCGATTATAGGAAAAAATCCTGACTTTTCCTCCCAAGAGAGTGATGTATTTTTACAAATAGTAGAAAAATAGATTTCAATACAATTGCCACGCAACTAAATAAACAATAGCTTTTGGCAACCTCTTCCCTAAGTCACAATCTGCTGTTAACCGCATGATAGCTACTTCCACTGGAATCTGTACTACAAAGGAAAAGGGCCATAAATATTTGTATTGCAAACTCCTCAGAAAAAAGCCTGAGTAAACTCCAAACCCATTTCTATACATAGAAAGTAAAGATGAAAGCTAATGAGTTTTATGAAGTTTATGATAAATTAAGTGTTCTGCTTCCAACCCCACGCACTGGCAGATGCATGTTTACATGGAGATGATCGACTGCTCCACAACAAAACACTTGTCAGACAGAATGAGGAGAATTCGCCTCTGGATGTGGGGGAGCTGAATTGTCTCAGGGACAAAAAAAAAAAAAAAAAAGACAGAATTTGATCAAATACTAATCAGGCAGCAATAATCAGCTTGCGGTACCCTAAAACATACATTATTTTATCTCCACTGAAATAATGACATGTATCCAAAAAGTCCTCAAAGAAACTTGGGTTTAGGTAATATATTGTGATTGTTGCAGATACGCAGGATTAAAATCAGTCTTGATCTTCAAACAGAATAAGAATGTATAGTTCTGTTTACTGCACACGTATTTGTATATAAAAGATATGATAAATATTTGGGGTTATTTAGAAACCCACCTTTCTTTCTTTTCAATTTTTACAGACCAAGTACTGCAAAAGTGATTTGACAGTCACAGATAATAGACACAAATTACAGATTAGTCCACAAGAAATTATAAACACTCATGTAGTCCGTTAAACCCCCTGACAAAACCTGAAAATTAGAAATCCAATAAACCAGCATCAGTAGGGTCTGTAACAGCTGGACAGATATTTAAACTGCACGATGCTCATGTCAGGAGTGAGACAAAACATTTGAAATCAAGGTTTGCGTTAAACAACAAGGCATTGATGTCAGATCAGATCATGTGTATGAACTGCTTTAATCCCTCTTTTGCCATTAATTTATATTCTCCTATTACAGTATAACTCTATTGTTTCTTCATTTTGCATAGTACTGAAACAGAAACTGAGCAGACAGGCAGACAAGGCAGGCTGTTCCCATGCAGGACTACAGCCACCCTCAAGCAGGACTGCTGACCAGCAGCAACCTACGACACTGGGACCGCCATTCCAGAGCAAACACTTCCAAATAAAATACTGTCTGCAAGCTTTGATTTTGGGCTTAATTAAATTGCAGACAGCAATATCGCACAAATGGTCATCTCACCAACAGCAACTAAATAAATCCCTCAGAACGCGCACTGGGATAGCAAAAGAAAAATTGTTTGCGTTCCTGATGTTCAGTCTGACCTGGAAAGGATAACAAAAGAATCTGGCATGAATATGTATTTTTATAGGGACTGCTTCTGGTAAACATACCAAATAAAAGAAAAGGGATTATTTTAAAATAGTTTCTCCTTAACTCTCAATATGTTTAATACGATGATATGAAAAACCATCTATAAAGCAGAAACATATTCAGCCCATACAAAATTCTTTACAGAGCAATAAAGAGGCAGCCGGATTTCAGCAAAAGAAAACAAACAAACACCAGAAATTCTGTAAAGCTCCAGCATCTCCCCGCGAGCCCGCCTGCTCTCCAGCACCGAGATAAAGACTCAATCTGCTCATCAAACACCTCCAGGCTTGGCCATCTAATAGGAACAAATTGGCAATGACTGCCCAAGCAAGTAACACAGGCCCACTGATTTGTAGATTGATACTGATGCCTAATGATCCCCTTGGGCAGATCAATAGCAACAATCCTCATCCCTGCCTTTCTTCTTTATTGGCACAGAGGAGCGGGGAGGTGCAGGGAGCCCATGCACACACTCGCGCCGGGCTTCAAGTGCACGGAACAACCAGTGCAGGTGAGGGCTGGGGCCTGGTGCACTCAGAGCACCTCTGAAATGGTGGCCGAGGCGCTGCAGTCTTGTCCCTTTGTCCCAAAAGGCATGGCACTGCTAGCGCTTTCCCTTCATGGGAACATTCACAGCGGCTCTGAGCGGCCTTTTGCCTGGGTCTCACTGGAGCTGTTCCCCCAGCAGCCATGCCTGCAGTGCAGGTGGACAGCATGCACCCCGAGACCAGCCCACGGGAAGGCACAGAAACACAGATAATGGAATAAAAAAACAGCATTTACAAGTTGGGACTTCAGAACTGAAAGCAAGCATGACACTTAGGTGGCGGAAGACAGGTGGCAACACAGGGCATCCTTTCAGGAGCCAGGGCATGCAGGCAGGTGGGTTCACCCTACATGTGGCTGTAGCGGGGTTACACCACAGGTCACCTATAGGTCCTCCTGCCCTTTCCCTCCTCTCCTTCCACTTGTCTCTCTTTGCACTACAGTGTGATCAATCACGCAGCATCAACACAGGATTTCTACTCAGTTTACTGTGGGTCACTTTCATCCACTTCCTCCAGCCCCAACCCTCGCAAAAATTGGGTATTTTCTATATTTATTAACATAATACAGTTATTCCATTAGAATATCCTTTTGAAGTCCATGGGAACACCTAGGGAAAACTAACCAAGTTGGTCTGCATTTATTTTTCCCCCCATTGGTGCTGCTGGGCAGGCTGCCAGAGGTCAATCCCCACAGGGGTGCTGGCAGGTGTCACCAGCAGCACCCAACTTCTCTGGCAACTGTCCTCCCCCCACTAACTTTGTATGCAGTACCCGGGTTTACCCGGGTTTACCGGGTACACCGAAATACCGGGTAGGCAAACACGGGGGAGGGAACGCATCAGGAAGTTTTGTGTAAGGCATGTGGAAGGCTGCTCTTGCCGTTACTCGCTGTGCGTGTGCCCGGTGTGCGAGGCGCGGAGTTTTACGTCCCGTTCAGCCCGCCCGAGCTCCGCTGTGTGCAGCAAAACCAGGTGCTTTAATCCTTTACGGCCGTTTTACTCAGACATGGATGGGGCAAAAGGCAACGGATAAAAGGACATTTCACCGACGGTAAATTCCTAAACCACCCTTCCAGGATAAAGGTTTCCCTTCAGTAACAACGGCGCCGTTCCCCCCTTCCCGCCCGCCTCGCAGAGACACCGGGGGCCACGTTACGATGCGCGCATCCCGACCCCGCGTCGCGGCCGCCGGAGCCGCGTCCCACCGCGCGCCCCTCCGGTCCGCTATACGAAGCTCTCTCGGCAGCGCCACGGCCACGGCGCACGGGGACGGGAGAACGCCGCCGCCCCACACCCGGGCCCCGCTGCCCCTCCGGACACCGCCCCAGGGCCTCGCGCCTCCGCCGCTTCCCGCGCAAAGCCGCCCGGGGACGCGCGCACCCCCACACACACACCCGACCCGCGCGCACGGCGGGGAGGGGAGGGGGGAGGGGGGCGGCGGCGGCACGTGCCCCGCCGCGCATTTGCATATTCACATCAGCCGCCGGCGCGAGCAGAGGTGTCTCCTCCCCCCCCCCGCCCCGCCCCGCCCTGCCCCGGGGGCGCGCGGCCCGCTGAGGGGCGAGGGGCGCGCGGGCTTTACCTCAGCGGCCGGGGCACCCCGCGGCTCCGCCGGGGGCTTTTGGAGCAGAGCCATCCTTCGGGGGGTTCAGTTCTCCCTCGCTCTGCCTTCCTCCTCCTCCTCCTCCTCTCTTTGCCGTGTTGTGACTGGGTTTATGGAAAAAAAAAAAAAAAAAACCACAAGAAAAAAAAGACAACTCCATGTTAAGCCAGCAGTCAGGGCATGGCGAAGTCTGGGGCTACAGGGGGAGGGAGGAGGGAGGGGAGGGTCACAGCTTAATGCCTTACAAAAGGGAGCCAAAAGGCTGTATGGTTTTATTTTAATATCACAAAACGCTGGTGCACATATACATGGACCGTGCATGGTGCCATGCATTGCACTAATTAGATTTTCACCAAAATGTCACCAAAACTCGTCAAGGTTCAGCCTATGACGTGAATAAACGCAATGGCATTCCAGGTTAATGCGTAGACCCCGAACCTCGGGGCTCTTTGGTAACTGTGGTGGCTGGGAGAGATGTGGGTTGTGGAGCACCAGAGCTCCGGCAGTGCTTGAGCACCCAGGTCCCCATCTGCGCACTAACGACTTGGACCATCACCACAAAACCCGAGTGGTACTCAAGGTCTAATTTCGCATATAATAGTTTTACTATTTCATAGTTATAGTCACAGTAGAAAATGATAATCAGGATGGTGTATCCCCTTGCAAACATTGCACCCACGTTTTGGGAGCGGGTGCCCGGGAGAACAGGCCCATTGTTCTAAACAGGCACCGGTTTTGGGAGCCAACAGCCTGGATGAGCTGCAGGAGGAAGAGGAAGACCCCTCGCACCAAAGCACCATCGCTGCGACCGTCACACCTGCTTTTTAACAACCACAACGTTAAAACGCGTGTTGGGTACATGTGGCGGTTCCTGACAAACGTGTCATTACTATGAATGATTAAGGGCTTCATTGCTCCCCAGCACAAGGTCTCGGATCAGATTGCGAACTGATTGCCAAGTTACACTGTACACCTCTGGACATGATTTTAGTGAGAGGGTGGGAGAAAAAAAGAGTATATATGTATGTATATATATATACACTTTATTAAATATTTTCTTGCATGCAGAATATTTAAGGAAGGGTCAAATTTATATTTGCAATTGGTAAAAGCAAATTTGCTCCTAAGCTGAACCGCCACGAGTCATGTTTCATCCCGGGGTACATTTTAATGGAGAAGTTATAAACCCCTGAAATATGTGTTGTCTCTCAGAACTGCTGGGAGGCTGCACCACTGGGGTGAGTAGCCCAACCCTGCGGCTCTGGCACCGTAGGCGGCGTTTCAGGTGGGTTTGTGCAGTAAATACATGTCTTTGGTAGCAGCAGGGCTGTGGTGGTGGTGGGGCAGACAATGGGAGCTGGAGGCGAGGAAGGAGGTAAAGGGGGGATCTGTCAGCACCCCCCCCAGCCAGGTTGTGTGGGGAAAGCAGGTCACTCCTTATCAACTGGTTAAGCAAATGCTTAGAGTGTGTCTTTATTTTGACGAACTCTTGGCAGACATGCTTCTTATAAAAAATAATTTCTCTGCCTTTGTTTCTCCTCTTCTCCTTCAAATGGAAAATGCGGTCTTTTGTATTCACGCCTGCTTCCCAAAGGAAGAAAGGTGATTTTTAAGACCAGGTACTTGTCCTCCCCCCAAAACAGATTATAAATAAATAAATAAATAGGTAAATAAATAAATAAATATTTGACAAGACTCAAAAGGCCCCTGAAATAAAGAAGAAAAAAATGTCCAAAACATTAGATGCAGAAACATTATATTTCAGTATTATCATATGAATTAAATGTAATCCTTGAAGCGACTAGTCCCAGGGGTCACATATTAGGCCATTTTTTTCTTTTTTTTTTTTTTATTTAATAGAGGTCATCCAGGCTGAAAAGCAGTACCCAAATGAAAAGCATCTTCAATGTGGTTATAACATAAGCTGGACGAGGTCAGGCAGTGTCTTGTATGGCCTCATAAAAAATACATAACCAGACAGCCTAATAGTATTTCTTTGCATTCATTTTTGGATGGGAGCTGGTGGCTGGGGGAGGGGGCAGGTGGCGATGAGGCCGTATCAAAACTGCACATGAACATCTCCATAATGCACAGCTTCTCCTACCTTTCCTTTCAGAAAAAAATGAACATTCATTTTAAAAGCCATTTGGGTTGGCTTGCTTTAAAGGAACGATCCTGAACACAATTTCTGTGGTCCCTGAAAATAGAGGGAGGGTTTTAGCATTGCCCATCGTGCACACACAGGCGCATTCATTTCAGACAGTCGTGCTACAGTCATGCTTAATTGGGAGTGCAACCATGTTGGGCTTGCTTTCAATAAAAATTTCCAATGCACGTTGTTATTTGTCCATACACAAACACAGCCTGATTAATTTGAATTATTTCTCTGCTGAAAAGAAATACAGATGAACCCCCACAGTAACATGGTTTCTGCTTTAATTTGCTCTCGCAGGGGAGGGGCTTGCCCACCACATGGGATTTATGCAGGTTGCAAAGATAGACTGGGTGGGACAGAGGGCAGGAGGAAGGCGAGCGGAAAAGAAAGCGGGGGTGTAAATAAAAATATACAGTGCTAAAAATGCTGGGCGATAAGAGAATCTCCACATTTCGCCTCCCTTCCCCCTCGCCCCAAATATAGCCTGGAGATGGGTGACCCTGCTGGGGAGCGGAGCCACAGAGGTGACCCGATGCTAACCAGCCTGTTAGAACTAATAAGGTGTGCTCCTAAGCCAGGGGCTGACACTGGGGCATTGTGGAAATAACTCTCCTTGTTATTGCCCATCCTCAGCTTGAAATTTACTGCTCCTTTGCATTATTAAAGAGACAGCTTGCGTGCTCTATGGGGGAGAGGCGCTGGGCAGGAGGAATAACTGTGCACGCTTTTTTAATGTTACATTTGTACTCTCTGTAGTCTTTATATTAAGATTTTGAGCATTAAAGCATGCTGGGTTAATAGGTGGCTGTTTATTATTTGAACTGTTTTCAAAAATAAAATCTGGTTTAGAAAAATGAAAATAATTTCCCCCCTCCCCAGGAAATGGTCAAAAACCACAAAATGTGTGAAATCTGAGATCAGGCTGTGGCCAGCAGCAGGCCTTGCAGGACAAGCCCTTCCCAAACATTTTCCAGTCACGCTGCTTCTCATTTACATCAGATGTTGAGCAGAGCTTGAAAAACTGCAACAGTATGGTGGATAACAGGGATTAAGAGGTAGAAAAACAAAAGGACTCACTGCAACACAGGATGATCCTCACAAGAGCAGTGTAAAGAGGTGTCAAAATATGGAGCTGGTTTGCAGCTCCAGGTCCTTGTTAGCTTTTCAAGCAGTTGAGAGGAAAGGCAAAACTCAGAGAGAGATGTAGGTGGAAAAACATGGTGTTTGTCTCCATCTGCGTCCAAATAAACTCTTCCCATTCCTCCAACAACCCACCCTCCTCAAACACTGACTTCCACAGCAAAGTGAGAGTAATTGGTGCAACTCTCCAGCTGAGGGCTGGGGGGAGCGCCGCACAGCAACCCAAACATATACATTTGCACGTGACAGACCAAATTTAATAGAAAATGAGCCACTCTTTGAGAGGATTTTTATCTGCAGGCGTGTTAAACCGGCCATTGTTGGAGCTGGAGAGTCTACACCAAACATATGAGTCACGGGGCAGAGCCCTGCAGCCACTGCTGCCAGGGGAGCACCTACAATAATTAGGACTCAAGTATTATTAATTTTCTGCAGCAAAGCAGCTGACTGCACATTGGAGACAGCACTGTGAATGGTGATCAATGACAAATAAAATCCTCAAGGTAAACACAGAATACAATTTAGCAGTCATGGCAGACTGGGAGAGCAAAGGGCTACTGCTAACGGCATTGAGTGAGGGGGTTGGGTGGTTTCTTGGTGGTTTAGCGCCTTGGATTCCATGAAATCCACTACTGGAGGGATTTAAGAGAATTCTCAAGGGAACACAAGAGGCACAGCAACACTTTAGCTTGTCCAAGGTAACTGGGTTTTCCCACATGTTCAGAGACAGCCCATTCTTCTAAAAGGTTAATGTGGTCAGTGGCTGGGAAGACCTGGGATGACAGCAGGAATCAATGCATAGTAATGTGATGAAATACATGTAACTGCCATCGTATACTGAAAGAGTGCATATACACCAGCTCTGACAGCAGGTGTAATTTGAAATGAGAACTGAACCAGCCCAGAACCTGGAGGGAGCAAAGAGTTTCTGGACGTGCGATGGAGATGGGTCTGGGGGGGACATGCAGCATCTGCCTCCCCTCATGCCCTTGGTGGCTTTCACAGGACATGCAACAGAGAGGCCTGCACATCCCATAGCACCTCCACAGCAGCAGGTCCCCAGGCTCAGGTGCCTGCCCGCCAGCCCTGGGATGCTGCAGGCACCACAGGAACTGTGGTATTGCTTGCTGTGCATGCCATGCGTTGAAATGCTGGGGGGACCAGTAGGGAAGATATCACCTGGATTTGCTGGTGTGACTTAAGCTCTGAAAGGGTTTCATCAAGTGCCGCTTCTCACAGCAGGTACAAAAAAACAACAAATCACTGCTAGTGCTTTGCGTGCACATAGGATCATCATTGTGGAACTGCAGTCCAAGCAATGCCTGAATATGTTTGTAACTTCTGTTTTAAACTACTCTACCATGATCACAAAGCTAGCAAGAGTGAATGTTGAGTATCACCCTAAAACTCAGCTTAAATACAAAGTGTCACCATACATTTGTGGTAACAAATGAAAAGTAAAAAGCATTGCTTCAGAGAAGAGGGATGACTGCCAGTTAGGGAAATGAAATCCAGATTTTTGATAGTGCCAGATATAAACAAGGAATTAAAACTGATACCTGGACAAAGAGGCAAACCAGAAGCCTCAGTGGCCCTTCCCAGTTATTCTCTTTCTGGCATTCCAATTTTGTGAATCATCAAAAGCAGCCAAACAAGGCCTATGGCATCTGAGCTCAAGATACTCATAACTACTCTGTGCCCGAACTATAAGGTTACTTTTTGTCAAAACCCTGGCTGGACTTGTCTACAATGTATTTGACCATTTTTGCATATGCATATTTTTAATCATATCCCTCTTTTAAGTAATAACAGCAGCAGCAAACATGACGGTTTGTGTTTGGTTGGAATATTTGAATGTTTCAGAGTAAAATCAAAGGTGTGGAGACTTAGAGAACTGTGTTAAGCAGCTCTTGTGCTCAGCCTTCAGGTGGTAAAGCTTAAGTAACAAGACTATTAAAACTGTGACAACACTCTACTGGACTTAAAAATACAATTTTCAAAATTGATTGCCCAACTCTGATCTCAATAGTGTGCTGATTTTTTTAAGCTGTACCACAGTTCCCATAAAAAGTATTATTTCTCCTTATAAACCCAGGCAAGTTAGGCACTCAGAAAAGCAGTTTGATTTGAGGATTTCTAATCCACTGCAGCTCTCTCAGAAACACTCTTGAACTAACATCAAAACACAATTATAAAAACAACCACTAAAATTATTTTTTATGTAACTGGATTGTATCAATTCCGTATCTCTCACAAGAAGTACAGGGGTGTTTACCCTGCCTTGTGTTTCAGTCTGTACCTCTTCTTTAAACTCTTTCAAAGATTCTCTTGCCATTTTTGCTTTTTATTAATCACATTTTATTAAGATAAATTCTGTTTATCTTGCCTTTCTGATATCTAACACACTCCCACACTGTTGGCTATGAGGGTGCATTGTCCAAATAGCTTCTGTGCTGGACAGACAGAAGGTGGGGAAGGGGCTGGTTGTCACAGGGAATTGAATTCTGGTAGGTTTATGAGCATATTCAGAATAAGCATATCCTCATTTCTAAATATATAACTCCATGGATGTGTCCATCTGTATTGCAATAAAGCAATCATGCCAAACATGAACTGCTGTACCTGCATATCACAGGGGCACGCACACCTATAGCTGCTCTGCACCCCTGTAGTGTTTCTGCTGTAACTCTCTGGTACTGTCTTCCTCCTTCAAACACAATAGCAACCAAACAAAAAATCCGTCAAACAAACAAACAAAGACTCAAAAAAGAAACTACAAAAAAGACCCACAAAAACAAACATAAAAAACCCAAACAAAACCCCCACAAAACACAAAAAAGGCAAAAAAAACCCCAAAACCCAACAAAAAAGCCAACAACACAATAAAACCCTACAAAAATCCCCACCCGTGCAACAAATGTTTCCATAACAAATGTACAGGTGCATTTTAAGGCATTCTTTTGGGAATCAGAATATTAGATTATTTTGTACAGAGCAGGACTTACCTGCTAAGTTTTCTAAGCAGTCTCGGTTATTAAAAAACAGCTCACAAAGCTTTGTGCATCCACAACCTAATGCCTAAATATATGAAGCCTCTGCATGTGTCCTATTAAAAGTTATGAAGGGAGTCTGGAGTTTTGTTAGTTTTCTATTCTTGGCGTAGAACTGTTACAAAGACTGAGGTCCCCACGGTGAAGGTGCTGGGCTTGGTCCAGCCTCTGGGCATATCACCAGCTGCCTCCTGAGCTGTGGACAGTTGCTTAATACTTCCATTGAATGAGAATGGTAATTCACCTCTCCCATGACTCATCTCTTGCAGCTATTTAAACTGAAACTCTGCACAATAGGGAAGGAAATTTTAGCTCCTCTCAAACCAGTGAGTTTTGGCACACACTTTAGTAAACAAAAATTGTAGGTTAAACAAGTTCAGGTGTCTGCATAGTGAAATACAGATCTTGCCTGTGGTCTCCCAATGCTTTTAGAGTGCTAATAAGAAGAATGTGGCTGCGTGCCCAAGACTACATTGCAGCCACAGAAATGCAAGGTCTTAATTTTCAGTCACTTGAACCCTGCCAAAGCCATCAATGAAGGAAAATACACACCCGCAGCAGCTAAGGTCTGGTAGTCACGGAAATGCTACCTCTTCTTCACTTGCAACCAGAGGTAATCCAGTTTTGTAAAACATGAGCAGGAGGAAAATAGAGATCACAACTGGGATTTCAACCCTGCAGAGAACTGAATTTGAAGTGGGCGCTACAGAGAAGTCCAAATGTAGCTGCCCCAGAGGAAAACTGTGGCATGTAACTCTGGAAGGTGAAAACTTGGAATCCAAGAGGTATTTAAGCATCTGTGCAACCTGGTTAGGGAGTATCATCTTGCTTACAAGAGACTCTTAGATCAGAAACTGGCAGTTCAGTGTAGAATAGAGAAGGTCCTGGAGAAGACCCCAGGTTTCAGCCAAAGGACACACGAGGAAGCCTAGGGAGAATTAAATAGCCAGATTGCCTCTGGTTAAAACCAGGAGTGATACAGAGGAAGACATTTAATTTATCTCAGTGGTGACACTTGCTCTTTTATGGGCCTTTTCAGGGAAGATTATTTCACAGTCTAAAAGACTTTGTTGTTAGAGGAAAATGTACATATTCAAAGTTTTTATAAGGATCATCCTGTAACTGAGCTGCCATACACATAAAAATCTGGTTTCTGAACATGAAAAAAAAAAACCCACCTTAAGCCTCATAAGTCGTCACTTGTATGGGGAACAATGGCATCAGGTTTTTTTGTTGCTGTTGCTTAAAACTTTAGAATCATATAGTCAATATAGCAATTTAACAAGAGATGGAGGAAGTGTGCCCATCTTTCAGAATCACTTTAAGATCTAAAATATTATACATCATCTAGATATTAGTGTTATTCCTCTGTTTTCATAAAGGATTTAGGTAGAGTTCTGCACTGTAAATGGTACAGAGTAACTGATTGGATTTCCTTAGCAAGTTGGGGGCTACCTTAATAAAAAAGGGCATGAACTGAAAACATACAGTTATAACTCCCACAGTGACCTTAATTTGGAATAAGGATGTCTTTATTGTATTTAGTTTAGTGGTTCTTAAAGTTAGGGCCAAGAGACCACTACCCAGTAGTGGAATTTCTTTGAGCCACCTTGCTTAACCACACAGAACTGACTCATTCATAAATTTTACTGTTTAATATAATTCTATAGACTACAGCTAAGGAGACAGTGGTTTAACTTCTACCTTAATTTAACTTCAAAATTAAATGAACCCCAAAAAGCCAGTTATTCCAGATGGAGTGACCCATTGTAGAACTAAACTGGTACAGAAGGTGTAACTTTCCTGTGCAAACAAGTCTTGAACAGCTCAAGTCCCCCTGAAGCTCAATGGCACTTGTGTTACTAAATCACTTATATGCTTTTAAAAACACCATGCATCTATTTTATTTTGGCAACTTCTGATGCTGTTTTAAAATACTGAGAAACAAGAACTGTAAAAATACATGGATAGCTACTTTTGTGTCCTGGCTGTGCTCTGAGCCAGTGTACAGCTGCTCCCCACCCGCTTGCACTCTGCTGCCCAGGAGCATGAGCAATGCTGGAGTGAACTGTTCTTCAGGAGGTGCCTTAAAAAACCTGGAATAAGAAACAACTTTTGCAAGAAAGAGTGGTGCTGTTATGTCCCAAACCAAATAGAACCACAATAAAAGTCAATCAAAACCACACGTCAATTCCAACTGAAACACCAATGGAAAGGGTAATGCCACCAGCCACAAACTGCTCCCATGTTTGTACTCACATCAGTCAGCAATGAGCCAGGATTGCACTGTGCAGTATTTGGGGTACAAAACCAAAGTTGTTATGTAATTCAGTGTACTTCTCTACGTCTGCAACTGGCTCCCCTGCCTCCCTGTCCCGTGACTTGACATATATCATATAGAGAATAAACATAATACATCTCAAAGGAAATGAAGAAGAGCATTTTAAGAACAGATATAGTCAATTAAACATTATCTGCAGCTCTTGTGCTTACATCTTTAAACAAGAAAGCACAAAAAATATTCCTTTTAAACAGCAGCTTGCTTGTATAGGTGCTAGTTGACAAGTCTCATGCTCTACTAAATAGATGTTCTTACAAACTAGGTGATTATTCCTGGAATTGTAAATACAGAAGGGTGTTGGCACCATGTCTTTAAAGAAAAATACAAAATATACAAAGAGCACATACATTCAACTGCATAGTTTATATTTAAGCTAGAAAGGCATGGCATATGGTGAAGTCAGTTTTTATACAAAGACATGGAAATGTATACAAAGAAAAATATTCTCCAAAATAATGCAATTGCATTAAGTAATAATCTTGCAGACCATTTAAAACTCAACTATCCTTTCTAGTGATGGGAGGTAATAGTGGAAATTCTGCAACACTCACATCCACCACTGAGCTCAAGCTTAACCAGCTTCTTTTACTTTGTGAATCAACTAAAGTAACAAAAGAAAGTGGACCTTATAAAAAAGATACTCTGTTTAAAAATTATTATGTAAATAATTAATGAAATACATGTATGCGGTTCTTTAAACTTGATATCAATTAAGATTGCACTTGCTTTCCATATCTTTGATTTTTCATAATGCCCTGGGAGACAAAGATCATTCTGGATAAGAATTCCCTATCAATAGCAAATGTTTTAAGTTCATTACATTGAAATAGAATTAGCCCAGCTCAGCTGCACTTTGGTGAACTCCTGCTGCTGTAAAACTGAGAACAGCAAATTGCTCAAACAGGTTCCCAGCCGCGCGCCCCTTGACCATTGACTGCAATGTCTAAACACACATCCATGACTTCGATTTAGAAGTGGTGATCCCGGAGGAAGAACGACTCAACCAGGTCCCGCTAATTATAACCATAAGCTTAAGAGATAATTTTCTTTCAGAAGAGTTAAAAACCCCACTTTGTTTTCAGTGAAATTAAGAATTTTGTCAGGTGAGCTGAACTCGGCTCTCAGTTGACCATGGACCCTGTTTGCAATTCTGACTCCACCACCACTGCTGTCTTTACTCTCTGCAGGGCCCCTGGGAAGGAGTTATCCCAGATGTTACCACTGCTCTATTTGGTATCATCACTAGAGTGCCTGTGCAGGAGCCAGAAATAGCTGGACTTTCAAGTAAGACTCCAAATTTAAAGAATTATTTGAATTAGAATTTTTGTCTTTGCAGTTTTCTGCTTCTTCATTCCATTGTTAAATTCAGAGTTGAAATTCTTCATCTATCTTTGAGATAATTAATCCAAACTGGTTTGTTAAATACGGTGTTTGTTTTTTAAGTATTATATGCCTGATACTCAAGATTCAAGCTAGCAACCATAGGTGTTACTGTGAAAGTCCCCAAAGACAAATTTGCTGTATTCTCTCCTTGAGTGGTTAGATTGTTAGCCTCCGTAAGCTGAAATGGTAAAGCAAATATTTTTTGCTTTACCAAAACCTGGAAGTTTTTTCATTACATTTGACAAACATATTCTCTAATAAATTTGTTGTGGAAAGTAGTGAAGATTATCAAGAGCCAAACCTTGCTGTGTATTTTAAAGAAAGGCTGGGCATACCTTCATCAAAAGTAATATACAAGCTTTTCATTGCCATTTAGTTTCTCCCTTTCGACAACCTATAGAAAAGAAATTCACTGTGCATTGGTTATTCTTTTCTAATGGCAATAACATACTATAACAGTCATTCATGCCAAAACCTCCTCGTTATCACCTCTCTTTCTCGTATTCTGTTAGACAAACCCTGTGATTCAGCACAAGGCTATTCCCATCAGCCAAAAGATTAACTAATTAACAGTTTCCTTTGCTAGTTTTACATTCTCCTTTTCTACTCTAATTTTGGGATAGGCCATTCAGAAAAGATAACTAGTTCTTACCGAAGGCACTGGAAGTAAAGGACATGTGGTTTTAGCACCAAATAATTCACATCTGGAAATCTGAAGCCAGGGCTTCAAGAACTTTCACCTTATATTTAACCTGCTTATGCAGATCACAGTTCCAAAGTACGCATACACGGTATTTCCTAAAGCTACAAAAAGCATTGAAAACTGATCATAATAAAGGATTTAGGAGGAAATCAACCAAAACCACAGAAGAAACGTATTAAATGGCCAAAAAGACAATTGGACAATGAAGAAAGGTGACAACTTCAGCAGAAAGGCATCTGGGCTTATTAGCCATATAAAGTCAGCAATTGAAATAGAAACCAAGACAACAAATGGAAACGAGGACAATAGATAACAAGTAAAATAATAGAGAAGCCATGGGCAGGAGAACGTGGGTGAGAAAAGCTAAAGAGAGCAAGAAAATGGTTCCAGAGTTGGAGATATCTGGTTTTTAAAGTGAAATAGAAAACACAGAAAACTTAGCAATCCTCTAAGACCACAATGAGATTGAGATGGTAAAGCAGAAAATACAAAGTAAAAAACATAGAAGTTTTCACAGTTCTTATTTCAAAAGAGGGATTTTGACAAACTCATGTAAGAACCACCATAAAGCACTTAGCAGTTTAGTGATAAGCTGAGGTGAAATTAAACGATAGAGAGCAGGTACATCCTGCTAAGCCAACAGCCTCCCAGGACACTAGCACCACTGACAGCCACCCTTAGCAGGTCTCTGGCACTTACAGAAATGAGACCTCATCTTGATATGAGGAGGAAATTCCTTACTGTAAGGGTGGTGAGGCACTGGAATGGGTTTCCCAGGGAAGTTGTGAATGCTCCATCGGTGGCAGTGTTCCGGGCTGGGTTGGACAGAGCCTTGGGTGGCATGGTTTAGTGTGAGGTGTCCCTGCCCTTGGCAGGGGTGTTGGAACTGGATGATCTTAAGGTCCTTTCCAACCCTAACTATTCTATGATTCTATGATTTCAGATGCATGTAACAGCATAGCAAGGGGTTGTTGGTAATGAAAGTCAGGTGAAATTAGGAAAGCTAACACAGGATTCAGCTTCTTTTAGCAACTGGGAGGGGAACATACATAGTAATGCCAGTTTTGTACAAAGCAGGCGCTCTCAAACACTGGCAGTTGGTTGAAGACCTGAGAGGCTGCAGAAGATCAACCCAGAAGCAGCGGCCAGCGAAGAAGGAGAGGCAGGTAGAGAGAACTGGCCCCTCAATGGAAGAGCATAGACCCAGCATCTTCAGGACTGTTGTGGGGCACAGAGCTGGGCAAAAGCTTAAGAATCCTGAAGTTAGTAATAATTGAAAAAACATTGTTGACGATAACGACAACAGAGAAATGTGTTCTTTAACACGGGCAAACAAAGATCTGGTGGTGAAGCTGAAGGCAAGACAACTCAAATGAGAATCCAAGGACATGTTTCTTACCACAAGGATGATTAAGCTCTGGGAATTGTTAAGGAAGGAGGGGGGGGATTCTCCATGTGTCATTTTTAACCACAAATTCAGTGCCTTTTTGAGCAGAAGCCTCAGTAAGACTCTAGTTTTGGACTAAAAAAGTCAGTAATTGAGAAAAACTCAAGGGACAGAGAGGATGTACAGGCTAAGACCCCTGTGGATTTAAATTCCAGGTGGAAGGAAAAGAAATGAAAGAAAAATCACCAAAATACCCTCAAAGCAGCTTCCTCAAGGTGAAAACAACTGTTACACTGACAACACACTCTCTGGCACTCCTCTGCGCTTGGCTCGGCCATAAAGTGCCACCAGATAAAACGGCACATTCTGAAGTGTTTACCTGCTTCCTGAAGGACAAAGTAAGACTTTTAAATGTTTGTTTTGAAGCACAATTCACAGTGAATATTTAGGCTGAAACTGCATCTGTACCCTGAAGAGGGGATAAAAGGCCCAGCAGAGAAGAAAGCAATAAAAATATCATTTTAATATCCCTAACTCAATAATCAGCACTCTCCGCCAGGGAGCAGGGTTTGGGCAAAGGGAGCAGGAAGCATGTTTCCCTCATGCAGGCGCAGGTTGCATGCCAAAGCTTGTTAGAAAAAGAAAGCAACAACAGGCATAGCTACCTGGCGGTGGGATTTTGCCGTGCTCAGAAGGCCCAGCTCAGCCTGAATGTTGTCCCTGGCTGTATTCCCACTGGTGCCCACTCCAGTCTGTCCTGGTGGGGTTGGTGCCCCATGGCATCCTGCAGCCGTAGTACCCAGCACCATCCCTACGGAACCCCGCAGAGGGTTGGCAGCACCACAGGGGCTCGGGTGGGGTGGGGCAGTTCCCTTGCCCAGCCAGTGCCTGCCACCAGGCAGCGTTGTCATCTCCTGCACTTTAAACCACCATGACTGAGAGCACGCAGCTCCGAATTCATTTTCATCCTTATCAGCTATGTAAGAAACAGAAAAAAGAGAATAGCTTAGGAGCTTTGTGCTCACAGACATCCTACGGGTTGGGTAAGGGTACAGACTATTAATGTATGCTGAAATGCCTCTTTTTAAATGAGGAAAAAAAAAGGTCATGGTCTTTAAAAACAGATTTTAGAGTCCCAGTGAAAGCATGACAGCAACAATTTCTAATTTTCTGCTGTCCAGTTGCCTCAGTATTTCTCCCTTGTTGTGCATCCTTCCTCTCCCTCTCCCCTCACATCCATCCTCCATTTCCTAATAACTTCTCATCACGCTGGCTCAAGCCTCCTGTGAAATGGTGGTGTGTGGACAGAAGAGGGGAAGAAAGGGAGGAAGAAAAGCGGTATGATTGGAAGGGCAGGGGAAGAGAAAGATTGAGAGAGACAGAGAGAATGTCAAAGCTCAAGTCTGGCATTTGCCTATTTAAATTCAATCATGCAGCCCTCGTAGAGCTGGAAATGGATGGCCTGCGTTATGAATTTCTGATCAGACAGCTGATAGGTTATGAGCGGGGACGTAATCCCATTGAGAAAGCCTTTTTTCCCAAGCAAGGGCAAGCAATAACTGCCCTTCAGAGATGGCTCTTTCCTTTGTCCTTCTTACAATTTTTTTCCCTTTCTTTAAAAAAAAAAAAGTCCAAATAAGCATTTTTATGATGATAAATGCGTAATAATGATTCATTTTGCCTGAATCTGAAATGGGATATGCCTTTGCAAAGCAGACATGTGCTCAAAATAAACTGCCATATTTTTTCTTTTTTAAACCTAATTAGAATTCTCTCCTTCTCTCAGCTCATTTTGTACCAACACTAGTGATCTAAAAAGAAAGTGAAAGGAATGAACACATGCATTGAGACCGGTATTTTTAATACCCTGCAGGGTTTTTAATGTTTTATAGTTTGCCTTTTTTAACACAATGTGTTTATATAAAAGGATACAAAAAAATTTTTCTTCAAATGTTAAGAACTATTACCATACAGCAGGGGCAAGCCAGAAATTATTTTAAAAGCCGATGTTTTCTTACTTCTACTCATGTGACATCATTCGATGTTGCTTCATATTGCAGTGAATTAATCAAAATTGCTGAGGACACTGGAAGATTTACCATAGCCAAATTCACCACTGAGGGAAAGCACGTACAGCAGCATGTTGGTAGCATATGCCAGCACTGGGACCTTGAAGAGAACTCATAACTTTTACAGACTCAAAAAGTAGAAAAGAAGGAGTTTGCTATTTAAAGTTCAGGGTACATGTCCTGAAACAACACCATTCCAGTTTACAAGGACTGGCAACAGTCACATGGGATAAGGACATCATCCCAGAACTGCATTGACAGGGAGGACACCCAACATGGCTGAAGATTTTGTAAATAATTAAAAGGGGAAAAATAGGCAGGGAGGGAGGGATTGGAGAGCAAAGAAGTATCTCAGTGCTGGAGCTAAGCAGGAACTTGTTCTTGGAGCTGCATCTCCAATGCATTTGAAACAGCAAGGAGCATCAGTGAAATACTTTGCGTATGTAAGTACTTTGGGAAATAAGTACTGAAGACCATGACCGTCCTCACCAGCAGATATTATTCCTGTAATGGGAATCTAGCAGCAGGGGAACCCAGTTACCAGTGTGTGCATATTGTTTAATTGCAACAGAAGCCCAGGGAAGATTTAAAACACAAAACTAAGTCCTTGTCACATTACTTCAGCTCAATATAGGTATGAGCTCATTGAGTTTTTCCACTACACTCTCGATCTGCACTGGGGAAGCCATCAAAGAGCTGTCAACTCAATGTCTGTGCTTAGCAAATGGCTAGACACCTTCTAAAACCAGGATCAGAGGTGTGCAAGTGAAACTGCACCTTTTCATTTATAGATGCACATTTCAGTGCTGGCAGTGTTTTCAGAGATGGCAAAGACATGAGTTACTATTTTAACTCTTTTGATAGAAGAGATTTCCTGTAATTTGGTGACTTTGTGGTGTCTTACACAAAGTTGGGTGAGAATACGGCAAAACCCTGCACTCACAAGTTGCCACCTCCGCAGACAGCACTGTGCCCAAAGACAGATCCTGGCTGCAGAAATGCTGTGCACAACCTGTTCACTACAGTCCCTGTTTCATTCATATTTTCCCCTACTAACGAACTCACATATCAACAAATCACCTTAACTAAGCAAAGAGGTTTTCTAATTGCCAAGTTGTTCCCAAGTGAGAGTTTCAGGGCTGACAGCAGCCAGGTCAAAGCAGTTTCAGGCAGATCTAGGGTGGGCTGATGCACTGTCACCACTGACAGAAAACCCAAAGCATGGCAGAATGAACATGAATCAAATTGCATGCTGCATCACTGCATTTCCTCTTTGATTTAAGCTGAAGGTGGCTGTTAGCATGAAATAAAGCACGCTGTTGGTTCATATGGTACCACAAGAGCCTTGGAAATATAGATGGAAACTGAAACCCAGGCTGCAATGTCCATATGGCATTTCTACGAATTCTTCTAGGCTTGTTAGATCCATTCCCAGCTGTGGCTTTTGCTTTTCTAAAGTTGTAATATGCCAGAATATCCTAAGACAAGTGAGCACCTAAAGATATTGGTGTCATAGAGGAGATCACAGTTTGCACCTGGGACTCTGTTAAGGGTTTATGGAAAGCATGATACCAAAGAGAGTCCCCTGTGAGCTCTGATTTAGTACCCACCTCCCACAAGTCAGTTAATGAAGCCAACTTAATTCTTCTAAATGCACCTATTTCAGAATAGCAAAGTTATCAAAAAAAGTACAGCCTTTTCATGTTTCTCCTCATTTTGCTCAGATTATGGATCATCAGGTAAAAGTGGAGGGTTGTGGGGACCCTCCAAGACATGCTTTGCCAAAGAATCACATGCTGCCCCCCCCGGTCCAGCCACACCCCATGAACATCTGTCCCATACCACTCCACAAGGGACAGCAGAGACCAACACTGGAGCGGTTACACCACCTCTACACAACAGCCTTCTCTTTTCTCTCTCAATATATTAGATTGTGTTAAATTGCCTGTGGTAAACTGCCAAAGCTAGACACGTGAAACAAAAGCTGGAAAACAAACAAACAGAAAAAAGATATACAGTGATATTCTACCCTTCTGACAACATCATGTCTGCAAACATTTCTGAAATTTCACATTTACAAAACGAGGAACCGAGGAAACCCCTGCATTGCAAATCAGTAGTTTTCCTGAGGAACACAAAAAGCTGATGAACCAAGTGGTTTCCTACTTTCTTGTGCTCCGAACAGTTAATTTTATGCAATATCCTCTCCCCGAAATGGGCAAGAAACCTCAGAGCTGATAATTATGAAATATCGTGGCCACAGGGGAGTTCCACCCCCTTACCATTAGTTAGGGATTGTCTTATGTCCTGGAGCAGTAGATTTTTGATTATTTAATTGAAATTGTATGTATTGCATGGGTGTTCTTGTTAGGCATAAAATAAAACATCTAATATTTTCAATCTTGTTGCATCAACATCTTGTGGCAACATCACCATCTTGTGAACTCCAGGGGCTAAAAGCACGTTATGTGAAAACATCATTGTTTGAATTTGCCACCTTCAATGTCACTGCCTGGATTCTGGCATTAGGAAAAAAGAAAACGAAAAGGAAGGGTTAGGAATAAATAACTCTCTGTTTGCCTTCTTCATCTCTTTTTATGTCACATGCAGAATGAAAAATTTGCTTTAACTGAGGTAGAAAAGTATTGTCAATTATCCAGCATATGACACAATTTCTTTTCAATTAAAGTTTCTATCTTCCATTGCTGGATCTTAAATCCAAGTGTTGAAACTCCCCTTTAGTTCACAGGACTGAGCAGTTCCCAATGACCAAGTAAAACTCCAGAAAGATTTTTATTTTGATTATTGGCTGTGCTCTAATCAATTGTGGGACTTCCTAAACTGGTGATCACAGCTGCTGCCCCTTGTGTTTGCAATATCTGCTTTATAAATTTATTTGGTAAATCAAAACTAGAGGTTAGCTAAAGGAGCAAACCTACAATAATAAAGCATCTTCTTGCAAAAGCTTTTAGTGGTTTCTTTAGCTTATCATTAAACTCCTTTTTCCTAGTTTTCCCTTCTACAGTGATAACTTCTATACAGCAATCCTATAATTACATTAACAAAAAAGTAAATTTCCCCCATTTCTCACAGCCTTACTAGTGTTACAGCATTAATGGCATATTAACCAGTAAAACTGCAAATTAAGTCAACTCATTTTCCACTGATAGGGCATGAATTTGCAATTTAGGCGAGTTTGAAGTTTTCAGTGTCTTTTTAACTATTATCTGGCTTCTGCTTTTCCCAGCATAACAGTATTTCCCATTCTAATCACCATACAGCAATTTTGTTTGTGTCCTGAAATGCAGCAAACACATGCAGTGTTTCAGCCAGGAGCAAACCAGGACATTCAGCTTGGGACACCAGGATAGCCAATGACCAGAGCCAGTGTAGCACACAGGCTTCTCCAGAAACGATTTCCAGTAAGCATTTTTCAGTACTACGGTCCTTCTTAGCCAGCGCGCAACATCAGTACCTCTGTCACATTCATCACACTACCATCAAGCTCACACGCTTTGGAAGCACCACCTCTGCCAGCAAGTCCAGTCCACAGCAACCAGGTCAAAGCCATCAGTGCAGAAGAGCTTCTGGGACATCTATTTCAGCCCAAAACACCCACACCAACAGCCTCAGTCACACACAGCTGCAACATTGAGTCAATGAACTGCTAATGAAGGGGCAGGGTAAGTGTTCATGAGCACCCACCCAGGCTCCGCTGCCCCTGGATTCGGCACCCACAGCAGCAGCTGTTGCACCCCAAGGGTTCCTCACCCAAAAGTCAGTGCTTTGGAACCCAGGAGGAGAGAGACAGCACAAATTCAGGGTAAAACGAACTGATTTTCAATCATAACTTTAACAGTCAAAAATACATCTGTGGAGTATTGTATCTATGCAGTGGGAAGGAACCATCAAAAATGCTCCATTTCAGAAACATAAAGACTTGCTGAGCTAGTGGAGCACAACATAAACACTCAGTGATAAAGAATATCACAGCCCTTTATAAACTGAATCAGTGGTTTCCCAAATTTAATATGCATGAACAGTGCATGTGAGTCCTCTTAAATCCAAGTACCAAACCCTGCCAGTTTAATAAATCTCACTAGTACTCCACTATTAGACAGGGGATTAAAACTAATCTATCAATCCCAAAACCAAGCACAGAGTGGATTAAAATGCAAAACACATGAGAGTATGAAGATGCTTAATGCTAAATAACAAACATTTGAATCACAGAAATCATTTTTAACTTCTTGTTTATGCTAAGTAGATACTATTAGGCTTAATATCTGTATTAGCACAAGTGGGGGAAGAAACAGTTTTAAGGAGACCTAAATACTTGAATGCTACTGTATTGCTTGCAAGGAGAAGCTCTTATGGTGTACACAAGTGAGTACACTGCGACATTTAAAACAACTGTTTACTCTCTGAGACCAGCTCAATGGCGCTTGACCTTTTTCTATTTTTTTAACCCAAAGCAAAGCACCCACAGGGTCTTGAGAAAGACAGAACGTAAACCTGTTATTTGCACTGTAATATCTGAATATCACTTCACCCCCAGCTCTGGTGGTGTCACAAACATTAGCCTCGTACCCTGATGTCCAGTGTAGCTTGTCAATGAACTGCGGTTTGGGGTAGGTTTTGTGGCTTTTTGTTAAAGAGTCAATGAAAAAGAGCTCATCCAACCATAGCATAAATATAGTAAGCAAAGATGCAGAGGGTATTGTGCAACTGCATTTGCCTGCATGAAACAGGCAAATGAACAAATATGATTCTCACAATTCGCCTAGTTCACCCAATAATTCACATTCTCATTGTCAGTGTATGTTCATTTCATGGGAACGGGATGATCCCCTTTTCTGGCAGTGTACGTGAGCAGCATGAAGTTACACATCTGTATCTGCATTTGTCCATCTGTCTTGTGGAGATAAGGACTGGCGAGTGCTGCATTGGGCTGTGGCAGGAGAAGGCACCCCATGTTCCTTCATGATTTTGAGTGCTGGGAAATGCCCAGTATTTGCTGAATTCAGCTGAAGAACATCCAAACCTTGCAGAACTGGACCTTATTCCTCACTACCCAAGCAAAAACTACCCACTGAATCTATGAATAATCATATGATTTGCTATGAAATAATATCCACCAGGGATCTGTTTGAGGTCTGCATCACCCTCATTGCACTTGTAGGTACATCAGGTTATGAAATGACGTATGCAGCTGTGAAAGCTGGTGCATTAACCCAGTGGTATTATCAGCAGTAGAATGTATAATGAGAAGGAGAGCAACTGGTCTGCATGACGATGGATAATGTCACAAGTTCAGGCTCTCTCGCTGGAGAGGAAAATTTGGCAACAGGGAGAAAAGAAGCCACTCCCTGCCCTTGCCCCCAGAGCACTGCCACACAATGATGGTTATTTGTCTGTGGGGTCTTGCTTTCATGCGGCAGGAGGCTGTGGTGCTGTTGCAGCTGAACAATGCAGTAAAGTTGCACTCTTATGGTTTAGCTTTGCCTTGGCAGATAAACATTTCTTCTAACATGTCATTCAGTAGTTACTGAAGGCCTTCTGCAGCAGTGTACATCCTTAATGGAAAGCTTGAGATCAAGATAGAAGCATGCTATTTTTAATGAGGGTTTAGACAGCTAAATAACAGGTTTATGCTGTCCTAATCTCTTAATTTTTGCATAAATCAGAATTCAGAAGGAGAGAAAAAAAAAAAGCAAAGGAGCAGCAGTTTGATAGTTTCTGTGTGAACTGGAAACATTGGTATTTTATTTCACAATAAAGCTACAAACACAAACCTGCTCATCTGTTTGACAGTTATATTTCATATCTGACTACAGTTCAATTTGTACTTGCCGTTCCCTCCATACTGCTGGTGTCTGTGTCATCCTAACTCCAGGCATAAGCTCACTGTTTATATGTAGCGACAGCATAACTGAAAGTAGTCACAGGTGAAGAAATGCACATGAACAGCTCTTATCCATCTCCCTCCCCACTAAGGAAACTGCTGCATCTCTCACCATGGCTCAGGGTAACTGTATGGGCAAGGCTGGGCTCAGCATCACCCCTGACCTCCAGGTACACCGCAAGCCTTTACTCTGCCTCTTCTTCCCTGGTTGTGGTCAGCATTGTTCCCCGGTGACTATCACTCCCCAAATGCCCAGAGTGGTTCTATTCTGTTACTTAAAGGCATTTTCATTTTCCCTACTTAATACAACACTCAACACCAGAGACATCAAGAAGGAGGTGAGAAGTCAGGATCATTACAAATAAACAGCTCACAGTTGTTAGCAAAGCTGTACAGAATAAATTAATGACATTATCATCAGAAATTGTGGAGGCACTCATTAAAATGCCATTTGGAGAGAGGAAATACCTTTGGCAATAGTAAAATACCTGGAAAAGGAATTAGCCCGTGGCAGCGCTGGGCTTAAAGAAGAAACCCGTGGGCAGAAGAAGGGGAAGGAAAAATGGTGTAAACGCTTCAGAAAGCGGGAACTGTTTGAACCTAAATATCAGCTCTGTATCGGCTGGAGTTATCGAGAGCTCTGGTTTCTGCCAGTCACTTCCCAATGGTAGACAGGCAGGAACTGTTGTTATTCCCCTTTTAGTGCTTTTCCTGAGAAGAAGAGCCTTGCAGCTGGTGAGCTTAATAAAAATTCAGGGACTTACAATGATCATCTATTCCAAGCTACCAGACACAGCCTGAATGACCAGAGTAAATATGCCCATGTACAAGTCAGGTCCAGTATCAAGGCCTTACTCTAACAGAGAAAAAATGTCTGTAGCATAAGTACTTGTGTCTGTTAAACAGCCTCTTTCAGTCTCCAGCTTTCATCTTCATGCTCCTATGCCCTCGTGTGGTGCCATCCGAGGCCAGGCAGGCATCATGCACCCTTTGTAACCACACTGTGTGGGAACCAGCTGCACACCCTGTGCGTTTTGGGTACCACCATCATCAACACACAGCACCAGTCTGAAATCATCTGTATCACTCGCATGATCCAGATCAACCCACCACAAACAGGGGTCCCTGTCCCTAGCCAGGGCTGCCCCAGCACAAGGGGAGCCAACAGGACCCTGAGCTGCTGTTGGGAAGATCAGGGTGGGTGGAAGCATGAGGAGGATTGTGAGATTAATTCTTATCTCTCTGAGCAGTGGGTCCAGTCAGAACTGTCATTCAGTGAACTCCATGGATGATCTCTCTCCATTACTTTCAATCAAACTAAGCGTCTGCAATCTGCAGTATGGTTACTAATTTATTGAAAGAAATTACCTTTAGAGCTTGATTATATAATAGACCAAATATAAACTACTCTGGGTCAGCATCCATTAAGTTTTTACATCTCTCAGAGCAAAGCTTTAGTAGTCTCGCTGCACTAGTGCACAGGTGCTGTTGTGTGGGTGAAAATTCACAGCAAGAAGTGGACATTATGCTTGTCCACTTCCTAATTAAAATAAGAGAAAAATTATTAGCATTATATATGGCTTCAAATAATAAAAAAAATTGCTGGTTTTGAATATTTAGCAAATGCATTCTGTGAGAAATCACATTTCTAGTGTATTCTGGTTAATGGAATTCTGCTGCAGCCCCTGGACAAAACAATGTAAAGCTGCCTGGATTGTGGAAATCATTCTCCTCCAGTGATGGATAATATAGCATGAGGTTTTGCTTGGTTTGATTAATTTCAGAATATTGCAGAGAAGCTGCATAATCCCTAAGATAGCACAGAAAAGAAGGAAGAAATGATGAAGTAGGATAAAAGCGCAGAGTAATGAAGCACAGGCTGCTTCATATATTATAGAAAAGCTCACAAACTCATGGGTTTTTGGCAAGTAGCAGCCACAATAAGGGGCAACACTGGAATGCGCTTTTCCTGAAGCAATTATATTATATGGTCTGAGCAGGAGTATTTTGAAGGCAGAAATCTGATAAACATTTCCATGGGTATGACTGGAGACAGGACAGAAACAGGAAACGCGTGTTGCCTTTTTTCTGCTCACAGCGGCCATTATTTATACAAGTATTGAATATGGAAAAGGGTCTGACAAATTTACAGTGGTGTTTGGATGGATGAGGATGACAAATGATGAATGAGGCAGGCAGAGGATTCCCTTATTAAAGCATCAAATCTTTCCCTAAATATCATACAGACATCTTAACCTCAATTGCTTGACTCATACCAAAAATTACACAAACCAATGAAGTCACATTTTGCTTCTTGATAAAAACTGGAAATTTGTCTTCCATTATACACACTTAATTTCTACTACATAGCTTAGCATTTTCTTTATTCTGTTTTATACCTATTTGAAATATTCATCTATTAAAAAAAAAAAAAAAAGGAGAGAAATGTGCCAACATAAAAAACTAATTTCAGTACAAATCAGGAATGAGCATAATTAGAAAATACAAAATTTCCCTGTTTGGCAAATGTGGGAAATACTTCCAATGCTGCAGTGCACAGAAAGGTTTGGAGGGAAAGGTAGGACTCTATCTAAATTTAAAGCATCTAAGCAACCCTATAATTCTAATGAGCAGCCATTTACTGAGGCTCAAAATTCTGTGCTACTAACAAAGGAAAAAAACCTCCAAACCCTAAGGATTTTTCATTACTGAAAATATCTTCATACATTAATTTACTCTGATGAGCATTTATTTTGAGCTCAAGACAACCTGCATGTGCAGCTGTTGAGGGATCAGATATTTAGTTTATCATTTTTAAGTTCTGCTTCAGCATTGAAGGATGATGGAAGTATTTCAGTGACATGCATCAGAGCCTGTGCAGCTCTCCCGGGAACTAACCTTTTTAGAAGGGACTTGAAGAAAGGAGAAGCATGCCAAGTAATTGAGTGAGAAGCTCCAAGGACTGGTGGAAGGGCCAGGGAAGACACAGAGACATCAGCAGAGAGGTTGGGACCACATGGTGCAGAGCACAGCAGCAAGCCTGAGCTTCCCTATGGCGCAAGAGGAAACCAGGGAAGAAGCTTGAAAGGTGGAAATGCCAGGGCTGAGTAGCAGGGCAGGCAAGGATCATGGCTGCTGCATTTTGGCTTGAAGGCCCGAAGTTACTAGGATGGGATGCTAGAATTGATAAGGCTGAAATACCATGGTCAGAAAAGCCAGTAAATTGGGATGCTGGATAATACGGGAAAATTATTTGTAGCACATGTATATCAAGTATTCTCAGCTGTAATGTATAGCAGTGACCAGCTTGTTTCAAAAATAGCATTACATAATTAGAGGTGATTCAGAGAAAACCATCAGGAATGATGAGGAATATGGCAAATCTGTCGTGTGACCAGTGACTGAAAGACTTTTTGTTGTTTTGGGTTTTTTTTTCACCTTAACTAGGCTATAAATAAGAGGAGACATAACAGCAGCATAAGAGATAATGAACAACCTACAGGGGGTAGATCAGCTGCTTCTGGGCTATCTCATAACCCAAAAGCTATGAGATAGTACCTGCACATCTTCCATGAAATTAAAAGGTGATGCATTCAAAACCAATAAGGGAAATTTCTTTCCACAAATGCAAATTGAACTTGGGACCTCCCTGACACTGACTATGCCCAGCAGCAAAATGCAGACAGATGCAAAACTGGAGTAGATGTTTATTCTAATATAAAAAAATATCCAGAGTTATAGTAGTTAATGGTAACAAAAACCCACCTCACACAAGTTGTGATTTAATTCACTTTCTAATTATAGGGAATAAAAAGGAAAAATAGTACACAGGTAGGCAGTCGCACCAGTCTAACTTGACATTTCTTGTTCCCTTTTCTGAAGAATTTGGTCTGTTAATGCAGTTAGGGAAAGAAGAGGCACACACTGTCAGCTCCCCAGTCATAGTTTTCTCTACCAGAGAGCACACACACACGCGACCATGCTGCCGTCACACAGCCACACAGTGACATACAGCAGGGCAGGCACAAACCTGCCACTGGCCACTTCATTTGCCTGAGTGGGGACAGCTAAAAGGTCTTCCAGCTCAGTGTGTCCCAGCTGAAGAAACAGGCTTTATTAAACACTTAGCACAAGAGAGCCAGCAGGCGCCTGCTCCTCTGCGTCCACCCTCTCTCTCTGGCGGTTATTTGGCAAACCTCCCCAAACCAAAGGCATGGGGCAGTGAGCACACGGGCACTGCTGCCCTCCCTGCGCCCCACCTCCTGCTCCAGCACCTTTCATTTCACATGCACAGGCAGCCCTCAAACGCCTTGAGCCCAAAGCAGCCTCCTGGTGCTAGATCCCACCCCAGAGCCTCAATCCCTGCTGGCAAGACCGTGCCACAAAGCCACAGTGCAGGGGGTGGCAGCTGGAGATGAATCCAGGGAGCCACAAGCAGCAGGGCATCATCCCTGCACTGTGCCTTTCTCCCGCACACCTGCAGCCAGCTGGAAGTTCTGAGAGGAAAGAATATGTTATATGTGTTAGATATTTTATATTAATATGTATGTAAAATAAGGCTCTCCTGCAGTCCCCTTTTTCTGTAGAGACAGCTCTGAATGGAGGATGCATAGGCCATATCTCATCTTTATGCCTCAACAAAGGACGAATCCTGCCAACTCTTACGTCTTTACAATGACATCGGTGCACCAGAGTTGGTAATTGGAAAGGTCATTCCCTGCAGTGCCTGTTGTCCACTAGACACATGCTCTGCCTTATATCAGCTGCAGTAGCCCGTACAAAAGCAAGAACATCCTGAGCTGGTCCAGGAGGCAGCTGCAGCACAATCCCATTTCCCACCACAGCAGCTTGCTTTGCCACTCGGCCCTCCTGCCAGCTCTGCTCCTTGGACAATCCCAGGCAGTGGCTCACCACCCTCCTCAGCAGCCCTGGCCCCCAGCAAATCACTACTCAATACCCAGCTCCCTACACCAGCTCCTTGCTCCCTGCCTGGCATCTTCTGGGACGAAGCCTGCAGCTCTGTCAGGTATTTGCTATTGTGGATGCTGATGAGGGGACAGGAGGGTTATTTCGCACCAGCATCCTTATAGAAATGATTCCAGAGACCTGCCTTTTTGCCAGATGATAGCTAAGCATTCGTACCACACTTCCACCATCAAATCCCAGAATGCTCAACTTGTAATTTATGCTCTCCTTTCTCTCCCAAGCCCCATTAGCTCTCCATTACGTTTCACACGTGCACCGACTTTACCTTCAGACCATTAAGCTGTTCACAGATTTTACTTTTCAAAACACTCCCATGTTTTCTTCTTAGCTACAGAGCTGCATACACAAACCCTTCATATGAAAAGCACACAGACAGCACAGGTCCCCGGCTTCTGGGCTCAGCATCCCAGGAAATGGTATCCACATGAGAAAACATCCCCTTAACTATGTTTTTATTAAAGCTTGTCAGGAAGCATTTTCTCCATTTTTTGGTTTTGGGTTTTTTTTGGGGGGGGAGGGGGGGAGTCCCTCAGTTCATTTACAAAATTAATTGTATAGCTCAGTTTAACCAAAAATGGAAAAAAAAAAAAATTGCTTTCAAAAATTACTTGTTGGTTTTCATGTTAAAGGTCAAACATTTTCAACCGACACACATTTAGATGAAAAATTCCATTTTTTCACAGCACCATTTTTAGATGGGAAAAAAGTGCGAGTGAAGCTTCCTCTTTTTCTCCCCTCCCCAAAAACATCCCTTGCTCCTCAGCTTAATTATCTTTTCATGCTTCCCCTGCATCACTGGTGCAAGCTGCAGGATGCTGCCAACCTCTCCCATGACCCTACAGGCACCACCAACATCACTGCACACTAACACGTGCAGTGGGAAGACAGGTAAGAGGCATTAATGGCAACAGGAAACTTCTAGCAGCACTTCTGCTTTAGAAGTCATTCCTAGTTTCACTCTCCTGGGAAACAGAAAGCTTATCTGGGTCTCAGGAAGGGAGATAATTATATTTTCAGTTGTCACAGTTGCATATTGCTTCTCAACACCTGCCCATATGGTCGACGTGCTCCTGTGTCCCCATAAAGGCAAAGTACTATGTGCAAACACAGGCAGCAGCAGGGAGGTGGATGACACACAACGAAACAAAACTGTGATGGACCCTTATTCAAACAACAGCTGGAGAAGCTGCGGGGGATCACCCGCAGGTAAATTTTGATTTGTTTGTTTTTGCTTTCGAAGTGAGGGCTCTCAACCCACAAAATGAAGACACAAGAAAAGCCAGATAAGATACAAATCGAACTCCCAGCAGTTTCTTGATGGGCTGCAGGTACATTTTTGCATGGAAGTCAAAATTCAATGCAGTCAGTGTTGCTTCTTTTCCAGTAGATGCTGCATTTGTTCTTAAAGGAGAAGAGGGTCAAAGTACAGCAGTGTGAAAGAGAAGGCAATAGATAAGCTAGATGAGGCTGTAAACTGCAACTGTTAGATTAATTTTTAATTATTTTTAATCCAATAATTATACATTTTAAGTCTCTAAAAAATCGTATTTACCTCCCCTAGGTGATACATTTTGATGCCTGTTTATTTGTTTGCTTTAGTACCTGAGTGGTTGTGACAGAAAATTCTTCCCACAGTATATTCAACATACCAGAGTCCAGAAGGAAACCTGCAGTTCTCATGATACTTCTGAAAATGACAGAATCACAGAACAGTTAGGGTTGGAAAGGACCTTAAGATCATCTAGTTCCAACACCCCTGCCAAGGGCAGGGACACCTCACACTAAACCATGCCCCCCAAGGCTCTGTCCAACCTGGCCTTGAAAACCGCCAGTGATGGAGCATTCACAGCTTCCCTGGGCAACCCATTCCAGTGCCTCACCACCCTCACAGTAAAGAACTTCCTCCTTATGTCCAACCTAAACTTCCCCTGTTTAAGTTTGAACCCATTACCCCTTGTCCTATCACCCCAGTCCCTAATGAAGAGTCCCTCCCCAGCATCCCTATAGCCCACTTCAGATACTGGAAGGCTGCTATGAGGTCTCCATGCAGCCTTCGCTCCTCCAGGCTGAACAGCCCCAACTTTCTCAGGCTATCTCCATACGAGAGGTGCACCAGTCCCTTGATCATCCTTGTGGCCCTCCTCTGCACTTGTTCCAACAGTTCCATGTCCTTTTGATGTTGAGGACACCAGAGCTGCACACAGTACTCCAAGTGAGGTCTCACAAGAGCAGAGCAGAGGGGCAGGATCACCTCCCTTGACCTGCTGGTCACGCTCCTTTGGATGCAGCCCAGGATACGGTTGGTTTCTGGGCTGCAAGCGCACACTGCAGTCGGCTCATGTTCATTTTCTCATTGACCAACATCCCCAAGTCCTTCTCCACAGGGCTGCTCTGAATCTCTTCTCTGCCCAACCTGGAGCTGTGCCTGGGATTGCTCCCACCCAGGTGCACGACCTTGCACTTAGCATGGTTCAACTTCCTCAGGTTGGCATCAGCCCACCTCACAAGCATGTCAAGGTCCCTCTGGATGGCATTCCTTCCCTCCAGCGTACCAACCAAACCACACAGCTTGGTGTCATGGGAAAACTCGCTGAGGGCACACTCAATCCCACTGTCCATGTCACCCACAAAGATGTTGAACAAGAGTGGTCCCAACACAGATCCCTGAGGGACACCACTCGTTCCTGATCTCCAGCTGGACATTGAGCCATTGAGCACAACTCTTTGCATGAGGCCATCCAGCCAGTTCTTTATCCACCGAGTGGTCCATTTATCAAATTGATGTCTCTCCAACTTAGAGACAAGGATGTCGTGTGGAACAGTGTTGAATGCTTTGCACAAGTGCAGGTAGATGACATCAACTGCTCTACCCCTGTCCACCAGTTCTATAGCCCCATCACAGAGGGCCACCAGATTGGTCAGGCAGGATTTCCCCTTAGTGAAGCCATGCTGGCTGTCACCAAGCACCTTGCTGTTTTTCATGTGCCTCAGCATGCCTTCCAGGAGAATCTGCTCCAAGATTTTGCCAGACACAGAGGTGAGGCTGACCAGTGTGTCTTTCCTCTTTCAGTTGCCTTTGGAGCGATCAGCAGCTATAGCTGTTTGGCTTCTGCTGCACAGTGGGAAGCAGCAGCTCTCCCACAAAGAGGAGGCTGGATCCAGCCTCACGCAGGAGACTGGGCCATGGCTGCATGAGCGCTGGTGATACAGCCTACGTTATGACGCATTAAAACAAACTTGTCCCATTTAAAATATCTAAATTACAATTTACACAGCAACAGGACAAACCATAACAGCAGGAATAACAACTACTACAACATCATGCCTAGGAAGCATCTCCATCACTTCAGGCTGCGAGTGATCTGGCCTGTAGCTGCCATGGAGGGCACAAGCAGCTGCCAAGGGACAAGTGGCTCAATTTCACTCTTATCCTTCATGTCTACAAGGGATGGAGGCTTTGGAGAAGCTAGTTGGGACCCACAATGACCAAGCCTTGCTGCGAATTCAAAAAGCACTCCTTCATTTTGTTTCACTTCAGGATCACAAGTGGGATCCCCAGGTGGCTGGAGGAGGGCGAAGTGGATAAAGCACTGGATGCTTTGCTAAGGAGTTGCAGTGGGAGGAAGTTTGGATGGAAGTCAGGAATTAAGATACCCGACAGGCAGCAAGAGCAGTGCATGGTGCCCACATCTTGAGCAGCTGAATGAGGGAGGAGCTGGAGGCACCAGCGCCAGCACAGTAGCATCTGGAACAAGATAACGGGAGCCTGTAGACTCCTGGCCACTAAATTCCATGTTGGTTTTTTTTTTCTTTTTAGAAGTAGTGAGAGATCAGATGATGCCTCTGAGTCCCTTCCTATCACACTGTCTGTGATTTCCATGATCTCCTAAAGCTGAGGAGTTTAGTTCTCATTTAAACAGAATGCCTACAAGACCACAGAGTGAAAATTAGGGTCTGATGTCATGTTTAACATCTGAGGGGGGAAAAAAAAAAAGGAACCTCATGGGCTTATTGGGCTGCCCTAAAAAAGGGAGCACAGTTCAACACAAGCCCTTCACAACAGCAACACTCTCAAGTGCAGTTGCACGTTTTCTTCTGGATATGCTCTGAGAACACAGAGAAGTAATCCACCTCAAGTATTACAGCTTTTCTGTAGACAACACACCCAGAAAGGTTTCTAAATGTAGGAAAACAAGTATATAATTACATAATTAAGCAGATGCAGTGCAATTTTTCTTTTATGTTACTCTTTATATTTTTAAAAGGCAACAGGACAGAGCCGTGCTAAAAAGCAATAAAGCACGGGTAATTTAATTCTAAATTACATCCATATTGAAAAGTTTACATGAAGTTGAGAGCAGACAGAGGTCAGGTTTTCAGCAGGACTGTCTTTAATTGTAGCCATCAGTTTTAGCAATCCAGATCTCTGGATCAAAGACAAATATAATGCGTTTCCTCAACACTGAATAGTGAAAGCAGACAGTAAGCATGACACTATCTTACACCAAAAGGTCATAAAACTGATTATCAGAGGGGGAATATGTCTTGCTGTTCAGCACACACCTTCACAGAACATCCTGTATATTTTCAAGTTACATTTTTCTAGCAGATTTTTCAGCAATCAGGAATGTAAATTGAAAATTTTACTAGTGGTTTTCAGTTGCAAAGGGGGTTTCTCGTCCTGTAATAAATGTGCCATCTTTGTGTAGGTCTTTTTTGGTTTTTTTTCAGTTGCTTTCAATCATACTCTCAGCCCAGTGAAACAATTCCTCCCTCCTTAGGGAAGAGATGTGAGCTGAGACACTGTTTTCTTTCTAAGGGGGGTGGAAGGGAAGACAAGGGAAACAAAAAGAAAAATCAGAGGAGGAGTAAATTATCAGCAAATCAGATAGAAACAAGCTCCCTAGATCTGCAGATCCATTGTACAAATGAAGCAATTTCATCTCTGCTTGCTCTGGGGGGTGGGATTTTAAGTGGCCAAGGGGGACTGAAACGGGATGCTGGCAGACGAAGCATCACAACATTTGCATGCATAGACCACTCAAATCTGCACCAGGAGACTACTTGTGAGAATCCATCTTTTTTCACTTAACAAGATACAAAATATAAAACACATTTGCCTCTTATTAAGCCTCTCTTGTAAGTGGTTCCAGGTCCACCATTTTTAAAGAGGGGGAGAGGGGAGCCTGGATGCTCTCCTGGGAATTTCACAGGAGTGACTGGAGATGAGGTACAGGCTGGAAGCCTTTATTACCTTTTTTTTCCCCTCTTTTTTTTTTTTCTCTCTCTCTAAAAGCACAGAAGGAATAACATTTTAAATCATCAGCATTTACTTTAAGTAGCACTTTCTCTAACTAAGCTTCCCTTCCTGGCCCTCACCCCATCCACACTGTACCCTGCACTCACATGGAGGAGCTGCCCTGATGGGATCATATTCTGGATTTTGAATGCAGAAGGTGCCTTTTTAAAACTCCAGTCTCCAAACTGAAGCAGCTGTGAAAGGATCTAATCTTGTTTTTCTTTTAAGTCTACTGAGAACAGGGTTCTTGTGTTTATTAGCACCTCAACCTGCAAAGCATGTAGCCTCTTAAAGTTCCTGCAGTGATGTTGGAGTGGTTTCTGTTTGGGTTTAAAACCAGAACAACACAACACAAAACCATCATGAATGTATGTTAAAAACAAGGGTTCTTTGCAGCCTTAGTTCAGTTCTTTCCTATCTCACACATTCAGTGGCATTTTCATCATTTCGATGCTTGTTAAATATTATATGCAATATTAAAATGTTGAAGAGAAAAAAAGGCTGGTAGCAACTGCTTGGATTTACAAGATAGACAGAGAGATCAGTGGAGATGAGCTATGAAAGACACCATGGATCCTTTCAGGCTCAAGCCTGTTAAGGAAAATAGTTATGAAATGCCCCTCATTCAGTGTTCAAAAAGAAGGAAAATCAAGTTGCTCCTTTACCTGGAAATTAGGTGTTAATGAGACCTCTTCAGAAATAGAAAAATTGTGTAATTTTCACTTCAAAACACAACCCATGTTCTCCCTTTCAGTTTGACCAAAAAGAAACCGTGGGCACAGGTGCTTTGTCCTGAATATCTCGTATTCCTAAGAAAATGGACCACATTTCTGGAACAGAAGCATTGTCTTTGATTTCCACATAAAGAAAGAGGCAGAAGAAATTTTTGTATAAAACAGTGAAAGAGATGGAAAATAGAGCATCTCTTGGAGGATAAAAATAAACCAAAAAAACAAAAAACAACAAAACACCCTCTCTGCTACATTTGGCACCAAAAACTTCTGAATAGCTCTAACATCTTTCACAAGTGAAGCAGTTGCCCCATTCCCCTAAATCTCCTGGAGAAATTATTTGCTAACTAAGGCATGTATCGAACAACCCCTTTTGTGGCGTAATAAGTTCAACAAGGAAGTTCACTTCCTTGGAGCAGCAGTGCAGAAGGTTAAACGCTGGACCCAAAGGTAGTTTGTCACAGACTGGGAGGCGAGAAGTATCTCTAATTGGATGCACACAGCTCAGAGCAGAAGCACCACCCTTTGGGGTGAAGGACCCACAGGGCTCTCTGGTCCCAGCGAGCCCCCTCTGTGGGATAGTGGTACCATCTCCAGATTCCTGCTGCAACAGAGACACAACATCCACAGCAGGAGAAGACTCAGCCTACATTGAGGTCTCAGCTCTCACCCCACCTCAGAAAATACATTTTCCACCTCACTGCCCAACACATAACCATCTTGACCACCCCACAGCCAGAGGAACACCCACTTTTGGACTACTCACCTCTCAAGCACAGCTCTCCACCATTGCCACCACCAATCCTCTTCCAAATATTGTCCTTGGGATGACAATATAGACTGGGACAAAAGCACAACTCTGACCCCCCAACAGCCAGCTACATCTTCACTGTTGCAATTTGGCTCAGGCACCTTTTGTGCAGTGAAGAGGAGCGCCTAAGGAAGGGCTGACTTCATTAACACGAGGTGAGGTGTGTGAGGAATTAGTACACCCACTTGTTGTAAGTTTTGTGGTCTACAAGTGGCAGCAACTTGCATCTCTCCAACCAACATGTGGATAGATTTGTGCATGGATTTATTTGTAAGAGCAATTTTGCGGTGATCCTACAGCTCAAGCTCTAGAGAAGCCACATGCAGAGCACCATTTCCCTGAAGCACTCCCTGCTCCATGAAGAGCACTCACTGAGGAATGCAGTAGCTGTGGTGATGGTGTTGACTCTTATCCACATCTTCAGCTACATCATATTTTCTGTAGGACATTCTTTTCATCTGCTAAGTGGGTCTCATATGTAATATCCAGTATTCTCCTTTCTGTATCATTACCTTTCTACATACAACTTGAAAACTGGCTGAACTGACCTGAGAAATCACGTTAGAACAGGAGAAGGTATTAACTAATCAAAGATCAGTATTAACTGATCAAAGAGCAGACTTTAAACAGCTGGATGTCCCTTGGATTCTCCCATGGGGCATCCTAAAAAGTGCCTCAGAAGCTGCTCTTGTGTCATGCTGTGCAGTGGCATTTACACCAGTGCACAAGGGCTTGGGGCAGGAGGAGGCTGCCCTGGGTGGGAGGTACATGGTTGAGAACTTAATTCCTTTGTACCTCAGTCACCTAATCCATAAACCAGGGATAATAATGCTCACTAATCTCAAAGGCTTTAATTGATTATTTGTTAAGATCATCAAGAACTTAGCAGGAGGGTTTTAAAGACGTGCAAAGTCTGTTAATTATTTTATCATTATCGTTGCTGAAAAATTATAGAACTTCCCTTCTTTTCCTTTCTGCTGTTCAGACTCAGAAGGTTTAAAGGGGAACTTTCTGTCTTCCTGCTTGATCACAACACCCCAAGGCCACATCCCAACTGAAGTCTTGGGGTATTACTATAATAAATAAGCATATTTTAAAAGTAAATTTTTCAGACCAAGGTTTATGTCTTTCAGTTTGTCTCATTCTTATGTAGAAGAAAAAAATGAAAACAATATGGCAGAGTCAAACTCTATGGCTAATGAAGGCATGTGAGCAAGTACTGTATTAAAATGGATACAGCCAGGAGAATGCAGTAACCTTTCCAATAGGGAGTTTTACCTATAGATTTTCATTGTCAGATCACAGAGCACTTTGCAGTGGAGTACAAGCTTTTCTGCATCCACTTTAATGCCCAGGTAGAGAGCAGCTGTGCAAAGTCAAGTGGCGGAGATCCAACCAAGCCCCCAGGTCAACCTTAATGAAGCATTACTATAAAAACCTAAGCTTGTTTATCACTGTTAACACAACGACAATTGCATGTTTATCAATGTAATATATATAATCACATTAAAACCATATTTTTGTCTACACGTGGATTCTTCAATATTTTTCTATAAATCTCTTGACCCAAACTTGGTGTAATCACACTATAATAATTTTCATCCTTTAAGCTTAAAGGCTTGTTGAAGCACTGACCAGGAAAGTTGCCTGTCCAAGTTGTAGATAACCTGAGACAGAGTCCACCAGCTTCTTCAGTAACCTTTTACAGTGGTTAATTACTACCATTAATATATCCATGCCATGTTCCCTGTTGGAATTTTGATGACTAGCAGCTGGGCCCACTGCTGTTTGCAACAGCTTCCTCCATCCGCACAAGCAGAGACACAGAAGAAAAGGAAAGAAAAAAAAGCTGACTTCTCTAAAGTGCTTTAGGCAGCTACTTGTGTTCCAGATTTCTGCATTTTTAGACCCAAAGAATAAGCAAATATCACTTGTCACCAGAGAACCTAGAGCAGGACTATTCCAATGCTCTGGAGTGATGACTTTTGCATGGTTCTGGCAATATTTGGTCACACCTGAAAAGATTAGCTTGTCTAATATCAGTAAGGAAAGATATTTCTTGGTGGGTGTATTACAAGGAAGCATGTCCTGAATTACTTCAATTCACATTTAATCTTTCAACCTCAGGGACCCAAGCTTCTCAGAGCAATGGCCAGTGTGAGCTCAGGCGGCCAACTGCAGAATGTGTGTGCAGCAGGGACAGGCTGCAGCCGTTACCTGCATTTTGCATCTGCATCGACACCACGCACAGATGAGGGCAGGCAGTGGAAGATCTCATTTTATTATGGCCTCAGGACAACGAGCTAGAATTGGTCTAACAGGAAGGGGAAAGTTATTGAGCCACAAGCTTTCTCTCAGATGGTTTTCTCTTCAGAAGTTTACTTTACCTCCCAAATTAAATTTTTTGGTAATATTCAATACTTTTCTTTAAAAAAGAAAACAACATTAAGTTGTAACATAGCAGTGTGTCCACAGTTATTTATTACCTGCCTTGTGGTTTGAACAAATATCATTTTGTTATTCTATGTTGTCAATAGAAAAAGCACATATGGTTTTGGTTGACAAAATTATGATAAAATTCACTGTATCCTAAAAAATGATTGAAAAGTTTGCAGATGGTTTCTGGGCATACGAGGGAGAGGGAGGATAGAGTTTCAACAAAAGACTTGCCAAATTTTTTTCTCTTCTTACTGTTCACCCTGTTTCCACATCCCAACTTTTTTCTTCTTAGATACTAGGGCAAAGCAGGTATTCAGCCCAGAAGTCATATGTTTCTCTTTAGCTTTTGGCATTCCAGCACACTTTGTCATGTTCACATTATGTTATACCCAAGTTCATTCACAGATAAAGATGAAATGACATCATGAGCCTGAAGTCACAAACAGCAAAACACAATTAACAGTAACCTCAAGAGTGTTGCATTTGCGCCCCAAAAATGTGATGTTTGAGGAATGTTGGCTTTACACTCTGAAGGCATCCAGCCAATCTAAATTTTGCCTCCTTTTACCTTTTTTTTTTTCTTAAAAACTAAGTTCTGTTCTTCTCAGTTCTTTTTACTTCCCAAGGGACAAAAAGTGAGGAGAGGGTGAGAAACTGGCAGTCCAGATCAGACATTATGTTGTTTCTTGTTTGAATTGATAACCCCCTTTTCCTCAGCACTGCTCACACAGCCAAGCAATCCTTTCTGTGGGCTTTGCTGCAGCTGCTCTCTATGCTTTTGTAAATTCTGTAAAATGAAAGACTCATGCAAGCTCTGCTCTGTGTTTCAACTCCAAAACAGCTTTGCAAAGATATTTCACCTGTTATTTGGTGGAAAACACTTTTCTTCCACTTTGTCTTCTTGGGAAAATGTTTTTTAAACTTTCTGCTTGTCCCTGAGTGCTGCATTGAGCGCTGCCCCATTCAAGTGACAACAGGGTGGGCTGAGAGATGAAACAGACCCTTGGACACTGATGAGAGCAGGGTCTGGAAGATGCAGGCTGGAGCCTCACAGCCTTATGAGACCACTGGGATTTTGGATTAACCACTGTGCACTGGGACCAACCTGCTTTACTATAATAGCCCATGGGGAGTGCGTCTCACCTTCTCATGCTTTCCATTAATTTGGTAACAGCCTTCAACCTGTCATAGAGTTTTCTCTCCGTGACACTCATGGTAGTTGATGATCTGCTACATCACCACCTCTAAGTTGTTCATACCTTGGCATACACATCTGCGTGTAGGCCCACACTCTACATGGTGACCAGCATGGGCTGGAAGAACAGAAACCTGGTCAGGAAATTCTGCTTTTTCCAGGAGAAGCTGGAGGGGCAACACCCTCTGTGTTTGAACAAGAGGCTACCTTTGAACTCTGTCCCTGCTCTTTCATTTTAGCCACGTTAATGATGGATAACACAAAATACTCAGAATTTATTCAACCTGCCAGAACACTCCCACCTCTGCCAAACCTGTCGGTGGCCTTCAGTGGCTGTCATCCTGCCTGCCCAGAGATGGCTGTGGATCAGTAAGCCAGCCTGGAGAAGACAGATAATTGTAGAGGGGAGAACATCTGGAAGGTGTCATTGAGGTGTTAGTAGCTCTCCCTATGAGCTATGCCCAAACATGTCAATAAGTTTCCTAACATGGAATTCATTTTTTATAACAGGATACATGTGGAAGTTTACGTTTCAGCAGTGGCCAGAAGTGGGTCTTCTTCAAAAAGATTTGTGACCTCTTCTGCAGGCTACTGCAATATGATCCATTTGAGTCTCCTTTCATAGAGCACTCACAGGCCATGATATTACAGAATGCAAGAGCACAGGCTTTCAGCTAGAAGTTAATGAGGGTTATGGCCCACAACCTGGCACCATCTGCACGCCAGC
Source organism: Myiopsitta monachus (assembly GCA_017639245.1). Taxonomy (NCBI): domain Eukaryota; kingdom Metazoa; phylum Chordata; class Aves; order Psittaciformes; family Psittacidae; genus Myiopsitta; species Myiopsitta monachus. The sequence continues at coordinate 103,383,741 of CM029941.1, read as the reverse complement.
CAGTGAGCTCAGCTAACGCCTGCTGCAGCAGAGCTGCTGTGTGCAAGGGTCTGTCTGTCCTGTGCCACTGGGAGAGGCAGCAAAGGCTGGGCACAGCCAGCAACATTCCAGATGCACAGAGCAATGTCAGAGTGCAGGACACAACCAATGGACACAGCCCATCCCTGCACTCAGCATCAGCAGCCATCTCAGGGGGGTTTTCAGTGCTCCATACACGTCTGAGACATGAACGTGTGTCTGGTACAGTGATCAGTCACAGGAATACAACAGCAGAACAGTGGCTGTGCCTCTTTCCTAGAGCTGCTCTGATCCTAGTGGAGACGGAAGCCTGGGACATGGAGGCTTAGAGCCTGGCTCAAGCAGCTCTAGAAGGTTTCACATGCCTCTCAGACATGTTCAAGATTCACTCAAGGTTCACTCAGCCGCGTCTGTCCAGCTAAGAGGATACCTGTCCTACCTTCTGTAGGGAATTATTTAATTGCGCAAAGGAAAAATTTTTCAAAGTCTTTGTAGTGCAAAACTCTGAACTGACCAAGGAGCAAGATGCCCTCCATACCCATGCCTGTTTCCAGCAAAGGATGTTGCCTTTTTGAATTTTATCTAAAACTCTTTTCTTAATCAAGGTCTCTCCAAACACTTAATAAAATGGTCAGTTTAACTACCACAGTGATCCCAGGCAAATGCAGCAGCTGGAAGATCTACAGCAACAACTAAAAAACTATCTTTGCAGAATATCACACATCACATATATCTCAAAATACCACAGCTACAAAGAGGTACCCTTTACTGAGGCCCTGAGTGGCACCTCTTCAAAGGGCCTAGGGGAATAACACTACCTCTGGCTTGGACAGAGCGTGACATGCTTTTACACTTCGCCTGAACTGCCAGCCTCTGTCGGGGCACTGAGAGGCAGGATCAGCACTCTACATTAGTACAAACCTTTGATACAATGCTTAAACCTCTAACCCACCAGTTCAGAGGGAAGAATTCTATCCAAGAAACCTTCCTGACATGCAATAAAATAACATATTTATTTACTTGATTGAACCCACCAATGTGCTGTTCATTTCAGTGATTGATAGAATTGGGTTATAATAAGCATACTTTATTATTGAAAAATTTAATTTAAGGTTTAAACATAAAACAAATGGTATTTTCAAATCTATTTTAATGAAGACTATCAAAACCATTCCATTGCCATGAGGGAAAAATTCTGTCTCCATATCTGTTATGTATATATGCATAAAATCTTCAGCCTACAAGTATAAGTTGCCTGTCCTTCTATCAATCCATCATTCTGAAAATAGAATAAAGAAAGCCTTATTTTTTCACTTAATTTTCATTAGATTCTTGAGGGAATTAAAATAACACAATAATGGGCAAATGCTGCCACTACAAATCCAAATGACAGCAATGAATCTACTTACAGGCTGAATTTGGCCCAAACTCCAGCTAGGAGTGCCAAATGCAGAGCAGACACCCATAAAAGTATACTTAGAGCTCAAGTACGTCAGGTAGGTAAATAATATACTTTAAATTCATAAGGAAATCTGAATGCCTTTAATGTGCCATAGGGGTAATGGATTGGCCAGAGGGACAGCGGTTCAGCTCCTGGTGCGCGCTGTAGCTACAGGCAAACCACTTTTTCATTGGTTCAAGGCGTCAAGACAGCTCTTTGCCATCTGGGGCAAACTCCATGCTTGGCACTGTGTGTCATAGCTGCACTGTCACCCATGTTTCTGAAGAGGTTTTTTTTTATGCAAGGAAATGCAGGACTTCAGGTGTGCTGACAGGAAGGCTGCTGGACATCCAGACACCCAGCCTTGAAGAGGTCTAGTGATGGGATGTTCTGCCTGGTGCTCACAGTGATGGACTCAGCATGTCTATCTTCATCCAGATATGCATACCATCATGCATAGATGTTAGCTGGGCAATCCTTGCAAGCACTGCGCCAGAAAGCACAATCCAGCAACCAGCCCCCCAGTCTTCCAGCAGGACCTTCACCAGGTGGTGTGTAGAGTAGTTCTCCCTTTTTCCCTGAGCATTGCGCCATTCCCCTCTGCCCCACTGGAAAGAAGATTTTGGAGAATATACTGAGATAAGAACTTTATGAGGCTTTTTCCTGGCACTTCTCAGAGACCTCCCCATAGTCAGTGTGGACATCAGCTTCCTCATATTTAAAATAAAAAACAACTTCTGTCCTGCCAGAAGCAAACCCTGCTCCTAAGCCCCTTTTCTTCAGTCCCCTTTCCCCACAGCTGGGAGGAGGCATGACGCTGCAGACAGCTGTGGTGGGAGAGAGGTTTTAGAGAATGGACATCCATCTCATCCTCCCAGTTGAGTGGTTGGAAGATGCCTCTACCCTGATGGCGGCTCTGGGATCACCATTTAAATATGTTATTTGTGGCTTCTTGCTTGTTTTAACCAAGTACCTAAGTTAAGCTTTAGCCTTGATCTGAAGTTCAGGAGGAAGGAACACAATAGAGTTAAGGATGCTGGGAATGTTCTCATTCACATTTTCCTTAAATTTTTCTAAAACACGTCAAACCATAGCAGTGCATTAAAAGCACAAGGTGTTGGTTGGATTCTTGTTTGATAATTTTTAAATGATCACCTAAATTCTAATTTGGTTTGCACTGCCTTCATAAGTCAACAGAATCATTTCTTCTGTGGGTCAGACTGTCAGTACATTTTGCCTTTTTGCAGAAAAGAAATTTATCTTTTTAAATTACTTATTCTTTCCCTGGATGTTCCTTTGATGCAGGTCTATTGTTTCAGTGTAAAGAAAATGTATTCCTTTAACAGGTTTATGCCTTCAGTGGAATTTGTGTAAGTAGGTTCCACTGCACAAACACAAAAAGCCCTAATACATGCAGGCTGGGTCTACATCACGCCATCAGATGTCAAGTTTGATGACTGATGGTACTTACACAGATTTACACAACAAAAAGTACATTAAAAGGACGTTAAGATTCTGAGTCAATGTCACAAAAGCATGGAAATTCACATTTCAGGATTTAAACGTCCAATATTGGCATGGAATGCTGAATATTAAAATGGTATCCCATTAGAATTAGGGTACTGAATAATTTTTAATCTAGACTATTAATTTCCTGAAATTTGTTTTTCTCTCTGCCTCTTCTGCCTTTCACATTTTTAATTAAATTTTTGTTGTGTATGTGTCCTTGTCTTGTAATTTCTAAGTTGCTCCTTCTGTGTCTAGTATAATTACATAATATATGCAGTATGTATGATAGCTTAATTGGAAATGTTAACCACAATATGTGTGGAAATCATAAAAAGCTTCATGAAACTTTGAGAGTAAATGTTTCTACAGATTTACCAAGGTTTATAAATGGCTGTTTCCAGTATTATTCTCTAATAAAAACAATTACACCTAATGCCAGCCCCACTTGGAGTAAAATTATGAATAATAAGAATAATAATTAGTACTTACAGATTCCTTATCACCATGGTGTTATTGGTTTCAGATGGAAAAATAGATTTAGGGGTTAAGTGACTTGCTAAAGGGCTGACTTGGAGTCAGTATAAAAGGAAAGAAAAAAAAAAAACAACAAAAAAGCCATGCTTAGAAAACATGCGCCTCGAACCAGGCTCAGGCAACAATATTAAACTCCCTCTCTTTGATCGTTTGACCCCCTCCCCCACGTGTCTGGCATTATTCTTACAAAACCCTTTTGGATCCAAACCTTTCAGATGTTGAATTGCTGTTAGGAGATGGTGAACACTAAAATAAATGGCAACTGAAGGTGCTTAGAAACATGCACAGCCAGAATGATGTCAAGTTAAAAATAGTAAAGTAAATTGTATCTGGAATTTTTTTTGTAACATTAAAAAAAAAAATGATTCCCAGGTTTACACATCTTAAGGCAGGTCTTTACCTGGCCGGAATTCTCCCAGGCAATTTTATAAGCCTTCCAAGTAAAAGCGTGTAGGAAAACCGATGTCGTGCTGTAACTTTAACTAGCAGCCTCGCAGCCTCACTGCAAGAGAAGCAGAAATATGCAAGTTAAACCAGTGGATAAAAAAATCTCCACTGTAATGACTATTTGCTACACTCTCAAAAGGGGCTGGGACAGCTTATGAGGAAAGGAGAGGAGTACCAGGAGGAAGGCAAAACACCATGATCTAAAACAGGAACCGCTATTTTGAATACAATTTACGTTTGCTAATTCCATTTCTGCCTATACAGAAGCGAGGCTCCATCTTACAGCACAGTGCAGCCATTTTAAGTTCACCAAGAACAAACTAAACAGAAAATAGTATTCTTCCTCAAATAAACTGTAATATTGGTTCAAATGCTAATGGAGCTAAGTAATGGCTAATGGATGATTAAGGCAAATATCAATTTAATATGAGGAGTTTTCTTAATATCACAAGACTACTCTTTTCATTTTTCAGTAATTTCAGGACCAAAGGAATTGTCTCCCTCCAGAAGTGCTCCCACGTCAACATTTTGGTGTTAAATCAGCACTGAAATACACCAGCTGTGTATCAGCGCATTATTGCAAAAGACGGTCATTTATTGGTTTCTGTATTTGCTGAATTTGCTTAGCTGCCTCCAGTGACTTCCCTTAGGACAAGCCAGAGCAATCTCTCCCATTCCCCTCTGTAAGGCTTTGCCTGGGATCCTGCCACCGCATCAGGGCACTGCAGGGTGACACCAAACACAGACCTTGGGATGCGGGAGGGAATGGGACAGCATCAGATGACAGAGAACCACAGAGGAAATACCTTGGTAGTCAAGAGTGGAGGAGCAAAGATGGAGACAGCATGGAGAAGTATTAAACACATCTTGGTGAGAAATGCCTATTTAATGCAGCAGATGCCAGAGGCTCACTCTCTAACATGCAGATGAACGAAATGCAGGGGCACAGTAGTCACCTCCCACCACAGCAAAGGACCGAAGGCATGCAGTGATGGGCATTGCTGGCACAGGGCCCCTCAAGATGTCAGGTTGAAGCTTTTCTAGGGTCTGAGGAAAAGCATATGTACTTATTTATCTGCTCTCTGTGCAGATAACGAATGGACAGGTCTGAAGCGCTTTGTAAAGAGTATCAGGTTCTAAGAATGGCAGGGAGTGCATCAGAGATAAGGTGCATCCCTGAAACAATGCACTTTCATGGTGATATTTCATGTCTCTAGATTAGAGTCCACTACACCTCTTCAGTCACTTCTAAAAATGGGGGTTGAGAATTGAGAGGAAGCCAATTCCTACTGAGAGGACTCATCTAGGGGGTATTTCAGGTGGTTTGGCCTTTTTCTCCCCCCCAGAAAGCAAAGAGGACATGAGTTACTAAAAGAGGGGTTTTCTTACCATAGCCAAAATCCCACACATTTGAAATCTGGACACAAGATAATCTGAACTGTGAAAGAAAAGAGTTAACAGTCTGTTCTCTAGATTGTCACAACACCATGCAACACCATTTACCTCCAGGGCTCCTGGGAATCCCCTGCCCTTGGAGCTGATCCATTTTCTGTCTTCAGCAGAGGGGACTGAAATTTGGGCTTGTGTTGAGAAATAGGTTTCAGCCTCTATTCTGACCAAAGATGGCACTGTTGGAATAGTGGCAAGGGCTTTTCTTTCTGGATTTACTCTTATCAGTAACGTTAAAAATCGATGTTTCAGCAGATAAAATGTTATGAAAGAAAACTATTGTGAGCATCTCCTCGCTGGTCCAGATCCCAGGCTTCTTTCCCCACTCCACTTCCACGTACCAGCCGGGCAGACACCAATTCCTCCTCCCCTACAACGTTGAGAAGGGCACTTTATTCTTTCCAGGTGTCCTGCGCTGGTTTATTTATGGTCTCACTTTCTTTCTTAGTGCAAGAAATCCCAGCTTTTAGCCAGCTGTAAAGGATTGGCAAGATGCATTCATAAGAGGAAAAAAAAATTAGCGATGCTTTTTTCTTCCCACCCTTTGCTCACCTTATTAGGCAGGGAATTTTCCAGTGTGCTCAAATAAGCCACGCAGCAGCCTTGGTGTCTGACCCACGAGCAGTGGTGTATGAGGCCACTCAGTGCATTAGTTCAGCAACCCACTGAAACATGGTCACATCTGATAAACCTGAGCTCTGGCATAGGAAAAACGTCCCATAAGGAATTAAAAAGAAGACAGACTGTCATTTCTATTCTCACAGGCTTTGGCAAAACTCACAGCAACCCACCTAAAAAGCCCAGAGATCACTGCTTCTCTCACAGTCCATCAGAAAGCCACCTTCTTCTATTCCAAAGCTGGTGTTGCAGTGGCAGGGATGGAGAGGAGAGGTTCCCAGCAGTGCCCACCCATGCAACATTAGTTCAACACAAACTGATGTGAAACAGCTCCTACACCAGAGCTCAGAACCCCCTCGCTGGATACATGAAAATGTGAATGGCACATTCAGAAACAGTCATGCACCACTGGTCAGTCCTTCAGCTGGAAATTTGCACCCAGAAGCAGGCTGTAATTTTTCTTTGGCTGGAAACGCAAACTGGGAGCACAGAGAATGCGTTGCAGCAGCTTCCTGAAGCCCAGGATCGCTGTGGGACCAAAACCCAGCAGCAGCAGCTGGAGCCCAAGGGCTCTGTTCTCATCACAGAGCTCCTGCCCTGAGCCTGCCCTACAGCGAACCGGGCTCCTGGTAATCAGAAAGGTGACGTGGGGAACGTGCCAACAGCTCAGTTTCGAAACAGAGAAGCATGAAGGCCCTGGAAAAGTTGTTGCTTGAAAGAAAATTAATCTAGGGTTTATCAAAATGAAGTGTCAGATACCTTTATGTGTATGCTAGAGATACCTTACCCTGCTTGGTTAATGGCAGGTTATTCCTTTTCTTACGCTGTCAACTATTGTTACTGATTGTTAATAGCATTAATATTTCTATCACTTAATTTATTTTATTAATCCCATTCAGGTTTACCATTACCAGCATATGAGCTGTAAATAGCAATAATAATGCCATCAAGGTTAATATCAGTGATGCTGAAGGGTATTATGTAAAACACAGCCTGTGAGCGGCACCAAGACAGGCGCCTATAAAATCTCGCCTGCGATAGCGGGGGGGGTGGGTTAAACAAAGGTCTCTCACAGATTTACGGAATTGCGTTATCTTCTGGAAAAGGTGAAGATTTAATACCAAAAGCGTCCTTTAAATTTCCTGTAATGTTCCTTTCTATCCCCCGACTGCAAAAATATAGCCAGAAAACGTTCTTAAAGAACAGCATTTTTATCTTAAATTATTAAAAGTCTAATAGTGGTTTCAGTTTCCTTCTAAAAGCAAAGGCAATGGAAACAGACTATTTGTCCACTTTTAAATCACAATAAGCAGGTGTTGGGGTGATTGGAAACAGTGCAAGGAAAAGGTCTCAGTAAGACAGCACAGCACAAACAAAATTATGGATGTTCTCCTGAAAGCCCAGTGCCAAACCCCAGAGTGGGAAGGGGGAGGCAGCTGACCATGGGGCTCACATCCATGGTCCTGTGCAGGTGGCAGGCTCTGCTCATAGGAGATTGGCAAATATTTCAGCTTTGAGGGGAGAGCTGGTGCCTGGTACACCCAAGGGGGCTGTGTTGTGACCAGCCAGTGCAGCGGGACAGGGGATGAATTACCTGCAGCCCGGCTGGGTAGGGCAGCGTCTGGGACACACCGTCATGGGGCTGAGCTGTGAAATATCAGCGACAGCCCTGGGAGCTGCACATGGCAGCATCACCTGAGTCACCCAAAAAGTCCTGCAGAGCAGACATGGTGCACACAGCATGTGGAGGGGTCCTGTGGGGGGAACCTCACTGAATGAAACACCTACAGCTCCAGCTGTGCTGGATACTGAGCCCTGCTGCCAGACAGCACAGGGGCAATTCTGGGCACTATTCTCAACTTGTCCAGCATGCTGCAGACCCAGGGTACTGCCACACCTTCAGCTGTTGGTGCATGAATCAGGGTTGCCAAGAAGAGCAACACTCCCATCAGCAGCAAGCACACCTGTATTATTTATTCCCTCAGAAATAAAAACAAACCTGCTAGCTAAAGGTTTATCAGCAATTAAAAGGTCAAAATATCTTTCTGCAAACTATCGTTCCCACAGCACAGTTGAGTGGACACAGGTCCTAAACAGAAGCTGGTGCAGGGTACCAGGGCACAGCAATGCCTATATTCCTTCAGGTGACACAGTAAGCAAAGGTGGTGACAGCCAAAGTGGAACCATCCAGGGACATCCTTGTTAAGGACATGGCAACCTAAGGAAACATTTGCAAATGTTGCTTTGGAAAAAGGAAGGTAGAAAAGATTCAAGAACAATAACTTAAATCCTATAGGGATTCCAGGAGAATACAGAAGCCAGTAGTAAATAGGTCCTTGAATACAAGAGTTGAGGGAAATATGGAGAGGGCTCTGTTTGCCCCTCTGGGGTTAATTTCTGAAGATAAAGAACACACCAGCTTCCTGCTCCCAGACACGGTGATTTAGTATTCACACTACTTTATTTGGGAGAAATCTGTAAAAAAGTTGGAGCTATAAAATACCTTTCTACCAATTTTTCATGAATGCTGCTTCAGAGGTTACAAAAGTCTGCCAGGGCAGGGAATGGAAAAGGACATTTGCCATGGAGGAAGTGGCCCATCGACACCGACCCTCCTTTCTTTGTTACATCTGCCTTGCCTCAAAGAATTAAATTAGATATACAAGGGGAAGGAGAGAGAGAGAGGGGCAAAGAGAGAGAGAGAGGGAGGGCAAGGGAGGGAGGCAGGGAGATGAGAAAAAAGGTTCAGGCAGGAATATATTTCCTATGTCTGGATAAGGGGAAGGATTCGAGGTAATTGCTTGCTTTTCTCATTGTTCTCAGCTGCCAAGCAGAGATTCATAGAGTGTCTGCAAAGATCTCTCCCTTTTTTCTTTTCCTTCTAATTCTTCACCCCCTCAAACCCTCATCTACCCCAATCTCTATCCCTCCCCTTCCTCCTTCTTATTCCACCCCAGGAAAAAAAAAAGTAATTTGTCTGTTTTATTTATGATGCAATGAAGGTATGCTGAACGCGTCAGGATAACCTGACACTGGTCAAACTATCTGTCAGCAAAGAAGAACTGCCTTCATACTCCAACGAGTGCATAATTTAACCATTTCTCTACCGGAGGGCAACGCGAGACCATCCATTCAAAACAAGAGGGTTTGTCACTGCTCCCTTCATAACAAAACGTGGGTTTGTTTCACCCTGGCAAAAACTAGCATTTGGCATGTTTTCAATCAACCCTTTATCTTCTCATTTTCACTAGTCATATACAGATTGTCTGCATGTAATAAAACTTCTACTTGAAAAAATATAAAATTATTTGAGGTATTCGTTTGAAAGCCAGGTCCCAAACCAAGATGGAACACACAAATCTGCCAGCTATGAAACCAATTCAGGATGGATTTAGGACCCAGATAGAGCCAGACAATTGGATGCTGAGTATGGGGAAGAAACAGTAATGCCTCAGGTCTGAAAGAAGTACATAAAATCCTGTCCTCCTGATGCATAGGGAGGCGAAGGCTTCAGCTTGGAAAGAGAATGCAACCCATTCGGTAAGCAGACTAAAAGGGAAATGAGAGTTAAAGAGAGAAAGCAAGAGAGAAAAAAAGGAAATATTAGCAAAAAATATTCCCAAATATTTTAAATGTGAACCAAGATTTAAAAAAATAAAACAATCTGCATAAGGGCATTTTTTTTAATTAAAGAAAAAATAAAAAACAAACCAACAAAGCAAACAAACAAAAATAATCTCTGCATGCTCTCTTGAAAGAGAACTGGAGCAAACCGGGGGAAGGAATTACTAGTTGCATTCCACCATGTAAAATGAGTCACAATATTTTTCCCTGTCTCTGATACAGCACAGCAAGAAGCCTGCATGAGACACACTGGCAAAGCCAGGTGCCAACTAAGCTATTTTCCGGCACGGACTTTGCCGGCCGTTCCCGCCTTGCCCTGCTGGCATTCCAGCTGCGGCCGAGGACAGGCTGCCTTACAGTAACTGCAGGCAGCTCCCCACATCCCCCACTGCTGTGCCGTTCACTGGAAGAACTCTGGATACCAGACAGAAAATGACACGCCGCGTTGTAACAGATATTTGGGGTTGCCATAAAAAACAATAGTCAAGATTCGGCCCAGAACTGAGTTCTCACAGGGTGAAGCCTCCTGGGCAAGATTGCCTGAATACATGGGATTTGAGCACACTGAAAATACTCTGATGTTTAATAAAGGCCAGAAGAAAGTATAAACTAAATAAAAAGAGATTTTGCAATATAATGGAATTCATGCACCAGGGATCAGGGAAGGAACTCCAGGAAATAAGGGGTTTGACGAATAGCTTCTGCACATGATCTAATTTATTTCTGATCCACACCAGCACTTGCCTTCACACTGTAAGCGATCAGGAAAAGATTTTATGAATGGGAATATCTATAGCAAGAGCGAATGTAAAATGGAAGGGAGATAATAGGAAAGGTCAGGTCAAAGCCAAGAGGCGGTCCCCGGGATGGGCAAGTGACAGCCGCCGCCGCAGGCCACCCTCACCGGTCACCCCAGGACAGGATACAGGCAGCCACTTGCCTCCCCAGGCTCTCCTCCGGCTGTGGGGCTGCTTGAATTGATCATTTTCAGAAGGAGGAATTGCAACATTAAAATCTGGTTTTATTCTGCATTACCTAGAAACCAGCATTTGCAATTGACAGATGTTTTTCTCTGTGAGATTATTTAGGAATCAATCGTTACAGCTGTATTGTACACTTACATATAAGTATACGTGTATAAAACACACATTAAGATAAAAACAAATGTGTTTGGCAAAACATAAAAAAAAAGACATCTTTTGGATATGAGGAATCAATTTATAAAAGAAAAGGTTCTGTATTAGATAAATCAAAAAAAAAAAGACACATGATGTTGTTTGTCTGGTCATTTGGGAAATCCCATATCTGAACAAAATATGAACATTCACAGGCTTTTCAGCCCAAAGCTGCCCCATAATAATTAGTATACTTGGGAACAGCCCCTTTTACTTCCTTGTTCACCTTTATTTTTTCACTACCAAATGAAGAAATAAGATGAAATTACAGCAATCAGCCATGCTCCTTGCCATTCACAAGCCTTTTAAAATATGAAAATACCAGTCTAGATAAATCCAGTGAGCTTTAATTTTATTGCAAAATCATAACTAAAATTAAAATTAGTTAAAACAATTTAAATTTGTTAACAAAAAGCTACAGTAAATCTGAACTATTCTGTGTCTGTTTTTAACTTGAACCAATTTTTTAAGGCTGAGTTGCAAACCTGAAAACAGGATTCGAATACCTGAAACAGTTGCATTAATTTAAATGTAGGAGCCCAAATAACATGATTATAATTCTGAACAGGTTGTTTTATCTCCTCAAATCCAGAGTTAAAGCCTACTAAAATAAAATTACAAGAGCCTTTTCAACAGAGAAGCCCCTTCAAAAGAAACTGTACAGTTCTGAAACCCAATTTCTGTTACGGATTTTGAAGTGTTCATAATTTGTGTTTGTGAAACAAGCTGGATTATTGCAGCGGGGGAGATCGTATCAGTTTACCGTCTGCCCGAGTTCCCTACAGAAACCTGACAACCCTCCTCCATGAGCCCCTCTTTAAGTAATTGCTCTGCCATTTTGTTGTTGCTTCCTTTTCACCTGACTCAGCCCCAGAGAGCCCAAACCACGCATTTGAAAACAGACTGGAATGTCCCAAAACAAAATTTGCTGTTAACAACATTCCTACCTTCCCTCTCATCATCAAGCAGAGGCAACATATACTGATGTGAGGGAATTTGCTGCAAATGAATAATATTTTACTTTAATCAGAGACTTAAAGCAAATAGAAATTACATTTTGTAAAATAAAAGAATTCCATTTTAAAATGCTAAAATTTCAAGTAGAAAATATTTGCAGAGGAAAAAGAAAAAGCAACACACATTTAAAAGGAAAGAAAGAAGAATTAAACAAGTAGTCAAGAGAAACTTTCAAAATAAATTCACAATTCTCATTAGCAATGTGAAAATAATTTAGATTACAGATTTCTGCAAGACACAGACCTATATTTCTGATAGTTGCTTTGATGATCAGTGGGTATTTTTGTTTACATTCTCCTTTAGCACAATAAAACCAAATTATAAAATGCAAGTTCTATTAAAACTGAAAAGCATCTGCAAGGGTTTTTTTACCTTTGATTAGTTATGGGCATAGGAAAGTGCCTGACCATTTTCTACACTATAAGCAATTTCTATAATGTATTTTCAATGGGAGCTTATTAGTAATATGAGATTTTATTTTTTTTTTCCACAAACTACAGAATACTTAAACTGTTTCATCATTTGGCTGCTGAGTATTTATTTATCACAGACATGTACTTTACAGCCTCACACAGTGGGATCCCGGTGTTTCTCTGGGCTGAGCTCTTTGTAAGTCTATTCCTTTCCCATATATAAGCGTGAAAGAAATATAGTTGAAATAAATACTGCTTTCCAAATGCTGTGATAGTTAATACTTCGGCGGCTACAGGCTGACAATAATTCAGGGGTTTTGCCCCACTCACTCTGTTGTAGGCTTTTCCCATTTTTGAGTTGGGTTTAATTAAGGCATTTGCCTCTCTCATCCCAATCCTATTAAATTTTAAACCAGCCACACAACCTTTCTTTTTTTCATCCTTTTTTATTATTACCACCCGATACAGCAGCACACTGGACCCCATGCCACGGTCCCCTCCGTCTCTACAGCCTGGCCCTCTTGCTCCCCATGAGGCTCCCCCCACCCCCCCCCCTTCCCCTTAAATCTCCGCTGCTCTTTCAGATGGCCTCATGCACTACAAGGGAATAATTTGCTTTCATAATTTAGATTTTTTTTACACCCATAGCTCATGGTTTGCTGGGGGATGTCGGAGCTGGTTCGTGGATGGCGAGTGCCCTCTGCAGGAACACCCAGCCGGTAAACCACCCGCGGAAGCAGAACAGAAGCCAACCAACTCCTGCGTTATTATTTTTCGTTACTCATTTCCTTAGTACAGAACACATCGGTGCTGCCGGGCGCGGGAAGCGCAGCTGGACTCTGAGCTGAATGTGCCTCCAAGGCCTGAAGCTGCCTTGGTTGCGCCAGCAGCCGCAGGAGGTACAGGAGAAGATAGAAGAATTTCATTTGCAAGGTGATGTTTTATGGCAGGCTCTAAAATCCCTGCCACGTATTGCAGAGCGTAGACGTGCAGGATTCCTGCTTCTCCTGAAGCAGAGCTGTGCAGCATGGGAGTTTTGTTGGGTTATTTCCCCAAAAATAAGCTCTTCAGGGAATTCCAAACCAAGTCCTGTGCAGACGCTTGTCCAGCGTGACAGTGCTGGCTGTATGTGGTGCGCAGTGCTCACTCGCTAATATTAATAGCAAATTCTGAGCTGTTTGTATGTATATATTGATAAAATCAAGGCCAAACACTAGCCAAGAGGAAACTGGCATGGCAGGATTTTAAAAAATGAAACAAAGAGAAAACTTTGAAGCCGGGTCTCTAACCAGAAGCCTGCAAGGCCTTGGAAAGCCAGAGCAATATAAGGCATCCTGAATGCCTTTTAACCAAAGGCCCAGTTCTGGCAGGGACTAGCTGCCTTGTGTATTACAGGCCACGAGTCCTTTCCCCAAACGCAGCCATGTGTATTGCAGAAGAGGGTGGGATTAGGAAAAAAAACCCGTTCTCTAAAGGAAAAGCATTTCAAAAGACGTCATGAAATGAGAATTTACTAGTCTTTTCCAAGAGCTCCTAATGCCTGCACAGCACAATAGGCATCGCTCACTGTGCCACAGACAGACTTGCAGACTCCTTTTTGTCCATGTCCCCCCTCTCCTTTTTAAGGATCTAGCTTATGCAAACCTCACTGCAGACTTTTCCCTGAGATTGTATATCAGAGCAGCAGGGGGTCTGATGAAGTGCTCATTTTTTAAATCAGTCTTATAAACTGCTCTCCCCATTAATTGTTTCCATGGAAACAATGCATTTAGCTTGGATGGGGAGCCTGAAAAATTTTTAATGGGATTCTTAAAAATGTGCAAGGAGGGAGGGGTAGGGATGTAGGTGCTCTCAAACACCCTCAAAAAAAGACCCAGCATAACTTCTAACAAAATGTGCAGTTAATTGCTTGTTTCCAAATGTTGCTCCACTGAACCCAGATTAAATTGAGGATCTGAAAACATTATTCAAATGACCAGAGGGAAAAAAAAAAATGAAACAAAAGGGCAAGTACAGATTATGTGACAGCACAGACAAGAATTTTCAAACACCTCCTAGCAAAACACAGCCATGAGACCATGACCAAATAACAATTCTTTAATGTCACAGCCTTAACTAATAATTTAAGCATGAGCAGTCCCTGATAACCCATCAGATATTCCAACAAACACTGCTCCTTGCAGCATCTCCACATGCTGCACTGACAGGGACAGCGGTAGCTACAACCAGGCTGCACCATCCCTGCACATAAACGTGTGCACACCAGCTTCGCTCACAGATGTGCGCACACCAGCTCCGCACACAGATGTGCGCACACCAGCTTTGCTCACAGATGCGCTCACACCAGCTCTGCTCACAGGCTTTCACACACCACCTTCCCTTTCTCCACTCTTCCTACGCCTGAGAGGATTTTTCTTTTATTTTTTTTTTTCCCAGCAGGGAAAGTATTTGTATTACAGGGTATGAAACCAGTCCAACATGCAAGCTTATTTAATTTGGAAAATGTGTGGCTAAATGCCACTTGTTATGGGATTAGTTAACAGCTGCGAGTTTGCTACTGTGGAAAGAATTTTATTTTTTTTTTTCAAAAGGAAAAAAAAAAAGTAAAGAAAAGGATTTAAGTGAGAACCGATATGTGCCGAATCCCATCTCTCTCTGTGTATTTTCAAGTTCCATCCAGTTTCTCAACTGTCTATGGGGTTGTCCTCACTTCACTATCAGCTGAAGCTATCTATACTTTAAATAACTCCTCTCAAGTTCATCTGCTCAGGGTGAGCGCAGCCAGCTCTGTGGAACAGCCCTTGAGCTTGCTCCCTGTGGTCAGAGGTGCTGGCTCAGGCCCATGGCATGAGTACCGCCAGTTCCAGCCCCAGCCCCTGGTAAAAGTACCCTTTGGCTCCAGCTGAAGACATGCACAAGCATCACACTAATGTACTAACAGTTCTCAAGTTATACCTCAAGCTAGTCACATGATGAAGACAGGCTCTAAATTACTTGTTAAAAATACTGTGCTTGTCCTGAGCGTCCTGTAGCATCCTCCAACACTAAGTGCAGTTAACGAAGGAGAATATAATCTTCTAACACATCAGTCACATACAGCAAGTCACATACCAGTCACTTTATGCTTCCTGTCCATATGGCCATGACCTCTCTGAGTGACCACTAGCAGGTATGTTCATAGGTGCCAAGAAGCAGGATCCTAGACCAGAACTTTTCCCCACAACCCAAGGTGTCTTTCATTAGTATCATGCTGCTGTCCTCTTTCCTGCTCAGAAACAGCTTCTCTTCTCTTGAGCCTAAGCCCTCCATTGGCCTGAACTGCTGCACATTAACTACAAACCAGACCCTCACTAACAGACTCGAGGAAGGACACAAGTGGCTGTGGAGCCAGTCTGGGAGCTGGGAGAAACAGCCACCTCCCAGGGAAGGGAGGGAGGTGCAAATTCTTGCCTGGGAGGATGATGATGGTTGGAAGGGGAGGAAATATGCTGCTGATCACAGCAGGGCTGCTCAGACAGTGTCACTTTCCATTCCAGACCCTGCTCAACCTACAGCAAAACAGTTTAAAATGTCTTCATTGCAAAAGCCATACAAGAGATGAAAGTATCCATCTGTCACCCCCTATGACTGGTGTGACCTAAATTACCTCTGTGGAAGACATATTGGATATACTCATCTGGGGAGGTATGGGGACCTCTTCCCAGGCTCCAGGCACAAGATGCTCAAGAATCCCGGTGACACAGCAGGGAGGGGGCAAGGGGCTCAGCATCAAACCCCCAACCTCAGAGAAATCATTTGCAGCAGCAGGGATTCAGAAGTCCACCTGCAGCCATGCAGTTCCTGCTGGATGAAGGGTCTGCAGGAGCCCTTCAGTGGATGCCCTTCCCCAGGGGAGCAGACTGACTCCCCAAGACTGCCTGTGCCTGTAGCCATCCCAAACCAGCTGTCTCTGAGCAGAAGGCAATGTTTGCCTGCCCCACCCAAGGCTTTGGAGGGCTTTCCCCAACCCTAGGACGTCTGGGAGCTCCTCTCTCCACTTTACAGACTCTTAAGAGAAACCATGAACGGTGTACCAAGGAAAAACTTGAAGGAAGTGCTCTGCAGTCTGCCCTTTAAAGCAGAGGAGAGCCAGCACAGGGCCTGAGACAACTGAATCTAACACACCATGTGATCCTGAAGGGCATGAAAACATTTCTCCACAAGTAGGCAGCTCAGGTGGCCTGATGTGATCACAGGGCTCAGCTCATCCCCTTATCACTGCCATTCGCATTCCCACACCGTCTCTAGGCTCTGCTGGGAGATGTGGTTGGGCTTCACCAGCCACTGCCCTGTACACAGACAGCGCCATTGCCCCAGGCATGGCAAGAAGGGAGGATCAGCACAGGGAGCAGCTCAGGAATCTCAATTTACTTTGCAGATGTGAAGTATTGCAGTTTGTGATTTGTCCTGAAAAAACTATTATCTGGGGGGAAACATTTTCATGCGGTGAGTAAGTAGGGAAGTGGCAATGCACTAATAAGTGTGCTTCAGCCAGTCTCTCCAGAACTGGTGCTGACAGTATTCCAGCTGATATTTTGGTTTAGTCCTTCATTTGTCCCTATAGCTTGTATAATAATAATTACACAAAGACAGTTATATAACATGGCAGGAAAATCTTTCTTTGCCTGTTTCTTTTGGATACTGTAAACTGATTGCTTTTAAGTCATACATATACATATGACCACACTGTACTGTCAATTATGTGGACAAAGATGAATGCTACATGGCATTTTTCTGCTGGAAAAAATATCCTGAAAGGGGAAGGAGAGGGCTAATTGGGAGCATGTTTCTTAATATCACATTTCTGTTATACCAGTGCCAACTCCTTGACCCTGGCCTGAGTCACTGCACATCTGCGTCAGTACAACTGAGCCCTGACTACACACAGAAGGAGAATTTTCTTTCTTAAAGACTAACCAAATGGTCATCACAGCAATGTTCCTCCATGGCTGCACCTTTTCTTCCAGTGGCTGGAGTGGATGCTCATGGAATGGGAGTGAAAGCAGGATGATGACGTGGAGTGGTCATCAACACAGCCTCCCCATCCCCAGCAGCATGTACCTCTCAGCCTTTAAAGGCAGAATCTGCATCTCCATCTTTATGCTTTACAGCCCCTGATGGACTTGTAATATTGGTACTTGGTGTGCAGGCTGTGCTAAGAAAAGATACTGGCAGAAGGGCTGGAAAAACTCTTTAAAAGGTGCTGGGGATAAAAAGTGTATTTGTAGCTTTTAAATATATCAATATCTAACTCACAGTGATGAGTGGCAAACCAGCATAGGTATCCTAGAGGTAAGCCAAAATTGGCCATTTCATTCAGTGAACAAGCATGTTTCTTCCCCAGATAAAAAACAAGCATAGGGCATTCTAACTCCTTTGGGCAATCAAGCCTCTGAAAGCTGCGTGTGATATTGCTCCAGTGAACACTCCCAACCATGTTCACCTGTGTATGTCCCCACATGACAGACACACAGAGTACAGTCCTTGTCCTGCAAAGAGCATAAGCACGTCTCAGCTTCATGCACATTAGCAGCTCCACTGGGACCTGAAAACTGCAGATGCTAAAAGTGGAAAGTAGCTTGCAGAAGAAAGATGTAATTTCCTTAATTTTATCTTAAAAGGATCCTGCCTGGGTAAATTCTGTTTTTCACAACACCACAGCAAAATTTTCCTTTTCTAATATTCCCTTTTAAAACTGACAAAGTGAAAATCATTGTTTCCAAAGCTGGAGGTTTGCAGCCTCCCTTCCCCCAGGGAGGTGGGGGAAGCTTTTTTCCATTTGTCCACATTTAAAACCAGGCCCACTTTAAGAGAAACAAGTGAGAAGTGGGTTTTACCATTCCAGAAATGAAAGGCATTTACCCTCAAGACAGTAAAACAGATCTTCTAAACCTTTCTGATGCAAGAGAGGAAATGGGAAGTTTACAAAAGTAAAGCTCCAGTCCTGCACACACAGCCCTGATCTTCCTCATGTGTATAGTTCACTGAAATCAATATGGGTTCTCACAAGCGAAGCAGCAGACACACATAAATGTTTCCATATTTTAATCTTATGTCAATGCTAAAGTTGCACTAAAGCAAAAAACATTCTTCATAATGCATTCAAAAGTTTACCCTGCTTAAAAAATTTTTATTAATTATGTATGTACTGGTTTTCATCAAAATAAAGACCTTGCAAAAGTACTTCCGCTGGGTACATACTCAAGCTGGACAGCTGTAGGGTGGATGAAGAGGGCAGACCTGCTCCAGGGAAGCACCCACCACCCCTCCACCTGCACCATCCCTGGGTTTGTGGTGAAAACAATTTCTTTTTGACTGTGTTGCAATGCAAAGCCTGCAGGGTCAGGACATTTCTTTACTCTGTATAGGCCTTCAAAGGCCCCTCCATATGGCAAAGCAACAAGGATTATACCAAAAGGGCAGCAATGAGGAAAGATCAGCAGAAATTACTGATGTGACAGAGGGATGACTTCCCCAAGGCCTTCACAGCACAGTCTTTTCTTCCACTTCATGAAGTCACACAAAGCAAATCTCAACTAACCATAAAAAATGACAGCTATTTGCTAGAAATCTGATAATGTTTAAAAATATATAGTCACACATCTTGCTAAGCGAAGGCATGATAAAGTCCATCTCTTACACTAACCTTCAAGGTAAAATTAATAATTAATTAGTAAAGCCAGGACGTGGAATGATTGCTATCAATATTTTAATACTTTTACTGCTAATTTCATTCTCCTTCCATAATCTGCTTTCTCAAAAAGCAGGGGACCTACATGTGCATTTTCAGTGCAGTTCCCTGCCTCAGCTGGGGTCAACACCAGAGAATAAATATCACCCACAAGTGCACCACAAATGTAATTTCTGCCAGAAACAAAACCCAACGTCCATTGCTTGGGGTTTGTGACAGGCATTCAGCAACTGAACACTGCAGCCTGTCACTGCATTTGCTCTAAGCGTCTTGTGAAGCCATCAAGCAAAAAGGGGGGAGGAGGATGGCTTTAGATAGAGATAGGTAAAATGCAACCAAAAACTTCCCTTATCATTAGGTTTATTTATTTCCCTGTCCTGCAAATGAGCAAGGAAATCTTTGGCCCAGGAGGAATACTGCTGGGAAAGTTCTGAGGGGTTACCCCAAGTGGGTGCAGAGGCCAGGCAGAAGCTCAGGGCAGAGGCAGCAGCACAGTCACAGGCCGAGCCAAGGAGCAGGCGGGTGGGCGAGCAGAATAGAAGTAATCGCTGCCCTCCACTACTGGAAAGAAAAGTGTGCCCTTGCCTGCTTTATTTACTTTTTATTAGTCTAATGAGGCTGTTTCCTGGGAGCTTAATTACCATAATAGAGACAATTCCTTTCTTAACCCTCTTTACAGCCTGTAAGAAAAAGAGCCTCTGAAAGGGTAACGCAGAAAAGTGGTGTTTCAAACCAGGCTGAGCAGAGGCATTGAACACTCCAGCAGGTGGCCATAAATCCACGCTGTGGGGTGGGTCTGGCCATGCAGCGTCACCCGTGTTGACGGGTGCTGCTGCGGGTGGGTCCCACAGGGCCATGCCACTGGCCACCCTCACCGGCTGCCATGTGGACCTCAGAGTGGGAATGCAGCGCTGCAGAGTTCTGCTACCAAAAAATTAAAAGCCCATGATTAATGCTACATAAAGTGAGTGCGTTACCAGCCCTTTGAAATCGTACCTCCTCGTCATTTTCCCTCTACAGGTTACTAAAGAAATCAGATATGGTAAAGGATTTCTTTCATTCTTACTTTCCCCCCCTCCTTTAGTTGACAATGCATTTTTTGAGAGTTAAATCAACATATTTTCCATTCCATATTCAGCAAGAAATCAGAAAATTAAATGTTTGTTTTTTCTGCTGCTGCTTAGAAATATTTCTACAGCCTTTACGTAATACATACAGCAATTTACTGTATTGGACTGACATGTCTGTTACTCTGTGCACAACAGGTAAACCAGGTGAAATTAAAACAACCCTTGTTAGCTGGGCTAGTGCACACTGACACAAAGCCGAAATGGCACAAACGCGAGCAGCTTTGCCCCCTCACAGGAAGGCATACTTGTGTTACATGACAGACAGTAACATCATTCTGCTCCTTGCCATGCATATATTATTAAAATATAAGAATACCATCTTGAGAACATTAGGCAGTGGTAGGTTGGAACGGAAAGCACTAATCAGCCGCCTCTGCAGCAAGAGTCCTGGCTGGCCTGGCTTCAGGGGACTGCAGCGGGCATGGGGTGTACAGCTGGACCTGGCAATATGCCTCCATGAAGTCTTGCAGCAACAGACATTTTAGAAAGGGAAAGGCAAAGAGGCAGTGAAGATGAAAAGAACCAGATCTAAGAGGAGAAAATGTACAGGCTATGAAAAAAAACAATAGAGAGCTGTTAACCCAACCAGAAGTCCCTCCCAGCCCGTTTCATTCATTCCTACACAATACAGACAACACACTGCAACAGTGATGGCAAAAAGAGGATCTGCAGAAAACACAGAATGAACTTGTGCCAAAGTCCAAAACAACATGAAATCCTCTGCTCGTTTTCTTCCAACTAAGCCTCAGTTCCACCTCCGTGAAGGAGTTTCCCTTGGCTGGGCATGACCAAAAGCTGTTACCTGAGTGCTCCCTCCAAGCCTAGAAGACATAACCCCATGTCTTCGGGGGTCCTCAGGCACAGAATAACCTGCCAAGCACAGGGGAGATGGGCTCAAGCAGAGCCACCCCAGGAGTGAGGGCACCCACAAGGCTGCGAAGGGGCTGAGTACTGGGGAAAGGGATAGCTATTTATGTGCTGGTGCTTCAGCTCTGCCTCTGCCCTTCTATGTCCATGCCTGTGCTCCTCCTCATTACACCTAGTGCAATGCAGAACCAAGGGGGAAGGAAATGATGGCAGATGGCCACAATGGTTACACTACCCTGGGAGCAAGAGAGGCGAACATACATGATGGAATCAACAACCACTGTTTCTTACTTTGTTTAAAATTGCAGCAATGCTGGTTTTCCTGACCTTCTCTTTTACAACACCCTGAAGAGCATTTTGCACATGTCCTCTGCCAGGACCTCTGTGAGCCGACGGTGCTCAGGCAGCTCACAGAGGGCTGCTGCCACACTTTCAGACATTGAGGACCACGTCTTTGCTGTTAGCACAGTGCAAACAGAACGGAGTGAGACACCGAGTTACTCAGAAGCCCCATTTCACAGGGTAGTACAGTGCTGATGAAATAAAGCAGTTAAAGCATCACTGCCAAGTTCACTACTCGAATGAGGCCAGGAGACTAGGTTCCTTCTGGTGCTACACAGGCACCATGTCCACCATAGCCACAGCCTGCTCCTTCCAATGCCACCTGCCTCTGGGACCACTGGCTGAACAGTGTCCAGGGACCATTGTGAGGGAATTCTCTACTTCATTATGGATCATACTTTTTACAGGATTTTTTGTGTTTACATAGCTGTTACTTTAACCACAAACCTACATTGTAAAAATTAACATGAAATGAAGTAATTAAAGACATTTTCCCCATGGCTGTGATCACAGGATTGCCATGACAGCAACAGGATTTGTGAATCCAATGCTGTGTATTTAGATTAATGCTATCTTTTTCTGTGTTGCAGTTTGAAGGTTAGGACGTGGCAGCAAGAAACTGCACTCTTACTAAGATTCATATATGGATATCCCCTTTGAACGCTTCCTGTATGCTTATTTTAAATAACATTGTGTTTATTAGCAGAACAGAGGAAGGGCTGTAAAGTGAAGAGTTTGATTTTCAGTCGGCGATGGATGGCAGGGGAGGCCAGGTCACCCGGCTGCAACATCAAAGGGGCAACTGAATCAGCCAGCACACTTGAAGTTAGTCAAAATGCTATAAAAATTTTCTGAGTTTTTCTTTTTTCTCACATTTAAAGAAATTATATTCCATAGCACTGGCTGCAGCCATTATTTCCAGGTCTTGACGATACCCAGGACTATAAAAAGGCACTACCTGCTGGCATGCCAACGAGTATTTGCTACACATTTTAATTGTGATACAATGTACTGCTGTCCTCAGCAAGAACAATCTCTTTTAAAGAGCAAGAACAAAGCACCCGCCTCCAATAATGTGCTATTATGCATCCTCGCATCAGTCTGCCCTTCTTCCAAAGCATCAGGACTAAATTGCCAAGTACTTTTCCTTTCTCCAATTTCCTTTGGGCTAAAACTAGCCAGGCTTGGGCAGGTCTTTGCAGAGCCAGCCTTGCCCTTGCCCCTGTTTTCTGACAACAGAGAGTAAAGAACCAGCCACTTTTGCAGAGGTATAAGTCCTTGAGTTTTGCTGGAGAGATGAATCAGGTATAGGCTGAAGAGACAAAGTCACATCCTAAGTGTACAGTCATTTACCAAGTGTAAACTTCCAGTTAGTAAGGGACAATGCAATCTCAAACTGACTCCTAAGAGCAAGATGAACATGGATTCACAAAACTTCAGATATTCAGTCAAGCTTTAGCAAGTACAGCCGGAAAACAAGAATGCTTCTGGTAAACCAGACACATCTGCTGGCTGTTGACTACTGCACGTGTCTTTCACTGCCTGTGCCTCAGTTAATGCTCAAAATCATGGAATCCCAGTCTGGCTTGTGTTGGAAGGGACCCTAAAGCTCATCCAGTTCCAAACCCTGCCTGGACAGGGTCACCTTCCACTGGAGCAGCTTGCTGCAAGCCCTTGTGTCCAACCTGGCCTTGAACACTGCCAGGGATGGGGCAGCCACAGCTTCTCTGGGCACCCTGTGCCAGCACCTCAGCACCCGCACAGGGAAGAGCTGCCTCAGATCTCATCTCAATCTCCCCTCTGGCAGGTTAAAGCCATTCCCCCTTGTCCTGTCCCTACAGGCCCTTGTCCAAAACCCCTCCCCAGGTTTCTTGTAGCCCTTTTATACACTGGGAGCTGCTCTAAGGTCTTCCTGGAGCCTTCCCTTCTCCTGACTGAACCAGCCCAGGTCTCTCAGCCTGGCTCCAGAGCAGAGGTGCTCCAGCCCTTCCAGCACCCCTGTGGCCTCCTCTGGGGTATTTCTCCAATACGAATTCTCCTTCCTGGACAAAAGGAATCCCACATAAAGCGTCCGGCGCTTATTTATTTATTTTTAAAAGCACCTTATGCCAGAGCCTCTCCAGCCGTTCCTGCCGCACTCAAACCTGCTCCCGGAGGATCCGCTTCCAGCAGATTTCGACCTCCAACACAGCCCTAGATCCCGCCGTACATCTCGTTTTGTGTTCATTGGCAGGGGAGCAGCAGGGGGCAACCTCGCCCCGGGAAGGAGCGCAGCAAGGACCGGGAACGGGGCGGCGGGACCCCGGCTCACAGCCGCAGCGGAGGGGCCGCCTTGGGGTAAAACCAGATTAAGCCAACCGAAATAAATACGAAAGAAATAACCAGCACCCCAAGTCCCCAGTGCCGGCAATAAGGGGCTGTGCGGGCGGGCAGGCCTCCCGGGGCCGGCAGGCACAGAGAGCCCCCGTACCGGCGGCTCCGCGTATAGCAGGTGCTTATTGACTTCTCGCGGGGGTTCAGCTGAAGAGCTGCAGCAGCAGGACATATGTAATCCGTATGTAACACCGCGGAAAATGAAAGGCCACGGAAACACTCAGCCAGCTGCGCAGCACAGAGTAACGGTTGGGGTTTTCCCAGTAAATCTTACCTGCCTTCCCCACGTCACTAACATTAAGAAGAAAGAAGAAAGAATGATTTAAAACCCTGAGCTCCCCCAAACCGGTGTGTACACGGCATACCCCAAACCGGGCACCAGGCTGGCATCCCACTGAGGGGCAAGTTCCAAACCACAGCAGCCACAGCCAGTGAGGTAAGTTGAGGGGGTAACGCCATTCTTCTGCAGTGTGAACAAAGACACAGATCACAAGGGGAAAGCAGCAAGTATAAAAACAAAACTGAGCCGCAATGTAAAGCTGGGCCGAAGGACATTCTTGCAGGGCAGGCTTTCCTAAATTACCTCCTAGGTAAACAACTCAAACCCAGCCTCTATGCTCTGACATACACGAACTTGTTTCCATGGGCATTTTGCCTGGGTGAGGAACCCTTTGTCCCAGTTTTTTATCCACTGCATCACAGATACATATACTCACTCTGGCCTGGAGTGCGCTGTCTGCAGCAGGGTGCCAGCACACAGATCTGTGCCCTTTGCTGTCTCTGGAGCACCTTCAGTACCCCTTTTTTCCCCTTCTCTGCAGTGACAGCAAATCTGCCACCGCTGCATCAGCCCAGCATTATCTTATCAAACAGAGGGGGGGATGGATAATATTGATCATTTTCTCCAATTTTTAAAAGAAGGTGAGGGGGGAAAAAGAGAAAATCCAAGAAGGGGAAAGCGGACAAAGAGAGGCTAAATCAAACCACAGAGCAACAAAGGAGGAAAACCAGGTGGAAAACGGCAATTGTTTTCTGAACTCCAGCTAAGTGAAGAATTGAAACGAGGGAGGCACAGTGAGAGGACCCGGGGATGAAAGGAAGAGATGGTGAGAAACAGAAGGGCTATATAAGTCTGAAAATGGCTAGAAAGAACAAGGGAGAGAAGAGACAAGAATGGAAACCTCTGATGTTGGCAGGAAATGTTGTGATTCTAAAGATGAAACAACTTGTGGGGAAAGAAATTGGGAAAAAATACCCCTGTGTATTTTCTAGGGTGAACTCAAGCAGCAAATGAACTGCAGAGGAGACAGCTGCCGGACAGCACTGGGCAGGAATGAAACGGCGCAGCATCCTCTGAAGGAGAATTCATTGTTAGAAAATGACATCCTTTCATAATACCGGCCTTTTTCAAAGCCTGCTCCAGCTGCAGCTGCAGATGTGGCTTAAAAACCCGAGCAGGAGGCCCATTCCCCTATGGCAATACCATATATTCTATGACGGCAATATTATTGCCATAAAGGGAGTAGAAGAGATGGGGCAGGAGAGATACTTAAAACTTCCAGACTCATTCAAGACAAGTAATAAAGGGACATACAAGGAGTTTAGGAAAAGAAGCATGACAGCTTTCCTACTTATCTGTGAAATTATTACAGAAATGTTTATCATGTGTATTTTCACTGTCCCCTGCTATGTTGGGAGCTTTAATTCCTTTGGATGGATGCCAGCACATTAGGGAAAAAAAATGCTGGGGTGAGGGAAAGAATACATTTCCTAGAAAAAAAAACTGCATTCCTTCTAACCTTTCTGCAGCTTCTTAAAGAAATACAAAAAGCCTCCTTCAAACTGCTCAGTGCCGTACCAATTTCCTGTGTAGACCTGAATGTTAGTATATGTTTTTCTGTGTCTCCTAAGTTTCCTAAGTTACCTAATGCAAGCTCAGCATGAAGCATTTTTAAATGAGTTAGTCTTTATTGAATTATGATTTCCAGCAGTCCCTAATAACAAAATTCAAATTGCTCCAGCAGACGAGGATTTTAAGAATGCTGAGAAGAAACTGAGTTTTTAAGAGACTCTAGAAGAGCCACCCACTGCTTGTGTATAGTAACCATGAGCCTCTTGATGAAATACTTCAAATAGTTAATTAGGTTTGCTAAAAAAGAAAAAGAAATCTCAGTCATTAGGAGTTACCACTCTGGAGACACTGGATAAAGGCTGTTCCTGGTGCACCTATGGCTTCATCAAAAGTGGAGCTAAAAATAAGCTTTTTTTTAAATAAAGTTTCAGGTTTTCCTCACACTGTCCCTGCAGTGGGCACAATGCAATTAGCAACACATCTAAAGGGGAAAGAGGAACTTTTATTCTATTAGGACTTCTTTTTTACCTCAGGAATTTCTTCAGGCTGCTAAAAAGGCATTTTTCAAGCAAGGAATAATAGGGATGCTCAGAGCCTATCCACAGTCCGTGAGGCTGAGATCTGCAGATCACCTGCAAACTGAATTTGTTCTATTTTGTTAACCATTTATTTTGTCTTTGCTGGCTGTTCAAAGGGAAGTGTGATAATCCCACTGTTCCTCACTTGCTCAGTAGGGAGTTTAATCTAATAAAGCTATTACAGTAGAATGGATTAAAGCAACGTGAAGCATTAGTAATTTGAGGAGCAGTTAAAGAATGTTAACGCTGAGACTCTGCGCGTATTCTCCTAAAAACATGATCACAGAGATGAAAGCAAAGCTCCTACTCAATATGTCGTTTTTCAGGCACAAAATCTAATTCTTTCAGCATCCTCGTCCATATGTTTATAGCAAGGAGCAAGAGGCTGGCCATTATTTAACAACTGCTGAAATCAGAGGCTGACCAGAATGGGCAGGCTTTAGCCTACCCTAGTTTTGATTAATCCCTCTGTTATAAAAGTATTTTTTAGAAAGAGAGAGATGTGACTGAAGTCATCTTATATAGCATATTATGATGAGATGCAGTATTAAAAGCTGAGGGACTTCATACCATTTCCTGTCCTTCCCCTTCAGTGCAGCAGATGTGGAGCATCGCTGCCAAGAGGACTGAAGACCCACAGCAGTGTGCCGGGCAGGTACAAGATGGAGAGAAGCTCCATGTGGAGTGGGGAGGGTTTGGCTTCCTGATTCCAAATGCAGACAAACCACAGCGGTTTCGGCAGACAGCCAGCTCAAGAGCTTCCCACACTTGCGCCTGTGCCAGACTTGCCCTTTACAACCCCAGAACACAGATGTTAATTAATAATCAACGATTACAAACAGGACTTGGGCTGCCCCTCATGAGGACACAGGAGACTTCACAGCTGCCAAGTCCCTGTTCCCAAGCTGTGACTGCTGCCAAGCACTGGGGGGGGACTGTGGCACCAGGTCCAAATGAAACAGGACAAAGTAAATAATGAAGCAGTAATGCACTGCGTGCAGACTTTAAGTGTTTTGTGTACATATTTTGCTGTACTTGTTTTTTAATTAATTAATTGATCTACCATGAAATAAAGCTTTTGGGGACAGGAATGCAATTAAAACACCAATTCCTGGGTTTTTTATCAGTGTTGTCTCAGCCAAGAAGGTGCTTATCCCATGCTTGCCATTGTCTGTAAATAACGTACCTTCACAATGTTGGAGTCAGGTGTGCTCTGGATTGCTCCTGTTCCGTGCAGAAGCCCAGCAGGACTCAAAGCACACCTCTGCGCAGACGGGGGCCACACACCAGTGCTTTAAGGAAGGGCTATGTTTCAAGATCTCAACAGCACAAAATCAACCCAAAGCCTTCAGACAAATGATAGAGAAAACATCATTTTGTTATAGCCAGGGAAATTCATCACTCTGTTGAGAGATGCTCCTGCTCACTCCTGACTTCAGAGCTGCTTTGCCTCTCATGGAGGAAGAAACTTTCTGTGCTCACAATAATAAGGGTAAGAGCCATAATGGAATCCATTCTGCGCTGAAAACACAGAGTTTTGTGGAGAGAAAATACCTGAACTCCACATCATTTCCAAAGCCCACTGGTATGGTCCCACTCTGGAACCATCTGACAGACTGAAGTCTGAACTTGAAAAGAAAAAAATAAGTGGTGAGTCAAGAATGTGGTTCTCCTTTACACCTCAATGCTGGCAAGGACAAGTGCATCTCAGAGAAAAAGCCACATGATCTCACCCACTTAATGGTAATTAAAAGTGCTTTGCTACTCCAGGTTTCAGGTCCCATTCTTTACCAAACTGTTGCCTAAAGGGTAAATTTAATGCAATGTCTATTATATAGAATTTAACATAGCATAAGGCACAGTAGCACTTTCAAAGGCACAGCTGCTTTTAAATGTCAGTGAGCACATCCCAGCAAACTTCTTTTGCACCATCCCAGTAACACAGAGAGGTCTCTGGTGTGACAGACCACGGCTGTCCCTAGAACAAAATGGAGCAGAGCGTGAGGGGAAGGCTCCTGATCAGAGCAGCCTCCAGCAGTCATTCCTCCTGCCTCCTGCTGCTGCATGCATTCACCAGAAGAAGGCTGTGCCAGGGAGCTTCCATCTATCAAATATCTCTCTTTGCTGCAATAAATACATTTCTAAATACAGGAAATGTTTTGAACCTCTTCTGTCTGACAGCCTATATGTGAAATGGTCTCCTACAGAAAATTAACAGCTGAAACAGAGAAGATGGCAATTATTTTAACGTGGAACACAAGAGAATAAATAAAGAAGAGAGCATCCCATCCCGCACAACCAGGTGACACCCATTGGGCTTGGGAGATACTTCTGATCTTCTTCACTACATTTCCTATGAAAAGCAAAAAAAATAATAGCTACATGCTGACATACACATCGATATGCAGCAAGATGATGTCTAGGAAATTCATGGGTAAACCTGGAAACTGGACTTGAAGCTTGAAGGAAGCTGTCAGCTAAACTATGAAAAAATCTATTGCCTTTACATGATGCAAGTTCCTCCACTTAATTCAGTCACTGGTTAATTTGTTTCTTTGTTTAATATGATAGAAACCCCAGGGATCAAATCATGCATAATAAAATTATATTAGTACTCTGTTTTTGTCATTTCCGATTGCTCTGAGCAAGCATTATTGGATAGTTTGATCATGGGATACAGAAAGTTACCATTTAATTAATATAAAAAGTGCCTGTATTTTGAATAATACTGTAGAAAAAAGCCTTAGGAGGTGGCAGGAGACTCAGATGTTGTATTAACTCCTATTGCTTTTTACACAGCATTGGCTGTCAGCTTTTGGGTTCACTTCAAAATGTGAGATATAATCTATAGAGCCTGAAGGTGCTCAGAATGTTGTGGTCAGAAATACCCATTTTTTACCAGTTACATTGACACGATGGTGAAAAGCTAACACATACCACAGAGGGGAAGCTGTGCGGGTGGGTGCCAGGAGGCTGGCTCTGCTCCTCTTGGTTCTTGGTTTTAGGGGTCAGTCATCAGTGACAACCAGTAATAAAGCAGATTAGCTCAGGAAACTGTGAAGTTGTAACTGACAGTTTGAGCACCAACCCTGCAGCCACACGTTCACGCAAAAAAGCCAAGTCCTTACAATGTGGGGATAAATATTTTTTCAAGTGAAAGCAGCAAAATCCAGCTCCTTAACACTGCACAGTTCTCCTGAATCCATTGAAAAGGTGTGTGCTGTGGTCATCCCCTGCTTTGTGAGAACACCAGTGTCTCAAAGAGCCAGTGTCAATACCCTTTGTTGCAGCCCACTGGGGAAATTCCTTGTTGCATGCAATGATTTTCTATCAGCAGGCACAGCAATACATTTTGTATTCATCAAGCAGATGTGAAGTTTGTTGAAGGAGCCTCCGTCTCTCTCTGGTGAGCAGCATGTTGAGGGAGCTTCCCAAACACCTGCTGCAATTGGTTGAGCCACGCTCCTCCCCATCTCTCAGCTGGATTGCCACAACTGTGGAATTACATTTCATCTTCCTCCAGCACAAACCACTGGTTGGTACATTTTTCTGCATCAACTAGCTGGGTACAACCCAGTCACCTTTCGAGGGATGCAGGTGACAACATCAGGCATCAGTAACAATACATTTTAATTAGGCTCTCTGGGGTCTATCAGCAAGCACACAAAAGGCAAACAGCTGGGTTAGTAATCCAATATTTTCAAGATACCTTGCCTGAGATCCACAGGTCATAATTAGCAGAAGATAAAATGACTAGGGGATAAACACTGAATCAGAGGATGAAAACTAAAATAATGGTGTTGAATTCAACCAATGGCAGTAAGTTATGCATACAATGCTGGCTCACCTCCATCCACGTGTTGGCACACAGTCCAAGTTAAACATTTTTGAAGTGAAATAAGAAGATACCAGACTGAAAATACAAGTATGGTAAGTCTGAGATCTAACTGCTTGTTTAAAACTTCCTTGCTGCTAAAGGCAGCCCCTGCTCCTTCCAGGGAGTGACCTGAAGAGACCCCTGCCTTTAACCTACCACCCTTCAACCCTTCAGTGATCCATGGTCAGCATCTAACCCATTTTCCGACCCATGAGCCAGAGTAACCTCCTGCCTCATCTGCAATAGCAATAAATAACAATAATCATAATAGACTACCATAAGGCAAAAATAAGAGCAATATAGAAATTATGTTGGAGATGTTTAGGGAGCCTGCAAAAAGTTTATTATTTTAAAAGTTTTTTAAAGTCTGAGAAATCAAAAATCTAGACACAAGGTGTCTGATAGATAACAGGTTATATAGACTGCTGTTCAGTCCAAAACTCAGCAGTGTGTTGCAAAAAAGGCACCAGCAAGCCAAAAGGCAGGCTTGAGAACATCACATTAGAATACACTTTAATGCTGGTGAGAACTTTGCCTCACTCAAGGAACATCTCTTAGAAAGCCATCAGCAGCACAAAGATAAGCCCAGACTGTGCGAAGCCTGGGTGAGACAGAGAACAAAGCAACAAAGGCTGGAAGAAGGTCAGCATTAAAGTGAGAAGAAAATAAAGTGTGAGTCCACAAAGGAATAGGGCTTCAAAACAGCTAAGGTCTCCTCTTGTTCACCATGTCAGACACATGCTGCTCATCTTCATCTGCACAGCCCACCACAGCCTCACCGCTGCTCCCCACCTCATCATCATACTGAGGAGATTGTGTGGGATGGAGCTTCACTTGGAACATCCTATCTGGTTATAAGGCACTGTGGGGAAAATCTCAGAAATTAAAGGGCTCTAGGAGCTCCCTAGGCAAAAATCTCTATATTAAAGTAGGAGTGAGTACAACCTGTTGTATAAAACCTTTAAACAGGGGATTTCACAGCATCCCTAAATCTATGCCCATCTTCTTGCACTCCAATAATTAGATGGCTTTGTGTTACACCCTGGCCAGATCATGCTTGTCACAAGGTAAGTTTATGGTCTTTAATATGTTTGGTAGAAAAGATAAAAGTTTGAGGGTAATTAGTACAGGAGAGGATAGTGAGAAAAGCAGGGAAATCAGCAACATGATTGGAAATGGAAATCAATGTTAATAAGTAGAAGGAAATGTATGCTAGAGGCAAAAAGTAATGTACTTATAGACTTGACAATATCCTAGATGAACAGGGTCAAACCAAACATCTTTTCATAAAGCATGCTGTTGGACTGTCCCAAAGGAAGTCACTGGAGGCAGACACAACGAGATTAAAACCAAGATTTCCTAATTA
Organism: Myiopsitta monachus; assembly: GCA_017639245.1. NCBI lineage: Eukaryota > Metazoa > Chordata > Aves > Psittaciformes > Psittacidae > Myiopsitta > Myiopsitta monachus. The sequence goes on along the minus strand of CM029941.1, from coordinate 103,352,381 downwards.
ATTATAATAAGTTTAGAAAGGATATTAAACTTCATACCCTCGGATTTATGTCAGTCTTTAACTACCAGAGAGCAAAAGAAGATAGATAGACATACTGGGGAGATATTACACAGCACCAGTGTCCTCTAAGGGTCTTGGGTTTTCCCCTAGAAGATCCAAGAGCCATTCCAGAGAGTGAGCCAGCAATTCCCAACAGTGTTGGCACAGCACTTGTTTTCTGCAGCATCAGCTCTCCAACAGCGCACTTCTGCCTACACAGGTTCATACCTGTCTGTAGTTAGCAGCATAATAAAGACAGATGACGATATTGTTGACTGGTACAACTGGTATTGACTAGTACAACTAGCTGACTAGTACAGCTGGTATTGTTGTGTGTACAACTTGCAGTAAAGAATGAGAAAAGCCTGATCTAAAAGCCAGCACACATGCAGTTTAACAGCAAATGAACAAATCCAGTTCCCATCTTCCTCCCTGGAAGGTCACAACCTCTCATTGCATGTGTAGAGCAGTTAGAAGCCTTACAAGCATTTGGGCACAAAACACCCCTGGAAGATGAATCTGACCTTTCCAGGGCAAGGATGGATGAAAATTTGTTGCTCTGGGCTGAAACCTTTGCTTAAAAATTGCAACCAGGACTAACCCTGGCAGAACAAAACCAAGCCTGCTTTACCTCAGCAGAAAGCCATGTCATTTTTAAATCCCAGAGTCTGATTCAATTTGGGTGCTGGAGCAGCATTCCCAGCAATGCGGCTCATTCATGTTACACAGTTTATGCTGCTGAGCCTCTTCATGGCTTACGAACCACCCAGCGTTGACTTTGCCGTTTTCATAGCATTATGCAAACTGTTCAAGATTACACTACACATTGGACTAATTTTTAAGGAAGCTAAGTCTTTCTGGTCGTACGTCTTTGAAAATGAGACTTTATACACCCGTCAAGAAATTCAGGGTTGACATTCCCACAGCAAACTCTATTTTCTCCCCACAAGAGTAGGCCATGACCACTGAACATATTTATAAAGCCACTGAAGCCAGGTATGCTGGCTCCAATTTTGAATTTAAATTACGGCCTTTGTTGGTATGGCCAAAGAGTGTGAGCTGCAGTGGGAGCAGTCCAAGAAATTTGCATGAGTTTCTCACTGTCATCAATAGCTTTCACTGTTTCCCACATGCAAAGGCAAGGTTTACTTTTTAATTGTTGGGCTAGTTTAATCAATGTGGTTATATCTAGTCAACTAAATCTTTGTTTTCAGATTTTAAGCAGCTCTCCACTGCCATATAAACTATTCCAGCCATCAAAACATATGATATAGCCATCCTCTAAATTTTCCTACCAGATACAGAAAATGCTGTCATTTGTTACCAGTCAGCCCCTAAAGAGACATGGGTTACAAGTTTAATAGTTTTTATTTCCATGTCCACTTGAAGCATTTTAGTCAAAGTCCCCAGTGCTCATTGCCCTTTACTGCACAGCAGACACAAATGTCTGCTCTTTCCAGACCCTCTTTAACCTTGCTCTCCACACGGAAGGTAGTGGAACAACACTGTGATAAAACGCAGGACAAGCTAGCCCATTTAATATTTGACTGGGAACATTTATTCAGCACTACCAGTTGATTAAACCAGCGCAACGTCAAGGAAAGTTTCCATTTGGCTGCAGCAGCTCATTTGCAGACCCAGGGATTCCTGCAGAGGACAGGAGCAAGCCTCCATGCAGGTCCCACATGCCTCCAGCATCACGTCCTCCAAAGATAACCTCAGGAGAGACCATGCTGTCCCAGCACTGGATAACTTACCAAGACAGATTTTCTCTCCAGTTCCAAGCATTTGATAGCTTGGATACTTTCTGAAGCATGAGATCTGTGTGTCTGGAGATGTTTATTTAATGTATTTGGGAACATTTCAGTTATTCCTCTCAAGACCTAGGCTTTCTTGTTTTGCTGAAATGTTTGACTACAAAGCATTTCAATGCACTCTGTCCCTCAGCAAAAAGGAAGGTGAGAAAAGAACAAGGGCTGGTGCTCTTCCCCCAGGTCCTCCCAGCTCTGCTAATCACCTGAGACCTCCAGCATCATCCAGAAGAAAGCAGACTGTGCCATGTGCTAATTCTGCACTTACTGCTGGCTCATTTAATCACTCCACTTCCAGCATCCTAACCCAGAAGAAAGTGTTTCTCTTCTGTAGAATAAACTTCAGGCTTAGTCAGGGTTCAGCCTGAACTCCAGCAAGATTTGCACTCTGGTGTCCCAAAAGAAATGTGTCCACTGTGCACCAGCTAAGAATCAAAGCCAAGTGAGCTGGGACCCAAAGGGAATCTGGAAAGTGACATGTCCTGCCAGCCTACAAGAGCAGCAGTGTTTTCAGCATCCCAGTATGAATGTTTCTCTGACTCTTGTTGGGCCTGGAGCTGGAAAAACAGCTTGATCTTCCAGCTCCAGTAGTAGTAGATTTGACCTTGGGCTGTGGTGTGTAAGGACAATTATCCCATGGGAAAGGACCCATTTCACTTAAGAAAAGTAGGCATCAAGAATAAGTCTGCAATGTATTTACCCTAGCCCATATACCTTTGCACTTTATCCAGCTCCAAAATTATCTGATGATGTCTAGTGACGTAGATATCTAATGATCTAGTTACGTGGTTTAGTGGTAGATTTGGCAGTCCTAGAGTAACAGTTGGACTTGATGATCTTAAAGATCTTTTCCAACCTAGTTGATTTTATGATTCTATGATCCTCCACAGTTACCAAATGCCTTGACGTTATCTAAATATTTCTTTTACCCATTTTCATAATCTTTTGTATGTTATAAGTACTACTCATTTGGCAAATCCCCTCTGCGGTTTTGAGCAAGCACAAAAACAAAAGCAACCAAGAAGTACCTGTTCAGATAATGAACAGAAATTGGTTCTATTTATAGAACTTATTTTTCTCTTTTGCTTTGTAAGATATTCACAAATGGTAATATGATTAGACTCCTTGTAGGTCCAGTATGAATAGTTCTTTTCATTAAAGTTAAAATAATTAATGTTTTTAATGCCTGACAAGGCTTTGGAAGTACTAAATGCTGTAGGCTACAAAGGACAAAAAATAAGGCTACAGTTAAAAATATATATTATAAATGGTCCCTTAAACTCTAGTGTGGTATCCTTTTATCATTCCTTCATTCTGAGGTTAGTAGGTTATTAACCTGTGTCCTGAGGGAGAAGGGATGCTCATCAATTATATCAATTGAATAGACAAATGAAAATCAAATTAAAAATTTAACACGCACAAGCATAATTACAATACAGTGCTTCTAAGAGGAATTTCATCTGAGAGATGAAGTGTGGAAACACTTTCTCAATTTTAACTGCAATTTACAGTAGCAGGAAAAAGTAGCTGGAGATAAGCAACTTAGTGAAACCAAAGTCCATACAGGAGACTTCAGTGAATTCTTACTTCAAGTCCTGAAACACTGTTTGGACAAATCCATTGTAATTTAATCAACCAGTCCTGTATTTAGCACCATGAGGAGTGCTTAAAAAAAAAAACCAAACATTTATTTGTGTTACTTCTAGCCAAAGTCTAGCACAAGCATGGTTAAAGCTGAAGACACGGGGCCCTGCAGGTTTCCCAGCATGGATGCGACCAGTCCCACTCTCCAGCCTGCTGGCACTGGCTGCCTCAGTTCACTGCTTCTCTGTGTTCATATGCCCACTATAAAATGCAATAAATATTTGTACCCCCTCAACACATGCACTCAATATCTTCTGCTACAGAGCTAGTTTCAAGAGCATTAAAACCTGAGTGAGCCAGGGAAACCTTTTTTTTGCATACTTCAGTGCAGTTGGGATCCTCTGGGTTTTGTGCCCTATGTCACCTCTACTCCTAACAGAAAAGAGTAAATGTTCAGAGGCATCCATCAGAGAAAAAAATTATTTTCTAAATCTGCCACCCACTGAGAACTTCTGATTGCAATTTTAGACTAAGATGAAAAAATATTTAGCTCAAGTAATTAAATATGTTTATACTGTGTAATTATGTGTATTAACAGTGCCATATTTAAACAATTAAATAAACAATCACAATGCTTCTGCCTTTCATGGTGTTTATATACCACAACCAGCTCCAGCTCCATGAACCTTCCAGCTGCCAAAGTCTGCTGGGAACACCAGCTTGCATGAGGGGTCCCTGCGCACTCGGTAACCACTGAATTGGGTTGTCACCTTTCATTACCACATGTGAAAACAGATGAGACAAATGGAATGGCACAGTTAACTCCTGTCAGTGTCTCCAAGGGATGGCAGAGACCAGAGGAGAGGCTGTACAGAATGAAATACCTGGAAGAGGATGGGTGGGCTTTTAAGATAGCTACAGGGATGTGAAAACCTGTGTGTATAAGCACATATAAAGCAACATAAAAGCAGGCCTTTACCCAAAAAGCCCATGTTGTAAGATTAACAATAAGCAACTAGATACAGCTTCCACAGCTGTTTTAAACTTATAAAAGAGATATCTTTGTAGAAAAACTCTCAACAAGTTGCACCTGTGAACCTGTGCAGGCCTCCAACAGTGGCTCAGAGGTACCATGCAACAGCTAAAAGCACATTATTCCTGGAAACACCATGCAAGACTTCACCAGAGAAGCTGGAAAACAAACTATACAATCAACGCAGGGCCTTGCGCTCTTCCATGATCTGGCAAAATACCAAGGAGCTCTCATGAAGGAAAACTGAAAACAGAAAAGACAACAAAAGTCTTGGGAAATAGCTGGGACACAGGAACAAAAAGACGTCTTGATGAATGCTTCACATTGCCAACATAAAATCCCAGATATGCTATTATTTCTTTATATTCTGCTTTAACTCATTGGATATGAGGAAGAAATTCTTTACTGTAAGGGTGGTGAGGCACTGGAATGGGTTTCCCAGGGAAGTTGTGAATGCTCCATCGGTGGCAGTGTTCCGGGCTGGGTTGGACAGAGCCTTGGGTGGCATGGTTTAGTGGGAGGTGTCCCTGCCTATGGCAGAGGGGTTGGAACTGGGTGATCTTAAGGTCCTTTCCAACCCTGACTATTCTATGATTCTGATTCTAACTCTGAGGACTCCATGACATGAGAGACTATGTGCTTATTTAACTTTCCTCCAAAAAAGTACCACCATGAGTAGTGTGCAGCTGTTGTCAGTGAAGGTAGAAAATACCATTAAAGCCTGAGAGAAATACCAGCATTTCTGACGTAAGGAAATATGGAAGGACTTAACTCAGGGCCACCAAACCCTTTCTTTTTACCACACAGGCTTGGCCTAGCGCCCCACTGGGTGGCTGCCAGTCCAGGTCCTCACTGGTGGGCACAGGGGATGTGCATCTCTTCCCTCCCTGAACCGCCTGTACTTCTCCAGAGAGAAACAACTTTCTAGCAATGCCTCACAATTATCTTAACACCAGAGTTGGGGAAGAAGCAAGAGACTCTGCTGCTTTCTGCAGATTTGCCTGTAACTTCAACACTTCATCACTTGTGAGCTAAGAACAATTACTCAGAAACAAATAGGGAACAAAGGCAGCACTGCAACGGAGCTTTGCCATTTTAATGCTATTTCTTTCTATATAAAATCTTCTGTAATTTGTTTATGACTCCCAGATTCAACAATAGTGTGCAAATGCAAACCCATTTATCTTAATGTCCCCTCTCTCTCTTTCTCAGATCAGATTCTGAATGAAAATTAGGTAAATACTCTGTTTGAAAATATATAAGATGAGAACTAGTTGGGGAGGGAGCAAGAGAACCTCCAAATGCACGATCCTATCAACCACATTATTTTTTTTTTACTTAATAACTTAAGTGTACTGTTAGTGAAATTACAACCTGCTTGTGACACAATAAATTTACAACAAAATTCATTCCATAAATTATTCAATTCACTGACTGCAGCTACGCTGAGAAATATCACCATGAACAGATGATTAGCATGTGAAAGGAAAGCCATCTCCAGACTGAAACAATCACTGTCACACCTCCATTTGAAGATGCCTAGTGGTGTTTTGTAAAATTACCATTAAGAATACACATTTAAGGCTTTGTAGTTTCCATAAAAGCATTAAGTATTTGATTTACATTAGATTCATTTGTTCTTTCTTCAACTGTCTCTTTTTCCTACAAACCATAACCATTTCAATAAATGCTGGCTCAATCAAGTGTGCATTAAAACAAAAGAATTTAAGTTCAATAAAAGTGATGAATCAGAACTAGAAGGTAACCTTCCCCCTTACTCCCCTTCCTTCCCTTGCCACATGATTGCTGCAGCAGGAGAAACAGGCTAATTTGGTAGCCTGCAGGCACAGAATAGCTTGTGCCACATAGACAAACACTGCTGGAGGGAGATCCCAGGGCCAGGACCACCACTATGGGGTTATTGAAGCAAATACCAAGTCCTTCCCACCGTCAGTGCAGAGAGAATGTTGGTGGTGAAGAGTTGTTTCTACACAACCCCTTATCTTTCTTCAGATAAACAGTATAGCACTTTATGGACAAAATTTGGTATCTCATAGTCTAACCTCAACCAAATTATTTTGGATATCCACCAAATTAGTATCTTAATACAAGTTCAGCAAATAGGTGGACAGTCTTCTGCAGAAGAATAAGACTACTAAACATAACCAATGCCCAAGCACCATCAGCATCTACCACAAGCATGACCAAAATCAATGGAAAGGCTTGACCAGAATGCTGTGATGGTTTCTTGAGTTATTCTTCAGTTATTTTCTGTCCTGAACAGCTATACAGCAGCTATACAGCAGTTGGAGACTACAGCTGTATATCCCGTACATCATTGCAATATAATACCAGCAGCAATTCTTTACAGCACTCCCTTAAAAATATTCCAATAGGGAAAGGAAAATATTAAAACCTCCCTGTGCTCTCCTTTTATACTAATTGTTGGAGGAATTCTTTTTATTGCAGGATGCAGGAGCAGCCGCTCTGAAGACATCCATTGCCTCCCTGATGAACAGCCCACATCCAGCTACTGCAACACCCCACCCAGAGAAAACAAGCTGATGGATGAATTTTAAGCACAATTTTCTCAGGTGACGTGGGTGATTTTATGAAAATGCCTCCATACAATAGACACTTCTGGTGCAGGCCCATGAAATGTAAACATCTTACTCATTAGAAGCATTTCAATAGCTTCCAGCATCTTTACCTCCTGCTGGATTTCCCAGGTGAGAAATTTGAGGCATATATATTAAGAATTTATTTCCCTGGAAAAGAGGAGAAAGGATTATTATTCTGGGAATCAAAATGCTTAAAAAAAATAAAATGAAAAAAAGAGACCAACAGCAATCTCCAGGTGATTCAAGAGTCACTGCCATGACAAAATGCCACACTGACAGACATGAGTGTTTCAAGATAAGAGCTGCTGGTTTTAAGTCACATAAGGACATTAATGTGACCTAATGCAACTTGTTAAAGAAGATTGTTCCAGAAGCAGAGACTGCAATTTAAAAAAGCCAAAACAGCAAAACAAAACAAAACTACATTTTTGTTCCTTAACCAAGAAACTTTATTGGCTCTACATAATACTGTGCTTCTCCATCCACTGACAAATTGCTTTATCTTTTCTTACTCTGAGTTCATTACCGGCACTCAGACATATTCCCTGACTCCTTCTTGAAGTCTCTCCCATCTGAAAGCAATAGCTTACATTATTCATAATGATAATCACAAATATGCAGAGAGACATAGACATGTAATGGAGAGGCTGACTTGTACCCAGTCCAAATGCCATGCACTTCAACTTTCCCATAAGTCTTTGCAGCATGGACATACCTCCATTCTCAGCCACTCCAACCAGTCCCAAAGCAGGGAGAACTCTGGAAAAAGTTCTCATGCTTCCCATAAAGTTTTACTTCTTTTGAAGGAGGGAAATCACATTGATCATAGAATCATAGAATAGTTAGGGTTGGAAAGGACTTTAAGTTCATCCAGTTCCAGCCATGGGCAGGGACACCTCACACTAAACCATGCTACCCAAGGCTCTGTCCAACCCAGCCTTGAACACCGCCAGTGATGGAGCATTCTCAACTTCCCTGGGCAACTCATTCCAGTGCCTCACCACCCTTACAGTAAAGAATTTCTTCCTTATATCCAATCTAAACTTCCCCTGTTTAAGTTTGAACCTATTACCCCTTGTCCTATCACTACGGTCCCTAGCGAATAGTCCCTCCCCAGCATCCCTATAGGTCCCCTTCAGATACTGGAAGGCTGCTACAAGGTCTCCATGCAGCCTTCTCTTCTCCAGGCTGAACAGCCCCAACTTTCTCATCCTATCTTCATACGGGAGGTGCTTCAGTTCCCTGATCATCCCTGTGGCCTCCCCTGCACTTGTTCTAACAGTTCCATGTCCTTTTGATGTTAAGGACACCAGAACTGCACACAATACTCCAAGTGAGGTCTCACAAGAGCTTCTCATGGGTTCTCCAGTTGGATGTAGTTGTTCACACATGCCACTTCCTGACCGCACACAGGGGCACAAATACTTTAACAGTATTCTGGACACTGAGTGAAATTAAACATTTCCAAGACCACACGCATAACAAAATCAAGGCACTGTCATTTCAACAGCTCCATGAAACAAACAAGACAAATCAGTGCCCTAGTTAGCATCAACTGCTGGCAGCAACAGTTGGGTGGATTTTAAGGCAGCTTCTTTACCTTCAGTGATTTAGAAAAAATTCTTGCTCATCTACCTTGACTCAGGCACCCTGAGTCAGCCACAGTCCTATGGCAATTGCTTTACAAGTCAGAAGGCAGGAGTAAAACCCCAGATGGCTTTTCAGAAGAGTTAAAAATGTGTCTGGAAAACTACAGGAGCTGAAACAATGTTTGCATGGGAAATTATTAAATAGGGACAGATAGGAAAGCTGAGGGATCTTCATGGTAGGGGCTTTCCACTGACGTGTTACTGGAAATATCCCAACTCCTTTTGGACAAGATTATCAAATAACAGTTATAAAGTAATAGATTAAGAAAATTGAGGTATTTTTAAATCCTTCAAATTTGAGACCAAAAAAATTATTTCCATTAAGCTTCAAACCCATCCTGAGCAGATTCGTGTCATCAGGTGCTGTCTAATAAGGAAAAGAGACAATGCATTCACAGCCCCATTAATCAGTAATAACTATAACTTCAGCAGAAGATAGAATCAGGGAGACATTAGTAAGTGATGAGATCACAAAACATCTGGAGAAATGTGAGCTGATATAAAAAGTAGCCAGCAGAGTCTTATAAAGGGTAAATCTTGTTTGACAAATCTCCTGGATTTTTTAAAGAGGCAACGCAGATTGCGAATAGGAAGAAAACATGGGACATAATCTGTTTGGATTTTAAAAGGTTATTTGACACATCTCAGCCCACAGGCTGGTGTATTAAAGTACAGCAAATCAAAAAATGCACCAACTTTAAATGGACAAATAAAATTAAGGAACCTAAGAGCCTGGTAGCATTATCAGCAAAAAATAGGGAATAAAGTGGAGCATGTTTTGTCCCGTGCATGTAAGATTGAAGAGAAGACATCATAACACAAACATCCAACCAGATGGATCACACTGAACCATTATGTGGAGAACATAAAGTAATATTCTATATAATAACCATGATATTCATTTTAACTGTAAAATTAGGAATTTTAATATTAGAAGCCTTGTGTATAATGATGCCTTTGGAAGACATACAACAGAAGAAACTAGGAGAGACTCTAGAAATAACTACAGAAGATTTCATAATGGGCAGAAGGCTAACAAAGCAGATGGAGCTATGTATGACAGGGAGACCACACCTGCATTGCTCTAAAATGGGAGCAGCATGCCTTAAGCCTTTTGTCTTAAGGACAAAGTGATAAAAGGTTGACAACTAACTCACACAGAAAGGAAATACAAAGGGCTCTTTATATTTTAGTAGACCAAAGTTTTACTATTATTTCTTTTCCCCAAACCCTTTAAAATCTACATGGTTACATCTCTCAGAATAAAGAGAGATAACAACCTGACCCAAATCAAGTTCTGACACAGTTGTAGGAGCAATTTTGGGTAGGCCAAAGTCCTAGGGTTTTTCCTTCCCAGGAAAAAGACCCTGTAGTGGGATCACCCTTGAGTTTCTGATCTCACCTACTACTTGGCAGAGAGAATAGCCACCACTCCTGCATAGAAATTTCATATGCAGATGGACAAGCATCCAAGGTCTACCCCAGGAAACTGTTCAAATTAAGGTCCTTCTAAAGTAGATCCCTGGCAGGAAAGGAGAGCTTCTCTAAACTCTCCAGAAGCTGCAAGTCAACAGTGACTTAAGCAATTAATAGACAGCAGTGAGCAGATGTCCTCTTCAGCAACAGGCTCCACATTTATCCTGGGAAAACTGATAGGAAATTTCTCTCCCTTCAAGTAGGACAAACAGTCTTACATCAGAGGGATCACAGACAACAAGGGCTCCAAAGATTTAGATTATCACTAAACTGAAATCCTGGAAAGCAAAATGACTACACCAAAGCTCCTCTGGCTGTTCATAGTGAAGATGAAAGCAGCAAACAAAGCATGTAAATAGAAACTAAAAGCAGAAAATTAAATAAAGTAAGGAAAATGTCTGGTTCCAAGGGGCTGCTCTTGTATCTCTGGCTTGAATATATGTGATGGTACAAATACTTGCAGAATGAAGGTACACACAGGGCTTCTACTCAAAGGAAAATGGACATCAGTGCCTTCTGCTCTTCTTTGGTGGCCCTCATTTTTTCTTGACAAACCATTAATAACTGAGATTATTTGTTCAGTTGTATTGCCTCCCCATTTTCTGTTTGCAGCACAGTTGTCTTTTATGCTGTGGAAGCAGACTCACCAGGAGCTCCTGCAACCCTTCTCGTGTTTACTGTTCCTTTGCACAAAACCAGTTGTCATTTCAGTTCAAACACCACTGGCCTTTTTTCCCCTCTGGCAGGCAGCAACAAGTAAAAATTAATGCAGAATTCATCTTCTGACATAATACATAAAACTTGATCACATTTTCTGCTTCTCAGCTGAAACACATTGATCTGATTACTCTTTTGGATGAAACATAGAAGATAAGTTCCTTATATATAAAAATAAATTATTTAATGTAGATGTCCAAACACTTCTACAGTTATATTACATCTGTAGATCGATACCTTATTTTTGCAAAGCATTCGGCCACCTCTGGAGATAAAAAGCATATATGAAATTAAGCCCAAATTTATCACATTATGCCAGTTAATATGTCCATTAATAGCATTGATCTTAGTGCAGTCAGACTTCCAGGGAACTAGAGGGCAGTAAGGATAACCCAGAGAGGAAATAATCATAGGAAAAAAAGAAAGGGGAGAAGGCAGCACAAGAGGAGATCTGTCAGTGACACAAAAGCTTGTACAGGGTTTCTGGTCCTGCCTGGGGAGCCTGTGGTGAGCATCCCCTGAGGAGACACTGCCAGGGGATTTGAGGAGAGTTTCTATAAAACTCAAGCCTCCATGCAGTGCCAGATGCAGCCACCCAGGTCAGGAAGGACTGGCTATGTGTGGGGCAGAGCGATAGCAGATAGATAGCAAAAGCAAAAAGATCAGAAAGCAAAGGACTGGGCAAAATGCAAGCAGAAAATATTCACAACACTTAAGAGATTGTGCTTGGTCGGGGGCTGTGATCAAAACCCACTTCATATGAGCAATGGGACTCCTGGCTATGGGATGCTGGGGGATGTTCATAGCCCACCACTGCAGCATAAGCCTGCAGCACACCTCATGCACTTGGAAGACAAGAATCAGTCTTCAAAGAAAACTTAGTTCATAATTTTCCAACTTTTGGAATTTGAAACTTATATAATCTCCTTCTCTCCTTTTCTGTTAAAGAAAGTGTGCACAGAGGGTTGTTTTTAAACCCAGCCTGGAATGCAACAGGCTGCTGAGGCAGCAGCAAGGTCTGGAATTACAGTTTTTATATATTATTTTGTTGTTCTCCCTATATTTTTCTTACAGCAGAGAGAAGGAAAAAGGCAATTTCCAAAAGTTTATAACTCAACAATACAGCAATGAAATGTCATTTGGGAAACAGAAAAGTGGGGAAAAAAGGACATTCATAGCAAATCGCCACTGAGGGTGCTTTTTCTTGCCTCTTTACAAATGTCTGCAGAAAACACCATCAGGCTTATAAAAATAATCACAAAAATACTACAGCAGAATATGTTAAGCAATGTAGTATTATATATACCTCTCTTTTTAAGTGTTCACATAGAAATACACTTGTAGCCATGTAAATGTATGTCCTCTGAGGGCATGATAGCACACTGCGATGGGTTATGATGAGGAGCAAGAAGGGGGAGGCAAGGTGTTCCCAAATCATGCCTGTGCCAGCCCAACCACACACCACAGCATACCTTTGTCGTCAGTTTTACTGGGATTTACTTTGTAAAGTAATCCTTTGCAAGCACTTCTTCCTACGTTTAGGGAGACTTACTTTATTCTTCCACCTGTAAAACTATAACTGCTTTGTGTTTAATTAACATAAACCTCAGAAGGAAAGGAAAAAAATATAAAAACAAAGACCCAGTTTTACTCCTTGGTGTCAGGGGCTCAGCAGAGGTTCCCTTTAGCTTTGGTAACATTAGGCAATGTAAAATAAATTACTAGAATAGATTCAAATAAGTTTCTTCTCTCAAAACTCGTACCTTTGAAGCCAATTCCTATGAGCATCCCTGAGTGAAAGGAAAGGACTGTGCCTCCTGGAACACAAGGGATGTCTCCTCCTTATTGGGTCAGCAGGGCAGACTACAGTGCCCAAATGAAGCTCTTGTTGGGTGAAAACAGGAAGAAAAAGAAACGTGATGAGCATGTATTTTGAACTAACAGCTGTGAATAAAGTTGATCAAATCTTTGTCCTGTTGAAACAAACCCCAAGCTGTGAGCAGAGGGCAGATAAGGAGGGCAAGGATGCACAAGCCACCATTTTAAGATGTTATAATGACTTTGCTTGCACATAGAAAAACAAAGCAGTACCTTCATCCAGCTCATCATGGATGACCAGCCACCTGAATCTCAAATCTGTTCGAGGACTGAACACCAGGAACACAGAGCAGCTTTACCTGAACACCTTTGAAAATTTCATCACTTTTCCTCAACTAAGCCCAGACTCTCTCCCAGTGCTGAGCAGCAATCCCCCAAAAGCTGGAAGTCATGACCAGTCAGGAGCTGACTGTACTGCGTCCAGCCCCAGATCCTCACTCAGCATCCCACCCAGGTGATGTGACCCACAGTGAAAGACTGAGCCAGCTCCGTCAAAGACATTCAGATTCCCACCTTAGAAACCAGGAACACTTACAATAAATCCTTACTGAGCCTTTTTCCTGGTGCTCCCTCCAAGACTGCTAAACTATCATTAGGAAGGGATTTGAAAAGCTGAAAACAAATTCAGCATTATGGAATGCATGTTTCAAATACATCTAAACTCATTCCTGTGTCACAGAATCTGGAATGAAGTTGATGGTGATTTCACTAGACTGGTCAAGAAGTATCATTAGACACAGTGTAAAGCAGAAGAAAACATATGAAAATAAGAACATGCAGACTAGCATGACAGGCAGGGAGCTAGCTGTCCAATACTACATTTTTTCAAACTGCAATACAGAGTCTTAAAATAATTCCTACATAGGCCTTCTGTGTAAAAAGCACAGTGAAAAGTTACACTTATTTAAACAAAATTAATAAAGAAATGTTTTGCTTCTTTTTTGTCATCTTTCTACCTCTCATCATTTATCATGCAAATTAAATTGCAGTAATAGAAAATTTAAAGAAAACATAGTCTGCAGTATATTGAAACTTCTATCCAGCAAGAGATAACGTTAAATATTAGAAGGTAAGGTGTAGAAAATTAGCTGTCCATACAATAACTGAGAGACAAACTCTTCCATTTAGCCTGGAGAGATTTTTTGTTGCAAACTGACAAAATTAAAATCCAGACTATTATACCCAGTATCACACCAGAAAACTCCTTTTCCTTGCACTTTAAGATAAATTTTCATTGATCTCATTTTATGCGTGATTACATTTTTAATGAGACGTACAGTATTTCAAAGCTGATTTTAAATGCCTTCTCTCTGCTGCTTCCATTCCCCTTGCCTCCTCCCGCCAGTACACACTTACTGCTTGTTGGATTAATATTTCTGATAAATTGCTAGATCACAAAAGAGCATTACCAAGAGGAAATAAATTACTTCCATCTTTTGGGGTTCCATTGTAGAAAAGTAACCTTAAAAATGCCCACTGTCTAATTATACCACCTTGCAATTCTTTCCAAAAGCAATAATTTTGTTTCATGTAATAATTCCATTTGTTGTGGGAAACCCTGAAAAACACATAGATTAGGGTAAGAAGTCACCTTCCTTTGCTGCCAGTACTTCCCATAAGAATCAGCACTCCCTTGAAACTCAAAACTCTTTAGAAATAAAAAGTTTTATTCACAAGATCTTTGACTCTTGTGAATAAAGAACAAAGCAGGTGAACAGGGGTGAACTGGCCTATTGCCAGAGTGCAGTGATCTTGCCTTTAAAACCTTAAGCAACAATTGATTTTCAGCATGGAAATTTTGGCTTGTTCCCAGAACTTTTAAACTTTATTTTCTTCCTTTGACTATTTTTGGTAAAATCATACCCTGTAAAACAAAGGGGGGAAATTGCAGGGACAAAGCATGAAATAAAAGTCTGCCTCTAGCCTATCATTAAGTACCCAGCATTTTATTTGCCTCTGATTTGAGGGCTGCTTTGTTGTGAATAGGGCTGGTTTGTTCATGTGACAGGCAGAGGTTTGAAGGGATACATTGCCATGCCTGAGTCTTGAAGCAAAAAGAGGCCTCAGGTGTGTTGACGGATAGGGTCAACAGTCAGAAAATGAAAGTCATGGAAGACCACCTGAAAGGTATAAATTGCAGTAGGCTGGTGAGACAGTGCCTTCAAAATAGGTAAAGAAGGAGGTTTTGAAATCATATCGGCATCATACACTGAATATGCTGTTGCTATCCTGTGATACACCAAACAGCTTCTCTCTTTCCAAACCCCTTCCTGGTCCACCACCAGCCTGACAAGCCCTCCAGCTCTGCACAGGCTGACCCCTCTTGCAAACAGGGCTGTCCTCCTCCCTCCTCTCCTCTGCTATAACTCCAAGAAATTCACATCTTTTGCAAAGTGTGATGCTCCAACCGTATACTGAAATGTAAGTGAGCCTTTGCAAGCCCAACCAGTGCAAGGTAATAACTATACCTTATCTATTAAGGCAACACATCCCATAAAGCTCCGCCATCAAAACACTGATACACACACCAGCCCACTGCAAGTCACATCAGTGTGCCATTACCTGCAGAAATGTTTTGCAGTTCTGCTACCTAACCAGTTTCTCTCCTGTTCGTGTTTATGAGGGGAAAATAAATAGATGAATAAGCATGAATATTTAAGTGTCTCTTAATTGAATTTCAACTCCATTTTTCCAACCATTTTTCAGCCTTTCCAAGACTGTCTTGAATTGCTCTTCCCCTCCCGAGGGATCGCAGCTGCTCCCCTCCTTTTCTCTGCCAGCCTCAAGAGCAAGTTCACTCCTTCACCATTCACAGCATGATTAAACAGCTCCTGTCCAAGTCAAAATCTTCCAGCTCTCTACTTTATTTACTTTCTCCATTTAACAAAGTACTGATAACAATACTGTTGTAAAATTTCATTCTCCTAGCAAATGTGCACCCATTTTAGAGGGTGTCAGAGCAGACAACCACAAGCAAGTCTCTTTGGGATTGTGTCAGTGCATTGCTGAGCATAAAGTACATCCCAGCTCCAGGCTCCTGTCGGTCAGTGGTGTGGTTGCTCCTGCAAATTGGATTGACTGGATACGATCTGCTTTTGCCAAACCCCCATTGCCCTTTGCATTTCTCCTGCTGTGATTCAGCACCAAGAGCAGTTGTGCCAGGAGGGGCTGGGAACACTTTTGGCACTGGATCTGCAATGGCAGGTCAGCTGCTGAGGAGCAGGAATGGGTTAAGAGGAGGGTAACTGGAGACTGTGAGATGGGGTAGCCCTGAAGTAAAGCAGAAGTGGTGGATATGGGAAAACTGGCCAAGGATGACAGGGGAAGAGAAAAGGGATGAGATAGAGGCTGAGCTCTGAAAACCACATAAATGAAGGAGCAATAGAGGAGTATCAGCTCAAGCTGAAGCATCACAAGAGGGGATTAGGAGTTTAGACTCAGGACAGCGGAAATGAAGCCCAGTAAAATGTCCTGCAGACAGTGGAAGCAGGAAAGAATCTTAAATGCAAATCCACATTTCACAAAGGATTTATTATTATCCATCACCACTTTCAGAATTGCATGTTTCCATCACAAGTCTTGTCCCAGGGCACTAACATGACAGACGGCATGAGCCTTTCCATATGTGGGAGCACAGAGGGACTTAGAGATCTGCAAAGCAAATACTTCCCTGCTCTCCCCAAACATATGAACAGGACCTCTACATGACATGTGAAAAATTATCACTACAGAGAAAACAATATTACAGACAATATTTTGACACAGGGAACTACAGACCAATCAGCCTCACCTCTGTGCCTGGCAAAATCTTGGAGTGGATTCTCCTGGAAGGCATGCTGAGGCACATGAAAAACAACAAGGTGCTTGGTGACAGCCAGCATGGCTTCACTAAGGGGAAATCCTGCCTGACCAATCTGGTGGCCTTCTATGATGGGGCTATAGAACTGATAGGGGTAGAACAGTTGATGTCATCGACCTGGACTTGTGCAAAGCGTTCGACACTGTCCCACACAACATCCTTGTCTCTAAGTTGGAGAGACATCAATTTGATAGGTGGACCACTGGGTGGATAAAGGACTGGCTGGGTGGCCGCACGCAAAGAGTTGTGCTCAATGGCTCAGTGTCCAGCTGGAGACCAGGAACGAGTGGTGTCCCTCAGGGATCGGTGTTGGGACCGGTCTTGTTCAACATCTTTGTTGGTGACATGGACAGTGGGATTGAGTGCGCCCTCAGCAAGTTTGCCGATGACACCAAGCTGTGTGGTTCAGTTGATACACTGAAGGGAAGGAATGCCATTGACATGCTTGCGAGGTGGGCTAATGCCATCCTAATGAAGTTTAACCATGCCAAGTGCAAGTCCTACACCTGGATCGGAGCAATCCCAGGCACAAGTCCAGGTTGGGCAGAGGAGAGATTCAGAGCAATGCTGCGAAGAAAGACTTGGGGGTGTTGGTTGATGAGAATATGAACATGAGCCAGCTGCAGTGTGCGCTCGCAGCCCAGAAAGCCAACCATATCCTGGGCTGCATCCAAAGGAGCGTGACCAGCAGGTTGAGGGAGGTGATTCTGCCCGTCTACTCTGCTCTCCTGAGACCTCACTTGGAGTATTGTGTGCAGTTCTGGTGTCCTCCACATAAAAAGGACATGGAACTGTTGGAACAAGTCCAGAGGAGGGCCACAAGGATGATCAGGGGACTGAAGCACCTCCCGTATGAAGATAGCCTGAGAAAGTTGGGGCTGTTCAGCTTGCCAGAAGAGAAGGCTGCGTGGAGACCTCATAGCAGCCTTCCAGTATCTGAAGTGGGCTATAGGGATGTACTATTCATTAGGGACTGTAGTGATAGGACAAGGGGTAATGGATTCAAACTTAAACAGGGGAAGTTTAGATTGGATATAAGGAAGAAGTTCTTTATTGTAAGGGTGGTGAGGCACAGGAATGTGCTGCCCAGGGAAGTTGTGAATGCTCCATCACTGGCGGTGTTCAAGGCTGGGTTGGACAGAGCCTTGGGTGACATGGTTTAGTGGAAGGTGTCCCTGCCCCTGGCAGGGGAGTTGGAACTGGATGATCTCAAGGTCATTTCCAACCCTAACTGTTCTGTGATTCTATGACAATGGGATCCTGAGATCAGAACCAGGGTGTGAAAATAAAAGAAGTTCTAGAAAGGTAAACACTTGAAGAGAGGGAATACAGATCATGGAGCAAAATCTGACACTCAGGATGCACCCCAAGTTTGTACTAAATTGTAGCTGTGAAGGATGAACAATGTCAGGGTTTTCATTAATAAATTTTAGGTCTTTGTGGTGAAGTTAAAAACCTGTAAAACTTCCACAGCTAAACAACAGCAAAGAGCCATTGTCACAGGTCATGCAAGCACAGCTGCTATTAAATACAAAATCTGTGAGATATGATTTCCACAGATACGCTTTAAGACTCCCTGAGAATGATACAGGCGGGGAAAAGGGAGAGAAAGAAGCAGCTGAGTAAAGGAAAAATCATCCCGCACAGACTAAGCAGACTATAAATTCATAAAAAGACCAGCTAGAAGTCAGGTCATGCATGCTGTGAACCTCTAGCAAGAGAGGTGGATTCTTAAGGAAAATTCAAAACCCTGTGTGTTCATGTGGCTTCCACACATACCAAACACATCCATGTTTCTGCAAATGTGCAAGCCACAGACTATTCACATTTTCTCTGACTGCCCGCATTTCATAAATGCCTTTCTAAGCAAACCCTTGTACAAACTAAATACAATTCCCCTGCATTACCTGTGACATGTGGTCTCATACGGCATTTAAAACACTGGCCCACCTCTAATGAGGGATAATCTGCAGTGGACAGTCAGTGCATGTTAGCTGGCCACCTACAGCAAACCAGAGTAAAATATAATTTCCATCTGCTTGTTTAGAATATTGAGGGGTTTGATAAGTATTTGTATTGAGGTAATGCACTATGGGGTTAAACCCTGGATTCATCTGTTCCCATGTCTGTTTCTGACAGGGACCAGCAGTGGGTGCCTTGGGTGAGCCCAAACCCTTCCCCACACACAAGAAGCATTTCAGCATCTGCTCCACCAAAAGCTGTTTCTCCAGGCCCAGTCGTATTCAGTAGACATCCAAGTTCAGAAAGCCAACTGTATCCTGGGCTGCATCAAAAGGAGATTGACCAGCAGGTCAAGGGAGGTGATCCTGCCCATCTACTCTGCTCTCCTGAGACCTCACTTGGAGTATTGTGTGCAGTTCTTGTGTCCTCCACATAAAAAGGACATGGAACTGTTGGAACAAGTGCAGAGGAGGCCACAGGGATGATCAGGGGACTGGAGCACCTCCCGTATGAAGATAGCCTGAGAAAGTTGGGGCTGTTCAGCCTGGAGAAGAGAAGGCTGCGTGGAGAGAAGGCTGCGTGGAGACCTCTTAGCAGCCTTCCAGTATCTGAAGTGGGCTATAGGGATGCTGGGGAGGGACTCTTCATTAGGGACTGTAGTGATAGGACAAAGGGTAATGGGTTCAAACTTAAACAGGAGAAGTTTAGATTGGATATGAGGAAGAAATCCTTTACTGTAAGGGTGGTGAGGCACTGGAATGGGTTGCCCAGGGAAATTGTGAATGCCCTATCACTGGCAGTGTTCAAGGCTGGGTTGGACAGAGCCTTGGGGGGCATGGTTTAGTGTGAGGTGTTCCTGCCCATGGCAGGGGAGTTGGAACTGGATGATCTTAAAGTCCTTTCCAACCCTAACTATTCTAGAATTCTGTGGTTCTATGAAGTTTTATTCTAATCGTATGGGTATACCTTGGCCTGGGACTGGTTTCAATAGAGTATGTTTTCAAAATAATCCCAGACATTTGGCAGGGAAATTGCAAAAGCTGCTTGTATGTAACTTTTAACACACAAAAGCAATCATTAGCTTCTTTTAAATGGCTCTCCAAATGGATCCCATTCATGTGCTGGCAAGTCAGAGAGCCAGAACCGAGTCTGCATTCAGGAATGTGAATTCCTGGGCAGTACTGGGTCATAGGCTCTTACCTGAACTCCCAGTCCCAGCTCTGGCACAAATAAATAGCCCAGGCTGAGCCAAGGGCAGCCCTCAGCTGGGGGAGGCCAAAGGCAGGGATAGGGGCAATCACACAGGAACTCTTTCAATATAGGCATAACCAACTCCCACACCCTGTTATTACTGCTACTGCTTTATTAAAATGCATAAAGCAGCCAGAAGCAAAGACACCAATAAATTCTTCTGTAAAAGCAGAAATGTTTTTTTCAAATGGCTCCCTTAACACTAATAATCACAGCTCTCTTATGTGTACTTGACTCTGGTTAACCTTTTTCTGGTACTTTTTAACTTCTCCAAGTCAGGTACTAATATGGAACTAATGTGGGGTTTATTTTCCCTATAGGAATAGCAGAAAGAGCACTGCACATTATTGTAATCATGCAAGCTCCTTCCAGAAACTGCAGGACTTTAGATCAAAGTATCCGCATTATGGCACAGGAAAAGAATTTAATAACAATTGTGGGACTAAGCATTTTTTTAATGTTAAGGGGGTTTTATTGAATATTAATCCTATAAAATGCTCCTGAAAGTTGGCAGAAGGAAAACTGATGTCCCAAATAGTTACTGTGGCCTTCCACATTGTAAGGATGCAATAGCAGTGTAATCAAAATTCATCATGCCATTAGCAGAGGACAACAGGAAAGGAGACACTTTCTCCTGCATCAGGCTGCTTGAAACAATAAGAACTGTGAGAACAGAACTCATAATTGTTAACCTTAGTCAAGCACTTGAAGTTTGCATCATTTTTTGGATCACAGCTTGCCATTTCTTTCAATACAACTCATACTCAATATTTGCACTTTCAATTTCACCTTCTATTAAAGATTTGCATTATATTTCATTTCTCAAGAGAACGGCAATGCTGGGAACATTTCTCCTATGAAAATGAATGAGAAGTACACAGAGTTCCCTCCCCCCAAACACACACCTCCCCCCTGCTTCTAACTGCTGGATACTTTCCTTTTTTTGTCTTTTTTTTTTCCCTGGAGGAGGTCACTCTGGCTGCCCAGCACAACTGCAGTCATGCTCCAGCCACATTAATCCCTTCCCTGCTAAGCTGCTGGAGAAACAGGAATTCACCTGACACCAGTGGAAGGAAAGACAGAAGGAAAAATTAAGGGGGAAAAATGAATTAATAAATAATTCAGGCAAAGAATGAATACTTAAACAAAGCAGCATCAGCATTCAAGGGAACATCAGGCTGTACCAGAACAGATAAGGGCACCAACAGACAAAGGTGTAAGTTACAAAAGCAAAGCCAGTTTACCTGGCTGGAGTGCAGAGTCAAGAGCTGTCCCCAAGCATCACCTGGGCACACACCCTCAGTGCCATGGGCATGACTTGCTGCTGCCTGCCTGACCACCACGAATCCAAGAGATACTAAGTGCCAGGCATGGACACAGGAAAACCTGGCATGAGAAAACCCACCCCTGAGTCCCAAGTAAAGGATCCAAAGCATGCAAAAAGCTCCATGCTTTAACCTCCATTTCATAGAATCATAGAATCATAGAATATTTAGGGTTGGAAAGGACCTTAAGATCATCTAGTTCCAACCCCCCTACCATAGGCAGGGACACCTCCCACTATTTCAAATAACTCTTTCTCTCTTCTTCACAAGATAAACTCTGAACAGGCAGTTTCATCATGCTGCATGTGCCAAAATAAGGTTAGGAACATCAAAACTCACTCCTATAGTTGCTGAAAAGCAGGGCAGCATAGAGCCTCTGCACCCCACAGATACTCCATATCCAGTGTCTGTTTTAAGATAGATTTAGCATTAGTTTCTTGTACTGAGATGCCTCTAGTTTCTCCTTTACTGGAAAAGGAAACTCTTTCATTATGTATCTCAATGCTGTTTTATTTAGTTAACAGCCTGAAATGAAGCAAATGCAGAAACTACTTTAATCACCATCTCTATCTCATCAGTTTGGAGTTCAATGGCACTCTGTGGAGATGTTTGCCCTCCTGTTTATTATAGAGATACCCTAAACAAATGACCACGTGTAGTGCAAAAGATCAGTTTTTCCCCCACTGTCTTACACCAGGATCTGTGGTGTGCATGCTGTCATCACCCACGAGTTGCTGCAGCGATGCCTTTGAGCAGCCCTGGTTCTGCTGCATTGATGCCCAAAAGCAATTTACCTGCCACAGGCATCAAGTCCAGGCCTGAGCAAAAGCCACATTAATACATTTTGATATCTTAGTGTTTTATCAATGTAGTCTTGCAAGTTTATGAGCATTTGGCTTTATTTTACACCAGACAACTCAACATTGCCCTGGAGCAGGCTACCAGATGCGCAGTATTTACTTCTACAGCCTCATCGCTTGTGACGGGTCAAGTCAAACAGAAACTTCCTGGGGAGCCAGGACTACTCTCCCAGCACCACTGCACACAGGCTGACCACATCTGTGACTGTATGGAAGTTACTTCAGAGACAAGTTGGTGGTGCCACCCAGCATCTGGGCCTGACATGTAAAATTACGGTCTAAACATCAAGGTGGATGCTGCTGTAGAGATACAAGGCATGATGAACAAGGTAAGTGAGGATGCTGAGAGCTGCAAAGGTAGTCTTCATTCATACATACGGATTTCTCAAGATAAAAGTGTGAAGCTTGCACCTATGCAATATCAGGTGCCCTCAGCAATCTGCATATTTGGCATCTGGGAACAGTGAGAACATCAAACAGCTGTGGACATCTCAGCACCATAGAACTTTTCACAGTACTACATATTCTGCTGTCACCTAATGTTGCTTTAAAACTCCCTAGTAACTGAGTTTTCACCTGGTTTTGAGACTTGTTTAGTTTTAAAGATTTCATTATTGGATGCTTTTTTCCTACTATTGCCTAAGAATCTCTTCTGTTAAATTCAACCCCTCATGTTCGGTTTGTCAGATGGGCATCCTCCTGGATAACAGATCTTTCCATTGCTACTCACAGCTGTGGGCATTTTTGTTTGCTGATGTGGCTGCTTACTCACTGCTTAATCAAGCTGCAAAAATTTACCTCTCTTAATCTCTTCTCATGAGTCAATTCTTCCAGGTTCCCAGTTCTCTTTGTAACTTGTTCCAGCTTGTTAACAGAAAGCCAGTGACATAGTACCAGAACAGAGCATGATTTCCCAGCTGCACCTTCAGTCTGAAGGTCACTGTTATTTTCCTGCTCTTTAACATGGTGGTTTAGTGCAGGCAGTCCAAATCTATACTGTTCATTTTTCCTGTATGGCACTGCAAACTCATCTCTAATTCGCTATCTGTTGTTACCCTGAAATATCTTTTAGCATTGCTACCACTCAGGTTCTTCCCTACTGAGCATACCTGTGACAGATTAGTACTTTCACACACCGGCAGCTATATCACCTGTATTTTTCAAGGCTGAATATCATTTTTCCCCTTCCTGCTTCTAACTTCTATAAATAACCTGGTATTATACCTGTAGAAAACCCCTCACTACTCGTCATTCTCCAAAGTTAATCTGATGTTGTTTATTTCATCTCTAAAGTTATTAGAAGTTATTAAAGGAAACGCATAGAATTAATTCAGGACCAGCCACATGGTTGCAAATAACCCTCCACAAGGTTAAATATTTTGCCTTTATTGCTTTTCTTGGTATTCAGCCTTTTGTTGAGTTTTCTATTTGGTGGACAGAGCTTCTACCTGTACCACCAGAATTAACTTTTTAAACACGAGAGTCTGAGAAGACAAGTGCTGATTTACTCAAATCTGCCTCAGAGAATCTTCCACCTTCATCACAACCACTCACTTCTGTGGGTAAAAAGCTGGCAGTGCTTTTGAAGAACCCTATTACCTGCAATGCTAATGAGTCTGCAATTTCAATGTCAAGCACAGTTATCTCCTGGGTATCCTATAAAGCACAGTTACCAGCTCTCACTGACAGAAGGTGGCAGATGTCTAAATCTGGGCTGGCCAAGCTAAGGACAGCAAGAAAGAGTGTGTTTGGCATATCAGGATCAAAAGAAATTCCAGGAACAGGCTTATTATTCAGTGGAGATTGTATTATTAATAAGGATACAAAACAGACTAGTACAGACCCAAAAAACATTTTGTTAGGAAAGACATAGACAGCATTCATCAGATGAAGACAACGAACTAGTCTGAGTTTATTTCTACCCATGGGGAGTATTAAGCAATCTGATAGCTGCTGGTCTCTGGATGCCTTGTCCTACTAAGTCATGAAAGAATTGCCAGGAGAGCTCACTAACCTGTCAATATGAGCTGTGAAAAGTTAACATAGCAGGGAAATTGCAGAAAGCTGGAATACTGTGGACTGTATCCATACTCACAAAGCAAGCAAGACATGTAACTACAGGTTGCTTAACCTGACATCAATCCTCAGCAGAAAGTAATGAAAATTAATGTAGAGTTTGATCAATAAAATATTAGAGGATGGGAATAAAATCAACTCAAGTCACAAATGTTTTGTACAGAGTCTTGCTGAGCAAACATTGATTTTTTTAGGTTTCATAGTGTTTGAATTGACTGATTCTGAGTCACAGCCTTTGGGCAAACAGGGCTGCACTATGCAGCAAACACTTCCCAGGGCTTTCCCTGCACCAGTACTGCTGCAGATGACTGTCACTAGCAGAAGGGCAGAGACAGAGCCACCAGGCACCACGCAGGTTATCACATTCCCACTAGACCCTTGCTACCAGAGTAAGCTATGTCATGTTAGTTTGAGGGCAACAAGCTCCATCCTTCACTTGCGTTGATCTTCTCAAGTAGACCTTGGAGTACTGGGTCACAACACTGATAGAAATGCATGGCAAAGCATAAGAAAATTTTACTGTTATCACAGTGTTAGCACATGAGTCCATTTTATCAGTCCTTACAGTGAAAGCAAGATTATTAAGGGTAGTAGTAAAACCATCCCCACAAAGAGTATACATGGTAGAGACACTTCTTCCAGCACTTCTATCATAGCTACTGGCCTTTGGACCAGAAATGCTTCATAAGCCACAACGGCCAATTCTTGGAGAAAACAACAAAGTTGTACAGAATTTGGCCTCTATTGACTGAAAGCAGGAGATCATCTGTAAATGTTATAAGGTGTTCCCATCCTACATTATGGCCAGATTCCAAATTGCACGGAAGCTGAAATAATGGCTTTTATTACAGGTGATAGAGGCTAGCCGTTGAATAGCTTCTGCATAAGTTTCCTTACACTCACTCTAGGAGAGTGGAGCTGATGCATCCAGGGAGTTTAGTTTTTAGTTGCTCAGATAAACACAACTTAAGGCTAATTTTTATTATTTAAATAAGTTCTCCATGTGCAGATTTACAACATGTGATCAACTCAAAATTTTAATTATAGGCAGAGAATGATTAAGCTGCTTATTTAAAAGGAAAGACAGAGCTAGTCTGGTGGCCTTCTCATAGCACTCAGTAACATGACAGAGAGGCCTGGGCTGACACTTGGCTCTCCAGCAGCCTCACTTACAGGCCAGAAGATGCAGTATAATCATCTGCTGGAGGGGCTCCAATACTCTTTCGGGCCTCCAAAGCCATTATTACATGGAAAACAGTGAAAGCTGGGAGAAAGCCAAGGTCTCTGCAAACATCACTCATTGGGTGTCACCACTCGCCTTGTCCTTCCCAAAGGGCAAGAAGAGCTGGCAAGGGTTGTTTTGGGGTGTGGTTAGGGTGTTTCCTTTTTTAAGAGGCAGAGTGTTTTCTCGTGCTGCGATATCACAGCCATTGAAACCATGGGACTTTTATTGCATCCACTCAAACATCAGGGGTCTATTTTTAAATTATTTGATGTCATATACGGACTGTTTAGGGATATGCGATACAGTGTGATGTAGGAAGCCAGGTGGGATAAGTTCTCTATAAAGTTAAGTACAAAACAATGCAGGTATGGTGCTACCACACAGACAGCCACAGAGCACAATCAATGACTAATTACTGAAGTGCAAGAGTGCAATTTACAACCTCACATGAGTCCTAAAAAGGAAAGACTGGGATCCAGCTCCTGAAAGATCCGATATCAGCCCCACAGTGGAGGTGGGATCTGCCTCCACCTCCAGTCCCTGGTGAGTCCCTTGCTCTGGGGACACGTCTACAATTTCCACTGCTTCACCTATCACCACCACACCAGCCCGATGCAGTACCCAAAAACATGCACAGAAACACCAAGATAACAGGATCCAGCAATCGTGAAATTCAACTTCAAAGACATTAAAAGACATACAATTTTATTTGCCTTCTGCTTTTTAACTTTTGGGGTCCACTCAGGTAATGCTTTCAAATTTTTAATTAAAAATAAAAGCAAGGCTGCTTCTGCAGTCATTTCTCTTTGAAGTTGGACATTTAAGTATAATACCTGTTACCTGAAGATTTTACTAAGGCTATGAGTTTAGGAAAACTCTGCCCAAAACATATGTTGCAGCAGATCTGGACTCTTATTTTGGTTTGATCTAGTTTTATTTTGCCTAAAACTCTTCCCATACATTCTTTCAGCGATTTAGAAGTAATTTTGAATTCCATGTAGTTTTGGTTTTTTGGGGTTTTTTTGCATTTTAAATTTACATTTAATGCATGTTTTTCATATCATCCTGATAAATTGCCTCCTTTTGAATCCAGTAATAACTACCTCCTTGCTCAGCACCTTCTCTTTGTCACTGCAATATTTAGCAGCAGTCCAGATGTGCTGCTTAAGAAGATAGCTTCATTAACATCTGGGAGAACAGCAGAGCTGGTGGCTTTGCTTTTGGGCTCTGTGTGCCTTGACAAAGCCCCTGCAAGTCCCACAGTGCCTTCTCCAGGCAAGGCAGCGCTCGCAGTCTGTGAAAGCAAGTACAAGCCTCCAGTCTTTATGTTTCCTCTTAACCACAAAAGCATACTTACATCCTACATTACTCGGTGTAATGGGATCCATCATTAAAATACTCTCTCTACTGGAGGACTGTTATATTTCATTGCTGAAAGAACTCAAACTTTAGAAGCCTTTCCTTAATTTTCAATGAAAAGCCTTTGGTTCCAGGGTGACAGACGAGGCTCTTAAGAGCTGTTACCATCTCAGGTAATTATAAAATGATGGAAGGAAAGAAAAAGAAACAACAACAAAAAAATCACAACCAGAGAGTGAGCGCCAGATTAACACTCTGTGTTTATGCAGGACTACAAAGGTATTTCCATGGGTGCCTGTCCTGAAAGCTTGGTTATAACAGCTTCCAGTTGGAAAGAAAATTGAAGGAGGATGGAAGTAAGGAAAGAAGAAATTGCAATTAAAAACTGAAATGAATTCCAAAATAATGTATAAACTGGAACACTACAAAATACTGTCAGAAAAAAAAAAAAAAAAAGGCCTGGCTTTTGTTGCAAAACAAAACCAGCCCAGAACTGAAAGAAGAGTCAAAAACACCCTTGTGCCAGCTCAGAGCCGGCTCATGAACCCTGGAAGCTAGAGGAGGTTTGTCCTCTCCCTGGGAAGCAGGGAAATCTCAGTAAATAGGATTTTCATTTTGACACTTCATTTAATGTACTCTACACTAAGGATAATTGGGAAAAAAATCAAAGAAAGATAAAACAAGACAAACAGGGTGAGCGAAGGTCTGCAGAATGAAATTATTCCAGCAATAACAATTAGCTCTTTAATAGCTGAAATGGAGTAACATAGAAAATGCAGATAGACAGACCATATGAGAAACACACGGACTAGAAGGGCAGAGATGCATTTGTCTTGGTAAGATAGAAAGGGAAGTCGCTTCTTAGTGACAACAGCTAAACACTGAGGTGGGAATCACACGACACATGATCAAACAGGCCAAGGGCCATCAGCAACGTACAGTAGCCTTTAACCTTTGATACCCTGCCCTTAAATCTAAATTAAAACAAAATAAAACTCAAGATTACTAGCCTATAGGCCCACATAATAAATTCCTCCCAAATTTTGCCTACTGCCAGCAAAGCGTTTCTAGTGCTATGTGAGGAAAAGCTAGGAAAGTATCTGTTCTGAGTGGCTGTGCTCAGTGCCAGCACCAGGTCCATGGACACCAATGTGCTCACCCATTCCAGGGTAAGCACACCCATGGGCCAGCAAGTAACAGCGCTGCTTGGAGAGGGGTAATCATGGCAAATAAAGGGCGCTTTAATAAAACAGCAGCATAATACAGGACTCTGTCTTCTTTATTTCGTAATAGAAGCCTTTCACGATATGGAACTAATTATCACCATCTGCCGTCCCCATACTTCTATTTCCTCTCTCACAGCTCATTCTTCAAAAACTCAGTAGCTTCCTCCCTTTACATTTGTAAATGCTGTTGACTATGGATAAAATCCATGTTTACTTTGTATTCAGGGCCCATAGGAAAGCTTGTTTTAATCATCAACAGATGTTACATTCTGCTCTGCTGTGCTTGGCACACAACTTCAGAGGGAAATAAAAGAAAAATCTTTATTTTAAATTTAAATTGTAGATTGTTACAGACTAAATCAAATGCCAAATTGTTATTGGAAAAAACATGGCCACTGTAATAACTATAACTGACATTTACTTTTTACAATTATAATTTTTGTTCTGGTGCTGTTTAACACAAGATGGCTTCCACATTTTGCAAAGGATTTTTTTCCCTTTTCTCTGAAATGATTTGCAATCAAGCCACAGACATTTGTAATTTATTTTTGTTTAATACTTTCCTACGAGTTTATGAAATACTGGGATTATTGTGCTATATACAGTAGATAGTTTTTGAATACGTACTCTCCCTCTGGACTCATATTTCAATACACATTATCCCCTTGAACTCATTTATAAATACCCATTATTCCCACAGACCCCACTATAAACATGTAATATCTCTGTGGACTGTTTCAACCTTATGGTCCTTTTTATCTCTGGCTTCTTTCTTATTTATATTCATCTTTGATGTCTGAACAGGCACTCCTCCCTGTTTTGTGGCCCTGGGGATGCGGCTGTCCTCCCTTGGCGATGGAGCAGTACCCTGCAGGTACAGCCATTGCTTTCCTGTTACTCATTTTCCAGCTGCTAGGAAAACTGAGCTGGTGTCAGCAGCTGGCTCAAGCACCTGCTGCATGTGTGTTGATTGCAGCATCCTGACATTCCCTACTGATGGAATTGGATGTTTCTTTTCTAGTCACTGGTGTGAGCAATAAGAATATGAACTCCAAGGCCTCATCACCAAGCATTCATCCCACACTCTTACCAGCTGCAACTTGGCCCCAGCTACAGTTACCAAATCAGTGCTTTCTTTGAGTCATAATTTCTCATCTCAGTTTTATTTCTACACCACTGAAGAACCTACTTTGTTAAATTATTTTGATGTTTAGTATTACTCAGAAGTAAAATGTTTGAGCAGAAAAAAACCTGACAGATTAGGCATGATAGCTCTCTGTTGTAGTTGACTACCAAGCACAATTGGGAGTGCTCATAATTCCAACCTGTTTTGCCAGGCTTTGCTAGATATTTAATATTTGCAGCAGCAAACAGTATTTGTCCACTTTACTCCTCCAGTAACAAAATACACAAAACAAAAAATCACTGTGTGAGCCTCCAGAAGACCACAACATCCCAGTCTGAATAGAGCAGGGGGATGTTTTAGAAGCAAACAAAAGGTCTATAAGGGCAATACCCTGCCATTTGTAATTAAGCCTCATACATTTTTATGGGACAAAACCCAAGTACCTCAAAAGTAAGGGGCATCCCACACAGCCAGACTGAATTTCAAGTGGAGTGCTGCCTTAAATACCTAGTATTAAGAAGAAAGACATTTCCCAATTACTTCAGCATCCTCCACTGAACTTCCTTTGGTTTCTATAAGCCTCCAATGCCCATAATATTGTACCCAAAGCTTTCATTAAATCAACAAGAGAGGGAGAGCCTTGCCTTTTGTGCAGTCTCTCAACTTGCCAAGCAATGAAAAAATATTATTATCATCCTCACGCTGCCTCAAACCTGCATGTGTACCGGAAAGCTTCCCAGAGTGCCTACAGGGAAACAGAGGGTATGTGTTCCCACCATCACTTCTCTCTCGAGTTTGAAATCACATTCACATAAGAATGCAGAAGCATAACGGTATTGACAAGGTGTTATAATTTTAAATAGTTCATTGTTTTACACCAAAAGGCAGTTCAAACACAAGCTTCCTGTATCTGTGACTTTATGCATCAGAGCAACAAGGAGTTTTCAGAGCAAGTCAAGATGGGAGCAGAGCCAAGCTGCGCTGTGCCTGGATCAATACAGTGGACACCACTGTAGGCTGTAGAAGATGCAGATTGGGGAGGTTGTATAAAAGACAATACATTCATAAAAATGCAACAATGCACACACAATTCCTTCCAGTCAGATGTTGCACATATTTGTGCAAATAATAACCAGAAACAACTTGAAAAATTCATCTTAAGGAAATTCTGAGATCTAAAAAAGAAATCTCAGGAGGAAATAAATCATTAATTTTTTTTAAATTGCAAACTGCAGCACAATGCAAACCAGCTTGGAAAGCAGCAGCCTTCTAATTTACATAAGTAGTGAATACTGTTATGACTTAAGAGCTCATTAAGAAAAAAAAAACTTTGCAAACCATGAATCTCAAAAGAAAGTCAGAGAAACTGTCATCTGCAATTTCCAGTGTGTGAATAAATCTAAAAAGATGTCAATGGATAGAGTTCTTAACCGAGAGCCAAACAAACAGGCATCCCCTGGCCTCCTGACCCTGACATCAACAACGCAATAAAACTCTTCCCATTTCAGGACAAAACCATTTGGTACCAGTACATGGAATAATACCTGCTTCTTAAAACATGGAAACATATATAACAAATGCCTCTTGAAGTCCCAGAAGAAACAGAGACTCGCACTGTGAAGTATTCCCCCAGGAATACTGTAAATCATACCAAAATTTTACTTGTCCTGGAACAGGTTTGAAAATCTGTTTGTGGTTTCTTGTACATTTTTTAAATGTATCTGGTCAGTTCACAAATGAAAGAGTCCTTCAAATTCCAATATAAAAACTTCTGTACATGTTATTTGAAATAGCCTTTACTTGCAGAAATATTTGCTCTGAAAACTCAATTATGTTTATAAAGTTTTTTAATTTTTATTATTTTTATCACATTCAATTGATCTGTAAATTAAAGCATCATTGCTTCATTCACATCATTCCTTCCCTTCAGATTTGACTGGGCTGTACTGCAAAGGCAGTGCTAGAGCGGCCTTTGGTTATTTTCTGCTCTAGCAGAACTCCAGCACTGCCAGCATGAAATCTTCGGGCAGCTGAAATCACCACAAGCTTCTCCTGTTCACTGTAGTCAGCCTGGGCTCACCTTGGCACCAGTGAGGACTAGGCTGAGGCTGAAACAAGTTGCTGAACAACAGCACTGGAGGGAGGCTGGAAATGAGGAGGCAAAGGATCAGGAAGAGGGATGTGTTCAGCACAGCACCAGTGAGGCCATGTTAATTTGACATTGCATTTAACAAACACAAACACCGTTCCACATTAGTTTTTAATTCAACTATTTAAACCAATGTGTTCCTATTGGAGGGCTTCTGCATATTGAACATGGATGTATTTGGCAGGCTGCAAACAAGCAAAACCTGGGTTCTTATCTGCACCAGGTCATCGTTTGGGCAAAAGAAAATAAATGGAGTATGAAAAGAAAAATACCTGAATAATACACAAACAGCTAGATCCTCTGTCACAAAAAGACAAACTGCCCCATGTAACTAAATGCATGTGCTTTAATGTAATCATGTGCAAAAGGAAAGGAACTGGAAAGTAAATAGGAAAATCTGAGAGAGGAGAGGAAATAAATAAAAGCAAAGCAAAGACAGCATCTGAGTAAGTTGTTTTCAGAAAACTCCAACATATACAATAAATGCCACTGCAATTTTTTTTTAGGTATTAAAGAGAATTAGGAGACTTTGTCAGTTTTCAGATTTAACAGAGAAATATATTATCACAACATTTGCAGATGTAAGGAGGGCAGCATGGTGCGAAGGCTAAAGTATGCCACAG
The DNA here is from genome assembly GCA_017639245.1 of Myiopsitta monachus. Classification (NCBI taxonomy): domain Eukaryota; kingdom Metazoa; phylum Chordata; class Aves; order Psittaciformes; family Psittacidae; genus Myiopsitta; species Myiopsitta monachus. The sequence continues at coordinate 103,320,532 of CM029941.1, read as the reverse complement.
CAAGCCCAGAGGCGTGCACTGGGGACTGCCCCACCGCCAAGGCCAAGCCCAAAGCCCCTCACCACAACATTTTCTACCGCAACATCTTCTACCGGTCCCCCACTGTTTCTCTCCTGACCTTGGGATCTGCACAGTTGGATTACATCCAGCAACACACACAGAATAACCCAAGTCCTGCATATCTGGCAACACAGAGAACCACAGTGGCAAGCCTTGGCTGATCCCTTTATCACCAGTCACCTGTGAAAACAGCCATCTCCCATTTCAACCGAAGTGAACCATCTCATCATCACATTGGCCAAGATGGGAATTGCCATGGAGATCCCAAAGCATCTCATAAAGCAAAGGTACTTTGCCAAGACCTTCCCATGGAAAGAATGGTAAAGATAAAAAGCTGTGACTCATTTCCTCTCATGAAGAAGGGAATTTAGGTTGACTGGCTTCACCACCCTGATGGCGATTTGCACCCTGCTTTCTAAGGATGTGAAAACATATCGTGTACCGATTTCTCAGCAAATGAATCTTGTTTACAGGACCAGACTGATGGAGATCTTGTTTGGAAGAAACAAAAGCTCTACTGTGTTTGTCATCATTACAGAACTCTGGGCACAATCTGTAATCACTTTCTGATAAAAATAAATAGATGAGGTGTTATCCTGTATAAAAATCTCTGCTCATGCAGATGGTCACCCACATTTAATTTCCTTGACTACCATCCATCCATCAATTCCTCTGCACTTGAACTGTAAAGTCAATTTGGGAAGCTATTCCAAGATAACCTTCAAAGTAATTTCCAAAAGGTACGCCTCTGATTGAAGATGACAGTCTAGCCACTCTTTGGTGTTATGTCTTTATGCTCATAATTCATTGTATTCACTCTGTATTGCATCATATTTTGTAAGAGGAGTATTTTTTTAACAGTACGTGTTAGTGTGCAGCTTATTAAAATGAAAAACCTTTATCTCCTTTGTCATTTCTCTCAGTTCCTTGAAGTTTATCCCATCATTGCTCTCTATCATTAAACTAATATGATGTACATACATAGGTATGGTAAGCACCAAATAATAAAACAGACAACACTAATGTTGTCACATTCATCAAAGGCAACAAAATTAAAATTGGGATTGTCACTCCAGCCTTGCATAACAGCGTGCTTAACATGGGTGCCACAGTCACATAAAGCACAGGAGATTCAAGAAAGAACAGACAGGAATACACAAAAAGGTAGAAGCATCAAGTATTTTTTTTCTGATAGCTTGGTGCATTTTCATTTATTTTCTATAATTTGGATCACCACTGGAGAAATCCTACATTCAGATAATTCACAGTGATGGAATAAAATATCATTTCAAAACCACTGGATGGTAGGACTGCTGAATTATTCAAGAAACAGGAAAATATTAGAGGTTGGAGGTCGTGTTTATTCAGAAACAAAAGTGCCTTGTTAATTCATAGACTCTAGATAATGTGATGATTTGATCTGACACTTTGCATAATATAGGCCACCAGAATTTTCTGTATTCCTCCCAGTTTAAAGCTCAATAGTTGCACTTGAACTGCAGGTTTTAGAAAATCATCCAACCTTGATTTTAAAATGTCCACCATAATGGCCATTAAGATGTTCCAGTGATTAATCACCTTGCCTGATTAACGTGTACATTATTTCTAGTCAAATTTTTTGCTTACCTTGAATTCAATTCACAAAATCTCATTATACTTTTTTCCTGCTACTTTTAAGAGCTTTCTATCCGCAAATTCTTTTTGCCTGTGTAGGCACTTACTGACCACGTTTAAGTCACGTCTTATGTGCCTTTTTGATAACATGAGGCTTGATTCTTTTTTTCATCTGTCACCATAGAAGTTTTCCACTTATTTAGTCACCTTCATGGATTCTCGCTGTTTCAGTGCCCTTCTGCAAGTGCCAGGACAAGAAATAAACAATATTCCAGAAGCATTTGCAGTGGCAAAGAGTGATCATACAACTGTAATCCTACGCAGCATCCTTCAGGTCCTGTGTGAAAGGGCTGCACCAGTAGATTTCTCTGTAGTCATGCTAAAAGTGACAGATAACTCAAAGAGAAAACAGTCTCCACAACAGACACAGATCAAAATGTCTCAAAGCAACAGTCACACAATTCAACTTTTTTATGGTGGATAAAAATGACCTTATGTGGAAGCATATTTCTGTTAATTCACAGATCACTAACATGACACGTGATAATACTTTTCAAAACAAGTGGTATTTCTCAAGCTGGAAAGGAGGATACTTGAACAATGTCAAATGAAAAGTTGAGTAATAGCTTATCTGGAACTTGTCTCATTCTCTCTTTGCATATGCAGGCAGAGAGCAGTACCTGGTAGAAAAACAGAAAACATTGCCGATAGGGGACACTGGGCATCTTTCACACGTTCAAGTGCTGTTACTCATTGCACAACACAGTAATATGTGAGTCTGCAGAGACAATCCAACTCCAGTTTTGCACAAGAGGCGCTTCATGGAGGGCAGGCAAGCACGCAAGGCCTTCCCACTCATCATATCTACAAGCATCCTTAGAAAAAAACTGGTACTTCTCAGCATCCCCATGCCATGTAATCAGCCTGCAGGTGACCACGAACCAAGCACTGCTGGCAGCTGCCTCCAGCAATGTGCAGTGAACAGGGCCACCCCTCCATGACCACAGATAGGCATGACAATGTAAGACAGATCCCAGGAAAAAAGTGTGAGATGACATCTGCTGCAGGCATCGCACAAATGTATCCAGGAGTAAGGGGAAATACAGTCAAGAACTCTTGAAAGAAAAAATTTATTCTTAGCCAGGGCTGTCCACCTTGATAAGTGGTGTTCAGATTATACTGTAGCAGTTTACCAATGGGCCAGAGAGCAGATAGGCTTTTTTATGATAGATGGTGGTGACACAGAGCTGGTGACCACTCACTGTGCATTCCTGCCCCAAGCTGTGACCTTACCCCATTTGATGTTTCAGTACAATGTAATTTTCCAGAACATTAAAACCATCAAGACCACAAAACCATTACAAGTTATAATCTACATTTAAAATATTTGAGTTGCTCCAATTGGATCCAAGCAAATTAAAGATGTAATTAATTTATCTCCTGCATAACCTTATGCCTTGATGAGACCTTTATGCTTTATATTTGAAGCAAAGGAAGAAACAAAAATAAGAGTCATAACAACAAGAAGGAAAATGGTAAACATCTCAGCAACTTTCACTGCAAAAAAGGCATCTTTTGTCTGCTGCTGGGATTACGTGCTTTGCTGTGTCAGGCTTTATGAATTTTTAATATTTTTTTTAATAGAGAAAAATGGCTTCCTTTAAATAACATACAAATAGCAGGAGCAAGTCACAGGTTTCACGTTGGATGTTGTATCATCTGCATTTGCACAGGCTAGGCCAGGGTGACCAGATCAGACCCATAGCTCGTAGCTGTTTCTCTTAGCTGCAATGAAGAGTTGCTTCTGCAGCTGTGAGGAGCCCACCGCAAACCCACAGAGGCACTTCCTTGCACAGAAATAGAAAGAAGAGCTTGTGTCACTCTTCCAAGTCCTCCGATGCTGAGGACCCTCCTTCAAACACACAAGTACTAAAACAGCACAGAGATCCCATGACAGTAGGCAGCTGTAAACATGCACATGGATAATGTCTTATGAATCTACAGTAACCAAGCAGCTGCTTTTTTGCCCCACATGTACAGTGTCCATGTATGTGCACATTGTCCAAGGCTGCAGGCAGCATCCCATAGCCCCAGCTGCTCACCAACTGACCATTGTCAAAGTTTTATTTCTGCAAGTCCCATCAGTGGCATCAATAGCACACGAAGGCATTGAAGGAGCTGCGGAGGCTCCTCAGATTAGCTACAGAAGCTATCAAAATACAAAAACTTTTCAGCAATTATTTTCAATTTTTCAAGAGAGCTACATGCTTTGAAAGTTCATTTCAAAAAAGGCAGTATCTTATTTATATAGACAACTTTGAAATGTATTCTCTTTAAAAATTATGCATTTCTTCACATCTTAATTAATGCCAAAACTTTATTTTCTTTCTCAGTAGTGTATTAGAAAGCTGCTATCAATGTAATTTAATTTCTGTAAGGAGCAGCATTTGTTTTCTGTTTTTAAAAATATAGGTGGTTCTAAAATCCTGGCCTGTCAACATTGCTTAAAACATTCCCATTCCATGCTTCTATGTAATAAATTAAATCAGTGTTTTAATTTTGCCCATGCTTTGTTGTTCCTGGCAGTACAAAAAGATCTTCTGTGAATGCACATCCCAAAAAATCCTACCAAGTGATTAATTACTAGTCTGGAAGATATAAATATGTTTTTCAGTAAAGGCAGTATGGACTGCTAGAAGCTTTGGCCTTATATATCTCCGTAAGTTTCTTTCACCCAGCAGACATCATCTTAATTCAAACAAGATTCCAGTTTCAATATATACTGGCAGTACAAAACCCATTCGCTGCCTGTTCACCCTATTTAATTAATACAAGGTATATATATTCATTTAAAACAGAAGATGAGCTATGTTTATTCATATTTTAGGTTTTTCCAAGTTTTTCTCATCCATAAATAAGCCATCCAACACAGGATGCTTAGTCCCGCATGTTCTGGACAACACAGCTCCTCCAGAACAGTGTTTTTATTAGCGTGTGAGTAAAGAATAGCCAAGCAGTCTGCCCTAACTCCATATATAACTTGCCTTCCTGTGACTCCATGCTGTCACAGCTGGTGGCTATGCTCTCTCCTTAAACCCTTCTGCTGCTGCAAATTAATTCTGGGAGAACCCAGTGATATTTGCAGTCTGTTCCCAGCTTCTCATACAATAAACATACAAAGAGAATAAATATTTTTCCCTTCTACTGGAGAGCCATCAGAACGCAAATCTTCAAGCTGTTTCACCTGCACTTCTGGAGCAAGTCAGTGCCAGCCCAACCAAGCAGTGGGGTTCAGCTGGAGTTCCAGCAGAAGCTTCCGTCACTTCAGGGGAAACTTCTCCCAGAGTGGTGAGAAGCAACAGGCAGGAGATAATTCAGTAGAAGAAAAACTATCAAAAACAGCAGCAAGTTGAAAGGGCCTGGAACTAGCAATGTGGAATTGAACTTCAGAGTCAGGTCACCAAAGCAAACCTGAGTGGAAATTACTGCGCAATGGCCTGAAAACAGGGATTGATGGATCATAATCTAGCTCCTTATCATGAGGAACACAATTTATTTCACTAGAAGCAAAAACATAACAAACAAAGACTACCTCCATCCTTAATCTTCCAAAAGGTCTGCCCATAGTCAGGGAAGAGGCTGAGATACGAAGGAGAAACCTGTGCCTGTTTTGGGGACACATGACTAGAGTTTTGCAATTCTCCAAAATTCACTGAAATCAGTGGTGCCATTGTGATTGCTTATTAACAGTACACATCCTCCAGCTGACATTTTTCATCTGGGCCTTGGGAAAACTACAAATCAAACATACATAAGAAGGTTGCCAGCTTCAACAGAGGAAAGGTCTTTAAAAAAAAAAAAAGAAAGAAACTAAACCTTTGATAAAATAATTGCTTCTACTGTTATTTTTTCTCTATTGCTTCAAAAACAATTTCTCTTTTTTTCTTGTTCATCTATCTGGCATCCTGCTGTTGCATAGATGAAAGGTCCAGTTTCTCTAAAATTTCATGCAGGGCTCTTTAGAACATCTCAGTTTTAAACACCCATGGCAAAGACAACAAAATGTTACAGTAAATGGAAAGCAGATGAAAAACCCTGTTTATATACTTTATAACAGTAGTGAAGGTGACAGAAGATAAATTTTCACACCCAAGCACAGTGGCAATAACTGTTCTTAAAATCACGGAACTGCATAGCTTATATTCACCAAAGTATTGACCACAACTTGGCATCCCAAAAGCTACCTGTAACTTTTCAAACCTAGGTCCCCTACAGTTATATTACCTGGCAATAAAGGCTTTCTTCTCCTCCTGCCCTCAAAGTAGAGGTTCCTCTACCATTGCACTAACCTGATCTCAATGAGAGACACATACTTTGTGGCCACCTTAAGGGGTGTAAAGTAATGACCTTGGTGAATTAAAAGCATGAATTGTGCAAGATGAGGATTCCAGCACAGGTGTTGACATGGACCTACCATGTAGGTGTTGACACATCCTACAATCTACCACCCCACAGGCCCTTCTTGCTCTTTGCATCACCCACGTGCTTCCAAGCACACTGGCAGAGGAGCCTATAGGGATGAACACACAGAGGCACAGGCACTCTGGATTTAGACGTGGACCACTATGAAGCAGCTGTTTCCAAACTTTCCAAAAAGAGTCTCATTTCTTTTTTCTGGAAATGCAGCATATTCCTATAAGGAAGGTGAGTAGATTTCACTAATATTCCCTTCAACTAATTTTGCCACTCACAAATAGCATGCTTTTACCAAATTCAGGACAACAGGGTCTCACAACCTATTTCAAATTTCTTCAGCTGGTGAGCCAGCGTGGTAATCACTGTCTCTGAGGCAGCAACATTTAAATCCATCACGTTTGCATGGGTTTGTAGTACCTTTTGGCATCTAATAAGTCTAAGGTATTTTGCCACAACAGTCCCTGAATTTAAACCGAAAGCCACAACATCTGTTTCCTATACCTCTGTGATTGATGCTCTTATTTACAGTGTTCACAACTCTTAGCACTCTTGAGGATGTATTTTTCAGCTCACTGGGGATATGAAGTAAAAGTATCACATCTGCGGTGCTGGGGCACCTAGGGAGGAATGGGAAGACCCTCTGCCTGTAAAGAGTGGAGACATTTAATTGAAAAATAAAAATTACAAATTCAGAGGGACCACTTGCCAAACCTTGAGACATCTCAGGAAGGACTGAAATCTGTAGGCTACTCTTCAGAGAACCATCCTGTTACTAATATATTCACACTCCAGATATAATAATGAGGACTTCAGTGGAAAATTAGAATGTGGGTAAAATACTGGAGGTATTTGTGCAAGATCAATAAGAATAGTCTAGCATTTCTGAGTATAAAAAACATTGAGCCTATTGCATCAGGAGTGCAAAGCAGTGAAGACTGTGACAAGAAAGGAACCTGCAAGCCTAACACAAACAAGCCTCAGGTGAATGAGCAGCACAAGACCGAGAACGCCCCTTCTGAAATAGCACAAGCATTCCTAAACACGGGGGATTTTTGAACTGCTGGCTGTATTTGTTATAATATACTAAATACAGATGCAACAAAGATGGATGACAGGATCTTCCCCTTTAGGAATAGGGTAGTTTTAGCTGCATAAACTCATTACAAGTGGAGTTATGTTTTGTACCCTAAAAATGAAAAGAACAAACAACTGTATCAAAGTGGAGAGCCTGAAGGTTTCTCAGCATCCTGAAACAGAAAATGTCACCCTGCAGGAGTCGCATTAATCAAAATACTCTGCTAGGTAATCCAAGTGGATAACAAGGGCTAACCACGCAGGGAGCTCAGGTATGGGATAGCACAAAGTAAAGGATGATTCAACCAGAAAACATCTCTGCCATAGCCTAGAGGTCAAGTTTGGAGAGTACTGCATAATATCACCCACATCAAGAAAACTTATCCTGTATCTGAATGATCAATGTGTTCATCCTGGATAACTTCATGCCAAGGCAGTTGCAAGGAGGCAAATCAGAATCATCTGATGTTCAGCAGAGCAGCCTTGCAAATAAATGATGGTATCAGAAAGTGACGCAGAATCGTGGAGTCTGTGTCAATGGACACAAAAAGTGACAAGTGAGTCATGGACTCAAGAAATGGGCTTGCTCTGGCAGTATCTCTTTGTCATATAGTTCTAGTAAGACAAAAAGACCCTAATTGCATCAGCCACAACAGAGGAAACTATCAGCTCTTTCAGTCAAGACTGAGCTCATGCATCCGGAACAAAACAACCCCACGTGATTTTTTGTAGCCAATTTTGTGATATTATCAACACGAATATGAAGCACAGAAACTTTCACAGAAACCAAATAACTAAGGAGGTGCAAAAGCCCCAGTCGAGAGTGAGTCCATCCCAAGCCCAGCAATAGCACAACAGCCAGCCAAAGTGTCAACAACACCATAACAAGGTTCATGTCTAACTCTGAAAACAAGAAACCAAGCACAGGTAATCCAAGTGGTAAGAGCAAAGTGGCTGCCTCCCTGCACCACCTCACTGAGCTCTGCCATAAAGGACAGAGCAAGGTAAAAGGAACAAAAAAGTGTTCACATGGATGTTGCACATATGGTGTATTGTTTAGAATATTTTAGTCTATATTGTCCATCTTGCCACCACTTTGTACAGATAGGTATTGCCTGGGGCACACGAAGTAAAATAACCCAGAGGAGTTGCCATGCTATGGTCTTTTGGAATGGGAAAGGTATGGGAGTGAGGAGCTCCTTCAATCAGCACCACACTGGGAAGCAGCCACATCACGGGCCTGAGGCTCAGCTCAGGGCCCTGGTGAACCTAGCACAGGCAATGGGAAGTGAAAAATCTGGCTTAGCTCCAGCTGCACACATGCCAGGTCCTGGAGCCAGTGAGTCCATATGCAACACTGCTGCCTTTTAATTAAATGTATATCACAGAAAAACTTCCAACTTAGAACTGCTCCGGTACTCATCCACAGGTACTCCAGCTTGAAATATCCATATATTTAAAACTACTGCACCTGTTTTCTACAAAATTGGCTTCTACTTCCTTCCTTCTTCAACAGTAATCACATTACCTACTGAATTTGAAATACCAGGTTTAATGATTTGGGGTTTTTTGGCTATGCACAAAGGGGGAATTTAAAAGGGGCATTATTTTCACACCAAGATCCAGAAATCCAACAGACTCTGAATTATTTAAAGAAATATTTTAACAGATACCAGGCAAGAAAAATTTCAGCTTTAAAGAACTAAAGCAAGCTATCAGTTACTGGAACACTGAAAGGCACTAAACCAATAATGGCTGTGTATCAACTCCCAAAAGACTATTCATATATTAAAACAAGAAATACTGCACTTTCTTGGAAAGGCACATTGCTGTAACACACATGGGCTTCAGAAACATAGAAGATGTCTTTAGGTGTGATTTTGTAGAAGGAATTAACTAAGGATCAGCTTCAATTTGAATCCTTATTTTGTTTGTGTTACACTGTGCTTTTGGTGCAGCTGTGTCTGAACAATTCATACTCTTGAGTTTGAATCAAACCCTAGGACTGAGGGAAAGGTTGGTCAGCCCTGGGCCAGCTTCCCCCTGCTGCCATGGTCACCCTGCCACCCCCTAGCAAACCCTTACAAGAGCCAATGTCCCAGGGGGTGACAAGATCAGTTTGCGTCACAGGATTTAACACACACAAGTCCTGCAGAATCACTTTCTGGTGCCTCAGCCCCAGCTGGGGTGGACACACTTCACTTTGGGCATTTAAGGGTGAAAATAACATGGGTGACTTTGCACCATAATCAGATCATTGCCGTATTTCCACCCAAATGGCTCCTGTAGACCCATAACGGAAGGTGCAAGTAAAAGGAAATCTCTGTAACTCATTCCAGGCCTAAATCAAACCAGAGGGATAAACTGTTTTCTTCGAAAGTCACATATATGGTACGTAATGTGCTATCATACCAAGTCTTACTACAAAATGAAAAACTTGGTTCTGTTTTCTATGAGTAGCAAAGTAGTAACTTGGGATTATCCTTTTAGCTTTTTCATGCATCACAGACTCAATAGGTTAGTCTTGTTTTTTAATACGTTATCATTAAGCAGACATGGCACAGCCAGAGGCAGAAAGCTGTTAGCAGAAAAGGCAAAGATCCAAACTCAGTGCATCCCAGTCCACAGGACTCTCACCTACTCAGCTGGATGTTAACTGACTTTGACTGCCAAGGAGACACCCCAGGCAGGTGATTCAGGAGAAACACACTCTTGCTGCTGATACAGGCATGATGTGGAGAGGCCAGATTTCCCTGTGAGAACCACTGACCACCTAGTGTTCTGCAGCTGTGGGTGCACTTGTGCCCACCAGCCACACAGCCTCAAGTGTCTGAGTCTCAGATTATGCCAGTGCCCGTACCGTGCCGGCCATGCTGTGCAACCCTGTGTTGATTTCACACCCTCTCCTACATATCACTCCTGGGGAGTGTATCTGATTTTTAACAGAATCTAAATATTTCACACAGTAATAACACAAAATTTTGTCAACTTTATTTTGCCTCATTAGTGGGTCATAGAAATCACAAGCTAATGTTGTTAAGATTTCCCAAAGATCAAGCATTTACTGATCAGAGTTTGATACGGAAGAGGTAGAAATATTGCTTCAACTGTAATTAAGTTTTATTTCCCCAAAAATCACATTTTCTCCTGCATTAGAATTTACTCACAATTACAATTTTAGATGAAATGCAATCTGAGTTAAATGAAGCCTGTTTACATATAATGCTTAGGTTTGTAAGTAACCAGAAGCATTCATAAAAGTCATTGTGTGAAGACAGACCCATCCCAAGTAACTCACATGCCTGCTAATGATGTTCACATCACCACAACACTCACTACAAGCCCTCAGCACCAGGGTGACTGAGCACATGAGTGGTGCCAACCCAAGGGCCATCTGGTACCACCCATGATATAGTAAAACTGTTTGCTGCTGGAAACATCTGTTGGCATTTAGTTGTGTTTTTATGAAAAATAAGTACCTCAATGCCTGGAAGTGCATCTGTAGAAAATCTGTAGAAAACTTGCTTCTGCGTAAAAAGGACTCTTGTCTACCAGAATTCACCGTATAAAATTGTTCTTCAGCATTACTATGAGCTAGATTTTAGTCTTACAAGATAAAACTATAATAATACCAAACACAACCCTCAACTATCTGAAGTTATGAAAAATGAAATTACAAAAAATTGAGTACGAAATCAGTACAAAAACTGTGAAAGCCTGGGCCAGAACCTCATTTGCTGTAAAGCTGGCGCAATCCTTCTGCTTGTATGGGACCTGCAACCACAGCTGCTGCCTCTATCCTTCCACACCCACAGTTTTCGCATGTGCATCCAAGACCCCTCACACAGGTGATGGATGGATCACCAGTTCTCACATCTCCCAGAGTTAGCACATGAGTTGAGATAACCTTTAAACACTTGAATTGGGAAAAATACGGAAACAAAGCAGGCATTTCTTTTCCCCACTTCAGTGCAGCCAGGTGCCAGCAGTGTCCCAGCCAGATGCCTGAAGCAAGTTGTACCCAGCCCTAGAAGCCACTTGTTCTCAGGGCTGGGGTGGGCCTGCATTTGCAGCTCACCATTCCCTGGGCAGAGGGAGGCCATCCCCAGCCTCAGTACATTGTATCTCTTGCTGGCTCTGGAAGGGACATAGTACAATTAATACCTATTAGAATACCATCGCTCCCATTTGGCAACCTTGAACTGTTCAGTGGTTACACAGTACCCAGCCAGACTGCGGCATTAAGGACTAGGCGGATGAAACTTCCAGCTTTGCAGTCAAGAAAGCTACAGAAATAATTGACATGCTTTCTCAAGCGTATCTTAAATTATCTGTGCATAATCCTATATAAAACACATGACAACGCACTGCTGAGGGGAGCTTTTATTGCCACCTTTCAAAACCAGTTGAATGGACAAGGCTTTCCCATATGCCATGGATGGGTGCATCCCACCATCTTTGGTCAAGCCCTGCACCTAACTCCTGCCTGTGCCCACCAGCTGGTCCACGTCCCCCACAGCACAAGGCTGGCAACATAGCAAGGCAGCGACCAAACCCATCTGGGTGCAGTGAGGGAAGCACTCTCATCAGGCATGCTGTGCAATTAGCTTGAGTCTGTTGAAAACACATTATTAGCTTTGCCTTTCTACATTTGCGTTTCCCCAAAAGTCTTGACTCCCTGCTTTGCTGGTCAAATGCTAAAATTCAGCTCTCCTTCCAAGTATCTCCTAATATTGTAATCTAAAAATAACTTGAGCCATGTTTATTTTTTAAGAACTCATACCCTCCTAAAAAAAAATGTTTAAAAGGAAAGAACTTTAAATGTTAATACAGAGTAAATAATTGCTGTTGCTTTTGTTGTAGATACATCACTTTTAATCTAAATTTTAAAAATAAAATAAAAAGATCAAAAGTAATATTAATCATGCTGGCTAGGGAGCAAAAGGACATTCCCAGACATTAACTACTTTCAAATATGAAAAAACATATTAAATATCTCTCTTAAAGCAAAATGTTTTCCTCATGTTTCCTCTGGGGGAAAGCTGGGTGCATTCCTCACCAGGCTTGGCTTGGGCATCGTCTGCTTAGCTTGACTTGGGCAGCACCAGCACAACCCGGCTCATAAACCTTCCCACATTAAACCTTAGGAATACTCCTTACCACTAGCACAGGCACCCAGCAGGCTCCAGCACTGTGACATCCCTGTCTGGGGCAGGGCAGGGCAGGGTGACAATGCTCCAGCGGCGCAGCCATACAAGGTACCCACACTACCTCAAATCCCACTGCCCATCACCAGCCCTGCACCAACTGACCATGGTAGCAGAGCCTGGTTTACACATGAATGCACTGGGAGTTGTCCTGTTTCTGCAAATACCTTTATCCCAAACTTTTATAAGAAAGCACACACATGGAAACTCCTCCCGCCCCATGCAGCTGTCGCCACGGCACACATGGATCAAACACCACAGACAGATTTTGCTGTTATTTAATCATGACCTGTGAGCTCTGTTGCCATAGGATCAGAGGCAGAAGGGGGAGAAATGTGTTCCAGCAGCATAAGGAAATGCAATTAGGGTTAGGCCCATATAAGATCTAGTAAAGCCGTTTTCCCTTCAGTAATGTCCATGCGGGCTGGTGCAGAAGCCCAATGCTCCCTTAGTAATTTTCACTTCCCCCACACACACATAAAGAGTGGAAAAACATACGAGTCAGTGGGAAGGTGCTGCCGCAGGCACACAACTTAGAGCAGCAAAGCAGCAGTAAATCCACAATTTGAATTTGTTACTGGACTAAAAGAAGCAGGAAAATGATACTCAGTGCTGTGCATTGGTCATAAAGGCCATCAAAAGAATCACTTCTCCCAGAGTGTTTTTTCCCCCTTTTCCCTCCCCAAAGTTTTTTTAATGATTTAAGGATACATCAAGAATATACAGACACTTTCTCTCCTTAATGTGAACTGGGGAATCACACTGCCAGTCCAGCCACCAACACCTGACAGTGGGGCACACCAGGTACCAGCGCAGGGATGTCCTATGGGTGATGCAACCAGCAGCTTCACCCGAGGGTCCTGCACCCTGCCACCGCTCCAAGCAGTGCTCAATACCCCAATGCCCATTTTCCCTAATGCCCCCTCATACTGTTCTTTACAAGTAGACATGAGTTAAACCCATGAGGTTTGTGACCTGCAGCCTCCCTTCAGCACAGCTGCAACACGCTGCACCTCTGCAGCAAGGCTGCTTGCGCCCCCACTATTGAAAGACAGAGCTCTAGCTAAAAAGAGTGGAGCAAATTTGTTTTCCTGACAATAAAGTCTTCTCACTGCCCATCAGTAACTCCTTCTCCCCTTCATTTACACCAGGACAGACCTGCAGCCACAGAAAGGCTGCCAAGCAACAGCCAAATCTACTGCTGGATTTGGTTTATGTTTTTATTTTTAACTGAAGCCAGTAACCCTAATTATTTTTAAAGCATGTGAATTCTGGTCACATGAATTAGTCTTCTGTCAAAGTAATTTTCCTGAAAAAGCTGTTTTTCTGGAATAAGCTTCTCATCGCTAATCCACCAGAGCTGTAGCAATGGCCTTCCCAGAACGAATGAATACGGGTTTTCTCTCAGATGGGCAAGGAAGAATTTTATTAGGCTAAAATGTTCATGTATGATTAGAACAACAGAAAGAATAGTTTATTTGTGAAAGAACTGACATAAAAATAATACCTAAGTCCTCAGCGGATAAATGCCTTTTAGCAAGGAGCATTACAATAAAAAAACAAACAAATGAAAATGTCACCAAAAAACACATAGTTCCCTCACTTTTTCAATCTACTCTATTCTCTCTCCCTCACTACTATTTTTTTTTAAAAAGAACAGCAATAGTATTTCAACTACCAATTCCTAAGAAATTAAAATTTTGCATGTTTAGCATCTCTTGCAAGAAAAAATTCCCAGTGATCCCAGTGATACACAGCACACGAAGCACAGTGCAAAGTGATATGTGTTGGAAAGTTCATAATTACAGATCTTTAAAATATTCCTGTGTGAAATATATGATATTGCACTATTCCCCTGCACCTTGTAAAAGCAAATTAAGAGCATCACAGGATCTGTAAAACACAGTTGTTCAGTATGGTAGTGTACTGCATGGTCTGGATGTTACAAATCTCATTCAAGCAGGAATTAGCTGTCCCTAACTTACCTGCCAGCTCCCAGGCACAAAGCTCTACACTTCAGCGATGGTTGATGCCACTTATATCACCCACAGAAAACCAGGATGCACAGGATGCTTCTACTGTGGGGTGTTAGGAGTCGTAGGTGGCAGCAGGGCTCCTTCTGCATCCGTCATGTGTCCCGTCCTAGTATTGATGGGACCAATAAAACCTATGAGGTGTGGGAGCTGTAAAACCCAACAATGCCTGTCCTGGACTGCAATTAGAGCGTGGAGTCTTGAGGGCACCAGGGCTGTGCCCAATCTTGTGGATTGCATGCCCTTTTTTTAATTAGAACACCAAAAAAGGAGCCTACACAAACTATTATTGTTTTCTGATTCACTGTTAGATTAAGATTCAAACAGAAAATATACAGCCTAAGGCTATTTTCAAAATATTTCAAGAAGAAAAGACAAATATTAAATTTATTGATTTAAACTTCTGGGCAAAAGTACTTCAGACCACACCCTCAGCTTTCCATCTGCAGGTGTGCCTATGCCACCACCAATACTGACAGACCTGTCACCCTCAAGACGCAGCCCATAACTGACACAGTAAAAAAACAGAGAGAAAATATAAATAAGTAAGGCTTCTCCCAACCTTTTTGCCTTTCCTATGAAAGAGACAGTTATCCCTGCTCCAGCAGTACTTAGATAAGCACATGCAGAATGCTTACAGGCTACAGTTTTTCATTTTCCTCTTGGCCGATCTACAACTAAGCTGCCAAAATAAACAAACTTAGCCTTCCAGTCAGGCTCAAAATGAACCAGCAAACTGAATTTTCATGTCATAAAAGGAAGTAAAAAAAATAAGCAGGAACAGTTAAAACGCTTAAAATATCAACACTTTTTTCCAGAAGGGAAAATAAATTTATGAAGACATGCTATTAATCAATGATTTCAGATGCTAATTACATAGCCCCCAATGTATCTAATGCAGTACTGCAATCACAGTCTTCTAAAGTCAGTGAAGAGAAGTTTGGCCTCTAGATATCTGGGAGCAAAATATAGACATTTTAGGTCAGAAGAGGAACAATCACATATTTTGGAAGCGACCTCATCTAACTCATTCTTTGCAGCGAAGCAACTTCATTAAACTACAAGGGGTTTGAGTGACATTTTTGCTGCCCAGTGAAAGCTCCAGAAACAACCTGGAGAGGAATGTGAAGTTTCTGTGCCAACTCAGAGCTGCAGGGATGCCCCAAGGTCAGCTGGGCAGCCAAGACCCAGCTTGGCTTTGAAGAGCTGCTATTGATGCTGTCTGGAGACACCATTTTCTCCATAAGACTCAGACTACTTCCTTTTCTAGACCTAATTTGAACTTTCAATGATTAAATATTTCATTGTGTACTGAAGACGCGAAGGATGAGCTTTTGTAAAATGCTCAAAACACAGTAAGCAAAATGAAGATAACATTGACCTGGAGGGTGCAACTATCACCTCTTATCACCTATTAACTGGCAATGCCAGTCAGCACATTTCAGTGCTATTGCTGTTTTGGCACAGTTCTGCCTCTGACAGGCCCATAACCACAAGCCAAGCTAAGCTCTGAGATCCAGCACAGAATTCACAGGCTGCTCCAACCAGCACCAGTACAGCATCCTGCAAGTGCAAAGCCAAGTAAGATGTTTCCCTGACTGTATCATGTAACAACTCATGCAAGAGATTGATTTCTCTGACCTCTTGGCTCATTAAAAATAATGTTCCTTTTATTTCCATAATGAAAACTACTTGTTCTTCAGAACTGATGAGGTATAGTCACCATTAGATTACACGCTGACCACTCTAGCAGGAACCTCAGTGAAGCCCATGGAGCACAACAGAGTCAATGGTTTTGGCCATCTGACATGGGAACAGTCCTGAAGATTACTCCAGCATCCATCACACCAGCCCCCAAATCACATACCTGATGGGAAACAGCTTTCCATTTTAATTTGCAGCACTTGGGAAACTGAAGATGCAAACCTCACATAAAGTATTGCTATCTCACATTCTTAGGATGAATATTTCAATGGAAATATTCATAGAGAACCACCATGAAGGAAGCCACTTGTATACATTCAAACTGCTCTGCTCTTCTGAGGAGTTAAAAATTCCCAAAGACCAGCAGGATAGGAAAAAGAAGTGGTACAAGTAATGGGTATCCATGCATGCAACATCAGACCTGGAGAATGAAATTCTTTGGTTTCACTTCACTGTAAAATGTTCCCAAAAAGCTCTGCCCAGGAAAAAGCATAGCAAATACACATATTTCCAGGTTTGTGACTTGCCTTGCAGTACATGGCAAAATGAAAGATGCCCATCAATGTGCACAACTTGTTTTTTCTGCTTGTAAGATTCATTTCACTTAAGTTTATAACAGACCTCTTTTTTCAAGCTAAAAGTATACAGCAGGCTCTTACAGGAGGTGTAGCTGCGTCCCCATCCTTTACTATGTGAGTTTTCATTATATTTGAGTTATAATTGAGCACACACATGCTGCTTCACTTATCTCCACTCTTCTCATTTGATTACTCTGTAAAGCACCTCAAGTACTTTAAAACACCAGTACACATTTTCAGGTTAGCTCTGTAGAACCTAGATGAGGACTGTCTGTGGAAGCTGTATCATGGAATAAGACTGCAAGTCCCAAATATATCTTTGAAAGGTCCAGCACTATTTTAACTTACTAGCCCCTAAGGTACCAGGCAAGTTGGACACAGCCCCAGAAATCCTCCAGCAGCAGATCACACTGAGTACTTTGCATAAGGAAACTGAGGAAAAGGATTCCAGCCAGCAGCCCATGTCTCAGACATCCCTTCAGAGGGCTTTCAACCACCCTCCCTGTTCTTTTTTTCCACCCTTCTTTCCCTGGGGCAGGTTTTGTCATCCTGGTTGCTTACAAACATGGCCCTAGCATATATTTCAAATTCTTATTAAGAACAGCGAGGTACCAGTATGAAAACAGCCCTTGCTGCATCTCTGTACATCATTTTTGCTTACAGTAATTAAAAAAAAAATGCTCTTTTTATTTCTGCTGTGGCAACACACACAGAGAAGCACAGACTGGAGCCTGACTGCCTGATGCACAGTAAATGGAAGCACTCAGAGTAAACTCCGACTGTAGAGCCCTTATTAGCAACAATAATGTATGAGATGAAAAAAAAAACCAGATGCATTCTTAGAAGCCAGAGTCTGCAGTTAAGGAAAAAAGGAGAACAGAAGTTAAACCCAGGCATATCTTAGCTTGTAAACTGCATTCTGCTGGAATCATTGAAAAAGAAAAAGGATTCCATGATGTCACTTTTACAGTCAATGTTCTGACTATAACCACGCTTTACTGACCTACCAGTTTGAAGTACTAGTACACCAACTCACCACTTTGCTGCACAAAACAGTGTAAAAGTACCAATTTGAAATAAAAAGCCCATTTTCTGATTCACATATAAAAAAGTACAAATCCCAAGTACCTCCTGTGTCAAGTAAAATACATAAAGCATTATCAGAAAAACACACTGGAAAAATGTGAGTGCCACATAAAGCAGTCTGGAAGAGTGACTTAAAATGACTGATATGATACTTGTCTTATTTTTATGTCCTTTTGCCCTTCTTTCAGTTACTGCATTCATTTCCCTTTTTAAAAAAACTGCCCCCTTTATACACTGCCTTTGCTCAACTCTCTCAGAGGATAACATAGCATTAATAGGATAGGTAGGCAAATATACAGACCAAAGCAGAACACAACATACATCACACTCAACTCCTCATGAAGGACAAGGTTTGACTGGGAATTTGTGTGGCTAGCAAGGCTGAATTATAAAATTAATAAGAAATCTGTACGCTGTCTTCATCATTATTCTCATGTGGGAGGGAGAGGGAGTGCAGAGGGGAGAGGAATTATTTCTACAACATGTATCTTAAGACAACTGCAGATCCAATACAGAACCAGAACAACATAAATCCCTGGAATACACGTTTCCAGGATTTCACTATTATTCATACACAAAGGCTTTGAATAGCTAGTAATTTGGACACAAACAAAATGAAACGTTGTCTACAGAGATTTTTGTACCCAATCCTTGAAAAAACTTAGCATATAAAATAATGTATTATTATGTGTATTTTACAACAAGCAGTGGGTTCCCTGTAGAAACCTGAGGCAAGACCCTGTTCTGGACTCCAGCAATGTCTGTGCAGGCCAACAACATGCCAGAGGAATGGAGAGCACCACCAGCCTGCGGCACCGAGAGAGGTACGCACCAAGTCTGCAGCCGACCTCAGGACCACAACTGGAGTAGTCGCCCTTCTTTTAAAAAATAAAATAAAATAAAATAAAATAAAATAAAATAAAATAAAATAAAATAAAATACCCCAGCTGAAGACTAGTGGGAAGACACATAAAGCATGCAGCATCCTACACCTGGCAGCCCCGTGACTTGAATCATGCAGAGCAGCCTCCACTAACACACAAGTTCCTCTTGAACTACTCCAGCTGACACAGCCGCTGCATTCCCATCAGATGAAGCCAAGACACTTTTCTTACTGAAAAGAGACTCATTCAAGTTGGACATCCAGCTCAAGTTTTGAGCAATGACAAGACTAATCACTTAGAAGTTACTCCCCAATTAGCACAGGCTCTTCATCTCTGTACACATACAGATGGAGATTTGACTTCCTTTCTGAAAACAGGTATCGATCAAAGACACATTATTGAGCTCTGTGGTGGTACCACAACCACAGCTAATGGTTTCTGAAACACGGTTCAGGTCGGTCTGGAGCAGCAAGAAGAAGAAAATTCTGATTATTATGAACAACTAAGTGCTTCCCTGGAGAACTAAATTTCATCCTGCCCCAGAGAGACTTCTACAAAGTTAAACCACTCAGTTAAATCAGATTTGCCAGAGGTATTCACTAATTGTATGTTCCACAGATACTGACCTCCAGCCCGCTAATAAGGGGTGGCCCTGTCAATGTGCTGTGTATCTTTAAATAGTAAGATAATGGGATTTTTTTTTTCACACATAGAGTGCTCAGCAGCGTTAGATGCTTTGAGTAACACAGTCTAGATAATTTTCAATTTAATCTCATGGAGATTCTGAGTGAACCCTGCTTCTGACATTCCCATAATTAGAAGTGTTCGGGATTACATTGTAACAGCATTCTTATTATGTAGTGGTCTTGTGTGCAATTAATAACTTAGACTAAAAATAAAATGTATGGACATAAAATATACATTGCACTGTGAAAACCAAGATATTTTTAATGTAGTCTTTCATTTGAATACTTTATTGAGGTCATGCAGAGCTTCTATCTCTTTATATGGGCAACTAGAAGCAAAGAGGAATCTGTCATGATAACATGAAAATAAGTGTGGTGCATTCATACAAGACCAAACACTGAAGTAATAAAAAGGAAGGAAAACTACACAGCAGGACAGATATTTCCAGCATTAATGCAGCATTTTTACCTGCTGTGCAGACACAAAAAATACTGTGTACATGAATTAACACTTGTTGTTATTTGTTTTCTCACCTTTATAGAGCAGAAGCCCTATGCACATCTTTACTTCCAACTAATAATAAGAAGCATCCATACCTGCAAAGATTATTTCCATTTCTACCCACAGGTGGAAAATGTGGTTGTCATGTACAGTTCCCAGGAGAAAAATTCTAAAAGTTATGCCAAAAAATAAGAACTGTCTGCTTGACTCTCAGCCTTTTATCACTAAAATATCTTTTTAAAAAAAATTAATCTTATATCCTTGGAATGCTTGTCCAAATGCCAATAATAAGGTCTAAATCAGTCTAATAACATATCATCTATACTTTCTGGTGTAGTAAAGCTCAGCAGGGAGCTCCTGGACTTTATGTAGGTGGAGACTGCTGATTTCTTAATGTTTTGTATTAACATTCTTTTAAGATTAATACAAGCCTAAAAAGAGTCCTGCATGGGTCACACATTTATTTTCATCATCATTCCAATCACAATCTTTAACTAGTTTTTGTAGATAAGATTTCTAAAATACATGTATATTTTTATGGTAGACAGTTACGTTTTAATGTCCAAGCAAAAAAACACAAAAGGAGATGGTTCTGCAAAAACAAAAAACATTACCTAATCATAACAACAAAAGGCAGAGTATTGCCAAACTCACGATTATCACAGCAAATGTAGAACAGATGATAGGCCAGCAGATCAATCTATGAGGATAATTCATTACCCTACTCCACTGAACTGATGCCACTTAGGCAACAGAAATGAGGCAAAAGCCCATTCCGTTTTCTCCACCATGAAGGTCTCCTTGGGAAAGGCACGGCAGAAACCCCAGGTGTCTGATGACATTCCTTGGTGCCCAGGGAGCATGGATCTTGGACACACAGATAAGAACCTGCTAGCACTCAAGAAAGCTATAATGGTTCAGATATACACCTTCTCCTTAAAAAAATTTGCACTCTCGCATGACTATTATGTTCGGACCAACACCTCTCTTCTATCTCTTTCCTGCTGCTTTGTCACCCTGGACCCAACTAAAATCATGTTCCCTTTCTCTGACATGTACGTCCAACCATAAGACCAAATAAAGTCAGTTTTACGGATGTACACCTTTCCATTTTTGCCTTCAGACGCTCCCCATTTCTCCCAACTCATCTTCACAAACAGTGATCACCATGTTTAGACTTACAGCTTGGGCATTATCCAAGTCTCATTTTTCTATTTCTTCCATCAAATCTAACTTCATGCTCTTCCTGCTTGGCATTACTAGGACACAACTTTTCCTTTCCATCCAACTAAATGTCTTGATCACTCCTTTATCACATAATATCATAAATCCTACAACTTTCTTCTGTACAGCCTTGATAAATGCAATTTTGTTCAAATTCTACCCATTTAAAGATTCCTCAATAATTATTTTCTTGACTTTTTTATATATATGACAAATCTATCTTTGCAGTTCTACCTTCAGCTTACTCTTTTTACAAAAAACAAAAGTATGTATATTTTTAAAGTACTTCATCACTTACAGAGTTACAAGTTTATAAAGGGCCTTGCCTTTATTTTTTGTTCACTGTCAAAATCTTTATCTTCACTCCACCAAAGATGTTTGTCAATTCATTTTGAAGTAGGGTATTTTCACCTTCTCCCGTAACACAGTTGCACAGAAGCATCACAAATATCAGAATTCAATCAGTTATTGCTGTATCATTTTATATCAGAAGATACACGCATAATACTTCACTTAGCAATTAAAATCTAAGTGTTTTCAAATCTCTGGCATTCTTATGAGAAGCAATGATAGAACAGTCCTGGCTGCCTTTGTTCTACTAATTAGGAGGAAAAAAACCTTGGGATAAGTTTTGCCAGTGAGTGCATTAGTGAATGCACAGTACAGTAACACAGTACCATAAGAAACTTAATAACAGAAAATTCTGTCTTTCTGCTTTCTTAAGTCTGCCACAAAGCTGCAGTAATTAGGATGATGAAGTCTAAGCAGCTCCAGTAAATTAGGCTAAATCTGGTATCAACACAGTTGGGATACTTATTTGCATGTTTAAATTACACAAGTGACTAATTTCATAATTTTCTTTCAAATTGCTGAATGCCTTACTTTTAAAATTAGTCCCCTGAGAAGCAGAGGCACAGTGCACGGTGCTGTTAAAGTTAAAAACTTGTTACACTTTGGAAGATTATCATAACATTGCATACATTATTTCTTACTTAATAAAAATTTAATTGTGCATATAATTTGATAATTTAATGCCAATAATTTGTTATACAGATCTAGAAAGCATTCACTTGGGTTTTTTCTCGGGGGGGGAAGTTGCATTCAAAGTGTCTGCAAATAAACGTTCTGATTATAACAAATTTTGCTGTATTTTGCCTGCAGTCTTCCTAAATGGGTCAAGACTCATACCCAGTGATTAACATGCGCTTTTACTGTTACTCAGATGTCCTTAAGTCCAGCCTCCTGTTCTTGTGGAAGATGCAAAAGACTAAGACAGTCTGCCTTGCCTCATTAATGAAATTCTGATGGTGCTCTTCAGGCACATCTTCAACACAAAGACCACCACAATAGGACACCACTAAAGCTACTACAGGAATGAACAGTATGTTGTTGCCATCGGAGGCTAAATTCTCCCCTACTCTTTTTCCGCTGATGTGCAGTTTTTAGGAGGAAGACAAATCTCTGGAAACCATTATGAACAGTGATTAGAGTAAAACTGGACCTGTTTTCTGCAGAAGCTGACTCATTATGATCTTCTAAAGTGCCAGATTCCACATACTGTGCCAAAAATCCACACTAAACAATATCTGTTTATTTCTTCACACAGAGATAAAAAATCAGCAACAGGGAGCATTCACACAAACTGCATGGGCAATGGTGATTTGCTTGGTATACAGAACAGATAAAGCAGAGAGCCCCACTGGTAAGGACACTGTCACTGTAATCCTCATTTCTGAGAAGTTTCTACAATACATGGGCTTCAGAAAAAAGAAACTGGGAGGTTTTAGTGGTAACCTGAATCAATCCTTGTATGATTCTGGGTTTCATAGGTCCCTTTCCTTGCATCAAAAGCAGGTTTGCAACACTGACTTTGCCAGTTTGTTGTACCCTCCAAAATACACAGATGCTATGTGTAGGTTTTAATAACACTGCAGACGGCCACTGGAAAAAGCATCTTTTCCAACTTCAAAAGCATTTGGAAAATCCCATTTTGTTATATCATTGCCAATTACTGTCTCTGGCAAACTAGCCCCTTGACTGGTTTGTTGATATGCAATCTAATTTTCCATATCCTGGGGGGAAATAGTGATCCCAGGACCCTCCTGATGAAATTAAAACTCACTCAACACAATCACAGGAATGACAAATCAGTTATCTTCTGTAGAAATTATGAGAAAATATTTTTCTCCTGTGTTCTACTGACACATTATTTGTCTCCTATTTCCTAACTTGGCTCTCCAAGGACCTCACTGTCTCCAAAGACAACAAGGACCACTGCTAAAGTTCTGCACCCTCCTCATATACACCATGGCAGCCCTTGGGATTTAACACCCATCTACCTTGCACTAATCATTCTGTATTACCCATGGTGCTGCTTTATGTCTGCAGGGGACACCCCTAAGCCCTCACCTGAAATAATGGCTTCTCTGCACCAGGAGCAGATGCTATTCAGATAAATTCTGATCTAAATAGATAAAAACGGCCAAATAGTAACAGACTGCCTACAAGCAGAATGTTGGAAGTAGTCTGTATAAGTCCTGTTTCACTGTACTCTTGTTTAGTTCCCTCATTCTTTATT
The DNA here is from genome assembly GCA_017639245.1 of Myiopsitta monachus. Classification (NCBI taxonomy): domain Eukaryota; kingdom Metazoa; phylum Chordata; class Aves; order Psittaciformes; family Psittacidae; genus Myiopsitta; species Myiopsitta monachus. The sequence continues at coordinate 103,296,826 of CM029941.1, read as the reverse complement.
TCATTTTAGGTTTTATACTTCTAGTTTTCATGGCCAAATATAACAGCAAGGTTTTCAAAAAGGCTGTTTCTGGTAAATTAATTTCTACTCTATTCTTCTAGAGCTCAGGAAGGCATCCTCTGAACACAGCAGTGATATAAAAGTTCAAAAGCCCATATATTTTACAGTGCTGATATTCTCTGCTTCAAAAAACAAAACAAGAGCAATACCTACTACTTCCCAAACCTGAGTAAATAAAAATTCCTGCACCCACAAGCCCAGCAGCATATTAATGTGTTGTCAAAAAGTTTAATCAAGTTGCTACTTCATTAAAAAAAATAAAATAAAATAAATAAAAATGCATTTTTCCATTGCAAATTGGCAAAAAAAAAAAAGTCCTAAAAAAATTCCACACAGCGTTAAAACCATTAAAATCTGTACATACTAAACATTGGCTTTCTGTACACAGAGAGTAAAGGATTCTTTTTCTCACATGAAAACAAACTTTTCATAGAACCTAGTTTTCACAGAACTACACTAACTGCCTCATGCAAAGGTCAGTGAAGTACACACAGCAACCTTCTAAAGCATACTGCTGAGGAAACTGACTTTTAAATCTAGTAAGCCTATATGAAATCTCAATGTAACATACAGATGACCTTACTAAGCTTCCTTACCTTCTATAAATTTAAATTAATTGTATCATTTTATTTAAGTTTCCAACTTGCTGTGGTGTATTAGCATATTAAAATTAACTCTGCAGGCTGTAATCACTTTACCTTAATAAAAAAACTTACCAAGGCAAATTTGATGAAATTATAGTACCCCCTTGTGGTGTTACCTTCATACCCCAGTAGAACACTTCTTAATATTATAGTCTAAAAAAAATCTTCTATCAAGCTCAGTAGATATCTAATTAACCTTTTCTAGAACCCAAGATGAGCAAAGGGAAATTAAAAGGACTATCAACAGAATGTGGGAATGGATGAGCTAGAACGACAGTTTTGCATAAGCTGAGAAAGGCATCTTTAGTAAAAACCTTATGCATCTTTTCATCAACAAACACAGCATATAATGCTTTAATATGAAAACAACACTTGGGTAATTGTCTCTATGAAAAACTACCTGTAAAGAATGCTTTCCACCAAAAACCAGAAACCCACACTACACAAAAAACCCATTCCCAAAACCCAATCATATTATCAGTTATTAAAGTAATTAAAGAGTTCACCATTCAATGGTCATATCTCACCTTGTACAATGTTTTCCCTCACTAAATTTAATTTACTCTGTCCCTTTAATTCCAGGGCCCTCTCTGCAGAACACTTCAGACTTCCATTCTCTATATCTATACACATACTCGCATACATCCCCCTTCTCCTCTGACCTCACTAGACTCTCATGAAAACAGGCAAACAAAAACCATCAATAGATTTTCAAAGCAGGACAAAACAAGAGTGTGTTTTATATTTTCTTTTTTTCCTATTTTGATTCCAAAGAGGTGCGGGATTTCTTGAGATTAAAATATCCACTCTGTAAGTGTCCTATTTAAATATTATCACCTATTAAAAACCTGCAGACTGACAGCCATACATCCAGCTAGATTTACCTTTAGGAAGCTGAGGTCCCTGCATCTAGCTGTTCCCAACACCTAGCCAGGACTGTTAACAACAGCAGGATAATATCAAAATTCTTAAACAAAGAAATTCTTTAGATGCCATGTGTTTTGAATTTTTTGTATATCTGTACAAACAAGATGCACTTTTAAAAAACATTATAATGAAAATTAAGGCCTTAAAATAAAATCAAGAGAAGATTAACCAATTTTCTTCAAGACTATATGGTTAACAGTCTCAACCAGTATTTGGTCAAACACAAGTGAAAAAGCTGATTTATATTTTCATTAACCTACTGGCTTACTAATATATGTGTTTATTGGTGTTTAACCTACACATGAAAATTATGGCAAAGCATGTCAAATCACACGGTTTTCTACAGCCTAAGACAGATAAGATGGCACAGAAGTTCTGAAATACCTGCAAAAGATCGTACTGCATCTGATGTCAATTACTGCTGTTAGCAGTAAATGAGAGTACTTGAGATGTGCACAAGGGGTACAGCTACATTTTCAGTAACACACCTGCATTTCAGTACCCCCTTCAACAAAACTTAGTCCTGTGTAACCTGCTCTAGGCAGCCCTGCCTTGACTGGGGGGTTGGATTACATCATCTTCAGAGGTTCCTTCCAACCCTAAAGATTCTGTGATTCTGTGTGACTTTGTGATCTGTACCAGAGGGAAGCTTTCCAGAAATTATAATTACACAGAAAAGAAACAGAGATCTCTCTTCCAAAACCGTGGTTTCCCTGTCAGTTGAGTGTATACAGCCATTATTTGGCTAAGGGGCCAAAGATATGCAGACAAGGGAATATTTGAGCAGTGTCAAAGGGGAAAAGCCATCATCACACAGCAAACATTGAGAAGAACAGTAAACTTGGGTTCCAAAAGAAAGAATTAGGCTATACAGGATTTATAATTGCCTAATAATAAAGCCTTAATATAAGTAGAATAACAGAACTGTAGAGTCATTTAGGTTGGAAAAGACCTTTGAGATCATCAAGTCCAACCGTTAACCTGGCACTGCCAAGTCTACCACTAAATCGTGTCACCAAGCACCACATCACCACGTTTTTTAAATACCTCTAGGGACAGTGACTCCACCACTGGTCTGGACAGCCTGTTACAGTGCTTGACAACCCTTTTCGTGAAGAAATTGTTCCTAATATCCAGTCCAAGCCTCACAACTGAGATTTTTGAGAAATTTTCCCCAAAAATTAGTAGTAAGCAGTTAGAATTTTGTCCATAACTGTGCCTATGAGGGAGGGTAATGAGGTGATTAATTCTTCACAACAGTAATTCTGTGCCCTCACATTTATTACTGTGACACTTGACAGACCTGCTCCTAAACTCAGTGTCCCAAGGAAACACCCCAGCTCCCAAACTGTACACACAGTCCTCAGAGGCATCTCCTTACAGACCCTGACTAGCCCATACTGTTATGCTGCTCTGACTGCAGGCCAATTGCACAAGCTTCCTCCAGGAGGAAAAAGACTCATGTGGGACAGGCTTAGTTTCCATGAGCTCAAGTGCCCTCCAGAAGCTGAAAAAAAGGGAACACTGAGGCATCCAAGTGCCTGCTCAGTGGCATTTCACAGTTGCGGAAGCCTTCTGGCACAGTCTTTTTGAACAATCTTATGGAACCATCTAGACATGGCTGTTAATTCCAAACTATTTTAATCCCACCATCTAACAAGTGCAACACGTTATTTTCTGTCACAATAGAAGCAAGCAAAAAAAGTTGACCTCTCCTCTCCATGAAAAATTAAGCTTTTCGTAGACAAAATTGCATAGTCCTGATGTTGACTGCACAATAACAATGAAAAAAGAGAAAGAGTGAAAGAAATACACTTAAGGTGGTTTTATTCAGGCAAGAGAGGACCTCCTGCTTAACAGTCAAACCCACTAAAAATTTTTCAAGAAAATCATATGGACCTGCATATACAGTACATGTTCATTCTTGTTCTTCATTATGGAAAAAATAATGGAAGTATCCTGGCTTCAGGATGGACTGGTTTAATTCTGCTTCAGCACTCAATTCTGCCTTTCATTTTCCTACTGTCTGTGTGAAATTCTATGGAAAGGCATTGTTGTTAAACAGCAGTGAGTGTTATTCTCACAGCAGTACACACTAATAATAATTCAGCATGGTGTCACGAAAGGCTGTGAGCTCTTAGCTGAATTTATTTGAAAAATAAAGTTTGTTTTTTTTCTTGGAGATATTTTCTTAAGTCAGCATGGAACTCTTGTAAAAGAGAACTACCAATAACTCACAACTACCAAGGAACAGCCTTTTTATTTTATTTTGTTATTCCTTGCTCACCATGACAACATAATAAATGAGCCCTGAGAGACTAAAAGATCATAACTATTTAAAATTTTATATTTTATCTTTCATTGTATGATTCCAGCCATAATATTAATTATCTATTTTTTAAAACCCTCTTCAGTGTCTCCAAGTGAAATACTCCAATTTTCAACTGCACTATACAATAACCAGAAATACATCTTTAGCTGTGATTCTGGATAAAAGTTTACAAAACCAGTCTTATTGTATTTTTGTATTGTATCCATCAATAATTACTTGCTCCTGCAAAAGCAAAGCAACAAGCCAACAGTTTCAACATCTGCTTTTTCAATTTTTGTTTCGAGTTCTGTTGGATGTTTCTGTACTATTTCATACATGACTAAGAGGAAAGATACAAGACTAATAGGAAACATATCTGCAACTTCACTTATGGTTGGTTTCAGTTAACAGATGGTCTTTAAACTATCCAACATAAAAGCATTCATTTTAGAAAAACTGCCCAAAAACTGCTTCATAAAGCAATACTTTATTTTTCATAAAATAAAGTATTTCAATTTCTTTCCCCCCTCAAAGCTTTGGGATCTTTCAAGATACTACAGTAGATGAAGCCCCAGGATTTAAAATAGATAGATAGATAGATAGATAGATAGATAGATAGATAGATAGATAGATAGAGATAGATAGATAGATAGATAGATAGATAGATAGATAGATAGATAGATAGATAGATAGATAAAACCAACTTAATTTCTGACCTTTAATCTCAGAGACTAAAGGTTTGGCATTGTAAGTACCAGAAGTAGCCTACGCAGCTATGCAAAAAAAGTGGGCCTCCTAGACTACATCTTTTCATCCTAAATTTCAAGTGCCAACATTAAACAGCAAGAGAGGTCTGCAAAGTTCCTGTGCTACAGGTGACTGCCACAACAGGTCAGCCAAAGCTTTAGTTTCAATAAGCTAGGACAGCAGTCATAGTGGGGTCTTTTGACTGCTGCAATAGCTGCTTCCTTCTGCACCTGAACTAGGGTGATAATGGAACAAGTCCTACTTCCAAACTCTTTAATGTGGCGTACAGTGAATAAAAAATTGGTTTTCCCACACACCTCTTGTACAGTTGAAGAGCATTTACCTAAGATCAATAAATAGGTTTGGCAAGACCTGCATTCCACATTTCTTATTCTGACAATTTTTGCCCTGTTCTAACACTTACCTACAAACCTGCTACTGACCACAGCCAAAGAAAATGCAGCAGACCTCTGGTCCATTCATTCAGTGTGGTTTGTTCATAAAACACCACATTCAAGAGCTATATGATAACTTTCCCATGAGTGCAATCTGTTTACAGAACAGTTTTTCTTTAAAGTCTGTCTATAAAAGAGACCAAGAATAAAACCAAAGAAACAGTTATTATCCAAAATGCCTTCCAAGCACATCCATCACCATTCGCATAACCTGGGGACAAACAGGTACTACTGCAGCACTGCTGGAGTTATATGGGTATGATAGTGTGGCACTGATTTAAATATGAACAAGGTTTAATGCCTCTGACCTTTTCCAGGCTCACTCTTCCATGTGTTATGACAGCAGCCCAACTGAAGCCAAAACATCGGAGCAATTTCACACAGTTTCACGCTTACAATTAAAGATCATTCTATTCAAAATTGTGTTAGAAAGTACCTTTTGCAAGTCTGTTCTCCTGCTGCTGTTTCTAAGGTGTCTGTGCAGGAGCACTGAACAGCTGAGCATGACTGGACTTCCCAGAACTTTCAGCAGCTGACCAGGGGAAGTCGCAACATGTCTCTTTCCCAGGAAGAGACTGCAGGTGGCAGCATTTTTTATATGGGAAAACCAGCATTCACTTTTTTTAATACTCAGTTTATGGTCAGATTCTGAGCCCCTTGCTCACCTGCAAGGATACTTACTCTTCCAATCAGTTCTGCCACAGAGCTACATCTGTTAATAAAGTACCCACACAAGCCATCAATATTTTGGTCTAGACAAGAAGCTAAACTTTTTTACTTGCTAACATTAAAGAACTGCATTCACAAAGTCCTTCCAATACAAGTTTAGAAACAGATGAAGAAACTGAAGCTCGCAAAATAGCACTACACTCTATGAACATGGTTCTTTATTTTAAATAGAGTATTTTTAATGCTTCCTAACCACAATTATTTAGGCTTTGCAAAGAGGTATATAATCGTTTGAAAAACAAAACAAAGCAAAAACAAAAAACCCATACCAAAACAAAAATTTAAAAAATTATTAAAAGATATTATTTAATGTGTTATTAAAAATTCGTACAAGAATTATCACTGGAGAAAAAGCTAGCAAGTAAGCCAAATTTGAAAGTAAGTTTCTTTCTTTCAGATAGTCTGTTTTTCCAGATGCATCGTCAGTATCTGCATGCTAGCAATTTTTCATTATTTATGAATGTATTAGAGGAATATGGCCAAACTACAAGCCAAGAAGTCCAACACGCACATTTTTAAAAATAGGGAATGTGTCTTGGTTATAGAACAAAAGAACTCATTTTATCACTTGGCTTTACTGCTTGAGAAAATGGCTCCTGGTGTGCTGAACTCCATGATAAATGTGCCCCCTCTAGATCTTTATTGCCCTTGTAAATCAAAGGACTGACAGCAGTTAATAAGAAAGCTTTTGAGTGGTTTTGAAGTTTTGCTTTGCACAAATAAAATCTCATTTTAAAGAATTTGCTAGTCCTCAAGGTGTGGAAAAATGAGTATGACTAGAACCTGTTGTGCATTCTTTTTTTAACTGTTTGCTTCCACTGTTTTTTTAAAAAATCATTTTGTAGCAATAGTACCAGAGTAAAATAAGCAAATCTGTGTGCACTGAATTATAAAAATAAGAATCAGTGATGTAGTTATTTAAAACAAAAAAAAAAGAAAAAAAAAAAAGAACATTTTTCTGGCATTTCTATACGCTGTGAGGTCTGGAAAGGGCAACAAAAACCAGAACTGTGCGATGTAAAATGTGAAAGATTTTTCCATAGTTTTACATTACATGTTGACAATACTTCTACAGACTGGTTTTAACTAAACAAAGTGATGATTCTATATCCAAAAGTTGGCAGGCTTTATCTGTTATCTGTTACAGTGTTGTCGGAAGACAGGATTATTGGAATCACCAGCTAACCCACAGGTACAGACAAAAGTTTTAAATCCATTGGCAGAACTACAACAGTATTCACAGATTGCCAAACTATGGTAAGCAGCACAAGTTCTACATATATATGTACCTTTTGGTCAAACAACAGTACGTTATAGGGAAACAAGTAAGTTACTACAACACAATACACAAACAGCATGTCATAAAATGGACAGATCGATTTATAATTATATACATAATATATATAATTATATATATTATATTTTAATAATTGTAAATATAATAATATTTATAGGTAATATATTTTATAAAATAATATAAATATACTATAATTATATTTTAGATAATTATATATTTATAAGTTTGCTTTAGAGATAACATTCTAGAACAGGCATTTGAGAGGAAAAAATGGTTATTTGGAGGTCTTCGGAAGCAGTCTGCAGTCTGGATAAGGACATTCCTTATGGCATTATGCACTGAGTATACAGTGTCAGCATTCTACTGAATTACAGTTTAACCAAGACAAATTAAAATTACCATTGCGGTGACTTTGTTTTGCTTCCATGGCTTACATTATCCTTGCGCACTTCCAGGCAGTATCATTCCTTCTGAAACAGTTTATGGCACACCCTGACCAAAGAAATCTTAATAGGAAACTACAGTTATTTGGACAAAGCTAGATGTATTTATTGGTAAATAAATGTGTTTCCTGTTCAAATTGGTAGCACAAAAGTATTATGTGACAAACTATCAAAAGGTCTAAAGAAAGCCTAACTTCTCTTGACTGGGGTTGAAACACATTTTAGAAGGCATCTCAGTGAAACTACATGTCAGTGGACATTGTCTCTAACTGTTCAGTTTCCCCGGCCCCAGTCAAGAAAAACAAATCAGGAGGTTTTTTTTTTTTAAAAAAAAAAAAAGACAACCAGTATAAAAGAGCACATAATAAGTGTCATTTTGGATTACAATTCAAAGTATCAGGCAACAGTATTTCCCAGCTGTGTCCATCCTTTGTAGCCAACATCCCAAGGATGTCACAAACAGCAAACACTGGAAAGCTACAGAGAAAGAGCAAATCAGTGTTACTGCCTTCTGTGTTATTCCCGAGCCTGCCTGCCCATAGCCCACCATCTGCTGGCTTATGCATCCTCCCTGATGCACCCTGCTCTTTAGGTGGTAGAGACCCTCTATCCAAAAGAGACTCTGTGACCTGGGTAACTAAGCCTTTGTTCCCAAGGAGAGGATACAGACCGGCAAACAGCAGCTCCTTCACAAAGAAGATGGAAAAATAAACCTCAAGAGCTATACCCAAAGCAGGCTCAAAGTCTGGAGGTCACAGCCACTCACACAGCCACCCAAGCCTTAGTTCCTGGCCTTGATGAACCGAGGTCATTACTGTGACATGCTGGTATTTTCATTTAAAGCACTCTGATTTTTCTGTCATCGCTGGAAAGAACACCTAGAAATACAAATTGCATGTGTTCAGTAAATGCACGCCTTCCCTAGCCCATAGATGATCATGCTTCTATGATTCTACCAAAAGAATCACCTCCAGTTGGTTTATTTCTCCTATTACAAATTTCCACCACTGCCCTTCACCCCCAGTGTTGACAGGCTGAAAGGAGAAGGTAAGAGATAAGGCCACTGAAAGTGTCCTTCAGCTGTGTTACTGTGATTTTGCAGGCCAGCATTAGTTAAATTATAAAACAGCTGGCAAGCAGAGACTCCATAAAGGTATGCTTCATGGCTCCCCACAGAATGTGTCACCAATCTAATAAGGACGATAGGCCCAAACATAACATGGGACATTTCACAGAAATAAATTTCTGAAGCATAAGATTAGTTCACAATTTAAAGACAAATATTAATTCCTGATGGAAGTGAGATTCCTGAAGTAAAGTGCAATCCTCAAGTCTGGAAGAGAACATGACAAAAGATGTAAAACCACTCAAAATCTGAGTCCCAATAGTTTTCTTCCCATTGCTTCTCAGCAGCTGACAGTAGCACATCCTGTTTTAGAAAAGCCTACAAATATGTCTTTGTGTGCCTCCAGTAAGCTTCACCTTGCACTTTAAGAAGAGTTTACAGTACCTAACAGATCAAGAGGTAGAGAATAATGGGGGAAAAAAAAAAAAAAGTTAATTTATTCTTAATGATTCGTATTTTTCAATCCAGAACTCATTCTTCAACCTCTGAAAACAGTTACATGTAAGTTCTGGGGGTTGTGTTTGGGTTTTCTGTGGGTTTTGGTGTTTTGTTTTTTTCCAACAAAACAGGAGCCCAGCAGTTAATGATGGAATCACTTTATTAATCACATTTAGAGAACAGAGCGCAGCTTGCTCCCTCCCCACTTGAGATCAGTTGTCAGATGCTCATACACTACAGAATTTCTAAACTTCGAGTTTCAGCTCAGCAATCACAAGGCAAGTCATATGTAAGTATTGATGTTTGCCACTCTACAGTTAAAATACATCAAGCATCAATGCAATCAACTCATTAGCTGTTTTTATTGAGCACCAACATTCATTACTCACTTTTCAATTCTTTGATTAAGTAACATATTGCCTGTATTCCCAGTCTACCAGCTGATTAGCTCAATAATACTGATAATCTTCTCAAGTCAAAAGAGCTGGGAAGGGAAGTAACTGAAATCCCTATGAGCAGACTCACTTTACTCCTTTTGTGTATAATATCAATACACTAAACTACTAGCAATACAATCCAGCAAATGAAACTTAAAATGTGCTAAGTCAGAGAGTAATTTTAACAAAAAAGTCACAGCAGGTCATTAAAATGTCCCTTAATTGTCTCTGGATCGTACTCCGTTACCCTTCCACAACCTTCCTGGCATGCTGAGATTTTAAATCTCTTCTGACTGATGTAAGAACCAAGAACAGAATTGAAGTGTGATTGTCACATACAGAGTCTGAATGCCAAAGGTCAAAACAGCTTACTGGTATGCTGGCCCACTGCTCCAAATTTTATACCTTTTCTGTCCCTTGGTTATTGCCTGACATGATTTAACAACTGTAATTCCTTATTTAACAATGTCAAAGGTTTTTGGGAAATTGAGTGTATTTCACCAACGATATATTTCTTCTTGATGACAGAGTGGTTAAAATGATTTTAAACCAAGGCAGCAAAATAAAGCAGTAATAAAATCAATAAAAGGTGCTTAAAACATTCCTTCTATTAGGTAATGGCATTTAAAATATCCGTAGCTTGTAATGGCACTTAGGATATGCCCAAAAATCAATGAGCTAAATTACTTATTGAACTAGTTAATTTGAACATTGAGTTTTATATGTATATTGATAAAACAAGCGACAAGAACACCGGCTGTACCTGAATTTCACGGTCAGAGGTCTCCCTCTGCTGGAAGAAACCTCTAAAAACTCGAGCAGAAATTGGTTTTAAAAATAAGCCTAAAGGATGTAACGCCCAAAAATATCCACGAGAGGTCCCCAGTAATCGTAGAGTTTGTAAACGAATGCTGCTCATGCGCAACGCTACGTGTTAAAAGATGCTAAACAGCGATGCAAAACTATAGATTTCATAGAGTCACAGAGTGGTTTGGGTTGGAAGGGACCTTAAAGCTTATCCAGTTCCAATCCCCTGCCACGGGCAGGGTCACCTTCCACTAGAGCAGCTTGCTCCAAGACTCATCCAACCTGGCCTTGAACACTGCCAGGGATGGGGCATCACAGCATCTTTTGTGCATGAGCTTGGCTTGGGCTGAGATCGTGTCACCCACCTCTTACTCGGCACTAAATTTATCTAGATCCAGGTTTGGAAATGTTGATGGCTGTCGGGGTTCCTAGTACTCACCCAGAATACAGCTATTTGGTCAGACATGAGAAATATTCAAAAAACATGTAACGCTGTAAAAGTGTAGAAAATAAGAGATAACGTAATGCTTTAAAAACAGTGAGACTATCCTCAAGAATTTTGCTAACACTTTTCATGTTAATAATTCCTCTATAATAGTCTTTATGATAGACTCAGGAATAACAGCCTTAATTTCTATTTTCTTGCTAGAATTAAAGAGACGAGCTCTGTGTCTATAGATCCTATTCCTGAGGTGCATAAACCCTTCTACAAAGACTGCCCTAAGCACTCAGATTAGGTCAGTGTTTCTCCTTCACATACAGGAGAGTTATACTTCAGAAAGGAAAAACATTTACAAAATAAGAGACTGAAGGACATTGGTTATGCCTACGAAACAAATTAGCCTATCACAGTCCCCTTGGAAGAAAGAAAGGATTTCTGCCTATTTATATAGACTTTTATCACCATGGTACTGGGAACCCTAAAGTTACCTGAAGCTCTGGAACAGGAGGAGAGGTGGCTAAGTTTTTCCAGCCCAGGCTGCAACGACTCCTGAAGCTGCAGACACAGAAGCTGAGGCAAAGCACACAGCTAAGGACATCAGGATACCACCTGCAATATGTTATTAGAGCTTCCACTTTCAGTCAAGATGAGCATACAGCACCCCTGCATTTTACATCTGTAGTTTAGTGGTAATGATAAGATTGCAACACGGTTCTGAGACTGCGCTCCCAGTTTTGAAAGGTCGTGGTGATTAGATGTTCCTGACAACTAGGAAAAGGCAAATGCCATGCTCTTTTCCAGAACAGCGGAGGAAGCCTGGGGAGGCTGCCCAGCTCCTGAAACCGCTTGTCCCTGGAAGGATTATGGGGCAAACGCTCTGGCTGGCCACTTAGGTGGGCAAGGGACCCGCTGGCTGCGCCCGGACTTGCTCGACGGCGCTACCCTCCCCCCGCCGACCCAGTCCCCTCTGCACCCGGTCGGAGGACGCAGCCTCCTTAGCCGCCCCCATCAGGCGGGGCCGGCCGAGGCGTTGCCGCAGGCAACGGGGCACAGCACCCCCATGCACCCGCCTCCCCGCGCCGTGCGCCCGCCTCCCCGCGCTCTGTGCCCGCCTCCCCGCGCTCTGTGCCCGCCTCCCCGCGCCGTGCGCCTGTCCATCACCTCCGGGCGGAGCCGCCCGACTTCCGCAAGATGGTGCCGGGCTGCCGACGGCGGGGGCCGTACCTTCCCAAGATGGCGACGGCGCCTCAGGCTCCTGCGACCTCTCCAAGATGGTGTCCTCCTGTCGACGACCTCTTAAAGATGGCGGCGGTGGCCCCGCCCCGGCGCGGGGCAGGCTGGGAGCGGGGCTGCGCGGCGGCGAGCGGGCCTGGTGCGGGAAGGCGGTTGGGCCGGCGGTTGGGCCGTGGTGGCGGCGGAGCGGGGACGGGCGGACGCCATGCCGGAGCTGGCGGTGGACCGGGTGGTGGTGCACCCGCTGGTGCTCCTCAGCGTCGTCGATCACTTCAACAGGTAGGGCTGGCCGGGCGCGCGGCCCCGCCGCTGCGCTGAGTCACGGTGACGGACCGGGCTGGGCCGTGCGGGAAGCGGGCCCCGGAATGAGCAGATCGCGGTGGGGCGGGACCCCGCGCTGTGAGAGGAGCCGAGCACCCGGGCCCTGAGACCGGCAGATCGCGGTGGGGGGGACCCCGCGCCGGGAGAGGAGCGGAGCGCCCGGGCCCGGGCTGATCGCTCGGTGGCCAAGGCCCTGGTGCCTCGGTGGCGGCGGGAGCGCGGCCTGCGAGAGCCGCCGGAGCCCCGGCCCGCCGCCGCCGCTGGTGTGTTGCGAGGGTACCCTGAGGGGCGGTCGGTGCCTTCTTCGGGCCCGCCGAAGGCACGGAAACAACGCCCCGATGGTCAAAACACGAATAGGGCAGAAACGGGGTTTGATCCTAAAAGCTGAGGCTCCCGAGCAGAAGATAAATCATGTCCCGCCAAATACCTCGTGTGTAACTCGTGCATGATTTAGCTTAATTGCACTGATTGACGAGCAGTTTTAATGTCAAACCCTAAAAATCTCGCAAGGCGAACGGGCCTGCTCTTGCGACAGCAAACTGTGGGTGCCACCGAGCAGTGTAAGCGCTTACTCACTTTTTTATAGCGCATTGTCCTGCGGAGAGGCTGCAGCGGTGCTGATTTCAGGTCCTGACGCCCTCGTGAGCTCCTTCGGACCATGCAGCCCTCTTTCTGCATCGCTGGGTTGCAGGCTTTGATTCTCAGGGCACCAAGATGCCTTTTTCTGGATGTAAATTAACAAACAAATGAAACAGTCATAACGCCTCTTCTTCCTTTCCAACTTGCGTGCTATTCATGGGGCAAAGCAAGGGGTCCACTGTTGCCTTCTTCCCTGAATCAGGCTTTTTGTTGTGGGAACTCACAGTCTTTTCCATTTAGAATAGGAAAAGTTGGAAATCAGAAGCGGGTCGTCGGCGTGCTGCTGGGCTCATGGCAGAAAAAAATACTGGATGTGTCCAACAGTTTTGCAGGTGCGTTTGGGTGTCCTACCCTTCCTCAAACCTACTGAATTATTTAAGAGCTGAATTGCATTTGGGTTTTTTTAAGCCACCCTGACAGAGCAGATTGTTCCCTCCATGTACAAATCAGCCTGTATCTTTACAGAAATGCTTACTGCTGTCAAAAATATACCTATTCTGGCCAGTCTTGTGCTGCATCTTCCCTGCGCACTGTGGAATGTTTCAGGAGTGGGTGTAAACCTCTTTTAAAATGCTGATGGATGTTCTGCTGCATTGGGCTTGCTGACCTCTGCCAAGAGATCAGTGTCTTAATATGTCACCCAGAGATCAGAGTGCTTAGTGCTGATGTAGCTGTTACTTACTCCTGTAAAGATGTAATGTATATTTTAGCCTTGCTCCTTTTTCTCAGATTTCATCCAATTAATTACTAGTTCTTTCCTTAAGTATATTGCTAATAGTGTTGAAATAGTTTTTTCTTAAATATTTATATGTGATAGTGAAAGTACTTCTCAAATGCCTGGCTTTTGTTGACCCATTTGTGTTAGTTAGTTAGGTCATTTCCTTCCCAGTGGGGCTGCTCTGTGACAAAGCAAAATGATCTCAGTTTATATGTGTTGAGTTTCACAGTTTACATGGAGTTTTCTCCCAAGCGTGGACATTTTTTTTTTTCCTCCAAGTTTTGGACAGGTTTTTTCCATTACAGATGAAAAAGGGGTGTTGGTTTTTTATTCTGTTTTTCACAGACTTTCAACTATGAAGCTTTTACTATAATTGAAAATTAAAAGACTGAGGCCAGTCTTTGTTCTCAGAACTGAGCCTGTCTGCCCATATACATGCTGGTGAAGTAACTAGCCATTTACTCAAGAGTAAATAGTCCTTACTTAAATGCCTCACAGTGTTCTAGTAATCTGTAAATGTGCTGATGACATGTTCTACACAGAAAACGAGTTTTTGTTTTTTAAGTAGACTGCTCTTGATTGACAAGCTATAGAGTCTGCTGAGATAGTTTATCATATCAAATATCTGTGCACACTACTGAGTTACTTTTTATGTAGGAGGATTTCTCTCTGATGCTTGATGTTGTCCACTGAGGATAACTCTCAGAATCCTTTGCATTTGCTTTTTCAGTTCTGAACTGTTAGTAATTATGGGACAGACATTGCCTGAGAGAACATGATAGGTTAGCCTGGGCAGCAGTGTTACACAACAGTTGAAACTGGTTGAAATCCCCTATCCTTTAGCAGCCAAAGATATCCCAACCCTCAGTCTTTCTGTAAGCATCTTCATTCTGGAATTTGGATTCTTAAATACTGATATTTTGTTTTATTCCCAGTACCTTTTGATGAGGATGACAAGGATGATACTGTGTGGTTCCTAGACCATGACTATCTAGAGAACATGTATGGAATGTTTAAGAAGGTCAATGGTAAGTTGAGGTCTTCTTGCCGTCAGGGATACACTCCCAATATCTTCAAAGACTATGGGGAATTGAATTCATAGTAAGGTTGAGAGTTAATTACTCACATAAGAAGCCACTCCATGCTAATTCCTTGCATGGCTTCACTTTCACTGATGGTTTTCCACTGGTTAATTTGTGCAGGTAGGTTTTTGTTCTTAACACATTCATTTATACCTCACTAGTTTTCCCAAGACTCCTGACAGCTTTGTATCTTCAGAATAACTCAGATTTGAAAATGCCATTATTTCTGAAGAATTGCAGAGCTTTCTCTCTAAAATCCATTCTATACAGATGTGTCCTGAAGTTAAAAAGTGTCTTTACCACTCAGTTGGAGGAGAGTGTTCAGTCATAACTTCAGTTCCTGCGAATTTTCTTAGTCCTGAGATCAGTTCTCATTCTCATGATGCAGTTTGCATTTCTAGAATTTTGCATCTCTAGGTGTCGGTTTCAGGCTGTTGCATCCTGCTATCTGCAAAATTAATAACTCAAATAGTCCAGTTCAGTTACAAACCTAGGAATGACGTTACATATGTAGTTAGTAAGCTATGATAGCTACAATTAGTAAAGTCTCTGTCACTACCCATGTCATGGCCTTGCTTACTGGAATTTATTTCTGCCTACATATACCAGATTTTCACTCTTGTTTTGCTAATTTGATATCTGCCTAAATCATTCTGCTATTGTCTTACCACGCAGTTCTGATTTAAAATCCTTTCTGGTCTTGCTCAGCTAGAGAAAGAATAGTTGGTTGGTACCATACAGGCCCTAAGCTGCACAAGAACGACATCGCCATCAACGAGCTGATGAAAAGATACTGTCCTAACTCTGTAAGTACAGCACTTCCTTGGTGGAGGGAGCAGGGTCCTCTCCCTCCCTAAATCTGGGAATCCTTGGCCCCAACTTTGTTACTACTGGTGCAGTATGTTAAAGACCTGGTAGCTGCAAAAGTATTGAGGAACTCAGATCAGAGTCTTTTCAAAGAACCATAGATGTCTTTTCTCAGAGCCTGGAGTTCACGCCTCTGAGCAGCCAGCGTACCATTGCTCTAGAATGAAGAGCTGATGTGGGTTGTTTTTTTTCTGGTCTTTGAATGAAACCCAGGTTTCTGAAACGCTTGCTTTTTCCACCAGGTGTTGGTGATTATTGATGTGAAGCCAAAGGACCTGGGGCTGCCCACCGAAGCTTATATTTCAGTTGAAGAAGTTCATGATGTGAGTATTCAACATGTCTCTCTGCCTTTTCCTAGGAATTGGCTTTCTGTTAAAAGATGGCCCCTTAAGATTGCCTTATTTTCTGAAAGATGTACATACCATGGCACACAGTTGCTTTTGACATACAAGATGTTGCATTCACTAGTGAGGGCCTGTGTCTTGCAGCCAAAATCTGCTGACATTAGAGGTTAAACCCCAGTCATGATACGTGCATTTATAACTAAAGCTTTCATCCGCCTGTGCACTTGGAAGAAAAGCTCTGTGTTACCATTTGACCTGAGGAATTCAACATCTCCAGTGGTCCATGTGATTAAGATGCTTCTTACCTGTTTCTGATGTGTCCGTGGCCATGAATAAAGTCAGACTGGAGTGGTTTGAAGATGTCGCTCTGACACATCAGCCTGTTTGCAGAAGTGCTTGGAGTAATTGTGTGCTTACTCATTTGAGCACCTGGCAGTGCTGGGTAGGTCAGTCATGCATGAGCAACACTTACTCATCACTTGCAGCACCATGCAGACAAACAACATACAGTAATAAGTTGGCTGTAGCTTTCCATTTGCAGGTTTTCAATTTAAATTACATTCTGGATATATATAAGCAAGTTTGATCCTTTTTCCTTTCTGAGGCATTCTTAATATCCAGTGTGTAAATTATACTTTGTATGAGATTGCTCCATACTGATACTTTTTTTTTTCTGGAATTGTGTATGTTTCTAATTGGCTGAGGGCAAATACCAAGATGACAAAATGTATCACAAAATGTAATAAGGTTGCATCAGGAAAGTAAGAAATAGTTGTGATATTTAGAGTTACCTTCCATTCTACCCACCAGTTCATAAACCAGCAAAATACATCAATTGAAAATTACACAGAGCACAGGAAAGTAGAAATAGCTCACAGCTCTGTACTTGCAACAGTTGTTACCCTCATTAAATCAAGAAAAATCCAACTAGAGCCTTTCCTCTGATTTCTTGTGAAGTCTGTATAACCACTGTGCTGGTTTTATTAATACAGTTTCTCATACTCTGTCTAAAATCAGTGTTTTTTCTAAAAGTATTGTGATTCACTTATACCCTTCTTCCCTGAGCTGTGTACTGCAGTCCCCTGAGGTGCTGTGTTGACATAATTTGTGCCACTGCCTCTTCCTGATCCTGTAAACAGGCATCAATCTGACAGGGTGGCATTGCATGAGCTGCCCCACAGGTCATGTGGGGATGTCTGTACTGGCTGGTTCACATGTGCCTTTATCCCCGTGGCTCAGTCTGACCATATCTCCTCTATCCTTGTGCCCAAAGGACGGCACTCCAACCTCCAAGACGTTTGAGCATGTGACTAGTGAGATTGGAGCAGAGGAGGCAGAGGAAGTTGGTGTTGAACACTTGCTACGGTAAGCACTTTTGACATTCAGGTGTTCTCAGGAGACTTGCATAGGACCATGATCCAATCTGTCGGGCCTCTGAGTGGCAGCTTCTCCTTCAATGTGCTACTTAAACGTTTGTTACAGCGTATTCACTTAGCAGTCTTGCCTGGCGTATTTGCTCCCTGCGAGTGAGAAGTGTGACTGCCCACTGACAGGATGATAAAAACTACACGTTCATGCAGTCAAAGCTGCAGGATATCACATCATTTTTGAGGGCTGAATGGGAACATTGCTCATGGCTCTGTAGCTCTCTGGACACAAAAGAGAGCAGTCACCCTCTGAAATACTGTTGTTCGTTTTTCTCACCCTCTCAACCAGTGCTACAAATATTATTCCAAAGAGAACATACACACACCACAGGATACATCAGGGATCTATTGTAGGTATACTTTGTAACATACAAAGAAGGAGCTTGTGCTCCTTCTTTGACTGAGCACAGTCATTTCACTAGTGCTACAAATTGATTTGCTTTTTAAGCTGGAAAGAGCTCTTAATTGGCCCAGCTGCTAATGATAATGCAAAGTAATACTCTAATGCTCATTCTTTCTGTGGTGGGTGTTTCAGGGATATCAAGGACACCACAGTGGGCACACTGTCCCAGCGGATCACAAATCAGGTCCATGGGTTGAAGGGACTGAACTCCAAGCTTCTGGACATCAGGAGCTACCTAGAGAAAGTAGCCATGGGCAAACTCCCCATCAACCACCAGATCATCTACCATCTCCAGGATGTCTTCAACCTGCTACCAGATGTTAACCTGCAAGAGTTTGTCAAGGCCTTTTATCTGAAGACCAATGACCAAATGGTGGTGGTTTACCTGGCTTCTCTCATCCGTTCTGTGGTTGCCCTGCACAATCTTATTAACAACAAGATTGCCAACAGGGATGCAGAGAAGAAAGAAGGACAGGAAAAAGAAGACAGTAAAAAGGAGAGAAAAGATGAAAAGGAGAAAGACAAGGAGAAGAGCGATGTCAAGAAAGAGGAGAAAAAGGAGAAAAAGTAAAATGTGTGGGGTTTTTATTTGTAAATTAAAAATCTTGTAAACTAAATCACTTTGGTGCTAGATTCCTGTCTCTTGGAGGGTCACTGCGCTGCTTTCCTCTGCTTTGTTGTCTGCTTTTTGTGCTCATCATGACAGGGCTGGAGAGATTTTCTCAAGCAGGCAGCCACGGGGAGGCCTCAGCACCCAGCCAGGCAGGGCTGAGAGCCAGGAGAAATGTGTTGTGTTTGTTTAGTGCAGCACTCTTCCTCCCCTGCATGGACCACCAAAGCACTGAGGCCAACAGCTGAGGATTTCTACCAGGTGCTTTGTTATGCTTCAGATAAAGTCTGGTCTTACCCAGTACCAAGTTTTCACTCTTGGGTGAAAACCAGTTTGTTCACCACTTCATTTTTGAGCTGAGTGGGAGGGGCCAAGTTCCAGAAGCACCCCACTGTTACTAATGAAGGGGCTGGTGCTGTTTTTTAAGCTGTACCTTGTGCTGGGCTAGTGTAATTTTAACTTTGTGCTGTCCTTTCTTTCTGAGCAGTGACAAGACGGGGGCTGGCTCATGCTACCTGTCACCTGAAAAAGCAGTAGATAAAAGCTGTACTCGTGCCTGGTGTGATGCTCTGCCTGGAGACATGGTCTGCCTGGGGACACACGGAGGGAAGGTGGGACCCTGCCACCACCCTGGCCAGGGCTGGAACAGCACCCAGGGCTCCAGGTGACTACAAGTAGCTGAATCAGCACACTGGTGCCAGGAGAGTGGAAAGTGCCAGCAGCAATGGAAGTATTCCTGCTGGGATGGGGCTGGCACTAGCAAGGTTCACTCACACAGTACAGGCTATTAAAAGAAAAAAAAAACAACGAAATACAGCCCCCAAATAAACCCTCAAAAAGAACACAAAGGATGAGCCAAGGCAGCTGCTGAAAAGCAAAGTCATGGCAAAATTACAGGATGCAGGTTGTCCCAGTGATAGGAACGGGTTTGTTTAGCTCTGCTTTAGTTCTCACTAAACACCACAAGCCTGCAGGTACCGGCCTGATGCACACAATTCTGTTCCATTGGTGCTGCTCTTAGTTTCACACGGTGGTGAAGGGAGGCAGGTTCCACCTCTGGCAAAAGACTGTGACCATTTTTAGCTGACTGAATTAGAGGTTGGATGAAGCCTGATCCTACCCACAGTGTGTGCATGGCAAAAATACTTACTACATCACTAAGGAGCTCTGGGTGCCCATCACAGTGCAGACACCCCGGCGGCTGCACCAGGCTGTCCCCCCATGTAACACACTGACAGGAACACACACCTCGGCAGCTGCTTTATCATTTATTGCACAAGAAATTGGTATGGCTGAGGCAGGATGGTGCAGTACAAAACTATTCAGTTACAAGTCAAAAGCTATTGCGGTGTCTTGTATCCACAGACTTCTTTTATGTACAGGTATGTACACCAACACTCACGTGGGTCCATATCCCCTTGTGCACAGAAGGGACGGGGAAGCAGAGGTGGCAACCAGACAAAGGACAGAGGCCTGATCCTGCCCTCACCCACAGCTTCAGAAGCTCCTGCCACCAGCCAGCCGGTGACAGAGGAAACACAGGGAGTCTGGGCTGAACCCATAACCAGGTAAAGGAAAGATACGCCCCAACATGACCAGAGCCCCTAAGGCTTCTGTGGAGCACCAGCTCCAAGCAATAGATCACTTAACTCAGGAAACATACAACTGAAAGGGGCCACATGCTTGCAAATCAATCACGTAACAGACGTGTTGATGGGCCCTCGCTCTAGGTGTTTTGGGTCTGGAATGGGAAGGGGCTGTCCTGGCCCTTGCACAGTGCAATATCAACTGATTCCCTATTTGCTCAGTGAAGGATAAGACCTGAAAAGTGACCAAAGAGTTCAAGAACCATTTTTCCTGCTCACCTGCATCTATTAAAGGGCAATGAAAAGGCAGAAAACACCTGGGACAAAAACAGCCTGTGCCAAAATCAGATCACATTTAACCGTGTCTGCAAGGGCGGATCAGAGAACCTCTGTGCACCATGTGTTGCCTGCCAAGCACTTTCCCCCATCCCCTCTGTGCCAATCCCCATCCCTCGTGAGCTGAGCAGAACCAGAGAGGGGCAAGAGGAGTAAACACCTCTTGTCACACCTCAAATTTCTTTGGGGGGGAAAACATGGACCAGTTTCCCCCAGGGCTGCAACAATAGATTGCAGCCAAGAACAAGAGCAACAGCATATGCACATCCTGTGCACCATCCTGCAGAGAGGGCTTAGCACCAAGCTCTGCGGGCAGCATCTCACACCCAGCAGCGCTCCAGGGCCCTTCCCAGTCTGGGAAAGTACCAAAAGCTCCATCATTCCTGTCCAAACCCTTCCGTCTCCTCAATTGCATAAAGCAGCTTCTCCTTCAGTTGTTCGTAGCTTTTGTAGGGAGGGAGATCCAGACGGTTAAAGCTGGAGAGACAGCAGAGGCTGTGAATAGTGCTGCAATTCCCATCCTCCTCCCCACAGCAGGGTCCTTTCCCACCTCACCTGCACACAGCAGCCAGGAATGCCAGCTACATCCCATGGGAATGTAGATGTATGGGACAGAGGGTGCCTGGGGCCCCACGCGGCCTCGCAAAGGCTGCTTGCAGTTGTCCCCACATTCTCCTAACAGGGCTGAGGAGAAATGACTTACCATGTATGGCTCCGAGGCAGCCACGTCTCTTTGCCAACTTTATCAATGCAGAATTTCTGGGGCCCGTTGCTGCCTGTTAATTATGAGCACAGCAAATATCATTACATGACCGGAAGCTGAAAAAGAAAAGCCTCCAATGCGCTACTAGCCAACTGAGCACTGTCACACCCCCTTACGATCCTAGAAAGACACCAGGGATAAATCCATAGCAGGACTCATTGCCTGTTCTGACCCCTCTGCAGAGAGGATGTATGAGAAACAAGAAAGGAGAAAGCTGAAATGCATATTGACGGCACAGAGAGGGAACGGCAGAGCTTCCAAGCAGGAAGTGCTAAAAAACAATTCCACATGGACCTGCAGGTCTGAGCGGGTCCATCTGAGAGTTTTAAAGGACCTTGCTCAGGAAGTCTGAGTCACTGAGGTCACTTTTGAACTGACTGTGAATGCGGGAGAAGTTTCAGGGGGTTGGAAAAACCTTATTTACCAGCAAGAATATACAAGTGGGTTAAGTTAGCTTGACACTAATTCCAGAAAAGTAATGGAGAGGCTAGTACAGGCCCCAAAAAGCAGCAAATTAAAGTATGAGAGCAGAATAATGCCACACTTAGGTTTTCTGGAAAGGGGTTTTCACCACACAGGAATCAAAACTAAATCAAAAAACAGATCTCATTCAAAATGGGATTACAAACTGGACCAACAAAGTTAACTGCAGTGGCACGGTCCACAGCTAAGGAATGTGTCTGGTAACAGCACTCCACCAGATGAAATCACCATGCTCAGATGTTGCAGCCACTTCACTGCTTGCGGCTGCCTCACACTGTGATGGACACACGGACACCCAGGTTCCACCACCAGCCCCTGCACCCAGCCATAGCCCCTGCTCAGCTCCGCAGGACCCCCAGGCACACACACCGATGAGCTCTGCAAACCCCCCGACAGGCAGGCGGCACGTCCCCGTCACAAACTGCAACAGCCGGATCCTCTTCTCATTGTCCATCTCTTTAACCACCTACAAGGACATGGCAGAAGAATGGGATCCCTCTCACCACAACGCCTGCAGCTCAGCCAGGCATGGGGCACCACCCTGCACCACGGTTCCTACCACGAATACCCCATGCCCTGCAATACAGCCCAGGGTAGTTCAGCCCTCACCTCCATCCTGCATCCTCAGGGAGGAATGCATCCCAAAGGGCCTGCAAGGAGCAGTTCTGCCCAGCTTTGTACTCCTTCAGAGCCATTTCCAACCCGCTTCTTTCCTGGCCAGCACAGAGCAGCACCACCCAAACCAGCACAGCTTCATTACATGTCATCCCCTTCTGTCACCCTGCCCAAGAACAGCAGCTATTGCTAGAAGCATGCTGACCACTAAGTGCTGCCTGCTGTCCCCAGCAGCAGCGCTGGGCCCTCTGCCAGCCACAGCCAAATGCTTCTTACTGAACACATGCTCGCGGCTGTGTTTCTTCCTTCCCGACAGCCTGTGAGGCTGCCAGCCCCAACTCAGCCCTGCCTGCCCAGGCCGTGGGCAGAGGATGATCCCAGGGCTCTGGAGAGGGTCACAGATGCTGCTGGCACTGGGACTCACCTGCCAGAACCACTGGATCTGTTTGCTGTTCTTGGTGTAGTGACGGTAGATGGTATTCTTCTGCCAGTCATTCATGTCAATCTCCTGCATGCCGCACAGCATCAGCTGGGGACAGGGGACAGTCAGCAGGGGATAGAACCAGGGCCTTCCACCCACCCTTTAGAGCACTGACTCTTCTACTGCCAGGCTTCCTAAGGCACAGGCTCCAGCACTGGGCAGCAGAGCTGCCTGGAGGAATTCCTTGCCTCTAACAAGATGTTTTCATGCTAATGGACGCAACGAGCCACCCCACAGACCCAACCACTTCCCCATCAGCAGAGCGGAGTGGCAGAGGCTGTGAATTGAGCCCATCATCGCATGCCATTCCCAGGCAGCCTGCAGCTGGGAGGCGCCAGAACCTCCACATCCCCATCCCAGCAAAGGCATCAGTTCACCTCCAGCTCCTTCTCATCAAAGTACCGCAGCCACTCCAGCGGCACCACCTCGTTGAAGCCATCCAGGAAAGCCTTGGTCTGCTCCTCCACACCCCGCGTGAACCTCCAGTCCGTGAGCAGCCTGGGGAGGCAGACAGGGGTCGGCAGACAGCCAGTGCTGCTGGCCCGGCACAGGAACCATCACCATTCCTTCCACCAGCAGGGAGGGCCCTGGACCCACAGGGGTGCATGGGGAGGGGGAGAGGGGCTCCTGCAGATCACCAGGGTGCCCCACTAGTGGGCTTCTCTCCCTGTCTCTGACGAGCCCCAGCCCTGAGCACAGACCAGCAGCCTTCAGGAGACTGAGGGGTGTAAACCACGTCCCTTGGCTGGAGCTTAGCATCAGCAGGAAGACGTGGCCCTGGCAGCCCCCAGCCAGCCCAGCAGCAGCCAGGCAGGGTTAGCAGCCATGGGACAGGGAGAGAAGTCTCACCCTCTCTCCCCTCTCCTCTTTCCTGAAAGTACTGGCAACTGCCCAGCCAGCAGCAAGCCAGACCACAGTGGAGCTCGGCCGACTGCGCCAGCCCATACTTGTCACAGGCCACGTAGCCCAGGGAGGCAGCCACGTCCCGAGCCCCATGTTCCCACCCCAGAACTGCGCTGCAGCCAGCGAGGGTAGGGCCTGTCAAGGGCCTCAGCATGGCCACTCACATAATGTACTCCTCCTTGTTCTCCTCAGTCACCCGGATGCTCTCGCCACCCTCCTTCAGCTCATGGGTGGTCACCTTGCCCAGGATCTCCATGTCCTGGATGAAGTACAGCTCCAGGCCACACTCTTCCAAGTTGTTCTCCCTGTAGGAGAATACCAGGATGTGATTTCTGATGAAGGCACTGGGCAGCAGTGAGAGGCCATGGGGAGGAGCACTGCCTCCCCACAGCCCAACACAGCAGGGCCAGGAGAGAGCGCAAGGCACTCACTTTGTCCAGACAATGGAGTTGTAGAACTCAGGGTCAATGGATTCCAGGTCCTTCAGTGTGGGGCGCTTGTTCAGCATCCGCTTGTAGAAGGGCAGCGTGAAGCCGGTATCGATGAACTTCCCATGATACAGCGCCTGCAATGGGAAAGCAACACCAGGTCATGGGGAATGCCAGGACAGACCCATGGGGCGAGATGATGCTCCACCACTGGGGTAGCCACAGAGCTCCAGGGTCCCACAGCTGCAGCACTCACTCCCAGCTGGCAAACCACCATGGGGAGGCGCAGGCTCCCCCCAGGCTGCAGCAAGGCCCGGTGCTCGCAGCCCCTCTCCCCTCCCCACCATGAATTCCACCGTGTCTCCTTCTCCCCTCACAGCTCTATTAAGAGCACTTGTTTAAACAGAGCTGCGCTGCGGCTTCCCTGAATCCCTGGCTTCCAGGAGCCCCAAGGCAAAGGCAGCCAAAAATAATGCAGACGCTTGTCTAGAACAGCCCAGCAGTGAGTAATAGTCTGGGGTTTTATTGGTACCCTGCAAGGCACAGGGCAGGGCAGAGCAGGGTCCAGAGCAGCTCACAGCCACATCCGATGCACACCTCACAGCGCTGCGGGTGAGAGACCCCTCCCCACACTCAGGAAGCCCCTGCCAGGCCCCCTGCCAGCCCAGGGCAGGGCAACCCACAGCACCTTGGCCTTGGGGAATGCAGCACGAACAGGAGGAGTTGCTCGGGGCCTGGACAGCTGGAAAATCTCACACTGCTGGGGCTAAAAATAGTTCCTGGAGCTGCAGACCCGACAGCACCTGGGGCGGCAGCCAGGGACCTGGAGCCATCCCTGCACCGCCCCTGGGAAACCAGGTCCCCTCTGGCCCTGCAGCCATTCCTTGGATTTAAAACACGCCACACGCAGCCCCCCCACTGCGCCCTGTCCATGGACCGTCTGCCACAGACCCACACCTGAGCAAGAAGGGGCTTAAGGAGGGCAACAACATCAACCTGAGCACAGCCATGGCAGGCAGAGCTGCCCCACTGACCACCCCACCCCCTGCAAGGTCCCTGCTCCGGGGGGCCATGCGAACGAAGCATCTTGTACCCCATTCCCTCCCCAGCCCCTGGGCTCTTACCATGGCGATGAAGCGGCCAATGAAGCGGAAGTAGGTGAGGTGGTCGGGGTTGATGGAGGAGGCAGGGTTGATCTGCAGGCAGTAGTTGTTCTTGCCAGCATACTCGAAGAGACAGTACATGGGGTTCAGCACCTCATGGGACAGGAGGAAGAACCACTCCCTGGGGCAAGAGGAAGGGGGAATACAGTGATGAGCAGCTCAAGGAGCCAGGGGCTGTGCCCCAGTGGCTCCACAGCACAGCTGGCACAAACCAGGTCCCTATCTCCACGGGGCGTCGCTGCAAGTACTGGACACTAGTGTGACCTGGTGAGGGCCTCCTCCACCCCAGGAGGGCTCTGTCGGATATGCGAAGTGCTTCTGGAGACACCAGCAACAAACATCCCCATTTGCCAGAGGCCCCACTTGGAGAACTGGGTGTCCCGGCAGGCACCACGCAGCTCAGTCCCACCCAGGCTGTTGCACACTTACACACATGCTGCTGTGCACACCCACCCCAAGTCTGCCCACACAGGCTCCCCCCAGGAGCTCCATCCCAAGCTCAAAGAAGCGCTGGATGGGAACCGTCCTGGCTCTGCTCCCCCGGCTGTGCAGGGAGACAGGAGTCCTCAGATGCAGAGGCAGCCCCAGCATCCTGTCCGTGGTTCTACCCTGTGGTAGAACAGCATGACGTAACCTACCATAGGGTAAAACCACTGGCAGGACACTGAGAGGTGGAGAGCAGGAGCCCCTGCACCAGAGCCAGGGGCAGCAGCTCCACAAAGGAGGAGCAGGTAAGAGCACGGCAGCCGAGTGGTGGAATAGCAGCAGGCAGCGAAGCAACAGCCCAGCACCAAGGCAGACAACCCAAGTGAGCCAGTGGGGCCTGATGGGGGCACAGGACCCCCCTACAGCTGAGACACAGCCTGTCTCATCTGACTGCTGCTGCTGAATCCATGACATGCGGTACCACCACCCACGAGGTAGGCACCATGCCTGGCACAAACCAGCTGTCCTGGGAAACACCAGGGCCTGTCGGCTGTGGGGAGAAGAGACAGCTTTACTCATCGCCCCATGTCTCAGGGGCAGCAGGAGAGCTCACGCTGGGTTCCCCAGCCCTCTCTGTGCCGGGCACAGGCCGGTGCAATGCCTTCAGGGCGTCCTACCATTCCTAAAACTCACACTGTTTCCCACTGGAACACCCTTGGGCTCCTCTGCCCAAGCAGGTGCTGCAGAAAGGCTGGGGACTGGGGCAGCTGCTGGACAGACTCCAGTGCCTGCACTGCCCGTTAGGGCTCCACACCACAGTCCCGTCCAGCAGCAGGTACACGGTCCAGCAGCCGGTGCTCACCTGGCGATGCCACCATAGTCCAGGCCTTCCTCTCCCCGCATGATGATGTACAAGCGGCGCCGCAGGTCGTATGGCTTCATGTTCATGATCTGGGGAGGGGCAAGGGGAATTGTCACCAGTGGCTGGTGCAAGGGTGGCTCCACACCTCCACTGTAGCCACTGCATCCCCAGCAGCTCCTCACCTGCTGGAAGGAGTCCTCAAAGAGCGTCTGCCGGGAAACGCTGATCTTCACATGGCTGGGCAACGCGTTCGACTGCAAGCAAGGCAGAGACATGAGGCTTTGTGCGGGCTGACAGAGCAGCTCCTCTCACCCGCGGGATCAGGGATCCACGCACCCATCAGCACAGCAGCCCTGAGCTGGAGGGGCCCTCTGGCCACTCTACTCACATGGCAGAGGAAGCGGAACTGGTGGTACTTCCAGCGAAAGCTCCGGTCATACGCTCCCGGGGAGCCACCCTGCTTGCTCCTGCAAAAGCAGGACAGACCTTGTCTCAGCATCCCTGCCTGCCCTGGTGTGAGCTGCCTGGTCTCAGCAGCCTCATCACCTGCCGGGCAGTCGAACCATCTCTGGGGCGCAGCTCTCCTCTATCAGAGCCAAATGCGAGCCCCTAAACCCACTGCTCAGTGTCTGTGCAACAAAGCTGACCCACTTCCCCCACTCTGTGTCATGACCACAGGAAGGCACAAGCTGTGAGCAGGCAGCCCCAGCTCCCAGTGTGCAGCCTGGCTGCAGGGCGAGGGGTTCAGCCCAGAAGCACTTAACCCGGACTCGAATCCTGGGCGCGGGTCCTTGAAGGTCGTGGTGCGAGTGTTGTGGTCCACGAAGTAGCGCACACCCTCGTTTGTGTACTTCATCTCCCAGCCGGGCGGCAGTGGCGGCTCCTGGATCATCCTGACAACAAGGAAAGGTCACCAGGCAGACACCTCATCCCGAACTACAGCCCCTGTCATATTACAGCCTATGGGGATCACCTTCAACTTGCAGCTCAGCTCTGTGCCAGGCAAAGGAAGGATTCACGGTATGGGATTAGCGAGCACCTGCCTGCACCCCAAGCCAGGAGCCCAGGCTGGGCTGTGCTTTTGGCCACAGCTACAGCCTCACCCTCTGCCTGCAGGACAGGTGGCCTCAGAGGAGGCCTGGGCCAGGTCTCTCGAGAGCCACAACACAGAGCTCTCAGGAGCCCAAGGAGAGCCCTACAGGAAGGCAGCAGGGCAAGGAGAAAGCATCTCTTTCTGCCCAGTCTTCTCTGTGACTTCCTCATCTCTACCCTCAGCTCCTGAAAGCTGAAGAGCTGCCCCACAGTGCCAAGGACTGCAGCTTCCCACCCTCGGGAGCTCCAGCACTGTGTGCGTGCTGCCTGCGGTTCTTGGTGCTTCTGGTTCCCCAGCACCGCAGCCTGCTCAGACCCCCAGCGTGAACAGATCTCAGCTCCCAAATAGCTCATCATATGGAACTTCCAAAACCACAAGCATCCTTCCTGCTCTCCCCTCAGGCTGCCCACCCCTGTGTGCGAGGGTCTTCCCACTGGGTGGTCCGTGTGTTGTGGTTCACGTAATACACTCGCCCATTGTCCTGTCTCTTCTCTACAAGAAAAAGGAGAAGAAGCATTAGCTGGAGTGCCACGGCCAGTGCTGACGCACAGTCCCAGGAACAGCCCTCCCCCTCCCAGCTCAGAGAACTTTATCAGCTCCTCCATCCCACCCCCCCGCCAGCACTGCCCTGGCTCACCTGGAAAAGGCAGAATAAAGCACCTGTATTTCTCCTACATGCACAAGCTGCTGCATGTAGGCTCCAGGGAATTCCAGTAAGCAGGAGGCGCCATGGCAGAGGCCAGCCCTGTCAATGCACTGCCAGGCTGGCACAAGAGCCATGCTCGGCCATGCACCTCACTGGGCAGGGGACACATGCGCCCTCCTTCAGACACACAGTGCTCTGCAAGCCCACAACCCTCCGTGTGCATCTGCAGATGCTTCCTTAAATGCATCCCAACTCCCTGCATGGCCGTGCTGAATATTCAGAATAGCAAAAGCCTCCCAGCCATGGCTGGGCACCATGTGCCCTGACTCACTGACGATCCTGCACCCATTCCACCAGCCCCTCTCATCCCACCTGCATACCCAACAACCCTGCTCTGCCTCTCACCCCTGTGCCTGCCCGCTGCACCCCCTCAGCCTGTGCGCCGCACACAACACACACTTCCTCCTCCATGTGCCTGCGTCACTCCCCGCATGCAAGGGCCCTTCTCCATGCTGCCCGGGACTCCCCACACACACACGGTCACCTCCCAGTCACCAGGCCCCCCTCACTCCATAGCACTCGCAGACTGCAGGAGCAGCTCCAGCAGACCTCATGTACAGTGACTGGGACAGCATCGATTCCGGGACCTCATCTTCATGCTGGGGATCCCCACCCCAAGGCGCTCATCCCCATGCTGAGCTGTGCCTCCCCCCAGTCTGTTCAGCCTACACCAGGGATGGGGTCCCTCTCGTTGCCAACGCAGAATGTGGACCACTCAGCATGGCAGCAAAGGTTCCAGCACTGTTCCGACGCAAACCCTGACCTTGGAGACCCCCTTAGCAGCTTTGATCCCTCTGTCCTGCTCTAAGCTCCCGCAGTTTTAACCCTTCTCCTATGCTCCCAGCCTGGCACAGCACAGCTCATCTGCACCCATGAGCATCCCAGCCTGCCTTCTCCAGGAATGCTCTTGCCATGGAGGGGGCCGCTCTTCTCTGGGGATGGCACAGGGACCTTTCAAAACCTCCCAGCACATTATGCTTGGCCCATGGGGGCAGGACAGCAGCCCAGCTCCAGCCAGACCCCAGCCCCACTGTGGACTGAGGCAGAGCGTCCCAGAAGGCACACACAGTAGCAGGATGGATTCCTTCTCGACAGAGGAGGGGTCTGGGGATGAGCAAGGAATTGGATCCCCAACCTCTCCCCTCATCCAAAGAACAACCACATAGCACTTCTGCATTCAGCAGCTGAAAGAGGCTGGGAACAACTCCAGGAGAAGGGGGGGAAAAAGCTGGATTTCAAATCAGAGTTTGTGCTAATCACAGTCAGACTCAGCCCCACACGCACCAGAGCACATGGAACACTGGCTCCCCAGTCACCATTCCCATTCACATCGGGGACGGGAGCGCCGGAGCTGCTGACAGCACCACCCTGCGCTCCCAAGGTCCCGCTCCGGGTGACAGAGCGGCGCTCCTATCAGGGCTGTGTGGCAAGCAGGCAGGTGAGGAGGCTCGGTACTTACCCCAGCCAGGAGGAAGGGCACCCAGAGGATCATTGTCAGGCGGAGCACCGGATGACTACAGACAACAGAGAGGGCAAGAACACAAAATAAACCCGGGGCAGAAAGCCGGGAAGAGCAGAACGCAGCAGTGAGCTGAGCTGCGCGGCTCCGCTCACCTCCCCTCGGCCTGCGGCTCCCCGAGAACTGGAAAAAAAGCCATTCGCACCATCGGGGGGTGGGGAGGGCGGGCAAAGAGTTAAAAAAAAAAAGAAAAAAGAAAAAACAAAAGCACAAAACTAAACAGAGGCAGCGGCAGCCAAGGAGGCAGCGGGACTGCGCGCACGGAGGGCAGCGGGACAGCGCAGCGCGGTCCGGATGCGCGCGGCTGCTCAAGTCCCGTCCCCACCAGGAACACCTTCAGCCTCCTCCAAGAGCCACACACCAGAGGGGAAAAAATACCGCAGGCCTTTCCAATGAAATCATTCCCACAAGCCCAGTCCACGCCCAGCGCTTCCTGGCGGGCCCGCGGCCCCCCCCTCCCGGGCAGGGCGCGGAGCGCGGGATGCCCTCGCACTGAGGCCACATTCATCCCACGCAGACGGGCGGCTCCGCGCCCCGCTGCCCACCCACACCCCACACACCCCCCCCCCCCCGCGCAGGTTGGGGGCCACGCACAAAGCACCTTTCTTCTTCCCCGGGACGGGCAGAGCCCGCGGCCGTCACCCAGCCTGAACCGGGGGATGCCCGGGACACGGGGCGCAGGCTGGAGCACGGCCCCCGCCCGAGCCCCCCGCCCCAGCTCCAGTGGAGGTCCCTGGGGATGGAGGTGCAGCCCCGACCGTCGGGGTCCAGGGAGGAGGGGGGCTGAGAGGCTGTTAACAGTTAAATAAGAAACGCATTGTTACCAACAAGGCATTTTAATTGCACCTCCCGAAAGAAACCCAGCTGCCGGAGAGGGGCCGCGTCCCAGCCCCAGCGCCGGGCTGGGGATCCGAGCCAGCCTGGGCTTAGGAAATGCCAGGCCCCCCCACTCTGAGACAAGGCACCAGCACTCGGGGCACCCCTGGCAGCCCAACACCCAGGGGTGTCCCGGGAGACGACAGGGATGGGGCTGGCACAGTCCGTGCCTCTCCAAGGTCTCTTGTACCCTACCCCATGTGCCAGGACCCGGCACAGGACGCACTGCCCCAGCACGGTGCGCCTTGGACTTGGGCAGCATCCACTCTCTCCCTGCTCAGACAGGCTGGCCAGAGCCACAGCTGAGCCATGTCCAGAAGTATCACCTCACTGTGACCTAAAACCAGCTAATTAAAATTAACAGAGCAGGGACACGAGCCTGGGGTAGAGGTCTGGGGATCCAGCCCTCCTGCAGCTCTCCGCAGCCCATGGGAACAACGTGGCCCCTTGGTGCCAGGAAGACTGCGCAGTGCAAGAGATGCTGCATGCAGGCACAGCCTGGGGAGACCAGTGTCACCGAGGTGGCAGAGTGGTCCCTGGCTGCATCTCAGCCCCCCAAGCCATGAGTCGCCTCAGGGGGCTGCATGGAGAATACTCTGCTTTGCCCAGGGCTGCAGCTCTGCTCATCCATCACCCCTCCACCTTCCTCTCCCGGCAAGGAGGGCAAGGGGATGCTGGAGACAGGAGGGAAAGGCAACGTAGAAAGTCCCCTGGGGAAGGAGGCAAAGCCAGAGCCACCACCACTATGGGATTGCACAAAAAGTACAATCGTTCCATCAGGCTAAATTTGGAGCGTGAGTCCCTCCCTCTGCTCTCCACAGAGCCTGGCCAGGGAGAGCTGCACAGCATGGAGCAGCTCCAAGGCTGGCATTGGTGGAAATGGGAGCGAGCAACAGACCCAAGTCCTGTTCAGCCTCCAGTGTAAGCCCCTCCATGCTGAAGGGCACAGGACGGCAGCAGGCAGCAGAGCTGTGGCAGTCCTGCTCCCACTGCCAGGCTGGGAAGGGCTGTGAGCTGTCCAGAGAGACAGGCAGGAGAGGAGAGGGGCAGAGCAGCCTCTTGCACCCCTGGGAGGGGCCCCAGTTGTGTCTCAAGCAGAACGGACTTTGCACAACTGCTCTAGCTGCACCCTGTCCCAAAGAGCACCCAGGCTCCTCACCAGAGCACAGAGCTCACAGCAGCACTGCTGGGACACGGCAGCCTCCTGCCTTCCTCCTAGATGAGCTAAACATCAAGGAGAAGCTGGTCACTCTGCCCTGCCCACCTGCACCCCACACCTGCCCTGCCAGACCTCTGCCTGCTGGCAAGGGCCATGTTTCTCACCCGTGTGGCAACAGACAGCACTAGGACATCACTGCGCTCGGAGGTGGAAATGCTCCAGCTTGGCTCCTTCCCAAGCACTGCTCCCTGCAGCACGATGGCCACAAGCACCGTGCTGGTTATCAGGGGATGCTCACCACTACTGGAAGCCAGGTCCCAGATCCAGCAGCAAAGGGAAGGCCAGGACAAGATGGGTCCCTGCCCAGGAACTACTGCCCTGCAGGGCTGTTGAGACTCCATTCCCCAAGCAAGGAAGCACAGCTACTCACTCAGCCCATACCAGGAGTGAGGGGAAGCAGAGAGAGCAGAAGCTTGACAAGCCCAGCAGTGCTTGCTCCCTGCACTCTCTGGTCCCCGAGCTCTTGCAGCCCTCACTCACCAAGTCAGGACTTGCCCCCTGGGCCTGCTGCTGACTCCTGCTACCACCCAGGACCCAACCACACTGTCCTCAGCCCAACAGAGACCTGAGGCAGGATAAGCTCAGCCCCAAGAGTCTCCTCTCCCACTACAGACCAGGCTCCTACAGCTTCCTCATGCCATCTCCAGCAGCATGCAGCAAGTTCCACAAGCCCTGCAGGTCAGCAGCAAGGCTTGCCTGATAGAAAGAAATTGTGAGAGATGTCAGGAGAAAGCGTGTGCCCAGCCACGCTGGCACTGCAGGGACACTGGGGACAGTCTGCTCAGGACACCTCTCACCACTCTTCAGGACCGTGCAAGCTGCTTCATTGAAGGAAAGTTACTCCCAGGCAGTTCTCCACATGCAGAGGAGTTTATGCACTCTAACACAGCCCAACAAGCACCTCTGCGTGCTCAGTGTCTCCCAGGTTGGCCCGGGTGAGACTGGTAGGAGAGCTGGGTGAGCCCCAACACCACCACCCTGGCTCTCACCTGGTATAGGAATCTTTGGCTGAACTGCTGCATGGCTCCTTGGAGCTGGTTTCGCTGGGACTGCCACTGCTCATAGTTCCTGACATACTCAGCCGTGGGACGCTGCCATGTGGTGGTGCGGGTGTTGTGGTCCACATAGTAATACCTGCCTCGAGGATCCACACGTTTCTCCCACCTGGAAGCACCAGAGGAAGATGTCAGTGCCTCAGCTTAAGTGGTTTCTGCTGGCAGGTGCTGCCACACAGCAACTGAGTGCAAATGTTTGTGTGAAGGCAACAAAAAGAATCCTTGAAGAGGTGAGGAGGCGCAAAAGACGACAGAGATGACGGTGGTAGACAGAGGAACCGATGACGGTGGTAGACAGAGGAACCTCCCACTGTCCTTGTCTGAAGGCTGCTTCTGGGGGTCCAGATGCCCTTGGGGGTACAGATACCCTTGGGAGTCCAGATGCCCTTGGGGGTACAGATACCCTTGGGGGTCCAGATGCCCTTGGGGGTCCAGATGCCCTTGGGGCCCCAGCAGTTTGAGAATATCCAGCTCCTACCCCAGA
The DNA here is from genome assembly GCA_017639245.1 of Myiopsitta monachus. NCBI lineage: Eukaryota > Metazoa > Chordata > Aves > Psittaciformes > Psittacidae > Myiopsitta > Myiopsitta monachus. The sequence goes on along the minus strand of CM029941.1, from coordinate 103,263,321 downwards.
ACATGCTGAAAGTACAACTGAGAGAAGCATGGGGTTATAAGCCGCTTCCCCAGCTGCCACACTCCCCTTGTGTTCCCCACGCAGGGGCTCAGCAGAGAATTCTTGGCTGAGTTCTGCCCCTTGGAAATACAGGTGAGAAAAGGAGCTCATAGTCCTGCAAGGGAGGAAGACCCAAGAGCTGCCTGGGCCCAGAGGTCCAGCTATGGAGATTGATTTTTTATTGCACTCTGACACTACAGGCTGATTTCAGGCTCTCCGCTCCTCTCTGGAGCTCTCTGTGAGAGGAGCTCTCTGGCTCCTCTCACAAGACTAAGATACCCTTGAGCATGAAGCTACTGTTCCCAGCTCCAGCATAACCACCAGTTTCACTGATGAAGGGACTCTTTTGGACAAAGATCCACCAGAAGAAAATATAAAATACTAGTAAGACTCGTGCAAGGGCACATGAAGCCTAAATGGGATGCCTACTCGCTAGCTGAGTTCACACCAGGATGCTGTAAGCATTCCTCCAAGATAGCAGACTTCCAAAACAGGCAAGGCACTGGGTTGGAAACCTATGCAGGAGAGAAGGCACAAATCTACTTTTCCAGGTAACAGCCTCCCTCTTTTAATACCAAACAAATTTAAAGCTGTTGTAGGATCAGAAAGCGGCTGCAGAGATCACAGCTTAACTGAAAGTAGTGTGTGCCCACAGAAACCTGGAAGAGAACAGGACAGGTTTGTATTTCACTTTCACACATTACACTGGTGGTTAAAGCACACGTCAGCCATTCCAGACTTGAACAAACTCAGTCTAGAGAACAACAACAGTTTGGCTGTACTGAGTTCTCTGCATTCAGGAGCACAAAGAGGTGAGAATTCAAACAAGTCTCTGAAAAGCACATGGCTGCGTACAGCCTTTATGACCTGCAGACTGTTTACTCCTGCAAATGAAAGCATGGCTATCCTGGACAAGAAAGAGTTCTGCAGAGTGCTTCCTGCAGGTCTTATGGAGCTGAGTGGAACTGTCTTCTCAAGCACAAGCAGACCCCAGTGTGGCCGAGAACATAAGAGGCCCCTCTGAGAGAGTCCAGGACCCAGCTCCAGGTAAGGGCACGCTGCGCATGCCTGTATCTGCTCATCAGGAGCTCAGCCCTCATCTAGAAGCATCCAGGGTACACGAGGCCCACCCTCTCTCTTCTGGTCCTCAGGGGGACGTTGCTGGCATCCCACCCCAAAGGCTAACCCCTCTGCTAGGCCCATAAGTGGTTGTTCTACTGCTCAAGTGTTCAGCAATTTCTGTGGACTGTTAAAAAAAAGAATCCTCTTTAAGAGATCAAAGCCCAAGAAATTGGAAGGCCTTTTCCTTTTTACAAATGCTGGAAAGACCTTTCTGAGGATACAGCATGTGTTTTCAGGGCAGTAAACACTGTCATTTCACCCCATTTCTTTTCAGAAACTAAAAGACTTTCCTGCCACCTTCCCTGCTATTGTGCAGATTCCTGTGTGTCTGCTACAAGAAGCTAGCTGAGAATCTGAGATGCCAACTGCTCCCAGAGTCCCTTACCCGGGAGGAAGGGGTCTCTCCCATGTGGTGGTCTTGTTGTTATGGTCTACATAGTAGACTCTACCATTAGGCAGCTCTCGCTGTTCCCACCTGCAAGAAGAAAAACAATGATGAGCCAGCTGATCATTGCAAGCCCAGAACCCAAACACTGAGGGGGAGCTATCAAAACAAATTGCCCCCTTCAATGGAATCCAGAGCAGCTGCATCCCACTCCAGGGCTCCCCAGGTGCCTGTCCCCTGGCTCCAAGGCCAGTGGGGGAGAGCAGCACTTCTTGGGAGAGGACATGGAGCAAAACCAAGGCAGACGAGATGGCGCCTGTTCTCTCCTAAACACAGATAAGTGAAGGTTTCAACTGGAACAACCAGTATGGATCCAGCGGCCGCAGCCCCTGCATCTTCAGGGCAGCCAGAGCCTTGCTGCCATCACCTACTAAGAGACATCACAGACCCCTTCATCTACTTTAAATCTTGTCCAAAAGGCCTCCCTAGCTCTTTGCACTTGTGCCCATCCACTTGCATCTGCACAGCCCAGCCTCCTCCCCAGATCAGTGACTGTGAATATAATTATAATGTTATATAATCATGTTATTAGCCAGAATGTCCAGGCAGCTGCAGCTGGTGGATTAGCAAGCCCACCTCCTCACATTGCTTAGCTACAGCATTCTAACCTTTATTTAAAATGAAGAATGAGAGCAGATCTACATGGCAGTTGTTTGGCTTGCTAGATCAAGATGATCAGAGAGATGCTGCAGCAGCCTGCTTTCTGGAAACAGGCACCATTTGAAGCATAAATTCCTCATTTCCTCCAGAAAGTAGGAGGGTCAGCATAAGATTCCACACAGGTCAGTTTTATGCCCTGTGAGCTTTTGATGTCGTTTTCATTTGGCTTCTCTTAATACATCCTTAAAGGAGAGCCTTTGAGGTTGGGTTGGGGCTGAATTTTCCCCTTGGCAGCCCTCCCGCTCATTGCTGACAGATATTGCTCAAAGACACCACATGGCCACAAGGAACTTGGTCAGGAGTTGGTCCCTTTGGGGAGCTGGTACAATTGGGAGGCCTGGCTTTACAAGGCTACACTGACACCCGTGCTTTGCCTTAGTTCATTCATGAAAGTGTATGCCCTGGCAAAGGTAAAAGCTCCATGGAGCACTGAACTTTCCTGTTAGCTTTTATCTGCGACAGAGAGGCAAACTGGCAGCTGCTGACAGATCCAATGTTCTCCTGCCATGCTTCTGCTCCCCAGGTATCGCTCCCGATTCAATCTTCAGTCTCAATAAATCATCACAAAAAGCTATAAAAAATTAATATACCAGCTTTTGTGACAGCAAGGGAAGAAATACGGGGTTGCAGAAAGCAGCCCTTTGTGAAGAAGAGGCTGTAAGAACTAATGTCCCTTCACACAGTCTTGCACCAATCCTGCTCACCCTCAAAACTACCCAGGGAACACGAAGCCACTGAACAGTGACCTCAGCCACAACCACAGGTCATGCACATCGCAGCCTCGTCACTGCTCTCAAAAGTGATGGGAAGGCAGAAACAGGGACAGCTTCCACAGTGCTCCCAAGCCCGGGCAGTGGGAACTGCAGTGGTCCAGCAGCCACACAGGCAGCCCAGAAACCTCTGCCCTGGGCAGGAGGTGCACTTGCACTCCGAGATAAGAGTCAGTTCCACGAAAGCAGGACAGGAACATGAACGCCAGGCTTGGGATTTAGCCAAGAGATTGTCTAACCCAAATCAGAGCTGCTGGCTTTGCTCCCATGGACTTCTCAAAAGCACTGTCAATGCATCAGCAGAGACCAGGCAACACCTGCAGATGTTGCTACCAGTCAGCAGCACTGGGTCTTTCTCATCTGTGCAATAGGTCTAGGGACACCAGTGGTGCTTTCTGATAGAAAGAGTCCAAGGCAGGAGCTGTAGTGCCCATATATGTTTGATGGCAAGGCACTGCCAAGCATAACACCATGCAAAGGAGAGACCATGTAAGAGCACAGCCAGCACCACCCGGTGCTGTTGCGGCATCAGGAAGTCTTTGTCTCTCCACCCCAGGGTCAGCCTTTTTCCTGGGTTACCCCTGGGCAGCACTGGGTGTTGTCAGAGGGGAAATGCCTGAAGCTTCCTGTTCTTAAGGATGAACTCAGTGCTTCATGAACGTGAAAGCACAGGATAGCAAAAAAGATTAAAATCTCTAAATTGAAAATCAGCATAGCTGCGTTTTCTTGAAGACAGAAACACGCCCACCCCACGAGATGGACAGCAGAAGGTGCCTGGGCATCTTCAGGAAGGATGAAGGAAGTGTGCTGGCTCAGTGGGAATGCTGCTCGTCACAGGCTGAGCTTTGGGAAGCCTCTTCCCAGACTCCTACCACAGGCACTTCAGATTGCCACCAGCAATCAGACACAGACCTGGCACAAGGCTCAGGTGGAGGAACACTATTCACAAACAAAACCCCAAGGCACAACTCCACTCATAAGGCTTTGCAGGATTCAGCATCCCTTTAAGGGATCCTTAGATCAAATCAAGCATCACCTTTCCAAGGTCAGTTGTATGTAACAACCTTCTCCAGATGGACCTAGAAGCTGCAGCACCACCTGCTTATAGCGATGACACCCCCAGCCCAATGTCCTACCCATTCTGCCCACGCTGACACGTAGTGCTTCAGACAAGGACGGGACCTCTGCCGTCTGCACACAGAACGGGTGGTGCCAGCAGTTGGTACTGGAGGGAGGGGACCGGTCCTCCATACTCATTAACAACAGGTTCTGTGTGTGCATGGCTCTCAAGACTTGCAAGTCCTATGTGACAAGAAGCTCTCAAGCACCAGGTACCATTTGTGTGCCCTCTCTAGAGACCAGAAATCCCACAGTGCGGACTCCTCTAGGCAGAGGGTTTCTGGATCACCCTCAGATACTCCTCTGGATGCCTCAGTGACTGCAAAGAGCCACACAGGACTGGGGAAAGCTGCTGGTGGTGGCAGCTACTGATTGCTGTCCTCTGTCCCCATCTCACACCCTGTACAAACAGGTGATAAGCTCACATGCACCTCAGGTCAGCAGCTCCCTGGTGATCAGGAAGTAAGTTTGCTGAGGGCTGCCTCACCTTAGGAACAAGCAAATCACCACCATTAAACAGCAAGCTGTGATGAGCTGTTGTCATCAATGATACACAGCAAACAACCTGAGAGACTGGGGCACTGAGGTCACCCATCCTTGCTCAGACCACCCTGCCCAGTCTTGGCAGGTTTCAGCCTTTTCGAGCTTCCCTGCATCCCACAAGGGACAGCTGGGGAGATGGACAACCACGGGCTTTTGCTCTGGAGACCCCAAGTCCAGCTGGCATTCCTGCCCTATGCCTGCTGCCACATGGCCACCAGCAAGGAAGATCAGTGCTTGAGCACTGATGATGGGAGCTCTCACCACTTGCTGCTGCAAGCCCGGATCCTGCAATATGCTGGTCCCAACTTGCTCCCCTCCGGCTGCCTGCAGGGCTCCAGACATGGATACCAGGAGCAACGGATGGAGCAAAGTGGCAGCGCTGAGGCAACCCTGCAGTCCAAACAAAGCGCCCTCCTTATGTAAGAAACCACAGCCCCATGCCTTCTGCCAGGCAGCATAATGTACCTCTTTGTACGGGCGAGACAGCGCTGCGTATACACACCGCACTAACAGCAGCTGTCCCCGTGCAGGATCATCACTGATAGAAACCAGATGAGGAGCCAGCACCTCTCCTGCTCTCCCCCCCTGTCGCTACTACTCTGCTCAGAAGCTCCTGCATGAGAAGCAGGACCTGCACCAAAGGCACAGGGTGCTGTGACCAGCAGCTGCTCTGCCACACATACTCCCTGGCACCGCAAGGAAGCTCTGCTCAAGCCAGGAGGATGTGAAGGAAGTTCTGGGCACTGTTGGGGCTGGAATTATTCACAACACCTTCCAGCACCCCCAGCCCCTAGAACAGACTCCCACTTGTGCGAGAGATGCCTTTGTGCCCACCACATCTGGTACAGATGCTCAGAAAAAGCTATCTGAGCAGAATAAACAGCTCTGAATCCCCACATGAACCCAGCCACTCTCGGCTCCATCTGCACGCAGCCCGGCACAAGGAGGGAGGCTGGGGCTCAGCGCACTCACCAGCACGCAGTGGGAAGAGCTGCCTCCCTTGCAGAGGCTGAAGTGCTGCCCATGCTCTCACAGATGAAAGGAGACACTGGCAGAATGAGGCAGAGCTTATGCAGAAAGCAGGAGGGACATGACAGCTTTCCAGCTCTTCAGTGCTGGAGCGACTGGCAGCCCTGCAGATGTTGCTCCTGTGAGTGGCAGGGCAGGAACAATCACTCACAGGTTGTGCAATGCTCTGTGCACAGCCATCTCCTGGGAGCCAGGCCAGCAAGGGGCTATCCTGCACGGCTTTCTGCAGAGCACGCTGCTGCCAGAGGCGAAGTGGCCTGGGTTTGTCAGTATCCCTTCTGCCTGAGACATCGCTGCCTCCACCAGCCCAGCCAGCCGCAGCCCCATCTCCCAAGATGGGCCCCAAACCACTAGTCAAAGTAACACCCTGGTGCGGTGAGCCAGCCAAAAATCAGCTGCCCTAGATCAAGTCTCAAGAGATCCCAGAAACTCATTTACACAACCCCAGGGCCACAGTGTTTCGGACAGTCCCTGATTAGCAAATCCCTGTTAGCCCAGAACCTGGTCTGGCAGCTCAGGGCAGATCTCACACCATGGAATCCTCAATTCTCTACTCTCCTTCACCTGGGAAGACCTTGGTACGTGGTCTCTGCCTGACCAAGCAGGTCAGCTGCTACCCAAGCCAGCCCAGTATGAGCACAGAGTTTAAGCAGCACATGCAAGAGGGATTTTGCTTTCTTTCCATCCTAGAGATCCTACAGGCAGGACAGGATACACTGATACACACGGCACTAATCAAAGGTGCCTCCAGAGATCCAAATTCCTTAAGCTCAGCTTGGAAGATGGCTCATTACCCCTTCGCTGCTCCCCTCCAACCATCTCCAAAGCACAACAGTTTAATTCTCCTTCCCACTCTGACATGCACTACACGCGTGAGCACTGCAGGGAGACAGGCACAGGGAGGACACGGGCCACCCTTCCACCTGGCTGGGCCAGGTAAATTCACATCTGGTGTCTCAGAAAGAAGTGCTTGCCACCTTCTTGAGCTTCAGAAACCCCAATCCTGAGACACACATACACTCCCCTCTCCACCCCAGGAAAGTAACAACAGCCTGTTTCCACCTCGGGCTGTGCAGAGGTGGGGAAAAGGAGACCTTCAGTCTACCTGGTAGTAGCAGAAAGGGGCACACGCTCTGGGTGGAATAAAGACCTTTTTCAGAGCACTGGACTTTTCCAGCTGCCTGGAAACAGGAAGCACACAGGCCGAAGAACAGAAACCCTCACACACCCTGCATAAAGACACACTGAGCCGTTAACCCTAATTACCTGTGACTGACACACAAGCGAGGCCCTGACCTTCCAGGCATCGCCTCAGCCAAAGGAAAATAAACAGCTCCCTTCATACGAAACACAAGCCATTTTCACCCCTCTCCCACCACCACTTTGCATTCTCAGTCCAGAATTAAAGGTGTCTGAATTACAAGGGGAGAACAACCCAGCTGCAGCACAGAGGAGCTGAGCCCAGAGCCTGACTGCAGCCCCACCAACAGCCAGCGCACCCACCAACACTGCTCAGCCAGCCCCAGCTCCCCTCCTGGCTCCTTCCCCATGGGAGGAGTAGGATGCAGAGCATCCACAAGAGGAAGAGCAACAGCCACAGCTATGTGAGGGTCCTACCCACCCACCCCCCACAAGTGGCCAGCGTCTCCACAGCATCTCTGGAGTGCATGATCCTGTGCTCCTGCTCAGTGGGAGCTCCCTGGAAGTCCACACTGACCCTCTCATGCATTTTCTTTGGACTGATACCTTCAGCAGCCCCAGGAGAGCAGAGGAAGGACTCTGATGCTCCCCTGGGCATGGACACCACACTGCAGAAGTGCAAATCACTGTATGTTACCCAAGACCCACAACAGACACAGATCAGACCCAGCCCAGAGGACGGATCCACAAGGAAAGCCACAAGCAGGGGACTCCAATGAGGGCAAACAGGCTGTGCCAGGGATCCCCAGCATCACCCTTAGGACAATCGTTTTCACCAGCTCCTGGTGCAGGACAGCCCCCTCCCTCAAACATCCTCTTCTTCCAGCAAACAGCAGTGCCCCAGTTTGCTCATGTCCCCCCAGACTAGCCTCTTCAAGGGAACAAAAACCAAGCAGAAGGCAAAACTTACCCAGGGGGCAGAGCATCCAGGGCTAGCACTGCTGCCCGGGCTGGTGGGGCAGTGGAGCTGGAGGCTGCCTCCTCTGCCTCTCCCGAGCTGACCAAGGCAGGAAGGGCAGGAATAACAGAGCCATCAGTCATGCTTGATGCTGGTGGGGTTGCTCCTGCTACTGGCCTTTCCTCCTCGATGTCTGCAGCACCCATTGTGTCTCCGTTCACTGGAAAAGCAGCAAGCAGAGATGTTAGCACCCAGGAAGAGTGATGGGGGGCCTCACTGACCTACTGCACCCACACAGCCCTGGAAGCGGAGCCCTGGTGGGCGACAGCCACTACCACCCAAACACAGGACTCGCAGTGCTCCCAGCCTGCAACAATGGCAGCATCTCCTTCACCAAGCAGTTGGATCCCTCTGGGAACCACTATCAAGTGCCTTTGTCCAAGGAAAAAAGCTTGCTATCTCCTCTGTAACTTGTAAAAAAACTGCATGCCTGTTGGGAATTCAGGTAACAAGTAGGAGCTCAGAAACTGCTGCGGCAGCATCTTCCAGGCAGAGACGAGCCCAGGCTCAGCAAGTCACCAGCACTGGAAAGAGCTAAATGTTGCTGGATTCCACTGAGCTTTTGTGAAAGGGACAGAGAAGAGAGAGAACAAAGGAAAATTACAAAGCAAACTGATAAGGAGAAAAATGCAGACAAAATAAAATGAAAGGTAATTTGTTTGACAAGTGTTTGTTAGACAGCCAAAACCCCTGAGTCCTGGCAGCCCACCAGAAGATAACTTTTGACACAAAACAGTCTGGCTTCAGTAACAAAATGAAAGAATTAGAAGCAAACCAGAAACAATAAAGAAGTAAGGCATGCAGACAGAGCAACACAAGTAGACCTGAGAAACACAGAAAACTAAGCAAAGAACCTGCATCTACAAGCCTGCATCTACAATTAGAAGTATTGCAGGAAAAAGACTCAAAATAGTATAAAACCCAACATACAGGGCACTAAAGAACTACAAATTACTGTTCCACCCTGTAGAAGAGGCAGACTGCTCAGGACACTTCTGCTTTGCAGCTGGAGGGTAGCAGGAGAGCATCCTGCAGCACCAGAGGAATCCTGGTACTAAATCCTCGAACATCAGCAATTAAAGGAGCCCCACAGGCAGCATCTACAGGCAGTGAAGGCTTCGGGTCAGCAGGCTCACAGTCACTTCCACCACAGTCCTGTAAGACTGAGCTGAGGGGGTCTCTGCTGCTCATTTCTAGGAAGCCCTGGAAGAGGCAACTTTAGAAGCTTCAATCACATTGTACCAACCTTCAAAGGGAACCTGCATAATGTCCCAGGTAACTACACTGTGATCTGTTTGATCTCAGTCTTGGACAAAGCAGGGGAAAAGCTGATCCAAAGTTCACCTGATAAGGAAATACTCCAGGGGAACACAGGGCTAAGCAACGTGGCTGTGGAGAAAACACGCCATGAAAAAGTCTCCTTTTATTGTCCCATGACAATTACAGCTCTGAGTGATAAATATAATGGGGAATGTTCTTGCAACAGTCTGCTCAAAAAAACATGATAGCATCACCAAAATGTACCAAACTGAGGAGGAAGAGGTTGGTTTCTAGAGGCATTCCAACAGAGCACAAGGAATAGTGTCAGCCTTAATCCCAGCCACCCGAAACACTCATCTTCCTATCCTCCAGTGTAAAATCATCACCAACAGGACTTGTGGGAGACACGGAGGTTGCGTGAGCATTAAACAGGGACCAAGACAGCACACTCATAAAGCCACTGGGGAGGCTGGGGCTGGACCAATTAAATGTGCTTTAAAACCAAAGCCACGGAGCCAAGTTGTCCCTGGGAACAAAACCACAAAAACTCTGTCCACAGCCTGACGGAGTGTCCTCTGCACAGCGATGACACCGGGAAGGGACGGGTGGGGACAGGGAACGGAACAACACATTCACACCCGGCACAGCACTGCACCAAACCACAAAGACCAGCCACAGCCTGGGGAGCGGAGCAGGACCAGGAGCAGGAGCTGAAAGGCAGCATTTCACATCAGCCATCTGCTCCCCCTGCTCCCAAAATGGGTTTGGCAAAATTGAAATTACATTGGTTCAGATTTCTCCAATGAAACAGAAATAAAAAAAATTAAATCTTCCTTTTGGGTGGAACAAACCATTTCCTTCTCTCCAAATGAAGCACTCCACTTTGTGCTGTTCTTTTCCAAGACAAAAGTGAGAGAAAGGATACTACTGCCTGCAGCAGCAGTGCAGAGGAGCAGGAGATGCTGCACTGCTTGGCCGGCTCCATGCAAGCCAGAAAAGGAAAATACACAAGCTGCTTGTGGCTTTGCAGTCAGGCACTCGGCAGGTCCCAGCCTCTGCTCCACAAGGGATTTACGGCTTTGTGGACAAACCCAAGAAAAGACAGAGAAACCTTTCAAAAAACACCCCCTGGTGTAAGAAGCAGCCTCCGGTTGAGGAGGGGGTGCACCTTCTTGTGATGCTTCAGAGAGAGCTGCTCTCCCCACGCCAAGGGGCAAAGAGCTCAAAACATCTCCAGTGGAAACTGATTAGAAAATTCATCTGAATGCCCCCGACCCTGAAAAAGGATCACTTACTGTAGCTCCGGTGATATTTCTGTCCCAGTATCCTTCTAAAAAGCGGGAGCTGGATGCAGCCTTTTTTGTCAGGGAGACTCCAGAGAGGAGCCACAGAAATCATGTACGAGGGGCAGAACAGACTCTACCACTGCACTCTGTGGAGCTGCCCGGTTTATCAAAAGTAAAATCAGTTAAAAATCAATCAGTTCCCAGGGAGGAAATTTTCCCAGGCACCACGAGACCAACCTGTTCTAGTGGAAGGTGTCCAGCCCTTGGCAGGGGGTTGGAACTAGATGATCTTTAAGATCCCTTCCAAACCATTGTATGATCTTAGCAGAAACGCATTTTCCCCCACAGGAGCCCCACAAGCTCTGGTTCCCCCCTCCCACGGGTGCTGGTTTACCTATGCTGTTGACCGTGCCATTGGCCGTGCCATTGGCCGTGCCGTTGGCCACGCTGGTATGCTGCATGCCCTTGGTCTGCTGCCGGTGCCGGCTCCTGGCACCGGGACTTTGCTCTCCACTCCCCACGTTCTGCCTGGCGACTCCTGCCACATGCCGGTGTGTCCTGCAAGGGAAAGGAATGCAGGAGGTGAGACGCACTACAAAGAAAACCCCACTCCTGCCTTTCTGCCTCAGTCTTGTGCTGCTTCCCCCCCAGCACAGACATCGGTTTCCCACAAGGAAGATGCAGCCACGTGCTTCTGCTCCTGCAGCAGTGCCCTGAACTTCCTGCTTCGTACTGAGACCTGCCCATGGGTCCCAGCACCCACCTACCAGTGGCAGAGTCCGAGGGACAAGTAACCTGGGTGACAATCAACTTGCATTTGTTTGCAGCGCTCACCACAGCCACCCGACCTGCTAAGGAACAGCCCCAGGCAGTCATGGCCAGAAACGTGTTTGCAGCACTAAACCGTTCAGCTCTGCTCCATCCACGGAAGCAGCGGGGATCCCAGGAGAGACCCCCTGCCAGCACCAGCTCCTGCACCGCAATGGGAACCCTCACTGGTGCCTCCTGCCCAGCCACAAGCCTTGCACAAGGTGAGGAAGGTGCAAGTGTTTGCTGCTGCTGGGACAGCCGTGGCCTCTGGCAAAGGAGGGAACAAGCAACTGGGAAAGACAAGCGCTTAAATCATAGCACAAGTTGTGACCAGCTCAGATGTGACTGCATTCCCAGGGGGCTTCTCTTTGTGCTCCGCTGGAGCTCCCTGCCTTGGAGGCTGGGGCAGCCTGACGTCTGTGGGCAGAGTGCCACAGCACCCCCAAAGCAAACTCTCCCCCTCTCACAGCCCTGAACCTCTGAGACAGCCCAGAGGCATTGAGGAAAAGGCTGGGGTTTCATGTTCATGAAGAACCTGGTTGTTAGGGCGAGCAGGGAAGGGGACATGGCAGGAGGGGGATGCTGCCCTCCCGCATCCAGGGCCAGGGGACCAAAGGCAGAGCCTGGCCACCTCCACCCAGGATCACAGCCGAGGGCTGTGACCACAGAGGGTGAGGACCACAGGGATGAGGAAGTCTGTCTGCCCCAGCCAAGTCCTCCCCTTAAAAGGGCAAAACCTGCAAACTGTCCCCACATCTCAGGGCTGGAGCTGGGAGGGGACAGAAGCTTGGCCGTGGCTGGGTGCATCATCAGTCATGCCACCCTCACCAGCTCCAGCAAGCCCTTGGTTCCTCCCACTGGCTCTGGAGCTGCTCTCCTTGGGGAGCGGCTCGCAACAGTGGGCAGAGGAAGGCCTGGGATCAGGAGGAGACATGGGAAAGTAAGAGATGGTTGTTGAAAATAAATCAGATAAGAGCCATGGGCAGAGCAGCCCATGAGCAGAAGCCACAAACAGCTCCTGACCTTCCCAGGAGGGCAGCCCCACAAAAGGGCTCCTCAAACACTGAACCCATCCTAGAAACCCTGGGTACCCCCAGGACATCACTACATACTGGGTGTTGGCTTTGGCCACCAGGACCTGAGCACTTGGAGCTGCTGCTGAGGCAGAACAGGCTCCTCTCCCCCCAGTCAGGAGGTGAAAGCTGCCCCTCACTGCCTGCCCATGGGGCTTAGAGGGCACAACGGCAACACACACCTCCCAAAAGCTGTCCAGGACCCACCTCTCCACATTCACCCCATGGCAAGGCTGGGAGGCAGCGTGCCCCCCCAGAGCCCCGGCCAGAGGGGAGCGGGGCAGGGGGTACCACGGCAGGAGCTGGGCACACGGGGAGCAGCGCCTGAAGCAGGGGATGGATCTGGTCCCTGCCCTGCTCAGCACAGATGAGCTCACAGCTGTCCAGAGAGTTTTTAGAAACCAAAACAGGATGTTTCCAGGCTGCCAGCCGGCCACACAGGGTTACCAGGCCTGAATTAGGCAGCCCGCCGCCCAGCCCAGCCCTCCTACGAGTGCTCCCATCTGGGCATTGTCTTTTAATAGATCCATGGAAACAAACCCAGTGAGAGTAGCAGGGCTGGGAACATGCTCCTAAAATAGGAGTGGGGAGAAAACAAGGCAGAGCGCAAATGGGAACAGCCTCCTACAGCCATGCCAGTGGGACAAAGTAAGGCTTGGGGAAGGCAGCCCATCACCCAGGCAGCTGACAAAATCCCTGCTGTGCCCCATTGACTGGGGACCAGGGGTGGCTGCCCCATCATGCACTCTGCCCCACTGCCCCTCCTGGCCTGGAGGGAAAGGGAGCAGATCATGCCAAAGAGGAAAGTGGTGCCAGGAAGGGAGACCTCAACCTTTTGACTCCCCACCTTCTGGCAAGGCAGAGCCCCCATGCCACAGTGGCTGATGTGGGATCTGGGCATGAAACTCAGGAACAGACACCTAATCCTGCTGCGGTGGCCAGAAGGTCCTGACATGAGATGCCAGGATGGGTGACTGCACTGGTCTTGGTCTCCCTCAGCACACCAGATACCAAACTGCAGCCGAAGAGAAGGGATGGCAGCACACATAGCCAGGAGCCAGTACTGGCTGCAGGGAATCAGGCATGACCACTGGGAAACACAACCAGGAGAGCCCTGGTGTCACACGGGCTTCCAAAACATGGAGCTGAGAAATTCCCACTGCACCTGCAAAAGGGGGAGAAACCAACCATGTTCCCGGCACCCAACCCTCACACCTGAAGTGCCTGGAGCAGGGACGGCACCAGTGCAGCACCACCGTTGAGCTGGGGCAGGAGAACAGCCCCTCTCCCCATGGCAGCAGGATGTGCACCCAAAGAGGTGCCTGGCTGCAAAACCCTGAACCTGGCTCTGAAACTCTGACCCGAGTTTATTCCTGTTACCCACCCCCTTCCAGCTGACCCAAAACCCATTTCCCCACTTGCTCCCCAAGGCCCCGAGCACCCCCCTGCAGCAGCAGGCAGCATATCCACCATGCAGCACTGCCTGCCTCCCCTCTGCCTGTGCCAGGGCTGCAACTGGTGACCACAGCCTTTTATTGTTGCTGTGTCACACCAGAAGCCACATGCCTGGGGACATAACGCACCCACACGTGGGGCTTTGCAGAGCAAGGGGTCTCACAAAGGGAAATACTTCATCTGAGGGACCCAGGCCTCAGGGATGCTCATGCCCATCACTAGCTGAGAGGTGACTTTTGGATATCACAGAAGCACAGAAATCAAAGGATGCTTCGCTGAAAGAATCACTGGAGCTTGCACAAGCTTGTGACAGGTGACAGCAGCTCCTCACAGCCAAGCCTAGATAATAACACCAACATGATTCACCAGCTGCAGCCTCTCCGTAAGGCAAGCAGCAAACCACACTACTTCATTCCGTACTGTCAGAAAAGGCCCCTTTCGCCACCAAACAACAAACTGGGGATTGTGGCAACTCGCTAGGCACCCACAGCACCAGCTCTCAGCTGGGGACCTCTGGGCACTGTTTTCACTCTGAACAGAGGGCTGTGGAATTTCACACCCCACCACCAAGATTAGCAGCAAATCCCAAGATGACATTTGTTCAGGAGAAGAAAGAGAAGTCCTGACCAAGCAGTTCCCCTTGAGGGGACAGTGTAGAAATAGCTGAGGAGCAAAGAATGACCCTTTTCTTTCCATCCTGCCAGTGAGCAAGTTTGCCAGCATCCATCACCAAGCCCATGAAAATAAACATGGCTCTGTGTATAAACAGAGCAAACATCAAACAGCACTCCCAAGCACAAAGGACCCATCCTCTACTCTGGACAAGGCAGCTGCCTCCATGGTGGATACATACAGCACCAGCGCTCTGCCCCCGGTAGCAGTACTAGTGGAATTCTGTCCAGAACAACCCTAAAAATTCCCTCCTGGGCAGTTTCCTGTGCCAGAGCAGCCATGGGATTTCTAATGACTGCAAGGACACCTGGAAGGTCTCTGAAGGTCCCCTGCAGAAGCACTGGCCAGACCTCACCGCACTTATCTCACATGCTGACAGGTCAAGAGGGCACCAAAACCAGGAACTACTTACAGATCATCCATAAGCAGTTAGGAATTAGGAGCAAGCAGTCATCAGGCTGAGCCTCCCAGACTACAACTTCCTTACATGTTTCCTAGCACCTCTTGATAGCTGCTAAATGGCTGCAAAGTCCAGCTCCTGTCAGAACACTGAGCACTCTCTCACCCCTTAGAAGGCTTTAACACCTGGACAGCAGGAATCAAGAGGAGCAACCGCAACAAAAGGGCAAAAACGGCATTCAGCAACCTGCTCCCAATTTCCTGTCTGTCCTGGGTTCAGCAGCAGCAGTCACTTTTCTCCTTCTTGGTAGCTGGTGCAGCGCTGTGTTTTTGATTCCAGGCCTGGGGACAGTGCTGATAACACCAGTGTTTTCAGTTACTGCTTGCTGATGTTTTGGTCTGGCCAAGGACTGAGCCTCATGCTCTGCCAGGGAGGAGGGGAGCTGGGAGGAAGCAGAGACAGGACACCTGACCCAAACTGACCAAAGCGGTTACTCCATACCACAGCACATCATGTCCAGGATGGGAAAATGGAGGGCAGAGACCCGGAAGGGTGTGTGGGGGCACTGGGGGGTTTGCTGCTGGGGGGTGCACTGGCTGGGTCGGGCTTGGTGAGCAGTTGTATTCTCTTTCCTTGTATTTCTCTTGTATTATTACTGGTGGTAGCAGCAGTGATTTGTGTTATACCTTAGGTACTAAACTATTCTTATCTCAACTTCTGTGAGTTGCATTCTTTGGATTCTCTTCCCCACCCCCGGGACTAGGGGAAGAAAGAGGGGGAGTGAGTGAGTGAGTGAGTGAGAAAAACTGCATGGCTTGGAGGCTTAAACCACAACACTGTCCCACTCCCTCCTTGGTTGGAGACAAACACACAATACAGAAGGACAAGGTCTCACTTCAGAGTCAAGAACATTCTTCCCCTTCACTCCTCTCTTGTATGTGCCTGGCAGAGGAAGGAGGAGGGGAAGGGTTCAAGGTATGGAGCTCCCTGCTGGGAATGCTCCTAAGCCTGTGGGCATGCAGAACAGCACATGAGGCAGGCTGCAGGCACCCTCTCTACGGGCACGCTTCTAACCAGAACATCTGTATACGATGCTGGGCCACTGCCATGCTCTGAAAATATAAATAGGTGTTAAATTCAACTCCATGTTGACAGTGTGACATGTCTCTCAATAACCACAGCTCCAAAAGGAGCAGCGTTGAGCCACTCCAGCCCAGCAAGAAGGCAAGGAAGGGCACAGTGCCAGGCAGAGGATGGCCTGGTGCCCAAGCAGCTCATTTCCTTTGGAAGCAGCTGTTATATCGCTGCAGCTTTGCTTGCTCTGCTTCTCCGGTTCTCCCTGGACCTTCACAGCATCCCCTGTGATCATCACCTGCAGGAGCACTGTGCTTCCCAGCCTTGCCCACTGCCTTGCATGAGGCAAGAACCAAGGTGCCTATAACAATGGGAAGGGACCCCTGCAGACCAGCTGGTTTGCTTATCACAGCCTGCCCCATCTCCCCAAGTGGGCCATTCCTCCGGCTGCCAATAGAGGTGGAAATTGTCAGGGCCATCACAGACCAGATATTCCTTGAGAAATAAATACTTCTAAAGAGGCTCACATCAGCTGCACCTCAGCTGTATGGCCACCCCCAGTACCTCCCACTCTGTTGTCCTTCAGGAGGTGGGCCTGCTCCATACCTCCTGTGAGCTGCTTTGCTGGGGTTCATTGGAAGACCCAAAGTGGAATCCGCTGCACAAGGACAATCCATACGTTCCTCAGCTACCTCAAGGCCCCAGCAACCGCTGATAACTGAATGTGAGGACCCTTACCTTGGTCTGCTTCCAAAGAAGTTTGCACTGGGAGGGTGGTGTCTGTCCTCCATGGCTGCAGCCATGCTGCTGGGATCCCTTCCAGGCAGCTGGGACCCTGAACGCGGGAAGAAAAAGTGGGTATTGAAAATGACTGAGACACCTACTAGTTCTACCCTCCTTCCCTTCCTCCTTCCAGAAGGGATCACCACAGAGGGAACCCCTGCTTTTACACTGCGGTGCCCTCCTTGCCCACTTCTGTGCCATGGCACAGCCCATCCCCACAGCATCCCATGGTTCCAAGTGCAGCACCAGGAAGGTAAATGCAGAATTGGCAGCACCAGGAGAGTGGCCACATTTAAAACTCCCACATTTAGAATCACAGATTCACAGAATAATTAGGGTTGGAAAGGACCTTAAGATTATCTGGTTGCACGGCAGGGACACCTCACCCTAGACCATGCCACCCAAGGCTCTGTCCAACCTGGCCTTGACCACTGCCAGGGACAGAGCATTCACCACTTCTTTGGGAAACTTCTTCCTGTGCCTCAGCACCCTTCATCCCCCAGTGAGGAAGAGAAGGATCTAAAGGAAAGCAATGCAGCAGCCCCTGTTCAGCACAAGCTCTACTCACTCCCCTGACAGACATCAGTCGATGTCTCTGCACACACTCGGCCACAGGGAGGCCTTTTCTGGATGCACTAAATACAGAAGCCTTTTCCCAGTCCACAGAGGGCAGTGAGGGAAGGGGCTGAGCTAACATGGGCAGCTGGTGGAGGGCTGGAGCAGGGCCTCTTCTCTCAGGCCACTGTGCCTGTTGACACTCCTGCTCCTGCCCCACCACACACTCGCTCCCACGGGAGCCCGTGCGCAAGACCAGGGTGGGCAGGGACTGGAGCCTTACCTGGGAGAGGAGGCGGCTGCTGGCACTGGGACGCTGGCTCGGGGGCGCCGGGGGTGCTCTCAGCCCCGCTGGTGCTCACCGCCTCGAGCACAGAGCCGCCGCATGCATGCGGAGCCGGGCGGCACTCACCCTCTGTCACAGCACTGCCATTAGGCAGGTTTCCCAGATCAACAGTGGGCCCGTCCAGGAAAATCGTCAGCTCTCTGCCGGAGACAACGCTGCCTTTGTTCTCCGTCTGCAGGTCCAGGGTCAGCTGCCTGTTCTCCACTTTGGAAGATGAGAGGACACGGAGAAAAAGAGCAAGCAGTCATCACTCAGGATGCCAACCGTGGATGGCTCCACCACCCCAGCTCCCCCATGGGGTGGAATGTTAGCCTCCTGGTCCCCTCCAAGCACTTCCATAAGGGACAATGTGCCAAGGCCCTCAGGACAAGCACCACCAGCAATGGCCCCACGCCTACATGTACCTACCAGCACCACCAGAGGATGCCCAGCCAGCCCCAACACCAGCTCCCAAGGAAGACCCTTCTTCACCAGCCACTGCTCTCAAAGCAGGGTCCCACCACCCTGTTACATAGGGATGCAGCTCCCCAGCGGCCCTTGCTGTGGCAGCTGTCACCACCACAGCTCATGCATCCAGGAGCTGGAGCTGTAGGGGAGACAGTGTTAGGAAAGTCAAGGGATTCAGCTGGTTTGGAACAACACACTGGGCAAGAAGGGGTCTGCATGAGGGCAGCTACCAGCAGATGCCTGGGACATGAAGCAGGCTGAGGGCTACTAAAGGATACCTGAAGCCCTGTCCTGCTGCAGAAGAACAAGTGTCATCTTTCAGAATCCGGGGTATCCTCCTGCCACCTAGAAAACCTAGGTAAGCAGCAAAGGAAAACCCCAAGCACATCCCTTCATGCACATCCCTGCATATCAGTTCTACTGAACAAAACTGGCACAAAGGGCTGCTGCCCCCAAACAGAAACGCTGCTGCAGCATCAGGCCACCTTCACAGGAGCTTCTGGAGTGGGTGACATAGGCTGGGAGGCTGCTGGAGGTAGCTGCCAGCTCCACTCCCCTCCATCATCAGCCAGTTCGGCTCCAGCAGCTTGGCAAGACTTTGCCAGCTTCAGCTCCCTGCACAGCCAGGCACTGCAGCTTTGCCAGAGGCGACAGCCCTGAGAACATCACTTGGGCACAGAGCAAGGGGCTGGAGTGACGAGGAAGAGGAGCTGATGACCTGCATGGTGCCACACATGGGGCACCCAGCAGCGCTTCAAGAACCAGCACTTGTCCTGTTTCACCGACATGTGTTGGCAGGCACAGCCCTGCATCCCGGACACCCATCACCCTTCCACCTCCCCCCGATGCTTCCTGTCAGCTCCCTACAGCGAGCAGCAGGGTTGTCCCTCAACCTGAGGAAGCTGGAAAGCCACCAGCACACAGCGCAGCTGAAGCAAGGTGCAGTGCAGAGGGGCTGCCTGCAGGCCTCCCACAGCCTCCTCCACCCCTGCACACCTACTGCAGGGCTGCATCCCCATGGAAGGTGATCCTCAGTGCCCATGAGCAACAGAAGAACACCATGATGCCCAATGTCACAGGCAGGCTGGGCTCTCACACCATCGCAGCAATGCCTGCCAGAGCCAGCAGGACCAAGACACCCATCTCTGGCAAAGAAGGCCAGAAAAGTTTGGCTGTACCAGCCTGGGACACCAGCCCAGACACTTTCTGACTCATTTACTCGAATAATATTCTTATTATACGCAGACTGCTCATGACACAATGGCACCATTTTTTAGCAACCTGCTTTGTCCCAGTCTCCTGCAGGCATAGGGTGCGGTATCTGCCAGTGGGAGCAGGAGGAGGATGGTCCACTCCCCATGGACCCCTCATTTCATCTCAAGCTCTGAGGTGTGATATACTGGCAGGGCCCCAGGAGTCTGCAGTGACAACAGGGCTGCAGGACACATTGATCTTGTGACAGGGCCTCAGGTTTTCAGTGCAAAGGAGGCAGTGCCCCCAGTGCCCAGGCACAGCAGGAGCCCATGTTCACAGGGACACAGAGTGGAGATCGGAGCCCAGCTCTGGGATTGCTCATTACCCACCAATCACCCACCAAGGGATTCTGCTAAGGAAGCCCGGTCTTACCCATCTGCCTGAAGGAGTTACTCTCAGTTTGCTTCCAAAGGGAACTGATCTCAGATTTAAGAGCCTGAGATAGAAGATGCTAGAGAGCACAGCCAAAACCCTGAACAAATCCAGACCCTGTTTCTCCCTGGCTGCTCCAAGCCATAGGAATTTGCACTTTCTCAGTGCCATGCGGAAGCTGTGCCCGCACGCTCCGGGGGTCCCCTCCATCCCCTGTGTGAGCGGCTCTTCCCGCTGGAGCTGCACAAGCCCTCATTGTGCCGGTGCCCGGCCGAGGGGCGGCAGCGCAGGAGCTAAGACAAGGTGTCTCCAAGTGGAGGATGTGAACATGAACCTCCCAGCCAGCTTCCTTCTCCCCCTCCACCCCCTTCAGCTTCTTTAAAGAAAATAAACAGGAGCAGAACCTTCCATTCACTGTCCCCGTCCAGCACACGGGACGCACAAAGGGACATTGCTGTTGCACCAACAGAGGGTCCCCTGAGCGGCTGAGCACAAAGGCCGCCTGTGTCCTGCCAGCAGCCAGAATGTCAGAAGGATTATTATTATTATTTTGGGAGGAGGTCTGGGGGCGATTTGGGCCTCAATAAGGTCTCAGTTCAGCTACTTCCAGTGCCCCGCACACAGCATCAGAGCTCCCATTTAGCAGAGGTGAGCTGCGATTCCCACCCAGCCCATTAAGCGGATTTACAGTTCCACGAAACGAAGCTGGCAGCAGCCAGCGCGATAACGGCTCCGGGCTGAGCCCGAGTCCTGCGGGACCGCCAGCAACCACACACGTCTGACGTCCATGGACACGAGCACCAGGGAGCAGCCCCGCTGCCTCTTCCCTGGGTGGGGTGGCTCCATCTCCACACACACAGCCAGGAAGACTTCCCGACAGACAGACGGACAGCACTTCCCCACCCTCTCAGCTCCCAAGCCCTCGCTGCACAGCTCCGCTGTTTGCTAAGGCCGGTTTCCACTCAAACGCTTCCATGCAATCAAACCTGTACCCACCATCACCCCTCCAGAGCAGCTGGCACTGCTGTTTATGCAGACAGAAGATAAGCAGATCCTCTGGGCTACCCAAAGAGCACCAACCTACTTGTCCCCTCATCAACCCATGGAAGAATCACATCCCAGAGCCACAACCACGCCCTGAAATCACCCTGGCACCAAGCAGAAAAGGCAGGGCAGCAAATACATCAGTGGGAGCACCGAGCCAAGCCAGCCTGCTTGGAGACTCAGGGTCCCCCACGCTAACCAGAGCTCAGGACTGCGGGGTGGGCAGCACCCATCTCTCTGGTGCTCCTTCCTTAACCACTGTGCATACCTGCAGCCAAAGGAATGACTCTGTGCTGTGGCTACAGCCCTCCCCACCCCGCCCCGGAAGAAGCAGGGGGAAAGCTGGACTTCTGCAGCCATCCCTAAACCAAGAAGGAGCCCAGAGTGTAGGGGAAGGGATAATGTTTACTGTCCTGGGTAAACTTCATGTCACCCCAGGCAGTGGGAAGCTTTGCTCATGCTGCTGGTCCAGTTTTGGCCACAAGCAGCTTAGAGACAGCTGTGTCCCACTCCATTTATCTGCCAGGTATAACCTGGAGAACCTCAGAATTCTGCTTCATCTCTCTGAACCATCACAGGCCTGGGAGAGAAGAGAGGATGGGAAGAGAGGGCCTGGTCAGAGGCCACTGGCTCTGACCAGGCATGGCTGAATGTCTACAAAAACAGCTCTGGGACATTACAGTAGGACCAGAGCCAGTGGACCCTGCTGACATGCTGACTTAGGCACAGACACCAGCCTCCAATCTAAAGAGATGGCTAGGGCATGGGGACAGTGCTGGTGATCATGGTCCCATCAGCTATGCAGGACGGTCAGGACATGACACCCAAAAGCTAACGCAGGGTAGGCACAGTCCAACCCTCACTGTGACTTCCTCGCTTGGATGACCAGTTCCATGAGACCATGGCCCAGCCACTACAGAGCCAGCTCGCTGAACAGTCACATCAGCAGGTCTGAGCCTCTGCCTTCAAGACTCCTTGCTAACAGTCTTTGCTGCTGGGGCACGCAGCAGAGCTCCCTTGACATCCCATACACAACAGGGGGGAAAGCTGCAGCTTCCCAGAGGTTTTGGGGGTCGCTGTTGGCTTCCCGGAGGGTCCCACAAGGGCCAGCTCCAGCAACTCTGCCTGGGGCACAGCACGAGGGAAGGAAAAGGCTGTGCAGGGTCTGTAAAGCCCTGGCACATGGTGCCACTCCAGGAACAGAAGCCACTTGGTGGAACTCGCAACCTGAGCGGCGAGCAATAGAAGTGAGCACTTTCATTTAGGAGATGCAGCCTGGCTCAGCCACGCACTGCTAGGCACACGGCAGGACCAGCAGAAACCAGCAAGACCCAGTACTGCCCTCCACACAGATTGTGGTACGAGGCCAGCCCCACGGGAGGAGCAGGAGAGGTGCTCCTGGAGCCTGGGAACAAAGAGGTGCCTCTGCAGCAGGCAGGGCTTGGGGACTGGGGCAGAGGGCTCTGCCATTATGGATTGGCTGTTTTACCACAGCCTGGGAACAGCTCAGCTCAGTGGAAGGCTCCAGCTCGATTTCCGTGATTGAGCCCATTCTTGCCCATCTGTCCCCAGAAATCCCCTCTGAAAGCAGAAGGGTGCTGCCTGCTGGAGGAGAGGCCCTGGGGCTGCTGCCAAGGCCTTGGGAAGTACTGCAAGCCCAAAGGCTGGACCCATCAAGGGCAGGAGCTCCTGTCCTACAGCTCGGGCTGTTACCTCCAGCAGCTCTCTCAGCCTTCCTGGGAGCTCAGCCCTGACCAGGCTTGTCACTAAGCTCTTTTTCCAGGCTCCGAACCTCAGAGCCTGGAAAAAGAGACTCTTCCACCTGAAGTGAGGTGTGCTTGGCAAGAGGGCCAACATAAGGAAAGATCAGAGGGAGTTCCAGCATCTCCCTGGCAGGCAGGAGCCGTGCAGGCACTGCCACAGACATCACCAGCTGCGAGAACACCACCCCTACCTAAAAGCAGAGCAATCAGAACAATTCTTCTGGACCAAGTAGAACAACTACAGGGACATAAGCCAAAGGCCACAGCTATACTGAATTATCAGAAACTTACAGCAAACCTCCCAAAGGCCATTACAAACCCATCTAAACCAGAAAGCATGTCTGCTGCCCAGCAGAAGCCTTGGGGTCTGCACACTCCTGCTGAGCGTGCAGAAGAGGAAAGAATTGCTGAGAGAATAGCCAGGCCCCCACCAGCAACAGCATCCACAAGCGTTTCACTGCCTTCCCCAGGCAGAGGGTTGTGGGCAGCATAAGAACACTAAATGTCCAACTTGGGATGGCTTGAAATCCCAAATGCCCTTTGCACACCCTTGTGTGACCTGGACACTTGCCCAGGCTGGCAATCCCTCTCAAGGAAGGGGTCTCCAAGGGATGCAGGCTCACACGGGAGCTCTGGGAGACCAGCAGCAGTCTCTGGCCCACTGAGAGCTGCAGCAAAAGCCAACCAGCAAGTCTGTAGAGGAGAGGAGGGAGCAGGCTCCAAGCTAGATCAGATGCACAGACAAGAGCACATGGCTGACCATAGCAGCGCCAGCTGCCCCCAGCCCGCAGCAGCACATTCCCAGCAGGGCAGGCACTGCAGCTTTAAGAATCCTCCCTCCCAGCTCTCGGTGTCAAGGAAAAATCTGACACGTTTTTTCTGGTGGATGTTAACGGACAAGCTACAGCAGCCAGTTGCCTTTTCCATTCATTTTCCACATGGCCCCCTGGGAGGCCAGCTAATGAAAGAGCTGATTGTGCCCCTGCAGAGGAGCAGGCAGGTAGCGGGAGCAGCAGCAGCAGCCCTGGGAGCCCAGCATGGCATTTGCACCCCTCAGGAAGAAAAACCTGCAGGGGAGGGTGCCCTGGGGCAGAGACCCCCACTGCAGACCACCTGACGGCAGCAGCCCAAGCAACAGGCAGCCCAGCCCTGCAACTGCCTGGGGGGGCATTTAGGACATCACTGGCTTTGTGAGGTGAAGGCAGTGGCAGTGCAGCAGCACAGCTCCCCATGGGGCCCTCACTGCCCCAGCAAGATACGGTGCCACCCAGCGGCACAGCAGCCTGTCCACACAGGGGACACCCTCACAGTTCCATAGTGCCAGGGGAAGCAGCTCATCCCAGACCCTGGCACTGGGGAGAGTCTGAACCAGCCCCAAATCCCCCCAGGGCACAGGAGGTCCTTCTCCCTGCTCAACACCAGGTCTGTGTCTCACAAGCAGAAGAGCTGTGCTTGGAAAAGACAGAGTGAGCCTTTTGCAGCCCTGCGCAGCGGCTCGCGCAGCGCAAGCCCTGAATGGCCGCCTTTATGCCGTAGGTGCTGTCATGAGCCACACTCTGGAGACCACAAATGGCAGCAAATAGCTGTGGGGTTTGTGTTTCCGTGGAGGCTGCAGCACCCTGGCTAATGGAGGAGGTATGGCTTCCGTCACACCCCAGCCCCCCGGCCCTGACGGGGCGCACAGTGGTGCCTTGTTCCCACCCGGGGCTGGGACTGCATGGGAGCCACTGCAGCCACCACCTCTCCTCCACACACACCTCTGGGCAGGTGAGGGGCAGGACCCCAGGCAGGGGAAAGGCCTGGGCCCCCATGGCGTCTGGCTTGTACGTACGTTTCCCACCGTTCTTCAGCAGGCTGCTGAGGCTGACGGAGGCCATGCCCAGGAGCTCGTTCCTCAGGGTATGGCAGCTCCACACCTTCAGGTCCAAGTGGCTCTGAGCTGTGACGTTCCTGCAGAGACCAAAGAAGAGGGTCATCACTGTGGTCTCAACCCCACTCCATGCTCGGGGAAGGGGTAGTGCCAGGCTAAACTCAGGGAGCTGAGGGAGGCAGGCAAGGGCATAGGGCAATAAGAAACATCCCCCACAACTGCCCTCCCAGCCTGGCTGCCCTTTGCAGTGTTCTTATCTGGGGGCAACAACCTCTGACACCCAAGTGACCCCAGCCGATATAACAGGGGGTTACACCAGACAGCACAGAGGATACACAGAGGGTTACAGCGAACATAGGTGGCATGGTTTAGTGGGAGGTGTCCCTGCCCATGGCAGGGGGGTAGGAACTGGATGATCTTAAGGTCTTTTCCAACCCTGACTATTCTATAATTCTGTGATTCTATGGGGCCAGTCCTAGCACCAGCCCCACACCAGGGGCTCACAAGGACTTACAGGATGAGGATCTCATTCCACAG
Source organism: Myiopsitta monachus (assembly GCA_017639245.1). NCBI lineage: Eukaryota > Metazoa > Chordata > Aves > Psittaciformes > Psittacidae > Myiopsitta > Myiopsitta monachus. The sequence continues at coordinate 103,238,435 of CM029941.1, read as the reverse complement.
CACCTCAGAGCTCCCAATCTGCTTCCCAGTCTTCTTGGTCTCACTGGGCAGCCCGTCACCTGTCACTTCCACATAGCAAGTCATCCGCGATGGACGAGTGTGCACCTTGGGCCTCAGGGACACCACTGAGTAGGGGGGCAGACAGAGAGTCAGGAAACCATATGGGAGACCCTGTCCCCTGCCCCACACGCTCCTCCCTTTCTCTGCTAGCTCAGGGTGCCACGACCCACTGCACTCAAACTGCTTTTGGAAGAAGGGGGAGCAGGAAGCGATTCTCCTGATGGCAGCAATGGTCAGATCCAGGCGCTCCCATCTGCAGCCCCGGATAACTGCCTGTCCCCAGCCACACCGACAGCTCAGCCCCACACCCGAAGGCTGCAGGGGTATCACAGTCCCCACACACACTGCCCTACCCCAGAGCTTAGGAGCAAGGCGGGGACAAGGGGGCTCTGCGGAGCCGCTGGGTAGAGGCACCCACCAGGGGAGGCTCAGCCGCCCCCCGACCCAGCGGTGCCCGCAAGGGGGCTGTGGGGCTGAGCTGGGGGCGCAGCTCCAGGAGTCGGGAGCCACCTCGCGGCCACTGGAGCCCTGGCAGGGCCATGGAACCACGTCCCGGCGGCCCCCGAGGGGCGGCAGCAGCACAGCCCCGCCGACAGCCGCCGCGCTCACCCGGGTGTCCGTGCGGCACAAGGCAGCGCTGCCATCCCCATCCCGGCTCCCCCCGAGGGTCTCCCACCCTGGGGCACGCACCCAGACCAAAAGCACCCAACCCCAGGGTCCCCACCACGGCGCTCCGGCCGCACTCGCTGCGGCAGCAGGACCTACCCTTCACAGAGAGCTGGTACTTCTCACAGGGTGGCCCAGTCCTGGCCCTGCTGGCGCTTGCAGCCGCCATGGCATCACCGCCGTCTGGAAGCAGAGAGAGAAGAGAGCCCTTAGCACCAGTCCCACTGTGCGCTGGAAGCCAGAGCTTCGCTGGGGTCCCCTCTGAGGCCAAATGCAGCCCAGATGTTACTGCAAGTGACCCACTTGGTGGGGAGACTTGGCAACGGACAGGCGCATGCCTGGTGAACACAGGTTCCCTCTTACTGCTGGTAAATCAGCCCTTCACCAGAGGCAATGGCAATACCATGCCCCAGGGAGACAAACCCTCCCTCAACCACACTGCCATGGCCTGAGGAGATCCGAGCCCCGCTGGGCAGTGCCAGCCCTCCGGACACCTCATTTTGGGGGCTGCAGTTCACCCCAACCCAAAGGTCGCTGCTGGTCACAGCCTGCATGAGCTCCAAAACACCGCCTGACACCCTGCTCTGCACTGCTGAGCAGCGATGCTGGCCCGGGAGCAGCCTGCATGGCCACCACGCAGGGGATCCCTCAGGAAGGACAGTGCAGGGACACCAGCGGAACAGAGGAAGGTACAGTCACAGCACGGGGAAGAAGCCACATCCTCATGGACAGCCCAGGTCTCTTACCGGTAGCGAAGTCCCAAGGGAAAATCAGTCCCATCCCCTCTAACACAGCCCGGAGGGGACGGGGACCGCAGCTGCTCTGAACACAGGGAAGGATCACACTGCAGAGCAGCCTACAAGCCCAGACCTCCACTTCCTCAAGCGTTCACCACTTCCTCGCTCTTCGGCACCACATCACCGTCACCACAGGCACAGCGCTTCCCCCTGCACCTTCGGCTGCAGCTCCCCCCTGGAGTCACTCAGTGGGACAGGGAGTGGGCAGGAAGGACACGGGCTGCAGCACCCAGCAGAACACATGGCTGGGTTCTGAGAGATGAGGTCATGTATCACGCACAAGCATGAGGTGATCCGTCAGGGACCACAAGGGCAGCTAATGACTCACCCCATCCTCCCGAGCCTGACGGCAGCGCCCCTCCTCTCTGCACTACCCAGGCTGAGGAGCTAGAGAGGATGTGCCTGTGGTGGGTATCAGGGTCACGGAACTGAGGGTCCCTTTCTGCACAAGCCCCCGACACAGTGGGGCAGATGGGGGCATTTGCTGTCCACCCCTGGGCAGGAGAAAACAGGGTCCTCAATCCTGTTGTCAGGGGCAGTGACAAGGCCAAGTCTGAGTCTCCCCTACAGCCACCAAGACAAAGTCTCTCCTCCTACCCAGCCTTAGCTGGAGCACTTGCCAACCCGACAGCAGGAGAAAAACACAGAAAGAAAATAAGAGCAACCCCAACATTCCTCTACCAGCTCCCTCCTTGAGGAGGAATCTCGCTCTCATCCCTGCTCTCTCCCCCCACACCATCATTAGACTTCACGAAGCTTCATCCCAAAGCCAGGATCCTTATTTATTCCCCTCTCATGAACCAGGGTCTCCACTCTCCAGCCCCACACAGCCCAGTCTGACCCCCTCAGCACAGCAAACCTGCCCAGCACCTCATGCTCAACAAACCCAGCCAGTGCCTGGAACAACCCCTACCTCTGCCTGGAAAACCTCACCTGGTGCCACAATGGCCCCTGTCTCGGAGCAGGAGGTGGCAGGATGCTCACTAGCACATGCTGATCCCACGTGCTCACCACTGGGGAGAGCTGACATGACACCAATTGCACTTGCTCTTACTACAGTTACTCCAAGGATCCCAGCCCGCAGATCACCCCAACCTTCCCTTAGGTTATTGTTATTCCGGAGTTTGTTCTGACTCCTCAGCTTCACATCACCACTTACTTCATTAGCGCCGTTAAGAAGACATACAGAACTCAGCTGGAAAGAGGGGCCCCTCCTGCACCAGGCTGTGAGCAGGCCCTGGGGCTGATCAACAGCAAACTTGTCCTTCAGGGGCCTTCTCACACCACCATTACTGACCTGCACCTCAAGTACTGTGGTAAGGACCAAGGCCCCACAGCAGGGATCACTGTGACAGCCCTATAGACCAGTCTGAACGTCCCATGACGAGAGACACCAAGACCCAGCCCACTACACCCTCCCACATCAGACGCCATCAGAGACCCGTCCCGTCCGGGCTGGCTCTGTCCTTTCTTCTTTTAAACCTTGGCTCTTCCCAATTCCTCCTTTCCTGATCTGCATCATTTCCCCATTGCTTGCTCTGATGTCCGTGGTCACTCTCCAGAGAGCATCTCTGTGCTCAGGGCCGTCCCCCAGGCGCAGCTTTCCACTCCAACCAACCTCTCCCCTCTCCCACCCTTCCCGAGCCGTGTCCCCACGCCCGCAGATTTCCCTCTTTAAAAGACCGGGGCGCCGCTCCCAGACTCCCCTGCCCGGATTCCCGCACCGGTGCCCGGCCTCGGCTCCCGGGGCAGAGGGCAGCGCTGCGCCTCCCTGCGAGCTCGAGGGCACAGAGCGGCAGCAGCGGCCCCGGGACACCGCCGAGCTCTGCCTCGGGACGGGTTCGCCCCCCGCACAGCCGTGAGCGGCAGCGACGACCGCGGCCGCCGGAGCTGGCGGGAAGGGGCAGAGCGCAGCGGCCAAAGCCAAACTCCGCCTGGGGACACTGAGAGGGGCGGGCGGCGGCGGGAGAAACCCTTCCCACGGGGCGCGCCGCCCCGGCAGGGCCTCACCTCGGCACGGCGGTACCGGAGCGCGGACCGCGGCTGAGCGGCACCGGGCCCCGGCCACGGGCGGGAGCGCGGAGAGGGACCGAGTCGGACAGGAAGCGAAACCCGGTCCGGTTCGGCCCCGTCCCGCCCGGTCCTGTCCCGTCCCACCCGTTAGCGTCCCTGTCCCGCCACTTACGTCCCTGTCCCGCCAGTTCCGTCCGTCCCGTCGTGTCCCGTGTCTCGTGTCCCGTCCCCCGTGTCGTGTCGTGTCGTGTCGTGTCGTGTCCCGTCCCGTGTCCCGTCCCGTGTCGTGTCGTGTCCCGTGTCCTGTCCTGTCCTGTCCTGTCCTGTCCTGTCCCGTCCCGTCCCGTGTCCCGTCCGTTACCAACCAGCGACCGCCCCGCTTCCAGCTCCGGCATCCACCATCATATGACACCAACCGGTCACCTGACCGCGCCGCCCGGAAGCGATCACGCGGGTGGTGGCTGCTGCCGTTTCCGGCGCGCCCAGCGCGGGACTACATCTCCCGGCGTGCAGCGCGGCGGGGCAGCACACGTGACCTTGTGCCCATGTGACCGGCGGGCATGGCGCGCGTGGCGCACGTCGTGGCCGACACCGGCGCGTTCCTGAGCGCGGCCCCGCTGCAGGTACGGGGGGGGAGGGGCGGCGGCGGCGGCAGCGGGGCCCGGCGGGGGGGGAGGGGCGGTGGCGGCCGCGGGGCCCGGCGGGGGGGGAGGGGCGGTGGCCGGTCCGGGCCCGCGCTGACGCCGCCGCTGCCGCCTCAGGACGTGGCGCGGGTCCTGTACACAGTGCCCGAGGTCCTCGCCGAGATCCGCGACCGCCCCGCGCGCCGCCGCCTGTCCGCGCTGCCCTGCGAGCTGCGCCTGCGCCGCCCGCGCCCCGACCTCCTGCGCCTCGGTGAGTGTGAAGCCCGGAGGGGGGCGGCCCCCCTCCTGCGGCCCCGACCCGGGCAGCCGCTCCTTTCCCTTCCCTTTCCCTTCCCTTTCCCTTCCCTTTTTCCCCTTCCCCTTTCCCTTCCCCTTTCCCTTCCCCTTTCCCTTCCCCTTCCCCTTCCCCTTCCCCTTCCCCTTCCCCTTCCCCTTTCCCTTCCCCTTTCCCTTCCCCTTTCCCTTCCCCTTTCCCTTCCCCTTTCCCTTCCCCTTTCCCTTCCCCTTTCCCTTCCCCTTTCCCTTCCCCTTTCCCTTCCCCTTCCCCTTCCCCTTCCCCTTCCCCTTCCCCTTCCCCTTCCCCTTCCCCTTCCCCTTCCCCTTCCCCTTCCCCTTTCCCTTCCCCTTTCCCTTCCCCTTTCCCTTCTCTTTCTTATTTCCTTCCTCTTCCCTTTCCCTCCGCCTTCCCTTTCCTTTTCCCTTTTTCTTCCCTTTCCCCTCCCTTCCTTTTCTCTTCTCTTTCCTTACCCTCTCCCTCCTCTTTTCCTTCCCCTTTCGTTTCCTTTCTCCTTTTTCTTCCCTTTTCCTTCCCTCCTGCAGTGACTGAATTCTCCAAGAAGACCGGGGACTACCCCAGCCTCTCGGCCACTGACCTGCAGGTTCTCGCCCTCACCTGCCAGCTGCAGGTTGAGACCAATGGCCCCGGCAGCCTCCGCTGGGAGCCCCAGGACAAGGTGGGTCCGTGCCCCCCATCCCCAGGGATGTGGCCCCATCCCTGGAGCACTCCCCCAGCCCGTTGTTCCCTCCCCAGGTGCAGCTGAGCTCCACCCCGCGGCACCCTGAGGCCCCCATACACCTTGCTGGCTTCCACCTGCCCGCCAAGGTAAGGGATGGGGCTGCAGTGCTCCAGGGTAAGGTGCTGGGGATGGGGTACAGTGCTGCAGAGCCCCCAGGCAGCCCCAGGCAAGTGACCCCCTTGTCATGTGTCCTGCCCAGCACAAGCACCCTGGGAAGGGCCAGCACCAGCCAAGCCCTGGGGGCAGCACAGCCCCGTCTGAGAGTAACGAGTTCAGCTCCTTCCTGTACTGGCGAGTGCCCCTGCCCAGCATCGAGGAGGAGCTGCAGGAGCTGCTGGTGAGACCCGGTGCCTCCTCTCGTTGCTGTCCATGCTACCCTGGTGTCTGGCTGCCTTTTCCCACCTCCTCCACTGCATGTGCCATCACTGACTGCCATCATCTTCCACCACAGAACGCTCAAGCCATCTCTGTTAGCCCAGAGACCACTGAGGAGCATCAGAGCTCTGAGCATGAGGCCAGTGCTGATGAAGAGGAAGATGAGGAGAGCGACAATGAGGGCTGGATAACACCCAGCAACCTCAAGCAGGTCCAGCAGGACACGGGGCACTGTGATACTGCTCCTGATGGCATCCAGGTCGGCTGCATCACCACAGACTTCGCCATGCAGGTGGGTGCCAATGCTGTTTTGCACAGGACAGCTCCAGCCTCAGGTGTGCGTGGGGCTGGTGGATTCTCAACCTCTGGGCTGGTTAAACCAGTGCACGGAGACAGAGGAGCACCTGGACTGGATGAGCACAGCTTTGTGACAGCCCCTTCTCTCTGTGGCAGAGGCCCCTCTACAAAGCCCTTTGGCGTCTCTGCCGTTGTCCTCTGTCTTGTTTGGGCTGGTAGATCCCAGTGAAGGCTCCCAGCAGACCCAGCTCACAGCATCCTGGTTTCTCCCTCCTTATTGCAGAATGTGCTGCTGCAGATGGGCCTCCACGTGCTGGCAGTGAATGGCATGCTGATCCGCCAGGCCAGGAGCTACATTCTGCGCTGCCACGGCTGTTTCAGGTGAGTGTGGGTGTGCAGAGCTGCTCTGCGCTTGGCATAATTCTTAGAATTACAGACTGATGTAATGGTTTGTGTTCAAAAGGACCTTAAAGCCTATGCAATTCCAACCCCCTGCCATGGGCAGGAACACCTTCCACTAGAGCAGGGTGCTCTAAGCCACATCCAACCAGGCCCTGAGCACTGCCAGAGATGGGGCAGCCACAGCTTCTCTGGGCACCCTGTGCCAGCGCCTCAGCACCCTCACAGGGAACAACTTCTGCCTTATCTCTAACCTGAGCTTCTACTCTTTAAATTTAAACCCATCACCCCTTGTCCTGTCACTACAGGTTGCTTGGATGATCCCATATTTTATGGCCTGGGGAGCATTAAACCCCCATGCCCCTGTCTTGCAGGACCACTTCGGACATGGCTAAGGTTTTTTGTCCCCACTGTGGTAACAAGACCCTGAAGAAGGTCGCAGTGAGTGTCAGCGATGATGGAAGCCTCCACATGCACTTCTCCCGCAACCCCAAGGTGCTGAACCCCCGAGGGCTCAGGGTGAGTGCCTGTACCTCGCATGCCGGGTGCTGGGACAAGAGCCTGGCCTGTGTCTGGGGGGTTGGAGAGAACCATGGGCTCATGGGAATCACAGTGAAGCCGTGATGGTTCTCCAGACGTTAGACTCAACCCCGTGGCTTTTGAGCTCCATTTGTTCAGCTCATCCCTAGCATCCTGCGGCCACCTTTGGGTCCCTGAAGGCGACAAGCTGCCCCCGAAAGCAACCCTAAAACCGCTTCTCCCTTGCAGTACCCGCTGCCAGCGCCGCGAGGCGGGAAGCATGCCAACAACCCTCACCTGGTGGCTGACCAGCCCTTCCCGCAGCAGCGCCTGTCCCGCAAGGCCCGGCAGAAAACCAACGTCTTCGACCCCGACTACATCGCCGGCGCCTCGCCCTTCGCCGAGAACGACGTCTACAGCCGCTCGGCCACGCTGCGGATCCGGGACGCGGCGCTGGGCGCGGGCAGGCGGCGCCTCAACCCCAACGCTGTCGCCAAGAAGTTCGTGAGGAGGCGGTGAACAGTCGGAGGGGTCCCTGCGGCCTCTGCCGCGAGGGAAGGATTGGGCCCCTGGGCGCCGCGTGTTGCTGCTGATGGCTTTAGGAAGGGGCAGCTGCACTGCGGAGGGGCTGGGCCATGCCTTCTGTGCTTCTCTGATGCCCAAAGAGCATGACCGGGGGGTGGCAGTTGCTGGGGAAGCTCCAACCTGGATAGCCTGGCAGGAACGTGTTGGCTTCCTTGCTCGATCCCCTGGACCCCCCAAGCCACGGCTGTGTTGCTAATAAACACCAACTCCCACCGCACTACGGTTGTTCTGTGTCTCTGCCTGGGCTGGGCTCAGGGGCTGGCATGTGCCTTTCTGTGAGCCTCGAGAGGAGGCTGGGAGGGCTTCTCAGGGTGTTTTGTCCCCTGGCGCTAACAAGGCCAGTGGGTAACGAGTGCCTGCAGCAGGGGCAGCAGCTCCAGAAGGGCAGATGCCAGTGGCAGTGGGTTGCATTTGCCCCATTGCGGCACAGCCACATCTGACCCTGGCAGCGGGTGCAGTTCTGAAAGGGGAGGTGCTGGGGTATAGTGGTACAGGCTGGGAAAAGCCTTTTGGCAGTGAAATGTTCTGCCCAGCTCTGGGGTAACTGCAGCTGCGTCTTACCCCGTTGTACTTTCTTACATGACCAATACTAGCTGCTGGAACCCACAGTCCCAATGGAGGCGACTGCTCCTGCAGGGAGGCAGCAGGAACAGGACACACACTGAGCCTCGGCAACTCAGGGGTGTTTCTAGCACGAGTATAAATACACCATGGGTGCAGATAAAGATGGAACTCCCATCACCTTGGCCTAGGGTTTCCGGCATCACCTCCCGCAGGGGGAGGAGCTCTGGACCACCCCAGGGAGCCCTCTGCATCACCTCCAGGTCCCTCTCATGGCTGGAATTCTGCTTCAGATTGACTGAAAGGAATTAATCCCCTTGAACACACTGTCATTTGCAGGCTGGGGTTGCAGCAGCAGAGCCCAAAGGTTACTTTGGACTTAGTGCCACAAAGTGAGGAAGAAACAGGTGTGACATGGTGCCTTCTCTCACGCAGCAGCTCCAGTGAGACACTTGGCTGGCACAGGCTCTTGTCATCCCAGTACTTCCTGACCCAGCTCCATTAGTTCCCAGGCAAGTCCATTCCGTACTGAGGAACAGCATTTTCTCCCAGCAGAGAGGAGATGCTCTTGCAAAAACCACAAGAAGACTTTACACTGCAAAATGAAAACTTTCATTGTTTTATTCTTGACTGCAGCTGTTTACAGAAATATAGTTGCGAGTATACAAATGTCCCAATAGAAGCAAAATATTTTTGTTTTTTTAATATTCAACAAGTTATCACAGGATAGCTAAAAACATAGATGCAAATAAAATATCCCCTCGTTGAACAAACTGAAAACACTGGGTATCAGTGCTTGGAAAACCCCCAACTACGAAAGCCATATACACAGAAATGCACAAAGGAATACCCGGTGCTACTTTCACATTGCAGGACAGTGGAAGAGGCAGCTCAGCAGTTGACCGGTGCCCCAGGAACGCATGGCAGAAAGGTGGGTAAAGCCACTCCAAGATGCAGCTAGTGACAGAGGTAGAAAGCTCTGCTCTCAAGGTTTGTTGGAGCTTACTCCTTAATAAGGAGCTCAAACATAAGGATTTCAAATCGAGTCCGCAATAAAAAGGCTTCACGAATACTGTGGTCTAAGCAGGACACGGGAACGTGTGCTCAGTTCTGCAACACCCCGAGGCACTGCTCTCAATCCTTCCAAAAGGGAGCTTCCCCCGAGCACTGTTATCCCAACCTCGGAACAGCCACGCTCCTGAACAAGGAACACTCAGATCAAACTGTCCACAGCTTCAGGGACCACAGTGAAGTCATGGGCATCTACATAGGGTCCTTGGCTCACCTGAGTCCTGGAGCAAACACACACAACTGGAGTATATCACAGTGGGCTGCTGCTGAGTGGTGGAAGTTTGAAGTCAAAAAAGCAGAGTGTTGGTGACTGTCCTACAGCAAGCAAGGCAATCCTGGGATTCCTCACCCCAGTGCACTTGAATAGTGTGAGGCAATCTGATGGACTGTAACAGCAAAAATTACAGATCTCTGAAATAGCAAAAATGAGACCTGCAAGATGATGGCTCAAAGAGAGAATCGGGGCATTGGCTTTTAGTTTGGCAGAGGTGCTTGGATAGAACCTGTACCAGAACAACAACATCTACTAATCAACCTCATGTCAAACTGCACCTGATTTGTCATCCTGGCCCTGATGGATAAAATACACACCAGTGACACAACAATCTGGACTTCTTTGAGAAAGTTCAGCTCCTCACACACTCTAACTCAGAGATCAGTGCACAGGGTCCCTCACACCTGAAAACCAACGAGAGCTCTCAACTGCTTCCAAGGAGTTTTCTAGATACAGACTGTTGCAGTAAGAAGTCAGATTAAAGAAAATAAAGGTGCCTGCCTTTATGATAAGAAAGAGGAGTGACCAGATCAAGCTTCACCTTCTCAGTCCAAATACAACTCAGCTAAGCTGCAGCCGGGTCCTTTGCTTTGCAACAGCTGTAAACCACCAGGCAAGAGCTGCTGGTGTCAGCCCAGCTCCTACAGAGCAGCATGGCCACCGCCATTCCCTACCTGCATGAGCCGTGGGAGACTGAAAATGTGAAAAGGTCCCCAAGTCAGGAGTCACCCACAGAAAGCTGGCAGGGGAGCACACTGACGCAGACAGCCCGTGCCACTGCCACATCTCCATAGCCCATCCAGCGGCAGCACTGCCCAGGGCTGCCAGTTCAACTGCTTCACTTCGCCACCCCACAGCTGAAATGATGAATAAAACCATACAAAAGTACAAAAGTGCACAGCTCTTTCCAACCCGCGGCTATCAGTGACATTCACAAGCACAGCAACACTACCAACAGCACCACACATACAGTACTCAAAGGTGTTCAGACAACTCCGAATGAGTTATAGAATCATAGAATAGTCAGAGTTGGAAAGGACCTTAAGATCATCCAATTCCAAATCCCCTGCCATGGGGGGATGCCACCTCACACTAAACCATGCCACCCAAGGCTCTGTCCAACCTGGCCTTGAATATCACCAGCAATGGAGCATTCACAGCTTCCCTGGGCAACCCAGTCCAGTGCCTCACCACCTGCACAGTAAGGAATTTCTTCCTCATATCCAATCTAAACTTCCCCTGTTTAAGTTTGAACCCATTACCCCTTGTCCTATCACCACAGTCCCTAATGAAGAGTCCCTCCCCAGCATCCCTATAGGCCCCCTTCAGATACTGGAAGGCTGCTATGAAGTCTCCACGCAGCCTTCTCTTCTCCAGGCTGAGCAGCCCCAACTTTCTCAGCCTATCTTCATACGGGAGGTGCTCCATCCCCTGATCATCCTCGTGGCCTCCTCTGGACTTGTTCCAACAGTTCCACGTCCTTTTGATGTTGAGGACACCAGAACTGCACACAATACTCCAAGTGAGGTCTCAGGAGAGCAGAGCAGAGGGGCAGGATCACCTCCCTCGACCTGCTGGTCACGCTCCTTTGGATGCAGCCCAGGATACGGTTGGTTTCTGGGCTGCAAGCGCACACTGCAGTCGGCTCATGTTCATTTTCTCATTGACCAACACCCCCAAGTCCTTCTGCGCAGGGCTGCTCTGAATCTCTTCCCTGCCCAACCTGGAGCTGTGCCTGGGATTGCTCCCACCCAGGTGCACGACCTTGCACTTGGCATGGTTCAACTTCATCAGGTTGGCATCAGCCCACCTCACAAGCGTGTCAAGGTCCCTCTGGATGGCATTCCTTCCCTCCAGCGTATCAACCGAACCACACAGCTTGGTGTCATCGGCAAACTTATTGAGTTACTACAAAACCCTTGGTAAATGACCTCATACTAAGGAAAAGTAATAGTATTTCAGGTTTATGAAAATGTAAATATAACAGTATTCTATGCACGTGTCTACTAATTATTTATATATAATAGATATGATTCCTCTATATACATATCTATATAATCCTAGAATATACAGGCATTGCCTATTTACACTTATATAGACTGTAAGAAAAAGCTGTTCCCTCCTGCGTGACCCCTCAGAGCCTAAAACCCCATGAGAGAATTTTACAAGTACACTTCTACCAGAGTTTATCTGCTGCTGCAACATTTCCTTGTATTTAAACAGCATCTGCCACGTTTCAACAGTTCACAATCTATCTCAAAAGATTCTCCAAATTAAAACAAACGGATCAAACAAAGAAGTATCTCAGTGCTCGTTTCCTTTTAGCTGCTAAAAGACTGGAGCTGCCACCAGTCCTCCAGAACACAACACCTATTCCTTGAAAATAAGCACTGCACTAATGAAAAGCCACCAGTGATGAATACTTTGTCTCATCTTCCACACACAACTCACAGCTCAGAGCACACAAAGCAATTCATTCTCCTCGTTCTTCCCTCTGTCCCTGTCCGTAATCCCTCATACCCCTTTTTCCTGGAATTACCCTGAAAAAGCATCCCCAGTTTGCCATACAGGGGCACTGTAGAGAGTCAAACACTGACAGGCAAACTCTTTTCTGACTTAACGAACGTACCCTTAGAGGAAACCATGTGCAGCTTTTTTAGTCCAGTAACAACTTTCGGATTTTGCTTTTTACTAAATCATCTTTCCTGTTACTCAAATAATGATTTAAACTACGTTTTAAGACAGATGCAAGCTTCTGACTCGATTAGTAATCTTTCTGAAGACTCTGGAAAGGTAATGGAAAATATATTCAGACAAATTTTCTATTTAGAAACTACATCCCAAACCAAAATCAGAATAGAAGCTTAAAAAGCAAGTAAATACAAATAAATCAACTTATCTAAATTAGGGGAATGTCCACTGATAACAGCTGCCTAGACTCTCAGTTTTTCCAGTTAAAAGTGACAAATGCTGAACTGCTCATGCTTTATTCTACCTTAGAACTAAGTAGGAAGTAACCACCCTATCAGGAATTAAAAGTAATTATAATGAAATGACTGGTGATTAAACATCCACTTTGAAACAGCAAGCCTGAAATAATTTCTGGAACTACTTTTATGTTAAAATAATAACAAAGCATTTGGCTTGAATAACTGCTGAAAAATCAGACAGTGAGGAGGCAATTAATAACAAAAATTAGACTTGCTAATTAAGCACAAAGAACCAATAACTTCCTGCCAGAGGAGATGCTTAGCTGGTAACTGTGTACTATGTGCTATTCATATGATTCTTCTACACATACATACATACACTCAGCATATAAACAGCCAAAAGAACGCATCCAGCGGTCATGACTGGCAGCACGCAGGTTAAGTCTCCCCAGACTTTAACCTGTGCCAACAAATGGGTGTTCTGTGAACCCAACACCCTACAGATGCTGTCCAGAGTGAACCACGGGTGCATTAAGAGGCACATGCTCAAGGGGAAAGCCAACAATGAACATGGAGGCTTAAACTTTATGGTTCTTTCAGAAGTGACCTTACGGCAGCCAAAAAAACCAAGTCACTTAAAACCCATCCCAGCAATGAAGCTCTACAGTCTTCTATTTTCACCTAGTAGTAATGTCTACACTTTATTGCTGCTCTGTGGATATGACGGTAACTTGCCCTTCAGAGTAATGTCATTGGGAACTCTAAATTTGTAGAGACTAATGTCTCAGTATCTTCTTTCTCACTCAAGATGGACATGATGCCACCACCCCATCTCTGCAGGCAACGCTCCATCCATCTACTCACAGATCCCAGGCAATTCAGAGCAATCATGCAAAGGACTAAATACAGAGACTGGATTAAAATAAAAGAAAAAAGTCAGAGTAAGCTCCAATTATCAATACCAAATGCCTAAATGCCAAAAGTAAATGTTCAGGATTGATAAAATACAGATGTGGCTCACACTGTTCTTGGGTCTTTCTGCCATGAAATCCTGCAGCCCGTCTTTAAGCTCTTTACTGGCTTATCAAACCTCTCTTTATCTTCTGTAACAGCTCTTTGCAAGCACTGATCAACCACTGAGCAATCTCTTTATCCAAAAGACAAATACTTTTTGTTTCCAAACCACATGTTCCAAGTGTTGTACATTTAAACACTGACCTAAAATGAACACGATAAGTTTAACACAAGAAAAGGTGTAATCCAGAAGTGAAAAACCTGATAGCACAGCCCTTTTTCATGATTTATTTTACATTTTTTTCTCATCTCTTCATGAGCGACCCAAAACATGCACACAATTCAGACATACCCTTCCCCTGGAGCTGTAGCAGTCTTCGTATGAAGTTCTCTTTTGGACACCCATTTTGTTAAATGGAGAATTGGTCCCTGGTGACTTGGCACTGATCAACCATACCACTTCCACGTAAAGATACATCCCTTTGGACAAACAGTTTTGGAACAAACTGAAGCAGCACACAAGTGAATTTATCATTCCTGTTACTTCCTCTGTGTATGAAGGCCCTGGACGACACCGAGCAGCTTGTCCTGGGACTACAGTCCTGCAAAAGCCACTAGTTCATTTTCAAATAACTGGCTATTCACTTCCACGAGCACCTGGAAGTTGCTTCGGTCCATAATTCTGCCTTCTACATGGCCTCAAATAGCATTTAGATTGCTGCTTTCATGTCATAAACCGTAACGAGATTGTTAATGTCTTGTCTTAGCAGGATATAAAAAATAAATCACAGAAAGAAAAAGTATGGTTCAGGGTTAAAGCAGCTGTGGACACTAGGAAGCAGGGAATTGTATCTACCATGATTAAAATTTTAAACATTTTAGCATAATCATAAATTAAGAGTTAAAACACAGAGGCACCAATAATAAAAATATTAAATAGACAGTGATAGCAGATAAAAGCTGAATGGCTGATCCTGAACGAAACCCTGTTACTTTATATACGCCTAAATGCCTACAGGTTTCCTTGCTAGATTGTATTGCTGAGTGACAGACACATCAAAACATACAGGGAAGCTTCTCATAGCCAGTTGGAACAATAAAATGCCTGATGGAATGGCAAGAGATGAACAAGTTATTTATGTTGCAAAAAGTACTTAAATACTCAATAAAGACATAACAAACCCCACCCCACCCCACTGTTATCAGACGCCACGTTGTGGTAGAACATCAGACAAACTCACAAATTTACCACAAAAATGTGTGGCAAAAAGAATATTTTATATATATGTATATATATAAATTTTTATATTTATGCCAATGTACTCACTCAGTACAAATAGCAAAATAGTATACCATTTCCTAAATACAAAATATAGCTTTCCAAAAAAATGAAACACACATTAGATATAAACCATCCAAAACTTGAACGATTGAAAACTGTATTCAAAATTAAATGACCCAGAGCAGGTCTCTTTCTGAAAAGTTCCCTTCATATCGGCAAGAAGCCTTACTACTGAAAACGTAATTCAATGCCTCTCAATGAGAGAGAGAAAGAGAGAGACAGAAAGAGCTAGTGAATGGTAGGACAGACTGACAAACAGTAAAATCCATTAAACAAACAAAAACTCTACATGGCTCAACTAAGCACACGAGTTAAGGGAAAAAACACACAGTAAACAGACTAGAGGAACTTAAAAAAACATTTACAGATTAGTCTTTGCTATTTAAAATAACAAAAATGTAAAATGACATGATACCAACTACACTACCAAGGCATAATCGCCATACATGACAGCTGTCTGGCTCTAAAGGCAGCAACAGCTTTCTACGTGCAGAAGAAGAAACAAAGATTTGAATGAAGCTGTAGTGAAAATTCACAAAACTGTTCGGATAGTTGGAGCACCCAAAAAATGCACATGCCTCACAATACAACTGCATGGTCTGGAGTGGGTTGTTCTTACATTCTGTAACATCCATCAATGCTTTCATTTTCTTTCTAAATTGAAACACAACAATCTAGAAACTAGACTTGGGGGACTGTTGGTAGGTGGGGAAAAAAAAGTCACTTCAAAACTGCAGTGAGCTCAATAGGCTACAAAGATGCAACAGCTCAGGATGAAGTGAAATTTTGCAGAATGCTTGAAAATCCTGTAATTTGTCCCCTACTTGGAGTAAAGTCAAGCTGAAGATTCACATCAATAACAGCTGGAAAAACCCTGGTTAAGGGGGGTTCCTGCATTTAGAAGGTGGTGGAGAAATTGCTTCCTCTCTCCTTAATCCTTGATTATTTGTCAAAGCTTTCACTGACTGAGCAATTTAATGCCATGGATGCCTAAAAGCTGCTTCTGGTATTTAAAACCAGTAACATATTTACGTCTTTTTTTTAAAAACACAATATGAAACTTGGGAAGAGAGAAGGAAAACCATGAAAAGAATGGAAGGGAGAAGACTGGTTTGAGAATGGTTAATGCAGCTTTACAGAGTTCTAACCCATCCAGTCAGAGACACAGAGTTCTCTCCTCAGCCACGCAGAATGCTCTTTACAAGGTATTTTAGAGGATAAGATTTTAAGAGCAAAACTGAAAGCTCCTCTTCATTCCGTCATTTTGTTAGAGCCACCAAACGTTTGCTCCATGTACAAGTTACATGTAAGAGACATGGAGAACCGTTAATCACATCTGCAGATGGGAAGCACCCACCTCTGGCTATCTACAGAAGCGAACAATTCTCTGCTTGCTGATTACAGTTATCAATATTTGTCATTGCTGCCTACTGCAATTAGCAAATTGCAGTATTAGGTCTCCCACACAACTCTAAAACATGACCTCTTCACGAACTGACAGCTATGAGTCATGGCTCCTGGCACAGGCATTTGACATTTCTGCTTCATAAGCTTTTTTAGTCAAAAGAGGAGATGTAAAGAAGGAAGAAGAGGAAACAACAGTAAACGTGGTGACATGTGTTACCTTCTACCAGCAATAATAGCTGATCAGATATGCTTTAAATTCAAAGAGCACCCCACTGTAAATGAGGTTTGGGAATTTGGTAATAGTACAATCCCATGCCCTAGTAAAACAAAGCATAGCTTTTCAGCATTATTGGCACTACAAATCCCAAATACTAGGGTCATAGCCTTAGGTGCTAGATGTTGCAATTGGCCATGTGTGTGCTTTTTAAAAAGGAGGGCTACTCTTTGACAAAAGCAATCGGTTCCACACAACCTAATCCAGAGCTGGAAGGTCTGAGAGGATCTGCGAAATCATCACTTTTTTCTTCACAGAATTTCTGCAGGAAAAAACAAGCAAGCAGAACAGTTAAAAAGGAACAAAAGCCATATCCTTAACTTAGTTTAGTTCCTTCATATTGAAAGTGTTGCTCACCAGCAGACATGAAACTATCAAAATGAAGCACTCTTTCACATAGTAGCATTACTTGCCTTCCACAGTTCATAACTTCATATACAAAACAGTTCAGATTAGAAAATGAAGTATATCACTTAAGCAAAACTTACAGGGAATTTAGGACAGCCTCGCAGTTATCTAGAGAGAAGTTACACACTGTGGACAATACTATATTCCAGAGACCTCCTGGTTCTTGGTACTCATTTGTAGTCAAAGCCTCTTTCACCTCTCTGAAAAAGGCACCTTCTAAAAGCAGACTGTTTCCTAGCAACAGCTAATGGTGTTTTCACAAAGACTCAGCATGTTGCACACTCTCAATAGATGCCATGTTCTACCAAAACTTGTTTTCACATACGTTACTGGAACCCAGGGGGCAACTTCAGAATAGTACAGACTTGAGCTGTTATTTATTCAATAAGCCTTAAGTTTTAAACTATGGTTGTATTTCATTACACTTTTATCTGCCAAGCTGCCAGTGATCTACCCCCCTTCCTAATAAAGTACTGGACCCTAACAGCAGATGACAAAACATACAGCAACTGAACAACAAGAATTAATCTCAAACCATCTGTTTTAATGTAGTTCTGATCTCTGACTGTTAAAAATCAGCTCTTCATTTTAGCCACCAGTACTATATGCTTAATTCATCTTAACTGGTATTTTAGCTGGTGATAACATTTCAAAAGGCATGGTGATATATTTCAAAGTAAAGACTTACTGAAAAAAGTCTGCGTGGCAGCAAAGAGCCCAGAAACCCAAACATGTCACTTACTTGACCAATTAAAAGGAGCCAGCCATATTGTTCCCCTGGTTCTGCAATGACACAAGCAGATCATCTATTTTCTCAATATTCTGGTTGGCTGCCATAGCTGAAGGTAGTGGAGATGTCTCAGGCATCTGCTGGGAGAGAAGCGTTGGCACAGCTGCTTGTCCCTCGCTCTGTGGCTGACCTGGCTGACTTATAGCCATCAACTCATCGGGCAATGTCGCTGGTCCAGAAGTTAGCAGCTGGCCACAGTCTGTTAAATAAATGAAGGACAAAGGACCATTTAATTTGGGTTATTACATGCAGTAAATCAGCCAACTTCTTCATATATGATCTGTCTAGAAAGTTATGTGCACTTTTGTTCACAAGGCCACTCATACTCACCACTCCCTCAGGGTGTGAGCAGTGGTTCAAGGTGTACAGATTGCATATATGGATACTGTATTATAACCAAATACTATTAACACCCCAGAGAACACTTAGCTAGAAGAAAAACAAAACACACAGCAGAAGACAAGTGTTGAATCATACAATCACAGCATAGTTTGGGTTGGAAGGAATCTTAAAGCTCATCCAGCTCCAACCACTGCCATGGGCAGGGACACCTTCCATTAGAGCAGGTTGCTCCAAGCCCCGTCCACTGGCCTTGAACACTGCCAGGGATGGGGCAGCCACAGCTTCTCTGGGCACCCTGTGCCACTGTCTCACCATCCTCACAGGGAAGAGCTTCTGCCTGAGAGCTCATCTCAGTTTCCTTTTTGGCAGGTTAAAGCCATTCCCTTTGTCCTGTCCCTACAGGTCCTTTTCCAAAGCCTCTCTCCAGATTTCCTGTCAGCCCTTTTAGGCACTAAAGCTGCTCTGAAGTCTTCCCAGAGCCTTCTCCAGAAAGCCACTATGTAAATTGTGGAAACATAATACAGCAAGAGAAAGATTAGTGGAGCTGCCTTAAGAGGGCATAACCCTTTAAAACATGTGTGTATATGTATTTTATGTAAATATTCATATAGAGTTACTAATATTTCTAGAATATATCATACAGATACTTATTTCTATATAGATATACACACATATAAGATGATTTTGTCACATGTTAATCCTAAGTGTAAGACACCCAACAGGTATTTAAGCTAAGCAACATTCAGAGCACCATGTCGAGTATGTATATTCTCAATTGAGGCGCTATGTTACTCATTCCAGAATATTTTAATTCTTTTTAAATACCTTCGAATAGAGTTATCACTGTCCTGCAGACACCAATCAATAGCTCCTCTAATTTGTAAACTCAGAATCGGGCATCTGTCACTTACTGTTTTGAATGCCAAACAGGAATATTCCTGATGTTTGCTGAGATGAAGCAGGAGAATTCTGCAGCTGGTTGATACCACCTCCGGCTGCATTGTGGAATAAAGAAGCTTGTTGCTGTGGAGGAGAAGCAGTTCCTTGCATTCCTGCCATGCTGCTTTGAGACGAATACATAGGAGACTGCTGCAGCTCTTGCTGGCTCATACTATTCTGCAGGGCAGACATGGAAGCTGAAGAGATGAAGAGGGTGACTTGTTGCTCTTGAGAACTTGGTGATCCTTGGACCAACTGAATCTGGGGTGAATTATGGAAGATGGCTGGCTGCTGTGCTTCAGCCTGGCTAGATCCAGGAGTTTGAAGAGAAGATACGGTACTCTGACTCTGGAATTGCATGGGCTGTTGCTCCTGGTTCATTGATGCCATGTTAGTCTGTGGATGGAAAATGGACTGGCCTTGTTGCTCCTGATTGGTAACCGGGTTTTGGTTTGGACTGAAAATCATGTTCGGCTTTTGAGAAGCAATTGTATTCATTGCATTTTGATTACTGAACATCATGTTCTGCTGCTGTTGCTGCTGCTGTTCTTGGGATGGAGGACTACTCTGAATAGCAACTATTGAATGCTGAGGTGGGAAGATAGCTCCTTGCTGGTTCTGAGGAATTGAACTGGACTGTATGGAGCCTAGTGACACTTGAGACTGAAACAAACCTTGCTGAGCAGGCTGAGTCTGAGGCTGTTCTTGGGGAAGCATTGTACTCTGGATATGAGATATCTGCGTCTGCTGTTGGAAAGAAGTCTGCTGTTCAGTGTTTGTTGCTGTCTGAAGAGGAGAAATGGAATTTGGGCTTGTAAAGAATGACATCTGTTCTTCCTGAGTTGCAGCACTGCTCATTGAACTCTGGGAAAGGAACATGTTGGCTGACTGCTGGTCTTGAGGAACTGCAGAACTCTGCAATACACCCATGGTGTTCTGTGAGTGGAACATTGGAGGCTGCAGTTGGTCCGAGGAATTGGCACTGGTCTGGTTGTGGACAATGGAATTTGGACTGTGGAAAATAGAGCCTTGTGTTTCTTGTGATATATTCTGAGTATCACCAATAGGATTCTGAGAGTGAAAAAGCTGAGCTTGTGAATGTGGAGATTGCTGCATAAAGCTTCCTGACTGAATAGATATGATTTCTCCGCCCTGCTGGAACAGACCACCTCCTTGTTGTTGAGTTCCACTTGCCTGAACAGCCATCATGTTTTTAGTAGACGAAAAGAGACTAACTTGAGATTGACTTTCTCCACTATGCTGCATTTGAACCATGGTCTGGAATACAGTGCTTTGCATCTGTTTATTCTGTCCTGAAGCTTCTTCTCCATCTGCAGAATTTGAGGTCTGAAACATAGCAGGTCCATTGTTGGAGACCTGCTGCTGAGCAGCAGGAGTAGTCTCACTTCCAGAAACACCAGGAGAGGAAGAGAACAATTCACACTGCATTTGCATGTCTTCACTTGTTGATAATCCACTCATTATGTGGGAAGCCTGCTGGTAAACAGGTGACTGTTGCAGGGCTCCATTCCCCGATGTTGTTGAGGAGAACAAATCAGACTGCATCTGTGTTGCAGCCTGGCAAATGTTTTGTTGGATTCCTATCACCATTGCTGTAGAAGTCTCCATAGCCTGCTGTTGCTGCTGCTGTTGTTGTTGCTGTTGACTGGACAATGCATTTTCAGGCTGTGAGTGAACATTTTCAGCTCGTCCAGGCAAAAGGTTCTCTGGCCTGGAATGGACAGCTGTGTCTGATGAGGAAAATATGCCAGGATTTACACTATTTTGTATCTGGCTAACTTGCTGAAAGATATTGGCATTTAGCTGATCTTGAACATCCTCATTGCTGTCTGAACCAGAAAATAAAACAGAAGATAACTGCTGTTGAGCTTCCAATACCTGCTGCACCAAGTCAACATTTCTATTGCTGCCAGTGGCAGTGTTTGTTGGGAAATTTCCAGCTTGCAGTTGCTGGATAGTGCTTTGTAATTGACTCACACCACTTGCTGAAGAGAAAATACTTGATGAAATCTGTTGCTGCAATGCCTGTGTTGGTTCTGAGAGTGCAGACTGTTGTTGTTGTGATGCATCAGTTAACTGTGACAAAGTGACTACTGTGCCATCTGATTGCAAGACTTCCCTGGCTTGGGCATCTCTTGTTTGGAACTGTGCAGCTTGCTGCAATAAAGCATCACTGTTCTGCAGCTGACCTGGAGTTGAGACTGCTGAAAAGCTACCAGGCTGGGAAATGTCCTGTGTTTGGATAGTAGTTAGTGTCTCTGCATTATACACCTTCGGCTGTATTTGTTGCTGGTTTTCATTTTCAGAAGGTAAATGGGAAGCAGAAGTTGATATGCCAGACATACTGTTTTCCAATGTTTGTTGAGTTGGTCCAACCACACTTGACGCCTGAAAAGAGCCAGACATTAAGCAATTCATAAGCTTACTTGGGTTATGCTTACAAAATTTCTACCTATCACAATCCTCATGAAAGATCAGATGGAAGATTTGATGGGTATGTATCTATCTCTCCATACATAAAAAAACAAATAAGCAAATGACTAGCAGTGGAAATGTTACTTTAAGGAAGAAATTAAGGTACAATTTCATGAAAACAAAAAGTGATTAAAACAATATCCTTACAGTGATTTAGAAGTCCTGTGTCACTGGACAAAAAAAAATCATAGTATCACTAACCAATCAATGCTGGAATTGAGACTGAAACACAGTAAGTTACTTTCAGAGAAAATTATGATAGAGAAAATATTATATTTATTATTAAATTATTATTTAATCATGCTCAGTGATTGTCCAGACCAATCTCAGACCTGACATTTTCCCTGCGTGTTATGCTTCTCCACTATTAGAACTTGGACTGATGGGTAGATACAACTATTAAAGCTACAGCCTTCAGATCACAACCAAACTTACCTTGAAGACAGGGGGAGATCTTTTTTCTGCACTTACTTCCATTGGAGACACATCTTCATTCTTAATCATACTGCTTGGCATAAGTGGAGTTATCAAGGCACTAGGAAGAATGTTGACCTTCTCCAGGTTACAACCAGTGGCTTTCACTGCTGCAGTCACACACAAAAAAAAAAAGGAAGGGCAATGGAAAGTTAACATCCATCATGCAGAGGGTGGATTTCTAGTGGTGGCCTGCTTGCCATTTCACTTTTCAGCCTTACCACAAGAGCTCTCATCCTCATACAAGATGCTAATATGCAGAGATATCACAACCTTCAAAGGTTATTTTTAAGACTAATAAAAATGTCATAGTTTCGGTTTTCTTTCATTTTGTGTATTTCTAGCCATCCACCAGCTGCTTGAACTACAAACAGAGAAGCTTAAGACATCTTTCCACAAATTCTCACGTTCTAAAATTTACTGCACTTTAACTGTGCAGCTTCTCTATTTCATTTTCAAAAATGTCTGCTTTCAGATAACCATGTGAACAGAGTGCTCAAAGCATTCAGACTGTATTTTTATTCTGTTAAAAGAATAATCAAGCAAACCTTGATAAACCTGCACGTCAGCTCTGTAGCAAGAGAAAGTTGTAATTTTGCCTTTGTAGTACCTAGTTTCTTCATTTTTTTTAAAGTAGAAAGGTGGCTTCTTCAAATAATTAGGTCTTTTTCATTTTGAATTTTCCTGATCCACATTTAAAAAAAAACCCATAGCTGAGATCTTCGTGGTAAATAAAATTAACTTTCTTAATTTCAAATACTGCTCAAAATGAGCTTGAAACAAACCAATGGGAAAGCATGTAAAAATCATAGTTCCATATAATTGTGAACACATTAGAGGATTAATCTTTTAACATAAAGCATCCCACTGGATCCCCACTTTTATCTGGGGCATACACAGAGACAAAGTACATGAAGCAGACAAAGCTGATCTGGTTTTGATCATGAACTATCTGGTTCATGATCAGCCTAGAGCAGAACAGGTACAGGAATGAGCCATCAAAATGAGCTGCCTAGCACAAAACCCACACAAGAAAGTAAATTAAGATTTACCACATAAATTAAATGGAGGACATGAAGCAATAGAAATAGCACATTTTATGAACAGCAGATGTTCTCCCAGCACATTTGGTATCCTCCCTTGTTAAGCCTCCATGCTAAATTAGCTGGATGTCAAGCTTGCCCTGATATAAAAATAAGTTATTTTCCTCATCTTTTTGATCTTGCTACTAGAGGTCTTACCAGTCCTTTTATCAGTTTGTTTCACTGCCCTAAATATTTTTGCATATTTCTCCCCCAAACATTCTCTGCAGGTTTAAAGTCATCATATCTTGTATTATTCTCCCTAACAAGTTGTAAAGTCAAGTTATAAATATATCCCCTGCCAAGACCAAGCTATTAACTCCAAACATGAGCTTCATGATTTTAACCTGAAGCTATGGATTCCTATCAAACTTGTGATCACATTGTTAATTTGCTTACTTTCAACCTGCTTTCACCAGAGCAGGCTATGGAAATTTCCATTAATCTTTGTACACTACCATAGTTTTAACAGCCAACTAAGAAACATTTCCTTCCTCTACTTTATTTCACTATCAAAAGGATCAATTTAATTCACACTTAAAAACCAGGCGAACCAAAAACTTGCTCCCTTGGAACAAAACAACAAACTTTGCATGTTATGAATGGTCAGAAAAAAAATGAAAACAAAGGAAAAAAAGACAGAAAAAAAGAAAAAAAGGGAAAAAAACCCAAAACAAACAAACAAACCAACAATAATTCACTGAAAGGAACAAGTTTAAAGCGCCAGAAGTAGCATTCTTAACTAGACCCACTGAAAGCAATCTCATAAAACCACTGGAGAGCATCCAAAAAATACCAGCTGGCATGTTCGTGTTTTCAGTACTCAGTTCTTTCCCACCACTACCTTTACGTATAGTTTTGCATAAATTAACACTACATTGTTTCTAAATCCTTTGCTTCTAAATCTTTGGCTTCTTTCCTTTTTCTTCTTCACTTGTAATCATATTAAATGAAGATTAGATTTCAGGGTCTTAGCAATGAAAAATGAAATAAATAAAAAACAGAAGAAAAAAACACAACTGCTTTTTGCAGGTTTTGTTCTATGCTAGCTCATGTTAAAATATACGTAAAAGAATACTGCTATAAAGTAAAATATTCAGAACCAGAAAACAAACCTCACTGTAAGAGTGTGGCCAAATTTTATAAGAACAAACTTATCTTCACAGGACATCTGATACATTCCTCCAAATCTGAGTAGGAATTTATAGTTAAATTACTAACAACGATAAGAATCAATTTAGTACCTTTTATAGCCTCTTCAAAAGAACAATGTTGGGCTGGGCTAGAGATTTCCTTTTTCACATCAACATTCAGAGTACCAGCTGTTGAGACAAAACACATTGAGAACTTCCTTATGTTAAAACAGCAAACAAGAAAAAAAAAACAAGCTAACCAAAACAGTTACTTATAACCTAAAGAAACTGAGGTTCTTTGAAACCCAAACAAACTTTTGGACTGTGTATTGTAATATAGATAAATAAATAAAAATACAGCGATATGGTCAAACTTTAACTTTCCTCAGGACAAAGCTTGGTGCTATTTTTTGTTTGGATTTGGTGCACTGTATGTAATGTGCTTCCTTTTTTCCTACTCAGCTTCATTTTGAACATTAGGCTAGAAATGGATGCTACTTCGTAAGAACAGCTGTCTCCATGCAGCTGAAATGTTGAGATACCTGTCACATAAATGACAAAGGCCAAGCCTTTAGATTTTATTATTTAACAGTAAACACTGACAGCAAGATGAGCTTGAAAAGGTCCACGTTACTTAACGTTTCTGTTGCATGGACTAAATGCTATGAAATCAAACCCAAAATGCTTTCAGGTAAAACTGCCCCTTTTTTCCTCCAGATTTTTATTTCACATACATGTATCTGGAGTGTATGTAAATGGCTGCACATCACGTGATCTTCCAGCGTTGGTCACAACATATATTCCCACAGAAACAGCTGAGGTTATTTGCTGGTCATGATATGGTGGCACCTTCACAATGAGGTGATTCTGCAATACAAAAAAAGAATTTTAAGATCACATTGGAAGCCTAATTTTACCACTACTGACCTTAATTGTATCATATCCATCCACAAAGAGAAACAGACTGATAAAACACCATAAAAAACAAAGACATTGGGGGAGATGTGATCAAGTTACACTTTCAGTGGAGTAAACTGAAAACTAACCAGTGCTAGAAGAGAGACTTGAATAATCTGCCCATATGATGCTCACTGGCAACCTACAATTCAATTGGAAAGACAAAGTCCAGTACTTTAAGCATAAGCTTATGCCTAACATGCCTTACTGAACTGCAGTTAGTTTCCCATCAAGCTCTGCTGGATTCAGGCACTCCATGTTCTGCTGACTCAGGTCTCTGTATTCAGTGTGAAAACATGGAGGATGCAGTTTCATGTTACACTTAAGCAGATTTAACACTGAGCAGACATCAAAAAATAGGTCTAGAGTCATTCACCAACAGGAAGAGCAAT
Organism: Myiopsitta monachus; assembly: GCA_017639245.1. Lineage (NCBI taxonomy): Eukaryota > Metazoa > Chordata > Aves > Psittaciformes > Psittacidae > Myiopsitta > Myiopsitta monachus. Next base: position 103,213,178 of record CM029941.1, on the reverse strand, counting down.
GAGGGATCTCTCTATTCCCCAATTACCCACTGGAAGTGAGAAATCATTTCTACCAGCGCACACATGGAATACTGCCTACAGAGATGGAAGCAAGGTGATGTTTGTCAAATGTCATTTATATCTAATAATTTCTCTAATTTCAGTCCAATAGCCCATAATGACACTCAGTTGTGGCAAAAGAAGAAACAAGTATTTTGTAAAACATTTCAGAATGGAACGGAAATCAAGCCAGGTAAAAAGACTATGGTGTACACCATCTATTTCCACTCAGTAGTAATCTAATGTGGTCTTGGGAAAGCTACTGGAAAAACTGGATTAGGCCTTTTAATTAAACTGTATGTAAGGGCAAAGACCCGCTCCATATACCACACTCCTACTTGTGGTACTGAAATTCTCAATTAGAAATGGAACAACTGTACTTGTGTAAACCCAAACCAATGATATTCAATCAGATTCACTAAGGAACTTATTTTAAGAAAAGGAGTATTATTTCTAGAAATACACAGGAAAAAGGAAAGGCTTATTTAATTTTTCTTTGGAAACAGTATTTTTTCTTATTTAAATATAATAATAGTAGTAACAATGACAACACAGAAGTACCTGATGAAATAATTCCATGTCTATTTCAGCTTCTGCCTTCCATGAATTGTCATCTAAATGAAAGTTAAAAAGCATAATTTATTGTGCATCCATATAAAGAAATTTATTTTACTGCCTTTGATTCTGCTTGTCAGTTTGCTCTCTACAACTAAACTTTATCACCCAGGGTAAACCCCAGCATCACGCCCTCTTCAGCATCCCAAGCTGTTGCTGCTTTCACACTAACCAGAAACGTTCTCTTGGAAAATCACTTTTGTTCCCTTTAGAAAGTTCTTGCCAATCAGAAAAACTTCCTCTTCACCCTTCACTGAACAACTGTGCAGACTTTTCTTCAGGATCTCTGGAACTCCTGCTGGTTGAGCTGCAATTGAAAAAAACTAGTCTGAAATCAAAATATCAACATCCGAAACAAAAAGCTTTTACTTACAGGATTATAAAGGAAAGAATAAAATAATTCCTCAGCTCTTCCTTTACTATATCACTAATTTAAAAAGCTTTTCAGACAATAACCATTTCTATTATCTCCCCACTAAATGTGATGGCCTCAAAAATCACACTTAGGGAAATGCTCCACTAATAATGTTTTCCCTTTTCTCCTGTATTTATTAAATCCTCAAAACAAAACTTTCAGTGGTAGGGCTAAAGTTCAAGAAACTTTAGTCCTGTAATTTCCTGGCATAGAGAGCAATAAACAAATGCATCAAGTCCTTATGACACACCTGAAGCACATCTTCAAATCTGCCCACTTAAAATAAAGCTTATTTTGTCCTCCCATGTGAAATGGTGTAAGTATTAATTCTCCTGGATTTTTTTTCAACCTTTTTTTTTTTTTTTTGGGGGGGTGGGTTTTTTGTTTTTTTACATGAGGTAGCTTCCTGGCTGGTGCAAGAACTAACCAAAGGCTTTGAGCAACCTGGTCTAGTGGAAGGTGTCCCTGATCATGGCAGGGGCTGGAAATGGATAACCTTTAAGGCCCCTTCCAACCCAAACCATTCCATGATTCTATGACTTCCTAGGATTATATACTTCAGTTAATAGAAACCATTGCAAAAGTCACGTGCATGTAGTTGGGGATTATAGCAATTTATATCCTATGAGCTAGCAAAAAGAATGCAGCTTACAGTTCCACACCCCTGGAAACTTATACCTCTCAGCCAGCCATTCAGATGATGATTTGCAATAACATGCATTACAGTATCTTGGCTGCAAACTGTTTCTATGCTTCTTAAAGCATAAAGGCCAAGTGTGTCAAATGAAAATGAGCACCAAAGGCAATTTAAATAGACATACATTATAAATTATGTACTTTGTCACATTTCATATTTTATAAAGTAGTTTCAGCTTCTAATAAAAGTTTCTGAACGACCTTTTCTATTCACCACAAAATACAAGTGTCATAAGCTTGTACCTGTGCTTTGCACTTACATGGGCTACTTTTAGTGTTTATTAACAATATTCTGTGGGCTTACTACACAGAAGAAGATAACACTCTAACATTGCAAATTATCTGATGACCTTTCTGAGAGGCTTTTTCTACAAGTGTTGCAGCGGGTTCCTAGGCAACCATTACACAACTACTAAATATGCTAAAGACACATGAACGTCGGAAAAGCGTAACTGGATTTAGGTTTGCTAGCAAGTGAACAAAACCTATTTAAACCACTGACCTTAAATAAAGAGCCTGCACCTATTCAATATCTTTCCTACAGTTTCAGGAACAGTAAAGCAGCTTTGGCAGCAATATTAGTGACAGAACACAATATAAGCAGGCTGTGATGGGTGATAATGTAAACCTCATTATGAGAAAGTAAAGTATACATCTGTAATAAGATGTGCGTAGCAAACAAACCAGGTGTAATGTGCCTGAGGATAAGATTTATATAAACGAGTAACTTCATAAACAACATTTTATGCCATATGGATCAGCCAGTATGTACGTATTGGCACAGTTTGGTTGGCTAACGTCTGCTGGAAATCACTGACTTTGGTGTAAGTTAAGAAGCAGGAACACAGAAGCCTTGGAAAAGCCTCAAGAATTCCCCTCTCAGCCTTCACATCGTGATTAGTTTTACCCACACTATTACTCAAAGACACAAGTCTAACCAGAGGATTTTGTTTCTTTGTTTTAGGCATCCAGCAGTGGAGATGATATAAAATTCCTGAGTAATCTCTTGGCAACTTACACAATTAGGAAGAATTCCTTATCAACTGACCAAACCCCAGCTTGCTAAAAACTAAACCAATTTACTCTTTTTTTTTTTTTTAGAACTTTACTTATAGAAGGAGAGCTTTTATGTCCTTCTTCCCTTCTTCCTTTTCTTATAATAGCCCTTAGCACGTCATATATTCCACTTTTTACTCACTGCCCGTATCTCAAAATGCAGCTACTTATGTTACAGGTATAAATGGCTCCATTCAACAAACAAAAAGAAGACTACAAGGGACCCTCATAAGCCAGTACTAGAATGGCTTTACCAACAAGCTAAGCAGAAATTGCATCAAATACAGCTTTTTTAGTTGAACAGCCTATCTTTAAACTTTCTAAAACATCTCAGACACTCAGCTTCTACCTACAGTAGATGATTTCTATTCCCATTTCTGCTATGATTTAAATAACTTCATCTTTAACCAGTAAATTAATGATACAAATAAAATGCATGCAGATAGAGATCTTGCAGATTTTATAGAAAATGCTTTTTTGCTAAATCTGAAAATTAGTGTCAGATACTACAATGCTGCACTGACTGGAATGGAGCTACAGAGACAACCATAGCTCTTGCAAATGTACTTACATATTTTCCAACAACATAAATGCCTACATCTGAAAGCTCCACCAGTTAAAACACCACCGGGAAAAGAAAGATTTAGCAAAAAGTGGCAAGAGAGGAAAACAGAGGGAAGGGAACCCCAAGTTCTGGGAGAGCACACCAAAAGTCAAACCATTGCCTAAAGCGGAGAACATGGCTGAGGAGAGAAGGAGAGCCCTTCCCTGCACCAGCAGTGGCACGTCTTTGGTTATCAGCTTTGTTGAGGTTTCTACCCGAGTCTTGCACAGGTATTCTCTGCAAGAGCAGAAGACTGAAAGGAGGGATGGGCCACATGCCACATCTGCCGAATCGCCTGTTGCCTACAGCACTGGAACTGCATGGTGGTAGCTGATGCGGAAGCTCACATGGTTTTAATTATCTCCTCTTCCAATCTGTTCTTTCACTGGCAACAAAGCTGCAATTTCTGATGAGTTGAATAGGAGCCCTGACACAATAGGTACTGACAGGGTTTAGAAAAACAAAAAAAAACCCAAAACCAAGAACTTCTTATACAATGGAAAGAACACAACACAAGGAGCTTGCATAACCACAGTATGTTCCATGCATGTGGAGAAAAAGCTCTATCTCCTTGTTCATTGAGAAATATCAGTAACCCCATCAACAGCTGTATTAAATGTATTTCCCTATTTTTTCTCTTTTGCAGATGAGCAGAATTCCATGTAATTGGAAGCTGCTACAGACTCTACAGGCACATGCAGCCCTTTCTGGTTTAATTTTCCCTGTTGTTCAGCATAACCAAACCAGTCAGTGCAGCCATCTGTGTTCAATGCTAAATAGAGCATTTTAATAAAGAGCTATAAAATGTTCCATTCTTGCACTGAACCAGAACAGATTCGGCCTCTGACACAGCAAACTACCACAGCTGTAGAGAGCCATGCTCACTAATTCATTAGAAGTCTTTTTGGTCACTGAAAGCTGCCAGATGAACGTCACAAAGCAGAAGAGATCAAAACTTTCAAAAAATCATATTTAAGTAAAAAAAAAAAAAAAAAAGGACCAAAAAATCTGACTGTTTAAAAGGCAAAGATTCATTTAACAGAAGATGAGGAAATTCATAACTACTTTTAAATACTGGTCAGTCATTTATCTAACATCCCACCCCAAATAAAAATTAATCCATGGGATCTTAGCCACAGCAATTCTGAAATATTCATGGAATTACACTGGGGTGGGCTTTTTTCCCTGAGGCATTTTATGGCAATGACACTAAAATTCAGAGTCCAATAATACCAACTTTTTGATACTTACTGCACAAAATTGGGCAAGAGGGCGTCTGAAGAGTCAAAGTTGAACCATCTTTGCGAGTGATGTTAACGCGAAATACCAGCCTAGCACGTGTGCTTTTTTTCTTCGAGCCAGCAATCCCTATCCTAGCTTCAACATCAGCATTTCTTAGCTTCAGTATTCCCACACAATCAACCCTATCAACACAAAACAGTGGAAAATTTAGTAGAGTTCAATATGTTCAGCATCTTTAACAGTCTTTCAACTAGTTACATAGGCTATAAGTCAAAACTCTGGAAGTAATTACTGAAATGTTCTATTTATTTTTTTTTAAATGAAATCTCTATACAACCTTTCTCACTACATAGCTTGCTTTTTAATTCAACCTTACATAACTTGGATGAGGAACTCTTCATCAGGAACTGTAGTAATAGGACAAAGGGGAATAGGTTTAAACTGAAACAGAGGAAGTTCAGGTTAAGTATTAGGCAGAAGCTCTTCCCTGTGAGGGTACTGAGGCGCTGGCACAGGGTGCCCAGAGATGTTGTGGCTGCCCCATACCTGGCAGTGTTTAAGGCCAGGTTGGACACAGGGGCTTGGAGCAAGCTGCTCCAGTGGAAGGTGTCCCTGCCCATGGCAGGGGGCTGGAACTGGATGAGCTTTAAGGTCCCTTCCAACCCAAACCATTTTACAATGGGTTATGGAAGGAAATAATAATAAAGCAGTATGAATAAAACAGAAAATGAGATATAACAAGTCATTCTGGTTAGCATTCAGTTTATAACCACAGGTCTTCACTCTTCTATTCCAGGGGCTAGATCTGGGTTTGTAGGATTATTACTACAAAATATTCTGCATTTCCTTTAAGAATGGTAAAAGAAAAGTTATTGTAGTCATATTATTTTTCACACTCAGTGGAACTTGGAAGTGATAGCTATGTCATAAGATAACTGTGGCCCTCTGAGAAATGTCTACAGGGCCAGGGTGAGAGAGAGGCAGCGCTAACTTTCAGAAAGGCATGCTAGATGCGAACTTATTTCAAACAAAAGAACAAAAACTCCAACCAAACACAGCATGATGTGTTAAGAAGAATACTGTAATTTTACCAGGATCTCGGGCTCTACATGCAAAAAGTACAGGGATCATCTGATTTCTAATCTGAGTACAACAAAGTTTTGCGCAGCATGAGGGCCAACAAGTAATAGCTAGGGAGCAGAGAGGAGGGAAAAGTGTGATTCAGAAGGTGGCACTGGCATTACCATCAATAGAGAGGTGCTACAGTGACATTGAAATACCGGGAAGATTTCTTTTGAGACATCAAGATTTTTTACAAGAGAACAGCCTAAGCAAAACTTTGCTTCCCAAGTAATTCCAAATTCATCTTTCTAGCATCTTTATATTTACATGGTTTTACAGTAACACTTGAGGTCAATTATAAAATTACTCTCCAAGAGGCAATTTCCAAATTTATCATGGGAATATATTTACCTTAAAAAATCAAATTGATACAGTTTATTAACAAACTGTATTATCCTACTTGAGAAGTGGACACTGACAATTAAATAAACATTTCTTCTCTTGAAACAAGACAAGCTGCCAAGCAAAGAGCGGCAGCTTTCAATCACATACCCATTGAAAAGAGCACATTCTACTGACAAGAATTATTTGAAAAAAGATCAGTCCCTTTCTGTATGTTAAGATACATGTGAAAAGCCTATTAGGAAACCACTTCTATCTGAAGTTTGCATCTGATCCAGCAATTCTTACTTGTTAAAAAGACACGATAACCAGAAGAATCACCAACTAGCTTATAATTCACCTCATGCTTGAATATGCACATTATTGATTGAACGCAACATGAAACTAATGTACCAGTTAACTGATAAAGTTTAAGGAAGACCAGGTTAAGAATTAAATAAAATAAACAAATTGAGAATGTGATTTATAAGTTTTTCTTATACCCACACCTTCACCAAGTACCTGGTGTGCTCCAAGATGTTCAGACTTAAAACTACTAACCCACCCAATCAAAAAAGGAAAATCAGTTTCTGAAAACAGGCTAATAAATTAATTTATATTTTTTTACAAAAAAAAAAGAAAAAAAAGCTACTCACGCAAGTGTCATATTGTTGCTTGGGTCCAGTCCAACTTCAATAACAGTAGTCCCCTCTATATCCACTTCTTTACAGGGAGTAGTGTTTCTCCCTGTAACTCTGCAGGCCTGGTAGAACCCGTGCGGCTTCACTCGACCGGAGTCATTACCCACAAATACCTGCAGCACCACCGGTTCATTGTGACCTTCCAGCTGAAACACAGCAACACAAATCAAACATTTCAACACAACTCCTCTTAATTAAAACACAAAACATTTTATGCAGCTGAATTTGAAGTAAATCAGCTCCCAGTGTTGCTGGAAACAATCTTAAGGGCAGAAGGAACACAAATTTTTCATCCAGTTTATAAACAAAATGGTAACTTCTTTTATCTTTTGCCATTCGTTCTTTCATTAAAAGACAGTCATTTAATAAACAGGTAAAATTTATTTTTACTGTGATGTAAAAGAAGTCTTGAAGTAAATCTGGGCATTGTGTTACGAACTAATTTTATTTTTTTTAGGTAGCAGTAAAGAAAAATATTCCCGAGTAAGAAGAAACATGAGGTCACTGCCAGATTCCCATGTGAGAGAGCAATTCTTTGCCAGAGCATTCAAAGAGGAGATAAAACCAGTATCTGCAATGTTTTCATTAAGCCACAATAGTTGCTAGAGAATTTCTGGGTGCCAAAGTTACGTTTCATCCTCGGCCTGGAAGCCCAGTCAGAACTTACAGAAAGAAGCTCAGATTTTATTAGTAAGGAGATGCAAATGAGAGCAGAATCCTCCAGAGGATCCTTTAGGGGATTTATCCCTGTCAACTTAGAAAATCAAGTTCTGAAGTTCTCAGCAAGTTTGGAAAAGGGAAAAATGAGCAAACATTGGTAAAAATAGAATGCTACTCATGTCCAAAAGGAACAATAAGCAATGAGGTAGGTGTCCTGACCGTTATGGATGGGCAAAGCTAGAAGATCTCTGCAGGTGGCCAACTGACAGGCTTCCAAGTAGGAAACAAGGGCTAATAGGCAGGGTTCCTAGCAGAGAGCTCAGGAGCTAAGAAAGCACAAGTGAAGAGACCATGAAGACAGCCTATGAGAGGACTTAAGTTCACCAGGCAGTCAAAAGGGAGTGGGAAGTAAAGGGTACGCTGATATTCTACCATTTACATGGAAAGCTGAATGACCAGTCTTTGTGTCATATCACCAAGGCCTCCCTGGCCAGAAAGAGCAATACCACAGCTAAGTGGTGCCACTTCTCTTCCTGCTGTTCTTGTTATAAGGTATGAACAGTGTGCAAGAGTATCTCATCATCTCGGTGGTAATTGCTCCACCTCTGAGATACCATAAGCAAGACAACATGAAGATGTTACTGATGGCAGGGACACCTCTGATGACACTCTGCATTCAGGATAATCTTTCTTTTGCCAGCCAAGTCTCTTAAATAAAGTTCGTTTATACAATTTTAATGTTGCATATTGATTGTAGTCTCTTTAGTTCTAAGTCATCAAGTAATACGGTTTTCCTTAGACCACAGAACCTCCTCCTTCTCCTCAGTCTACTTAGGAGTGATGCATCTGAATGGCTGCTCATGCTGCCAGAGAAGAGCAAGCACCAGATCTCTTCTGAACTAGCAACATTTTCACATTCTTTTTCCCCATCTTTAAAGCAAACCCAAAAAAACCACAAACCAAAAGCCCTCTTGTCCTTTACAGATTTTTCATCACTAGCTCAGATTTCCTGAAGATCCACTGACTCATTTTGTCTGTCCAACCCTGGCAGACTTCTACATGCAGCATATGAACTAGTTTACCTACTGTTAAGGCAAGCCTGAGCTTCCACGAATTCAGAAACATGAGACTCTTCCAAACAGAGTTTTCATTGACGGGAACTAAGGGATGACTTGGAAAGGAATTAAAAGGATATTCAGATGAACAAAGGCCCATTAAGAAATTTCACATAAATAAGCACTAAATCACCATAGCAACAGGATGATATGAACAGACTCTTATGAAACTTAACTGGATTTCTACATTTTTGAGGAACAGAATTTCTACATCTCTTCTGAGGAGCAGATTTCTACATTTCTGAGTGAAGTGTTGGAAATGCTTCTAACACTGTCAAACAGGACTTTAAAGATAAGTATACTTCTATACTCTGTCAGCAGTAGTCAGCACGAATTTTAAGGGCTTTATCATAAACAACACTCCTTTCTGGACCTGGTAAATTAGATTGGATTAAGAACTTACCTGCTGCTTTCTCAAAGCATCATAATTAATAAAAAAGGAAATGTCTTTTCCCCTTCTTATTTGTGCAACAGATAAAGTTGTCTACTTGCTCTACCTGTTGGCCACACTCCACCCAGTATGATCAGGATGACATTCGCCTCAGTTTCAATAAGCATGCAGTGCCAGCCTATACTGAGTTCAGTGTGTCCCCCCCACATTTAGACTCTTGCCACTGCAACTTTTGCGATTGTGTTTGACATCAGTTCTTCTGTTTGCTCCTGTTTAAGTCAAGTAAAGCATTACTCCTGGTAAGCCCCTCTACCATTTGCATCAGGAAGCCTTCACAAGCACAGTCCTCAAGTTATTCGATTACTTCCACCAGCCTATGTAACCCTGCAGATGGACAGATGCCTGAAACCTTCAACAGTCAAAGAGGCTTGTATGCGGGAGAATCCTGCATCATCTACTGTCGTCTCAGACAAGAAGTCTGTTAACAGATACCAAAACATTATCCCTAACTTCTTCCCTCCTCTGGTCTCCAATTTCTTGCTCAAGATCTGTGGAGTCAAGGAGCATCTCATGATACATGACTTCCCCTCTTCTTTCTAAACAGCTGGTACATATCCATGACTGCATTCCAGACACTACCCCAAGTCTCTGTGACTCCAGCCAGGTCACATCTCTCTGGCTGTGCAAGGGAAAAAACAAGACCTGCAGATTCACACCCTGGGCATTAATGTGCAGGCATTGGCAGATAGCCTTTGAATGTCACCCTTCTGAGCAGAAAGGCAAAAGATCTTTTTGCAGCCTTCTTCCTCAGGTTTCTTCTCTATTTGTAACTCCTACTCTTATTCTGGGCTTTGGTCCCCATCCTCTGAAGAACTTACAGTAAAGCCCTCTGGCACCAGAGGGTTTTACCAACAGCTTTCACCACCAACAGCTCACCACCAACAGCTTTCCCCCTCTCTGAGCAAGATGAATTACATCAGTCGTTCTTTTCTCCAAATGAAGCAGGATGAACAACAAAGCCACATGCATGCTGGAGAACCAGCTATGCAGCCAGAGCCTGAATTCCTGGCTGCATCTGCTCTATCCAGGTCCTTCCCTGGATCAGAAGGATTGAGGATACCATTCAAACCTGCATGCTGCTCATTCCTGCCTCAGATCGATTGACCAGCAACACCTGAAGATATCAGGTCTATATAGGGAACAGGTTGCATTTGTTAAGTGAAGTTACAGCATTTCAGTATCCTACTTTTGCATGCTTCAAGTGTCCGCCTATCTAGAGAATTTCTGTAATTCTAGTCTAAAGGGACACGCATCACAGGTTATACATCACTGCCTTGACATAAAGCTTCCTTCCTCCTGTAACTGTGACGCAAATAAGACCTCTTGGTACCTGCAAGAAACAATAATCTGTACAGCAAAGACACTGCAAAGTCTCCCTCCTTCCCTTTAAAAACAGAGATTCCAGGCCTTTTGCACCAGCTCCCATTCTACTAAAGCATCACTTGCAAAGGAGTCACCCAACACTAAGCAGCCTACCTTTACTGTTGGAAAGCCTTGCTGTGTCCGGTCTTTCACTGAGCCTCGGCTGCCTTCAGTAAGGTAACGAGCCCGGTGCTGGGTTTCTGGCTGTACCACGATCTTCAGCTCCTTCCCCTCACTCTTAGTTGGATACTGACCACACAACATTGGGGTCTTCTTCCCTCCAGCTCCTTTCTGGCTCTCTGATGCTCTGGGAAGTCAAAGCAGGCCATTAAAAAGATGTTATAAGCAGCTCCCCAGTAAAAACAAACTAAATCACAGAAAACCTATAAAGATAAAGAGTGTATATTAACAGATGATTTATAGTTGAGAGAAAACTTTGGAATTCTCTTTCAGACAGAGAAGGAAACCTGCAAGATGAAGAGGAACAGTGCTTCCCTGCCTCCTCCATCCAGTGCAAATAGGAACTGCTTTTCAGAGAGCAAACATAAAGGAAGAGAAAAGCAATTAGCATTAAACTATGTTAAACAGAAGAAGCCTTATAATCTGCTTTTTCACAGTATATAAAACAGCCTGGTATTGTATGAATAAGCTGTTTTGCTTCTGTAACAAATATACATACGTAGACACACATACTGAATGGATTTAAGGTTAAATGATAATTCTTTAAATAGGAAAACAGCCTCATGCCTGTCTTCACCTGAACTTGCATATCCATGCAAACTCTAAACACTAATTTCTGTCAAAACAGATTGATAAATTGATGTTTAAACCAAATCAGTTACTGTAAAAAGCTGTGATGAAATAGCACCAATTTGAAATCTGCAGCATATGCAAAAAGACTGTTTTGTTCCAGGTGTGTACCTTAAGACACATCTTGTGTTCAGTTCCATAATTAAAACCTGAATGAAGAAGCCCTCCAAAGTATAACATTGTGTGATCCATTTTGCGTTCACTTGAAAGCACAATGGAATATAACTCGTGATCTTATACAGAACAGGTTTGCATAATGAAGTTTAATAACCTTATTTAACACCAGCAAAGGTAAACATGCCATGGCAAATGGTATAGGCAGAAAAAGGGTTCAATGGATTTATGCAAATGTAATATTCTTCTTTACTACCAAAACATAGTTTCTAACAGCTAATGATTCTGGAAGAAAGCAGTTTAAAATAACAGGTGTGAATTGCTTAAAAAGCAAATCCTGTTTCAATGTGCAACACATGGAAGTAGTTTATCCAGGATTTTAATTCTCAATGCAGGGGGTGAAAGAAATGCTTTTTCTTCAAAGCTGTCTACCGAAAGCTTTGCTTCTGCAAGAGGCTTTCACCTGAAGGCTGGGGTAACCCATAGTGCTCTCACTCCCAATTACCTGATGGTTTATACTAACAAACATTATCAGCACCTTTCCTACAACTCCTATTGTGCAATGAACAGCATAAGACCATATGGTACGCAAACACTTCCAAGTCATTCCCAGGCCTACACAACCTGTCCCAGCATTTTTCATAGCCTGGCTTGGGTCGGAAGGAACCTTAAAGCTCCTCCAGCTAAAACCCCTGCCATGGGCTGGGACACCTTCCACTAGAGCAGGATGCTCCAAGCCCCTGTGTCCAACCTGGCCTTGAGCACTACCATGGATGGGGCAGCCACAGCTTCTCTGGGCACCCTCAGCTTCTCTGGGCACCCTGTGCCAGCGCCTCATCACCCTCACAGGGAAGAGCTTCTGCCTCAGAGCTCATCTCAGTCTCCCCTCTGGCAGGTTAAAGCCATTCCCCTATATCCTGTCCCTACAGGCTCTTGTTCAAAGCTTTTGTTGCCTCTTTAGGTATTGGGAGCTGCTCTGAGTTCCCCAAGGAGCCTTCTCTTCTCCTGGCTGAACGCCCACAGCTCTCTCAGCCTGTCTTTTCCTATGGAAGCGTCTTCTGCTCCAGGAATGGTCAAACACTTTGCCCCAGTTCCACATCTCCTACGAAGCCTTTCAAACCTTTTAATACCTGTAACAAATGGTTAAAATGAACACTGCTGAGCAGTTATGAGCCCTGTGCTTTGGGTGAATTTCATTCATGTTCTTCTGTTTGTGAAGGTTAAGCACTTCACAGATAGCCCAGCAAAGCCTCCTGCTCATCCAGCTGAGCCCAGGACAGATGCCCGGAGCAGCCCTGGCTGCTTCTCACACTAGTCTTCAACCACATAACAGCAGAGAGGCAGGACCTAGATAAAAAAACAGCATTAAAAAAACCCACAAGACTACTATCTTTCTGCAAACGCGTCGTAACTACTCAGCCAAAGTCTGGTCAATCAGGCTGTTTAAAAAAAACCCACTATGTAAAAACACACTTCCTCTCAGGAAAATAAAAGGGACAAAATTCTCCTTCAGTGTAGCACAGACAAAACCTGTGACACACTAAATAAACTGTAATTAACAGCACTGTGCTCCTTGCTTCTGTACATGTTAAGCAAAACCACTAATCACACTCAAGCTCATTAGATAATCGCTCTACTCTTCCTGTCAGGACATTACTCCAACGGACTACTAATTAAAAGGAATATGTTTATGAACTTGCAGAAAATATCTTCTCTTTTGAGAATATCTTCCTATGAATTTTCAATCACACAGCTACAACCTCTTGGCTTCTACCAGGGAACACTAAGAAGTCACACCAGGCAACCCCAGCAGCTGCAGGCACCATCACATCCTTCCCAACACAGTGCCTGGATCACAAGCTTCCCACACCTCGGCACAGGAGAATGCGCCGCAGAAGGATACCACACATGGAGGTTCCCACTTCCTAAATTAACAGAGACTGAGATATTACTGAGTTTTGAAGGGGGCAGCCATCAAAACTAAGTTGACTTTGAACACTCAAAATGCAAAGTTTTAGCAGTGTGATGTTAACACTCTGGCCTCTTCAACACAACTCTCTTTTCCTGAGAGTACTTCACTCTTAAAACCCAAGTCACCTAAACTGTCCACATACTATTATTTTACACATTGTCATATTTACTCTGCCTAAGCTTTATTTTGGAAGTCTTCCCTCAAGAAACCTAAATTAATCATCACTTTCAACTAGATTACCTGAACTTGAAACCAATTGTAAAGCCTTCACCAGAACTTCTCAGTGGTCTTTCTTCTCAAATTCCAAGGATATCATTTACACATCCTTTTAATTTAGTTTATTCATAATGTTAATATTTGTGCACATACGGACAGTACGACGTTTCATACCACAGGTTTATTAGTTTAACCATTACCAGACAAGGTCTACCCAAAGCTAGCATTTCTTTTCTAAACAAGAAATGCACGTAGCAAACCCTATGACTCTACTAAAACAGATTTGCTGGTCCCACACTGGCATCAGGGCTGTTCTCAGTGAAGACCTGCAAGTGAAAGTGAGGCCAAGCATGTTGTAAACCTGAGCCTCCTTGCCCTAAATCACTATTAATTCATTCACTTCTAAATAAGGCTTTAAAAAATTCCAAGGTTCCACAGGAATACACTTTTTTTTCTTCCTAGCTTCTGAAGACCTATTAGAAGTCTCTTAAGGCAAATGCTACTTCCACTTCACAAATTAGCAAGGCCGCTTTCCTTGCTCTTTTCTTAAAGCCAAAAGTAAATGAACTCCCTTGGCTGAACTCCACAGGGCTGGAAAGATTTAAAAACACCCAGCAAACAAACCAGTCACCACTGTGACCTACATTTTTAACACTAAATCTCCATATTCCAGCTGCAAAATTACATTTTCTAGCATCTCGGGCATTTTTTGCCCCAGAGCTTTTATTCAAAAGGACAATTTTGTTATATAAGAGTTTTGCTGCAGTTGTAACTAGCCTGTATTTGACATGTTGGGGAAAAAACAATGACTTCCCCTGCATTCACAGTATTGCTGACAGCACTGATGAACGTTCACTGGGTAGCCACTAATATTTTAGGGAATGCTACAGTCTTGTGACACTTTAGATTGACATCACAAAGACACAGAACGGCCTGGGCTGAAAGGGACCTTAAAGCTCATCTAGTGCCAACCCCATTGCCACAGGCAGGGACACCTTTAACTAGACCAGGTTGCTCGAAGTCCTCTACAGCCTGGCCTTAAACACTGCCAGGTGTGGAGCCTTCATATTGTTCCAGAATTTACTAAATCTCTCCTCTCTGCCAGAGATCATATTTACAGTCACACAGCTCTTGCCTTTCAATAAATGTCTTTCCTTTGTAGGAGAGCACCTGATCCCCTTTGCTCAGTGGAGATAGCTTCCTCCTGCCAAGCAGCTGCTTTACATGCACTAATTTGCTTCTATTGAGTCTACCATGTACTAAGGTTTTACTTTTTTATCATTGATTTCAGCTGGTGAAAACAAGAGATGCTGGACAAGTGCAGCCAAGCTTAGTGTCTGTTACATGGAGACACCAGGAGACACACGGGTCAATGACAGAGTCAGTGTTCCTGGTACCAGGCAGCTCCATGGGCCCTGATGTGGTACCCAGCAGGCAGGGAGCAGCAGTACTCTGGAGAGTTTCTCAGAATCACTTTCTCACAGTGAAATTTTAAGTATGGAACTGCAATGATCCTGGGAATACAGACTCTAGGCTCTTTCCCTTTGGAATATGAGAAGTTCGTAATCTTTCCCATCTGTTGGATTTTCATATTCACCATTACTGTGATGAACATTAGAATGTACTGCAAGCACATACATAAACCAAACAAAATACACTCCCCCAAAAAAACCCAAAATAGAAAAGCCAAATCTATCCACTCAACCATCTCAAAAGTACTGAAGAAGCCACAGGGTAAAAAATAAAAATGTATCAACACAGCACTGTAAACCAATGGAGTTTTTCTTCTTTAAGTAACTACTGAAATGCATTTAGTGAAGTGTGAAAGTGGGAGAGATGAGAGACTACCACCCAGGCGTGCCTATGCACAGACACACGCATGCACAGAACCCAGAAGCACAGAGAGAAACAGGATTAGAGATTTATTTCTGAAAAACTCAAAATACAGAAGTGAATTCACAAGAGGAAACAAAATCTGGTTCACCATATCAGCTTAACATTTTATAAAAAAGTAAAGCATGTGTTAAGTCCAATGATGAGAAATCCTAACAAGCCATTTGCTTCTTCTCTCATCACTCTCTCTATTTGGTAAATAGAGACAAACAGAAGCACAAAGTGTACAGACTGAAATCCTCACATAAAATCCTGCAAAACCCACTAAGATTTAGTGTGCGTCCAGTCCACTTCTGCTTTTCTTTTCAAATACATTTTCAGCGTCATTCTATAAATGGAATTGTGCAATCTTTGAAGAATTTCACTTAAATAACAATACAGATGTGCTCATCAGTGCTGCGTCAATTGTAGGGAAGTTCAGCTTTATCTTCTAAATAAAGACTACCAAGTCTAATCAGACCTTATCACAAGGCTAGGACGCAAAAGAGAACAGCAGAGAAGAGAAAGGATTTATGTGAGAACCTAAGTAGAACACTTGACTGGGCATGGGGAGAGTTTTATTAGTTTGGTTTTACATATGGTGATAAAACTTTATTTTAAAAAAAAACAAAAAAAAAAACAAAAACAGATACCAACCCATTTCCTGCTTTTGAGTTGCCTTTGCTGTCCGTGCTGAGCTGAGAAAGGACATAGTGAGGCGCTTTGGCGCTGTCGGCATCAAATATATCCATGTTGGACTCTTCACAATCTCGACGTTTGATCCCTGGCCTCTGCTTTGGATTTCGTTTGCGTGATTTACGTGGCACCTCAGTGTTATCATTGTAGGAACTGGTACTCATGTTACTGAAGTTGGAGGGTGAATCCTCCATCCACATACTGCAGCTCTGTTCTGACTCCAATCCACACCCCTCATCCTGGCAGGACATCCAACTGTTGTCCAGCAAGTCCTCAGGTGGTGGCGAGATGTACAGGACTGTGTGTCTCTTCGGCGTTGACTGCTGCTGCTGGACTGCGTTACTGGTTAACTGCTTTTCACTTACCCCTCTGGTACTTACCCCCACGGCTGAGGAGCAGCTCTCCACTTGCATAGCCTTGCTGTCGGTGACTGAGGTAGAGTAAATGGTAGGACTGGAAGAGGTGGTAAAGGAGCTGCAAGCACCGCCCATGGAGGAAGAGGAAGGAGCTGAAGAAGCATCTGCGGTGTATAATTCAGAAGTAAATACAAGATACATGGTTCTGTGTGCGCTGGCTATAGCAGTCCCATTGACACAAAGCGATTTATGAACCGATTTCTTTCCCCCAACAAATATTTGGAATTTGGTAAATTTTAGAATGCAAATGCTTAAAGCAATACAGCCTAACCAATACATTACTTTGGAAATGTCCAAATGAGACTAAGTATGATCCACTGGAATCAATGTTTTTAAAGTTTAATGTTAATTCATAAAAATGGTTGCAAGCAAACACAGCTTTCATTGCCTCAGCTGGAGTAATTATTTGTGTAGAAGCCGTTTCATCTAAAATAATGGAAGCCCCAATGCAAAATGCTGATAATCCACATTCAATGCCAATTAAACCATTTATTGTTGGAATTTTTTATTTTTGAAAGAGACGGGACTGTGCTTAGCCACAAAGTATTAAAATAAGTTTCTAACCTATGAAGCAGAGAACTACAGGTCATTTTTAATGCAGACACTCCCTGCTTCAGAGGCAAATCCTGGAATAAAAATATGAGAAAATAAATGAGAAAAAGAGCTGCTGATTATTCCATCATAAATGAGAAATAAAATATAAAATCAACTGAATTGGTAGGCAAAATGGAACTGGTATCAGTCACTATGACAGCTGTTTCGAACACTCAGAACAGGGATGAAGTATCTGTATTGGTGACATGCTGATACAAGACAATGTGAGATTTCTGCAATTTGACTCTTTCAGACACTGAGAGATTTCTCTCAGACTTTATCAGCCAAGTCCCTTATGCAGACAGAGACAGCTCAGGACAGATCTCCAAAAAGTTCATATGAAAGAAGGTATTTTAAAGAACGCGACTGTGACTCCTCCAGAGGTCGCACATATCAATCTGGTTTAGAAACATGGAAGAACAACTAAATGATTAATACAAACTTCTGAATATTTCTGGACACCAACAGAATCATTTCCACTGAAGAATTTTAATAGACAGACTAGCTGAAAGCCTAGGCTGAAACACTTCAGAGGAAGCAGTATGGACAAACATTAAGCCTTTATTCCTCAGTGAACTACAGCTGATTTAAAGAAATAACTGAATTTTATAGTCAGATTTAAGCTTCCTGCGAGGGAGGTGTTATTTTTTGTATTTCTGCTCTGCTGACCACATCTTGCACAATAAACCAGAACCACAGAAATAATCAAATATGCAAACAAATTGCATATATCTACATACTTATCCAGTATGCTTGTTCACATAATTACTGGTGTCATAGAGGCAATACCTATTATTAAGAGGAACATGATGGCTTCCTTCTTGTTGAAGATTTTTTTTTTAAATCCAAAATATTATATTAATCTCTCATGGCTTAAAGATTCAGAGATAATTGATTTATCTTATCCAGTTTAAGCAATTTAAAAGTAACAAAATACAGTATGTTCAGCCATGATGTATGTATTTAGTTAACAGTAAAACGCAGTAAACCTTTCTATAAATCACCCTACTTGTGATTACCAGGAGGACCAATGAGTGATGATAAAGATTGTTTAAAACAGTACCATTTCTTACAACTTTTCCATGCTAAGTGAATTTAAAAGTAAACCTGTGCTACTTCAGACTGTCAAATTCAGTGGTCATTACAAGTTATCCATAAACTATTCTGCTCTTAACTTCATAGGAATTCCCTTTCCCAAACCTCCCAGTGAAGCAGGAGCAGATGAATGATACCAGTTCCATTTTCCAGTTTGTTCTTCGGCAAATATAGTGGCTGAAATTGGGAGAATTCAGTCACTTTGAACTGCATTCCGATTTAAAGGCGAATTTATCCTTTCTATATCATGCATTAATGCAATGCTGTTTTTCAAAAACACAGAATTGGCAAGAATTATTAAATCTAGATATTAATTTCAGTGACAATACTTAGGAGCTGATTTGCAGCCACTTTGAGTTGAGAAAGACCTTTGCTATTTGGGATGTTTACTTTGGTTTGTTAAATAGAATTAGTTTCCATTCGTCATTCATACACTCAAACAGAAAGAAACCACACAGCGGGAATGAGCAGCATACATACAGCATATATGCTGCATGCAAGTGTTGGCAAATGGTAACACATAGCACACGGCAGTAATGCTGCAGAACTGGATTACTGAACAGTAGTATTTTCCTTCAAATTAATTCTTCTTTTAATGGATGAAACTGAGTACCATGTACAGTACATCAAAGTGTATGCACTTCTCATATTTGCCTGTGCATGACAAAGATTTGAACAAATCAGTAATTATGTACATTGACCCAGGCAGCAGGGCTCTTGAACTGGAAGACTCTTCCTCCAAGATTATAAAAAACTTCTCTTTTTGCAGCAAATATGGAGAACGTTTTAGAAAGGTCTTTTAAAAGACCTGAAAGAAAAACTTGAAAGGGACATGGTCTGCCCTGGAACAAGTATGTCTAACACTGACCATACCCTGCTGATCAAATGGTTCAATGCATATCCTGCCCAGAAATACAACAATTGTACTTTTCCCTCACTTTCCTAGGAAAAAATAAATAAATCACTGTTTCCTCCATTTCTTCTCCTCCATTTTTTTTGCCTAGAAGTTAAAAAGCATGTATGTGTATGAGTCTGTGTGTATGTTTTTCCTTTGTACCTTTAAAAAGGAAAGAAATACAGTCCATTACAAATTGGTTATACTCTCTTCCATTTACCAGAGACACCGCTGCATAACACTAAGATTAGAGTTTCAAAACAACATCAAGCTAAACAGTAATGGCAAGAAAACCTCTCTTTAGCCTTATACATTCTCAGACGAATGTCATTACCACCGATAAACATGCAAGTGCTTTAAAACATGTAGAGGCTAGTGTCTTCTCTATTATAGTAATTAAAACATATAAGAAAGGAAAATAGCCAATGAAATGCACTAGCTATATTAAACCTGTGTATTTGATTGTTCTAAAAACCAATTTGGGAGATAAATTATTAACTGCCTTAGCAACATTTTAAGTTGCAAATACTGACAAACATAGTAAAATGTGTTTTCTCACGGAGTCTGCAGGCCTTTAGCCAACACATCCTCTTTCAAACTTTTTTTTTTTAAACATCTAGTAAGTAAATGGGGTCAAAAAGAATTAATGAAGTTACTATAAAGAAAAAGCCATTGGATATTTCATAGCTCCCATTTGGTTTTATCAGTTTATTCTAAAGCCAGTGACAACACACTGCCACAGATGTATCTGACACCCAAAAGATATCTCTTGGTTGAATATGACGCTTAAAGGGTAAAAAAAAAAAACAAAAAAAAAAAAAAAACAAAAAAAGAAAAATATTATGAAGTTTTCAGTAATTCAAACTTGACTGGTGCTGCTTTAAAAGAGGAGAGCACTTTGCATTTCCTGGTTTTGAGAATGAAGTGCAGACACCATGCAAATACAGACAACGGCCGTTCAATGCAGGGTATACCTGGTCACTGGTCTGCCAAGTTAGAATGCAAACACACATGCCTTCCTCAGTTTTAGAATTTCTTTTATTTGAGGTTATTTTCTTTAGACACAAATGGAATTGTTACAGGTGCCTCTTTGAATTGCAGTTTAACAGTGCTCGTAATGACAAATATATTGGTTAAATGAGTACATACATTTTGAAATATAAGACTGGATATATTTCAACACAACCTCAAAATAAAAATGGCTTTTTAGCACTGAATAGAAGATAAATGCATGTTATGGCAAGAGTGCAGCCACACTATTAGAAATGAAAGGTGCACCAGTATCACAAGGTGGGGGCTGCATTTTTCCTTTTTTTTTTTTTAATTTTAATTTTGAAATTGAGAGAGAAGACTGCTTCCAAGTTAGAGCAAGTTTGATCACTGTTGAAACTAAACCTCCTGAATCTATTCGTTGCCATCACTGTAACTTGTATGGTAGTTAAAATAAGTAATTCAGAATTTGTTGCCTGTCCTACAAGCTTTTTTTCTCTAGGAGAGACAGAATGGTAACAAACAGTTAAGCGTAAGGATGTCCTGGTTCTGTTTTGGACTTCACAATTTACATATCAATAATAAGCAATTCTGTAACCTGTAAATCAAAGAGAGGAAATAACCAAGAGCTAACAAACTAAGTGCTTAGTGCTGGAGTTCAGAATGCAAATAAAGATAACCAATTACTCTGCACAACTCCAAAGAAGATTAAAGTTCATAGAAATTCCAGTTGTTCATCTTACCAGTCATTGTACATTTGCCTCCCAGGAAATCAAAAGAGGTGCCTATTGCTCTCAACCATTTCCCTCATTTTCAGGCAGTGAACAGAATTACATTCACAACCAAGGGACTGAGTAATTGAGGTTCCTTTTGAAAACAAAAAGCAGCCAAAAAGCAGGCAGTGGAAGAAGGGCTGCAACATGCATGTGGCACAAATACATGCTGCTAAAAATCACAGGCTAATATAATATCAAAGACTAAGGGAACACAGAAAAAAGAGCATCCCATTGAGCAAATCAGTGCAGTCTTTTTTTTTCCAGTAACATAAAGCATTGTACAAAGAAAACTTATTACCCCTGAGTTAGCAATTAAGACAATGATACATATTTCTATATCCTATTAACTTGTGAAGTCAAAACAAGGCATTCAGCCTCTAAAAAAAGGTCTGAAAGGCAGGAGAAAGCAAAAAAACCACTACCTGGCATTGAGGGAATCTTCTGAAGTGTTTAGATAACACTTATATGGAGCCAATCCTGAAATCCTTGTTTGCTCTTTCCAAAGAGATCCTTTAATACAACAAGGATTACCAAGTCCTCCAAACGAAACAAATAGCGTCCTGATGACTTTTGTTTCTTAATTGCAGCTGGAGTGCAAAGCAAGTCATTTCGCAGCCTGGAAAGCTTAAGACTGAGAACACAAATAAGCGGAGATATTTTGGGCTTTTTGAGCTTTTCAGCCACCTGTGCATGAACAGCCAGGACTAGCAAAAAGCCATTAAAGAACTCTTCCGCAGAGCCCAGCCTGCATCCCACATGATCCCTATACTGGGTTGAGAAAACAATTAAGTGTCAAAAAAGGAAAGTCACAGGGTGAGGTTTAGGTGATGCATAGGCTTAATGTATTAAGTATACACATTTATTACATTTGTTAATTTATCTAACATGTCGTATTCTTGAATAAGACTTTCTTATGTTAATCGGTTTATCTCAACATAGAAGGACAAATTCAGAACAAAACCAGAGGGTACTATGTGCAAAATTTCCACCATCAGCCCTTGTGTTGCCAAAGGTTTGAAAGGTAAACATCAGAACTTACAAAGTGGCTGCAAACCTGCTTTCAACACCTCACATGCCAAACTTGGGTTTCTACTTTTCTTCTTCTCATATTACTGATGTAATGTCAAAAACTTTTCCAAAATGTTATGTTTCAAATCAGTATCAATTCACTATTCAGAAATAAATAAATAAAAAATATTTGGGGGAAAAAATAAAGAAAAGAAAGAAAGAAAGAAAAGAGACTTATGAAGAAGTCTGAAAACAAGACCGACCTATACCCTGGGTGAGATTGGATGGGTTAAATGTCTCTGGCACTATTTGTCTTCACTATTGACAGACACTGTCACACAACCCACCACTCGATGCCTGTCTCTGAATGGCGAAGCTAGAATGCAAGTTAAGTGTATTAATAGAGAAAAAAACTAGCATCCCAGCAAATAAAATAAAGCAATCCAATTCACCAGTTATTAAAAACACTTAGATTCAAGATAGGTAGGTTAATTTAATGTACATTAAGCCCAACAGTGTAAATTCCCCTTACATTCACATGCTGAACCAAGCAGTGTATTATACTTCGGGTAAATACATCAGTCAATCTGGTTTTATTATAAATTACGTCCATTATTAAATTCAAACTCCAGGTACTTAAGTAGAGCTTTTGTTAGTGGTTCACACACACCAATTCCATGTATCTTAGATCCTTCCCCACTCAGAGCAATGACCAGCTGTGTCCAAGCAAGTCAGAACTCTAGGACCCTCAGCTGCTCTCTTGAAGCTCTACCTGTCGTCTCCTCAGCTCCTGCCACCCTAGAAGAGGGACTGTACGATTGTGTCAAGATTGATGGATCTGGCAAAGAACACCCCAACTGAAGAAACAGACTCTTTTGTTCCTGGGTTTTTCCTAGCAAATTAAGGACTCCTCTTGGCCTTTACAAAGTCTTTGATGCAAGGAGGTGCCCCCACAACAGTACAATAAGGCTTTTTTGCCCTTCACTGGCTTCTGTTTTCATTATTCATTAAGGAACAGGGAATTCTCTCATAGCAAAGTAATTCTCAAGCCTTTTGATGTAAGAATAGGAGCCACTTACTGCAAGAATTAGGTATTAACAAAAAAAAAAGACCTGAAATAAGCTTAATTCAGGAAAAAAGAGATAAACTAGAGTACATCTATATAACCTGTTTGAGGTAATTATAAGGAAGCTCTGCTCCATGCAGAGAACATATGCACTCAAAGCCCAAAAAAGCATTAAAATTGCGCACATCTGCGTTAGCACTAGTGAGACAGAGCAGCCAGGCACTGCACCAAGATACAGCACCAGGAAGGTGCATTTTTAAAGAACTTTAGGATCTGGTTTAAATTGATTCTGTAAGAAAAAAGCATTTGACACATGACTGAAGCAAGCAAGCTGCAGACAGAAATCCCTGGAAGACATCCTCCTAGGAAATTACAGGAAGGCATTTCCAACTGGGAGGGCGGTGGGAAGAGGAAGGGAAAAGCCTACAAAGAAATGGAAGTTTTTACAGACTAACGACAAAGAATAATGTTTTTTTCTGATAATTTGTTTACAATATGTACTTATAACCCCAGGATAATAGAATTAGTAGCAGCACTGACATCCCCTTTGAAATCTCTGGTAATTATTTCTGTATCAACAGGAAAAACTGACTAATGACACCAGGAAGGATGATAAATTGACAAAATATTTTCAATAAAAATAAAGAAGCTCTACTAGCTATTCAGGAAAAAAAAAAAGAAACCAAACCCCACACCCACACAAATCAAATCACCCACATTTCCACTCTGACGCTTTATTAGAAACCTTGGCTTGAGGATGATGAAAAAGCCTTGTCTTGGTGGAAAACACGACCCACACCCCTTAGCACCCAGCCCCTACCCCACAGAGGATGCAAGTATTTTTATCCATTTCTCTACAGTAGCAATTGAGAAGCAAAGCCTTATTTTCGTAATTAAAATGACAAAAAATGCCTATGGCAAGTACTTCAATACTGACTCTAATCAAAAAAGCCAATTATGCCTGCTTGGGACAAGCAGTTGTCCCTTTAATTAAAAAGGAGCACAAAATTGACATGACCACAAAAAGGTAAAGCTTCATTGTTTACCAAATGTTTTCCCAGGACATAATCATAGATGTTTGAGAGCCAGAAAAAAAATCAATACATCACAGGTTATTTGTATCCAAATATGAAAAATGCAAAGAGAGATGAGTAAATACATTATAATAGCATAAAATCCGTTCCCCTTTTGCTACAGCTCCGAAGAATTCAATTTAGGAACTGGGAACTGCCAGGATGGAAGCAAAGCAAGAAATACTGTCCTAGGGAGCAGTGTAAAAAAAATGAAAAAATAAATATATTTGCCTCCATGGCAAATGGAGAGCAGCTTAAAACATCAACAACAAACTGAAGCAGCTCATCCTGAGATCTACTACAGGAAGAATGGATGGTAAGCAGAGAAGCAAGTTTCTGCAACAGTTTTCTTCACTGGGGTTTCAGGAGGTCTGAGCAGGTTTGAGCATTCCTGTTACTGGAGATAAAAAGTGAAAATGCAAGACTTGTTTAAATTACATGGTCAAAAATATTCCTGACTCATCCCCAAAGGACAAGAACAAGGTGCTGACCTATCAACAAAACAGACACCTTTGAGAAAAGGCATAAATCAGCAGTGTGAATTTTGAGCATTTGAAGCACTTGTTCAATATGTCTTGACCAACAAGAAGAAAACTTGTTTAACCTTTAAGAACCAACAGGAAAGAATCAAGCATCCCCCCCTTCCAACTGGAGCTTAAAAATATTGTGTAGGAATCTCCAAGCACAGCTTACAATGACATTTCTCAGCATGACAGCCTCATGCATTTCAAGAGTCTAGATGATGATTCATATTTAATGTGCTTATGGTATAGCACTAGGCAAAATCCTCCTTTTCCTGTTCCCTGAACAAAGACACTTGTGATTCCAATAGCAAGCACAGAGAACAGTTTCTAGCAGTAAAACCAGATCCTTTACTTCCCTTCTGCTTTCCAGAACAATAACAGAATTAGAAGCTTGAGAGAGCAGCTCAGTTTGTGAACATCACAACTCAAAATCCTAGAGTTCTTTTAAACGACACTTGCCTGTTTGATATTCAGAGAGTGGGTAATAACTTTGTCTAGATTAATTAATATGAGATACACATTTGTTAACAATTAAAATCCAATCAGCAACATAACACTCTTAAAACTGCTCTGTAAATCACAAAACAATGTCCAAATGGAAGAACTAGAAGTCTGCCCCTGCAAGGTCATCTCTGCTAAAAACAGCCCATCCTGCTCCTCCAAAAAAAGAGAAGTTAACTGCAGCAATATCTATTTCTCACCTATAATGTGATTTATGTGGAATAAAACCTCACAGCACAGTGACTGACAGAAAAGCCACAAGTAAGCTGAATTTCAGCCAGACACTACCTTACTCTGTGTTTTCGGAAAGAGAACAAATTGTGTTAACTATGAAAGTAGTAAAAAGCTCTCAGCATTTTGGTTCCTTCCCTGTAACATAATCCTCTCATTATTGAGAGTAATCATATCTGCAACTGACTTCTACCTACGGTGTTGCTAGCAGCATTTCAAATCACCCCTTCCTTTGAAAAACAAGAGTAAATGAGATCACCTGCAATGCTATGGAGACTGAACTGTCATTTCCCGAATAAAGAGATGGGTTAGAGCAAGAGCTGACACAAAAAAAAAAGAAGAAAATAAAAGAAAAAGAGAGACTTGCACAAACCAAAGATTTCCAATTCCGGAACACTTAAGCTGCCAAAGTCATCTTGCCTCCTCATCCTCTCATCCGTACAGTGTCAGATCCTCAGAAATGTGCCTACAAGTCTGCTATTAGGACTTGACATCCACAAATTAACAGTCTATTTTGGTCTTTTAAAATAGACATGTAAAGTCTGTTTTCCCGTACAAGCATATAGACATGCGCAAAGCCCAGGCTGATTTTCCTCTTATTTTCCTGTTAAGAAATCAGAGCCCAGCCCAGCCAGACTTCTCATTATCAGACAAGGCAGGGTGCTGGTGCTTGAAAATGTGGAAGCAACTATTCAGACACTGTAGCAATCCTGAAACTAAAGAAAATAGGAAAATGTAATACACCCTTTTATCTATAAATATGGTACAGTTACAGCAAGAATGGAGCCAAAACACATGAACTCAATTTCCTGAGAAAACAGAGATTTGGGTGCAGAACACACAGCTAACCTCAATGAAAAGCAAAAGCACTCCTGAGATTCTCAAAGTCAACTCAGAACACTGGAGAAGGCTCCTGCTCCAAGGTATCCATGTGCTGGGGGTATGAGCATCAGTTCAGAAATGCTGAGTTCAAGATGACTTACACAAGGAATCCTAGCTGCCCACTACACAGCAGGAACTTGTGGGAGGGGGGACTATGACTATAAAACAATCTACTGAGGTCCACTTCTCCTTGTACCCCAACCTACAATTTCTGTACACACTGATATTCCTTTCTCTATTCCTAACAGTTTGCCTCCAGCTTTAAAGAGAAAGTCTGGCCTCAGACTTAACAGAAGAAGGACCTGTCCACTCTTAGTTTATATTATATCTTACATATTATCTATCTCTCTATATATCTTACCTTCCCTCACCAGAAGGAAGAGCAGCAACTGTTCTTTTCAGCCTTCTGTCCTGTCCCTACAGTTTTGGAGCAGTCTATGGACCTGTTTCGGTAAACACTTGTCCAAGATGCATGTGTTTTCTTTCAAGGATGCGGTCAAGGAGTAGGGAAAAAAAACGAAAGTATGCAGTGGTCTTGGCAGCCCTGGGATAATGGTTGGGCATCATGATCTTAGAGGTCTTTTGCAACCTTCTGGGATTCTGTGACAAAGCACACACAAAAACAAAGACATCCCTAACATCTTACACTGAAACTATCTATCTGTTAGCATTCACTGGCTGCCACCACTGCCTGATAACCAGCCCCCGCTACTTTGGGCTGGGGCTTGCCTCTCCTTACGCATGTCCGCAGCACAACTCACTACTGAGTGACCTTAGTCAACAGTTACCCCCTTACAGAAGGCCAGGATGCGTAGAATCATAGAACAGTTTGGGTTGGAAAGGACCTTAAGATCATTCAGTTCCAACCCCCTTGCCATGGGCAGGGACACCTCACACTAAACCATGCCACCCAAGGCTCTGTCCAACCCGGCCTTGAACACTGTCAGTGATGGACCATCCACAGCTTCCCTGGGCAACTCATTCCAGTGCCTCACCACCTGCACAGTAAAGAACTTCTCCTGTTTAAGTTTGAACCCATTACCCCTTGTCCTATCACTACAGTCCCTAATGAAGAGTCCCTCCCCAGCATCCCTATAGGCCCCCTTCAGATACTGGAAGGCTGCTATGAGGTCTCCATGCGGCCTTCTCTTCTCCAGGCTGAACAGCCCCAACCTTCTCAGCCCATCTTCATACGAGAGGCACTCCAGTCCCTTATTATCCTCGTGGCCCTCCTCTGTACTTGTTCTAACAGTTCCACGTCCTTTTTATGCTGAGGACACCAGAACTGCACACAATACTCCAAGTGAAGTCTCCCGAGAGCAGAGCAGAGGGGCAGGATCACCTCCCTCGACCTGCTGGTCACGCTCCTTTGGATGCAGCCCAGGATACGGTTGACTTTCTGGGCTGCAAGTGCACACTGCAGTCGGCTCATGTTCATTTTCTCATTGACCAACACCCCCAAGCCCTTCTCCGCAGGGCTGCTCTGAATCTCTTTTCTGCCCAACCTGTAGCTGTGCCTGGGATTGCTCCCACCCAGGGGTAGGACCTTGCACTTGGCATGGTTCAACTTCATCAGGTTGGCATCAGCCCACCTCACAAGCGTGTCAAGGTCCCTCTGGATGGCATTCCTTCCCTCCAGTGTATCAACCGAACCACACAGCTTGATGCCATCAGCAAACTTGCTGAGGGCGCACTGGTTTTGTCCTCACTGTAGTGGACAGTGACATAAGCAGTGAAAACAAAACTAGTCTTGGGCACTGTTTGGGGGGTCTTGTCTGGATGGTTAGTTTCCCTTGAACACAACTTTTAACAGCTGTAGTTGCTTCTGCTTAATCCTTCTCACTTACACAGTACCCAGGAAATTGTTTCATCACACCTATGGAATGTCTTCAAAGCCATGGGTCAGTGAACAATTCAAACTGCACAAGCTGACAGATATTGAGAGAAGCTACCTCCACGTTTTCTAGCTCCTCTTTTCCAGATCACTCTCATCCCGCACCATCAAAAGTAGTTGTGCTGACCCACAGTGGACCCACCAGTGACAACTCTAACCTGGAGCAGGTTCTTGATGCAGCACACACATGAAAAGCTCTTCTTTGGGCAGTGGTATCACCTTGAAGCCTCTGTGAAACTACATGACTCTCTGACATTGAAATGTGTTCTTAATTGAATGAGTGGGTCTCCTTTGTGTGTTAACAAAAAAATCTCAACACTATTTAACTTTTTCATTCAATAAAATTGTGCTGCAGTTTAACCCAAACACAGCTAATGTGTTCATAGTTTTTTAAAAGGAACTGGACTGGCTGTTAGCAGACACAAAATACCTAGAGGTAACAGACATTTAGTTCCATTCAAGTTTTTAAGTCTTCTCTGTT
Organism: Myiopsitta monachus; assembly: GCA_017639245.1. NCBI lineage: Eukaryota > Metazoa > Chordata > Aves > Psittaciformes > Psittacidae > Myiopsitta > Myiopsitta monachus. Next base: position 103,184,673 of record CM029941.1, on the reverse strand, counting down.
AGATTCAGAATTAATGAGCAGTTCATGTCTGTCTGTGGATTTAGAGTGTAACAGGGCTTGTGTGATAGTTCTCTTTTGTTCACTTGTTTTTACAATACATGTTTCTACAGGATTTGGCTGCTGCTGTGTCTTTGAACCAAACTGATCATTAAGCATCTTGATTTTAGAAATATATACGCTCAAATTATTTTTAATAAGTGATAGAAAAATATCAAATCCTTTCAATATAATAAATAAACCCATCAAATTCTTTCAATAACTGAAGTTCCACTGTGCACAGTTAAATCCACAGGTTCTCTCAGAAGAGGTCTAGCAAAACATGAATGGTGAGCAGTGCTGTAAAGTTTCTCTGACATGTCTACAATTACTTCAGTTTCTGATCACGATTCCTGTACCATACAAATCTGGGAAACATTCTCACACAAACATTTAATGCATATGAACTCATATAGAGAAAAAAGAATATTGGAGCTATCTGAATCCTCACCTTAAATATACATATTTTTCTCAAGAAACATTTTAAGGCCAATTAGGAAAGTGGAACATGACCTTGTAAGAAATATGGGGATCAAATTATGCAAAAAACTTCCTTATCTGATGAAGAAAAATGCATTTGTCCTGAGCATAATGATTTTTTTCCCCATTGCACATATTTACTAGAATATACAAGTTACTGAAAAGAACTCCAGATGCAAATCAGCACCAACACTAACCTTTGTTCTTAAATCCTCACTTTGTCCTTAAATCCTCACTTTTTTATGTTTAATGAAGATCAATGACAGCATCTTCAGACTAAAGCCTAAAACATGACTGGGAGTAAGATAAAGCAGAAGGTAAAAAGGTCATGCCTCACTTTTATACGCTGTCAATTAGAAAAAATAACTAATTTTAACCTAACAGTTTATAAAAGTGCCATCCTGACATATATTCTGTTCTCATGTATTTCAGAATTTTGTAATATGTGTGAATGGAGTTTAAATACTAAGCTTCCTCAGGCCTCTTAAAGGAAAACACAACCTTTTTTCCTCCTTAAGTCTGGCAAAAGCTTCATCACCCGAAATGTAACCTCCTATTCCATTTTTTATCCTAGCTAGAATTCACTGGTTTACAGTCTGTCGGCATTGTCCCTGAGCTCCAACTAGGTATTTACTACCTCTGAAGTCAGAGAGCATTCTAGGAGTTAAAAGGTCTGTGCTGCATAATAACAGCACAAGTAATTCATTTCTTACGAAAATAAATGTTTACACACATGAAATACAGCAAATTAAAACAGAATACCTGATAATTAAGATCAGCCACTGTAATTTACACTAAGTTCTCCTAGAATGAACTCTGATACTTCTCCACAAGCTCTTTTTCACAATTAAAACTTTGTCAGCACTGTTCACGTTGGCCAGAACGTTACCAACCTTAAAGTAATTGAATAACTGAGAACACTTACCAGCAGCAACTACAGCTGGAGGCGGCGAACCTGCCTCGCCACCACTTGTTTGGCTCATGGATGCTACAGATGTTTCTCTGGAAGGTGGTAACTGCAGCTCCTTTGGGAGAAGGTCATAGACAGATTCTGTTGAACAAAAAGGATTTAATCAAAATGTTATTCATGTTCTGCACGGGAAAAGAAATAATGTCTTTGCCTAAGACATGAACAATAAACCAGCCTTTGAAAAGGTCACATTAAGCACTGGGAGATCTCAACATCATGGAATAAAGTTATTTCAGAAAACAAACCAACCACAAAAATGTTAAGATGCACGTTCTCAAGACTGAAACAAAAGGACACAATCTTGTTCAAACAAAGAAATAATTCATGAACTTCCACATGAACAGCCCTCATTTAGAACGAAGGGGTTGACAGCATGTACATGAGAATCAAAGACAAACCCATTCTCAGAGCAAGCTGTGCAACTTCCAAAGAAAGAGATTAATTTAGTACCATCATCCACAGAACACCCTATGCTCTTCCCACGTATTAAGTGCCAATTCTTGTTACGTAAGATCCTTCACTTCCATTTATCTGGCAACATTTTCTTTTTGCTTCAAACTCCCTGTAAACTCACACATATGTTCCACAGAAAGGTGTTTCCACCAACAAGATGGCTCATCCCAGTCCATTTTACAGAGAAAGACCCATGATACAGCTCTGGCAATCACATACAGTAGTAGGGCCTCTAAGACATTGTGATTTCTGTTGAGAAATTATCTCAGGATCACTGAGTGATCCAAACAGCTCCTCTCAGGCATGAGCACATAGCTGTGTGTGCCTTTTCCACTGGATACACCAAGGACGCCCTGTTTCAAACCCCCAATCCAGGGATGTAAATAACCTTGAACATCAACTCATAGGATGGTTTGGGTTACAAGAGACCTTAAAGATCAAACAGTTCCAACCCCCTTGTTATGGGCAGGGACAGCTATAAATGAAGGGCTATAAACTGAATATAGCTATAAACAGCTACAGACGAACAGCTATAAACTGGATCACCTATTCCATGTCACAAAACTTTATAAAATTTGTTTCTATGTGTTTAGGTGCCTGAGACACATATGGAAAAATCAATGTGTACTTTTAAAGGGTTTTTTTCCCTCATATGAAGCAACAATTATAACTCAATCCTAAAGAAAAATATTTGCACAGCAATTCTGTAAAAAATTAGAATTCCAACAGAGCTGTTCATCAAAGAGCTTCAGCTACATCAGACCCCATGAAAAATGAAACATATTCTAGACAAATGCACAGCTATATACACACCCAGAAAAATATAACTGTATTAAAACCACAACCCATACCGAATGCTGGCTATGCAACAAACCAGAACAGTTACTGTACTGGGTAAGAGTGCAAACTCTCCCACCACCAACTGGTGGAGCATAAAAAGAACCCAAGAAAATGTAATGCTGTCTACAGGATACTACTTGTCTGTTATGCACATCACAAGCGGCTACCAGGCATGGCTGTGAACCAGTTTAAAAGTGGTTGCGTAAAGGTAGGTCACAATGATGCTTCTCATTTTATACTTCATTTACTTTTCTCAAAAAAGCTTAGTTCTTTTTTAGCGTCAACATACTACATTTTACTAAGCAGCATTGTGTACTCTGTGTGTATGAGAAACTCATTAGTCTAAATATATTCTAAATTATAACTGTATTAAAGGTGAATTTTACCTTTATATATTACAATTTTTACTTAAGTTGCATATGCGTACAGACTTGAATCCGATTCAAAAACTAAAACCCAAACTAAGCTGCATTTTGAATTGCTACTAGTCAAATACCGTCTCTTTATGTCTGCAATGGGGGAAGAAAGGAGGCTCCAAAGGCACAATTTATGTCAGTTTTAAGATGAGAACGGTGTGCAAAAAGTACAAGCTAAAAATCTGTTAATTAAACAATCAAAAAGAAGTTATATTGCTATTTGAACAAGAACGTCTGAGGAAGGTGAAGGAATTTCTTTTCATTGTATTAAACGTACTTCTGCCAACTAACCACAAGTACTAAATTCATGGGAAAGACACAATAGGTATTTACTCCTTGTGCAGCAGGAATAAGCAGAACACTGAAAGATCAACTGAGATCAACTGTTACCCAACTCTGCCATGCTTAAAAAAAACCCGAAAATCTACCAGCCCAGCCAAGTTCTGGATGGACCATCCACTGAAGAAGAGGAGGCAGTCTGCACACCGTCTGGCTTGCAAAAAGGGAGCACAGTTGATCTAATAACATTTAAGACTCTGTGCAGTTGTATTTGAAACTTTAACAACAGGGAAGAAAGTTGAAAGTCCAGAAATTTTAAGCCAAGAAGCCCAGTTACTACTTCAAACAGTCACTGTTAGGCAGTTTCAGCACTGTAAGGCCAGTACAGTTGATCAACTGGTGTCACTGTAAATTCAAAACCGGTTTAATAGATGGAATCATTAGAGTGGGAACCCTATCTCTTCATCAGGGATCGCAGTGACAGGACAATAGGCAATGGTTCAAACTTAGGGGAAGTTCAGGTTGGGTATCAGGAAGAAGTTCTTTACTGTGAGGGTGGTGAGGCACTGGAATGGGTTGCCCAGGGAAGTGGTAAATGCCCCATCCCTGGCAGTGCTCAAGGCCAAGCTGGATAGAGCCTTGTGATACAAGGCCCAGTGTGAGGTGTCCCTGCCTATGGCAGGGGGTGTGGAACTAGATGATCTTAAGGTCCTTTCCAACCCTAACTATTCTATAATTCCACTACCATACTTTCTCACTGCTACTGGGGATTTTCAGTCTCGGCCCCTTTTCTTTCACAAGCTGTGAAGCCAGTCCTGATGCACAAAGCCCAGGGAAGTTAAATGGAAGAATGAAACATGTGTTTGCACCTTGCTGAAAACAAGCCAGACTGACTCACGCTCCCAAACCACTCACATTCTGCAGCGCCTGAAGCACAGCCAGTGCTGCATATTTGCACATGTTCATTATTTGACATGCTGGAGTTCTGAGAAAGCTTCTGTAAACCACAAAATCCCAAGCAGTTTCAGAGAAAACGTTTACTTATTTCCACATTGAATGGCTCCTGTAAGCTCGGCCACTAGCCTCAATACGTCAAAAAATAACTTCAAATAAAATGTGGCATTTGGAAACCATAAGATGTGTGTGGTCCTCTTCTGAACTGCAAGTTTTCTTCAAGATTAGTATCTTAATTCAAGAGACTAAAGAATGGAAGGTTCATATTTTGTCCTGGTAACAAAAAACACAAACATGAGCTGAAGAAAAATATGGTTATGACATGAGAGGGTGCTTCCCTACTTGACATCCCTGTGCCTTGAACTGAAATTGCTCCTGCAGCCAGCAGTTTATACAAGAGCTCCAGACAGCAACCCCTTGTAAATTAGCAGCAGCCTTTATTCTGGGTGGCACTGGTGCTACAGGTTTGTAAAAATCCAGGCTTGCTTATGTTGAAGAACCAGCCAGAGGCAGATGCTCCATGCTGGAGCAGCTGCTGCACTGTAAATACCACCCAAGGTATTCGCCACAACCTCCCATATGAAAAATTATGCCCAGTCAGCTTTGTTGACAAAGAGTGATCTTAGCTCAAGGTGCACCCTGCAAGAAATTCCTCCTGCTAAGCCATCAAAGAAACTCACACACCTCACTGTAGGGACAGGCCAAGGGGAATGGCTTTAACCCGCCCAAGGGAAGACTGAAATGAGCTCTTCGGCACAAGTTCTTCCCTGTGAGGGTGCTGAGGAGCTGGCACAGGGTGCCCAAGGAAGCTGTGGCTGCCCCATCCCTGGCAGTGTTCAGGAGCTTGGAGTAAGCTGCTCTAGTGGAAGGTGTCCCTGCCCGCGGCAGAGGGTTGGAGCTGGATCAGCTTTAAGGTCCCTTCTAATCCAAACCAGTCTGGGATCTATGAACACATGGCTGAAGTTTAAGGCCAAATCCAAACTTCAAGGAAAAAAAGAAAAACAAACAAACAAATGCCTGACCTTTCATGAGAACAGATGTAGCTTCATAGTCTTAAAACACATCTTTAGTGCACTGGATTATTACGAACTATCGCTTCAACACTTCTCTGAAGAATCTGAAATCGTTTGGGTATATTTAAGAAAGCTCACTGCAATAAACCTGCTTTGCACACATCAGACTTCAAATGAAACTTTTGTGTTTTCTCCTAAACACAGGCCAATGTTTATACATGCTGCACTATAAATAGCATTAAAGCAAAAACTGACAAATTCCAGAAAGACTAGAGTTGTTACAAGGAAACTAATTCTTCCCCAGAGGATATAGTTTCCCTCCACACCGGATACTGTATTTAAATAGCTAAAGCTCCTATTGATCAGCTCACCTCCATCACCATGTTTTACACCAGTGTGCACACACGAATATTAAGTATATGAAATTATCTGCTATAATTTTATGGTTATTCATGTGGAAAACACCTACAAAAAAATAAAAGACGTATGTAAATGTAGCATTACATTTGAAGGCAAAAGGAAAAATTCAGCATCATTACATATTTCTACTTAATTAACAAGAAAAAAAAGAAGACAAAATCCTGGTTTTAGCAGGAGTGTTTTTAGCACTGTGTTGAAGCAACAACTGAAATTTCAGTCGCTGACAGCAAAAGGTGTCTTGTAACTTATTGCTCATTTCAAATCCTCTTAACAAATACATTAGTTAACCTCAAGATTCTGGGCTGGTTTTGCTTGTAGTAGCTCCATTTATATCCAGCATCTCCTCTAAACATATTTTTTTTTCACCATACAGGAGGAAAGGAACATGTGTTTCAGGATATATAAAATATATATATTATATATTTTTTTTTCAGGATATATAAATTTAAACAACATCAACACATAAACAATATAACGAGCTACTGATGATCAGCTGAGTCACACAAACTCATTTCCACATACAAACCTTCACCTGCATTCATGTAATAAACTAGTACACACCCTATTTATAATAAACTCCCAAACCTCAGGCCTGCCCTCAAATACCTCAACTAAACTAACTAGATGAGCCCAGGCTTTGCAAATTCTACTACTGAAATCAAGGACACATGGGGAGAGGCACATTTACAGCAAGTGTCAACTGTCTTCAACTGCCCTTTATCCAATTATCCTATCCTTATAACCCCTTATCTGAGATCAGCTGCTTGTAACTTTGATCTTCCTGCCAGTTAACACTAACAGTTCAGAAACCTGGCTATACTGAGCAGAACAATTAGGTCAATAACCAAAAAAGCCAAAATTCAGTCAGAGAAGTTTTTGTCAGTGTACTGCTTGAAACAAAGCATTCAGAATTGAAATTTTAATTAAAAATAATTAAGTAATATTATACCAGACATGCTTGGTTTTGCACAACATCAAAAACAGTGCGCCCAAGCAAATAAGCAGCATTCCAGCACACCTAGATATCAATGGGAATGAAACCAGCATCCTGACTCAGGTGAAAGGCATCCCACCAGTCTTCCAAAAGTGCTGCAAGAGCAGCATCAAAACCTGAAGATACACAAAAGGATATACAGCAGTCCTAGAAGGTATGTTCACCTCATTTAAACTGCTGCACACAGCTGAAATCAGGTCATTTTAAATTGAAGGAACTGAACAAAAGCTATCTGTGAAAAAGCTGGAAGCATCACCATCAGTCAGCACAAAAACATCTCCTTGGGTCAACATGTATCTGGATCAGTCCCAACAGGTGGTGACAGAAGCTGTGTCTTTGAGAAGGAGAGAGGCGAGGCCTCAGAAAGATTTAGGCAAAATACCCCACAGAAGGTAGGAAACAGTGGGTGAAGCTGATCTGATCTCAGTGGGTTCAAAGTTAAACAGAGAAGATTTAGGTTGGATGTAAGGAAGGAGTTCTTCCCTGCGACTGAGTGCCATGGCACAAGTTGCCCAGAGAAGCTGTGGCTGCCCCATCCCTGGCAGTGTTCAGGGGCTTGGAGCAAGCTGCTCTAGTGGAAGGTGTCCCTGCCCGTGGCAGGGGGTTGGAACTGGATCAACTTTAAGGTCCCTTCCAATACAAACCAATCTGGGATTCTGTGATTGCATGAATGCTAGTGGATCACAATGGCAAGCTCACATTTGTAAGCGCTCCTCCTCTTCCTATTTGACTCTATTCACCTCACTGCACAGAGACATTTGCCCCTTTTGTAGGAATGTTTTTAGATTCCTGCACACAGACTAACCCAACTAAGCGACAGGTACCTGGGCTTACACCAAAATTTAAGTACTCCAGCTTTCCCCCATCACCACCAACAGAAAACGCTACACCGACATTTTTAAACCATTCTTATCACCACAGTATCAAAGGACCTTTCAGAACACACCATGCCTTGTGACCAGCAACATTAGATGCCTCCTTATAAGTACGAAACTGTGATTCTGTTTAAACTTTGTTCTTGAGAACACAGCAGTTAAGCTTACAGGAACAAATGGACAATAACACAACTGCTTCCTGCCTAGAAGTGCTAAGACAACTCCAAGATTCTGTGAGAAGTCACCAGCTTTGGACACATCCCAAAGAAAGCCCCACTTTTTCCAAAACATACGTATTCCCACCATGGAGAGGGCTCTCCCTCGTAACACAAAATATGAGTTCTCATTTTACAATGACTTTTTATGGTCACAACAGAAACCACTTTAAGTAGAAGGTCTCTTGTTAAATAACATAAGTTTAACACTGAAACAGAAATAGATGCTGTCACTTCAAGAGGACAGAATCATAGAATCAACTAGGCTGGAAAAGACCTTTAAGATCATCAAGTCCTACCATTACCCCAGGACTGCCAAGAGCTTTTTTTATGCTTTAAAGGACATAGAAAATAATAATTCCAATAGATGTAGGGTGCTTTGCACATTAATGCAGAAGAAGAAAGAGAAGCAGTTTCCCCAAAAGAGCTAATGAAAGTAGTTGCAAATAATCAGCTGTAACGCAGCAAAGTAAGTACACATGGATCCAGTATTCTACCACATGCAGCCCTTGCAAGACTTTTCTACAGCTACTCACCTTTAATGCATCTTGACTGACTTCTCCGTTGCAGCTACACAGGAATTTCAGCTGTACACATTAAGAACTGCAATTTCTAGTAATTTAGTGCCTCATTAACTTGCACTGTGCTAAGACTAGTGCGTGATGTTACCCAAGGACTTGTCTGTCCTCAAACTTTCGTGAGGCTTTCTTAGCCTATCTTAAATTAAACTGAGATCCTTCAGCTTGGTTGACAAGAGCTGCTTCTTATAACTCAGCACTTGGTGCACAGAAGATACATCAAACAGCAGAGAATACCCATTTCCAATGTTCAAAAGCAACAGCAGGCTCATCCATGACGAATGCCGGCATCCTCATTTTGCCACGAGCGCCTTAAATGCTGTGGAATACGCTTCTATAGACCAATGATTTCCCTGCGCTTTGCTCTTTTGTACCAGGAGCAAGGCCAGGCCATCCTGAACTTCCACACATGGAAGCCAAGTTACAAATGCGATGCAGAACTTTGCCCTGACCTGCTAGCAAATGAGGTCATAACTAACGTAGAGGGAGACCGATATCACCATCTGGAAAGGTCATCTCCAGATTGCTACAGGTGCAGAAAATCCTGCTACAGAACCAGGACAGCAATATACAGTAGAACAGCCATTTCTGCTTTTTAGGCATGCAGTCTCCCCTATACCCTCCTGTTTTGGGGAGGTTCAAGTAATCAATTTCAGTGGAATAACCAGATAAGTTTGAAACAGTGGGGAAAAGTTAGCAAGTTATTTTTGACAACACATAGCTAAGAATACGAAAAAAGGAACCCAGGAAAGGAGTATTGCTTCTGCCTTTACACGAAGACACCCTTCCACTGCAGGTAATGGTCTCTAAATCAATTTCTGGCCATGATGTGGAAAATCCCATTTTTTGCTGAAGTTTCCCTCTTAACAACAAAGATGTCAGTGTCGTGGTTTAAGCCTCTAAAACTGACGAAGTCTCTCACTCACTCACTGCCTCTCTTTCTTCCCCCAGTCCCAGGGCAATGAGGAGGAGAATCCAAAGAATGCAACTCGCACAGGTTGAGATAAGAACAGTTTAGTACCTAAGGTATAACACAAATCACTACTGCTACCACCAGTAATAATACAAGAGAAATACAAGGAAAGAGAATACAACTGCTCACCAAGCCCGACCCAGCCAGTGCACCCCCCAGCAGCGAACCCCCCAGTGCCCCACCACACCCTTCTGGATCTCTGCTCTCCGTTTTCACATCCTGGGCATGATGTACTGTGGTATGGAATAACCTCTTTTTTCAGTTTGGGTCAGGTGTCCTGTCTCTGCTTCCTCCCAGCTTCCCCTCCTCCCTGGCAGAGCATGAGGCTCAGAAAGTCCTTGGTCAGACCAAAACGTTACCAAGCAGTAACTGAAAACACTGGTGTTATCAGCACTGTTCCCAGGCCCAAAATCAAAAACACAGTGCTGCACCAGCTACCAAGGAGAAAAATGACTGCTGCTGCTGAACCCAGGACAGTCAGACATCATTTAACTTTTCTACAGCTCCTACCTCAATTCCAACTCCCCTTGCTCTCCCAAAGGCCACCCATCTGTCTGCCCGTTTCACCATGGGGATCTGCTCATGTGACTTCACCCCCTCTAATGCTCAGGGATCCTTAAGCAACACTCCTTTTATCTCAGCCATAGGCTAAATGGTAATGACCACCTTCCTACCCAAAAGGTAATTATGTGGGAGAGCACAATCAATAAATGGGTGACAATGAGAACCAGCCAAACTGTCTGAAACAGAGGCAGAAACAGGGCATTCTCCCGTTGTTCTTGGTGGCTTTTGCCTTTAAGGGTGTTTACATCTGGGAAATACTTCACCACTTCCATGACCTCCTGGAGAACAGCAAAGTTAATCCTTGTCTTTTAATAAGCTCCCTGAACTGGACACTGTGCATTTGATCCCCACTGATACTCATCTCAACATGTTTTAATACCCGTACAGATTTGGCTGCTTCTTCCAAGGCCATTTCCTCGCTGCAGCACATGACAGTCATACCAGAGATTAAGAAAAAACCTTGGTGTATTCTTCTAATCAGCTGGCAGCATCTAGCAGAAATCTCTTCTCATGATGTACTCTAAGCTGATCAAAAAAACAACCAAGCAAGCAGGCAAAGAGAGTTGTTTATATGAAACTAAGATTAAAAATCAATTAGAAAAAAGTGAACCTTCAAGTAGCTTCTCCTACACGGGAGGTAGGTGAGCAAAGTGGGGCACACATACTCAGCAAATTAAAAAAACTCTATAAAAGAGAAAATAATGATGCTCATATTTCACCACATCCCCAGCTAAGCACACAAATCAGGTTCAGAGTACTCATGCACACACGTATACAGATTCTATGATGCCAATAGTTTATGTAAAGACAGAGTCTGAGGCTAAACCTATATTACCAATGTTCCAAATGTCAGCTAAGGGCCTGACTGTCGCTCCTCACTCCAAAGGTAGCTGCATCTCAATAAAACTGAATGTGCATCTGTGTATCTTTCAGAAACTTCTGCGGCCAAGAGATGCTAAAACCATAATCTATTCTACACCTGAAAAATTCAGTCCTCTGAATCTCTCAGAAGACCTTGAGGTTTGTTTGTTTAACTTCAAGTTCTGCTCTACTCAGAAGTCCAGCATCTATGATAAACAACACAGTTTCATGGTCGACTGTACGTCACTGATTCCACCACCATAGCTTAGTTCACAAAGATTTTTTTAAAGACTGATGCGGGGAACAAGGAGAGTGTTACACCAGCTCTAAATACTCAACATCTAATGAAAGCTTTGCTTTGTTGCTGAATGTTAGTGCCATGTGACCCTTGTGGATTTTTCTGTATGCAAAAGCTTGGTGCGGGAATACTCTGAAGAGACTATTTTGCCTTCCAGGAAGAACCCCTAAGAGGTGGATGATGAGCCTCTCCAGTCCTCAGCCCTCCCCATGGCTCCCTCCATACACTCACCAAAGACAAGCAAGTTTTTCTGCAGAACCCAAAAAACACATTTACTGAACAGGTTTGGTTATTGCAGCACAGAGAACAGAGGATATGTTTCAGAAAACTTAGGCCACCCTTAAGTATAACAGGCATGAGAGCCAACAGAGACAGTCCATCCTTCACAGCCCCGCGACTGCTCTCGCTTCATCTGGGGTAAACTGAGAGAAGTAACATCAGGATACATTGGAGCAAATTCTGCAGTGAAAACAGAGACATAAATGGACAAAAAATACATAGAAAGCACAGCTTGTCTCAAAGTTAACAAGATAAAGCATTACTACAGCAACATTGAGAAAGCATACCTATACCTTTGTGCAAATGAAACAATTTGTACACAGCCTGCAGAATACTTTGTTACCCCGTAAGATGGCATGCCAGGACTGGTATCCTCAACCAAACGCAACGGTACAGACAGGAAGCCAAAGCAGGATAAGCAGGACTCAGTAAGAAGCTCAAGAGAGAAAGCTTTGAGAGTCAAGAAAGGCAACTAGTAGACTGAGAGACAGAGAAGTGTATAAAACCAGAACAGAAACAGCCTGAGACAGGCACAGGCTAGATGAATCTGTGACCACTAAAGTACTTTCTACTCTGGCATGGTGTTTGTGTTGCTGTCAGGAGTTCAGGTTTGTGCAGTTTTTTTCCCCTTTCTTTTTAAGTTGGTTGTATTTTTCAAGTACTCCACAGGAGATCCAAACTTTCACTTGCGTAAGTGAGAATCACCACAGCTGCAGGCAACGGCAGCTCTGCTTGAGGTACAGCAGAGATTTTGTATTATAAAGTTACAAGAAAGATTTGGAAGACGAAAAGAGTAGACAACATAAAGAGTAAATCAGCTTTTGTTCTGTATCTGTTAAGAGAGAATTTATGATACATTACAGACTATCACAGCTTCTGTACTGTCTAACATCTTTACAACTTCAGTATATTTAACACAGGCTTGCTTAGCAGCAGAGAAAACGAGGCAAACAGCCCTGAAGGCAGGTTTAAGTTTCATACCAAGCAACAAGGGAAGACCCTACTTGAGCATACATAAGAACAGACAAAAAGCAGCAACTATTCAAAGAATCATAGAATCATTTAGGTTGGGAAAGACCTTTAAAATCATTGAGTCCAACCATAAACCCAACTGTGCCACATCCCACTACACCATAAAGATACTTGTTCCATAATTGCATGTCAAAAAAGCCAAAAAGCAAGAAAAAGTTCATAAAATCCCGGAACAGTTAGATGATGCTCAGCAAAAGTCTACTTTATAGTCTTGATGCAGACACCTTCAAACATTTTACAGAGTTGTCAGCCTGATTACTCCTATTTTTGCCAATGCAGAAATTGAGTTGTAAGAAGAATGTAACTTCCCAGGCCAGCCAGCCAGCAGCAGGACACAGTCAAATTGATCTTACCCAGTGCTCAACCCACTAGGTAACACTTACAAAAACAATGTCTTTATTTCATGTCTTCAAGTATATCTCAGAATACTGTGGTTAAACACAGGACTCTATTCAAATCAACAACGTACTAAAATACGCTAAGACTACTGCCTTCTGTTCCTGTAGACATTCAGGTATTCTGAACAGGCTCTCCAGCGGCACCCGGAACATTATTTTTCACACATCTCCCAAATGAAGTTGTGAAGACACTTGGCACGCTTCCTGACATTGTACTGGCATTTTCATTTCCGTAACAGGTCTAAGGAGAGGCCAGTGGAAAAAACTAGAGTACTATTCCCTCCCTCTTATCTGCCACATTATATAGAGAGCATCTGTATATAGTAAAGCAGTAAAGGACTGGAAGCAAGTCTTCCCATCAGTGCTCCTGTTATTATCAATGCTGGCAGAATTATATTGCCGCTATAGCAACAGTGGCAGGTTTTCAAAGAAACTGCAGTGTATACAAGGATGTTTTACACAGCCAAACAGAAAATCTTCCTTCCAGTTCCCTCTGGCTTCAGACAAAAGCAGCAAATCCTAAATCAACACAACTCATAAGCACATCGGGAAAGGCAGATGCCATGGTTCTGCCCACACTAGAAAACTTCATGATTAAAAAGTTTATGGCAGTGCAGCTCCACTTTGAAGGATCAGCAGAGGATCCAAGCACTCTGTTGATGATCTAGAACCAGACACTATAAAATCCAAATCTTGCCTGCAAAGGCTGCTACTGAAATGCATATTATAGTGCCTTAGCAAAGAGAGAGAAGAGCTTGCTGGAAAACAGACCTTCTGTTTGAAAGAAAGATGATCAGTAATTATTATTAAGCAAACTCATTAAACTTTTATCACAGCTGTAATATCATTATTTTTTGTACTTAAAAATGAAACCTAAATATTGTCTCTTGCCTTTTTTTTTTTTTTTAAAACACAAGTATGAGTACCAAAAATTGCTGGTATTAAAAAGGTAATTTTGCAAGCAGTTCACAACTGAACAAAAGCAGCTACTGCAGTACTCCACTAACCTTCAGAAAAGCTGTTAATCTCAATATCCAGGATTCTGAACAGCAGGATAAGGTTGAGAAATTAACCCTTTTAAAGTTGAATTTCAACAATTGACAAAGGCATGTGTTAGCTGAATTCTATTTATGGCATCCATCCAAATTATCAGATAAAGCTTTCCTGGCTGTGTTTCAGTCATCCCCATTCACAGCTCAGAGTACTTTTCTAATGTAGACAAGCGGTATAAATCTTGTTTGCACGCAATTTTACACACCTCCAAAAGACAGAACATCATTATCTAGTAATTGTCACTTCAAGAAATGGATCAGTAATGACATACTGAAGTGTAGTGCATGCACATGCACACAACAGGGTACCACTTCGATGAAGTTCAACACTTCAGCAATATTTCTGAAAGGCTTTAATCACATATAAGGAGTAGCATTTAAAGACGACATTTCCCTCAGACAACCCAAAATGGTAGTGGAAATAAAAGTACCAGGGGGTGTGGGGGATATCAGTCCGTTCACAATGCCATAAGAATTAAAAACACTAAATCCAATGTTGTCATGTTTAAATTTGATGGCATGCAGGAAACTCAGATAAGCTTATGTCTGGAAAGAATCCAGATATGACAGGTATAAAAATTCAGTTAAGGAATTCAAATCACCTCATTTTCCCATGCAACACTCTTAGATACAGCTGTGGTAACAATGGCATTTTGTTATTTATGATTCTACACTACAATGGATTTTAAGGAAAGCTGGTTTTCCTCCCAACTTCACACTCTGACACCACAAAGACTTAATTTCTCAAATGTTCAAAGAAACCCAAATACACTACAACCAAGGAGTATCATTATTAGCTATTTATCAACCATGTTAAAACATCAGGATTGTTTTCAGAATCAAAGTTCACCAGAAACACAGTTATGCTCATTCCTTAGATGCAAGCACCATCCAAGTTTGGAGGCACAGAGGAGTCCACCCAACCCTCAGTTTACTAATGTCTTGAAATGACTTTTCTCAGCCCTTTCAGGTTTGCACATTTTTTCCCCAGTGTTATTTTTGTCATCTCTTACATTTGCTGTAGAACAAAAAAATGCAACAGCAGCAATGAAAAATACATGGACATTTTTCATGTGATACCACAGTATCTAACCTAAAGCACAAAAATGCACACGTATTCAGACTTTCAATACACTGCAACCATCTCTCGGATTCAGGATTTTATTATAAAACTGGGTGTAGAAGCTATGTTCATGAGACATGACATGTCCTAGCATGATGTCTGGCATCTTGAGCTTGCTAACCACCCTCATGCCTCCTTCCCTTTACTCATTTTAGTAAGATACTGACATTACAAGGTATTTTGTCATCCCCCAAACTGAGAAATATTTATACTTCCTACCAGCATTTTGGTTTCTACTGATAATTCAAGTACTATGTTTGATGATAGACACCAGTTCTAAAACCAAACATGATGTTTAAAAAACAATACTCCTCGGCACAGTTAAAAGAAAGCTCTGCTTAAGGCCTGATGTCTGTAACACTGCTTCTAATAAACTGATTAATAAGGCTGTCCTGGGTTCAGCAGCAGCAGTCATTTTTCTCCTTCTTGGTAGCTGGTGCAGCACTGTGTTTTTGATTTTGGGCCTGGGAACAGCGCTGATAACACCAGTGTTTTCAGTTACTGCTTGGTAACGTTTTGGTCTGACCAAGGACTTTCTGAGCCTCATGCTCTGCCAGGGAGGAGGGGAAGCTGGGAGGAAGCAGAGACAGGACACCTGACCCAAACTGAAAAAAGAGGTTATTCCATACCACAGTACATCATGCCCAGGATGTGAAAACGGAGAGCAGAGATCCAGAAGGGTGTGGTGGGGCACTGGGGGGTTCGCTGCTGGGGGGTGCACTGGCTGGGTCAGGCTTGGTGAGCAGTTGTATTCTTTTTCCTTGTATTTCTCTTGTATTATTACTGGTGGTAGCAGTAGTGATTTGTGTTATACCTTAGGTACTAAACTGTTCTTATCTCAACCTGTGCGAGTTGCATTCTTTGGATTCTCCTCCTCATTGCCCTGGGACTGGGGGAAGAAAGAGAGACAGTGAGTGAGTGAGAGACTTCGTGAGTTTTAGAGGCTCAAAGCATGACAAAGGCACATAAAAGATGCGTTGTGCCCAAGCAATGGAGCCCAAGACTCTTGAATCTCACCGACTTCTCTTGCTCATACTGCAAGATCCCAGATTAGGAGGTGAAATTGTGTCAAAGTTAAAGAACACTGAAGTAATGAGAGACAGCCTGCATGTTTCACACACATTTCGTGCAGCCAGAAGGCATCTCAGAGCATGGCACACAAGTCCCAGATCACCCGCCCAGCTTTCTGTCCCATTTAGCAGTACCGCAGCTATTTTAGCAAAATAGCAGTGTTACGGACAGCATTTGTTCAAAGTAGGCTTTTATCAAGCCCAAGGTGCTACAGTTCCATCTCAGCCTCTGCCTCTAGGAGCCCTATGTTCTTTACAACAAGCAGTGCTGCTGATACACACCAAGGCTCCCTTAGGCTGCAGATAAAGACAGATGCAACTCATGAGGTGTGTGCTGTTGAACATCCTTGTTGGAGACATGGATAGTGGGGTCGAGCACGCCCAGCAAATTTGCTAACAACAGCAACCTGTATGGTGCAGTCAACACACTGGAGGGAAGGGACGGGATCCAGAGGGATCTGGACAGGCTGGAGAGGTGGGACCATGTGAACCTCATGGAGTTGAACAGGGCCTAGTGCAAGGTCCTGCACCTGAGTCAGGGCAATCCCAAGCACAGCTACAGACTGGGTGGACAACGGATTGAGAGCAGCCCTACTGTTGGCTAACTCCCTAGTTTACAGGTTTCCATAAATAGATATATCCTCTACAAATCTAACAACTTCTTGAACCATTTATCCTTTTACCACTCAAAGCATTTTTCAACTATTTCCACAACTAAATGGTATACAGAAAAGAAGAAAAAAAAAATTCTGTCCTGGGTTCAGCTGTAACAGCTGTTTTTCTCCTTCTTAACAGCTGGTGCAGTTCTGAGTTTTCTACTTTAGCCTGAGAACAATGCTGATAACACACCAATGTCTTAGTTGTTGCTCAGTAATGCTTACTCCAATCAAGGACTTTTCAGTCTCATGCTCTGCCAGTGAGGAGGGGCACAGGAAGCTGGGAGGAAGCAGAGACAGGGCACCTGACCCAAACTAGCCAAAGGGGTATTCCATATCACAGTGCATCATGCCCAATATAGAAACTGGGGAGAGTTACCAGGAAGGCCCAGACTACTACTCGGGTCGGGCTGGGTATTGGTTCTCAGGTAGTGAGTGGCTGCATTGTGCATCACTTGTGTTTATTGTTTTCCTTTTCCCATTTTCATTTTATATTCTCTCCCCTTGTTATCTCCCTTATTGTTATTATTATTGGTGGTAGCAGTAGTGGTTTTCCATTATACTTTAGTTACTGGACTGTTCTCATCTCAATTTGCGGGATTTATATTCTTTCAATTCTCCTCCCCATCCCTCCAGGAGTGGGAGGGGAAGAAGGGAGAGGAGTGAGAGAGCTACTGTGCAGGTCTGAGTTACCAGCTGGGCTTAAACCACATCATCTTTTGTTTTGAACTACTGCTTAGACATTGCATTGGGCGCCTATTATCTCTGAAGCCACAAAAAATAATAAGCAAGCACAGCATATATGTCTGTGCTATACCATTCCTGGCTTTCGTACTCCTCTCCCCCTCATTTAAATCTTACTCAGTTTGGTATCTCCAGTTAAATCATGCAAGACCTTGTCTATGTTAAACCTTGACACCAATTCAAGGAAAGACAATGTAACAGAAGACAAGCCCTCTGAGGGTTAGAGTTCATGGGGATAAATCGCAAGTGTGCAGATGATTACATCTGGATGAATACAGCCATACCTCCTACAGAGGATTCCAGCATTCCCAAAGACTATCCCACCCTCCTCCCCAGGAAAATGAGCTACTATAGGCTGCTATGACCAGCTTCTCAGAAGTTACATGTAGGCCTGTAGACTCCTCAGATAAGGTGCAAAATGGCAGTAATCCTCCTAAATTAATTCTTTCGCTATTGTACTAATGTATTGTAATACCCACACAGCAAGGGGTACTCTAAACAATATAATCCCTTCCTTGCTACCACACCTGCAAAAGAACCTTTTTTACTTAAGTGGCAGCAAGTAACTGAATTATGGAAGCTTAAACTGAATCCTTCCAGACCACAAAATAAGACACCTTCTTATTTTCTCTTCCCATTTGATTAAAAAGCAACTCCATTCCAGGGTGGTTCAAGTTTCAAGGCAAAACAGATGGCCCTGTCTAGAATTCAGACGCCCTAAAAGAAAAACAAAGTAAGATTTACTCCCAAATGATATCTGCACACAGGCTAAGGAAGGGCATTGATCGTATTCAAATATACTCACAAACAAGAGATGATAGAAGTTCTTCATCACTTATCACTACCTATTATGGGTTCAAACTTAAACAGGGGAAGTTTAGGTTGAATGAGGGTGGTGTGGCATTCATCTTGACTGTGAGGGTGCTGAGGCACTGGCACAGGCTGTCCAGAAAAGCTGTGGCTGCCCCATCCCAGGCAGTGCACAAGGCCAGGTTGGACTGAGCCTTGGGAGACATGGTCCAGTGTGAAGTGTCCCTGCCCATGGCAGAGGGGTTGGAACTGGAGGATCTTAAGGTCCTTTCCAACCCTAATTATTCTATGATCCTAACAAATGCAGAGAGGAGTTTAAAACTGTTAGAACCTGCCTGGAGCACCAGCCTTGACAGTTAAACGTGTATACACATACACACAGAGGAACCTCACTGCAAACGCAGATGCAATGACTGAACTGTGAAACACACATTAATAGTGGTACTCAACGTTACTCAAACGTGTAGGTGCGCAGTCCTGCTCAACAAGAACTCCGCTACCACCTGCAGCTCAGGAGGAGCTGCTGCTGCCATCAACACCCCCAGTAGAAGCACACAGGGAAGCAGAATGTACTTTTAGCAGAGGCAGATTGGCACTTACAACTCACATATTCCTACCCCACTTCACAAAGCGGTTTGTTTGACCACTACCAGTTAATAGTCCCATTAGCAGGTCATGTTCCCTCAGCAGAAGACAACAGAAACTGTCACAGTTAATAGAAGCTAATGAACTCTGCAGCTATCAAAACTTAGATTTTTCTGCTGAGTGAATACATACAAAAAAACACAGGCCTCTAGACAAGACAGACTGAAACAGTTGGCTTGTAATGTCAAAGTTTCTGAACGGGAATGGAACTCCAATACTTGAAAAAATTTATTACTGTCTTTATCTTTCCTATATGCTTCACCTTGACTGGACGTTAACAGGAACTGCTGTCCAGCTTCCCTTTGTTTGCCAAACAACCTGAACTTCACAGCAGCTCAAATCTGCTTTCAGCATCAAAACTTTGCATTACTATGGCATTCTGTACTAGTTTTATAAACTTTGTAAGGTTACCTTTCCAACTACTGGCGGGACAAGTAATTGAGGGAACTGGAGAACAAGTCTTCAGAGTTTATTTATATAAACAGTGAAAACATTCCTCTTAGTTCAGTTGATGATATTCACTATACAAATCACTCAGAACTACACAAGTTAGTAACATGATGTAACTGATTCTGAGCATTTCCATCAAACACGGCGAAAGCACTGCATGCTTCCGGGAATTGCAAATACTTAAGATTTTCTTATGTGCCCATCAGAATCTGATCTTACACCAGAGTTCAAAGTTAGATCCAAGAGTTCATTTCAGTCAGTTCCTAAAATAACTGCTGTACTTGCAGATGAGAAAGCCAAAACTTGTCCGAATATTCAACCTCATCAGTTTGCTCTTTACATAAACCCAAAGAAGATAACAAACATGATAAACTGCAGAGACATGATCACATGCCTTACTTCACCTGCACTTTGGACACTCATCAATTCCCTCTAGGGTTTACCAGGATTATCTACACTTCAAAATGAGTTCAGGCTATTGCCTTTTTTGCATAAAAGAAAGCATTGCTTCTCTTTTGTTTTCTCCAACTCAAAAGAAATATATTTCCACATAAAACTGAATAGTATGCATGCCAGTGCAAAAATCTGGAAAAAAAAAAATAAATAAATCCAAGCTTCAAACTGGCAACAATTTTTAGTCAACAGACCCCAAAAGGTAACTATGTTGTTGAAAACTTATGAATAAAAATCAGATGCTTTATAAAAATGGAAAAATCTTAACCTACAATCTGGGAAACATGAGATAAGAAAATTGTACCTCTTGACTACTGAACAGCAGTTCCCTATGGATTCCCCTTACGAGCAGCTACAACGGATTTCAAATATGATAAAACACAATCCTGAATTAACTGAAGCACACTCTTGACGTCCATATTTTTACATTCTAAAGATTCTCAGATCTCTGCTAAGCGTCAAAAGTGCAAAAAGAACTTTCCAGAACAAAATACAATGCAAGGTGTGACGACGCTGAGTGATATAATGTAAGAGATGCTGAGTGGCATAACCTGGCATCAAAGAATGTGATAAGCCGAAAATAGACTAAAATGGATGGGAAGTATTGCGAAACCGCATCTTCCTCTAAATCACATCTACAATCAGAAATACCTGCACAGTAACTTAAACCAGTTTTCTAACCTCTGGGACCCTGAGAGCTCTCCAAGATTGCTGAAATAAAAGACAACATAATAAAATGTACCCGTTTAACTCTGCAAGTGGAAGAAGTCTGGACCAAACACCTCTGGTTGAAGGGAACCACACATTCACGGCCCACAGGCTTCAAAAAGAGCAGCTCAGCTGACAAAGCATCAGAGCCCATTTCCTTGTGAAACCATCACTGCACGCACACTACTCTGACAGTGGCTGTGCTGATGCTGAGGTCTCACTACACCAAGTCAAATTTCAGCTCCTCACTGCAATATTCAAATTTTTCCAGGGGACAGAATCATATAATCATAGAATAGTTAGGGCTGGAAAGGACCTTAAGACCATCCAGTTCCAACCCCCCTGACATGGGCAGGGACACCTCCCACTAAACCATGCCACCCAAGGCTCTATCCAACCCAGTCTTGAACACCGCCAGCGATGGAGCATTCACAACTTCCCTGGGCAACCCACTCCAGTGCCTCACCACCCTTACAATAAAGAATTTCTTCCTCATATCCAACCTAAACCTCCCCTGTTTTAGTTTGAATCCGTTACCCCTTGTCCTATCACCACAGTCCCTAATGAGTCCCTCCTCAGCACCCCTATAGGCCCCCTTCAGATACTGGAAGGCTGCTATGAAGTCTCCAGGCAGCCTTCCCTTCTCCAGGCAGCCTTCCCTTCTCCAGGCAGCCTTCCCTTCTCCAGGCAGCCTTCCCTTCTCCAGGCAGCCTTCCCTTCTCCAGGCAGCCTTCCCTTCTCCAGGCAGCCTTCCCTTCTCCAGGCAGCCTTCCCTTCTCCAGGCAGCCTTCCCTTCTCCAGGCAGCCTTCCCTTCTCCAGGCAGCCTTCCCTTCTCCAGGCAGCCTTCCCTTCTCCAGGCAGCCTTCCCTTCTCCAGGCAGCCTTCCCTTCTCCAGGCAGCCTTCCCTTCTCCAGGCAGCCTTCCCTTCTCCAGGCAGCCTTCCCTTCTCCAGGCAGCCTTCCCTTCTCCAGGCAGCCTTCCCTTCTCCAGGCAGCCTTCCCTTCTCCAGGCAGCCTTCCCTTCTCCAGGCAGCCTTCCCTTCTCCAGGCAGCCTTCCCTTCTCCAGGCAGCCTTCCCTTCTCCAGGCAGCCTTCCCTTCTCCAGGCAGCCTTCCCTTCTCCAGGCAGCCTTCCCTTCTCCAGGCAGCCTTCCCTTCTCCAGGCAGCCTTCCCTTCTCCAGGCAGCCTTCCCTTCTCCAGGCAGCCTTCCCTTCTCCAGGCAGCCTTCCCTTCTCCAGGCAGCCTTCCCTTCTCCAGGCAGCCTTCCCTTCTCCAGGCAGCCTTCCCTTCTCCAGGCAGCCTTCCCTTCTCCAGGCAGCCTTCCCTTCTCCAGGCAGCCTTCTCTTCTCCAGGCAGCCTTCTCTTCTCCAGGCAGCCTTCTCTTCTCCAGGCTGAACAGCCCCAACTTTCTTGAAATATATCCTCTCCAATCATGGTTTCTTTGAATATCTAAACTGAAATGGGACAAGTGTTGGACAATATATGGAGATTCTCCAGAAGGATAATAAACCATCTTTACTTCCATAGATTTTAAGTATCCAAAATAAGTAAAACTGACAATGAAAAAAACCAACTAATCTTATAACTAAAGAAAAAGTTTACTTAATTATTCTTAATCCCCCTACTCCTTGATCCACACCACACATTTACACTACATATACTCTCCAGGCAAGCACTGGAGAGCCTATGGCAGGAAGAGTCTCACACTATTCTGTTCACACCTGTAGCAGGGTAGGTGCTGCTATATCCTGCCCAGTTTCCCAAGCTCCAGACATGGATTCCCTCGTCTGTCCCAAAAAAAAAAACCAGCCCAGGCAGAAAGCCTGGCTTTCCCGGTCTAAGCACAAGAGCACAGGCACAGCAAATGCAACAGAAGGTACAACACGAGGAGCATTTCTTTCACAGTTTTTCAGTTCCACCTTATCTGCTACTTCCTCCACCATTTAATCCCAGTCCTCAATACCTCCTTTTCTTGCCCTCACACCACCACTTGTGCCACTGCACACTTAGGATTTTCTAACGTTGTTCTCCCCAATCTTATCAGAAGTATAGGATACTCATTCTACATTGGTTTCCCAATCCCATTCATCTTGCCACCACAAAAAGCAATTGTTTTGGCACAATGCAGAGAACAGTACACGGGTGAGAACAGATGGGAGGGAAAGGGGTCTGTTAAAACAGCTCTGTCAACAGAATATTCAAATTACAGTGTGGAAAGCTGTGAATTCAAAATCCTTGTCCTTACCCCAGCACCACACATACTTATCTTGAAGCAACATTTCCCATACTTTTGTTTCTAAAGCTAATAAACTAGTAAGATTCAAAGTAGAAATGGACATTTACAGGGCTGACATCAAATTTGACCAGTTCCTTGACTTAAGTCAGAAGGTGCTGGGGTCAGCTGGCAGAGCTGCAACAGACGGGTGCACGCAGTCCACCCCTCAGCACTGCTTGTCCAGCATGGCACCTTCTGAGAGATAGAAAGCAGCTAAATATTATTACAAAAAGAAGCTAAATATTATTTCTATTCCTAAAAACTGCTAGTACTAGCTAAAGCTCAAAACTAAAAGCAGGTTCTTCCTGTTTTTATAAAGCATCTGCTCCATCCCTCTTTGATAATTCAATTAGCAGAGTTACCCTTTGGATCATGGAAAGAAAAAAGTTCTGGTAGGAAAAAGGAAAAAGTCACCCAAAACCACGTGCTGTACCAATAATTCTCAGTAAATACAAGTAGATTACTGTCATGTAACATTTAATCATGGAAGAAAATTGAGTTTTGACTATATGACATTTTTAGGACAAAAGAGTTATTTAGGAGACTACAAACATTTTTCTTGATGCTTCCAAGTTCCAAAAAGTCTCACAGTTTTACAGTTACTTGGCTGTGTAAAGAAAAATCAGAGGGGAGAGACGATGAATAAAAAGTTCTGGATGTACTTGCTGCAGTTCAAAAATGCAACTTTATTAATAGACACACCTGACTTTAATTGTTCAAAATGAATGTATTTGCTATATTAATCACATATTTAATCAATTTGGCTTTAGTACCTGACACCTGATGAACTGCTTTCATCACAGTTTCTCAGGTCTGCCTGTTGACAATAAATAGCTAACTGTGCTATTTATTGAATGGTGCATATGATATTCAACCACAGAAAACTAGCCTCAAGGTTTTAGGTTTTATGCTCCAGTGATTTTTTTACTACCTTACTAAATTTGCATGCACATTTGGGTTGTTTTATTTCAAATAGGACAGTATGTTATGTAAAGATGCGAATTAAACCCATTACATTCTGAAGATTTTCAGTATTCAAAAATGCATGCATTTTTGTATCTGTCTATTTTCTTGTTAGGAGATATCATATTTCTGCAATGGTTACAAAGGATATACTTCTAAAAAAAAATACTGATTAAACATCACAAGACAGGTTTTAGTCCTTTGCGCAACTCAGTTTTTCAGGAACTGTGCGGACAAGCTTCAGCAACAGGCCTTGGAATCAAGACTTCGTATTTCTTTTTCTAGCAGCAATAACCAGTCATATTCCAGAAGCCTGCAACTTTAAGTATGGTTTCACTATCATTTTAAGCCAATATAAGCTGGCACTGCTGCTGAAAGAAGCTGTCCCACCCTTCCCCACTGCTAGTTTCCACATGTCCTTTCCTTGAGTCAGCACAAGCCATTCACAAAGACCCACAGCAAACATGACAAAGATACTCACCTGGCTAAAAAGTAACATTTCTCTTCCCTTATTCCTTTGTGTTGCTGTTGAGAAGGAACAGGGGAAGAGTAGGTTTCATTTTAATATGACCAGTTCCCCAACCCAGCTCTCTACATGGCCACAAGAGTTGGCATGCACAGAGCAGTAAGGAACAGGCAGGGGACAAGACTGCTTGAACTCAGCAAGTAGGAATTCATACCGGCTGGGACCACACATGAAACCAACTACAAGAGTGAAAACTGGAAGCATTTAGATACTCAAAGAAAAATATTCCTTTCCCTAAGTCATGCATAAATGAAAAGAAATAACTCAAATTTTAAACTAATGACCCTTCCTTTGCTTGTATTGCCATGTCACCTTAGGTTTGTGTGCTTTCAGTTTTGCTTAACACTTTTAGAGGAATACGAAAACAAAAATCTTAACTGAAATGGCCACAAAAGCCAAAACTTTAACATGCAGCATGACTGATGACATAACCTGGTATCTCCAGAGAATGGGCAAACTGTGCCATTAAAAACTGTACTAGCAGGAGCTCCATGTCAATTCACTGAGGTTTCAAATAGGACCTCACTTTTAAGAACAGGCAAGTGTGTTTTAATCAACACGCTAAAACTCTTTCACTTTCACTGAAATTTGTACGTTAGAAACCCCTGTTACTCCCGGGACCACCCCACACTCTTGCTTTCATGATCTCTGCATTTCCAGAACACCACAGGGATCACCACTGACAAACTTACAAGACGGGTATCACTAAACCACAACCATCCCGATGCACACACAGGAATACAATTCGGAGGAGAAGTTACTGGCCCCAGTTCAATCTGCAAGATGGTTTCCAAACTGCAGGGTAGCTGCATTTCTAAATGGAGAGCAGTTATGAGAAGCTACATGTTCCTAACACACCCTCATCACAAATGCATATTTGTGGCTTTCTTTTTCCCTTTATCGCATCAGCTCTATTCATACTCTGATCCAGAACATCTGTCCACAAGGTAAGTTTATCGGTACATACAGAGGAGGAAAAAAAACAAAAGCACAATGAAGTGCATTCTGATTAACCAGATAACACTAACCACCTTCCCTAAATCCAGCTAGAAATCATAGTAATATACATCACAATAAAGAGACGATTGCTTTGTTACTCGATCTGGAAAAGTGTATTCATTGGCTCTAAATTTTAATTAAACTGCATTTCAACTTAACATCTCCTTGATCTTTTATTATGACAAAACATGACAAGCCAACCTTGCTTTAATCTCTTTATAACCACTCACTGCTCCAGACACCTCTATCATGTGCCATCTTGCTGGATCTAACAGCTCATTATGGCCTCTTCTAAACATCCCTCAAGAAAAAGATGGAGATGGACCAAACATCCTTCTCTAGATCTTTTCTAGCTCTGAACTTGTATCAACAACACCAGAATTAAAAATACACTCTTGATTAATCACTCTGAGTGTCTGTTTCAGGTAGGAAAAGGATCTCAGTCATTCCATTAAATATAAAAAAGTTGGAAAATCATAGTAAGATCAAATTGTTCCAAAGTTCTGCTCAGTTAAGCACAAGTTCTTAAAGAACTCTAGTAACTTACATGGAACATTTTTGCTTCAAATGTTTTACAAATTCATACTGCACACTTCTCAAATATCCAATAAAATAAATGGTCACTTTGATGGGCATTTATCACCTCAATGTTTTTAATTAAGCTGCCCTGCTTCAAAATACTCTTTTCACTTCTGCCACCCTCACTAGGACTGAAACCAACTGGAAGACATACATGTTAGGGAACAGGAGAGCCTTAAGTCCCTGCAGGAACATCTTAAACAAGATTTCTAGACTATTACAAATTGGCACTAACTTTAAGATCTCTAGACAGCAAGACAATGACCTACAGCACTTTGAGAGCTTTAAAGGTGTGCTCTGATTTGGTAAAAGTCCTTGTATTTCTTATAGCTTCACCACTAACAACACACAACTCTGAGTTATGAGCACATTGCAGTTAGCTCCAGAAATTCTTTAAAAGTTTAACCTTTCCCATCAGAATACAGAACTCTGCTTAGGTACCTTCCGGCTAATAGAAGACTGTCTATTTCTTCTGTCATAACCCACAGAGCTGCTCCTCACCAGCTGTGCTGTGGACAGATGTGCTCAACAAACTACTTCTAGTGACTTCAGTCTTAAATAAGCAATGGCGAGGTAAGAACTTGTGTGGCATGTAGTACTTCTCTGAACATATACACCCTCTGTTAGTGTGCGCTTCTCAAAACAGGAATTCTATGAAAACAGGTGTTCTCTTCGTTTAACATTCCCCACGTTCTCCCTTAGGCTCCACTTCCCACGCCCCAGCGATGCCGTTTTACACTTGCTCTAAGAGTTAACAGCCAGGGATGCTCCGAGCCCCCTGGTACCGGCACCCACCACCGGGACAGAAACCAGCCCTCTGCTTTCGGGGCCCCTGGTTAGTTTCTAACCCAAATCAGAGCATTAATGGTCGCTATGAGGCCGAAGCCCCCTCCTGAGAAATCCGGGGAGCCTGTAGCCGCCCGCGCCCCGTTACTTTGCGCTCGCAGCTCCAGGCCGAAGCGCTGCCCCCCCACAGTCCCCACAGGGCAGCGTTGGGCTCCAGCCGCATCCCTGCGGATGCGCAGCCAAACGGCGATGTAAACCAGGCGGCAGCGGGGCCGCGGCCGCGCTCCCGGCCGGCACCGGCGGGGAGGCAGGGAGCGGGGAGAGAGGAAGCGGGGTGGGGGAGCCCCCCACCGCGGCGCCGCTCCCGCGGAGGCCGCCGCCGGGCCACGAGCGCAGGAACCTGTCGGGACACATTCTTGAGGCCGCCGCGGCCGGGCCAGGAATGCGGCCAGGGGAGCCGGACTCGGCCCCGGGCCCCTCGGCCGAGCATCCCGGCGCGGCCCGCAAGCCGGCGGGGGATGGGGGGGAGAGGTCGGGGCGGGCGAAGCTCCCCGACGGCGCCAGAAGGGCTGGGGGGGGGGGGCACCCGACGCGCGGGCCCGGAGGCAGGGCCAGCCGTTAACAACGCCTAACGGCGCGGGCACGGGGCTCCCCCTCCGCGGCCCCACCTCCCGGCCCGGTGCCACACTCACCCTTGGAGTAGAGGGACTTGGGGGACTCGAGGTCGAGGTCGGCGCTGAGCAGAGAGATGAAGTCCGAGGGCATCGCAGCTCCGCGGCCCGGCAGGGGCGAGGGGGGCGGCGGGAGGAGGGGGCCGGGCCGGGAGGGGGGCGCTACTGCCTCCGCCGCCCCGGGGTAGGGAGGGGAGACACCGTCAGGCGAGAGCGCAGCTCTGCTCACGTCGGGGCCACGGATGGGGCCGGGTCGGGCCAGGCCGGGGGCTCCGCTCGCTGTCGGGACCGAGCACCCCCCGCCGCCGTTGACAGACACCGGCTGCGCCCCGAGCAACCGACCCGCTGCTCCTCAGCTACCGCTCTGCGCTTGCGCGGCCGCCGGGGGAGGTGGCGCGCACACGGAACACCAGCGCTGCCCTCCCGCGCATGCGTAACGGCGGGCGGTGGTGCACAGACGGAACAGCCCACCAGGGCTGCCCTAGGCGCCTGCGCAGAGGAGCCCGCTGCCGCGCGCCCCCCCGTTTACCGGCGGCTTCGCAGTGCGCATGCGGGACTGGGTGGCGGAGGGTGGGGGAGCCGCCGGGCGGAAGAGCCGCCGCGGTGGCGGTGGGGGGCGTGGAAACGTCTGGAATGGAGCTGGGCGGGGACGCTGAGGGGGGGCGGTGCTGAGGGGAGCTGGGATGAGGGCGGATTGGGAGTAGAAGTCGGGGGTCTGTGCTGTCCCAGGTGAAGGAACGTATGTTTCAAAGCGAGCAGAATGGGAATCGTAAAAACACTGCACCCCAGACTGGTTTGGGTCGACGGGACCTCAAAGCTCCTCCAGCTCCACCCCCCGCCACGGGCTGGGACACCTTTTCCTTGAGCAGCTTGCTCCAAGCCCCTGTGTCCAGCCCTGCCTTGAACACTGCCAGGGATGGGGCAGCCACAGCTTCTCTGGGCACCCTCAGCTTCTCTGGGCACCCTGTGCCAGCGCCTCAGCACCCTCACAGGGAAGAGCTTCTGCCTCAGAGCTCATCTCAGTCTCCCCACTGGCAGGTTAAAGCCATTCCCTTGTCCTGTCCCTACAGGCCCTTGCCCAAAGCCTCTCCCCAGGTTTCCTGGAACCCCTTCAGGCACTGGAGCTGCTCTGAGGTCTCCCCAGAGCCTTCTCCAGTGGAGTGGGCACACAGCATCACAGAATTCTAGAATAGTTAGGGTTGGAAAGGACCTTAAGATCATACAGTTCCAACCCCCTGCCAGGGGCAGGGACGCCTCACACTAAACCATGTCACCCAAGGCTCTGTCCAACCCGGCCTTGAGCACTGCCAGGAATGAAGCATTCACAACTTCTCTGGGCAACCCATTCCAGTGCCTCACCACCCTCTCAGTAAAGAACTTCTTCCTCATATTCAAGCCAGGCACAAGTATCCTCCCAAATCAACATTTTCCCGAGGGTTTTCCTGTGAGGACTCTGCTATCAGCTCACAGGCAGCATTTCCCTGTGGCTGTGTTTTCTGAAGCCATGGCAATGGCACAGAGGGGCTGCTGACTCTTAGAGGTTGATGTCCCACTGCCAGGTTCTGCATGGCAGTTCTTAACTTTGGCAGAAAATTCCCCCTCTGAAAGGTGAGGAGCATACAGATAGCAGGGGTTTGGGGGCTGATTCTGGAAATATTACCTGAGCAGAAACATCCTTTTGTCAATGGAGCAAAGGCAAGCAATGTGAGGCAGGTGTGGAATCCCAGCTGAAGGCATTTCATGCACAGTTTCATGGTCTCATAGCTGATAAGAAGCCGAATGTGACACAAGCTGTCCGTGAGGGTGAAGAGGTGGTATGTGTCATGTCCAAACGCAGCTGAGACCCTGAGAACAAGGCCATGAGAAGCTGGGGGGGGCAGCACTCTGTAAAGAAGGAGGGACAGCTGATGTGGGTATGGTGGGGGTCCTTAGCAGAGGATAAGGGGTGCAGTAAGTGTTGTGTATCATCCACAGCGCTCACAGGCTGCATTTAGCTGTTACCACTTGATTGTTGTCCTGAAAAGATATCGGCTCATTCCTGTGCACAAGGAATAGGAAATAGCCAGGAACTGCAGGCAGCAGGATCACCCCTGCCTGCTGAAGCTGTCAAAAGCTAATGGGGGGGGAGGGGGTACTGAGGCCATTTTGCAGTGGGTTCATATTTTGCAGCTGGAGTCCATCCTGCTCAACGCTAGTCCCAGCACAGGGCAGGTTGTGGAGTGGAGTGGTGAGACTTGTTCAGAGCAACACAGCCAGCTCAGCTCAGTTCAGTTCAACTCAGCTCCGTTCAACACAGCTCAGCGTGACTGCAGGACCACAGCCCACCTCAGCTGTTAGGCTTGATTCGGAGACAACTCCAGGAACAAACTTGCCAACAAAGTTTTCTAGTTGACAAGCAGGTATTCTTTATTACGGGCCCCGGGAGACACGAGGGATAGCTCCTCCTAATGTGTGTCCATGTATTGCCACACAAGCAGTCCTTATGTAGCTATGGAGCATATATACATATTCATGAGGCTACATATGGATTACATCATTTTCCAGAAAGTTCCACGCATGCCTACAAAAATGTGGTGATGGTCTCTGAGGGTCGTTTACTTCTTCCAACAATCTTCATCACTGCTGGCAGCCTTTGAAGCACACGCAGTAGATGCTTATACCAGCTTAATCGGTTCGTTAACACCACAGACATAATAATCATCCCATCCTCCTGCTTATCAGTTAGTTTAACTACAGCCTATCCTGGGCCCCTGCCTTTCCAGATACTCCCTATCTTTACGTCCTGTTCTTCTAGCCTGTTTTTCTTACGCTCATTTTGTACTAAGGTCATAAAGGCCTAAACTACGTCAACTGCTGCAGTTTATCTTATACAAGGATTCTCAGCATGTTCTCTAGCTGTACTCTATATTTTTTTTCTCTGTGTATCATGCATCTCAGTAATTTTCCATTATTACTGTTACAAAGCTGTCAAACTTAACATTACTTAAAACTGATGCTAAAGGTTTATATATTTCATTTTGTAATTTTGTACCCCCCATCTCAGGCTACCTAAGAATATGAAAACCAGCAAAGCAATTTCCCAAATGGAGCAATGCTGAGTGACTGAAATCAGGTAAAACACCAACTATAAATCCAAGAACTATTGTCAAAGCCCAAATCCAAAGGCTGAACAGCACGGGGAACTTGTAGAGCTATCAGAGCATGCTGGAGGAAAGAGGAGGGTGAATACAGATGGCACTGTGCAGACTGGCAGGCTCAGATTATATGATCGTGAAATTAAAAGGATTTGCTGATAAATTTACTGAACAATTGGCAATTATTTTTTTAATGGTGGGAACTTCAGAGAGAGGCAAAAAAGAGGTTGTGGAGTGGTTATATTCAGAAGATCTGAAGGGGAAGATTCCTCCTTTGCAATCATGTACCTGCCAGCTCTGGAAGGCCTGGGGAGCTGCTCTGTGCCAGGCAAGGGTTGCTCTGCCCACAAGGAAGGTGTGCCTTGAGAAGAGAGTGAGGTACTCCTACCCTGGTAGTACAAAATCAAACCATTTAGGAAGCAGCCAGGATAAAAAACGTCAGACTATGCTATGATCACCTCCTGTCTATTAATGATGGGAAAAAAATGCTTTCTGAGAAGGTGCTACTAACAGATAGTTTGTGGAGAGAAGAAAAACACATCTTAGTTCTGAGAGGGGAATGGTGAGAGACAGAGCAGTCTGGGATGGAGCAGGTGGCTCCCCTGCCTTTGTGGAGCACAAGAATTCATTGCTGGCCAGGCAGACTGGACAGTGCCAAAATGCCAGATGTACTGGCACAGCAGCAACTACACGACTGAAGGATTCCCACTGCAGCAGGGACAGGTCGCCCCACAGCTGCTGACTGGTTTAATTGCCGGGACACTTGCAGGTGGCACAAGAACACTTTCTTCATGGTCAAGGCACAAGCTAAGCACCTCTGCCCAAGCAATGCAGACTGCGTTTGTGTCCGGAGCACAGTGTCCTGTAGCCACCCAGGCGTTATCCTGGGCTTCCATGCGTAATC
This sequence comes from Myiopsitta monachus, assembly GCA_017639245.1. NCBI lineage: Eukaryota > Metazoa > Chordata > Aves > Psittaciformes > Psittacidae > Myiopsitta > Myiopsitta monachus. Next base: position 103,153,197 of record CM029941.1, on the reverse strand, counting down.
AGGACACTGAGTGCTGGGAATGCCACTGCTAGGCAGAACTCTCTCCTGAGTGTCCCCCGGACTGACCACACACCTGAAATCGGAGGAGAGGCACTGGGGAAGGGGAGGCAATGGGCAAAGGCCAAATTTGAAGAAACAGATAATCTGCTCTTTGGGAGGAGGGCGCAGTCCCGTATAATTAGAATTCTAATGGCTAATATAATTAGTCCAGGGTGCACCATGGAGCAGTACCTAGCAGTGGGACTCAGGGAAAAAACTGCAGCAAGACAGGTCAGCAAAACACAAGTACAAGGTTTACTGGAATCCAGTTGAAGCCATAAACTCCTCCCATGGACCTCAGCACATAAAAAATCCGTGTGGAACACACAGCAGAGGTGCTGTCAGGGAAGGTAGGACTGCACCTTCTTATCCAACAGTTTTGAAATCCAGCTTGAGTTACAAGACACGTTGAAAGGGGCAGAGAGGTAAAAAGTGGAGGCACAACAGGGTGAACAGAAAGACCTCAGCAGCCAGAGCTCAGGGCTGTGTTCAGGACATTGCACATACCCAGCGCTGACAGACTGAGCCAGGGCACGGATTTACCAAAGGCAATAAAAAATATTTCATTAAGCAGAGCTGCTGAACTGCTCATCCAGCCCATGGAGTGACGCACTCCCACACCTTAGACAAACCTTAAGACGAATGCTTATCCTGAATGGTGTATAATGGAAATACATGAAAAACAAACTTCCAGTTAGCCTGGATACACCAGTGAAGGGTTTTACCAATGAAGGAGAAAGCAGCTAAAGCCCATGGCAAAGGGTCCTGTGTCACAGAGGGAGGGCACCAATTGTTCTGTTCAGGGGATGCCATGAAGTAGCACATTAATTGTGCCTTGTCTCTGATTGCTGGTAGGTAGCAGCAGAGAGGACTTACAGGATTGGTGTTACTTATGTTTTCATTTCTTGTGGACATGCCCTTTCGCTGAATCATGGGAAAGCTTCCAGGCTGCTTGCAGAAGCCCAGTACCAAACAGTCACTGATGTCTGATACCCTTCAGTGGAGGTCTGGTACTAATTACCCAGGGAAAGAAAAGCTGCTTACACTTCCCAAGGCAGAGAAAATGATCACATGAACAGGCTGAACCTGATAAAACAAGGGAAGAGAGAGGGCTGCCTTTGCTAATGACTCTCAGTCAGACCTTAGCCTCCAACCTCCTTTGACTTGCCCAAGAACGGGGTGAGGTTTAAGCTACAAAAGCAACTACAATGTTCAACTAAATCTTTCTCCTGGGTGTTCTCACCAGCCCCAGGTCACACACTTCATACCTTGCTGTAACGATGTGCTGTGTTGACAGCAAATGAAACCTGGCTTGCATTCCCTGACCAGGAAAATTAAGCAACAGTGTAGGAGGGATTCAATCCAGCTGCTCATGAGGGTGGCACAGCATAGTACCAAACCCCAAAAGTCAGTGTGGGACTGAGTCCTCCAAACACATTGTTGGTGCTGGGCTATATGTCTTGATCAAAAGTAAAACTGGAAGCTGGGAGGTTTATTGTATATTAAAGGAGGTTATAGATGAATGACCACTAAGCTGCTTATGTATTTTCTTCTGTGATTTTTGAACATCTTCTGCCTCTTGCTTTGGATAAACACACAATTTCAGTGCCAGCCCTTGGGAGGTTTGCTGGGGAACTCTTTATACAAGTTCTGTAGATCCTTTTCAAATGTCAGATTGACTGATGGGCAAAACCTTTACTGTCCTGAAAGGGCAAACTCCAGCCAGTGCCTGTGGTGGAAACAGTAAGCAGGATCCAAACTATGGAAGTTACACAAACAGTGGAAGTTGCAATAGTACAGTAAAGGAAATCACTGCCCTGTTCAGGAGCAGGAGGGATTGCCGCTGGGGGTGGTATGAGCTATCATGGGGTTTTCCAATCTCTGCAGCAGAGATTTAGGAGAAGATGGGCTCCAGTTGGCATTCTGCCTTTGGAGTCTGGAACTGCTGATCCTCAAAGCGTGAATGAATTAAGGAGCAGCAGCACATGGCAGGGGGCCTGGCCAGGACGATGCCTCAACAAGTTCGTTCTTGCTCACGTCTGTGAAATGTGGCAGTGCTTTTGGAATAGTATATGGAATACATGTAACTAAAATGTACTGAAGTCCTAACAAATTAACTGCCAGACACCGGAACAGGACACTTCCCATTTGAAGTTGTGTGTTCTATGTATTTAACGTATTTTCTCTTTTTTACAATGAAGTTCTTCTGCCTGAAGAAGCAGTTGGAGAGCAGCAGTTGTGAAGGGGAAGGAGCCTAAACCAGGATTGTGGGGATAAATTTGCAGGTACATGTGCAGTACTGCTAACCCCATTTCCAATTTTGAAGCCTGTGTAGGTGTTTTATTTTCTAACTGTTTTAGAAAGACTGTCATGAAATAATTAGGCTCTGTCAACAGTTCCCCTATTCCCAGATTATTGGTTCCTGACTCATTAGAGCTGCTGAGGTTGGCAGGAATCTTGTTTTGTAGTAATTTCTCTTGGCGGTGTCTCTGGAGAAGAGACACCGTGGGGCACATGACACTGGCATCAACATCATCCTCATAATGGAGGTACAGGGCAGCAGGGAGACGTCAGATTACTGCTGCCATGAGACACCATCACCTCTGCACCCCAAGCTGGAGACGCAGAACGGGATGACTGGGGATCGTAGCCTGTGTGGCTGATGGCTGCGGAGGTTTTAGGGACAACGACCCAGTTTGTGTGATTTGCTGGTTTCCTGATTACTTGGCTAGCTTATAAGGGTTTTAAAAAGAGACAAAAGACTTAAAAACCATTGACGAAATGGGTCTTCCCATTCAATCCCAGGATGAAGCCATCACAGCATCCCCAGCATTTCCTCCCAGAGCAGCAGATGTGATGGGCAAACACAAGTCGGCAGCATCAGGAAGCACAGAGTCTTCCATGGGCTGCTGGCAGCAGGGCAAGCATCTGGCTCTACACAGGCTTTGCTACTGCCAGACCATGACCCAGGGCAGGAGTTTGTTCACTATAGCTCTGTGACCCTTACTACTCTGTGTGCAAGAAGCAGCATTCTGTGGGGACTCCCATCTCAGAACAGAGCAGTGCCCGGCCAGACACAGCCCACAGCTCCCAACTCCAACCTTTGCAGCACGGAAAGCTCCACATCACATTCCCTTGCTACTCCTTCCTTTTATCAGCTAATTTCAGCAAAACCAGGAATATGCTCAGACCTCCTACCCATCGTCTGCAAACCATTGATTCAATCAACAGTTACATTCTCCTTTGTCAAGGAATTTAGGTTTGTGGAGAGGCAAAGGGACTGATACAGTTCTGCTGGCAACATAGTTACACGAACAGCAAAAGCTGCCTTCATGCTCGTGCTTACAGTTCTTCACTCAACTCCTTTTCCAGAGCGCCTGAAGGAGGCAGAACACACATAAACAGCTTTAATTTCACCCAGGGAGTTTTTTCACAGGCTGAAAGCTGAGACAGTGCCTGCATTGTGCCCGGAATCTGGCAACCAGCCATTGCTGAGCGAGAAGTTCAGTGTAAGGACAAAGATTTGGAATTGTCTTTTTTAATCCTCAAATAAAACAGGTAAACAGCTTTGTTAATGCCTCCCTTGTCATCTGAGCAGTTCCACACCTGTGGGACCCATCATTCATCATGCCAGAGGAGAAAGGGATGAGGGGAGGCAGGCTGGGCCCATGACCTTGCAGAGGGAGCCTTGGGCAGGGGAGCTCAGCATCAGGAGAGCACAAGCCTCACACCAGCCTGCCTCCAAACAGCTGCCCTTCAAACCAGTCCCATGGGCAGAGAGCTGCAGGGAGGATCTGCAGCACTATGGACCAGTAAAACACACGCCTGTGCTGGGCATACTGATGCTGTTCTAAGCTTGTAACTGATGGAGAAGAGGGAATACTTGGATGTGGGTTCTGTAAATGCATCTCAAGCTCCTCAAAATGCTTGAGGGAGCTCGTGCACGGGTGGAAAAGGGACAGCTGTTTGGCAAAGGCTGCTTGGGTTTCCACAAGGTATTGGGCAAGACTCTGAACAGCTCTGAGAAGCCCTGAGACAAGACTGAAGGTCTCCCCCAGGCAGTTAATCTGCTGAAAGGAAGCAGCAGAACAAACAGAGCAGCTCTGCAAGAGATAGAAATTGACAGGCGGTATTGCCAACAGTAGACTGGAATATAAAAGTATCATTTTAGATAAGATCTATTTTCCACAAACTTACAATGACTGACCCCTTGCTGAGTTTAACACCTATGTTAACTGTGGCCTGTCACCTTTATTGTTTATCACGCAACTAAACAGAATATCCCAGGTCCTTCCTATGGGCTTTTCCTTGGCTCAGATTTATAATCTTCTGTTATGCTTTCATTAGGGCAGAATAAACTCAGACTAAACCATGGAAGCAGCCAGGCCTAATGAGGGACTTGGAGAGATATCCAAGCCCCACTGCAACAGTGGTGAACTCCAGGTTTCTCTGGCCAGATAATTCACTGTAAAGCAATCGATGGCAGTGGAAAAAGTCCCATGGGAAGACAGATATCTACAGGGACTGCTGTCACTCTTCTGCTCGGAGTGAGCACCAAAAGCTAAGCTGCTGCTGGCAGCAACTGCCATGCCCACGGGAGGAGCAGAGGGACTAAGTGCCAGTAGAGCTTTCCATTCCCAGGGACCAAGCAGCTCCTTTGCCTTCTGATTTAAACAGGCAGAGTGTAATCCCACATCAATAAATTCTTCTACATGACCTTCAAGGGCACAGAGTAGTTTCATGGAAGAGGAAGCCACAACCTCCAGGAGGTTTTCCAAAACAGGACCCCAGCAGATTGCATCCCTTTTTGCAGCAATTCAAAGAGATGATCAGTTTTGCTGTAACCTTTGTGCCAGAGCAGGTCCACTGAAGGGTACCAGACACCAGGACATGAGTTCCCTTTATTTAGCAGCTCCTGGAGCCACAGACCAACATGCTGGAAGAGCTGGAAAGATTTGTGCCTCAATGCACAAAGCGTACTTTATATTGTCTCGGCACTGTCAGAGGCCAAGCACATCACACAAACAAAAACAGAAGAGAGAAATACCCTCCTCTGTTCCAAGACAAAACCAGCCTTATGCACAAATCCCAAATGGACTTTTTTCCCTTTTCATTTAGGGAGAAAAGACCGGATTTGCCTTCCCCCCCCATATGGTGCACATTCACAGTAATAATGAGTTTTGCTTCCAATACATGTGTTGGATCAAGACCTCAGGGAGAAAGGGAAAAATCTGCATTTTGAGCAGCCACGTGTCACTTCCCATTTCTGGCACTGCCACACACAGCACAAAAGCACCCAAACAAACCAGGCTTCAAAGGTGTAAATGGTTTCACAGACTACACATTTTAAAAGGGACAAGTACAAATACTACAAAATGAACAGAATCATTTTTAAAATACTTGTATTTGTTTAACCGTTAAAAACGACATGTACAGAAAGAGCTAGTAAAGCTAACAACATCCTGCTGCTCCAGTCAGTGTTGCCTGCATGCATTGGGATAGTCACTATGGAACCGGATCTCTGGCCATCTCCTCTGGACAACTTGCAGTTTATGTCTGACGATGCTATGTGAAGGACTGAGGGAATCCACAGGCTCACTGGCAGCTGTCTCATGTCGTCTGGCTTAACAAAAAGGCATTGAAATAAAAAGGTTGTCTGTGGTTTACTTCAGAAATCAAGAAAGAGCATGAGAGAGAGCGCACGAGCACGCACACGCGAGGAGATCACACACAAATGAGAGAATACCAGGAAGCTGCACTCGCCCTGCCACCACAGGAGGAAAGTACAGCAGCTTTCAGAGTCAGGACAGGTTGGGATTAGCTTGGTCCCATGGATCTCAACAGCACTTGACAGACTAAACTAAAAGCCAGGCAGGAAAGGTTAAGGGGAGCAGAACTCCATGTGTTGCATGTGTGCATTCTCTCTCACACCCTCCTCTTCAGGCTTTCTGAGGTCCCAGCAAGGTCAGTTCAAGAGGTTCTCCCATCCAACATGTAATAGCGATACATTAAACCTAAGACCAGTGCTCCAAAGACGGGGATTAGCCATGTTGACCAGAAACTATAGGGAGAATAAAAACCAAACACACAACAAACCAAAACACACACATAAAATAGAAGGAAATAGCAAGTTAATAATTCATTCAAAATGTTCATCATTTATTACATGTCCGTTTTCTCCCAGGGAACTCTATGAACCTGTCTCTCGTCTGCTAACAGATCAGCCAAAGGGGCTGTGGCACTCAGGGCTGGGCAGCATTGGCCATCCCCGTGCTCGGTGCTCAGCTCAGTCCCTGTGTGAGTCCCCTATGCCTGCAAAGGCTTGGTGCCTCAGAAAACAGCAGCTGAATTGTTGAAGCTTCCAGCCTGGCACATACAGAAACCAATTTGGGGTTTTTTGCTGTTGGTTTGTCTTGTTTTGGTTTTCCTTAAATAAGTCAGACCGTAATTTGTGCTATACAAACAGCTGAGTTAACTCCAGGATGGAAATTGCTACATCCATCCCACAATAAATCTTCCTCACTCATAAACCAGAGGCCACAGGCTCACTTTCAGCAGCCTCCTTAGCTAAAAGATTCTGCATCAGCCATGAAAGACTAAGGCCCTGTTCTGCCTCTAAGGATCTTCAAATAAACTGGGCTGGTCATGGTGAAGAACCTCCAAAAACATGCACATCACTGCATTATGTCACCCCATGCCTTGCAGTGCCCACTGAAATAATCCCGATAGTGCAGAGGAACTACGGTGCACTGATATCCCCAGGTGTTTTCTCCTGCCCATTACAGTTAATAATGCAGTTTTACGAGAGTCCTAACCCCTTGATTTCTTACTCAGTTTTTTTAAGAGGATACTATACCTTGATTGACCTGAGGATGTCACACTTGGATTCTGGAGGAAGAAACAGGGAGTTAAACATGAGCTAATGAGAGTACAAGACTAAACATGTGATTACAAACACAGAGTAAAAATAACCCTCCCTTCCTCTCCCAGTCGCCCTCTATCACAAGCACGGATGTTTCTGGGGCTGTTAGCCATTGTCCTCACTTCCACATTCTTTCCATCAATCCAATCCAATCCCTCCCACCCAGTCACTGACTTCACACTGGGACTTGCATCCTCACAATAAAAGGTCTTGCTCACTACCTTGCAAAGCAGCCCGTTCCTTTTAAACACTAGGGACTGTGACCTGCACTCCGATACAGACCATCCTTTCAGTGCAATACCCTCTCTAAACCCCTGCCCATGTTCCCATTTGCCATCCCGCTCCCTGACCACTGAAGCATACAACCACAATGTTCTTGCAGGCTCTCCCTCGCACACAACCTGTTCCCAAACTTCCGCACTCCTCCTTTCATAGAACTCTTGCGAATTTAAATCCTCCTTCAAGTCAGCTGCAATTCTCACTTGGGCTTCCGTCAGCTCTGCAGTCTTGATGGCAATTGCTGCTCTCCAGTTTAATCAATAACTACCAACCAAAAACCACCTTTCCTGCCCATCCTGAACAGAATTATCTCAACTTCCTGAGAGCTTTAGTGCTTCTCTTCTGCGCTAATACATTCAGTGGCTGCTAAACATTGACACTTACCTGTGGGGAGCTACCTCTTGAGCTGCATCACAAGGATATACATGTACAGGTTTTGTACTTGTTTGTTGCTCCCACCTGTTTATTTTCACATGACTGACTTCTACCTCTTGCTGCTGTTTTTAAGTTATGCTTGGGCCTGCTTTTAAAACAGGTGATGTACACCGGAGAAAGGTCTTAGCAGTACATAACTCACTGGACTTTCTCTTCAGAAGAGAAAAAGTATTTAACTCATATCCAAGGGAGCCACTCAGATTACTACTTATTTCTAGACACATTTATGATCCTGCTTATGAAACAGAGTTAAATGAAACAATAAATTTTAGGGTGAATACATGCATAATTATGCAGTCCCATGTTTTATCTAAGTGTAGGCTTCATATGGCCTGAATTATTCTATGACTACAGCAAACAAACACTCTCAAGGGCTTTAGCCACCGCTCCCTCTGTTGACAGTTTCCCTCTTGGGTCCTGCTACCCTGCAAGTGGCCCTGCTTTGAACGCTGCTAATGAAAGTGTTGTTAAGGCAAAGCTGCACCTGGTCTAAGCCTTCAAGCCAAGCACAAAGAGAAGCCAGCTGCAAGGCACATGTTTACTTCTCCTACAGGATTCTATTTATTATCATTTCCCTCTCCCCATCCATTTCAAATACATTTTTGCAACACTGTGCCCTGTTCTAATCCAGGAGTACCTGAGTTTTAAGCAAGACCAATAATTACTAGGGCAGTTAACAGAGAATTCTTGTTTCACAGCCAACCCCACAGTGGCTGTGCCTGTCTGCTGGCTTGAAAGTAACAACACCAACAGTTCAGTGGTCAGGACACAGCGAGTGATGCAAAAACCAGTCTGTGGCTCAAGGTGTGGAAATAACATTGCTGATGTCAGGGGAGAGAGGGCACAAAAAACCCTTCCAATTTCACACCAAGGCTGCTGAGCTTCTGAACAAAAACAAACGTATAATTTGCTTGGAAGATTTATTCATTACTTTAGCTTGTTTAAACAAAAAGCCACAAGCTCCACAGAAAAAAAAAACAGAAGAGGTATGTGACAACTTCTTTGTTTCATTCTATGAGCATCATTTCCACAGCATTAAATTAAAACAGGAAAGTAAAATACTAATAGCTTACCTTGGAACCTTCTTTTTTACGATCGTGCTGTCAAGGGGACAAAAAATAAGAAGAAAAAATATAAGCACTGACTGCAAGAAAAACCTGCAGTCTTGACAAGGAAATTGTTCTGTACACAGTCCTCATCAAAGGGGCAATTGCCTGGACTCAGGTTTCAAAGGAGTCATTCCTTTAGCACCCAAAGGCACAGTCGTTGCAGCAGGCTGGAAGCGGTGTTTGTGCCGTGCCCCTGTGATCCCTCACCCTCTTGAACTCTAAATTACAAGGCAAGGAGAAGTTACGGTACCACCACTAAAGGAGGAAACCGATTAGATGACAATTCTTTAAGTGCCCTTGATTTAACTGCAGTGAGAAATCTCTTTTAAATGGTGGGAAGAGGAGACTAATTTAGTTTTGTTTCCTCAACAGAGATTGTTTTTCCTCAACAGAAATCCTGAGCAACACAGAGACTGCTCCAAACCCTTAACTACTTAACTTATTTCACAAGACACATTTTAGTCTATGTGTTCTGTGGGTTACACAAAGGAGAATCACACTTTCACACAGTCCTATCCTATGTTTGAAACAGGCTGTGACCATCAGCTGGTCCTTACCGGGTGGATCTCCCCGATGTAGTACTGCTTGAGCATTTCCCTGGCATCTGAGGAATGCCCGACATCTTCGAAGCTCTCCGTGGCATCCCTACCAGCTTGTTCAAGCAAAACCTCTTCTCCACCTGGATGCTGGAAGAGAAGAGTTGAGGTGAGCAAAGGGCTAGATGCACAAAAGGTACAAGAGTACCTTTGCCTGCGTGCTTTTGTTTCTTCCATTCATCATGGATGCCCCAAACCATCATCATCAAGAAAATCTTCCAAAGGTTCAATTGTCTAACCTCTCCTTCAGGAATTTGCAGAGAATGACGCGTGCTGCGCAGCCTGGAAAACACCTTCCAGAATAAAAATCCTTCCAAAGAAGCAAATCTCTAATGTACAGCACAGCTTTGTCCCCCACAGCAAAGCTATCCCTTCTGTGATTCCATAATGAATTTGGGCAAGAAAATAACACAGAAGAAGGAATATCCTCGTGTAGTTCTTCATGGGCTCTGCTGCACAAATCAGGCTCCCCTGCTTGCAGAGGAGCCTTCTCCTGCATGATTTTTGCAAGAACTGCCCTGAAGCAACTCAGCTGCTAGTGAAGCACAAGACAGCACTGCCTTCACAGGCACCAGGAAAGGATATTCTACTTCTTCAGATACTTCAGAAAATAATAGTATTTGGCTGACAATCAAATGAATGGAAAAGAATAGAGAAGTGCATCATGTTTTCTAGTGGCATAAGTGGCTACAACTCTAGTGTAGCACCAACAATACTGCATTCATCCAGGGTACAACCAACCACTCAACAACCACGGAGAGAAGAAAAGTGCCATGAAAAATGATCAGTTTGACATCACAAACTGATCTCAGATTCAGAAGTTACAACAACAAAAGTACCGAATCCACAAAGATGCTCCACGACACTGACATTTCCGTGGTGGCAGATGGTCACAGAAAACTGACAGACCAAGTGGTAAGAACTGACACACAACCCTGGTGCAATTCTGTTCTCCTTGACAGTTTGGACTCTTGTCTAGCACTGTGTCATGGTTTAAGTCCAGTCAGCCACGCAGTTTGCTCACTCACTCCCCCCTCTTTCTTCCCCCTGCTCCCAGAGGAATAGGGAGAAGAATTGAAAGAATGTAAGTCCCACGGGTTGAGATAAGAGCAGTCCAGTAACTAAGGTATAACACAAATCACTACTGCTACCACCAATAATAATAATAATGATAAGGGAAACAACAAGGGAAGAGAACCACCCGATACCAAGCCCTACCCAGCAGCAAACCTCCCTCTTCCGGGTCTCTGCTCTCCATTTTTACATCCTGGGCATGATGTGCTGTGGTATGGAATATCTCTTTGGTCAGTTTGGGTCAGGTGTCTGTCTCTGCTTCCTCCCGGCTTCCCCTCCTCCCTGGCAGAGCATGAGGCTCAGAAAGTCCTTGGTCAGACCAAACATTTGAGCAGTAACTGAAACCATCGGTGTTATCAGCACCATTCCCAGGCCGAAAGTCGAAAACACAGTGCTGCACCAGCTACTAATAAGGAGAAAAATGACTGCTGCTGCTGAACCCAGGACACACTGTCAATACCGTAAGTCCAGGAACAGGCATGATATCCACAAAGCCAACAAAGTGCAATGTCTTTAGAGTGTGAGTGTGAACAAGTAGTTAAATTTAAACAACCAGCTAATACAGTTAAACCAATAAAGTTTGGCTTCTGAGCGCGCACACAGGGACTAACCCAGTTTTCTACAGCATCAGGCAACAAGCACTAAATATGCTAATTGAGCATATTTAGAAAATTTCTCCTGCAGAAAATAGGGGATAAAAACTGGCCATCTACTTCAAGCCTTCCAGAAGAACTCCTTGGGAATGTTTAACCAGGAATCTCATTTCAGATAGAAAAATATCAGAACCAAATTTTAAGACAACACCCTTGCTTTCCTAATCATCCACCTTAAAGGGGCAGAAAAAACCCTGCAGTAATAGGGAACATGCATTGGGTATTGGCTTTTGGTGGCATCAAGTCTTTGCACATAGGAGAGACAAGAAGAAAGGTAAAGTTTATTCCTCGTTGGGTCTGAAGCCTTTCTACGCACTTGCTAAATCAACAACAACAAAGAAAAGAATTATTCACACACATCTGTCCTTTGCTGTAATCCCCAAACCAAAAGACTTCAGACCATTTTGGCATAGCATCTTTCTGAAAGGACTCCCTAGTGTAGACAGGCAGAACTGCAATCAGACAATTCTTACCTTGTCATACCTGAGCCAACGTGTACCCAGACTATTTATACAGGAAGTCATTTATGCTGCCACAAAACTTCTCAAAGCTACAGTTTCTGCAGGAAAACATGCAACCTGGAAATGCTGCAGCTGGGGGAGAGGGGAAGGGAGGGAAGGGGAAGTACTTCCAGAGGAAACAATGACTGAAAAATGTGTTTCTGAAAAGAAACAGATGAAAGCAAATAAGAACAAGAGAGGTGGGCCCAAGTGCCAGTCCTCAGAAGTCTTCCTCAACAACAGCAGTAGAAGTGGAACCTCCTTGTCACTGGAACCTTCAGCACACACAATAAAGTACGCATTGACAGCAACATTAATACTCTTGAAGCACCAGTTCTGGAAGGGTATGACCAATGCTACTGAGCAAAGAAAACAGTTCTACAGGGAGAACCCTGTCATTTGGGAGTGAAAACACAACAGCCATCACCAACTTAAGAGGCCTTGGCCCCGGCAGCACAGAAGGGAGGCCCGCCTGCTGCTGCCACAGTCAGGAGACTTGCGGGGAGGAAACCCAAGACTTCCTCGTGCTCTGCAGCACTCACAGCTACAAGAGGTGCTCTCAAAAGCACCACTTCAGTGTGACATTTCAATTGAGTTCTCCAAACTGGGTCCAGAGAACAGCAGGGTAGGGAGTCCTGCAGCCCCATATTCATACCAAGCTCACTTCCTCAAGTGTTACTGACACCCTTAAGATGGCAAAGTTTGCCCCTGATGATTCACTTCCTAATTAGGAACTGATATAGTCCATCTCCAGTGTTCAGCCAGCAAGGCTGTATTTATTCATGAGACCTCAGAAGATGCTTTTTCTGTGTAGCCTTTAGAAGCGATATGGAGCAAGCACAAAGCAGCAGCAAGTCAAGATCCAAGGCACACAGCAAAGGCCTGTGAAAGCACAACACAAACTCACTGCATACGGCAAGAGCCAAGAGCCAGCCACATTTCCACGAACTCCAAGTGCTCATCTGCATGCGCCTGCCTGGCAACTGATGGTACAGACCCACTGCAGACTACAAATGAACTCAGAAGCAAAGCTAAGCTCTACGACTAATTAGATTGCTGGATCAGGTAAGACACAAGATCATCAGGTTAAGGAGGGATGCAGCAGCTTTCATTCCTAGCCCCCAGTATTAGAGAAATAAGCCAAGAAGAGTATCACTGTAATAATAATAAAATAATAATAAATATTAATAATAATGTAATAACAATAATAATAATATTGCAGTAATAAGGTGCCAGTACGACACAAGACAGAACACAAGGACAAGCAGCCACCTAGACACCAATGGCATTCATCAGCCACACATCCTTCAAAGCTTGTTTTAAAATGTGGAACAGGTTCCCCCAAAAATACCTCTGCAAAGCTGGAGCAAGTCAGCATGAGCAAAACCAGATCTCTGACATTCCTTCTTCTCCCTTACAGAGTTCTGGTTTCAGATACACCAGAGTATGCAAGACTCAAATGCAGAAGGACAAAGAAAGGTACTCAAACTTGCTGCCGCTTTTGCGAAAGCAACCATCTGATACGTCCCTCCTCTTCACTACCGCCTAAGTGATATGCTCTGTTAGAACCATATAATTTTAATGAGAAGCTGTCAGTAGTAGAGTATTTTCTTCATTTGAAACGCAGTTTGAATAACATTATACTCAAAACCAACTGATCAATGTGGGTTAGAATTGTTACAACCCAGGCTCATGCCACTTGGAAACCAGTTCAAATAGATTTCTAGCCACACTTCTCAGATACCAGAAGCAGCAGCACATGCCAAGACACAAAGCTGTGGTGGCTGCTGTGTCTTGTGGACTCGGGCAACAGACAAAAAGGCACACACTGAAGAAACACATACCTCCAGACTCTTCCAGTCCCGCGTAAAAATGGAGATAAACCATGTCCCTCTATCACTAGAATGCTTGTGGAATTAAGTCTATTACAGATTGTGAGGGTGTATGTGTGAGCAGACCAGACCTCAGAGCGCCTGTCAGGGAGGCAGATCTGCCTTCCTCTGCTTCCTGACTCATCATTCACACCTACCTGAGCAGCCAGCCCTTTCTACTCTAACCATAACCTACCCTTGCTTTTCTAGACTACTGCAATGAGGAGTAATATTCTCGTGGTCCAGCTGCCTTGATTTGGGAGAAAATTACACTGTTGCCACAGGCTATCTCAGAATGCACTTACAGGATTCCTGAAGCACAGGAGATTAAAGCCTCTCAGAAACTCCTGAAAAATATCAGCTGCTTTCTTTGCACTTTGCCTGCATTTTGTTCACCTCAGACTTCAGCAGAATTTTGCTCTGTGGTGTCTTAATTATTACTCCTATTACATAGTAAATAACAAAGTAAATTGGAAGTTTAAAGTGATCTATGCTTCAAACACATGGATTGTGAGTCGGCTAGCTAATGGCTGACCTGCTGTACCTAGTTTGCAGGAACCACGAAGCAGAATTGAGCAATCTCTTAGAAGCGAGGCTTCTTCAGGATTACACAAGCACTCCGAGGTAACACTGGTGGATATTCAGCAATCCTGTTCAAATAATCTGTGACCAAAGGCCAGAAAAGGTAACAGTTAGACACAGCTTCAGTGACTACACAGGGTGAAGGGGAAGCACTACCCACTGAAAGACTGATAGTTACAGCTACAGCAATCAAAGCTCCAAAGCAGAACAGTTTATCAGACAAGTTCAACTTTTAAACAAGGCAAACATCCCTGGTTCCAATCAGTTGCACATTGTTCCCCTGTCACTCAGCTGATTGCAGTGGGGTAAGAGCATTTTTGTGAACAGATTAGGCTTCGATCTACCCTTAAAAGTCTCACTACATCAGCAGGGAACATACATAGCAAACTGTTGTGTCAGCCACACTGGCACAGTTAAAACAGCCACTTTATTCTTCATTCACTAGTCCGAGTAGATCTTTTTCGCATTGGAAAAAGACACAAATGGGATAAAGAGCTTGGAAAGGGCAATATGAAATACCATGTAAAGGTAAAATTCAGGCATTGCTAACCCTGGCTTGCAGGGGGGAAGCAAAGTGTCTTTCTGGGCTTATTTATAATACTGAAGGTGTCTCAGGGAGCACATCCCAGATGCAGCAGAGAACACCGAGATGAAGACTGACCACCACGCAGTGTCCCTGCTCTGAAAGACATCGTCATTCACACCAGGGTAAGTATCTCAGACACATTTTTCTAATCCTTAAGTCTGAAAAGCAGTAAGTAGCAACCACATCTGGAACACAGAGGCAAGTGTAACACAAGGCAGATGGTTTCTGCAAGTACTGTCCCAGCCTCCAGCTGGTTTTGGCTCTTCCTAAACACACAGTGCTTTGCTATTCAGAAAACAGCAGTGAATTGCTTTTCCACATTTTTGCCTACTCTTCCCCATAATCTACTTAACCTTCTCGCATCCACAACGACCTTTGGCAAGGAGATCCACTGGTCTGCTCCCTGTTGCATGACGAAACGCCATTTATTTGTTCTGGACCTGGCTCCAGCTTCTTTGATGTCCCCTGGTTCTTGTACCAGACCTCCAGTTGCAGGCAAACATGGAAGATTTAAAACCCTAGTGGAGTAACAAGCCTTCTTCAGAACACACCCACCACTCCGCCAGTTTGACGCGCCCAGCAGAGCTAGCTGGGCTCACAGCTCCGCACTCCACTGCACCCACCCAAAGTCTCAGGAATTTGAGAGATGCCAAATGACAGGTTCGGCCTGTGCGGGGGAGCCCAAACACCAGCCGGGGGGTGGAGGGGTGGGTTGTGTGTGCGGGTAGGAGGAAGCAGTCAGCTGCTTAAAAACCCCTCATGTACCATCTGGAAAACTTCTGGAACAGGACCTTAATTCTGCTCATAGCTCCACCACTTCAGGGCTTCCTCAGTTAAGAGTCACACTCACAATGATTGTCTTCTCTTTCCCACCCCAAGAATAAGCTGTCTACAGTACAGTTTGCATCTTGTTGTAGGTGTGTGTGACTAAACGTGCAACTGGTCCCTCACCTACGGGCCCTCAGGTAAAACCAACAGCTGAGCATCAGCTGCTAATTCTTCACATCACTGCTGCTCTGTAGCTCCAAAGCTCCATGCTTCCACCAGGCACCATCCCACTGTCCCACAGGCCTTTGCACCATAGCAGGGCCTCAAGTCTCTCTTGAGTATAAAAGACTCAAGAGCAGCAGCTGCCTTTCAGCTCCTGGACCTGACACTGAGGCCCCTGTAAAGAGTGCTGGAATACCAACAGCAGACACTGGTGAGCAAATGAGAGAGCAGCCAGGATCCATTTATGGTCCTTTGGAAGCAAGATTTGTTTTGTTAAAAAAGCTATAAACAGTGCAGAACTGGCTAAGGCAAAGGCCAGTTCAAGCTACCATAGTAAAAGACAGCTCCCTAATTTGGCCACTGAAATACCTTAGAGGGTCTCTTAAAATAAATGTTGGGGCAAGACTCAAAGCACAAGTCAGATCCTGAATGAAGTATTATGATGCTGGACCAAAGAACAAAACAGATTGTCTCCAACTTTAAAACAAAATACCAAAACCTCCACAGAAAGCCACTACCTTCAGCTGTCAGTCCACTGCAAAAAACCAGCCAGGCTGTCGTTCCCTCCTCCTCTGTTAAGCCTCTACACCTCACCAAAGTAGCTTTGCCATTAGATGTTATGACTACATAGCAGACATGCTTTACTCATACATGCCTGGAGGAAAACAGTAGTTTAATTTAGACAAGCAAACCAACAAGCAGCAACATGTGCATTTTCAATGGGTTGCTCTGCTTTTAAAGCCAATTCAGACTAACTTTTGTACACTACCCGCAGATGCTACAAAGGGTTTGGTGGTGTTTTAAGCTGGGATAAACCCCTTTGAAAGTTTTTGCCATTTCTTCCCACTCTGTTTTCATCTCCGAATGGTAACAACACAATTTCAGCCTTCTCAAAAACAGAAGGCAAAAGCATCGAGTCCAGAAGCACCGTTTGTCCACAGAGCAGGGAGAACGGAGATCAGGCAGCAGTGACTGCATCGGTTCCAAGCCATCCATGCACGGTCCCTGCGGGAAGGCAGTGCTGCAGCAGGTGCTCACCTACTGAATCACCATTACTTTCTCCATCGAGTTACAGGGTGTCGCTGGAGATGTCGCGTTTAAACTACTGATCCACCCCGATGCGGTTCACCCTACAAGGCCACAGGCAAAGTAACACAGCTTACGGAGAGCTGCACCTCGCAGGTGAGGCGCGCCCCAACAGTTCCATGAGGAGCAAAGGGTGACCCAAAGGAGTCCAAGCACAGCCCCTCCGCCCCCCGCCCGTGCCAGCAGGACCCGCCGTCACTCTCCCGTCTGCGGCAGGTACTTGGAGCAGGGGCAGGCGCCGTCCTGCGCGCACGAACCGCCCCGCCGGAGAGCGGCCCGGCGGGGTCCGGGCTCCTGGCACCCTCCTTCCGTCAGCGCCGGGCCCCCGCAGCCCGGGGTCGGAGCCCCTCCCGCACCGGGATCTCTGCCCCCCGGGCCTCCCCATCCCTCTCACCCCCAAACGCAACCCCGGGGTCCCCCCGCTCCCGCCGGCGCTCTCCTCCCTCAGCACCCGCATGTCTCGACCCGCACCTCCTGCCCCCGAGGGGCCGGGCCATGCCCCCCCACCCCGGCCTCACCTCCTCCAGAAAGCGCGTGACATCGTAGACGCGCCCGTGGATAACGAACCAGGCCTCGCGGCTGGAGTTCCGCTTCCCCACCTCCTCCAGCGTGAACACGGGCCCGGCCTCCGCGCACCCCGCGGCCTCCGCTCGCCTCCCGGACTCCATGGCGGCTGCCGGCAACTTCGCGAAACGACGGCTTTGGCCCAGGGCAGCCGCCGTACGACAGCGATAGCGCCTCCCGCCCCTACCGCTGCCGCCCCGTTCCGCGGGCCAATGAGCGGCTGCGGGCCCGGGCCCGGAACGGTGCTGGCCATGGCCTCGTGTCGCCTCAGGCAGCCCGGGCCCGGTCCCCTCAGCCCACCCCGGCCCCGTCAGCCCACCCCCGCCGCGGCTCCCTCCGGCCCCCTGGGGCCACCGAGAGCGGGTTTTGCGTCCTAGCCGCTGGTAGTAGTTCCTGTCAGCGTCTGCCCGAGCTGCCCGCGGCCGGAGGTGCAGCCCTCCCGAGCTGGGCCGCAGGGAGTCTGTCTGCCGCAGGCCACCTCGGGGTGGGCTCCGGGGGTTAACGCTGCGGGTTGAGTGGTGCCAGTCATCCACATGAGTGCGGGGACAGGGAGCCACAGGTGGTGGCTGCTTCCATTGAGAAGTGTATGGGATGTGTGCTGGTAAGGCTTATTTAACTGTGAGGGTCCCTTGGCCGAGCTGTAGCACTCCCTTTGGTAGGCTTTTGATTCCACTGATGACGGGAAAGAGCTTCTATACTGCTCCTTTTGGTGTATTCTTTCTGTACGTAAAATAATGGCCATCTCAGACCTTTAAGCAGACAAAGGAGGTGCAGCACACCTGCAAGTGCTGTGTTCTCACCAGTTCCAAAAGGAAAGTGTTCACATGCAGGTCTAATGCGAGGCTCTTGGTAAATTCTTCTCTACCAGCCCCATTGAACAGATTTAGCGCCAAAAGGCGCTGTTTGAAAGCTCAGAAACACGAGTAATTTTTAAGCCTATTGTTTTTCATTTATAAACTGACATTTGTGGCTATGGAATTTATTTTCTTGCACTTTCAGGTGTAAGGCTGGACATTTGACTGTTTTAACGTAACTGCTGAGGAGGCAGACATGCCCTGTGTTGTAAGATACACTAATATCATTGCCTACACTGACTAAAGATTAAAAGTACCTGCAAGGAGAATTCAAGCAGGCTCACAGCTGCGCATTGTGTTGCAGCTGGGACTTTAAAAGGAGCTCAGTAAAATAGGTACCTGTGCCACCAAGCTGGGCACAGTCTGGGAGGTTTATTGGCTCAGAGACGTCACCCTGACAAACCACACTGCCTGTCCACATCCACTTCAGTAAGAAAACAGGTGAGCTCTCTGAATATCCCAGGTTGTTGGTCAAACAAGCTTTTGAAGTGGCTCTCTGGTAAGAAAGAGGTCTTTTATTACTAGAGAGAAAGGAATTGCTGCAGTGGTGCCTGCCAACCATCGTCTCTAATCCAATTACTGCTGTAAAGAACAACATCTGCAAATGACTGCAATTCTGGGCTGTGGCCTGGCATTGGCAGCTGATTTTCATACAGCAGTTTATCCTGTTGTTGTTCTGCTGGTTTTGTACCAGGAAATGGTAGATAAAGCCACCTTAAGAGCTAAAGAACTGAGTGCAGGGAGAGGAAGCTTTGGAGTCGTTGCACATCAATCTGATATGCAGGATTCACACCTGTCTTTTGCTGTCAGTGTGCTCTATCTTAAAAAGGTAAACTGCAAACTTGGATGTGCCATGGTACTGACTGCTTCACATCCTTCAGGACCTGCTGTGCTGGCAACTTTTACTCATGTTGTTCCTTAAGACGCTGATTTCTCACTGCTGTAGCAGTGTTTGTCTTTTTTGTAAGGACATTTACTGCCCTGTGCTTCCCAGCGAGCTCTTGACCTCCTCAATTATTATTCGTGCTTTCCTAGTACCACATACCAGGATTTCTGCTCCTCCAAAGCCTGGTAGGTAGTGCAGTGTGTGGCTCCACTTACTGCCTTTGTTATATTGCTGTGGTGAACTGAATGCTTTTGTGTGGCCACCCTCTACATTAAACTTTATGACATTTACTGACTCAGCCATGTGTTACAATATTGTCTCTTGATGTTTTAATCTATTATAATTTTGGGATATTTTCTTTGTTTTTTTTGACTGAGGCAGCACTTGCACACTTGAAGTCCTCCTTTAAATATACACTCATTCCCACCATTGCCCAAGAAACTGTGCAGTGCCTTCTTTCAAGCTGAGTGTCAGAACAGGTGTTCTGTCCTTACATGCTTTGACTGTGCAAAGTAGCAGGCTGTTCCCAAAATCATCCTCCTCCTATGGAGCTCTGTTGCAGGCTGGAGGGCACAAGTCTTTCAGCTCCCTCTCTGGCTATTTCTAACTTCACCCGCAAAAACAGATTTGGGTATCTTCTCTACTGGGGCAAGTCCGTGCATTTACTTAACCAAGTATTTGTGTATTGTTAAAAGTCTTGGCCTGTTGGTCTGAAACTTCTTTGCAGTCCCCTCATCAATAGGTCAGTCTCAACACAGATGAAACCCTAAGCTTGTTCTTCTCCTTTTGATTCTTTCTGTGTACCTTTTCCCAGTCATGAGGGTGGTTTCCTTGATTCTTTGTGTAACCAAAGTACCCCCTCTGAAATGGAAGCCTTTTAGCTCCTTGCTCTGATGTAACATACAACTGTGCAGGTCCCTTATTGGGTAACATGTCTGGGAGAGAAGCTTCCCCCAGCCAGGTCATAGACAGTAAACTAAAGGGGATTTCATCATCATGCACCCAACATCCTTCTGCCTGGCCTTAGCAAGGGCAAGCAAGTCTCATCTCACACAAAGAGCTGCAGCAAAGATCATTGCTCTCTTGCTTCCACGAGGCTACCCATCTCTTGGCACATTTCGGTTAGTCCCAGTACTTGGTTGCACCAAAAACTGTATCTCTTTTCCTAGATCCCAGCTTATTCCTACCTGTCTTGATTTCAATACAAAGTACTCACTTCTGCCTCAAGTTGGTTCACAGTATCCATTTCTATAACCTACTCGATAAATCTCTTTAATAAGTGCATTTGTGCTTCTCTGCAGCTGTCACACCTGGAGGGTTTGCCATGTATTCTGCACAGCAGTCTCATGATCCCCCTCAACATTCCCCTTTCCTGCTGTTCAACTGCTGCCTGTTTTTTGGCAACTTTCACTGCCTCTCTTAGACAACTGCACTTGTGCATTACATGTGGTACCCTGGTCCATGTCCAGGCTTTCTAGGCACATTAGCAATACCATTAATTATCACAGTAACAAACGAGCTCTGTATTTATTTACTTATTGAGCAACAGAATTCAGTCACTGCTCTTACCATTATCAAGCCCAAAGAGAAATCAGAAATCTGTCGTGTGTCCATCTGCAGAGCAAAAAACCCTGTACTCAGTAGCTGTTATCTCCTGTTTATGCAGCCTGTGCTCCACAACAGCAAAGAGAACAGAGTGCAGTGACCAGGTGCTCCCGGTGATTCTTCTTTATTTTCCACTGTAACTCATACAGAAAGACATGAGACCGCAGCAACGTGCTGATGTTGTTCCCTGGAATGTTTTCTTTAATCTGTAATCACTTCATCAAAATCCATAAATCAACGAGTTACAGCTAAAAAGCACAAACACGACTGTAATTTGTGCCTTCCTGCCCAGCATTTCGACAGGCACGTGAACCCGAAACCTTTTTCTGAAATAAACTGGTGATGACACCAGGCAACGATTCAGTGAAAAGGACAGGAAGGCCACCCAGCATTCCAGGTCCACTGCCTGCTTCCATATTCCCTGCTTCCCTTTCATTCCTTGTGCAAGTTTGAGAGAGTAAAACTGGTTTGTATTTACTCTGGAAACCACAGTTTCAGGTTCATTTTCCAGGGCTGGGTGCTGTGAACACACAATTGGCATGGGCAGGCCCCATAACATGTGGGAAGGAAGCTGACAGAGCTTGTTTCCCTTGGAAGAGGACTCCAGCGACTCCTCTTTCCCAATCTTTGAGAAAAAATAGTTCCAGAATCCTAAAACCTGCACTGAGCTGGCGGAATCTGTCGAAGTCCTGCCTCATCTGGTTGGAGCAGTGTGTGTCTGAGGTGCAGGAGCATGAGTGTTTCCTAGGGAAAAGTGTATTTCCAAAGCGCATCACTCCAGCACCCCCGCAACCCAAGAAGCAGCCAGTGGTATCTGTTGCTGCGTTCTTCCTAACGTTTAATGGCCATGTGTTTCATGTGGCACCGTGGTGGCCCGGCAAGTGAGCAGCCACCCTCCTTTCCTGATGAGATCATTTCTACCTCAATTTGTTTGCCCATAAAGCTCCCTCCCACTTTTACTGTTTTCCATTTGAGACTGGGATTTTGCTCATGTGTGTTTTCTCCTCCTGCGGCTCAAGGGAAGGGGCTATCCCCGGTTACCTAATGTGAGAGGAGTTTTCACCCGCTTTTCCACCTCAGGTGATACAGTCTCCAGAATGGCATTGGGTGATGTTCCCTGGAGGTGTCGGTAATACTCCCCAGGCCACAGAGATGCTGTGTCTGAGTGGGAGCCACCCTGGTATGGCAATGGGTGTATGCAATGTAGATAACATCCAGGTGTTCAAGAGTGGAATAAAGAGTATAAAGTAAAACAAAACCCCAAGTAAAGCATAAAATAACGACACTGCTCTAATATCTGACATGTTGGGTCACATCTACAAGCACAGGCTGTGCTTTGATTTGGAGAAAACTCCAGGAACAAACTTGCCAACGAAGTTTTAAGTTGACAAGCAGGTATTCTTTATTGCGGCACTGGGAGACACAGGGGATTGCTCCTCCTAACCTGTGTCCCTGTATTGTTACACAAGCCATCCTTACATAGCTGCTGGGCATACATACATATTGATGAGGCTACATATGGATTACATCATTTTCCAGAAAGTTCCTCGCATGTGCACAAAAATGTGGTGGTGGTCTCTGAGGGTCACTTACTTCTTCCAACAATCTTCATCACTGCTGGCAGCCTTTGAAGCACAGGCAGTAGATGCTTATACCAGCTTAATCGGTTTGGTAACACCATTAACTTAACAATCATCCTGTCCTTCTGCTTATCAGTTAGTTTAACTGCAGCCCGTCCTGGACACCTGCCATTCCAGATACTCTTTATCCTTATTTCCTGTTCTTCTTAGCCTGTTTTTCTTACACTTATTTTGTACTAAGATCATAAAGGCCTAAAACTACAACAGTTTGTCTTATACAAGAGTTCTCAATATGTTCTCTAGCTGTACTCTTTTTTTCTGTGAATCATGCACCTCAGTAATTTTCCGTTGCTACTGTTACAAAGCCATCAAACTTAACATACTTAAAATGGATTCTAAAGGTTTATATATTTCATTTTGTGATTTTGTGCCCACCTTGTCTCAGTTTCTGCCTTAACATCGTGCAGGTGCTCCCAGTGCCATAGGGAATGGTGGGTGCGACGCCTCCATGGGGATGGCTCTTGCTTGGGCACACAGCCAGGGGCTCTGAGCACCTGTGTGCCGGTGGCAAGGGCACCGGCTCTGTCCTGGGGGTGGGACGGGCTGAAGGGACACCTGTGCTCGGGCTGAGGTGCCCGGGGAAGCTCTTCCCCAGGCTCCCATCACTCACAGCGGGCACTGCCCTCCCGCTCCGCCCCGAACAGAGCATCCAGGGCCCCGGGAAGCGCTGCTTGTGCCCGGAGAACGACACGGCCCGGCGGGTAGCCCCGTCCCTTGCTCCGGGCCCCCCCTCTATGCGGGCGGGGAGCACGCCCGGCGCTCCCGTGGCCTGAGCAGGCGCGGAGCTGGCGGGTGCACCTCCCGCCGACAGAGGGCGCTAGCCCGGCCGGGGGCTGCAGGCGCTGCAGGCGCTACGCGCGGGCCATCTGGCCGCGATGCATGCCGGTACCAGCGGCCGCGGCGGGAGGAGGGGGCGACGCGGCGGAGTCGGTGGGAGCGGGGTGCGAGGCACTGCCGGGGCGATGGCGGGGAGGCAGCGGCGGGCGCCGCGGCCGGGCTCGGTGGAGGCGCGGGGCGGGTCTCCCGAGGAGGCGGTGGTGAACGGACACGTCCTGCACTTCTACTTCCACCAGGCCATGGCGGCCTACCGCGCCGGGCGCAACCGCGACTTCCGACAGCTCCGCGACGTCATGCAGGGTGCGCTGGCGCTGAGTAGGAGCCGGGGCGAGGGGGGGACCGGGGCGAGGGGGGGACCGGGGCGAGCGGGAGAGCCGGGCCGGCTGCGGGGAGGGCGGGGCAGCCGGGCCGGCTGCGGGGGACCGGGCGAAGCGGCAGCGCCAGGGCAGGGTGCGGGACCGGGCTGGGGGCAGGGGGAAGCGGGTCACACTCTGTGGTGCCAGCACCGTGTAACCTCCCCTTTGTCCTGCAGCGCTGCTCGTGCGGCCTCTGAAGATGGATCAAGTCATGGCCCGGCTGCTGCGCTTGATGCAGTTCCTGTCACGGGTCGAGGAAGGCGAGAACCTCGGTGCGTCCCCAAACCTGCCAGTAATGCCCTGAGGGAAGAGGCCCCAGTGTGGGCCTGCAGCCCCCTGTCCCTGTGCTCTGTCCCCGTAGCCCCCAGGAGCAGCGTTCCTGCACAGAGCAGAAGCCTGGGCTGAAGTTGTTCAGCTATAGTAGCTTTTCTTTGAAGGCAGGGGTCTGAAGAGTGTGGCTTTTCATATCTGCATCGTGCTGCTGTAACCAGGAGCAGTGCCCTAGATCCCAAGCTCCCAGCCTGTCCCGTCACCCAGACACGCACCAACATTAGTTTAGATATCCCGGTTAAATGTAAGGAAGAAGTTCTTTACTGTGAGGGTGGCAAGGCCCTGGAATGGGTTCCCCAAAAAAGTGGTGAATGCTCCATCCTTGGCAGTGTTCAAGACCACGTTGGACAGAGTCTTGGGTGACATGATCTAGTGTTGGTGTCCCTATGGCAGGGGATTGGAACTGGATGATGTTAAGGTCCTTTCCAACCCAAACCATTCCATGATTCTACAGTTCTGTGATTGTGGCTTTGGCTCAGCCTCGTTGCTTTTGCAACACTCCCCCAGGTCAGTTATTAATAGGCTCATGGTACTTCTGTAGCTTCCTATGCCTCAGAGTGGATCTTGCAGTTTAGGCCCTTGGCAGACAGCCTTCCATTCCCCTCAGTAGCTGTAGGATTTGCAGTCAGAACAAGCAAACAAGTGACTAGGTCTTTGTAAGATGTGTGTGAAGTCACAAACCAGCAGCTCTGGTTTCTTGTAGATTGCACTTTTGATAAAGAGTCGGACCTCACCCCTCTGGAATCAGCAATCGGTATCCTGGAACTTATTCATACGGAATTTGGTGTGGCTCAGGAGAAAATAGAAACTCTTCAGGAAATGGTGAAGGAAGCTGTAAGATGTTTTTTAATAAATACCCTGTCTTACAAAGGTCTTGTGTAAATGACAGTGAAAATTGCCTCAGATATAGAATACCATCATTAGGGGTGGCTTGTCTGCAAATGTGTATCTTCAGTGCATGTGCTTATTCATCAGTTAATGTAGAAGAATTTGTTTGTAAGTTGGTACTAAGCTGTTAGCTGTGCTGTGCTTGATGGTCATATATGCTTTTCCAAAGCTGATATACACAGTATGGTCAGCTCAGTGTCAGCAGAGAAAATGGTTTTTGTTTTCTCCTGTAGGCTGTTATTGTCTGCATCAGAAACAGAGAGTTTGAGAAAGCTGCAGAAATTGTCGAGAGGCATATAGGGAAGGAGCCCAAAAGCCAGGTGAGTCTGTGCTGGAATGAGAGGCAGCTGCTTGAGCACTGTCTTGTATGTCCTGTGGGGTGTTGGGGAGCACGGGTACCTGGAGAAGTTTCTGATATGTCTTATGGGGTGGGCAGTATGACCCCTGAGAGGGTGTAAGAGGTTTCCGTGAGAAGCACGCCCCTTAGAGATACCCAAACAAGAAAAAAGGGTAAAGGTTCCAAAACTGGAGTGAAAGAGTCCTCCTTGAAAGATGGACCCTCAGTGCTCTGCATTTCTCAAGCATATCGATAGTCTCTGAAGCTCCCTCTGTTACTTGCATTCTCTCACATATCTCCATGGGTCTTCCAGATATTGGTATTCATCCTTTACCTCAAGGAAAACTTAAGCTCATGTGTAGAGCATTAATTGGTTAGAAGGGCTGGTTCTGAAAGCAGGAGTCCCCATTCCTCTTTCTGTAGGCAGTGAAATGTCTTGAGTGCTGGAGCAGAAAGTCAGGATTGCTGAAACAGGGTGACTGTCCTGTTCTCTGGCTTTTTCCCAGCCTTTTGTCAGTGTAAAGTAGTTGTGCCTGGAGAGTCTCAAATAGGAAGCGGCCAGACCTTGCCCAGATCCTAGCTCCTGTGTTTATATCCTTGTATCTATTCAGAGCATTCTTACCTCTCCTCTAGGAAAAGAAGAATGAGTTGCTGGCTGTCATCCAGGACAAGGATTGCAGTCATCCAGTGGTGAGAAACTTCTCTTACAAGGGCTTCCAGCAGATCACATTTCAGTTCCTGATGACTTACATGGATGATTCGGAGCCCCTGCTGCAAATGGTACGTGTCTGCCTTGCTTACCTGTCTTCCCAAAACAGCACAGGGTGCGGATATGGGGGAACCAACACTTACTTTGCCAGAAGGCAGTGAAGTACAGGAATTCGGCTTTTACATGCCTTCTGTATCAGTTAATGAGTTCGAGTGTAGGCATCTAATTAATGGTGGATTAAATCCAAAATGCCACCAAATCAGTCTATTCCAAACAAATTTCTAGAGGTGAACTCATCTTTCAGTCTATGTAACAAGTTTTAATTGATAGGCATGAACTCTGTACCTGATGCTGATTTAGCTGCACGTGGCAGCTAAAAATGCCTTCGAGAGGAGATGAAATTAGGTGGCAGTATAAGAAATCATCATGTAATGGTTATGTGCTTTTTCTCTGTCCAAGATGTTTAAAAAGACTTTGAGATCAGAACATGCAAAAAAACCAAGATGCCCATCAGTGACTGCTGAGTCTGCAAATGGGCCAAAGGATGATACTCTGGAGCCATCAGGGGGGGCAAAGAGCCCAGCAGGAGCTGCAGAGCCTGCAGAAATGGCAAAAGACCTGGAGAGAACTCCCAGCCCTGCGGAAAGGTCATGTGACCCCACGGCAGCTTCAGATCTTAGGGAAGGAACTAGTGACTTTGCAACAGCTTCCGAGCCTATGGAAGGGGATACTGACCCAGCAGCAACTCCTGATCATATAACAGCAGCAGATAATAACTTGGAAGATGCATCAGAGCGTACGCAAATATCTGGAGAAGTAGCAGCAGCAGCAGCTCCAAAACTTCCAGCTGCTGACCCAGCAGCAGCACCACAACCTCCTGGAGTGTCTTCCAGGGGCTTGAGAAGGTGAGCAGAGGAATCTGGCCCTGCATTGTAAATGCAGTGTGGCAGCAGTTCTGTTCCAGTCAGTAGTTTCCTCTCTCCAGGTAGCTCATAACTTCCCCAGTGCCAGCCCCAGCAGGTCTGCCCCAGCAAGCCCCGGAGGCGCTCAGTGTAAGACTTGTGTCTGGGTCACAGTAAAAGTGTTCAGTTGGTTTGTTTTTTTTTCTGGAGATACTGCAAACCAGGGAGGGAGGGCAGTGGTTGCCAGCAGGTGTGCTCTCACAGAGCAGCATTTGATGCCCGTACAGCTCAACCCTTATTTGAGAGTAGCACATGAGCATGTTCTCTAAAGACCTGCTTTGCTGCACCACCTGGTTTAAAAGGAGGGAGGACCAAAGGGCTGGGAGTGCCTTCTTCACTACATTTTATTTGCACCCTGGGGTCAGTTATTGAGGGTCACACCCTTGGGGAAAAGCCTGATTTCAGTGAATTGGAACCACTTTGGTGGTATCTCTACAACCTGCTCAGTTCTGTTTGTTTTGTAGGGGGCCCTCTGGAACTGTAACCACGTATGGGATTTCTGTTCTGAGAGAAGCTTTCAAGATCCTGTCTGACTCCCGGGATTCTGGTGCACTCTTCACCAAACTGGATGAAACAGACTTTTCTTTCCCCAAGCAACTGTCTCATTCTGTATCCCACAGAACCAAGAAACGGAAAGAAGCGGAGAAACAAGATTCTGACATCTCAGACCCTCCTGAAATTATCCATAAGACCAGGCGCTTGTACACAATAAGCAAACTGGTCATGGACGAAGACAGCCAGTGCAGCGAGTTGAGTGAGAGGCCAGACTCTTCCCAGGAGCCAGTTGTGTCTTCTGCTTCCAGACCTGTTCAGAAATTGCATGACCAGCCTGTATCTGCCAAGAGTGCCAAGTATGAAGTCCATCTCTTCTAGTATATTCTAATGTGCACCCAGTCTTTTGACTTGCAGCTGACATTGATGACATGAACAAAAACCTTTCTCTTAAATTCGAGATGCATGTATTGACCATCCTTGTCTGCTAGCATATGTACAACTGGACAAAGGAAATGCTTTGTCCTTACACTTCAGTATTTGGGAAATGGAGAGGAGAAAACTATCCATTTTCCACTGGCAATGGGTTGGAGGTACTGCAGGTAGTACTGATAGGCAATTCCAGTGTGTGTATTGGAGGTAATGTGTGTTTCTCTGTGCTTTGGTTAGTGATGCTGACGCTGGAAAGGGTTCACGGGTGCATCCTATGAAGTGTTTTAAAGCCTCCTTTCTACCTCTTCACGTTGCTTAAAGTCTCTGGTTTTTGTTTTTTTGTGGGTTTTTTTTGTGTTTTGTTTTTTTTTTCCCCCCTGACACCAGTGTTGGTTAAGAAACTCCTAGTTGTAGCTTCCTGTTTCAGTATCAGTTGTCACCTTGCAGCTGAAACAACTGCAGTAAGACGCGGGACTATGTTAGGGTTTTTTTGCTGTTTATAAGGATTACCCACGGAAGACAGCAAAGTAGGCTTACTGGCTGAAGTTTAAAATTAGTACTCTTTAGGAGGCTGTAAAGCTGTGAGTCTCATGAGTAGCTCCTGTAGGCTGTAACAAGGCTGTAGCAAAGCTTCCTGCTTAAACGTTTGAGTTGCTCCTCTTCTGTTCAGTGAAGTTGCAGAGCAGCCAGCAGTAATGATGTTTTGGATCCCCAGGAGTGAAACTCGAAGAACTGAGGAGAGCTTGATGTCTTTGGAAAGAAAAATAAAACACAGTCTCCTTTGTTTTCTACCTTAAGAATGTCAAGAGCATGAAGGTTTGGTTTTGAAGGGCAGGCAGGAATGACGTTGGTGTTCTGCGTTGCTTGGCTGCTTTGGAGGCGACTGTCTTTGAAGTGTAGGAGAGTGGCCACAACCTGAGATGTGCTGCAATGCAGCTGGCATCGGTGCAAGCAGTGGTAAAAACTCTTGCTGGTGTGCCCTGCTCAGGCTTAAGCTGTCAGAGGTGATGCTGGGAAGGGACTTCTACCCTGCCACTGTTTTAGAGTGATGGGGGAAGTTTAGTTGATAAGTTTCCTGCTCTTTGGGGACTTGAGTGACAATGCTTCATCTTTTGGTTTGGGTTGTTTTTATTTCTGGTAATATATTGCAGCTGATGTTGCTGTCCTGGGGTGTCTGAAGTTTATTCTGAGGATGCTAGGGACCCCTGTGAGAATAGGATGATGTTTCATGAACTCATCCAAGGCCGTGTGCTGTGCCTGACTGCCATGGGCACCGGCTGGACACAGATATGAACATGATGCTTTCCCATCCTGTGCTAGCTAAAGTGAGGGTTCTGCCAGGCTGGGAGGGAGCCAAGAATGGGGCTGCTGGTGCTGGTGTAGGCAGTTCTTGAGTTTCAAGCCCTGATGCTGTGCACATTGGTTTCCAGTTCACCTGAAAAGTGATTTATTGTCTGTGCTGCTTGTGTGGATGTCCTGTCTTGAAGCCTTTCTGTGTCAGTACTTACTGTAGCAGTAGTGCTGACATCTTTCTGGAAATCTCATTGTGTGCATCTGCCAGAGGCTGTTTCACAAATGTTTATGTGCAAGAAAGAGGTGTTCAACAGTGCAACCTCAAGTAAGAACAGAGATCAGTTATTTCCCAGTGGCTTTAATCATATTGGATGCAGTATCCTTGGCTGAACCTTTTGAAGGCTTTTTGTAACAGACTTAATTTAACTTCACAAGTCTGTGCTTGAGGACCGGTAGCAGGTGACAGCACTGAGGCACTTGATCTCACTGAGAGGCCTCTCTAGCTTGGCTGACCTCCGTAGTCCTAGCAGTAAAACAGTAAGAATTAAATGCTCCTTTGGAAGTCTAAAGGCTTCTCCCCCAGGTTGTTGGCAAGTCTGTGCCACATGCAGCTTTGTGTCTGCTGTAAGCACTTTGTTGTGTCGTTAATACCCTCTCACTTGTTTTTGCTAATGCTGGCTACAAAACTCAGTACTCCACCTGTATTGAGTACTTACAGCACAATACCTTCAGATAGAGCCTGCTAAGGATTCATCCCCCTTCAGAGGGGACTTGAGGAGGTGGCAGTGTGTTTATACATCACTTTATGGGCACTTTTCTCAGCACTGCACCCTCATCACAGGCTTGCTTGCTGTATTCTCTGTATCCCTACCTTCTCCCCTAAAAACATCCTCCCTAGCCAGCAGCCGAAGTAAATGCTTGCCTGCTTTCAGGTCCTTCAGAGGAAAGTGGAACAGCACACATGGGTTGGAAGAAAAAGAGAGTTGGAGTGAGGAGGAGGAGCTTTTCCCAGAGGCCGGTAAGAACAGAGCCCCTCCTGTGGGTGTTAATTGATGCTAATTCTGGCTGTGAGGCTCATTTGTGGGTTTCTTGCTACCTTCTGTGTGACTGAATTTTGAAACCAGAAATCCTGAAAACCCAGGAAAATGGGTAACTGTCCAGCTCTTTGTATGTCTGCCTTGAAACGTGTGCCAAAGCCACCTGTTCCAGTCTCAGATAAATCATGCTTAGCTTAAAGAATGTAAACATCAGACATACAACTTTTTCCTTGTTCCTACTTTAGTGCCATGAAATAAAGGTTCAGTTTATGTTTTCAGTCAGATAAATTGTCCAGTCCTTTTTGCAGCTAGGTATGTAGCTTACCTGGTGAAAAAGAGTGGATAATGGATGTCTAATTCCAGCTTCAGTGTACAGTGTAGCCACATCCTGGGTGGATGCCCCTGTTCTGGCTAGTTTAAAATAAATCAGATCCTATTGGAAAGCTTTCACATGAAACAGCTGGGGCTGCAGAAAACGGAGGGATAAGGGAGTTTGGTTTGTCTGTCATGGGGTGCTCTCATTGTAGGCTCTGTATTTCAGCAGTTAAGCCCAAGGCAGTCTGTCGAGGTCTGTACCTCTTGAGTTAAGGTGAAATGTAACCCTGTTGTCTTGTCTTTCAGCATCATTTGAGACAGCCAGCTATAACAGTACAGTCTTCAGTTCCAAGAAACAGGTAATGTGGAGCCCTTAAGTCCTTTCAGCAAGGCTTGAGATCAGGATATGTTTACATAGAAGAACAAACTGCCAGACAATCTGAAATGCACTGGTGGGGGTTGCTGCTCATACTGC
Organism: Myiopsitta monachus; assembly: GCA_017639245.1. Taxonomy (NCBI): domain Eukaryota; kingdom Metazoa; phylum Chordata; class Aves; order Psittaciformes; family Psittacidae; genus Myiopsitta; species Myiopsitta monachus. The sequence continues at coordinate 103,122,463 of CM029941.1, read as the reverse complement.
TTCCTCAGCAGCCTGCAGTTCCTTACAGCAGGATGAGCTGCTGCCATGCTTTTAATGAGGAGGCTGGGTTGAGAAGTGCTTCCTCAGACTGGTGCTTGTGGTATCCAAGCTTGATCCAAGTTGTGCAGGCCTTTGCATTCACAGAGGTGCATGGAGTTCCTCTGTTAAAGCAGCCCAGATTGGTAGTTGGTAAAGCTGTGTGCTGGGCACTGGATATGTGCATGAAGTCCTTTTTCCTCGATGCATGTGGTTCAGAGCTGGGTTTGCTAGGTTCCCCCCATGCTGGAGAGGTTCAGCATCTTGTCTGGGTGAAGGACACAGGTACAGCGGCTGTTGCTTGGGAAGTGGTCCCCACTTTGATGCTGCTGGGAACTCTCAGCCTGGCTTGTAAGAGAGCTGCTGGCTTTTGTGCTGCTGTACACCATGTAGCACTCTGCTGGAGCTGAGCACTTCTGTTATTCATAACGGGTACAAGAGCACATGCACAGAGTAGTGATTGAGTCTTGTGTGTGCTATTGGCAGGACATCTGTGCCTTTCCTACACGTTACTAGCACAGATGGTAAAGGGGAGCTGACACACGTGGGAGGAGTTACTACGTGGTTCTCTGCTAGTGGCATTCTGAAGCTGCACTTTGTACTCACCGGACACTGCTTACATACTCTTTTGTAGAAATGGACAGTGGAAGAGAGCGAATGGATCAAAGATGGTGTGCAGAAGTTTGGAGAAGGGAGATGGAAGGCCATTTGCCAGAAATACCCCTTCCAGAACCGCACAGCAGTGATGATTAAGGATCGCTGGCGGACCATGAAAAAACTGGGAATCCTCTAAAGCTGGGAGCCACAGGACCTCCAGTGCAGAAACCTTTTTCTTTGGGAAGATGGACTGGAGCATCACAGCAGAGGAGGCTGCTATGCTTATCTGATGTGTGTGTGTGGCGCCCTATGGCTCACGGCGCCTGAGGCTGATATAACAGACAGAAATCATGACAAGAACCAAGGAGCCTTGAGCTCTTGCTGCAGGTTTTAGTTTTTGTGCAGGCTTGATAGTGTATGCTTGGAAACAGCCTGGATTTGGACTGCCTTCTCCTGACAACTACAGCCTTTGTAGAATGAATCCCAGCTGAAGTGAGTTTTCTCTTCTCAGATGCTGTCAAATAGCAGGCTAATCCCCTCAGGTGCTGTTTTTCTGTGTTTCAGTTCTCTAAACTGTCTGTCAGTTGTTCAATCCATTTGTGCTCAATTCTCTGTTGGTGGGAGGCCACATGTAGTCCCATAGCTTATAGGGAGGAGATTGAGACAAATAGTCTTAGGTATCTTTCATTCTTCACATTTCTTTCTGCTTTTAGTGGCAGTGAGCCTGGGAGTGAGAATTTCTCCCTCCCAGCTTTGAGGCTTTAAAAAATGTAATTTTATATGTTAGTATTTAACTGTTGGTCATTCCCATATTAAAAGTTGGGCCATATCTTACTGGCACTTCTTCCTGGTGTGCAATCCCTGCAAGTGTATGGGTACCCAGAGCATTACGTATCCAGCAGCTGAAGCCAGAGCTCATGTCCTAGCAGTCTTCCATAAATAAAATTTGTGCTTTCTGGGCTGGCTTGAGTCGTAAGGGTGAGCTTGTACTGTACGGGTGAAAATGTGGCAGTTGGGGGAGGCAGCACCCCAGGGACATGGGGCTTCCCCTTTGCCTCCTGAACTGTTGTGTCAACAGCTGTTTAGGGTGGAACAGTGATGCCTAGAGGTGCTGCATAGAGCAGAAGCTTCTGGACAACGTTTCTGCTGACCTCAAAGGCTGAGGAGCCATGGCAGTATTTGCTAAAAGCAGCCTCTCCCAGCAGCATTCCTGCAGAGCTGGGGCTGGAAGAATCCTGTCTAGAAACACCTGCTTCCCTTCTGTCCTTCAGCAGGAGCTGCCGGACTGAGCCTGCCTCATCACCTGGCTCTGGCTGTGTGTTTCCCTCCCCTTCTGCTTGTAAAACTGTGGCCCCTGGAGTCAGAGCAGCCCTGGGTGGACAGGACACCCTGCACTTGCAGAGGCTTGATGTGAGCCACAAGCTGGACCAGTAATTGCTGTTGTGAGGCAATGTCCATTGGTTGTGCCCAGTTGGAGAAGATGGATTCACCCATACGTCCCCTTCTCTGCACCAGGCTCTTGCCTTTGGCTATACAGGAAAAATGTTGCAGCCGAGCCAGGGAGGAAGGACGTTCCCCCACAAACCCACTTCAGGGCTGTGTGTGTTTTCTGGTGGTAAAACACTTTGCCTGCTTAATTTTATTGTTCACAGGATGCAAACTGGTGGAGTGTTGGTCAGTGAGGAGCAGAGCTGGCTGGGGACTAGCTCAGTGTTGCTGATAACTGGAGCTTCTTCATGACAGCCTCTGCCTGTGCAGAGGATTCAGCTGGGTGAGCTCTAATGTGGATGAGCTGGATAAGACCCTGCTCTGCCCTGAGATCACCTCAGGGGTGCCTCATTCCCCTGACTCCAGCCCTGGCCCTGCCAAGGTGCCAGTCTGAGGCAGTTAATGATTATCCCTGACACCTTCAGTCCCCGCTCCTGCCCTGGCTGGAGGGAGCACAGAAGGCTGGGAAGCAGGATGCTGCTGCTGGTGTTCCTGGCTCTGCTGGGCTCTGCTGGCTGCCCCAGGACTGAACCTGTCAGCAGATCCAGCCAGGACCCGCTATTCCATGGGGCAGATCGCAACGACTTTGCCATCATCCTTGCCGCCGGCACTGTGGAATGCTTCTGGCAGTTTGCACACGAGAATGAGAACTTCTTCTTCAACTATGAGGTGAGTTTTGTGAGGTGCATCCCAGGAAGCTGTGCAGCTGCTGCTGGTGTCAGCAAATGGCTATGCTGGGTTAGTCCAGTGCTGCAGCTCCAGTCAGTGCTGGCCACTGCCTCCTCCAAAGGTATGGCAGGTCCTGTAGTGGGGATTCCTCCATCACCATGGTCCTACAAGCAGGGTTATGTGCAGAAGGGCGGCTCAGGCTGAACTCCAAATCCACCAGCCTGAGGGCAGAGGGGGCTTGCCTTGCATGGCGGAGGTCCTGAGTTGAGACAGGAATGGTTTCAGTCACTTGGGTGTTCCACCTCAGGGACTGTACTTTTTTTAGGCAATTTCCATCATAAATCCCATTTCATTTTTTTAAATACCTGTTTTAAAGGAGCGCTGAGAGCTCTGGGTGTAGTGACTGAGCATGCAGAGAGCTGCAGGGTGTCCTGGCACTGGGGGGAGCTCTGCCATTTGCTGGGCTGGCTAAAGGCTGCGGCACGGCCCTTGGCTCTCTGAGCTGCAGCTGGAAGGCATGCCAGAGGTCTCAGGCACAGCCCTATGTACTTGTCCTCTCATTCTGTTCCCTTCCCAAAGGGAAAACGGCAGCCTTTTATCACCTGTTTACACAGGGCTGGTCGAAGGAGGGCAAGAGCATGCCCATGCCCAGCGCAGACAGCTTCCCCCTGGCTCTGCCCTCAGCAGAGCAGCCCCACAGGAGCATGGCACAGCCCTGGGCCTTGGCACAGCTCCGTCTCCCACCGCTCCAGCAGCAGCAGTGCCACAAGCACCCCATCCAGGCAGCAGGGAGATAGGCTAGGTACAGGGGGTGTGAGATACGGGGTGTGCTCACGAGCCTGCAGCACCATGAGCATTCACTGGGAGCCTTGCAGTTTATCATCCAGGGCTGTGGGGTTTGGGGTCCTTTTATGTGTAGCTGGCAGCTCACTGGAGGCTGTTCCTGGCCCAAGCTCACAGCAATGGAGGGGGCAGCTCCCCATGGACCCCAAAATAACCCTCAGTAGAGGCTGGACCACACTGGGCCCCTGCCCTGCACACGAGGGCTCCTATGGGCTCCTGTCTGTCTCCTGAGCTCAGAATCAGGCCCATGAATGCCCCTCGGGTGTTTTCTGCCTCCAGGTCCAGCGTGCAACAGGGATTGGCAACAGCAGGAACATCCTGGTCACAGCGAGCGACCCCAGTGGCTTCCAGCTTGGCGCTTCCCAGCATGTGCGGGGACAAATCAACTTCCTCACCAAGGAGAAAGGTCCTCGCTGCCCTGGTCCTGCCCAGGCAGCCAGCATTTCCCAGGGGCGTTATGAGCCTGACCACATCTCCCTCCCCAGTGGGGAGGATGAGGGTCAAGCGCTGGGGATGGGTCTGCCTGGCAGCGGCTCTTCTGCTCAGGGAACAACGATTCCTGTTTCTCTCCACAGGTTTCTACCAGCTGTGCCTGCACAACCAGCAAAACCACTTCGGCTTCATGCAGGTGTATCTCAACTTTGGTGTCTACTACGAAGCCTTTGGCACAGACAACAAGCAGCCAGAAGAGCGGAAGGAGCTGAATGATACCCTGGAGGCAATTGGGGTGCGTGTGAAGGTGACCACAGTGCTCTAGTGCCGTGGGGATGGGCAGGTTCTCCCGAGGGAACCAAGAAGGGTGTTTGCTGTTGGCTGAGCTGGAGCTTTAAGTTAATGCTGAGCACAGGGGGGGTTCCAAGAGCAGCTCTTCCAGGCCCTGCTGCAGCCCAGCTGCTGAGCACCCACCTCTCCTGCAGGTCAGCACCCAGAAACTGCAGCTTCACATCTTCCACATGTGGCGGTTCTACAACTTTGCCCGGATGCGAAAAGCATCCGACTCCTTCCTCCTGGAGTCCAACTACAACTACGTCAACTGGTGGTCGATGGCTCAGAGCTGCGCCATTGTCCTCTCCGGGGTGCTGCAGCTCTACTTCCTGAAGCGCCTCTTCAATGTGCAATCCTCCAGCAGGCAGAAGTGCTAGCGGTGCCCAAAGGTGTGGGAAAGACCAGTGCCTGCAGCGCTTCATAACAAAGCCAACAGCTAATCCTGACCCTTCACAGAGAAGGAGGGAAGGCCAGATCCTGCTTTGAGGAAGAAGGGTTCCCCTGCTCCTCCCTTGGCTGAAATCACCCCAACCAAAGAAAAGCACAACACTGAACTTTGTGTGCTAGGTCAGTTTGTTACCTCCCTACCCATCATTATGGTGTCCTATAATGTCTTTTCTACCAGGCACTTAATAAAGAACCCCTGGCACCCAATCTGGGGTGTGATAGCAGCGTGATAGATTCTGTCCATCCTCTGCAAGCCTGCACAAAGCAAGTCCTGCCTTTCAGGCAGCTGCCTGCCCCCTCCTTCTCTCCCCTCAGCTTAGTGGTCAGAATGTCCACCCAGCCCTAGGCTGTGTGCTTCCCCCCATCTCTTCTGCAGAACTATATGTGCAGCTCTGCCCCTCTGGTGCCTCACCCCAGTGCATCATGCTGCCTCAGGGAAGCAGCAGTGTGTACCACAGACAAAGGTTGACCTCTCCCGAGGCCCTGCAGTAGACAACAGGCATTTTACAAAAAGGAATGGGCTTTATTTGAGAGCAGGGGCAGGTCTGGTGCCTGCGGAACAGCTCCTTGCTTAGGTAGCAGCTCCCCCAGAGTCCGGGGCTGTGTGCTGGTGGCTCCCAGCCCTTTCACATCAGAGCACACCCCAGCAGCAGAGTGAGCTCCCTGTGACACTGCTGCACTGACAGTGCAGGACAAGGTCTGTCCCGGCCAGGAGCACTTGTGTCTTTGGAGCGCCGGAGTCCTCTTACATGAGAGTGTCCTCGTTCCGCACGTACTCCCCAACATCAGCCTGGTGGAACACCACGATGGCCATGGGGTCCACCTTCCGGCATTCCTGCGTGGACTTGGCAGCCACCCCAAAGCCCTGGAGGAGAATGAACAGGAGATAAAGAGTTTGCCCTCCAACCCTGTACCCCGGCCCTGGGAAGCATGGGGTCCATAGCAGCCACTCACCAGTGGGACGTCAGCCATGGAGTACACCACCACTCCCTGGTACTGAGCTGTGTTCTCCGTGATGCGGCCCAGGCCCGACTTCAGGACATGGTTGCCGTAGAGAAAGGACTGCTCCGAGCCGGGCTTCACCCACACCTTGAACTGCAAGAGAGGCACAGCCCGATGAAGGGCCGGGGCTTGTCGGGGACCGGGGGCTGCTGAGGGCCGGTTCCCACCTTGGCGTAGGGCGCGAGGAAGTCCAGAGCCGTGACACTGAGCCGGAACTTCTGCGTCTTCGTGAACTTCCCGAAGCACGTGCCCGGCGCCGCCAGGCTCTCCCGCGGGATGCTCGCTGCCACCTTCAGCAGCTTCTCACTGCGGGGATGGGCAACAGAGCTAAGGCAGCTCCGGGACAGCGCCGGATGCCCGGGGCACCCCCCCCGCCGGCTCTCGCCTCACCTCAGGTAGTAGACGCGGTCGCGGTGCAGGCGGAAGCAGTAGGTGCCATCGGGCCGGTCCACCAGCAGCTGGATGTTCTCACCGATGCTGCGGGGACAGACGCCGTGAGCTCCACCCGGTCCCTCCGCGCCCCCTCCCCACCCCACCCCCCCGTGTCCCCGGCCCCTCACTATCGCCCCAGCTTCTCGAACACCGTCCGCGTCTCCGCCTCCGTCAGCGGCCGCATCGCCCCGCGCCGCACACACGGGGCCCCACCGGAACGGGAAATCAGCGTCGGAACGGGAAATCAGCGTCGGGACAGGAAGCGTCGGGACGGAAGTGTCGCGGCGCCCCGTCGGAGAGGCGCGATGGCGGCGGAGGAGGCGCGGCTGTTGGCCTGGCTGCGCGGACCCGCGGCTCCCGCCGGCCCCGAGCTCTCCGCATACGTGTCCGAGCTGGCGGCGCTGGGGCTGGCGGAGCTGGGCCGGGAGCCCGCGCGGCTGGCGGCGGAGCGGGCGCGGGTCGGCGCGGAGACGCGGCGCTTGGCCTTCGAGCACTACCGCGCCTTCATCCGCTCCGCCGAGTGCACCGGCCGCGCCGGACACGGCTTCGGCGGCATCGAGAGCCGCCTCGGCAGCCTGCTGGAGCGCCTGCCCGCGCTGCAGGACGCCTGCCGGTGCGGAACGGGCAGCGGGACGGCGGGGGGGGGGGCATGGAGGGAGGCTGGGACAGGGTATGACGGAGCACAGGCAGCCCTGGGGGCAATGGAGGGCTGGGCTGCGGGGCGCGAAGGAGCTGGTGCTGAGCTGGGAAGGATGGGACTGAGGAGCAGTCGTGGAGGGTGTGAGGATCCCGGGGTTTATGTGCTGCAGGGGAGAGCCTCGTGCTGATCCCACCCTGATCCCACAGGAACTTCATGCGTGATGCCGAGGAGATCGCCTGCAGCCGGCGCATGAACAGCCTGACACTGAACCGGCACACGGAGATCCTGGAGATCCTGGAGATACCGCAGCTCATGGACACCTGCGTCCGCAATGGCTACTACGAGGAGGCGCTGGAGCTTGCTGCCTACGTGCGACGGCTGGAGAGGAAGCATAGCGCCATTCCTGTGATCCAGGTAGGATCTGCTCTGCCCCTGCCCTGTGCCACCCTGGACCCAGCTCCTGCGGCTGAGGCCTCTGTCCCATTCCAGGGCATTGTGGAAGAAGTGCGCCAGTGCTCCCAGCTGATGCTGAACCAGCTCATCCAGCAGCTCCGCACCAACATCCAGCTCCCGGCCTGCCTGCGGGTCATAGGCTACCTGCGGCGCATGGATGTCTTCACTGAGGCTGAGCTGCGCATCAAGTTCTTGCAGGCACGGGATGCGTGGCTGCGTTCCATCCAGGCCTCCATCCCTGACGACGACCCCTACTTCCACATCACCAAGACCATTGAAGCCTGTCGCGTCCACCTTTTCGACATCATCACCCAGTACCGCGCCATCTTCTCCGACGAGGAGCCGCTCCTGCCCGCCGAGGGTCAGGCCCTCAACGAGGGGGCCATCTTCCACAGCTGGGTGCTGCAGAAGGTGTCTGAGTTCCTGCGGACGCTGGAGCGCGACCTGCGGCGCGGGGTGGGCGGCCGCCTGGACTCGCTGCTGGGGCAGTGCATGTACTTCGGGCTCTCCTTCAGCCGGGTGGGGGCCGATTTCCGCGGGCAGCTGGCGCCCCTCTTCCAGCACGTGGCCGCCACCGCCTTCAGGAAGGCGGTGGAAGAGGCGGTGGAGAAGTTCCAGGAAGAAATGAATTCCTACACGCTCATCTCTACGCCGGCAGCGCTGGGGGGCAGCGCGGGGGTCCCGGTGCCCATGGCCCAGCCGGGGACGCTGCAGCCTCCCATGGTGCTGCTGGACTTCCCACCCCTCGCCTGCTTCCTCAACAGCCTCCTCGTCGCGTTCAATGACCTGCGGCTCTGCTGCCCCATCGCCCTGGCACAGGATGTCACCGCCTGCCTGGAGGATGCGCTCGGTGAGGTGAGGTGCCAGGGGGTACAGCTGTGCCTTGTCCCAGGAGGATGTGGGTACAGGCTTGTCCTGCTCTGAGTATTGGTAGGATGGAATCACAGACTCATTTAGATGGGAAAAGACTTCTCTGAAGGTCATCAAGTCCAGGTGTTAGCCTGGTACTGCCAAACCCACCACTAAACGTGTCCCTAAGTGCCATGTATCCATGTTCTTTAAATACCTATAGGGATGGTGGCTGCACAACTTCCTTGGGCAGCCTGTCCCAGTGCTTGACAACCCTTTTGGAAAGAGATTATTCCTAATCTCCAGTCTAAACCTCCCCTGGCACAGCTTGAGGCTATTTCCTCTTGTCCCATCACTTGTTACTTGGGAGAAGAGACTGACCCCACCTCACTACAGCCTCCTCTCAGGCAGTTGTACGGAGCGATCAGGTCCCCCCTGAGCCTTCTCCATCTGAACCCCCCAGGTCCCTCAGCCCTTCCCCATCACACTGTGCTCCAGGTCCTGCTCCAGCTCGGGTGCCCTTCTCTGGCCCCGCTCCAGCACCTCAATGTCACTCTTGCAGTGAGGGCCCCAGAACTGAACACAGGATTCGAGGTGCAGCTTCACCATTGATTGCCCAGTGCAGGGGAGCAGTCACTTCCTGGCCCTGCTAGCCACGCTATTGCTGATACAAGCCAGGATGCTTTTGTCCACGTGTGTGCAAGCTGCCTCATGTTCAGCTGCTGTTGACCAACACCCACGGGTTACTTCTGTGGCCGGTTTCCGGTCCCCTTTCCCCGCAGCTGGAGCACTGCATGGGATTGTGGCCCAAGTGCCGGACCTGGCACTGAGCCCTATTGAACCTCTTACAATTGGGTGGGAGAGGAGTGTCCATTTTAGGCGTAGGGTTGTCTGTGGGGAGCATTAACGACTCTGCCTTTCACCCCAGGTGACTAAAACCATCCTGGCCTTCCACCGTGCGGAGGAGGCGGCTTTCAGCGGGCGGGAGCAGGAGCTCTTCGCCCAGTTCTGCGTGGCTTTCCTGGATGACCTGCTGCCCTACCTGAACCGCTGCCTGCAGGTCCTCTTCCCGCCGGCACAGATCGCACAGGCACTGGGTGAGGCGCCGGGGGGGGTTGTATCTTGGGGGGGAGCCTGATCCCCCCCCAGTTCCGCTGCTCCCACCTCTGTGGGGCTTCCCTTTGCCCACAGGCTCCCACCAGCCCCCGTTTTCCTCTCTGCAGGCGTCCCCCCCACCCAGCTGCAGCGCTTCGGCCACCTGGGCCGCATCGACGTGGCTGCTCTGAGGGACTCATTGGCTTCCCTGCTGCCGGCTCCGCCAGTCGAGGAGGAGCCCCTGCGCCCCAAGGAAGAAGAGGAGGCTGCGCCCCTGCCCGCACCCCTGCCTGCGCACGGGCATGAGGGGTCCCCGGAAGGGGCTCTGCTGCCGATAGCAACCGCGGAGTAACGGGGCCGGGGCCGGGGCCGGGCCGTGTCCCCCCGCCGCTCCTGCCCGCCCCCTCCGGGCGGCACGCGCTGCCTGCTCGGGGCTGCGTCACCCCGCCTCCCCCTTCGGTCCTCCCCGCCGGCAGGTGTCGCCGTCTCGCCCTTCGTTTCCCGCGGAGCTGCGCATGGCGGCGGCGCTGTCGGTGGGGCGGCGCGGGGCGGCGCGGGCGCTGCCGGGGCCCGGCGCGGGCCGCGGGTGCGGGGACGCTGCGGGTTGGGGCCAACGGGAGCGCTCGTACTGGCGGGCGCTGCGGCGCCGGGTGCTGGGCCCGCCCGCGCCGCCCTTCGCCGCCCCGTGCCAGGTGGGAGCCCCGGTGCTGCGCGGCGCCGCCGCCGCCGTGGGCCCGGAGCGGATGGGCGGCCCCGAGCTGCGGGAGCTGGCGGCGGCGCTGGCGGCGGGGCTGCGGCGCGGGCCGTGCCTGGGGCTGAGCGCCCCGCAGCTCGGGGTGCCGCTGCGGGTGTTCGCTGCGGAGCTGCCCCCCGCCCTCTGCCAGCGGTACCCGGCGGCGCTGCGCCGCGCGCACCGCATCGAGCCCTTCCCGCTCCGTCTCTTTGTCAACCCCGTGCTTTCCGTCCTCGACTCGCGCCTCGTCACCGGCCCCGAGGGCTGCGCCAGCCTCCGCGGCTTCTCTGCCTATGTGCCACGCCACTGGGCCGTCCGTGTGTCCGGTACGCACCCCGCAGCCCTGCCCGCGCCCCCAGGGTCTGCCCAGCACCGCGGTTTCTCCCTGACCGCCGCTCTCTGGTAGCAGGGATGGACGAGCACGGGGAGCCGGTGAGCTGGGAGGCCGAGGGCTGGGCCGCCCGTGTTGTCCAGCATGAGATGGACCACCTGGATGGCATCCTTTACATCGACCGCATGGACACGCGCACCTTCACCAATGTCAGCTGGATGGAGTTGATGGACTGACAGCCTCAGGCCTCATCCCACAGGAGAAGAGCTGCAGTGAGGCTCCGCACAGGCCAGAGGGGCAGCATGGCACTTCATGGGCTCCTACTTAGGATTACTGCAGCCAAAATACACACTGTGAAGCCTCAGCCTGGCTCCTGGCCCTTCCTGCTTCTGGGTTGGGGGTGGGACAGGGATTCGGCGTCATTGTTCCAAGCTCCTGTATCATCCTATGGGTCCAGGAAGCAGCACCACTGCCAGGGCTGTGCTGGATGAGGGAGCCCCTATTCCAGGGCTTGCCTGTGGTCTGGGGTGGAGCTGGGGATGGGATACGCAGTTTGGGGGGCTGGGGGAGGCAAGCAGGCAGGAGCTCTTGTGGCTCTTCCATTGGCTGGGAGCTGCTCTCAGAGGGGGCAGAGCCCTACACTTTGCCTGGGAACAGGCAGCAGCACCCAGTGGCTCCTGCCTGCATATGGCAGTGTGTGGGATAATTCGGATTATGTGAAATAATTAGGAAATGTGGAATTAAACTTATATTTAAAATGCAGCATTATCCACACATACATAGGGGAAAAACGGACTCTCGGAGCAAGATGCAGTCGCACCTGGTATGCCAGGAATGTGCGCTTCACAACAGTTCCTGTAAGAGGCGGAGGGTAGAGTGAGGTGATCTCAGGGTTATGCTTTGTCCTGATTTCAGCTAAAACATGGGAACTAGGTGGTGCAAGAGACTCATAAGCGGCATCCTTGCTACCCTGAGCCAGCGGCCTGTCATCTTCTGACAGAACCTGTCCTCAGTGTGAACTTTGCTTCATTATAATGTCATTATAATGCATTTACATGCTAAAATACACACCCATCTCCAATGCCCCCCCCCCCTTAAAATGAGACCACCCCTCTCTGAGCATGTGCTCTGAATTTTTGGTGTCATATACCTTTAAAGAGAAGCAAGAGAGATTTGCACCAATAGTAATAAAGGTATGTATGACTAGAGTCACTCAAGCTCCACCTTGAAGGTGAAAATAGCATAAAATGACCCAAGAGAAAGGGGGATATTGGGGAAGATACCATCGTGGACGACTCAAGGAAGATAACATCAACAGACTCCTGGGACCGGTCGACAGGCCAGACCTCTCTTCCCCCCCCATAGGGACGCCTGTGGGTAAGACTTGCACTGTACCAAGTGCTTCCCTGGGAAATCTTAGAATCTCTATAGAGTTACTTTTACTGTCACCTGTATATTTTAGAGCTATGCTGTGTCAACTTCATCGAGCGCTTGTATTCATGTAACTATTATTCGCACAGGCTTTGCAGACAGTATTTATCACTGGCAATCCATAAGAACCTGTACCTGTTGCACCAATAAATTACACTATTTCAGTAGCCAATCACAATTGCCTCACTGAACGCAACCTCATCTCTCTCAGTGTGGCTGTGAGAATTTGTGAGCAACCTGTGGTGTGGTGCATTATCAGTGAATCCGGTATCAGATGCGCTCGGACTGATAATTGTACATTAGGGCTGTTCCTGGCTCCCTTTTATAAAGTGAGGGGTTTATCTTCCCCCTTTAACGCAACACAGTGGCACAGGCAGTGTGTTATCGGGTGGGACTGAGGGGCCAAACTGACCCCCTGCCAGTGGGGTCAGATCCTCACGGAAGGGGCCAGGCAGCACTTGAAGCTTTTGGATTGTTTTTAATTTTCATATTAAAATGAAAGACAGAACCCAAAGCAGCATTAAGTTAAAAAATAAGAAAAAGCAGGAAGAAAAGTGGGGTGCAGCCGGGGGGGCAACTAGCCCCCAGGCCATGCCCAGATATCCCCCCCCCCCCGGCTGTATATCCAGGCCCCGCCAGGTGCTGCAGTGCAATGGGGTGAGCGGCGAGCAGAAGATGAACCTGTTTGGCACAGGCAGCAGGGCAGGGGCCACCCCAGCCCCACGCCCTACCCACCCCTCAACCTTCCTGTCCGAAGTCCTCTGTGAATTTCTTCACCTTCAGGAGATCCTCAGCATTCACGGTGGGGCGGGTGGTGGCCAGCGAGCGCAGCATGTCCGACTGCAACACAGGCGGCAGCAAGCTGGCACGGGGTACGGATACCCTCAAGCAGTGCAGGCAGCTCTGCACACCCAGGGGGCTGCCATGGGCCACAGTGTCCCAAGGGGGTCCTGCCAGCAGAACGACCCCTAACACACCCCAGCCCTGCCCAACCCTTGGCCAGGGACAGGCACACTGGAGGAGGAACAGCGATGTGGCAGGGCCAGAGCTGCAGCATAGCTGGCCTGCACCAGCCGCCGTCCTCCAAGACGGGTGCCTGGCGCTGCGGCAATGACCACACTCACCATACAGACCATGGGCTCCATCAGCTTGTCACTGGGCACCTCCATCCAGGTCATCTCAGTGGCTCCCGGGTCACCAGGTGAGCAGGGCATCAGGAGGTCATCCACAAAGGTGCCAGGGGTGGTGCGGGAGGGACCACGGACCTGCAGCAGAGCGGCAGGGTGGGATGGTGGCCACAGCACCAGCACCAGTCATGGGGCTCCCCCATCACCCCAGGACAGGCCCCCCAGGCCACGAGCCGTCCCCACTCACCTTCTTGAAGTGTGTGGCTGACTGCACCTTGCGCACAGGCTGCATCAGGGCGTCCCGCACGATAATGCTGATGTCAGCCCCTGAGTAGCCATCGGTCTTGTGCGCCAGCTCCTGGATATTGGCCTCGGTCAGGCAGTGCGGCGTGTTGCCAAGGTGCAGCTTGAACATCTGCGCCCGTGCCGCCTCCTCGGGCAGCGGGATGTAGATGCGCTTCTCAAACCTATGGGTAGTGCAGGCAGGGGGTGAGCCCCATGCTGCCAGACCCTGCCAGGGCTGTGGGGCTGGAGCTGGGGGGCTGCTGGGTCCTGCTCACCTTCTCCTGATGGCAGAGTCCAGCACCCAGGGGATGTTGGTGGCACCCAGCACCAGGATCCCATCGCTGCTGTTCCCCACACCTGCACAGGAATGCAGTACAGATGGCTCAGTGTGATCCCCAAGGAACGACATGTGATATGGGCATGTGACAGCTTTTCCTGTGCCTGCCTGCCCATCCTGCTCTCTCCTTTCCCTGTCTTCTCCCCACACACACCCTGCATCTGCACCAGGAATTCCGTCTTGATGCGCCGGGCCGCCTCACTCTCATTCTCATTGCGTGAGCCACACAGTGAGTCTACCTCATCAATGAAGATGATGGAAGGCTTGTGCTGCCTTGCCAGCTCAAAGAGATTCTTCACCAGCCTGGGAACAAAGAGAGCAAAGGATGGGGGTCCCCAACAGGAACCCTGTACAGCACCAGTGGCACTTAGCGCCTGTGACAGTCCCAGCTGAGGAGCCCCAAACTCCTCCAGCCCATCCTGGGAAGCCCATTCTCACAATGGGGCGAGCATCATGCTGGGAGGACGATCCCCTGTGGAGCTCTGTGAGTGCCCGTGCTCTCCCCTGGGACCCACTATCTGCAGTAACAGGGCCCCAGCCAAGCTCTGGTGGGGAGGCCGGGAGCTGGTCCGCACCAGCCACACCTCCTTGCTGCCAGCTTACTTCTCACTCTCTCCCAGCCACTTCGACATCAGGTCAGAGGATGACACGGAGAAGAAGGTAGAGTTGTTGGCCTCAGTGGCCACGGCCTTGGCCAAGTAGGACTTGCCAGTGCCAGGGGGCCCAAAGAGCAGGATCCCTCGCCAGGGTGTGCGCTTCCCTGCGACAGAGGCCAGTGTCACAGCTCCCCTGTCCCTGCGCAGGCCAGATCCATGTGGGCTCACAGGGACACACGTTCCTGTGCTTGGAGCCACACCCCAGCACACACTTGCCCCAGCTGCTGCCCCATGGTACCTCCTCCATGGGTAAGCAGCAGCCGTGGCGCTGCCGTGCCTCTCACCAGTAAACAAGTGTGGGAACTTGATGGGCAGGATCACAGCCTCCTTCAGGGCCTCCTTGGCTCCCTCAAGGCCGGCTACGTCACTCCACCGCACGTTAGGCTTATCCATCATGATGGCACCTGTGAGAAGGCAGCTCTGCTCACGCAGCCCCACAGAGACAGGCCAATACGCTCCCAACATCTGCTGGAAGCCGGGAGAGCCAGAGCCCTCATCCCTTCATAACCCTCTGCTCCTCCAAACCCTCCCACTCCCACCAACCCCACCACCCCGGGGCACAGAGGCTGGTGCTGGGGTTACCAGACCCCAGCAACACACCGCTGGTGCCCAGTCCCACAGCCTGCCTCCTTCCCCACAGTCACCCCTCGCAATGGCCCTTCAGGAACCCCTCTGCTGACCCTGCAGCCAGCGGGCAGGACCATACCTACTGCGCCCAGCACAGCCCCTCACCCATCAGCTGCTCCTGCAGCATCTTCTTCTCAGGGTTCTCGCCCTCGCTGTCACTGTCGCTCCTGGGGAGAACGGACATGGGTCAGGAGCGGGACTGGCCCTGGTGTGCCCGGTCAGGGGGTCCCAGCACCTCCACACACCCCTTGTTGTCATTCTGGGCCTCCTTGACCGGCTTCTTGCCCTGCTTGTCCTTGCTGCGCAGGTATTCCTTCAGCTTCTCCGCCCGGTCCAGGTACTGCATGCACTTGGCTCGGATGCTGCCCTTCGCTTTGTCGTTGTGAGCCTCATCTGTAGGCACCCACAGGCGTCACCGCAGCACCGCTCCCACTCCCGGTCCCCCCCCCCCCGCCGCCGCCGCCCTCACATTTGATGGCGTGCAGGAAGTACTCCACGGCGTGCAGGTACAGCCGCAGCGCCTCCTCGTAGTTCTTGGCCTTGTCCTCCTCCGTGGCTTTGGTGACCAGGTCGATGGCTTTCTGCGGGGAAGCGCGCGGCGCGGTGAGCCGGGCCCGGGCCCGCAACCGGGCGCTTCCCACCCCGGGGGCCGGGCCCACTCGCACTTGGCACGTCCCACCCCCGGGGGCCGGGCCCGCCCGCACGTGCGGGGCCCCGTCCGCAGGGGCCGGCGGGTCGGGAGCCTCCTTCCACCCCACCCCCCCCACGGGCAGGATGGGGCCGTCCCAGCGGGGCCGGGCACCGGCGCGGGGCGAGGCCTTCCGCCGCCGGCTCCGCAGCGGCGCCGGGGCCGCGCGGGGTCTCCCCGCGGCGGGCGGAGGCTCCGCTGCCGCCCGGTACCTGCAGGGTGGTCGTGCTCATCGCATCGCCGGGGGTCGCCGCTGCGGCAGCGGAGTTGGGCCCCCGGGACCGCCCGCGACTGCGGCTGTGAGCGACAGCGCCCCCTGCCGGCGCCCTCCGGCACACGAGGGGCGGGGCCTCGGCCCCCCCCCCCATCCCCGCTCGCCCCACCCTGGCCCGGGGAGCGCGCACGCGCGCAGGTTCCGAGTGGAGCGGGGACCCTCGGGCCGCCGTGTCCGCCCCTGAGGGCTGTCAGGGACGGGGCACCCGTGCCGGGGCCTCAGCACCCCCATGGGAAGAGCTTCTGCCTCATATCCAACCTAAACCTCCCCTGTTCCAGTTTGAACCCGTTACCCCTTCTCCTGTCACCACAGTGCCTCATGAAGAGTCCCTCCCCAGCATCCCTATAGGCCCCCTTCAGATACTGGAAGGCTGCAATGAGGTCTCCATGCAGCCTTCTCTTCTCCAGGCTGAACAGCCCCAACCTTCTCAGCCCATCTTCATACGGGAGGTGCTCCATCCCCTGATCATCCTCGTGGCCTCCTCTGCACTTGTTCCAACAGTTCCATGTCCTTTTGATGTTGAGGACACCAGAGCTGCACACAATACTCCAAGTGAGGTCTCACAAGAGCAGAGCAGAGGGGCAGGATCACCTCCCTCGACCTGCTGGTCACGCTCCTTTGGATGCAGCCCAGGATACGGTTGGTTTCTGGGCTGCGAGCGCACACTGCAGTCGGCTCATGTTCATTTTCTCACTGACCAACACCCCCAAGTCCTTCTGCGCAGGGCTGCTCTGAATCTCTTCTCTGCCCAACCTGGAGCTGTGCCTGGGATTGCTCCCACCCAGGGGTAGGACCTTGCACTTGGTATTGTTGAACCTCATGAGGTTGGCATTGTTCACCTCTCAAGGGTGTCCGGGTCACTCTGAATCCCATCTCTTCCCTTCAGTGTGTTGACCACAACACACGGTTGCACAAAGGCACACATGTGCACCCCTGGCACGTGCTTGCACCTACAGACACCCAACATGGATATGCATCCCCTCCCTTTCAAACACCTATGTATGTCTGCGCACCCCTACACCATCCTTACAGGTGTGTGTCCCTGTGCCCACCAGTGGCCCTCACAGCCCCACTGCCTCAGCCACCCCCACTATGACACTCCAGTGTTCCCCCCAGCATCCCCTTGTCCAGTCCCTCCCAGTCCCTCTCATACTGGGTAGCCTAGCACTGTTCACCCCACCACCACCATGTGCTGTACCGTCAATTCACCCCCGGCACGGGCGCACACATCACTGTGACCTCCTCCGTGACACCCATAGCCCCTCCAGAATGAGACCCAGACACCCCATCAAAGGCAATCTGATATAAATAGCGATTTACAAAGAATACAAAAATAGAAGGGGCGTGCAGGACCTGTAGTGCTTGTGTGGGAGCTGCAGCCCCGGCAGGGGCAGGCACCCCCCAGGATCCCCCTGCACCCCACAGCCCCGTCTAGCACAGCCCCATAGAAAGCAGAAAGTGAGCAGAGGAGTTTGGCTGAGGAGCAACAGTGCCTCATCCAGGAGCAGGGAGCCCTGGGGGGCTCCCACTGCACTGGGGCTCTCCCCGCAGCCCACAGCACGGAGCTGCCCCCCAGAGGGAGAGAAAGTACAAAAGCGAAAGTGCTTCAATCTACATGTACTGCCCCAATCCCCAGGGCCTGCAAGCCCCCGAGCCGTGGGGGGCTACATCCCCAGCAGCTCCCGGGCAGGGGGCCAGGCTGCAGGGTTGGGGGTGCCATTGCGGGGGTCCTGGCAGCCCCAGCCCTGCAGGAAGCAGAGACACAGCATTGCTTTCTGGCTTTGGGAGGTTTTGGGGGGATCACTGCTGCACTCTGCAACAGCGCTGTGAGCAGCAGCAGGGTGAAGGGGGTCCCCTCTTGTTCCCATGAGTGCCCCGAGTAAGAGAAGTATGTGTCCCCCACCCTTAGTGGAACAGACAGACCCTATGCTACAGCAATGGGGGCATCACAGAGCTCCAGATCCATCTCATTTGGGGACATTATGATCCCTTTTGGGGGGAGCCCCAAGGCAGGAGGGGTGCTGGGGGGAGCACTGGGGTGCTCCAAGGCACAGTTGGTGAGATGAGTGATGGGTTTAGGCCCGGGTGGGTTAAAGCTGTTGTCTGTTCCCTGCCCCGCCCCCCCCCCCCCCCCCGAACCAGGGGGGTTGGGATTGCCAGTGGAGAGCAGGAGAGGCTCAGACCCCCCCAACCCAGAGCAGCCATCCTGCCACTGCCCCGGCAGCTCTTGGGGCAGCGAGTCCCAGCCCCAGAAAGGCACTGGTGGGACAGGAGGTGGGGAGGCCCCTCCGCTTTCCCCCTGGTCTATGATGGGGAGAGGCGGGGGCAGCATGACCACCTATGCCAGCAGCCCCATGCGGGTGACTTTGGCTGAGAGGAAGGTGTGCAGGACGAAGACGATGGGCTTGGGGCAGGAGTGCAGGTCCAGTGCCTGGGGGGGAGATGGGAGAGCAGAGTCAGCCCCCCCACTGTGATGCCAGACCCCATGGGGAGCACAAGGATCTCACACCCAGGGCTGGGAGCTCCCAGCTAGTGGTACCCAGCAGGTACAGGCAGCCATGGTGATGCCGCAGGGATCAAAGAATCCCGGAATGGTTTGGATTGGAAGGAACCTTAAAGCTCATCCAGTTCCAACCCCCTGCCATGGGCATGGACACCTTCCACTAGAGCAGCTTGCTCCAAGCCCCTGTGTCCAACCTGGCCTTGAACACAGCTACATTGGTGTTAGCGCCTCAGCATCCTCACAGTGAATGACAAAGGGAAGCCCACCCAAATCCAGGGCCGAACCTGGCAGCTCCCTTCCTCACCAGCTCCCCCTCGGGGCCCCCGAAGTCAAGGTACAGGGTCCTGATGCCATCATCTGCCGACATCTTCAGCCTCTCATAGGGGTAGCGGAACAGGATGCTGCCGCCTGGCTCCTCGCGGCAGATGGTGAAGCCACACTCGTAGTGGATGCAGAGCAGCACCTCCTGCCCACCCAGTGTGCAGCCTGCGGGCACAGGCAGGGCTTAACCCACTGCCTGCATGGCTACTGCTGATGCTGCTGCACCCCCGGGTGCAGGTCCCTGCCAAGACACCTGGATCCTGCTGCAGGGAGCGGGGGAGCCCGGGGGTGTCCCCTCCCTGCAGCACTCACCCACGGTCACCTCCTTGATCAGCTCAGCAGCAGCGTGGCAGCCCTGGACCAGGATGCGTGTCCAGGAGGAGAGGTCCCGGTGCGTCTCCACACGGAACACGTGCATCTCCACACCCTGGCGAGAGCCCGTCCGGGTGGCAAAGGTGAGCTCCGAGCCCAGGGCGGGCGAGCGGAGGCCCGAGCCCGAGTGCACCAGCCTGGAGGGAACACACAGATGGGATAGTTAGGGGCACGATGGCAGCATCAGGACAATGCCGCACCATGGCCACCAGTGTTTCAGCGCCTGTCCTCTGCTCCAGCAAGAACCAGGCCCAGAGGATGAGGTGGATGGATCCAGCCCTGCCAGCCCACCTGGTAGCCACCAGCGGGTAGCTGTGGCAAGGGGAGGCCCAGGCATCCCTGGTCCAGGGCATGCCATCGTACAGCAGCAGGTCCTTCTCCGTCACCGCCATGAGGACAGGCCGCCACTGCTGCCGCCCTCCATCCAGGCGCGCCTGCAAGGAGACATGAGGGCACGGTGAGGACCATGGCAGGGACACTGCACCTATGACCAGGCTACCCCCAAGCCAGTGGCTCCACACTGCAGGGCTCTCAGCAGTGTCCATGTGCAGGGTGCTACTGAGGGTGCTGATCGCACAAAACCAAGCCCGGAGCAGCTCTTAGGGGACCGCACTGCTGGCGCCGACCTCACTGCGGTACCTGGGCAGGCTGTGGCTCTCAGCCAGTGAATTCATGGAAAAGCAAGAGGGTGATGAACATCTCCAGCCAGGAAATCCCAGCAGGAGAAGGTGCTGAGGGCATGGGAGCACTCTTTGCTGCATGTCGTAGGTTCAGCTGTAACAGCTGTATTTCTCCTTCTAGCAGCTGGTGTGGTGCTGTGTTTGGGCTTTGGTCTGCGAACAGCGCTGGTAACACACTGATGGTTTAGTCTTGCTCAGTAGCACTTACACTGACCAAGAACTTTTCAGTCTCTGATGCTTTGCCAGTGAGGAGGGGCACAGGAAGCTGGGAAGGAGCAGGGACAGGGCACCTGACCCAAACTAGCCAGAGGGGTATTCCATACCACAGCGTGTCATGCCCAGTATAGAAACTGGGGGGAGTCACCCGGAAGGCCTAGATTGCTGCTTGGGTTGGGCTGGGTATCAGCCAGTGGGAGGTGAGCAATTGTACTAAGCATCACTTTGGTTTATTGGGTTTTTTTCCCCTTCCCTTTTTAGTTTTATATTCTCTCCCCTTGTTACTTCCCTTATTAGTAGCAGTAGTTTTATATATACTTTAGTTTTATATATCCTTTAGTTACTAGACTGTTCTTATCTCAACCATGGGGTTTATGTTCTTTTGATTCTCCTCCCCATCCCGCCCAGATGGAAAGGAGAAAAGGGGAGCAAGAGGCTGCATGGTTCTGAGTTACCAGTTGGGCTTAATCCCTAACACCACGGTGCAGCCAGAACAGCAGAGCCTGCTGTCCAGGCTGGTGATGGAGCTCTCCATCAGCCATGCAGCTGCACCCACAGCTCCCGCTGTCACTGCTGTCCCCACAGCAGCAGCTTCAGCACAGCCCTGGCACACGTACCTGCTCTGCCAGCCACGCAATGTGCTTCACCTCCCTGCCACCGGCCATGGCGCTGCCAGTGCCCAGCATGGCGTTGAGCTCAGCCAGCACCTGCGGGAGCAGGGCAGTGATGTTGGCGTGCAGCGCCATGAACCAGGAGTGCGCGGTCGCTGTGTCCTTGCAGCGCAGGATCAGGGTGTTCCGGCTGTCCGGCGAGTGCAGCTCGATCAGCCTGAGAGGGGACAGCAGCGGGGGCACCCCAATGAGCCTGGGCCCAGCCCAGCAAGCGGGCCTGGGGCTCTGGCTGTGCTGGGGAGGCTGGTGCCAGCCCTGGCAGCAGGCAAAGCTGGGGGGATTTGCAGGGGCCCCTTTTCCATAGGCAGGGGAGGCTGCCGGCCACCCCATAGGGTCAGGGGGTGCACAGCATTGCGACGGCCAAATCACCCAACTTCCCTGTCAGAGTTCAGCAGGGGAAGCAGGAGGTCATGGGCAGCACCCAGCCCTGTCCTGGGGGAGTCCATGGGGAGTGGATCCCCCCACCAGCAACCACTGGAATTTGGGGGGCCCCGGGCAGCCCCTCACCTGTTCTCCAGGTCAGGCATGCTGAGGTTCCTAGCAGCGAAGCACATCTTCAAGGGGATCACCTTGCGGTCGCGGGGGCCCTGGTGCTGGGGGGAGCCTGAGTCCTCGCTGCCGCTCAGGCTGGGTGACTGCGGGGCAGCCCCCTCCCAGGGCAGGTCCGACACCAACGAGGGCTTCTTGATGTAGGGGGTCACCTCCCGCATGAACTTCACTAGGGGGGAAAGGCGAAGGGACAGGTTAGGACTGGGCAGGGACCCTGCACCCCTATACTCGAGCCCTGCACACCGGAGATGCTCTGACCATGGGGGTGTCTTGTCCCCGCCAGCACACAGAAGGTCTCGGGCAGACCCCCCTCCCCAGCAGCACCAGCGCAGCCCATGTGCCAGGGAGCTGAACACTACTCCCTCCTCATGCTACAGGCAGCAGGAAAGGGGCACCCTCCTTCCCACCCGGGGGTGCGGCACGGCTGGAGAGGCCTGGACACGGGGCCATGGCCTGGAGGGTTCCACCCTGCCCGGAGACAGAGATATCCCAAGTGAAGGACAGGCGCTGGCGGCTCATCCCCGCTGCCGGCGCGGCTGTAGGAAAGGGAAGGCGGCGCAGCACAATGGGGCCGGGCAGGAGGTCAGGCTGCAGCCCATCCTGGCTGCCGCGTTGCAAGAACAGCACTAGCCAAGTTTCCAGCGCCGCAAGCGCTGACGGCGAGCTGACCCCGTGCTGCTGCTTGTGCCTGCCAGCAACCTGCCGGCAGCCTGCCTCCGCTCCCGGCGGGATGAAGGCGAGGAGAAGAGTTTGCAGCCAGGACATCCCGGCTCCACACTCCTCTCCAGGCTGGGCCGGAAGGAAAGAGGCACCGACTCCCATTCCCCCCAGACCATCCCTCCGTGAGCACCACCCAGCCGGGATGAAGCAGAGCCCCAGCGAGGTGCCGACACCCTGGAGCCCATCCCAGCTCCGGTGGGACGAGCAGCGGCCTGGCTCACCCTGCACACGGTGCCACCACGGGCTCGCCCTGCGCCAAGGCTGTGGCAGCTGCCGCGCCGAGGGAAAACCAACGCCTCCGCGATGTCAGGGCCAGGATGAGGCAGGAAAGCTGCGAGGAGTGCTGACAGCAGCCTGGGACGAGGCGATTGCAGCTGGGGCTGGACCCTTGCCCACCCGCTACCCCCCGGCACGCATGGCGTGAGAGAGCAGCGCGCCTGTGCCAAGCCCCACAGCCCCTCGCCAGCGGAGGAACGTGCTGGGAACAGCAACGCTCACGCACCCCAGGGCAGCAGGGAGTTAAACCCAAACAACAGAAAAAGGCAAATAAGCCGTAATCCACCGCGAAGCCAGGACAACCGACGCCTTGCCAGAGAGGGAACAACAGCAGCGATGGGGCCCCGGTCCTCCTTTCGGCAGTTGTGCCACTACCGGACCCCCCTCTCCATGGGCATGACACAGCCCATGGTTCGCCCACTGCACCCCGCACCGCAGGGGCTCTCAACCCCCCCGGCCACCTGCCTGATTTGCTGAGGGAGCAGCACAGCAGGGTGGGACGTGCTGCCATGAGACGCTTGTCCTTGCTGCGGGCAGCAAATGAGTTAATATTAGCCTCCCGCTGCACTGATCCCGGGATTACCGCCGTCCCTGCGCACCCCTAATCCTGCTGCCTGGCTGGGCAGGGCAGGGACGTGCCGCAGGGCAGTGGCAGAGGCTGCAGGTCCTGCCAGATGTGGACAGCCACCTCCAGCACCGGACGGGAGCCTGGCACCCTCCGCCACCCCCCAAGGCAGGACTCCAGACCATTGTGCCAGAACTCTGCGGTGCCGGTGCCAGTGTCCACCGGGACAGGGCCACCAGCTCACCAAAGGCCAGGGCAATGGCATCTGCAGCCACCCCTTCTGCTCCTGGTGAGGCAGTGGCCGGAGCACAGCCACCCCGACACAGCCTGTGCTGCCCCACCTACACCTCACCACAAAGGAAACCCGGTTTCTGCCGGCACCCTTCGCCTAACCTGCCGCAGGAAGCTGCTCTGGCTGCACAGCGATGCTGGGTTAGCACCAGCCTCAATGGGGCTGAGCCCCCATGCACTGCCTGGACACCTTCAGTCTGTGCTCAGGGCTGGAGGCCCCTCCTGCCGCTGGTCCCTCACCCAGAGGGGAAACACCAAAGAGGTTTCCCCACGTTCGCACATGGGTCGGCCCTACAATAGGCCTTCCCCTTTGCAGCCCAGCGTGTGCTGCCGGCCACAGCTCTGCCCGCAGCTCCCAGCACAGGCGGAAGGGCTCCCTGCCCCCAGCGCACCGGAGCGTGCCAGAGCACGCCATGTGCCTGTGGGCACCCCGAGAAGACAGCGCCAGATGTGGGTCCCTGCAGCCAAACCCCATGCCCAGGGCAGGAGCTGCCGGCACAGGTGAAGCCTGGCACTGTCCAGGACCCTGCCGGGGCTGTCACAGCTCCAGGGGCTGGTGAGGAGGGACGTGGTGGGACGGCACAACCAAGGCCTTCCCCATGTCCTCTCCAGCGCCTGCAGGTGCCAGGCAGTGCCGGACAGTCCTGCCAGGCCCTGGGCCAGCCGCAGCCATCGGATGAGCCGCTCCACCAGGAAGGGAAGGGGAGGCTTCTGTGGCGCCTGTGCCTGTGGCGGAAGCGAAGGATAAACATGCCACGGGGCTGGAGTTCTGGTGGGACAGGATCAAACAGACGGGAAAGGATGCGGTGGGGAGGTGGTGGATCAGGCATGGTGTCCTGGCAGGACTCTTGCTGCTGTTGACAGTGGCCCTAAACCAGTGGGTGTTTAAACACCGAGCCCAGCGACAGCTCCACCCTGCTCCTTACAGCTGCCCAGACGTGGCTGAGGTGCAGAGAGCTGCCTTGTGCCAAGGAGCCCACCTGCCTGCCCTCGTGCTGGAAGCGTCCATCACCAGCATCAGCCCAGCCCCGCCTGGTACAGGTGACCAATTCCAGCACCCAATGGGCACTGTGTCCACAGAGCAGCTCCACGCACCAGAGAACAGGATGCCGTGTGCGGCACCATGGACCTGCTTGGGACACTCTGACCCACACAACACAAAGGGTTTGTGTCCTGCCAGCCGCCTGGGGCACAGCACCCCATAGCACAAGCCCTGTGTGCCGCACACCAACAGGGCAGGCGGGTCCTGCCTGAGCTTGTCGGGCTGCTGGGAACAGGTTGGGCAGGAGCTGGTGGCTCCATAAGGCCAGCCCCAAACTAGCTGTATGGTGGGTCCAGAGCCCCCAGAGACACGGGCAGACCCCAACACCCTGGACAGAGCTTTCAGGGCTTCAGGAGGCACAAGTGCCCACCTTGGGGGCTCTGTCTTCGAAGATTGGGAACACTGTCCATGGGGGGACACTGCAGCTAGGGGACTGCAGTTCTGCATCAGGGGACCCCAGCTCTGCCCACGGAGACCTCAGCTCTGCCCTCGTGGGGGACATGGCCAGTAGAAATTGCCCATCCTTGTCGCCAGCTGGGAGGGGTCCCCATCCCACCACAAGCAGGAGAACCTCTGCCAGAGAGAGGACACTTTGTCCTTGTCCCCATGCCAGGCAGGGGCACAGCAGAACCCAGCAGTAGGGTGGGGAGTTTTGGGGGGACACACATGTACCGTGAGAAGGGTGGGAGAACGGGGAGAGTGGGGTCCCGCAACCGGAAAAAGGGCCCAAGGAGGGGTCCAGGAGCCCGGTGACAGCAGGCAGGGAAGTGTTGTGAGACCTGGTAGTGGGGCTGGGGGGCACCCGGGAGAGGAAGGGGCCGGTATGGGGAACGCGGACGGGGCTGGTTTAGTCAGTACCTTCCAGGATGACTTCCCTCCCGGCACGCTTCAGCGCCTGGACGGCTTGATCGTGAGTAGCATCCCGTAGATCGACGCCGTTAACGGCGAGGATGGCGTCGCCGAGCCGGAGCGCCCCGCTCCGTTCCGCCGCCAACCCCGGGAAGATACGTGAGATGAGCACCGGCATACGATTCTCCCGACCTCCCTTGATGCTGATACCGAGCCCTCCCGCCTCCGCCTTCACCACCCGCACCCTCCGCACGCAACCGGGCGCTGCCTCCGGGTTTCCGTTAACCACGCCGTTAACCACCGCCGCTTCGCAGCTTCCCGGTTCCGCCGTTAAGCTCAACGCCTCTCCGCTCAGCTCCGCCGCTACCCGCACCCAACGCTCCCGTAACAGCAGCTCCAACAGCCCCGCTTTGCAAGCGCGGGTCCACACGGCCATGCCGCCGCTGATGCCGCCGCCGCCGCCGCGTACCGGGAAGGGGGGCGGGGTCTACAGAGGGGGCGTGGCCATGAAAACGCGCCCCTCGCCCGCATGGCGCGCCGCGATAGGCTGCACTCCGAAGGGGAGGCGGGGCTAATACGCCCCGCCCCATTCTCCGGTGAGACCAATCGCAGCAGAGGCGGCTCCCAGTGCCTCTGCTGTTATTGGCCGCTCGGGAGGGAGGAGGGGGTGAAGCTCCGCCCCGCGGGCGGTTTCCCGCCCCCGCGCTTTATTCCCAGCCCCGCGCATCATTTCCCGGGCTCGGCTCAAAGCCGCGCCCCCCCCCGCTTAATTCGAGGCCGAGAGCACCCCCGGCCCCTATCAGCAGCGGTGCGGCAGCAGGACCGGCAGCGACTGCCCCCAGACCGGGCACTCCCGAACCTCGGTGCTCAGCTCTGGGGCCCTCACTGCAGAGAGGCATTGAGGGGCTGGAGTGGGTCCAGAGCAGGGCAGTGGAGCTGGTGCAGGGCCTGGAGAACAAGAGTGGTGAAAGACAGCTGAGGGACCTGGGGTGGGTTTAGTCTGGAGAAGGCTCAGGGGGCACCTTATCGCTCTCTACAACTGCCTGAAAGGAAGCTGTAGTAGTTGGGCGTTCTTTCCTCCCAAGTAACAAGGGATAGGACAAGAGGCAATGGCCTCAACCTGTGCCAGGGGAGGTTTAGACTGGAGATCAGGAAAAATCTGTTCCCCAGAAGGGTGGTAAGGCACTGGAACAGGTTGCCCAGGACAGTGGCAGAGACAAGGTCATCGATGCAGCTAAGTGGTGGCCTTGCAGTGCTGGGGGAAAGGCTGGACTTGATATTCTTAAAGCTCTCTTCCAACCTGGTTGATTCCATGATTTCTAAGGGAACTGATCCACCCGCTACTCCTAGATCCTTAATTTCCCCTCCCTCATTAGGGGATGGGTGTCCATACACCCACCAAACCACCTGGCTGCTGGCCTGCATGGGAACCTAGGACAATGCTGTGAGAAGGTGGGAGTTCAGGAGTGCTGCCTTGTCCTTGGGAGGATCACCAGCATGGGAACACCATGAGCAGCTGCATCCTTATGGTCAGGCCAGCACCTACCTGACCCATTCCTAGAACACCAGGGTAGCCCTGCAGGGCAAAGATGAGGCTGCAGGTATACAGCACGGGGGGGGTTATTTTGTACAGCAATCTAGGAAAACAACATACACAGTTTCCATGGGGCCAGAGCAGTTTATTTTGCTCTCAGGTGCCAAATTTCTTCTGTTGGGTGGGCAGTGGGAGCTGGGTCTTGATGTCCATGATGGGCCGCTCCACCATCACGAGGCACTTCTCATCCAGTAGATCCGCGAAGAGCAGGGGCTGTGAGGCACAGAAGGGGCAGGAGATGAGAGCCAGGTCCCCTCTGCCTCGACTTGCTGGGCTCAGCCACGCAGAGCCAGCACTGGTTGGGGCTCAGCGCTCACGAGATCACAGCAAGTGGCTGTGCTGAGACAGGGACTGAGAGCTGCTCTGCTGCTCGGTGCTGGCACAGCACTGGGAGCAACTGGGCACAAGTACAGGGAGGATCACAGGGACCACAGGCGCAGGGCACTCCACTCCTTGACACAGCACACACCCAGCAACACCACCACCTACCTGGAACTTCTTGCATATCTTAAAGGCGTGGAGCTGCTGCTGCCTGGCACTCTCTGGGAGCTGCTTGAGGATGCCCTGGTTCATCAGGAGGGCACTGTTGTCTGGCAGGGGCTATGAGGAGTGCACAACACCTGTCAGCACTGCCCGGCTCACCAGTGCTCCCAGCAGGGACAGGTATCAATGGCCAAGGGAAATCTGTGACCTGGTAACAAACCCAGCCCTCCTGACCGGGCACACAGGCTCAGGGCTCACCAGGGACTTGTCGATGATGCAAAACATGTAGGTATCGTGGAGCAGGATGTGCGAGGGGTTCTTGGGGTTGAAGGTGATGTGGGTGATGGGAGAATCCCTCTCCAGCCAGACCTTGTGCAGCCCGCTCTTCTGCACTGTGCGGCTCCAGTCCGTGTACTGCTTCTCAGGAATGCTGAACTCAAACAGCTGGAGAAGCAGAAGGGAGATGGGGTGGCTCATGAGACCTGGTCCTCTCTTGCTTCCCCTCCATGCTGGTGCATGGCAGCCCTGGCTCCAGCCAGGCTGTGAGCCAGACAGTGGTTCCCTGCTCCTGCCCAGCGTGGCAGCTTTCTCATGGGACCAGAAAGCTTCCAGGTCAGGGAGAGACACAGGGAAGGAACTGAGGCCATGAGGGCTGGGACTGGGACAGCTCCTACCTGCTGGTCTGAGTAGGTAATAACAAGGTTGTTGGTGACGGGGTGGATGGCAAGAGCCGTCACTGCGCAGTTGTACATGGGCACCATGCAGTGATGCTGCAAGGCAGGAGGACAGCATGCTGACGGCAACCCCCAAGGCTGCCTCCAACCCCCCTTCAGACACACACACCCCAGCCCTCCTCCATGGGTAAAGCCATGCCCCTTCTGGGGAGGGGGTCTACACACCAAGCCCACCATCACCCGGACCCTCAAGGCAGGAGGCAGCGGGGCCCTTACTGCAGCCACTCTCCAGCTCCTGCTCCTACCTTTAAGCGTTTCAGTTACTGCAGCCACTCTCCAGCTCCCGCTCCTACCTTTAAGCGTTTCAGCTTGTAGATGTGGATTGTCCAGTCCCCACTGACTGCAGCCAGCCAGCGCCCATCTGCACTCAGCGCCAGCAGGTAAACAGCCTCAGGGGACCCTGTGGAAGCACCATCACCGGATGTAATGCATGCTTGAGCCTCCAAAGAGCCCCAGGCCTACCACCACAGGACATGCAG
The DNA here is from genome assembly GCA_017639245.1 of Myiopsitta monachus. Lineage (NCBI taxonomy): Eukaryota > Metazoa > Chordata > Aves > Psittaciformes > Psittacidae > Myiopsitta > Myiopsitta monachus. The sequence goes on along the minus strand of CM029941.1, from coordinate 103,094,313 downwards.
ACCCATGTCCTCCCCCTGCTGATCTGCACCCTGCTCCCTACCTATAGAGCAGCACAAAGGGCAGAGGGGGAAGGACACACACACCACACTGCAGGAAAAGGGGGATGCCCTCGGCCCTGCAGGGGAGGGATACAACAGCCCAGGGAGGGACAGCAGAGCCCAGGGACCCCCAGCACCTTCCAACCCCACCAGTTCTCCCCAGCCCAAACCTGATGGTGGCTGAAGCGTGTGCAGGTGTCTGCAGCCTCCCGGCTCTAGGAGCAGGACAACGTGGACAGAACCTCGAGCGGAGGCAATGAAGAGGCTGCTGGAGTCAGAGGAGAACTGGAGCTGGTAGGCCGGGAGCAGCAGCTTTGACACTTTGGGGATCTTGAGACGGGAAGAAAGCAGCACTGGCAGCCATCTACCACTGCCACCCTCATCCCCGTGATAACACTGACCATGCCCCGACCCCACAGCCACCCACCACCCGTTCCTGCATCAGGGCAGCCCATCACCCTCCTCACCTTCTCAATTCGGACACCGTCATCTTCATAGTGCACCCGGTAGAGGTGGAAGCGGGAGGCTGTGGCATAGGAGACCCAACTGCCACAGGGGGAGATGCAGCTGCAGTAGATGTGCTCCGGGCCCTGGAAGTGCAGAGGGGCCAAACAGGGTCTGTGAGATCTCCACAGCCAGGCAAAAGGGGTCAGCTGTCAGAGGAAGAGCAGAGGGGTGGCCGTAGTGGACCCCAAGCCCCAGCTCAGCCCTACCTTGCTCTTGAGCTGCACGAGGTGCTCAGGCATGCTGCTCAGGGGCAGGACATCGCCGTCCTTCCCTGGGTCAATAAGAAACCACACGGTACATCAGTGATGGTGGTGAAACCACACAGGTCTCCCTCCCCAAGCTCCCATCCCACAAGACCCACATTGCGGGGAAACCACAGCTGGGGATCATGGAAAGCAGCGCTCAAGGGAAAACCCAGACCCTCCCCCAGCCTCCCTTGAGGCTGAACCCCCCAGCACCTGCCCCAGCTCCACTGGAAGCACAAGAAAGCCCTGGCATATGCCATGCTGGGAATCACAGCCCTGCCCAGGGCCACCACCAGTGCAGGGCCATGCAAAGGAAGGGACCTGAACTAAGCCACTCCTCTGCTGCCCAAGCAGCAGGACAGCTCGTGCCTGAAACCCAGCCCAGGCTCTGCCACACGGCTTGCACTGGAAAGCCAGGCCTCGCCACTCACCCGTCCCATTGGTGGAGCCGAGTCTCCAGAGTTCCAGGTGCTGGGAGAACTGGAAGAGGAGCAGCCGGGCTTCCCTGGCACAGGAGACAAGGCGTCGCTGCGTGCAGAACAGACCATCATGAACCCACAGCCTGGCATGAAGGGCTGGGCCAAAGCTGAAACGCCCTGGGGTGCCAGAGACTCCGGGGTGGGGGAGAGGAAGGACTCGGGTCCCATGGAATGGGAGCCTGGAGATGGAAAGCCAGCAGGACCAGCAAGACGAGCTTGCCAGCTTCTACACCCTCCGTGGCAGGAACCTCCAGACGCGCCAGGGCCAAGGAAGGGACCCAGCGGGGCAGGGAGGACCAACCTTCTCCCACAGGAAGAGCCAGCTCTGCCAGCCTGCCTTGGCTCAGAGCAGCACTCACGTGGGGGAAGGTGAATTTGCGGAGCGCTGCCTCGTAGCCTCTGTCCTGCATCTTCTCCATCAGCGGGCGGATCACCAGCTGGGCGTCGAGGCCTGGAAGCCAAGCACAGGTCAGCCAAAATAGGTCTGGGGGCAGGGATACTCAAGCCCTCCTGCCCACCACAGCCCATCCTACCCCCGGAGATGAGAGCTGTCGAGCTGTGCGCCACAGCTCGCACATCATGGGTGTGAAACTGGAATGGCTTTGTCCGTATCCAGCGCTTCTCCTGACTGCTCAGCTTCACTGGCAGCAGCTGGAACTGGTACGTGGCCCCGGCTGAGGTGCCCACCACGATGCTGTCTTCTTTCTGGTGAGAGAAACAGGGAAGGGGTTTATGGGTGCAGACTGGAAAGGAGAATGCAGTGCTGGGAGGCAGACAGGGACCAGCAGCCTCGCTCCCAGCCCCAAGGCACTGAGCCAGGCAACTCCTGCCCCAGCACACCGAAGCCTGGGAATGACACAGGAGACTTGCTTACCTCTGACACAGCCAGCGAGAGGATGGCTGAGTTGCTGACAGTGTGGGAGTCCAGCAGTGTCCCTTGCTCCCAGTCCCAGAACTGCACCCTCCCAAAGGAGTCTGAGGTGACAACAGTGCCACTGGAGAGGAAGGCGATGCTCCACACGATGCACTCTTGCTTCACCTTCTTTATGTGGTAATTCACCATGATCCTCTGCACAGTTTGGCCTGAGATAGGAGAAGAATGGTTTGGGGTGACAACAGGTTCCCCCCCAGTGCTCGGCCGGTGCTGACAGTCCCAGGGGCCAGGCCAGGCTCAGCTCCCGGAGCACAAGTTACCTGTACAGACATCAAGCACACGAAAGCTGTCGATGGAGCCGGCTGCTATGTGAGTGTCCAATGGGTGCCAGGAGAGACACAGGATGCGGCCTGTGGGGAAGGAAGCTCCAGATGTGACTGCCTGCAGCCCCTTGGTCACCAGGATGGACAAGAAGGACTGAGGGAAGATGCACTGAAGTACTGAGCGCTCCCGGACTCACCTTTCCGCCTGTCCAGATTCTGCTCAAACTGGATCCCACCAGTTACAACCTGGAATAGCTTAACGGAGCCATCATCGCAGCCGATCTGCGGGAGGGTTGGGATCAGCCCCAGCGGGATGCCTGGACCCTCTTCCTCATCCACTGCATCCTCCTCCGGGCCTGGGAGAGCCACCCCGGCCCCGATCCCATTCCCAGCCCCGGTCCACTCACCGCCAGCTGCGTGCCGCTGCTGTTGACCGCCATGCTCCAGATGGGTCCCCCGCAGCCATCCACGGAGCAAGCCACGCGCAGCCCGGCCAGGTCGTACTCGGTGATTTCCCCGCTGAGCCCGGCCCCGAAGAGCCGCTCCCCCGCCCAGCACAGCGCCTCCACCGAGCGGGCCTCATGGCCGGGGATCACCTGGGGACGGACACCCGTTACCCGCCGCTCCCACCCCCGCCGCGGCGCGGCGCGGCTCCGCGCCCTCACCTTCTCCTGGAAGTAGTTAGCGGCGAAGTTGTAAACCTCGACGGTGCCGTCGGTGCGCGCCAGGCCCAGGCGATCGCTGCGGGGCTCCCAGGCGAGGCAGCGCACGCCCGCGGGCACCAGCCCGAAGAACCGCACCCGGTGCACCTCGAACTCCCCCATCGCGCTCCCGCCGCCCCCTCCCCGCTCCCGCACCGGCACCGGGCCGGGACCGCTCCGCCCCGCGCAGCCCCACGTGCGCTCGGCGCACCCGGAAACGGAAGGGGTGAGGGAAGAGGAAACGGAAGCGGAGGAGCGGCGCGGCGGGAGATTCGGGCGCTACCGGGCGGCGGGTCCGGGCGGGCCGCGGGTGCGGGAGCGGGGCGGGGGGAACCGGAGCCGGGAACGGCCGGGGCCGCGCTGCGAGGGGTCGGTGTGGGCGGGAGGGGCTCGTGCTGCCCCGGCCTGACCCGGTCCCGCAGCCCCGGGGCCACTGGAGGGCACCAGCGCCCCGCGCAACCGCGGAGCGCCCCGAGGGGGTGCAGGGTCCGAGAGCGGAGGTCTGTGGGGCCCGGGGGCAGCCGCCGGCCCCGGGAGGGGAGCTCGGTACCGTGTGTACCGGGGAAGGGCCGGCCCGGCCGCCTGGCGCTGACCGCGTCTCGCGGGCGCTCCGCAGGGCCCGCAGCATGGTGCAGATCGTCATCTCCAGGTGAGGCCACCGCGGACCCCGGGGGGGTGCGGGTCCTGCCCCGGCGGCACCGGGGTTTGGGGGTGGGGGGGAGCCGTCGGGTGCAGCCACCGCGTGTCTCACCCGCAGCGGCGGCGCCGCGGGCCTGGCGCAGTGGGTGCTGGTGGAGCTGCAGGGCGAGGTGGAGCCCCGGCAGAGCGGCGGGCTGGCGGGCAGCCTGCTTGGAGACCTGCACTACACCCGCGAGGTGAGGCAGCCGCGCGCCTTACCGGGGCTCAGCCCCTACCGGGGACCCTCCTCACCCTCACTCGCCGCCTCTCGCTGCTCTCCGCAGGGGGTACCCGTCCTCATCGTGGGCCATCACATCCTCTACGGGAAGGTGGTGCAGCTGGAGAAGCCCTTTGCTGTGCTGGTGAAGCAGAGAGCCGAGGAGGCAGGCCCTGCGGGGCCGGATACACGTTACACCATCGCTGCCCTCATCAAAACCAAGCTGCTTTTCAAAACCCGCCCCAAGCCCATCATCACCAACGTGCCCAAGAAAGTGTGAGGACTTGGGTTGGTGGCTGTACGCTCCAGGGCTCAGGGAGATGCAGGGCTGGCATCTCCATCCCATGTAGAGGACTCCAAGGGCCACCTCATGGTGCAGATCCTGCATCTGGGTGCCCAGAGCCCTTCCCAGGTCATTTGCACCCCCTGTAATGACTCAATTTCTGAGAGCTGGCATGCTCTTGGGCACAAACCCAAGTGCCATTCTATGTGATATGGGTCCTGATGGGCAGAGACATCCTCTGAGCCCAGGGCCTGGACTCAGCAGTTCCCAGTGTGTTGCCAGCTCTGCCTGTGGCAGAGAGTGACAGCAGGGCCCATCTGCTGATGTGTCACCTGTAAAAGCACCTCTCCCTATGGGGACAATCTGATGCTGGGCAGGGACTCAAGCCCCAGCTTCCCTTGAGCCAGGGCAGGGGACCAGGACCATCACACTCCATACACACACACACATCACCATTCCTCAGTGCAAGTCTTTATTTTGACAAATCCATCAGGATACAAAAACAGATTTTTCCAAAATATGAAAGAAAAAAAATAATCAACTGCGGATTGAAAAATAAATAGATTTACAAACAATTCGCAGCAAGTCTGAATACCAAAGAGCTACAAAAGTCCCCTAAAAAACCTTATATTAAATTAAACAAGACCATCTAAAAGCTCAATTGTAGAAAGGTTTTTAAGCCCTGAAAAAAAAAGAGGGCCCATGGGAGAGGACCGGGTGAATTCCCCAGGAAGGGGAGAGGTTGGGAACCTGCTCTTCCCCACCCTCCTCTGCATGCCAAAGCCCAAAACCCAGCGTCTCCCCACTGTCTAGACAAGGTGCCAGGAAGGCAGCAGGGTTGGTATGATGGGGCTGCAGTGACACTCTGGCCAAGCCACAGCCCCCAGTTTCCATGTGCTGGGATCCCCCCTTGGCTCTTTGGCAAGGCTAAAAGGAGGTGCTGCCCTCCTGGGGCAGGCAGACCCCCAAAAGGGGCTGGAGGGAGCCATGAGGGCTCCCTGAGTACGTGCCCACACATAAAACAGCTGTGGGGCAGAGGCAGCACCAGCCAGTGGTGCCAGCACACGATGCCACTTGGGACCATTCTGCCATAGCACCTTGGTGGTTGGACCATGAAATCCCCATAGAAAGCACCGAACGGTGTAGGACACGAAGAGGGGAGCCTGGCCAGCAGCGCTCCACATAGCACACCAGTATGGCGCTGGTGGGGGGCACCTCTGTCCCCCCTGCAGCACCAAGCCTGTGCCCAGCAGAGTGCTGGGCAGCACCAGCACGGCCTCTCCCCATTCAGCAGCCTGCTTTTGTACAGAAAAATTAACATATGAAAAACCCAAAACAATGATGAAAGAAACAGCAAGACTTGATCAGAAACAGAGCAGCAGGTTCGCTCAGCACTGCCCAGCACCAACAGCCCAGCACCCGCTGTGCTGGGCAAGGAGGCACCAGTGATGGTCACCCCAGTGCAGAGCCCCTGCTGCAGTCAGACCTCGGCAAAAGCCAGCCTGCGCTGCTCCTGCTGCTTGCTGCAGCGCCGAGCAACGATGGCCATGTAGAGGGCAAAGAGGCCCACCCAGTAACAGGCATAGAGGATGGCACCTGAGACCAGGAAGGCCACCTCGGTGTCGCTGAAGAGGTCCTGGCTGTAGGCAGTGTAGGCCAGCCCGCCCAGCAGCACTGCTACCCACACCGACACCGGCAGCAGCCCCACGAAGTTAACCACGATGGTCCGGCGCCCCGACGTGCCCCAGCCAGACTTCTTGATGGTGGCGATGGCAAATATCTTGGCAGGCAGTAGGCTGGACATGTAGAGGAGGGCATAAAGGGACATGAAGATCATCTCAGCGTTGCCCCGTAGGAAGCAGGCGTAGGTGGCTTTGATGATGCCCACCAGCTGCACCATGAGCAGAAAGAGGAGGATGTTCCAGATGCGGCCGCGATAGAAAAGCTGGATGACAGTGGCAATGAGAAAGAAGGGGAAGAAGCCGGTCACCACAGACTCGTAGGTCATCCAGAGGTGATGCTTATGGAACCACAGGGCATTGTAAAGCCACTCGCGGAAGTAGGACTTGCTCCAGCGGGTCTGCTGGTTGAGCCAGCGCAGGTAGCGGGTGGGAGTCTCCGTCAGGCACTTGGAGCGAGCTGTGTACTTGGTCTGGTAGCCCAGGCTGAGCACGCGGTTGGTGAGGTGCCGGTCATCCCCAAAGCTGCATTTACTGCCCAGGAAGGTCTGGTGATACCAGTCCTCAAGAAACTGCTGCAGGAGAGCATTGCGGTACATGCCCAGGGGCCCGCTGATGCACTGCACACAGCCGAAGTAGGACTGGCAGGCGCGCTCCACGTTGAAGGCCACCCAGTACCGCACGCTGCTCAGGAAGGAGATCCACGAGTCGTACTTGTTCAGGATCTGGGGAAGGGATTGACATGAGCCCTGGTACTGCTGCGTCTCCCCCCTTGCCACCCCGGGGTGCCCTCCCTAGCATGAGGGTACCTGCACATCGCCTCCAACGCCACCAACGCGGGGGTCAGCCTCCAGGATGCGGAGCATCTCCACGGTGCAGGCGGGGTCCAGCACCGTGTCTGAGTCACACACCTGGGGGCAGAGGGAACGTCGAGCCCCGCTCCCGCTGCACCCACGCACCGGCAGACAGCCCAGCCCGCAGCAGGGCAAGCCCGAGCCGCGGCCGGCGAGACCAGGCACAGCCCGGAGACCGGCACCACTGCCCTGGGCCACCCAACCCCACCACCGCCATGGGACCTGCCCCGGCCACCACCCCTCACCCGTGCGTGGGGACCTGGCACCCCACACCACAACGTGCTGTCCCACAGCATGACACCTGCCTGTGGCAGGGGATGCACCAAGAGGTGATGCGAAACCCTCGCAGGCAGGGCCTGACACCTCGGGCCAGCAGCAATTCACACCTCCCAACCCCAGTGCTGCTGTCTTGCAGCCAGTGCATGGGGCTGGATCCAGCACCAGGCAGCAGGTGCTGCAACAAGCTGCTCCTGCTCCACCTGCAGCCCCTCTGGCTGGCCCCCACTTACTGCCTGCGTTCCCCCTGCCCACCCAGCCCATGTACCCACCTGGATATAGTCCACGGAGTCTCCGAGCGCCCGGAAGGCCGTATACATCACCTCCCGCTTCCCACCCCACTTCTGGAGGATGCAGGAGTAGGTGGTGCCATGCACCAGCGCCTGGACATGGGCTATCCCTTCCCGCAGCCCGGCCTCTGTCTCTCCCTCGCCCCACTCGTGGAAGTTACTCCTCCAGATGTAGCTGCCTGAATGCTCGGAGCCCATCACATCGTGGAAGATGTCCAGCATGTAAGTGTCATCGGGGCCGTTTCCATCCACCACCATCACCACTTTGAGGTCGGGGAAGGCAATGCGCTTGACGGAGCGCAGGCACTTCTTCAGGTAGCCAGGATCCTCCTGGTAGGCGGCAATGCAGAGGGCCACCGAGCGCCCCAGCCGCACCGGCCGCACATCTCTCCGCATGCGCTGGTGCTCCAGGAAGGCAAAGAGGCTCTGGATTAAGAGGTGCAGCGCCAGGATGGCCCCGTAGAGCCCGAAGGAGAGGTAGTGCTTCTCCGTGTGGATGAACTGGTAGCCTGTGATGTAGGCAGCGAGGATGCCCCCCAGCACCGCCAAGGCAAAGAGGCTGGTCCCGACAATGCGCAGGGCTGTGGAGAGGCTCACTGGCATCTGGGGGGGGGACCAGACAGTGTCAGAGCAGGAGACAGTTCACAGCTAGACCCACTGCCTGGATCCCCAGGAGGGGAAAGCGTGGGGATGCTGCTTCTCTGCTTCCCCATGGCCACCTTGTCCCTCACCAGTTACCAGTTTGGGGGCGAGACTTTCCAGGTGGCTCTATGGCGGGGGGGGGTCCCAAGCATCCCACTGTACACAGTGCCTGCACTCACCACCCAGCCCCGTCCAACCCAGCAGGGGCTGCATCAGCTCCCAGGCAACCTCCAAGCTGGAGGACAGAGAAGGACATAGGGAAGTGGGAGCCCCGGGTCATCCCCGTGGGAGACACCCGGCATGTGCACGCCCCCGCTTTCCCGAGTACCTTCCGGCAGCGGGGCCGGCAGCTCCCGGACCCCCACCCCGGTAAGGGCCGGGGCCGAGCAGCGGCGGGGTCCGCAGAGCCTTACCGCAGGCATGGCCGGGGGGTGCGGGCAGGCGAAGGAGTGCGGGGGGGGGGGGTGGTGGAAGGAACACGTGGGGGAGGGTGCAGGCAGGGGGTGCGGGCAGGACGCAGAGCGCTGGGCAGAGCCCGCCCCGGGGATCCCCGAGCTACCGACAGCGCCCCCCGGGCAGCCCCAGACCCTCCCCGGGCCCCGCAGCCTCCGGTACCGGCTCCGCGCTCCCGGTGCCTCCGCGGGCGGTCTCGCAGCGTGGAGGCACAGAGGGAGGGTGGAAGGGTCGGGGCTCCCCAAGCCGGGGGAGGAGGGACCGGGACTCACCGTGGTGGTGCCGGTGGTGCCGCTCGCCCCGGCCGCCGCCGCCGCTATGAGCCCTGCCCGGCCCGCGCGGCCCCTTTATACCGCGGCGGGGCCGGCACCGCCCGCAGCCCGCGGGGGCTCCGCCCGGCACCGGCACCGCCGGCACCGGCACCGGCACCACCCACGGCACCGCCCGCAGACAGCGGAGGTAATCCCGGCACCGGCAGCACCTGGCACCGGCTCCAGCCCCGCACTGCGGGAGTGATGAGCGGCACCGGCATCACCCTGCTCTGCGCTGCACCGGCACCGGCAGCATCCGGCACAGGCGTCACGGCCACCGGCTTAGCGCCGCGGGCCGGGGCTGGCCGCAGCTCCTCGTCTGAGCGTGGCTGGGCACCCGGCGACACCTCAGCCGCCATCCCGGGACACCCCGTCCCCCTGCCCCATTCTGGGGGCCCCTCTCATGACACCACGTGTAACCTACGTGTCCCCCACACTATGAACCCCCTGGGGGTGCCCAGCGCCTGCCCCACACAGTTCACTCTGTCCTAATGGCCAGTGGGTGCCAGGGCAGGACCAGGGTCACCCGGGAGGCAGCAGCCCTGTGCTGGTGACACACAGTGTCCCCACACTGTGATGATGGCAGGGGACAACCAGCCCTTGGGGGGGGAACACACCATGGGGATCCCAGAGGAGCTGCAGCCTCAGCTTTGAGCTCAAAACCAGTATGTTTGGGTTTTTCATCCTGATGTGGGCTGGGAGCTGGCTGTGAATTGACGCTGTGATTAGGCCCTGACCCTTTTTCCCTCCGGGATCTGGGGAAGTGGATCCCTCCAGCAGGAGCACCCCACCCAAACGGCTCCCCTCAGCTAGAACCCCCAGCACCACTGTGATGCTGAAGAGCACCTCTGCACTGTAGGTGCTGTGCAGTGTCCAGAGTGGGTGGTGAGGAACTGGTGAGCCCATGGGCACTGGGAAGGGGCAGGGAAGCACCAGGACCCTCAGCATCACCAGTGGGGCTCCGGCTGAGCCCGGCAGTGGTGGGACGTGGAGGTGTGAAACCCGGTGTGGTGGATCAGACCTCGAGTGCCTGCGCTACCACTGCCGGGCGCATGCAGGGTGTCCATGGCTGCAGGCGGGGAGCAGGGAGGGGAACAGGGGACAGGGGCAGCGTGACCCCACTCCGCAGCCCTCCCCATACCTCTCGGCAGGGTCCCAGCCCCGGGGTTGCCCCTTACCTTTCGTTGTGCCCGTGGCTGCCGGGTGTCTCCCGCCGCTGCCGGCCGGGCTCTGGCCGCAGGAGCGCTGCCCGAGGTGGAAACCAAACTCCCTCCTCCTCCAGCACAGCCGGCCCGTTGTTCCCTGCGGCAGGGCTGCCGGACGGCGCCCGCCCAGCGGCATCAAAGGACTTTTCATTCGGAACCCATCCCCTGCTGCTTGCGGCGGGCCCCGGCGATGCTCTGCCCGTACGGCAGCGTCGCGGCGTGCGCGGCACCGGCACCGGTGTGCGCTGGCGGCAGCGGCAGCGAGGAGCGCGGGGCTGCAGCCGCGCTCCGGTGAGGACAATGCACTGTCGCTGCCCGAGCACACCCGGCACGGCACGGCACGGCGTGGGCCCGGCGCAGGCGGCTTCGCTGAGGGTGAAGGCACAGCCCAGCACCCGCAATCCTGCGGGCAACGGGGATGCTCTGCGCCTCACACCTTCCGGCACCGGTATCAGGTACCCGGGGCCGAGCGCAGCGGGGCTGGGGCTGATCAGTGCAAGGGGGACTCTGGGCTGGGCTCCCGAGGGCTCTGTGTTACCCCAGTCCCCAGCCCTGCTCCTGCCACCCTGTGGGTCCATGGTGCAGCAGTGGGGCCCATGGTGCTGCAGCGCCCACGGGGGCTGCCCTGGCTGCAGGAAGATGAGTGATACCGACATTGGACCACTGGTCCCAGCAGGGCACCCTGCCCCTGGCCATGCTCCCGGCACACAGGCACGGATGGGGCTCCTGGTGCCGCGGTGGAAGGGCCCCATCCTAAGACCTCCTCTGTGAGGGAGACCCCAGGAACAGGCGCAGAAGGGCTGTGCCACGGCAGGGCCTTCCCCAAAGACACTGCAGAGGAGGATGGGTCCCAAATGCAGCCCCACTCCCAGCACTGTGGCATCACCACCTTGGCAGGCTTGGCAATGCCAGTTCCGCTCCCCTCTCCCATCCCTGGGAAAGTCACTCAGATTTGGCTAAACTCACAACATTCAGAAGCTGGCTCAGCTGTTGCCTCCAGGGATCATCCCAGTCCCTCATCCAGGGCTGGCACCCAGAACAGCTCCCTCCATGCCAGCGGGCACCCAGCAGAGAGCGTGCAGGCTCTGCCAACAACCCTGCAGTCACAGCTCCCTCCAGCACCTCCATGGCATGAGCGCAGTGCCAGGGAGGGCCAGGCCGGGCTGTGCGGCTATGCAAACCCCCCGCCTCCTGGTCCCCTTGGCTGACACCCACCCTTCCATGGGACCCAACTGCTCACCTAGGGCCTGGGTGCTGCCACCAGCCCAAGCACATGAGGGCTGGGATACGGCCACGATGACACCCAGAAGCTTCACACGCCTACCAAAGACACCACGGACACAGTGCTAAGCATGTCTCCATTTTATTTCCTGCCCCATCCTAGCAAGTCCACACTGCCACAGCCATCTCCTGGCCAGTGGTATCCCATGGGCACAGCCAACCCTTCCCCTCAGAGAGCTTGGGCCTGACTTCAGAGCAGGAAGAGTTTATTTCTGCAGCCTCGGCCCTGCTATGGCAGCACCACGATCTTCTTCTCTAGTGTTTGTGGGGGGAAGAGAACCCTCCTCATTACTACATCCAGCTCCTCCAGCGCCAGCTGCGCATGCAGCTTCGTTGTGTCGTCAGACTCAGCCACCACCACGTACTTCAGTAGCCGGTAAAGGTCCCGGAGGACGTCCTGCAGCACCTGGGGGCAGAAGGAGCGTCAGCACTCACTGGTGTCTCACCTGCACCCGCAACAACCCAAAATGCAACCCCAAGCGTGCCCCAGCAGGCGCGGTGCTGGCCCTTCCGCTGACACTGCTGGTGCCGGGTGGCAGCACCACCACCCCCCTTGCCTCAGGCAGTGACTTCAGGTTCCCCACACACCAGCAGCGTAGTCCAGCAGTGGCGCACTGTGGTGCCCCTCAAGCACGGGGGCATGAAGGGAAGCTGAGATGCTGGCTGTGGGTATTCCCGTGGGGAATCACCCTCTTCTTCCATGGGAGCCGAGCCCTAACATGTTCGGAGATGGGAAATGGGGAGGGAGGCCACAGCCCGCGGAAAAACTGGGCATTACCAAGTCAAATCAGTGATGAGCAACTCCCACGTCTCCCAGGAGCTGGCACTACCCATGGCATGGCATGGTTCTGCCCCACAGCACAGCCAAGCAGCTCAGGGAGATGCCCCCACGGTGTCCTATCTATCCCAAGAAGGATCCAGTGCAGAGGGTCCCTTCGGTGGGGGAGGCATAAGCTGGAGGCCGAAATCCTATGGGACTTTCCCTGGAAGCTGCCTGGAAACGAGCCCTGCAGCCCTCACAGGGCCTGGGGATGCTGAGGAGCCTGGCAGAGACTGGCCCCAGGGAGAGGCAGGGATGTGACCCACCTCAGTGGCCTTCTCACTGAGCCCCCGCAGCAGCACCACCACCATGTGCACAGCAGCTCTTCGCACTTCCGCTTCAGGGTCCGTCTTGGCTATGGCTGTCACACAGGAGGTGACCTGTGGGGACGGGGTGGGAGAACCGTCAGCAAGGGTAGGGGGATGTGGGGAACCCAGCAGAGCAGCAGGCGACAATGAGGATGGGACCCCTACACCCAGCTGGACATTCCCCTGCCTGCACCCAATGGGGGGGGGTTGATTTTTGCATAGCACAAGGCAGAGAGCAGCCCTCCCTCTCCTTCCACACAGCTACGTTGGGAAGCTTTATAAAAAGCAGGCACAGTCAAAAGAACCTAATTAAACCCCAGCAGTGACAGCCGGAGAATTAGCACAGCTCAAAGCTTCCCAAAATAGCAGCGTGTGGTGCGCTGGCATCTCGTCAGACTGCCGGTACCCCACTGATGCTGCGTGGCTGTGAGTGGGGAGCACGGAAAGAACCCTGTGCCTGTGTCACTGATGTCTCCTGACCTTCCTCCCACTCCAGGAGGCAACGTGGGCTGAAGGTCCAACTCCTACAGGGTCACAGACTCACCAGCTCAAGGGCTGCCAAATGCGATGTCGGCAGCTCCCAGCAAGATCTGGGAGAAGATCCTCCCAGAAGCAAGGCTCAACCCACCAGGACCACAGCTCTGGTGGCTCCAGCACCCATGTCTCACCCCACCAGCTATCAGCTGGGTGTTGATGCTGATAACGGACTGGTAAGGAGTTATCATTAAGCATGATCAGGTGCCTTTGGCAGGTAATAAATGTGCCCCCAGGTCTCCTCCTGCAGATTGCCATGGGTGGAGCAGCACCACAGCTTTACCTTGGGCTATCGCTTCTCTGCACAAACAACATCTGATTATAAAGCTGATTATAGAGCTTTTAGCCCTAAAAATCAAGGGTAGAATTTCCTGAGGGTTTGCTGCAGGTCCAATGACTTTTATACCCTGCAATATCAGGAACTATCACTCATGTCCTTTATGGAAACACAAAGCTGCTGCGTCCCCAGCAACGAGCATTCAGCAGCTCAGCATCCGCCAACAAACCACTCTCATTAAGGAAGCAGCGACCCAGGGAAGGGCTGGCAGCGCTGAGATGGAGCCGGTACCTCCTGGACGATGGAGCCCAGCTGAAAGCCGAGGCGCTGGCAGAGCTCGCCCAGGTTGGAGAGGCTGCTGGCCCGCAGCGCGCTGTCAGGGTCCCGTGCACCCTGCAGGAAGGCCTGGACCAGTGGCTCCCGGTGTTTGAACACCATGTCCCCTGCAAGAGATAGCAGAGTAGCCCGTCATGGGCAAGGAGACAGCCATAGCCCCTTCCTGCCAAATCCCTGGCTCCCGCAGGAGCAGCTAGATTGCTCCCTGTTCCTTACAGCACCACCAAACAGCTGTATGCAACATCTGGAGCACAGATTGTGCCCAGTACGAGGACCCTGGTGCAGCTCTGTGTGAAGCATGGACAGAGCCTCAGCGGGGACTCGCGGGACACCAGCAACACCCAACAGACCCCACAGCCAAGACCTTTGTGTGGGGCTGCCCTCCACATCCTTCAGCTCCCACAGGGCCATTCAGAGGTGACCCCAGCAACAGCCACAGAAACAACGTGCGAAGCCCAAGTTCTCACATAATTCAGCTGCACAAACCCCCACCCCAATTAGCACATGGAGGCCCCGGGGATGTGTGAGCCGCCTAATTACGGGTCTGCACACAGAGCCCGTGACCGGCATGCACAATCACCTATGCATACGGGCCTCCTGTGTGAGATGGATGGCTGGTGGCCATGGCATGGGCACAGCTCCCACCCTGTGAGTTTGGTGGTTTCCTGGCTCTCCCGAGCTCTGGATACTCCTTGGCCGCTGGTTTGACACCATGATTACTGATTACAATTCCGGTGTCCCCAGCATAAGATGGACATGGAGCTGATGGAGCAAGACCAGAGTAGGCCACGAGGATGATCAGGGCCTGGAGCACTTCTTGTAGGGGCACAGGCTGAGAACATTGGGGCTGCTCAGCCTGGAGAAGAGAAGCTGTGCGGTGACCTCAGAGCAGCTTCCAGTGTCTGAAGGGGGCTACAAGGATGCTGCAAAGGGACTCTTCATCAGGGACTGTAGCGACAGGACAAGGAGTGATGGGTTTAAACTGAAACAGGGGAAGTTCAGGTTGGATATAAGGAGGAAGCTCTTCCCTGTGAGGGTGCTGAGGCGCTGGCACAGGGCGCCCAGAGAAGCTGTGGCTGCCCCATCCCTGGCAGCGTCCAAGGCCAGGCTGGACATGGCTTGGAGCACCCTGCTCCAGTGGAAGGTCTCCCTGCCCACAGTAGGGGTGGGAACTGGATGAGCTCTAAGATCCTTTCCAACCTTAACCATTCTGTTATTCTATCTGTCCTGCAGCCAATGGAGGCAGTGGGATGCCCCAGGACGCAGGGACAGAAATAAGCCCCATGGGCAGTGGAGAAATCCCATCACCCTGCACATGAGGGCTCCTGGCTTCTACTGTGAGGGACTAGGGTTGGCCAGCCCCTGCACCACTGGCACACCAACAACCCTGGGCTGTGTGCAACCATGTGATGGCCAAGAGCTGGGCGGGAACAGGCAAACCAAGTCCTTCTGCAGGACCATTCCATTGTAGCTTCACTCTTCCTACATGGCCCTCTTTCTCACTAAGGGACCACGCACTCTGAGAAGCAGGGATGGCTCCTGTATGGCATGGGGTGGGAGAGCTCAGGGCAGCACTGTGATGTCAAGGATGGCCATGCTTGCTTGGGAATGCAGCCTGCTCAGCCCTTGCACCCCATGAATCAGTCTAAGCACTACTGGATGATCCAAGCTCCTCCAAAGCCAACAGCACATCGCTGGTCAGCCACAGAAAGAGCATGACGTGCTTCCTTTCCCACAGCAAGCCAGGCACATGCTCCCTTGACAGAAAAGGGAGGTCTGCTGTGGTGCACCCGGAGCAGATTTAACGGGTTTGCAGCAACAGCTAATTGTGTTGGTGCAAGGTCTCTATGAATCCTTGTGTAGCACTTGGCCCCACATTGCTGGAGACAGGACTGTGCTTCAGTGATTTGCCAGGCAATAGGAGCCTGCTGGAAAGTCCCCTCCTGGATGAGAAAAAGCCACTCCAGCAGGATGTCAGGCAGAGACAGAGACAGGGATGATGCAGGAGGGAGGCACAGCAGTCCCAGAGCAGCTGCAGGAGATCCGAGCTGTAAGGAGCAAAGTGCTTCTGGAAGCGCCGGATAAGTCCTCGCTCTTAAATCCTGAAGCTTTGCAACAAAAACAACTTTGTGCGATTTGCTCTATAAATACGCAGGCGAGCCAGGACGTGCCGGAGCTACTGCCCGCGGCAGAGGCACTGAGGAGAGGGGGGAGAACCTCCGCAGAGGCTGTGCCACCATCCCACTGCCAGCACTGCCAAGGGAAGCCCAGCACCGTGCAGTGCCATGCAAAGCAAGGGCTGGATGGACAGACATCGCCTAAGGGCCTTTAGATACCAAGAGGGTTTGCTACCTAGCACACTGCTCACCGGAGCTCCAATGGGAGATGATGGGACTACTGGCTGCAATGCTGTCCTCATCCTGGCAGCAGGGCAGGGGAGTGGCATGACCTGGCCCTAGAAGCACTGGCCCTGGTGGGATGCCTGCAGTGACACTGCTCAGGGATGCCACCATGGCCAGGGGACACCGCTGTGCCCCAGAGAGCGCCAGCAAGACAGGCAGCCAGCACAGGTCCCAGGCACTCAGGCAGTCTGGGCTCTGCAGGAGGAGGTTGGCTCTGCCATAGCCAACCAGGGAACAAAGCACCCACTGTTGATGGGGAACCCTTGCCTGGCTGTCCAGCAGCAAGGACAGCGGCTGCCACCTTCCCTGGCCATAGAGAGCTCTCAGTACTTGCTCCCGCTGCTCTGGCCTCTGCTGGGAATAAGACAAAGTGTTTTAGGACATGTCCCAACAGTGACTGCCGGAAAGGCCTCATCCAGCTTTTACCCCTCAGCCCTGCATGTCCGGGCGCTTCCCAGCAGCCTCCAAACCCAGTGCTGCCGACTGAGGGGACAGTGGGTTGCCGATAGGATCCACCACTCTGATCCTGCTCATTCCAGCCTGCAGGAGCTGGTTCTCACCTTTGGACAACCAAAATCCCCCATGTGCTTTACCCCTTGGAGCTGGCAGCACAGCAGAGCACAGCGAGGGGCTGAGCAGTGCTGCAGCTGCTGTCAGCATCCAGCACTGCTGTGCTCATGGACGTGGCTATGGACTCACCCAATGCCTGGGTGACACGCATCAGCACCTCGCCCAGCTTCATTCTGGTGGTGGCGGCTGTGGCATCCTCTGTGCGACGTGCTGGGCACTGGTACTCTGCCAGCAGGATGGGCAGGATCCGCTCTGGGTACTCGCTGGAGAGCACGGCAATACCTGGGGGCAGTGAGAAGAAAGTGTGGGTCAGAGCCAGACATGAGTTTGACATATGCCATCACCCCTTGCAGATGAACCACTGGTGGCTGTGCCACCCTATGCCCTGGGTGCAGCCATCACCTGCAGGACCCCTGCACTGCCCCAGCCTCACACAAAACCACAGCATTGGGGCAGCCCAGTGCTGGGTCTGGTTGGGTGCCAAGCTGAAAAGTAAGTAATTTAGAAGTTGGCAGCAAGTGCCCACTAATTGCTGCTGGTTAACGTTCATCAACCCAGCATCGACTTGGCTTGCTAGCTGCAGGGCTTGCCCTGGGCTGGCCCAGCAACAGCTGGGTACTGCAGGTGATGTGCACGCAGTGTCTGGTCACTGCTCCCTGCTCCTAGCCATCAGGCACATGTTGCTGGTATGCCCTTGTGCCCATCAGAGCTCCATGAAGCCCCTGGGTTTGCCTGCCCTAGCTGGAAGCTGGAGCCTGAGTGCGCCCCATGCCTGCCACATCTGCCCAGGGATGAAGAGACGTCAGACCCCAGACATGGGACACAGGCTGCGCTATGCTGCAGGGCTGTGCTGGCTTTACCATCCCTTTAGAGATGCAGGCTGGGGGCAAGCGCAGGCAGCAGGCGCCTCTCTGATGAGGAAAGGCAGCTGCTCTCCAGGGAAAGGGCAAATGGAGCCCCATCAGTGCCAAGCAGTGAGTCACAGTGAGACCCATTCCCCTGCCCTCCAGGAGCATCCGCCTTCACCTCCAACCTCATTCCCTAGTTATCGGAGGGTGCCCAGAGTTGGTTACCCACTGCAAGCCCAGGCACATCCAGCAGGGCAGCGACCTCTCCCCTGGCTTTACCTTGCCAGAGCCTGGCTGCATGACAACCAGCACTAGTCCCAGCATCAGCATGCTGGTGGGCAAGCCCTGCCCCTGCACTGGGGAGCTGGAGCAGGGCAGCAGGGACCCCACTGTCAGTGTCCAGCACCATGCGTGGCATGCTGCAGTGCCAGCGTGGCAGGGGCTGCCTGAGTCACTGCCACAAGGAACCGCGTCAGGGTTAATCACAGCCGCAGTGAAACACGGAGGCAGCTGAAGAGGGTGAATTAATCACCGAGGGACGGTTGAGGAGTTTGTGTTTCACCTGCAGGGCAAGGACAAACCCATCCCACTCAAGACCGTACAGGCAGAAGGAAGCACAGTGATAAGCTCCTTTTCCAGCTGCTGCTAAAGGTTCCCTACTCAAGACAGCTGGGGCTCCTGGCACCATTGGTATGGCTTTGGGCATGGGAATGGCACCTCCCTTCCATGTAACCTTGTGCACCATGACCCACTGTCGCACAGGTTGCCTGCATTATCCTGGGTATGGAGGCACCTGCCTGTGAATCCCAATGGCACCAACGCCATGCGGCTGTGCTGTGCATCCCGGAGCAAGCATGGACCCAACAGTTTTCTGGGAAGCAGCATCAGCAGTGGCAGCACTGGGTTGTTACGGCCTTTTCCATCGGGATGGATGTGGCAGAGCCCTGAGGGAGCACCAGTGGATCCCCACAGCCCTGTCTCCTCTGCCAGCCTCAGCAGAACAGACCTGCAAGCCAGAAAGTCA
The DNA here is from genome assembly GCA_017639245.1 of Myiopsitta monachus. NCBI lineage: Eukaryota > Metazoa > Chordata > Aves > Psittaciformes > Psittacidae > Myiopsitta > Myiopsitta monachus. The sequence continues at coordinate 103,075,857 of CM029941.1, read as the reverse complement.
GCTGGGTGCAGGGCTAGGGTGCTCACACTGCACTGAAAATGCAGCCCCAGGCCAGTGGTATGGACCTGGCACAGGAATGGGGATGAGCTCCTGGGTGTTCTCTAGTTAGGGGATGCCCTGAGGGTGAGCCTGCCCAGGGTGCCCTCACCTCAGGCTCTGGCTCCATCAAGGAGGCACCTGTGGTCTAGGCAGATCCAACAGTTCAGTCAGAAGGTAAATGAACTAATTACCCACTGAGTAAGCACAACTGGGAGACGAAGCCCAGTAGTTTTGTGAACGTGGTACAAAACCTGCACGTGGCTCCAGGCTTGACCAAACACCACAAAGACATAGCCCAGGAGGACAAGAGATGCTGAGCCCCCAGCCTGGCCACAGCTCTCCTGAGCCTTGCCCTCCTTGACCAAAACCCCCCCAGCACAAAACCTTTTCCTACAAAGCACTGCCACTTGCCCTGGCCAGTCACCACTCACCTTGAATGGCTGAGAGGTAGACAAAGGCATCCTCGTGCTGCATGTTCTCCAGGAACACCTGCAAGGAGAAGAGCACCACTGGCAGCAGCCCCACAGCCCCAGTCCCTCCTGCCTGGTGCCTTCAGTCACCAGTGATGGCACAGTCAGAGGGCTCAGCTAATAGGGACCACCCCCAGCTCCGGCTCTGCACAGGATGGGGACCACAGTGCAAGCCTGATACCTGCAGGAGCTTCTCCTGAAGCCTCAGGGCCTCTGGATCGCGCTGTGTGATGAGGCTGGTGAGGCAGCGCAGTGCGGCTGCCCGGCCCGGGGGCTGCGGGTCGTAGGCTGACACCAGGAGCTCCTGCAGCCCACCCGGGCTGTCAGTACATGGTGCTAGAGCAGGACCAGTGGTGCTGGGCTCATGGGTCAACGTCTGCTCTTCACTCCTCTCCCTAGGAGCTGAGGAGTTGCTGTCGCTGTGCCATGACGGTGCCTCACCACCCCCCACGCTTGGTGCTCCAGCAGGCCTCTGCACTCCAGTCCCTGGCTTCTTCCCCAGCACGCTGTCAGCAGCAGCACCCAGTGTCCCGGGGGAAAAGGCCCCGTGGGTGCAGATGGCGATGCACAGGTCTGAGGCCAGCTCCTGGGTGACGGGCTCAGGGTAGGTGCGGGAGAGCTCCTCCAGCAGCGGCACCAGCCGCTTCAGCACGGCAAAGTCGCTGGATTGTAGCTGTGGGAGGAGAGAAGCAGCACTGGCATCACTGCAATGGCAATGTAGGTTTGGTCCCTGGGGAGCTCCTGGGAGCAACGCACATGGATCTGTCCCAAGCTGCTGTAAAAGGCAGGAAGGGCAGGAGCCCAAATAAAAGCGGTGTCCATGCAGGACGCTGGTGCTTAGCATAGGGGCTGAGCTGGGGACATCTCTACCACCGTTCCTATCTTTGGTTCTGCTTGGAAGGAAGCTCCAGGCAAAGAAGCCACAACCTGTCCTGAGACTGAAACACCCAAGGGAGAGAAATTCCTGCCCTAACTTGAATTTAACTGCTAAAGCAAAATCTGGGCTGTAAGACCTGAAAAGTGATGCTTTAGTAGAGATTTTGGGGAGCTTCTGGATGACTCTGTAAAAAAGCCCTTGGCCACTGAAATCCCAACAGCTTTTCAGCTGTTTTGCATTCAATTTGTGAAGTCAAGTTGCTCCCATTAACGCCGGAGCAGAGAAGGAGCTTGCCTGGGAGGGGGCCCATTAGAGCCACAAGACTCTGGTTTTAAGTTTTCTCCAGCTAAATAATGTTATTTTCCCAGTGTCAGAAATTTAGCAACAAGACACAAAAAATAATCATTTTCCATAACAGTTGCATTTTCCTTTGGGCATGTCCGGGGATGAAGCAACCCCTACAGCTCAGTGATGTAAGTGGAAGCCAGAGTGATTACAGCGTGCTAATGAACACGTGCTTGCTCCCTGATCCCAGCTCAGTGACATTGTTTAGTGGTGGACTTGGCAGTCTTGGGGTAACAGTTGGACTTGATGATCTTAAAGGCCTTTACAACCTGGTTGATTCTATGATATTCATACATCATACATATTGGTACAGCCAATACTGGGAAGTTCATTGTGCTCCGGAGATCAAGCTTGTGAATGAGGGATGCAGAGGATGCAGTGCTGGTGTTTAAAGATGCTGTATATGATTGCACTGCTCTGTCAGAGCCTTCCTGGAACCACATTTTGGATTATAAATTAATTACCCAGGCTCTTAGGGCTGCCTTGACAAGGCCGAACTCTCATCCAGGGCCACGAGGAAAAGCTATATATATATATACACATATATACATGATAGACTGATCAGAGACTGCAACCAAATGAGCACCCAGGCTGCAACACTCCATGGCTCTGCACAATGGGATGGTGCCTGGTGTCCCCTCCCCACACCCCAAGGCCACCCAGCACCCAGCATCACTCCTCACCTGCACGGCTCCACCGAGCATGGCAGCCACCAGCCCCATGGCCATGGAGAGGGTCTGTGCCTCCACAGTCGCGTCGGGGCCCCATGCCAGGCTGGCACAGGCCCGCTGCAGTGTGGCTGCCACAAACTCCTGCACCTGCCAGCAAGAGAGGCAGGTAACAGTGGTTAGGAACAGGGATCCCTGTGGTGCTGCTGCCTTCTGCAACTTGGGGTGCCCTCCTGCAGCCCTCACAGCTCAGGACAACACTCAGCTCTTGGGCTCTCACTGTCTCTGCATTTATTTCAGTTTCCCCAGCCCAAGCCTTTCTTTAACATGGTATCAATACAAACCGTTTGTGTTTCCTGGTGGTAACACCACCCTGAACTTCCCTCCCAGCCCCATCCCTGACCAGCACCTTCCCAACTCCCTTTCCATCCCCCTGTACAGAGAGTGGTATCAGCAGCACTGGGGAGCCACAGTGAGCAGGGGAACAGCTGGGACATTGGCACAGTCAAAGTGTGGATCCACTGGGGATGCAGAAGGGAGCTGGACTTCTTGACAGGACTGGAACACTTGAACCACTCTCCACCCCTCTGGCAGTAGCACATTTGGGCTAATTTTCTGGGGTCACAGTCCCCAGGCCCACAACAGATGGTCTAAAGGAGGATTTTGGGAGAAGGCCTGAGCCAAGCAGCCCAGTCCATCAGTGCCTGCAGCCAATGGGCTCCAGCATGGACTGGGCTACTGCCCACCCACCACAGCCTGCGACAAGGTGATGGCTAAACCATGGTGACTACTCTTGGCAGCAGAAGTCCCTGTGAGGGCTGCAGGAGCAGGAAGAGAGAAAACAGCCCCTTCTCTGCCTCCTGTCCCTGCTCTATGGCCATGGGGTGGGAGCTGGGAAGCCAACTGGGATGGGGCTGAGAGGGAAGGTCCTGATGGTGATAACAACAGGGAAACACAAAGGGTTTGTATGAAATAGTGCCAGAGAAAGGCTTAGGCTTGGAAAACTCAAGTAGATGCAGAGTGTCCCTTCCCTGCCCCACCGGCTGCTGCCAGCACCTGCCCTTGCTAGGACAGCTCCACAGAGCTCCAGCTCCTGCACGTTGGCTATGGCCCCCCAGCCTCAGCCACCAACTACCCCCATACAGCCACACTCGATCTGGGCCATCTACCACATGTGTTACATATTCTGTGGGCTTTTTCCCCACAATTTTCTCTCCCCAAGCCCGTAACGATCCTGCCTGGCTGCCACTGGCCTTCTCAACACTAAACACCAACATCCCTGACCCCATAGGCTTCCTGCCTTTCTAATGGAACTTGAAATCAGCGAGCTTATTTTCTCCATGCCTTTGCCAGCTGTGCTGGGAAGGGGCTGGACCAGGGTCATTCCAATGGAACACGCATATTGCAAAAGAGGAGGAACTACTTTTTTCCCAAGTATGAGAGCAACAAGGTATGATTGCACCAAACCCATTTCCAGCCTCCAGGACATGGGCACTGGGTGAAGGCAAATTGTTTCCTCATCAGAAGAGCTGATCAATCACTGCCAGCTTTCTTAAGCACATCCCTGCCCAGTGAGGAGGGAAGCAGGCTGGGAGCAGCTGTGGAAAAGGCTTAGGTACCTTCTGGCCTGATTAGTCCAGAAAAGACATGTCATCAAACAGCAAAAAAGTAAATGTCAGAACATCTGCTCTCACACAACAGCGACACAAAAGCTGTACGGGTTGAAATTATATTTAATGTAAAAAAAATAGGAGCATCATGGCTGAATAATCTCTCAGTAGATAGTTACTGAGAAAAACAAAAGGTTAAAAGAAATCTAGAGGGGAAAATATCCCATCTTAATCTGGAAGGAGGAAAAAAGCTTGTAAAATAAAACACTGTGGCACATTTAAGTCTCACACAGGAGGAGAGCACCCTTGGAGTATCAAGGAAATCAAGTCAATCCAACGAAAGCTGGGGGGATGTAAATAAAATAAACTGTGCTGCTGAGGGTGTCCACAGCTGCTGCCATTCCTGGGCTCTGGTTTTGGGAACGCGAATCGCGCTTGCTCCAACTCCATTAAGAATAAAGCCATGCACCAGAGTGCCCACAGGAAGAGCAAAAACCCCAAAGAAACCCTGTGCTGCAGAACCTGCTCAAAATCAGTTCAGCAACTGCCTGTGCCTCCCTGAAACACAACCCCAGGGGAAGTGTAATGGCTTTTTTGTCTGGCTTTCTTTTTTGGTGGCTGTCTCTTTTTATATCAGACTCATACTGGACCCAGAACCTGGCAAATCCTTCCCCCTTTGCCATCTTGACTTTGTGACCCAGGCAGTGGAGTGTGTCTGTGCTGGCGGATGTGATGGAGAGGCAGGTAGGGACAAAGCACCGCTGGCTGCCACACCCCCTGGCACTGCAATGACACTGGCTGGGTCCCCTCCGTCACTGCAGAGCACACACAAAGACTCCTTTGTCCCAAAGGAAAAAGTGAGGACACCTGTGTTAGCAGTGACCGCCTCTGCTCGGGCCAGTCACAGTTAACCGGCATAACCAGGTCACTGAGGAGAAACATAAAACCAACCAAAAAAACCCAAACCCAAAACTACTCCAAAACACCAGGATGAGGAAGTTAAAACACACTGATCAGCTGGGGAATACTGTACCTTCCCAATCCTTTTTGCTACCAGGCTCAAGGAGCCCCAGCTGGCCTTGGGAACCACAAATAACACATTTTGTGGCAGGATGTGGCAGCAGTGTCATTAGAAACAGGACTGACACCATGGATAGGCAGCCAGCACTTGCTTAAAGTCTGTTGGGTACAGGCGCTTTTAAGCTTTGTTAAACTTGGGAATAAATTTTGCTCAAAGGAGAGAAGGTGGTTAAATCAGTTCAGTTAACACACAGGCTGCTCTCTTGGCTTTTAATACACAACCATGGACACAAACATGAAAGTATCTGCTGGGCTTCTCTGTCCTGTCTCTGCAGCTGACTCTGCCCTTCCTGCTGGCACTGCACAGGTCAGTGTCTTTTTGAGACACAACTGAATCAATAAACTGCTTTTCCTGGGGATGCTCTACCTTTCTCCAGCTGTTTCTTAGACACTGTTTCCCTAGAGCCCAGCAGTCCAGAGCTCGGTCTGCCACACGCTCCAGCTGATCCCCCAGGGGTTTGCCATGACCAACCTGAGCAACGTTTGTGAACACAGTGTCCGAGATGCTCTCACACAGCGTGGCCACAAGCTGCAGGACCAGCAGCTTCCTCCTCTGCCCAGAGTGGTACTGCTCCAGCTCCAAGAGACTCCCTCCAGGCGCTGCAGCCAAGTTTGAAACCACCTCATCCTCTGCAGCCACATGAGTCAGTGCCTGTGGGGAAGAAAGGACAGGATATGGACATGCAGTGGTTAGACACAGGCAAATCCATAACCAGGAACACTGTGGTCACCGTGCCAGCAGTCCTGGGCACAGCAGGCCCATGTTATCCAAACCTCCATGCTACTGCAAAGGGTTCCTGGCTACCTCCCTTCTTCCAGCCTTGTCCCCTTCCAGATGCACACTTGTCACCAGGCCAAACCCTCACAACCTCCATGGACACCACAATGAGCACCACTGAGCACTTGTCCTAGGGCAAACCATCCTCTGGGCTGTGAGGCTGGCTGGGTGCCTGCTAGCAAACTTTGCTTTTGGCAGTGGCTTCTCACAAAGGCACCCAGAGTCCCCTTCCCCTTTGCGGAGCTCATGTTGACTCCTCATGCAACCAGGACTTTCCCCTGGGTACAATCAAGGTCTCTGAGAGCTGCCCATAGCTCCTGTGTGTCCCACCTGCACCACAGCAGCATCCCTACACCCATGATGCTGTACAACCTGCATGACTGTGGGCTAGGGCTCCATCTGCCAGCAAGGGCACAGAAAATACAGCCCAGGCACAGCCAGGAGGGAACTGCAGGGACTCTCAACAGGATCAAAGGGAACAGATGCCTGGGCCCCTCTGCTAAAGCCAAGGAACCAACAGGGATCATTCATGGCCTCAAACACACCATTAAACTTCAGACATGCTCTGGTTGTCAAAAGAGACTCGGGGGGTGGGGGGAGAACAAGGGTTAACCCTTTCAGGGACACATGGCTGCCTCCCTCCCCTGTGCTGTTCTGTCTAGCACACAGCAGGACTGCCCCAACATGTGCAGTAGCCTGCTTCAGAGCTCCCAAGCCATGTAAGGGGATCACTGGTCTCCTCTCTCATATGCCATACAGACCACTCGGTCTGAGGAAGCTGTTCTTACAGATGTGCCCCAACCCAGTGACCTGCCTGCCCTTACCTTCAGGCAGCGGATGAAGAAGTCTCCAGCTAGACCACTCTTCTGGCAGTGAGACAAGAGATCCACCAAGCTCTCCATGTGGCACTGCTCCAAGAAAATCTTCTGGTAGAGGGCATCATCTTCATCACTGAAACAAGTCCCTGTGTCACCTACATGAATGTATCCAGACCTTTTCCAGGGCTGGCTCTAAAGTATTCCACGGCAAGGTGAAATCCTGCTTCTGTACTCCTGGAAATCTCCCTTCACAGCACTACCACAAAGAAGAAGCCTGGAGGCACCTGAGCCAAACTACTGTTCAGTTCATTTGGTCTACGTGATCACACACTCAGTTCATTAATTAACCTGCATGCATTAAAGGAGTAACACTGCAGAAACCATAAGCACAACACACGTTTAACCCAGCCATCCTACAAAGAACTGTATTAGTACTGGTTAATTCACGCAGTGGTCATAACCATGAAAGTAGGATAGACATGAGCACAGCCATGGCTGTTAAGAAGCAATTTTAAAGTATACCCAGTTTAACCAGTGCAGACCTTCTTTTAATTCAGGTCAGGAACACACTGAAATGAAGCCAAACCGTGTATTTGTACAGGGTTTTGTTACGGACGCTCTTGGGTGGGAGCCGTCCGCTCTGACTGCTCAATCGCACTGCCTTGGCCTTGTACCTGCCAACTAACAGCTACCCCTCTTGACACCAAATGCCACACTGCTGAACAGGCCCAGTTTGCCTGGCTGGAGTTTAATCGCTCCAGTTTATTTCCCACATGGCCACGCTCTGTCTCTTCTCATACAGACCATCTGCAAGATCAGGAGGGGAGTTCAGGTGCTGCCATAACCAGAGTTCTTGCTGCTGTGGTGCCACCTGTGTCTGAGGGATTTCACTCATACACACAGCTATGATCTGCCATGAGACAGGCTTAAGCTGGAGGGTGGAAGTTGAATTTGGGGAGTACTAGGACTGAAGAAGCACGTCCCATTCCCAGACACCCTGCAGGCAGGACACAGGACTCAGGACAAGCACAGTGAGAGCACACACTAACAGAGGTGCTGCTTCTAGAGGCTGAAAGTCAGAGCTCTGTGGTGTGTACAGGGAACCCAGAGACAAGAAACATCACTTGCCCAAGCTTGGCGCAGACAGCAGCTATCTGTGTGGCTGGGGGGACAAGACTGGTGGGACAGCTCTGCCAGCCCCACGCTCACCTGGGCTCTCTACCAGGCATAAAAAGGCACCATGAAAACCCCTACATGCTAAATGATGCCTGGGCACTGCCCCAACAGCACTCACCTGATGGTCTCCTCCACTGCGATGGTGGCACCACCCTCGCTGCCCGCACAGAACCGGCACCTCGGATGGAGGGTGGGCACGATGCTGTTGAGCCCCACAAAGCTCTCCAGCACTGCCAGTGACATCTCCCGCTCTGACTTCTCCAGGAACCACAGCAGGATGTCCTGGCATGGGAAGCTGGCAAGGAGAAAGCAAGCAGCGGTGACCTTCCTCTGCCCATTGCACCACAGCACTGCAATGGGACCAGCTGGGAAAGACAAGAGTTCTCTGCATCAACTATAGGCACCCCTTGGGATGCTCTGGCTGACAGTTCTGTCAGCTGAAAGCATTTGTGCAAGTATATACGGGGATCAGCAGCACCTCCGGTCCTTCTGGCACTCCCAGATGGAAAGATTTGGGTCCTTCAAGACTTCAGCCCTGTGAGGAAGGGAGCACTCTGTTTGAACAGCGTGTCTGTACAAGGACAGCCACTTCCACGGAGCCTCAGCACAACGTGCCTGGTGCTTCAAGCCAACATGACAAAGCACAGAGCTGTCAGCTGTGCCAAGGAAGAGGAGGAAGGAGACAGGGAGCACTGAAAGGTGGCGTGGGAACCCTTGCCAAGGAAAGATGCAGGCTAATGAGGTGGAGTAGCAGTGCTGCACTGTGCCAGGGGTCTGGAAACCTGAATGCTTCCAGGCAGCTGTGGTTTTAGTTACCCCTGCCAAATTCCTTTGCAAACAGAAAAGCGAGGAGTGACTCTGTTCACCCAGCAGCAGTGTTAACTTGGCTTGTTCTCCGGACTTGCCACAGCAGTCACTACTCTTTGAAGTGATTAACGATGTCTTTAATAATAGTAAAGGCTGTGTCTACACAAACCTTTTAGGGAAAGCCTCCAGCACCCGCATGCAGGTATCACCAAAGCAGAGTAAACCCACCAGGAGTAATTTTACTAGGCTGGTCCAAACTCAGGGCAGCCCATGGAAAGCCTGGGAGGGGAAAGGATAGAGGACAGCCAGCAACAGGTCACCACTGTCTCTACCACCACAACTGACACAAGTGGTGCTTACCATCATATATTAGTTGTGGGGGAGCTGGGCAGTATGAGGGACAGCTATGCATCAGAGGAGAGCGATCCCAGACAGGAGAAGAGCAATCTTGTATTTCCAAGAGCCAATGCTCAAGTTGTTTTATCCTGTTTCTAGATCCCCAGTACACAGATCTCTCCAACACTCAGCCAGGTGTCACCATCGCCATTCACATACAATCATAATCCCTGCTCTGAAGCGGGCACTAAGAGGTTAACCTGTGCTCCCAAGGCTCCCACAGGGCACATTTGCCTCTACACCAAACATTTGGGCTTCAGGGAAGACAAAACCTAATGTGAGAGCAGCTTCCTTGGGCACAGGTCTACCAGTAAGGTCGTGCACAATGCCTCTGCCTGTGGTTACTGCCTACTTTGAATAAGAGCTCTTCAGGATGAAAGAACTGGTCTCAGTTACCGTACATGATCATATAGAGCACGTCCCTTGGAGGTGGGCAGAACGGAGAAGACGAAACCCCAAGAAAGAGCTGTGTGCAATCCTTTCTTACCGTAAGTATGACACATTCTGCTTGGCGAAGGAATAGAGGGAAAAAACCACTCCCAGGACTGACTGTAAGGATCCCAGCAGCAGGCTCGAGCTGTCATTTCCAACCACATACACCTACGGAGAGAAGGGCACAGGGAGGAGAGTCAAACACCTGCATAGAGCAGAAGGAAGGCAAAGGGAAGGACAAAGAACGTCTGTGCACAGAATAGCTGCTGCCAGGGAAGAGGGCAGAGGGTTTTCAGGCTCTATTCCTTTCTATCTGGAGCCTGTTTTCCCTGATTAAGCCATATTCTGTTTTAAAAGCAGCCTTCAGCACCATCTTTCTCCTAGCATTTGCTTAACCACAGAAGGGCTCCAAGCTACAGGAACATTGCAGCCAGCTGTTCAGGAAGTCTGATGCTTAGGGGTAACGTCTTGTGTTAAGAGAGATGCAACAGGCACCTCTGAATTAGCAAATCTTTATGGAAATACTGCACTTAGAGCCAAATCTCAAATACAGACGTCAGTTCCTAGCAGGGAAGCTGGGCTGATGTGTGCTGAGCAGAGCAAGTGGGTTGCAGCAGCTCTAAGGAAGTTTGTAGGGCTATGTGCCTCTCCTCCATCTCAAGCAGCACCCTCCCAAAACATGGTCAATGCCCTCCTCCACGAAACCAGCACACCCTTCCCAGGCAAGCCACTGCTACCAGCTCACTGCACACAAGTCTTACCTCGCTGCCCACAGCGCAGAGGAAAAACACTCACAAGAGTCTTATGACATTGTGTTTTCTTTTGAATCCTTTTAAACGAATTGTCTGAAACCAGAAGCCAGGTAGGATGCTTTCAGTGAAAGCTGTAACGCTGGGAAAACTCGGTCTAGAAAATGGTAAAACACCAACCCTGACCCAGCTGGACAAAAGGCTGATGCGTTAAGCTTCTCATTTTGTCCAGCTCTACCTCCTTCCGTAGCTTTTAGCTTTGAAAAAAGGGCGGTGCAGGGAAATAAAGCCCTTTTACCACTTCTCTAAGAGATTTCCAGCTGTCCTGGGTTCAGCAGCAGCAGTCATTTTTCTCCTTCTTGGTAGCTGGTGCAGCGCTGTGTTTTTGATTTTGGGCCTGGGAACAGCGCTGATAACACCAGTGTTTTCAGTTACTGCTTGCTAATGTTTTGTCTGGCCAAGGACTTTCTGAGCCTCATGCTCTGCCAAGGAGGAGGGGAGCCGGGAAGAAGCAGAGACAGGACACCTGACCCAAACTGACCAAAGATTCCATGCCACAGCACGTCACGTCCAGGTTGGGAAAATGGAGGGCAGAGACCCAGAAGGGTGTGGTGGTGCATTGAGGGGTTCGCTGCTGGGGGGTGCACTGGCTGGGTTGGGCTTGGTGAGCAATTGTATTCTTTTTCCTTGTATTTCTCTCATATTATTACTGGTGGTAGCAGTAGTGATTTGTGCTATACCTCAGTTACTAAACTGTTCTTAACTTCTGCAAGTTGCATTCTTTTGATTCTTCTCCCCATTCTCCCAGGACTGGGGGAAGAAAAAGCGGGGAGTGAGTGAGCAAACTGGCTTAAACTATGACAGTGAGCCGGTGAACCACCTGTTTAGAAGCTGTTGTTCCTTCACACCAGAGTTCTTCCCACACCTCCAGCCTCTGCAGCTGAAGAATAATCCCTATTCCAAGGCTAGAGGTGCCCAGGAGACAAACCGAAGAGCTTTTGCCTGCTCAAGGCAGTGTGACAACCCAGGCAGGAGGGCTAGGAGGGAGATTGTCCTGATAACATTCTGCCCTCCTGTATTGATGCAAACAGACCTTTTTTCCTGTGCTAATCCCTGTGGAGCCATTCTTCCTAACCAGAACCTTTTGTACACAAAGCCTCCCTGATGAAGCCCCAAGGATGGTTTCTCACTCAGCATCAAATGACACTTGCCAAGCAAGAAACCCCCACAAATCCACAGGCTGAAGCCTCTGTCACTAATCTGGCTGCTGTCAGGCCTCCAGCACTATGCCATTAAGGAGGGATCCGCCCCAAACTCCCCCAACACTCATTGTGAAGGGAGCCACACAGCAGCCCTCCAGACTGGTCTCTGCCTGCCAGCTAGTTACAACAAATCATTACTACACAAAATACTACAACAATCACAGCATTTAAGAGCTTAGCCTGCCTAGGGGCATGCCAGTAAGCAAGTCACCAGCTTCTTAAAATTGAATTCCTGGGTTGGAGATGTCCTTCTGGGTTGGAATGTGCAGCAGAGAGCTGGGCTGCTGTCAGAGGAGGCAGCAAAGCCTGCAGTGTGGCGCTGGTGGGAATGGCAGGAAAAGGAGCTATGAGGAAAGGTTTCTGAAGAGAGGCCTCCTCCACAGAAACCCCTGCTCCTTAGTGAGGATCACAAGATGCATCCTATTCCTTCTCCAAACACCAGATCTAAGATCAACACTGCTGAACACCCTCTTTGTAACTCCAAGGGATCTCTTGCATTAAGGAGCTCCAGAGAAGGTGTTAAGCCTGCACCGTCCTGCCCACAAGACACATCCTGTTAACACAGAAAGGGATCTGCTACTGGCAAAGCCAGAGTGCTTTTCTGATGAGATCCAAGTTACCTTCCATTTTCCTTAACCCTCCCCATCCCCAGCACCTGATCCAGGCTGGGAGAGCTGCTGAGCTCAAACAAACCCTTCAGCTTTGGAAGCTGGGCACACAGATCAGCTCCAAGGCCCCACCACTGCCTCCAGGTACTGTCTTGCACCACAAGCAGCTCCAGAGGATGTGGCTGGACACCAGCAGCTGCTGAAGGATTACCCACCAAGTTTTAAAAATGGATTTCATGAACACGGAAATGCATGTGTCACTGGGTTCAGCTCAGAATGGTCCCAGCAAAACAGGATACGCATTTTTCCTTATGTATCATTATCAATTTACCTTCCTTGTCTAGTGGGACTACACACACTGATGTTTTTAGCTCCTTGAGAGAGAGCAGGGGAAGATGAACCATGGGGGGCACCCCATGGGAACTAACAGTACTGTCCTCCCCTTTCTGGGGCACCCGACCTGAGGACACAGCCACTCACAGCATCTCTCCTGTGGCTAGGCTGCTGCCCACCCTCCTTGCCCTGTACCCACACATTCTCTGCTTCCTAACAGCAGACATCAGGGTAACTGTGCCAGCTCTCCCACCTCTCCTCATGGCTCTGCAATGCCTCCAAGCTCACCTTCATTCTCTTTACACCACCACAACAGCTCAGCAGCCCCAGAGACACTGAATCTGCTCATTTCGTGACACCCACTGCAAATGCCTCACTGCCAGCTGGCTGCACAACCACCAAGCCAAGCCAAGGCCCTGCCAAGCTGCCCTCTCTGCAGGACCGAATAGCACAGCCAGCCACTTGCTGATACCTCAAGTGCCCTCTTTCCCAGGTCACTCATTCAGAAGCATTTTGGCCCAGCACAAGAGCTGGCTGCCATCCATTCCTCCGTGAGGAATTAATGCTGCAGGAACTCTAAAGAGGCTTCAGCTCCAGCACTGGCTCAGGCTGCCCTCTGCAGATCTCAGAGGCAGGGAGAGCAGCTCCCAGAATTCCTGGGAATACCTCCCTCCCACACAGGTAACACAGGGCTCAGCATGAGCCATATTATTCATGCTCTATAGGAAGGAAACTGAGGCAGAGCCACTAAAGAGAAGGGGATCTGCAACAGCCTGGGAGGAGAGTTCAGGCATCCTCTGAAGATTCAGCACTTGCAGATTCCCTGCAGTCCGTCCTTCCCTGACCAGCTGCACAACTCAGATGCTGGAAGGTGAGCCGCAGCATCACCTCAGACCAGGACTGACAGCCCAAGGCAACGTATGCCAGGCCCATGGAACTCCTGACTAGGGCCTCCTGCTGTGTTGCAGTCCTGCAGAAGCTGCATAACTTAGCAATGCTCACAAAGCTTTGCTGCAGCTCATGGAGAAAAAGGATATGAAAGCACCATGGAGACTCCTGGCTCCCAGCCCACTGCTCAGACTTGTCTTACTTTGATACACCAGAAAGACATTGGAAAATAAAACAGCAAGAGCTCACTCCCATCTCCGAACATTTTGGGGTGAGAATGTTTGAAGGGATTCAGTGTGGTATCCAACACAAAGCTGCAGTCCCACCAGTGCAGCACTGCATACGAGGTTACTCTGCACAGCTCTTGGCCTCACCTCAGCATCATGACTGTAGGGGACACTGAGTTTTATCATGGTCACACACACACTGAACTGCTCAGAAAGTCTCAAAGCAGCTCTTAAAGAGTAGTTTTCTCACCCACCCTCAGGCCTTAATCAGACACGATACCTTGAGCACATCTTCCACACAGCTGCCAAGCTCTGTCTCTGTCACCAGCACAGCCCCTGGTGACATATCTTCCATTACTAGCTCTGAAAACAAAGGGCAGAAACATCAGCACCTCCACACTCTGGGGACTCTCCAACAGAACAGCAACCCCACCATGCCCAGCACCGGAAAGTACTTTGACAGTTCTCTTGCCTTCCCTCTATCAAGGCAGCATGGAAACCAATGAGCCCTCATTAGCTACTCTAAATATCACTACAATGCTGTAAACACCTCAAGGTTACAAGCCAATTAAAGCAGACCACAACTTCTCGATGGATTATTCCCTGGAGAGCTGCTTGGTCAGCGTGGGGAACCGATAGCTTCCGTCCAGAAGCCCAAAACAAGACTGTCAGACTGGGAGAGTTTCCCAAGGAGCCCATGGCAGAAGCCCCATTATTCAGCTCTTACGCTGCAGTAATTTGACTCAAGTGCTAGTACACGTGGTGCACCCAGCCACACAGACACATTCACAACTGGCAGGGCTGGACTTGCACACTCAGCAGCCCAGAAACTGGCCTGAGAAAATTCTGATGGAAGGACAAAAGACCACGGAGAAAAGAAAAGAGACTCCTGTCTGATCAGCCAGTACCTGCTGTCTCTGAGCATCGCAGCAGGGGTGCCAGCAGGGGCTGGAGCAGGTACTTCGCTGCCAGCTGAGGGTGCTCTTCTGCCATGGTGTGCAGCGTCATGGTGGCCACACGCTGGAACTGTTGTGCTGTCAGCTTGTCCTGGATGTGCAGCAAGCCCAGAATCTGGAAGGAAAGTCCACGGTAAATTAACAAAGACCAGCAGCCCCTCAAATGGGGGCCAGGACAGCTTCTTGCAGCCAACAGCACATTCAGGAGCCTCTTGGATGTTGCAACATTCCATGAGCTGCTCTCCTTCCGGTGTGCATGTTAATGTGGGATGAGTTTCTGGTTCAAACCAAGAGCCCACACCATTCCCACAGCCAAAGGCTGAAAGCAAGAGCTCCACAGCAGAGAGCTCCTTGTAGCGCAGTGCTGAACAGCTCTCATGCCATCAGGAAAAATTATGCAGCATTTCAATCAAATATGGAAAATTCAGGAATACAGAGAAAACACATCCCACTGCCAGAGCAGCAGAAACACAATTCCACGTTGTCCTGGGCTGAGCCAGGCCACGCTAAAGCGGATGTGACAGTACCAACACTCTCCAAGCTGGAAGCTGGCTCTGCATTCCCAGCCAGGGCCAGCGGGGAAGGGAAGGGACAGACCTACCTGAGGGCAAACCAGCCTGTAGTACTCCTGGAGAGAACGGCACTGCTGTGGGCAGGAAGCCAGGATCTTTGCAACTGCGTCACATTTTCTCCAGTCCACAGCTGCTGCCTCAGCACCAGCGCCACCTGCTACAGCAGCACAGAGCCAAGATCAGCTCCGACTGAAAGCAAACAGCATGGACAGATTTGGCTGAAGCCAGATGTTTCTGGCCAAAAAAAAAGGCATTTCTGGCTTTTATTACTCTCTTTAACCATGCATCTTTCAGGAGACACCTAAACCTAATGACAGAAAGACAAAAAATACTATCCAAGACATCTGATGATGGAAAACAGCTTCTACAAATAGGTGCATGAGCCAAAAAGTAGAGGGAAGTCGTGCCTGGATGGTGTCATCAAGTTGGCATTGGCTGGAGGTGGCTCTGGCACTAAAAACTGTGGGATTCAGCTTTTAGAGAGCAACAGTTTCCCTCCCTAGCAGGAAAGGGAGAACAGGAGAGCAAGGCTGCTGAGCCCAAGAGCAGGACAGGTATTCACTGCAGCTGCTCACAGCCCAGCACCACGCACAGCTCCCACCAAACCACCACTGGCACAGCTCCTCAGAATGAACACACATAAGGTGTAACCCCATGGAGGTGTACAAACAGGTTAAATGAATTCAGGGGCTTTCGATGTGGACCTCAAATATGATGGTGTACCCCAAACTAAAAGCATTTGCAGTTGGAAGGCATTCACCATTTGGGAGTTCAGCATAGCCAGAGGCAGAATCTGCGTGTATGTGACAGAGTCAGCCCGGCCTGACAAAAGCTGTTTCCCATTTTGGTGTTCTGATGGCACTGTCTTGGGCCTCTTGTGGGATCAAACATCCCAGACACATCATCACAGCCTCTTTTAATCTGCGACCCTGGAAGCCAAGAGCAGTGTCACAGCACCCTACTCACCGCCTGTTCCCTCCATGATGCCCCGAACCACAGCCTGAACCCCACTGGGTCTCATCAGCCTCTCAGAGAGCAGCTGACCACAGAGGCGCCGCAGCCAAGCCGGGGCCCACACAAGGGCTGGCTTTGTTTCTTCCCCAGGAGAGAGAGGACTCTGAAAGGAAACAAAGGAGCTGGGTAAGGAGCATATTTGCACTCCCCTGTGCAACCCTCCACTGACAGGCAAACAGCCTGCACCCTGCCCTCCACGACTTGCGACCAGATAGGAGCACAGGATAGGGAAAGGTTTTAAATAAATCACTTCTTCATCCAGCAGCACAAAGCAAATTAAGGCTTAATGAGAGAGGCCAGCCTTCCCAGAAACAGCCCCTTGTGCAGCCCCTGTAATTAAGCCCCTCTCCTTAATTAACACCTCCCAGGATCAGGCAGCAGCTCTGACTGCCTCATTACCAAAATGAAGCGCAGGGAGCTTGGGGGATAAGACAGGTTTGACACAGGTAAGGGATATGCAGCAGTGACCCCTGCCAGGATGTGGTACACAGCACTGGGCTGCAGAGGTGGCACCGTGAGCCCACAGGGTCCCTGTTTGAGCAAAGCAATGTCCCAGGACAGCAGGAACAGCAGAGCTGTCAGGAAGCTGCAAGCCCATAGTGTGAGCTGTCTGAATGGAGGTGTCTGCCTGCACAGGCCAGCATGGCTGGGCTTAGGGAGATACAACACTTGAAGCTGGAAAGGACCTACACTGATCACCAAATCCAACTGCCCGATTGCTTCAGGGCTGACCCAAAGTTACAGCACATTACTAAGGATATTGTCCAAAGATCAGCTTGGGATGTCAGCTCAGCTTCTGCTTAACCAGGAGATCCCTGTTTTTCCTGCAGAACCAGTATGGACCGAAAACAAGGCCCTGCACAAGCAAGCACCTCGTATGGACCCTCTCCATCCCTCCCAGGTGGGACAGCCAGCTTCTGCCTTCGGGAATTGCTGTGATACCAGCCAGAGGATCAGTGCGTGGCAGAGAGCTCCACCTAATCCAGTGACCCTGCATTTCCTGACCCCCAAACCATGACATGGCAGGTGGGCACACACCCACCCACAGTACCCTTGGAGCAGGGATCTGTGCTCCTTTCCCTAGGGACTTTCTAAAAGCAGCATCAATATTTCCCATCTCCTCCTCCCCACCACCACAAAGCAGCCCTTGAAAAGGCCTCAAGCATCAGCCAGCGCTAAGGCAGCACCATTTTGCTCCCCTCACATGGAAAGGGGCAGGTTCTGGAGGATCAGGCGCTTTGCTTGGCCAGGCACAGCAATGGAAGTGCCAAGTCAAGGCAGCATGGTTTGCAATGAGAGATCACACTCACCCACACACCCATACAGCAGGTCTGAGCTGCTGCCATGCGAGGGAAGCACACCCAGCAGCTTTGCCTGTGCGCTCGCACAGCACCAGGCGCTGCCACGCTGCAATGAACCAGTCTGCAAGGCCTGAGAACAGGGGAGCAGAGGGGAACCCTCAGGGCGTGGGCACACACAGCCCCTGTGCTCCGTGCCAGTGACTCCCTGCCACCTCTGGGTACCTGCTTAGGCCGTCCCTGCAGGATGAGCAGCTCCCGCACTGCCAGCGGCTGGTAGATGCGGTCCAGGATGTGCTGCAGGGTTTCCCGGCATCGTGCTCGCTCTGCTTCCGAAATACCCTGTTCAAAACAAACCCCAGGGCCGTGAGGAACCTGCCATTAAACCCGCTGGTCCCGACTGCGTGCCGGAGAACCTCCAGCCCCTCTACAGGCTCCCATCTATTCCGCTGCATGAGGATTAACATGTGTGGCACTGGAGATGCCACTGGGAGCTATGGGGCCCGAGCCGCTGACCGAGGGGGCTGGGGGCTAACGGCAGCGCCAGGGGGAATGGAAGCAGAGCCCCACGGACCTCGCTGTAGGCAGCAGGTCCATGGCCCAGCAGGCAGAGGCTGGCGAGGAGGAGGCCCAGGTGGCGGGCGAGCAGCGGGGCACCCAGCGCAGAGTGCTGGGCCAGCTCCGACAGGGCGGTGGTGGCAGCGTGGAGCCGGGCCCCGCAGATGGCCGGCGGCGCCGGGGGCGGCACGGGGGGCCTGGAGAACTGCCCCACGCCCGGCGGCAGGTAGGGCACCAGTCCCAGCCCCACTGCGGCCCGCAGCGCCCGCCCGACCGCCCGGCACTGCGCCACGCTTAGCGTGTCGGGGCTGGGCGGCGGAGCGGCCGCGGCCCCGGCCTCGGCCCCGCGGGCGGCTGGAGCGGCGGCGAGCGCGGTCAGGCGCTCCTTCAGGCACAGCAGCAGCGCCAGCAGCGCGCAGACGGCGGCCCAGCACGGGTCGGCTCCGTCCCCCGTCCCGGCTGCCAGCGCAGGGGCCCGGGCCAGCACGGCACGGCGCAGGCCGCGCAGCGCCTCCCAGCCTGGCTCCCGCCGCAGCCGCTCCTCCAGCGCCGACACGTTCCTGCGCAGCGTCTTCAGCCGCAGGGCACCCTCCGGCCCGGGCACGGCCTCGGCGCCCCGCTCAGCGCGCCCGGCGGGCGGCCGCAGCAGCAGCTCAAGGGCCTCCACCACCTGCCCCACGTCCAGGCGCGCCCACGGCTCCGTGCCGCCCGCCATGTTCGCGCCGCCGCGGAGGAGCGGGCGGGGCTCGGCGCCGCCATCTTGGGGCGGGCAGGCGGTGGGGAGGAGCCGCTATCCCCGAGGGGCCGCCCCGGTGTGGCCGCGGCGGGGACGGGGAACGGGCGTGTAGGGAGCGGAGCCGCTCCCGCGGGGCACCGCTGCGTCACCGGAGGGACAGCGGCCGTCTCCTGCTCCATGTGGGGAGCCGGCGGCGCGGACCTCGTCCCTCCGCCCTGCGGGTGTCAGCAGCCCCTCCGGAGGGTGAGGTGTTTTGTGGGAGCTCCCACCCCAAGGCTCGTCCGTGTGCCAAGCACGAGCTCCGGCTGCATCCAGCCAAAGTTAACAGCTTCCGGAGGGAAAACAGCAACCCTGCAAGGGAAGAGCCCAAACACGAGTTGTAATGCGCTTGTGGAGGTGGAGGTGTACAAGGTGAGGTCCCACTTAGCGCACGAGTTGAGATGCTTGTTCAGTTCATGTCTTCGCAGGGGTGGGTGCTCGGTGGTGACCCCACGGAGCTGCCGCAGCCTGTCCGGCAGCTGCTCGCTGCTACACATTTCAAACAGGGAAAAGTACTGTTTTCGTTGTATAAAACAGCCTGTGTCGACAACCATTGGCTCTGGTCTGTTTACACAGTACATGTCTCACTATACATGTTGTGAGCAAGGGTCTCGACTCGGAGTGTGACTTTTAGAATTCAGTGAGTCACGTTCCTGTAAGCACAGTTATCTTCAGTTTTTGGGAGCTTTTCAAAATCACGCCTCTCTTCCTCATCTCTCTGAAGTGACTTGTTACTCTTCTGCTCCAGATGGTTCACTGATCGCTCTTCTACGTCTCCTCAAGGTGTGTGAGCTTGTAAGGAAGCACGGATTTATCTTGCTACACACAGCTCTAAACTCAAATTGCAAGGTTCCACGCACATAATCCTTTAGGATATCTTAACTTTTTCGCTGGTGGATAACAGTGGGTGTTGGTGCCGGCTCTTGGGGTCAGTGTCCAGACCTACCTTTGGGACAAACAGGCTGTGCGCGTGTTGCAAAGCACGCAGAAGAGCAGCTCGCCTCCCCAGGAGCGTAATGAGGCAGGATGACTGCCATTGCCACCCTCTTATGCCGCGAAGCCTTCCAGCACCGCAGGGTGTGTTAGTCCCTTGTGTTTCCTCACAGGGCAGGGCCTCTGAAGGGAGGTCACAGCAATGCCGGGGCTGGACAAACATCAGCAATCTCTCACTCTTGCTAACAGCCTCCTCACCTCTGCTGTGTGCAGGTCAAGGTGTCGGGCCAGTGGATGCAGCCACCACGGTAAGGCTTTCATGGCTTTCATGCTGTGCCCTTCTCTTTTTCCCTAGGACTCATCCAGGGACAGTTGGCACAAGGCAAAGCTGGGACCTGCTGTTAGTGGACAGCCCCTGGTAATGAGAAAACACTCGCTCTGGTATGGATACATCCCTCATACACAGATTTGGGCATTTTCCGTCTGCCCTTTGGAGGCAGCAGTGGCCACAGCCACAGGGAGGAATGGCTCCCTGCACGCAGGCTGACCACCAAGCACAGACACAGGCAGTGCAACCAGCAGAGCTGCTTTTGGTTTTCTTAAGACAATTTATTATTTCAATTTTATACAAAAACCGTACAATCAACAGTAGACAACTGCTGGCTTCCCAGCCTGCATTAGACCCTTTTCCCATGATCAAACATACAAACAAGCTGAAACAGAATTCAGAATTTCAGTGAAGCCGGTTTGATTTCCAAAAGCGCCTTTCATTGCACAATAATTACACCTGGCATGACACAGCAGGAAATCATCATGATCTGGGATACAGAAAAATAGAAATCTGCCTGTACGTACTGTATCAAATATAAATCCCCCATATATAGCACGTGACGGCGCATCTTTGGTCTGCATTTATGCATCTCACCTCGCCCCACTCCGGCAAAGACACAGTGCCAGGGCCGCTGTGCTTCTCCAGCACCAGCTTTGTGAGCTGAGCACAGTGGCAAGTTGGTGGTTGTGTCTGGGTAGGGAGCACGAGGTATTTTGGAGAGCGTCAGAGAAATCCTATTTCCCCTGCAGCAAAGGGAGAGGGGCAGTGGGAGCCTGTCCCTGCTGGGGAAGAGGAGCGGACCCTCGTCCGCGCAGCCAGGACGGGTAAGGGGCAGGATGGCTCCATGCCCTGCCTGGAGCTGAAGGGGGCAGGAAATAAGGAAGATCCCCAAAAAAAAGCCCTCCCTAGCCCTGGTGACCTTGCGATTCCCCTGTGCCGACTAAGGGGGACATGGACATCAGGTTGAGGAGTGTTGGAGACAAAGACCAACATCAGTCCAGTGGGGTGAAATGAGGCAAGCTGCCTGGGCTGGGCGGCTGCCAGCCGGGCCAGGGGTCCTAGTCATCCTCCTCCCCACCACCGTACAGGTCCGCCAGCTTCTTGAAGCGGTTGCCCCACTCGTTGAGGTAGTCATAGTCCTGGTCGCGGTCAGAGGAGGAGGAGTTGAGGGAGCTGAGCGAGGTGGCCTCAGAGCCACTGCCCTCATAGTCGAACACCAGCAGGGAGTCGTAGGGGGGAGCCGTGGGGTCCGTGTCAGCCGCCTTCAGGTTCTGGGTGGGGAGAGAAGAGGGGTCAGTGCCCATGTCCCCTGGGCTGGGGGTGCCCCGATGGTGCTGGCGTGGATCAGTGGCTTCACCCCCCAGTCCTGCCTGGAGCACCATGTGGGGCTGGTGCTCACCTCATCAATGAAGTTCCCGATCTCATCGGGGTTTGCAGGACGAGGCCGGTACTGAGGGGCAGCCATCAGCGGGGGGGCCACATCATTGCGGATCACCTCAGGGCGGGCATCCAGGCCCCGGTGCAGCTGACTCAGGTCATAGTCCTGTGTGTGGATGGAGCAGGGAGAACATGAGGAGACAACACTCAAGGGATGACATAGGCACCATTATGAGAAGGACCGAAGGTGCCACAGGGAGCCAGCAGGGCCAGCCTGGCACAGTCATCTCACCTGGTCCTCCTCTCCACCACCCTCTTCATCATAGTGGTAGACATTGTCCCGCATGTCATCCTCAGGTGGGAGCAGTGGCTCCTTCACCACCTTCCTTCTCCTGGCGAAGAGCAGCAGCAGCAGCAGCAGAACTGGGAGCAGAGGGCACCACATCAGGGTGGCAGGGTGAGCGTGACCTGTTCCCATCCCCATCCTGTCCCCCTCCCACAGTACTCACTGAGCAGTGCCAGGATTCCCCCCAGGATGCCCAGGATAGCAGGGACGCCCAGCCCGCTGGCGATGAATGCTCGTCGCTCGCAGTTCTTGGCTGGCCCTTCGCAGTCACAGACCTGAGCTTTGACCTGTGTCACCTGCGACTTGCTTTGGCCATCCGTCAGCTTCAGATAGATGCTGTACTCCCCTGGCTCCAGCTCCTTCATCAGCTTCAGCACCAGCTGGTCTGGCAGCAGAGAGAGCAGATGGGCTCAGAGGTGTGCCCCCGCTCCTTGGTGTGGGGACACTGTTGGCACTGGTGCAGTCCCCCACCACAAAGGCCAACACCAGCTGTGCCTGGGGAGGAGCACAGAAAGCCAAGGGGGCCTGGCATGGGCCCTCGCTCATCGTCTCCCTACCACCCCACACCGAGAGCAGGTGGCCAGGCCAGACCAGACCAGGCAGCACCTACCTTGTCCTTTCAGCGTGACTGTCCAGTTGGTGCCAGAGCCGTGCTCCAGCACTGCCTCAAAAGGGTAGGTGTTGGGCGGCAGGTCTTTGTCGATGATGGTCAGCGTCTGATCCTCGGGCTGCCGATTGCAGACATCGAAGAGCCGGGGCTCCGGCGTGGGCCCATTGTCGTTTACGTCCTGGAGGAGGAGGAGGAGTATCCCCGTGCCAGTGGCATCCGGTGACCCTGCAGTGGTAACCTGGGGGTTAGTGGCATAGCCCAGTCCCTCCCCAAGGAACTGTGGTAGGACACAGGCGGGTGGCAACAGCCCCTTCCCAAAGGGCAAGGCAGGGTGCTCCTCACCACTGTCCACAGCCAGGACAATGGCCTTGTAGGTGCTGTTAATAGCGTGCACTGACTCCCGGTCCAGTGGCTGGGCTGCAGTGACGATGCCATTCTCGGGGTCGATGGCCAGCCACCCTGCAGGGTCACTGCCCATGCGGTACCTAGGGCAAGAAGGGGACAGTGGGGGGGATGCTGTGAGAGGGACAAAGGGGTGCATGGCACAGTGGGTACAGTGCAGCCCCTTGGGCACTGCAGCACAGCCCCTACCACTAACCTTCCTATACTCACGTGATTTTCTGCCTCTGATCCTTGTCAGGGTCCTGAGCGGTGTAGGAGGTGACCTGGTGCCCCAGTGGCAGGTCCTCCATCACCTCCACCCTCTTGACTGGGGGCACAAAGACGGGGGCTTCATTCACATCGCCAACCGTCACCAGGACGGTGGCCGAGGAGAGCGGCAGGGACACAGTGAAGGGGACAGCATTCTCCACCGTCACCACAAGGTTGTACTGGTTCCTGGTCTCGTAATCCAGGCCCTGGTGGGTAGCAGCAGGAGAGAGGAGCTGGGCAGTGGTGGCAGGGAGGCAGCCAGCACTGGAATGGCTGCACAACAGCACAACCCACCTTAGCTGTTTTCAGGATGCCATCGTTGGTTTGGGGGTCAGTGGTGATGCTGAATTCACCATCCTGGTTCCCAGTCTTGATCTTGTAGACAGCTTGCCAGGCCGGGGAGCCTGGCATGTCCCGGTCCGTCACATGCAGACGTGTCACCACCACCCCCACCTCGTTCTCATTCACCGTCCCCTGGTACTGCAAAAGAGGCAATGGGGAGGGTCAGCCCTGTGGTCCCGTACACCCTGGGGTGAAAGGACTTGTACCAAGATGGCCCAGGGAGGGCAGCAGCTCATGGGAGCCAGCTCAGATACCATGGTGGGGTCAAAGACAGGAGCATTGTCATTGGCATCAGTGACTTCCACGATGGCGGTGGCAGTGGTGGTCAAGCCATTGCCCTCCTGGTCTGCAGCCTGGATGATCAGCGTGTAGTTGGGAGTGGTCTGCAAGCCAAAATCACCATGGTTAGGGCAGGGATGGGGTCTGGCATGCCCCCTCTTCCAGGGGTACTGGCTACTGCTCTTCCACCCTTCTCCAGCCACTGTGTTCACTGCCAGCACAGACACTTGTTGATGTCCCCACTGCGCACCCGAAGGGGTGGCAGTCCACCACTCCTGGGGCTCAGCAGAGACAGGGACCCCTGCAACAACCCTACTGCAGATCCCAATGAGCTTTTGGGGCTGCAGAGACCCCTAGAGCAGGGGACGGTGCCCGAGGGATGGCGAGTCCCCAGAACAGCCCGACCCTGGATTTCCAGCACCCCCAGCTCCCTGCAGCAAGTCCTATCACTGAGCTGCAGCACTGTCCCCTGGCATGCAGCAAGAATTCCCACCTCCCGGTCCAGCCCTGTGCCGATGACACTGATGATGCCCCTCTCTGGGTTGATGGTGAACATCTGCTGTGCACTCTTCGGCTCCTCACTGAGGATGGAGTAGCCAATGATGCCGTTGTTCACATTGATGGCATCATCTGCGTCCGTGGCGTTCACGGTCATCACAGATGTGCCTGGACACAGGGACAAGCAGGAGAGATATTATTCATGGCACAAAACCCACTGGACATCACTACATGGTCCCAGCCATGGGGGCACCACCTCACCAGCCCCCACGTACCCGGCTTTGCGTTCTCCTCGATGTAGCCAATGAAGACTTGCTTGGTGAAGACGGGCCGGTTATCGTTCTGGTCTGTCACGGTGATGATGATCTCCATGGGGTCCTCCACAGGCTGCCCGTTGGCTGACACCGCATGGGAGAAGAGCTGCGAGGGCACTGTCAGCTGCGTGGCGCCCCGGGACCGTCCCGTCCCCCCCATCCTGGCCCCCCACTCACGACATATTTGTCGATCTCCTCCCGGTCCAGTGGCTTCGTCACTTCCAGCCACCCTGTCTCCCGCTCGATGGTGAAGACCCCCACGGGGGGGGTGTCCGCCCCCTGCCCCGTGATGCTGTAGAAAACCTTGGTCTCCCTGTCCTTGTTGGATTTGATCTGGTGCCGAGGCAGAGCGGGGTTAGAGGGGTCCCCGCACCCCGGTCCCCCCCAGCGCCCTGTGCCACATCCCTACGGGGCCACGTACCTGCACCAGCTTCTTGGGGAAGGGCCCCCGCTCGTTCTCGGGGCAGTTGATGGGAGGGATGACCCAGTCCCTCTTCTGCCGATGGAGCCCGTGGCTGGGCTTGGGGAAGGTCAGCACATCGGATGCAGTGTCCTGTGGGGAGAGCGTCTAAGCTCAGTGCCAGCACCCTGCCAAGCCTCTGCATGCTCTGCTCCAGGAAGAGGGCATGTGCTGACCCTGAGAGAGGGGCTGCACTTTACCTCTTGCTGCTCCTGGTCATGGTGGCGATGGTGACAGCACCTGCGCAGGGTCACTCTGGCTGAGTGCTTCTTGCCTGTAGCATCCCATGTGTGGATGGAGAAACTGATCTGCCGCTGCAGCTGCAGGGGCCGGGTGGCAGAGACGACGCCATCCCTGCTCACCTTGAAGCGCGTGTCATCTGAGAGGTACGGGGCATGCCGCTGCTCGCCGCAGTCCCCAAAGCTCACTGCGGACAGGGAGAGCGGGTGGGCATGGGGCTACTGATGCTGCCCCGGGGAGGGCAGGTGGCAGAGCCAGAGGGCACATGATAGTGTGAGACAGGCACACACTACACAGCCACGGCACAGAGACCCCGGGTACCATGGGGTAGCAGGCATGGCAGGGATGTACTGTGCTACATGTTCTGCCAGTGTTCTGTCCTGGGCATACTGTGTGGCACAGTACATGGGGCATCCCTGCTATGGGTACAGCACAACTGGCTGTACCACTGGATATCTGCCAGCCCATGACAACATGCAGATGGCATGCAGGACAGCACGTTCCTGCCTGTAGCACCGTGCACAGCACTTCCCCACACTTGCCACATCTGTGCCATCTGTGGCACAACCCCGTGCATGGTGCATCTCTGCGGTGCAGCATGTCCCCAGTGTGGCATGTCACCCATGCTGTGCCCTGAGCTGCTGCTACTGCTGCTTATCAAATAAAAACAGGGGCAGCACCCGCTGACCTGCAGTGACACCCAGTGCCCTGGCACCCAGCACCCAGCGCCCTGGCACCCAGCACTTGAGCAGCAGGGCCCTAGGGGCTGCCAGCACTGATCCATAGGTTTCTGCAGATAGGTGAGTTACAGTGCCTTGGTGCCTGGGGACACACAGAGGTCCCTAGGCCTTGCATGGCCAGGGACCATGGCCAGATGTCTGCAGCAGGGTCAGCCCAGACTGCAACAAACTGCAGGAGGGGGACATTAATCTGTGTAGCAGGAAGGTGCCAGCTCCAGTGCACCTGTGGCACAGAGCAGCAGCCGGGGCACCCATCCTGCCCAGACACCCTTTGGTGCCTGCAGCACCTCTAATAGGGGTCTCCAGGGACAGCAGCACCCGTCAGGGGCCAAGGCAGACACTCTCCTGACATCATCAGCTTGGCACCCTGCTCAGGCGCAGTACAGACCAGGACCAGTCCATGGGGTCTGCAGCCAGTCTGTGGGGAGGTTCTGACCCCCCCCCCCCCGGGCCATCATCAGCATCACATGAGATGGGGCCATGCTGCTGGAGTTCCTGAACAAACACCCTTTGTCTGGGAGAGGGTTTAGTTTGAGCCAGCAGCATGGACCAGAGCCCCCACTGGTGCAGCCACGATCGGCCCCAGTGTGACCCACACCACGCAGAGCACGAGGTGGGGTGGGACACTGCGCAGCACGCCCGAACACAGCACGAGGCCACCCCGAGGGCTTACATCAGCCTGCACAGAGCCGGGAATACAGAGATGGGATGGAGGCGGATGGGGAGTGATCCCCGAGCCCTGGGCTGGGGGCTGAGCCAACACAGTGCCCCCAACCCGGCCTGGGAGGACTGGGTGCTGCCAGCCCAGCCCGGCCCCATGGCAGGACCCCCGGCAAAGGCTGTGGGACCGGTGGTGCCGGCTGGGCAGGATCGTGCCGGGGCAGGCCAGGAGCTGCCGCAGCACAGACTGGTGGTGGAAGGGGAGAGGCACCCCAGCACCCACGGGTGCAGGCACAGGGCTTGGCACCTGCGAGCTGTGCCGTGCTGGATGGGAGCAGAGAAAGGACAGTGCTCAGCCCCCAGCCCCACATGGGGTGCAATGAGCGTTCAGTGCTCATCCCCGCACCAGGTGGGTGCGCAGAGTTCTGTGTGCTCAGCGCCCGCTCCCCCTCTTCCCACTTCCCACCTGGACATGTACAACCTGTTTTTCCAGCTCCTCAGTTGAAGGAAACCTGTCCTCAGCCCTCCCCTCCCCGGGGCCCCCTCTCCTCATTGGGAATGGCGGGGAGAGTGGTGAGGAGAGCTGGGGGGGTGCTGCAGGGGGATCCCCCCTTCCAAGTCCCCCAGGTGGGACAGCCAAGCCCCCTGCTGACCAGGACGGGCAGATGAGACTCCACAGGGGGATGGGGAGCAGCGTGGTCCCCACCCCACTCCACGTCCCACAGTGTCACCAGGGCTGGGCACAGCCTGACTCACAGCTTGCACAAGCGCTGCTGGGGAGGGAGCCGGCGGCGGGGGGGGGGGGAGGCTCAGGTCACCTGGCGGTGAGCTGGGGTGAAGGCGCTGGCACCCACTGACGTCACCCCAGTTTCACCCTGACTCTCACTCTTGAGGGTCTCCTACCTGGGGCTGATGTGGGACCGTCCCAGAAACCCCCTTCCCCACCCATCAAATACAGCCATAGGGTCCCCATCGGCCCCCACGCAGATGTTTGCTTCCCCAGCCCAAGCCTGTCCAGACCTGTTGGAGTGAAAACATCGAAACACCATGCTCAACTCATCAAGCTAATTACAGGCCGCCTCATGAGCCGCCCTCGCGGCAGCCAGACTCTGGAGCGCTGCATGGCGTGGGGGGTGGCATTCCTAAGCTCCCGCCATGCTCAGTTACCCTCATGGCCAGGCATTACCTGGCTGGACCGTGGCCCATCCAGGCGGACATCCCCTTCGCTCCTCCCACACTCTGTGTCTCCAGCCAGGATCTGAAACTGGAAGTTCTGAGGTGGGGAATTTCCAGTAGATCCCGGCTTCTAGAGACCAGCCCTGACGCCAAGGCCATGGGGCTGCCCGTCACCCTGGTACCGGGCACAGGCTGCTTTAGCTTGGTTAATGATCACTCACAAAGCTAACAAAGGGCAATTCCTGCGGTGTGGGGCAGGGCCCAGCTCCTGGCTGCACGCTGCAGCAAGGCAAAGCCCTTCTGGAACCATGGGTGCGTTTGGAAGCCCCAGAAGCCATTAATAAGCACAGATAGTGATGGCCTGAACGCTGCTTTCCGAACCTGCAACCCCCACGCACTGTGCAGCTCCCCAGCACTCACGGAAGGGCGATGGGGATGCGCAGGCTACACAAAGTGGGTCCCCAACACCCGCTTCCCTGGGCGCACCTTCCCCGGCGCCTCCCTGCACGCCGAGCGCCAGCAGCACCGCGCTCAGTGGGTTCACCCCATGAGCCCCGGGTGCCGGGACCCAGCGGCCGAGGCAGGACGGGCGCCGTCGCGGCTCCACGCCCCGGCAGGTTTGCACCGCCTGAGTCAGCGCCGCCCGCCCCGGCGCACCCCGGGGAGAGGCACCCGCGGACCCCGCCAGGGCGGCGGCGGCTGCGGCGGGAGCCCCGCGGGCCCCCGCACGGACACACGGCTCCGTCCGCGGTCCTATCCGCGGCGGTGCGCGGCGCGCCGGTCCCCGCCGCCCTGGCGCCGTCCCCATAGGCACTCATGAAGCCAGGTAGCGACTGCCCGTGTTTGCCACGCCGGCACTCCCCGGGCACAGAGCCGCGGCTTCTTTCCCCACTACCAACTCCCGTACGACGGACCCGACGCTCCCCGCGGCTTCAACCCCGTCCCCACAACCACCCCGGCGCTGCGCACCCGGTCCGTCCCCCCAGCGCCCGCCTTACCTCGCCCCAGCGCCCGTCCCGCCGCGACGCTGTCCCGCGGCACGGCGAGGGCAAAGGTGCCCGCGGTGAAGCCGGGCTCGCAGAACGGTGCCCGCTCGCACAGCCGGTGGCCAACCTGCCCGGAGAGAGCCGTCAGTTCCGGGCAGGGTCCCGCCGTCCCGGGCAGGGTCCCGCCGTCCCGTTCCTCACCTGGAGCAGGAGCAGGAACAGGAGCAGATAGATTGGGGCCGCGCAGCCGCCCTTCCGCCCCATAGCTGCGTGCCGGTGCGCTGCCGGTGCGCTGCCGGTGCGCTGCCAAATGCGTTCACACCGGAGCCGCAGGTGAATCCGATCCTGCGCGCAGCGCCGGCCTTTACCCTCACACAACGACGGGGAACCGCCCCGCCCCGTCACGCCCCGTCCCGTCCCTTCCCGTCCCTTCCCGTCCCGTCCCGCCCGTCCCGTCCCGTCCCGAGGGAGGCGGTGCCGTCCGCCCCCGGCACCCCGGAGCCTCCGCCCCAGCTGCGCGGTAAACGGGAGCTCTGCGGTGCCAGTCCGGGGCCGTGGGAGCCCGCGGCTGGTCGGGGGGGGGGGGGGGCAGGATGACCCTCGGGACTGTGTCAGAGGTGGGACCCCCACCGGCCCCTGCCCATGTACAGCAGCAAAGGCCTTGGCCCCATCGCTCGGTGGGTTTATTCCCCAGCGAGGAGAGGAGAGTGATGAGGAGCTGTTGGGGTGGGACCAGAGGAGGCCATGGAGCTGCTGCGAGGGCTGGAGCAGCTCTGCTCTGGAGCCAGACTGAGAGAGCTGGGCTGGGGCAGCCTGGAGAGGAGAAGGCTCCTGAAGGGGAGACCTGAGAGCAGCTCCAGTGCCTGAAGGGGCTGCAGGAAACCTGGAGAGGGGCTTTGGACGAGGGATGCAGGAACAGGACAGGGGAATGGCTTTAACCTGCCAGAGGGGAGACCGAGATGAGCTCTTAGGCAGAAGCTCTTCTCTGTGAGGGCGCTGAGGCACTGGCACAGGGTGCCCAGAGGAGCTGTGGCTGCCCCATCCCTGGCAGTGTTCAAGGCCAGGTTGGACACAGGGGCTTGGAGCACCCTGCTCCAGTGGAAGGTGACCCTGTCCAGGCAGGGGTTGGAACTGGAGGAGCTTCAAGGTCCCTACAAACACAAACCAAGCTGTGACTGTGATTTGGCACTGTGGATGCTCAGTACCACCAGTGCTGCTGCCACAGGCGCTCACCTGCACAAACACTGCACCCCATGGGGAAAAGGTGTTGGGGAAGCCCCCACTGCAGGAGGGACCAAGGGCAAAGCCCCTCCACCATGTGTGACACTGCAGCTGTGCCTGCGGTACCGTGCAGCCAGACACTGCTGTGGGCAGAGGGATGGGGCTGGGGGGCTGTGGTGGGGCTGTTCAGCAGCATCTCCAGGGCACAAAGGCAGGCAGAGGCTGTAGCATCTAAAAAAACACCACATCCTTTATTAAGTTACACCAGTACAGCTCACCTCATCCGTATCATCACACTGCTTTTATTTCATACATTTACAAAAAGATAGCCAATACAGAAGAGGAAGGTGGAGGGGCACAGCGGGAGGGGGCAGCCCCAAGGCACAAGGGCAGTGGTAAGGCATGGGGCAGGGGGGCAGTTGGGGGGGTCCTAGTCATCCTCCTCCCCACCACCGTACAGGTCCGCCAGCTTCTTGAAGCGGTTGCCCCACTCGTTGAGGTAGTCATAGTCCTGGTCGCGGTCAGAGGAGGAGGAGTTGAGGGAGCTGAGCGAGGTGGCCTCAGAGCCACTGCCCTCATAGTCGAACACCAGCAGGGAGTCGTAGGGGGGAGCCGTGGGGTCCGTGTCAGCCGCCTTCAGGTTCTGGGTGGGGAGAGAAGAGGGGTCAGTGCCCATGTCCCCTGGGCTGGGGTGCCCCGATGGTGCCAAACCACTTCATCCCCCCCCAGGTCCCAGGGCTGGGTCTCACCTCATCGATGAAGGTGCCGATGTCGTCGGGGTTAGCGGGACGGGGCCGGTACTGGGGTGCTGGCAGGAGAGTAGGGGCCACATCGTTGCGGAGCAGCACCTCAGGGCGGGCATCCAGGCCCCGGTGCAGCTGCCGCAGGTCATAGTCCTGGGGACACACACGATGGAAAGGGACAGGATCAGGCTGCCTGCACTGACGCTGGTCCCCCCTGTCCACCCCCAGCACACACACCTGATCCTCCTCCCCGCCGCCTTCCTCCCCATAGTAAAAGATGTTGTCCCGCGTGTCATCCTCAGGCAGCAGCAGCGGCTCCTTCACCACCTTCCTCCTCCTCACAAAGAGCAGCAGCAGCAGCAGGATGACTGGGAGGGAGCAGCAGAGTCAGTGAGGACACGTCCCCCCCACCCTATGGCAGATGCAGCCCCACAGCCCCCCCAACTCACGCAGCAAGGCCAGGAGAGCGCCCAGGGCAGCGAGGACAAAGGGCAGGCTGGTGGCAGCCTGCGTTCTCTGGGGACAGCTCTGCGTCGGCCCCTCACAGTCGCAGACGCGCGCGGTGATCACGGTGAGCCGGGCTTTGCCTGGCCGGTCAAGCAGCCGCAGGTACACGCTGTAGACGTCCGGCTGCAGTGGTGCCGCCAGCCGCAGGGTGACCGTGTCACCTGCATGGAGATGGATGGCTCGCAGGGGGGGACACACCGGTCACGGCACCGCCTGCCCTGCACTGAGCATCCCCCTGGCATTACCTTCATCACCGACCGCCACGGCCCAGCTGTCCCCGGAGCCGTGGACGAGCTCAGCGCGAAAGGGGCCGGTGTTGGGGGGCAGGTCCCTGTCGGTGACACTGAGCACGTGCGGCTGGGGGCTGCGGTTGCAGACGGTGATGTCCCGGGGCTCAGCCTCGGGGCCGTTGTCATTCACATCGAGCAGGGTGAGGAGCAAGGTGCCCGTGCCCGTGGCAGGCGGTGAGCCTGTGGCAAGGAGCAACACTGGAGGGGGGATCCCCAATACCGGTGCCCTCATGGGAGTGGGGATGCCCTGACCAACGGAGGAGACAGGCAGCCCCCAGCACTGCTCCATGCTGGAGCCAGGATGCCTGGCGATGGCAGCATGTGTCCCTCACGAGGAGGAGGGAGAACAAGGGCCCCTTTCACAGCCTCACCATCGTCCACGGCCAGCAGCACAGTGGTGTAGGTGCTGTTCTTGACAAAGGGGGACTCGCGGTCTAGGTGGCCCTGTGCGGTCACAAGGCCGGTCTCGGGGTGCACGGCCAGCCAGCCAGCAGGGTCATGTCCCACCAGGTACCTGAGGGGCAGAGGGGAGCTGGTGCCGCTGCAGGGGACAGCGGGGACCCCTCTAGACCCTGACCCCAACCCCGGCCCCGCTCACTTGATCCTCTGCCCCTGCGCCTTGTCGGGGTCCTGGGCCGTGCAGGAGGCGAGGGTCTGCCCCAGCGGCACATCCTCTGGCACGCGTGTGAGCTGCACCGGCGGCTCGAACACGGGCGCCTCATTGACGTCCTCCACGTTGACCATCACCGTGGCCGTGGCCACTGGCAGCTTCACGGCGAAGGGGCCCTCGTTGGTCACGGCCACGTGGAGCACAAACTGTTTCTTGGCCTCGTAGTCCAGACCCTGTGAGAGAGGAGAGGCCGGGCAGTACCCCGTGGCGGGCAGCAACGGGGGGACACGGGGACAGCAACACGCACCTTGGCAGTGCACAGGATGCCCTCGTTGCTGGCAGGGTCAGTGGTGATGGCGAAGGCACCTCCCTCGTTGCCACGCAGGATGGAGTATACGGCTCGCCACGCCGCCGTGCCCGGCTCGTCCAGGTCGGTGGTCACCAAGCGGGCCACCTCCCGCCCGGCCTCATTCTCCGGCACAGCCGCCTCGTACTGCAGGTCAGTGGCAGCGTCAGTGCCACATACTGGCGGGCACCGAGACAGTGCTACCATGGGGGGTACGGACCCAGGGTTACCATTTTGGGGTCGAACTCAGGGGCATTGTCATTGACATCCGCGATCTCAATCACCGCCAGTGCCGTCGTGGTCAGCCCCTCGCCGTCCAGGTCTGCCGCCTGCACGGTCAGTGTGTACTCCCGCACGCGCTGCAGCGGGTGGACAGACAGATGGACACTGTGAGCCCTGCCTGGGGCTGGGGCTGCCCGCCCTGTGGTGCTGCAGAGCTCACCTCCCGGTCCAGGCCGCTGGCGATGACTCTCAGGGTGCCGGTGGCCCGGTTGACAGTGAACATGTGGGGATGGGGCTCCCGCGGCTCCTGGCTGAGGATGGAATAGGCAATGACGCCGTTGTAGGTCTCCACTGCATCGTCCGCATCCGTGGCGGTCACCTGCATCACAGAGGTGCCTGGGAACGAGGTTGTCCAGTGAGTGGGGTGAGTAAAGGGTCTAAACTTAAACAGGGGAAGTTCAGGTTAGAGATAAGGCAGAAGCTGTTCCCTGTGAGGGTGCTGAGGCGCTGGCACAGGGTGCCCACAGGAGCTGCGGCTGCCCCATCCCTGGCAGTGCTCAAGGCCAGGTTAAACAGAGCCATGGGCAACATGGTCTAGTGTGAAGCATCCCTGCCCACGTTAGGGTTTGGAACTGGGTGATCTTAACATCCTTCCAACCCAAACCATTCTGTGATTCTACGATGGTGCCAGGGCATTCCCTAAGGGATGTGGCTGGCAGGAGGCAGAGCTTCCCCGTGGCACAGGATCCCTACCTGGCAAAGCACCCTCCAGCACCGAGCCCCTGAAGACGTCCTGCGTGAACTGAGGCTTGTTATCGTTCTGGTCCGTCACTGTGACGATGATCTCCATTGGCTCCTCCACGGGTTTGCCATTCTCAGACACAGCGTGGGAGAAGAGCTGTGGGCAGCGGGGTGAGCGCGGGGGGCAGCGCGGCCCCCGACCCCCAGCATCGCCCGGCAGGGACCTACGTGGTATTTGTCGATGCGCTCCCGGTCCAGCGGCTGCGTCACCTTCATCCAGCCCGACTCCTTCTCGATGGTGAAGATGCCCTCGGGGGGGGCATCCGCCCCCTGTCCCGTGATGCTGTAGAAGATCTTGGTGTCCCTGTCCCGGTTGGATTTGATCTGCGAGGTGTGAGGAGGCTCAGTACCCCCACCCTTGCTGCCAGCCCCGACAGAGGTGTGATGGACCCCTCGCCAGCACCCATACCTGAACCAGCTTTTTGGGGAAGGGGCCCCTCTCATTCTCAGGAACCTTGATGGGGGGGATCACCCAGTCCCTCTTCTGCCTCCGGGGAGCAGCGCGAGCCCCGAGGAACTGCAGGATGGAGGGAAGAAGATGAGGATGCATCCAGATAGGGGGGGCAGAGGGTAGGGGACAGCCCGGTAACATTACCTGTGGGGAGCGCCTGTTCCACATGGGAACTGCAGCAGCGTTTGGCTGGATGGCAGCATCCCGGGGGGGAGCAGTGAGCTCCCTGCCCACCCTCGGCAGCTGCATGGGGCCCCTCTCCTCCTGCACCCCAACACCTGGCTCCTTGGTCCCATATGGCCCCACGCAGCCTCCACAGCTCGCTGGAAGAGAGCAGGGGGTCATTGTGGCGGGGGGGGGGGGGGAGCCTGTCCCTCAGCCCCCAGCCCCAGGACCCCGCTTCCCCCCAGTGCTCCCCCCCAGCCCCCCGAGGCGGATCAGGGCAGGGGATGCCGGGAGCGCGGCGCAGGTTTCGGTGGAGGTTTCGGCTTTGTTTTGTAGATGACGGGAAATTCCAGGGCAGGCAGAGCCCTGCCCACCCCCCCGTGTTACCCCCTCGGGGCTCACAGCCCTCCACGGCCGGGACGAGGAGCACAGCTCGCCCCCAACCACGCCGCCATCATCCAGGACCGGACTGCATCCCCAGTGCTGGATACGGCCCAGCACCTGCACCCACGCCAGAGGCAGGATTAGGGGATTAGCAGAGCTAAACCAGCTCCGGAGGCTGCGCGGCAGGGAGGGGATGGAGAGCGGGGCTTGGGGGGGGGGGGGGGCTGCGGGGCGAGGAGGGCCGTGCCCCACTGCTGCCCCACGCCGCGGGGGGGCAGCGAGCCCCGGGGATGCGGTGAAGCCGCTCGCTCCCGAGCGGTATCCAGCAGCCGTGCCCCGAGGGCAGCACTATGGGCCCCTCCCTGCCGCGATGGCCGCGATAGTGGGGCAGGAAGGGCCACAGACACCCCGGGCAGCGGGACCGGGGTATGGGGAGCCTGGAGGAGCCCCGGTCCCCGGTTATGCCAGGGGTGGGTGGCACGGTAGGGTCGGGGCCCGTAGCCCTGTTCTTGCCCCCCCCTAGGGGGTCTGGACCGCACCGTGCTCTCGGGGTCTCTCCATTCAGAGCCCGCATGGCACCGGGCCCGCCCTACACAGCAGGGGAGACGGATGCCGGTGCCTGGGCCACGTCCTACCCACCGAGGGGTTTCACCACGGTGCAGCGGATCCCAGCCCCGCTCCCGGCTGGAGCTTGGCTGAAGGGAGTGGGATGCGGTGTCCCCGCCGGCCGAAGGTCAGGGCCAATCCCGCCCTGGCACGGCGAGAGCACTTACAGCCAGGGAGGGCTTTAAGTGCTCTGCAGCCATTAGGCGAGGAGGGCTTTTAGTGCTCCGCTGGCTCCGATCGCGGTTCCAGAGCAGCCCCGCTCCCCCGGGATGCCGAAGCGGGCGAGCAGGCCCAGGCAACGCGCCAAAGGCGAGCGGCTGCGAGCCCCTGCCCAGCCCCGGGCCCGCCAGACCCTGCAGCCCACGGTGCCCGCTCCTGCCCACGGCCGGAAACGGGGGGCCCCGGGGCACCCATCCCCATCGCCAGCCCGGCGCCGGGCGCTTACCCTGCGGGGACCCGGCCCTGACCTGCGGGTGCCCCGCGGCTGCACCAGAAGCGCCAGCGCCGGCATCAGGCGCCGCCACCCCGGTGGGGCCGGACGGGCTGACGGGCACCGCCAGCCCCACGGCTCGGCCCCACACCCCGGGGGCCCCCGGCAGCCCTGCACCCCGGGCAGCACCGATACCCCCCCGAGAAGCGCCCACCCCGTGGCCCGGGGTTCCGCAGCCGGCCCCAGCGCCGGCCTCACAAGCCAGGGGCCCTGCGGGACCGCCACAGCAGCCAGGGGGGGCCCCGCTGCACCCCGCCGCGGCCAGCACCCGGGGGTCCGAAGTCCCGATCCGGGTCCCAGCCCGTTCCCGGCCCCGCCGCTCATCCCGGGGGTCCAGGTGGAGCCGCGCCCCGACGGCGCCGATTACCTGGTGCCTGGAGCGGCCCTCGGCGCAGCCCCGGGGGGACGCACGGCGGGGCCGCCGTCAGGGCCGGCGCGAGTAGGAAGAGGAGGATGATGAAGAGCGGGCAGAGCCCGCAGCGCGGCTCCCGCATGGTCCGTCCGCTGCCGCCGCCGCCGCTCCGATCGCCTCCCGCCGCGCCCCGCCCCGCCCGCTGCAACGCGCCCCTCCAGGTGAGGCGGCGGCCGCGCAGGTACCGCCCCGCCGGGGCCCTCCGTGCGCCCCTTCCCGGGGCCTCTGTGCCCCCCACCGCCGCTGGGGCCCGGAACCCCCGCCAGCCCCGTAGGCACCGCCCCGGCATCCCGGTACCTCCGGATGCCTTCCGGGTGCCGCCGAGCGCTCCCGTTACCTCCCCGGTAACCCCGAGCGCTGCCCGCGGCTGCCCCCGCAAATCCCTCCGGCCCCAGCGCGACCCGGGCTGCAGCTCTTGGGACCCCTCCTTGCCCGGGACCTCGGCACCCTGCTGCGGGGGCTCTCCAGCTCTGCGGGGGGATCAGGGCGCTTACCCCACCGCTGCGGGGTCCCATAGGGCACCCGCTGCAGCGTTGCCCTCTCCCCTCACTTCGGGGGGACCCGAGCACCGCCTGGGGTCGGCTCTGAGAGTCCGGAGGTATCCTCAGCACCCTGCGAGGGGGCTCAGAGCCTCGAATGCCTTTGGGTGCCCCGAGTGAAGCGGGATTCCGGTGGGCCCGTGTGTGTGCCCCAGCCATGCTGTGGGGGGGTCCTGTGCCACCCACGGGCAATGCCCACGGGTCTCCAGGGCTCCATCAACACCGCGCCTGGAGCAGCACCGTGTGTACTGTGCCCCCCCGGGTCCCTCCTGGGCCCCCTCCAGGGCTGGCAGGAGCCCATGGCCTCCAGCACCCATGGGTGTCTCCTGGCTTCCCTGGCAGGACCCGGGCAAAGTCGTGGTCAGCTGCAGGAAAGTTCCCGAGCCACTGCCGCTGCAGCCATGTGGCCCAGCGCCTTCACCCTCCTCCTCCTCCTCTGGTAGGACTATGGGGCCCTGGGGGCGGGAGGGGAACAAGAAAAGCCACCCCCCTGCCCCCGGGCAGAGCTGTGTCCCCTCCCCAGCCCTGCTGTCCGTCCTGCAGGATGTGCTGACCTTCCCCAAGCCCAGCCACGGGCTCCATCGGCAGAAGAGGAACTGGGTCATCCCTCCCATCAACTGCCCCGAGAACGAGCGGGGGCCCTTCCCCAAGAAGCTGGTGCAGGTACGTGGCCCCGTAGGGATGTGGCACAGGGCGCTGGGGGGGACCGGGGTGCGGGGACCCCTCTAACCCCGCTCTGCCTCGGCACCAGATCAAATCCAACAAGGACAGGGAGACCAAGGTTTTCTACAGCATCACGGGGCAGGGGGCGGACACCCCCCCCGTGGGGGTCTTCACCATCGAGCGGGAGACAGGGTGGCTGGAAGTGACGAAGCCACTGGACCGGGAGGAGATCGACAAATATGTCGTGAGTGGGGGGCCAGGATGGGGGGGACGGGACGGTCCCGGGGCGCCACGCAGCTGACAGTGCCCTCGCAGCTCTTCTCCCATGCGGTGTCAGCCAACGGGCAGCCTGTGGAGGACCCCATGGAGATCATCATCACCGTGACAGACCAGAACGATAACCGGCCCGTCTTCACCAAGGAGGTGTCCCGTGGCACCGTGCTGGAGGGGGCTGAGCCAGGTTAGACTGACGCCACCGAGCAGAAGGCAGTGAGCGGGTGAGAGTGAGGGGATGCAGATGTCACCAACAACTACCTGCTCCCAGGCACCGCCATGCCGTGGGTGCTGGCTACCAATGCAGATGACACAGTGAGCACCCGTAACAGGGTTGTGGTCCACTCCATCCTGTGCCAGACATCAGCCCAGCCCCAGCCCCAGATGTTTCCCATCAATAGTAGCACTGGGGTGATCTCAGTGGCTGTGGCAGGGCTGGTGTCAGAGGTGAGCCCTGGGTACGTCCTGCTGCCCCCCAGCCTGGCTGTCACCCCGTCTGGGGGTGACCCAGCCTCTTGCGGCAGGCGGTCCCCAAATAGACCCAGGAGATCCAGGCGGCTGACATGGAAGGCCATGGTCTGCAGGCCGCTGCCCCCCCCCTCATCACCGTGCAGGTGAGGCGCTGAGCCCACCAAGGCGCAGTTGAGCAGGGTGAGATCACGGTGCTGCATCGCAGCTGGCACCGCACTGGGCGCTTTCCAGGGCTGTGAGCACCGCTGGGGCTGCTCCTGGCTCCTCCTTGCCAGGCTCTGGTCCACCAGCCCCGGGGCCGTGGTGCTGCGGAGCGTGGGTGCCGGTGGGGCTCCGGGATGCGCCTCCCAGGGGAAGCCACCTGCACCGGCTCGGCCCAGCCGGGGAGGAGCGCCCGGTCCTGCTGCGGCCCCACGCTGGGGTGGCAGCATCCAGCCCCACCAGCTCCGTGGGGAGAGGCCGCAGTGCTGGGAGGGCCGCGCTGTGCGGGGCTGGGGATGGCGTACTGCAGAGTGCCACCGGCCGCGGGGCCCTGGCTGAGCAGGATGGAGGGCAGCCAGGTAAGCAGCCGGGTACCCCTGCCCACCTCTGTGCCCCTCTCGCATCCCTGCTTCACCCAGCAGCCAAGGGCTGGAGCTGGGAAGGCAGCGGAGCTGGTGCTGCTCCAGGCAGGCAGCCTCTGGGATGTGCTCCCACCCTGCCAGCACAACCGGGGGGGTCCCAGAGGGGAACGGGCCTGGGAGCCCCCAGCACCACCGCCCTTGGCAGCTCCCGAGTGCCTCCAGGGTTAACATCCGCCTGCCCGTGACGTTGCAGGCAGGGACGACCTGGACACGGGGGCCCCTTTCTCCCTGAGTCCAGGCCAGCTGCTGCCGCTGCTGCCGTGCCGCAGCCCACCGGGACGGGTGGGTGAATGGGGAGGCAGCACCCACACTGCAGAGCTGAGCCCCACGGCACGGGAAGGACGTGGGCACCCACGCCTGGGCCCTGAGGCGCAGCAGGGATCTGCGGCTGTGCTGAGCCAGCCCTGACTTCGCAGCCACCGGCCCGTGGGCTGCAGGGAGGGGGCACACAGGCAGCTGGCACAGGGCCCGTCCGGATTGGGGCCGGGGGGACACCAAGAGGCAGAAGGTGTTGCTGGAACACATCCCAGCCCTGCTTACCCCTCTGCCCCAGGCCAAAGGCATGTCCGAGGCGGTGAACGGCTCCCTAACTACGCATGTGCTGAACACGGCCATGGGGCTGCCTGCTGCCGGCC
This sequence comes from Myiopsitta monachus, assembly GCA_017639245.1. Lineage (NCBI taxonomy): Eukaryota > Metazoa > Chordata > Aves > Psittaciformes > Psittacidae > Myiopsitta > Myiopsitta monachus. The sequence goes on along the minus strand of CM029941.1, from coordinate 103,036,726 downwards.
TTGCCCTCAGCCTGGCCCTGCTGCAGGAGCCAGGGCAGCAGTGGATGGAGCTGCTGCAGAGGTAGGAGAGCCAGCGGCAGCGACATGGGCAGAAGGTGCTGCTGCCTGGCCCCCACGAGCCCGCAGACTGCTCAGCCCTCGCACCAGGGCTGACGGCGGTCCTCGGGTGATGCACATCACCGCGGCAGGGCTCTCTGCTTTCTGCTTCCCCTTCAGGTGCACGGATGAGGACGGCCGCTGCCAGCCCCTCCTGGCTCCAGGGCAGGCCAAAGCTGGCACCTACAAGCTGCACTTTGAGACAGCAGCATACTGGCAGCGCCTGGGGCACGAGAGCTTCTACCCCTTTGTGGAGGTACGGAGTGAAGGGAGCAGGGGACAGGGGTCAGGGTGCTGTGGCTGAAGCTACAGGGACTGTGTGCCGTGGCCAGGCTTGCAAGAGCATCACACATGCTCCAAGCATCCCAGCTGGCCCCAGCATGGGGATTCCAGCTGCTGCCTCCTCACTCTCCCCTCCCCTCAAGGTCGTCTTCACCATCACAGACCCAGCCAAGAAGCTGCACATCCCGCTGCTGATCAGTCCCTATTCCTACACAACGTACCGGGGCAGTTAGGGGACAGGCACAGCCTTCCTCCCTCAGAGACACAGGTCACTGGTGGGGGGAATTATGCCACTGACACCATTAAAGGCTTCAAACAGCACCGTCTGTCTCTAGAAAAAGTTGCTTTCCTGAATTCTGGAGGGGGAGAGGAGGGGAGCCCCAGGGCAGCACAGCCAGGGGGTCCAGCACAGAAAATAAGGGAGCTTAGGGGGGAGTCCCTGCTCCGGCCTGGCTCTGGTAGGTCCCTTGTGCAGGCTGGCATCAGATGGGTACAGCAACAAGTCCTGCAGGGCCCTGCCCCAGCATGGGGTTTTCCAAGGGCTTGAAGCCCAGATTGTCCAGAGGGATCCCAAAGGCTGTCAGCTTTGCCTCGAATGTCTGCAGCATGTCATTGTGTGCCTGCAAGAGAAGTGTCCCCCTGGTCAGGCAGAAGCCCAACTCCAGGACAGCCCCTATGTGCCTGGGCATGGGTTCCCTCTACCCCCCTCCACCAGGAGGTTCCCCAACACGCCTTCCTGTGCCAGGCAAACAGTACCCCGAGCTGGGTCCTGCCTGCCCAGGGCATGAAGCTGCTCATCTGGCCTATTATGCATTCACTCCCCTCTGCTCTGGGCAAGGCCTGGAAGGGAATATCCCATTTCCACATCCCACCCCCCCCAAGCTGCAGCCATCATCCTACAGCCCCCAACCCGGAGCCGAGGAACAGGGCAGCCCCATCCCATTCCCTCACCTTGCAGACCCGGGCCAGCTGGAGCTGCAGGTCCTTGATGGTGGCATTCTTGGAGTTGAGCACGTCCTGCAAAGGGAGAGGGTGCACTGGGCAGTGGCTGCCCAGCCCTGGTGGCACGGCTGAGCTAGCACTGGGGCCTGGCTCAAGCAGAGATGCACACAGCAGGGCCTGGCAGGCAGCCACCAGCCTGTGCCCTCTGAGCCAGAGCTGCCAGGGACAGCCAGCACCAAGGGACAGGGACCTCCCGCACCAACACCACAAGTGCCAGCACAGCCCTGCTGTCATCTCTGCCCCTCTGCAAGGAGGACACAACGGCAGCACCTGCTCCGGTATCACTGTCTTGCCATTGCGGCACCAGGGGGATTACAGGGAGAGGGCTCCCTGAGAAGATGCTGGAAGCAGCTGAGCAAAGGAATTCCAGGATCCCAGCAGCTGTGGGAAAGCTTCCCAGGAATGTGTTTTCCTTCCTGCTGCTGTGTCACCTGCTAGTAGGAGACACATCCATCCTACGGCCCCAGAGCCTTGGCTGCTGCTGTGCCCATCCCCAGGTCACCCTTGGCAAGAGGGTGAACACGAGCGTCACTGCTGCCCACCACAGAAAGCACTTGTAAGGGGACAGGCTGCTGTCAGATGAGCAAGGGGGTACCAGGATGGTGGCCAAGCCGAGTGTGGAGCCCACATCTCCTGCATCTCCACCCAACGCAAAATAAGTGCTGCTTCTCCGGTTACGGCTGCGGCAGGCTCCAGGAATGTGGGTCTCCCAGCCTCTGCGCCAGGGCTTTCTGCACAGGTATTTTTAGCAAGGCAGACTCTGCAGGGCGCCTGGGAACCTGTCTGCACCGTCTCTGCAGCCAGGGAGGCCAGACAGGGCCCCCCAGCTGTGACTCCCCATGCACAGAACACCCTGGGTAGCTGGTGGCCCTGCATGCAGCGGCTGTTCGGCAGCACTGTGCTGGTGAGTGCTGCTTGGCCTGGTGCCATTCTCCTCAAAACAGGCCCCACCTGAGGGACACAGCAGTGTCAAAGCCCAACACCCACGTGCTCTGCTCTCGAGGGAGAGCTGGAGTGCCCTGCGGCACCGTGCGTGGCGCTGGGAGTGCCAGGAATGGGTGACGTGGCAGCTCCAGCCATGCAGGATGAGGGAGTCGCAGGCTCCAAGGTCTGCATTCAGCCCCAGGCAGCCTCTGCCCCCCAAGCCAGCCTTCACAGGTACCTCCAGCTTGTGTGAGACCAGGGTGAGGGCACCCTGGTCGAGCTTGGAGGCAGCAAAGACCTCGCTGAGCTCCACTTCCTTTTTCTCCAGGATGTCAAGGAGTCCCGTCAGCTTGCGCTCCAGGAGCAGGTTCTTGAACCCCGTCTTCTGCTGCACCTCGTGAATGGCTTTGGTGAACTTCTGGTAGAGCTCATCTCGCTCCACTTGTACCTGCTCCCCAAAACACAGCCCACCTTCACAGCATGCTCAGGATCCCCGGGCAATGGCTTTGCCTGCAAACAGGTCTGGCAGCTCAGCCCTGCTCCAGCAGGAGCCTAGCTATTCCCTACGGCACTGGAAGGCAGGTGCGGCAGTACAGCTTCCTTCCTTCCCTCCCTCCCAGGCTGGTACCTGCACTTCTGCTTCCATCTCCCCTCTGGGCATGGGCCACCCCTCAGAAGCCCAACGGGCTGAGAGAATCACTGCAGCTCTGTTTTAGCCCTCAGAGAGGGCCCCACACCACATGGGGGGCTCTCCTCCCCTCCCTGCAGCTGGCAGCAGTCCCTGGCTCACAGCTAGTTAGTAAGTGTCCTAATTAGGACACAATCTCTCCTCCAAAGCCTATTTCTGAATGCACTGAATACGTTGTTGCCTTAATGATGGATTGTTTAACGAGGCCTCAGATCAATGCTCATATTCCTGGGGATTTCTACGAATTGCAAATGAGCTTCCTTCTGCCTCCACAGATTTATCTGGGTTAGTTGCAGGGGGAAAGGCTGGGTCTGGAAGAACTCAGCTAATAGGACTCATCCTGGCATGACAAGCGATGTGGGAGAGACCCCTGAACACCAGGAGAAGGAAGGAATGAGCTGGGCTGGGGCGGGGGCCTGTGATAATCCCTCTGCCCCCGAGGCAGAGTGGTCACAGTCCCTCGCCAGCCAGGCAGGGATCACCCAAGCGTGCATGACTGCTTAGCAGAGTACAAGGCCAGGCCTGTCTGCTGACCGTGGGAGAGGCCAAAGCTGGGAGAAGCTTTGTTGGGAGCAGCAGTTATCACACGGCTCTGGATTAGAGCTTTGGAAAGCCCTCGACTATGCACACTCTCCTGCCAAGCCCCTGTACTCAGTCCCCTGCAGCAGGGACATGGTTTGGAGAGGGAAGTGGAATGCCCAGACCCACATGCAGCTCTCACCTTCCTGAATCTCTGTTCCAGCACCTCATGTTCCCACTGAAGATCCTTCCATTCCTTCTGGGTGATTTTCAGATGGGCTTTTGCATTCTGCAAGCGGCAACAGTTAAACAGCAGGGGTTTCTCTGGGAGGTGTGGGAGACGTGTTCTGGCACAGGAGGAGAGTGGCCAGCAGAGACATGGTAGGAAAAGACAGGAAGCAGCACCCATGCCATCTCTCTGCCCTCTACTCTGGTTTCTCAGAGTTCTGCGAATCCCATCTGAGATCTCACAAGCACTCGGCCAAGCTGAAAGGGACTGACTTTTCTCAGTGACCCAGACAAGCTGAGTGGCAGAGGTCACTGCTGAGTAACTGCCTCCAGGAAAGCCAGGGCAGCTTAAGAATGGACAGGGCTGGCCACTCACCGTTAGGGCCTCCTTGTCCTTATCATAGCGGACTAGCTTCTTCTCCAGCTCAAAAATGCGCTCCTGAGCCTGCTGCAGGGACTCATTCAGCTGCTTGTTCTGGAGCAGCGCATCTGCCTTCTCCCTTTCCAAGTGATCCTTTCTAATCTGTAAGTCCTCGATCTGCTCCTGCTCTTGGGAACACAAGTGCCAACTTCCAGGGGCTACCCAGCTCTTCAGAGCTTCCCCCACTGTCAGACACGCTCCTGCTGCTGGCCCAGCAAGCACAACTCCATGGGCTCAAGAGCTGTGCTCATTTAATAGTGTACAACCTTCAGAAGACCAGCAGCACCTCCACCACCAGCTGGGAACTGGCCAGATCCTGGTGAAATCCTCCCAGGATCCCCCCCCATGGTGGCAGGGTGACACTGCAGGCCAGGCTGGTTGCAGCAAGGGGGGCTGGCAGTACCTTCAGCAGGCTGATGAGCTCCAGGTTTTTAAGGGTGATGTCGTTGTAGTAGCTCTTCATGTCATTGAAGGCCTTCTCGTGGTTCCTCATCAGCTGACTGATGTGGCTGTTCTTCCTCTCCTCCACCTCATGGATCTGTCTTCCTCCGCAAGTCGAGCTCGCTCCGCAGCACATGCATCTTCTCAGCATACCTGGCCTCGATCTCTGGGGGAGAGCAGAAGGGCTGGGTGAGGCCCTCCTGCAGACCCTGCTCTGTTAGCCAGCACCAGCCTGAGGACGAGGCCCCTGCTAGCAGCATCACCGCAGCGGCCACCAGCCTGTGGAGCAGTTATGCTGGGACCATGCAGAGCAGAGCCCAGAAATAGCATCTTTGGAAAGAGGGCATGGAAAACCTCCAAGTCAGCCCATGAGAAACCTGAAACGTCCCCTGAGGAGGATGGTGGAGGGAGGACTCTGCAAGGACTCTACCAGCCACCTCATTGCATGGAGAAGAGCTCCAGTCACAGGTGCCCTGCCACCAGCTGCACCCTGCAGCCCACAAGACAGGCAACCAGTCTCATTCTGTTGTGTGATGCTGGGGGTCTGCAGAACTGGCCAGAACTGGGGGAAACCATCCCCCTTTCTACTAGAGACTGTGCTGGGAGGCTCAGAGGAGACTTCTCCAGCACACTGACAAAGGGAGCTCATGCACGTCTGACCTCTCACTTGTCTCTCAAAGTCGTTGCACAGCCGGGTGATCTCCTGCTCTTGTTTCTGTTAGGGAGAAGCTACATGTTAGAAGCAGACAACCAAATCCTGAGTCAGTCACATCCCGACGGATTCCCTCCTGCTCCCTGGGAAAGGCTCCTGAAGTGCCACCGATCCCACATTATCCACGCAAACAGTGTCCCATAGGTTATCCAGCTGCTCTCACAGCTCCCTCCTCTTCACAGGAGCTGCCCCAGAATCCCTCCTCCCTGTTCCCACCCTTTCTAGTGCCTCCAAGTGCATTGGTTACTGGTGCCTGTGGAAAACCCCATCCCATCCAATGGTGAGAGCCAGGGAGGCTCCTGCTCACATGCTGGGAAGGCTCAGCCTACAGCCCCACCACCTCCCTGTGCAGCAGAGGCATATCACACAGCTCCAGCCCAGCCAAGGACATACCAGGTGCTTGTTTTTCACCAGCATCTCATTGGCCAGCTCCCGCTCCTTCAGCTCCACTTTCAAGGAGCAGTTCTCTTTCCGCATTTCCATCTCCTGGGCCCAGTGATCCTTCTGGGCCAGCTTCAGGGACAGCATGCCCCCTGCCTTCAGCTCAGTGAGGTTTTCCTGGTGTTCATGCAGCAAGTGCTTCACCTTCTGCTTGTAAACCTAAAGACAAGCCACAGACCAGGTGAGAGGCTTTAGCAGGAGACACCCAGAACTGGGATATTGGCTGAGATGCTCCTGGATCACATCCCACCCAGCTCCTCCTCCTCCTCCCTCTTCCCTCTCCTCCTCAGGGCTGCCCAAGGATCACCCTGAGCACTTCCCAGCCCCCTTCTGTCCCACCTTGATCTCCACTTGGTGCCGCTCCTCCGCCTCCTCCATCTGGCGGTCCTTGTTTCGCAGCTCGGCTTTCTTGTCCTCCAGCTGCCGGCGGGTGATGTCCCAGAAGGTGTGCAGCTTGTCACGCTCCAGCTGGAAGTAGTTGCGCTCTTCCCGCTCCCGGTTCAGCTCCTCCCGGAGACGCAAAACATGCTTCTCCAGCTACAAAAGGGAGAGAAAGAGTTAGGGAGGAGGACAGAGAGTTCCTAGAGAGGTGCCTCTGCAAGACATCCATGACAAACTGTGTTGCAAACCTGTCAGTACACAATGGCAGTTACCGGGATGGAGAAGAGCAGGAGAGAAATGGAGGACTCCTGACCCACTCTGGACTCAACAGAACCCATCAGGCTCTGGAAAACCAGTAACAAAAGCTTATCCTACTGTAGACAGCCTGAGCTCAGGTATTCTGAGTATTCATGTCCAGTAACACCATTCTCAGGTGCCTAAATACTCCTGAATTATGGACTCATAGACTCATTTAGGCTGGAAAAAGGTTTTGAAACCATTGAGTCCAACCATTAACCCGGCACTGCCAAGTGCACCACTAAACCATGTCATGAATATGGTGGATAAAGAACTGAGTGGATGGCCACACGCAGAGAGCTGTGGTCAATGGCTCAATGAGTTGTGCTCAATGGCTCAGTGTCCGGCTGCAGACCAGTAACGAGTGGTGTCCCTCAGGGATCGGTGTTGGGACCGGTCTTGTTCAACATCTTTGTTGGTGACATGGACAGGGGGATTGAGTGCGCCCTCAGCAAGTTTGCTGATGACACCAAGCTGTGTGGTTCGGTTGATACGCTGGAGGGAAGGAATGCCATCCAGAGGGACCTTGACACGCTTGTGAGGTGGGCTGATGCCAACCTGATGAAGTTGAACCATGCCAAGTGCAAGGTCCTACCCCTGGGTGGGAGCAATCCCAGGCACAACTCCAGGTTGGGCAGAGAAGGGATTCAGAGCAGCCCTGCGCAGAAAGACTTGGGGGTGTTGGTCAGTGAGAAAATGAACATGAGCCGGCTGCAGTGTGCGCTCGCAGCCCAGAAACCAACCGTATCCTGGGCTGCATCCAAAGGAGCGTGACCAGCAGGTCGAGAGAGGTGATCCTGCCCCTCTGCTCTGCTCTCCTGAGACCTCACTTGGAGTATTGTGTGCAGTTCTGGTGTCCTCAACATCAAAAGGACGTGGAACTGTTGGAACAAGTCCAGAGGAGGCCACGAGGATGATCAGGGACTGGAGCACCTCCTGTATGGAGATAGGCTGAGAAAGTTGGGGCTGCTCAGCCTGGAGAAGAGAAGGCTGCGTGGAGACCTCATAGCAGCCTTCCAGTATCTGAAGGGGGCCTATAAGGATGCTGGGGAGGGACTCTTCATTAGGGACTGTGGTGATAGGACAAGGGGTAATGGCTTCAAACTTACACAGGGGAAGTTTAGACTGGACATAAGGGGGAAGTTTTTGATTGGACATAAGGAGGAAGTTCTTTACTGTGAGGGTGGTGAGGCACTGGAATGGGTTGCCCAAGGAAGTTGTGAATGCTCCATCGCTGGCGGTGTTCAAGGCCGGGTTGGACAGAGTCTTGGGCGGCATGGGTTAGTGTGAGGTGTCCCTGACCACAGAAGTGGTGTTGGAACAAGATGATCCTTTCCAACCCGAACTATTCTATGATTCTATGAAGTGCCATGCATCTTTTAAATACCTCCAGTGCCAGTGACTCCACCACTTCCCTGGGCAGCCTGTTCCAGTGCTTGACAACCCTTTGGGGGGATAAATTGTTCCTCATATCGAATTTAAACCTCCCCTGGCACAATTTGAAGATGTTTCCTCTTGTCCTACCACTTGTTACTTGGGAGGACAGACTCATCTTCACCCCTCTACATCCCCCTGTCAGGATGCTGCAGAAAGTGGTAACATCTCCCCTCAGCCTCCTTTATTCTAGGCTGAGCAATGTCATGTCCCTCAGCCGTTTGCTATCACAATGTGCTCCAGGCCCTGCACCAGCTCCGTTGCCCTTCTCTGACCCCATGCCAGCACCTCAATGTCTCTCTTGTAGTGAGGGGCCCAGAACTGAACACAGGATTCAAGATGAGGCCTCACCAATGCTGATTATCACTGGCCTAGTCCTGCTGGCCACACTAGTGCTGATACAGGCCAGGATGCTCTTGGCCATGTGTGCACACAGCTTGCACCAAGATGTCTAAGACCTTATTGCAGGAGTAAGGTCCCCAGGCCAGGGCCACCTCCTCTTCTGTTTGTATGATACCCAGCAATATAAGCGGGATTTGAAGCAACTGAGGGGCAGCAGCTGCACCTTCCCCCTCTGTCTGCTCTCCCCATGCCTACGGGAGCCTCCTGCCCTGGAAGCAGTGGGACCAGGAGTGCAGCAGGCTGCAGTCACAAAGCTCTGGGCTGAGCCATCACCCAGATGCTGGGGTTATGCAGTCAAGACAAAGGCAGCAAGGGCAGAGGGACAGAGAGCAGAGCAACCAAGAGCAGCGGCAGGGAGGGTAGGATGAGATGGCTGCTCCTTCCTGAGATGGGGGGGGTACAAAATTACAAAATGAAATATATAAACTTTTAGAATCAATTTTAAGCACTGTTAAGTTTGACAGCTTTGTAACAGTAGTAATGGAAAATTACTGAGATGCATGATACACAGAGAAAAAAAATATAGAGTACAGCTAGAGAACATGCTGAGAATCCTTGCATAAGATAAACTGCAGCAGTTGATGTAGTTTAGGCCTTTATGACCTTAGTACAAAATGAGAGTAAGAAAAACAGGCTAGAAGAACAGGACGTAAAGATAGGGAGTATCTGGAAAGGCAGGGGCCCAGGATAGGCTGCAGTTAAACTAACTGATAAGCAGGAGGATGGGATGATTATTATGTCTGTGGTGCTAACGAACCGATTAAGCTGGTATAAGCATCTACTGCGTGTGCTTCAAAGGCTGCCAGCAGTGATGAAGATTGTTGGAAGAAGTAAACGACCCTCAGAGACCACCACCACATTTTTGTAGGCATGCGGGGAACTTTCTGGAAAATGATGTAATCCATATGTAGCCTCATGAATATGTATATATGCTCCGTAGCTACATAAGGACTGCTTGTGTGGCAATACATGGACACACGTTAGGAGGAGCTATCCCTCGTGTCTCCTGGGGCCCGTAATAAAGAATACCTGCTTGTCAACTAGAAAACTTTGTTGGCAAGTTTGTTCCTGGAGTTGTCTCCGAATCATTCCTTTCCCACCCTAGCCCATATGGGCATTAGGCAGTAAACGGAACCCAGCTGCTTGTCTCCATCACCTTCTGCCACCTGTTGTCCCCAGAGACAGGTGCTGAGGAGTGGTCCTGAGAGCAATGTCCTCCTGCCCAGGCGTGGGCTGGGAGATGGGGTGTCTCTCACCTCCTCCTTGCTCATGTCCTCTGGTGCCAAGGCATCCTGCACTGCTGGACCTTTGCTCGCGGCCCCTTTTTTCCTGACATTCTTTTTGGGTGCCTAAGGAAAAACACAAAATCACAGAATCGGAGTGGTGTGGGTTGAAGGGACCTTAAAGCTCCTCCAACTCCAACCCCAGCCACAGGCAGGGACACCTTCCACTAGACTAGCTTGCTCCAAGCCCCTGTGTTCAACCTGGCCTTCAACACTGCCAGGGATGGGGCAGCCACAGCTCCTCTGGGCACCCTGTGCCAGCGCCTCAGCACCCTCACAGGGAAGAGCTTCTGCCTAAGAGCTCATCTCAGTCTCCCCTCTGGCAGGTTAAAGCCATTCCCTTGCCCTGTCCCTACAGGCCCTTGTCCAAAGCCCCTCTCCAGGTTTCCTGCAGCCCCTTCAGGCACTGGAGCTGCTTTGAGGTCTCCCCTTCAGGAGCCTTCTCTTCTCCAGGCTGATCCAGCCCACACACGAAGCCCCTCACGGCCGGGACAGATGAGGAGGGCAGCGAGGAGCGATGAAGACCGGGAGACTCCTGAGGCGTTCGCGACCCTCCCAAGAGCGGGCCGAGCCTCATTGCCCGCACCCCCCGCCTCCACGAACCCTTCAGCAGCGGGCCCAGAGTCCCACATGCACCTGCACCGCCCCGGTCCCGGTCCCGGTCCCGCTCTCACCATGGCGGCTGCCACAGGCGCCGCAGTCTCCAGGCAACAGCAGAGAAGATCTCGCGAGAGGAGCGCGCCACTAGGACACGCCTCCTAGCAACGCGGCGCTCCGCCCTAGCAACAGCAGCGGGGCCTGCTCCGGTCCGGGCCCGGCGGGGGCCTCCGGTGTGACCGGGCCCGGCCCCCACCCCCCCACCGGGCTCAGCCTTGCGCCCCTCTGCCCCCGCCTGGCCGCTGCCCCCCCCGCAACCCTGCACCCGCGCTCCTTGTATGTGTGTGTGTGCGTGCGCGTGTGTGCCCCGGGTGTCCTCCGCATTCCGGGCCCAGTCCCCTCCGCACCCCCGGTTCCCCCTCCCCGCTCCGTTCCCGCCCCTCCCGGTGTCCCCTGTCCCTGGTGGGCGGTCCGCCCCTGCCCACCCCCTGGCCCCCGGCCCGCCCCCGGCACCGCCCCTGCTGTGGCGGGCAGGACCGTGCGGGCTGCGGGCTGGCACCGGGCCCGCCCCGCCCAGCACCGGCACCGGCCCATGGCGGCTCCGGGAGCGGCCGACACCGTAGGTGAGGCCCCGGGGGGGAAGAGGGGGAGGGCGGATAACGGACAGGCGCGCCCATCACCTCTGCTTCGGCCCCGGCGGCTCTGAGCCTGCAGCGGGCCGAAACGGGCCGGGCCCCGCGGGGCGGGAGCGGGGGGGGGGCCGGGGCGCACGGAGAGATGTGGGACGGGAGGGGGGGAAGAGGGGTGTGTTAATGGGGGTGTGTGTAAGGGGGGTGTAACGGGGGTGTGGGCGCGGGTGCAGGGGGATGCGGGGGGTGGTACGGAGGGGGTGTGTGCAAGCGGGGTGCAGACGTGCACGGGGCGTGCTCGTACACCCGGGTGCGGGTGCATGGGGCCGAGCTGGGGGTGCCCGGCGGCTGAGGTGGGCACCGGGGGGACTTGGGATGGGGACAGGGGGTTTCAGGGGGAGGCTGGGATGGGGGAGCAATGGGGTGCCCAGGGGGTGTAGGGATGCAGTGGGATGTCCACAGGACAACCGGCAGCAGTGGGATGTCCAAAGGATGTAGGGGTGCAGCGTGGTGCCCAGGGCGGGTGGGGGAGCGGTGGGGTGCCAGGCCAGGGTTTGGGGTGCCCGTGGCAGGCTGAGGTGCAGGGGAGAACCGGGAAGAGTCCCTGTACAGACGTGCCGGTGCTGTAGGAGGAGTGTGGAGGGCTTGGTGGCTGACTGGGAGCAGGGTGGTGGCCACGCCGGTGGGTCCCCGGTATTACAGAGGGCTGCGGCAGGTCCCTGGAGGGTGGCACAGGTGGCTCCCGCACACACCATTCCCCCCCACAACTGCCCTGCATACGGTTGCACCGCGGCCCCCGTCCCGGTGGCAGCCCCGGGGCACCGAAAGTTTGCCAGCCGGGCAGTGCTACCGGCACAGGCACCGGCTGGGAGCGGAGCCGCCGCCGAGGGGGCGGCCGGAGCCGGCGGCTCTGCAGTTTAACGTGAGTCAGCAGAGCGGCGGTGGCAGCGGCGAGGGAGCCCTGACACCGGCCCCGCTCCCCCCAGGCAGCCGGTGAGCCCAGGCTGGAGTGGGGCGACGTGGCCGGTGTCGTCGTGTGACCATGCAGGCGGAGGCCCGCGGGGATTTCTGCGGCAGGGAGCAGTGCCCCGGTGGGTGGGGATGCAGGGGGCTGCGGGTGGAGGGGGGGGACACGCTCCATAGGGTGACACCACCATGTCACCCCCGGTGCTGGATGGTGGGGCGGTGAAAATGGGCAGGAGCAGGCAGCCCCTGTGATCCCATGGGAGCTCTTCCAAGCGTCGGAGTGGGGTGAGGACCCCATTTCCTGACTGGAAGGTGCTGGGAGTGTGAGGTGCCTGGTCTATCCCACCTTGTGGGGTCAGGATGTGGTGGAGCCAGTGCTGGGGCATGGGCAATCCTACAGCTCAGTGTGCCAGAAGCAGGAACTTAACACCCCACAGTGTCCCTTTCCCCATCCGAGCTCTCTTGGGTTGGGGACGTTTCTATCTCCTGTCCCACTGCCACCATCCTGGGGGGACAAGGAGGTGCCTAGCCTTTGGTGAGCCTGTCCCTGTGCTGTCTCACCCGGTGATGGCAGGACCTGGTGGCACATAGTGCCAAGGTGCAGCTGGGTCCGTCCCGCTCCAGCACCAACCTCGGGTGGGCCGGGGGTCTGGGTGCCGTTGCAGCAGGCTCACGGGGTTTCCTGCCCTCCCTCGGTGTCCATCACCACGCCATCACTGCAGGCAGACAAGCCGCCCTTGTCTGGGCTTCGGCACAGGCTGCGCTTTTGTCTCCCCGACACAAAGGGGCTGCTTGGGGCGGTGGGCGCAGGGCTGCGGCTGTCAGCACATGGCCCTGGGCAGCTCTGCCTGTCCCACCGGGGGGGCCCCCCTGTCCCCGTCCCCCTCACCCGGGCTCACCGTGAGGGCTGGTGGTGCCCTGGGATGGAGCTGTCATCACTGATGTGACATACGCCGGAACCGCAGAGCTCAGCAAGGAGACACTAGTTCCGGAGCACCCGGCAGGGACCCCCACCCATGGGCCAGCACAGCAGCCCCCCGGAGCCCCCACCGAGGAGCAGGGCAGCATCCCCATCCCCAGCACCGGCCTGCTGCAGGTCACGGAGCGCAGACGTGAGTGCAGCCCTGCCAGCCCTCGAGGTCCCCTGCCTGCTCCCAGCATCTGTTGCCCACACCCTGGGGTCCCCTGCCTACCCTTGACGTTCTTGACAGCCCGTTCGTCCTCTGCCTGTCCCTGAGGTTCCTAGACAGCCACTGGGATCCCCTGCCTTAGTATCCCCTGCCAGCCCCAGGGGTCCCTTGCCTGTCCCTGGGGTCTCCTGCCTGCCCTCAGCATCCCTTGAGGTTCTCACCAGCCCCCGCGTCCCCATCCAGACCCAGCCGGTCATCTTCCCCCACCGACCCCGTTATCCTTCCTGAGCACGAGCCCCCCCTACCCTCTCCCCGGGTGCCCCCCCGGCGCCGCCCGCCCCTCTCCGTGGCGCTGGGCTGAGCAGCGGGCGGGTCCCGGAGCGCGGCCGCCGCCCGCAGAACCGCTGAGCAGCGTCTCCTCGTTGGAGGTACACTTCGACCTGCTGGACCTGACTGAGCTGACCGACATGTCGGACCAGGAGCTGGCCGAGGTCTTCGCCGACTCCGACGAGGAGAACGCGGCCGGGGAAGCGCCCGGTGGTGAGCGAGGGGCCAGTTCCGGTCTCATCCCGCTCCCAGGTCGGTCCACGCGCCTGAGCCCCCCGTCTGTCCCGCAGGGCTGCAGCCGGTGCCGCGGGCCGGGTACCTGCGCTCGCCCTCCTGGAGCCGAGCGCGGGAGCAGGGCCGGGAGAAGAAGCACCTCAGCGACCCGGAGCTGCCGCCGGGACCTCCAGATGCCTTTCTGCCCACCGACCGGCCGCGGGAGCCGTAGGGACGGCCCCTGCCCCGCTGGGACCGGCCACTTCCTTCCGGCACCGCTGGAGCCCGCCCCGGGCCGCAGGACTGTCAGCGGGGATTGGCCGCGGGGAGAAGCGGCCAGCAGTCCCGCGGGGAGACCCGGGGCACCCGCGCCCCCACAGACCCGGGGCGGAGCGTGCCCGGTGCCTGCCCGGTTCTCATGTAGCAGCGCTGTTCCGGTAAAACCGAGCGACCCACCACCCGTCTCCGCCGCTGCTGGGGAGGGACACGGGGCTCCCGTCGGGCCGGGGAGCACCAGGAGGGTGCACAGCCGGTCAGGGGAGCGGGTAGAACAGGGACCTCGGCCCCTACTGGTGAGCGCTGCTTTGCCCCCTGCCAACGGCGGGGGCCGGACACACAACACCGGAGCCCCCGTCCCACTGCCTGCCCCGTCCCTCGGCGCCAAAGCAGGGACACGAGTGCTGTGTTGAACAGAGGCTCGTTGATGCTACAGGAAACCCGGCTGTTCCCCCGGCTCAGCAGCGCTATCCCGGTAATGTGTGTTCCTGGAAGGGGTATCCCTCTGCTCCTGCCGCACTGCCCATCCCCTGGGAGCCCGGCTCAGGCCGGTCCTGGTGCGGCCGCGGCTCTGGCTCAGCCGGTAACACTGGCCCACAACATGGGACCCCTGCCCTGCGGGCACCTGCCCCTGAGCTCCAGGCACTGCTGCTGTGGGTGGGATCAGTGTCGGGACAGCAGGAGCTGCTGTGGGTCACCAGTGGGGTCCTGGTTCCCCCTGTGGGGAGCAGATGGGGTCTGCAGTGACCCCACATCCCCCATCCCCTCTTGTCCCTCAGGGCCCCAGCGCTGCTGTCCCCACAGGCAGAGGGTCCTTCTGGAGCCAGAGGTCACCCTGGCACCCAAGCAGCAGTGGGGTGCCTGTGTCTGTCCCAGGGTGCCGTGGGGTGGCCGTGGGGCCCGGCTCCCCCCATCAGGGCTCTGCCTCCATGGTGGAGTCCTGGAAGAGGGACTGCTTGCGCAGGCTCAGCCGCGCGCACTTGGGGCAGGTGGTGGAGTTGTCGTAGTAGCAGTCCCTGTGGGGAGGGGACAGCAATGGTCACCCCACGCTGTGTACCCCCCCGGTGCCGCGGTCACGGGCACCCCCGTGGGTGCCGTACCTGTGAAAGACGGCGGAGCAGTCAGTGCAGACGGAGGTGTGGCTGTCGAAGGGGAAGAGGACATCTCCCTCCTTGCAGAGCTCACAGACGAACCCTTTGGCCTGGCAGCGCTAGGGCAGGAGCACAGAAGGTCCCAAAGGTGCCCTGAGGGGACCCCACCATCCGCCCCAGCACGGTGCTGGCCCCACGGGAGCAGTGCTGTGGGTCCGCCCCATGGCTCACCTCGCAGTCCAGCTTGATGTGCTTGGCGAAGAGGGTGTGTATCTCGGTGAGAGAGCAGCTCAGGCGCCCGGCCTCGATGTCGATCAGGTCCTGCAGCGAGTACATCTCATCGTTCTCCACAAAGTGCTGCCGGTCCTGCAGCTGCAGTGCAGAGCCTGTCACCGCTGTGCCCATCACCGCTGCACCAGGCTCCTGACGCCCCTCACAGTCCCAAGGTCCCCCCAGCGCAGTCCCGACCCCTGGGCCTGACCTGCAGCAGCAGTCGCGCCTCCATCGCCTCCTTGCAGGTGATGAAGTAGGGCTTCATGAGCAGGATGTCCTGGCGCAGCTTCTGTGGGGGGGACAGGGCAGGAGGGAATGGGAAAGGGGATGGGAGTGGGCACACGACAGGAAAGGGCGGTGGCAGAGGCAGGATGGGGACAGGTACAGGGATGAGATGGGGATGGTGTAGAGGAATAGGACAGAATGAAGATAAGAAATGGAGATAGGGGTGTGACGGGAGCAAGTCAAGCTCGGTCAAATTCAGACCTGCAGCAGTTTGGGCACCTGCTGTCCTGACCCCCACCTCTGCCCTGCTCCACCTTTGTGGGACCCAGCGTGTGCTGACCCTCTCCCTCCTGCTCGCCCCATGCTCCCTCTGCTGCCCAGCTCCAGCCCCAGCCCTGGAGGGTAGGATCGGGTGGGATCCCCCCATCACTCACCCGGATCTCCACCAGCTCCTCCACGTAGTTGAAGAGCAGTGGGTTGATCTCCCGCAGCTTCAGCACAGGCCGTGACACCATCAGCGCCAGGTACCGCATGCTGCAGCGCGACACCTGCCCGTCCACAGCCACTGTCACCCCACGGCCGCTGGGCCCCATCCCCAGGGACACAGCCCCCACCAAGTGACCTCTATCTACCCAAGCATGCAGTCCCCAGGGACCCCCATTGCAAGGAACATGGCCCCCAAGCGATCTCAACCCAGGGACATGGCCCCCAGGGATCCCCACGATGAGGGATGTGGCCCTATAAGTGACATCTACCCAGGGATGCAGCCCCTGGGGTTCCCCTGAACACGGCCGCAGCCCCCGGGGTGCCCCCAGGGCCCCTCCTGGGACACCTTGCGGGGCTCGAAGTCCCAGTTGTGGATGGCGCGGGCAGGCACAACGGCCAGGTCGTTCCAGTGGCAGCTGCTGCAGTAGTAGAGGCCGGTGTAGTCGCACTGCCGGGCCTCGCTGGGCACCCCCCCTGCGGCGGCACACACCGGCACACGTCTTGGCACATGTAACCGGCACCGGCGCCGCGCATTGCTCACCCCGTGCCGCGTCCTTCCGTGGACACACAGCAGCACCCAGTGAGGGCCCAAATGTCACCTTCTCATGCACTGTGGATCCCCCCAGCCCTGCATGGCCAAGACCCCCCATCTCCCCATAGCTCCCAGCCACACACAGCCCACAGAGCCTCAACCTTCAGCTCCACCCCAACACTCTGCAACCCCAAAGGAAGCCCAGCCCCACACATCCCCCACCCCAGACAGCCCCCCAGCCCCACAAAGCCCTCAAGGGAGCCCAACCACACACAACCCCAGCCCCTGTGCCCCAGCTCCACCCAGCCCATGCAGTATCACACCCTCCAAGCTCCACACATCCCCACTCCTCAGCCCCCCAGCCCCAGACAGCCCTGGCCAGAGGGGGATTCCAGCCCCACACAACCCCAGCCCCACTGCACCCCAAGCTCCACCAAGCCCCATACAGGCCCCAAAGGAACCCAGCCCCACTTATCCTCCATCCCCCAGCCCCACGCCACGGCAGCGCAGCCTCACGGAGGGAGACGGGGGCCCGGCACTCAGCGCAGCGGTAGTCCTGGCTGTCCAGCCCGCTCTCAGGGCAGATGCTGAGCTGGTACTCGGCCTGGTGGCTGACCTTGGCCCGCACGCAGGGCTTGCTCACCAGCGGCAGGCACTTGCTGTGGCACCGGTAGTAGCAGCCTGGAGGGGGCACAGACAGCTGTCAGTATGGGGAGGGGGCAGGGGGACGGGGACACGGGGTGGATGTCGGGGTTCCCGGCGGTCCCACCTGTGCAGGTGTACCAGGTCTGGATGAGGCCCCAGATGATGGTGCTGCACTTGTCACACATCTGCTTCACGCTCTTGCTCTTCTCCTTGTAGAAGCGATGCTCCAGCACCACCCGGATGTTGGGCTCATCCTCGCCGGGGTCCTGCGGGCGCGTGCGGGGATGTCAGCGCGTGCGCGTCCCCCGCGCCAGGGGCACACACACCCCCCCCCCCGGTGCCCCGGTCCCACCTTCAGCTCCTGCAGCTTGAGGCGGAGGTGGATGAGCCGCACCACCGCGTCCTTCTGCTGCTCCGAGTGCTCGGGCAGCGCCAGGATCAGGCGCTTGCACTCCTCGATGGCCTGGCGCAGCTGCTGCACGTCGGACGCCAGGATCAGGCCCTGCGGCACCGCGGGGAGGAGCGGGATGAGCCGGCACCGCGCGCCCCGCACACACTCCCCCCCGCCCCGGCCCCGCAGCTCCCCCCCCCCGGCCCCGCTCACCACGGGGCGGGAGAAGTGATCCTCGGCCAGGCCCAGGTCCAGGGCGCTCCCGGGGTCCCCCGAAGCCGGGTCCAGCCGCCCGCCTGCAACGGGGCCAAGTGCCAGCGGGTGCGGGTACCGGGGCCGTGCGGGGCGCGGGGGGGGGGGGGTCAGCACCCACCTGGGTCCGGGTCCCCCCCGTCGGACCGCTCCCGCGGCGGCGGCTCGGGGGCTTTGTCGAAGGGGTTGAGGTGCGCCTGGCGGAAGCGGGCGAGCCGCTCGTCGTACGCCATCGCCCTGCGGGACGCGGCCGCCGCCTCAGCCGCGCACCCGCACCGGACGAACCCGCCCCTCCGCCGCCCCCGCCGCGGGCCCCCGCCCTGCCCCGCACCGCCCCATCCCCGCGCAGCTCCCCCCACCCCCCCCACCCCCGGCGCCCCGCACGGCCCCCGGTACCGGTACCGGCACCGGCACCGCACGCCGGACCCCGCCCGCCCGCCCGCCAGGGGGCAGCGCTCCGTCCTTGCTCGCCGCCGCCGCACCCCGCCCCGCTGCCCCGCCCCTCCGCGTTGCCGCCCCCTGCCGGCCGGCGGACCACACCGCGCACGGGTGGGGCCGCGCAGGGGTGGGGGGCGCGCACGGGACACGGCGGGGGCGCGACCCCCGGGAACGGCCCCGACAGCCGCGGCTGCAGAGCCCCGGAGCCCCACCTCATGGCGAGCGGTCCCTAATGGCCCCCGGCCCCATGGCTCCGTGTCCCTATAGCTCCCACCCCGACAGACGCAGCCCCATAGCTCTTTGTCCCTATACCTCCCACCCGATACACCCAGCCCGTTATAGGGAGCTCCGTTATAGCTCCCACCCTGATAGACCCAGCCCCGTATCTCCTTGTTCCTATAGCCTCCACCCCGATAGACCCAGCCCCATAGCTCTTTGTCCCTATAGCCTCCACCCTGATAGACCCAGCCCCATAGCTCTTTGTCCCTATAGCCCCCAGCCCCATAGCTCCCACCTCTATAGCCCTCAGCCCTCCCCGAGATCTCACAGCACCTCCCCTCTCCCCACGGGGATCCCCGGGGGGCTGCAGCTCCATGGCAGCAAATCCCAGCCCCGCACTCCGGCTTCAGCCCGGCGCCCAAGGAGGAGCTGGGGGCTTAGCACTGCTTGGGGATGTCCTGGATCCCCCAAACCCAGGCACAGCCCTGGGGCAGCGCTGCGGGGTACGCGCCCCCAGCTCGGTCTGGGGGGATGCAGGGCCAGCGCCGCCCTGGCACGGGGGGGGGGGTGGGGGGGTGGGGGCTCTCCCCCCTTCCCTCCCTCCCAGGGCGGAGAAGAGTGACAGTGGGAACAAAGGCACAGCCGGGCAAGGCGGCGCCCGCCCTCCAACCCCGGATCTGTGGGGCGGGAAGGGGTGGGACCCCGCGCGCCCCAGGGGTGCTCAGCGCATTGCCATGGCCCGGGCGCGTGTGGTCCCCAAGCATCCTCTGAGATGGGCGCGGCTGTGGGGGCCGCGTGTGAGAGCAGAGGGGTCCCCATCGCAGCACCGCCCCCCGGAGGCACAGACCGGAGGCCCCCGGACAGCAATAAATTTATTGAGTATTCAAAACAAATAGAAGACACGACCCAGTAAAAAAAAAACGAAAAGGGGGGGGGGGGCAGAGCCCGCTCAGGGTGGGATCAGGAGACACTGATGGGGTGCGGGGGGAGCCCGGCCAGGGCCTGGGGCTGCAGCAGCGCGAAGCCGGGGGGGCTGCGGGCGGCAGAGGGGGGCATTGGGCATCACTTGGCGCCCTGCGCCTCTGACTCCTCCTCGTCGTCCTCGTACATCTCGCCCTCCTCCTCGGCCGTGGCGTCCTGGTACTGCTGGTACTCGGACACCAGGTCGTTCATGTTGCTCTCGGCCTCGGTGAACTCCATCTCGTCCATCCCCTCGCCCGTGTACCAGTGCAGGAAGGCTTTGCGGCGGAACATGGCCGTGAACTGCTCCGAGATGCGCTTGAAGAGCTCCTGGATGGCCGTGCTGTTGCCGATGAAGGTGGAGGACATCTTCAGCCCCCGGGGAGGGATGTCGCAGACGGCCACCTTGACGTTGTTGGGGATCCACTCCACGAAGTAGGAGCTGTTCTTGCTCTGGATGGCCAGCATCTGCTCATCCACCTCCTTCATGGACATGCGGCCCCGGAAGACGGTGGCCACGGTGAGGTAGCGGCCGTGGCGGGGGTCACAGGCAGCCATCATGTTCTTGGCATCAAACATCTGCTGCGTGAGCTCGGGCACGGTGAGGGCCCGGTACTGTTGGCTGCCACGGGCCGTCAGCGGCGCGAAGCCCGGCATGAAGAAGTGGAGGCGCGGGAAGGGCACCATATTGACCGCCAGCTTGCGGAGGTCGGCGTTGAGCTGACCGGGGAAGCGCAGGGAGGTGGTGACCCCGCTCATGGTGGCCGAGACGAGGTGGTTGAGGTCGCCGTAGGTGGGGGTGGCCAGTTTGAGGGTGCGGAAGCAGATGTCGTAGAGAGCTTCGTTGTCGATGCAGTAGGTCTCGTCCGTGTTCTCCACCAGCTGGTGGATGGAGAGCGTGGCATTGTAGGGCTCCACCACCGTGTCCGACACCTTTGGGGACGGCACCACGCTGAAAGTGTTCATGATGCGGTCGGGATACTCCTCCCGCACCTTGCTAATGAGGAGGGTGCCCATGCCGGAGCCGGTGCCCCCCCCGAGCGAGTGGGTCAGCTGGAAGCCCTGCAGGCAGTCGCAGTTCTCACACTCCTTCCTCACCACGTCCAGCACCGAGTCCACCAGCTCGGCCCCTTCCGTGTAGTGCCCCTTCGCCCAGTTGTTCCCGGCCCCGCTCTGCCCTGCCAAGGTTTGGGGGGGGGAAAAGAGGCACCGATGGCTGCGGGCACCGCGATGCCCACGCCAGGGAGGGGACGGGGCGCTGCCGGCGGCGGCACCGGCGAGATCTGAGGCCGGGGCGGGGTGGGAAGAGGGAACCGCGGAGGGTTGGCAGCGAACCGGGCGCGCCGGGCCCCGCGGCGAGGGAAGGGATGCGCCCGCAGAGCGCCCCGGGCACGGCGATGGCCCGGGAGGGGCGCGGGGACGCGGGTGGCAGCGCGCCCCCCCCCCAGGGACCTACCGAAGATGAAGTTGTCGGGGCGGAAGAGGTGTCCGAAGGCGCCCGAGCGTACGCTGTCCATCGTGCCCGGCTCCAGGTCGACCAGGATGGCGCGAGGCACGTACTTGTGAGCTGCGGGAGAGCCCGTGCGGGGGGGACCTGCTGCTGACCCCCAGCCCGCACACACCCTGCGGGGTCCCATGGGGCCGCGTGCGTGTGTCATGTCTCCCCTGCACCATGGGGGCTCTGTTGGGCTGCGTGCACATACGGTGTGTCCCCTGCACCATGGGGTGTCCCTGGGGATCGCACAGGGCCGGATGCGGAGTTCCCCCCCCAACTATAGGGCTCCGAGGGTGGGGTTGCACACGTACCTGCGCCCCTCCCAGGGCCCCGGGGCTTGCCTGCATGCATCTCGCATGTACCTTCCCCCCCCCCAACCCGCCCCACCCTGCAGACGCGGACCCTGCCAGCACCGAGGAGAAAGGGTTGGGGGGTTTCCCCCAGCCCAAGGTGGGGGTGCTGGGGTGCCCTGCCTGAGGGGTGTCCGGGGGTCGTGTGTGTGGCTTACAGGAGGCCTCATTGTAGTAGACGCTGATGCGCTCCAGCTGCAGGTCCGAGTCACCCACGTAGTTGCCGCTGGGGTCGATGCCGTGCTCGTCGCTGATCACCTCCCAGAACTGGGGGAGGGCAGTGATCAGCGGGGGGGGGGGGGGGGGGGGGGGCAGTGATCAGAGTGGGGGGGCAGTGATCAGCGGGGGGGGCAGTGATCAGCCGGGGGGGGCGGCAGTGATCGGGGGGGGGCAGTGATCAGAGGAGGGGGCAGTGATCAGCCGGGAGGGGCGGCAGTGATCGGGGGGGGGCAGTGATCAGCCGGGGGCGGCGGCAGTGATCAGAGGGGGGGCAGTGATCAGAGTGGGGGGGCAGTGATCAGCGAGGGGGGGGGCACCGGGTACCGGGAGAGGGGCGCAGGGACCCGGGGGACCCCTCCTCATCACCCCTCCCACGCCCACCCGCAGGGCAGGGCGGGGCGCCCCCTGGCGGCGGGGCGGGCAGGGCGCTGTCCGCGGTGCTGAAGGGCGGACAAAGGCGCGGGGGTGGGGGGGGTGACGGGACGGGACGGGACGGGGCGGGCGGGGCCCTTTGTCCGCCCGGAGCGGCGGGAGCGCGGGGTGGGAGCGGAACGGGGGGAGGTCTTTGTCCGCCGCCCGGCTCCGCAGCGGCGGGGCGGGGCCGCCGTTACCTTGGCGCCGATCTGGTTGCCGCATTGCCCCGCCTGGATGTGGACGATCTCCCTCATGGTGCTGCCGGGCCGGATCGGAGCAGGACGGGAGCGGGACCGGGAGCAGGACCGGGAACAGGCGCAGGAGCGGCACCGGGAGCGCGGGGGGCGGCCCCGCAGCCGCCGCCTCCTTTATAGCAGCCTCGCGCCGCACCGGGCCGGGCGCTGACGTCACCGCCGCCCCGCAGCCAATCGGCGGCCGCCGCCGCAGCGCTGCAACAGCCCTGCGGCACCGGCACCGGCGCCCGCCCCGCCCCGCCCCGCCCGGCGCGGGGACCACGGCACCCACGGAGGGGACGCGCGACACGAACCGGACACGAGGACCCCCCGGGAGCATCGCGGGGAGGGGGGGTGACACCCCCCAACCCGCGTCCCACCGCGGGGCGGGGGGGGGGCAGAGACAGGGCCCGGAGGGGCCCCTCCCGGGGGGTGCCGGTGCCAGGAGCATCCCCCCGGGCCGGGCGGGCGGTGGCGGGCGCGGCCCGAGAACAAAGGCGGCGGTGAGGGGCGCTTTGTCCGGGCTGCGTCCCTCACAGGGACCGGCGCCGGCGCCCCGGCGGCCGCACCTCGCAGCAAGGCCCCTTCGCCGGTGCAGGCGGCAACCTGGAGCAATGGAACGAGGAAGAGACGGTGGGGCCGGAAGGTGGCCCCCAGGAGCTGCACGGTGGTGCCACCCACGGCATTAGTGCAAAGAGCCTTTATTGGGAACCGCGACACCCTGAGCCCGCATCGGGTGCCAGGGCTGAAACCCTGCGGTCCATCCCATCTCACCCATCCTTCTGTCCCGCGGTGGGGCGGCCGGGCCATTACCGGTGTCCCACTCCCTACCAGGAGCACAGCACCATCTCCCGCAGTGTCCTCCGAAGCTCCTGGCTCCGGAAGGCATAGATGAGGGGGTCAATCACAGAGTTGCAGATAATGAGGATGAGGAAGAGGTTGAAGTAGCTGAAAAAGCAGGTGCAGAAGGGGTTGGTGGGGCAGGTAACGATGAGGATGAGGTGGAAGAAGAAAGGGCCCCAGCAGATGAAAAAGACGCCCAGGAGGATGGTGAGGGTGACGGCTCCTTTGAGGCTGCTGCCACGGTAGACAGCAGGCTGCTTCTGCTGGCTGGAGATGCTGTGGAGATGGTGTCGGGCCAGGGCAAACATGTGGATGTAGAGCACCAGCATGAGGACCAGCATGAAGAGGAAGAAGCTGATGAGGCAGAGGGGGATGGTGGTGTTGTGGTAGTAGGTGATGAAGACGGCGCTAGAGACTGTGCTGGCAAGCCAGATGCTGGCCATGGTCACCACAGCCCGCGGCAGTGTCATGATGCTGTGGTAGCGCAGGGCGTAGAAGATGGTGATATATCGGTCCACGGCAATGACCCCCAGGAAAGAGAGGGAGGACACGACGGAGCTGCAGATGAGCATGTCGATAATGTTGTCCATGTGGCGGACGATGCTGGTGTGGATCACCAGCACACCATGCTCCATCAGCAGCATGAAGAGCATTTCCACCAGGTTGCTGATGCTCACCAGCATGTCAGACACGGCCAGGCAGCAGATGAAGTAGTATGTGGGCGAGTGCAGGTTCCTGTTCTTCAGGATGGCAGCCACCACCAGCAGGTTCTCCACCAGGCTCACCAGCCCCAGTGTGAGGAAGAGCTCGTTGGGGATGTTGAGCCCCTGGCACCAGCCACTGCTGGCCCCAGCTGTGGCATTGCTCTGGTTGCTCTCGCTGGCGTTCCAGGGCTCACGCAGCAGACGTAGGGGGGCCAATGTTAACATGGCCCCAACTCAGCCCCAACGCCCCTACAGCATCCGGACACCCCCTGAATCCCTGTTGTGTCCCACCAGTGCTGCCACGATGCCTGGCAGTGTGGCCGAGGGGATGCAGAGGAATTGGGGACTGAGGGTTCCCACCCGCTGCCTGCAGGGCCCCCAGTGTCACGGCTGCCTCCTTGCCAGCCCTACTCAGTGTCCCGCCTGCATGCACCCACTGGGCCAGGGTGTTGAGGAAGAAAGGGCTCTTTCTCTGCCCCACTTTAAAGCCGGCTCCAGCGGCTCCTCCTCCTGAGGAGGGTGGGCACCAACATGACAGTGAGAGATGCTGCAGAGGCAGGGGCTGCCAGACCCCCAGCACAGCCCTGGGGAGTCATGGGCTTGGGGTCGCCACATGCCCTGGGGTCCCAGGGAGTCCACATACCCCTATGCTGTGATGCTGGGACGGTGTGTGCTGTAGAGGTCCTCTGTGTCTGAGTCCCCATGTGTTCTGGAGCCCTGCGTGTGCTTGGGAGGTCCCAGCATCCTGATGGACTGTGTGTCTTTGGGCGTCCATGCACATTCAGTACTCTGGTAGGACCATCCCTGCTACAGGAGCCTCTCCCAATCCCCATCTCTACCACTGGCCTCATGGGCACCAATGGCCGGGCCTGGCCCCAGGAAAAGTGTTTTGCACCATCGGGGCAGGCGATCGGTGCGATAGGGATCATCAAAAGCACCACTAAATGCCATGCTGCACCCATGCCCCAGTGGGAGCCCCGGCGGGCTGGGGGACATGAGGCCCATGTGACCATCATGTGCCTTGGGTTGGTGTTGATGCCTGGAGCCGCTGGGCTGCCAAAGAGGCAATTCAGGTCTGCATGAAAAGGCCCATCCTGCGGTCGGCTGCATCCGCTCCTTCCTGTGGGGCTCTGCGAGCCCTTCACCAGGGCACAGAGCACCCTGCGGCTTCAGATGCACTGGGAACAGGGGTTCCAGGCTGCCATGGTGCCTTCCTCACCGCCAACACCAGCACAGCTCACACGCGACATGCGTTGAGCTGAAGCCGGTGAACACATGGTGCGGGATGAGCGGCAAAATCCTGCTCGCCCCCCGGGATATATAAACAGGAGGAATTGGGATCAACAGCCCCCATTTTCTGCACCCCCCCCCGGCTGCTTCTCGACTTTGGGGCACTCCGGTATGTGCCGGGAATGTTTAACTTCACAAATGGAGGCTTTGGGAGCTGAGCTGCAAAACGCTGAATCTGCAAAAGTGAGTGACGCAAGGGCACAACACAGGGAGCCAGGATCCAGATGGGCCTCTGCCCGCCCCAGCCCCCTCCCTGAGCATCCAGGCTGCTCCCCAGGGAGCCCTCCCAGATTGATTCCGGGCAGCACAGCCTGGCTCAGCACTGGAGCCGGATACACAGCGTTATGCAGCAGAAAAAGGGGAAAAAGCTTTGCAGGCAGCAAGGCCGAGTTAAAAGGTTTGAGTGCATCTGATCTCATCCCCTGCTCTGTAAGGTGAAGGTGGCGAGATGAGGGATGGAGGGAGAAAACAAAGAGGAGGGATGATTTCTGCTTCCAGCATGATGGAATGGCTGCAGCACATGGAAGAGCCGCTCCGCACACCCCTCCAGGAGCACAGGGAGAGCTACAGCTCCGAGGGAGGCCTCGTAGTGTCCAAGGCCAGGCTGGACGGGGCTTAGAGCAACCTGGTCTAGCGGAAGGTGTCCCTGCCCATGGCAGGGAGGTTGGATTAGATCATCTTTAAGGTCCCTTCCAAACGGAACCACTCTGTGCTCTGCTGTGCCCCAATGGTACCAGAGCAGGGACCCTGAGCTCTTTGTCAGAGAGCTGGAAGATCCAGCGCTGTTTCGTGGAGGGAAGGAGGCTTCAGGCTCAGGAGCATGGAAAAAAGCCTCCAGCCATTAAACAGAACAAGAGCCAGAGAGGAAGGGGG
Organism: Myiopsitta monachus; assembly: GCA_017639245.1. Taxonomy (NCBI): domain Eukaryota; kingdom Metazoa; phylum Chordata; class Aves; order Psittaciformes; family Psittacidae; genus Myiopsitta; species Myiopsitta monachus. The sequence goes on along the minus strand of CM029941.1, from coordinate 103,011,104 downwards.
CAGCAAACACGCTTGGAGGAGGCCAGAAGGGACTGAGCTGACAGGGGGCAGAGGGACAGCTGCTGTAGATTAGCTCTGCCCGCCCAGACAGCCCTCGGCCCCCGCTGAGAGGTGAAAGGTGCCACGGTGGCAGGCCCACCCCTTCCCACCAGGGCCCATCCCCACAGACAGTGGGTGCCTGGAGCTTGTGTCCACTTTATTGGAGTGGACATGACTTGCGGGTGGTCACAGAGAGGTGGGGAACGACACGTGCTCTCGGCTCAGTCCCAGTCACCGTCTCCTTCAGGGTTGTCATCTCGGGGGGGTTCCTGGAACTGGATGTTCGCCAGCATGTCCCGCATAGCTGCCATGAGCCTGTTCACCCCCTGGTTCAGGTCCTGCCCTGCTCCAGCCTCTTCATCCCCATCAGGCCTGAGATCCTCCTGCAAGACAGCAGAGCTGGAGCGGCCGTGCAGGGAGCTTCGTGCCTGCAGCAGGCAGGGAGAGACACTGCTGCTTGCCAAAAAGCATCAGGCTGCTCTGCAACCTGATGGTTAACACACACTGCATATGCCAAGAGCCACTCCCTTTGCAGAAACATTGTGCAGTGGGAACTACTGTGTACCGACAGCAGAAGCGTGCTCAGATTTGCCTGCAGGAGCCCAACGCACATACCTGCAAGTTAAAATTTGGCAACAGCGAGCGGAAGAAGAGAGATAAAGTGCTTTCGTTGGATGGATGAGTTGTCCTGAAAGACACAAGTCGCAGCAGGGTTAAAGGACCAGCTTGGTACTCCACCTCTCAGTGGGGCTGAGGCAGCGCAGGGATGCTGGAGAGAACCACACTGCCCAGCAGGGAGCACCCAGCTACCCCATACCCAGCCTTGAAGCAGGGATTTGGAGGATTCCTGGAGATTTGGGGGATTTTTTCCCCCCTGGGCAGCCAGCAGCTGGCTACAGCAGTCACTAAAACCACTGCCAGGCTTGCTCTGAGCTGAGACAATGCATAAGACATGCACGGGTTCACCTCAACAGGCCGTCCACATAGTGGTTGGCTGCGCTTCAGCCTGCGTTTATCCCAGACCACCTTGGTGAAGAAACAGCTGAAGTTGTTCAGCGGCCTTTGCTTAATAGCTGTGAACAGCCACCGCCTCCAGTGGTGACCACCGAGAAGTGGCAGGATCAGTCCTGCCTGTATGTGCCACAAGCCAGGCAGCTCTTCCTCCGAGACGGAGGAGGACCATCAGCTCCGAGCATCCACGTGCACCCAGGCCTCGGGCTGAGGGCATGCCAGGAACATGTTGGTTGTGCCAGCCCAGAAGCAAGGGGTGGAGGAGGTACCTTTCTGGTCTGGTGTAGGAAACGATGGAATCCAAAGGAGGCAACGGATCAAACCCCATCACAGGCTGCGAGGTCACCTCCTGGGGGGAAGGAAAAAGAAGGCGTAAAGCTGCATTGCCAGCAGCAGCAAGCACCGAGGCGTGGGGATGGTCAGACCAGCTGGACAGGCCTGGGGGAGTGCAGTGCCCAGCCTGTCCACACATGCCCTGTGGAAGCTCAGCCTGGGAAGCTGAGCTACAGAGAGGACGCTTCATGGTCAGGTGGATGCTTTTTGCTGGGTTTGGGGTTTAAGCCGTGCTCAGCATCTGTGTGCACAGCAGGGATGAGAGTGCCACCACAGTGCACACAGTGGTAATGCCTCTGCCTCATTAAGACCCCGCACCAGAGGCAGAGCTGCTGTGGCCTCCTTCATCTCCGAGAGGATGATGTGCCGGTAGATGTTCCTGGGTGCGCTCTGGTACCGCATCTTCCTCCTAAAGCGGGGAAGGGACAGAGGACTGCACTGAGCACAGCTCAGCACAGCCACATTTTCATTTCTGCTTATCTTCGTGCATCATCAGCTTCATCCCTGGCTCTGGGGACACATGCTGTATTGGATGGAACCGGCTAGAAGCCAAGTCAAAGTTGCTTGGCAGCTGCTGACCTCCAGACCAAAAAGCAGAACACCTCAGGGACACTGTACAGATCTTTCTCACTGGGCCAGCAGAGCAAAGTAACTCCGGGACAAGACCTAATGCCTCTCTCCTGCTTCTCAGAGTTGAGATGTGTTTCTAAGCTTGCCCTGTGCAGTACGTGTGTGAGCTGTGAAGCCATTCCTGCCTCTACCAAGCAGCACCCCCTTGGCCCTCCCCAGCGCATGTGCTGACCAAGGCTGGGGAAGCCCATGTAGCACATACTCCACAGTGAGAGGTACAGCTCTTAATTCATATCTGCATAAAGTACAGGAGAGCTTTTGCCTCCCTACACCCACTATGTAACATTTGGCATTAGAAGCCACCATCAGATGGGCAGTTGAGGGGCTCCCTGCCCTGCTCTGTCCCCATGTTCAATCACCCATGCCTGGTGTGAGCACTGCTCCCCTCCTCCTGCTGCACTCACTTGCGCTCAGACTCCTCCACCAGCGGATCCTGGGCATCCACCATGCACAGCACCTCGTGGACATTGGTCTCCAGCCATGCCATGACAGCTGGGTCCTTCCACAGCGAGTGAGTCCTTCCCACGTAGAGGCATGTCAGCTGGTTCAAGGCAGGAGGCTGGCTACAGGAGACAGTTGTTATTCATGGCACTCTCCTCCTTCCCACCTGCAGGTCCCTGTGAGGGCTGGCAAGAGCTCGTCTCTGCACTGTGCTTTGGTGCGAGAACACAAAGAGAGGAATCGCAAGCTCCCTGCTTTGCTATTTCCATGTATCTTCACCAGTTTTTCTGTCTCCGTCTATTTCTGGGATAAGCACAACCACGAGATGAAAGTTAACATTCCTTTGACAAGAGGGCGAGACCATTTGTGTGTTTAGGAGGACCACATGTCAGGGAAATGCAGACTGGTAGGAGACAGCCTGCCCTGAGAGCACACACACATTGCTCGCTCTCACTACAGGCAGCAACAAGCTTCAGCTTGAACTTCTGACCCATCCACATTAAAGTGAGGTGCATCTATCAGCGTTATCTGGTGGCCATTATGGAAATTCATTATCAAAGCATCTAAGAGCCTACTCAGGAAAACCAAATATTCTCCTCCGCAGTTTTGTAATTCCATTAGCTGCCTGAGCAAGCAAAAGCCTTACTACCAGTAAGATCGATTCCTTCTCTTTACTGAGAACATCTCCAGGGCTTACCTGATCTGAGCATTCAGCCTGAAAAAGGAATGGTTCATGACCCTGGCATCGGGCTGCACACTGCAGTGATCCAACAATGGCATAAGAACTGCAGGAGAAGGACAGACAACTCATTATGAATAGCCTGGTGAGGAGCACCACAGCATGGCCAGGGCTGCAGGGACACAGCCCCAGCCTGGGGGGCAGCACCCCATCAGAGCACTGATGGAGGACCCACATGGGGTGTGAGGATGTTGCTGGGGGCTATGGTGTGCTCTGATCTCTGTGCGGATGACGGAAACAGACTCAGGGTAAATGTAAAAGAACAACAAACTTTTTTCTCCCCTGGTGCAATAAGGTGCAATTTTCTCCACTTAACACTGATGGCCTTTGAACTTGAACAAGGGTTTTATTTCAGTCACCATGACGAAAAAGATGGTTTCAGTCAACATAAAGCTAAACCACTGTTTGAGAGCTGGTTGTTCTTGCCTATAAAGACACACCCTCCTCTGGGCCCAGAGGGGCTGTGCATCTCCATTCATGGACAGCAGCACCAACTTGATGAATGCAAGAGAGATGGGCACCCATGAAGAGCACATCTAAAGCTGAGCAGTGTCTGGGAGGGAAAGCAAAGGGAGACTTGCTGTCTCTGGTCTGGGCAACCCTGCGGTGAAATATTTTCCTCCTCCAAGGCTCTGGTTCTCATGCTCCCCCAACTTGCCCATGACCATCTCTAATGAAGGGGCATCAGCTGCTCCAAGGAGGCTGTGCAGCACAGAGAACAATCACCGGTCTCTTCCTAATGCTCATGTCAAGGGCTCACAGCTGCGGGGTGCTCTTTGTAGCTCCATCATGCTCTCACCAGCTCTGCCATGGTGCAGGAAGGCTGAATCTCACCACCACTACTTCACTGTGATGGTGTTGAGGAGCTGGCACAGGGTGCCCAGGGAAGTGGTGGCTGCCCCATCCCTGGCAGTGTTCAAGGCCAGGTTGGATACAGGGGCTTGGAGCAACCTGCTCCAGTGGAAGGTGTTCCTGCCCATGGCAGGGGGCTCGAACTGGATGAGCTTTAAAGTCCCCTCTAACCCAAACCAGTTTGGGATTCTACCTGCCACCATGGCCAGCCTGCCCGGTCACCCCCTGAGTCAGGGCTCCACCTCCCACGGACAGAGGTGAATGCCATTTGCAAGCCACAGGCAAACTGCTGTCTCTGCATTTGCCTGCCTGGGACCCAGCCTGCGCTCTCAGAGGTGGAGAGAGCAGCAAAGCCTGCAGGGACGGACTTACCGGTGGGGACAGACTTACCGCTTGGGAACATGACCAACGCGAGCTGGATGAGCTGGGCGGCTTTCTCCCGGGCCTGGCTTAGCTCCAGGTCCGAGCGCTCCTCCTGCTGGCTCAGGAAGAAATAGGCCAGCGGCACTGAGAAGGCAAAATTGGGCAGCTGGGACAGGTTCCGGTGACTCTGCAGATCAGAGGGACACATTTAACGAGAAATGATGCTATGCAGAACCATCTCGATGGGGCTGGGCTGCACAAGGGCTCTCGCTCACTTGATTAAGTTACTTTACAGCTGCTGGCTTGGTGCCCCCACCACTGAGTAAGCAATTTGAGTCTGTGCAATTGTTTGCAGGGTACCAGGATTACTAAAACAACCCTCCCCCCCCCAGCCTTTACAGGTCATTCCAGTGTTGTCGGGACGCCAGCCTGGCTGCCAGACAGCTGCAAAGGACTAACCTCCTTTGGAATCCTGTGTGCTCTGTGGCATAGCCCAGTCAAGGGGGAGCATCAGGAAGCAGCTTTTCACCCCCCCCCCCTCCCCCCCCCCCCCCCCCCCCGCCTCTCTCACCAGGACTTCCTGTTGGCATCTCACCTCCCACTCCTGGAATATGCGGATCAGGAAGGTGTATTCTCTAGCTCGGAGGGACAGAAAATCGATCATCAGCAGCACACAGAGTGGGTCATTCTCTGGATCAAGACTTCAGGGTGAGAGAACACAAGGAAGGGCGATAAAAATCAGTGTCACAACAGCTGAAATAGCTGCCCTTGTTTCTAAGTCAAACAAGACTTTCCCACTAGCATCCAAAGAACTTCTGTGACTCAGCAAGTAGGGAGAACAGGAACACGATTGTTCCTACATGCCCAGGATGACGGTTCAATGCCCTGCCCTCTCTGTGTCCCTGCAGGGAGGTTACAGTGCCCCATCACCACCTATGAGGAAGACTGATGGCCACCAACTGAGCAGCCTGAAGCCACCACTGTACACCTTCTCCACAGAGTTTGAGCTCTGCTCTACCAACCAACCAGGCACACAGCTCAGTGGTCAAGTGCAAGGGCCACCCTGGTCCCATCTGCTTAAATCTCCTTCTCCACAACCACCTCTCTTCAAAGTAGCACCAGAGATATGCCCAAAGCTAGCCTGCGACACTGCATCGGTAAGGAGTGGAACAGCCCTCACTGAGCCTGGGAGCAGCAGAGCACCTCAAACACTTTTGTCCTGCCCAGCTTAGGCTCAGTGCATTGTTAGAAGTGTGTTCCCCCCAGCCTGCAGTGTCCTGTCCGGTCCCAGAGGGAATGGGGTACAGCCCTTGGTGAGGTCACCTACCTCAAAATCAGCTTGCAGAACTCCAGGGCTGTGCGGGGACAGCCTCTCTTCTCCAGAAACATCAGATGCTTGAAGAGGGCCAGGAAGAAAGCCCTGTGTGGGGAACAACAATAGGTTTTAGAAGCCACATTTGGAGCTCACAAATGGGGACACAAAGGCAGCCCCAGCTCTCTGCTTCCTGAGCATCAGCACTGGGTGCAGCCTGGAGGGTCCAGGGAGCCTGGTCTGGTGCAGCACAGGGTGCCACAGACCTCTCCATGTTCCCATCTCTTACTGCTTTTATCTCTTTGTGCAACTGTAGGGCCCGCACAGACCAGGGCTGACAACTCAGACAATTAAAAAATAGTAAACCCATAAAGTCTGCATCATGCCTTGTCCCAGCCTGCCCAGCCACAGGGACAGTGACACAGCATGCACAATGTGTTATCAGAGGAGCACTAGCACCCAAACTGGTGTTACACATCACAGCGTTCAGGTCACAGATGGCACAAAGGCCATCAGCGAGCAGGTCCTGGAAATGTGAGCAACCTCCAGGTACAGCAGTTTGGGAGAGATGACATGGGTCAGCTGACTGGAAAATTCCCAGAATAAAGTCACCTTTCCCTGCAGCTGCAGAGCTGTCATTATGCAAAGAGCCAGGCGAGTGCCGGGCAGGAAGCAAAGTGACCAAGCACAGCCATAACACACTGTGACAATAAATGCCATTTTGGACTAAGGGGCACTGCTCACATGAGAAGGATGTGACAGGGAGGAACAGCTACTGCTACAGTAAGAAACCCCTTGGGAAAGAGCTTGGTAAAGAAACAAGAGCTGCATGTACCCCAGCACCCATCTCAGGAGCTGCTGCCTTGGTGAGGGCACTGCCACCAACAGGCCAGAGCCTGTTCTGACAGAAAGGGACATTCAAGGTCCCCCTGCCACCATGGATGACGCAGCAGACACTGGGAATCTGGGTCTCCGTGTCCAAAGTAGGCCAGGACACGCTGTGACGGCTCTCCAGCAGACGTGGGGCAGGCAGATGTGCCACATACCTGTTCTCGGGCCGCCGATAGTCCAGCCTGCAGGTCCCACTGGTCAGACTGAAGACGGGGTGGAAGGCGCACTCCATGCTGTACAGCGCTCTCTCTGTGGGCAGCAAGGACAGCGTCAGGGCATGCCATCACCCCACACAGTCCCAGAGCTCACAGGATAGCAATTCATTTAGCCCAGAGGATACTGAGAGCCCTGACCCCCATGATATATGCTTGCTCACAGCCTAGCAAAGCACAAAGCTACTGCAGACTATGTGGTTGCAACAGATACACCCAGGGAGATGAGCCCTCTTCCCTTCTGTGGGAAATCAGATGATGCTCCAGTTGTGAAAAGTAACTTTTCTGGAGGCCTGGGATTGACACTGATACGGATGCCTCTGCCACAATTATTTTCACAAGGGGAAGCCAAAGATCCCATCCTCACTTTACCTCTTGCTTCTGCTACCATGCTGCAGAGCACATGCCTCATCTAACATCAAACAGCCCACCTGACACCAGAGACTGCAGCACAGCCATTCAAGGGACAGCGCCCTCTGGGATGCCTCCTGCTCCATGCAGCCCTGGGGAACAAGCAGGGCCTGACCTACAAGATGCTGGTCAGAGGAAGACAAGGCAGGCTGGCCTGGAGGGCAGGGCTGGCATCCTGCAGCAGGGGAGGCTTGCTGCAGCAGCCCCTTGCACTGATATATGTTGTAGCTACTAGGTCAGACTCTCCTCCTGTAAGAGATTTTTTGCTGGTGGGACTGTACCACGTCCACACAATTCTTCTATTCATCTTGAAAGTGACTGCTGATGTGCTTTGCCCCAGACAAGCATGTCTGGCTCTGTTTAAAAGCCTCCAGCAAAAGCTGCTGGTCTGCAGGGCAATGAAAGGCTGAGGGCTCACAGCCCATCGCAGACAGAGCCAAGCCAACTTTGCTGGTTTGCTGCTTTCCTATGCACCAAAACCAAAAGCCTTTGATCACTAATTCACACCAGGACCTCTGATCCTCACCTCAGCTCTTACCTATGAGATCACGGGCCATATCCTGATCCTCCTGCATCCGGCACACATCACTGAGCTGCAGAAGGGAGTCCACATGATATGGATTCATCTGAAGCAGCAGCTACAGAAGAATATGAGCTTTATTAGATGATGGCACGAATCACTGGATTCTCATGCACTCTGCCTGTAAGGCAAGCTCTGAAAGCCTGGCAGGGAGGCAAATGTCCTTACACCACACGTAAGAGAGAGAGAGGCTGTTCCTGCTCCGGGGTCTGAAGGTAAAGAAATCCTGCCCCACACCATCAGAGAAGCAATGCTCAGACTGTAATGCAATGCTTGCAGACGCATCTCATGTAAAAAGCTGAAACTATGGATTAAAAGAACCTAAGAATGGCCACATTGGGTCAGAGTAGAGGTCATCTTGCCCTGTCTCCAAAAACAGATGCCTGGGAAAGAGGGCACAAGGCTGGGCACACATGATGGCTCCCAGCACGCCCTAAGGCGCCAACTTTCAGGGGTTCAGGGACCCCTCTATCAAAGATGTTGCTCACATTAGTGGCACCTCCTCTTATGAATTTGTTCCCTTACTGACGCAGGCACTTTTCCAGCACCCCAGCTCTGCAACACAGAAAGCTACTGCTTAAGCACACAGCGTGAAGAACTTCTTTTAATCCCAACCTGCCAGTTCTGTCCCTGTGCTGAAAGGGACTGCAGGGAGATCTCTCCCCACCTAGAGCACGATCTGAGCCCTTGATCACAGCTTCCCTCAGGCAGCTCCCTCCAGCCAACCCAGCTCTTCCAGCACCATGCCCATGCCAGGCCTTTGATCATCTCTACTGTCCTCTGAATCTCTCCCAGCTCCTCCATTCCCTTCCGAAGGGGAGGTCTCAGGTCTGCACTCAGGAGTCAAGAGGCAGGCATCAGGCGTATTACATTTTTGGTTTATTCTCTATCCCTTAATAATTCTTGGCATTTCGTCAACCTTTTGCTTCCTCTAGTATCAGGAGGACATTTTGACACATCTACTGCAACTGCAGGATCCAGCTCCTGAGCAGTAATGGATTAATTTTTTTCCAGACTTCAGGACAGAACTTCAAGCACAAAACCCCTCTGCATTCACCAATTACAAATGGGCTCCTTTTCCCAAGCATCTCAAATTCAGTTTGCAATATTAAAATAGTGAAACTACTTTACATTTCCTCACAGTTTAGTTTAAGGATTTTCTTTCCCACAAAATGAAAAATGCAGCTTCAAAAGGTCCAGAAGTTGTGCAAGATGCTGGCCAGCACAATCACCTACAGTACAAAGCCTTTATCTTCTGAGTTGTCCCAGCCCAGTGCCTTTGCCTCAGTGCCACTTGCCTGATGCTTTACCCCTTCTTTGATTGCTCTTAAGTTCCTTTCCAGTCCATTTTGGAAGAGATGAAGCACCAGTGGTCATGGCGATGTCAAAAAGCACTCTTCACATGCAACTCCCCCAGCAAGACCCTTTCAATCCACTAGCAAGAGCAGAAAAGCACTCACTGAGCAGGACTCCTCCCACAATAAGGTTTTGTATGCTGAAGTGACAGCAGCAAGGCAGATCAGGGCTCCAATTACACTGAGACCGTGGTTACTGCAGACAAACCGATTGGGGTTTGAAGTACTTCTGGCATCAGCAAACCCATAGGTTAAATTTTACCCTTAACAGAAGTGTATAAGACTAAAGCTGTAGGAATATCATAGAATGGTTTGGGGTGGAAGGGACCTTAAAGCTCATCCAGTCCCAACCTCCTGCCATGGGCAGGGCCACCTGCCCAGAGGAGGGTGCTTCAGCACCCTCACAGGGAAGAACTTCTGCTTAAGAGCTCATCTCAACCTCCCCCCTGTCAGATCAAAGCCAGTATCTTCAAACACAGCCAGACCACTTAACAAGGATAGAGCATAAACACTAAAATGCACCATGGAAACCCCGGCCTGCTCTGCAAGGCAAGACTGTGCTTGAGCTGCCCTTATTTTTAAAGTGATCGCTGATGTGCATCATTGATCTCTGATGTGCATCAAAGAGCCACTGGCTCTTTGGTGGATTGCTGCTGCAGAGGAATTACCTTGCATCATCTAATGCAAATCCCTCCATCCAGTCAGCAGTCAGAATTTATGAGCTGGAGAGAGCAGTGGCCATGAACAGAGGGTGGGAAAGCTGAAAGAAGTTAAGTTTCATTTAGTAGACAATGGCCTCTTCAAGAAACGTCTTCAGGGCATGTATCAGAGCTCATGTGGCCAGGGTTTTCAGAGCTAAAATACCTCCGTTACGGTTCTGCAGCATGCAGAGCAATTCTACCGCCGCTTATCACTACAGACTATAAATGTTACCATTAAACTCAACAAGCTTGGACACACATGACGAACTTCCACTACAAAGTCTTGCTGAAATACCAAAGACACATTTTTCATTTATTCAAGTTTATAAATAGAACAGCTATAGTTTAGATTCCCATTTAAAGATCCATTTATACAGTATTTTTCCTCAGCTGAAGAGCTGAGACAAGGGAGCTTTATTCCTACCCTTTCAGTCAAAGCCTTCCAGGGGGCTCCTCTTCCAGATGGCGACATGGCATGCTCTTGGGCAGAGCTACCAAGGTTCCGCCACCAGCCACTGGACTTCATTTGCACCAAGGTGCTCACTTATCTTAGTGGAGCTCAGTAAGCAATGCTACCTCACCCCACATGGAGGGGGCACAGGGGCTCTACTGCTCAACATGAGACTGGCAAAAAAGAGAAGCCACCTCCCCTACCAGCAAAAGGGGCTTCAGGAGGTAAAAGCACAGGCAACCCTATTTCAAAACCTACCACAATGTTGTTGGGGTCCATAGACTCTACAGCATCCAGGAACTTGAACTGCACTTGCTGGTACTCGCGATGGTGCTCGAATGTGAAGTACTGGACTCCCCTCCTGGTGTCCACCAGCTGCATGGCAATACCTACAGGGTGCACGGGAGACGTGGGTACCACCACTGCCAGCACAGCAGCAAGAGCAGCTCTTCTGCTCTCTTATCACACAGAAAGCTCACTCATGTCACTGGGTCCAAAGCCAGACGTGTCTTCAGAAACTCCTAGAGAATTTCACTCCTTTCCCTCCTCTCATGAATCAAAGTCTAAAATCCACCATAGAAGTGTAGGCGGCTTGCTTTCCTCATGGATATCAGTCATAGAATGGTTTGTGTTAGAAGGGACCTTAAAGCTCATACAGCTCCAACCCCTGCCATGGGCAGGGACACCTTTCACTAGAGCAGGGTGCTCCAAGCCCTGTCCAACCTGGCCTTGAACACTGTCGGGGATGGGGCAGCCACAGCTTCTCTGGGTACCCTGCACCAGCGCCTCAGCACCTTCACTGGGAAGAGCTTCTCCCTTATATACCTAAATCTCCCCTGTTTCAGTTTGAACCCATCACCCCTTGTCCTATCACTACAGTCCCTGATGAACAGTCCCTCTCCAGCACCCTTGTAGATATATATATTTTTTATTATTCAGCAACACTGCTGTTAAGAAAGGAAGTTCTCAACACCTGCTACCTGCAGTAAGGAGGAAAACAACCCCCAAATATCAAGATACAACAGGATAGAGCTCTCCCAGTGAGGAAGGAGGTATTCCCATCAGCTGCAGAGCACTTCCCTTTTCACAACAGCCAGTGCTTATTCTGAGCCTGGCAGCTGATGAAAGCAGCTCTGTTTTCCATGCACTGAGGCTCTTGCAGAGCCTGTACCAAGGCAGCAGTACCAACAGCCTCACCTGTTTTGCCATAGCGTGGCCAGGTATTCTTTGGAACTGCCAGCCACGTGCTGCGGACGTGCTGGCGCTGCCTTTGCCTTGGCCTGGGGAAATAAAACACGACAGGTCAGGCTTTCTCTGTACTGACAGAATGAGGAGAGCTGAAACCAGCCAGAAAAAGGGTGATTCAGGGGAGAAAAAAGAGATCCAACTTCTTCCCCATCTGCAGCCCTGCCACAGGGCTTTTGCCCAGGAGTTTAACATGTCTGCCTTCAAGATACAACATACTTCACTCAGGCTCTGCCTTACTTGAAGCATTTCTCTCTGGGCCAGCCAGTGCCTCCAGCATTTCCACTTCAATAGCTTCTCCCCTGTTTTTATTCCTGCCAAGTTCTCAGCTGCTTCTTTGCTTCAAACAGCTTTCCAGGTCCCATTAAGAGAGACTCACATCCTTCTGACTCACCTCTCTTCCCAGCAGTGCCTTCAAATGTCAACTGATCCAGTTTAAGCTGCATTCACAAACGCAACCAATGCACTGGATCACAGTAGAAGGAAACCAAAAATTAAGGCTACTCTAATAAAGTCATGCTTCCTCCATAAGGCACTGCTGCTTCTTCCTCAAGCACTACATATTCTTCCAAAGACTCTCTAAGAGAAAGTTTCTGCTTCCACCATCACTGCTCTGATCTTAGTCCTTTCTTACATGCACATTTTTTAACCAGCTCATGAAAGTGGGGAGTTTATGGATGATGCTGACCACAGTACAATGGATAACTGCACAGAGACCTTGTGCCCAAAGAGCAGGTTTCCTAAGCCCCTGAAAGCAGTGCATGAGACCCCCTGGAACGTATTCAGGGTCCACTGTGTAAGACATCAGACTCTGGGACAGACACAGGAGACAAACGCTGGAGAAGGAAGAAAGAATCTAAGAGTCTACACTCTATGAACTTGAGTGAAAGGACTTTGGAAGGTTGTTTTGATGGTAAATGAGAGGGGATATCAGCAGAAAAAAAGCAAATGCTAGCAAAAAACATGCAAAAGTCTTACTCCCAACCCCCTAACGAAACAAATGTTCTCCTGCCCCAACAAGCACTATTAAATGAGTAAGACACCCCGAACCCTGACTCCCTGCCCAGGTGTGGCACTGGGGGCTCAGTAAGCTGCACCCAGGGAAGGACAGACACACCAATCTGGACTTTGCAAGGGTTTCATATTAAGTTCTGGACTAACCTCTGATCACCAAGTACAGTGCGAGCCCCGAAGTACCTCTTCAACTCATTCTCTGGATTCAAGTTTCTGAGAAGGTTGAAACAAGAAAGAAAAGCAGTTAAACACAGCCCAAAGTCTCACATTCAAACACTTTCCATCAACCCCAAGTGCTCTGTACCTCAAACTGCCTCTGGCCTAGCCCCCAGTCCCTCACACACACCATGGATCAGACACAACACACAGGAAGGACACTAGAGCCAGTCAAGAACAGGGGGCATCAAAAGCCCTTTTCCACCAGGAGCATGCTGTCCTCCTGCTTTGCTCCAAGGACAGCACTGAGCTGGGACATACTTCTGCTGCCCTCTCCAGGGCAGCTGGGGCCTTAGTCTGGGATAGTCCCATGTCAGTCTCCATTCAGGAGCACACAGCTGGGGTATGTGTGCCTGGAAAAGACGAGCTACCAGCTGCTGAATTTAGCAGTAGCAGCCTACAATTCAGGGCAAGCATCCTAACCACGGCATGAAGGCTGGCAAGGATTAATAGAGAGAAATCATAACAAAGCATGACAACACCTACAGTTTTCTTAATCTAACATTTGGCTCAGAGAAGGGAGATGTATTTGAGAGGGGTTTCCCTCTGCTGCCCAGTAAGCCAGGCTTGAAGAGAGGGAGTGGGAAGGCTGAGATCCAGCACTGCCAACTCTCACCTCCTCGGAGATTATCCAGCTCTCAAAGGTTTCTGAATGTTTATTTGACCTGAGAAGTCACTGGAGTTCAAAACTACCTCTGGGTAAACTCTAGTCTTGCTGCAGTGTCCCTGAGCCGGCTGCGCTAGCCTAGACTCAGTTTTGATGCAGCGCGACTGGGGGTTTCAAAACCAGGACTGGTTAAGTTGACCCAGCTACACGTTTAAATGTTATCTCCAAGAACATAAAGAGCTGCCAGCTTCTGCACCAGCCCAGGGCTCTGAAACACACTGGACATACCAGCCAGGCCATTCCCAGCAGGTTTCCCAGTGTGATACAGGCACAGCTGTTACAGATGTCAAGTCTGAGACAGGCTCATCCTCCAGCTCCTGGATGTGCTTGGTGCTTAGCCCACTTTGTTGATGATGACATGCAGAAAAGGTTAGACAAGTCTTAACTTCCTTTCCTGGCAAAATTAGCTCCTGGCATTGCACAGCCCTCCTTGGAGGAGAGCACATGGTGTACTGGGACCTGCTCTCCCAGTGCTGGGCTGAACGCAGCCTGTCACCTGGTGAGGTCAATTTCATGTCAAAGCTAATGCACCAGTATTCTCAGCAGTTCTGGAAAGCTTCTCCTACAGTGTACGTTATGCTGCAAGTCACCTCTGGAGGCTAATCTGGACCAGTAACCCACTCCAACCTGGTTTTGACAGCAGAGAATATTAGTCACTGCTCAAAACCAAACGCAGCTCTTAGAGCAACAGCTAGAAACAGGGGTCTGCACAACCATTCCCACAACCCCCTTCAAGCAAGGTCCTGAATTCATGGACAGATTGCAGCGGAAGGCTCCCAGCTCCCTTCCCTGGGGGAACAGATATCCCCATCACATCAAAGGCCAAAATCAGGAAGGGAACAGGTACTACCTGTGCTCTACGTAGAGCAGAGGCCTGCTGTCTACAATTATTCCACTCTGGGTCTGCTGCCATAGCCCACTGGTATCCTCAATCTTCTCCAGCAAGCTGTCAATGTCTTCCAGGTCATTGTCTTCCTTAAGATAGGCAAAGACAAGGCAGTTATTACATACAGAATAAGTCACCACAGCAGAGATCACACCCCACTGCCTCCAGGTCCTTTGGTGCATCCTGATCTCTGTGCAATACCAGTGTAGCATCTACTGCTTGCCCTGCTGCTATCCCACTGCCTATGTACTCTCTTATTGCGGGTTCCTGCTCTTCATGCAGCACTTGGAAATGCTGCCCAGAGCCTGCCTTCCCTTCACAGCTGCCCCCAGGACTGGCTGCTCTTCCCCACTGGCTCAAGGTACCACAGGGCTGTTGCTATTGTGAGTCTGAATATGCCAGCTGAATCTATCTATCCCGGGCAGAAGCTGGCAGGAGGTCTGGTCTCTGGTCTGCCCCTTCTTACCCAGCCTTCGTCCTGCTTTGTTTAGTTTATTTCCACTACAACCCCTAGAACATTCTGAACTGTTGGAGTGATGATTTCAGTTCTAAATTACTTACATAATTAGTCTGGTACCATCTACTACCTACAGAAACACGAAGCTGCTTATGGTTTAAGCCCAGCTGATAGCTCAGAACCACGCAGCCACTCACTTCCCTCCTTCCCACCCAAGCTCCCAGCAGGATGGGGAGGAGAATGGAGAGAATGTAAATCCCACATGTTGGGATAAGAACAGTCCAATAACTAAAGTATAATACAAAACTAATAATAATGGGAGAGAATGTAAAACTAAAAAGGAAAGCAAAAAAAAGCCAAACCCATTGAACACAACTGATGCACTACTGTCATGGGTTCAGCAGCAGCAGTCATTTTTTCTCCTTCTTGGTAGCTGGTGCAGCGCTGTGTTTTTGATTTTGGGCCTGGGAACAGTGCTGATAACACCAGTGTTTTCAGTTACTGCTTGGTAGTGTTTTGTCTGGCCAAGGACTTTCTGAGTCTCATGCTCTGCCAGGGAGGAGGGGAGCCGGGAGGCAGCAGAGACAGACACCTGACCCAAACTGACCAAAGAGGTTATTCCATACCACAGCACGTCATGTCCAGGATGTGAGGACGGGGAGCAGAGACCCGGAGGGGTGTGTGGGGGCACTGGGGGGTTTGCTGCTGGGGGGTGCACTGGCTGGGTCGGGCTTGGTGAGCAGTTGTATTCTGTTTCCTTGTACTTCTCTTGTATTATCATTGATGGTAGCAGCAGTGATTTGTGTTATACTTTAGTTATTAAACTGTTCTTATCTCAACCTGTGCAAGTTGCATATTTTTCCAATTCTCCTCCCCATTCCCCTGGGACTGGGGGAAGAAAAAGAGGGGAGTGAGTGAGTGAGTAAAACTTTGTGAGTTTTAGAGGCTTAGACCACAACAACAACGCAATTGCTCATCACCTGCTGATTGATACCCAGCCCAACCCAAGCAGTGATCTGGGCCTTCCGGGTGACTCCCCAAGTTTCTATACTGGGCATGACGTGCTGCGGTATGGAATACCCCTCTGGCTAGTTTGGGTCAAGTGCCCTATCTCTGCTCCTTCCCAGCTTCCTGTGCCCCTCCTCACTGGCAGAGCATGAGACCGAAAAGTCCTTGATTGGGGTGAATGCTACACAGCAACAACGAAGACATTGATGTATTATCAGCACTGTTCTCAGACTAAAGCCCAAACACAGCACTGCACCAGATACCAGGAAAAAGAACTGTACAGCTGAACGCAGGACACTACTGCTCTGATCCTTGTAATAAGGTATCAAACCCGCTTGATTTTAACCCAACCCTAACATATTGCACTCTCACTTTTCCTATCTTCCAACAACCCAAAGGATACATCCAGCAGTGCACATTCAACAGTTGTAGAACACTTTTATCCTGATATTCCTCTGGTTTTCCCCAGAAATAACAAGTGACACATTCCTTACATGGCTGCTTTACGTACTCCTCATGATCAATGTGGGTGGAACATAGAACTCCATTCAGACACCCAAACAGAACTGCAAGCTTGCCTCTTCCAGCTAAATATAGCCACTCCGCATGGAGGGGATACATGAAGAGTGCATAACGTGCTTTGCATTTAAGTGTTCAATCAAACATAGTATTATCTTGAGCCGGCAAATGGAACTGCTTGTTTCTAGGTATGAATTCTCTCTAGAGCTGGCAGATGTCACCCTGATGCTTGTCATCCTCAGACTGTGAGAGGAAATGAGCGCTCTGGGTTCTCTGCCTTGGTAACTCACTCCTGAGCTCCTCCAGCTGAATTCCCAGGGAGGAGGTGGCCAGCCAAGCACTGACACTGGAGCCACAGCTCACCCTTTAGCACTGCAACACTGGAGCCGCAGCTCACCCTTTAGCACTGCAACACAGTGTGGCTCAGGATGCTGAATGAAGAGTCTCACTTGTGTGAGCAGTTAAGATATAGTTAACATAGTTAAGATTTCACTACCCTTTCAGCAGCAAGCTAGCTCCCACTTGAACTTTATTTCAATTGAGAAGACCAATCATGTGGTCCATTTAGGCTCCTAGCCTAGTTCAAGTAGACTCCCAGCCTAGCTCAATCAGATAAAGGCAAATTCAAGCACACAGATTCATCTCAAGTTTTATCTAGAACACACAGAGATACTGAACAAAGTCCTTGCTCCAAGCATGCTTACTTAGGGGTAGACAGCTTAGTCAGAATCACTGTTCCCTTGCTCCCTTCACCACTGAGGGGATGGAGCAGGTCCCATAGGAATAGCATGTGACAGATGCTCCTGTCAGCATTCAGTGATCAGATCTTCAACTGCAGAAACAGTGTGAAGCTGTGCACAGAGAAGAAGGGAATGTGGATGATGGAATCTGGCAGCCGGAGCTCTGCATGGCTGTGCAGAGCCAGTAAAGCTGCCTAAGCAGGGCAAGGAAAATGGAACGAAAACAGCTAAATGTCTCACACAGGACCCCTCCTGTCTGAAACCTTGAAGCAGACAGGAAAGAAGATGCTGCTGAAAGCTTTTCACAGCCCTAAGCGCCTGCAGAGCTGTGCCAGTCCTGGCTGCTTGAAGGACCACAGTCAAAAGCTGCTATTGCTGTTCCATGATTTTCAAGGAGTACAATGCAAAAATTGAGCATTTCTGCCTTGAAATAATTTCTGCAGCTACCTCAGTTACCACTTTGTCTGACCCAATGGAGAAATTTGCACAATCACTAACTGAGACCAAATGAAGACATACCAGAGTCTCCTCTGCCAAAGTCTTCCTGGTTTTCCTTTTCTTTTTCTTCTTCCGTGGCTTGTTGCTCAACGTGGCCTGCAAAGATAAACAGGACAGCTGTCAGTGTGCCTATGGACAGCAAGGATGACAGCTCCACAGACAGACCAGCATTTCCTACAGGGATCAGCATAGAAACATAGAACAGTTAGGGTTGGAAAGGACCTTAAGATCATGCAGTTCCAACCCCCCTGCCATGGGTAGGGACACCTCACACTAAACCATGCTACCCAAGGCTCTGTCCAACCCGGCCTTGAACACCACAGGCGATGGAGCATTCACAACTTCCCTGGGCAGCCCATTCCAGTGCCTCACCACCCTTACAGGAAAGAACTTCTTCCTCATATCCAGTCTAAACTTCCCCTGTTTAAGTTTGAACCTGTTACCCCTTGTCCTATCACCACAGTCCCTAACGAAGAGTCGCTCCCCAGCATCCCTATAGGCCCCCTTCAGATACTGGAAGGCTGCTATGAGGTCTCCAAGCAGCCTTCTCTTCTCCAGGCTGAACAGCCCCAACCTTCTCAGCCTATCTTCATACGGGAGGGGCTCCCATCCCTGATCATCCTCGTGGCCTCCTCTGGACTTGTTCCAACAGTTCCACATCCTTTTGATGTTGAGGACATCAGAACTGCACACAATACTCCAAGTGAGGTCTCCCGAGAGCAGAGTAGAGGGGCAGGATCACCTCCCTTGACCTGCTGGTCACGCTCCTTTGGATGCAGCCCAGGATACGGTTGGCTTTCTGAGCTGCGAGCGCACACTGCAGTCGGCTCATGTTCATTTTCTCACTGACCAACACCCCCAAGTCCTTCTGCGTAGGGCTGCTCTGAATCTCTTCTCTGCCCAACCTGGAGTTGTGCCTGGGATTGCTCCCACGCAGGGGTAGGACCTTGCACTTGGCATGGTTCAACTTCATCAGGTTGGCATCGGCCCGTCTCACAAGCGTGTCAAGGTCCCTCTGGATGGCGTTCCTTCCCTCCAGCGTATCAACCGAACCACAC
Source organism: Myiopsitta monachus (assembly GCA_017639245.1). NCBI lineage: Eukaryota > Metazoa > Chordata > Aves > Psittaciformes > Psittacidae > Myiopsitta > Myiopsitta monachus. The sequence goes on along the minus strand of CM029941.1, from coordinate 102,992,475 downwards.
AGCTTGGTGTCATCGGCAAACTTGCTGAGTGCACACTCAATCCCACTGTCCATGTCACCCACAAAGATGTTGAACAAGAGCGGTGCCAACACCGATCCCTGAGGGACACCACTCATTACTGGTCTGCAGCTGGACATTGAGCCATTGAGCACAGCTCTTTGCATGCGGCCATCCAGCCAGTTCTTTATCCACCCAGTGGTCCACCTATCAAATTGATGTCTCTCCAACTTAGAGACAAGGATGTCATGCAGGACAGTGTCAGACGCTTTGCACAAGTCCAGGTAGATGACATCAACTGCTCTGCCCCTGTCCATCAGTTCCGTAGACCCAACATAGAAGGCCACCAGATTGGTCAGGCAGGATTTCCCCTTAGTGAAGCCATGCTGGCTGTCACCAACCACCTTGTTGTTTTTCATGTGCCTCAGCATGCCTTCCACGAGAATCCACTCCAAGTTGCTGCCAGGCACAGAGGTAACACTGACTGGGCTGTAGTTCCCCAGCTCATCCATTTTCCCCTTCTTGAAAATGGGGATTGTATTTCCTTTCTTCCAGCCATTGGGAACTTCACCTGACTGCCATGGTTTTTCAAATATGATGGACAGTGGCTTAGCAACTTCATCTGCAGCTCCTTCAGGACCCTCGGATGGATTTCATCAGGTCTCATGGACTTGCACACATTCAGGTTCTTAAGATGGTCTCGAACCAGATCCTCTCCTACAGTGGGCCCAGGGTCTTCATTCTCACAGTCCCTGCATCTGCCTTCCAAGACTTGGGTGGTGTGGTCAGAGCATTTCCCGGTGAAGACTGAGGCAAAGAAGTCATTAAGAACCTCAACTGTCTCCAAATCCTGGGTAGCCAGTTCTCCTGATAGCTTCTGGAGGGGGACCACTTTGTCCCTAGCCTGCCTTTTATTTGCAGTGTACCTATAGAATCCCTTCATGTTACCTTTCACATCCCTAGCCAAGTTTAATTCTAAGTGGGCCTTAGCTTTCCTAACCTGGTGCCTAGCTTCCCGGACAACATCCCTGTGTTCTTCCCAGGCTTCCTGTCCTTGCTTCCACCCTTTATAAGCTTATTTTTCCCTTCTAATTTTCCTCAGCAGCTCCGTATCCATCCAAGGAGGTCTCCTGGCCCTCCTGCTGCACTCCCTTCTAGTAGGGATGCAACACTCCTGAGCTTGCAGCAGGTGATCCTTGAATATCAACCAACAGTCTTGGCCCCCTGCCCTCTAGGGCTATATCCCATGCAACCTTACTAAGCATGTTGCTGAAGAGGCCAAAGTCTGCCCTCTTGCAGTCCAGGGCAGTGAGCTTGCTGCACGCTCTTCTCACTGTCCTGAGGATCTCAAATTCGACCATCTCATGATTGCTGCACCCATGGCTGCCCTGGAGTGCCACATTTCCAATCAGCCCTTCCCTGTTGGTGAGGATGAGGTCAAGCATGGCACCTCTCCGTGTCGGCTCCTCTATTACTTGCAGAAGGAAGTTGTCTTCCACACAATCGAGGAACTTCCTGGGCTGCTTGTGCCGGGCCGTACCATCCCTCCAACAGATATCATGGTGGTTGAAGTCCCCCATGAGAACAGGGGCCTGCGAGCGTGAGGCTGTTCCTATCTGTCTATAGAGCGCTTCGTCCTCAGAGTCCTCTTGGTCAGGCGGTCTGTAACAGATCCCCACAATAATGTGTGCTATCACTGCTCTCCCTTTAACCCTGACCCACAAACTCTCTGTCGACTGCTCACCTGTCCCCAGACAGAGTTCCATACTCTCCAGCCTATCCCTAACATAAATAGCAACTCCCCCTCCCCGCCTACCGGGCCTGTCTTTATCCTAAAGAGCCTGCAACCTTCCATTCCAGCACACCAGTCATAGGAGCCATCCCACCATGTTTCTGTGATACCTGTTATATCATATCCCTGTAAACGTGCACACATCTCTAATTCCTCTTGTTTGTTCCCCATGCTACGGGCGTTTGTACAGAGGCATCTGAGCCGAGCTCCAATTGAAGCTGGCTCATTGGCTGGAGCAGCTGGAATATCTCTACATTGCTCCAAGCATTTACTATAGGTGCTGGCCAGTGATTGGGTGTGTTGGGATGCAATGATGCCCCCCTCCCCCAGCACATCTGGTTTAAAGCTTTCTTGTCCAGCCTGGCAAGCCTCCTACCCAAACCGCTCTTCCCCTTCATTGTCAGTCCAGCTCCACCAGCCCCCAGTAAACCTGGCCTCTGAAACTGAGTCCCATGTTCTAGATACCCAGCCCCGTGACTATGGCACCACTGTTCTAACCATTTATTAACCTGGCTAATCCTCCTAGCCTTTCTAAGGTCCTGCCCTGTATCCTGGAGAATTGACGAAAAGACAATCTGAGCTCCAGAGCCCCTAACCACCTCTCCCAGGGCTCTGTAGTCCTTCTTTATGTTCTCCAGGCTACTGCTATCTGTATCAGTAGCACCCACATGGATCACTAGAAGTGGGTAACAGTTAGTATGTCAGGAGGGCCCTTAAATAAAACCAATATTCATTTCTTCAGGTTTGCCAGTGACTGGAAATTAATTCACCAGGAGAAAGTGGAGAAAAGGACCAAAAGTTTACAAAGGTTTAAGCCTCAGCTGACTTTCATATCAATGTCAGACTAGAAACAGTTTAGATACGCCAGGTGAGGTGTAAAGGTTTCATTCCTCCTTCAGCCTCTAAGGTAAACTATTTCTATTTTATTAGCAAACATGACAGTTTCCCCAGTCACTCAGATCCCCACAGAAACCTGCCAGAAAGCACTACAGAGGTCTTTGCTCCTCTGGGCACAGTGCCTGGCAACCGAAACCCCAAAGGCTGAGTCCCAACAGGTGAGGCCAGGAGGACAAGTCCACTTCTCTCATCCTGACCCTCATCTCTGGTGAGATACAGGCTAGACTTCTGTCATGGGTTCAGCAGCAGCAGTCATTTTTTTCTCCTTCTTGGTAGCTGGTGCAGCGCTGTGTTTTTTGATTTTGGGCCTGGGAACAGCGCTGATAACACCAGTGTTTTCAGTTACTGCTTGGTAATGTTTTGGTCTGACCAAGGACTTTCTGAGCCTCATGCTATGCCAAGGAGGAGGGGAGGCAGGAGGAAGCAGAGACAGGACACCTGGCCCAAACTGACCAAAGAGGCTATTCCATACCACAGCACGTCATGTCCAGGATGTGAAAACAGAGAGCAGAGACCCAGAAGGGTGTGGTGGTGCACTGGGGGGTTCGCTGCTGCGGGGTGCACTGGCTGGGTCAGGCTTGGTGAGCAGTTGTATTCTCTTTCCTTGTATTTCTCTTGTATTATTACTGGTGGTAGCAGCAGTGATTTGTGTTATACCTTAGTTACTGAACTGTTCTTATCTCAACCTGTGCGAGTTGCATTCTTTGGATTCTCCTCCCCATCCCCCTGGGACTGGGGGAAGAAAGAGGGGGAGTGAGGGAGGGATCAAACTGGGTGAGTTATTAGCCCGGGTGAGGCTTAAACCACGAGAACTTGCAATGCCAAACTGCTGATTAATGCGCCCTTTCATTATCAGCTTCTGCAAGGAGACACTTCCGAAGTGATACAAAGCACAGGAGAGAACCTTAACATGGAATGACACGACACTACAGGGAAGACTCGTTTGGTATTTGCTTGGAGTCTTCACACCTTCCTCTCCAAATCAAACACTTCACTGAGCATCCACCTGCCAGCCCAGCTCCACCTATGGTGTGTGGTGTACAGCTCCATTTGGTATGCAGCGAAAAGAGCAAAGAAGTAATCTCAGTTTGAAAGCCCCAGGGTGCTTTCCTCCTGACCTCAGTGCTCATGAGGACACAGCACCAGGTCCTTCCCAGCAACATTCCCTCTGTGGTTCAGTTACCGTTTGGCCCGGCTGCTCTGCCTCCTCTCCATCCCTCTGCCTGTCGCATTCAGCCTCTTCAGTTAGAGCCCCGTTGCTCCCTTCTGCTGCATTCCGCACACCGACCCGGGTGTCCACTTGTTCCTCTCTTGAAGGCAGCTCATCCTCCAACTCCTCAGCAGTGATCTGTACACAGAGATACATAAGCTGCAGAACCTGCAGGCGTGGGGCTGTGCTCTGTCCTGAGCCCAGGGAGCAGAATTCCCCAGGGATCCAGGCTGCTCCTCTCCCACCTGCAAACAGGGGACAGAGATGCTGCGGAGACAGCGCAGGGCTCAGCTGCCTGAGCAGCTGCTCCAGCAGATGGAAGAGTACGACCCCTTATTCCACATGTGTCACCCAGGAGATGCCTGAACAGCCCTGCACCCACTGACTCGCTGGAGAGGTGCACAAGGCCACAACAACACATCTATGGCACGGCCCTGTCTGGGAGCCAACTTGGGAAGAGCCTACGCTCACACAACCAACCCCTGGGGAAGCAGAGTGGACACCAGAACTGGCCAAGGAGTGACCGGAATCCATCACCCCAAGGTCTCGCCTGTGCCATCAAAGTCCCTGACCTGCAGCACCAAACCCGAACAGCCCTGTTAAGGTGACAGAGTCCTTCTAAAGCCGGTTTCACCCCCGGCCTGACCGCCCCGGCACCCAGGCCCAGCTCCAGCACACCCCAGCCCGGCCTCTCCAGAGCCCTTCCTGCTCCCTCCCAACTGCTGCCCCTTGAGTCCTCCCTTCACCCCACGTCACCCAGGCCCCCCTCAGCCCCCACCGGACACTGACCCCACACCTCCTCTCACAAAGCGGCCCCTCAGTGCCACCCTCCGGGGCCCCTCCACCACTCTCGGTCACAGCCCCAGGAGAACCCCCCCAGCCCCAGCCGCCACCCCGCAGGCCCCGTCCCCCCTCACCAGCTCGAAGCGGTTGCTGACAGCGCCGCGGGCCGGCCCGTGGCGATCCCTGGGGGCGGCGGCTGCCGGCGGCCCGCGGCAGCCGAGCCCGAAGCGCAGCTCGCCCAGGCCCGGCCCCTCCTGGCCCCGCTGCTCCCCCCGCAGCCGCCGCAGGGCCCGCCGCGACATTGAGGCCGCAGCGCACACACACGCCCCCCCACCCCCGTCCCGCGCCACTACGCATGCGCGCCCTGCCGCCGAGCGCCCCTTCGCCCCTCCCTCTCCGCGCAGGCGCACTGCGCTCCGCCAGCGACTTGTTTCGCGTCCCGCGCGCGGCGCCGCGCCAAATGTGTCGCGGGGGGGAGGCGTCCCACGTGCGCGTTCCCGCGGTGGGACCCGGGCACGGTCCCTGCAGGACCTCGGGGACGCGCTGGGGTGGCCCCGGGCCCACCGGGGGCAGTTCCGGGGGACCGATGTTCTCATGGGCTCCCGAGCCTGGGACCGGGTGGCCGGGGGGGATGCGCGCGGTCGAGCCCGCCACGGTGGGGTGCGACACGCAGCATCCCCCGCCCCAGCTCCCCAACCCACCCAGGACCCGACTCAGCACCAGGCACACGGCCGCAGGGGCAGCACAGCGGGTTTATTAGCCGGGGTGGGCACGTACAGAGCAGCCGTGCCAGCCCCCGGCACTGGCTGCCCCAGCACAGCCAGGGCTTGGCACAGAAGCAGGGGTGGGGGGAGGCGGAGGCTGAGGGGAATGGGCAATGGAGGGTGCCCCGCGGCAGGACCTATCCCCACAGTAGCCATTGCAGCGTCCTGCCGGTGGCGGGGATATGAGGGGACAGGGGGGACAGCAGGCAGCTATCGCGTCACTGTGCCTCGCCTCCCCCTGGTCCGTAAGGTATATAAATATAGAGGCTGTACGTGTATGTCCTATGTATATATGTACATCTGGGTGGCTGCCAGTGGGGTCTGCACCCCTCACTTGTGCCAGGAGTCGCTGTAGAGGGAGCGAGCCTTGGCGCGGCGTGGAGCAGCGTTGAGGACAGCCACGCTGCGGCGGCTGGAGCAGATGACATCGGTGACGAAGCCAGCGCAGTCGCTGCAGACGTCGCGCAGGACTGAGCCCTGGGCATAGATGTGGGGGAACTCCTCTTCCACCCGGCGCCAGCACGTGCCCGAGAGGGAGCTGTGGCACAGGGCATGCGGTCAGCCACGGCCCGAGGAGGAGGAGGAGGAGAGGGGAGGAAGGCTTAGGGCTGCAGGACTCACTGGAAGGTCTCTCTCCTCCGCAGCGACAGGGCTTTGGCCAGCAGCGAGCCTGGGAGGCTCTCGAAGCCCAGCGCGTAGACGGGGATGTGAGCCAGCTTCTTGGAGGGCATCTTCATCTGCCAGGTGTGTGGTGGTCAGGGTGGGATGGGGATGGGGTAGGGGCAGGACAGGGACATGATGGCATCCTTACCTTCAGGCTGCAAGAGCTGCAGACAGACCTGGGGACACAGAGGCCAGTGAATGGGGCCATCATAGGCACCCCCCTGGCACCCTCCCAGCCCCATGGCATGGTGTGGTGCTTACCGCTTGCAGAAGAGGCATGCTGCAGGCCAGGAGAAGAGGGGAAACTTGGTCCTACAGCAGCAGCAGACCTGTGGGCAAAGCAGGGTGAGAGCCAGGGGCCGGGCGGGCAGCACGCAGCCCCTCCAGCCCCAGGTCCCACCTTCCCCTTCCGCAGGCTGCTGTACAGCTCCTTGCTGTGCAGGAACTTCTCCATCTCGGCCTTGACCAGCACCCTGCGCACGTTGATCATCTCCTCCACGGTGAGGGCCAGGCTCTCCACGGGGTGGCTGAACTCCTGTGGGTGAGGGGGAACGTCAGCCTGGTCTGCTGCAAGGCTGTGGCATAGGGCACGGCCTGGAGCATCCCTGTGCCATGGGCGTAGGCACAGGGCACAGGTCATAGTGTACTTCTAGATCCAGATCCCATGAACCACCCTATGCCTTCATGCTGGCCTGCTGTGTGCCCATAGTCATGCTCACACAGTGTCCCAGCCCCACACCAGCACTCACCAGCCAGAGGTGCTTGGAGCTGGTGCTAGGAGCAGTACTGGATCCATCCTCTGGCCTCTCCTCCACGGCACCGAGGGCAGTCTGGGGTGGTGCTGAGCTGTCTGGCAGTGGGTGGCAGCTAGCAGGGACCGAGCCTTTGGGGAGAGATGGGGACATCATGGCACGGCCACACTGTCCAGTGCCACCTCTGCCACAGGGCACACATGGCCATGCTGGGGCTGGGGGAACCCTGGTGGGTACCTGAGCGGGGCCGGGGCTCAGGCTGCAGCGGCTCTGGTTCTTGGGGTGCAGCCTGGCCAACCCCCATCTGGCTCTGCAGCTGTGCCAGGTCGTGCTCCGAGAAGGAGCGGTCCCGCTTCAGCGGCACCTCTGTGCCTGGAGAGTCCTCCTCCTGCAAGGCCACGGGCACCACATCACCCTGGGGAACCCCTTGTCCCCTCAGAATCTCCTGTGTCCCCCCGACCTCCATCCTCCTGCCAGGTCTCCTCTCTTGCCTCGGAGATGTTCATCTCCTCCATCTCGGCCAGGGTGGGTGCCTTGAGCAGGACACGGGGCCGTGGGCACACCGGTGCGGCACTCGATGGGCACCGGGACAGCTCGAGGCAGGAGCTGGAGGCCAGGCGGCCCGAACAAGCGTGAGGGATGCAGGGGAGGGAGCTGTAGCCTGTGATGGGGATGGGGCTTGGTCACAGAAGAACAGGAACCTGCCCTGGTGGTGGGCACATCACCGGCAGCCCAGCACGGCAGGGAGGGGGTTCTGGCACCTTTCTGTCCATGGTATGGCATCTCCACAGGCCGAAGCTTCCTCTCCTGCCTGATCTCCTCCAGGATCTTCTCGTGCAGTGTCCTCTGCTTCTGGGGCAGCGGTCGCAGCCGACGCTCTGACGCCTGTGGGACACATGGACAAGACCTCAAGCGATGTCTGTAGCTTGGGTGCTGACCCACATGCAGGGTGAGGATGGCACCCATGGGACCCACCAAACCCAGGCCAGGCACTGCCATGGCATGGAGGTGTCTGGTGTTGTCACCCACCTGCTTTAGTGGGGGACGGGAGCGGATGAAGTCCAGGATGAGCTCATGGGCATCCTTCTTCACCCGGGGAGGGATGTCTCCGTCCACCTGGGAGAGGGCAGAGAGGCCATGGGCAGTGTTGGTGCCAAGGCCAGCACAGTGACTAGAAAGGGAGCTGACACAGGCCAGCCTGTCCACACTCACCATGACCTTGCGGAGCTTGTAGTTGCGGGCACGGATGTCCTGCATGAGCATCTCAAAGGGGGTGAGCTGGTACTCGGTGGGCAGGGGGTTGAACTGCTTCTCCTGCACCTTCTTCAGCTTCACACCATGCCGCAGCTCCCGCATCAGCTGCACCCACAGCCGGGCCTGGGGGGGTTTGGACACGGCGTAAGCCCCAGCACAGTCCTGGCACAGCCCCGGTGCCCAGCCATGCTGCCATACCCAGTCGGTGTTGCGCAGGCTGCCCAGCTCTGCCACCGGCCGCTCCTCCGCTTCCTCATCCTCCTTCAGCTTCTGCAGCATCTGCCACCACACAAGACATCATCACCTGCCCTGGTGGCACCGAGGGTCCAGCCAGGACCGTGCCACAGGGCCACAGCACTCATGTGCACCCCAAAGCACCACCATCCCTGCTACAAGCCAGCCCTGCCGGCACCCACCACGGCAGGTTGGAGCTGGCAGTGCCACAGCACAGTGCCCTCGGAGAGAGTGTATTGCCAAATACCAGCACTGGCAGCCCTGGTCAGGGCGGGCAGAGGGCTGTGCCGCACTCACCGCAGTGATTTGGGCCCATGGGTGGTTTCCTGGCTGGGCAGTGGGGCCGGCCATGCCAGTGGGCACCCACACTCACCTCCTTGGCATCGCGGATCTTGGCGAGGAAGGCTTTCAGCTCCACAGTCTCGGCAAAGAGAGCGCGACAGACAGCCTGGTAGTGCGCCTGCGCCTCGGCGGGGTCCGCCAGGCGTGCAGCACAGCACCGCATGGCCTGCCCGAAGGTGCGCACGGCGCGCAGCGGCCCCTCGCCCCCCTCCTCCTCCTCCTCCTGCCCCCCATAGCCCTCATCGGCTGTGCCGCAGCCGCTGTCCTCTGAGTCGCTGTTGGTCATCAGGTCAATGAGCTGCTCCAGCCGCGGGCTCAGCTCACGCTCCTCATTCTCGTCCAGCCCCCAGTCCAGCGCACGGTAGATGGCAAAGCCCAACGACTGCACCATCTGATGGAAGACAGCACTGGCTGTACTGCGGGGAGCCCCTCAGCACACATGGCCTGCACCAGCTGCCCCCCAGCCGTTGGTGCTGGGTCTCACCCCCCCACTGCAACCCATGTCCAGACCCACATACCTGGGCTTCAGCGGAGGGCGTAAGCAGCGGGGGCACCTCTGTGGGGAGGAAGACAGTCACCGCTGGTACCTGCAGCCCCATCAGCATCACCTCCTGTCCCACTCCCCAGGGATGCTGCCCCCACCCAGCCCTAGCCGTGGGGCACCCCGGGACCACCCTGAGTGGGTCCCAGCTCCATCAATTGCTGCCCCAAGCTGGGACTTGCATCCCCAGCTTGTCCCATCCTGACCTGGTCTCAGGACACAGCTCCACAGGACAATGGGGACCTGTGTGCTGAGCCTAAACAGGCACCAGTCACTCGGCCCTGCTGCCTCTGGAGGCACAGAACCCAGAAGTCACATGGTGGAGCAGAGTCACCCTGTTACCCCTCACTCCTGGGGCTGGAGGGAGTTGAGAGCTAGGCACTCACACGGAAATGCCCTCTGTACCCCTCTGGGTTGCAGGCACCAGCAGTGTGGGCACCATCGGGCAGGGATGCAGATCAAGCACAGAACGCGGCCCTTGTGCCCAGTGTGGGATGCAGTGACGGGTTGTGCCCAATAAACAACGCTGCTCTCCACTGCAGAGCCAGCAGTGCTGGAGCATTATGCACAGACACACAGAGCTCTGTGCCCACACACTCACGAGCCCCGCTTGTGGGCAGCTCGCACCCTCCCAGCAGCAGTGGCCATGGACGAGGAGCAGGACTGGCTTTTGCAGCGTCCCCAAGGTCCATGCCCCAGGCCCCTGGCACTGCTTTCCCAACAGCAGCCGCAGAGCTGCTTCCCTGGCCCAGGGGAGCGATGGCCATTAGCTCTCCATGTAGCTGATCAATGCGGCAGCAAGCGGCAGCTGCGAGGATGTGCCGGCCGTGTGCCAGCCAGGCCAGGCACTGCTTGGGAAGAGCAGAGTGAGCAGTGTAGACAGAGGGTCCGGCGCAGCCATGGGGCCACACATGAGCCTAATATCACCCCTGTGCTCCATGACTGTGCCTGGCTCCTGCTGCTGTGCCAACGCTGGGATGTTCTGCCTTGGCTGACAGAGGTTGCGGCAGTACATCCCTTGGGACACCGATATCTGGACCCAGAGCCTGGCTGGAGCCCCCTCCTGCTGATCACGGCTCAGCAAACATGCTGGGAGCCATGCTGGTGTGCTAAGCTCCCTCCAGCTGCTTGGGCAGGGAGTTCCTATGGGATGGGGAACTGGAGCAGTTCTGGTAGGCGCTGTCGTCTTACCCAGACCAGATCCAGCCCTGTGCTCAGGTGGAGGTGCCAAGCCATGGGCCAGGCCAGTGTCACCACATGTAGCAGTACTGAGAGGCATCCAGAGATCTTCCAGCTCTGGGCTTAGCTGTGAGTGATCCACACTGGTTCCTGGGGAGATGGCTCTGTCTGCCATGGGAGGCACTTGGGAGCATGGGGTGGCACAGCGGCGCTAGCTCTGGCACGTGGCTGTGGTGGCTCAGAGAGCCATGTGCAACTGGTGGAGCTGGTGTGACCACACCATGCCTAGCCACAACGGGCACATGCCATACCTGTGCGTGGCTCTGCCCTGCACACCCCGGCCCCTATGGGCTGCCTCTGCTCTGCTCCTCATCTCCCAGCCACACTCATCTTCCTGTCTCCAGGAGCATCCCCTTGCCCAGCCATGGGCAAGGACACGCAGTGACACCGCAGCGTCCCTGCCTATCCATGTGCCCCCAGGAGGCTCCGCAGCGTCCGGCAGCACTGAGCACCGGACACCGTCACTGGGTACCACGGCCACCCCGCGGGGCGAGACGCCTGAAGCTGTGTGCCGTGCTCTGTCATTAGGCGCAGGGGTGCTCTCGCTGCGCTGAGCACCCGACATTGCTGCTGGCAGCCGGCCGAGCTTAATCACAGCCTGTAATCACCCCAGCCCTGCCCAGCAGCACCAACCGCCCTCAGAGAGGGTACGGCCGTGGGTCCGAAGGTCAGGGACGGTGCTGGTGCTGCCCCACGATGCTGTCCCCGCGTCTCAGGGCAAGGGCCGGGTGGGAGCACCGCGGTGACACACTGAGCTGAGGACCGGGTCCCCTGCGGGCTCTGAGCGTTCAGGGATGCGCGGCGGGTGTGCTGTGTATAGGAATGCGTGTAGGTGTGTGTCCCCGTGTCTGTCCTTGCCATGTGCCCTGCAGCTCCACGGTGGGTCTGTCCCGGTGAGCGCTGCACCTATGGGCACCCTGCACACCCCATGCCCTGGGTCCCGCCTCACCAGATCACCCAGAAGGGCCCCGCCGGAGCCAGTGCCGGTGCTGGTGCCGATGACACAGCCGAGTCACCGTCCAACACCCGCACCAGTACCCGCAGTGCCAGCGCCGGTCCCGGCTGTGGCAGCACCAGTGCCGATGCTGATCCCCCTTGCCAGAACGGAGCTGGGGCTTCACCCCCGTCCCTGCCAGCGCCGTCTTCCTGTCCCCCGGTGTCTCCCAGCCTCTCCGGTGCTGCGCCCCCGCAGCCGGTGTCCCAGACAGGCGCCGGTTCCCTGCAGCCGGTGCAGCCGGTGCCTGCTGCCCCCCTCCTTGCCGGAGCCACTTTCCCTGTCCTTCCCCCGCTGCCGGTACCGGTCCTTCTCCACCGGTACGGCTCCCTCCCGCCGCAGGGAGCCGCTGTGGCTGTCCCCCCCTTCCCGCCGATACCCCGGTTCTTCCCGGGGCTGGCGGCGCGGTACAGCACCCCCTGCCGGTGCCGGTAAGTCCCGGTAGCCCCACCCCGCGTTGCGGCGGTCGCTCTGCTCACCGGGCGGCGGCGCGGGAAGGACGACGGAGCCGTCTCCGCGGAGGCGGATGTCGGCGGTGCGGAGCGGCGCGGCGGGGGGCGCGGCGGCGGCGGCGGCGCGGCAGCTCTGGAAGCAGAGCGCCCAGGCCTGCTCCTCGTTCAGCGGCTGCTCGTAGCACTTCAGCACCTCCTCCAGGGACAGCTCCCGCGGCGCCCCGCCGCCCGCGCGCGCCATGGCCCCATCCCCGCGCGCCGCCGCCGCCGCTGCTGCTGCCGCCACCGCCGCACGGGCGGGCGGGGCCCCCGGGAGGGGCGGGAGCGGCGGGGGGGGGGGGGCGCGGCGGAGCGGGGACGAGCGGAGAGGTTGGCGGTGGAGAGGACCGCCCCCCCGCGCCCGAGCCTCGGCCCCGCCTGCGGCACCGCCCGACGACGACGGGGGTGCGCGCCCAGAGGGGTACGGCCGCTCGGGAAGGAGCTGTGCGGCTCCGTACAGCGGCTCGGAACCGCTTGGTGCGGCACCGTGCGGCTCGGTCCAGCTCAGTGCAGCTCGGTACAGCTCGGTGCGGCTCGGTACAGCTCGGTGCGGCTCGCTACAGCTTGCTACAGCTCGGTGCAGCTCGCTACAGCTCGGTACAGCTCGGTACAGCTCGGTGCAGCTCGGTACAGCTCGGTGCAGCTCGGTACAGCTCGGTGCGGTTCGGTACAGCTAGGTACAGCTCGGTGCAGCTCGGTACAGCATGGTGCAGCTCGGTACAGCTCGGTGCAGCTCGGTACAGCTCGGTGCGGCTCGGTGCAGCTCGGTACAGCTCAGTGTGGCTCGGTGCAGCGCGGTACAGCATGGAGCAGCTTGGTACAGCTTGGTGCAGCTTGGTACAGGTTGGTCCGGTTCAGTACAGCTTGGTATGGCACCGTATGGCTCAGTACAGCTTGGTACAGCATGGTGAAGCTCGGTACAGCATGGTGCGGCTCGGTGCAGCTCGGTGCAGCTCGGTACAGCTCGGTACGGCTCGGTACAGCATGGTGCAGCTCAGTACAGCTTGGTGTGGCTCGGTACATTTTGGTGAGGCACGGTACAGCTTGGTGAGGCACGGTACAGCTTGGTGAGGCACACTGCGGCTCGGTTCAGGAGAGTGCGACTTGGTATGGGCTGGTGTGGCTCGGTGCGGCCTGGTATGGTTCGGGATGGCGCAGTAAGGGTCAGTACAGCTCGGTATGGCTCGGTCTGGCCTGGCAAGGCTCAGTACGGCTTGCTACAGCATGGTAAGGTTCAGTCAAGCTCAGTACAGCATGGTAAGCCTTGGTATGGCATGATAAGGCTCAGTACCATACAGTACAACATGGTAAGGCTCAGTACGGTATGGTACGACTCGGTACAGCCTGCCCAAGCTGTCAGAATGGAGAATCAGGGTGCAGGGTGTCTAGTGTGGTGCATGTAACAGGGTGCAGGACTGGGTGCAAGGCAGATGACTGGGTGCAAGGTTCAGAACATGGGTGCCCCCAGGCTGCAGGGCGCATGATGGGGTTCAGGTGCAGGACATGGGTGCCCCCAGGGCGTGGGGTGCAGGGCATAAGACACGGGTGCTCCCAGGGCACAGAGTGCAGGATGTGGGTGCCCCCAGGGCATGGGCTGCTGGGCATATGACAGGGTGCAGAGCACAGTGCCCAGGATAAGTGCTGGGGGTGAGCTGTAGGGCACCACTGGCGGACACCCCACCGCAAGGGATGTGGTGGCCATGACGCATAGATAGCCACGGGGCATGGCTTGTCCCCAGCACCTGGGTTCCCAGTGGCTGTCCAGCAAAGCCTACGTGCCTGGTGGGAAGGCACAGATATGATGGGAGCTGAAAGGTCAGACAGGGCAAATTAAAGTTCTTGTCATGATGAGCTTCCCATTTCCATGATGGAAGGAGCATAAAGCCCTGCCTCAGCTACATTAATCCATGAGCATGAACCCTGGAGCCGTGCTGGCATGGCTGGGAGAGGGACAGAGCTGACATATGGGAGCCAGCTTTCCCACATGGCTGAAAAGCTGTCCTGGGGATGGAGTCCTCCAGCAAAGAGTGAGTGCCTGAAACACCAAGGGAGGGAAATGTCCTCCAGTGCTCTTCCCAGAGAACCTGAGCACTATCAGCTCCATCTTTGGGGAAGGAAATGGGAGAACAGAGTTGGACAGCTGGGAAATGCAGCCCTGCATGGTGTTTTGGGGTTTGGGAAGGGGGAGGATGGATACAAGTGATCCAAACTGGCCATGCATCTCTGGGATTGCTCAAGCACACCATTACTGGGTTAAGAACACATTGCAGGGGTCAGGAGCCCAGTGCTGGAGTCAGTCTCAGCCGGATCCACACGTTGCACATGGAGCACCTCTTGGCTGCGATGCTGATGTCTGGCTCTAGCTTTGCACACCAACAAGGGAGATTTGAATGCAACATTTACCCCGTAATCATCTGGCTTTGGAGACTGCTTGGGAAGCACCTTTAGAGGGAGGAAAGCTGCTTGTGCTGCCCACCAAACAGACCCGCACCGGCCGAGCTGGCTGCTGACTTTCCCGCACCCCCTGCGGACACAGCCAGGGCGGCACCGTCAGCAACAGGAGCGGGGAGGATGCACGGCATTGGAAGGAGGCAATAACCCAACCTGCAGAAGTAATGGGGAATGCATTTGAATTAGAAAGCACAAAGCCTTTTGCTTTGGGTAAAACTGTAATTAATATGAAATCAAGTTGTAATTAAAGGCTACTGTCTTGGAAAAAATCAAAACAAAAAGCCAAGTGTGTGTGTGTGCAGGGGAAATACAATTAAAAATTAAAGAAATGTGGGGGAAAATATGACCAGGTTGGGAATGGTTGCAGAGCAGTACAGGTGGGTTAGAATTCCCAGCTCCCTGCTGCTGTTGGCACTGAAGCAGGACATGTTGCAGCGAGACAGCCACAGGGTTGGGACAGAGGGCAGAGCCTTCCCCATCAGCCTGCAGCAGGGCTGCGTGCTGCATGCTCTGTTTGTGAGTAATGCATTCCCATGGGTTTCATCTGTCACATGCAAAACAATTTCCCTAAAAAGCCACAGGAACCTGAGATGAGCGCACAGAGCACCTGTGGGGTGGGATGCACCTACCCCACTTTCCTTAGGTGCTGCAATAAACTGAGGGCCATGAAAGGAGGGAGTGTTTGACAAGGCAGCTTGCTTTTGCTACATGTTAGCCTCAGATGTGGCCAGAGTATGAGGAGCTTCCCAGTGTGTCTGCCTGGCGTGCTGCCCCTGGCTCTGGACAGCAATGCTGAGCTCTCAGCTGCATCTCTTCATGTCCTCTCAGAGCATTTCTCATTGGTTTGACCATTGTGGTGATGGTTTCCCCCTGGTTTTAATTCTTTGGTCAAACCAGAGACAAGTCCCTGACTGTGCCCAGCAGCACTCGCTGCTCCAAGGCTTTCTGGTTCCTTGAAACACCCTGGCGAACTTTGAGTCATTTGAGCCCCTTTTCTGAGACTGAGAACTCCTGCTGCGTTCCCTACTGCTGCCCCCACCCTGCTCTGGGGCAGACGTGGGCCTGCAACAACGCTGTCTGTCAAGGAGGCACCAGGCTCCCAGGGCACAGACACTGGAAGAACTCCCCAGTCCCCTTATTCTCTGCATGAATAAACAACTGGAGTACCCCAGAAGCCCCAGGTCCAGGCCTGACGCCCTGCCAGGGCCAGCCATGCTTGGGGATCCCTTTGCCGAAGCACAAATGCCCTGGTTTGAGCTGGACTCTGCTCTCATAGCTGGTCCTGCTGCCCAGCACCACTGGCCTCTGCCAGATCTGCCCTGCTGCAGGAGGAGAGCAATGCTCTGCAGCAGGCTGGAGAGGCAGATAGATGGATTCACAGACAGTTTGTTAAAGCTCCTTTTCCTTTCTTGAGTCTTCTTCATTAATATTTTAATTAGAACCAATTCCCTGTGCAGACTGCATTAACTCAGTGTACCTCACAGATAACAAAGTGAAGGATTAAAAGTGAGCACAGCTCTTGGCATGGCAGTGTAACAGTGAGGCCAGAGAGAACTCCAGGAGTACTAATAAGAGAGACCTTTGCTGTTCCATTCCCTCTGTAGGCGATGGCCCCTCTACCGGGCCCTCCATAGTGAGCCAGGGGTGCTCGGGGAAGACAGGGCAGGAGACATCCTGGTGCCATGAGCCCCCCACGTTCCTGGGACATGTCCTGGAGGTGGGAGCTCACCTCAGACCCTTGAGCTGTGCAGTGCTGACCTCAGAGCTCAGGGACAAGCAGCTTCCCCTCCCTGCCCCATCCCACACTCTGTTTGTACCTTGCTGAATAATTTTTTTTCTCCTTCCCTGCTTATCTCCAGGATGTTTGCAGGCAAATTTGCCCCTTCTCTTCCTTTTTCCCTTCCCTTCCTGATGCAAATATTTCGTTCTATTGTAGATGAGTCCTCTTTCCAGCTTCTTAATCAAGTTAATTACTGGCTCTAACCTTGGTCTGCTCTCAATTCCCCCTTACCGACCCCCAAGTACTCCCTCGACCATTGAAGTTTGTTTCCCCTGGCTGTGCTTTCCCAGGGACAACACAGAGGTGCCAGGTCCCACAGCTCTGCTCCCTCAGCTGCTACCGCCTCATCTCCATTCCTCTGCGCAGGCCATCCCCTTCTGGCATGTGTCCCCCTCAACCACAGGGTTGCTGTGGGGCAGGGTTTAGTTTGCTTTGCCTGCTCAGAGCTCTCCAGCCAGCACCAGAGCTCACTGAGCCACTGGCTGCAGAGGAAACAAAGGCTCCCTCTTTTGATGTGCAAGTCCGAAACCTGGGCTACCACGAGCTTGAGAGTGGCATTGAGGGCTTAAAGCAGTTCAGAAACATGATTCTGGAAAGGGTTTCACTTGGTATCTCCAAGTCATGGTTTGGTGCTGTGGTGACTTCCAGCAGCTTCCCTGGCATGGCAACAGGACCCAGAGTCTCCCGCCAGCACTGCCGGGAAGGGTTTTCTCCAGGAAGGGATTTCTCTGGCTCCCAGCAGCGAGTGCTGCTGACTCACAGGCTCCTGGGGCCAGTGCTGCAATAAAACCATCCACGGCCAATGCCAGCACAACAACTCCAACTTCTGCAAACAGCAGCTCATCTCCCAATGGGAGCACCCTGGGGTTGTTCACCTGCCCATACCCTGCCATCCTTCTCCAAATACCTTACCACCTCCTGCTCCCAGCCCTCTGCAGGGCATGCTAACAGCAGCCAGCCAGCAGTGCTTCACCTTCAGGATCAGGGGAGAGGTAACCGGGGAAAGTCCCTGTGGGAATTCCACACAACCCTTAAGGCCCTCAGCAATACCTGGCTGCATGTGGCTGGTGATTTCTCTCCTTGGAAATTCCAGACGACTCTTGTCCCCTTCTCAGCACACAGCACCCTTGCTCCCAAGGGAGCAGGGCTACAAGGGGCCTGTTTCACCACGTGAGGGGTCTGCAAGGATGGTGTAGGTATCCTTAGCTAAAAAAATTGGGAAATAGCCAAAATATGGTTAAAAAAAATGGGACTTATGTTATCATAGAATCACAGAATTTGGGTTGGAAGGGACCTTAAACCTCTTCCAGTTCCAACCCCCTGCCACAGGCAGGGACACCTAACACCAGGTTGCTCAAAGTGCACACAGTTAAACAATTGGTATTTGTGTCACTACGGAAAAGCTTGAACAGATAATGGGCCTCCTAAAAGGTCAGGATGACCTGGAAACAATACTGACCAACCAAGACCATTGATAGCTGGGGAGGAGGCTTTAGCCATGCATAGGCAGTTTAAGAAACAGGGCTAATAAATCTCAGAAAAAACTATCCTTGGAGAGTGGTACAACCTGAAAACACATGAACATTGTCAAGGCATGGCTTTGATGGTCAGCACAACATTAGGGTGCCTTTTAGATGACCTATTCCCAATAGAATAATAAAAATCACACCTTCAGGTCAAAAGACCCAAAGCCAGGTTAAAAGACCTTTTCCTGAGCGTGCATGGTAAGAAATCAGTGATGCAACTGCATGTATGAATTGTCAGGCTCTTAAATGGTTGGAGGGTTACAGGGACTTATTAACCTGAGCTGAGTTGTATAAATAGGTGAAATTATGGTTGGAGTGCTAGCTCTGTGGGACACCAGCCAGCACCCTTTTTGTGCAAACTTGGCACAAATACCTTGTCTCTGCTGCACACGGGGCAACGGGTCCTGTGCTCAAGATAACCAGGACACCTCGGGGGCAGGGGAATGCTGCGGCTGACAGAGCTGGTCCTGGGATGCAGCACCACGAAGAGGTCTGAGGCACGGATGGATGTTCCCAGCCCTCGTGGCCTGGACCGGGCAGCCCGTGGCGGTTCCCGTCTGTCGCTGCTGCGCTGAGGCACCCACAGGTGGGCAGCTTCCCCTCAGGGCCTGCCAGGAAAAAACCCTCCTCCTGGCCGCCATGTCACGGCTGCAGCCTGAGCTACGCCTGCACCACACACACTGCCACAAATAGCCGCCGTGAAGCGCGTTCTCTTCTGTCCGTGCCCTATCCCAGCGCCTCTCCTCTCATCCCACCTCACCCACTCCGCCGTCATCGACACCGACCGCCCTCCCCAAAATGGCAGCCGCCGCCTCCGCCACTACCAACATGGCGGACGGGCGGGCGGGTCCGCGCCGCGCCCCCAACCAATGGGCAGCGGCGGCCTCCGCCGGGGCAGCCAATGGCGGCGCAGAGCGGGCGGGTTTGTTTGGCGGGAAACGGCGGTGTGGCTGTCATGGCGGGCCCGGGCTGCGGGACGTGGCGGGAGCTGCTGGGTAGGTGCGGGCTGAGGCGGCGCCGGCGCCGGCGCTGCGCTGCGCTGGGGGATCTCTTGGCCCGGTGCTTCTCGCAGGGACAGCGGAGGCGAAGGGAGGAGTGAATGTGCTCTCTCTGCTTTCATATACCCCTCTTCCTCCAGGCTTCTCCGTGGTGCGCCGGGCTGCTTGGCAGCCCCTCACCTCAGCTCCTCCTCAGCCCTGCTCCCCCATAAACCCTATTCCAAAAGCTGGTGGCCCTGACGCGGCTGCTGTCCTGGGGCGGTGGTGGCAACACACCACTGTGGTTGCTTTGTGCCAACGGCTTTTGCAGGCTGACAGTGCCTGACAGGGCTTTGCCTGCTCTGGGCTGCTCATGCTGAAGCCTTTGTGTGCAGAGCTGCCCATCGAACCATACCCAACAATCCCGTGCTGCTCCTGGCATGCTGCTGGATAATGACAGTCAGCCTGGGCCTGCCTTTGCCCTGTCAGTGGTGTGTACTATGGCAGCAAAGAGAGGGAGGTGTCCTCAGGGAACTGCTAGTGCAAGCTAGGGTTATAAAGTAAATCCAACTTCTCAGCAGGGAGAGCCAGGAAACGGAAAAGTGCCTTTGGAAGTGGAGCAGAGCTTCAGGAAGCAGCTCTGCGCCTTCTGGATCACCATCAGAACCTGAATGACTTCCTCCTGGAGGTAGGAGCGGGGTGGCTTGGGATGTACAGGTAAGGAGGTGGTGGTGGGAGATCCCAGTCGGAGGTGTCCTTCCTAGGGCAGCTGTAGAGTGGATGTCCTGGGAACACAGTTCTCCTAGAATCATAGAATAGTTAGGGTTGGAAAGGACAATGATATATGGAAAGAAAAAACAGTGCTGTAGGAGTAATCTGAAGTTTAGAGGTTTGTGTTGGAGAAATTAGATTAGTATTTTATTTTTCCTTTGTTCCTCTGTATTTTATAGTTGCAGACTAAAAATGGTTAAGCATGGTTTGGATTTGTGAGGGAAAATCCAGCCCCTTTTTCTTGGGGTCAGAACTGGCTCCTTATGAATATAGGATAGGAGGAAATCAAGAGAGACTTGGGTTTCCTCTGAATTGCCTACCGCTTCCAACTGATGTGACTGTCTTTATGAAAACCTGTGTAACCTGCCTGTATGGACACATGAGCCGATATTCTGACTTGGCCACATTCTACCCTTTTCTCATCCATTGGAGAAAGCTTTTTCTCCAACTGCAGTAGCCAGCTCAAATACTTGCCATAGTTCAGCCACAAGGATGTTTCTTTCTCTAGAGATCATTTGTCTTTATAAAAAGAGCATTTAACTAGAGAAGGATCCAACATTTTGACATGTTTCACCAAATATTTATGGCAGTGTGGCTTCACAGAAGGGACTTGAAAGATAGAAATTCTGTTCCTGGTTCTGGTGCTGATGTGTTGGGTGACCTTTTTCCTTTTCATAAAATGATAATAACTATACATATGTCTCCTGTAAGATGCCCTGGAATCTCTGGTTTACCATAGCCATATGGGAGCTTGGGAGTGTTAATTTCACTTCAGTTGCACCAGCCCCCAGGAGTGCCAGAGCTTTGGAAAGAGTAGGTGTGTAAATGTGTGTAACAGACATCCAAGACTGTTAGCTTTTTGTTTGGCTTGCAGGTGCAAGATCCAGTCAAGCCAGCTGGAAAGGATGGTGCAGAGCACCAGGAAGCACCATCAGAATCATTTTTAGGTGAGTGAAAGAGTATCTATTGGAGACAGATGTGGAAAAAACTTTCTTCATGTAATGAATTTTTGTCTGTTAAATGCGATACCAGTTTTACTTTCTTTTCACTGTTCTGGTCCCCTACCCAGCTGTTTTTTATTTGATTTTCCACATTATTTTTACAGTTAATTTTTTGCCTTTTTTGGTTGGAGCTGCATGTTGCAAGCATGACAGCCTTTGGAAATAAAAGGCGCAGATAAAATCATGTTATTCAGTACTGACCAAGTATTTTGAATTTTAACATCTGATACAAACAATGCATCTTGATAAGCAAAACAAGTCATACAATCTGACCTGCTGTGTAAGGGAAACTATTAGATGAGAAACCTGATGGGTTAATGGTTGGACCCTGTGATCTTAAAAGTCCTTTCCCACCTAAATGGTTCTATGATTCTATGTATCTCTTACTTGTTTGGTGATGGCACTGCACTGAATATTTTGATTTGATTTGAAAGTGTTACTGTGAGCCCCATGAGACTAAAATACAGAAATCTGCTTCGCAGGACATTCCACCTCTGTGGTTGTTCTGTATCTGTTTTATGTGCAGTAAATAAATGATGCATGGAAATGAAAGTGACTTACCCAGTGCAACAAATGACATCTGTGGTGGAAGAGGTTTAAGACTTGGGACTTCTATCTTCATAGTCATGCTTTCAAGCCTTTTTTCTCCCGTACTGACAGCCTTCTGGTTTGTTTGGTTTTTGTTTCTTTTCTTTTGTGTTCTTCTTTTCTAGTTTCTGTTCTGCAGGAGCAGGCCTCAAGGTTGGGTGTACCCACAGCAATACTGGCAGCCAAAAATGTGGTTACCAACATTGAACGGATCTGCCAGGCTTCTGCGAGCCTCTCTACAGTCCCACTGCTGAACTTGGACCAAAGAGTAAGGGAGAATGTTTACATTTAGTTTATCAAGAAAACAGTAATGTTAGGTTTGACTTCAAACCCAGTTTGTTCTGATAAAAGCACCCAAACATGTAGGTGTTGCTGATGTCAGCCAGGTTGCCTTGAGTTCAGCCTTAAAATGAAAAGTTTGGGCCTTTCCTATGAGTTCTCTTCACTATTAAACCCTTTAGAAAGCAGTAAACAGGGAAAAGCAACAAATTTGTTTTTCTAAGGCTGTGTTAGTTACAAAAGAAATTATTTCTTCTTCATTTCTGGGGTGCTTCCAGAAGAGGTTGTCTTCCTTGCTTCAATCAGTCAAGGATTTGCTGGCGAACAATGTGTTCTCTCGCTCTTTCTTCTGTCAAGAAATGTGGAAAATGAAGGTAAGAGAAAGACTTCACCTATGGAATATGGTAGGTTTTTTTCACCCCATCTCTCCCATGATGGCCAGGGATAACTGTTAAATGGACTAGTGAAGTGCTGTGACTTCTGTTCAGGTTCCCTTGGTGGGTTTTTTGGTGACCTAGAGCAGTCTTGCCACTGCTCATCCCTGCTCTGCTCGACTGCAGTCATGAACTCTTCCTGAGGATGACTGTGGTCTTTCTGAGCTTTCAAAGCACGAACTGAATTATTAATGGTGTTTTTTTTCTTTGTTTTTTATTATTTTAAAACAAGTTCATTGCCCCTGTACCACAATTTGCACCTTTGAAGCGGTCTTAATAGAGAAGGAGATGTTGAACTGTTTCCATTTGTCCTTGGCACAGCTGGTCCTCACTAGGAACCAGCTAGAGAAGGGCATGGCATGTCAGTGCCTGGAGTTACAGCATGGGTGATGGGATTAAACTCATCTGAAGTGACACTGCGGTTAGACACTGTGGGGGTATAATTTTCTTTCCTATTTAGCTTCGCTGCCCTGCTGCTACCACTGAAATATTCGTCAGTTGACACATAGGTTTGCTGTGTGGGCTAAGCAATTTGGGTCAATTAACCAAGCAGTGCAGAACCTCCCAGCTGGCTGTGCAGTGGCAAGGCCCCAGAAGTCCTTTATGCGTTTTGTCAGCAATATTCAGTGGTATTCTGGTTTACCCCTCCATTTATCTGGGAATAGTGATAAGCCCAAGTGAGTTCATGGAGAAAATGGCTTGAGAGAAAAAGGATAGGGGTAACAGGTCATGTTGCTTTACAAATGTGTTGTCTTGATTTCATCTGGGTGGTTTTTTTTTCTTAAGATAAGCGATGCTCTAAGAAGAGTTGAGAATGTTTTGTGAGTGGGGCAGTTCTGATTGCTCACTGCTCTGGTGGGAAACAAGGAAGAGGCTGATCTGCCAGGATAAAGAGGCATGCACCAGTCTCAAATATCCCATCCTGGGCTGAAAATAGAATTCTGTGTGTTCTGTAGGCTGATCAAGATCTCCTTGTTCTCGGGTAGACATGGAGATCAAGTGCTGCTGTGTAATTGAGATTGTTACAATAAAGAATTAGATTGTCAAAAGCAAAGTATGTGGGTGAGTCCAGGGTAATGCTGAGAGGCAGCTGCTGCTCGCTGCAGGAAACTCCTGGGGTTTGGCTTTTCTTCTGAAGGACCTGTGTGCCCAAAACTCCCAGGTACCTCTTCCTTCATGAGGTGTGAAAGCTTTGTTTGTGTCTGGGAGTGTTTCTCTCTAGAGCCCATGTGGTGTTTATTTTTCCCTCTGTGTCCATCAGCCTCTCTGCCCGAATGGTTGTAGTGTCTCTTTCTGTAGTCTTCTATTGGGAAATGGATTTGAAAGCAGTGAACTTGTTTCACAGAGGCTAATAAACAGTTACTAGGCCACATGTCAGTTCTCTAATCTGTTTCTGGATCTGAATTAACAAGACTTGAAAGTTAGTGGTGTTACCAGTTTCGTGGGGTGTCCACTGCTTCTCTGAATATGCAGAATCATCATTATTCTGGGGACAGTGATGGATCTATTTATTACTTGACCATGAAAATTTAAAGTGGTGAAGCATCTTCAACCTAAAAACATTTAAAATTTGCAGGAAGGAAAATTTTTCCTCAGCTGGTATTTCCTATGTTGTCATTTTCAGATTTCAGTAAGATCTGGATAGTTTGAATAAAGTGAATTTGGCTTTATTTTTAATATATAATTTCTGTTAGACAAATGTTAACTGCAAAATGCAGACTATGACCTAACTGTGGCATCTTATTAGGACCCTCCAGTGCTGGAAGCTGTGTGGCAGCTGTACAGAGGCGACATCGTTGGCCTGGGACAGCTGCTGGAGTGGTGAGCAGAGGTTTATAGGTTTGCAGATGTATTTAATATCTTAAAGCCTATTGAAATATAATCAGGGATTAGTCATGAGTATTCTGGACTAAGAATATAGTCAGATGCTGGTGAGTGATCAGATTAGCAGGATTTAAGATGTTATCCTGGGTTTGAGAGGTTACTCTGGGTTAATTAGTTCAAGGTGTGGTGGTTGTCTGATGGGTGCGAATTGGAGATGAGGTGAAATGGTTCGGTGAGAGTCCTGAGTGATATTTTATCTTGTGCTTTGTTTCACCCACTCTGTGTGTGTGTGTGTGTGGTTACTGTGCTATGCTGGACTTGGTAACACAGCTCCTTTAGTTCACCTGGATGTGCCTCCAGGTCAGCTTTGGAAACTCACTTAGCCCATAAAAGTTAGTGTTGCTCTTGAGAAGCTTTGCAGAAGCTGTGTGCTTCTGTCTTCAAAAACCTGTACACTTCAGTAAGGTTTGGCAGAGCTAATCTCCAGAGAATACTAAGAACTGATTTGGTTTTACTATGTTCTTTTTTCCCAATACAGGGCTAACAACCCAGTTATGCTTTGTGAAATGCAGGTTGCTTTCTTAAGTGTCAACAGAATGTTGCAGTAATCTTTTGGGGTTGTGATACTGGTTTACTTGTCTTTTACTGGGATTGAAAAAAAGCCTTCGGTGCCCACTGTACTTCAAATCTAAGGAAAGCAAAGACATAGACTAAGAAGTTGGTTTTTTGGTGTATTTTTTTTTTAAGCATTTTTATCTAAGTATCCTAGAAATTAGGGTAATGGGTCCGAACTTGAGCAGTGGAGACTGAGATTAGAAATCAGGGAGAAGCTCTTCCCTGTGAGGGTGCTGAGGTGCTGGCACAGGGTGCCCAGAGAAGCTGTGGCTGCCCCATCCCTGGCAGTGCTCAAGGCCAGGTTGGACACAGGGGCTCGGAGCAGCCTGCTCCAGTGGAAGGTGTCCCTGCCCATGGCAGGGGTTAGAGCTGTATGAGCTTTAAGGTCCCTTTCAACACAAACCAGTCTGGGATTGGAACCAAAATCTTTTGTCTAGCAGAACTTTCTAAATGGAAGCACTTCAATGTCAGAGACTAGGAAATAATTGAACACACAATTTCACATGTATGTTTTCCTTTGGATGTGTTTGTTGTGGAATCTTTTTATAAAGCAAATAAAGCTCTTACTGGTCAAAATTAAAATAAGGAAATGCCACATAGAGGGCAGAGTCCTACACAGATGACTCTTTCCTGAGTCAAAGAGGATGGTGGTAGGAAAAAAAAACTAACCCAAGCACAAAAGCAGGAGGGATTGAATTGAATGTGTTTTTGTTTGTTCTCAGCAACCCATCTGCCCCTGCTGCAGTGGAGTGGCTGTGCTGTGGTCTCTGTGGCCTCTGTGAACAGACAGTGGAGTCCTCTGGGGACATGGAGCTTGCTGGACACATTCTCTCAGGCAAGACACAACTGGGCACTGGTCTGCTCAGCCTGTGGTGAGGGCTGTGCAAGTCAAAGGCTTGGAGGTGTAGAAACTGAGGCCAAGCTTCATATTATTGTACTCTTTTTCAATGAGGGGAATATATTTTCATATTTGTGGAGAATTTAGCCATTTTTTTCCCTTAGAAGATAATTGGTTTGTTTTTTCTATATCCCTTTGAGTTATAGTATCCCAAGAAAGTGTAGTTGCAGGATGTCTCGGGTAGGGATCATACATTGAGAACGTAACAATCCTGCAAAGTGGTATTTTAGACCAGATATATTTAACGGTTCTATTTTGCCCCCTGTCATTTTCTATTATTTATTTGGTGGTTTTTTTTAGAAAACAACAAATCACTACACAATTTGACTGAAGAGTTGCAGTTAGATCTTTGACCTGGTTCAGGTGGTCAGGCACAATCCATGTGAGTTCTACAGTGGTAATAGAGCATAAAACCTGGAATTGCTTTAGTCTTTGTAATTCTTTTTACGTTTCTGTGCTCCTTGCCATCCATTGTTCTTGGTCCTTTTGCCTAGGAGTAATTTTACTCCAAGAAAATACATGATTCCTGCCAACTGCTGTGTAGTGAATGAGGCTTTTCAGACACTAGCACTATTGGGAAAGTGGGATGAGGAGGCCAAAGAGCAAGGGATCCTTAATGAAAGGGGGATGCTGAAACACTAATTCCTTCTTGATTTGCAGACTTTGCTATCATGTTTCTTCAGAATGGCTTTCAGCAAAATTTGGAGCTGGGGATGAAGTTGGAATTCAAGAAGGTCCCCAATGTAAGGACAAAATAAACCTGTTAACAAATGGTTGTTGAAAAAGTAGTTCCATTATGCACCTCTGTGCCTTGCTGAATATAAAGAAATCTGAGCACAGAGCAACAAAGGAAAGGTGGTGGTCCAGGTGCTAGGGTGAGTGAGGAGGAAATGGTGAAACCAGAACAGAGCATTTTTTAATGGAGAATTTCTCCAAGGTGGCATGTAAAGGGCTTTTTAAGCTTCTCCAGTTTCACCTTGATTGCTTTTTTTTTTTTTTTTTTCCTTTTCATTGAAGTATAAGGCTGGTAAGCATGGGAAGTGCTTGCCCTCTGTCTTTTGTATCTGTTCTGGAGTACAGGTTGAGGTAAAAGTTAAGCTTTAAATTAAGAGGGACAGAATTATTTCTTCAAGTCAATTGACTTTGTCTGCATATGACTGTGACTCTTAAACTCTAAATAGTTTTAATTTGTCAATTTTGAACAGATCTGTCATGCTGTCTTACAAAGAATGTTGACATGTAAGTATTCTTGTGATTTGTGGCTTTGTGCAGTCACTCTTTACTAGACTTACGTTCCTTGTTCAGTTCTGAGTCTCTATGAAGAAATACTTTGCCTGAGAATCTTTTTCTCTGCATAATATTTGTGTCACTAATTCTCTGTGCCTCTGCTTTTCCCTTTGCTCTTGTAAAGTGAGTGTCTCCTGACACTGCAGATAATTTCTTGCCTTTTATACTAGTTCATTTTGATGCTCCCAGCTGCACCATCAGGCAGGTATCCGAGCTGATTTTTAACAAGTTGGATTGGAAGCAGTTGTGACACAGAGGTTAGGCTGGGATAATTTTTGTTTTCTGCTCAGTGAATTAAACTTTGGATTTACAAAGTTAGGTGCAAGGAAGCAATTTTGCTGGCTCACAGTCTGGATTTGCAGACTAATGTTTTGTGAAACCTATTTTGTTTTTAATGCTGAGCAAAGACATCTAATGTAGGTATGCAGTCTTTAAATGGCCAGACTTCAAAAGCTGTCCCATGGACAGTGTGTCTGTCTTGGGCAGGGCAGACCAGATGCTGCTGCTGAGGGTTCAAGGAGTAACACCTGGTTTGCATTGCAAATCTGATGCAGAAAGACTAAGCATACGAGGGTTATTTTTGTCTTGTGTAACAGATGATCTTCACAGTAAGTTGCTGTATCTGCTGTACAGCAGAGGAAGTGTTTGCTGGCACCTGCTCACATGCCCTGCCACCGGTGTATTAGCACAATCTGACTGTGGCTGCTGTTACTTTACTGTCCCCTTAGTGACAGCACTTTCTCCTTTTTCTTGCTGGTATGGTTCCGCACATACTTGGTGCTGCTGCAGAGGTTAGTGCTTTTCCTCTGCTGTCAGATGATGGAAAACCAGGATGTGATGCCGGGACTGCTCCCTCCCTTCTGTGTTTCTTGTGGTGGGCGCTGCCAGCCTCATCCCATACCCCTGTCTCACATGGAGCATTGTCTGTAGACAGAGATGCCTCACAGACCTCAGGGAGTGTTTCTGAAAATGGAAAGCTGCAAGAAGTGCTTTATTATTTAATGAGTCCCATCTCAGGAGGCCCTTGTGTTGGTACTTGAAAAATAACCCTTCCAAACTTGGGGCTGGAGGGGATTTTGGAGAAAGAGAAGCAGGCAGTTGGCAGTCAGACAGGAGTCTGCTAACCTGCTCTTTGTTTGACCTTCACATTCATGCAGCCTGCACTGCCACTGACTGACTGGCAGTCTGTGTGTCTGAAAATTGTGTTAAATGAGGTTCTTTAAAAGGTATTTTTATTAGTGTATACTTCTGGGTCACCTTTAAGGGGTTTTGCTTAGTTAATCAGCTGCTTTGAAGAACATTAGGATTCTCTATGTAAAATAATTCACTATTAATGAAGACCTTAACTGGAGGAGAAAAGACAGGCTGAGAGTGGCAGGGGAGCACTGTGCTTCGTAGTAATGCTGTATTGAACTCCTGTGCCTGAAGATAAGTAGAGTTTATCTCCTTTTCTCTGTTCTCCCCTACTTAACCTTAAAGTATTCTTTAGCAGGAGAAGAGGGTATTATGTACTAATGCTGTGGGCTGCCTCGGAAAGGCATGTGAGGGATACAGCTCAGTAAATTTCCTTTTAAGGGTGGTTCACTGATCCTAATAAACAAATAAACAAACCAAACTCTTTTAACTGTTACAAGAGGAGCCTTTTAAAGGTGGGATGGGATAAGAAACTGATGCAGCAGGCTGTAAAGCAAAGGGTTTCTTGATGAATGGGCTTTCAGTGATGTAGGCTGCACAAGCTGCAAACCTGTTTGACCTCCACGAGTCATTTTGGGGCAGATTTTGCTTTTGAGAGAATTTCTGCTAAGCAAATGTAACATGAAGCCTTGCTGCAGTTAGAATGTGTGGCACTCACTGCAGTGTTCTCTTTGGCCCCGGCAGTTAAGACCATTATTACCAGGGCTGTTAATTCAAAGCTTGGTACTGCCAATCTGCCTCCAGACAGGCTTCTCTCTTACGCAGCTTTGCAATGTTCTCACTCACAGATGCAGTGCACAGTTGGGACTGGGTTTGGAAGTTAAATACTAATTTATGTGCATTTTTAGAGGGCTTAATTATTAGCACATTCTTGGGAATGCTTTTAAATTGGTTCAAGGTTAGTGTTAATAGTTTTTGAGTCTCTGTCACTCTTGAAAAAATGTGTAAGAATTTAATGCTGCTGAATGGCTTCTTCACATTTCACGAATGGGGTCACCTTCTCAAAGATGCACAAATAACTTGTTCCTGTTAGTTGCTGCTAGTTGCTTAGTGTCACAGTTCCTTCCATTTCCATTTCTCTCACTGTGGCTTTGTGTCTTTATTTTGGGGTACAGGGGTGCTTGATGCTGTTGGTAAAGAGAAGCAGGAAGATGTTTCCATGTTGCCAGCTAGGAGGTTCTGGTAAGAAATGCTGTTCCTCCGAATAATGTCAGGAGGAATTTTTTTTATCCACTGTTACACTTGTTACTGAAATAAAGTGAGTGTTATGGGGTTTAGTAACTTATTTACACGCACCGCACAACAGTGTTACTTATGTTTAGTGTTCTCCAGTAAAATCTGTGCAAATAAAAATGCTTGTAGAAAGATAAGTGTCAGGTAGGAAGGGGTGTTCTGGCAGTGTGAGAACCGATCTTAGAGCATCCTTGAGTTTTCTCACTCTACTTCTGAGCAGAAATACCTGGAGGGTGCCATTGTCTTCTCCAGTTCCTGCTTCCAAACTTGTCTTAACTACTCTGTGCATGTCAAAGCCCCATCTTGTTCAGGGGTATACCTTAAATTCAAGTTTGTCAATCTGATGGCTACGTAATGTAGCGTAACTAATAGATATTTTAAAAATACATACAAAAAAGCGTGGGTATCTGACAATTTGAGAGATGGATGTATAAGGAAAAAGAGTAATTCACCCTAATCAGCACCTGGTTTATCATACTTCCTGTGCATTGTTCCTGAGTATTTCCTTGTCATTTACAGGCTGAATGTGTTCAGTGTGTCACTTTATAACAGTGCGGTTCATCCGGATTCCTTGCAGCAGTTTTTTAGACACACCCTGATTGAGGTTCTTACCTACAACCCATTGTTGAAAGGTAGGAATAGGTGGGAAGAAGTGAGTGTCTCCAGGGTGGGTCTCTGTGCACAGGGAGCTCCATCCCACCAGGCCTCACTAAGTCCAGCCTGGAGGAGCCAGAGAAGCTCCTGGCTTCCCAGCTCTTTCCCATGATCTATATATGCAGGGTGCCAGCTCAGACAAAAAAAAGCCACAAAACCAAAACTCCCTAAGATCTGGGCTCTAGAGGGCTGTAGTTCAGGAGAAAACTGTAGGTGGACAATTAGCACCCTCAAAGAGAGCTTCAGCCAGTGGCTCGTGAACAGATACTGGAGTCATGCTCAATAGCAGCCTTTATGGGCAGACATGGGAGAGCTCTGGCCTCTAGGAGCAGTTCTGGCCAAAGGAGAAACTGGGTGGGAGAGGCAGTGCTGTGGAGAGCTTGGGGATAAAGCAAGTCTGGTCCCTCATGTTTGGGTTTACTCACAAGGCGTGGCCTTTCTCTGCTGGCTGGGTGTTTCTTTTGGTAGGTTAGAGGTAGTGACAGGAAGGCTTCTAATCCCCAGTTGGTAATTGTGGAGTTTGATGTTTTTAGGAAGAAATATGTTTGGGCTACAAAGTCTCTGGTAAAATCACTCTGAGCTATGATTGAAGTTGCTTGCCTGTTGTGTGGGAGGGCTGTGTCATTGCTGGTTTCCAGTGGGGAGAAGTTACCGAGGAGAATTATGATTCCTCGCTGATTCTTTGTTGGCCTATGAAAGCGTGATCACAAGCGCAGCTTTGAGATGGCAGTGCCATAGTGAAATGATATTGTCCTTGTTGCCACAGACTGTGTTTCAAAGACAAATGAATGGGAGACAGAGTATCTCAGGGGGCAATTTTTGAAGTACCTGGCTGCCAAAGCCAAATCTTTTGTGGAAGTGTGTGGTTAACTTAAGGGGTTTGGGTGTATATTTGTATTTCTTTTATTGTTGAAAAGTAAACTTTTTTTTTCTGTGTGCAGTGTCTGATGCCATCCACATGCAGAAAGAGTGGAGCTTTACAAGAACCTGTTCGCTGCTCACTACCTTGTATCGCAAAGTAGGTCTCCCTGGTTTCACAAAGAGAACTTTATTATGTTGGGTTTATGTTCACTGAAATACCTGAAATGAATTTTTTGTTTTAATAGTGTGTTCCACTCACGGTTGCCAGAAATTTTAGGCAGGCATGAAGAGAGAGTACTGCAGGGGTTTTCATTTGTGCAAAGCTGTTAATAAGAACAACAATGATAACTGAAGATGTGAATTTTCACTGTTACAGAATATGACATGACTCCTGAAAGAGCTGGAATATGGCTGTTTATTTTAGCCAGAGATGGTCCCAGTCCAGGACGGTATCTGGCTCTGGAAAGCTGATGTGGAAGATGTACTTTTACTGCACTGATAGCTTTTTCAAAAGAGACCTGCATGTTAATCCTGGTGGTGTGTTTCACTCTTACGGGTGGCTGCATGTCATAGCTGAAATGAATTGCTTTCGCTCTTCTAGCTGTTTGTGGCATTCAGTGCAAAGGAGTTGATCTACCATCTGCAGCAAGTGCTGGAGACTCATGAAGTGAACTGGCAGCATGTCCTGTCCTGTGTTTCCGCACTGGCAGTCTGTCATGCTGAGGCTGAGCAGCTCTTCAAAGGTAAGTAGGTATTAGCAAACTTTCAAGCTAATGTCTGCTTGTTTCTCAGGTACTTGAGCGGGAAACAACGCCAACTGGTGTAGCACTATAGACATCTATAGTTGCTGTTTTGAGATTCCTGCGGGGAAAAGCAGAAAATCTGCTTTTCCTTTCAGACATCCATATTGGCGGCCTGGCGATGTGAATGCCAGGCCTTGTGCCTGACACTTCACAAACTGTGTGCAGCTAAGAATGGTTATTTGATAGTTACCTTCATTCTTAGTTGGAGTAGCAATTACTGGAACTTAGTTCTTGTATCTCACCTCTGCTAGCAGACCTTGTTTTTTAGAGCTTCTTACTGATTATCTCATTGCTGGACTCCCTGCAGTTCCTGCAGGTTGAAATCCAAGAGTTGACTGTTGAAAGTGCATGAAAAAATACAGGCAGGTCTCAAACGTTCCCCAAGCTGCAATACATGCCCTTCTGATGTTTTATTGCAGTTACTTGGCTTCATTTACTGTAGAAAATTACAGAACAGTATCAAGAGCAAAGTTTGGGGTTATTGTTTTATTTTTCTAGATCTACTGAACCATCTTCTTATAAAGGCCTTTGGGAATTATGATGTGGAAAATATGATCACAGCATTCCTGATAGCTCGTCAGGCTGCTCTAGAGGGCCCTGCTGTGTTCATGCCTTACTCTAAATGGTTTCAGGTAAGATGAACTGCTGCCTGACTCTTAAGTATGTGAGGAAACCTGTGCATAAGAAATGTTCTGCTGCACAGTGTAAGCCTACTTTCACACAAGATAGTCAGGAATTAGGGGGGGAAAGGGGAGAGAACCCAAAGCAAAGAATAATAAGTGATTATATTGATACTAGGAATGATTTAGTATTCATTACTGCCTTTATGTCTGCAAAGAATATGTTATTTGGCTTTCTCTGATCTTCCCTCCTTTCATCTTTTAAGTCCATCCTGCCTTCTCATATTATTTGTCAGGAATGCAGACATGTAATTCCTGTTATAATCATAATCTTGGATGTATTTCAGTATCTTGATAACCAACACTGTTGTTATTGCATAAGCTGTGGGTTATTGCAGATGAAACATTCATATTTCCTGGATGTTTGCATGCAGCTGTAACTGCTGTGTTTGACCTTATAGATAATTGGTTGTTAGCTTCTAGTTGTAAACATGCAGGTATTTTAGGTATGCAAATCTCCACATAATTTAAACCTGTAAATTCCTTTGTATGAGTTTGCAAATCTGAAATGCAGCCCTTGCTGCTGGAGTGATAAAGATGTATCAAAAAGTAGATCAGTTATGTTCTGTATAGTCTCAGACTGGCTTATTTTCCTTACAATGCTTGGGTAAACCTGTGTGGAAACCTGCAGATGTGTGATTCCCTCATGAATCTCACTCTTTCTGGTGCATTTCAGTGTTACCTTTTTTAACTCCTGTAACTGGTCTACCTCTGATGGTAGCGCATCAGAGTGAATGTTAAGCATGACATGGCAGACTCTGGAAATTGGACAGAGAAAGTAAAATAGTCTCTCCCTAGAGACTTCAATAAACTTTCTCTGGAGAATTATCATAGAATCTCGGACTGGTTTGGGTTGGAAGGGACCTTAAAGCTCATCCAGTTCCAACCCTCTGCCATGGGCAGGGACACCTTCCACTAGAGCAGGTTGCTCCAAACCCCTGTGTCCAACCTGGCCTTGAACACTGCCAGGGATGGGGCAGCCACAGCTTCTCTGCGCACCCTGTGCCAGCGCCTCAGCACTCTCAGTAAAGAATTTCTTCCTAGTAGCCTATAGTCATTCTTTAGAAAGGTTCTTTCTTCAGGAAGATGCTCCTGATGGGAAGCAGATCTCTTAACACATGCCTGGGAATTGTGAGCTGAGTTGCAGCATTGCTGAGATTGGGATTCTTTCATTCCAAAAGGCTGCATTGTCATTTTTCCCTGTTTCAGGCTTCCTTTGGGAACGCTGGTGGTCACCACACGAGCAGTAAGAAAGCTCTGGTCTTCCTCTTTGAATTCTTGTCGGAGCTGGTGCCCTTTGAACCAGCGCCATACCTGAAGGTGAGAAGATGCTAATGCAGATGGTTTTCTAAAGACACTTCTCCGAAGTGTGTGCCTTTGACTAGGCTCAGTTTATTACTAATGTTGTTACAGTAACTGTATTATTGCTGATACATTATTCAAAATCTTTCTGAAATAAGAAAGTACAAGATTTTTATTTACTTGACAAGAAGGAGATTTCCTTTCATGGAGTTAAATTTAAGCACATCAGTGATTTTTTTTTTTTTTTTTTTGTGTTGTTGCTGGGGAAAAATTTCCTGTTGGTTGCCATGAAAATGGCTTATCCTACAAGAAGCAATAACAAGTTCTTTGGGGAATATTTGAGGTAAATGGCTGTAAACATTAAACAGAATTTCTACACTGTAAAGTGTCTAATCTTGTGAATTTCATATTTCAGGTCCATATAATGTACCCGCCTTTTGTGCCAATGAAACATCGGTCTGTTCTCTTGGAGTACATCACTCTGGCTAAAACAAGACTGGATGACCTCAAGGTCAGTCAGAATTGTCCTTTTCAAATAGTTCTTCCTGGATCTGTTAAAATATGAGTTGTGTTGTGATAATGTGCATCTCTGTAACCTCACATAGGTTGCTATAGAAGATATGGGGCTCTACGAAGACTTGTCATCCACAGATGAGTCTGTGCAGGTACTGCTGGTGTAGCTAATGATTTTTTCATCAGTCATGCCCCTCTTCTGGAAAAGAGTTTAGGCTATCAACCTCTCTGCCATTTCTACCAAGTTTAAGCACGCTGCCGAATCTTCTCCAGATTTAAAATGGGTTAGTGGCCAAAATATGCAGATTCTCCTCGGATTTGGTAGCATCTCCCTCGAGGGATTTGCTCCAAATGATTTGATTGCATAGGAAAGCATTTATATATATATATGTATGTATATACACTTTTCAGTATAGTATGCCATTTTGTTAGTGTTTTATCAAGGTGTTCATACTCAAAGGAGACTCGGGGAGAGGATCTGCAGTTTCACACTGCTTTGTGATAAGTTTTGGGCAGTAACAGTAATTGATAAGGAAGCATTTGCCTTTAGTGTCCCTTCCTATATTTTGATCACAAGCATGGTAGACTAGGGGCCTCATTTATACAGTCAGTCAACTGCAGTATGTGACATACAGGCTGGCAACAGGGTAACTGAGTGTCCTGCAATGAAATCTAGTCCTGTGATGAACTGGAAGTTGTAAATGAAGATTTAATGTCATTTCTTCCAAGTCTGATCTGTTTGGCAGTTGAGAAACTGGCACAGGTTGTTGTAGTCTTAAGCTTACTTACAGCTCAGACAAGAGAAACCTGGGATGGCAGTCCCTCTGAGTGTAGTAGCATGGACTGGGGTTTAATTCTAAGTGCACAAACTAAAATAGAATAACAATAAGCCAAACCTGTAGCAGAAAAGATACTGTTCCTGATGGGGTGCAAATGGAAATAAGATGTGATATTAAGCAGGAGTGTCAGCCGTAGTTGCTGTTGGAGATGTGTACAGAAGTACATGGACCTTTGAGCTGACCCAGAATAGCTGTTACAGCCTTAATGAGGCAGGCTGATGGTTCAGGCTCTGCTCCTCCATCCTGCAGTTTTACTTTGCATATCAGGTAGTTCTTGTTATTCCATTGTTTGTTCAGTCACTTCCCAGCACAGATGACTGTTTCTAAGTCTGGAAGAACAAGCAGGGAAGGTATTGTGTTCCTTGATTTCTCACAACATTTTTCTTTCGTTGTTACTTGTGTGAGCCAGCCCCAGGGCCAGGCACTTCATGATGTTGAAAAGGCCCTTCAGATATTTGAAAACACAAGGAAGATCCCAACATCTGTGATAGAAGCCAGGTACCACGTGCTTTCCAACTCTTCCGGGTTTTAGCTGCAGTAGTAGTGATGATAATGGTGATAATAATAATGAAGATGATGCTAATAATAATAAAAGCAAAGTCCAAATCAAAATAACAAAACAAGAAAAATTGAGGATATGAGTAAAGGAGGTTTTGGGAGGTTCTTCCCGTGTTGTTCACTTCCTCAGTAGTCATCTAAATAGAGGTTACTTGTGTAGAGAGTGAAAAGGCATGTGCACACCTAGAAAAGTCTACAAATGCAATAATAAATAGAATGTAAAATTAAAGAAATTATAGAATCACAGAATAGTTAGGGTTGGAAAGGACCTTAAGATCACTCAGTTCCCACCCCCTGCCATGGGCAGGGACACCTCCCACTAAACCATGCCACCCAAGGCTCTGTCCAGCCTGGCCTTGAACACCGCCAGGAATGGAGCATTCCCAACTTCCCTGGGCAACCCATTCCAGTGCCGCACCACCCTTACAGTAAAGAACTTCTTCCTTATATCCAATCTAAACTTCCCCTGTTTCAGTTTGAACCCGTTACCCCTTGTCTTATCACTACAGTCCCTAATGAACAGTCCCTCCCCAGCATCCCTATCACCCCCCCTTCAGATACTGGGAGCTGCTATGAGGTCTCCCTGCAGCCTTCTCTTCCCCAGGCTGAACAGCCCAAGCTTTCTCAGCCTGTCTTCTATTAATAACTCTTGGCTAATCTGAGCCTGATTTGTCTGTGGTTATTCATGGCACCATGAATATTTCTTGTTTGAAGGAGCCAAATAAACTGTTGTGGTAAGGAGGTGGCACTGCACAGCTTTGGCATGGTTAATATTTTGCTTTATTTATTTTCTGTGTCAGCATTTTCAGGCGACGATATTATACTTCCCGGTTCCTTCCTGCTTTGCTCAGGCCACGCGTGGTTAGTATTTGCTTTTGGCTTCTCTATTTTGATCCTCCCATTTAGATGTGTCTAGTGTGTAGTTCGTACCTAACCTGCCTCTTTTTCTGTTGCAGCTCCCTAAAACCCCAGATGTACGCATGGCTTTTATAGATTCTCTAAAGAGGTATTGTGACTGCCCAGTGTAACTTTCTGTGCTTCTGGACTTTTCTTCTCAGAACATTTGTCTTCACAGTAGATTATTGGAGACTTTGATACCTTGTTTGCAGAAGGCTGAGCCCTGGCTAGCCCTCTTGGCAGGGCTTCATGGCCAGGCTTGTGGTGTGCAAGTTGAGTTGTGGAGGGAGTAGTCTATTTGTACAGGTGAATGTCTTCAGTTCTGTAATTAGGCCTCTAGCCACTGTGAAACCATTAACTAGGAGTCCCATTCAGCCCTCTGGCTATAGGCAGGATATATTTTTATGCAGACTTTGGAGGACTGCTGAATATAAAATTTGATAAGATGAGCCCCCCTTTTTTGGTAATGGGGGGCTTTTTGGGAAAGGATATTGGAGAAGTGGAAGATGAAATTGAAATGTCTGTTAATGCTTTATGAGCTGCTCTTGAGGCACTCCAGGAGAACACAGCCCCTCTCAGAACTCAGGCTTGTCCTACATGTGTGTTCAGAAGTGCTTTTCTGCATTGCAAAAGCAGCTTTATTTTAAATCCAGTAATTCCCCTGTAACCTATCATGAAGAAAAAATGTTCGTGACACTGCCTACAGATGAGGCATTTGGTCCTGCCTCGTCATTCTAGTCTGGCTCTAAAATTAAAGACTGGATCATTGTTTAAAGTTGTGAGAGAAGCAGCTGGGTTCTGGGAAGCCCCACATAATATGTTTTTAATACTGAGTGCCTGTCCAGCAAGCATCAGAGGTCAAACTTTGGCCTTCATTACATCAGTCTTTTAGATGTGTGAATCCTGCACATCACAACTTACTCTCATGTGATCTTAGACATGTTATATATGGAATGGGTATCAATGCATGTGTTAGTAATATATATAGTATTGTTTTTGTGTACTGTGTGTTACATGTGTGTAATACTTGCTATGAAAGCCCTAGGTATAGATTTCTTGCCCTTTTGTCAGATGATGAAAAAATGCTTCAGATGCTCTCTATGCTTAGGAGCCTCTAATTACATTTCATAGCACAGCTGTTGTTTGGGCTTATACTTAGTAAATCTGGAGTTTGATCGTGGTTATGTGGTATAATTAATGTATTTGCTTTTTCTGTTTTGTTACAGAGCTGATAAAATACCCTCCAACTTGTACTCAACATACATGCAAGCCTGTGGTGCTATGAAAAAGAAAATGTTACAAGGTAAAAAGTAGAACATTTACTTCTGGGTCAGTTTGAAGAACAGCGAATTTTTCCACTGATGCCCTCGTGAATTGAAAATTTTCAAGAATTTACAGCTGATGAGGCCTTTATTCTGCACATAAATGTGTGTATGTTCTTTGTGTCTTTACTAAGGTATTAAGGAGTTACTCTTGTAATGACTCTGCCTATTCTGCTTGGGTGGGATTGTTATGCTCTGTGCTGTGGCTGCAAACAGTGCCTGAGCTCGCTGATTT
The DNA here is from genome assembly GCA_017639245.1 of Myiopsitta monachus. Taxonomy (NCBI): domain Eukaryota; kingdom Metazoa; phylum Chordata; class Aves; order Psittaciformes; family Psittacidae; genus Myiopsitta; species Myiopsitta monachus. The sequence goes on along the minus strand of CM029941.1, from coordinate 102,955,000 downwards.
AAATCTACCTTAGAGACATCTCCATGAATCAGCATTTGCAGCTTAAATGCTCCTTGGCTCTGGCTAGCCTAGGGTGTGAACCTGCTGTGTTGATCCCTTGCATAATGGCATTGTCTCAACTTATCATGGTCCTCTTTTAAGAATGGGTTAATGTGCCTGATGGAGCTCTGGGGAAGCAGGAGGGAATAGGAATGAGCTCTGAAGAAATGGGAGGAGCTAGGAACAGAGCCAGTGGGATGGGGATTGCAGTCCATAGTTTACATGTGTTTGGATGGGAGGGCCCTACTAATTTCGGGTCCCTTCACTGATTCCACATTACTGGTGCAGTGTGTGTCAGTGTAATAGGTATTTGATGAGCCCTCTTATCTCTTTCAGCAAGTGGGCGTTTCAGATGCATCTTAAATGGGTGACATCCTTGCCATAGTTTTATAGAAATGGAAAGGTCAGGCTGGTAAGGGGAAAGTGTGGCCAGAGTGTGGTGGAGATAAGTGAGCTCTGTGTACACAGAATCTGTAATTGAGTCTTTCTTAGGGCACTTGGGGCCTTTGAAGCTCTCTGGAGATGCTGGAGAGGCATGACAAAGCAGTACTGGGCCACCGCAGATGTGAAGCAGCCTGGCTGCTGATGTTGTCCTAGCAACCGGCAGGGATGAAGGATCTGACCTGCTGGGTTGGGATCAGCAGGATCCCAAGGGGCAGCCGGGGCTTGGCAAGAGGCCTTGAATTGCCAGTGACCTCTAGTGGTACTGCATCCTGATGCACCTGATGTGTGTCCCCTCCTGACCCCTATACATCTTAATCCTGTCCGTAGGGCTCTTGCACATAGGCTGGATTTAGGGCAGGATCGAGTGTTGGTCAGATCTAAGCCTGTGCGATTCATTAGTGCTCACTCTTGCACCTAAAGATGACTCAGCAGACTCCTTGTTACCTTGCAGTGTGTTTAGAATGAGTATTAATTTTAACCTTTGTTACTTCTCATGTTCAATGCTGAGTTATTTCTGGCCCATGTACAAGATGCTGATCCTGCCTAACCAACTGTGTGGGTGGTTTCTGGGGCTGTGCTGTGGTAGCTTGTTGCTGGTGGCACTCTTTCTAGTGGTTAAAAGGAATTTCCTTTCAATTCTTCTTTTAAACAAAAACCAGAACAGAGGAACATGTAGCATCTGGAGATGTTGCATGGGGGAGATGATGCTGATGTAGTATTCAGGCTGCCCCTGAATTTTGAGACTGGTTCCAGTTGTTGAGGACAGCAAATGTTTCTGCGAGGGGCAGAGCACTAAAGCAAGTAGGGAAAAACTCTGAAAGCAGAACTCTTTTATCTCTTGCCTTTAAGAACTAATTTCCTTTCTGCAACTAGGCATAAACTCATAAATGATTAATCAAAAGCACATTTTGAATGTGAAACCAAAGCTGTTTATGTAGCAGATTGACAGTTTGGGGACCTATTGTACCTTATAGAAAAGTAGTTACTGTTTTCATAGATAATATGTGCAGAGGTTGATGAATGCGTTTTATGAGCTGATAGAATGCATGAAGGTGAGGGTAATGTGTTAAATTTCTCTCTTGTCTAGATGGATCTCAAGCAGGGACCAGCCATTCCAAAGAGCCTGTGGAGCAGCTGAAGGCTGACCTGGATGAACTAAGAGTGCTGATTGTGGAGCAGGCTAAGCACGAAGGTATGCAGGAAGGCAAGTTGCAACTACCCATAACTGACTGTTAAAAGCTGCATTAATAAAATGTGACTAATGATAGCCAAAGCAATAACAGTAGTTACTTGCCACTGGCACCTGAAGATGGTAATCTTTCAGATCTGTATAATCTTGCCAGCTATGAATATATATATATATATAAAAATGACTGATCTGTTTCCATGCTTGAGTTCAGAACTTCAGATCTCTCTGGTGATACTTGGTACTGCAAGTACTTGGTACCGCTCTGATCTTTGCCAAGGCAGGCAGCCCTGTTCCTGGGTCTTGCCTGGTGACCTGGGCCCCCTTTTGAAGACTGTTTCCTTTCTTGTGTGAAAAACTACTCTCAGTGTGTATTGGTAATAGCATTGGGGAAAAAATAGCGCTGCCTTCTAAAATAAAGGCAGTGATCACTGTGTTCCATTTAATTTTTTTTTTTTTCCCCCCGTCTTTAAAGCATTTGGTAGCATACTTTGGGCTCTGCTCAATTAGAATATATATTTCACTTGTTCTTCTTCCTGCTGTGTGGAATTGTAAATCTTTTATGCTTTCTGTCCTGGTTCTCCTCTCTTCCTGTTAACCTTCCTGCAGTTGTGCTAGCACAGATTGCAGTGGTTTCTGACAGACTGGCAAGAGTCTTTTGTCACAGCGGTGATGAGAGTGAAGCTGCTGCTTTGCGTTCTCCAATCCAAATTGACATTTCTGCTCCCCGGCTGGAGGCCTGCCATCAGAGTGTGAGTACAGCCTTCGCTGGGGTGAGAAATGAGGGGTTGGGTGAGTAAAAATGCATCTGGGTAGTACTGTGTGAAAGGCTGTTTTGTCTGTGGAGAACAGGAAGTACACTTCTCCTTTTGTCTACCTTGTCATGCCCTGCACAGACTGTTCATATCTTTTTACCTCCTGGATGTTGTTGGATGACTGGTGGCAAGATCCGGAGATAGGTTCTGTCAGAGCAGTCCTGTAATGGGCTAGGCTTTCCCTACCAGGCTTGTCTCTGTTGTGTGCTAGGATCATTCCTAAACTGTTACTGGCTTAATTCTCCATCTCTTAGTGCCAGTGGATCTGTATGACTTGTAGCACTTGTCATTAACTGATTTTCCACCTTGTTTTAATGTTGGGAAACATATACACAGCAGAAAATGAGATCTAGATATCCAGCCCAACAAGTAGGAATTAGCAATGTGGTTCTAATTCCAGGTTGTCGATCTTCTGCTGACATCATTCTGCCAAAACCTAATTGCTGCTTCCTACTTTAACCCTCCTGACAGGTAAGATGCAGATAAAAGAGTAGAGAAAGCAGAAGTGGTTAATGCACTAGTATTCCAAAACTTGTCCAGGGGTGAGGAGAGACTCCTGCTTGTTCATACGCACTGTACCAGGCTGGCAGTTGCAGGCTGCTTTATTCTGAGGCTCTGTAATCTAAGAACTAATGTGCTTTGATGTATATATGTAAATAGAACATATTTCCCCTCTTTTGTTACTGATCCCTTCAGAAAAGGTGGCCTTTGGCTCTGTGTTGTTCTGTGACAATGTATAAAAACTTTCTACTAACCTTATATGTTCAGGTTGGTGTTTTCAGCTCTGTGGTGGAGGATGGGGAATGAAGCAAATTCATTTTGTCCAGGAATTACTTGCTGGCTGACTCTACAGATCAGGAGTGGTGAATGCTTGTCTTCTGACAGCGAGTACTGATGCGTCTTTGGGGTGTCTTTTTGGCAGTTTCACCCTTCATTCCTAATGCCATATGTAATACAAAATGAGTGAGGCATAAAGCCTAACACTGCAGACACAGGAAGAGCATGGTACACCTCTTTACCTCCCATCCCCTCTTGCCCCGGGAGGTGACTCAGTTTGATTCTGGCATGTATGAGGAGGGAGAGGCAGCACTCCACTGCCTATGGAAGGACTCTGTTAATAGCTACCTCTTTCCTGATGTAACAGAAGTCTGTAAACATTGTGGTCTGGTCAACATTTCAGTGGAAAATGGCTTTGTTGGGAAACAACAATGTGCTGACAAGCTGCCTGAAAGCCCAGCTGCCAGTGGCACTGAGCTAGGTGCCTGCCCCTCTGGAGTGCAGTGTGCTGTGGCAACTGGTGCATCTTTCCCTCATTTGACTTGTTTTGATCTGGAGCAAATGAATCTGTCGAAAACCTGTGCTGAAAAGTAGCTGTGGTAAGCAAGGGCATCCCAGGAAATTGTTTCTAAACCCCACTCCCTATCCCATCTCCTCTGAGGATGTGCTGGGTTTTGTCATCTGGGTGGGGAAGTCCCTTCCCCTGTTTTGCAGCAGGACCTTGACATACTAATTACTTTTTCCTCTTGCTTTGTTTTTTTGATCCCATTTATTGCTCTGCCTTTGTTTACCTTGTGCTCTGTGTGAGAAAAGCTGGCTGTGCCCCAGGCACTTCCGCCTCTCCTTGTTATCTCAGAACACCTCTTTGACTATATGAGGCCCTGGTAGTGTTCATGTCTTTGTAGGGGTCCTCTGCTCAGATACTCCTAAAGTGACACTTCTTTGAACCCTTAGGTGGAATGATAATTATCCTGTATTTACAAGCCCAGGTTCACTGTGTTTAAGCATTTTTAAATACCTCTTCCTGTACTGGGGATAAAAAGCAGCAGTAAAATAAGCATGTGGGTTTTCCCTTCTGCAGGCAGGGACCATGTCTCTCCTTGTTTGTGAAGATGATGTGTGGACACAGGAATCTCTTACCTTTGCTTCTGGGCAGGCTCTGCCAGCTTATTTATCATCAGGTTAGTTTTCCAGCCAAGAATAATGTGGTTATAGTGTGCAAAAGGCTATCCTACTTCCATTTCCTGTGCTGTGGGGCGTGTGCCTGTCTGGACTACACCGGGGAGGGACTTCACTAATGTTCAGACTTCCACAAAACCTTAATTTTGGTCCAGTAGCATGAACCTGCTCTCTGGAGTGTGAGCTGAACGTTCTTCTGCAGAAATACATAGGTTGGAAGGTTAATGCATTCTGAGATACATTTTAACAGCAGCTAAAATAAGTAAGTGTATGAACAAGCCAGAAGAAAACTAGTAGAACACTTAGTTCCTGAGCTTCCACACTGAATAACACAGTTGTACACCCCTTTTAAGAATACCCTAAATCTGGGGTGCAGCAGTGTGTGGCTTCTCAAGAACTGCTGGTTTAATTTCCTTTACCCCATGATATTGCAGAGGTCAGGCTAAAAGCCTGATAAGATGTCATAGAAGCTAAAAGCCTCAACAATCTCAGTTCTGCTGGGCTGAATTTACAGCTAGTTTTTTCAAGTTACTATGTCACAGAAATGTCCAAATTTTGCTGCAGGTTGACCTAAGCCACACAATTTCAAGGAAAGAAGAACATGTTTGATGTAATTGGTACCTCTCATCTGCTAAATTGATGCTGCTGCACTAATTAGTCAATGGGCAGAAGTAAATGTTCTGCTACTTCTGATTTTTTTTTTTTAATTCTGATTTTTTTTTTCCCCTGAGAAAGGTGGTTTTGTTACAAACTAAATGTATGTTTCTCCAGTTCTTTACTTATGTTTGGCTTGCAGGGTCCTTCCCTGAATAATGCTCATATTTTAGGACTAGCAGCTTTTGTGGTCCACTTAAGTGAATCCAGAGCTCTCATTCCTGAAGTGCAAGCCAATTTTGGGATTTCTCAGCCTGTTCCTGCAAAGCTCCTTTCCCTTGCTGAGTTCTGGAACTGCTTGCTGGAGTGCAGGACGGAAGAATCATTTGCCTTCTGCATGAGGTGAGATCGTGCCTCCACCACGTGTCCTTGCTTCCCTGGTGTAGGTTTGCCACAGGAGGGATGCTTGAGAGCACATGAAGTGGTCTTAAGAGCAAATAGATTAAAAGCATTTTTAATACTCACTCCTTATTTTGACTTTGGACTTTGAGTAGGAAAAGGTAAGGTTGAACCAACCAGATAACGGAGTTTGTTCTTTTTCTCTCTCAGGTTTTGCACTGCAGCAGTATCTTACTTTATGTGCAAGTTTTCATCCTGCTCTCATGAGGAATTGTGTGCCTTGCTTCCTCCTAGCCTTGTTAAAAAGGTAAAAGGAATAAAGTTTTACTTATGAGAATGATCACACTCAGTTCAATTTCCTGCTGCAGACTCCTGTGCAACTTTAACTCATACAAAGAAAACTATAAAAATGCATCTTGGTATCCTCCCATCTTACCATTTTGTGTATTTGCTTGTGTGGCAATGTCACACAGAGGTTGCACTGGGCCTTTTTCTTGTGATGGAAATGTGCAGGGGTCTGTGCCTTTGTTTTAGCTGCAGTACATAGTGCCGCGGCTGAGCTTGGAAGCTCGGGGAGTCCTGTGCAAAGAGGCAAAAACTGACCTACTCTGGAATTCCGTGTCACATCCCTCTCTGAACTACAGAAGAGCCAGCCTCTGTTTATGGAAACAAGCACGCTTTCAAGAGGTCTTGAAGGAAGAAGCATTCCAGGTATAAATATTTTCCATTACTTCAGTTCACACTGTAGTTCTCATTTTTCAGATCTGGCCTTTGCAGTTTTCTCATTGGTGATAAAAAGCTGCTTGTAAAAACTTAATGCCTAAATGTTGGTCTGACCGCTGAAGATGTCATGTGCCCAGTGTTATTTGTAAGTTTTGATGGTGATGGTAAGGTAGAAATAGAAAATTAGAATCAAGTTATTCATCCTGTTTATTGTGAAAGCAGAAGACTTGACAAATTATACTGTAAATAGTGAGAAGATGGTCAGGAAGTGTAGGGAAAGGGCCTGTCCACAGTCTCAGCCTCCTGCTGTGTACTGCCTATGAAGTGATGGTGAGTCAAATAACTGAAAATACTTGCCTTTTTTTTTTTTTTTTTTTTTTTTTTGGCAGTTTGTCTAAATGTCAGTGTTCTCCTGAACCACTTGTGTTTCTCTGATTGTTTGGCTCTGCCTTGCTGCGAAGCAGGTTTAAATCACAGCTACTCTCTTTATACCACCCTTGGACAGGATTTCTTTTTTTAACCTGGTTCACATAAAACCAGTTTGTCTTTGTGCAGAGGAGTTTGTCATGTTACTAGAATGACTCCTTGTGCTTGGCTAGCTTGATGTATGTGGCTAAAATAGCTTTGCATTAAAACCTTTCTTTGATGCTTGTACCAGTCTGTCTGACTATGATGCTTTGTTCATTTTAGCATTTATTTCTAATAACATGTGTTCATTCTGGTATCTAGACTTTGACATGATGAGCATGTTTGGAAATGTCAGAGGGGTGGGTGGTTGTGGGTGTGTGTGAGATGTTTTACAGGCTTGCTTTCAATAAATTTTTAATGCCAGTGGGGTTTTAGTTTAGATTTCTTGCAAGGGAAACAGTGCAAGAACTTTTAGTTGATGTTTCCTGTCTCATCGCTCTTAACCTGTGCAGGATTGTGTCTGAGGGTGGGTGAAGGTGGGTTTTATGTTGGGGAGAAGGTGTCTGTTCTGCACAAGCTGCCTTGCTGGTCTGCCCTCTTACCTAACTCACTGCTTTTCCCAGTTGTCTTTCAGAGAGTGGCTGCTACTGGAGCTGGAAGTGTACTCTGAAAAGGATATTCTCTCTGCTTCAGAAAGGTAAATGCAGAGGGGTTCTGTTGAAAAGGGAATAGTTAAGGGTCTTTACCACCCATATGAGGAAAAAGTACTGAAGATCAGGAAGTAAATAAACCAGCTGTTGTGGAGCAGAAATGCCTTTTGACTACTATGGTTTGTCCAGAGTTGCAGCAATGCTAGAATGAGGCATGTTTAACTGAGAAAGTTTACCAAGATAAGCTCTGGCCTGCACGTGCAGTCCTTCCAAATAACTTTTCACAAAACCTCCCTGTTTCCAGAAGCAAGAGGTGACTGACATCAGGACGTGTTGGGTGGATGACTTTTCTATCTGTACTTGCATGGGTGATTTTGTCTGTTATTCCTCTTGCTGTGTGAGCTTCCTTTTACATCAAGGAAAGACCACCATTAAAGTCTAATCTGTGATAAGATTTTCTGTCTTCTCCTTTTCAATACTACAGGCAGGATTTCCATTATTGGGCCATCTATCAGTGGTATCTTCCTGCACCTTCTGCTTCTGGTGGCTGCGATGGAGACCTGGAGAAGGCATGTGGCATTATTGTCAATACCATTCTGGATTCCTCACAAAGGTATTCTGCATCATGACTTGCATTTCTGCAGAAGGAATGGTTCTGCTTAATGACCATGCAAGCTAGGAGCTGTGAGCTTGTGCCTCACATGGGGCTATGGAAAAAATTCTCTTCTCACAGATCTGATTGGGAGTGAAAGCTGGAAAGTGGCCCTGCAGGACTCGCCAGTTTTTGCATAAGAATCTTGTTTTGGGTGACAGAGGTCTGGGTTTGCAGTCAGAGAGTCCCTAGTCTGTCTGCCTTTATGCTGAATTTGTATTCAGGTTGTTTGGCCAGACAAGCACCAGTGCCCCTGAGGAAGTGGCTGAAGCTGGAAAATGAGAGAGGTATAAAGGAGAGTTGCTGTCTCACCTACAGCTTGTTTAAGGAACATTAATGTTAGAGCTTTATGTTCATCTGAAGCCATTTGACTTTATTTGAATAGTGTTATCCTACTGGGCTAACAGGGTTAGTTACCTGGTGTGTCTCTTAATTTCAGGTTGGACCTGGGTATCTGCAGCCGGTCAAAGACATCTGTTAATCCTGGTATCTTCTGCAAGCTGCAGGTGATTTCAGACTCCATGTATCTATACATTCAATCCTTGATTTTGACCCATCGAAGCCAAAAATTATTTCCTAATACCTCAGTGTACATAAGGCTGACATTCAGTTCTCCACATCAGCAGTGGCATGGGAACTGAGGGGGGTAGATTTTTCTTATCGATCTCTTTGTCTTACTTCAGCGAAACAGAGAGAGTCTGAATGCCAACTAGTGTACAGTCCTGGCAAACACTGATCTTTTTTACCCCATCTCCCTGTTCAGGAGATGGTGCTGGAGCTGGAGTATAGGCAGAGGTTGCTTTCTGACTGCACCAAGCACTTCCTGCTGGAGATTCTCCAGGGGAGACTGAAAGACAGAAAACCTGGCTCTGCCTTGGGTGAGCAGTTGTGGAGGCAGCAGGAGCTGCTGCTTCACAGAAGGTAAATGCAAATCTGAACATCTGGGACTATCTTGAACAAAACTGCTGTTCAAAGAAATTTTAGTGCAGTTGGGTAGTCCCTGCTGTGATTCCACCACAAGTGAGGAGGACACTATTGTCATGGTAACAACTGTGCAAGAGATACATATTCCCTGGTACCCATGTGAATTAACTGTGCCTTGCTGTCTTGGGCTTTAGTTTGTCCTGCCAGTAGACTGGATTTCAAAGACCCACATGCCTTCATGTTTACAGCCATTCTTCATGCAACCATTTGTGACTGTTGTTAAATTACTCTATTTGCTGCTGTCAGCTAGGCGTGCATTTCCATTTTTGAGTCACTGCTGGTATCTTTGGAAGTTGTGTGTGTATCATGGAAATGCAGGGGGGATTCTTGGCTTTGGGAAAAATTCCTTGTGCAGTTTCTGTCTGTGTGTTTGAGATCGTTCACATTTGACGTCTCTCAAACTTCCCTCAGTATCATAGGTATGTGTTCTGAGTGCATGGAGTCTGATTCTCTTTTTTGTGGGAATCTCAGTTTTGTTTTTGTTTTTCCCTGTGTAAGGATCCTGGTGGAGCTCCCTGCATCCACTCTGATCATGACATGTCAAAAAGGAAAGAAAACAGTGTTGGACTGTGAAGACTTTTTCCATTTTGTAAACTCAGAGCTGGTATGTGTCATTGGCCAAACAGTAATTTCTTGTTGGTAAATGCTCTAAATTAAGATCTTGAACTTCGGTTTAGGACAGGAGTTAAAATGAAGCTAAACTTGGAACAACCTTAACTTAGATCATAGGAACATTCAACTCATCGAGCTCAAGACTTCACAGCCGCTAGCTCTGCAGTTTCAGCACTCTGCTGTAGGGTGATGACTTTTGGGTTTGTTCATTTGGAATTGTGGTGCATTTTACGCTATGGAGAGAGAATCTTTGGGAAATAGTGTAGGCAAATCTAAGGTGGAGCCAGCCAGCATAGCAGTAGTTGGAGCTGGGAGTGCACAGTCCAGAAGCAGAGCCACCAGTGGGTGATCACAAAGTAGCCTGGTGGTGGCTTGGCCAGTTCTTGAGCGGTAGGAGCGTTCTTTCCAGTTGTGCTGTTCATGACAGTGTATGTCTGTGGTGTGCATATGCGTACAGCAGCCTGGGCAATGCTGCCTTGTGTGTCATCTGTCAAATGTTTCTCTAGTGTACGTAACACAGGAGGATAAGCAGATCTCTGCAGCTTCCTGGGAGATCAGCTGACCTATGGGTCCCCCAAGGCACTGTTTTGTGCTGTGAGGATAGCTATCCTTTCTGTTTATTCATCCTTACTAGCCTTGTCAAGCCCTGCTGCACTGTCATGTTAGCCACAGCCAAAAACCTTCATTCATTCAAAGACTTAATCAAACTGCTTCTGCCACCCATGGGTGGTGAGGAGGGCTGTCTGATTTGTTTCCTGGTGCTGGACTGTAGAGCACCACCTAGTCAGTGGTGTTGCTTTATGTAGAAATGAAATTACTACAGTCTAAACTGATGCTCACGATCTCAGAGGGTGATTTTGTGCTGAGTCCTGTTGGGCCAGACACCCAAAATATTCAAAGAAAATCGTAATTCAAAAGGGATGGAATGAATTTTTTTTTCTCTCCCCACAGAAGAACGTCTGTTCCAGAGGGTATGCACTCTCCTATGACATCACTTCTCACTTCTTTAGGGTAACTGCTGCTTTTGTCATTCTATTCCACTGTCCCTGCTAACCAGAGTAGTTTCTTCATCAGATACCAGGCTATGATATTCTTGGCAATGAGATGTCCTATTTTATACTCTTGTTTTGAGAATCGTTGTTGTAAATTCCAAAAAGAAAAGCAGCAATCCAGGAAAATGCAGAGAAGTAGTAGGAGGAAGTAATGGAATGGTAGAGGTTAATTCTAATACAACACACCAAAGCTGATAGGGGTAGGAGAAATTGTTGGTAACGCATTTCTTTTGCTGGGCCATACTGACCCCTACAGTTACCTTGAATTAGTTTGCACACAGCTTGGTGGGATGTTTCAAAGCAGCACAGACATATGTATATGTAGTCATCATGTAATTTATCCCCTTCCAGGGCCTGCTTAATGCCAGCTTGGGCTGCAATAAATTTGCAGAAGCTATCAATGATGTTCTAAGAGCATGTCAAACCAAGTGTCCCATTCTGCTTTTGTCTGCAACGGTAACTGTTCTTATTTCATCACTAGATAAGTACCTGTTCAGAGCACTTATCTTAAACTTCATTTAATGTAAACTGTGAAGTGCATGTGGGGAAATTCTTAATGCCTTTGGGAAATTGTGAAGTGTTTTTGTACCCTTGTGTCTCTGATTCCAGCTCTGGGCATTCAGCCTTGGTTTTGGAGCATCACTATGCAAGAGGAACAGAGGCTATTTAAGAGAAGCTGAGAGACTTGTGGGTTTCAGATGCACAGTGAAAGTGGCTGATTGTTATGTGCCAAGCAACCAAAAAGTCCATAAAGCACACATTATTCTCTGTGAGGGTGGTGAGGCCCTGGCACAGGGTGCGCAGAAAAGCTGTGGCTGCCCCATCCCTGGCAGTGTTCAAGGCCAGGTTGACAACTCCATGCAGGGGGTTGGGACTGGATGAGCTTTAAGCCCTCTTCCAGACCAAACCATGCTAGCATTCTGTGACTGGTCCTGCTGCGGGAGTTTCAGAGCATCATGGTATGATGGTCACATATGACCCTTTTCACATTTCCAGGATGTGAAACTTCTCATGGTTCTTATGTGTGAATGTATAGTTTGGACTTTTCAATAAGGGGAAGGGATGTCCATCTTAAATACCTGGCTGAGGTAGCATGCATTCCTAATTGCAGACAGCTACTGAGTACACCACCACTAACGCTGCTGGTTTGTCTTTCTTCCTAGCTTTGGTGGCCGAAGCTGGAGCCAGTACTTTGCTCTCAGTGGAAAAGACTCTTTGGAGTTCCACTTGCAGAAGAACTGGAAAGACTGAGGGAATTGAAGTCCTCAGCTACCAGGTGTGTATGAGGAACTGAGTATGGATCTGCAGCAGGAGAACCTGCTGTCTGAGGTATGGGCACCCAGGAGGCCTCTTCTCCGGGCCAGGCTGGGTTTCAGCAGGCTGTATGAGATGCTAATGTGGACTGAGGCTTGTAGGACAGCTGTATATGGATTCCTTTGTAGAGTTTAAACTCAAAATTGATCATTATAATGATTTAGTCTGGCCTTCTGTGTAATATGGGTTAGAGTGTTTCACCGTAAGGAAAAGAATCTTTTTAGAGGAGATTGGAAGGCAGAGTCCTTGTTAGAGAAACACTGGAAATAGCCTTTAGCACAGCGTTGAGTAATTTGCTTAAGCTGCCCCACCCTTTGCTCCCTGATTTGGTGAATCCCTGGTCTCCTGAAGCTACCCACTGCTTCTCTGCTGTATGCTTCCTTCTTTAGCTGTTCTGCTGTCTGTTCAGCAGACTGAGTTTTCTCCAAAAGCTGGGAATGCAGTACAAGAATCTCCTTGCAGGTTATTGCAAGTGACAATCACTTGCTTGTGTAGTAGTGTACAGTTAACGACCTGTCCAACCTCTGATAAGATATTTGGGCACACTTCTGCCTGCGTCTGGGCTTTTATGTTTTTTAATTGTCTCTATGTAGCATCCAACTGCAGGGGAAATAAGTTAGGAGAATTTTTGGCCACAAAGTTACACCTTTGCCCAAGCCCCTGATTTCTTCCTCATTCAAAGCTGATTTCCTCTGCCTTGTTTTCCTCCAAACTCGTGTCATGCTGGTTTTGTTTCCTAGCTTCCTTTCTTCAGGAGTGGTCTTCCCTCCCTCTGATCCTCCTTGGATTTCGGCTGCCTTCCTCCATTGTGCTGTTCAGCAGCAATCACCACGTGGACAAGAGAGAGAGGCACTGAAGAGGCTGGGGACTGACACACAACAGGCAAGACTGGGCACATTTTAAGTGTCTGCTGTTCCCAGCACTTGAATACTAGAAGTAGAATGTCTTTGTCTCAGAAATGGTTGTTCTGAGATACTGCTTGTGCCCCTGATAAACCCTGTTGTGAAATCTTGCTGATGGCTAGTTGATAAAGTGAAGCTGTGGATTACCAGTTGCTAAATACTTTTCCTAAAGGTGAGACGGGGAATGTGTGTGTGTGTGTGTGTGTATACAAATTACAAAATGAAATATATAAACCTTTAGCATCAATTTTAAGTAATGTTAAGTGTGATGGCTTTGTAACAGTAGTAATGGAAAATTACTGAGATGCATGATATACCGAGAAAAAAATACAGAGTACAGCTAGAGAACATGCTGAGAATCCTCGTATGAGATAAAACTGCTGTAGTTGACATAGTTTAGGCCTTTATGACCTTAGTACAAAATGAGTGTAAGAAAAACAGGCTAGAAGAACAGGACGTAAAGATAGGGAGTATCTGGAAAGGCAGGGGCCCAGGATAGGCTGCAGTTAAATTTACTGATAAGCAGGAGGATGGGATGATTATTATGTCTGTGGTGCTAACAAACCGATTAAGCTGGTATAAGCATCTACTGCGTGTGCTTCAAAGGCTGCCAGCAGTAATGAAGATTGTTGGAAGAAGTAAACGACCCTCAGAGACCACCACCACATTTCTGTAGGCATGCGGGGGACTTTCTGGAAAATGATGTAATCCATATGTAGCCTCATGAATATGTATATATGCTCCATAGCTACATAAGGACTGCTTGTGTGGCAATACATGGACACACATTAGGAGGAGCTATCCCTCGTGTCTCCCGGGGCCCGTAATAAAGAATACCTGCTTGTCAACTAGAAAACTTTGTTGGCAAGTTTGTTCCTGGAGTTTTCTCCAAATCAAAGGCAAAGCTGTTCCAGACTTTAACTTCTAACTCGTTACTGACTCCTTTGTGAAGCCAGGGAGGACTAATAAGCAGCTGCTTTAGAAGCTGAAGCTGGAGAGAGTGCCTGCAGAGACTGAGAGCTCAATCCATGGCATGCCGGGATCACCTCTCCCTCTGACAAAGGAGCAGTCCCTGTGGATTTTAGCTCAGGCAACCTGGCTGGAAGATTAAGGAGATGCAGAAAGTCTGTGAGACAAGAATGCACATGTTTCAAGGGCTCTCAAAAGACATTCTGGGAATCCCAGGGAGAGATTTCTGGAGGCTTTTCCCAAGTCTGTTCCAGGAAATGCCTCTCCATGCTCCATGCCCTCAGTGCATGGGAATTATCTGAAGCACCCTGCTGAGGAGGGAGCTGGGCTGCTGCTCTGCAGTGCTGTCTGTTGATCTTCCAGGGGATAGGTTGGACCAGAGCTCCATATGGGAAGTGTCACTGTACTAGGATATTCACAGGCAAATACTGTTGAAGCAGAACCTGTGTCTAGTAAGACATTTACTCTCTGGTTTATTGCTTGGGGCAGCAGTGAGGGTAGCAGTTCCTCTTGCTATGGGATTGACTCCTCTACTGTTTATACTGGCTGAGAGCCAAAAGCTGCTAGTCAGAAACTGGTGCCACTGAGTTGATGTGACCTTTTGGTACATGTGGAGTAACAGCATTCACCTCAAAAACCTGCCTTGAGAGAGGAGGAGGATGCGAGGAAGAGTGAGAACAGTGGGGGCCCCAGCTCACACCCTCAACTGCTGCTCTGGTGCCTGTGGGACTGCACAGATCTCTGTGTGGTGGGGACTTAGTTCTGTGCACAGCACTGGTGTTGGGTGCTGCATCCCTTCAGGTGGCAGCTTTAAGGAGCAAATCTCTGTCAGAAATAGAGTGTTGTGGGATTAGCCACCTTTTTGGGGCTGAGACACTTTGGTTAAATCCAAGAAACCCAACTATTCCACATGTGCCTCTCCTTTTTGATTCATCCATGTGCAGCAGTCTGTGCCTCTGGAAAGCTGTCAGCTGAAGGGAAAGATCTCTCACTGCCATGTTTCCTGCCCCGACCACTGTGTGTGCAGACAGACCTGCTGTGCATGGAAAGTGCTGTCTGGCTTGGCCTTCTCTTTTCTCAGACATAGATAAGAAAGGAGGGTTAGCTTTACAACTGGATTAGCAGCATAAATAGAGAAGTTAACTTTCCAGGATCACAGAGCCACTGCATCCTTTGATTTATGCAGTAGGGATCCAGAAAAGCGATAAGCAGTGTATGTCAGGACAGGATTACGATGCACTTACATCTGCTGGTGGCATGCTGGCTGTGGACCAACACTAGCTCTCCTCCAGGTTTATGCCTGTGGTAGCTCACTCAGTTTTCCCTTCACTGGGAGAAGTTGTCATCTGTTGTCTGACTTTGAGAACAGTGAACTGGGTGTGTAATACACCCTTAGAAGCAACAAACAATGTCAGGCTGTCCTCTCCAAACACGCTGCCTTCACCTGGGAGGAACAGCAGTGCTTGTGGCTCATCCAGGTCCATCCTGGGAACATACTCAGTGAAATGTTATTTCCCAATGGGAAGGTGTGCTTTCTGAGTCACCACCACAGATACAGCTAACAGGCGGTCTCTTTTCCTTGCAGCTTCTTGTTTCTCTGCTGTTCTTCTCACTCATGGATCTGATCTCAGCGAAAATAGCACCAAAGGTAAATTCAACCCTGAGGGAATTCTCATGGCACTAAATGTGTCTGATCTTCTTGGTTTGCTGCCTGAAAGTGCTTTGCACCAGTACTGTGGAGGTTGGTAGCTTGTTCTGCAAGAAGGAAGGGATCAGTGATGTCCCAGACAGGGCCTGCTGAAAGCCTTCTGTTCCAACCATATTAAACCTGTATTTCCCTCTAACTGACCTTATCTTCCCTTTCACTACAGTAGCTTTTATTTCTCTTTCTGGATGACTTACTATATTCAGTTCCCTGTCCAGACTTTACACCTCCCAGGTAGTGCAGGAACCTCCTATCTATCTTATCTTTTTTGTAGCATTTCACATTTGTTAGATGATGTTTTTCCTAAGGCTGGAACATACATGAAGTTTCACAGGAGAGAGGGTCACCAGCAAGAGGGAACTTTAGTTTCCAAATGATTTAACACTATTAAATGAAGGAGCAAAAATGACAGGTTTCTTCCAGCAGCTGCCTACCCTAAGCACCCTCCCACCTCTGAATGCCCATTTCTGTCCCTTTGCTGCCTTCACAGCTTTGAAGTGTAGTCACCTACAGATTGGATCAGGGAGCAGATTCCAGTGAAACATAATCAGTTGGTCTCATAGTCTGCCTTTGGGAGAGTCTGGAGAGAGAGTTGTTGAGGAAAGAAACATCTGGGAGGTTATTCCAAGTAAAATAAGTAATGCAAATAAAAAACCCAACCCCACAATTCCAAGACGTGCTGTCACTAGAAAGGTTAGAGGGGAAAAAGCCTGCTCTGGGGAGCAGGGTGGGTGGGTGCAGGACATGCAGTAGCTCCATGCTGAGTACCACTGGGAAGCCTGCTGGGGATGAGCCTGTTGCTTATTGATGCTGCTTCCCCTCCTCCACAAATCATTCTCAGTTAAGCCCTGTGATGGCCTTGTTTGGTGATGAAGGCACTGCGCTACTTTGGTGCCTGATTGCCCATGGGAATCCAGGCTGCCAGGAGAGGGGAAAGACGTGGGCAAAATTCCTAAAGGTCCTTTAATGGAACTCTTCATGTACGCAATTTCTTGTGAGCAGTTCCTTTCTGCTTTGGTGCATCTAAAGCATAAGACAAACTGGACCTGTCCTTTCTGCTGCCCAGGAAGGAATGGATTTTCAGACGTCTCTGGAATGGTCCCTGGAGATTTTGCAGCGCTTGGAAGAGAGGGGTGCGTCCTGGCCACTGCTGTTCCATTCAGCAGAGAAAGGTGAGTGAGTCCCTGCTGCCAAGGGGTGGGAAGGTGAGGTTCAGTGCCGGACAGGCACGCCCTGTCTCTGATCAGTGAGTGCACAAAGGTGGGCCTTTGTTAGCAGCACAAGAAGATACTTCTTTCAGTAAAAGCTGAGAATATCCTGATAATAGCCTGCAGTCTGGTGACCCAGCTGATGATCAGGAGTGACTGAAACTCAGTATTGTTCCTTCTGGTAGAGAAAGTCTCAGTGGGGACAGCTTCCTCCTCTCACTGGTCACTAGTGTTTATTGTGGCCTGGAAGGAAACTGTGCTGCTATAGCAGCATGCAAAGTGGCATGAGGATCATGAAAGATGCTTAGTGCTTCTCTTTTGTCCGCTGCAGACGCTAGGCAGTACTGTGTCCTTCGCAGTGCAGCTTCAGACCATCACATCAGGCTCCTGCCTCTTGCATTCTACAGGTAATGTCCTGCTGGGCTCAGAAGGTGTTTGTGAGGGGGTATGTGGCTGATGGTTTCTCTGTACAGCAGCTGCCACAGGCGTAACTACTACTGGCCTGTAGGTGAGCTGAGCTCTTACGTTAGCTGTATGGGAGGGAATACCTGATCTCTGCAGGACTCGTACTTAAGGAGCCCCTTATCTTTTGCTGGAAGTTCCAATTCAGCTTCGTGCTCTGAACAGGAGTGTCCCTGGCTGCCCTCCTGCTCTGGCAATGCAGTGGCCCTGCACACAGTGGGACTTGTAAACCAGAGCAAGGGCACCAGTTGTGTTTGCTCGGAGTGTCTATCGTGGAACCAGTGCTAACCAGACTTGCTGTGTGACCTCAAGCCTCACCCCAGGCTTTCACCACAAGCTGCTCATTCGGGAACAGACTTTCCTCTACGTGGCACTTGATTTCTACATCCAGCTGCTTCAGCTCTTTGTGGAAGGCAAAGACCTGCCCCAGCCTGATCAAGCAGGCCAGAACCTAGACCCCACAGAGCATGTGAGTGAAACTCAGCCTCTTTTTTGTCTTGAAAAAGAGAACCATGAATCCTATTCTTATCCCTTCCCCTGCCACTTGCAGCATTCCCCTTGTTCCCACCTTCCCATGCAAGGCCAAGGGAGTTTGTGCAGCTGCTTTGGCAGGCAGGCAGCTTGCTCAGGCCTTGGGGATGAGAGAAGCTGCTGCCCTGCTGCTGCCCAAAACTGCCTTACTTGTAGAGGACCTCAGGGTGGCTGTATTGATCTGCTTAACTTGTGAACGGCCCCTTGGTGAGGCATAGTGGTTCCTCTTTTAATTTCTGAAGGCAGGGACTGAGAACTCAAAGTGACATTGTGCTTGGCCCTGACTGGCTGTGTCTCTTCCCCACATTCTCCAGGGGGATCTCCTGGAGGTGATCTCCACAGCCCGGCGGTTCCTGCTTGGTGTGATTCCACAATGTCCTGCCCAAAGCTTTGGAAACATACAAGCGGTGCGTTGAGATTCCCCCCTCTTTCCCCTGCCTTTTTTGGGAGCTGATGCTGTGCTGGTGCTGCCTGCTGAGCTTGTGACACACACCTTTCTGCAACTCATTTGGGAGCAGTGGAGGACACCTGCTGCTCAACCACTGCTACAGCCACGTCCTCCCTATCCTGGGCTGCAGGCTCCATCTTCCTCAGCAACATTAAATGCTGCCCTTCCATGGTCTCACTCCCACTGCTTAACGCTTGGTCTTGTGCTATCAAGCACAGCAAGGGGGCATGTGTTGAAGCTCCCCACAAGTCAGCCAGGAAACCCTCTCACTTCTGTGTGAGCCAACAACAGCTTCCATCTTCTGCCTGCACTTTTGAGAAGCAGCAAGATGCTCTGGCCTTGCTTTGAGGAATGTGAGTGGGTCTAATGCTGTTCACCCTCTCCCCAGCTACTGGCCACCTGTGAAGAATTTGACCCAGAGCTGGGAGCCACCCTCTTGCACATCTTGAGGCCTGCTGCAGCCATGGAGCTGGACGAAGAGCTGGTCCTGTTCTGAGGGACAGGCAGGGCAGCAGGCAGTGCATGGCGCAGCAGAACACCCAGACAAGGTGCCACCTTCCTCACTTCTGCTCTTCCTTTCAAATTACTTTGTAAATAATTTATTACAAGCATAATCATGAAGCTCTTGTTACAATAAAAAGTAGGTTACAAATTTCAGTTTAGACTTGCTTTGGGAATATTTTTTTTTTTAATCCAGAACAAAAATGTCTGCTTAAAGTTCACTCCACTGTCCTAGGTACTCCTAGAGCCACACATGGGCACTTCAGTACAGGCAGCAGCAGCTCCTGCAGGCAGGGAACAGTTGTGGCAAACTCTGCTTCTACAACTGTGTGCGTGGGGAGAAAGGGGGACCACGAAGGGGTGCTGCTGAACATCCGCTCCCCTGGGGTTAGACAGACTCTTAGTACAACACTGCTGAATCAGACGTGAGCATGGAGGATCACAGCATGAAAACAAAGCTTTTTGTGAGCAAGCTGAAGCTAATTCCACTGAGTTCTTTGGGAGACTAAACTGTAGATTAAAAATCTCTGCTCTGCCATATGGTTTCTACAGGACTGGACTGGGAAAGCTCCCCTGTCCCCTTCAGGTGGGCTCCTGCTGTGCAGTCACTTCTGGCTTTACCACTTGGCTTTCCGAAGTCCCTGAAGTATTTAGGAGAATGGGGTCTGGCTCCAGTGGCTTGGCTTTGTCCTGAATCTGGATGAGAGGGTGCACCATGGACATGTGGACATTAAGGTTATGGGCCTTCTCAAAGCGCTTCCCACACTGGTCACAGGCAAACTCCAGCTCTGTCTCAGCTTTGTGTTTGGTCATGTGGTACTTGAGCGATGCTCGCTGCCTGCACTGGAAGCCACAGATCTCACATCTGCAAGGCAAAGCAGGGGCTCAGCACTGACCCTGAAGCTCTGTCACACTGAACAAGCCCACAAGACAATCACAGCCTCACAGTGTCTCCTACAACCACCCCAATCACCCAACACAATTCTCTCCTCAGGTCTGCACCTTGCTGGTGGTAGCTGAGCCCTTCCCTGCTGAACTCAGAACAGCAACAGCATCAGGAGGTGTTAATACTTGCTCAGCAACAGGAACATTT
This sequence comes from Myiopsitta monachus, assembly GCA_017639245.1. Lineage (NCBI taxonomy): Eukaryota > Metazoa > Chordata > Aves > Psittaciformes > Psittacidae > Myiopsitta > Myiopsitta monachus. The sequence goes on along the minus strand of CM029941.1, from coordinate 102,935,353 downwards.
AAACAGGATGAACATTTAAAGTGATTCAGCCAGGAAGCTGCCAGCTACAGGCACGGTTTGTGTTACAGAATCACTCTGGGCTAAGCTCAGTGACTGAGGGCTCAGCAGAACTTCACTACCCTTCCCTCAGCTGTGAACACAGGGTTGGTGCGCACTTACTGAAGGGGCTTTGCTCCTGAGTGCCGCATCTGATGGACTGAGAGGTGTTTGCGTTGCTTAAAGGTCTGTCCACATTCATCACAGATATAATTACGTACCTCTGCAATGGAAAACAGGAGAGAGTAATCGATTCTGCTTAGCTCCTACTATGGGAAAAGCACACGTGCAGCTGCCCACACTCACTGCTGGAGCCTGAATTCCTCCCCCTGCCTCACATCCCCCACACAATCCCTTGTTCCAGGTTTACAGGCAGTTCTGCACCCCACACAGGGCCCTGCCACAGCACCTACAAGCCTTGTGCAATCGAGTGTTGGGTGTTTCTGATGCTGTTGCTGGCTGGAACACACCTGTATGAATGAGCTTCACGTGACGCTGTAGGTACCGGTCGATCATGAACACCTTGTTGCAGCCTGGATGAGGACAGGGCCTCTCCCGCACCTCCTCATGGTGCTCTTTGATATGTTTCTGTGAAGGAAGGACAAAGCTTCTAAGCACTGGTTGTGTTTTCCCCAGCCAAAAGCTTGAATCCCTCAAAAACCATCTTGGCAGGCTTGTGCATTGGCACTACTTCACTGAGAAACCAGACACTTGGACCCAAATCCATCTCTGGCAGCAAAGGCTGTAATGGAACACAGTAGAGCTTGGGCTGAGGGCTGCTGCTGAGCCAGTGGCAGAATTCCAGACCAGGAAGAGCATCCCTATTATGTTTGGGAGCACAGAAAAAGGCTTCTTTCAGCAGACTGCTTACAGTGCTTACAGCGAGGCAGTGAATTAAACCTGTTGGGGACTCTCTCCTCATGGGGAGGTGGCTTTGCAGTACCCAAAACATCAGGTTTGGGACAGGAGCAAACCCTGACTCACCTTCATGCCATCGGCTCCCCTGTAGACAGCCGTGCATCCCTGGTAAGGACACTTGTAGATAGTCGGCAGCTCCTCCCTGTAAAGCAGAGCCCTGCCATCAGCCAGCGTGCTGAGTGGGGGCACTGCCCAGCCACCCAACCCCTTATTACCTCTCACACTTGATCTTTTTTTTCCAGCCTGGCTTAGGTCCTGGCTTCTTCCTTATTTTGGGCTCTTCTGCCTTCTTTACCTCTTTGCTGTCACTTTTCTTGCTAGAAACCCTCCAAGAAGGAACAAGGACAATGGTTTAATACTTAATCTTGGTTTTAGTTCTCCCACCTGACTGTCCCTGAGTGTCAGCCCTGGTCTGTCAGCTATGCCTGGTGCTTGCCCTGGCAAAGCAGGAATATGTGCACAAACCGAGCTGTGGTAATCAGTGCCAGGGCTGGAGCTGAGGGATGAGCTTGGACCCAACGGGGAGCTCATGGAACACAGTGACTGGGCAAGATCATGGCCTCCAGGCATGAACTTGCAGGGAACAGAAGCCACAAAGGAATGCAGTGGCATTGGCCAAGCCAAGTCCATTGCAGAGCAGGCACCAGCCCTCCCGTTCACCCAGAGCGCTCCGTTCACCGCACCACAAGCCCCTTACTTCTTCTCGGGGTAAGGCTCAAAGGAGTCATCTGAAGACTGCACGTTTCTCTTCTCATTTTCATCGTCACTCAAGAAATCCCTGAGAGAAAGGAGATGCCCTTTACCCACACAGCACCACCCTGGCACTTCAGCACTAGCAGCATGAGTTGTCCGTTCCCAGCACATCCATCTCCCCCACGGCACGGCAGCCAAGGCTCCATGTGTCCTCCTCCCCCATAAGCTCCCCGAGCAAATACAGCACCCGTGCACACAGCAAATTCGGGTTCTTCTAAGACTAGATCTCTGTAAGAATAATTGAACCTCTCTCAGGAGAACAAAACCAGCTGTTACTGAAAGATCTGTTTATTGTTGAGGGATGCTGCCACCACTTTCTATACTGGGAAAGTAATTTTCGAGAGCAAATTGCAATAAAATTGTCTGCTGCAGGTTAAGCTGCAGGTCATTCTGTAGTTCCTCATGCACAACAACCACATAGGTTTTGGTTTTACTTTTTCCTCCTTTTAAGTCTTAAGCCGTACAAGAAGCAATTAATTCTGAAGCCAGGAAACAGGCAGTAAGTTATTGTGGGACTTTCAATGTGACAGCTGATGGGGCCGGCCGACACGCCGAAATAAATGTGCATTAGGCCATACTTCAGGCTCAGTTCTGTTATTTATGACCCTCACTTTCAGTGCCTGCGTTTGAAGGAGTTAGCCAACTCTTTGATCATAAAGCCTGCTAAGCTGCCAGTGTCCCTCCCACTCCCCATTTAGTCACTCTTCAACTGCCACCCCTCGCACCGACTGCTTTTCTGGAGCCCCAGCATGGAGCAGCCACGAAGGGGAATTGCTCCGAGGGGCTGGAGCAGCAGGACCCAGGCCCCAGCAAGCCCCCACGTGGTTCCTTCCCCAGGGCAGGGAGCGAAACAGGACCAGGTCTGCTGGAAGCAGCCAGCACAGAGGGCACATGTGCATGCAAAGCCACACACACCACTGTGCAAACCCCAGCAGCATGAGCGCCATCCCCACCACTCCGTGCCTCCGACACTGGTTGCGAGGGGCCTCGAGGGCCGGGTCACTGGTGGAGAAAGAGCTCTCCAGGGTGGGTTTGTCATACTCGCAAGGAAGACATTTAGGCTATGTTAAACCCACTCTTCTCTCACCCCTCAGAAAGGTCACTGAACTCGTCTTTTACCCGCTCATCCGACGTTGCAGACAGAACCTGCTTCCCACTCAACTGTCCTAGGGAATGAAGGAGAACACGGTGTGTTACAAGGAAAAGCAGCAAAACCCAGCCAGAGGAGACGGCTGCCAGGAAGGAACCAGCCGCTCCAGGTTCACTTAGCGTGGCCCACACTGGATAAAGTTAATGATTATTTAAACCCAACTCCGTGTCTTGTGTGCTCAGGGAAGGAGAGGCTTTACCCTGCAGTTCCCCTGAGCATCTTTCAGTTTCCCTCATGACTCATCCCCACAATGAAACCCAGCTTCCACTCCCCTTTCCAGCAGTGGCTGTCAGAGCTAAATGCAGCCTGACTTCTGTAACTCAGAATCAGTGTTCATTTAATTCCTCCCTTCTGCAAGTGGTGCTGCAGGGAGATCAGCAGTAACTCAGCCCATGAGCCCGGCAACTTTCCTTTATGGAGAGAAGGGGCTCCTGCTGTTCAGCATCACCTGCAGTGGGCCAGGAGGCCTCTCCTTGCCCACAGAAGGATGGGGTTTGGATTGAGCAGAAAGGAACATCTGGCAAGTGTGGTGCTGGGGAACCAGTGACTGTTCTGCACCACAGCAGTGTTTAAGGAGAGGTTCAGCCCCTGGGCCAGCTCTGTGGTTCCTCATCCTTCCCCAGAGACCTATGGGGAGATCAGAAGGCGAATCCCTTACCTGTGGCACTGCTCACTGGCGACACAGGCTGCGGCAGGGCTGTCTCCTGCAAGGGCACCGTGCTGTCCAGTTGTGAGTGAGATGAATCCCTGTTCTGCAGTGGCTCATTCTTTACGTTCAGTGGCACCGATGTGGTCCCTTTGTTTGCAGGCTCCTGACAAGGAGTTGTCCTTACTGGAGCATGCTGAGGTTCGGGAGCAGAAACAGCCTCGGCATTGTCTGCCTCTGCCCCGTTGTCAGTTAAATGCTGTGCCGTGCTCTTGTTCCACTCCTGCTTGACAGACAAGGTGCTGTCGACCAGCACCGTGTTACAGTCCGAACTGGTGTCCATGACGTAGTCGTGGCCATTGCCACAGCCCCAGATGGCGCGGATGATGCCGCAGTACTCGGAGGAGAGCACGCTCTGCAGGCTGGGCGCCGACGTGCAGCTCCCAGCGTGCCGGTGCGCCCACGACACCAGGCTGTGCAGGCACTGCGGGCTTGACGTGATCAGGTCGACTGCCAGGGGAGAGGCAGCACGTGCATGGTCAGTCAGGACAGCCAGAGACAGCCACCCGCGGGGAGGGCCACGGCATTCCCAAAGGAGGGGACAGGGCAGTTGGGAGACCCCCTAAAGATGGTCTGGGGCTGCCCCAGTGGCTGCTGATATCGTTAATTATACAGCAGAAGGTGTATTTCTGTTTGTCCCCTGTGTCTGACAGTGGTGGGGGCAGGCCTGGCACTGCTGCCAAACCCTCTCTGCCCGCTCTTTGTGCCACTGCCTCACACTTTGTGGTGTGAGACTGTGACTGTGCAGCTCAGCTTGAAGAGTTCCTTGACACCCAAAAACCCAGCCCTGCGCTGACGGCATCACAGAAGGGGAAAGGAAAAGAAGGGGAAAAAGAAGGGGAGGAAAAGGGAGAAAAGAAAGGGGGGAGGGAAGGAAAGGGGAAATGAAGTTGGGGGGAAAGTGATAAAGGAAGGGAAAGAAAAACAGAGGAAAGAAGGGGGGAAAAAGAGCAAAAGGAAGGGGAAAAAAGGGAAAGGGGGCAGGCACTCACCCAGGCAGGAGGCACCTCCTTCTGCACCTGGCTGGGCCTGAGCCACACCGCTTCTGTAAAACCCAGAACAGCACAGTCAGGTCCCGGGGACTACAGAAGGACCCGGCACCAACACGCGGCCCTTTACTGCTCCCGGGAAGCCAGAAACACCACGTACTTTCCTTTGGACTTCGCGTGTCCCGTGGGGGACGCATTCACGCGCTGGATGAAGGTCCTGAGGATGCTGCGGCATTTGTAGAACTGGGCATGGCACTTCTTGCAGACGAACTGCGGCAGCGCCGGGTCCTGCCGCACCGCTACGCCGACCAGCCGCTGGAAGTCGGTGAAGAAGACCTGGTCCACACGGCGCTGCTTCTCCGAGTTCTCCCCCATCACCGGCACCTTCCCGAAGGCGTTACGCAGGCTCCTGGAGGAGAACTTCCCATGGCACAGGCGACAATACCCAGTGCTCAGGGCTCGGCCAGTTCCTGACAGAGAAGGGTTGAACGCAGCCATTGAGCGCCTGCTGCAGGAGCTCCCCAGGGAACTACAGCCCCACAGTGCGGGAAGACATTCCCTTAATCCGGGCTGCCTCTGGAGCCCAACACGAGCATGGAAAAGCCGGGCAGGAAGCAAGACACCTTCCCTGCAGACCAGGGCATTGCTCTGCAACCGGCTGACCCCCAAACCAGCCCCTATGGAGGAACCTCCTCCCAGCTGCACCATTCCCAGGGTTCACTCCCACATGTTTGTGCTTTGCCAGCATCATCCCTTGGCTTAAGCAGATCCTCTCCCTGCAGGGTATTTATCTCTAAGGTATTTATAGCCGTTGGTGGCAGCCTTCCGCCTGAGAGGTGCCCTGCAGAAGGCAGGGACCTGGGATGTTTCACCTTAAACAGGGGAAGTTCAGGTTGAATGCAAGGCAGAAGCTCTTCCCTGTGAGGGTGCTGAGGCGCTGGCACAGGGTGCCCAGAGAAGCTGTGGCTGCCCCATCCCTGGCAGTGTTCAAGGCCAGGTTGGACACAGGGGCTTGGAGCACCCTGCTGCAGTGGAAGGTGTCCCTGCCCACGGCAACGGGTTGGAGGTGGAGGAGCTTTGAGCTCCCTTCAGCACAGACCAGTCCGGGACTCTGATCCCGGGGCAGGATGTAGAGCGGCATTCCCGCTGCCGGCTGTCTGCGCTGCTCTCCCACAGGGCAGCCCCCGCCCGTCCCGTCCCGTCCCGTCCCGTTCCGTCCCATTCCTGCCCCGCGGAGCACGGCTCCATCCCAGCAAACCTCCCGGACCGCAGTAAGGAAACCCCTCGGGTGCAGCCCCCGTCCGCCTTCAAACGCTCAACTCCGAACCGTTCCACGCTCCCATCTCCCGCCGCAGCCGACCCGGCTCGGCCCTCGCCTCCCGCCACACCACCGGAGGACGGAGGGCAGAGCCCGCCCTGCCCGAGCCGCTCGTACCGCGCCGGTCACCGGCACCGAGCCCGGTTCGGGACGCCCCGCGGCCCTGCCCGGTGCCCCCGCCGCGCCCGGGCCTCACCTGCGTCCGGAGCCCCGCCGAGCGCTGCGGGCCGCGTCCAGGCGGCCGCCGGGGCCACCCCCGCGCAGGGCTGGGGCCGCGCCGCCGCCTCGGCCCCGCGGACCGCCGCTCCCGGGCGCCGCCGGGGCTCGGGGGGCTCCGCGCCGGGGCCGCCCGCGGCCGCCAGGAACCGCCCGCGCCGATCGCGCTTCATCGCCGCCGCCGCAGCCGCCGCGGGCCCGCCCCGCCCCGCCCCGCCCGCCGCAGCGCCCCCTGCCGCCCGGAGGACCCCGCCCCCGGTCCGTCCCCGCCGCGCTCCCCCCCGGGGCGCAGCGGCCCGAACGCGCCGTTCCGGGCGGCGGCCGCCATGGCTGCGGCGGGCGGCGGCGGCGGCCCTGCGGGGCCGTGGGGGCCCGGGGCGGGCCGGGCCCTGCAGACCGCTATGAGGGCGGCGAGCGGCGCCCTGGAGATGGACAGTGCCGGGCGGACGCGGGTGAGCGCGGAGCGGGACCCCCGGGGCCTCCCCGCGCACCGCGGGCTCGGCCTCCCCTCGGGTCTCCCCTTGGTCTCCCTCCGACGCCGCGGGTGGCCCGGACCCGTGCTCCCCCCCCGGCCCAGCCCGGAGCCCGTTACCGCGGGGATGGGCCCGATCCTGCCCTTCCTCCCCTGCCCATCGTGGCCGCCCCCCGGGGCTGCGGCCGGGCCCCCCCCCCCCCCGGGCGGGAGGAGCCCCCCTCGGGGTCCCGCTCAGCCCCGTGTCCCCCGCAGGAGGCGTACGCGGAGTACCTGAAGAGCATCGCCCTCATCGCGCGGGCCCTGCAGGAGGAGGCGGCGGGGACGGGTGAGGCAGCGCCCGGCAGTGCCCTCGGTGCCCCCCTCGCTCCCCGCCGCGGTGCCGGAGCGGTCCGTGGCCGGTGGCGGGTGAGCAGCGCCCTGCCCTCCCCATAGACGGCAGCGAAGGGGTCACCGCCGACACCCCGAAGATGCTGAAGCTCGCGGAGCAGTGCCTGGAGAGGGTGAAGTCCATCGCCGCCGCGCTGGGTGAGTGCGGGGCTGCGGGACCCCGCCGTCGGGGGGGAGCTGTGCCGAGCTGCAGGGGCGCGCAGTGACCTCTCCTTCCCTCCATAGGGAAAGCCCAGGCCAAACCGGCCGCTCAGGAGCGGGGTGCGGCCCCCGCTGCCCTCCCCAGGCACCGCCGCGTCCTCTCGGATGAGGGGGGGAGGCTCTCCCCGTTCCTGCCCCCGGAGATCTTCCAGAAGCTGCAGATCACCGAGGCGCAGAGCGCGCGCAAGTGCGTGAGCGGGGACGCGGGGCCGGTGGCTGCCCCGGGCCTGCCTAGGGGGCTGCGGGGCTGGCGGGGGCCATGCGCAGGCTCCGGCTGTGCCTGGAGTGGGGCACGGCACCCATGGCCGTGCCCTGTGGTGGGTGCTGAGGGCCGGCTCCCAACAGGGAGCTGACGCCGCTGGAGGAGGCGTCTCTGCAGAACCAGAAGCTGAAGGCTGCCTACGAGGCGCGGGTGGCGCGGCTGAACCCCAGCCAGGCCGTGCAGAAGACCTCTCTGGCAAGCGGAGACCCCCCGGGCTGGGCTGGGAGGGGAGCGTGTCCCTGCAGTGCCCAGAGGCCCCCTGCTCTGTGCTGGCCGCACTGGTGGCCATGGGCTCTGGGCAGGTATCCCCAATGCGCTGTTTGCTTCACAGACGCTGTCCCTGCAGCGACAGATGATGGAGAACCTGGTGATCGCCAAGGCCCGGGAGGAGACTGTATCCTTCCTGGTGATGAGGGTTCCCAGGGCCCCCCCATCTCCCACCCCTGGTGCTTGTGCCTCGTCCCAGCGCTGATCCCAGACGGGCTTTTGGGGTTCTGCTCCCCAAATGATGGAGGTGGGGAAGGGCTGTTCCTGGGGGCTGTGCTCATCAGCACATTGCACTGGGTGCTGCAGGGGTGCGGGAGCTCCGGAGCCTTAACTCTACCGTGGCCCAGCTGCAGCGGAAGATGGAAGAGCGGCGGCTGCGGCTGCAGGAGGCTGCCAACAGGTAAAGGAGCGTCATAGCAGGGACCCCAGGGCGCGGGGTCACCCTGGCAGTGCCTTCACCAGGACCATTCCACCCGCAGGAGGTTCTCCAGCAGCGTGGCCCTCACCCCTGAGGAGCAGGAGCAGAGAGCCCTCTACGCTGCCATCCTCGAGTATGAGCAGGACCATGTGAGTATGCGCCGGAGGATGCTGTTGGGACAGAGGACTGTCCCATGGGTGCAGGATGCGTGCTGCCTCGGGTGCTGTGGGGCAGAAAGCCTTGACATCCCTGGGTGCTGCTGGGGCAGGGTGCTGTGCCATCCTCCATCACTGTGAGGGCAGGATGCCATGGGGCAGGGTGCTGTGCCATCCCCTCTGATGCTCCCCAGGACTGGCCAAGGCAGTGGAAAGCCAAGCTGAAGCGGAGCCCAGCAGATCTCTCCGTGGTGTCAGGGCTCTTCTCCTGCCTCCTCAGGTAGTGCTGGGATGGGGAAGGACCCTTCTTGGAGCAAGGGGGCTGCAGCCACATGCTGATGCCTGCTGCCCGCTGCTCCCTATGCTTCCAGCTTCCCCGAGCACCCCATCGCGCAGCTCCTGCGGCAGCTGCAGTGCGCGGTGTACACTCGTCTGTACCCAGCCATCAGCCGCGACGCTGCCGACTCTACCACCGGGTCCCTCGCCGGCCTCGGCTCCCTCCCGCTGGATGCAGGGAGCTTGCTGCCCACCGAGCCTGGGGGCCGCCGGCTCCGCGCCTCCCGCAGCCTCCACTGCATGTTCTCGGTGCCCGAGCACGGTGCGGCCGCGCTGCGGCACAGCGTCTCCAGCACTCCTCTCGCTGCTGCTGGCCCCCCAAAAGCAGAGGGCGGCCTGACAGGGCCAGCGGCAGCCCCCCAGACCCCCCGGGAGAGCTCCTTCGAGGACCTGGAGCGGTTCCTGGCATCACCCGAGGGCTGGGCCCCTGCCGAGCCCCATGACGGCCCTGGGACAATGGAGGCGACACTACCGGAGCAGCTGAAGGGCATCGTGCGGGACATCCACAATGCCATCGGTGAGGGATGGGCACTGGGATCGGGGGTGTCTTCCCCCACTGTAGGCTCTCTGGGGGAGTGAGAGGACCTCTGCACTGCGTTGTTTTAGCTGGAGCATCTCAGGGTGCCAGGTGGGGAGAACAGCGTGTCCTGGGGTCACTCACCGAGCACACTGTGTGACTTGTCCCTTCTCAGACAGGCTGCTGTCCCTGACGCTGCTGGCCTTCGAGGGGCTGAACACAGCTGCTGGCAAGGACCAGTGCCTGGCCTGTCTGGAGGAAGCCTTCTTCCCACCGCTGTGGGCCCCGCTGCTGGCTCTCTACAGGTACTGAGACCCCAGGGCTGGGCCGGGCTCCCGCAGCCCCCTCCCTGGCAGCCCCTCGCCTCTCTGCCCGCAGGAGCGTGCACCAGCCCCACGAGGCAGCCCTGGCCCGCAGCATGGAGCGGCACCGGCATGCTGGCCCCACCGACATGGGGCTGGCGTCCCGGCTCTTGCCCCCCGCGCCCGGCTGCCCCGCGTACGGCTCCGCCATCGAGGACCTGCGCCTCATCCCACTGGAGACCTGTCCCCGCAGGAAGCTGGAGTGTATTGGTCAGTGCATTAGCTGGGAGGGATCTGGGGGGGGCCGGGGTAAGCCTTAGCATCCCCCTCTCTGTGCCACAGTGCGAGCCCTGCGTGGCATCTGCGAGTGTGCCGAGGAGTACTGCGGCACCCGGGACCGCCGGACCCCCGCCACTGCTGCCATGTGAGTGCCATGGGGGGCAGCCAGCCCCATGGCCAGACACAGCAGAGCCAGGGCTGTGGTGGGGAGATGGGGGAGGTGTGGATGTGGGGAGCTGGGGGTCCTGCTGCCCATGGGGCTGATGGTTCCTGTTGGCAGCAGTGGGGCAGATGACCTGCTGCCGATCCTGTCGTATGTGGTGCTGCAGACGGGGCTGCCCCAGCTGCTGTCTGAGTGTGCTGCCCTGGAGGAGTTCATCCACGAGGGGTAAGTGCCTGGGGGACATGAGGATCTGCGGGTACCCATGGCTGGGGGCATTGATGGAGGAATGGGGAGGAGGCCAGGTGGGAGATGTGGCTCCTATGGGTGCAGGGCTATGGGGTAATGGCCATGGTGGTGTCCTGGTTGTGGCAGTGTGATGGCCATGGTGCTGTCCTGTCCTGGTCATGATGGTGCAGTGTCTATGGCCGTGTCCTGAGGTCTTGGCTGCTGTGTTGCTGGCCATGGTAGTGTGTCAGTCATGATGGTGCAGTGGCTGTAGCAGTGCTCTGGCCGTGGCAGAGTGCTGGCCATGGCAGCATCCTGGGCATGATGGTTCAGTGACCATGGCAGTGTCCTGGTGCCTCGGCTGTGGAGGTGCTGGCTGTGGTCACGTAGCAGTCATGATGGTGCACTGATTGTGGCAGCGTTCTGACCATAGTGGTGTGGTGGTCATGATGGTGTGATGGCCATGGTGGTGTCCTGTCTGCGTTGTTACCCTGTCTGTGGTGGTGTAGTGGCCGTGGCAGTGTCCCAGCCGTGACGCTGCGGTGGCCGTGGTGCAGGTGCCTGATTGGGGAGGAGGGATACTGCCTGACATCCCTGCAGAGCGCCCTGTCCTACGTAGAGTCCCTGCAGTGAGGAGGCAGCCGCGGGGACCCGTCCCCGCCATCCACCGCCAGGTGCTGTTGGTCCCCATCCCTGCGGACCCTGTGTGGGGGCCGCGGGGGTCCCCGTGGTGGGGATGAACCGAGCCGAGCCCCCCCCCGTCGCATCCCCGCGGTGGGGACGGGGAGAGCAGGGTTTGGCCCGGGGGTTGCTCCTCCCTTCCTGCGGGGGGCGCTGTGAGCGCGGGGTCCGTTCCCGCGGTTCTACCGCCCCAGTGACGTCAGCGGCGCGGTGGGCGTGGCGCGGGAAGCGGAAGGGAAGCGCGGGTGGAGCGGGCGCGGTGCGGAGCGGAGCCCGGCGCTGACGCTGCCTGCACCGGCAGGATGTGCGCGGGCTCGGCGCTGCGGCAGCAGTACGGGCAGCAGTACCGGCACTGCCTGGAGCGGGAGTTCCGCCGCGGCCGCGCCGTGCCCTGCTCCGACCCGTCCTTCGTGGAGCGGCTGCGGTGGCGGCTGCGGCGGGAGCCGTCGGTGCTGAGGGCCCTGCAGGAGGACGCGCCCGAGCTGCTGGCCCGGGGGCTGCGGGGCTGGCCCGACCCGGGGCGGGCACTGCCGGGCCTGGCCCGAGCCTTCCGGCTGCTGGAGCTGGCGGCCGTCAACCTCTACCTCTTCCCCTGGCGCAAGGAGTTCGGCACCGTGCAGGTGAGGGCCCGCGGGCCTGCCCGCGCCCCCGGGGCTGGGGAGGGACACCCCGGGGTTCCAACCGTGTCCCCGCTCTCGTTGCAGACCTTTTCCGGTGCCTACGTGCACTCGCTGCGCTCAGCACTCCCTGAAGACGACCTCGAGCGGAGCTTCGCCCGGCTGGGCTACGCGCGGCAGGACCAGCACCGCCTGACCGTCTCCCGGCTCCCCCCGGAGCCTGAGCTGCTCGCTGCTGCCTGCGGCTTCCTGGCCTGCCGCCTGGAGTGTGAGATCCTGGTGGAGGTGGTGCTGCGGCTGCGCCCGCACCAGCCCAGCGCCCAGGACCTGCTGCGGGCCCGGTGGCTGGCTGGGGACATGGAGGCCTGCGTGAAGATGCTGCAGCAGATGGGGATACAGCCCGAGATGGCTGTTGGCTGCAGCGACAACGTGGACCTTTACCAGGCAGTGCCAAGCAGCCCTGAGGACGTGGAGGGCGAGGATACGCACGCCCCAGCACTGCAGAGTGGCCCTGGCAGCCCGCTGGGTGCTCTGGACGTGCTCATGAGGAGCTGGGACTGCTGTGGAGACCTCAAGGCTGGGCAGGAGCTGGTGCTGTCTGTCGGCAACCCCGACCTGGACACCTCCTCCTCTCACCCCTTCCTGCAGCAGGACCTCAGTGGGGCTAGCAGCCTATTCCCCACCCGGGCTGTAGGGAGCAGAACCCCCCCGGTGCTGGGGGAGCCCCAGGACTCTCCCTGCCCTTCAGCTCCCGAAGAGGCTCCAGAGCTGCCCTGCTACCAGCTGCACACGTGCCTGCGCCGGGGCGTGCTGCCGTCCTACTGCTGCACCACGTGCCAGCAGCTCCACGCTGGTGCCTGTGCAGCCGGGCTGGCCTGTCGCAGCCGCCACCGCGGGCAGGAGCTGCGCAGCGAGCGCCAGCAGCGGCTCTGGCTGCAGCGCTCGGAGGTGGACATGCTGCTCTCCGAGAGCTGCGGACCCCAGTTGTAGCCCTGCAGCGTGCTGCGGCTGTGCACGTCTCCTTGTGCCCGCTAAGGGGTGGGGACTACCACTGCTGGGCCTGAGGGACGCTCTGCTCGCTCCACACGGAGAGAGCAGTGTCTGGGCCATGCTCTGCTTTGTCCCCAGGGTGGTGGGAGCCTGCTCCAGCCCTGGCCCTCCTGTACACGCCTGGATGCATCTCAGTAAAGTGCAGCTGCCTCGCACTGTGGTGGTGTCCTCATGCTGTGCTGGGGTGTACAGGGGGAGCAGCAGGGAACGGGTGGGATATGGCTTGCAGGAATAGCTCTTTCCTCCAAGGAGAGTGGGGCCAGGCAAATCTAAGGCTGTGTTGGGAGGCAGAGCCTGCAGGTGTTCTTATCCCTGTAGCACAAGAGAACAGAGCAGGGCTGTGGCTTCTTCCAGCCCAGGTAGAACCAAGGAATAAGGAAAATCACTGAGCTGCTGGCAGGTGCCTTTATTGATGGCAAAGTTTGAGTTACTTTAGGCAGCCAGCACTGGCTGAGGGCCCCATGCCAGCCTCTTCCTGTGGAGCCCTGTGCATCCCTGCACCTCACTTCTCTTCTGCTTTTGGTGGTCCGCGTTAAGAGCTGGTACAGCGCTTTCCTACTGCAGCCGGGCCATCTCCGCACTGGGAGCCATCCCAGGAAGGGCTGAAGCCCTTGGTGCTGTTTGGCTGAGGAAAGCCATCCCAATTGGCATGTGCCGTGCTTCTCCCACGGGACAGAGCTTAGGGCTTACTGTGTTTGGCATGGCCCTCGATCCCCACACTGGTGACAGCCACCCTCTTGTTGCGGTGGTGCGGGAAGGTGGGCATGAGCTCTGGCTCACAGGCTGTGGGGCAGAGCGCAGGTGTCAGTGGGGCACAGAGCACTCCAACCCTGCCCCATGGGTGGCTACTTACGCAGGGGCTTCTCCTTGAAGTAGGAGCTATCCAGGCAGTCCTTCGCTGTGCCCCTGCAGGGAAGAGGAGATGTGAAGGTGCTGACCTGTCTCCCCGTGGCCCTAGGGACAGTGTGACACAGGGAGCCCTGCCTGGGAAGCCAGTGTCCTCCTCCGCCCAGGCTGAGCTGCTGATGTGTCTTACCGCTTCTTGGGATCATACATAAAGAGGAAGTTGAGCAGCCGCTGCCCAGCCTCCGACAGCCAGGGGAACTTGTGCTTGAGGTTGTTGTAGGGCTGCTTCCGCAGCGTGTACTGGCTCACCAGGGGCAGCATGGAGAAGCCCTGCATGGGTCAGGTGTGAGGCGGAGGTGGGCAGGGCAGGTAGGGGAGGGCAGGGAGCAGGGGACTGCTCTCACCGGCCAGATGTTTTCATTGGGTGTCCCCAGGAGCTGCACAATGAGATCGATCTGGTGGATCTCTGAGGTACCCGGCAGCAGTGGCTTATGTGCCAGGAGCTCAGCGAGGATGCAGCCTGCGGCCCTGCAGGGCAGACAACATGCAAATCAGTGGAGATAGGAAAAGCCTATCCATTGATTCACCCTGCGGGTTTGCAGCACCCTCCTCAGCACCCTCTCGCCCTGCCCTTACCACATGTCAACGCTGGTGGTCTGGTTCGCCATCCCCAGCAGCAGCTCAGGTGCTCGGTACCTGCGTAAGGGACAGCACTGATTCAAGGGGACAAATGAAGCCCCTGCTACAATGCTGTGCCACAGACAGCCAGCGCAGCTCCGTCCCCAGCACCAGCCACTCACCAAAGTGTGACAACTTTAGGGGTCATGGGCTTTGGTGGCATTCCATAGGTGCGTGCCAGTCCAAAATCAGCTGCAACAGAGACACAGGATCAGGAGGAAGCTCTTGGCTGCAGCTGGGTCACGGAGCAGAGGGAGAGCTATGGGTACAACCCGTGGCAGTAGCTGGACTGGCAGCAGCTGGGGGCTCACCTATCTTCACACAGCCTTTGTCAGTCATGAGCAGGTTGGACACCTTCAGATCCCTGCAGGGAAGAGCAGGTCAGTGGTTGGTCAGCAGCACCCTTCACGCCCAGCTCCTCCTGTACCTGCGTCTCCTCAGGGACGCATATCCAGGGCTCATAGGCAGCTACAGAGCCCTGAGCCACGTGATCACGAGGAGAAGCAAATCCCATCGTTCATCCAATTCTCCTCGCCCCACCCCTGCTCCCACATGGAACCATCAATTCGCTTCAAAGCCCCACACAGAGCTGCTTGTCCCCACGCACAGGTGTGGGAGCTGACGAACGCTGTAGACAGAGGGCTTCCTCCCATCAGCTCCTTCTCCCTGTGCCCCCTTCCTCACTTCCCACATTCATCCCTCCATTCCCACCTGTGGACGATGTAGTTCTTGTGAAGGTATTCCAGGCCCTTGAAGACTTGCAGGATGATGCACTTCACCTGCAGACAGAGGACGGGAGCATCCACATCTATGAGGACAGCACCAGCAAACCCTCAGTGCTTAAACCCATTTGGGCGCCCTCCAGCCTGCCATGGATGTCAGTGCTCTGCAGAGCATAAGTCCCCATATCCTCCCAGAGCACAATATGGGCTGCCTGGGGGCACATTTTCTCTCAGCTCTGTTCCCCTGACAGTTTGCTCTAGCCCAAAACCCAGCCTGGAAAGCCCCTGCAAAGTTCTTTAGTGGCCAGCTAAGCCCAGGCTCCACACACAGCCCAGGAATCCCGGCTCCCCTGATACTCCACAGCCCTGCTGAAGCATAGCACAAGGTCCAGGGAGTCCACCCTGGTGACCAGTATGATTTGGCAGCACTCTCTCAGGAGTGATGTGCCTAAAGCCTGTCCTGATCTTTACCTGAGCCTCTGAAAAAGGAGCCTGCATGTTCTCAAGAAGACTGGCTAGGTCCTGCTCGCAGTACCCCATCACGAGGAATATACTGTCATAGACAAGACACAATCAGGACCCTTCCCCACATCACTTCTCCAGTGTTCCAGCACTCATCTGCACTGAGAGAGGCAGCACAGGGGGCCGTGCAGGTTCTGAAAGGCAGAGAAGACAGGAGACAGCGGGAGGCCAGAGGAGTAAATCCCACCTCTCCAGATGGTTCCCTACAACCACCTCTTTGAGCTCCACGATGTTGGTGTGCCGAAACTGCAGGAGCAGGGTGATCTCCCGCAGGCTGCTGACGGGCATTCCTGCAAACAGCAACAGCTGTGCTGCATGACTGCCTCGAGGACACCCCTGCCACAGCTCTCCTGCTCCTCCATTACCATCTTTCTCACTGTCCATCCGCACCTTCTTCAGGGCCACGATCTCATTTGTCATGGTGTCGCGGGCCCGGTCTGGAAGAACAGGACACCCGGTCAGCACGTACCGAGGTACCGCGAGCCTCCCCTCAGCTCATCGGCTATGACAGCACCCTGCAGCGCACACGCTCCTGGGGCTGGGGCGGAGCAGACGGGCGCAGCCCGCGCTGCACTTACAGACGATGCCGTAGGTGCCCTCTCCGATCCGGTTGAGCTTCTCGAACTCCTTCACGCTTCGGCATCTCCCCAGCTGGAACCAAAGCGCCACATCACGGCGAGCGCCGGCTCCTCACCGCCCCCCGGCACGCACAGCGCCTTCACCCGCGCCCCGAGGGGACAGCCCGCGGGGCTCGGTGGCGCTCGCGGAGCAAACCCGACCACGGGCACCGCGCTCCGGCCCCGCACTGCGCCGCGGAGCCTCCGGGTCCCGGGGCTGCGGGCACTCGTCCCGCTCCCGGCGCTACCACCCTCAGGCCGCGGCTCCCGGCCCCGCTCCCGCGCGGCAGCCCCAGGCCGCGGCTCCCGGCCGCGCTCACCCGCTCCGCCGCCGGAACCTCGAAGTGCCCCGCGCCCCGCAGGCGCCGCAGCCGCAGCGGCTCCGGTTCGGGGTCGGGATCCGGTTCGGGGTCCGGATCCGGTTCGGGCCCGCAGCCATCCGCCACCGCGGCTCGCGCGGGCGCCATAGGCGCCATGGGCGCCATGGCCCCCACGCATGCGCAGCACAGCGCACCAGGGACGGCGGCTGCCGGGCGTGGCCACGCCCCCTTCATAGATACAACCATTTATGGCCCCGCCCGCCCGATTGACCACGCCCCCTCCAGCCCCCGCCACATACGTGACCACACCCACTCGACGGCTCCATCCGCCTACATGGCCACGCCCCTCTCGGTCGCGCCCCAAAAGGCTCCGCCCACCCGCATGACCACGCCCCCTCGGGCGCAGCTCTCGGCCCCCCCTCCCCCCCTCCCATACCGTGACTCCGCAGCCGGGCGCAGCTCTCGCGAGACGCGGCGCGCGCGCACCCCGGAAGCGGCGGCGGGGCAGGATGGACGGTACGGGCGGCACCGGGGCCCGGGCCCGCCGGGGGGGTGCCGGGGTGCGGGGGGGGCACCGGGCGCGGGGCCCGGCCGTGCCCCGCCGCGGCGGCTCAGGCCCTGCTCTCTTCCCTTGCAGACACGCTGTTCCAGCTGAAGGTGAGGCCGGGCGGGCTCCGCCTGCCGCCCCTCAAGTACCGCTGCTCCCGGAGGGCCGTGGCCCCGGGCTCCGCTCCGCCCGCGGACCCGCGCCTCGTCGGGGCTTCTGCTGCGGCGCCGGTGCACAGGGAGGCTCCGGGCTGCGGAGATCCGCCCTCGGGAGGGGGGCCGGGGCCGCCCCGCCGATGCCGGCGGCCGCGGGAAGAGGGAGCCCTTTAGCCGGGTTTGTCCTCTGAGACCGCCGGGGCCGGCGCTTCCCTTCCCGGAAGAGGGAAGTCGGCATTGCCGGTTCACCGGGTGCTCTGCGTGGCTTCTGTCCCCGGGGAGGGGGGCTGTACCCGGCTCCCTGCCCTCACCCCGGGGCCCCGGCTCCGTGCGGGACTCGCGGCCCTAAGCGGGTGCTTTCTCTGCAGTTCACAGCGAAACAGCTGGAGAAACTTGCCAAAAAAGCCGAGAAGGACTCCAAGGCCGAGCAAGCCAAAGTCAAAAAGGTGGGTTGGGGGTGCTGGCTGCTGCTGGCCTCCTGCTGTGTTCCACCACGGGGCTGGGGAAGGGGCAGGACCCCCGAGGCTTCACTGTGTGTCCCGTCTCAGCATCCAAGCGTTCCAGGCCCCATCCTCAGCTTTCAGACGTGCTGGGTGGACGCTGTGTGTCCCAGTGACACCAGGAGGGATTTCATTCCCGTTCCAGGGTGTGGGCAGTGTCTGAGGCCATGGTAGAGCTGCTTCCTGCTGGGAAGCTGTCAGGCACAAGCCGGGTGTGCTTGTTTGTGAACCTGTGGTGCGTTCTCTGAGTAAGCGGTCGCCCTTTTGCCCTCCCAGGCCCTTCAGCAAAAGAACGTGGAGTGTGCCCGTGTGTATGCGGAGAATGCCATCCGCAAGAAGAATGAGGGGCTCAACTGGCTCCGCATGTCCTCCCGGGTGGATGCGGTGGCCTCCAAGGTCCAGACAGCAGTAACCATGAAGGGGGTAAGCGCCTCTGGGTGTGCGTGGAGCTTGAGACATGAACATGTGTTGGCTCTAACCCTCTCCCTGTCTCAAACCACTTCAGAGCTCTCCATCCCAATCACACCAGGCTCTGTGCTTGGCTCAGAGCCTCTCACTTAAGCTCAGCCTCTGAAGAGTCCATTTGAGCTGGCCTCACAGCAGTGCTGCTTTGAATTAAATCGCTAACCCATGGCTGCCCCGAGGGAGAGACTCATTCTGGGAATCTCTTGCCTCATGGTGTGTACAGGGGTGGTGGGCTGGGACTCATTCTGACAGGAGCACTGCCTGTGGTCTTCAGTGATGGTGCATGGCTAGAGAAATCCACAGCCAGGCCGGACCTTGGTGTGTTTGGTGAGCCCACAAAGCCTGTCCTGCCTTGCAGAGCTGCTGTGAGCATCCACATGCTGGCTTCTCCCTCACTGATGTGGGTTTCGCTCTCAGCAGAAACATACCTTGCTTTTGGGGAGTACCCATGAAGCAATCTCCTTTTGCAGGTGACAAAAAATATGGCCCAGGTGACCAAGGCCTTGGACAAGGCTCTGAGCTCCATGGACCTGCAGAAAGTGTCTGCAGTGATGGATAAATTCGAGCAGCAGGTTCAGAATCTGGATGTTCACACATCAGTAAGTGCTGGTGGCCTCTGGAGGGTCTAGGAGGGCTGAGGGTGTGGGGTTTGGGAAAGTGGGCTCGTCTCTGAGCTGTGGGTCGCAGTTGTAACTGGGGCTTCCACGGCAGCTCCCTGTTCCCCTTGGGGACTCCAGCCTCTGGTGTGGGAACCCCCCTGAGCTGAGAGACATGGGGAAAGACCCATCTCTGCTGCCTGACAGGGAAGGAGTTGCTGTGCAGAGAGGCAAACGTGGCACGACAAGGGAGGTGGCTGTCCCTGTGTGAATTGCTCAGAGGGGGTCTGTGGTAAAACCCGACTGAGAAATGCCTCTAGATAAAAACTTGAGCTCAGGGTAGGCACAGCAGTGAAGCGGCTCTTTACTAACGTTTGTGCAGAAATGGATGTCCTGGCAAGCAGGCACTCGCAGCGAAATCAGAACTGTGATATATATTTCCTATCCTGTCTACAAGTTCCCTCCCATGTTTCCCCATTGGTTGGGTACTCCAGGGTTTACAGCCTGTCTCACATGTGTAATCTACATGCCAAATGTCCTGCCTCTGGTTACACCTCCCCTTACTCTATTTTGTGCGCCCCTTCCTCTTATTTATCTCTTTTTATGGTTCTATTTCGTAACTCTCTGGCAGACATGCGGTACCCCAACTTACTGTTTAACTACAGAACCAGCCTGCACCGGCTTAGTTTCATAGGTTGTACAGAGACGGTATTCTTTTTAACCACAGAGTGTATCTTTCATCTAGAGGTGATATTGTCTTTAACCACACAGTGTGTCTTTCTAAGTTATGGTATCTCAAACCCTTTGTTTTGTTCCCTTAATAACTTAGCCCCAGTATTGAAAAATCTTAATATTGCAAAGTCTTAATATTGATTTTAAAGCTCTAATATTGTAAAGCCTTAATGTTGCAAAGCCTCATCCCCAATTATGTGAAAAAAACATTGGTTCTCTCACACAGACCTTGCACCCCTCTGTCATAGCCCTGCTGTCGGCATCAGGCCATTCTGGCTGAGGGGACTGGTTGCAGTGCAGGATCTGCAGCAGGATCTTTGGCAGAAGCAGCCAGGTTGGGCCAGGCAGCTCTTCTGTGAGTCGGGGTGACAAGCTGTGTCTGTCACAGGTCATGGAGGACTCCATGAGCTCAGCCACCACGCTGACCACGCCGCAGGAGCAGGTAGACAGCCTCATCATCCAGATTGCGGAAGAGAACGGGCTGGAGATCATGGACCAGCTCAACCAGCTCCCCGAGGGTGCCTCTGCGGTGGGGGAGAGCTCGGTGCGCTCCCAGGAAGACCAGCTGTCACGGAGGTTTGTGCTTTCCGGGTCTCCTCCTTATTCGAGGCAGCTTGAGTCCTCCCAGGGACCACTCAGCACTGGGAAGGGGATGAGTCAGCCCATTGTGGCATGCTGGGGGGATGCTGAGCCCCCCGCTCTGGTGCTTGGGCAGTCCCCATGATACCCTATGGAGGGAGGCAAGGTGGCTTTGTGGGTCCGTGGGGCCACTTTGTGTGCCTGGACGGGGTGTCTTTTGGCACTCAGCAGCAAGCCCTCCTCATGGGGTGCAGAACAGTCTCCCCCTGCTCTGTGCTCACCCTCATGCAGCTGCCGCTGCTCTGAAACGCTTGGCTCTGACCTTCAAACAGCTCCAGGAACAGGCTGTCTCCCTGGAACTGCCCCAGGAAATGCTGATGAGCTTCCCCTCCCCACGCAGTCCCCGCTGGGTCCATCTGGGGACAGCCCCGAGGCTGTGCTCCCCTGGGAGGTGGGAACAGCTCTGGGAGAGGCAGTGGGCCAGCAGCGAGGTGCTCAGATCAGAAACCAGGAGCCCCTTCTCCTCAGGGCCTTGCCTGCATTGGTGACACACTCCAGGTTAACCCCAGGCAGCCATGGCTGTGTGATCCAAACGCTCCAAGTTAATCCAGAGCAGAATTGCTCACACCTCTGCCGCAGAGCAGGAGGTTTCTGAGCAGAGATGTCCCCTGCAGCCACGGATGAAGGGTTTTCCTGAATCACAACTGCTCTCATGTTTCTTCCCTCTCGTGCTCTCCTTCCAGGTTGGCTGCCTTAAGAAACTAAGGTCTCCTGTCACCCTTCTGGGCTGCTGCCCCTGGTGAGATGGTGTGGGGCGGATGGGCCTGGGATTCCTTCCCCGCAGCTGCTGCCATCCCCTGCTCCAGCAGCACATCCCCAGCCCTGCCTGCACCTGGGCACTCTGCTTTGGGGCTGTGGTCGTGATGGCTTTTCCCAGAACCAGCAGCAATCTTGGCAGGGGTTCCTGAGCAGAGGCAGCCTCTCCGGGCGGGAGGATTGCTTCACTGGGTCTAATTTCAGGGTGTTTTCCATTGGAAGGCTGCTGCTGGTTTCTGGCGGTGTCTCATGGTGCAGTGTCACGCTCCTGATTTTACACTAAAAGAATCCTGGAGGCAGATCACAGTGTGTTTTGGGGTGCTGCTCGCCTAACTCGCCTCTGTGTGTGCACAGCACACTTGTGTTGTTCTCTTTGGGGCCCGCAGCAAGGAGCTGTTTACAAGGAACAGGGAGATCCCACAGCGCTGCCTTCCCCTTGCAGTGGTTTGGGAAGGGTGTTTTTCCCAGCTGTGGGGTTTCTGGGAAGGTCAGTGCCTTGCAGGAAAGGGAGGTTTCTCCATGGCATCTCTTCCCTTACAGTAACCTTCCCAAGCCATAGCTGCATGCCCTGTGTTGCAGGCTTCACCTTGCCAATCGCTAGCTCCTTGTCTTCCCAGGCCAGTCCTCCCTGGAGCTCAGTACCACCAAGTGACCTTTGAAATGCTCGTCCTGCCCTGCACAAGTATGTGCGTATGTGAATCCGCAGCTCCCCCGTCTCCACCCGCTCTGGTCTGGAAATGGTTATCCAGGCCCCAGCCTCCCATGTGGAGCAATCCCTGCTCCTTGTTCAGCAGTTGGGAGTGGATTGCAGCAGCTCCCAGCCCCATGCTCACAGCTCTGGTGGCCGCAGCGCTGTTCCCACATGTTCCCCAGCCGGATGGGTGTGACGATAAATGCTAAACCATCCCCGGAGCATGTCTGCCTGCGCTGGCTGCGGCTCGTCCCCTGGGTGTCTGCTGCCATTCCTCCTCTGCTGTCCCCTCCTTGCTGCTGCTGCCTGTAGAACACAGTACTGAGCTGGGTGAGAGGGGGCTGCCTCCCCTGGCCCCTCTCCTCCACCTCATGGCAAACGTGGCTGCTCCTCCCTCAGAGCCTTCTTCCTGCACTGAAGTGTTCTGTGCCCCTTCTCTGCGACTCCCAGGCACCATGACGTGCTGGGTTGATGCCTGGAAGGAAATGCAGTTTCCTTTGGCTCTTGGGAGGAGGAACTTTAACTTGCTGCAGGCTGTAAATGGAGGCTGTGCAGTGGCTGGGTCCTGTGTGGTGTGGGGCAGGCAGCTGATTCCACTACAGTGGGGATATATCACTTCCAAAGGGGATTTTAAGGTGTGCTGAGAGGGAAGCAGCTCCCAGTGCCGCTGACGTTCCCAGGCACCTGTGCTGTGTGTGATGTGGCGCAGAACGCGCTGCAGATAGGGGCTGTGTCGCAGCACTTCCACACAAACACTTCTCACTGTTTTCCTTATTTCCTCTGAGTTCTATGGCCTTAGCAGCATGGGTCTCGTTACCGATGGACCCTTCCTTCCCACCCCGTGCTGTGGTGGGGCGAGGGGAGGTGACCCTGGAGGTGGCTTTGGGCTCCAAGTCACTTGTGCATGGTGAAGCACCGGATCTTGTGTCACGTCCCAGTGAGCTGGGCAGCAAGCAGAGTTGTTCCCCTGCACAGGGGACACCCGTGGGCCCAGGGAGCCGCTGTCCTGAGGAGCTCCCTCTGTCAGAGTGATGTTTCTTTGTGCTTTCATTTGTGTGTTTTATTGGTTTTGTTTTTCTAAGCTTGTCTCATTTGCTGCCTTCTTCTCCAAACCCCTGTTGATTCCCTTCTGCTATTTCAAATAAACAGCCCCTGACCATCCATCATGCTGTGCCTGGGTGTTCAGATGTGAACAGCACGTCCGTGATCCCCTCTGCTTGTGGCACAGTGTGATGGCTTTGAGCTGCCCTGTGCCTGGGATAGAGGCCAAGGGGCTGCTCTGGAGCTGGGGTGAGAAAGGGGGATCCAGTCCTGCTCTTGCAGCTTCCTGCCCACTCTTCCCAAGGGAAGGGGCATCTGTCACCACAGAGCCATAGCTCCCCACTGCTGGGGTTCCGTGCTGACCAAGACCAGTTTCCTGAACGGGGGGGGGAATTGGGGTGAACAGAAGTTACCACAGCTCCAGTGCCACCATCACCATCTCGGGAGGCCGGATCTGAGCTCCTCATCCTCAGAGGTGCCCTGTGCCATTCTCCACGCCTTTCCCAGTCTTTGTTTGAAGGCTGGGCTCCATGAGGGGCAGATCCTCATCTCGTATCCCCACTGCAGGAGCCCAGTGCCTTACACCCTGGTAATGCCCCTGGCACGCACTGACAGCAGCTTCACCCCGTGCTGGTGGCCATGTCCCGCTGCGATGGCTGTCCCAGACACATCCCATCCCAGTGCCAGGCTGGCAGACGGGGCTCTGTGCCGCAGCCAATCTGCGAATGCCACAGGAAGATGGCTCTCCTTCCCCTGCCTGTTTTCCTGGTGCCCAAAGCCGCCTCTGCACCACAGACAGGCTGTTCCCAAATGTGACAGGAAATTGCTAAGAAGATAATTGAGTAGCCAATTAATTAGCTAATGATGAATGTAAGCGTCCTGCGGAGGCAGCCCTACAACCACCCTGACCATGTGTTGCAGCGATGTGTCACTCCCGGTGTGGTTGCAGCTTCTCAGTGTGTGCCCATGGGTCTGGGCCATGCAGCCAGGGTGGCTGGTGGCACGCTGGGGTGGCAGGTGACGTGCTGGGGTGGTCGGTGATGTGCTGAGGTGGTCGGTGATGTGCAGGGGTGGTCGGTGATGTGCTGGGGTGGTTGGTGATGTGCTGAGGTGGTCGGTGATGTGCAGGGGTGGTCGGTGATGTGCTGAGGTGGTCGGTGATGTGCTGAGGTGGTCGGTGATGTGCAGGGGTGGTCGGTGATGTGCTGGGGTGGTTGGTGATGTGCAGGGGTGGTCGGTGATGTGCAGGGGTGGTTGGTGATGCATTGAGGTGGTTGGTGATGTGCTGGGGTGGCTCACCACCTCCAGCCTGGAGCCAACACAGCAGGGCTATAGGGCTGGTGGTTCCTGTAGGGTCCTGGCACAGGCACACGCTGTCAGCAGGGTTTGAAACTTGTCTTTATTTCACTTGTGGTGCTGGCACAGGAGGGAAGGGGCACAGGGATGTGCCCAGGCCAGCAGCCACTGGGCAGGCATCAGCATCCTGCCAGGCAGCGTGCTGGAGCTGTGGTGGGAGCCAGTGCTAGGAGAGCAGGGTGTGGAGCGGTGCCAGCACCAGCACCAGGGCTGCCAGCGGGAGCTGGGCTGTGCCTGCGCTGTTGGTGTAGCCATAGCGTGTCCTGCACGTCCCCTCCAGCTCCTCGAAGGCGATAGGTGTCTCGTGGGCAGCCATGCTCTGCAGGGTTGCCTTCACCTGCGATGGGGACAGGGTGGGCTCCCACAATGAGGGGCAGTCCCTGTGCCTCACACAGGCCCTGACACCTTGCACATCCTAAGCCCTGAGTGTCCCCATGCTCCTGTTCGTCCACTGCCCCCTGTGTCACCATGTAGCCCAGGGTGCTGTACATCCTCGGTCCTACTTGTCTCTGCTGCTCCTCATGTCCCCGGGCTTTATGTGTTCCCGTGCCCCGTGTGTTCCGGTGCTCTATGTTTCCCCGTGCTTTATGTGTTCCTGTGCCCCATGTGTTCCCATGCTCTATGTGTCCCCATGCTCTGTGTGTCCCCATGCTCTGCGTGTCCCCGTGCGCTATGTGTCCCTGTGCTCTATGTGTCCCCATGCTCTGTGTCCCCATGCCCCATGTGTCCCCATGCTCTGTGTGTCCCTGTGCTCTATGTGTCCCCATGCTCTATGTGTCCCCATGCTCTGTGTGTTCCCGTGCTCTATGTGTCCCCATGCTCTATGTGTCCCCATGCTCTATGTGTCCCCATGCTCTATGTGTCCCCATGCTCTATGTGTCCCCATGCTCTGTGTCCCCATGCTCTATGTGTCCCCATGCTCTATGTGTCCCCATGCTCTATGTGTTCCCATGCTCTATGTGTTCCCGTGCTCTATGTGTTCCCGTGCTCTATGTGTCCCCATGCTCTGTGTCCCCATGCTCTGTGTGTTCCCGTGCTCTATGTGTCCCCATGCTCTATGTGTCCCCATGCTCTATGTGTCCCCATGCTCTGTGTCCCCATGCTCTATGTGTCCCCATGCTCTATGTGTCCCCATGCTCTATATGTCCCCATGCTCTATGTGTTCCCGTGCTCTATGTGTCCCCATGCTCTGTGTCCCCATGCTCTATGTGTTCCCGTGCTCTATGTGTCCCCATGCTCTATGTGTTCCCGTGCTCTATGTGTCCCCATGCTCTATGTGTTCCCGTGCTCTATGTGTCCCCATGCTCTATGTGTCCCCGTGCTCTGTGTGTCCCCATGCTCTGTGTTCCCGTGCTCTATGTGTCCCCATGCTCTATGTGTTCCCGTGCTCTATGTGTCCCCATGCTCTATGTGTCCCCATGCTCTATGTGTTCCCGTGCTCTATGTGTCCCCATGCTCTATGTGTTCCCGTGCTCTATGTGTCCCCATGCTCTATGTGTCCCCATGCTCTATGTGTTCCCGTGCTCTATGTGTCCCCATGCTCTATGTGTTCCCGTGCTCTATGTGTCCCCATGCTCTATGTGTTCCCGTGCTCTATGTGTTCCCGTGCTCTATGTGTCCCTGTGCTCTGTGTGTCCCCATGCTCTATGTGTTCCCGTGCTCTATGTGTTCCCGTGCTCTATGTGTCCCCATGCTCTATGTGTCCCCATGCTCTATGTGTTCCCGTGCTCTATGTGTCCCCATGCTCTATGTGTTCCCGTGCTCTATGTGTCCCCATGCTCTATGTGTTCCCGTGCTCTATGTGTTCCCGTGCTCTATGTGTTCCCGTGCTCTATGTGTCCCCATGCTCTATGTGTCCCTGTGCTCTGTGTGTCCCCATGCTCTATGTGTCCCCATGCTCTATGTGTCCCCGTGCTCTATGTGTTCCCGTGCTCTATGTGTTCCCGTGCTCTATGTGTCCCCATGCTCTATGTGTTCCCGTGCTCTATGTGTTCCCGTGCTCTATGTGTTCCCGTGCTCTATGTGTCCCCATGCTCTATGTGTCCCTGTGCTCTGTGTGTCCCCATGCTCTATGTGTCCCCGTGCTCTATGTGTCCCCATGCTCTATGTGTCCCCATGCTCTATGTGTTCCCGTGCTCCATGTGTCCCCATGTCCGGTACGTCCCTGTGCCCTGCTCACCTCCTCCACCTTCTTGAACACACGGAGCAGGTTCTCGGCCAGGGCCGCCTTCACCTCCTCCTCTGTCCAATTCCTCGCCAGCAGCTCAGCCACCAGCGCAGGGTACGTGGACACGTCCTCCAAGCCGGTGGGGAGCCTGCACCACCCGCAGCTGTGCCGGGGCAGCCGCCCCACAAACGGGGCACAGGGAGACCCCCCCCATGGCACATCCCCACGCTGGGGACGCGGTGCCCCGTCCCACCAGCACAGCCCATCCTGCACCCATCACCTTTACCTTGAGACCCCGTCGTAGTCGCCACCGAAGCCGACGGATTGGGCACCGGCCACCTTCTTCACGTGGTCCATGTGGTCTGCGGGTGCCGAGGGGACAGGGTGAGCAGCGAGCGGGGGGACACTGACACCCCCAACCCGGGCACCCGCCTCACCTGCGACATCCTTCAGCGCGGCTGTGTCCCCGCATGTCACATACTCGTTGTAGAAGTTGACCATCACCAGGCTGCCTGTGGAGGCCTGGGGGAGAGGAGGCTCTGAGCACAGCTTCCCCCATGCTGTCTCCATCCCTGCCCACGGCCATGCCCCAGCACTCACCACCATCCTCAGCACCTCGTCGGGCACGTTGCGACTGTGCTGGCAAAGGCTGTACGCAGATGAGTGGCTGAAGATGACGGGGGCTTTGGAGAGGTTCAGCACAACCTTCATCGTCTCCACTGAGACGTGGGCCAGGTCCACGATCATGCCCAGGCGGTTCATCTCCTCCAGCACCGTCTGCAGGGATGGGGCGGGTGAAAGATGCCTGAGGGTCACTGTGCACCCAGGGCACTGCTGTGTGCCTTAATGCCACAGCGTGGCACTGGTGGGTACCACTACCGTGGCACCATGCCACTGCTCACAGGCTCCGCTGCCAGTGCTGTCTCCACTCACCTTCCCGAAGGACGACAGGCCGTGGTGCAGGGCTGGCTCATCCCCAGTGTCCACCAGCCAGTTGTCAGCCCTGCGGAGCGGGGACAGCATCAGGGCAGACCCCGGGGCACGTGCCCCTGCTCGGCCACGAGCTGTGCTCCCACATTGGCCCTGGCCCCCCATCCCCGTCCCCCCTGGGGGCTGCTACCAGGGGGTGTTGCAGCTGTGGGTGAGCGTCATGTAGCGGACGCCCAGGCGGTAGAAGGTGCGCAGGACGCCCAGGCTGCTGTCGATGGAGTGGCCGCCCTCCACCCCAATGAGGCTGGCCACCTTGTTGCTCTGGAAGGCCTGGCGGATGCCTGCGGGACACGGGGAGGCATCAGCTGCGGGGTCCCTCAGGGCACCCCCATTCCAGCCCTGCGCCCGCTCACCGTCGCTGTCGCTGACGCAGGCGAAGGTGTCGGGGTAGCGCTCGCACATGCGGTGCACCACGTCGATCTGCTCCAGCGTGCGCTTCACCGCGTCCTTGTTCTGTGTGTCACAGGGCACGTACACCGACCAGAACTGCACCCAACACACGCGGTGAGCACCGGGAGCCTGGACCCAGAGCCCTGCCACCCCACAGTGTTCCCAGTGCCACCCCACGGTGTTCCCAGTGCCACCCCACGGTGTTCCCAGTGCCACCCCACAGTGCCCCCAGTGCCACCCCACAGTGTCCCCGGTCCCCTCGCCGTCCCACCTGCCCCCCCACGTGCCCGCTGCGCAGCTTGGGGATGTTGGTGTGGGTGCCGTTCAGCAGCAGGAGGTTGGCCTCTGGCAGCCCAAGCTGGTTGTTGAACCTCTTGAGGAGCTGCCAGGGCAGGTCATTGTGCCTGGAAGGGGAAAGAGGAGTCAGGGGCTGTCTGGCTGCCTCTCCATCCATGCATCCACCCATCCATCCGTGCATGCCTCCATCCATTCCTTATTCACCATTCCATCATTCCTTAATTCAATCATTCCATCTTTTGATCCATCCATCCATCCATCCATCCATCCATCCATCCATCCATCCATCCATCCATCCATCCATCCATCCATCCATCCATCCACCTCCCCACCCATCTGTTCCCTCTGCCAAAACCAGAGCCAGGTCCCTGCTTTGGCCGGAAGGGAGCCGGAGGGAGGCCAGGGACCCTTCACGCATCCCCGCAGCCCCACTCGCACCCGGAGAGCCAGCCGGGATCCTGCCGGCAGGAAATCACTGTCACCACTATGGGAATGTCACCACCACAGGACGTCACCGCTGAGCCGTGTCCTGCTCCCAGCAGTGTCTCTGGGGAAGTGCTGGAGCCACTGACTCCCACTTCTCCCCTCAGGCATCCATCCCCACATCCTCCGGCTCCCCCTGCCCTGCACCCTATACCCGGCGCCGGTGCCATGGGGGAACCCTGTGAAGGATGGGAGCCTCTTGATGGTCATGGCAAGACACCAGCGACCTCCCTGAGGACACGACCCTGTGGGACCTGAGTGGGGACTGCCCTGGGACAGCCCCTGGCTTCCCAGCACTCTGCCTTAGCCCGTTGGGCTGCACCTCCTGGGGATCCCCTCAGCATCATGGTCCTGGGGTGCCAGGCACGGGGATCCCCCGGGAGAGCTGTCCCCTCACCTCGAGGTGCCCGGCACGGGGATCCCCCCAGGGCCATCCCCGGTGGGTTTTCTGGCTGGGGTTTCCTCACGGGACAGACACAGTGCGGGGCTGGGCAACCTTTGCTCACCCGTCGATGACCGGTGTGGTCGTCATGATCCGCTCGGCCTCCTCCCGGTGTTGCTGCCCGGCGCTGGGCAGGAGCAGGCGCAGCACCAGCACCAGCACCACCACACTCCTGCCCGGCATCCTCGCCTGCTCAGTGCGGATGGGGACAAGCCGTGGTGACCTGCCGCTGCTGCGTGCGCTGGCCGTCCCCTCCCGCCGTCAATGAGTAACCAAGAGCCGCAGCCGTACCCTGCTCCCAGCCCTGCCAGCGGGCACCGGGGCGCTGTGACGGTGGCTGCCACAGCCCCCCCCGGGTGGCAGGGCCTCTCACATAGCTGTGGGAATGCTCCCGACCCCTCTAATGCAGCACAGATTCTCCTAGCTGGGAAAGTGCGGCTCTCATCCCCGCCTTGGCCTCCCCAGTGCTGGCACCCCCAGACCAGTGCTGGTACCCAACAGCATCCCAGCCGTGTGCGGGCATCACCAGCACCCCGACTGCTGGTGGGCAAGCCCCGGCACCCCTGTCCCCCACTCACCCTGTCCCTGGGACGCTCGAGCGGATGCTGCCTGTTAAGGCTGTGAAATATGTTTTCCTCTTGCGTGCCGGCGGCGAGGCTGGGATGGGCTCTGGCCACCCCAGAGCCACCCCCCGACGTGGTGCTGGGGAGCGGCCAAGTGCTTGCGCACCCCTCAGCAAAGTGCTGGCACCTCCCCGCCATGGAGGGGTTGAGGGGCAGCAGCGTGGCCCTGCCCTGGGGGTGCCAATGGTGCCAGATACGTGCGGGGCTCCTCCTACCCCATGGGCCCACTGCAGCATCGTGGGGAGGATATTGAGGCATCCCTGGAACCCACAGCGCAGCGCCCATGGTGGGGGCTGCAGTGTGGGGACACTGATGCTGCTGTGTCATGTGTGGCAAGAGGCACCGCAGGACTCCTGGGAATGGCGTGGAGCCACATGGAAACAACCCCACTCCTTGTTCCAGAGTGCGCTGGGATGGGAATCCCTTCTTCCAGCACAGTGCCATCCATAGGGAGCGCGATGTGGGGCACAGTGTGGGGCTGGCACCGTGGGGCGCTCTGACCAGCGAGGCTCCCGTCACTCTTCCCACCTCCAGGTGAGCGAGGTGCCCGGTTCCCCCGGCCCCTCTGGCTGCAGTGGTCCGGCCATGGAGGACCCCATCCCACCCCGGGGGTAAACCAGTCCCGGGGCCATCCCGTAGGCAGCGCTCTCCCGGCGATGGCCCCAGCGTGGCCGGATCCGCGGCCCCCCGGGCAGGAATGCGCCTCCCTCCCGCCGGGACAGCTTCCTCTTTTGCAGCTATTTAAGGCCGGTTCCTTCCGCGAACCTGGCAGCAGCCGGGACATGGAGCGCTTGGATGTGACCGAGACCTTCTCCGGCGTCTCCCTGCCGGGGCACCTTCACACGCAGGAGTCTCTCGGCTTTGCCGCCACCTTCCCGTTCCGTCCCACCGACGTGGTCATCGCCACCTACCCCAAATCAGGTGAGGGCCGTCGGGGGGGGAGAGCCCGGAGGGTCCCTCGGGGATGGGGCAGAGGGAGGGCACCCTGCTGGGTGCGCGGGGCTGTGGGGCAGGGCTGGGACCCCCAGGCTGGGCAGGGGACCAGGGGCAGGCTCTGCTGCGCAGCCCCGGCGCTCCTGCCTGTGTGGCCGGGAGCGGGGCCAGCCCCCCGGCAGGCAGGACCCCGCGGTTCCCACAGCCTCTGGGCACAGTGCAGGGACCCCCGGCCCCAGCCGTGGGCTCCCTTACCCCAAACCCACTGTCCTGCGGGGGGGCGGGGGGGGCAGTCATTCCCTGCCCTTCCTCAGCCGCGTCCCGTCCCCACCGCCCCGTTGGCAGAGGGTCCCATAGAGCGCTGCTCTGTGCCACGCTGTGCTGTGCTGAGCCTTTGAGATGGGCCCTGCGCCGTGCCAGGCTGCGCTATATGATGCTGTGCTGTGCCACACTGTGCTGTGCTATGCCATGGTGGGATGTGCTGTGCTGCATGGTGCCCTGCGCAGGGCTGGCACTGCCCTGATGCCCGTGTCTGCAGGCACCACCTGGATGCAGGAGATCCTGACGCTGCTGTTCAGCCACGGGGACGTCCTCCCGGCCAAGACCATCCCCAACTGGGAGCGGGCGCCGTGGCTGGAGCAGGTCTACTTCAGGGAGGCCCTGCAGGACATGCAGGACAGGGCCGCGTTCCGGCTCATCACCACCCATCTGCCCGCCTGCACCCTGGCCCCTGCCCTGCAGCAGAGCAAGGCCAAGGTGAGGGGCTGCGATGGGCTGGGGAGTCCCCACAGGGGCATCCCGTGTCCGTGGGGCTTCCCACGGCTGGGTGATTGCCAGGGGCTTTCTGAGTGGAATCCCCCCGCCGTGGGGCTGACGCTGTCCCCCCCATAGGTGATCTACGTGGCCAGGAACCCCAAGGACGTCGCTGTCTCCTTCTACCACTTCCACCGCCTGGCCAAGTTCCTGCCGGACCCTGGATCCTTCGACACCTTCCTCACGCAGTTCCTCGAGGGCACAGGTAAGGGCTGGGGAGCCCCTGCGGCACTGGGGCGCAGCCACAAGGGCTCCCCATCACCTCCTGCCTCCCCCAGTGCACTACGGCTCCTGGTTCGACCACGTCAAGGGCTGGCTGGGGCAGCGGCAGCTCCTGGACATCCTCTATGTCACCTATGAGGAGCTGCACCGGGTGAGCCCCGGCGTGTCCCTGTCCCCATCCCTGTCCCCATGGGTGCCATGGTCTGACTGTCCCCCTCGCTGCAGGACCTGCGTGGCACTGCGCAGCGGCTCAGCACCTTCCTGGGCTGCCCACTGGAACCGGAGACGCTGGCAGCCCTGGAGCAGCACTGCAGCTTCGCCACCATGCGTGACAATGCCATGGCCAACTACTCCCTCATCCCCGTGGAGATCATGGACCACAGCCAGGGATGCTTCATGAGGAAAGGTGAGGGGGACGGGGTGGAGGGGACACGGTGGGGACACGGCTGATCCTGGCTGCAGCATCCCTGCCGCCATGTCTCCTCCATCCCACAGGCATCGTGGGGGACTGGAGGGACCACTTCTCCCCACGGCAAAATGCACTCTTCAGCCGCATCTATCAGGAGAAGATGGGTGACCTGGAGCTGCCCATGCACTGGCCCATGGCCTGAAGGGCTTTGGGGTGTCAGGGAGGTCACTGCACAATGAGACTGGCCCCCTGAGCCCTGCTGAAGGGGATGTAGCCTGCATGGGGACCCCCCCAAGCCCCATGCACCACCCCAGGGACTGGGGCTGGGGGTCTGGTGTTGGGGAGGCCTGTCTGCATGACACCTCTCCAGGGATGGGGGCACTGCTGGCTACCCCCGGGTTCCTGCCTGGGGTGGGGGGTTGCGTATGGCTGTGACCTCCTTCTGCCCCACGGAAATAAATATTTATTGCTGTTCCCAGCCTGGCATTCCTGGGGCGGGGGGTGGGAAGCGGGGAGCGGCAGGAGCCGCCAGCACCAGCAGGGTGGGACGCCCATCCCAAGGGATCTGATCGGTGGAGGAAGCAGAGGCTGGGTGGGCAGTGCAGGGGCAGCACAGCGTGGATCCATAGCGCTGGTGGAGCCCATGGCACGGAGCCGGCTCCTTCAGCAGCACCCAGGGCTGCCAGGGTGCCCCCTCTGCCCCCCAACGCAGCCCTGGTGCACCCCTCATGATGCCTTTGGGCCCCCCCCCCTCCTTCCTGGTGTGTTTGCACCCAGAGATTGCGACCACACCTCCCCAGCACACTGAGCACCCCCAGCCTGTGTCCTGCCATGCTCCAAGGAATTGCCGTTACCAGACCACTTGGGAAGTGCAGGCGCTGTCAATAATTAACCCCTGGCTTAATTAACCATCATCCGCTGGGTCCACGTGGCACTGTGTTGGGGAGCAGGGGCTGAGCGCTCGGCCCCGGCATGAGCAGACCCTTTGAAAGGGCTGCACTGAGCTGTGCGCAGGCAATGAGACCCTCACTGGGGCTCTGTCGCTGCAGCCCGGTGGCACTGTCTCCCTGCTCACGCGGCCGCCGCTCCCCACGCTGGTGGGTGCAGCTGCGGTGACACTGGGCACCCCCATCCCCATGGGGTCCTTCTGCACCCACCGGTGGGGCACCCATGGATTGAGGTAGCAGGTCAGCCCCCTGCCCACACTGAGCCGCAGCCGGCGCAGCTCATCAGGCGCTGGGTTTCTATGGCGACGTCTATTATCCTGCTTTATAAGAGATGAATCAGGATCTATAAATACACGGGTGGACGGGGAGGTGTGGGCAGGGTGCTCTGTGCCGGAGTGCCAGTGGCCGGCACGGTCGGTCAGTGTGGCTGCGCTGCCGGATGGGGACAGGATGGCACCTCTGGTGGCAGAGCATCCCCGGTGACAGCAGCATCCCCGAGCCCAGCTCAGTGACACTCCAGCCCCAGGCCCCAGTTTCAATTGCTGTGGTGGCCTTGGGTCACACCGCACCCCAGAGGATGTCACCCACCCAGGAGCATCTGCAGGCACCGGGACAGCGACACGCAGTGCGTGGCACAGGGCGAAGGGCACATGGCACGTGGCACGGTACACACAACACATGCCAGCAGGTGAACGGCACACAGTGAATGCAACCTGGCTTTTGGTGCAGCAGACAGGGCACAGTGTGGCACATGGCATGCAGCATGTGCAACACAGCACAGGGCGCATGGCACATGGGGTGGCACAGGGTGTAACATGGAGCACATAGGATGAATCATGCAGCAGGTGACACATGGCATGTTGTACATGGCACATGGAGCATGACACATGGCACACAGCACATGGTACAGCACATTGGCACATGGCATGCAGCACAGTGCATGGCATGCAGCATGCAGCACATGGTATGTGGTTTGTGGCATGTGGTAAGCAGCACATGGCAGAGTATGTAGCACATGGCACACAGTATGTGGCACATGACATGCAGCACAGGGTACATGCCACATGGTGCAGCATGGAGCATATACCATGAAGTGCACAGCAGGTGGCACATGGCATGAGGTACGTGGCACATGGAACACAGCATGTGGCACACGGCACACAGCACATTGGCATGTGGCTCACAGCACATAGGACATGGTACAGTGCACTGACACATGGCATTCAGCATAGCACATGGCATGCAGAATGCAGCACATGGCATGTGGCACGACATGGGTAGGCAGCACATGGCAGAGTACACAGCACATGGCACATGGTACGTGGTACACGGCACAGAGCACACGGCATGCATGTATGACATGGAGCACGCAGCACATGGCATAACATGTGGCATGCAGCTCATGGCATGGGACCCATGGCACACAGCACAGCACAAGGCGCATAGCCCATGGCGTGTGGTACATGGTGTGTGGCACACAGCACGTGGCATGTGGTGCACATCACACAGCACACGGCACGTGGCTCTCGGCAGAGGCAATGTGCTGGGCAGGGGCAGGAGCAAAGCGCCAGCGCTGCCTCTGCTCCCATGGCCTGGATTTTGGAGCTGCGGCACAGCGGGATGGACGGTGGCTCCACACAACTTGAAAGCAGCGGCTGCTCAAAGGCGCCTCGGCTCGAAAGGCTTGCCCTGCAAGCTGCCAGTCACGAATCCCCCTAAATATAGGGGCAGACGGGGACAGGGCCACGTTCAGCTCTTGCCTGACGCTGGGCAGCACAGTGAGGGGGGCACAAGAGGACACAGACAGCACCATAGCTGCTGCCTGCGCCACACAGATCGCCTGGAGAGAGGTTTGGTGTCAGCACCCAGAGAGCACATAGCACGAGCACAAGGCTGGTTGCTTTATTGGGGGCCCCACACACCGCGGGGGGTTTGTCATGCAGCCTCCAAACGATGTCACAGCAACAGACAAGCGGGGACTGAGAGGACCACAGGGACAACAGGGACCAAGCGGAAACAGGCGGGGAGGTGCTGAGCACCGGGAGTGGGCAATGCCGGCCAGGGAGTCCTGCACCAGGGCACCGGGAATGTCCCCATATCCCCATTGCCAGTGGGGACACGCTGCCGGCTCCTGGTGCCCCCCGGCCCGGCGAGGAGGGGGCTATGGCAGGGCTGAGGTGTGGCGGGGACCCCATCAGTCCCCACGCCACGCTGAGGGGCTCACTGGGGCAAGTTGGAGTCTGGGGTCTCTGAGCGGGGGCAACGAGGGGGGAAGGCCTTGTAGCTGTAGTATTCCACAACCTGCTTGGGCACCTCCGCCAGCACGCACTTGGCCAAGGCTGTTGGAGATGCCTGTGGGATAGGGGACACCAGGGACACGGGTGAGCCGGGGGTACCACAGCACTCACTCACCGCGGTGTGCAGAACGGCATCCATGGCTTGCTGTGCCGTGATGCTTGGTGCTGCCATGGGGATAGGTGGGGATGGAAGGGACGGGAGGATCCCCAGTGCCCCACTCACGTTCTTGAACTCCCGGAAGGGGACGAACTGGACGATGTCCCGCAGGACAGGCTCGCCCTTGGGGGAGCGCAGGATGCCGTCATCCCCGTCCAGGATCTGCATGTCAGTGAAGTCGGCGTTGCCCACCCCCACGATGATGATGGACATGGGCAGGTAGGAGGCGCGGACGATGGCCTCCCGCGTGTCCGCCATATCCGTCACCACTCCATCCGTCAGGATCAGGAGGATGAAGTATTGCTGGGGGGAAAGGGAAGCTCTGGGGGGGTGCCCAGCCCCATTGCCAGCCCATGCAGGGGAAGACAAGGGCTTGGCTCTGATGTTAGAGCAGCCACAAGCGGTGTGAGCGTGCGAGGCCTCAGCCCAGCACGGAACCAGTGGCTGGGGGCAGCGGGTGCGTACCGAAGCCTCCTTGGTCCGCTCCTCGTTGGCCGCTACACGAGCCACCTTGGAGATGATGGGGGCCACGTTGGTCGGGCCGTAGAGCTGGATTTTGGGCAGGCAGCTCTGGTAGGACTCCACAACGCCCTGGATGCCTGCGGGGGAAGCGAGGGATGAGAGGGGATGTCCCGGCAGCACGGGGCTCCAGCACAGCGGGGCCATGGGACCGGCCTGTCCAGGGCTGGACTCACCCTCACACTCATCGTTATCGGGGTTGAAGTTGATGGCGAAATCATGGGAGACCTGGAGGGGGAGAGGAGAGGGGGCAGCCAGCGCCCACCCCGGCTCCTGCATGGCCCCATAGGAGCCATGGCCAAGGGTGCAAGGAGGGATAAGCACATCCCTGGGGTCCCACCACACAACCACCCCCTTACCTCATACTTGGGGGGAATCCTTGCACCAAAGCCCAGAGCTGAGAATTTCTTATCGCTGCAAGGGGTGTAAGGAGCCCCAGCAATGTCAGCACCAGGGTGACCAGCGCCGGGGTCACCAGCACCCCGAGCCCGCTGGAGCAACCGACCTGTCGTAGTCCTGGCAGATCTCTCCCACCGCAACCAGCGCCTTGAGGTACTCGTTGGGCTGGTAGGGGTTGATGTAGTGCAGGGAGCAGCTGTTCCGGGGATCCCCATTGGAGGCGGTGAAGTCGATGGCCACCTGGCAGAGGGGACGGAGGAGAGGGTCCCCACACGGTCGGGGGGCTCTGCCAGCGCGGCTCCCCGGCCCCGCAGCACAGGCACCGGCCGGAGCCTGCCCCCGATGCTTCAGGACGGGGGACGCTGCTCACCGTGAAGTGGATCTGGCAGCCGCCCATGATGTAGTCCAGGAAGGAGTAGACCCTGTGGATCTTCCATAGGGACCTGTGTCAGCCGCGCCTGCCCCGCGCCGCCCCACGGCACAGCTCGGCACAGCGCAGCCTGCACGCGGGCACCCACCTTCAGGTCCAGCAGCACCACCACTCCCGAGTTCTTGTAGTTGCGCTTCTTGATCTTGTACTTGGGGTTCATGCAGTCCCACTGCACCTAAAGCACATCGCACCCATGCTGCCTGTGGCCCCACAGCCCCAGAGCCCAGCTGCCTTCCTTCACTCTCAGCCAGCCCGGGGGGGATCCCATTTTCCCTAAGGAGAACAAATCCACCGTCCCTTCCCCAAAGAGAGGGGCAGCAAGAGAACAACCCCCAAAGCAGGGGAGGAGCTGGGAGGTGCCTCCTGGAATGGGATATGCTGATTGCACAGAGGGAAGACCCCACAAGCTGTCCCCACATCCCCTCATCTCTGTGCCTACCTTGTTCTCCCCCATCGCCTTCTGCATCTCCTCGAAGGTGGTGAAGAACTCGCCGATGAAGTCGTGTTTGCCGCGTGAGTCGTAGTCCCACACCACACACTGCACCAGGACGTGGCTCAGCCATGGCTGGGCAGTGCCAGGCAGGGGTGGACCGTGCCCCCCCCACTGCACCCAGCCCTGGCACTGACCCCCCACCATTGCCAGTGGTTTGGGGGGCCCAGCCACTGGGTACACGTGCCCCAGCAATGGGGGTCTCCATTGCCCTTCCTCACCCTCAGCTTCCTCTTCTCCTCACAGCTGCAGAGCGAGTTAAGAGAGACCTTGAAGGGCTCCCAGATGGGGCTGAGGTTGTTCTTCACCACCTGAGGGGCAAGGGGCTCAGTGGGGCCGGGCAGTGGCCACGGGCCGGCCGTGGGTCTGGTGCTGCCCAGCCTCACCTCAGTGCGATACACGAGCTGCTCGCTGCGGTCGTCATCGATGCGGTAGATCTCCAGGAAGGGGTCCGACTTGCTGAAGAGGTCCTGGAGGAGGAAGCACGGGGTAGAGCCCACGCTGTGCCTGGCCCACCCTGCTCCTCGCCTTGGCACCCGGCTCACCTTGTCATCCAGCTTCTTGGCCCGGAAGGCGAGCTCCACGTAGCCGTTGTTCCCCGAGATCTCCTCCGAGATCACCTGCGAGGAGAGGCAGCCACAGGGTGCTCAGCGCCTTTGTCCCCCTGCACTCCCTGCCCGCAGGGGCAGGGTGTCACCCCAGCGGGGGACGCAGCGCCATGCGCCTGCCCTGCCATGGTGGGCACCCCGCAGGGTGACAAACAAACACCAGTGGGACCCTGAGCCCTCCCCATCCCTGAGAGCCTGGTGGGCTGCGGGGCTGGATGACAGCTGGAAAAGGAGGGGGGACAACACTGGGGACACCCCCATATGCCTCAGCTCAGTGTAACCCCTTTAAACGCAGTGCCAGCACCACCCGTATGTCCCAGACCAATGCCATCCCAGCACCCCAGTCCAGTGCCACCCACGTGCCCCATTCTGGTGCCACCCCAGGGTCCCGGCTTGGTGCCACCCACGCATCCCATGGTGCCGCTCACCGTGATGGTGGACTTGCCCGCGAACTTGCCGTACTTGAGGAACAGCGGCTTCGTCACCCTCTTCTGCGCCACGATCTGCAAAAGCCGAGGGATCGGGTTGGGGACACCACCAGCGCGTGTCCCTGGGGTGGGGGCCGCCAGCTCACCTGCCCCACGGTGCACTCCATGCCCCCCAGGAAGTCATCATCGTGCGTGCCCACGCCGGCGTGCCCGTGGCTGTCGTACACCTCGAACCGCAGCTTCTGCACCTCCTCGAAGTAGTAATCCACCGTGAAGATCTTGGCGAACACGGGGTTGAGGTTGCTTTTGATGACCTCGCTGCGGTCCACCTGCATGGACAGAGCTCGGATGGGGGGCAGCGGGGGCACAGCCCAGCTCACGGAGGGATCTGGGGCCAGCGGAGCTGTGCAAGGGCTTGGGATGCCAGAGCTCATCCAGAGCCAGGGTTAGCTCAGGGACGCGGACACGGGGGAAGCCGGCCAGCTGCTGGGAAGGACCAGCCTTGCACATCCGCCAGTTTCCATGCAAACAGCACTTGGAGGCAGCCCTGGTTTTGGCTTGGGCAGGGACGTGTGCGCCCTACCAGGTCTCAGGTTCAGAAGCACTGCCCCCCTTCAGGAATCAGGGCAAACCCTGTGGTCAGCTCAAGGGGATGCTCTGCCTCTGGACCGCAATTTGCCAGAGCTCCAACCAAGTGGGAGCAACGAGCTGGTGCCCAGGACAAGCCCCTCTGCTCCTACCCTGGGCTGGCCAAGGGCAGGGGTACCAGGCACCGGTCACCATGGCTGTGGCAGGCGGGGGGTGCTCAGCATCTCTGGTTGTGCTGGCACCAAGCACTGAGCGCCTTCCAGGAGCCTCCCGCACATCGCATCCCTGTGGCGCTGACTCAATGGATCACATCCTGGCCAGGGCACCTCGCCAGCCTCCGTCCCCTGCCCACCACCTGCCTGGAACAGCAGCGTCTGCTGAACCCACACCATCCGGACCCCATGGGCACCCTCCGAGGTGGGGTGGCCAAGGTACAGCAGGTCCAGCCCATGCAGCACCGTGCCTATAGCCCCACAGACCCATCACGGGGCTTTGGGTCACCTCAGCCCCTCCGGTGCCAGCCCCTCTAGCGTGTCCAGGGCTGTGTCAGCATGTGCGGAACATGGCACGGCACACACAGTGCGGCACATAGGGTGCAGCTGGCTCAGCACGGCACAGCCTGGCACGGGGCCCCTCGCAGCCCACCCTGGCTCCGGCTCCGGCTCCTTCGAGCAGAGTCAATTACACGCAGAGGGATTTAGCGCTCAATCTGCCGGCTGAGCAGCGGCGATTACCAAGCGTGGAGCTGCCGGTGCCAGCCCGGAGCTAATCCATGGGGAGTGATGGGAAGGAGCCATCCCGGCCCCAGCGCCAGCGCCAGCCAAGCGCCACGACCACAAAGTGCAGCGCAGTGAGGAGCACACGGCTGCAGGGCCCGTCCTGACCCTGCTTTGAGGTGCTGTCCTGGTCCTGAGCACGGTGGGACCAGCCCAGGGGTGGCCAAGATGTCCCTTACCTCTGCCCCAGGGCAGTGGTGCTGAGCTGGAAGCATGCACTGAGCACCCCATTGCCTGACCCTGCCAGAGCCCCAGAGCTTTAATCTGTCCGAGATGCCTGCACTGTCCTCATGCACTGTAAGCATCCCACAGCGCCCTGCCCTGCCCTGTGAGCCTGCACCTTGCACCCTGCTCCCTGCACCCAGCACTGTGAGCTTTGCACCTTGCATCCAGCATCCTCCGTGCGCACCCTGCTCTGCACCATCTCCTGCACCTTACACCCTGCTCTGAACCCTGCACCCTCCACCCTGCCCTGCTCTGCACAATCTCCTGCACCTTGCTCTGCACCGTTCTCCACCGTTTGTTGCACCTTGCCCTGCACCGTTCTCCACCACCTCCTGCACCCTGCACCCTGTTCTCCATCATCTCCTGCCCCTTGTACCCTGCTCTGCACCCTGAACCCAGCTCTCCACCATCTCCTGCACCCACCATGCTGGCTCCTGCTCCATCTCCAGCCCCATGGGCGTTGCAGCCACCCTGGAGCTGCTCCACAGACACCACCATCACATCTGTTCCCATCACGGCGACACAAACTCTGTGTCCAGCACCCCGCAAGTCCCCGATGACAACCACCCCCTGCCCCGCCGCAGTGGGTGCTGGCGGAGCCCCCTCCCTCCTACCTCCGTCCACTGTCCCTGGGACTGCATCAGCAGCAGGACGCAGGGGTCGGACTTGTTGAGCGTGTCGCGGTCCAGGAGGTGCTTGCAGCTCACCCGCAGCTCCACCTTGGAGAGCACGGCCAGCGAGGCCTGCGGGGACGGCTCCTGCGCCTCGCCCATGGTGCCCATGGGGCGCTGGGGGGCCGGGCGAGGTGGGGGGCAGGCGGCTCCGTGGGAGAAGGGCATGTGGGGGGCAATGGGGCAGGGCTGCTGCCTTCGCTGCTGTCAGGGAGCCGTGCAGGCACCCGTCATGCCCGGGGCACGCTGCCCCACGGTGCCAGGCGTGCGCGGTCTGGTAGGTCCCTGGTGCGTTGATGGGATGCTCCGGTGTGTGGAGGGGACCCCGTCTGAAGTGGGGGGCTGGTTCCAGTCCCGGTGGCTCCACAGAACCCTGCAAGACATGAAAGCACAATGAGGTGAGCTGGAGCTGGGTCACCCTTCGTGATGCTGCCCGGTACCTCCAAGCACCAGCCCGCCCTATGGCTGCTGCTGCGCCCCCAGTCACCCAACGGCACCCGGGGCTGAGCAGGGGTCCTGTGGAGCCATGCCTAGCTCTGCCCCAGCCCCACTGAGGGGCAGGATGAGCGCCCAAGTGGGGCTGTGAGGCTGTGCAGGAGTGGGGTCGACCATCCTGGTGTTGGGGAGCACAAACTCCCCTCCAGTCCCTGCAGGCAGTGGGGACACCAGACCCTTGTCTGTGCTGCTGGGCGATGCTGGCAGTGCTGGCCGCATCCTGCTGCACCAGACAGGGCTCATGGCACTCGGGTTAGGGGTGGACTTCCCCTGCGCTGGGGCAGGGGCCACCTTGCACCTTAGTGCTGGTGATGCTCAGCCAAGTGATGCTGCAGTGACAGGTCTTCAAGGGGCTCTGCCAGCCCCAGCCCCTGGGGCTGCCTGGCTTGGGCAGGACCTGGGGCAGAGCTGCCATCCTGCCATGCCCAGCTCAGCCAAAGCTTCCCAGCGAAGCCACGCATAGCACAGGCAACCCCGCACACAGCTCCGGTGCCCCAGCTCCGGAGGGTCCTGTCCTCATCCCCAGGACCACAGGCACCCCTCGGCAACCCCCAGTGGAGAGGGCGCCGGATCCCACCCTGCTTTCCGAACCCCCTCACCTGGGTGCCGGTGCCTCGGGCTCCGCACGGGTCTGGGGTCGGTGTGCCAGCTGGAGCCGGTGTGCCAGCCGGAGCCGCCGCCGCTGCCACCTCCACACAACTGACTCAAGCTGCAGCTCGGGAGCGGAGCCCTAAGAGGGAGATGACAAGCTCCGTTAACTGCCTCGCTGCCGGCTCCGGCACGGAGCCCACCCGCAGGCACCGTGGCTCAGCCGGGTCCCTGGCACCGGAGGCCGTGCCAGGACAGACGGCCCCGCTCCAGGCGAGCCCCCAGTACGCAGCCCACGCTTCCAACACCCCACGACCCCTCGCGCCCTCCACAGCTGCTCCCCATGGGGTGCCCAGGGCCCATCCTGGGGGCAGCCCCACACGGGAACAGCCCAGTGCGAGGATGGGGAGCCCCAAACCACTGGGTGCGCTCCCCACATGCTGGAGCATGAAGACCCACACCCCATGCTCCTGTACCCCCCCATCACCCCAGAGCCGAGGTGCTGCCAGCTCGGCTTTATGAAATATGATGTAATTAGCCCATATTCGGAGGGATTAAAATGCAGATAGGGCTAATGAGCACGAGGGCCCTGGGCTTTGGGAGCTAATCCCCAGCCTGCATGGCAGAAATAGGCCATCCTGGTTCCCTGCTCCCCCTGCAGCCCCACGGCACAGCCAGGGAGGGATTGGGCAGAGAGGCCCATGCTGGGCAGACCGCACCTGGGTGTCGGAGCACCCTTGGGCTCATTCAGCTGTGCTGGGTTCCCTGCACCGGAGCACTTCACCTCTTCGGAGCCCTGAGTTTGACAAAATGAACGATCCCATTATCCCGGGGCACTCGCAGTGCAGCCAGGCTGAGGAACGGCACCAGAGCCGGTCTGCCAGCAAACGGGAGCTCCCTGGAGCAGGACAGACCCCACAACCCCAGCCATGACCCAACCACCTCCTGCCCTGCAGCACACAGTGCCCAGGACCCCCACAACGCCCACGAGGACAGGCCAGATGCTCCAGACCCTTCTCCAAAGCAGGGCTGGGCTCCTCTTTAACGCCATCAAGGTATTTCCCCTGAAAAACTGGCTTAAAGATTCAGACAAACCGAAGCCAGGGCAGGGCTTTGGTTAGCCTGGCTATGGATGCGGCACACCTCTACCCTCCCCAAACACTGCAGAACCAGGGTGAGGCTTGCCGGGCAAGTGACCACTGAGCCCCCAGGGGTGACACCCGCCAACTGCTCTGCCTCACACACAACTGCACACAGAGCTGTAGAAGCCATCAAATCCGAAGTGATTTAACGGGAAGCAGACATCCCACCAGGAAGGAGGGTTCCCCTGAAAATCCCCCCTCACAGTGCTCCATGGGGGCAGACCCAGTGAGGGGTGGGAGGGAGCGCAGGCTGCAGCCCTGCAGACAGAGAAGAGCCCTCCCTACAGGGTGCTGGTTCCACTCACATCCAGGGAAGTTGGGAGTCTCACCACCACAATCCACACCCGCTGCGGAGCGGGGTGGCTCGGTTCCATACGTTTGCCCTGAAAAGACAGCACACTTGTGTTTCCACGTTTTTTATTGACAGTTCTGGGGAGAACAGCTCATTTCTTCTTCTCCACATCCTGCTCTGCCGCCTCTTTGGCGCGCTTCGCGCGGATGCCAAAGAGCCGGGCATTGGCCCGAGCCATGCGCAGGCTGGCGAAAGCCTTGAAGTTCTTTTCGTCTTCCGAGATAACACGAGCCTTCTCCCGCTTGAAAACCTGGTGGAGAAAGCGCAGACAGTCAGGCTGCAACCAGAGCCTCCCAGGGACTGTGTTCAAAGCTCAACACAATTAATCTCGCTTCATTTCCATCACTCACTCTGTGGTGCCGTGAACAGAGCACTTGTGCCATCTACAGGCCCTGCCCTCAGCATCACTCACTCAGGCACCCCATTTCAACCCATTCCTGATTTGCCAGAACATACCAGGGAAAAAAACCCACCAAACAAGCCCAACATGGGATCTGAGTCAGGTGTGTGGTGCTAACACACATCAACAGCGCCTTTTGGAAGCAGCAGGGGTTTGAGACAAGTAAGCGCTGACTACACGTGATTATTCCCAACCAACGCATCTGAACCCCTGACACTGGAGCTCTTCTCCAGAACACGATTTAAGGACCTTCTCAGCTGATTAAGTTTAGCAGAGCTCCAACTAATTAGTTCTTTGCAGTCTGCTCTGCAACAGCGAGGAAATAAACAGACCAAGGTACTTGTGGCAAAAGACAAGGATGAGGTTGACCTGCTCCTACTTTTCTTCGCCCCAGGATGGGAAGTGACTGGAGACAGCAACCCTGAGCTGCAGAACAGCAGGAAAATCCTCTCCATGGAGCTCAAGTCTCAATTATCATACAGAAAACACGATTTAGTCACACTTACATTCTTGATCGGCATAACAGGTCCAGTCAGCTGAGTCGCCATCTTGAGTTCCTCAGCCTGCGGAACAAGAGGACAAACCCCACCATGGAAAAAGCAGCATTTACAACTTCTTGGACTGGCAGCTGGGTTAGAAGCGTGCCCTGAGCACCGATACCCAGCTCAATGCACTGTCAACAACTCTGACCGGAGATTTTAACACTGACTTATAACAACTTCAGCATTTCAGGAGCATTTGGCACAGCCGTGCCGCATCGACAACCCGTGCTCTGCCTGGCTATCCATCAGCCCGAATCTGCCCGGAGGAGCAGCGGCCTTCTAGGAGTCCTGCCAGTTGGAAAAACATTGACATCTACTGTGCTGGTTTTAGCTGGATACCCAGTGTGTTCTGCAGCAATTCCTTCTAAGGCTAACTCCAGCTTCTTGTAAGAGTGTGGCGTGAAACAAAAATGATTCAAGTTTTGTTTTAAGTAGCTGATTTCAAGTAAACACGTTTGTAACAGTATTTCAGTATCCATCTATTAGTAGAGGAGCTTCAGGCCCTTCCTCCCATTTCAAGAAGCCTCCTGAGTGTGGTGGGCTCTGCTGTGGGTGACTGGCTCAAAACTGACTCTCCAAAAGATTGAGGACAGGCTGAGCACACCACCGCTTCCCATGGGAACCATGTACCATGGGCAGACCCAAGAGACCAACCATACTCTGCGTCTTGGTGGGATTTTAATGAAAAGCATTTTTGTGAGCCAACAGCAACAACCTTCTAAACACTCCCTTGCAGATGGCTTTCACTGAACGACTCTACTGAAGAGTTTATCCTTGCTTTCCTCTCCCTT
Source organism: Myiopsitta monachus (assembly GCA_017639245.1). Lineage (NCBI taxonomy): Eukaryota > Metazoa > Chordata > Aves > Psittaciformes > Psittacidae > Myiopsitta > Myiopsitta monachus. The sequence continues at coordinate 102,891,135 of CM029941.1, read as the reverse complement.
TCCAAGGCAGACCAGAACTCCATGTGGACTTTTCAGCTAGTCTGACTATTTAGCATCATAGTCTGAAAGTGAACTGGTTGGGCAATGACCAAAGCTCACAGCAGATCACTCAAGGGATCAGGCCCTACATCTGAGGGGCTCATTCAGCACCTAGCTCAACAAACACTGCCTGACCGCACAGCACTGGGATGGGCAGACTGACAATCAGAAACAGACCCTGGGAAACTGTGGACCAGACGACCTTTGAAGGTTCCTTCCAACCCAAACTATTCCATGATTCTAAACATTTCTGGCAGCCAGCTACTTACAGAGCTGTCTCCCTTCTTCGGCATAGCCGGCTTCCTTGGGAAGAGGATGAGCTTGGAGTGGTACTCCTTCAGCCTCTGCACGTTGGCTTGCAGGGACTCCGTGGACTTGTTACGTCGCCGGGGATCCACAGAGATTCCAATAGTCCGGGCAAACTTTTTGTTGATGCCAGCAAGCTGAAGAGAGAGCAGAGTGTGTGGTGTCAGCATCCGACAAGCACCACTGCCAGTGCCGGGAGCTGCTCTGGTCATCAGCCAGAGCTGTCATGGCTGCAGAGCGTGGAGAACCACATCTGACCAAGCATCCTACTGGCAGTGTGAAGGTGGGGAAGAGAGACCCACGTGGCACAGACGATGGGCACTGGGGTGTCTGTATTTTAGTGCTGAGAATGTTCCACTGAATTTACAGTGGGTTTTGCAGTGGGATTTCCTCAGGAGAGCAAAGCACAACCCCTGAGTGATCACAAGGGGGACATTTAAACTCTGATACACACAAGACAGAAATTTATCAGGTCACTGCCCAGATAGCTCTGGTTCACCTCATACAGGAAGCTCCAGTAAAGGAGTATTTTTTGTAACCCTCTTAAGCAAGAAATAACTTCATCTTCTGTCTAAAGATAAACATCTGCATACCATTTTGCATTCCACCACTATCCAAAAATTAATGTAATGGAGAATCTGACATACAGAAAAACAATTTTCCTGCTTCAATGCTCTAATTTCACTGTTAGAAATGTTTTAATTAGATGCTAAACAACACAAGAGGCAGCTGTGGGCTGCCAGCAAGCCCTGATGATTATTCCTGTCCACTGTGAGGAAATACATTGGTGGGAGTTCCACAGTCCAGCCTGTAACCGCTCATTGGCTCAGCACATCTAGGAAGGTCACAGGAAAGGGTCCTGAATCACACAGGATTTAAAGTGTTCCTAAACCAACTCATGCTTACTGCACAAAAAATGGTCTCATGCATGTCAAGCTATGGTGCAACAGGTCCCTGTCCTGGCAACATCACCTTCTTCTTGAAGTAAGCTGAACAATGGTTTACTCTGGTTTATTTAGTCCACATGGTTTATTCACAGTTTATTTAGTCCACAACAGGAGCAGGCTCATGCTGGGTAACATTTCTGGGATTAGCAGAAACGTGTTTCATAGTAACAAAAGAATCTAATGAAGAGGCTGTTGGCCTTCCACTCCCTGAAAGAAGCTGAGGCGGCTCAATGAAGGCTCTTCCAGAGCCTTCAGAATAGGACTTTAACAGTCTGACCAGGCAAAAGGACATTTACTATTCAAAGCCACCCTTCACTGTGACATACACTGCATCCCCACTCCTTGGTTAAAGGAAAGGCAAGAACAGTGTTTTCTGTGCCTCTGCAGAGCAGCAGCTCTCAGTGCCTCCCACAGCCGAGCCAGTGCCACCAAATACTGACAGCTTGGCACATGGTCTATACATGGAAGAAGAGGCCAAGACAAGAAGCTCCAACTTGGAGTGAATTTGACTGGGTTGGGATCAGTGTGCCCTACTTACCTTAAGCTCTTCTAGGCTGAAGCCTCTGCCAGCACGGACTTTTTTGTGGTACCTGATAGTAGGGCACCTCACTATAGGCCGAATGGGCCCAGCCACAGGACGGGGAGCGATGCGTCGTGCCCTCGCCTGGCGGGCCTTCCTCCTGGAACGTGAAACAGGACAGGGATGAGAAACACAAATCAAGGTATCACAGAATGGTTTGCATTGGAAGGGACATTAAATCTCATCCAGCTCCAACCCCTGCTACGGGCAGGGACACCTTCCCCTAGAGCAGGGTGCTCCAAGCCCCTGTGTCCAACCTGGCCTTCAACACTGCCAGGGATGGGGCAGCCACAGCTTCCCTGGGCACCCTGTGCCAGCGCCTCAGCACCCTCACAGAGAAGAGCTTGTGCTTAAGGGCTCATCTCAACCTCCCCTCTGGCAGGTTAAAGCCATTCCCCCTTATCCTGTGTCTATCTGCCCTTGTCAAAAGCCCCTTCCCAGCTTTCTTATCAGCTTGTTCAGGCACTGAAAGCTGCTCTAAAATCTCCCCAGAATCTTCTTTAGGTTGAACCAGTCCAGCTCCTTCAACGTGCCTTCATAAGAGAGCTGCTCCAGCCCCCCCTGGAGCATCTTCATGGCCTCCTCTGATACCACTCCTGCAGTGCCAGCCGTAAGCCCTGCAGGAAAGCTCCTGCCACGCAGGAATCTCTCAGAAACAAACACATCGCTATTCTGGCTCCTGGACAGGCTGACGGATGCTTCTATAGAACAGCTGCAATCATCAGATATAAAGGGTTCAAGGGAATCATCAATGTCGTACAGCGATTCCGGAGATGCCTCATCACTTGACCGCAGCTGGAACGGCCTGACCCTGACCAGAGCCCCCGCTCCAAAGAACAACCCCAGCCCTCTAACGAGTAACGTCGAGGCAACACCTGCGAACAGCCGCGCAGCGCCCCCCGCCGGATAGGCCCCGCCGCCACTGACCTGCGGATCTTGCGGGCGGGCTGGTTGAACCATGTGGCCACTCTCCGCTGCCAGTCCTTGTGGAAGTGGGGCTTCAGGATCATGCCATTGCGGCTGGGCGCCATGGCTGCTGCGGCCTGCGGACACGGGCACGTCTAAAGGCGGTCGCCGGGGCACCGCGGGCCAGCGCTCCCCCCACCCGCGACAGGCGCAGAGCGCCCCAAGCCCCCATGTCCGCGCCCGGTCCCCGCGCAGCCCCGGGTGCCCCCCGCAGCGCTCCGGGGCCCATCGCGGCCCGGATGGCGGTGGATGGAGACCCCCCCCCCACCGCCGCAGCTCCGCACTCACCTCCGCTACCGTCAATGGCCGACCGGAAAAGGAAGGGCGGGAGCGGCGCACGTCGGAAGGGCGCCCGCGGCCCGAGGAGGGCGGAAGCGGAACCGCCCCGCGGCGGCTTCACCGCGCCCGCAGTAAACGTGGCGGCGGCTTAAAGGGCCCGCGCCGCAACGGGGCTCCGACACCGCGACCAGGGAGGGGCGGGGGGCACCGCGCGCCGTGTCCTGCAGCAGCCACCATAGGGCACGGGCACCGCGGCTGCGCAGCGGCGGCCAACAAGCATCCCAGCGTTGCACCACCATAGCCATCGCCCCTCAGCGCCACGCGAGTGAATCCGCATGGCGAAGGGCGCACGGAAGAGCCCGAAACACAGCCGTGACTGAAAACATCCTCGCAAAAATATCAAAGAGCGACTGAAGTTTCATCTGCTGATGAAAAAGCGAACTCAAAGGATGAACTTGTGAAGAAACACACAGGTTTGGAATTAAAACATGCAGGCAGTAACATCCCAAGTGTAGGAAGCCAAAGGAAGTGACCCCCACCAGCACGGGGTGTGGAGGGAGGACTCAAGGGCTGGCGGTGGCAGGTGGCTCCATGATGGGGCAGGGGACACCTTGAAGAACACCCTCCTGTCATCCAGGGAAACACGAGGCTCTGCCCCAGCCCCTCAGTGAACTGGGGGCTGAAAGCAGTTAGATTGGGCTGTGGTCTTTCAGGTCACAGAAAATCCTCAAGGCAACAATCCTTCCTAAAAAATTATCCCACCCAGAGCCCACTAGGCAGCAAGAACAATTTTAATGCTTCTGCTGATGAAGGGCAAACAACTGTGTCACCAGAGCCTGCCTTGCAAGAGCCACGAGAATAGAGCCAGGAGAACTGCCAGCCTTTTACTGCAGCTTCCCAACAAACAGCCATGGTTTTGCTCGTGCTCCTGAGAGCACCTCTCCTGCTCTGAGCCAGCATGTGTAACTCAGAGCCACTCTGCCACGCTGGCTTCTAACATCACACTCTAGGGTTACACTGGGCTCTGCACATTGGTTTCCCTCAATCTCTGCTTGCAAGACACATGCTATGTAAACTGAATTTGAGTTATTGGCCAGCGAGAAGAAAACCCTTGTTCTCTGCAACTCTTTAGCTGTAATAAGCTTTGTATTTGCCAAAACACATATCATCATCTTGACATATTCTGCAAGCACAGCAGCACATTATAGACAGTTTATTCTAGCAAAGTCTGGTTTTCAGCTTCTATTTTATGTTCAGCAGCAGTGATGATCAAAGGTGACAGCAGTCACACAACAACTACACCCCCTCAGCTATGCAGGCGTTTCACTGTATGACTGTCCTGGCAGTGAAGGGACAGCCCTGCACTCCTGCCGTGCATCACAGCACAGCTAGAAGTGGCTTATGAAGACTCCACAGGATCTTTTTCACCCTTAAGAACATGTACATCACTGCTGCATACAAGAAATCTTTCCAGTGGATTAGACTTACCCGACTCCTAATCACTACTACCCTGCTGAGAATCAATTTCAAAGTTCTAAGGAGCTCTCCTTCCTGCAGTAAAAAGCTCATTAAAAGAGCCAACATAGCCAATTTTTTGGTTAACAGCAGCACAGAGATTCCCTATTCAGTATCTTTAATTCTGGAAAAGGGAAAGGGTCTGTGTCCAAAATAAGCCTCTGAAGTCCTTCCATTCCACATCAGGGGTGGGCTTCATACTGGTCTCAGACGTGGTTCCTCCTCCTCCTCATGGTTGGGTGGCTGCTGGGGCATTTCTTCATCTCTTGTCTCTTGCTTGTCTCTCTCTGCTTGAAGCCAGCTCTGAGGAGCTATCATTTTCTTTGGCCCGTAGGGTGGAGGCCCAATTAAAGCTTCAATGTCATCATAATTTATCACTTCTTTCTCCAGGAGGGCATTAGACAGCTAGAAAGAGTAAACAAGATATAATGAGGCACAGGGGTTTGAAAACAGTCTCTGAACTGATCTGAACTCTCCCTGCCAGCTCAACAAAGATCTCAATATCTGGACCCTGACTACCACAGCACAGACGGTGGGACCCCAGAGCCTGCAGAAGTCACCTTAGTTCTCCACCTTTCATGAAGGTGTATTTGTCCAGGAATACAGAACATGACTGGAGGCAATAAAACAAGCTCTAGGGAATGATTTCTCAAGTCAGAACTCCAGGAATAACTGAAGACAAGCCCTTCCTGCCACTGTCACTGCATCTATGGACTTGCCTAAGATGCAAAGTAGCAGCACACGAGACCATGGTCCCCTCCAATGTACACACAATGACAACAAAGAGCTGTCTGTTCCTGCAGGCATGGGCTGAAGGTCATCAGAAGTTCCTCTCCAGAAAACCTGAATGCTCTGGCCCCTCTGCCAGCATAAGGGCTGCACTTGAGCAGCAGGTGGCTGTCAAACATGGAACTGCTCAACTCTGCTGACAAGCTGAGATACACTGGCCTGGCAACTGAAATGTTCACCCTGTAGATATTTTGGCTTGCGTTTTTCTGTGATGAGCCTCTAGCAAACATCTGACTGCTGTTAAATGAAAGCAACAGAACAGAGGAGGCCTGCAGAAAGGAGGCTCCCCCAACAGGGCTTGCCTTCAGAGTGCTCCCTGGGCACTGTCCTGTGGACAGGGCTGAATATGGCCAGTAGCAGGGTGCCTAAGCAAGCCTTCTCTGGCTACCTTACTACGCACAAAAGGTCTGCAGTTGTGTAGCTGAAGGGGTTTTTGCTGTTGTCATTGTTTTTGTTTGTTTAAAAAGAAGATTTAAAAAAAATAATTGCTTTATTTGTAAAACATGCAACACTGAGTTGACTGCTGGTTATTTTGGATGTTACGGGCCAGACTTCTGAAGGAAAGATCAAGTAGATACACAGGGTGCTGCAACCCAAGTGTGGCTCAGCCCAGAGCAATGCGTACAGAGCTCCTGCTGAGCTGGTGGGGACATGCCAGGGTGACTGCAGAGGGGACTGTCAGGACACAGAGGGGAGGAGGCAAAGCTCTACCTCTGCAACAAGGATTCTTTGTTACACTAGGTATCAAGGAGCTGGCAGGTGAAAACTGCCCGGAGTCCCCAGAAAGCATGAACCAACACCTGAAGTCAGCCAAGGTGACAGGTCCTATATTCTTTTCATCAAAGCCAGAAACTGCCTACCTGATTCCTGTGCACCTACAGGACCTGGAAGGATGAGCTGTTCCTGCATTTGTGGGCTTCACAAGAACAGTCAGTCTGCTCTACAGGAAATTACACTGTAAAGAGGCTAGCAGAGAAGTGCAGGTGAGGGGGCCGGATTCCAGCACTGATCACTTCCACAGAGCACTCCTACTCCTCTACCCTGCAAATACCAGCTGGTGTCTAGAGGCAGACTACTTACTGTTGGAAGAGCACACATTCCTCCCTGCACCTGCTCCTGATCTGGGGTGTCTGCAGTACTTGCTTGGTCACACCATGAGCCCCAGCATTCCCTCTACAAGACTTTGCAGGACCACAGAGACACTGCAACAGCTGAGCTTGAGAGCACAGAAAGTAGCAAGGCAAAGACATAACAGGTGAAAAACCCAAAACCACCCTTCCCCTCCAACTTACTATTTGTAGCTTGTCCCTGTTCTCCAGTAAGAGCTTTTCTGTGCGCCTGTAAGCCTGAGCCACCAGGACTTTTGCTTCCTAAAAGACAGTAAAAAGGAAAGAGACATTTGGAGTGCAACAAACACAACTTAGATAATTGAGGGATAGAATCTGCAGACTGAGACAGGCAGAAAGTGGTTCCCATCAACAGAAAATACAGACAAACCATGTGAAAAGCAGACAGAGGAATATTCAGGATAAGGAACAGTGAACTCCTGCACTAGCACAACTCCCCAGTAGACTCCCAGATGGTGGGAAACGCAGTGTAATTAAGGAGGCTGTCTGGTAGCAAAAGATGCAGCTCAGCACAAATCCCAGGGAAACAAACTCACTAGAAATTCACTCCCCAATGGCTAACAGAAAAACATGAATTGTTTGGGTGCAAGTTACTTGTTTTTTTCCACCAAGCTGCAGAAGTGAAGAACAAAACCAGGAATGTGTAACCAAGGGTGCCCTTACATGGTCCATAATCTGCTGAAGCCCCTGGCTGAAAGGACGCCGACCAATTCCAGGTGCACTATCCAGGTCTGGGAAGGAGACCTGCCCAATGCTGGGCACCATTCCGTACTGCTTCACCATGGAGTAGGCTATCTTGGTTACTTTCTTCAGATCATCCTGTGCTCCTAGACAAGAGAGACAAACACAGTGCCTGCCAGCTCTGAACTGAGCGCAAGAGAAGCACATCCCCCACAAACACGCATTCTGCTAGCCAAGAGACCAGAGGACCCACAGAAGCCCATGGATGTGAACGCTCCACCTGCTGATGGACCTTTCTACTGCAGGACCCATGCGTGACTGAGTGAATGTACTGCAAAGTAGCTTATGTGGAGTGCTTACCTGTCACTGCCACCCCATTTGGATATAACTAGCTGGAAACACGGCACACCCTTTCCATGAGTTGAGAGCCTCACTGTGTAATTACATCTGTAGCCTTAGGCTTTGGGACAAGTCGAAGAACGCAGTGGCAACCAACAGCAAGAGACCTCCATACTCACAAATGCAAGCCCAAGATCAAATCATGCAATCTGACACTTCTCAGTGTGGGAAAACTTCATCTCTTGCTCAACTCACCCTTGGACAGAGCAAGCACAAGTTCAGGATGTCTTAGCACAATCTCCAGGGTCTGTGCCAGGTCTGGCTCCTCACCTGTAGTGACTTTGTTAAAGGTGATGGCCTCAGACACTCTCCCTCCCAGTGCCATACACATCCTCTCCATCAGCTGTTCCTTTGTGAAGAGGTACTGCTCTCTTGGAAGGATCTGAGCGAATCCGAGAGCGGCGTTTGTCCGAGGGGCTATGGAAACCTGCAACACAGAGCAACTCTGTTCAGAGAGAAAAAGAGTTCCCAACTACAGCAGCAGAAAGTGAACAGGAAGAGGTCAGCATTCCCAGTGAAATCTGTGGAAAGCTGAGGCAGGCTGGCCTACAGAGATACCGCCAAGGACTGCAGTATGTTACCATTCCTGCACTGAAGGCTCTGCCTCACAGCTTCAGACATAAGCTTTCTGCCACTTTCTGCTCAAGAAATGGAAAGGAAATCGTCCTCAATAGCAAGCCAGTGAAATCCTAAGATTTAGGAGTTGCTTTGGAGAGTATAAGCCATAGAGTTCACACGGAACTGTGTTCCAGAATCACTGAGACTACCTAGAGAAAGACAGGATGTCTTCAGAAAAGTAAGAGCCATTTCCCATATGCATTAAAAGAGGGTAATTAACAACAGTTCAGCTCATAAAATAGGTCATTCAGAATTAATCTGCTGCTGGTGTGGAGCCAAGGAGCTGTCTCCCTTGTTGTTTCCACTCCCCATGTCCTCTCAGTGTCACAGCTTTTTGAGGAGGAGATGTGCATGGGAAAGAATGCACCCTGGGGTGCCAAAGACAGGCCTTTCCCTGCAGAGAAGGTCTTTTTCAACCTAAATTACTCTATATTAACCCTTTATTTTGCTGCAGTATTCACAGCTCCAAGCTCAAGTAGGCCAGCAGCAGAATTCAACACAAATACTAGAAAGCAATCAGCAAATCTCAGGGAGGAGAAGCTCAAAGGACTTATTTTCACACCCAGTGACAGGCTTCTTTGCACAAGAACTGGTAGTGTACTTACCTTCATCACAGCTTCAGTGTGCTCCAGCAGCCAGCCAACCAGTGCATGGCCTGATTCGTGGAATGCCACAACCTTCCTCTCTTCTGGTGACAGGATCTGACTTCTTTTGGCAGTGCCTACAGGAATACAGACAAGGATTTGATGAGATTGCCAGCAATAGGTGCAACCAGCAGGGCATAATCTTGTGCTCAAGCTAGCGCAGTCTGGGGCTAACAACCAGCAAAAATCACACTGCACTCTTGCATAAGGAGAGGCAGTAAAAAGCCCTTCAGTTACATGCTGTGGAAGAGGTGCTCTCTTCCCCTGCAGCAGAAAGCAACCCATGCCTGGATTGCTTGAAAATACTGGTAGAAACTTTCCCCTCCTTTCCTTCTTACAACAGACTTAATAAATCGACAAATTATTTAACATTTGATTAGATCACAGCTCTAGAACACAAAGCTCTGTTCTGTTCCCAGCTCTGCCAAAAGCATGTCACAGTGTATCTCTGCCCAGGGACAGATCTGCAACAAGTTACCCTACCATTTGGAAAAACAAAACCAAAAACAAACCAACAAAACCTGAAACAGAGACTAGCTAACAGTATCATACTGATTTTGCCTTATGGTCTTTCTGTCCCTTAGGCAGAACATGAGAGAAACAAGATGTTGCATTATATATAAGGTCCCAGTTGAGATTCTTGTGCATAAGGAGTGCTCAAATCAGCAAAAGACCAAGAGTATATATGTAAAAAACCCAATCTTTCTCCAGACCCTGGAAACATGTCTGATTACACATGGCATGCTCCACATGAGCTTATTCCCAGGCTCCTGAGGACTAGCAAATTAAGCCATAGCTCTCACTTAATATTTCCTCCAAAAAGGTGATTTTCGAAAGCATTTATTTTCCAACCCAGCAGTCTGCAACGCAGAGTAAGTCCAATAAGGATTAAAACATAAATGCTGAAAGGAAGTAAAACTTCTGGCATATAGAAAATATGTTAACTACAGAATACCCTGCATATCAAGCACTTATTACACCTCTGCATGTTGAATGTAAAACGGTACCAGTACTTTAAAGCTAATGTCTCCAACAGTGCCAGGAGCAGTAGGGGATAGAGTTGGCAGAGTCAAGAGCAGCATTACACCAAGCTTGCTTCATGTCTTGGAAAACAACATTCTATTAACATTAATTTTTAAACAAAGTTAAGAGCTTTATTAAACAGGGAAACAGCAAAATTAGTGTGGCAGATCTTGTAAAATTACTGCTCAGGGACCCTGGAAACCACTGTGGCCTACAAGGAATGACGGTGATGGAATAGCAGATTAACTGATTTTTATCAGTCAGTCCCTTATCCTGCCTTCAGCAGCGTGTGTACATGTGCCTGTATGTCGTCTTCTGTAGAAAGATGTGTGTATATATATATATATACACACACACTGCATATACACACATATATATACATACAGACACTTAAAATTCTGGAATCATTCCTCTTTCAGCCCACCAAGGAGAAAAGGACCGTACTCTTCTCAACAGCAGTGTGCTTACAAAGATTATTTCTTTTCCTACGTAAAGTTCATCTCCAGGCACGAAAGCTCTCTAAAGGCCTATACTTATTGCATTTAGGAGACAACTCAGGAAACAACTCTGGTGCATCTTTGCTGCCCTTACACAGAGGACACAAACTCCACCAAGAAACCAGGCTCTTCTACATCTTCTAAAGACATCCCCTAAAAGCCTCTGTGCGCTCAGCAGGTTTCCTCCCTCACTCCCAGGAGACCTGATGAGTTACTGACTGCTTTCTTCTCCCAAACTAAAAACACAATGAGGACTACCACAGAGAGAAGTTCTTACTCCTCCCTTACAGCAATACAAAGCTTTAAGGCTAAGAGAGCCTCTGGACTTGCAAAGTTCTCTTTTGATTCCACACCATTTATTAAAACCAGAGGCTTATAATGAAAAGCACAGTAATATCTTCGTTCTTTCAAGAGAAGCTTTTATAGCAACTGAAATGCCCTCTGGATTGTGAAACCCAGAAGCATTCCTATTACATGGCAAGGGTACATTCAATTTACAAGCCTGAAGGGTTGTTTGAGGTCTTTTAGACGTAGTGTACGGAAAATAGCCAGGTCCCAATAACTTGAAGGAATCCAATTCTGCAACAAAAAGACTGTAAGGCCTCCTACGCACCACAGAGCCCTGGGGAAGCATGTCAGCTTGTCAGCAGTGAATTGCTGAAGCCCATGCCCTGCAATGCCCCCCCACATTAATCCTCTGTGGCCTCACTTGCTCTTTGTCTCACCTTCCAAGTCTGGGGAACTAAGGCAAGGACGGAACTCAGAAAGAAAATCCAAGTGAACCCCTAGAACTTTGGTGCTTTCTCTTCTGCAGACGAGAAATAAAGTACCTCTTTCTCCAGCTGATGAGGACTTCTGCGCTACAACTAGATTCATCTCACTGTTGACTCCTGGGAACTGCTGGATACAGTCCGGGTTTTGTGTAAGTGTGACCACAGTTACCAAACCAAATCTCTTGGAGTGCTTTGAAGAGGCAGGTGAAACTGTCAGAATTTTCTCAAACATCTCTTAAGTGAGGAATTGTTTGGTCATTTTCTGATAAAGCAAACACTCAGGACTGAATTCCAGGATCAGGAAATAACTGACCCAGAGCAAACATCCTGTTCCACACGCTCTAAGCAACGCACAGAATGCCAGTCTTGTTTGCCCAGGCTCACCCCCTGGTAATGGCACTGCAGCCTGGAAGCACTTAAGTGTCTGATTATGAAAACCACAGCTTGGCTACAGGGCAGCTCACACTGAAACCCACCAGATGCAAATCCCTCAGGTGAAGTCAAGTGTTCTGGGAACATTTTTCCCTTCCCTATAATATACTGCTACAGGGTAATCTCCAGAGGTTCCTCTGCTGGCAATAGCACACACAACAGGGAAAGGCTGACGGGATGTTCTCAGAGGGAGAACAGTAGTCTACTGTCTTTCAATTTATTCTGCCAATTCATCAAAGCCTGGGCTTTGAGACTGAACAGAAAAATCTCTGATTTCTTGCCGTTGAGGACACATAGCCTATTTGCTATTCATGTTTATGTAGCAGGTGTCCAGAGCAGCAAGAAAAACCCTGAGACACTTCCACTCCTTTTCTTCAAAAAACAAGCCAAACCCCAACTCTTTTGGAACTAAAAAAGCCATACAGATTGTAATTCTTCTCTTTGCTGTTTTACTACTGGCCATCTCCTCTGAGCTACGGGTTCAGGTTGCCTACAAATTCAGAAGATAGGTCCACATGGGGTCTTGTTTGGAGAATTATCTGTGACTGTGAAATCCTAAAACCTTCAGGTCAGCACAACAGGAGCACAGTTAGGACCCATATGTCTTCCTTGACTGTAACCCACTCACTTGAGCCTTCTCTCAAGAAGTATGGCACAGACCAGTAAGACTGGAGGGAAGTTAAATGCCTGGATCCCTTACCTGCAATGACTCTTTCCACAGCATATTCAAAGTTGAAAGTATCGATGGATTTGTGACCTTCTCTAGCGGCATGAAGAGCAGCTTCATTACATATATTCGCTATGTCAGCTCCTGTAGACAAGAGTTTACAAGAATTACATTGGATTTGTGACATGACAGAGATAGCAGAGGACAGAGGAAGCAAGAACAAATCTGGAGAAGGACCTCTGCAAGTCAACAAGCCTGCACTTTTTTGCTCCCTGGGACCTAGCCCACGATGCTTATGTTGGATTTGAACAATGCAACTGCTTGGCAATGAAGGCTGCATTGCCACACAGAGAACAGAGTTCAGTGATCAATAAGGAGGCTAAAGCCAAGGCTGGCTCTCAGCAACAGGGGAGTGGGCAGACTGGGCTGGCACAGGCTGCTGTTCACGCAGAGACCGCACAACCCCGATGTGGAAGAGAAAGAACATCTGTTCTGAGTTTGTGTGTGGGTGACGGTGGCGGGGGGCTGCTGAAAGAAGTCACGAAGAGGCAGTGTGCTGGGGCCTGTTAGAGGGGAAACCCAGAAAGAATATTCCAGGAACTCCAAATCAACAGGAACTCAGGAGCCCCTTGCACAGCGCTGTTTCAAACTCCCAGGGACCTACCCTGGAAACAGGCTCAGAGCAGGAGCCAGGCAGAGTTGTTCGATTTCTACTCTGACTGACAAAATAATTCTATTCATTCCTCCTATCACTTTCCTGGTAATACATATCAGCTTTGAGAGTTTTCCCCCTGAAGAGCAACATCTCAGCCTTGACAACAGCTTGGACTCAGAGCATGAGCAGTGGTTCCTCCCCTTAGGAACTGGGAACCTAGGCATTATAAAAGAGTATTTTCCTATCCCCACACCCTGCTAGTCCCAGCAGTTTCAAAAGATTGGAAATAGCCATGAACAATTGCTCATCAGAGCTCATCAGGGAGCTGGTTAGGTTCCCACTATTTCCATAGCGACAGAGAAGGCTTGAAGAAAAAAACCCTTTAGATGCAAATAGTTAAAACTAAGCAACCAGGAAGCTTCAACTTGAACTGCAGAACTAGCATAGAAGCAGGCAGAGCAGCTCCACTGGGACACAGCATGTCTTACCACTGAAGCCTGGAGTCAGTTCCGCCAGGTGCTGTGAGTAGAAGCTGGCATCTTGGATCAGTTTGAGGCCCTTCAGGTGCTGCTCAAAGATCTCTTTTCTCTCCTGTAAAGAGCACAGAACACCTGAGCCCAACCAAGTCTTTGCTATGTGGCACCTTCAGCGCTGTCCCTCGGAGGAGTAAGAGAGGAACAGACCTCTGGCAGCGGGGACATGGTGACATTGCCACCAGATGGCAGGGCTGTCCTTACAGTGTGGTGGTGCTCCAGGAGCCTGGGTAAACACCCGGCTCAAATACACAACAGATGTACAGAGGCTTACCGTGAGTCACTGCTTTCTCTCTCTGGGACACTCTCCCCTCCTAACTTTCACTCTGATCTATCTTAACTTTTCTCTTACCATGAAAGCACTTGCAGGAAGGAGCTCTGACTGCCTCTACCTGTTTCCTCACACACTCAAACTGCAAACTCTATCTACTAGCTCCTTTGCCAGAGATTGCTTCCCAGATGAAGGTGGGGGTGAGATGATGGCTGGCAAGTAATCAAGGAGTGACTCATGCAGCTGGTCCAGGAGATCCTGATTAAAACAATGGTCTCAGTTGCCAGGGTTCTCCCCCTTCCTCCTTCAGGGCAGCTGCACAGTTCATGCTTCCGGTGCCAGATTCTATCAGGCATTTAAGGTATTTTAACTGAAAACTCTTGAGGATGGCAGTAAAGCACAGATGGGAGAAGAAGAGCCTGTGCTGGCAAAGCAGACAGATCTTTACTGCAGCTGAGCCTACTCCCAAAACTCTATTACAAATGTCAACACAGCAGACATGGAAGACTCCTAGCAAATGGATTTAAAGCATTCAGAAGGAACAAGTCACTTAACAGGCTGCCTAAAGGAAAATGAGAGCCTTACAAGGATAGTGAGGACAATAAACCTACAGAACAAATGGTGCTCAAGGCACATGACAATTTAAGATCTCATTCTCACATAAGCCAACTTGACAATTATGTAGCTCCCAATTTCCTGGAGAGAAGACACAAACATAGTTCTGCATCTGCATGGCAAAGCAAATCTCATGGAAGAATTCACCACCAAAGCTGGTACCAGAGCAGAGACACTTAAAACCAGCAAGTGGTATTTCAGGGAAACAAGCAATTGTGTTAAAAGTATCAAGTCCTTCATCTACAGGACATAAATAAAGGCAAGCAGAAGCTTATCAGCTCCATTTCTCCAAACTCAGCTTTTGACCCAACAATGAATGTATCACCATTAAGGACTGGGAAACCTTAGCCATCAGCATTATGGTAAGGACAGGGCAGTAGATGGAATGTACCTGGAGTGTTGGAAGATCGATGAAGATATGCCTGTCCAGCCTCCCAGGTCTCATCAAAGCATTATCCAAGACATCAGCACGGTTGGTGGAAGCCAGCACTATAACATGATCTGTGGTCCCCATTCCTGTAGAAAAAACAACCAAAATCAAAAGTGACGGTATTCACCATGGCAGATGCTGCTTTGCAGGCATAGAAGGGGATAAGGCACAGCAGGACGCAGGGAATATTTTATGAATCTTTATCATAAAAAGCCAGAGGGTGTTTACAGCATCCTTTGGGGCAGCTGAGGCTGACAAAGTGTCCTCTCCAGCTGGGAGCACAAGACAGGAAGGAAGCTCACAAGTCACACAGATCAGTCTCTGGCCATCACAGATATTCTGAAATTCCCTTTTCATTTACTTAGTAAATCATGGCTTAAAACTTTTCCCCCCATTTCCTTTTGCCACATTTGAAAATTGCTCCAACTAGAAATCAGAACAGAACCTTTCCATTCTGGCAAGTTAGGAGATGCCTTCTCATGCCCAGGCTTATGTCAATTGCTGCTCTTTTAGCTCCATGTTGTACAAACAATGATGCCTTTCCCTCACAAGTATTTCTGTGCAAAGCCCTTTCAGATTTCATTTACTTTTAGCCTTCAGTCACAGGCAGTCCACCAGGATCACCAACTCAGGTTAATGCAGAAGAGGACACAGCCTTCCCACCCTGCAAGGAGCATGTTATAGCATGATTTAATCTTTGCCTTCTCACTCATCTTTTATCACTCAAAAGACACCTGGGTACACTGCAGAGCACTGCAAAGACCAATCCTGCAGAACTTAAACCACAGAAACGTAGACAGACACAAAATACAACCAAATTGCTCTGCAGTGATGATTAGCATACACTAGCTCAAGCCACAGTCAGAAAAGGTTTTATCTCCAAGCCTTAAAGATGAAGGAAACACCAGGATTTAGCAGCTGCATGAGAGCAGCCTGGAGTACAGAGGCATCAAAGGCAGACAGGGCTTCCAGGAGAAGCCAGAGCACTTGCATCTGGAGGAGGGCAGGAAGAGGCAGGCGATTGTGCTGCTTGGGTGGGGAGCCAGAGATCACACTGAATCACTGAACCACACTGCTTATTTATGATATTCCACCAGGTGCCCACAGGCCCTGGGTATGAGTCACCTGCTTACAGCAGATTCAACAGCCCTGGCACACAGCAGCCTTCCCAGGGAAAGGACGCCTTAGTCCCATGCACTTCCCAGGCTGCCAAGTCACACGCTGCAGAGAGGCAGCTTTATGCACATAAGCTGGGCGGGTTTCAGCTCTCTCCAGCTTCACCACAAGTGCTGCCAAATGTGTCAGCGTTCAAGAGCTCAGCAGAGAGATTAAGGTTACAGGTAAGTCAGAGGACTGGCTCTGTCAGCTTGTGCTGCAGCAAACCTCAGTTCTTCCTCCCTGCACGATGCTGTCTAAATAAGCTCCTGGAGAGGATAAAGCCAGCCATCCTTCAAGCACGTATTACACTGCACTTCGGAGTGTGATAAATAAGCAGGGAGACTGGCAGGCACTTCGGGGATAGCAAGCTTCATTCACACGGCAGGATTAGATGGTACAGTACATTATCTGCTTTGCAGCTGGGAAGACTATCTTAAAATAGGTCTGACTATTAGAACAAATTAAAACCAACAGAACCACCGAGAGCATCCTCCTCACATCATCTTCTGCCCCACTTCTCTTGAACCTGTATCCCAGTGATGCGAAACTGTTCCAAGAACTCTAGTACTGCAGCCTCCAATTCATATCACTATTCCCAATGCAACATCACCTGGCACATAAGAGGAGTTGGCTTTCACAGGCAAAGATGCAGACTGTTCCTCTGGCTAAAATCCACCACATGGGTCACATCAACAAATGAAAAACAGCTCTGTAAATTCAGCCTAAAGAGAGCCTTTGTATCTACAGTGCCTACAAATGAAGCCACTTGAAGAGAAAAAAAACCAAACCAGTCTACTTGAGCTGGCAAGTGTTCTGCTCACCGCTGATGCAGAACACTACTTTGATGGGCATCACACCTTCATATTTAAACTGTGTAATTCTCTAGCTACTTTTTCAAAAGCCTTCTGGACACCATCAGTGAACAGTATCATTAAAAGAGAGCCACCTTTGTGAGGGAGGCCTCAGAGTGAGAAGCTTGCATACAGCAAAAACAGCAGAGAGGTTTTGTCTCAGGATTTCAGGTGAAGAGCTGCTACCAAAAAAATCTTATGAAACACACATCAGCTCAGACTGTCAGGCTTCTCTCAAATGCATTGAGAACAGAGGAGATATTTGGGTCACATTCCTCTTCCGCTTGTTTGCAGTTTGTGAGGGAAGATTCACTATTCAACCAGGCACCTGTTTTGACAAAGACGGGAATACATGCGTCACTCTGGTTTTTAGAAACAGCTTTTGTACATACAGGCTCCCTCCAGTCCCTCCCCTTCTCCCAGCAGATCCTTGGTGCTTCCAGAACACGACGAAAGCTGTCAGAGTGGAGGAAACCAAGGTCGCTTGTAGGAAGAGCACAATTACTCAAAAATTTATGTACCAGAATTACCAAGTATCAAATTGCACATTCATTCCATGCAGCTGAGCAGAATGGCTTTTTTCTGGGTGTCCTCATCCTTCCTCCAGCCTGCAGAGCAGGTTCCACAGAGCTCTGACCCTCCTTTTCTTCCTCTGCCTTACCTATGAGTAATCTCAGAACACATTAATTCAACAATCACTGCTGATGACTCAGATCTACTTTTGTGCACAATTCTTTTTTTTCTTAAATTAATAGCTCCCTCGGTTCTACAGTGCTGCTTTGCAGAACTTCATAGAATCACAGTATCACAGAATAATTAGGGTTGGAAAGGACCTTAAGATCATCCAGTTCCAACCCCCTTGCCGTGGGCAAGGACACCTCACACTAAACCATGCCACCCAAAGCTCTGTCCAACCTGGCCTTGAACAATGCCAGCAATGGAGCATTCAGAACTCCCTTGGGCAGCCCATTCCAGTGCCTCACCACCCTTCTAGTAAAGAATCTTTTCCTCATATCCAATCTAAACTTCCCCTGTTCAAGTCTGAACCCGTTACCCCTTGCCCTATCACTATGACCCCTGATGAAAAGTCCCTCCCCAGCATCCCTATAGGCCCCCTTCAGATACTGGAAGGCTGCTATGAGGTCTCCACGCAGCCTTCTCTTCTCCAGGCTGAACAGCCCCAACTTTCTCAGCCTATCTTCATACGGGAGGTGCTCCAGTCCCCTGGTCATCCTCATGGCCCTTCTCTGCACTTGTTCCAACAGTTCCATGTCCTTTTGATGTTGAGGACACCAGAACTGCACACAATACTCCAAGTGAGGTCTCAGGAGAGCAGAGCAGAGGGGCAGGATCACCTCCCTCGACCTGCTGGTCACACTCCTTTGGATGCAGCCCAGGATACGGTTGGTTTCTGGGCTGCGAGCGCACACTGCAGTCGGCTCATGTTCATTTTCTCATCGACCAACACCCCCAAATCCTTCTCCACAGGGCTGCTCTGAATCTCTTCTCTGCCCAACCTGGAGCTGTGCCTGGGATTGCTCCCACCCAGGGGTAGGACCTTGCACTTGGCATGGTTCAACTTCCTCAGGTTGGCATCAGCCCACCTCACAAGCGTGTCAAGGTCCCTCTGGATGGCATTCCTTCCCTCCAGCGTATCAACCGAACCACACAGCTTGGTGCCATTGGCAAACTTGCTGAGGGCGCACTCAATCCCCCTGTCCATGTCACGGACAAAGATGTTGAACAAGAGTGGTCCCAACACCGATCCCTGAGGGACATCACTTGTTCAACCATCAATTTCACCTAAACATAGCCAGAACAGAGCTCTCAACATTCCATTTCAAGGCTTTCTCTTTACAAGCATATGCCATTTCTCCGCTTGCGCTTGGATAGTGCCCCTAAATAAACCTTGTTCAGTATTACCTTGAAAACTGTTTTGCCATGATGCACACAGCACTTCACCCTTCATTCAGGTAGCACACTCTGTTAGATAACATCGCAGCAGCATGTGCCAAGATCACTGCTGGTGAGTACAAGCCAACAGAAAGTCCGTGTTTCTTGTACCAGCCTGACAGTCCATGCCAGCTGTCTCCCATATGACACTGTAAACTCCTTGGGCTGTTTTTTTAGTGTTTTATAAAGCACTTAGCAAAATGAGGGACTTAGAATCTGTATGAGATATGAATAAATGAGACAATATAAATTTTAAAATAAACTAGGCATCACAGAGCAAATAAGGGACTACTAAAGTAGATATCGAAGATAACATTAACCTTCTAAAGTCACTTTCCCATAGTGCTGTACCCTAATTTCTCAATTGAGACTCGCCAAGAAAACACGCTAGAAACCATGCCCAATTTCTACAGACTAGAGGAAATCAGATGCTTTATTTTTAGTATAGAGACGTGGATCG
Organism: Myiopsitta monachus; assembly: GCA_017639245.1. NCBI lineage: Eukaryota > Metazoa > Chordata > Aves > Psittaciformes > Psittacidae > Myiopsitta > Myiopsitta monachus. The sequence goes on along the minus strand of CM029941.1, from coordinate 102,871,927 downwards.
TACTGACTACAGATTCCTGAACAGACACATGGGCTTCCATTTAATTCAGCATTAAGCTGCTGCCAGCTCACCCTACAACTGTCAGGAGAAAAGAAAAACCCACCACGCCAGGATTGCTGTTCAGTGCGTTACTAACTAGACTTTTCTGTTGAGAACATCTACTGCACAGATACAGCTGTAAACAGTTATATTCACTCCAAGCATATTTACGTGCTTGGCCAAGTTGCCTAAGATCATGCAAGTGCGAAGTTCCAGGGAAGTGCACATACGTATTTAAGGTGATTCCTAGTACCTACGCAGCATTGTGTGTTTCAAGCACATTCCTCTGATAACCAGACTTCTGGTCTGGTTGTTTAGGATTTACTTAAAGCTCATTCCTTCTTCAAAAACTTCTTGGCACCTGTGCTGAAGCAGAGAGAGGCCTGAAGGGTCTCTCTACAGCAGGACCACTCTACCCTGTCTGTACCATGCTGTGCTCCTGCTTACAATTTCTCCTCCTTCTGCAGCAAGGGCAGAGATCCAGAATTATAGATCATCTTGTGCACAGTATGGAGGAACATCTACCATTTCCTGAAAGCTGAAAGCATTTTACAAGTCCCATCTTCTCTCCTTGAAAAGGGAGGGTTGACTCCTGAGCACTCTCCAGAAGGCAGCCTTGCTGCTGAACTGTGGGACATGTTCCTCTTCAGTAGGGCTCATCCTCATTATACTGCAAATGCTCAGTGAAAAAGCAAGCAGTTTTAACCTCTTTAACAAAGCCTGGAGAATGTGGGATGCTTTTAGTGCAGAAGAGCCTTTGATTTTTCATATAAAGAGTGTGATGACACAAGTGTCACAGTTACAGCCAAGGGAAAAGGTGGTTCTGTTCCACTAAATGGCAGACTGACAAAACCACTCCCTTATGGGCAGGTAGGTAGTTGTCTCTGGCCCTGCTCGGCAATAATAGGAATTAGCAACAGAAACATTGCAAGCTGGGTCAGTGCTGCAGGCTCTGACAGAGTTATGACTAAGAACAGCAAAAGGATCATTCCTTTTGGCACTCATGTGAAAATATCTGAGAAAAGGGCTGATTCCAGTGCAGCCAGAAACCATACAGAAGTGTGGCATCAAACCAGGATTTGTTTATAAAGCTTCTCTCTCCCAGCTTAGATTAGGGATCCTGTAGTCAGGCAGACCGCATGAGAACAAGTCAAAGAACGTGGGAATTGGTCTATTACATTGCTTATGGCCCTCCGGGACAACTAAACTTTTAAGCTCTAACAGGCTTTAAACCACTACCTGTCTTAGATGGAATACATCAAGTATCTAACAACATTTAATGGGCAGCCGGACCTAAATGTTACTCTACAGACAGCAGTGCCCTTGATGCCAATTAATTTTCTTTTAGTTCCCAAGTACTCTAAGTAATTCTTCTCCAGTTGCCAGTGGGAAAGCATACTGTCAAGGTGAAGCCATTGACTGCAGTAAGAGTCTTAGGGGTTGCTGCCCTCTGCCAGCCATAATCTCGAATGCACACTTGCTGTTGATTTTACATGTGACTGTTGGTGCAAGTTCACTCTGCCCATGACACTACACTCTGTTCTGACTCAGAGTCTTCAGTACAGTCACAAAACCAGTTGGCTCCTGGTTTTTAAGATTTAGTGTATTTAACCCCACACCCTTAAAAGCCTATATAAATGTCTAAGATTTCAAGAGTGTTATCTCCATAACTTAGCCACAGCACATACTCAAGAGATCTGTCCTGAGCCAAATTACTTTCCTAGTAACCATCAGCTCTGGAGTAGCCCTCCCTAAGGGACAGATGAAGAGAGAGATGCTATAGTGTCTTCAGAAAAGGGACCCAAGGTGGGGTACATGGTTCAGACTGGTGCTTAAGAAAATTCCAAAAGGTTCTGCAGGAAAGCCTGGGTCTGCATGCACCAAGTACTGGGTACACAGGTCCACCAACCCTGTGCTGAAAAGCAGCTGCTGCTGCTTTCCATCTGTACTCAGCAAAGCAGCTGGGAGAAAGATAAAAAGCCCACTTCAAGTGAGTGATATGATAACCTCCGACACAAGAGCAAGGCCAGCCAAGGCATCCCTGGCATCCAAATTGGAAAAAACCTCCTGACTTTCAGGGCCACAACCTCTTCTCTAGCAGCAGTCCAAACCAGTTATCACTTATCATAAAGATGTTTTTTTAGCAAGGATATGACCAAGCTGCAGTTCTGGGCTTAGCCCTGAACTGGATGCCAAGTACAAGCTAGTCTTGTCCCAGGGAAAAGGGGAATGAGTTTGTTTTAATGCAATGGTCATTACTTCAGCAGAAGAATGCTGAAGAGGCATGGCACATAGAAGCAGCATGATGATGTACAGGCCAACAGCTTGGATTTCTGTGGTGATAAAGGCCCAGCTGCTGAGAGGCAAACAGAAATACTGACCATCCATTTCCACCAGCAGCTGGTTTAAGGTCTGCTCCTCCTCAGCATTGGCAAAACCAGATATATTGGTTGAGCGCTTCTTGCCCACAGCATCAATTTCATCAATGTACACAATGCAGGGTGCTCGAGCCTGGGCTTCTCTGAAGAGGCTCCGGACTCTGGCAGCTCCAAGACCTGTAGGGAAAGGGAAGAAGAAATAAGCCTTGCAGCTAAAATTGTTAGCAAAGCTGGAGAGCAGCATTCCTGGCCTCCAGTGAGACACTTGGTACTGGGCAAGCCCTCGGTATATGACAAGTCCCTCTCTCAACACTCCTAGGACAAAGAAATAGCCACGGTACTCATTTGCTTAGTCCTTCAGCACAGCTCCTCCTGGACCTCCTGGAACTGCAGGGACTCCTATAGCTGCTGTAAGAAGAGCACTGCTCCCAGCTCCCAAGATGAACTCCTGTTCCTTCCACTGGTCAGAACCAGAAATATTCAGCATTTTCCTGTGCACTGACCCTTGTCAGGTCTCAAGAGAACTAGGAGGAAGGAAGAAAAGGAGAAAGATAGAAATCCCATGGCACAAAAAGGCCATACTTTCCCCATCAGGAGGGAGCAGCAGAAAATCCATTAGCGTTCTCATACAAGGAAGGAAGCCTCAGTCAATGGCTTTAATAATAGTTACAGGGAAGTCGGAGATAATGCTTTCAGCTGAAGAAGCACGGCTGCACACTGTCAGAAAGAAGGCTCAAGCAATTCAGAGGGCACGCATTTTAGATACTGCAGAATTAAGCACGCTCTGTCACTGAACACCTTTTGTATTTTCAGGAAAGGTATCAAATCTATCCTCTGCATGCAAAGATAGGCTAAAACTCTATCCTGTGCAAGAGGCCCTTCCAGCACCCTCCAACTGCCTAACAGACCAAGTAACCTCCACACCCTTCCTCCCGAGAAGCTTACCTCCTATCACCTCCACAAACTCGGAGCCTGCCATAGCCAAAAACGGCACTTGTGCTTCTGTAGCCACTGCCTTTGCCAGCAATGTCTTTCCACAGCCTGGCGGTCCCAGTAGCAAAGCCCCCTTGGGCACTTTAGCCCCAAGCTGCAGGTAGCGCTCAGGGTTCTGCAAGAACAACACAGCTCTGTCAGATTCACCGCTCACATAGAGCATCTGCTCAAGAATACAGCCTCCCAGAGCTTTCTGACACTGTTTTTGGCCTGAGCAACTCTGAGCTGCTCATGGGAGCAGCTACATCTGCCTTCCTGTTATGGAACTGGAAATACAGAGGTTTGAGTCATGCTGATCACAACACAAAAATCCGTCAGATTATTTAAACAGAGGTTTGTTTAAACTGTATCATGAAGGATGAAGAGAAGAATATAGAGCCACCTACGCCAAAAAGTGGGTAGTAAGCCCTTATGTTGTTCTACTTGTACCTACCTTTAAGTAGTCCACAAATTCCTTGACTTCCATTTTCGCCTCGTGCATTCCTGCCACATCCTTGAAGCCAATCCCTTTTCCTGACTTCCCATCCACAATGGTGAAACGAGCCATTTTCAACTGGTTCTGTGGAAGGCAGAACAAGTACTGAGGACTTACTCTGACTTTGGATAAGGCAACAGTCTGGAAAGCCTGTCTGCTCTACTTTGGGAGACAGCACAGGTATAAGCTGCCCTTACAACAAAACACTAAAATGCCCATGAACATGTTGCGGGTTTACTCACTTAGCTTTGGAAACACTTCACAGGCAGACTGCTGACTCAAACTTTATTTATCCACATGTTGTTGTTAAGAGACAGCATAAACCTGCAGTAATAGTCCCAACACAATCCAGCTCAAACTCTATGTAGATCAGGCAGGGATACTTCTTAAAAACATGCAGAATGTCCAAAACCTTATTTGGTATATTCTCCCCAGTTTCTAAATGCTCTGATCCTTAATACACATGGGAGTGGTATAGTTTTGAGGAGTACGTATTGATGGTAAATAATTGTCAGTGGTAAATAATTACCAATATTGTCTTGTAAATGCATATAAACAGACACTTTGCACCCTTGTCCAATGCTGCCACTAGTTGCTCCTGAAACACAACCCGGGACAGAACTGTAGGTTCTCAAATTTAACAGACACCACATTTCAGCCTCCTGGTGCGTGTCACACCACAGAGTCAAAACAAGAATTTAGTTCAGCGCTCTACTAGTAACTGCTCATTATGTTCCACTGAAAAATGCTACTTTGGAATTTTTTTCTTTGTGAAGAAAGTTCATAGTCTCTCAGGCCTCAGAAATATCAGCTTATTCAAAAGAAGAGTTAAACAGACAGGGGCCTAGCCGTCCCCATGTATGCAATGATAGAATCTAGCCCTCAAGGCCCTAATTACTCAACGCTTCTTTAAAATATTCCTCTGAGCAGCTGTATTCCTTTGTGTAAAGAGAATCCCCAAAGCCAGAAGAGAACTGCCGAGGAGGCTGAGTGGGAAATCTAACAAGGGACTGAATCCACTGCATTTTCATCCCCAAATCCCTGCAGTCAAAGATGGTGCACCCCAGGCTGACTTCTACAGAGTTTTATCAGCTGATCCAGCCAAGGGTGGAAGAGGAGAGGAGGAGGATTTGACTGATGTTGCAAGTGAGGCATGTGGCATGAGAAGAACAGGCCAACACATAATGAAATCCAGAATCTAAACATATTTTATAAATTGAGAACTCATTTTGCAGAAAGCAGCAATTCCTACTTCTGGCTGTATGGAAGGCATATTGGCAGGACCCAGTGAAAAACACCATCTGCAGCTGCAACTCATTAGCAAGCTTTGAAAACAGCAGAGCAAACTGGACTGCAAATTCACTGAGCTCAGCCCTTCCTGCCACTGGGGAAAGAAAGGGCCTCAGCTACGGCCAGTTACCGTACAAGCTAGTCAGATGATCGGGACAGCAAGATGTGTCAAGAATGGAGAGTCCTTGGCACCAGTTAATCCCCATTCTGTGTTGACTTTGCTGGGGAAGGGGAAGAGAAGAGCATCCACAGGCTGCAAAACAACATCAAGATCCAGGATACTCACGAAGGCGTTGAATCCCCCTACCCGTCCGGCAACCCTGATGAGGCGGAAGATGCTCCACAGCATGGACACAGCTACAAGTGTCACTATCAGGGAGATAACATCACTAAAAGCACAAAAGCAAGACAGGTACAAATTGGAGTGTTTGCCCACAACTTGCTTAGTATTACTCAACATAGCTATTTGCAGTATTTTAAAGGTCCCGACATTTAGGCAATGCAGCAATGAACAAACCTAACTAAGAAAACGGAACTTTTATAGTTTCTTTTGTATATGTGTGTGTGTATATAAACCAAAACCTGCAACAATTACTTAGCCTAAAAAGTTAAGCAGAGGACACTGGCAACTACTGCTTACAGCTGTGTTGCTACACGTGAGAGATGGCCTGGTCAGCTCCCTCTGCACCATGCAGAGTGTGTCATCCTACAGGGTCTGGAGCACAGTGGCTTTCCCACTGTAGATGGGATGGTTTGTGTGTGTAATCACTCCTCCTAGACACCTTCCCAAAATCTGAAACTTCTTGTTTGTGTATGAACGGATACCTGGACTGGATTTTGCCTACTTACTTGCCCTCTGAACAGCATTTGCACATTTATAATACAAGGTTTATATGAAGATAAACTTTAAATTGATTGTGCAGTACAAAACCTTTAGTTGAAATTCAGAACTTGCCAATTTTTTCTAAGTTCTGTGTAACAAAACATAAGTACATCATATAAAAGCACAGAATAAAGGCTAGCCAGTTATGTGTAATATTTTGACATGTTTATAGAATCACAGGCTGGTTTGTGTTGGAAGGGACCTTACAGCTCATCCAGTTCCAACCCCATGCTATGGGCAGGGACACCTTCCACTGCAGCAGCTTGCTCCAAGCCCCTGTGTCCAACCTGGCCTTCAACACTGCCAGGGATGGGGCAGCCACAGCTTCTCTGGGCAGCCTGTGCCAGCGCCTCAGCACCCTCACAGGAAAGAGCTTCTGCCTAAGAGCTCATCTCAATCTCCCCTCTGGCAGGTTAAAGCCATTCCCCTTGACCTGTCCCTACAGGCCCTTGTCCAAAGCCCTCTCCAGGTTTCCTCTAGCCCCTTTAGGCAGTGGAGCTGCTCTAAGGTCTCCCAGGAGTCTTCTCTTCTCCAGGCTGAAGAACTCCGGCTCTCTCAGCCTTGCAGAAGAGGTGCTCCAGTCTCTGTTCTTCTTTCTTCCTTCCCTATTCTTTCTTCCTTTTCTATTCCATCTTCCCTCCTCTTTTCATTATAGCTTTTTCAGAATTAGAAGCTTTGAGCTCTTTTTTATTTTAAGCCAAGTTTCAGGTAACAGAAAAGGGCTGTAAGTTTAACAGAAGAACTCCTCTCATTGAGATTTTATATGCATCAAAGCTGCTTTGCTCAGTATGTGGCTCACAGCTGGTGAGCACAGTGCAGGCTGTCCTCTGATCGACAGCTGCTGCAGAAGCAGGCCAAAACTAGGTGTTTATTTTTACAGACTGAAGAGCCACCACAGGCCTCCCTTGAAGAATTTGAATAGGGGGAAGGCTTGCTGCACCACCAGCATTCTCCACTGACCAGGGTGTAACATCACTTGTTGAGTCACGGTGTCTATCACACTCTGCACTTGAATAATTGATTGTGAGGACAAGAAGTACTCAACTGTGCAAGAACACAGACTTTACTCAGACTTGCTGATACTGATCTGAAACACTTTGGTCTGCTGCATGCTGCAGTTCCAGACACCTTCTTGGGGCCTTCACTTTTGAAATATTAAGGTACATCTAAGAACATGCCTCTTTCTGAAAGGCTGTGTAAGTGCTTCGAAATGGAGACCACTTTTTAGTTCTATGTTTACATAAAAACATTTTGTTGAAAGCGAGTTTCCTCTCCAAGTGAGGGACGTTGTCACCAATCTATGATTGACAGTAAGCACAAATTTGTATCATACTTTCCATAAAAGCCAGGATGTTTGTAGGAAACGGGGATTCTCTCTCTCTCATCAATATTCAGCTCATCCTCCACAGCTCTCAGCTTCTCTTCAAATTTGTCAATGTTTGCCACCCGCATTGTGTACAACAGGGTAACATTCTGGGGACGTGCAATAAAAGCAGCATGTCAGTGTTGTAGCATAAGGATACAGCAGCGAGCAGAAGAAAGGCACAACATGGACAAGTCAGATAAAATTTAGCCTTATGTTACACCTTTTGATACTGAATCAAAGAACACATGAAGCAGCTAACTGACTGTAGGCCTCCAAATGACCTTGGGAACACCTAGAACTTTCAGCACCTCATGAAAGCATAAAAGGCAAGAACTAAGTCAGCTCTCCAGAAACAAGGAGATGAAACAACTTTATAGAAAGCGGGATGGAGTTAGTATTATAAACTCAGTTATACTGACATGGGCTCAGACAAAATGTTATCATATATACTGAAATAAACAGAAAATTACATACTAGAAAGGAGGAGTCTTGTGCTCCACTTGGACTTCTTAGGTCTTGTTTCTGTGTCTGTCAGAAATTAATTTCATCTAGCAGTTTGCAAATAGATCATAAATCACCCAACAAAATGGGATGTATCCAAGAACAGTATTTCAATCTCTCAAGCCAGTTTGTAATTATTCTTAGTGGTAACTTCTAGAAGTAAGCAGATCAAACTCTGCTTTCTCTCCATTCTGGAAGATTAGGAAGGAAGTCTGATGGAGCTTGACAGAACACTTGAAATTAAAATCCAAGTAGGAGACCATTTTTGAAACTAGATCTTACAGTGTTCTGGACACTTTGTCATGTACCAGACTGAGCCAGCAGAAGAAAACTGGTGGTTTTTTTCCAGCTTTTCAGGCATATGTGAGATTTTCTTCCAGATCATTATTAATTAATTTTACAATTTAAACTAAAAGTTTTATTTCCAGGTTGATGTAACAGAAGTCCCCTGAACTTCAAATAAACGAAAGAGAAAAATTAATGAAGTGCAAACTTACCAGCTACAGTTTTACAGAACATATATATTCATGAATTCAACTCCTTTCAACAGTATAAGCTATTATCACTCAATCCAATTGCAGAAAGCCACTCACAACTTGTCCATGTGGGGTTCCTCCTGGGTGCAGATAAACCTCCACAATATCGCTCTCTGGCACCACTTCAATTCTCTGGACCTCCCCCTTTGCCAGCATCTCATTCACAAAATAGTTCCAGGAAATGTTGGTCCCTTCTCTGTTCTCGCTGAGCATGAATCGAGACAACAGCACTATGACAGTAATGATGAGGAGTGCCCGTAAACGTTCAATATGCATTTGATTTTCCTTCTTCCTGCGTTTCTCATCCTCTAGAAATAAAAGATACCAGAACGGAAAAAAGGAAAAAAGATATGAGCATGTAATTGTAAAGCTTTCTGGTCCAAAGAAGGGACAATTAAATAACAAAGACTGACAATATTTTGTTTGGTTTTTTTTGGTGGGTTTTTTTGTTGCATGTTTGGTTTCTTCTGAAGGACTAGACTTGAAGCAGTACCCAGCTTGCACTGCACAGGCAATTTTCTGGCTTGGCTCACAATAAAGGTTGTGTGACTTGCCCAAGGTTATGCAAGTGAGTCAGTATTCTGGATTATGTGGCATTCCCAGACCCTTCTGGCATCTAGACCATCAGACCACAGGGCCTCAGCTGTACACATGAAACAGCACCAAGTCAAAAGTTATGAAAGCAGAAGCACTGAGATGTGAACTTCAACAGTTGCCTGGAAGGAGGCATATTCTGCATCCTGCTAACAAGCAAAAAATCTGCTTGAGTCACATTGCTGTGGCTATATTCAGCCATTCCCCAATGCCCCTCACTGCAGTGAGGCACTGTGAGATTACAGAGAAGATGATAGAGGATCACTTCACCTCTTGTGCTTTAACTGTTGCTTCAGTAAGAGGAGGATTTGAAGCTTCAGGGAGCCAAAGGAAGACCCTCAACCCCAGAAGTTATTATATACAAAGACAGCAATCTCAGACATGTTTTGAGAGTTCTGATAAGCGTGTCCTGTTTTAAGGTAGTCTAATCCTGGTCAGCAGATTTCAGCTGTCACAGTCTGCTAGTCTTATCACCATTCCACCAAACGTCATTCTATTTCAAAATGAGGGACTATCTCATTTGCCTGGCATACAGGTATAGGCCAAATAAAGCCATGGGACCCTTATTGCTAAAAATCAAACTCAAGAACTACTACAGCCCACTTTTATATAACATGCTCCTACTCTGCCTAGTCCTCAGGCTGTTGCTAACATATCCACTGGGAAATATTGGGAGTAAAACCTGTTCACAGCGTCACTGGTAAATCACATAGCACAGTATTATAAGACAGAATTGCTTCCTAGTGAGCTCCTGATCTGCTGTCACCTGTATCATAAGACCAACGACGTCTCTACTAACTAAAAATATATCTGCATCCGCAGTAAATCTGGAATAGCACAGGAGACGTGATATGCAGCTTACCTGTGGAAATAAATACACTACAAATCAAGCTTGTTGCCTTAAAATTGCACAAATTTTCTCCCATGCTATACAGCTAACCCCGTGTTTACAAAGTTTTTATAACTTTTCCACATTAAGGATCTGTATCAGAAGAATTCACATGCTAGGTGTGCATTCCCCAGCCTTTACAGTACCAGTGGTATACTGAAGTGCTGACAAGAGAAAAAGGGATGGTTTACTCCAAGTGTTTGCTACCAAACCTTTTTTTATTCAGACTCCCAACATTTTTTTGCACTGCATTGGCAAATTTCAAATCCTGTGGTCTGCAAAGGGCTGCCACAGCACAATTCAATGTCAACTGCCAGCTAGTATTTGAGTTGTGATGACAACAAATATCTCCTCCTCTTTCCAGCCTGATGTGGATGTTCTTGATATATAATTTAGCACTTACTCTTGATACACAGTTTAACATCACCAGCAATGTGGCATACATAAATACTGCTCTACACCCAGCAATGAATTAATTCTGTGTCACTGGACTGCTAATGCATCTGACTGCTGCAGCCCAGATTCAATTTATTTGCAAATTCATAACAAATGCTCTGACACCAGCATTTATCACTAGCCACCAATTAGTCTCTACACACACTGCAACAAAACCAAGGGACAAACATATGACCCAGTCAGATGCTAAAAAAAGTACTCTGTCCTTCAGACAACCAGCATCATTTTTCACTTGTTTCCTAGCCCTGCTCTACATTTAACAGGAAAGGCTTGCTCCTAAATAGAAACAATGCAGCTTTTCAGATGTTCTTTGATGTTATCTCCTCACTTTTGTCTTATCTGCTAGATCCAGCTTTATTAGAACAAAGCAATTCATCAAAGCTGCAGGATGACATCCACTACAGTCTTATTAAAGAAAATTAAAACATAGTATGTGAGGAGCCTTAGTCTGGACAATATCCTGAAAAGCTGAGCAAGTCCTAAATAAAAAGATTCTAAGGAGAAAAGAAACTACTTCAGAAAGTGACTACTGAATATGCAAGTTCCTTGGAGTTGCCAGAGTTAACTCTTGCTAAAGCATTTTTTTGCATTAAAATTTCAAACAAAGTGAGGAGGCACAAAATATGTCCTAAAGCACACATGACTAAGGGTACAATCACAAAAGGATCACCACAGGGTAAAAGCTGGCCACTAGATATCTTGATGCAAACAACTTCTCCAGTTTTTAGGACCTGGACTTGTCCAGGACTTTTAACCCACAGCTGAATTATTTCAGGAAAAAAAACCATTTCTAGAAAACTAGAAGGCAATGCAAAGCTTTACTCTACTCCACACTTAATTAAGAACAAAATCAATCTATTTCTAAGCTTATGTGAAGTCTGACTACCTTTATAGTACAACATTCATACTGCACCATAACTACCCCACAATGTTCAGTAAATGAGAACCAGTAACTGGATGTGACACTTGCAAGCAACAGCTGTGGGAATACTTCCAGCTTTTTAGCCTCAAAAAGCCTCCATGAAGCAATGATTTGCCATTAACCCCAAATCTGAACTCTCTGATTAAAATCTTGCAAGGGCTGCAGTGACAGTTTGAAGAGTTCTTTTTAATAATTACTGCAGAGACAAGCATTCCTCTGGAGACATGGGGCAGCATTCCACCTCCCAAAGCCAAGCTATCCATTAATCACAGGAGAAGAGAGGCCACTGAACATGGCATGTTACTGTTTGTTAATTTTAACAGCTACAGTTCTTCAGGGCACTGTGCTCGCAGTCGCCCTGTGTGGTCTTGCAAGCACTAAGGGCCTCAACCTCTAAGCTCTGACTTCCTCAACAAGGACTCTCTGACACCTGCACGCACACCCCATCCAGGGCTTCAGCCCAGTGAAATGGACCACACGGGTAAAGCCACTGCTCTTGGCTTAAAGAGACTGCAGTGGCATAAGTCAGGCTAAAAGTCATCAGCACCTGGCTGCTTTTACTTCAGAAGTTAGTCCAAGAGGATTCAACCATTATGTTTAAGCACAACATAGGTAAAGCCAAGCTGTTCTATTATTTACTGATACTCGGACAAAAGTTTATAATACAATTTATAAAACTACACTACAATCTGTGTGACTTAAGCATGATTTAATACCTTCCAACTTGCAGTACTAAGGTTTAGAGCCATTCCTCTTACAGGTTTACCCCTCACTTAAAGGTCCAGGAAACAAGCAGCACAGCAAAAACCCATGAACTCACTCAAGACATCTCCAGCCCCTGCAAGCACGAACTAATGTCATGAAATGGCAAATGCTCAGATCCTTTGTGCTTCTACAAGCATTACTGATAAGAAAGAAGAATGAGACCTTCCCTGCTAAAGATCTACACCCTGGAGTGTAAAAACATGCCTAATCCAGAGGCTAGAGAGTCTTTGCATTTCAGCTCTTGGGAGTCATGTACTCATAAAAAAGCAAAGAATTTTCTTTACAGCAGTGAAGAGTCAAATTACACTTTTTAAACAGAATGCAGCTGTTGTAAATCTACAAATAGCAGAAAGCTGAAAACACCACCAAGACCTGAAGGGACACCCACAAGCCCACTTGTATTTGAAAAAGACGTTTGGTGAAAACCTGGTAGAATGTAATGGTGCCTGCTAAAAGGATCAAAACGCTACCTGTCAGAAGTTACACAAGGTTTTTGCCTGGTATACTGAAGTTATTTCCCTGCATCCTCACCATTAGCATCGTTAAAATTCTTTACTTCCTGAAGATTACGGTCCAGAGAGAGCACCCTTCTACTTCTCAACATAATCTGGCATACCACGTAGATCTCCAGGCTCCAAAACACATTTAGTGAGGTAAGCCTCATTTTCAAGAAGTCCTGTACAATGGAATGCCTGGGGCTTAGGCAGTATGAGACGTGCAAAAAACAGTATCTAGAAAGGCTGATTTAAAAAACAAGAAAGAAAAATTCCGAGCAAGTGCCATTATCACAGCTAAGAAATCTTTAAGGAATCAAATTTTAACTTTCAGCTCTGTAAACCACTAGAGACATATCCACAGTGAAGATAAATGAAATTAAAAAACCAAATAAACAATGCCAAACCAGGATCCAACTTAAAGAACTTTATTTAGTTAACATAAGTTTAAGTCAAAATGCTGCACAACAAAACCTCCAAACCAAAACTCAGTTAATACTCCTGTTCCCCTCCTCAAAGCAGCAAAAGTAAGGCACACATCAGGGAAGTTATCTGCATAGGAGGCAAAGCAGCACAGAAGGAGTTTCATGCTCCATATTTAAATCTTAGTATTCCAACCCTTAAGCCAAAATACCCCTTCAAACTTGTTTAGAAGTGGTAAGTTACAGGCTTACAGTACCCAGAGACAGAAGCATTAAGGCCTTCCGTGCTGTCTACCCTTACCCCTCACACATACAACTTGTTTCATTAAATATCTTTTTGGAATACACATACCATCATCCTCCTGTGGAGATTTCTTTTTGAATCCTCCGTTCTTCTGGTTACTCCCCCGACAGCTTGAAGTAGTAAACCAGTAAGTGCTACCTACAGGAAAGCAGAGTTAAGTTGTTACTACCAGCAGACCTCAGGAGACAGTGAGAGGGACTGAGGACAGCAGAAACACATGAGCTCCAAGTGCAGAGAAAGCCGAGCTCCACGTCCACCCAAGCACACAGTCTTGCTCCTGTGCCAAGGAAACAAGACATCATCATCAGAAACAGTCTGTCACTTTCCTCATATATTTTTATTGACAATCCAATAAGAAATTGCAGAGGTGATTTTAATGTAGCAAAGATAATAATTTGGAGAAGTTTCTTCTGTGCTGAAACATGTACACATTTCCCAAGGCATAACCATAGCTAACACTGGTATGAGTCAAGAACAGCCTCACGCTAGGAACTGTAGATACCTGTTAAAGGAAATATACATACTGAAGTTAAATGCAGGTTTCTCAGTAAATGCTGATAGGATACTCTAATAAAAGCAAAGAAAGTAAGGCTTCAAACAGTAACACTCACAGTTGCTGCCACTGTGGTTTAAGTCCAGCTAAGACTTTTTCATCAGAAATACAGAAAGTTGAGAAGCCAGACAACTGACTTGATGACAGTACTTTCCACTTCCCATGGTCCTTCATGAAGGCTCCAGAAAAAGGAGTAAGCCCAGAAACTGGAACTACTTGTCCACTGCTACTTCTACTAGAGGGATTCACTGCCATTTGAAAGATTATGCATATATTTTAACTTGAAACCCCTAACTCTCTCAAAGGTGGAAGAGCCCAAACTCAGCAGGCCCACACTGGCCAGAACAGCTGTGACCAGTTTTGTTCAAATCTCAAAGGCAGCAGCAAACTCATCTTTCCAATTCGAAGAGGGCAGCAAGAAGAGCAATTGCCTTTGTTTTACCTTTCTGTGCTTTTGCTCTAAGAATTCAGGTAACTTTTTCTAACATACACTTTCAACTTGCTCCAGTGCAAGGCTTTCAGCAAGGCCGTACAATGTGACTTCTGAAAAAGGTGAATGACATTTTCATCTTAGGCTTTGCTAATGAGGCAGAGAAAGATTCTCTACTTTAAAATCTGCAGTTTTTTAAATTAGCTTTTAGGTCTAATGACTCAAGTGCTTACTTAATCACAGAGCTCCTTGTGGAAAGGTGCCATTGTTCGTCTCTGTCACCAAACAAAAACCTAGAACCTCTAAAATTCACATAGCTCCCAAAACCAAGAACAGAACAGCTTTATTTCAGTAACACAGCTAGTGAAGGTAAGGAAAAGTCAATACTCTTACCGAATACAACCCTTTCCCATCCTCCACCTGTACAGCTGCTTTCTAGGACTCACCTAAGAGATTCCAAAGCCGGACTGGATCATGAATTATGCGTTGTTTCACCAGGACTCCACCAAGACCCTGACACATGGGGAGAAGCGTTGGTGACAGAAGGCTCTGAGGAAGAAGAAAAACAAAAAAGCCAACTATTGGAAAAGTAGTGTGACTGCTTAACCTTTATATACTCTTTGAGACTAACATTCCTAAACATGAAAATACTGTGGGTAAGCTGCAGGACCACCAGCTAGGAGACCTTTGTATTATATCTGGCTGTGCAGTACGATTGCCATGTGACTTTGAAGACGTTGTTTATAAACCGGTTTAAAAAAAGCACATGTGTAACCTAGAAACATACACTCAAAACACTTGAAAATTTTATCTTCTCCTTCCTCTGGCTCTGCTCTTCATTGTAAAGATACGTTGGAAGTCAGTTTGTAAAATGTAGAGACACCCTCCCACAAAGCGGAAATCTTAAGCATCAGTACTTTGTACCCTGCTCCACAGCAGGAAGGGCAACGCAGCCATTTCCCCACGGTAATTCAGCAGTAATCCTGCAGTCGGTACTCATGCTTAAGGGCAACTTCACAATATCCGAACTAACATCTACTAATACTCTCACTGAACACAAGCCTAGCACTTTCCCTGATGTGTGATTCCCTGTTCCACCAGTCCTCTATTGCACAGGTACAAGTTTCTGTGCAACAAAGCAGACACTGGCACTAACTAGGACAAAATCCCTCACCCTTTTTTTGCTGGCTTGCTGGAGAGCAACAACACAGCTTTCGTTGGCTCAAGATGGTAACCTCTTGGGATCGATACCTTTTAGAATAGAACAGTTTAGACTAATTTAAACTGACAACAGAAAAAACCTGGCATGATTCAAAAGCAGTCCTACAATTGTTCTTCCTTCACTGCCTGCTTAGACAGCCAGTACTTCTTCACTGCACTGCAGAAAAGCTCACGAACAAGTCCTCATTCATGTGTCCAGGGCCAGGCTGCACAGAGCCTTGGGTGACAGGGTCCCATGCGAGGTGTCTCTGCCCACGGTAGGAGGGTTGGAACTGGATGATCTTAAGGTCCTTTCCAACCCTAACTGTTTTATGATTCTATGCTGGAGGCCTTGCTTAAACAAGAGCCTTGCCTTGTACTTTAAGTACTAAACTAGAAGGACCTGTGATACCAAGAGTACAGCAAGATGGGGAAAACACATCTGTGGCGCACACCAATGCGGTGTGCATGAGTGATGCAAAGAGCCAGCACGATGAAAGTTTGAAAAAATCCCTTTAATCAACGTTGCCTTGCGTACAACAGCCTAGGCGCTATCTCCATACCGTTTGTCCCCGCGTCACTGCTATAATGCAGTGCCACAACGGACCTTTGGGATGGTCCGGCCCGAGACATCCACCGGGGAAAGCCCCGCCTGGAGCACGAGTCCGCCCACACATGGAGCCGGAGGGGCTAACCCAACTCCCACCTGCCCGCCCGCCTCCTCCGCCGGTGCTCCCGGTCCCACCTCAGCGGGACACGGCCCGAGGAGGCGGCGGCCCCGGGCTGCTCCAGCAGGACCCTGCCCGGTAACCGGCGCTGCACCTTCCGCAAGCCCCGCCCCGCGGACGGCCCGCCGCGCTCCGCGGGCCCCTCGGCCGCCCCGTTACCTGCGGGCCGCGACCTGCAGCGAGGGCAGAGCCGCCCGGCCGAGGGCGAGCCCAGGCCCAGGCCGGGGCGGGCGGCGGGGCCGACCGCCGCCAGCAGCGCCCCCGAAGCAGCAGCAGCCGCAGCAGCAACACCATGACTCGCCGGCTGTCCCACTCCGCCTGCAGACCCCAAAGGAGCGGCAGGAGCTACCGGGCGCCGAGGGGCCGCGGGCCGCTGCGCTCGCCGCCGCACCGGGAGCCGGAGGCCTCAGTGAGGACGGAAGCGGCCGCTGAGGAGCGGGCGGCCATCTTGGAAAGGGGCCGCCGGCAGCGCACTGCCATGCCTCAAGATGGCGGCCGCAGCGCTGGCCCCGCCCCCGGCCGCGCGGGGGCTGCCGGGACGGCCCGCGCCGTTACCTCAGCAACGCGGATCCCCGGCGGCCGCGGTCCCTCTCCCCGCTGCCTGGCCTCGGCCCGCCGCTTCCCGAGGCGGGCTGCCCTCTGCGGCTGAGCCCCAGGCCGGGGTCTGCTGGCCAAGCCCCTGGAGCGGACGGGTCCCGCGGGTAGGGCCCCAGAGCCAGCAGGTAGGAGGAGTAAACAGGCTCCTGCAGGCTCAGGAGAGCGGGGCTGGGGCGGGGGGGTGACCTGCCACTGCATTAAAGCAGCAGGGAGTGCACAGCTAGCCCTGTCCTGGGTTTTTTATCGGTCTTAACAGCGTGTCCCACGTAATTGTAACGGCTGGAAAGAGAACAAAGAAGTGACCTCTGCAGTCGTCGATTCATCAGGGAGGAAAGCGGCCGCTGCCTCCCTGTGCAGCTGTTGCTGAGGAACACTCCCCTTCTGACCTCAGGGTATAAATTAGCTGTGATAGGAAACAGCATTTAATATCTGTGGCTGAGCATGATGGATTATCAAGGACTCTCAGAAGTGAAATGAGAGAACAAATACACATATACAACAGTGTGTTTGCTCTTTGCCAGGCAGGTTATCTGGCTCCTGTGATCTGTCTTCCGTGGAAAAGCCATTGCAATGTGTTTGACAACTCACCGTGGCCAAGCTACAATGCACCCATTACCCTGTGTTTGAAATTGTTCTTTCAGTGCAGGTGTGTGGTTCTAACAGGGTGGACCCCTCACCTCCCCTCAAGCATTACACCAGAGTGTGTCAAGGTTATGAGCTCTGTTCAGTTCCCTGTGTACAAATACCACAAAGGTCATTGTATTTTAAGTCCCTGATCCTAAATCTTGTGTAATCTCTTCCTGTTTTGCACTAGTTGTGTACCGCTGAGTGGGTGGCCTCGATGTGCTCTGCTGAGTGTTTCTTTGGGGCAGGAAGGCATTTCAGAGCCATCGCCTCCCTCCTACCACAGTTACATCGTTCTTGCTCTGCTGAAACGAATATTCTGTTTGTGAGGCCAGCAGGTCTGATCTCTCCTGCCGAAGTCTTCGATGCACTTCAAGAACTTGTGTTTTCATCTCTTCTGCCTTGCTGACCAGGATAGTTTCTGCAGCTTTTTCTCCCTCATTCCTTTCCATGTTTCGCCCCTTAGGTGGCTCTGGGACAACTTTTAGGTTCCTTGCTGTTGTTAGTTCTAACTCACCTGTCCTCAAGTATCTCAGGCATTCTTGAATGGGAGGTTGCAGGGCTACATATAATAAATAATTATCTCTGTTCCCAGCAGGTCTGAATTAGCATCCTCTTTCTAGAAGAGTCTCTTAGGGTGTTAATTGTCATCTGCCCCCTGGGATGTGTCTAAGTAAACCTTCTACCAGCAATCTCTAATAGCATGTTAATGTCCTCCTCACTCCTGGAAGTCTCTTTGTATCATTGGCTTAATCGTCAAACAGCTTAATTTACAGACACAAAATTAAACTGGTTGCAATTAATCCATATTGGCTGGTCATAGTTTTGCACGGTCATCAGTGGGGAGGTGACAATGGAGATACAGATCCCACCCGGCGTGGCTGGACAGACCGAGCTGGTGCTGCAGTGGCCATAAGTGAGTAGGCCGGGGAAGAACAGGGTAAGCAGCAGCTCTGGCTGAGCGCAAACGTGGGCAGAGCACAATGCCTTTGCGCTATGCCACTCATGCACAACACCCTGCTTGGCCAGGTGGCTGCTACAGAGACAAGTGTCATGTCTGCACCCACCTTGCAGAAGGATCCGTGTGGGGGTGTTTGTGCCCCAGCTATGTCTGGAGGAGGAAAGGGCTTGTTTGGAAATGCTGTGCCCTCTAGCACAGGCACAGAGGTGCAGGATCTCCACTGGGGATATAGCAACCTCGGAGAAGTGCATAAGGGACCAAGGGGCTGTGGGGCCCAGTAGTATACACACCCCTGCCTCTGCTTCACTCAAGGCATGTCACACCTTGCTTCCATCCATTTTTTGAGCAGACCTGTTGCTAATGAGGCCTAATCTATTTTTAGAGTTGCATTGTTTAAAGGGAATTACAGCCTGATTAGAAGATGAAAGTACAGTTTGCTTAGACAGGACTTCTCTGACTTCTACCATTCTGACCCAAGAGTGAGCCAAATGATGCTTGCCTTACAGCTTTGCCTCAGTGAAGACAAAATGGGACCCATTTAATGATGGGGGGGCAAGGAAAGCTGAAAGGGTCCAGCGCCTAGCACAGACAACCCCCAGCTGCATCTGGGTGGGCTCACTGACTGGAACATGCTGCATTTCAGGGCTGCTGGGCAGCTGGGCTCTTGCTGTGATGCTACTGGCAGAAGCTGCTGCCCTGATGTGACAAAACCCTACTGAACCATGAGGTTATGCATGTTCATGTAACTATAGGAACAAATGAAATATGGCTATTTACAGACCCACCATGTAGCTGGAGTTGATGTGATTCCTATTCCTCCTTTCACGCTGTGCCTCAAAGGGAAGGGAACCTGGCATTCTTCACCTTTCTGGTGCCAAAACAAAGGGTCATCAGAAAGAAGAGTCAAGAGGTTTTGCCCTGTGTGCAGACAGCACCTGCTGTGGCCACACTTTGACTTCTGCATGGGCAGCTCAGGCCGCGTACGCGGAAGTGAGCACTGCCCTCTCTGCATGTGCAAGAAATGACCTTGGGAAAGGTGGCTTCAGTCACTGCCCTTGGACTGGCAATATGCTCCTTTGGGAGTAAGCCAGTGCTCTGAGAAGACAGATATAACCTGATCCAGGCTTGGCCTCGCTGGGATGTACTCCAGCCGTGACATCACTCAGTAATGCCACATGTATTTACTATTGGGGAAAGGTGCTGGATTGGAGTCTGAAATCCCTGGTTTATCTCCTGAGCAGGTTAGGGACAGGAAGCAGCATTAGCAGCCCCATCCTGTGTTTTTCAGGCCAAGAGATACCCGTTTCCAGAGCCAACACAGCTCTGGGCTCTGCTACATTGGAGAACCCACATCTCTTATTTCCATGTCCCTGTAAGACAGTCTTGCTGCCCTTTTTCCTGCCCCAGAGTCTCAGGAAGCTCCTTGCAGAATGCCGTCAATCCCTCCAGCTTGGCTCCAGCTCATTTCAACACAGCACTCTGCAAACTGAAAGAATGGATACCTAGCGTCAGGCAGCCACTGCGCCATCCACAGACCTTACATCCATAATGAATTGATGGGTTAAATGTAGAGCTGAAGGTGCTAGAAGGTAAATTCAGACATTCAGGATGAAAAAATGCTGTTACCCCCCAGCAGCAGAAGCCATGCTGCCTCTGTGGCAGGACAAAAAAGCACAGCCCCAGTGTTCCAGCACCCTTCAGCAGCTTGCACCTCTCATGTACCAGGTACATTTTCTTTAGATGGCTTCTTTGCAGATGACACATCAAGGTCATGGGATAGATGCTTCCCTTCTGCATAGCAAGGCCAAGCATCCAGGAAAGCCTCAGGCTCAGAAATAAAAGCCATGCTTAAAAGACCACACTTGTCCCTCAAGCACAGTGAAACTCCTCACCTTGTAAAGATCTGTTCAGCAAGTACCCTCTTTATATGAGCCAGTCCAAAACCATCACACCTATTCCTCCAGGAACAGCTTGGGATCACTGCCACTGCCAGCCCCCCATCCAAACATGCTGCTCTTGCACGCAGAGGACAGCATGGCACTTAACCCTGCTCCTCCCTGGGGCAAGGAGGACACCCCAGCCCCACAGTGAGGCAGCTGGCAGGCATAAGGCATAACTGGGAAGCACTGCCGGGATACAAACTTATCTTCGAGTCACCTCTAAAGACCGGCAAGTTTAAGAGAGGAGGGTGACAGATGGCCATAGGCAGGGGATCAGAGGGAATCAGCCGTACAGCAGCAGTGACCGAACTGTCTGCCAGCCATGGCTTACTAATCGCTAGAAAAGCAAAGTCAACACAAGAAGGAGCAACACTGAGAGAAGTGATACGGGTACCTCGGCTTGGCTTGCAGTGGTAGAGCAGGAGGAGGGAAACGGCTTGTTTGTGATTCAAAGACCATGAATGAGCAGATTGCTCCACAGGAGTGCGCTCCCTGGAGAGCTCCTGGGGCATGCAGAGCGCAGGAGAAGCCCAGGAATCTATCTGTGTGCTGAAGTCATCTTCAAACCCTGCAGGCTGGAGCAGGTCAGTAAGCTTTGAGCGAGCAACTGTCACTCCACACCCCTGAAATTCATAAGCAGGCTAAGAAACATAAAGCCTGTCATTAGGAATCATAAAAACAGTAATTAGAACAGGACTACCATGAGGTCACACCTAGAACATCAATATGAGGCATTTATGCAGCAGCAAGGGACCACTACCCTCGGAAAACATCCTCCTCTAGGTATGCAGGAGGTTCAAAGCTCCCTGGACTTAACTATTCACAAGGGCACAGGGTCCTGCAAAGAGCCGTGTAAATACATATTACTCACAAGAGCAGCACTTGAGCTTCAAGGGGTCCGCTGCTGCCTGATCAGGCTGAGGGTGTGCGGGAGCACCAGAGCTAATCCTCGTCCTAATCCAGGGCTCTGTGTGGGGTCTGCTGGGCCACCACTGATCACACTGTGGGCTACAGCGAGGAGTTAAACCTTCAAAAGGCAGCTGATTTGGTAGGAGTGAGCTGTTGCTTTAGTTTAGCCTTATTATTGAATCATATCTCATGGAGTTGTGAGCAATCACCTCATTATAAAGCAGGTGGAAGCCCAGCCGTTTATTTCTTAATGGCATCTCAGGCAGAAGGGCTTGTTCTAAGTTGGAGTTGTCCTTTAACAACTCCAAAAAAAAAAAAAAGAAAACAACAAGGATGACTTGAAAGTAGCTTTATTTAAGAAAAATGAGATTGTGTGTGGAGTTGGAGAGGCTTCTGCTGCAGTACCAGGAGCATCAGCTGTACTCCTTGCTGGCTTTCCAAATGGCTGCTTTGTTTGCCAAAACCATCTCTCTTCAAAATGTTAATAGATGACACTAATTAAAACATGATCCAAGCTTAAAGTAAAGGTTCTTCTAATCAAAGTTCTTCTAAAGTTTTATTCTCTTGGCCTCTGATGTTGGCACCTGGCTGGTCACACAGGATTTACCCTGATGTGTGACTGTAGCAGTCATAAATCACACATTTTCTCATCCATTAAAAATAGATTCCTATCTTTACGTCTTAAGAGGAGCTGAATCAGCAGAGAATTGCACCCACATGAGCACAGATGAGTAGTTTTGATCTTATGGCTATCATAATGGTTCCTTCCACAAGAACGTTGCTGTAGAGCTTCACGGGAGCTTGGCTAAAGCAGAGATGGATACATTCACCCCAAAGTTGAAAAAGGAGGTGAGCAGCAGATGCAGTTGCCATCTCCAGAATGGGACAGGGCAAGAGAAACAGAGCAAGGATCAAAGGGTCACTGAGCTCCTTCCCCAAATCAGTGTCCCTTCAGCTTGCTGTGACAAATGGGAATAGGCCTGAGCAGATTCCCCAAGCAGCGTAATTCCTCTGCCCTCATGCAACGTTCTCTTTCCTCAGCAGAGCATATTTGTTTTGTTTTAGTATTTGAGAGCTCACAACCTCTAGTGCAGGATAAAGGTGCTCAACGATTATAGGTTGTGGAGCTTTTTTCCTCATAAGTATGGTAATTACGTTGCAAGGAGCAAAAGCCACCCCAGGGTAATGAACCCAAGCAGGCTGAACACTCTCATCGTAGAATTCTCACCTATAAAATACTCCCAACTGGAATCATCCCACCCTGCTCCTACTGTTAGCTTTCTTCACCGAGTGCTTTTACTGTCCTTCCCTTAAATCAGTTGATAGTCCACACTGTTGCCTTCAAGTAAAAAAAAAGTCAGGGCGATGCAGAAAGGATTTAACTTCCTCTCCAGCTCTGTATCTTTGACCTGGATGACATTCAGTGCTGTCAAGGAGGCAGCTACAGCCAACTCTATTTAGGAAATTAAAAAAACATTCCTCCTTTCATCTAGTCACTCAGAGGCCCCACAGAGGCAGACGCTTACTTGCAATGTTTTCAGAGGAGTGTAACAAGAAGATTAATGGAAGGGAGAGCAAAAAACCCCCAACAACCTTTCTTTTGCCTGGTTTAGGAGGTCTGACAGAGGAGGAGGAAGATGGGCGGAGATAAAAAGACTAAGCCTAAGGAGAACACAGGACCAGCTTAACAGGCTCAGAATAAATCTCTGTTATTTAACAGCAAAGTTGGACACGTGTTTCCAAGCCACTCCTTCATCACCACCGAGCCCAGCAAAGAGATCTTCCTTACTGGGGGACTACTGGCATCCCCAGTACAGGAGAGCAATTCTTTAGGCTGCCAAATGTGTGACTCAGAGCAGAATTGTGAATGCCAAAGAAGCAATTGCAGTTATGAGCCACCCTCCTGGAAAGAGTGGGTCAAAACCCCACAATGACCTGGATGAGGTCACCCGGGTTCCCCATCCTCAGCCACCAAAACAAACGCCACACATGTGCTCCCATTTTGTACTTGCTGTGAAGATCTACTCTGTGAGCTCTCTCACAAGGGATACCACAGCAAGTGGTTTATTACCTCAGTGATACAAGGGGCTCTGGCATGAGATGCGCTGTACAAAATGCCTGTAGAGCTGGTGTTCCTACTCTGCAGAAGGGTTGTGCTGAGCTCAGGCATGAACAGCTGTATGCAAGTAACAGGATCCACCAGGAATTTTGGTGTTACCTTAGCACTGGAGAGCACAAACACAACGGGTGGGAACAGAGCAACTGTTGGGAAGAGATATGGCAACCTCACCCCATGGCCACAACTAGGGAGGACAGGCACTGGTGGGGTTTTCTCCAGTGCAGGAGCTGAGCGACTCAGTCACTGCCCAGTCCCAGTGGAACAAAGGTGGGAGGTTTGTCCATTGTCCTCATCTGGAGAACCATGGGTCTGGTTGTTTAGGAGAGACCCTGGAAGTAAAACCAGCACAAAAACCTCTTGGTATTATGAAATGAGCATTTAATGAGGAAAATAAACCCCAGGCACAACCACTGCAGCTGGTCAGGAGCAGGAGACCCATCCCAAGGGATGCACGGCCTGTGTCGCTGTGCCTTCCCTGTCTGGTGGAGGCTGCCTGGGCCCAGTGGAGGGGCCACGCTCACAGCCTTCCCAGGGGGATAAGGGATGATGCGTGTGCTGTGCCAACCCCTGCGGGTCCAGCCAGCCCGGACCCCAACCTGTATGACCCTTTTACTCTCTCCTGCAGCTGTGGTGCAGGAATGTTTCATGACAGTGATTTTCAAGAGTTAACATGGCCTCTTCTGAAAGCAAAAGCAAACATTTGGCATTAAGGCCTTTTAATATGAATGTAATTAAGGAATTCGGCCCCAAACCACCAAGTGATTTGCAGCAGTGGTGTATGTTGCCAGCGCTGGGGCCTTGGCAGGGAAAGATGGGATCGGTGCACTGAGCCTGTGCCTGGTGTCTCACAGTGAGCGGTATGGTACCAAGGCACTCACCATCTCCCTGTGCCCACCCCAGCCTAAGACAGTGATGACCGGGGAGTGGGAACAGACCCACACCCGATACCCCCCACTGTGTCACAGCCCAGCGTGTTACCCCAATTCACAGAACCAACCAGGATGGAGAAGAGCTTTAACCTCGCCCAATCCAACTGTTCCCAGCACCACCAACCCACTGCACTGAGGCCTCGTCTCCGTGCTGTGTAACACCCTCAGGGCCGGTGCCTGCAGCCCTGCCGCGGGCACCCTGTCTCAATGCTGAGCACCCTCTGGGGCAGGAACTGCTCCTCAGCTCCATCTCACCCCGCCCTGGCGCAGCCTGAGGCCGATCCCTCTCTTCCCGCCCCTCGTTCCTGGGAGCAGAGCCCCCCCCCCCCCCCGTCACTGCAGCCTCCCGCCAGGCAGCTGTAGATCTCCGAGCACGTCAGTGGGCAAACGGTGCCGACACCGCGCTCCCAGCACCGGGAGCTATGTCAGAGGCGTCCGCACACCGGGGCCACACCGGGGCCGCACCGGAGCGCGGGGCGGGGGCGCGGCGCGTGCGGGTGCTCTGCCGGGGGGGACCGGGACCGGGGCCTCCGACCGGGCCCCCCCCCGGAAGCGCCGCCACGCTCCTGACCCGGCGGAGCGCGCCAATAGGCTCCCGGGACACGTCGGCGCCCCCGCTCCCGGCGTGCCCCGCGCGCGGCGGGAGGCGGGGCGCTGCGGCGCCGCGTCGTGTCCGTCCCCCCCCCTCCCCCCCCCTCCAATCCATCGCGCTCCACCAATGGCGCGCTCCGACACGGCGGGCCAATCAGCGGCGGCGTCCGATCGGTAGCCGGTGGGTCGGTCGGTGGGGCCGCAGCGCTGCGAGCCGAGCCCGAGCCCGAGCCCGAGCCCGAGCGCGGCGGGGCCATGGAGCGCGCGGCCGGGACGCGCCGCCGCCTCTGCCCGCGCGCCCGCCGCTGAGTCCCCGCCAGCCGCCGCCCCGCGCCGCCGCAGCCCCTTCGCCTTACCCCCCCCCCCCCCCCAACCCCGCCGCCCACCTCTATGCGGCGGGGCCGGCGGAGCCGCAGGCCGCGCTCCCCCGCGAGGCTGCCCTCGGCCTGCTGAGCCTGGAGCGCTGGTAAGGGGCGGCCGCGGGCTGGTGTGGGAGGAGAGGGGCCTAGGAGGGATCTGGGGGGCAGGGGAGCCGAGGGCGTGAGGGCAAAGGGGCCCAGAGAGGGGGCACTGAGCGATGCGAGGGCTTGGGGGGGGGGGGGCGATGGGGAGAGGAGGGCTGTGGGGCGGGGCGAAGGGGAAGTATGGGGTCGGGGCGAAGGCAGAACGGTGTTCGAGGGTGAGAAGAGGATGTGGGGTTAGCGGGGGAAGTGGAGAGGGAGATGGGGGTCAGGAAGGGCTGTGGGGGGAGAGCGGGGGGCACGCTAGAAGGGGAGGGAGCCTTGGGAGGCGTGAGGAGGGTTGGGGGGGCTGATGTGTATGTTACGGGTGTGTGTGGGTATTGGGGGGCTGCCGTGTGCGGGGCTTGAAGGGGCGGCAGAGAGAGCTCGGGGCTGGTGAGCACTGAGGGGTGTGGAGAGCCGTGGGGCGCACGACGGGGCGGGAGGAACGTGTGGCTCCGGGTCGAGGCCGCAGCGTGGGCCCTGTGTCCCTCCCCGCATCCCCCCTGTTTTGCGGAGGGGAGCGCGGCGTTTGTGGGGGAGCGCTGCGCACGGAGGAACAATACCAAAAGTTGTCTGAAATGGTAATTTCCGTTTCCCATTTCATCATCCCTGGGTAGGCGTTAGCCCTGCGTGTGTATGCGCAGAGGATGGAGCCGAACCGAGCTGCGGCCGGCCGAGCCCGGCTGATCAGCGTTTACTTATTTATTTCCTAGTTTAATCTTTAAATTGCTTGGTATTCCTCTCCTCGGAGAAGCCTTTGTGTGCCGGGGAGGGGCTGCTCGACACCTTTGCCCTCTAGCAAAGAGAAAGGAGAAAAAAAAGACAGAAGGGATGGGGGAAAAAAAAAAAGAAAGCAGGAATCCCAACCCAAAACAGCTGCACTTCTGCAGCCCAGGGTTAACCCCCCCGCCCGCTGCGTGGATGGCGTGTTTAGAAAGGCAAATCGCTGCTCTCCCCCCAGCCCTCTCCTCAGCAGCAGCCTGGAGGAGCTGAGCCCTCGGTGCCCTCTGCCCTTTCCCAGGGAGAGCAGCTGTCCTGCGAAGGGGTGTGCGTGCGGGTTCAGGACCGGCCTCTTCATTGAGGCACAGGACTCGGTGTGTTTACGGGTTGGCCTCTACTCCAGGCTGAGAGATGTGTTTTGATATCCAGTTGCAGGAAAAGGGTTCCTCCCCCCTCCTGCTTTTGTACACAAAGTACTCTCTTACCACGGGGGACATGGCCCTATAGGCAGAGAACAAATTCCAGGCGGCTCTTGAAGCAAAATTCCCCTTGAGATGGCTTTTGAAATTGGGTATAGACCAATTCATTTTATATATATATTTTTTTTTCCCCTTTCCTGTGCAGGCAGAGATATTTAGCTGAAAACATCTTGTTAATGTAGTGCTTTGTAGTGGCTGTGTGCTTCCCTGAGATTATATAGATTTAAGGAACTTGGAGTTAAATGTATTTATCTTTGTTTCCCCTGGTTCATAAAATGAAACATTTTTGTATGATCATTCCAATTTTTTCGCTTTTTTCTGAGCAGGGGGGAAACATTCCATGGAGTCATGGAGATGCAAAAGCAGATTAACTCCCTCCTGTTTTCAAATGGCATCGATACATTCTTTTGTGTGTGTTCTTTACCAGGAACTAAATATTTGCCTTGATTAACTTAAAAAGAGAAAAGTTGGCGTTTCACCAAGTGGATTTACTGATTTACTGGCAGATGAAGGTGTGCGTTGGAGCACTGTTAAGTGGTTGTGGTGGCGTGCGGTGAAAGGGCTTAAAATGCTGCATGGAACCAAAGCCGGCTTCTGTGTCTCAGCAGGGAAACTCTCAGGCACCTCCTTCCCTTGGGCCTGCAGAGCATCGCCCTGAAGCTGTGTGACCTGTTTTCTGCTGTGGGAAGCTCCCTGTGTGGAGGATCTCTCTCCGAGGGGTGGTCTGTGCCCAAGGGTGTGCGCTCAGGGCTCTGCTAGAGCTGCTTCTGAAGCACAGTTACCCTCACGGCCTTACTGTGGTTGTCCCCAAGGCAGAGCTGTGCTGTGCAGCTGTGTCTGTGCTGCCCTGTGCGTCCCTGTGTCTGCTCTTGCCAAGGTGTGTCCTGGTTTGTGGAGCTCAGTGCTCTTTATGCAGAGATGCTCCAGGTCTGTTTGCTTCTGGGAGAACCTGTCAGTCCTAAAGGAGGTAGCACAGGGAGGAGTAGAACTTGCCAGGGCACATCTTGTCTGTGTCCTCCCTGTAAAAGGGCTGTCTGGGCCTCCGTGGGGTTTGCTGTGAACCTGTATTGTAGGGCTAGCAGGGACTTGCATCAGCTCCAGACTTGTCTGAATAAGTGCTGAGGGTTTGGTTTGCGAAAGTCGCAGCAGATTGAGTTGCCCATGTAGCCAACAATGTGCTGGAGTGTGTGTAAGGCTTTTGATTTCTGCCCTCGTGACCATTGCCCGACTGGTTTTGCCTTGTTCCTGTTCACGACAGTGATGACAAGAGCCCTGGTCATGGAAGCGTTCGTTGCTTTGACAGACTGAGAGCTGGAGATGTTTCATTTAGTGTTTCACAATTGGTTTTACCGTTCGGTTCTGCTTCTGCTTTTAAAAATGAACTCTTGTTCCTATCGCCATTTAATAATAATAAAAAAAAGGCTCAGAGTGAAATGATTTTTTAAATGTGCTGCTTTTTGTTTTTAGGGTATCGTAATAGCATTTTCTCAGACTTAAAAATGCAGGTTGTCCGTTATGAATGTCTGTTTTGGGTGGAGGAAGCAAACCCCCAAAATACCCTGAAAACAAAAAGCTCTCCAGCAGAGCACTGGGCTTCATTTCTTCCTTCGTGTGTGGCAGGCAACCTGTTAAAATGATTTTGTTTTCTACTTACATTTTCATCAACTGAGTGCCCAAAACCACTTCTAAACAAACCGAAGCATCTCCCAGTGTCATGCAGTGTTCTTCCGCTGCTCAGTAGAGCAGACAAATGTATTTCTCTAGGGTCAGTGAAGACTAGTCGTGTTAATCAATACTGTACCAGCAGTGCTCCCTTTCAGTAAACCAGATGGACTGCTCACGACTGGTGGTGATTATTTTAACTGTGTAATTGTAACATGGCTGCGTGATGACAGTGTTTCCTGCAGATACTTCAAAGGAAGGTTCCTGACAAGTATATCTTTACAGCATTTAATCTATGTCTTTATGTTGTGGCCTTTGGACATGTGTTTGAAGTAGGACAATTGTTTCTGGTTCTTTTTTTACCTCCTGTTTTTCTATATGTTAAAAGAAGGCAATGCTCTGTAATAACGGAGTGTCTTGAATATAGGAGTAAAACCAGGATTGGGGGGGGGGTGTGTGTCTTAGTTTCAGTTAGTTCAGTTAGTTGTGGGTTTCAGTTAGTTGTGGGTCCATGCAGTGACTAAGGCAAAAACTAGGAAGAGCTTTAAGTCACTGTGAGGAAATTGCAGTATTTTTTAAGTAGCACTTGAATTTTCTCCAAGCTTTGTTTGGGGGGAAAATATATTGTGTGGTGACTTGAGTCTTAACTGGGACAGTGTAATTACTCGGTGAAGAAATCCTTCTCCGAGGGAAGGAAACGCACAGGAGCTGGTTAATTACATTTTGTGAAATGACTGAGCGAGGCTCCCTCCCGAGGGTTAGCCCCTCTTCCTCTTCCTGCCTCCTGAGCAGCACCTGAATTTCAGGCTTGACCGTCTGCCTCATGGATTGAAATTCTTACTCGGTACTAAGATTTAATGTTGGTATATACGTAGCAAGTAGTGACAGGTACTGCTGCTTTCCAGTACAGCAAAGCAAATAATGCTTGGAAATATTTACATGCTGGGTGTTATTCTAATCGTGTTTCCTTGATGGGCCTCTAGTAAAGGTGGCTTGTCTGCTCCCCCTGAGGCGAGTCAGAACTGTAGATATTCCACTTGTAAAAGGCTGCGGAGGGAAACTGGTGTCTCCATAGCAAAGATTTCAGTGTTTTGTGATAAGCCCACATGTATTTTTATCCCGTCTAATTTAAACCAGTCTGCATGACAGTTTGCAGGAGTGATTTGTTTGTGGCTTTGAAATATTTCATTTTTCCTGCGAGAGATCAGCGGCACGGAGGGAGCTGCTTTTTCCGAGGGTGCAGAGCGATGGGATTCTCCGCCAAGTCTCATGTTATCTGTATGTCACTGATGCATGGTCATAAAAATGCTCTCAGGAATGTTGAAGGAAAAGCTGGTGTAGCCAATTATCTGAAATCACAGGCATCCTAAA
The DNA here is from genome assembly GCA_017639245.1 of Myiopsitta monachus. Lineage (NCBI taxonomy): Eukaryota > Metazoa > Chordata > Aves > Psittaciformes > Psittacidae > Myiopsitta > Myiopsitta monachus. Next base: position 102,842,304 of record CM029941.1, on the reverse strand, counting down.
CCGTATGGGCTTGTGCAGCCAGAGCCTTAATATGCTTGGGCAAAATGCTGTCTTCAGTTTCCTGCTGTGAGGAGGGGGGGAAGCTGTCAGCGCCGACAGTCTGGAGGCTGCTCTGGAGGGTATTCAGCTGTACCTGGAATTTCCAAGCCTTCCTGTGTGTGAACGGGTGCTTTCTGATGTATTTTCTCGTGCTATTGCTTGGTATTTAATTTGGCTGAGCCTGGGTGGTGGTGCAGGCTTCATCTGTGGCTGGTTATAGGTGATGCCAATTTGTAATCTTTTACAAGTGCGTATAAAAAAATATATATAAAAAGCAGCTTAAATGCTAATAGCAGTGAAAAATCTGTTTGGCGTGTAGCGTGTGTGAAGAAAGCAGGCGCGCACGTTGGTCTGTGTAGTCTCTGTCAGCTGAGCTGAGGGCTTTTAGAAAGCTGTTCTAATTTTTATGCTGTATGTGGAATGGCTAATCCCATAAAAGCCTCGCACCTTTTGACAGATGAAACGCTGCTGTTCTTAACTTACTTGAGCAAAATATTTTTATAGATGGTATTAGCTCTGTGGCTCCAAGGGTAATGCAGTCCTTACACGAGAAAGATCTTGCTTTGATCTGACAGCTTTCAAGATCCATTTCCAATCACTGAGTTGCATTAACTCTGTTTATTATGGTGCCCTCAGACTTTTTTTCTGTTTACGTGATTCTTCAGGGTGTTAACATTTCTGTGCGTGCGAGTTCTTTTTAATAAACTGAAGGAGTAATTGGGGTCAGGAAAGGATATAATCCTGTTAGAAGGTGCAGTTAATTGTATCAGGTGTTTTGGGTTCCAGAATTCTTCCTCTTGATTCTTTGATGTTTTCCCCATGCTGAAGGATGTAGAGAAATGACCAAGTTGCCACCAAAAAAGGACAGCGGGGCAGGGAGTGTCTGCACAGTTAATTTTGGGAGTGGGAAGCGAGTGCGGCTGCAGGTTTCTGGCCAGGAGGGTTGTGGTGGGGAGGCTTCCCCAGCGGGCAGCCTCTTTCCTCTCTGCTGTTCCAGCCTTGGACATGATGTACGTGGTCCTGCATCCATTGGGAACTGCTGTCAGCAGGAGCAGCCTCCCCTCTCCCCCTGTGCCTGCTCTCTTGCCAGGCCTCACGTATTAGAAACCATCCTGGGTTTCTCTGCCCCTTTCAGTTTTGGTAGTGAAAAAGGCCTCAGGCCCTACAGAGGGCTTCTGAAACCTGCATCTCTTCAGGTTCGTTTTCGTTTTTAAGTTCATCATGTAAGTTGTACTCACTGCAACGTAGCTGTTGTGTGCAAAGGCTGACGAGCTGAGAGATGCTGCCCCAGCGCTGATGCTGGGATGCTGAGAAGCGTGTGATAATCCTCAGTGTGGCAGGGTAGTGGTGATGGAGAGTGAATTAGCTGTTGTAGCCAAGAGAAAGTGATGTTTTTTTCTAGGTCAGGGTTGAAGGCACTGTCAGGGTGGTGATGTGAAGCATATATTACTGTCTGCATTGTCCCTGCCATATGGATGTGTGCAGCACTGCCCTTGGCACTCATGCATTGAATTATTTATCCTCTCAAAATCTGTAGGCAGCCTTTCTTCCCGTCTCTAAGAAAACCAAACTTACCCGATGAGTATTTCCTGCATTGGCAGGAGCAAGCTATTGATTGTATATATTGAGTTTGTATTAGTAAACCAAAGGTTACGTCTTTCGATATTTTGTGGAAACACTGAAATATTAATTCTGCTGCTAGGTGCAAGGTGTTTGTGCTGGGTTCGTATGTGACTAAAATGTGTGCCTGTTTCTTTAGCAACAAAATTTACAGGCTTTGCAATTGGAAAGGGTAGGAAACTTCAGTGTGTGTAAAAGGAGCTTTGTCTCAGCTATGTACTGAGGGAACTGGTGTTTTTTCTCACCTGCGAACAGGGAGAAAGCATCTGCTTTCCTCTTGTGTTGTGTTGGATTTGCTCTGAGAAAATGAAGGCGAGCCTTGTTTGAGCGGTCGGCTGGGTGTCATGGAGGGGTGGCTAAACGGCTGTGGGTAATGGGGGGGAAGCAAACACTGAACAAGCTGTAATTCATTTTTTTTTAAGACTGGCAGCTTTTTGCTGTAGAAAAGGTCAAAAAGATTTACCTTCAGAGCAGCATAAAGCTGCCATAACTGTGTCATGGGCAGGGCAAAGAAGGGAGATGTTACCCTCTGAAAAATTCACCACAATCCAAAGGCAGCCTGTCCCTGAAGGCTCGACAGCCTGTGCAGCAAGAGGCTGGAGAGCTAGGGTTTGTCATGCTGTGCTACTCCGAGTATCTTGATAGCAGATGAAAGGATGTGTAATTAGGAACTCCCAAAAAACCCCATTAAATAGCTTTAATGGAAAATAATGTGAATGGAAATTTCATTATTAAGTATAAAATGTTTAACTACAGTTTAGGATGCGTCTTCATTTTAAATACAGTACACATGAAAGCTTCCCCTCCCCCTAAACATGGAGCCTTATCAGCTTATCTGGGCAGGAGTTCAGACCCATAAAACTATATCCTGCTTACACCTTCCAGCCTATCCTGTGACCCGCTCTGTGTAAACAAGTTGTACCATGAGCTCCAAATTACCAGTAAGTAGCTGGGTGTTCTGCAGGCCAGTTAGGTCCAGGAGGAGCCGAGATAAAGTTCCAAGAAGTTTTCCATTGGGAATGGTCTCCTGATAGCTGCCTTCAGCTGGGAGGAGGCAGTGGATCTGGTATCCTGCTGACTGTGGCAGTGACCGTATCCTGTGAAAAGCAGTAATCTTTCGGGTAGACTTTACACTTTCGGTCTGGTGTTTTCCATGTTCTGCAGGCTGTTGGGGATTGTGAAATGTCACTGTTGTCGTAACAACGCGCACTGCTTGCTGCACCGACCGTTGCGTCAGGCCTTGCATGGACTGGAGATGTAAGCCTATTTATAACGTACTGCTATCATTATATCTTTAGATAGATGGATGAGATTAGCCATGCCGATGCTGGGAAGAACTATAGGTGGATGCAGGAAAGGGGGGAGCTGTGTGGGGGAAACAAACATCCTGCTCATGGCTGGGCTACGGTTGTTTAAATAACACTGGGTGAGCTGGTGCTCTAGTTACAGTGTTTGGCTGCTTCCCATAGCTAGCTGTCTCCTTGGTTTCATCTTGCAGTGAGGCACAGGCAGATGCATTTATCCAAGCTAGATCATGGGTATGTAAGAAGCAAGCCTGGGCTTTTTTTGTGTGTAAAACTTTACCTTTCGCCATCCAAGCGTTGAGTACATTAGCCAGGTTTGAAGATGAAAGCTTGTTCTCCTTAAATGTTGACCTTTTATTCCAACTCGTGCGGTTTCTTGTCCTACTGCTCAAGAAAGGACATGTGAGAATATGCTAGTTTTGGAAGTGAGGATAGCTGATAACTGCTCTATCTTCTCTAGCTTCCTTCCTTGCTGTGGCCTGTCTCTGGGTACATGTTGGGACCCTGCACTGTGACTGTCCTGGTCTCTGATCTGATGCCCTCCATTTTGCCAGCAGCCCAGAAGGCTGACTGGGATTTGAAGTGGCCTGCTTTACTCAGCTGCTCTCTATTGTGCGTGATGGTGGCAAATTAAATTGCTTCCTCTATGAACAGTGCTGGTACTAGGGTGTTAAACTCGTTCTGTGTGAGAGCAGAGTTGCCTTTGAGTTCTCTCTCATACAGGGGAAAAGAGATGAGACAAGAAGTCAACTTTGTGGCTTTTTCCTGGTGTGTGCAGTAGTGCTTTTTAGTTAGAAGGCTACAGGTTGTAGTCTTGAAATGCCTGAATTTACTCCTGCATTCCGTTCTGTCTGCTAGCTTCCCCTACTGCAGCCACCATAGTATTTCTTCTCCCTTCTGTCTGTGCCTCCCCCTTCCCAGAAGCCTCATCTGATGGAGGTTATGCTTGGTGCTCTGCTCTTGCCTTGGTCCTTCTCATCCAGGATTGTTGTCTCTAATTTTAGCCTGACTGCCTTTTGATGTTCCCGTCTGTTCCTGCCTTTCTCTCTCTGAGATCATCCTGCATCTTCATAACCCTCCTGAGATCTGGGCCTTCCTTTGGCATGGTGGGAGGAAAGGGCTTGAAAATCGAGTGAAGCTGCGGTAGTATCAAGAGGTGAAGGGTTTGGGGGCGTGGAGACTTCTGCCAGGGGTAAGAGTTGAGGGTGCTGTTAGCATTGGGGTTGCTGTTGTGTGTACCGGTAATGGCTTATTACATCTGCTGCATCCTTGTGACCAGCAGCTATCTCTGGTTAGATCAGCTCTTTGAATCTTTCTCTTTTATGGATTCATCCTGGATATGAACGATGGGGCTCTTTTCTATGACATTACCAGTAATAGTGGTAGGCAGAATTTACTCTTACTGAGCAGTGCAGGTAATTGAAATCCGCAAGAATCCTTCAGAGAGTCTCTTCAGAGCTGTTATCTCGTCCATCTGGTGCTAATTCACTCGATGCAGCTTGCAGTAAAGAAGGGTGCATGGGAGGTCTGCTGGCAGTGTTGCATGCTTAGTATTGCCTAGCAGCCTGGCTTCCCACTGAACCTCCTGCTGCTTGCTGGGACATGAGAGCTCTGAGCTGCCTGGCTTGCTCTAGAATTCGTCTTCATGTAAGCATGCATTTGCTTGTGTTTACAGAGATGACTGTTCTGATGTGGATGCATTTTGGCACAGCAAGCCAGTTCTCCATAAAAGGATGTGGGAGCACATCAGCAGGAAGCGGGGTACATGACCCAATAGGTCTGGCACAGGGAAGGTAGCTGGGCCTGGAAGGATTTATCTGCTTGAAGCCCAGTGAGGGTGGTGTGTGTACGCATAATCTGATGTGTGCACAGAATATAAATACTTGCTGGTGTAGACGTGCAGCCTGTGGTTAGAAGTTCTTTTGTGAAAACAGCATTCAGCCCCTCCAGCTCAACATGCAGCAAGGAGCTTCAGTAGAAACCAAATCCTACCAATTTGGGAAGGTTTTGAAAGGAGCCCAATGAGTGCTACTGTGGTTCCATTTGCAGATTTATTATTTATTTTCTTTTTAGTCTAAGGGTTGTGGCTGTTTGCGTTGCGCAGAGATAGTCTGCATATGGCTGTAGAGAGGAAGGTAGAGGGAGTTGTGGATCAGTGACAACATTAGTTGAAATGATAATGGTAATGCTTCTGTGGGCTCTGCAGCAAGTGATCCTTGGGGAAAGTGGAGCATGACTGGAATGTATTTTGTGGTGTGTGCATTTGGTGTTTGTGAGTAACCTGAGCTCACCTGTAAAGAGTTTTGTTACCTAGATCCTTTCTGACCTAACTCGCTTTTGTCAACACTCACACCAGATGACTAAGGAGCGATGCCGTCTGCAAGGGTGGTTATGTAAAACATTAATGCAGTTTTTTTTTCAGGTCGGCTTCAACTTGAGCTTCAAAGAAGGTAGTTTGCTTTATGGTTGAACCTATGAGCAGTTTTATGTGCAGGGTGGAGTGAACTTGTGGAGAATATTGCAGTTTTCCCATTGTCATAAAAAGTTATGGTCCTCATGATTCAAGTATTGTTCTGTAGGTGGAGGCAAGAGACAGATGCAGAGGTCGGTGGGAGCGTGTTCAGAGTGAGTTCAGATGTGCCAGTGGAGTGAATGCTGTCCTCTGTGTTCCCAGCTCACTGAGACGGGTTCAAAAAGTGCCTTGTGCTCTTTCTGGGTCTTCCTAAGAAACCTGCACCTGTGTTACTCACGGAACAGGCAGACCATTTCCATGGGAAAGGAACTTGGCAGGGGGAACCGTGAAACGCGACTGAGAAGGGTGCTTTTTTCCAGTGCAGCGTTTTAAACTGTTCTTAAAATGTGGTGCTTCACAGTGGAAAAGAGACTGTAAGTCAGTTTATAACCTACTTTCTTTCTGTGGGCTTTTCTTTTGGGGCACGAACAAAGTGAGTTAAAATAAACCAAGTGGCTGCCTCTTGAATGAGCCTCATCCAATTAACTTCACCTGTGCTTCAGGAGATATTTAAAACCAGAGATACATTCCCTAAAAAAAAGACTGCTTGGGCCGAGTGATCATGGTGGGAGAGTAGGCAAACCTTTTCAAGCCTTAAATGTGGGCTTTTATAAAAGTATCTGACAACAGGTTCTCATTGACCTGTGCTGCCTTTAAACCCCAGTAAGGTGTAGGACACTGCTGTAGTCAGTGCTGCCAATTCTGAGATATAAAACACTGCTCAGTTTTCAGTAAGTAACTTACAGCTGATTTAAGATAAGTCACTATTACTATTTCAGACAAATCTCTATAAATACTCCGAGTGACTTCGCCTCTCGCTGAAAGCATTTTCTGCTGGGATAGGGAGGTATGAATGTGCTCTTTGTTTACAGCCAGGAAAATTGAAGGATCACAACATCCAAACCCCTATATGTTAGATCTTCGTCAAACCTGGTTTCTAAAGACTGTATGTTCTATCTAAATGTACAGATACCTTTGTTGAGGTGGTTTGTTTTCTGTTCTGTCAGCTTGAATAATTTTATTCTGTATTTGTTAAAACTTGGGGGGGGGGGAGAGAGAAGGGAGTCTCTGATCTTTATAGATGGATGATCCATTAGTGGTTCCAGCCTGCCTTTTATTTATTTTAGTGAACACATGTGTGAATGCAAACATTTTATCCAGAATGGCCTTGCAAATGTTCCTGCATTAACATATATTGTCATGGAGAATAATTTTCATTTAACTGTAATTTGCTTTATATTTTCCTCCCTGGTTGCCATAGAAACTCAGTCTGATGTGGCGGTGACTACTAGCAGGAGCTGGGTTATGTATTGCCTTTATAATGGACCTCTGTTAATCATGCGGCAGTTCTCGCCCAAGGAACCATGATTATTTGCAGGAGGCACTTTATTTATATAAACTGTAAGATGCCTGTGGTACCTCAGCTTAATATTCAGAGTTATCAGGGGTGCTTTTATGATCCACAGAAGTTTTGTCATAAGAACCATGTATTATGATGATTGTGGAACCGATGTATATTTAGTTAAATTTAATGCCCATTAGACTTCATTTTCAATTACATTTCATTTGCTGTAATAGCTTAACTAGTAACATACTTTCCTATGGTTCAGTTTAAGATCTTAAACATCTGAAACGCAGCCATGAAACGTTTGTTATCCTTTATCTATGTGTAAAAAGTTGACTTGCTTTTCATAATAACTTGCCTGTGTCTTCGTGGTGGTACTTGCAGCTGGGCAAAAACCTTCCCTTCCACCCCAAGCCTGGCACCTAACAACAGCAAGCTTTGTCTGATGGAGTGATACCAAAGCACTTCTTCATGCTTCTGAAAAAGCAACTTTCGTTTTGGCTAAGAGCAGGTAGAAAGGGTGTGGAGAACGTCATTAGTCACATTGGTGGCCTGTCTGTGGATTTGGGGTTTATTTTATACCTCTTGTTTTTGGCTGCCCTGTCCATGTCTGCCCAGTGCCATACCTATTGTTCTTCTGAACTGTGCCTGTGAGTGTTAGAGATGTGCACTGCAGCTGGTGGTAGGAAGCAGATTTTACAGCTGAAGGTAGTGGGGCCATCCCAACGCAGGGGTGGTTAAGGGCTTTAGGTGTTACCCTTGCATACAAGCCCTTAGCATGGTGGTTGGCTTTGCCCTCATCTGAAGGGGCAGGGGCTGTGGTGATTACCGTGGGCATGGAGATGTGGGTGCTTTGTCTTCACTGTGGCTTCAGGGGTAAGGTACAGTGTGATCTTCAGGAGCATCTGTGCTCAGATACCTGATGTTTTATGATGCATTGAGGAAAAAAAAAGGAAGCTGATCTCCGCATTTCTCCAGGCTTCTTGAAACCTGGAAGGACTTGCCTTCCATCTACTGAGATCATAGTCATAGTGACATTGGTTTAAACTGAACTCTTCAATTAGCAAATGATTCATATTTGCTCGACAGGATTGTAGAACCATAGAATAGTTAGGGCTGGAAAGGACCTTAAGATCATTCAGTTCCAACCCCCCTGCCATGGGCAGGGACACCTCACACTAAACCATGCCCCCCAAGGCTCTGTCCAACCCGGCCTTGAACACCACCAGCGATGGAGCATTCACAGCTTCCCTGGGCAGCCCATTCCAGTGCCTCACCACCCTTACAGGAAAGAACTTCTTCCTCATATCCAATCTAAACTTCCCCTGTTTAAGTTTGAACCCCTTACCCCTTGTCCTATCACTGCAGTCCGTAATGAAGAGTCCCTCCCCAGCATCCCTACAGGCCCCTTCAGATACTGGAAGGCTGCTATGAGGTCTCCACGCAGCCTTCTCTTCTCCAGGCTGAGCAGCCCCGACTTTCTCAGCCTGTCTTGATACGGGAGGTGCTCCAGTCCCTTGATCATCCTCGTGGCCTCCTTTGGATTTGTTCCAACAGTTCCATGTCCTTTTGATGTTGAGGACACCAGAGCTGCACACAATACTCCAAGTGAGGTCTCAGGAGAGCAGAGCAGAGGGGCAGGATCACCTCCCTCAACCTGCTGGTCATGCTCCTTTGGATGCAGCCCAGGATACGGTTGGTTTCTGGGCTGCGAGCGCACACTGCAGTCGGCTCACCTTCAGTTTCTCATCGACCAACACCCCCAACTCCTTCTCCACAGGGCTGCTCTGAATCTCTTCTCTGCCCAACCTGGAGCTGTGCCTGGGATTGCTCCCACCCAGGGGTAGGACCTTGCACTTGGCATGGTTCAACTTCCTCAGGTTGGCATCAGCCCACCTCACAAGCATGTCAAGGTCCCTCTGGATGGCATTCCTTCCCTCCAGCGTATCAACCGAACCACACAGCTTGGTGCCATCGGCAAACTTGCTGAGGGCGCACTCAATCCCCCTGTCCATGTCACGGACAAAGATGTTGAGCAAGAGTGGTCCCAACACAGATCCCTGAGGGACACCACTCATTACTGGTCTCCAGCTGGACATTGAGCCATTGAGCACAGCTCTTCGCATGTGGCCATGCAGCCAGTTCTTTATCCACTGAGTGGTCCACCTATCAAATTGATCTCTCTCCAACCTGGAGACAAGGATGTCGTGTGGGAGAATGAGGTGAAGGAGAGAAAATCAACCCCTTGGGATTCTCATCTGTGTACTGTCATGGCAGAAACCTTAAACTGTAACTTAGAGAAGTGAATTTGAGTCACCTCCTAAGCCAGGCTCCTCAAACCAAATTTACAGTTGGGTTTTATGCCTCAAAGATGATTTGTGTGTGTTGGCCTTTCCTTTCTTGCTCTGTGTGGTAAGATGCCAATTGTCAGTTACGTAAGTCTGGATTACTCCAGCACGTGGATGCTTTCAGCTGCATATGGTCTCTCAGTTATTTCTCAGTACTTTTCAAAAAGAATTGAGTAACATCTTGTTCTGTAATGCAGTATTAAGAAACCGAGTATTTTTTTCCTGTAATGGCGTATAAACAAGTAGTGATAACATCCTATTTAAAGTGCTTGGAGGAGGTCAGGCTCAGGAGGGGAGGCAGGGCTGAGTCAGCCTTTATTTTTCTTGTACCTACACACCATATTTTAGCACAGTTTTGCTTCCTTCCATGAGAGCTATGAGCAGTGTTAAATAAATGAGCTGTGAGAAATGCTAAATGTTGAGGTGTATAAGCAGTGCGGTGTGCGTGCTGTGGGGTTGGTCTAGCCTTGCTACCTCTGTCCCCCTTTGTGCGTTTCTGTCTCCCACTGTGTGATGTTGGTGCTCTTCTGCTGTGTACAAGAGGCAGATATGATCCATAGCCAAGGACAATCTAATTTTAATAGTCTGAAAAATGGCTTGGCTGTAGTCAGGACTTTTGGTTCTCATGTAGACTTTTTGCATTTTCATAGTCTTTTTTCCTCCCTGTTGTCACATAAATGCTCACAATTGACCATTAGTTTGTGTCCTTCACTGACACCTTTGCGATACTCAGAGGTACCCTTCAAAGGGGGTGGGTAATGTGCTCTGCATCCCGACATTGCCGGCACCTCTAACGTGTCAGATGGTACAGTCAGACTTGCTGGCAATCTATGAAATAACAAACACCCTTTAATTCATAGGTTTATCTGGATTTTATTCCATTTGTGCTTAACTCCAGCCACCCCAAAATTGTTCCGCACCAAATGCTTTAAAATTTGAAAGTATTTTATGTGAGAGATAAGTATTAAAATATGCAATGGTGTAAGAAAGCATGAAGAAGCAATTTTTTGAGCTGGTGTTGACTTGGTATTTCCCATGTCATAGGAACAGCCTCATGTGGGCTGAAGGCAGAGGTGTACAATGGCTCTTTGGCTCGTGGTTCAAGTCAAGGGGATGTCGCTGTATCGATATAGTGTAGCTGGGCGCTCTGTTTGACTTGTTGAAAACAAGCAAGCATCCCTGACCCCAGTGACCATGTGGTCTGTCTGTGAGCGGGTGCACAGGACGGCTCATTTGTGTTACGAGTCCCTCCCAGGTCTGGGGCAGGTCTCTCACAGAGCCTTTGAGGAGGTGTTTTCCTGAAGGTGTGGTTCTGCAGGGTTGCTCCATGATTGCTCAGTGTGGGTACAAACTAGTGCAGTGGTGACTAAGTTACCTTTTGAATAGAGTCCTTTACCTGATAATTAGGTTAAACATTCCTTAGCATGAGAGAGAGCAGAGTGGCTTTGGTGGCAGAAAGAGTTATTTGACTCTTTCTGAAGCCTTGCTTTGAGAATGTTTGAAGGTTCACTTATTTGCACTTGGGTTTGGTCTGACAGCTAATACGTTACCTTATCAGAAGTCATGAAGAAGTGTTAATTGCAGATAAAACATTATAAAGCCAAACTGTTGTTCTGCTCCCTCCTTCTCTTGGGCGCTTGGGTTGACTTTGAGCCGCTTTGCACCCCGTGTTGTGCTTTGAAGACGGCCTTGAATACAGCTGCCTTAATTGCGCTTGAGATGTGGAGAGGAGGGGTGCTTTCTAGCGCAGCCTGGACATGCTGATGGTACAGATCGGGATGAGATGTGGGTTGGTGGAGAGTTCAGAGAAGCTGCCTGTGTGCAGTTGCAGGGAGAGGGATTTCTTCAGGGAGCGGGTGAATTGTTTCATTCTGCTCTGAACAGCCTCTTAATGAACTGCCCTCTCCAGGGTGTGCAGAGATTAACCTCCCACGGCGAAATTCAACCTGGGAGACTTCCACCATATTGCTGCCTTCAAATGGTTGTATCTAAAAATACATTCCTGCTGCTGCACGCCGGATTTGAGGCACGTTCATGTTCTTCCTTTCAGAAGGAGACTGGTGTTGCTGTATGAACTGCTGTGCAAATCATACTATTCTCTGTGCAGAACTGCCATTTTTCTTCTCCCAGCAGAAAAAAAATGTGGTGGGAATAATTGTTCTGGTTGAAATTCCCTCTGTGACAACAATAGCAGCAGTGGGGTGGGGTGGTTTGGAAAAGCTTAATGGTGAGAAGTTTTGGAGGAGCAAGCTCTCCCAAGCTGCCCAGGCTTCACCACGTGATTCCTCCTCACTGCTTTTTCTGCAGGGGACTAAACAGCATTCTCACAACTGGCTGGCTGGATGTCTTCGACCACTTCTGTCCCTTCTGAGCTCAGCTATTCCGGAATGCTTTGTCTGTGTCAGGTCTCATTTTCTCTACTCCATTCAGTCTCTGCTCCATTCTCTTATTCAGCTGTCCTCCTTTTGGTTGCAATTTAGCACTTCTTTTTCTTTGAGTGAGGAGGAATGAAAGCCTACCAGGCTAACACCTATAAGCAGTACTTGCAGTTATTGCTACCTCTGTGTGTAATGATTCATCCTGGAGGCAGACAGCTTGCTGCCCTCAATACCTCATTGTAGTTCCAGACAAGTTCAGATGATGTGCTTCAGCACTGCTGGCTTGAGATTCCTCTGTTTGTTGCGAGGCTTTGTTTGTGAGTAACTGTGGAGACTGTTTTATGGCAGCAGTAGCACAAGGGCTAGTTTAGACACAGCACGGTTGGCTGTAGGTGAGTTTACTGCCTTGTGCTGAATGCCGTGGTAGCTGATACCCTCGCAGCGAGTTGCAACTTGAATTCTTGCTGTTTGTGCCACTGGGGAAGCCGAGTGGGGCATCCGAGGGCTGGCATAGAAAACAACTCGCAGCAAACATTGCGTAAGTACGAGGAGCTTTGGTCTCAGCTCTTGCTGTTTTCTGTGCGTTCCTAAGAGACGCAGTTTTTACCTCTCAAGCTGTTTAAGATTCCAAGTGTGTTTTCCTTCGTTCACGTTTGGTTTACCTTGACTCATTTTGATACAGGAGCTCACCTGCTGCATCTGCTGGACTTTTATCTGCTGTGCCTGCCTGTGGCTTTCCCAGGGCCTGCAGCTGATGCTCATCGGCAGCCGGGCTTGGTCACAAGCTACTTAGACAACCTAAACCATTTGTAAGGAAACCTTCTTTGAAATATGGGTGGCATTAGAGGGACTCAGGCTTAAAATTAGAAACTGTTTATGATGCACAGTTGTAGTTGTTTACCTTGAACCATAATTATCTTATTTCCTGAGTTAAAAATGTTATGTCAGCTTACTGAAGCAAGATTTGATGACAAAGGAATTGTTTTTAGCCACCAGCAGAGCAAAGAGCGCTTCAAATAGGTGCCTAAATATGATTTTATAACCTAAAGTATAGCACACTCAGGGTTTTAAATTGGCTCTGGAGGTTGTGTGGATTTGCAGGTAGGCTGTTTGGCTGGGGATCAAGGGGTTTAATCCTGACCCTCTGTCCTTTTGTCCTCTGACCGTTTTCCTTGCTGCCCTCTGTGCTGTTTATTTGCAGGGCGATATGTTTGTAGGGAGGGATGCGCCCTTTCCCTAGGTGTTTGTAGGCTTCCCTGGGGTGCAGTTTCACAGTGTGACCAGTGCTGGTTCACCGCTGCGGCAAGGGGCTGAGGCTTCCTGACCCTTCCTGCGGCGCAGGAGCCATTCAGCCGCTTCTGAAGCAGGAGGCCAGTAGGCAGAGGGAGGTGAGTGGGTTTTCTGCTGGGCTGGCAGGTGAAGCTGATCCATGGATGAGCTCCAGAAGCTGCCTAAGGCAGAAGCTGGGGATCTAGCACCTGAGCAGGCACTGGGGTCTCCCTGCTCCACTCTGGGGATACTGAGCCCGTCTGAAGGAGCTGGGGCACCGCTAACGGACACAGGCAGACATTTGACTTCCTTGTTCTGTTAGTTAGCAATGCTCTTCAGTGTATCTGTGTGGTTGAGGTGGCCTCGTGCTCTCCTCGTACCTTTCTCCAGCCCTGCTTTCTGTAGCTGTGAGACAGCAGCAGCCTGCTGCTTCAGCACTGGTACCCATTGCTGACAGGGTGTTTGTTCTTCAGGAGAACAGAAAATGGGAGGGGAGCGACTTCTTTAATGATGGCAACTGCTACTTAAACCTGCTCAGGGTTTATAATAGGAGAGAAGAAAAAAATCAGTGGGAGCTGTAGGTGCTCTCAATTTATGTGGTATTTTTAAAGAACCTTTTTATTCTGACCTTAACTTGCCAGGACCTAGACAATGGGGATGAGATGCCCTGTGTAAATTGAGAAGGTGCTTTCTTTAGGGTCTCTCCTATGTAATTTGAGATTATTGTAAAACAGTCGTCGTAACTCTGGGCACTGAGGTCTTGAGCACATTTGAACAATTGCCTTTCTCACATCACTTTCTGGGGACCTCCTGGGTCATCAAGCCGGGTCTGCTGCTGTGGCAGGTAATGGTGTCACCTCCTCCTTGGAATGCTGCATGTATCCGGTTGTGAGCCTTTGAGTGAGACCTGCATATTCTTAAGAATAGAAAGCCGTATGTGAGTTGTGGAAGTGTCTGGTTGTAATGTTTGTGTGATGACACAGAGTTTTCTTGGTGGAGGAGGTTGTACACCACTGCTTGGAGTGGGTGATGGTACATTCCTTCGGTAAGTTTGCTATGGTTTTTTCCTCTGAGAGACTGTGTATGTTCTTGGAGGCTGAACGTTGACTTCCTTGACTCCTTCTTGGCTAATTAGTGTGTTTTAAAATGGGATGCTTGCATCCTTTTCACAAATCAGCTTTCAGAAAGGAAAGGAAATAGTTCAGTTATTAATAGTAGCCTGGATCCAATTTGCCACTGAATTGCATGGTTGCAAATGTCTCAGACTGTAAAGGTGACAAATGTGTCTGTCACTTTTTTTTAATTCCAGGAATGGTCTGTATTTTCTGAATGTGTTAAAATTGAGCACGGAGTAAGAAATGGTGGGCTTTTTTTTTTTTTTGAGTGGCACTCTTCTAGTCTAGTAGCATTGTAAGCCTGCCTTCCTTCCCTGAGAAGAACCTACAAAGGGAATTTGAGTGGAATGGATTAGTAAAGGGCTCTTAGTAAAGTTAGAGGGAAGATACTAAGTCTGATGACGGGAAGTATGTCTTTGTCCCACTTCAGACTCGTATTTAGGAGGAATGAAAAGAAGATACTTGAAATATGACAGCGGCTATGATCTAACTTTAAATCGCTGGTTTAATTCCAGAGAACATTCTTCTTGTCTTCGCTGGGTTGTTGAAGGCCAGCGTCTTGGAGCTTAATTAGGACAAGTTGAAGCTTCAAGATTTTTTTAGCTTGTCTTTGTTCTGCTCAGCATGGTGGGTTTTTGAGCTCTCAGAGGTGAGCAGCACTGTTGTCCGTCTCCGAAGTTCACCTTTCAGTGTCCCTTCTGTTATCATCGATCTTTTAGATCTTGTATGGTAGAAATCCTGCGGGATCACTGGAGGTGATTTCCAGTTTTAGATGTCTAGGATGGCTCTGCCAAATGTAAGCTGGAAAACCGGCAGCTCAGTTTCTTTGCCAGATGAATCTGTTGGGATTCTTTTACAGGTTCCTGTGGACAGGAATTGAGAAATCTTCTGGCTGTGGTATTTTTATTTACTTATTTATTTTAAATTCTATTTTTTTTATTTGTTAAAAAGCGTACATTCTGTGCCTTTTGAATATACACGTAATTCTTCTAGTACTTGATTATTTCTTTTAGTTTTTCCATAAACTTTTCTAATTGCCAACATCTGAGAGTATTGCTGCTCATGCAGTTGACTGCAGTGGGGCTTGTTTTCCTTTAGTACTTCTTGTTTGTGCACCCAGGAGAAGCATTTGTTGTCTTTGCCTCCTACCTTTGCCTTGAACTTTCAGTGTGTTTGTTCCTGTGTTGACCTGGAAGTCTTTTCCTGGATGCTGTTTTCTGAACTGTTTGATTTTCAGCCATGACACACACTTCCTTTAATATGTCTACATGTGTGCTGCTGTACTTGAGCTTTAAAACCCATGCCGTTCCTACTGCCTTCGTATTGTCTCCCTATGGAATAATTGGGTTGGAAGTGGAGTCCTTTTCAGATGGGGCTCAGAAAATGGTTAGGATACAGAGGTTACAATTTCTTCTTATTTTCATGTGAAGTAAAAATATTCCTGGAACAGTTCTGCTTTGAATATCCATGCCATTGTGCATCCCGTGTCTCTTCCAAATGATTTAGGAATTAACAGCTTACCGTACGCTAAAATAAACAGCTAGAGGGTTCTGTACATCTTGCTACTGAATTTTATGGCTGGCTAGCTAACCAGTTCAGGTTATATGAAAGCAAATATGATGCTGCTGTTCTATGCTAATGGTTTTCTCGGAAACACGTTCTCATGGGCTTAATGTGTATATTAATTTTTGCTGTGTACCAGTAATAATGATGTGTTCTTCCAAAGCCAGGGAGTGGATCTTTACTTTGCGCATGCAGATTGTTTAATAAAGAAATGAGCCTGATTATGCATCTTTTTGGAAGAGATTCAACCAGGCTGGAAGGACACAGCAGTCTTGAGTAATTACATTTCGTATTGGAGCTCTAAAAAAGAAAAATGGTAAGGGTCTGGAGGATTGTTTGCAGTCATTGGGTCTGACAAACAAGGATGCCTGCAGCTTTCTAGGCTGCTGAAGTGAGAGTGCATAACCATTTTTGGATGCCAAACAGTTTTCTTATTGCTGTCCATCATAAAGATGGCCACTTGATGGAAGTTAATGCTGTTACAAGGCAAGTGTTGCTCGTGTAGTTAAGACTTCTTTTTCCATTTGCTGATAAGAGAGCATTATCTTTAAGGTATTTAACATTTTTCTTAAACTAGGGGAGGTAATAACTTACGCATATTATATTAAGGCCTGGAAAACAAATGGCAGGGCAAGGCTTGTCTTTGCGTGCTAGTACAGAAGGGCAAGCTGTAGCCTTGAGCTTTAGCCCAGGGTTGGTTAAGGAAATAGCAGGAGCTGTATTTTGAGTTGATACTTTCCACTCATCAGAGAAGCCACAGAAGGGTGGTAGAAGGTGAAGGAGGGGAGATGAGGGAACGTACTTGAATATTTCCAGAACTCTTAATTGTGTGCAGAGAGTGAAAAAATGTGGTTCAGTGGAAACTGTTCAGGCTTGCTTTGCTCTCCTGCCGCTTCACTCCAAGAAAAAGTGAGTTACTGCGGTGATTTAAGCTCTCCGGTTGTACCGAAGCAGGGACTCTTCTGGCACTCTAGTTTTTTACCTTGTCAGGTACCTTTTCAGGCTGCTCTCCTGGCTCAGGAGAAATGCTGGGTGATTTTACAGGATAGCAATTTCGATATATTCTTGCGAGTAGAGAACATTAAATATCTGGTATGAAAGGAACTGGATAATCAGTAATAAAGTTGGTGTGTCCGGTAATTTCAGGATATATTGCTCAGCTGCTTGTTGTTTGTTTGCAAGGGTTAAACCTGGTGAAATATTAGGCTTCTGATAATTAGATTTTTTAGTTCAATGCAATTGAAGCATAGATGGTGTAGAAGTGTTTACTTGTTTTGAGCTACTGAAATTCCATTTGAGCTCTCAAGCCTCATTTCTACAAAAAAAGACATAGAAACCCACTATACAACGGTGCCATTCCCTCGCAAAGGGATATATGGAGTATTGGTAAAGTAGACAACAACAGTGTGCAGTGATCCTTCAGGATAAACCCAGGTGAATGGGTGATGGAGGCTGAGTCCAACTGCTGTTATCAGTGTGAAAATGCTGTAACTGGTGTCACATGAATTGCAGTAAGCATAGATCTTGAGAAATAACCTGGAGCACACTGAAACTAGTTATTTGACGTTACAGATCCTGGATTCTTTTCATTCCATGGAGGTCTCTAAGCAGCTTAGTCCTGAATTTAAACAACTGCAGCCCCCAGTTTCTTGTGGACTGTGTTCTCCATGTCAGACTTCTAGTTAAAACATTTCAAGGACTATTCTGTTCCACAGGAATCACATCTTTCCCTCCCTTCATGCTTGTTTCAGTGGGATAAAATGATCCTTAGGCTCTTCAGCCCACACATAGGTATCTTGGTCTGTGTTTTTGAGGACAGTGTCAGGCTATTTTGTATTTTTATCAAGTGGCAAAGATGGCAGGAGCTTTAGGAAAATGTAGTTCTCTGCATATATCTTCAGGGCAAAATAAAGGAACCTTGCGACCACAGATACGTTGCCTGCTTAGTTTCTGAATGCTGTCAAATTGAATTTTACCTGATGCTGCAATTCTGGCACAATGAAACACATGGAAATGTTTTTTCCTCCCTTTTTTTAACACTGGTGGAATTGTCTCTGCACTTTGGTCTTTCACTGCAGTAATCAGTACTGGATGAGCATATAGTTGGCTGCCGTGTTGCTGCAGAACTATTTGCTGCTTTGTGAATCCCAGTGAGAGGCAATTTGTGTGGCTCACACCACTACTGGAAATTTCTCCCTGGAGTGTGGGAGCAGCTGCACGCGTGAGCGAATGCGACTCCAGTCCCACCGAACTGAGCAGTTTGCTGAGCGTGTGTGTGTTGGGAGATGGTTGGTCTGGGAGCTACTGATACGATGCAGGGCATTTCAGTTAAAGGCAGGTTATTTATCTCTCATTTCTGTGTGTTTCTTGGAAACAAGTTTCTACCCCCACCCTTCAGGTCTCCAGTGCAACACCTCTCCTTCCTCCTCCTCTTTCTAAATAGTCCTGAGCTGCAGAGAGTGGTCTGGGTGTGCTCTTAAGTGACACTGCCGCAAATCTGATGATCCTTATTTCCCTTGAGAGGCCAAGGGAAAACTTCCACTGCTGTGCTGCTGTTGGCTTTCCAGGGGGTGTGAGCAAAACCCATGGGAAGGAGCAGAGGTGGTCAGTTCTCCGCTGTTTCTGTGGCATTTTGGTTTCTTCTTCAAGACCCCTCCTGCAGTCCTGACCCAGCTCTGGGGCAGCTGCACAAGAGGGATGTGGAGCTCCTGGAGCGAGTTCAGAGGAGGCCATGGAGCTGCTGCGAGGGCTGGAGCAGCTCTGCTCTGGAGCCAGACTGAGAGAGCTGGGCTGGGGCAGCCTGGAGAAGAGAAGGCTCCTGAAGGGGAGACCTGAGAGCAGCTCCAGTGCCTGAAGGGGCTGCAGGAAACCTGGAGAGGGGCTTTGGACGAGGGATGCAGGAACAGGACAGGGGAATGGCTTTCACCTGCCAGAGGGGAGACCGAGATGAGCTCTTAGGCAGAAGCTCTTCTCTGTGAGGGTGCTGAGGCGCTGGCACAGGGTGCCCAGAGAAGCTGTGGCTGCCCCATCCCTGGCAGTGTTGAAGGCCAGGTTGGACACAGGGGCTTGGAGCACCCTGCTCCAGTGGAAGGTGTCCCTGCCTATGGCAACGGGTTGGAGCTGAATGAGCCTTAAGCTCCCTTCCAACACAAACCAGGCTGTTTCTGTGATTCCCCAAACTCTAACCCTTGTTGTTTGGATTCAGCTTGGGTGCTGTAACCAGGCAGGAATAGAATCCCTGTTGTTGCAGAAGCTACCTACAGGTATTCCTGGAAAACACGTAGTTGGTAGTAAGTACGTGGTGTTTGTAGTGCTGTCTGCTTATGGATTCTCCCCACAACCTCAGTTTTCTCAGATTCTGGAATTGTAATGTGATTTTAGAGTTTCTGAGAATAAGTATTTCTCACCGTTTCAGCAGGGTGAATGATTAGTGTTTGTATTCTGGGTGCTGTGTAAGGCTGTAAAGGCGGTTTCACCACGTGTCCTGAACATGCCTATGAAGTGCACTCAAAAACATTCCTAGGTTTCCCCTCCCTCCACATATGTCGTACTCGTACCTCCCTGAGTTCTGTATCTGAGCTAATGGAGCTCATCTGAAAGCGTAAGCTCATTGGTGTCTGTTTTCCCCAGTGTACATTTTCACAGAAGCCCTCAGAGAGATGCCTCATTGAAATTCTGTCTCTTCTCGAAGTTATTTAGAGGGAAGCAGATGACTGCCTTGGAAAAGGGTGTCCTACTTCCGAGAGGTTTCTTTTTTTTCCATTCAGAAATTGGTCTAAACCACAATCTAAATCTCGTACTGACATCCCATTACACTTCTTGGTTCTGGAGCACCACAGAATCTCAATTAATGCAAGCCTGTCATTAAATCAAAACACAACTTTTTGCTTCAGAAAAGCACTAATAAGAAAACCATGCTTGCTTGTGGGAGAGCTGGCCTTCCCATGGCTTGAAATGAGACTTCAGCAGACAGCTTCTGCGTTCACTTATTGAATGGGGAAATACCTAGGTGTGTTGAATCTTGAACACATTTTTCACAGGGACCCTTCTGAGTGACTCGATGTCAGAACTGCTCTGAGTTTGTTCTTTCATGGCTGACATCAGCCTCTGAAGCCAGCTCCTGCCTTGCTACTGGAAGCAGTCAGTGTTTCCCAGTCAGCATTCCCCTGCCAGAGCACAGCTGCCTGCCCCAGCTGCTTAGATGGAAATAGTCTGTAGTTAATCTTAATACAAATGTGCTGGTTTCTTTCAGGTCACATTTGTGATTGTAAAGCAATTTCCATCTCCAAATATGATTTCTGTGAAGTCACAAGATGCCCTTTTATTAAAGAAGTTTGAATTACTTAATTCCCATGTTTTTGGTTTTGGGTTTTTTTTTCAATGGATGGATGGAAAAGTTGCTCTGTGTGCTCTAAATCTGCAGTTTACTGATGTGTGGGAGTGCAGCAAGAGCAGCCGGTAACTCAGCAGTGAGGAACTGCTGAGGATGACGTGGTCAGTGTGAAAGAACAGAAAGAAGCTGATGGGAGAACTTAGAAGTTGAAAGACTTATTTTAATGAAAGTGTTGTCTGCTTACCCAGAGTTTCCAAATGACTTCATGCTAAAGTAAAATAAAGTGTCACAGGTCTTGACAGACTGATGCTGTTTTAAACCAGAATCTGGTCACCTTGAACACTTAATTATTTAGTATTTGTACTACTGTTTCAACACAAAGGAAGACTGAATGTCTGGTGGTTTGCATTGCAAATGGCTTTCTGTGTAGCTGCAGTTAGCTTGGCGCATATGGGAGCCTTGTCCAACACATCAAGCCTTGACCAGCAGTTGGTCTTGTAAGCTCACAGAAGGGAGAATGAGGATAGAAATGTTAGTTTGTGAAGTGATATATTCTCAACAGACTTAATGCTAAGAAAATTGGGTGCATAAATGTGTCTAACATTACTAATTATAGCTTAGGCTTTTGGAAACAGAGGTAGTTTTAAATTGAAATGTTAGATTCCACATGGCAGGAACATTGTGTGAGTGATGAAGTGCACACAGCAGGGCAGATTTCGCCAAAGATCTCTGCAGTGGGCATCTTCCACTGCAGTATTTGCTGTACTTCTCAAGTAATTTCGTAAGTTTCATTAAAAAAATGGTACACTGTTGGTTGTAGAAGGTCCTTAACTCGTATGTGATCACTGTTTCGTTGCTACAATACTTAATGTTTGTCTTAGACGTGAGCTAAGTAGTGAGCACAATTGCTATGTGTAGGCCAGGAAACAGATAGGAATCTTCGGAACTGTGTGTCAGTGTGTCATGGGACAGGATTTGTGTGGACTCTTTGATAATTTTGTGCACAGCTGGTCTCAGTCACTACTGTCAGCAGGCAGCACTAATGATTTTCCAGATAATGGAGTTGGAAGTTCAGCTTTTTTCTCCCCCCAGTCTGTCTTTTGGTGCTGTTGAAGTGGATAGGTCAAGTTAGAGTTGTGAGTCTTATAATGGAGAAGAGGGTAAAAAGAATAGGGGAACCATGCTGGAAAAGATGCTGTGCAGGTATTGTTGTCATACCCTGCAGGGCTGCAGGTCCCCATCAGGGGATCCGTCAGTGCCCCAGGATGCATTTGCTTGCGTTGGAAAAAGCGATGAGGTAGCTCTCATTGGGAAGTAGAGTATCTTTAAGGTCCCTTCCAGCCCCAACCATTCTGTGACTTTATGGTTCTGTGATCATGGCCATGAAAAATTTGGAATAAGACTCCGTTTTACAGGTGTCTCTGCCCAAGCTCTGGTCTTTCACCTGGCAAACCCTCAAAAAGAGGTTTGAACTGCAAAGTTCAGGCTTGCCCTTGCTCATATGACTTGTACAGGCTCTGACTGAGCTGTGCTGTCCAAAACTTGTACCCCTCTGACAGTCACCTATGACCGCTTGGCCCTGCATACCCATGGTGAAGAGTTCAGGGAAAACTCAGATTTTTGGCTTGGAATTGCCAACCCTTTCATTTACCAGTTAATGGATGTAATTCCCCTTTGCCTTAGGTGCCGAGAGCTTCTGCTAGTTCCTGCCTGGCACTGGAAATTTCACTTTGGGAATTTGTAGTTGGAAAATCATCTTGAAAGGTGCAGCAAGAGCTGTTGTTCTATTTGTGCAGACTCGTTATGAGGAAATTTGTTTCTGGGTTAGGCAAGGATTTGGATTTAGTAGCCTTTGTGTACTCGAATATAGCATGCTTATTGCAAGTGAAACCCTGTCTTTTAATTTCTAATGAACTATTTCCTGTGTTTTTCAGATTGCACAGTGTTTTTGGGACACATCTCTGTTGGATTTTAATACATGTCCTGCTAACAACAGCTTTCAACTATGGAATCGGTAAATATTTACCTGGCTTCTGTTCCAGTTTTCAGTTTTATTACGTAACAAGTGCTTGTGTCTGTGTTGGTGTGTTGGATGTGGTGGTTTGAATTTCTCTTTATTTTCTGAAATCTGAAGGTAAAAAGTGCAAACTTCTATGGAGTAACGTGAAGGTACTAACCCAGGATATTGTGGAAAGCGCCTTTCGTTCTAAGATGCCTTTTCACTTTTATATCGTTTCAAATGCAGCAAGCTTTTCAGTGACTTCAGTGAAAGCAAAAGTTACTTTTCCTGCAGGGGCAGTTCCAGCACTGGTTTGTCCAGTGGACTGTGCAGCTCGTTGGTGCTGTTGACTGCTGAGTATTAAATACGTCCTACCTCTAGTATTGTCACAGTCCTCTTTCCCTTTGCTTTCGAAATGTCTTCAAAAAAAAAAAGTCTATTAAAAAGTGCCAGTTTCACAATGTTATGTCTCCTTGTGATCAGTGTAATTGAAACAGATGGCACCTACGTTTCATTTTGGGCAGAGAAACTTCCCAATATGCTGAGGCTACAGATTGATTCAGTGTTAGGATTCAATTTTTTGGTAGCATTAGCAGATGTAAAAATAATAATAGACTACCTTAGAGTGGAAGTTAGGGGGGAGAGAAGAGATTTTTGACTCAGTGTTTTGAGAGAGGTCTGTGCTGTCCTCTGAGAAGAGCAGTGATGCCGGTGTAGCTGGTAGGAAGGCATTTGTCCGTGCTGGTTTTCTCTACAGTACTGGTGGTTTGGTGTGTGCAGGCTGGATGAAAGCTGTTGTTTGCTGCTCTCCGTGCGCTCAGCTTTGCAGTGTGTCACGGTGGTGGTATGGATGGGAAGCTGTGCGCTGCAAAGTTAAAGGTCATCCTCAGCATGCCAAGGAATTCTAGGGTGAAGGCTCTTAGTGGATAACCTGCAGTGTGTTGCTTCTGCTGTGGGGCTTAGGGACCTTGGCTGACCTCTTGGGTTATGCTGTAGCGGGTTTATTTGTGTTGAAGTTGTCATTATGATAAAGGCCATCATTGAAGGAGAGCTACTCTATGTAGAAATAGAGGTCTGTTCTATCAGGTGGCTTTGCAAGCTGGTAGGCTTCTTTTGTCCTGGATTTTGAGGGGAAAAAAAATAAAAATCATTGTATTTAGTTTGTCCATAATAATTCCAAGGTATTCACATGGAGACAAGATGTTATTTCAGTTTCCCTCAGTGAATATTAATAGCAGTGGAAGCCTTTTGCAGTGAAACAAACCAGGCTAGGCATCAGTAACTCTCCCCTGCTGCAGCTAAGTAATTAAAGCATATCACATGTGAGATCTTTTGCTGTAGTGTGCAGTAACTCTTTCCTTAATGGCTGCTCTGCAGTCCCCTGGAAAACCCAGTTGAATCCAAGCATAAGTTATAACCCAGGTTGGTCACTACCTATTATGTTTCATAGTCTGGTATGAAGGTTTTTCACTCTTGAGTTTTTATGTAAATGATGTTTTTTTTAATGCAGACTTATGGTTTTAAAAACAAGACAGTGTTAATTGCAGGACCTTTCACCTAAATGAAAACTTAATGAACTCAAACATGTATTTGCTAAATATTGGTACCTGCTGGGTAAAAAGATGTGCTTCTGGATACAGCATGGTGGCAGACTGCATCTCCCAGGGCTTTTGTCTACATCGCCTGCCTTTGGCTGCTAAGATCTTTTAGGATTATTACTGAGAATTTAAATTATGCCTATGTTGCTGTGGTAGCTGCCTTTAGAAGAGTTTCCACATGCTTTTGTCCATCTTTAGCCCTTTTCCCTCTGGACATTTTGTACTTTGCATAAAGCCACACTACACTGATGATGGGTCTGTCTGAAACAGTGGATGGAAAAACTTTGACAGATGGAGGATGAGGATGTATGATGTGACAAAACACACTGTAGAAAGAAATAATTGCTATGAAGTCAGATGTTTCTCTGACTTCTGAAACAAAAAGTGATTTTTCTCTGTGGGTTTTGTGAGCCCTGGGAGATGATAAGTTGAGTAACCTTTTCCAGCTAAATAAGTTTTTATCTGCTTCTGTGCAGAGGCAGACTGCTGTATTGCTTAAAATGCATCTTGGTCTAGGGGTCTCAAAGAGCTGGTTATGTTGGAAAAGACCTTTGGGCTCATCAAGTCCTTATCCCTCTGTGGAGCTTTCCTACCCTCAACCAGATCAACACTCCCACCCAGCTCAGCTCCATTCTTGGGCTACTGCAGCATGGAGATGGTGGAGAGAGGTGAAGAAGGGGGGAATATCAGAATCCTCCAGTGTTGGCTGAAAACGGTACCCAAATCTGGTGTGTTCTGAAGCTGCAAAGGTGAATTCCGAGGCTTTGTGTTGGTGCGGAGGCTCCGGAGGCTCCGGCATCCGCGGTTCCTGCAGTTTCCCACGGGTGCACGTGCAGATTGTGCCCTCCTACGAGTAGCCCAAGGCTGGAACAGAATTACTGTCTCGCCAAGCTTGAGTAAAAACCTCTCATCCTAAACCACAGGCATTATGAAAGCAGGTCATTGTCGTCTATGTTCATTCCTTATCTTGTGCCTGGTTAAAGCCCTGGGGTCCTTGGTACCCATGTGCCAAACTAGCAGAGGGATGATGTGCCACCTCCGTCTTGTCTGAGGAGGAGGTGGTGTGTCATGAAAATGCTGCCTTCTGTCACTTATCTGTTTGTGACCATGAAAATGAGGTTGCCTTTGCTGTAAACCTGTGAGTGAAAGTGCACTGGGACACAAACCTGGTTGTTTTGTGTTTTTTCTTCCTCATCCAAGCAACTTACGCATACCAGCATGTAACTTGCTGTAAAGGATGCTGCAGGGATTCCCCATTAAAAGAGGCCGGGGAGCCTGATCTTCAGGACGAGGCTTACCTTTGTAGTAGCATCCTACAGCATTTGCTCCATTTTGATGGTGCTGTTCCGCACTTCATAGGTTGGCTAAAGGAAATAAAGCTTTGGCGATGGAAATGGACTCAGAGGGCACCTGCTGTGCCGTTCCCTTTGGTTGCAAACCTGATGCAGGGTGTTTCTGTCCCTGGCAGGTGGTTTGTTCCCGTCACGTATGCCATGCTGTTGTTTGTGATGGTGTGCTGATAACCTGATCACCAAGCTATTCTGTGATAAATAGAAATATTTAGATATTTGTGTGGATTGCCTGTGGTGTGCTCTGCTGACCCAGAGGTAACTGCATTGGTGCGGAAGACCAGAAATGCTGTGGTAGGTCATGGGGAGGGAGCAGAGGGGCTGTTCCACTGTAGGAAGGGTTACAGAAGTCTGCAAGTTCTCCATTTTGGTAGGTGGCTCCTTTATTGCAAATTACAAGAGTTGCTACAAACATTGCTACTCTCATTTCTCTAAAAGAGGCTTGTGTTGTTTTGGGCTCCTGCCCCTCAGCTTTCTATAGTAATAACAGCAGAGATCCTGTCTAAATGGGTGGAAGAAAAGGGAGTTCAGTTGAGATGCCAGCTTCACGTAACCCAGTGGCTGCATCATGGCAGCTCTCACGCTGCAATGATTAGGACAGGTATTTCCTCACTAAACTGCTCTGAGTAGTTTGCTGGAAACAAGCTGTGTTCGTCATGGTGGCTCCTTTCTGTGTGCTGTCTGCAAGAAATGGCTGCATTGCACTGAGCTTGTTCAGGGGTTTAGTGGCTGCTTTGCAGCACCGGAGCGGACATCTGGTGTGATGTACGCTTTCCCCACTTCTTCATTAGGGAATCAGGGGGTCAAGGCTTTCTCTGAGCAGCAGGGAGATTGCAGCAGCTTTTGATGGTGGCATTGGCACTTGCATTTTACAGAGTTCATAATGAATATGCAGGTGTAAGATTAAAAGAATGAATAAGGTAGTACTGCTAAACAGAATTGCTTTTCAGAGCCGCAGCCGTGCCTTGTTCTGACCTCCCGAGAAGGATGCAATTGTAGAGCTGAAGCCCGTCATGGAAAAGCAATTACAGTACATGCTTCCAGGATTGAATTGTCATCCGAAAGTCAGATGCTGCAATAATGGTGGCGTTGTTTAGGCGGAACGTGACTTCACTGCTCCGTGTTTTTCTATTAATGTTCTTAAATGTGTTCATATATGGGTTTCAGTTTTTACTGCTTTGGGGGAAATCAAGCTTAGTATTCCACAGGGAAGGTATTTCTTTGCACAGAGGTGTTCATCTGAGCTTTCTGGCTTTTTTCCATGCGTTTCAGCTCCTATCCCTTCCAAATTAGGGGTGTTGGAGGGTAGCACAAGAAGAGAAGTGTATGTTTTTTCTTTACACGTCAGTCACAGCCGAGCAGAGGTTTCCCTGTGGTGCTGGGGTATGGAAGCATTGTCTTTTAGGGAGAGAAACGGATGTGTTAGGAAGCAGGGCCTGGAGAGGGGAAGCCGTGTGCAAATGGAGTTAACAGTCTCATGTAACATTAAAGTGGAGCTGTGTCCTTTGTGGGTTTGGCTGACTTCTGCTGTGGTCCTCATGCCACCCTGAAATGGCAGAGCCCTTTCTCTGGGAAAAGAATCAGGTTTTGGAAGTGCCATAAAGCATCTGGGTGGCTCTTCAGTGCGGGTTCATCCGGACTGTTTCAGACTAGGCAGTTTGGGTTTGTGCTGGTGCGTCGCTCAGCCGGAGGGAAGGCATCAGTGGGGGTGGATGGGAGATGGGTTGGTGTTGTACCTGCATGTGTGTGAGGTGGGTTTCCGTGGCCCCTAGGAGTGATCTGCTTTTCCATTTATCTGTTTAGTGCTCTCTAATGGACAGCACCAGAGTTCTATAATCTAAGTTTAATTTTGAAAGCCATAACTTCGCTGTAAGTGAAGAGGTGGCTCTATTGTGAGCTTAGATTTCTTTGTGGGTCAAACAGGGCTTGAGTTTTTGGACATAAAACCCTGCTGAGACCTACAAGAAAAGAGCTTTTAAATCCTCCCCCTGTCCCAGTGAAAAGGCTGGGTTCTCAGATCTAATCTCAGCATAAGCATTTGATTTGAGTGTTTGAATTGCTGCTTTTACAGTTCTCTGTATTTTTGTGAGAATGTGTTAAATTGCCAATGTTATTCACATGCCACTTTTGGCAGGTGCCACCTACATGCCCTCAATTTGAACGTACCTTTCAGGAGAAGTGTAGGTAGGGAGGCTCCTTTTCTGATCCTCAGATGTTAAGAGAGCGGAGCACTTCCATTAATTCACTTGCAGTAACCTTTCCAATGCTAATAAGCTAACATGGCCCATGTGCACAATGCAACACCTTTAATGAACAGATCTGAGCTAAGCAGAAACTTCTTTGAAGAATCTCTTGCTTGCCTCGTTCTTTGGGTGTGATTCCATTGTGTGTGTTCACCATGACACAGAAGGGAGTTCTTGGTGAGAGCAATCCATAAGCAAATGGATTTCTTCTTACCCAATGGATTTCTTCTTACCAAGTTCTTGGTAAGGAGCAATCATAAGCAAAATCCACAAGCAAAAGCACTTGTTCTTCCTCTTTGTTCCGTTTGGAACTGGACAAAGCCATGGCAGTAATGGCCTAAAAAGAAGGAAAATAGTTGGTTGTGTCCCCCTGCCAACGATAGTTCCTGAATAATCTTATTCTCCAAAGGGGCTACATTATGACTTTAAAAATCCTCATTTTTAAACCAAGTATACTTTTGAATTAGGATTTTGTAAATTGATGTCAGCTGACATGCTCTACACTTAAAAATCACAGTTCCATCTAGAAACCGATTCATTTAAAGAAGGTTGGAATGTGGATGGTACATGGGATCACCATCTCCAGTAACTGGCAGAGTCTGTTATTTCACAGGGAAGAAGATTCCTGTGAGACATGTGCCCTGGGTGACACATGGAGGCAAGGGAATCTGTAGGTTATTTGGTGTGTAAACAGCCAGTTGCCGCTTCCGTCTTTGTATAACAGCATTCCCAGGTACGACTTTGGGATAATCGAACGCACACCCCCCCAGGGAAGCTGTGGATTTCCTTAACATTGGACACTTATGATTCGGCTGGACAGGGTGCGGGGGTGTCTAGCCTGTGTCATGCTTTGCCTAGGAACGTTGGACCAGATGATCCTTGAGGTATTTTCCAGCCTGGGATTCAATGATTTTCTTCAGAAGCAGAAGTGCTTTCAGGCAGGTTCTGGTGTGGCGAGTGAGGTGCAGTGTTTGAAGTGAAGGTTTTATTTATTTCTCAGTGCAATGTGTATCTCCAAAGGGTATTCTTGAAAGGGACTGAAGTTATGGTCTCCACCCTGAGGTGGTGACACGCTGGATGCGAGATGACAGGCTTTGGAGTGGATTGCAGGATTACACAGAATATGGCTGGAATCGCTTGTTTTCAGGAGATACTCTTCATGCTATGATTAAGTGCAGATGATGCATTTGGCAGCAAGTGGTGCACAATCTGTTGCTACCCTAAGGAGCCTGCAGACCAAAGGCCTGCTGATATGACCAGACTCTGTTGTACTTCTTCAGTGAATAACTGAAATTTAGGATGTTCTTGTTCATTCTATTTTGCTCTTTTAAATAATGATGTAGATAATTGTGAACCTGCTGATTTTGACATTCAAATCCATGATAATTTAAGGGCTTGAGGGCAGAAAGTAGTTTCTTTGTGTTTTGGTGTATGATTTCCTGTCACATGAACGCTGAGGGAGATGCATCAGTGACTTGGGCATCTTTAGTGGAGCTGGGACAGTTGTAGTCCAACAGGTACGAGTCAGCTGCCTGACACCCTTCCTGCTGGGAATGGTTCTGTGGTGCTGTACAGTAGCAGAACACTCGGAGTGTGAATTTTATGGGAACCTTACAAAGAAAGGTGGTTTGGTTGAATCACGAGTGTCCGATGCTGTCACAGACTGGTCCAGCCTGTTGCTGTCATGTCATAGAATGGTTTGTGTTGGAAGGGACTCAAAGCTCATCCAGTACCAATCCCCTGCCATGGACAGGGGCACCTTCCCCTGGAGGAGGTTGCTCCAAGCCCCTGTGTCCAACCTGGCCTTGAGCACTGCCAGGGATGGGGCAGCCACAGCTTCTCTGGACACTCTGTGCCAGGGCCTCAGCATCCTCACAGGGAAGAGCTTCTGCCTAATGTCTAGTACATAATATGTACGTGTAAAAAGGAGGAAATTGTTATTATTGCAAGCAAATGCAAAATTGATGGATATGTTTTCCTGATGTCGCTAGGAAGGGACTACTGGTAAAAACAGGAAAATCTTCTGAAAAGTAAGTCATAAATATTGAGTGTGAAGATGGAGACCAGGCGCTATCAGTATTTCTGTTCCCTTGGTAAAGTTCTTGGCAGAGCTTTAATTTTAGAAGAACATGACAACAAGGGCTGAGATTTGCAGGCTCAGTCTAATTCATTACTGGCTTAATGAGATGCTTGAGAACTCGGGTGTTCTGACAGCTTTTACAACGCCACATGTTGTCCCTGGTTTATAGTGATTTGCTGGACTTGTCCAGAAATTCGGAGATAACTTTGTTGAATTGTATTTAACAAGTTCATGTTTTAATTAGTGTTTTGATCTTGGTTGAGACTGGATGGGCTGATTGTTTCCAGTTGTGGGAGATGGATGGGAGCTGGGGAAAGAGATTTCTTGGGGGTTGTGTGGAAACTTGCATCTTGCTGCAGACATTCAAGTAAGTTGAGGGTGCTCATTCTGTCTGTGTTCACCATGGCAGAGCATCCCAGGGACCTGAATTCCCAGATCCTCTGTCTGTGGTAGGCAATTAGGGAAGCTGGAATGCCTGGGCTTTCTGTCCTCAGCTCTGGCTTTGGTTTGGTAGGCAAGTCCTGAAAGCTCAGCTTTTACTGGGAGCTGTTCCATGCATGCTGCCTGCCTTCACCGCTCCCCGCGCTCATCCTGGGCATGGGCAGAGGGCTGCAGGGATCTGTGTCCGGGTGTTTTAGGAAGTCACAGCCCTTTGGTGTTCCACAGAATAGTGAGTAAAGCAGATTCTGAAGCACCACGGGACTGGTGAAAACTCACTGCTTCTCTGGTGGTCTTGGCTGTAGTGTGTTCAACTCCTGAATTCGGAACAGGCTTAGAAGCTCACCTTTAGGGGTGGTAGCTTGTTAAGTTGTCAATACTATTGCCTGTAACCATCTGTTCCTACCACTAAGTAGCTGCAAAAATCAGTAATTCTTTATTTTTTTGAGGAGCTTGGGTGTAGATCTTCTCCCTTGTTATTTTCACAGGCTCCCTCATTATGAAAGACAAGCATCTCCACTGCGCTGGGAAGGCAGAACGGCATTCTTTAATCTTGGATCTAAATTTATTTGAAATTTAAATTCAAGTAGTTACCAATATTAGGGGTTACTTTGGAGCACAGTAGCTATTTCTGGTGATGTGGGTACATGGGTCTCCCTTATCACGCAGGATTGTGCTTGTGTAACTTCGCCTTCTGGGTTAATTCTAAGAGGACAGGAGGTGGTAGGCATGTGTACGGTTTATTTTAGGAAATCGCCGCTGTAAGTGGATGCTGTGTTTGCTTTTGCAAGTAAAACTTGTCGTGGGTTCTTCTTTTTGACTTACGTATTTTTGTCCATGCGAATTACTAATCCAAGTGGTCCAGCTTTGGTAGTTGTGATGTTCAGTTGCTGATGGGGGTAGTTGGGGTCACAGAGGGAGAAGCGGTTGTCACCTGAGAGTCACAGGAGTGTTGAAAACCATCAATTGAAGGACCTACAGAGAGACTACTGTGTATAGTACCCTGAGTTATCCAGGGCTGGGATTTCTTTCCTACATTTAAACCACGGAATCCAAATGGATTGACATCAAGCACTGATGTTGGTGGTTTAGGATGTGAAATCCCAGCTCCTGGGGTCATCTTCAGTGCTGTCATGTGGGGGGTAGCGATGACACTTGCTTAATGCAGAAGGACTTTCCAGCCTGAGGCCAGGCACTCTTCAGAGTTTTTATTCTTCACCACATCACTGGATTCAGCTTTCCAAATGTTTATTTTGGTGGTTATCTAAACTACAGAGTGAGTGCCTGAGGGTTCTGTCCAGGTGATGTCCAGTTATCCCCGCTTTGTACCATCTTCGTGCTTGCCACTGATGTCAAAGATGGGGTTTGGTCTTGATCCAAAAGAGCAACTGTTGGATTTCGGTGGGGTTTGTGCGATGTGTGTCTGGACTCACCTTGTGAGTCAGTGATGTAAAAATACCTCACTATCTTGCAGTAATAATCAGGCAGCAGTGACTGACCAGCTCCTGCCTTTTGCTTTGGCAACCCCCGGGCAGTGTGTGTGGCTGGGAAAGGCTGGCAGCAGTGCTGTGGTGAGAACAGGTCCCATGTCTTGCTGGCGCAGCAGGGAACAGCCCTGGTGTGGTGAGGAAACAGGGAAGCTCTTGGATAACTTAGTCCTGGCTGTAATTATTGGTTTGGAGCATTTGCAGGATAGGAGTGGTCTCTAAAAGAGGGTAGATTTATATTAGACATTGGGAAGAAGCTCTTCCCTGTGCGGGTGCTGCGGCGCTGGCACAGGGTGCCCAGAGAAGCTGTGGCTGCCCCATTCCTGGCAGTGCTCAAGGCCAGGTTGGACACAGGGGCTTGGGGCATCCTGCTCCAGTGGAAGGTGTCCCTGCCCTTGGCAGGGGCTGGAGCTGGAGGAGCTTGAAGCTCCCTTCCAACCCAAACCAGTCTGTGATTCTGAGGATTGACAAGCCCAGAATGGGCATCTCCTGTTCTTGGTGGCTGTGGCCGCCATAAAGAAGGACCTGGCATGCCACTATCAATTCCCCCTGTACCCTTCAAAACTCTTAACGCTTCCAGATATTGGAGGTTTTCTGGGGCAGTTGTTAGTCTAAAAATTGCCATGCATCTTCCAGTGGGGCTTGAATTCATGGATCAGAGCTCAGGTGTTGTTAGAAGTACATCATCCCTGACTTTCCTTGGCTTCAGATGGTAACATTTAACCTTAATTTGGAGTTTCCTGAAAGTCTTGAGACTGGGTTCATTTCCAAGTTTGGTGAAAGGCAGGATGGCAGCATGAGGACTGGATGCGTCTACATGTGCTTGGGCACCTCGCGCTTCTCCCTGAGGCTGGTGGAACTGAGCTGGACAGGAAAATAACATAAGGAGAAACACTTGGAGAGCTGCAGAAAGGAGAGGAGCTGGTCAGCGTGGTGCTGCGGGAGTGAATGGCAGGAGGAGATCCTTGATTTTGATAATGTTTGTTCTTTTTTACGTTGTTTTATCCGTTAACAGTACAAGGATTCAAAGGTCAACATTGAATAGTTCTGGTTATTCTCTGCAGGACCTGGACTTATTGCTGGTGTCATGTAAGAAATATATTTCCTTTTTATGTTGCACAGTCACAAGAAAATTATGTTGTTGTCTTCAGTAGTTTTTACCTCATTCTTGTAGTCTTGCCAGTATCCTGTGTTTGTTTTTTTGCAGGAAGCCTTTCAATGTTTTCTTAATTGGAATTAACCGTTGTACTAGAAATGCACATTTTTGTTGAAGATAATGTAGGAAATAAATATTCTCAGAAAATTATTTTAAGTTAGTGGAAAAACAGAGCTTTGCTTCGGAGCTATGACTTTGGAGAAGTTTAATGAATGCTTCCTTTGCTCTTGGGTAATAATAAAGGAATAAACCCACTCTACTGCTTCTGTATTATCTTGAGCAGCTAACCTCAGAGTCTGATAGTGAGTCTATTTTTATTGTATTGTAAATGAAGCTAATTAATGTAATGACACAGATTTAATGCCATGCAAAAGTTATGTGGAGTCAAAATCAAACAGGAACAGGTAGTAAATAATTTGACAAAAACATGAAAACAAATTAGGGGAGGAAAAAAGTATTCTTTTCCTGTCAACAGTTAGGGCTGCATCTGGAAGTAGCAGCCGGCCCGTTCTGAATTCTCTTTTCTTCTCCAGTTTTAATGATGCTTTTGCAACCATGTGAAAGGAGATCTCTGTCTGGATGAAGTGGTGTCAGGGATGTAGCAGTTCCTCTGGGTTCTGTGTCCAGTGAGGTGTCACACAGCTGAATTCTCCTTTCTTTCTCCCTGCAGTTTATTGGTTATTTAGTGCTTTAATAAAAGGACTACCTGAATATATGAATTACATTAAATGTTTGGTTAAAGATGTAGAAAGCCTCCTCATTTCCTTGACCTCAATCTTGTAGATTGTAGGAGAGCATTTAAAATACCCACAGCTCTGGGTGTGCGTATGCGGCTGCATGTGTACACGCGTGTGTATTTTTAAACGTTCCCTATGTCAAGGTCATCCACAATTAAAGTTGAAGGGCAGGTTGGATTTCCTGTGGCAACGCGCCTGCTACTGGGGCTAATTCCCATGGTGTAAAAGGAGTATGGAATGGGGACCAAAGGAGAAGGTTTCATCCGAGTCCCATGTGGAGCTTTGTACCTGCCTGGATGAGAAGGCTGTGGATTAACAGTCTCTCTTCCCGCAGGAGTTCTCAGAGCTGCTTCACCTATTTCTTTCCGTACTTGCGAAATGGCACCAAGCTTTGAGACACTCCTGTGTAAGCTTAGGCGGTGATGAGCAACGGGATTAATTAGATCTTCAAGACAGATAACTAGAGCAATGAGTTGGGCATAATAGTAGCCTGGAATTCCAGTGACGTGTTCTCAGAGTGCTGTGTAACATGCATGCCTTGGCTGGAGCATCGTTATTTCTCAGCGTTGCATACTCAAACGCCTTGGGGCATTGTAGCAAAATTTAGTAAGCAAATTATGTGAACAAAAAGAGCCCAACTTTGATGGCTTTGCAGTCAGTGAAACAGTGCTGGTTTGATCACCGGTCGATGGTGGCTTCCTGCTGCTTTGGGTTGACAGCCTGCAGTTTGGATACCTCCAAGATGCTGTTGTAGACTGGGATTTATGCGTTTTTAACACTAAATGAAGGTGAAAAAGGGTGGGGGATTCAAGTTAGATTGTAAGTATGGTAACAGTCCAGCCAGTCCTTATACAAGTTGTATACTCAACCAGGGCTGCAGGCAGGTCTAGCTTCTTCCAAGATACTGGGCTGCCACTAACACTCGTGCCCCCAGAGAAGGTGCTGGCTCCCAGGTTAGGCATTGCTTTAAGGTTAGGTGTTACTTTAACGTGCTGCTTTTGTTAGTGAAACGTCAGTTAAAAAAAGTCTCCCGCACGCAGAGCTTTCCTTTCCTCACAGAAGTAGTTTCTATATTCATATTTAATTTACAGTAGCTCAGAGGAATGAAGAAAGTACCGGGCTTTTTTGGTGTTGGTTTTTTTGAGTCATTATTACATTTCTTTGGAACAACTCTCGAATACAAACAAGGAGGACAGAGTGTACTGGGCAAAGCAGAGAGACATTTTTTGTTCAAACCATAAGTGTTCGTGGCTTTAACATTTGAAGGTAAAACCGGCAGAGAGAGGTACCTTAGAGCAATTGTAGTTACTTGCACTTTTCCAGTTCCTTTCTGCCGTGATTTTTTGTAGCTTTACCTCTTGATTCAGATTTAGGTGTGTTTTTCATTACTGAAACCCTTGCATTTCTGATGGTAACAGTGAAGAGCGGTGCTTTGTAGCTTATTAGAACGTTTGGTCATAATTCAAGACGTGATCCTGGAGTGGCTTCAATTAAAAGGTTCTGGAAGAGGGCTGTATTTTGCAGTTTTTGCAAAGCTGGTATTTTTTTCCCTATTGAAACCTTGGGGGATCCCCAGGAAAGGAGGTTGATCCTGGCTTTTTCTGCTGGGTGAGTAGGAATTTAGACTTCCCCTCCTGCTTTGACCTAGTTATGAAACCCTTGCCTCTGAAAGGATTAATTTTTTGTGGATTCTAAGCCATTTTAGTATTAGAAATGCGAAGTAGCATATTCTTTTCTGTAGATCCACCTTGAGTTTAGACACTGAAGGATGGTGATAAATCTGATAAACTTAGTAGAGTATCTATTCCAGTGTGCTGTAAGCCTTGAAATATAACCCATGGAATTAATCAATGACTTTGACTTCTTTTTTTCCCCTGCTTAGCCACACTTTCACAAGCTGTAATTAAAAAGAAGCGATAGTTTTCCTTTTTATTCAACTCTGCTGTTGTTGAACTATATGTGGTTTGGACTTCAGCCCTCCAGAATGTTGGCTGAAGTTCTTGTCTGGAAAGAAATGGTAATTCTTTTGGGGTTGAAAACTGGGGAAGGAAAGATTGCTGTAGCAGATGATTTAAAGCAGAGTAAGTCAATAAGCATGCAAATATATATATATGTACACACATATGCTAAGGTTTGTGTGATTTACATGGAATGCTCCTTATTTTTGTTTTGTCAGGTTTGCTTATTTTGACTTTATTATAGCCAAACCTATTTATAAAGCTTTTTAGATGAAGTTTAATGTTCTAGCTAATACTGCAGTAATTGAAATCATGGAAATTTAAGTATTAGATTTTAATTCAGCTAAGGTGGTACGAAAGTGACCTTAAGCTATGCTTTTGATATGAACTGCATTTCCTTTGCCTTCTGAGCGCATAGCAGAAGATGACACCCATCCCTCTCAGGCTGGTCTGTTAGCACCAGCCAGGAAAATCTGTGAAGGTGCAAATAGGGCTGTGCAGAAGCAGAATGTGTTCTGTGGCACTGCTGTTGGGGGCTGGCATGGGACTTCTGTTTTTGTTTCAAAAACAAGTAAGCTTAGGGGAATATATGTGTGCATGTGTACCAACTGAAAGCGGACATACCCACTTCTCTCAGCGGGGAGAGTTGTCGTCTGCTCTTTTTCCGGGGCACATTAAGAATACTCCCAACAGCAGAACTGTACTGGTGAGATAATTGCCTTGGTGATCGTGGAGGTCAGAATGAATTCATAAACCTTTCAGGCTGGGCTTCCCCTCCTTCCCTGTCAGAGACATGTACACCAGTTTTCCTGGCTACTCATCTCCAAAGAATGAAGTTCCTATGGAAATCTCTATTCAAATGGAGGATCCAGCTTAGGGTTACTCTTAGTCTAACAATGTTAACTCCTGTGTGGTTTATTCTTTCAGCTTTGTTTCACCATGCAGGTGATGCTGAGGTTGGAGCAGTGAATGTGTCACTGTGTACCATGGTGCCTGGGGCCAAGCCAGTGTTCATGGCTGCTCTCTGCTCCTGGGAAGGATGAGTCTGGGGCTTTCCCGTGGTCCATGTGTGAAGCTTGGCTTGGGTTTTCAGGAGAAGGATCGTAGCTGGGATTGCTTTTTTTAATGGTGCATTGGGACTTGCTTTGAAGAAAGCAGATGTGAGACCGCTGTGAAGCGTGACATGAGTGAACTTGTATGTCATGCTGGAAATCCAAAAGTGGGAAGACTCGGCGCTTGGTTTCACTATGAGGCGTAGTGCTCATAGGTCCAGTTAGAGCTGTTCTAACAGTTTCTCTGTCAAGTTGGAGGTGCAGATGTTGCATGGATTTACACTCAGCAGCCCCCTTTGTACCTTTGATTTTAGGCAGCAGATGAAGCAGTATTGAAGTACTTGAACAAAGAATGTGTCTGGAAGTGGCCAGTGGTCATTGTGGCAGATACTTAAGACCAAAGCTGCTATTGTTTTTCTCTTAGTTATGCAGTCAAGCTCATGCTGTGGCTTTTTTCTTTTCAATTGCAGTATAATGTTAGCTTTTATATATTCCCCAGGCCCATACCCGTGTGTGTGGTGGGCCAGCACACAGATGCATTGTTTGGGGTCCTGCATTCCAGGGAGATCAAATGCTCTATGCACCACATCAGCTGCACATCTGCAACTGCTAAATCATCCGCAGTGCTTCCGGATCCAGGTGCCATGCAATTACTAGGTTAAAGGCATTGAGAGCTGCTGCTTCTAGGTCCTTTCTGTTGAATTCTGCCTGCTTTGATTCACTACAGCTGGTGAAACAGTTAGACTTGGTTCAGGCATGTGTGGAAGAGAGCTGATTTCATGCTTGGAATCGTAATTATGTTCTATTCTTTCAAGCTGCCAGCAGTAAAAGATGTCTTCCAGTGTGTATTATCTAAATAAGCTGTAGTGTTTAAATGTTTTCTTGTTTCATTTTAAGAATGTGGCAAAATAAATTGTGCTTACTCTTCTAGTTTTTGTTCTGGAGCAATTAATTCCCCATTGTGCTCTCCCGTGATTCAGGAGCGCTTGTTGTCCCTGGGAAGCTGCTCTGTCACGCTGCTTTTCACTGGCTGTGTGAAGGAGAGAGTGTTGTGTAAGTGCAAGGGCACTGCCCCGGCTTGCCCAGTTGGCACTGGAGTCTCTGCTTGGGCACTCGGACTGCAGTTGCTATCCGGTGTCAACAACCTATTCCATCATCTTTTATTCTTGTAATAGTAGCTGCTTAGTTTTAGTGAATTTTAATCTTTTTAATATCACGGAACCATAGAATAGTTTGGGTTGGAAGGGACCTTCAAAGATCATCTGATCCAACCCCCCTGCAGTGAGCAGGGACATCTTAAACTATTCTCTCAAAGATGGTCCACAAGACAGCTCCACTTCTCTTCCCCTGGTGGTGGGAGTCCTGGTGGCTTGCAGTGGGAGCTGACATTTAACATGCAGTATAGATCTCCAGCAGGGAACTTGGAGGCTGCCACAGGGCACTGTCTTGGCTCACGGATGTGCTGGCTTGCCATAGGTAGGGAATGTGCTTCTCTGCACATTATCCCCACAAACAGTTCTTCCCTGAACATACCTTATCTTCTGGAGAGGTTTCTGCATGTGCTGTGACCAAGGTGAGGTCTGTGGAGCTGTCTCTGTGGTCTGGTCCTGGGTTTTTCATTTCCTTACAAAGAGAAACATGGGGGTTTTATATGCAATTGTGCAGCTTCTCCCTTGTTTTCTGGTGCCTGTAGTCAGCACTCTGATCTGCATTCCCTGAGTCTCTGGAGTCTGTCTGCTCATCTTGTGGTCTCGAGATGAGAGCGCCTGATAGCCATTTCAGTGTCTCTGTGATTGACTGGAAGTCACAGTGGATAAATCTTTCATGATTGGAAACCACTTAAGCCACGAGGTGGCTGCTGATCACTGGTTATTAGTGGAGAGGTTCTACCAAACAGTCAGAGAAAATTGAGTGGCGGAACATATAATTTATGACTTCATCCCAGCACTGTGGGGGCAAGTCAGTGAGAATCGAAACACTGGAAGAATTATGTTTGACAGATATTTTAAAGAATGACTCCAGTTAGTGTCATTTATTGCTGGAATGCGTGGACAGATCCAGAGTCAAAGCCCTCTTAGGGGCAGTGCCAAAACCAGATATGAAAGAGTATGCAAGAAATGAAGGCACAGTATGTGGCCAAGGGCTTGAATTTTCTGACAATGGGCAAAAAAGAATGTTTTAAGTTTTGGTTGTGTTTTGTTTTTTTTTTCCAGGCCTTTTCCTTTGATACTAATGTGTACGGATCCTACTTAGTGTTTGCTGGAACCCTTGCCTGAAGGGGATTTGTTGGAGCTTGTAAAATGAGCAGTGCCTCTGGTGCACTAATGGCATTATCAGTGTGCAGAGAAAACCAGTTAGAGGTTTCTGGAATATTGTGGAAATTTATTCTTGCATTTAATGGGTGCTTATAAGAAACACCGGTAAAATGATCTCTAGGATATCTTAATTTTTGCTTAGCAATGATGTATGGCACAGGAGGATTTTGTTGCCCTTTGCTGGGGTCTGTATTAGGAATACTTGGGTACAAGTCTCACTGCTGTTGAGTGCTGTTGCATCTTCCTCCATGTGCATGTGACAGGAAACTGCAGTGAACTCCGAAGGAGGAAGAATTCTAGGCAAACATTCTTTCTTCACATACTTTGCAGTGGTAAGACCTCTGAAAGTGTTAATCTCTGTTGTCACAATTTGGCACTCTCTAGTTCCCAGCAGGGTTTCTCACCTAATCCCCCTCTGGAAGATTCTGCCTTATCTTACATTAATTTCTTATATTCCCATGGCCTGACCGCGTTGGAGGGTTTGTGTTCAGTTTAAAGTGTGTTGCAGGCCTTGGGTTAAACCATCAGGGCAGTGATGAAGAAGTCCCTATAAGTGTTCCCGGAGCACTTGTGTATGCTGTTCGCCTCTTCCAGCTGTCCCCGGAAGCTTCATGCAGTGAAGTGTGTCAGTGTTATTCCCCCGTGCCCCTGCAGAAATCATTTGAGATACCTGGTTTCAGATGCAGGATTTCTTCCTGTGAGTAGCTCACTTTGAGGGGAAAGCAGCAGATGTTCTTCTTTAGCCCGTAAATGACAGCCACAGAATCAAACATCTGCCTTTCCGCTGGAATTGTCCCCAAACGCCACCATGCTTGAAAGCCTGTCAGAAACTTGGAGCCAGATAAGCCTGTGTTTGGTGCAGTGCTGGAATCGGGGGCAGCTGCCATCAGCATGGCTCTTCAGTGAAGGTGGCCAGGGACCCACCAGCGTGACTCCGTCCTCTGCTGAGCACCCGCATGGCATTGGGGTGAGGACATCTCTGCTTCCCATGTGAAGTGGCTTATTCATCGCATTGCAGCCCATCCGTGTGGATACCTCAGTGTTAGACCTAAACCAGCAGTGCTGTGACTGCTGCCTCTGGACATGTGCTGGGGTTTGGTAGGTTTGCCCCCGTGTACATGAAAAATCACTGTCATGATTTGTTGGTGAGGGTTGTCTCAAAGTAGTGTTCCAGTTCCCTCTGTGTAAATGCATGAAAATGTTAGGGAGAAAGAATCCCGGATTTAACCTTTTAAATTGTAGTGTTTCACCCGCTGCTTACCCTTTTGACCAACACGAGTCCATTCTCTGACTACAAGGATGTGAAGCTGTAGGCCGAGACTAGAGCTCTGTGTGCTGCAGATTGCAAATGCATCCTGGTGTGGACTCAATCAGTCTGAATGAGTCTGCTGGTTTTATTCTCAGGTTTTGTAATCTAAATTCTCAGGAGCTAAAGTTGCAGCCAAATGTCTGCTACAGAGCTAAGGGGAGGGAGGGGGAAAGAAACCCTTTTGCTAATAAACCAATTTTTTATTACCTTTCTGGGGCTTAGGTTTCCAAAAGCATTTCAAAACAAACTTTTCAAAAGCAGTTGTCTTTGTTTTAAACTTTCCAGGCTTAATCTACAGAGAGACCCAGCTTTGCTTGATCTGCGCTTGGTTTTGTTCCACCCCAGCGGAGGTGTCACTGCTGGCGATGCAGCTCCAGATGCTTGTTCTGCCCTACCTGTGAGCTCTGCCTT
The DNA here is from genome assembly GCA_017639245.1 of Myiopsitta monachus. Taxonomy (NCBI): domain Eukaryota; kingdom Metazoa; phylum Chordata; class Aves; order Psittaciformes; family Psittacidae; genus Myiopsitta; species Myiopsitta monachus. The sequence goes on along the minus strand of CM029941.1, from coordinate 102,802,346 downwards.
GCGTCCACAGTACTAGACCTCAGCCTTTAACTCGGATCTAGCCTGCTTCTTGTCTTAGCAAAAGTAATCCCTGAACTGTGTGCCTCGGCCCTGCCGTGCCTAGGTGAGGGTCTGCCTGGGGTTTAGGGAATGTCTGTGTGTCTGAGGAGAAGCATTGAGACAGGGAGCTAGCAGTCACGTGCTGTAGTGGGGGGAGTGTGTAAACTTAGTCTAAAGATAATTTGTGGTTTCTAAAGCTGCTGCTGAGCAAAACTTTCCAAGGCTGGCTTCTGACCTAGCTATCATCAGTGCTAAAACTGAGAACAGTCGTCTTAAAGTAGCATTTTCGGTTGTGTTGAGGGGAAGGAGGAAAATAGGCTCCCTTCCTCCATAGACACTTCATCTGCTGTAGTTCTGTTGCACATGTGCAGCTTCCTTCTTTCTTAAAGGAACCAAGGGGAAACTTCTCTGTTACCTGGACCTAGACTGATTTAAACTTGGCTCACCCCTTAGGACTGGTTTAACCTTGGTTTAGTGTTTCACAGGTTTTGACTGGGTTCATTGGAACACCAGATGTGCTGTCAGGGTTATAATCGAGCCCTTCTCTGCTGTCTCGCTCCCTCCCTGCACTGCTGCAGTAGCACACTGGCACCGGGAGGGAGAACTTTGGGTCACGCTAGGTTGAGCTGTTGGCAGCGGCACCCGCGTGTTGGCAGAAGCCTTCCCAGTGCGATGCTGGAGAGCAGAGGGAGATTTCTCCTTGTTTTTGCAAATTAGCAAATGAAACCCTAAATAAGTTGCTAAACTCAGTTTCCTTCTGTTGGGTTAAGAGGAGTGGCGTGCTTGGAAACCTTCGAAGTCTTAATTGGCCTGAGCGTGCTAAAAACACCTTCTTTCCACCCCAGGCGCTGCCTGTATCTTCCAATACGTTTGGCTCACTCACTGGCAAACCATTTTTATAACACTTGAGAAACTGTATAGCTTCAGAAAAACAGGATGTGTGCCCTGCCTTATATTTTGGATTCGCTTTCCAAGTATTCTTTGGGGTTGCTAGAATTGAAAACCCAGCCTCCTGCTGGGCAGAGTGTTCGAGCCCTGTGCTGGCAGGGCGGGTGATGGCACTTGGGTGACTGATAGGTTGAGTTAATGACACTGAGGTTTTGTTTGACCAAGGCAGGCTCCCCAGCCCTCCCCTCTTCATGCTCAATGGGTTTTCTTCTTGCAAAAGCCAAGTCTGCCATTTCCTAACCAGGAGTGCTTGCTGTGGTTATGTTCAGATACTGTCCTCCTTCCTCTCCCAGGCTAGGGATGAGTTTCTCATCTCTTCCTTGGGCTGATAATGGTAATTCCTCCTTCCCACAGAAAGCTTTGGAGTTTTTCTGAAGTACAGCAGTGTTACTGTTTTCCAGGGGTTTCTGTACTTTTAGATGGTTGGTTTCTGTTCTTTGTGGCTTTGTCCATGTAAGTCTGCATCTGATTTGGCATTTAAAAAATTGTGTGTATATATATATATATATATGTATATTTATTTTTACATTGAAGTTTTCCTGTGAGCAGGGCTGCAGTAGCAGCAAAACCTCAAAAGTGGTGAAAGTCCCATTTGTATTTCATTTTGGGGATTATAAACAAGCTCTTGTAGTGCTCAGAAGCCTGGGATATGGCACATGTGAGGATTGGTTGGGCATGGAAGGGGTTGGTGGAGGAGGAAGATGGAGAATTTCACTTCAACAGTCAGTTTGAGATAAACTCTATCTGGAAAGACCTAGTCTCTGTTTTATTGTTTTTAAGTAGTATTTCACTTCTTTTGAGCATAACGACACAGTCTGAGCTCCAGTGAAGGTAACCCCTTGGGTTCACGCAGCAGGAAGGTTTCTGGCTCAGGGACTCTCCTCATTTGTTCTTTGTCCATTTTTGTTCCTGGAATTTTTCTAACTTTCTCCCATTTTTGTTCCATTTGTCCTTTTATAGGGCAGGGAGTGACAAGTTAGTCAGGATCTTGCTGCGTGTTGTGATTTCTTGCTTTTAGGGTTTTGTGTTGAGAGCACTTCAGTTTTTACAGTTCCCCAAGGAAGTGATGTGCCATTATTAAAAAGAAAACACTGACTTGCCACGTTTTAGACCTGGCTTGTGATTGCAGGAAGCTTTAAAGTGACAGTAAATTACTTGTTATCCCTGGATGCCACAGCTGGAGGTGGTGTGATGATTGTGATGCTCTTGATGGGAGTTATGCATAAGAGCGTGGTGAGCCCTGGCCCGGCTACCCACAGGCACCATGTTCTACACACCTTGGTAATGCCATGCCTGGGTAAATGCGGTCCCAGGGTGGGTGTCTTGTCACCCAGAGCCCATACAGATGTCTGGAGATTGTGAGTACAGGGAAGCTTTTGGACAGGGGAGAGCAAGAAGATGGAGGAATGATCCCACCATAGGGAGCATGCCTTTGGTTGAGCACTTATGACAGTGTAGCCCACAGTGAGTTGGGCAGTTTGGTTTCAGAGCAGTCCTCATTGTACAAAGCAAAGTCCCCCATGCAGTACTTCTCCTTCCCTGTCTCAGCACCAGGTTGTGCTGGGGGGGACGCAGGTAGTGCTGGGATCTCACCTCCCACCCGGCTGCTGGAGCCCCTCTCTTCCTCAGGTGTGCTGGGGAGGAGTGGGCACGCAGCAGCTCTGGGCCTTGTTTCCTCAGGAAACCAGGCTAAAAATACATGAGAAATGCATGGGAAACGTTGCACATCGTCGGTCCTAAGCAGCCTCTGTTCAGCTTCTCCCTGAGTTACGTACCTCCTATGAGGATTGTATTCAGTGCAGGCACTCGCTGGCTGTTTTTCATTCTCTGTGTTCCTTTCACTGTAAATGTACCATTTAGAAGTCTGTCTCTTAAAAAACATCCCCCCTCCAAACCTTTACACCAAAGTTTAGTTTCCTTTTTGGTGATAAGAGAACATCCAAATCAACAGGAGCTTTCTGTAGAGAAAATAAAGCTGCAATTGGAGTCAGAAGAGTGAATATAGAGGCCATTAAGAGCTTATTTTTTAATGAAAGTGATGCACTTTTTCTCATGGCTTGCAAGCAGTAGAATATTCATAGAATACCAGGTTGGAAGGGATTTTTTTTTCGATTTGAGCATCACAGGGAGGAAATGACTGTGGAGTACGGCTGGGCCCTGCCATGCATTGCCTGCATGAGAGGGTACAGTGCTTGATATTCACCAGTTTGTTCTGTAGACACAGAGCTGCACAGGGCTGTCGGTGTGTTATTAGCTGTGCTTAGAGCATTTCACCTCTGTGGTGTTTGATAATGTGAGAAAGTCCAGCCTTGCCCATGGAGCTGAATGTCAGGAGGAGAATGATGCCGAGCATCCGTGTGGGAGCATCTCCTCCTCCTTTCTCCTTGTCCCTGGTGCTTTGCTCTGGTGCCTGCAGACGCATGGAACGAAGTGAAGGATATCATGTCTGTCTAGTGTCTGGCAATCACATTTACAGGCACTTGAATTCTTAAAATAGTCCATTTAAATCAAATTGGGTTAAATAGCCCTTGGTTTGCTGTTATGCTGCCGTGGTGTTCTGGGCTGGGCAGAGGTTTTGTGATGGCTCTGCAGTGGCTGCCTGTGGGTGGGACGCCGGGGGCCGTTCATGTGGGGGGAAACAGTAGCCCATCTGGCAGCATCTGCATTCCAGTGCTTTATTTTGTCTCTTCCAGTGGCTTAGCATAACCAGGGAAAGAGTCCAAGGCTTTAGGTGTATTTTATGTAAAAAAAACCCCAAAACCTGAAGTGGTTGTACGCAGTCAAGAAGTTGGGGTCTTAAATAGGACACAGCCTTGGGTGGCATCGTCTGCTCGTCACTGCCTTGTCCATTGTCACTTTGGGATGTCAGTGCTGGGGAAGGAGTGCTTCTGTGCCATGGGGCTGCTCTACCATGACTAGAAACCTAAACTAGGATCATGTAAGGGTGCAAAAAGAAATGGGCCAGTGGAAACTGACCTCAGCCGGATTTGCATGAAGAAAGTCGACTTCCGTGGCTGTTAGAAAAGCTTCCATTTAAAACAATATTTTTTTCTTCAAGATATTAATTGAAAAAGTTACTTGAAGTATGGATGCATTCCCTTCTAAAGAGCTTTAAAATATCACACTGAAATAATAGACAAATTGAAGCTGAAACATTACATTTTTTCCACAAATGTGGATGGGCTCCAGGACCATAAAAAGAGCTTGGAAAGGCTGTAAAACACATGTTAAACAATTTTTTACTTGAGGCACCTCTAGAAATATTTCTTTTCAAGTAAGTATTCAACTTGAAAAATAATATATTATTTTTAAAGACCTTGGTAATTAGAAGCAGAATGTTTCTTCCTTAGCAAATGCGTGTTAAAGGGATACAACGACATAGTCAAATAAATTCTGTCTCTAAACCATTGATTGTATTTACGGATGTTCCTTTCAAAAGCAAATATTTGACTTCACTGCCATAATCAACTCCTCTGTTTTGGATGCTTGGATGCTTTTATTTGATATTTGCTATGGTATGTATTCTAAATCAGAATCAGAAAAATAAATGAATGTGAGATTTAAAATCTTTGGAAAACTGAGAAAAATACAGCCTATGTTGCTTTAGGATCTTTAACTTCTAGTCTGATCAGAGAACCTTAGAATTTCATTCTGAAACTAGTTTGTGAATTAAGCACGCTTGTGTTTTCTGTACAGGAAGTAAAACTGGCATTACTGATACATATTAAATAGTTTAAAAATTTGAATTATTTTAAAATGTATTTCAGCTTAGCGTGTCTTGAAAAGGAGGGTAGGCTTTGGGTCTCAGCATAGGCTGTGTTAATGCGCCTCAAATGTTGAAGCAGTGAGCGTTCTCAGATTTTTCTGAGTCTAGATGCATCTTTTTAAGTTGCGGAGGGTTTTGAAGAGAGTTCCTCCTAACTGGAGATTGATTCAAGCTGCGTAAATGCCAGTGATATGTCATGTGTTAAGCGTGTATTATTTTCAGTTTTACAGAGGAGTAAATTTTGGTATTTAAACTTTCCCAAATGTCAACTGTTTCTGCACAAAATAATCTTGCCTTGAGCATTCCTACTTTCATCCCAGGCAGTAGGTGCATGTCGCTGTTCCACTGGGTACCCTCACGCGTTCAAAGGTGGGAGACCACGTGGGAGTTGACAAGAACAGTTCTTCCTTCTGCCCACCTCAGAACAGAGGTAGTAGAAGAGGATGTAGCCAGGGAGTGTGAAAACGAGCTCTCGAAGGTGGATGTGGTGTGCAAGAGTCATCCTCCTGTATGAGGCACCGGCACAGACCCCAACGCGGGCAGGCAGGAGGTATCTCAGAGCACTTGCAGCCGTCCAACATGGCACCGTGTTCAATGCTCACAGTTCAGAATGATTTATGAAAGCATTAACATTTTCAACAATGTCCAGTTTCCATCTGAAAATAGGAAGCAAGCACTTGTGTAAATGCTTCCCCCAGGTTTCTAATGTGCGATGGGGTCTGTGTAAGTGTCCAGCTGTGTCAGTACTGAAATGTGAATGGTGTGTATCCCTGCTCTTGAGATGGGCCCCGTGCAGTGTGAAATCATTTGGGTGCCAGTTCTGTTATTGGGTGATGCAGTAAATGTTTTTATGGGGAACAGACATGATGTTCAGTTGATTCAGCAGGCAAACTTAAAGTATTTTTGCCATCATCATCAAGTTTCTCTGAAGAAGAGGCCACTCTTGTTAGACCAGCATTTGTCTTCAAAGCTGCCCCGTGGGCCATGTGGTAGGGGGGTAGTAGAATATTTAATCTGTTTCGGAGCTCTGGCTGCAAACCTGACCACATTTCCCTCTGAGGTTTTATTTAACAGAAACATCGTTGGTGTGTTGGACTTACCTGAACCCTTCTTTCTTTGTTTGGTATTTGAAGAGGGCAAGGTCAGAATTCATTGGTCTCCTCAATGTGTCCATAGCCATGGAAGGAGTGTGTTGCTGCTTCTGTTTTGTAGACGCGAACAACTTCAAAGCCTCTGTGGAAGTCCTGGTGCATGGCAAGTGAGACTTCAAGATGACCCAGAAATGATGGATGAATTAAAGGGCTGTTGTAGAGCCCAGCAGGTGCGGGAGCACCGGGCTCATCTTGGCACCCTTACAGCAGAGCAATCCCCATTCCTGATGCCGTCTGGGAGACTGCTCCCTTCTGTCTTCCCCTCCTTCCCTATTTTCAGTTCCCAGCTGCTAGAGAATGGCCAAACTTATGTCCTTAGGTTTTCAAAAGCTTTCTTATACACATAATCCTCCTAATTACCAGACATTTATTATTTGCTGTCTTCCTTGATGCGGTGTCTCTGTGGTTAAACCAGCCACTGCTACACGGGGTCATGACACGAGAGGCACAGAAAGCTTCCCAGAAGTTCGGCTTTGCTTTTTTAAAAACACAATTTCTAGGAGAAGTCCTTGGTGGAATCTGTGCTACCACCACGTTAGGGGATGTGGTGCTGCCAGCAGGGCCTGCATCTTGCGAGGCTTGGTCTGTACCCCCTAACTATGCTCCCTCCAGACCCACTGGTGATGTGGCATTTTCAAACGTCTGTCAATATAGGATGTGTGATATTGGGTAGCTCATCAGGCTGGTGCCTCGCAACAGACAAAGCTCACGTCTGCCCTTGATGTTGGCTTCTGCCGGGGCTGTGGGCCGGAGAAGGAGCTAGCTTTGAAGGTGCTGCTCAGCACTTCGCAGAGGTCCTGATGTGGCTGTTGGAGCACCATGGTGAAGGCAGCAGGAGGTGTGTTCCCTGTGCAGACTGCCCCTGCGTCCACAGGAATGTCTGTTGCACTGGGAATTTCTGTGTATACTAGTCCCGTAATAGAAAAAATGCTCGTTTCCTATGGGCAGGCTGAGTAATCATTAGGGCTGGTGACTTTCAGTGTTTTTCCTAAGCCTCAGCAGAACTTCGCTGACTTAATCTTTAATGAAAATGCAGAAAACAGCATACTGGAGGCTTTATATAGTAACCAGACGGACCAGTTCAGTTGTCCCACCTCCCTGGGAGGAATTGCTAAGGAGCTTGTCGATCTAGATGCTTTTAAGTATGGTATTCAGGGTGTAAATGTGGTTAACTTTTTACACATGAAAGCTTGCTTTTTAGCCAAAAGATACTCAACACACCCAGCGAGGAGGGCAGCTTCAAGACCTGTCAGAGAATTGTTCACAAACAAGCTATTTCTGGGGACGGAGGGTTAATTTTTCTGATGGCTTCTTTCTGAACTGTTTGGTCTTTGGGAGCCATGCCAGGAAAAAAACCCTCTGTAGGTTCTCTTATGGATGGGGAATGTTACATGCTTGCACTTCAACAGCAAGTGCTTTTATTCCATGAGGCAGCTCCTCTGTCTTAAAGGGGAGAGTTGAAGGACTCTAAAACCTAAAAGCAGGGTGATGGTTTCCATTTCCCGTGCTCCATAGGCAGCTGTGGGTGGTGAATTGAGGCTGCTGGGAGGAGGGATTGGAAAACATGGTGAGAATGGGCAGTGTTTGGTCAGAGTTGGCTTGTCCTTAGTGGAGACCCTCCTGTTTGCTTCCAGAGCATGTTAATCCCGGGAGCAACTGGAGTGTCATGGAGTTGTGTTGGTGTCAGCTGAAGGGTGGCACCTGGATCACAACTACAAGGGAGTGGAGAGCAGGGCTCTGTCCTGTGCTCCCATGCTCTGCCCCATTTGCAGGAACAGATGTTGTTAAAAACCCCAAGCCTTTCATATAAAGCTTAGTTTCAAAGTTACAGTTGAAAAGGCACCAAATTGGTGTATGGGTTTTAACATCTATTTATTTGTCAAAACTGTGCTGTTTTATAGCCTTGATGTGGTGCGTCTTGGAACGCTGTATGCCATTCCCGTGTTTACAGAGGCTGGACCTGATGAGCATCGTGTTTGCTCTGCTGTGGCTCTGTATTACTTTAGCTTTCGGTAGCTGGGTCCAAACACATGAGCAATTAAAGAAACTTCCCCAGACCACTTGGTTCCTCAGAGTGCACTGAAGGTGTGAGACTGCTGGAGCAAACAGCTCCAAAGGGACCAGCTTTTAAGATAACTTTCTAAAGAGTTGTTTATAAATGGTGGGTTGTTATAGTTGGGAAAATTGTGTAAAAATCCAAAATGGTCGCAAAAAAAAAAAAGCAAAATGGTCAGATATTAGATATTGTAGAAAAACTCCTTGGCAGGGAAGTACAGTTACAGGGTTTAGAAAACCTGCCTGGGGAATACAGTCACGTACTGTAGAAGAATTACAGTCATCTATAGCTTTAGAGTGCTAAAAGACAGTGGAGCAGTTCTGTGTTTGATGAACTTCCCCGCAACTTAGTGCGGACGTGATATGAGTCAGCTTTTCAGGCCCATGGGAACTGGTACATGCGGTTGGTCATGTCCTGAAGCACCTTTCTTGCTCGACTACCCTCTGGCTACAGCCAGGCACTTACTGGCTTAACCCCCAGCGCTGGGGCTCGTCCCAGTCCGCTGCTGAGGCCGGAGCTGGAAGAGGGTCCATGAAAGGCACATGAGCGGGGCAGCCGGCCAGCTCGTGCCTCTGCGCTGCGCTGGAGCACGTCAGCCCCGGGGGTGCAGGAGCTGGGGTCTGCCCTTGGTGTGGCTGCGGTGCCCCTTCCCTTCCCTCAGCCGGGCTGCGGGAGAGGCGTGTTTGTGCGGAGCCAGTGTTCGAGCTGCAGCCCGTCTGGGATCCACGAGGCGCGTGGGGCGAGGTGGTCGCAGCCTTCCCTTCCTGCTCCCTCCAGGAAACCAGACGGGAGGAGTTTTTCACGCCTGGCAGCAGCGATGCATTTTTTGTTTGATTTTGTTTGTTTCTTTCTCAGGGCAGAGCAGCTTCTCAGCGATCTTAATCCGAGAGGAGCAGACTCAGTCCTGCCTACCCCAGCATCGCGTGATGTACCGAGGGCCTGACTAACCGCGCGCTGGGTGGATGCAGCCCTGCCCTCACCACGCGGCTCTCCCCTCCATGCGTATCTCTGCTTCCTGACTCATTTCATCTGTTCCAACAAGTTTCTGGTCCTGGGCTGCAGCTCTTCCCTGGGGCTGCTGCTGGGAGTGAATGGTGGCGATGCCTTTGGGCTTTGGTGAAGAATGCTGTTTTAATTCAGGTTTTGATCTGCCTCCTGCTTAAGCATTGAGTATGAAAATAGATTTATTGGGGTGGAGGTAATGAAGATCTTTGCATATTGTAATTTCTGTTACTGGTCTTAGTTTTCTCTAAATATATTAAATATCATATTCCACGTGGGCTCCTTCTGCTACAGTGCTGGCTTAAACGCTTCTCATGAGTTGTGCTGGCACAGCCGCTTGTGGGCTCGTCAGAGTTGGATTAGAGATAGGAAATTTTATTTTTATTCTAAGAAAACAGGAACTTTTTGTGTCTGGCTGTGTTTGTGTCCAGCTGAAGGAGTTCCCGCATCTGGTTTGCAAGCATGGCAGGTTGGTGAAGAGGGTGGAATAACCTGACGTGGTAATGCTTTTGAGCAAACCCTTGGGTGTGCTGGGGCGTGCTGGCACTGTGCGAGGAGGAGTTAAGAGCTAAGAGTTGGTTAAAAGGGGTCTTGAAAGCCGGTGCAGTCATTAAACACCGGCTGTGGTTTGCCAAGGCCTTGGCTGTGTGCTGGTGAATAACCCACTTAGTGCTCATTTGAGACCAAAGCTCCGCACCTTAAGATTGGTGCCTGAATGCGAAGGGCCTGGCGGTCATCGGTGTGGGTCCTGGTTTGCGCCTTGCCTCTGGTGGGGTGACCCGCGTGCTCTCGGGGCTGTCTGCTTGCGGCTGCGTGATGCTTTCTGCATGCGTGGCTGCTGCCTGCGATCTGCAGGGACACGCTCTGGCAATTAGCTGGGCTTTTTCTTCTATACTTAAAAATACCTTATAGGGAAAATGAATCAAATTGAGTCTGAGCTTCTGGAGATGCAGTGACAGAAATAGCAAACGTTTTTATTGTGAGCTCGCTGGCAAGCGCGAGACAGCTCTGCCTTCAGTTTAAAGGGATGTTTTTTTCCCCCTCCCCTCCCTACAAATACTTCTCAAATTTAATCCTATTTGGACAGCGGGGATTATTTCTTGAGATGAGCCCTGGGTTTTGAAGGCATGTCTGTGTTTTACTGTTCTTCAGACGGGCTGGGGTAGTGTTGCAGCTCAGGGGAGAAGAAATGTGTCCTGATGGAGATGGAGCCCATGTGTGTGTGATGGGAGGGCTGGGAAAGGGGAGATGTGGGAAAAGGTGCTGAAGCAGGGTGCACCCGGTCCTCCCCCAGCCCTGCTCGCTTCCTCTCCAACTGTTGCAGGCTCTTCGTGTGTGTTTTCCGTGAGCATTAACGCGTCCCCGAGCCGCGGCGCCGTGCACGCTCTGATTTGGTAAGCTTCCTTGCACCTGCCTGATGCACTTTACAGCCCCGGCCTCGCTAAACTGTTTGTCATTCAGGGGGGACAATGTCCCCTTGTGTGCCCGGCTCCCAGCAGGGAGGGGGCATGGCCCCGCTGGCGGATGGCGTTCCCATGTGAAATGAGATGGGAAAGCAAATTGCTTCCAGAGCCTCGTTTCACGCAGGCAGGAGCTGTGATCCTGCTTGAGCTGTGTTAGCAGCCTGGTTGTCATTCACGTTTTCCTTATCTAGGTTAAATATAAAAAGGATATAAATGTAGGTGAAGAAAAACATGGGTGAGGAAAAGAGCTTTTGGAGACCTCCTAAGGCTCTGTTGGCACGCTGCCTCCTGGAGATCAGCTGCTGGTTTTGGTGGTGCTCACAAACAGGCGTTGAGCAGATCCAGCACAGAGGGTGCAGAAAGATCCCTGCGGGTGCACAGGAACTTTCTGGTCACGTTAGCAGAAAAACAACTTGGTTCTTGTTCAAGGTTTCTTTCCTGGCAAAACTTCCTGCGTAGTGGGCTTCTTGCAAGGACCTCTTACGCCTGTGAATGCCGTGAAACCTTGCATGTGACTGGTCTTTTAAGAATAGCTTTGTGTTGTGTGTGTGCCTGGGAAACATTTGACTGTAGAAGAATCCGGTATTTTTCCCATGTTGGGTGGGTATGTCTTGAAGAAGACACAGCAACGCACAACAACTTTCTTATGATGATAACTAAACAGAAATGCAGTTCAAGATTTTGAAGGAATGTGGGAATTAAAGTTCAGTGGTGGTAATATAAAAGGGTAAAGTACAGGCTCACCCGAATTGTCTGTACCTTTGTAAAGCACTGGTACCCCCCGTAAGCTGTTTTAAAGCTGATAAGATAAAAAGCTTGATGTTACTTAGCACAGACTTGCAGGTTTTGGGTAGTTTCAACATGATGATGGATAATGTTATGTTTGGGAAAATGGTGATTTTGCTGCTATATTCTACTGGTTTGTGGCTCTTGCTCTTTGGTTTCACTTTATTATGCTCAGAGAGAGGGACCTGGTCTTCCCTTCTTGTCATGTGTCTGCAGATGTTGCAGACCCAGCAGCTGAAATTTGAGTGGAATTTTAGAACAACTCCTGAGTGTGTTAGCCGTTTCTGACTTGTCCTAAGTGAAGGAAGGAACAGAACTCAGCCTGGCTGCCCTGTTGGGAAGGAGCGGGGGGAGAAGTGTTTCCATTTCCTTGGTTGTGCTCTGCTTCCAGGCTTACAGCATGTTTGTACTGTGTTGCTGTAGTATTACAATATTTCATCAGTTGCAACTGCAGCATCAGCACAGCAGATGATAGTGTTCATAAACCATGTAGACGAGGCCCCCAGTGACATGGGTTAGTGGTGGCCTTGGCAGTGCTGGGGGATGGTTGGGCTTGATGATCTTTAAAGGTCCTTTCCAACTTGGTTGATTCTGTGACTCTATGATCCTGTTTGTGGCTGGCAGGCCCTGGAAGCACAGTGTGGGAGCAGCGGGCTCGGAATCTGCATTCGTCTCCTTGTCCCTGCATGGGTGGCAGCAGGAGGTGAGTGAGGGGACATGAGCCCAGGACCTGCAGAGGTTCAGTTGCCAGCGGAGCTAAGGATGGGCAGCAGAGGGAGAGACTACAGGGGGTGGTGATGGGGTGTAAGGTTGTAGAGATTCTGCAGTGAATTTCCATGCCCTAAGCTAATGCCTGCAGCCCACTGGATGCCACTGGTGCTGGAAGCCCAAACCAGCAAGGATGATGTTAGCAAAGTGTTCCTTTCTTGTAATATATGTTTAGTTTAAGTCTTCTTATGTTGTTAATGGGGAGAGGGGAGAGTCCCCTGCCTGGTTCCTGCAGGGTGAGCTGGTGTTTTGATCAGGGGTTGCCCATGATGGGCTTTGTGCTGAGCTTAGGGTTGGGCTCCTGAAATGAGTTGGAAGGAATGAGTTTGAAACAGCTTTGCCCCATTAGGACGCAGGCGGGTTTCTGACAGGGCTCAGTGACAATAGCTGTGCCATCAGGTCCCTGATGTAGGTTGTTGCTGGGAACAGGGGTCTGCAGTTACCAACCTGGTGCTTTGCTGTGCTGCGAGCTGCCAGCCAGCCACCGACCACCCAGCACCCGACTGAGTCCTGCTGTGCGCGGTGCTGTGGGGGGGTTTCAGTGCCTCCGTGCTGCTTCTCAGGAAGCCTCACATGAAAAATGTCCTGCTTCGGTGCGGTGACTGCTCGGCACGGAGGTCATTGTGCTCTGCAGAGAGCCTCCCCCCGCCGTGTTCGCTGGGCTGGGGTCTCCAAGGGGACCTGGTAAAGGCAAAGCAGCGTGTTCAGTTCTGGGCCCCTCACTGCAAGAGAGACATTGAGGTGCTGGAGCGGGGCCAGAGAAGGGCACCCGAGCTGGAGCAGGACCTGGAGCACAGTGTGATGGGGAAGGGCTGAGGGACCTGGGGGGTTCAGATGGAGAAGAGAAGGCTCAGGGGGCACCGGATCGCTCTCTACAGCTGCCTGAGAGGAGGATGGAGCCAGGAGGGGGCTGCGCTCTGCTCCCAAGGAACAAGGGATGGGACAAGAGGAAACAGCCTCAAGCTGCACCCGGAGAGGTTTAGATGGAGATGAGGAACAATTCCTGCCCCAGAGGGTGCTCAGGCTGCCCAGGGCAGTGCTGGAGTCACCGTCCCTGCAAGTGCTCACACACCATGGAGACGAGGCCTCAGTGCCATGGGTTAGTGGTGGCCTTGGCCGTGCTGGGAACGGTTGGAGTGGATGAGCTTAAAGGGCTTTTCCAACCTGATCAATTCTGTGATTCTCCTTTGTGCCCCCTGCTCTCACACTTCCCTCCTCCCCTCATCCTCGCCCCGCGCCTGCTGCCCGGACTGCCCAAGTGCTTTACGGCTTTCCAACTTCTACCAAAAAGGCTTTCCTGCCTAAATGCCTTCTTGCCTGTCTTCAGTGTGTGCCTGAGGCTTTAGTCAAACCATCACCCAAGGTGAATCAACAGTCTGTGTACATCTTGGGTGAGGGCAAGTGGCTGCAGGTGGCTTACAGGACCCCCTGTGTGAGGCTGTTTTCCCCTACCCTGGTGAGGTTCTGCACAGAGTGCTGACCGCAGACGATGCAGGATTTCATGTGGGAAGGCTGAAACGCGCACGTTGCTCAGGTCACTTTGGGATTTCCTCTGCATGAGTGGTGTTAAGTTGTGAACAAAGCTTCGACACAAGCTGTGTGTCTGTACGGAGGGGAGTGGTGCCCTCTGAGCCAAGTGCTGGGATGCTGCAAAAACCTGGACGTGTGGAGAACAACCCAAATGCTTGGTGTTCCTCTGAAGAGCTTGGGGACTCTTCAGCCTTGGTGACGCTGAGTGAACGTGGGGGTGGGTAGTGATGAGTTGGTGCTGGGCTGGTTCTGTTGCGCTGATGCCTTGGGCATCATCTCTTCACACAGGGTTAAGATGGCTCTACAGCTTGTCTGAGTGTGCAACAGCACTAGCACGGACTGCAGGACAGGCCGAGATCAGTTTTGTGTCAAGAGGCCAAGGAAAAGGGGAAAGCTCCCCACATGCCCGAGAGGGGTGAGGATGGTCGTGTTCTACGTGCCAGGTTTGGTCTCAGTTTGCTGCACAGCAGCAATGGAGGGTGTGGAGCCGCTCCTGGTGGTGCCTTAAACTGAATGCGTTTTGTGAAGTGCCTGCCTGCATGGTCTGGTGATCAAAAAGGCCCGTGCTCAGGGCTCCATAGAGCCTAGCTTTGAGGGACGGCTGCTTCCAGCTGTAGCCAAGAACCTGCCAGGCCACTCCTGGTGTGGAATTCAGGCCACCTCTTCTGATCAATGGGAGTTCTGGGCTGGCTGCATTGCTATTCTGTTAGTAATGTGTTTGGTTCTTCATAGAGCTGGGGTTATTGTGCTTAATGCAGTGCCTGGCACAGAGGGGTGCGTGTTTAGAGATGGGGTTAGGCTGGGGGGGATATGGATCTGCTCTGCAGCAGTACCAGTGTGCAGGAGGCTGGCAAGAGGTCTCAGCTCTATGTGGCTTTCCTGATCTGGGGTAGAGGAAGGGAGGGAGGGAAGGAAAATGCGCATCTTGCTGCTTGCTTTGCTCTTCCCGGCAAACCCCAGTTCCTGGGCATCCAGGCAGAGGTGGGTCTGCAGGGGCACTGCTGAGACTGTACCGGGGGGGTTCTCAGGTATTAAAGTGCACAAGGGAGAAGCCACATATCCCTGTGCTCAGTGATGGCAGGGAGTGGGTTCGGAAAACCCTTCTGACCTGGGTGTTATCCTGGTGCCAGCTCTGGAGCGAGCAGTGTGGGGCCGAGCACAGGGAGAGGGCTGCAGGGAGAGGATGTGGGAAATACAATATTGGGAAAGATGAGAAAGGGAGTGGGTGGAAATGAGAAGGAAGAGGAGGAGACAACCCAGACGATGAAGGAAAACAGGATCTTCTGTAAGAGATGGGAATGCTGGAAGGAAGCCAGGAAGGAAACCTGAAAAAATGGAGAGAGCACTAAGAAGGCTGGGGTTGCTCTGATAATTCCAGCAGGTATTCCATTCAGCTCCCAGAATCTGTGAAACCCAGTTTGAAAGTTGGTGGCATGCACTAAATGATTTGAATATGTTCTTTTGAGTTAAACTTTAATTATCTTAACATTTGTTTTGGGTTTTTTTTCCAAATGGATTTGGTGTGTGCTGTTAGAGGGAGAAGGGAGCTGGCCTCAGGGAGGGCTTAGGATGTCAGTAAGGCTGGGAGAAGTGATTGCCTGTTTCAGTTTCTCTGGGCTGAACAGTTTAGTGTATTTTTCTGTGGATTCTGATGAGGAAGCCCCCCTGCCACAAGAACAATGTCGGTGTTGGAGTTGGTGCCTCTCCATGTGGGCAGAGCAGCCCCGGAGGTGTCTGAATTCCCTCCTGCTCCCACCTCTGCCCTGAGAGCCGCACAGATCCCCATCTCCCACTAGAGCGTGGTGAGCCAGGCTGGGAGAGGAGAAGCAGCTCCTGCTCTAGCATGGAAACCCATTGGTGAGTAAAAATAGCTCAGCTGCTGGCATCAGTGCCAGGCCTCGCATCTGGCTTCCCCGCACAGCACAGACAGGGTCTGCTGGAGGACACATGGTGCGTTCCTTCCCCCAGCACCCTCACAGCCCGCCCGGCTCCGGGAAACACCTTTGTGCTGGGGGCTCTCTGCGGTTCCTCACCATCGGACAGTGGAATCGCTGCTCCCACTTGGTAGCCCCATCTTGACGAACTGGGAAGGGATCTTTGAGCTGAGCCAAAGGTGTCTTTGTGTCCCGCGGCAGGAGGTTTGGTTTGGAGCATTTTGGGCAGTTAGCAAGAAGGTTGGAGCACCTGAATGAGCGTGCGGAGCGTGTCCTGCTCCCCTGCGGCGCAGTTTTGACTGAGTAGGTGTTTAAAAACAGTTTTTATGAAGATGGCTGTTTCCAGCATCGTGATTTCTTTTTTTAGCCTTGCCTTTTTCAGCGCTGAAGCTACTGAAAACAGAGAGGTACCTAACGATGGCAGGGATGCTCTCTTGGTAGACACAGAAGGAAAACGAAGCAGCCTGACAAAGCTGCCTTGCAGATTGCAGTGTGTGCTTGTGTCTGCTCACCTGCGTGACTGCGAGTGGACACTGAACGTTTTACATCCCTTTATAGGAGATTAAATTACCAGGGCTCCACAGGATGTTGCAGACCTGCTCAGTCAGGCTGGCTTGTGGTGTAGCATGGCCTGAACTCCATCCCTGGGCCCATTCCCGGTGGCCACTGCTGCTCCCTGCCCCAAATCCAGACTCACTGCCTTCCCCATCGGATCAGGGGTTCAGCTGGTCTCACACATGCCAGGAGTAATAATTCACACAAAAACCCACTGCGGATGTTTTCTGCTTTGACGTCGGGCTGTGATCAGTGCTGGCTCACTGGTAGGAGCTTGCTCTGCGCTCCATTGACAGCCTGCAGAGGATTTCTCTTCCTGTGCCACTGATGAGACTGATGTCTCTCTGCTACCCAGCAGATGTTTCTTCCATTTGCAGCCCATAATTCCTAATCCTTCTCATGAGAAACATCTCAAATGGAGCTTCAGGATCCGGTGAGCCCAGGCGAGCTCCTCTTCACAGATCTTTGTAGATCCTGTGATCCTATGAATCACGCTGTCCCCAAAGCTCCGGAGGATCCTGTCTTCAGTCCCAGTGGAAGGTGAGCAGGAGAGCTGATCCGGTGCGATGTGATGCGTCGGGTACTGAAGGGAGACTGAGAATCATAGAATCACAGAATGGTTTGGGCTGAAGGGACCTTAAAGCTCCTCCAGCTCCAACCCCTGCCATGGGCAGGGACACCTTCCACTGGAGCAGGGTGCTCCAAGCCCCTGTGTCCAACCTGGCCTTGAACACTGCCAGGGATGGGGCAGCCACAGCTCCTCTGGGCACCCTGTGCCAGCGCCTCAGCACCCTCACAGGGAACAGCTTTTTTATATCCAACCTGTTTAATTGAACCCATCGCCTCTTGTCCTGTCATTACAGTCCCTGATGAAGAGTCCCTTTTGCGCATCCTTGTAGCCCCCTTCAGATTCTGAATCCTTCATTCAATGGCCTTGGCTCTCTGCATCTTACTGTGTCATGTCTGAGTTGATGAGTAGTTTGGGCGACAAAGAACTAGCTTAGGAAATGTGTGAGGTTTTGCAGTAATGCTGGTGTTGTTTCAACACTGAAACTGGGCAAGGGGTGATACAAACCTACCCTGCTTCCAAAATTAACCCTGAGGAGGTTTGTGTCTGCATGAGGAGGAGGGAGCAAAACCATCCTGGGCAGCTCTGGGTGCTCTGGGTGCTTTGGATGAGGACATGCTTTCAGAGGAGCCACCAACAGACCTTGAAACCTGACAGCAAACCTGGCTGCTGTAATCTGGGAATTTTCCTCATTTCCGATTGAAATAGAAGGTACACAGAAGCTTTTTTCTTGTAGTAACAGGAAAAATATTTTCAAATAATTGACATTTTTGTTTTCAGATTACTTGTTTTGAAGCGTGTAATTTTTTCTTTTTCTGGGGAATTCAAAACAATTAGCAGCATCCCATCTGTAATTGCTGCTCTGCTGGGGATTTTGTGGATGTAACATATACAAGGATGGGAATGGCTTTCACCTGCCAGAGGGGAGACTGAGATGAGCTCTGAGGCAGAAGCTCTTCCCTGTGAGGGTGCTGAGGCGCTGGCACAGGGTGCCCAGAGAAGCTGTGGCTGCCCCATCCCTGGCAGTGTTGAAGGCCAGGTTGGACACAGGGGCTTGGAGCACCCTGCTCCAGTGGAAGGTGTCCCTGCCCATGGCATGGGGTTGGAACTGGATGAGCTTTAAGGCCCTTTCAACACAAAACTGTTCTGTGTTATCTATGCACAGTGTGTGGTCGTGTGTTTTAATTTGGAAATGCTAGTCTGTTGTTTCTGAAATCTTCTTCAGCTGCCACAGTTATTTATCATAAAAACTGTTTAAAGCATTTACTCAGTAGAGGTTAAATGAGACCGTCCAGTGAATGAGTAGCTTGGGAGAGTCTTCAGAGGTATGGGTGGGCTCAAGGAGGAGTAAGGAGGTTGTTTCTCCTTAGGACGCACTGTTTAGGATACTGTAGATTTTGATTTTCATCCTTTGGTGCTTTTCACTTCAGTGCTCCCTGTAATTGAGTTCTGCCATGATCCCATAATGTGGAGTTATTGTTTCTAAGCACTGGTCACGCCAGGAGTTGAGGGTAAGGGAGGGTTTCTGTGCCCCTCCACGCATTGTTCTGGTGCATTTGTGCGCGAAAATGCATGGTGTTGGAGGAGGAACAGGACAACCTTCCACCTTATCTTGTAGAATTTAGATCAAATATAGCAGTTATGTGAGCAAAGTCCAAACGGGTCGTTAGTCTGATGTCATCTCATCCTGGGTCTGAGCTCCTGGGGACAAGAACGAGGGTAGGAAAACCATCAGCCAGTCTGCTGGTGGCGTGTTGGTGGGTGCTTTTCAGGTTTTTAGGGCTGCTTTTTCAGAACTGAGATGCCTTGGCAAATACTTGGTCTACAGAGCTACCTCCTGATAGGTTCTGTGAGTCTTTTTGAAGCACTTGATACGATTTTTGCTTGAATTTCTCCCTGCCCCTCAATTGAGGCCCAAGTAGCCAAGCCTGGTCAGGCTTCTGCCTAGGGAGCTTCTAGGCACTATCCTTTCCCCGTGCCCGTGTTCTTTAAAGGAGGCTGCTCCAGCTGCAGTGTTTGCCGGTAGTTGGTTTTGTTTTAAGAAATGAAATCTCATTCCATAGAAATAAAATCTCTTTGCTTAAGGTTGTTTTCTGCTACTGGTTTAATATTGTCTTCAATTATTTAAGATATAGTCATGATAAGGAAATAAACTTGTATGGTTGAGGGCCGTGATCTAGAGAGTTAATCTCTCTTCCCTAGGAGGAAGCTCTGTGCATCATGTAAAGCATTATCTTTCATTTCAGTCATTGATTAGCAGCTCCCAAACCTCCTCTACAGCCTGCACATCTTGAATTTTGAATAACAGAATTTATAGCTTATAGTCAGAGAGTCGTAATTTAGCCTCAAGTGCTTTAGGTTTTCTTTGTTTGATCGGCCAGCTTGAAAATTTACCTGTCTGTGATGGAAAAAGCAATTGCTCACCTTGCATGAGCTGAGGTTTAATTTACTTTTATTCACTGTGGAGCATGCAGAGATTGGTTCTTGCACCGGGGAGCTGCAGGGGTTGCCCAGCTCTTGTGGTTGCTGGGTTCCTGGGGTGCCTGTGGGCTCTAAGGTGCTGCTCTTCTTAGCCTTTATAGTTCTGCTGGAGCCCCGTGGTTATGGCTGTTCCGAGATGCAGACCTTACAGGCTTGTCCTTGGCCTTTTCCTTCCTGCTGGTTTAATGTGTTCTGCCTGGCTAGTGTTGGGCATGCTGGCTAATGAAGGCGGCTGCACCAACCAGGCCAAAGCACTAAAAGCTTCTCTTCACAGCTCATGGTATTCTGCCTTTTTATATCCTCTCCTGCCTCTTAATTTATGGACTGTGTTACCCAGCACAGGGATCATCTTTGGGAGATGATGATTCTGTAAGAAGGATCCAGCTTTTGGCTGGGAAGTGACAGTGGGGGCAGAAGCCTCGTGGTTGTGCTTTGTCACTTGCTCTGCGCTGCTTAAAGAGTTTCAGTATTTAAACTTGAAAGAGCACACATTAATTGAACTCATGCTTTGGAGTTGCTCTTGGATGGGAAAGCAGCTTTGTGGTGCACGTTCCTAGTCTGGGTGGAAGGACAGCACGCTTGTCTCAAACACAAACCAGCGTGCTGGCTCACATTTAGGAGCTGGTTGAAGCTTTAACCTGCCCTTACAGCAGCAGCAGGTTTGCAATTGCACTCCAAAATAACTTCTAGAAAGTGTGGGCTCTGGGGAGGTGCAGTTACGGTGTGTTGTTGTTTGCTGGCTTTTTCTTGTTCAAGTGCTCATAATCTGGTACTCCTGATCCTGGTTTTACGCATTTAAGTGGCATCAGCCTTTTTATAATTGCTTCCATCTGAAAATAAAGATTAATTTCTTCGTTAGGGGTAAAATACTGATTTCAGGAGAGCGGGGAATCTATCAGTAAACAACCCAGTTCAGCTTCAAAGCCTTTTCAGCTGAAGCGCATTGTTCATCCTTTGAGCCGTTCTGCCTCGCACCCTAATAAAAGTGGAAATGGGGCATGGGGGATGGGGCCGCAGCAGAAAACAAGCTGAGAAGTGGAGATCAAAAGGACAAACAGAAGCAGAAGGCAGCGAAAGGGAGGCGCAAAGAGTCACAGCTGAGCGTGCGAAGCTGGGAGTGATGGAGGAGAGAAAACAGCTATTAGAAAAGGCAAAGAACAATGGGGTGAACGTAGCACGGGTTTAGCTTTCATTTCGGTTTAACAAAGCTGCCTTACACCAGCGTAACTCCACGGAAGCTGTGGCCTTAATTCATCAGCAGGACGCTGGCTGGAAACAGACTTGGGCACAGAAGCTGCCCCTTGTCAAGAATGCGAATCCCTCTGTGGATGGGCCCATTCGAAGGCCGTGGTGGTGATGGTGTGCTCCCAGTTCACACCGTGGCAAAGCGTTTCCCAGCTGGAGTTGTTCCCCGTCGCTGTGAGTTGGAGTCGAGGGGAGTGTGGGAAGGAATTGCTGCTTAAAGAGTCACTCAAACTGTGTCTTACGAAGCCTGAACGCACTCCCCCAGCAGGCTCGCAGCTTCTCCAGCCGATTAAACCAGTTCTCAAACGCTGGCAGCTTGCGTGCAAGCCCAGCTTTGTTAGCAAAGCCTCAAGGCTTTCAGCGCGAGTCTTTATTGTAACAAATAATTTACACTGGATTAAGAATGAGGAATATTGTTTCTGTAGAGCCAGCAGTATGTGTTGCTTAGGCCAGCACCAGGTCCATGGCATGGCACCCGGTGCCCCTGGCACGCGCGGCGTGCAGGCTCAGTCTTGCCTTCCCCGGCTTAGTGGTGGAAGCTGCTTATTCCATCTTACATCTGCCTCACGCCGATCAGAGCTGCCCATTGAGGGGGGCAGAGCTACAGCAGCCCTTGTTCCTGAGTTGCCCATGGGTTGGGGGTGGGAGTCCCTGGGGAAGGAACGGGGTTTATCTGGCACATGGGGGGATGACTCCTCAGCCTCCACCAGTTACCTGCTGTGACTGGGCTTTGAGAGGTTTTCACGTGGGGGATGAGGGCTGTGCTGCTGGGGAGGCCGCTGCCAGGCGTTCTGAGCCAGGAGAAGCCTTCTCTTTGGCCACAGGAGTTTCTAGACCTCGGCTGGGTTGCGAAAATAACAGCCGGGCAGGTCAATGCAGTTGTATCCTGCTCCTCCCTTGCAGCCCGTGTTTGCTTTCCTTTGTCTGGGTCTTGTCTTGCTCCAACTTGCCTTCGTCAGCCTTGCTGGATGCGGCTTTGCCGAGCGAGCGCTTCTGTGTGAGCTGCTCTCTACCTGGGCCCTTAATTAAAAGGAGGAGAGATGTATTCCAAATGTACTTGGCTTTCTCGTCTGACACGGAGCGTGTTTCGAGGCTTGCTGAGCTGGTGTTTGAGAGAGGAAGCAAGCAGAGCATTCAGCTGACATAGCATCTGAATAGCCGTTTGGGGCCCAGGGAGCGATAGTTCAGGAGGGGGCAGGGAAAGTGAAATGGATGCTGAAATCCTGAATCTGCTTCTTACATTTCCTCTCTCCCTGGAGAGGGAGGGAGCAAAGTTCAGCCTTGTGTGTTTGGCTTGGCTCCCCGTTACCTGCTGCCTCCTCCTTAGCTGTGCGCTTGTGGCGCAGATAAAGGCTTGGAGGGGGATTATGGTGTGAGAAAGTACTTTTTCCTTCAGCAACATTTGCTTGTTTGTGGTTGAATCGCATTAAAAACAATAATCCAGCATTATTGAAGGAGTGGGCGAATAGCTGCATCGACTGCCATGGTAACTTCCAAAGGGCTTCACCCAGAACTGTCAGAGCTAGAGTTTTAGTGCTATAGTGACTTTTAATGTAGAATAGTTTCCAGGCCATTTCATTATTTCGTCTCCTTGTTTAAAAGCAAAACAGCACAAAACCCTGCTTCTTCTGAACTACCTTTTTGTTGATGGACCTGAATGCAGCTGTATGGTGGGGCCACATGCCAAATACCTTACTAGTGCTCGTGTCTAAGGAGCATACATGGCACAAACCACTGCGGCCACGTGCTGTATATCAGACAGCCTGGTACAGAGGGTCCCACTGATGCAGTCTTGGTGGAAAGCAGCGCAGTGCTGGGTCTCTCTAGGGATCCGTCCCATGTCAAGAGAGCTCCTGTCCTCCGCAGCACTCCTGTGCTGCCCATTGCTTTTTGCAGGGTGTCCCAGTCCTCCCAGCAGCTTGGCAGGGTTTTGGCTGTGGAGCACCTCCATGGCCTGGGCCCTTCATGTCTCTGATGGGAGCTGTCACCTCCCACCTAAGTATGGCAATAGCCTGCAGTGTGCGGAGCTGCCCTGGCACATAAAGATCCCCTGCAAACCATGCCCCGCTCAACTGTCTTTACTGCTGCTGCTTTATAGTGTGACTGCAGGGAGAGTGCCCAGGCATCACTGATGGGGTGGCTTTGTGGGAGCGTCCGTGCATGGGCTTGGCGCAGCAGTGCATGGGCCTTGCACTCAGGTTGTGTCTCTGGGTGCGATGGGAACTCTTAGAGCTTTGCTTTGGTTATTTCTGTGTTGTGTAGCATTGGGCTCGAGGTGGGGTTGGCTGTAATTGCGCTTGCAGCCTTCTGTGTGAGGAAGACCTGGTCCTGTCCCTGCCAGCTTCCTCTGCAGCACCTCCCATCTGAGCTTTGCTCTGCATCCCAGCAGAGTTCAGGATGGTTTCATTCTGAATTATTCATCTCCCGGAGGGAGAAAGCAGACGGTGAAGAGGAGCGGGAGCCACTGGCGAGGGCAGCGCTGACACGGGCAGGAGCAGCGGGAGCCGTGGGTCCCCCGGTGGCCTCGCAGCGCTTTGTTGCTTCTGGCATTTTCCGACGAACAAAAGCCGCGGTCCAGGGCAGAGGCTCCCGTGGGAGCCCTCCCGCCTCCTGACCCGCTGCCCTGCCCTCTTGGCCCCTCTTTGTCTCCTGCAGGCTGCCCCTGGCCCCGTGCTCCCTGCCTGTGAGCGGCGGGCAGCGCCTGCGATGGGCTGCGGTGATGGTCCACGGCACGGGTGGGTGGCCGCAGCAGGACGTGGCTTCTGCGTTCATGGTGGTGAGCTTTAGGAAAGAGTTCCAAAATGGAGGCAGCTCTCCCCATCCTACGGTGTGGGTATGCGCTGCCCTACTTCTCGCCGGGATCAGACAGCCCTTCCTGAAGCTGTGCAAAGAGGTTTGAATGCATTAGTTTACATGGAATTAATCTCCAGATTCCAAACATGCTTTCTAGCTGGTTTGGCCTTATTTTCCTGCAAAAGGAGGCCAGCTCTGCGTTGTAGGTAGTGCCTGTTGTGAGCAGAAGTTGAGCGGGAGCGGTGGGAGCCTAGCACAGGCACCATATTCAGCCCATTAACAGGAATTTTTTGGCTCGTGGACAAAACAAATTGAAAAATCTCATTCTTTGTGTACCACATCAGCAGTGGCGGACAAGCAGAGCAAGGTTGCGGGGTCATCCTTCTGGTAACCATGCGGGCCTTTCACAAGGGATCCCAGGTCCGATGTTTCTCATAGCAAAATAATAAAGAGTTAAAATGTGCCTCAAATGATTGTTTGAAAATCGGGAGCACAGGGAGTGCTGGAAAAATGTCATTTCAGAGGGAGGTCGGGAAGAATGGGTGCACTGAACCACATCAAGGTGCTCCTGCAACAGGTTGGTCTGACATTGCCGGTGCTCCTTTGCTGCCGGAGCGGTGCCATCCAGGCGGGATGCTGCAGCGCTCCTCTGTTTTTTCGGGTAGCCTGTCTTCCCTCAGAAAGGAACAGTTGTGTGGGGGTGGGGAGCGTCGTATTCAAAAGTGGGTGAGGTGGAAGCCAGCCAAAATCCTGCAAATTTATAAGGAACAGCAAACACTGATTTCTTTGAGGAAAGGTCGGTGCGTTTGCCTGTAAGCTCAGCCCTGGTAGGAGTGTGTGAGGAAATGGAAACTGAGCTCCACTATGCAGGGCTTTTTTCATGATCTAGCCAGGCGAAGACACACAGAGATGCTTATTTTGGGAGATGGTGGAATGTTTCTGTAATAATTTCATCAAATTTTGGTTCACATAGAGCATCTGTAAGAGCAGCACACCCACAGCTTCATCTAATACGTTCTATTTGTTGGAAACAAAACGCTTTCCTTTGAATTTGGAAGTGGTTTCACCCGGAAGAGTCTGTGCTGTGTGTATTTTCCCTCCCTGTTTTGTATCCTGAACCTGCCGGGTCCTCACTGCTCATCTCATTGATGAGCATGAGGCGTTTCTGTCTGAGTGATGCCTGTGCTGGACCACAGTGGGCAGAGCTGGGAGGCACATATTGCAGACAGAGTAGGAAAATCACTAGGAAATGAACTGAGATTGTTCTCTAAAGGAAAGGGTAGGAATGAATGCTGGAATATCCCTGCGGGGTCCTCACAGTGCACCTGGTAGCGTGCTGGATAGCAAATAACTCACTTTAGGAAGATTTCATTTTGGTCTGACAGTTTTTTCCCCTTGTTGACACTGAACATGTAGGAGCATGTAGTGTTTGAAACACAATATGCAAAGCACTGTATTAGTAACTGACTCCATAACATTCCTGCGCTGCTGCCTACAGCGTGCTGATTTTATAAGCTCCTCACATGAGCTGGCAAAGGGAGGACGTGGAAGTGGTGAGCTGGAGTCACAAGAGAGCACCAGAGATTGCCTTTAACTGTTCACATTCCTGGAGGCCTGCAGCACCAGAGTCTGTGGGGGTTTGGTCTTTCCAAAGGGAGGATGATAACAACCTCCTGCAGCTCCAGCTGTTGTTGTCTCTGGAACAAGGACAAGGTATTTCCTATCAGCACCGTGTCTGTGCGTGGTCTGGTCGGGCTGTACCTCCCAAAGGCCACAGGCGTAAGAGAAGCGAGGGTTGGGGTGTGTGAAGTCACCATGTGATATGGGGAGGTATCAGTGTTTGGCTGCTTGCCTGCAGGAGATAAGCAATAGCAAAAAACCATAGTGGTTGTGCTCTACCGTGTACAGGAGCCTGAGCTCTCTGTAAACAAGCTCTTTAGCAAAAATGTCTGCTTTCAGACAGCTTGCCAGGAAACAGAGAAGCCAGGTAGTGTGAAGGCATTTTGGCTAGAGAACCGGGTTCTCAGTTGGCCATTTTGGCCTCAAAAGGAGATGCTGCAACAAATCGCTCTGCCGCTTTAAAATGAATGTCAAACCCCACATTCAGCTCAGCAGCGGTGCTGGACTAGAGCACAGCCCACTTGCTACAGAGATGAAGAAAAAGCCACCAAAATAGAACATTTCATCACTGCTCACGGGGCGGCAAGAGCTGAGCACAGCACGTTGCTGAGAGCGATTGCAATAGTGGAACAGGAAGTCTCCTCCCCCTCCCCGGGCTCCGTGCAGAGCGCTGATCAAAAGGATGTAAAGCTTGTTTACAAGATGTATGCAAAATACAGTTGGGGAAAAAAATAAGGGCTTTACAGACCGGGCTGCACTGCGAATACGTGACGTGACGTTAATATAGGTTGTAGTCAGAGACCCAAAGTCATCGTAACACTGAGGAGCTAACCAAGAAGGTGCCTTTCTCTGTAGGGCTTCACCCAGTGAGCTGCTGGAAATACACGCTGAGAAAGCTTCCTGTGTGCCTGTGGAGGAAAGCCACGTTGTCACCAAACCTTACTAGAGCTCCAAGAGAAGCCTCGTGTCCGTTCACACCTTCAGGACCTGGTGGTGCTGCCATTCCCGGGGTAGTTAGGATAATCCTAACCCTGATGCTTTAAGGTGGGAAAGAAAACAAGAGTTTGGCATTTGAAAGATTATGATGGGTTTGAAACTGCTTCAGAGTCTGGAGCAAAATGGCAAAGGTGTCACTAGGACAGTGATGGATTGGTGTTTGTGACCGATAAAAACTCACTTGTGTTTGTGTCTATAGAAACAAGTCACTTCTGCAGTGATGATAAAGTTGCATTACAGAGCCTTCAGCCTTGCTTTTGAGAGAGAGGCACTTCCTGACCTCCCTGGGAGTCTTAAAGTTTAATCCATTGTTTGCAAAGCTCTTTAAGATCCTTGTTTGGGAGCACTAGAATCTGGAAGATTAAAACCAATTTATTTCTGTGTATCTTGTATAATGTGCGTCTCAAAGCCTTCGCAGAGAAGGAGGAATTGTGAGCTGGTGGAGATGGCAGGTCTGTGTGGTAAACACCAGGGAGGAAGTGGCTTCGAAGAACAAAGAAGGTAAAAGCAAAAGGGCTGGTTCCCTGTTGTGGAGACCTGGCTGTCAGAAGGGCGAGTTTCCAGCCCTGGAGGAGAGGGCTGGGTGCAGTAGAGCCGTCTTCCTCTTAATCCCATTTACAGACCCATCTGGTCAGTGCTCCTTGTGAAGGACAGCATGTGAATTTTTCCTCTGCTGTGTTTGTGCCCTTTGATCTTACATACCAGGAAGCAGGAATCTCACTTGTTCTTATCCAGTCTGTTTTGTCAGCTCCAGTCTACCAAACAAGCTCACAGGAATTAATGCCAGTGATATGGACATCAGTGAAGGTGCTTCTTCCTGTGGCACCTTGGCTTGTGAGGGGAGACCTTCACTGTGAGGCTCCTCGCATGCACCCATTGGGACATCCCTCCTGGCCTCCTGATGCCTCTGCCTCTCTTCAGAAGAGGCTGTGTGTGAAGATATCAGTGCTCCTGCCCTTAGCTTTGCCACCCTCACCATCTTCACCCACCTTGTCCCCATGCTCCTGGTGCGGGCCTGGTGCCACGGCGTCTCTTCATGTCCTCATGTGCCTGGTCAGATGTGACCTCTTGCTGGAGAAGGGGCGACCCGGTGCTTTGGACGTAGGAGGTGCCTTGGCTCCCATGGGGAAGCAGAAACTGGTGATTAAATTCTTTTCCCAGGTGCAGGCCTGAGCGTTCCACGTGGCTGTGTTGCCGCCAGGTGACTCTTCGTCTTTTAAACACAGTACTTTCCCACGTGAACTTGTTTGGGGTCACAGAATGTGAGTGTTTCTGTTGTTCCCGATCATGAATGTAAGATGGGACTGAACTAAAGACTGCGCGGGTTGGGATTTCTAGTTCGGGTTCTCCCCAAGGGCTACCCTAAACCCTGGTTATGCCATGAGCGAGGGTCAAGGCCGTGCTCTCCAAATGATGTCCATTCACAGTTGAAACCCTCAGTATTTTGTTGTTTGAGCCTTATAATTGTACAGAAATGGGAGAGCTCTGCAGAAGCATCCATCAGCCATTACCTGCTGCTGCTCATGTGCAGGGGAGACTCGTGTGGGGCTGGAGGTGCTGAGGCTGGGCTGTATGTTTGTGAGTAGGTGTAGGTGTGGTGCAGGGACATTCTTGAGGTGTGGATGTGCTGGAGTCAAAGGCTGGGTAAGGCCAGCAACAGGCACTGCTCACCGTTGGGGTAGGGTAGAAGGGATGCTCTGGGTCTCTGGGTTGCTGCTGTTTCCATTGGTCTGGCAACAAAAGGTTGAGTTTATCCTAAACCCAGCACTGTTTGTTATTCCCCAGTACCCCTGGGGTTAGAGCGCTCCTCGTGTTACGGGAGCTGCCGAAGATTATTTGGGTAGTACGTGGGACCAACTCACAGGCTGGCTTTGCTATGGCATACCTAATGAGATTAACATAGTGTTCACTGAAGAAAAGAGAAAAGAAGAGGCTGGTTGGCTGAATGGGGCACAGAAGACTCATTTCATGTGCTAGGACTTGGAAACACAAGCTATTTAGCTTAGCAAGGAGAAAGTTGAGAGCATCTGGTGGGTTGGAAGCCCATCCGTTAATGACTGCCAGAGCCTGGGCAGAGTGCTGGGAGCGCAGTCGCCTTCTAAACATCTGCTGCCCTCCGGATTCGGGACGACCTTGTCTGACACCCATCCTGCTTGCTTTGTTCCAGGCTGTGTGTTGAAATAGAGGAAGGTCCCTGCTGACTGGAAGATGAAGCTGAAGGAATGGGACCTGAAAGCACTGGGTTTCTTAGGCAGGTTGCTAGCATGAGAACAGCCTATCATGGAGCTGCAGCAGACCTCGCATCCTTTAAATATTAGGATATTAGGCTCTGCTTTAAATACCGCCTTGTTTTTTAGGTACCTGCTGTAGCTGCTGGTCCCTATCTGCAGAAAGTGCGGGGATGAGCTCTGGGAAGTACTGTCTGTGCCTGTCGGGCTGTTTGCTGAGATGACTGCACTGAGGCCCTTTGGCTTTGGAAACAATTTTATTAATTTGAACTATTTTTGCTGGTCTTTCTTCACTTCTCTCCCTTATGTCTGTGACTCTCTTGCCTGCTGCACTAATTATGTCTTAACACCCGGCTGCTTCACGAGGCCACTCCAGTGTATGTGTTAGTGGCGCAGCTGTGCTAAATACCTGCGGATCCACATGGATTTGCTGTACCTGCCCAGGATCCAGTAATCCGTGCTGGTTTCCCTGCTTCCTTCTCCTGGCTCTCTGCAACCTCAGCTGAACGTTCTTTTATGTGGACTTAAAGTGCCATTTGAGCTCTAGAAGTAACATTTCGCTCAGAACATGCTTTTCCATTTGTTCTGCTTGATCTTGCGACTATTAAGTAGTTTTAAATAAAGATTCCTTTCTTTTTTTTGCCTCTTGCACCGTCTGCACTGAAGCGCAGTGATTTGGAACAGGCGCCAGATCTTTCCCGAGCACAGTAGAGAAGTAATTCCAAGCTTGACATAAATGTTCTGTTCCTGGTGCCCTCATGTACTGTACGCTTAGTTGGGTGTGTACCCTCCATCCCCACACCATCACCCTCAATTGTCCTGAAGTAAATGGTGTGTGGTGCATGTCACAGAAACCCAGTGCTTGTGGAGCCGAGGAGAATGAGAGCAGCCCCTGGGAGCTGAGCATGTCGGGAGACTTTTCAATCCCAAGGGTTAATCGTGGCACATAAGGAGCTACACTGAAGTTCTGCCTTTGGAGCAGGGCTTTTATGAAGCACCCCTGCTGACACCAGGTGCTACTGGCTCGTATTTAAGTTCTTGTATCAGGTTTAATTTCTGCCGATACAGAGCTCTGCTGTGAAGCTGCTCCCAAAGGGGGAAGATCTGCTGGGGTTGCTATAGCGAAAGGCTAGAGATGTCTTGAGGAGTTTAAGTCAGGCCTGTGAGCTGGTAAACATGGGCTACACCTAAAGTAGGAGTTACTGCTGCAATGTTTGTGTCGGACGGGGAGAGCAAGGGGCTTGCAGCAGCCTGCTGTGCTGAGAGTGCCGGTGGAGCAGCGGGCAGGGGCTGGGTGGTGGGAATGGAAACATGCACCATTGGGTTTAAGGGAAAACAGACCAAGCTGTCGGATCTAAGGAAAGAGACACTGCTACTGATGTTTGGTGAGTGAGCAATAGGCAGTGGTTTCTGGTGCCTGAACCGCCTCCTCTGCGGGGTATCCCCTCCTCTGTTGCTCCAGCCCTCCAGCAGCAATGGAGATACACTGCGGTATCCCATCCATGCTTTTATTGTCCTGTCCTTTGACTTCATTACGCCTGGATCTCTGTCACATCTTTAACATGTGTGAATACTGAAATGAGATTATCTTTAAAGAGCCCTTTATTAAAAACGTACTGACCTTCCTCATCAGAAGAAACTTGCCCGTAGCTGCTTTTCTCCTTCCTCGCGTTTTGACAAGTAGTGAGGGCAGGATGGTGAATCATCTCACCAGGGCGATGGCCTGGGCTGAAAACCAGGCGGGTGTCTTCAGACGCGGCTCCAGTGTGATGCTCCCCATGCAGCACATCCCCAACACGGGATCTGGGGGTTGCTCCCCAGGGAGGGTCCCAGGACACTGCTTCTCGCTGGGTTTGCAGTTCAGAGCAGCTCTAAACCTCATTAAGCTTCAGCCTGGGGGCCTCCAGTGTGTGCTGAGGCCCTGCTCTGCTCGGCTGACTCAGGACCAGACTTTATGGGCGATCAGTCGCAGCTGCAGCCGCTGCGAGCTGTGCCCCAGGGGCTGGTTTGTGCGTGGTGGGCATGGCTGGCTGGTCCCTGGTAGATCAGAAAGCCCTGATATGAATGAATATCCTCGTCCCATCCCCTTCCAGAGCAGCGCTGGGTCCGAGCGGGTCGAGCTGATGTGAGACCTGCACCCCAGTACTGTGCCAGCAGCCCCTGGTCGGTGAGGCCAATGGAGCATCGCCCCACAGAGCTTCTGCCCTCCAGTCCTCTCACTGGGAGGGAGTTTAAAGCCGAAGGAGGATGGGGAAGGGCCAGGCACTCGATGTGGTGAGCTTCACCAGACACTGGGCATGTACCTGAGGACAGCTCTTTGGCCCTGCACAGGAGACTTCGGGTTCCTTGCAGAGGGAGAGAAGACCTGCCATGAAGGACTGGTGTGTGAGGGGCCAAATTGCCAACAGTTTGAAGGCTTTGCGTTATGCTTTTAATGAGGGCTTCACAGTTATTTGAATGCAGTTGCATAGAGCAGGGGCAGGAAAGCAGATGGGTGCCATGCCCCTGAGGCTACAGTGCTGCCTGTCCCTGTCCCCCTGGTCAGCATTGGGTGTTCCTCCTGCCCTGGGCAGCAGAGCCCATCCCTGGGGTTCTGGGGGCAGCTGTGCATACTTCTGCCTGGGATCCTGTGTTTCCTTCAGGGATTGCTGGAAACTCCCCACATCCGTGTGCTGTTTATTGCTCTGGAGCCAGTCACTGGATGAGTGGGGTGGTCTTACAGCTTTGGCATTGGTAATTATTGCTGGAGCAGACAAGCCTTTCCTGTATGGTTCTGGTGGAGCCTTCAGCGTGCAAGGATGATCAGAGAAAGGTCCCCCGTCCCCCCCCTTGTAAAATATATTCCAGCTCCAGTTTGTAATGTGGTGAGAAGGGGAGCAAGAGAAGGCAACAACAGCATTAGCGGATGTAGAAGTAGCTGGAATGAGAAGCTTTTGTGCCATTAATAACAGTCCTGGCTGGCAGCCAAGGCTGGGAGTGTGGGATTAGCCTGAACAATCAAGACTGCAGGATCAAAACAAGGAGGCAGGAACAGCGAGGTCACACTGCTGCCATCTGCGCTGCCGCAGTGGTGGGAGGGAGCGGAAGAGGGGGCTGCGCTGGAGGAGCCGTGCGATGGCAGCGGCGCGGGCGGTGGGTGCCCGCTGCCTCCCCAGCGCCAGCCCTGCCGTTGGGCATCGCCGCCCAGCTCCCCGCGGGCCCCGCTCTTCCCGAGCCGTGGCTGCAGCCGCGCCGGACCGAGGGGGCAAACAGCATCTGTGGCCGTGGGCCTGGGATGGGCGTCTTCATGTGGCAGCGTCACTGCCCTGCCACTTGTGAAGCCATCTGGTGACCAGCGGGTGGGGAGAGGTCAGTGGCCGGATCTGGCTGCAGCTCTGCTGTGGGTTAAGGCAGCTTGCTCCATGCTGAGCAGAGGGCACCCAGACCTTCCTGGGGCTGCGTGCGCGCTTTTACATCACCCCTTCCGAGGGAGTGACTTGAGATTTCAGCTGAAAGATGGTTTTTCGAAGCAGATGGAGGCAAATGTTGTGTTTCGCTCTGGTCTCCATCGGCTTCTGCTCAGATACCTTCAGAGAGTATCAGAAAGCAAAATGATTTGCATCATTTATGTCGTTTCTCCTCTCTTTCTCCGTCTGACCTAGTAAATCTTACTGTCCTGTGAATGTAAATACGAAAGCTGAAATGCAGTGGAAGCAGAGCAGTGTCCCACAAACAGCCTCCCAGCTCTTGCTAAAAATATCTCTGTTCGGTGCAGTAACTCCCAGGCATTCTTTTGTCTGACTGCTTTTGAATTCCCTAATTGAAGTTGGTTGGAGGGCAGTGCACCAGTTTCCTGAATAGCTCAGATGTTGATTGTGAGTTAAGAAACAAGAGCAAAACTGTTTTTTCCCTTTAGTGGAGCCGTGCTTTTTATTTACCTCCCCCTACTCCCTCGTTTTTAATCTCTGGGTTTTTTTCGTTGAGATTTATTTTGTAAGACAACCACATTAAACGCATCTGCAGGGAAGGGGCCTGGGAGGCAGCGCGCAGGAAGACACAGTTTTTGGTACGTGATGCCACGTGTGCATTGGAGCCAGGATGCCGCTCCATCGGAAACGTCCAGGCTGGCGCAGGGATGCGGTGCAAATGGAGCTTAACATAGTAGGAAGTGTTAATAAAGGTTCCTAATTGCCTACTAATAACTAAATCTGTGGAATTTGGCAGCAATTAGGATAGAGTTTTCTCCTGCAATCTGTCCCTTCCCTCCAGAAAGAGCAAAGTTGCTTCACTGACGTACAGCAGTGAATCCCAAATTCATGGAAGGTTCTGGGAGAAAGTGTTCCGGGTTCCACATGGCCTTCACTCTTCCATAGAGCCTGCGGGGGTGCTTCCCCGGGTGAGGAATGCTGCGGCTCCGGCCAGCGCTCCAAGGTTTAACAGAGGAAGGAGAAGAAAATCGGGCTGTTTTCCTCCTTTCTTTTTTCATTTGAACTCTGAAAAGGAGAAAGCCAGGCTCCTTTCAGGCGACCCCAAAAGGCTGCTGGAGACACAGTGTGTGCCCGCCGTCATGGGGACAGGGAGGAAAGGTTTGTGACCAGTAACTTGTGACAAGTCATGCCCGTCCAAGAGGCTCCCCAGAATGTATCTGTTGGGTGAATGTGATAAACCACCAGTGCTCAGAAACTCCTCTGTGGCCGGCAAACAAACACAAACGTTGCCTTCACTGGAGCCTCAGTAAATTAAAGGTTTGAAATTGTGATGGAGATCGGAGAGAAGCTGATTTCAGATGCTGCTTCAGGGGCTGGGATTTATTCCGGCTCTGTGGTGGGAGACATTTCATAGCTGCTCAGCAGCAGCAGAAAAACAAGCACAAATACTTCTGTCTTTGGGGATAACTGCAGTGAAGCAAAGGGGGACACACTGTGCTGCTCATTGGTACCCAAATACCTCCCCATCACCCTGCATGTCCCCAGTGTGTGGGGTTGGGTGCTGGATGTTGAACCTGAGCAGGAGCAGGGCTGGTGCCTGCAGCCCCTGGCCTGGGGACTGCTTTCTATGGACCATCTTCATAGTTTTGCCTCTCCAAAAGCACAGCACAGTGGGAGAGGTTGAGGCATGGCCAGCAGCACTGGGCTGGGGCAGGATTGCAGAGCTGAGGTCGCAATGCCCTGTGCTTAGTTCCTGGGTTAATGTTTAATCTGTTTGTGTTTCAGTCCCTTGGGTTGTTTGATGTTGCGGGGCACTTTGTACAGATCTGGACGGTAGATGAGGAGCCCCAGCTCATGTGAGGGCACTGGACTGTAGGCGAGCAGCCCAAGCCGCCGTGGGGGCTCTGGACTGTAGATGAGCAACTCAGCCCATATGAGGGATATTGCTTATCTGCTAGAGAGGAATCCAGCGAATTCAGTGAGGAGGAAAATGAGGTTTTCTGATTTCCAGTGGGGGGAAACCAGGTCTGGGTGGGTGACATAGTGATGTTCTATATAGTTGGGCAGCTCCCTGCTTTGGGAGCCTGTATGTTAAGTTTCCACCTGGCCAAAGCATTTTCACTCTGACTATAAACCTTTGAGGGGAGAGTGCTCAAATGGAAAAGTTGACGCAGCCTTATCTGTGGTGCAGTCTCGGGATGATAGAGGAATCTGGGCCCTGGTTTATGTCAGGCTTGAAGCTTTCCTCTCTCCTCTCAGCAAACTGCATACCATTGCCTTGGAGCTGTTCCTTCGTCAAGGCACATCCTTCAAGGAGTGGACTTTGGTCAAGAAAACAGGTCTGGTTTTGGTTTAAATACACATGATGTTCATCGATGAGTGCCTCTGATATCTCCTTGCAGCAGCCCAGGGTCTTTGAGTAGCTCTGCTTGGAGTGCTGCGGCATCGCCTTCCCAGCAAACAGCAGCATCCCTTCTCCAGAAACTTTAGCCCTTGCCTTCAGTGTGCAGTTATTCTTGCAGGAGGCATTCAAGTCATCCATCCCCCTCGTGCAGTAAGTGACACTTCTACGAATGACTGATGCTTAACATAGTCAAGGGTCACCTTACTCAGCTCTCAGTGCCTTAGGCTTTCATTGCGGTTTGCATGAACAGTCTTTCAGACTTACAGCTCTGCTGCAGGCAGTTTGCTACCAGGAGAAAGAGCCTGGGGCTCTATTTGCCACCAGTTCTGGAGCCCATCGCTCCCTTTGCACCATAACCCTAATAACTGACCCGAACTGGCGGCTGCGGGTCAGGCTGACATCTGGCACCGCTGCCAGGAGGGAGGGCAATGGGACTGGCGACTTCAAGGGAAGGAGCGGGAGGAGAATGGGAAGAGAAGGGAAGGGGCAACGGCAGAGGCAGGAGCTCCTGGAGCTGCGGGGTAAGACGGGCAGAGCTGGAGAAGGGGCAGAACATAACGCTGGGTCACTTCTGCAAGCGGCCGGTCGCTTCTGCAGGATGTCTCGGGGCTGAGGGCAGTGCTCATTCGCTCGTGAGGCATTACAGACCATAAGGATTGTGCTTAATTGCCGTGTATCTGTCATGTCTGGATTTTCATTTGTCTTGAGACAGGATGCATTTGCAGTGGAAGTTTGGAAATAGCTGAGGATCAAGTGTGGTGTGTTCTTTGGCACATGGTATTTTGCTCACTGTTGGTGTTTGGTGATGCAGATCTGCGTGTGCCTTCAAAGTCTGTAGCTAATGTTACAATTTCCTTCCTGCTCTGAGCTTCTGTTTTCTATGCTCACACCTTTCTGGAAGCCTCCTTTCAGGCTGCCCAATCCCCTGCTTGGTTTTGTATTCAAGGAATCTTTTTCTCTGAGGCTTGAGAAAAATCTTTTCCTTTCGGGTCTATAAAGGAATAATACTCTCTTTACCAGCTAAAAAAACAGACCAGTATTTCAGTAGGCTGAGCCTGCTACAGGGCATTTTATTGAGGAGAAAGTGTTTCCCGGAGTGGTGAAGCTCTTGCTGCTAAAGCAGAGATGGAGGGTTGATGGTTTGTTGTCCTGATCAAAACCTCATTCCCCTGCTCCCTGCTTCCATCCCGCATTCCCCAGTGCGTGATTTTTGGGAGTAGGGGACTGCCCTGCTCTGGAGGCAGGCGGGATGGTGCTCGGGACACGGGGCCATTCCAGCTCGGTGTGTGATGGGGAGGAAGGCTGTGGTGTCTGGTTGTTTATGAGGTTGCCCATTCTTGTGCCTGGGTGGCCACAAAATTTCCTTTTCTCGGACGCTCTGAGCGCCTGCAAAGGGGGTTGATGCTCGTGCACCCTCACAGAGATCTTCATCTATTCGAGAGGGAATTTACTCCTTTAAAATAGCCTTGCTTGTAGGGAAGAGTTGTTTACTGGTTGTGCATCTGCTCTGCTGTCTCCATCCCTGCTTGGCTAAGAATAGAACCCGGAGTGTTGCGCTGTGCGCTGTACAGCTGCGGCTGCTGAAAAACTCATTTGCCAGGATGCTTTGTATGTTTGTGGCTGAGCAGGCAATGGAGCTGGGGTCCAAAACTGCCCCTCTCCGCTCCAATCACTAATCAGCGTTGCCTCTCAAAGGCCTATTGATAGTGCGCGCAAGCTGATATTGCAGAAATAAACTTTAAATAACCTCCCTTTGGTTTCTGTAAATCCCGAGTCGCAGGTGCACACCATTAGCTATAGGTACTCATAAGGCCATGCTCACCATGATGGTCTTACCACTCTATTTAATTGCAGAGCAGCCTTTCGGAGTAGCCTTTAGAAATCCCTATCATCGTTGGGTTATCTTCATTAAATGAATGTGGCTGTTGTCTATCTGACAGCTGCCATTTTAATCCCGTGGTATTGTATTTCCTTGCAGGAGGCTCAACCTTACAAGGCATATTAGGCCTGAGAAAATCCAGGTTCCATTAGAAACCATTGGAAATGAGTTTCCAGGTTGATCTAAGGTAAATCGATAATGCCTATAATATCCCGAGCTGAACTTAGTGATGGAGCCAACGGTTCATTTAACCACTTCTTTAACAGCACTTTCAGAATCGTTCCTGTTAAGACTCATTTTCTGACTCTGAATTTGCTGTTACATATTTTTTTGGGCAGCATTTTTTTCGCCTTGTGCCAAAACTTTGTGATGTCCTCATCACCCCCATGCTTAGGAGGAGCCATGGTTGCTGCTGCAGTGCCCAGCTGAGCCTCAGTAACTGCAGGGCTGTGAGTTTGGGAGGGGGGAATACACAAAGCCTGCGACCGGGCCCTGCACCCTTGCGTGGTGCTGTGCCAGCCCAATGAGTGGCGTGTCCCTGTCCCCTCTCCTTGCCACCTTCCAGTCATGGTGTCACAGGGGGTGTGCTCCTTGCTGGAGGCACCAGCGTGTTCCTTCAGTCGCGTCCATTCCCGGTGCTCTGTCGCGCCTCCTCTGCCGTTCTGCAGGGAGATCCTGGAAGGAAACAGGAATTTGGTTGCAGAATTACTGAATCAAGAACGATTAATTGTTTTCAGTGTTTTAATGTCAGGTTCTGCTATTTTTAATCTATTTGAAATTAGCTCTAATAAGCAAATTGTCCTTTCTCCAAACAAGTATTCCAAACTCATGAATCTTTCAAGCTAAATATAGAATCATGGAATCCCAGACTGGTTTGGATTGGAAGGGACCATCCAGACCCAACCCCTGCCATGGGCAGGGACACCTTCCACCAGGGCAGGTTGCTCTAAGCCCTATCCAACCTGGCCTTGAACACTGCCAGGGATGGGGCAGCCACAGCTTCTACGGGCACCCTGTGCCAGCGCCTCAGCACAGATATGGTGAAGGACCACTGAATTTTCCTCTCCTGTTCCAACTAATCCTTGAGTGAAGTGAGGAAGATGATTAGGCACTAGGAGCCGGATTGGGATCAGGCAGGAGCAGGCAATTACTGCATGTGTTGCATCACCCAGTGCATGTGGGACAGCACTGTTTTGGGCAGGGCAGCGATACCCAGCGCTACACAAAGCTTGGCAGGGCAGAGTTGGAGATTATGCTTTTTTATATACAAATTTGAGGAGATTCAGTGAATTTTTCTACCAGATAACTGTTCAGTGCTGCATGATTGTTATCTTTTTGGTTCTCTAGTAGCTGCCTTGCAAAGAAGTTCATCATCTCATGGAAACTCGGCCTTATTTAACAGTCCTTGAACCGTCAGATGTTAAAATAATGTCTCTTGAACCACTCAAATGGGATGAGACTTGGCTTATACAGGGCTTGTATGGGTCTTAGAAAACCTGTAATTCCTGCTCCTCCCACCACATGGATGTTACTATCAGATTTTTCTTCTTAGCTGGGACAAAGAGAAGATTTGAGTTGCTAGTACTTGATTTATTTTGATTACTGAAAACCTTAGTGCCGCTAATTTAGTCAGTACGTTATGGATGTAGGTTCTGTGTGTTCAAACTGTTCTTGGGTTTTTTTACTTAATAAGTTCTCCAGATAGTTGCCATGGAAATAATCCTGGATTCGGATAGGATGTAGAGGCCCTGAAGACTCTGGTTCAGCAACAGCAGAGTGTGGTCTGCACGTTCCGTGCTCAGCTCCTGGTCAAAATCTAGTTTTCCGTGGTGGTGCTGACTCTGGCATTGGCTTGTTCCGTCTGTGGCTGTCCCGGCTCCCCTCTTTTGGCATTTTGGGCAGATTAGTATGGTACCAAAAATGCTGGTTTTCACAGTGAGAAGGGTAGTGATGGTTTTCTGTCTTCCGCTGGGCTGAACCGTGCGAACACACATGGATTTAGCTGTTTCCTTTGCCTTACCCGAGCCTCTGGGTGGAGTCTGTGCTTCCCCCTCTCTGTTCCTGGTGTGCTGGGTGCTGCTGGAGGTGCTGGTCCCAGTGGTGCTGCAGCAGGAGCCTCTCCCGGGCCCCAGTTTGTGCTGCAGAGCAAACCTGCTTCCTCTGGGCCTGTGTGTTCCTCTCCAGCAGCTTCCCTTCGGTGCAGATGTTGTGATGTTCATGATGGTGCCATGTGCTGTTTTCAGTCCTGATCATTGAAATGGTTTCATGCCCCTGAACCAAACCTGGGTGGTGCTTGTTGCTCAAAACAAGACCGGCAGGCCCAATCGCAGGAAACCCCAGGTTGTTTTCCTGGCTTCACCAGGCTTGAAATGCTTTCTTATTGAAGCGGGAATTTACATTAGTTTGAGGCATGGGACAGGTATTTGATGCGTATAGGATATGTGAATCCCGTTGGTCAGTGGGAAAGGACCGGATGTGGGAGCTGCAGAAGCAGCAGCTCATCTTCCTGTACCTGATAT
The DNA here is from genome assembly GCA_017639245.1 of Myiopsitta monachus. Lineage (NCBI taxonomy): Eukaryota > Metazoa > Chordata > Aves > Psittaciformes > Psittacidae > Myiopsitta > Myiopsitta monachus. The sequence goes on along the minus strand of CM029941.1, from coordinate 102,764,208 downwards.
TTGCTGGTGGGATTCCCTGTGGAAGCATCTCTTGCAGTAACAAAACCCCTGAAGCAGCTAAAGGTAAAAATGTAATAGCTTTTATATAGATATGGGGCCAAATTAACAGTGTGTTTAAGAGCATGTTTCAAAAGTCTGAAAAGTGGCCGTGGTTGATTTGATTTTGGGGTGAACAGTGGAAGAGGTGTGCTGGTGAGTTGTAGGGACAAAGGCTTGAGGAGGCCCTTGGTGGAAAAATAGAGGAGAATCAGCCCTTGGCTGTGCATTTCCAGTTTACAGCTGGAACAAAAAAATGGTGATATTCTTCCTCTTACGTATATTTATATATTTTAATTTTTAATATATTTTCTGGAGAGCTAACAAGTGCTTTCTTCTATGGTGTCCCTCCCCCCGCATATTTACAAACGTTGTGTAGCTCTTACTGTATTACACACAGAGAAGGCTCCAGTGAGACCTCAGAGTAGCTTCTAGTGACTAAAGGGGCCACAAGAAGCCTGGAGAGGGGCTTTGGCCAGGGGCCTGTAGGGACAGGCCAAGGGGAATGGCTTTAACCTGCCCAAGGGGAGACTGAGATGAGCTCTGAGGCAGAAGCTCTTCCCTGTGAGGGTGCTGAGGCGCTGGCACAGGGTGCCCAGAGGAGCTGTGGCTGCCCCATCCCGGGCAGTGTTGAAGGCCAGGTTGGACACAGGGGCCTGGAGCACCCTGCTCCAGTGGAAGGGGTCCCTGCCCGTGGCAACGGGATGGAGCCGGTTGAGCTTTGAGGTCCCTACAAACACAAACCAGCCTGTGATTCTGTGAAAACAGAGTGCAGCCTGCCCTTTGTGTGGCACAGTTACTGAGATGGAGGATCCCGTCGCACCGTGGATGTCCCACCTGGCACCCCTCTTGAGCCCACTTGCTCTGAAACCCTTTGGATTCCATCTCAGCAATGAGGTGAGTCTCAAACACAGATTTTAAACAGCCCACCCAGCACCATAACAAAGATCACTGAGACCTCACCAGCTCACGGTCAGAGCCTGTCTTCTCCTCCAGCTCGGTTGGGCCCAACCCAGCTCTCCTGCATCCTTCCTCTTTGCGCTGGGTGTATTAAATTAGGGACAGAGTGACAGCTGGGCAGGAGGCTGGGAACAATGCAGATAAAGTTAGCTTTCAGCGATGTGACCCTCCCCAGGCTTCGCGCCAGAACACTATAAATAATTGATAGGAGCAACCACCCTCGCCAGCACGGTAATGTACAGCGCGGTTCCTGCAGCGAGCGGAACTGCATTACCCATTACATCACTGCAGCTCCCCTATCAGCGCTGTCATTTTACTGCTCTTAAATAATAAATTGCACTGGGAGTTGAAAGGCTCCTTCGCCCTATTCAAGCCTACAAGGGTGTGCGACTGCACAGATGAATTTTACATATGGTGGAATAAATTTTGTATCAAGCTAAAGAGTTCTTGCAGGAGTTCAGCCCCACGGTCTCACCCGGTGTCGGTAACAGGGTTCAGAGTATCAAAGGCAGGCGGTTCCAGCTCGGGGCTTTTGAACTGGCTGTGTATCTGGAACGAGTTCGAAGCTTGGCCTGGGGTCACCGGCCTAAGTTCATGGTGTTTTTTTGGGGTAAAATTCTCCGGTGTTGCAAGTCAGGAATTCCCCTTGGCCGTGGCTGTGAGCGGAAGGCGTGTGAGCAGCATGCAGAGCTCCGGTCTCTCATGTGGCAGCTTTCACTTTCAACGCTGTAGTTATCCCGCACTGAATAGAGCTTGATGTAACCCAAACCCTGGTTTCCGTCATCTTTAGATATGTTCTGTTACCTCTGTTTACCCACATGTTTGTATGGAAAAGCTAGGATGTGCTTTGACAACTCAAGGCTTTGGAGACAGGGGGTTCTCTGCGCCCATGGGGACACACTTTCTGGTGGACTCTTGCAGACTTTTGTGCTCGTTTGTGTGGGTCTCCAAGGATTTTGAAAACATAATCTAAAAAATCAAATATGCCCAAGTTGGATGGGGCTTGGAGCAAGCTGCTCTCGTGGAAGGTGTCCCTGCCAGTGGCAGGGTTTGGAACTCGATGAGCCTTAAGGTCCCTTCCCTTTGTTGAAAGAAGCTAATGACCAGATTTTGGCTAAGGGTATGAGTCAAGATAAGATTAGAAACACACTTGGTCATTCACATCCAGATGTGAGCCCTGATACCAAAGGCTTGCATCTGGATGTGGAATTGCTGTGATCTCTCACAGAAAATCCTTGGCACTGAGTATGAAGGAGATGTTTGGGGTTCCTTTCCAGGAGACATCTGTCCTATGTGTCCGCCTCATCTGTGCAGGGTTTCTGTGAGAATGGTGTGTTTCGTACCTTCTAGAGCAAGACTTAAAGTATTACTGTTTCCAAATCAGGAAGTGAGCAACGCTGCAGAGCTACATAAGAAAGCGTAAGCTGCTTATGTGGATTAAAATGACTGACCGTTTAGCTATGCAATTAGATGGGAGATGGTGTGATAAATCATGAGTAAACAGCTTACCTGTGCCATGATGTTGTTTATCTCTGGGCACGCGTGCACCAGCTTCCAAAGGGTGTTGGAGCATTTGCTTTTAAAGGTGTAGGTCTCTCTCTTCTAGAGAAAAGAGGGTGAATACAAGAACTTTTCCTGTAGTTTCCTCATGTTTCTTAGTGATGATGACACTTGCCTTTTTGTGCCCTTCTTGGGGAGGGGAGGCCACCATTCTTTTGTCTTCTTGTTACCATGGGAGTGAGTGCAGCACCACAAGCCACCCTGCAGTTGGACCTAATGGAGGTAGGAAAGGCCGTAGTGAAGGAAGGTGTTTTCCAGGGGTACATCAGCATCTCAGCATTCACGTGCTGGTGCTTGCTCTCTCCAGCTGTAGGGTGCATATATCCTTGCAGAGCTTTGGGGAGTTACTGATTTAGATTTCCAAACACTCTGGACATAGGAAAGCTTTTATAGAGCAGTAGCATGTAAACCACTTTAAACTGTTGATGGCTCCTGCCGGGCAATCTCACTGGCACCTCTGTGGTTGGCTGGTCCATCCATCCTCTGCCTCACTGCTGCCAGGCCTGGTGCTTAGCAAATGCATTTGCAATGCTGGAAGATTTTGGCCAGCTCCGGTTTGGAGAGCTGGCTGATTGAAGATGTGATGACCCTACAGGAAGCCAGCCCACCCCACACAAGATACTGCTCAGAGTGTCTCTTCATGATAGTGTGACCTTCTGAATTGGTCACTTTCTTGGGTGATGGTGACAGATCAGTCCATAGGCAGACAGGAACCAGTTCTGCGGATGAGCTGGCTGTGTTGGGGTGACAGCGGTTCTCATGGTGAAACAGCGGTCCGGAATTGTGGGGTCTCTGTGAAGATTTGACTCCCAGAGCTCTGAGATTCACAAACTGTGATACAGGCTACAGAGAGAGACTTCCAGAGAGGCAAGATAGATGATAAAGATGCCAAACAGACCTTGTAGAGATCTGCAGAGGGCAGCCTGATAGCCTAAGCTTGTACAAGGGGAAGAAAGGCAGCAAGGAGGGGATGCTGCTGCACTTCCTTGCATGGTATGTCCATCAGCAGGTCCAGCGCTGGGCAGTGTCCTCCTGCACCATCCCCTTCTCCCCCATGGTCCTCAGGAATCCATCCTTCTTTCCCTGCATCCCACCTGAGCGAGCACTTAGGAAAGGGGCTTCTCTATTCTTAGCATCTCGGCGGAAGTGCTGCTGCTCCAGTGCGCAGGAGCTTCGATCAGAGGAGCAGGGAGTAACCATGGCAGTCCTGCTGGAACCGGTAGCCAGGGATTACAGAAGTTAAAGGCAGCAAGCAAACAGCAGGATTATCCTTGGTGTGGTGGTGTTCTTATGAGCAGAGGCGCTACCCGACTTCCACATTGAGGCGAGGCACTGTAAATTACCTGTAGTTAAAAAATAATGCTAATTAAATTCAAATGCAATAACGATTAACACCGCTGATCTCAATTCACTGGATTTCCTTGCAACTCTTAACTGACAGAGGAAAAAAACCCCAACCTACACAGGAGAGAGGAGGGGGAATTTCTCGCTTCTGGCCCTGTGCTGCATCCTACTTCAGAGGCTGCTCTCAAGTCTGCATTTTCTTTCCCTAGCCTTAGTATTATTTTATTTATAATGCAGAGCACTTCACAAGTAGAATGAACTTGAGTTGCTGGTCCCTTTGCAGGCGAGTGTGCCACTGCTGCACCCAAGGGACCTCACCAGCGCTGAGCCCCTGGCACCTTCTTTGCCCTGATGAAGGTGGCACTCGGCCTTTCTCTTTCATTCATTTATCCAGAGAAGAGGGCAAAGGAGCCGGTGGCTTTGTGCTGCAGGAGCAGCTTTCCTTGGGCCCGCTTAGCATGCAAGCTGTGTTCTGTGCACAGCAAATTCTGCTTTCAAGTTCAGTGAGTGCTAAGGCTCTGCGTAAATGGGCCTGCTAAAGATATTTTTGGACATTTGAAAATCCTATTAAGCCCATTTCTCCACTTTCCTCCTCTGCCTCCCAGCATGCCAGCTTGACATGGAGGGCACTGCAAAGGCTTCTTCAGCCGGCCAGGTCACATCCTGCACAACAGATGTCAGGAATATGGGTCACAACCAGTGGAGGAAAACAAAAAGGATATTGTTCTCGTGTCCTACAGTGATGGCTGATTGAGGGAGTCCCTAAACAGACAGTTTAAGATCCTAATGAAGTACCAACACGAGGCAACTCAGAATACGCCCTTTCCCTCTGTCTGCTCACCAGCATGGGCTCTTCTTCAGCAAGGGCACAGGCTGGGCGGCACGTCTTTGGAGCAGAGTTTGCCCCTGTTCCTGTTCCCGGTTTCTGCATGAGTCACTGATAAAGCCCATCCGCACATAGTTTATTCTCTTACTTACAGATAACTCTCCTAAGTGGATGTTACCCCTTGGGTTGGAGCAGGTGTCCTTGAGCCTTCCCTCATGCAGTGTGGGGGTTCTCTGCCAGGGCTCTTTTCCTCCAGGCTTTTTGCAATTAGATTTGAAGCAGGATTTCTGTTAAACCCTGTTTTCTGGTGAATCTTTGAGAGAAGCCTGCAGTGGAACAATCACCAGTTGTGCTGGTAGGTGTGTAATTACACAGGTTTTGGGGAGCGGGGATGCAAATAAGTTTGCATACATTGAATTACAGGCAGTGTTTTAATAGTATGGTTTTTAGGTCTTGGCTCCCACCCAGAATTTTTTCGTGCTATTATCCTCTATTTACAGCTTTCAGGAATCAGCTGATGTCACTGCACATATGTTTAGAGCCGTTGCTAAGGTGATTAGCTCCAGAATTCAACGCCTACGCTGTCCTGATGAAAGGCTGAGAACTGCTCGGCAGCGTCTGTTCAGAGCGGGGCATTGTCGGCTTTGGCTATTAACAACCACAAAACAATATTACCCAATTTTAGGCTAAATACGCTGGCCTTGACTGATAATCAGGCATCAGGTTTTACAGGAACGGAGGCTTTATTTGGTGTGTTTAAACCCGAGAATGTTCTTCAGCCTTCCAGTGTCTAAAGGGGCTGCAGGAAACCTGGAGAGGGGCTTTGGCCAAGGGCCTGTAGGGACAGGCCAAGGGGAATGGCTTTCACCTGCCCGAGGGGAGACTGAGATGAGCTCTTAGGCAGAAGCTCTTCCCTGTGAGGGTGCTGAGGCGCTGGCACAGGGTGCCCAGAGGAGCTGTGGCTGCCCCGTCCCTGGCAGTGTTGAAGGCCAGGTTGGACACAGGGGCTTGGAGCACCCTGCTGCAGTGGAAGGGGTCCCTGCCCGTGGCAGGGGTTGGAGCTGGGTGAGCTTTGAGGTCCCTTCCAACCCAAACCAGTCTGGGATTTTTCACCATGAAAGCATTTAAAATACCCTGGTTCTTCACTTCCATGAGCTTCTGCAGTGTCAGGGTTTCCCCTGCCAGTTGCCTCGGGAGGTGACCCAAGCTCCAGTGGGAGTCTGTCCTCTGTAATAGAAAGGAAAGTAATTTCCCTTCCTCTCCCCTTTTAGAGAATGGCATCAGGTTGCTCTCACGGGCAGGGCTGGCATCCTCTTACCTGCTGGGTTCCTGCGTTCAGTGCAGCTCCAGAATAGCTTTCATTCATCGTGGAGAGGCCATGAAATACAATCAAGTTGCCCACAGCCCACACCAAGAACAGGCTACACATACATTTTAAGAGCATTATAAGTGAAAACTCCTTCTCGGTTTTACTCAGTGCATGAAATGTGTATGAAATATCTTCCTTCCAGGACTTTGATGTCCTTTAAAAGCAATAATTAAACCAAAACCCTACCATTTAAACTGTGAAAAGATGAGGATGTGTTTTTCTTCCCATCTAGTGCACAGTAAGTGTTTAGATGGCAACACACATTTTCTTCCTGGGAGCTCGCTGTTCTCCCACTGATAATTTTTTCCTCATTTCTCCTTTTTGTAAGGATACTGGCTAGGGCTTGACTCAGTTTGGCTGTCATCCACCTTGAAAGAGTGCAAACCTTCACCTAGCGTAGCTGCCTGATACTTCTGTTCTATATGCTGCGCAAAAAGTGGCTGCTCAGAGCTATCAGCTGTATGTGAATAGCGGCTCACTGTGTGGCTCTGCAAGGATGGGGCCTGAAAAGATGGGTTTGCTCCTTCCCTTCCCCAGTCTCTGTAGCAGGGACTCTCTCTGGGTGCAGGCAAAGGTTGGACTCGATCACTGGGAAGGGAGGTGTTTGTGTACAGAAGTAAAACCCCGTTTAGAGCTCCTGTGCCCCACTGAAAGGAGGATGCTTTGGCTGATGGGGCAGATGTGTCAGCGCTGCTGTGGGAAGCACATCCCTGGGTAGCTGATTTTAACATAAAAGCTGCGTTGGCTGTGGGAGAAACTTGGTTCAGGGGGTACAAAGGCACTTGCATCATCCAGAACGCCTTTGTCTGTTTACAGGGTGAACTGGACCTGCTTCACCCCCTTACTCTGGCCCAGGCTGATGGCCACTCACTCACTCTGTGATGCTCGCTGTGCATGTCCAGGGCCGTGCTGGGACCTTTCCCAGAGGGTGCCCCCCATTCCCTGCCCGAGCTGATCCATGTGCAGCCCAGCATTGCTGAATGTCCCTGTGGCTTCAGTGCACTCTTCCTGTGATGTTTGATTCTTTTCCCTCGAGAAGTGGCTTGTTCATATGAATCAGCTGGGGGTGGGTGTTTGCAGGTCTCCCTGGCTGGATTTCCACATGCAGGGTCCATAGTAATCCCCTTGGAGGGGAGCTCGGAGGCTGATGTAGCACATCATCCTTCCACCGAGCCTGCCTCCCCAAGTGTCTCCAGCCCCATCCCTGTTCCTCCTCCTCCCCGGGCTTTCCTGTCCGGGGCTACAAAGATGTTCCCAGGGCTGGGGAGGGTGAATAGGGGTTGTGTAACCCGGCTCCTGCGCCGTGGGGCCAGGAACAAAACCCAGATTAGGGCCTTTCTCTCCCGAGTTGAAGGGACCGGGGGGGGGCTGGGGGGGGGCCGACGACACGACACATTGATATGCAGATGCTGTGTGTTGCGCACCGCAGCGGCTTTGTGTTGAGATGTCCACATGTAGGGTCCCTGAAGCGACACAGAAAAGAAGCTAAGTGAAACGCTCCGTGCTGGAGCGTGGTGCGGGAAGCGCTGCGGTGATGAAGCAATTTTCTAACGCAGACGTATTTCCAGGAGGCCTTGGCTGGTAAATCACACCGCTCATAACGCACGTTCGCTCCTTCCCAACCTCCTGATTTCCTTGGGTTCGTTTCAAGTGGGTGTTGTTTATTTTTCTGTCCAGGCTCTTCTTATGCAGGAAGGACATTCAGAATCTGAAAGTGGTGTTTGAGTGACTGTTGTGCTGTCTCAGGGCCAGGCTTAACGTGCGCAGATGCCACAGGAGGAAGGCCAGGCTGAGTGTGTTCTGGGCAACTTGATCTAGTTGAAGATGTTCCTGCTGTGATTGCAAGGGGTTGGACCAGACAGATAAGCTCTAAAGGTCCCTTCTAACCCAAACTGTCCTACGATTGGCCATTATCTGACGCCTTTTAAACGCGGTGCTTGTGCTTTGCCCTCTCTCTCGAAGCACAGCTCTGTTTGAGTGCGTCTGGCTCCTCTTGCACACCTCAGCTTCTGGCTGAGCAAGTAGCTTTCCAAGGAGCTGCTGGTGTTGATCAGCCTGCGTGAGCTTGTGACCCACCCCTGGAAAACGTAGAGGTGAGCCCTTTACTTTGTTGTGATGCAGGAATGGCAGTGTGTGGATAGTACAGCGCGGGAAGACACCTTCCAGACTGAAACTTGGCTTGGGCTGCAGGAGCTGGAGCCCATCTCATACTCTCCAGAGGACAAAATGCTCTGAGCTGGAAGTCAAGTTTGTGGGCTTGGTTGGGCTGTGGTGTCTGTTCTCAGTGAGTTACTCGCTTGGAGTGTGTTCCTTTCCTGTTCTTGTTTCCTCGGGCAGTGAGCCCCTGTTTCCAAAGTGCTTGAGAACCCTTTTCTGCTTGCAGGACGAAGCAGCGCAGCGTGCGTGCCTTGCGCCCAAGCTGCTCGTTGAGCTGCATGCCTGTGGGACGGGTACTGCCGGGGCTGGCTGCCAGCCATGGCTGACTGTGAAGGCCAGAGCTTAAAGGCTTAGTAAAATTAGAGAAGAGCTCGTTTTATCTTCTAGATGGTGCATTGAGGCCTGTTACTGCAGTGTGAGTTGCTGACCTGCCTGCTGCTCCTCGTGGTGGTGTTTGTGCGGGTACATGGGAGCGTGTTATGCTTTGTCCCCACAGCACTCGTGGGCTCAGTGATGAGCTAAGGGGTGAAAGGAGGGTTGAAGCAGCAAGGTGAATGGGGAAGAGCCCAGGGTACATGTGGTGTGGGAATTAACCACAGACTCCTCTGGGAAGAGGAGCTGGCAGCTGGGTGGTGGGTTGTAGATACGGAGCAGAGTAGGTTTAGGAACCCGGGGTGAGTTTTGTGGGCTGGATTTGGGAGCAAGGAAACTGGGCATAGGAAGCTCCATCCTGTCCCTCTGGTTTGGACCCCGGAGAGGGCGGCTGGCTGCGGTGGAGCTATGAGCACAGCTCCCAGGGTCACTCCTCACTTGTTTTGGCTGCTGCATGGACACATCTGGAGGCTGTTGGTCTGCAGTAGCCATGGAAAAGCTAAAGCAGCAGCAAATAGCTGAGGGTTTATCTTCATGTGTAAGAGGTTTAGGAATTGTAAATAACGAACCAGCAAACCAACTTGTAGCTCAGGAATGGCACTGTGTGTTCTGCCGTCCTGAAGCAATCCGGCTTCTGCCCTGCTCTGGAGAAGCGCAGGCATTCCTTACCGAAGGGGTCCACCCTTCCCAGTGCTGCTGTGTTCCTGCTTCTGCACAAAGAAGGATGTGTGGCCACATGTCTAGAAAAGCCTTCTCCCTCTTGCTTGCAGCTCCAGCTGCTTTGAATAGTGCTGGTCTCTCCTCTGCCTTAAACCTGCTCCTGTGTTGGGGCAGCGAGCAGCTCCCGTGGATCCTGCTGTGAGTCTTTCGTGGGGTGGGTGTGAGTGGGGATTTGCATATATGTGGGGTGCGCAGCCACATACCCCCTCCTGAAGATCAGAGGTTGTATTCTGGGAATCCAAATATAGTTCCGTGTGATCAAGTGCTCACGAAGAAATCAAGTAATCCATACTTGGGGCAAGTCCAGGGCTTAGAATTCTTAATAGCCTTGCTCCCTGGCTCTGCAGCATGTGCTGTGCTAAATACATCTGGGGAGTCAAGGTTTCTGATGGTTTAATTTGGACAATGAATATCACTTAATAGTAGCGTTTTATTACATTCGTTTCACTCTTACTTTTCAAAGAATCCTTCTGATGCATTCAGGCTCCTGCCCTTTGGATGCTAATGGACTTCTGCTGAGGTTTTGTTTTTGTTATTACATAGCACCAGGGCTCCCATGTGCAGGGGCTTGGTATGAAGAATGCTCTGCCCTGAGACAATGCCACCATTCAGGGGTCTGATACAATGGGGGTGGAACAGTTCTAATGGAAATTAGTATGCAAAGCCCCGTCCTAATCAATGCGTTTGGGTGTCTGCTCTGATGGAAGGATGAGTTGTTCCTTCTGGACCGGCCTGCGGGTTTCAGTGCTAAAATAAGCACTGTCCTGAATCAGTTTTCAGAAAGCAAGAAAAAACCTCTGAGTTCGCATCTTAGCAAGAGAGGAGCATCTGGAGAAATCATGGTAGATGGAGACCAGCTCTGTGTGATGTCCACGGGTGTTTCTGCCTGTTCTGTTCAAGGTAAAACTCGCTACAGATAACGGTTGGTCCTTGCTTTCTCCATCCTGCCTGTGGCAGGGGGTTGGAACTAGATGTTCCTAAGGTCCTTTCCAACCCAGACCATTCTGTGATTCTATTGTCTTCGTGGAACTGATGGAGCATTGAGCAAAAAGCCCGGCTCAGCACCGGCACTGCACGGTGCTGGTGGCTTTGTGTGCAGTATTGCTCATCTTCCAAAGAGCTGCAGGTAAGCATTAACCTGCAGCAAGTGATTTTTGTGAACCTTTCATGTATTCTTTTAGTCCATGCATGTTGGCACTTGTTACTGACCATCGCAACCACCTCAGCGGCTACCGGACAGATGTTTTGTTTAAAGGAGGGGTAACAGTGCTATTTTGTCCCAGCCCCTGTAGATTAAAATGGCTTCTAAATGCACTTCTCATAATTGAGTTTTGTCATGTAAAATGTAAGAATAATGGAATCACAGAATAGTTTGGGTTGGAAGAGACCTTCAAGGGTCATCTGCAGTAAGCAAGGACATCTTGAACTAGATCATATTGCTCAGAACCACATTGAGCCCAGCCTTGAATGTCTCCAGGGACAGCGTATCTACTGTCCTGCACAAATCCATGCATGCTGCAACACAAACTTTATAACCAACAGAGTGAGCCTGAAAGAGGATCTGCAGCTGTTTGGCAGCGATGTTTGAGGACAGGGAATCATCCTAAGGTCCAAACTGAGGCAGCTCGGGGGTAAACAGGAAGGTCAGGATCCTTCAACATTCACTGAGTGGGTCTATGAGAGAGTGTCTGGGCTGGTGTTTCTGCATTGCTGTAGCAGGACAATGTGGCATGTTAACAGGAGTTTGAGCAGCTTATACCAGAAAAGTCTTGAGTAGAGGCTGGGCATGAAGTAAACATAACATTCCAGAATTTATAGCAACCTTTGCAAAGAGTTACCATCGAAAGCCTGGAACAAAGCTGGGATGTGCTGGGATGTGCCTGTTATGAAAGCAGTGTATGGTTCTTCATTTGTTCCTCTCATAACACCTTTTGTTTTAATGCTGGAAGGAATTAATCCATCGCAAAGTGGGGAACAGAGACTTGGATAAATCCTGGCAGAAATAGGCAAAAAAAAAGCAAATGGGGAGCATCTTCCACGTGGCTCTAGCCAGGCAAACTGGTTTGTTCATCCAAAGGTGAAGTCTGCGATCCTGGGGAGGATTCCAGATTAATTCATTGACATTCATTCCAGCCACATTTTTCTGTAGCTCTGGTGCCAAAATATCCCATGTATCCCACTACCATGGGGTGCACTGGGGGCATGGCATAGGCACAGTATCCTGGTGCTGTGGGACCTGCCCGTGTTCTCATTGGCTGTGCCGGCATTAGCGAATCTCTGGTCCCAGAAAAGCATGGAGTTGTGGGAATGACCTGGTGATGCCCAAGCTTCTGCTGGAGCGGGCCAGGGGGTGAGGCCAGGGATGCAGGATGTACCAGGGTGACTGAGATGTACCACTGCTTGTGTCTGGAGACACGGTTGGTCCTCGCACTCTCTGGTTGGTACCTAAGCTAGCAAGCACGATTTGTGTGGCAGGAGCTGTCTTTAATCTCTCTCAATCTCAGTCATGAGGCTCTGAGGTGAAAGGGTTTATAGAGACTGAAATGAATCAGGCCCTGGAGGTGGAGGCGGCCACCAAGTGATGCAGTCCTGGAATAGCCAGACCGTGTGATCCCATGTACCAGGTACAGGAATACCACCGGATGGGTTCATGAGCGAGTGGCATTTAAGCCTGTTGTAGTTGCTGGCTGGTCTTAAGGAGTCCTGTCATTCGTGCTGTTCTCTGTGAAGGCTGGTTTGACCACTGTCAAGTGACACACCAGCGGGGCAGTGTGTTGGAGACCTGGCCCTCGCGTCCCACCACACTGAGCTTCAGGCAGTGGTCCTGACAGAGGCAGCTCTCAGCAAGCCAAGCCATGACTGCAGAGACCAGCAGTGATTTCTGTCACCCAGGTGCCTGCTGATACAGCGTTAATACTGGATGTGGTTTAGGGATCTGCTGCTGGATCTTAGCAGTGGTTTCCTGGACGTTAGACCCTCTTTGCAGCTCACTGCAGGTAATTAAAAAGGCTGAAAAGCATGTAAAAAACTTGCAGCATTCCTGTAGGAATTTAATCCCTGGGTGGGTACTCCAGGAATAGGGGATAGGAGGCCAGAGGAGGCTGGTGTAGTGGAAGATTTGATGCAGCCCCGGACATGGGTGGTTTCTGGCTTCAAGCACACATTGCCAGGTCATGGTGAGTTTGTTCATCAACCAGCACCTCCGTCCTTCTCCTCGGGCTGCTCTTGGTCTACACACACCTACCTCAGGGATCAGCCACTGAAGCGCAGTGGCTCTGTGGGATGGGGCAGGGGTGGACTGTACCCATGCAGTACCGAGGCATTACCAATTTCCCTTGAGTTTTAAATACATTACTTCATATGCAGGCTTGGTTGTAACTCACACCCTCAGGCTGATGGCAGCAGCAGCAGCTTTAGCTTGCACTAAAACGAGGACGAAACTCTGCTTAATACTTGATCACATGTTAAAGATGCAAGGGAAGAAGGATGGGAGAGAAAAGTAGCTAGGTGAAGGGCTCTCATCCATCCAGCATGGCTGTGGCAACTCTGCTGGAAGGTCAGGGAGCCTGCTTCCCCCTCCAGACTGGCAGCGTTCCCTGCACAAACACTTATGGACAATATATTATTGCCCGTCAGAACTAGAAATAGGTGTTTTCTGATGTGAGAAAGTCTGAAAATTGCCCTCTTCATGGCATGAGGGCTCTGCGCTCTTTGAGATGTTTAGTATAGCTTTAAAACGGAAGTGAAATGGTGGTGTGGATAATCCTTGATTCCACATTGATTTATGCTATGGAAAACTGTACTGCTGGCTAATTAAACCACAGGCCCAGAATGCTAGTGCCAAAGGAATGGGTGGTATGCATTCAAATCCTTACACTTTTCCGTAACTTAGTGAAAATAGGTTGTGACAGTGTATAGGTCATACAGGAACAGCTCGGAAACAGAGAGAGACATGAAAATACCTCTGGATTTGGTCAGTGGAGACCTCTGCTTACACAGGCGGGCAGTGAGATATGGTGATGTGATAGGGATGGAGCATCCAGGTCTCCTGTTGAGCCGCTGCTTCACCTTGCTCCTTTAGGGTCCCTGTTGGGGCAGGGGGAGAAGGAAGACTTCAGCACAGTGACTGAAAGTGGCAGCAAAGTGACTGAAAGTCACTGTGCTCCTGAGCTCTTTGGGGTAATCTGACTTGCAGAGCCGCACACCAAGCCTGTTAGCCATCGGAGGAACATGAAAGAATTTCTGTGCAGATCTATTTATATTGATATTCTCAAAAACAGAGCAAGTAGAAAGCGTTGGAACCGCTGGGGAGTTCAAGTATTGCAGATATGCAGCCCGCTCTTGCCTTCCAAAAATAAAGCCAGGGAAGGGAGGACTGGAGCGTGTGGGCTGATATGGACTTTGGGATCAGGACAGAAGAGTCTGTCTTGCGCTTTGGACTCTGTGCATCTGCACATTCTGGGTCAGGCTGCTCCATCCCAAGGCCATGTCACAGGGAGCTGGCTGTTCCCATTGGAAAGGTTTGTAGAGGAGCCGTGTCCAAACTGGGCTCTGGCTAACTCCAAATCCCGGTATATGTGTGCAGGCTCTGTGCTGATCCCAGTCTGGGTTTTAAAACTTGGCGGCGTTAGAAACATGTTTAGAAATGTGTTTAGAAATATCTCTGCTTATTCCTGTGGGGTTCTGTATAAAGCAAGGCTCATTCAACAGTCTTTTTAAAGTGAAAATGAAGCTGCTGCATCCAGAAATCGCTGACAACTGCCTTGTAAAGCAGTCTTTAAGCCTGTCTGTCTTGACAGTGCTCATTAATGGCTTACTAATAATGCTTAAAGATTTGAGGGAGCTCTGCCACAGCCCTGCTGTAGTTTGTAGTGGTCTACTATGCTCTCCTCCAAGCTGAGATCCCCTCAGTTTTCCATAATGAAGGCAAATCCCCACAAACTGGGCATCCTGGGAGGTGTTTTGCAAATGCCTCCAAATGAGGAGGCAGCTGGAGCAGGAAGGGAGGGATCTCAACTCCTGGCAAAGGATCTGCACATGGTTCGGCACTTTCTGCTGGAGAACCATGCGTTCATTCTCATCTGTAGCCATGAGTGGCATGGGAGCTACCGGGATTTCCAAGAATTCAGGTAATTGAATGAATTCCACAAGTGAAAATTCCAGCTCCATAAGCACTTACTTTGTTACAATGCAGACTTTGTGCCACTTGCTCCGGGGAAGGGGATATGTAATCCAGGCACACGGCGCTGGATTAAATTACTGCATGCTGCAGGGTTTTAAATCTCAGTTTTTGCTCTCCTGTGTGCGTGCGAGGGACAGGGATTACTGGTGCAGACCACAGCATCGCTGCTGAGCTGAAGGGTGTTTTTAATCTCAAGTAAAATAGCAACCACGGTGCTCTGTGCATACCTGGGCCTTAGTCATCCCCAAAGAAGGTTTCATGTACGATCCTGGCAGCTCCACTGAAGGGGTGGGTGCCTCTGAAGTGGCTCTGGGGGGAACAGAGACATCAAAAGCATGAAGGAGTGGGGGCGAAGAACGTTGCTGGTGAAGTATGTGAATGGTCAGTTTTACTTGGTAAACGTTTGGGAGAATGGCTAGGTTCAGCCAAGCAAATGAAGAATCCTTGTGCTAAGCAGGGAGCAAAATGCAGCGTAAGGCCGGGTTTTATGTTAGAGAAGTGCCGCTGTGCTCTGTTGAGCAGGGAAGTGCCAGGCTCTGCCCAGCCTTCCCTCCCTCTCCCCTGAGGTTAGCTTAACCCATGTTAATAATTACCAGAATGTTCTTTGAGGCAGGTTATTTGTTTTCCCTCCTCACGATGTGCAAGAGCGGGTAATGAAATTAATTTGCACACGTTGTGAGTTTTCAGGGCTGGCTTCGGCCACGTTGCCACGATACTGTGCGGTGCCGGCAGCTCCTGTTTGCACAGCCCGGGCAGTGCGCTTCTCTCCTGAGTAAACAGAGCTCCGAGGAGAGCTGCGATGGACCCAGGCATTAGAAACACTCTCTCCAAAGCCGTCGTGGAGCTGTGCAGGGTCTAACACCCCTTTCCCATGCAGAGCATAAGGTAAAGAGGTGAACAGGCCAAAGAAAGCCCTGAAATTCCAGCGTTGCTCCTGCAGGGTGTGGAGCTCACTGTGCTGCCACTTGGGCAGCTGAGAAGCTGGTGAATTCAGATCACAGGATCATGGAATGATTTGGGTTGGAAAGGACTTCAAGCTCATCCAATTCCAGCCCCTGCCATGGGCCGGGACGCTTTCCACTAGGGCAGGTTGCTCCAAGCCCCGTTCAACCCAGCCTTGAACACTGCCAGGGATGGGGCAGCCGCAACTTCGCTGGGCACCCTGTGCAAGCACCTCAGCACCCTCACAGGGAAGAGCTTCCTTATATCCACCCTGAACTTCCCCTGTTTCAGTTTGAACCCATCACCCCTTGTCCTATCACTCCAGTCCCGGATGGAGAGTCACTCTCCCGCATCCCTGTAGCCTCCTTCAGACGCTGAAAGCTGCTATGAGGTCTCCACACAGCTTCTCTTCTCCAGCCTGAACAGCCCCAATGTTCTAAGCCTGTTCCATACAGGAAGTGCTACAGCCCCTGATCATCCTTGTGGCCTCCTCTGGACTTGTTCCAACAGCTCCATGTCCTCCTTACGCTGAGGACTGGTTTTGTTAGGAGTGTCATGGTAGGGCTGCATGGCTGCAGAAAGCTCTGGGGAGGTGGCAGGGCTTCACCATGCAGAGGTACCTGCAGCTGCTGTGGTTTTCTTTGCTGGGGTGAGAGCAGTTTTCGGGTCTGGATGAGCCATTTGCTGATGTCGTGCTCAGTGCAGTGTTACCAGGAGGACCAAGAACATCTTCTCTGCCTGCTGTGATCCTGATGACAGCACGTATGTGCCTGGTGCAGGCCTGGGGGACCAGGTATAAATAGCACCGCTCCAGTTGTACCATTCCTGCCTGTATCCTCATGATTTGTGCTCCAAGGCTTGGCTCTGCAGGGCACTTCATGTGTTATTTTGATCTGTCTGCAGACTGGCTTTGGGCTGATCTTGGGGCAGACGCTACCTTTCGCTTGCAGCTTCTGTTCTTCTTCCTTGGTGTCGATAAGACTGACTTTGATCCCTCCCTTCTCCAAGTGTTGCTCCTCAGCTCCATGTTGTCACATTGGGCTCCTCAGGCTGGGGGAGGTGAATCCAGCATGCAGCTGGGAGACAGACCTTTCTTTTTTAAGGAAGACAAGGAGGCGGCAGGGAATCTGTATGGTTTTTTATACCCCAACTTGCCACATGTCTGTTTTGTCTGATCAGTGCCTTGCCGAAGATGCTCGTGCTCCCCGGTGAGCCACGGTGCCAGGGACATCTGCAAAGCCTCATGCTTCCCAATGCGGCACGTGTCAGGTCTGCTCCAGATATGCTTAACTTGGCTCTGTTTAGGCAAACGTATAACCAGCAGCTTTATACCAAATTGTCTTACAAGAGGCCTCATGTATGTGTTACTTCAGCAGGCTTGAAGTCAGGAGAGGCTCTCAGTTGCTTCTGAAGGTTGAGGGCCCATGTCCTTAGGAAACAATCTGTTAGAGCAGGCCCATTTCTACAGCTTTCCATCATTCCTGCTCCGATGACACATTCAGCAATAGCTTTCCCTTATAGAAGAACATACTCTTTTCGGTAAATGCCTCCCTATGTCTTTTATCTACAGTAGATCACCTTCAGAAGCACTGCAATTTGAGAGATGGAGATGGAGAAAGGAGAGAGGAGAGCTGCAGATTTGTGACAAATTAACCTTAATTTGATTCCTTACAAACCAGCAGCAGGGTTGTGTTGTGTTCAAACCTTTCATGCCATCCTCTGGAATAGCATGGCCGCTTTGTCCCTATGAGCTTACGCCCAGGGTCCTTGGCAGTGTGCTGAGCCAGGTGTGAGCTCCTGCCAGGACACAGCACCATTTACTGGACCAGGAACGGGAAAAACGTATGGGGAATTTGGCTCCTGAACCAAGATGAGCAGAAGTGATGGAGGTGATGGGCAAGGTGCTTCTCCCCGTGTGCCTGGCAGTGGCAGCAGGGGCATGAGGTTGGCTTAGAGAAACTCCTGCTTGCTGTTCTGCCACGCTGGCTGCAGTGCATGCAACCCCACAGAAGCCACAGCAAGCTTCTATTTCCCTGTCATACAGCTTGTTAAATAGCAGCACGGCGGTGGCCTGTCGTCAGCAGATGCACAGCTACAGATGGAGCTCTGCTTCCAGCTCCGGCTGAAAGAATTTGGGAAATCCACTGTTCCTATCGGCGCGGTGGGGCCTGGGGAGCCGCTGCGTGGAGGAGCGTGGTGACGGTGTTGCTGGGAAGGGGGAATGGTGGTGGCTGGCAGGAAGCATCAGCCGTTCCGGCAGCGTGGAGCCAGCTCCAGGAGCAGCACCGTGTGTGTGGCTGCCCTGCAGCCCAGCAATGTGTGCCACAGACCTTCCTCAGTGCTCCCCTTTCCTCCCTGCCTGCGCCACAGACCCAGGTCCCACTCCTAGCACAGTGCTTGCCCCACGCTGCCTCGGTGCTGTGCTTGCTCCATGCTGTGTCTGTGAGAAAGAGCGGTGTCCTGGCAAAACTGGAGCTTCGCATGGCCTGGACTTCCTCCCCTCCTCAAGTTCCTTTCATGTTTGCAGACTTCGCAGTTTAATGTGAGCAATGAATCAGTGCTTTCCATAACTTGAGGGAAAATGGCACACGAGTTTGGTGTGTTGCTGGGAGTACAATGGGTTTGCAGCTTTGATGCGTTGCCCTGTGCTGGGGTTTGGTGGTAGTGGTGGGTTTGGCCGCCGCATCTTGTGGTGGACAGTGACGCCTACAAATGCCAGTGGTGGGAGGTCTGTCTGCCACGGCCCTGGCTTTGTTATGGAGAGGGGAACTCCTCCAGAGCAGAGGCTGAGGTGCTGTGGTTGTTCTCAGGATGCACATCACCTTCCAGGGTGTTTGAGGGTTTAGGAGGCCGGTTTTCCAAATCACAGAATCCCAGACTGGTTTGGGTTGGAAGGATTCTTAAAGACCACCCAGTTCCAACCCCCTACCACGGGCAGGGACACCTTCCACTGGAGCAGGGTGCTCCAAGCCCCTGTGTCCAACCTGGCCTTCAACACTGCCAGGGATGGGGCAGCCACAGCTTCTCTGGGCACCCTGTGCCAGCGCCTCAGCACCCTCGCAGGGAGGAAAGCCCATGTCTGAAGTTTCTTGATGGAAGCCTGTGTGGGTAGTGTCAGATGGAGAGGACCTCTGTGCTCAAGGCAGGTTCTTGCCAACACAAGGTCCGGGTGTCATCCTCGCTGCATGTTTCCGGTATTGGTGGGTGAATAAACTTTGAGCAATATGTTAATAGAAGGTTTGGGAAGCCAGTATTGCACTTCTGCTCTGTAAGTGTGTAACTGAGGTCATTTTGTTAGCCTGGAAAATCAGAGCAGCCAAGTCCTTGCTGTCTTCCCTTCTCTACTGGAATGATGCTCAGAGGTTCTGGGTTTTTCTGGTTCTGTGCATGTGTTTTTTTAATGTCCATGTCTATTCAGTTCTTGCTGTCACTTAAAAGCTGTGAGTACTATGGCAAGCGAATACCAGTTTTGCTGCAGAGTGTATGTTTGGATATGGATAAAACATTAGGCTCAAACCCGCTGGCCTCAGTTGAAAAGGCGAAAGAGGCAGGCGGCCAAAACAAGACTCCTGGGTTTGCAGACCCCAAGTTAAGAGTACAGCAGTGAAGTTCTGGGTTTGCTTTTTCCCCAAAGCCTGATGCCTTCAGGGCCCCTGCCTGGAAAGTGGTGATGTGTGAGATCTGTTCTGTTGCCTAATTCCTGCTCCTCAATGCACCAAACTATTCCCGTGGTTCCCACGCTTGGAGGCAGCTTCGCGTGTTTGCGGTGGGCACAAGGATGCTGAGATGGGGAGAGGGAACCTAGGAGGAATTGTGCAAGAACGGAGAGGAAGAGAAATGTTTTGCTGAGATTACCATGGTCTCTCATGCTCGCAGCTGGGAGAAGATGTTACTTGGCTCTTGCGACATCGTGGACTGAGCACAAGTTTAAACATAGACATCCCAAAGGATGTGTTCAAATCCGCCGCAGCTTGAGCCTGCGATATGTGAGGCTGGTCGCAGCAGACCTCCGAGCTGAGGGTCTCCTCAACTTGAATGATCCTGTTGCAATGGCCATGGCACCTCTTACAAAACATTTCTGGTTTCTTTCTTTCTTCTGTAATTAATGTGCTTGGTCATTGTCTGCTCTTGGTGTTGGGGCCTTATTCTAGTCATGTATGTTTTGTTGTGGTAAAAGCTATGCTTTGTCTTAGACTTTGATCTAATGAAGCGTGTGTAACACAGAAAATCAGCTGGGACTGGAGCAAAAGTCTTGTTCGGGGTTTTTCTGCAGTGTGTATGTATATTGTATATGTATATATTGTGTGCTTGTCCGTGCATGTGTGTGCATGTACATATGTATATGCAGAGACAGACACTAGGAATACGCAGTATTCCTAGTATTTATGTGATTAAAGCAGCCCAAACTCACAGGAACAGGTCTCGCTTTGCTGGTGAAATCTGCCTGTTGTGCCCTTGCCTGGCTGCAAATGCTGCCCAGGGAGACCTTAAAGCAGCTCCAGTGCCTAAAGGGACTACAAGAGACCTGGAGAAAGGCTTTGAACAAGGACCTGTAGGGACAGGCCAAGGGGAATGGCTTTAACCTGCCAGAGGGGAGACTGAGATGAGCTCTTGGGCAGAAGCTCTTCCCTGTGAGGGTGCTGAGGCGCTGGCACAGGGTGCCCAGAGGAGCTGTGGCTGCCCCATCCCTGGCAGTGTTGAAGGCCAGGTTGGACACAGGGGCTTGGAGCACCCTGCTCCAGTGGAAGGTGTCCCTGCCCATGGCATGGGGATGGAGCTGGTTGAGCTTTGAGGTCCCTTCCAACCCAAACTGTTCTGATTCTTTGATTCTCACAGGCAAACATGGCACAAGGTTATTGATGATAAGGTGCCTAATGGAGACTCCTGTGCTAATCTAGAGGCTGTAAATAAATACAGATACATTCTTCTCTGTGTCAGCTTCCCAAGCCTTTCGTTTCTGCAGCTAAGCAGCAGATGGGGCTTGCAGGAGCCGGCACGAGCTTTCTGTAGGAATGGTGTTCACCCCACAATCTCCCCCTGGGACAGACTGCTCGTGCCAGGAATGGGAAGATGGAAAATGCGCAGGTGGGAGCCTGGAGGAGCCTCGGCCAGAGCAGAATGTGCCAGCAGACCCTGCCAGCCTCTCGTGCCCGGGTCCCCATGCTGCCATCGGGACAGTGGGGCCGGTGACGCAGCTCGCTGCTGGCGCACCGTCAGTCACTGCTGCTTCATCTGCTGCCGTGTGGGTCACTGTGATTCAGCTGGCATCAAATCAAGAGCAGCGATGGTCAGGAACTGTCTGTGCTAGCGTGTTTCTCCGTCTTGTAAATCAGGGTCAGCTCATTTCTGGGGCTTGGCTGATGCTCGTGAGCCCCTTGAGCTGCAGAGCAGACCACCGCGAGCAGCAGCAAACTGTCCTGGGAATGGAGCGGATTGTGCAGAGCTGTGTTGTTTAAATGTTCCCAGAATCAAGCAGCTGGGGAATCCCCGTCTTCCTCTGCTGGCAGGACCTTCGGTACAGGCTCTTGGCTTGTTTAATGGGGAGGCTTAATGGGTGATGAGCTGCAGGTAGAGGCTTTGCACTCCTGGCACCTCTCAGCTCATCAGGGTTGCTCTTTGTTCCTGTTTAGGGCTGCATGTTTTCCTCTCCAATGCATGCGACGTGCAATACATGGTGCTTAGAGTTAGTGTTGCAAATCACTCTGTAGGTGCACTCTGTACTGTTCTAAGTCCTTAGGATGTACTTCATTAGGGAAGTAATTTTTCTCCCATATGCAGCAGCTGTGGCAATATCCGAGTGGAGTTTATCACTGTTGTAAAGAGGTTGATGTACAAGAAGTCTGGTGGATGATTGTGCTCGCAGATGTGGTTACCGCTCTTCCCTGGTTGAAGCCTGATGGGATTCTGTGCGCATTCCTCCCTCCCTGGCAGATTTTGGTCTGAGCCAGTGATCTGGAGCCATCCTGCTCTCATGCCGAGAGGAAAACGGTGTCGTAATCAGCTCTTCCAGTCTAACTAATGGTGGTGGGGCAGGGCTGTACGGTGCTGCAGCCTTCCTGTAACGCACCGGCCGCTCCAAAGGTTTCATCACAGCTGATCTCACTCCCAGACCGCAGCTCGGAGAAATGACTGAAACAACAGTTTTGCAACCTTGGCCAGAGCCCAGGTGATCAGCAGCATCCAGAAATGTGGCAATATCAAGAGGCAGCTGCGTATAGGTAATTGAGGGAAGGGTTTGTGGGAAGAACTGCTCCCGGAGAAACCACACAGGCAGAGTGGTTGTTCGTGGCTGCAGGGTGCTGTCAGGGCTCGCCTTCAGTTTGGACCATCCCAAGAATGGGCCCAGCTGGAGTATTCTGAGTCAGAGGGTAGTTGGCCAGCATGCAGTCTTGTTAAAGTGGTATCCCTCAGGGATCGGTGTTGGGACCACTCTTGTTCAACATCTTTGTTGGTGGCATGGACAGGGGGATTGAGTGCGCCCTCAGCAAGTTTGCTGATGGCACCAAGCTGTGCGGTTTGGTTGATATGCTGGAGGGAAGGAATGCCATCCAGAGGGACCTTGACACGCTTGTGAGGTGGGCTGATGCCAACCTGATGAAATTTAACCATGCCAAGTGCAAGGTCCTACACCTGGGTCGGACCAATCCCAGGCACAGCTCCAGGTTAGGCAGAGAAGAGATTCAGAGCAGCCCTGTGGAGAAGGACTTGGGGGTGTTGGTCGATGAGAAAATGAACATGAGCCGACTGCAGTGTGCGCTCGCAGCCCGGAAACCAACCGTATCCTGGGCTGCATCCAAAGGAGTGTGACCAGCAGGTCGAGGGAGGTGATCCTGCCCCTCTGCTCTGCTCTCCTGAGACCTCACTTGGAGTATTGTGTGCAGTTCTGGTGTCCTCAACATCAAAAGGACACGGAACTGTTGGAACAAGTGCAGAGGAGGCCACGAGGATGATCAGGGACTGGAGCCCCTCCCGTATAAAGTTGGGGCTGTTCAGCCTGGATAAGAGAAGGCTGCGTGGAGACCTCATAGCAGCCTTCCAGTATCTGAAGGGGACCTATAGGGATGCTGGGGAGGGACTCTTCATTATGGACTGTGGTGATAGGACAAGGGGTAACGGGTTCAAACTTTAACAGGGGAAGTTTAGATTGGATGTAAGGAAGAAGTTCTTTACTGTGAGGGTGGTGAGGCACTGGAATGGGCTGCCCAAGGAAGTTGTGAATGCTCTATTGCTGGCAGTGTTCAAGGCTGGGTTGGACAGAGCCTTGGGTGACATGGTTTAGCATGAGGTGTCCCTGCCCACGGCAGGGGGGTTGGAACTGAATGATCTTAAGGTCCTTTCCAGCCCTAACTATTCTATGGTTCTATGATTCTAATATTAAAACATGGAGTTGTCACCATTTGAGACCATTGTCGAGTCTTCTGATGCTGGAGCTGGTTTAATGTAGTGAGTCATTGCTGGAGAACTGTTGAGGAGTTGGACATTTATGGTGCCTGGTGAGGTCTTTAGCATCATCTTGACTGTAGTCCTCGAAGACATGGGTGCACTAAGAAATACTGGGAAAGGGCGTCTGTTTCACAAATGATTGAAACAGTAAGAACTGCTTTAATTCAGTAATATTGTTTAATTCAGTTTAATTTTAGTAGCATACTCAGTCTGCTTGGCTGGCGTGTATCTGAGAAGGCAAGCAAGCCTTGCCTGAGCCACGTGCAAGTGCATCTAGACATGAGTAGTTACAGACTCATCAGGAGCTCAGGAAACACTGTGGGTTAAGGCAAAATAAATATTTGAGCAAGGCCCAAGAAAGGGTAGTTATTGTGGGTACCAGGTACTGACTCTGAGAGCAGGTGGAGGAGAAGCCATGAAAAGGGGTGAAGAACGATGTTTTATCTATAAGAACTGATAAGGAGCAACATCACCCTTCGAAAGCCGGGAACAGGAATATACCAAGTTCCCCATAAGGAAAATGGTTAGAAGGTGTTGAGTTGAAGATGAGGGCATGACAGAGCTGTGCTAGATGTGCCACCAGCAACCCCAGATGTGCCAGCAGGCAAGTGTTCTTTCCAGCCGGCTGTGTTCAGAACGGGGAAATGCAGAGATCTCAGTTCCCCTTGTTTTGGGTGACGGCTGTAGGAATTAGCACCTCGTGCTAATTCTGCACTATCTCATTAATAGCTAATCTTTGTGATTAGCCATTGTAAGGCTGCTGAATGAAACACCTGTGTTTGCACTGCTGGCTTGCAGGCCTCCTGCTGCTCTTGGGCTTACGTACCCATGGTGGAAAAAGATGGACTTTCCTCCTCCTGAG
Organism: Myiopsitta monachus; assembly: GCA_017639245.1. Classification (NCBI taxonomy): domain Eukaryota; kingdom Metazoa; phylum Chordata; class Aves; order Psittaciformes; family Psittacidae; genus Myiopsitta; species Myiopsitta monachus. The sequence continues at coordinate 102,740,435 of CM029941.1, read as the reverse complement.
CCAAGCTGGAGCACAAAGAACAATTGTTCCTCATTTCCTAAAGTGCACGTCCCACCAGTGCTTGTGAGCAAGTTTAGGTTGTGCAGGCTTTATCAGGTAATCTGGTGAGGAGCAGGTCTTTGATGCTGGGAGCTTGTCAGTGGACCAGCGCCAGGCAGAGGGTGCGCATGGACAGTGCAGGTTGAAGGTGTGATGGTGGCTTTGTTGGACGTTTACATGGTTAGGGACACACACTGTGAATTTAGGGCAGGCTCAGCTGGTGCCACTGAAGCACAGGCTTCACTGGGTGACAGCCATCTCAGTGAAGGTGTCAGACTGGGATGCAGAAGGGCACAGCTCAGCATGTTGAAAGACCTTAACTGTTGTCCTTTTCTCCATGCTTTCCAGTGTGTGTGTGTGTGTTGGGGGGGGAATATGGTGGCGTCCCGTTTGGGACATGATCTGTGTGAGTTATTTTAAGGCAGTTTTCAGAGATTTGAAGACACCTGTTTTTCTGGGACAGAGTCCTCAAAGGGAGCCTAAGGTTTTAAAATCTTCGTGTTTTGATGGGGCTTGTTCATATTCCAACCTTTTCAGACCAAACAAATGTGTTGGATTTGTGCAAATAACGTCTGCGCCTGTAATTGCCATCCCTGCACTGGAGTTCTGTGTAACGGTTACAGCCTCCAGCCAGCTTTCTTCTTATTGTCTGGCATTTAAAGAAGTCTGCACAATCTTTTTTACTCCAGGCTAGCAGGCTATGGGCAGGCTCCAATGCACAGATCTTGGGCATGAGATAATTTGTTGTAGCTTCAGATAGAGATGGCAGCAGCCTGGCTGCTCTGCTCACAGTGGGATGCAAGAGGCTGAGCAGAGCCGGTGCAGGGACCGGTGGGAGGGCAGGGCTGGAGGGATGGGATGGGACAGGCAGCGCAGGGAAAGCTGTCACTCTGTGTTGGATGTGCAGCTGAAAGCATCGGAGGACCTCTGTGTTTGCATTTGGTCTTGTCACAGATGGGGGTGTTGCTTGTTGTGCTGGTGAAGGCAGGAGGGGTGGGGATGGTGGCTTAAATGTACGCCAGGTCTCTTTGCTTTGGTGATGAAGAGTCTCCTCGGTGCTGGCTGGGTTGAGGGTGGGCTCCATCGCCTACATCTGTGCCCGATTTGCCCATCGGCTTCACAGGGAGCCTGATCCAGGCTAACGGTGTGACTGGTCCCTTGCTGCCTCGTAGCTGTCTGGATGGCCAGACAGGCTGAGCATGGAGCCAGCAGTGCCCTCCTCCTCATCCTGCATCTCGGAGGAATGGATGAGGTCCCCCTTTCCTTTCCCATCCCTTCTGGGATCACTGCCTTTTGAGGTCCTCCCCAGAAGCGTTTGGTCTCAGTGTGTGGCTCTGGCTTGGCATGCCCCGGGGGAAATAAAGCCCATTTCCAACCAGTTGCTCACCCCAGCGAGGGGACGGGATCGGATCCTGTGGGTGTGCATGGCTGGGGTGGCTCTGCAGAGCCGTTGCTGTTCCCATCCAGCTTCGCTAGGCACGGCTCCAGCCCCTCTCCGGATTGTGCTCCTGGTGGTCCTGTTTTTCCGCCCTCCTGGAGGCTGCTGTGGGTGCTCGGGGGGGAGCATGGGTGCCCTGACACCCGCAGGGATGGGTGTCATGTCCATTCCATGTGTGTAGTACTGCAGAGCCTGGACCCACCGCGGCCTTCCCACCGGCCATGGCTGGAGCCGGCCATCCCGAACCGGCCGGAGCTGCCACATCCAGGCTGGCTGAGTCCCAGGGCAGACTTCCCGCTTCCCATGGCTGCTTTCCCAGGGGAAAGGCGTGGGACCTGTGCCGTGCTGGAGCGGGGGGCTGCTGCCGGCCCGGCCGAGGGGCTGGCATGGACCGGGAAGGCAGCGCACGCAGCCAGGGCTGGCCCCTGGCCAGAGGTAAATGGCTCCTTTGTTCTCCCGGAGAAGGACGAGGGATTATATTCCGTTGAGCTCACTTGGTCTCCCGCTTCTCATTGTGCGGCAGACGTGTAATCATCTCGTTCAAGGAGCTTAGTTAATTGTTTACAAAATAGGAAGGGTGATGATCGTCTCCTGGTAGGGAGCTGGGGTTGAGAAGGGTGTCATGGAAAGGGGGTGTCTTGTCCGGCTCCCACATCATGAAGGATAGAAGGCAAACGGTAATCCTTCAGCCCTTCTGAATGCTTTGAGCTGAGGAATAGCTCCTCCAAACCAGGAATTTTTGCCTCCCCTCTGACTCTTATTAAACGTGCTTAAAAATGAACTGAAGGCTACGAGTTGTTGGTAATTGTTGTGCAAATGCACTACTCCCTCCAAGCTGTTAACCAGGCCAGTGCTCTGTTTACACGGCGAGGCAGCCAGCTTTCCAAGTGTAATGAGTCAGCTAGAGGAACAGAAGGGCTGCAGAATTAATCTGGCATCCGTCTGGCCTTTTCTCAGTTAAACAGGTTTTCAAAGCTCCACGTGAATAGGTGCCTACCCTGGTTACAAACAGCCACAAAGGCATTGGGAATGGACAGTTTGGTTGGGAATAAATCGGCAGCGTGCAGGCCAAGAGGCACTGGAAACTGTGGTTTTCATTTGGGGCCGTTCATGGTCGGGAGCAGAGCTTGTCCTGGTAGCGGCCGTGCTGGTCCCTGTGTTCATGACCATAAGTGAAGCTGCTTGTTTCTAATATCCTTTGCCAAGTGCAAATAAATCTCCATGGCCTGGCATGTCTGAATTTCCCCTCCTTAGGTTTGCAATGAGTGTTGAAGTGAATCTGATCAGGTGGCTTGCTCCATGTCCTCCCTTACTGACCCGGTGCTCCTGCCTCCTCCCTGGTACAGGCACTTGCTCATCTCTCCTTCATCTGCACCTTAATGAGCACCAGTAGATGAAACCGAGACAGAAAAATCCTTAAGCTTCACAAATTGGTTCACAGCGGCTGACAGAGTGAGGATCTTGAGGCTGTAAGTGGTGGAAGCTGCTTCTAGAGGGAAGTAATTGCAGCTCTTGGGTCCCCGACGATGTACAGCATGGAGGGGATGCCCCGGGCTCCGGATCTATGGGTGTTGGAGCATCTCCAGGAGAGCCATGCTGCTGTATGATGTGACATCTCACAGGCAGTGAACCCCTGCCTGTATGTGCAGCTCCAGCCCCCAGCACGCTGAGGATGGGCAGGCTGCCTTTCTAAGGTGCTGTTTTCAGTCAGCCCTTGTGGGGCTTAAGTTGGGCACTTGCTGCAGGTGCTGCACATGATGAAGAGCAGATTTCTGTGATCAACCCCTCACTCTAACAGCTTTCCTTTCCCCATTTGCTCTGCATGGATGTGCTGGGTTGGTATCCTGCATTTTCTGTACTTTCCCCTGTTCTTGCTTCCCAGCTGCAGTGATGAGGAGGGCTGATCAGCCGGCTTGTGTCTTTGACAGCTCACGTCCTTTCCTCCTCTTGCAGTTAAAAGCAAAGTGCTGTGGGTCCCCAAAGCCAGCACCACCATTCCTGTGTCGAGCAGGGTGACAGGAAGAGGCTTCAAGCCCCAAAGCTTTCATTCCTAAACATTGGTAACCATCCCATTGCTGAGGCAAGTGAGTTAGAACAAGGTTAGCCACCTTGGAAAGCGCAGTCTCCTGCTGAAAATGTCACCTCTGGGATGTCTTAGCACTGTGGTTTAATCTGGGCATTAGTGCTGCTGCAGCGCTGTGTTTTAAAGAAAAAAACCAACACAAACCAACCCAAAGGGTCCTAAAGCCTCTGAAGAGTAAATGAGGCAAGTTATGAAGGGATTTCCAGGGAACTTCTAAAACAGAAGGCTGATGGAAGCACCGTGTGCTGGTGTTCCTCCAGCCTTAAAGCCCCATCCTGCCCTGGCTGCTGCAGGTGAGGTGGTGCTGGGCTCTCAGTGCTGCTCGGACACGGACCCAGCTCCACACTGCCTCATCCCCGGCCCGGAGCAGGCGGGAGGCTTTGGCTCCTCTCCTGGCCTCTGTTTTCTTTCTCTCTCCCCGCCCACAGAATTCCCATCTTGTGATGGAGCGCTGCATGACTTTGTTCCTGGACGATTTCCTGCTATTGTGGCTCTGTAGAAACCAGGCCACTATTATAAGAAGTTAATGGGTGCAATGTGTAGTGTTGTCAGGTGGCAATTAGCTGGGGACAGAGTTTTCAAATGGTGCCTGTTTATGCCTTTCCAGCGTAAGTACAAGGAGACCTTTGCTGTAGGGATTGATGTGGGTCACTTCTTGGAGATGTTCTGTTGCACAGATGCTTTTTAGCCTCTGGTCTCAGGAGAGGAGATATTTTTGTTCATCTGAAGAGACCTACCTTGGTTTCAGCCGGTATTTCTGATCCCTGTTGCAGCTTGTGCTTGGCTGAATTTCAGATATCAGTTGTCTTTTCAGCTCTGTAACCAGGCAACACATGGCAGGAGCAGGGAGCGCTTTGTTATTCTCCAAATTGTCTCTACCTAGCCCTAGGTATTGGGGTGAGGAGCTCAGGACAAACTGCTCCGGGAACACTGGGGCCCTGGGTGCTTTCTGGTGTCATCTCATGATGGTGACATGTTCAAAAAGTGTGTTTTATACATGGGTTTTGTGATCTAGGGATATGTGTGCTGGTCCTGTGAGTGTCTGGGAATTGAGTGTGACTGTCTGGGGCAGCAGAGCTGTTCCTGCCCCAGGCACATCCCTGGGGATCCATCCCCACATTGCTACACTCTGGATGGAGCTGTAGCTGCAAGGAGCTTTATGTGTGCTTGGAGTGATGCTGGAGGTGAAGAACAGGGGGGATGTTGCTCTCTGTTTGGGCACGATCCATTTTAGGCTGTCCCTTGCTCATGAAACAAGTCGGGTTTGCTGCTGCAGGTCCCAGCTTGCTTCTCATTCAGAAGGTGCAGAAGCCAGCTGATCTGTGGCGCCTGGCATTTGGAGGTGCTCAGCCCTCCTGGTATTGCCATTGAAGAGTTGGGGGGTGCTGGGTGTCCCCATGGGAAGTGTCTTGCCTTTTTTCCCCCCAGTGTAAAGATCCTTTTGATTGCCTAACTTCTCTTTTCCTCTCTCCAAACAGACGGTTGATGATGAAGCAATGGCAGCATAAATGAAGATCAAGTAAGGAAGGCAGAACGATGCCCAAGGGTGGGTGTTCTAAAACACCACAGCCAGAAGACTTCTCTCTCAGCAACGACATGGTGGAGAAACAAACGGGGAAAAAGGTACCGTGTTTGGTTCACTCACCTTCCTTTATGGATGCTGTCCCTGATGCCTTCAAGCCATCACAGTATTTCATGTGGCAGGAGGCTGCTGTGGGCTGTTACCATGGATCAAATCTGTGTCTGGTATTGGGCCAGCTGATGGGATCCGCTTTGTTTCTTGGTGGCTGCCGCACTTCCTGGAAAGTGCTGTGGCCACATAGGCCTGACTCGGACTAGCAGTGGGGAGATGCTTTGGAAGTGCCTTTTCTGCAAGCGCTGTACATTTTTAAGGCTCTCTACACTGAGCTGTGGAAGGACCAAGTAGTGCAGTGGAGGCTCAGGTGTGTGTGTGCAAGGGAGGAGTTTGTTCTCCTCTGGCTGTAAGTGCCACGTCTGTGTCAGACTGTGCTGATCTTGCTTCACCCAGAGTCTGGGCTCTGAGCTCGCACCAGAGACTTGGTGCGTGCTGCTCTGACGAAATTACTGCTTCTGGGGTTTTCTTTGAGGTGTTCAGGTTTTGGCAGGGCTTGAGGTGAGGTTACTGGGATGAAGAGTGAGTTTAAGGACAAATAATACTTCTCTTTATTCCTAGATTCTTGCTTTGCTCCAAGCTTAAACTCTGCCTCCTCTCATTCAGCTTTTTTTCATCCTTCTCAGCATAGGTAGTTTCCAGTAAATAGTTTCTGTGTGTAAATGCTACCTTTAAATAAAAATTAAACCCTACATCCACTGTATTCTGCTCAGGAAGCAATCATCATCCACTTCCCTTCATCTTGCTCCAGTTTCTCAGCATTCCCTCAGGAGTTTCTTGTCCGCCCTGGAAGCTGAAGCTGAGGGTTGCAAGCACCAGTGGTGCTGTGTCTCTTGTTCTGTGATGTTCCCTACAGTCCCACCCATGTTGTTGGTAGTAACTCCTGTTGATCGAGGTCATTTTACCGACAATATGAGGAAGATGACAAATAAAACCAAAGGGAAAAATCCTAGGCAGAAATTTGGTTATTGAGCACACTGTAGCATATGTTCCCCTTTCTACATTGCGGTACATGCACAGGTCCAGTCTGGGAGGCAGCACTCCTGCTCTTCACACGTGCACTTCACTATGGCACAGCATGGGTCTTCCAGGAGCTGGGCAAAAACAGGGAGCAAGGATGTTAGAGGTGAAACAGCTGCCCTGTTGTGTCAGGGAGATACCAGCATTTACCCTGGCAAATGAGGCCAGCCCAGCAGCGCAGGATATGTGCATACAGGGTTTTGACTGCGCTGGGTAAGAAGCTTTATGTTGGTGCAGGTGCTTCGGCAGGGAGAGGTTCAGTTATAACATGAATCAGCTCCCATTTTATTTCATCCACTCGCAGCAGCTAAAGGCTTCATGTTATTTACAGAGCAGGTTTGTTGAGCCGCGCTGGGGATGCTGGGAGTTGGAGTTGTCTCCTGCTGGCTAAATAAGTAGGACACAAATAATTTTATGCTTCCCACTCAGAGGCATCAGTGCGGACCTGCACCGGGTGGTATTGAGTAAGGACAGGAAAGAGCCTTTCTGCTCACTTCATTCTGGTCTTCTCAACGGAGAAGAAACTCACAGGCCCTTGTCCTTTGGGGACTGAGCTGAGATCCAGCCTAAGTGTCCAAAGGACATGGTGCAGCAAGTCGCCCTGTTTCTGGTTGACTCTGAAGTGTGAGCTGGAGCAGTGACTCAGGGTAAAAGCATGCGGTCATTAGATCTCCTTCTTCCAGAGCTGTTGTACCTGCCTGTCAAGCCAGCCGCTGCTTTTAATCTGTCTTGCCTCTGTCAACACTTCCAAAGGCCTGAGCCTGGGACTTGGCATATGCGTGCTGGTGGAGGCTCGCTGGGGAAGGCAGGGCGGCTGCAGCAGAGCTGGAGCCGTGCCGCACAGGGGGACCCATGGTGCACAGGTGGAGCATGGCACAGCAGTAGCTGCAGTGCCACTCGTGCGGTTTCCTTTCAGTGTGACCTTAATACCAACAGCTGTTCTAACATCACACAGGCTTTGCATGTTTAGGCTCCGAAGCTCAGCACTGAAGGCGAGCAGCAGCGCAGGATGCTCGGCAGTCCGGGTGTGCTGAGTACTGCAGGAAACATGAGAGTTCTGCTCTTGAACACACTAAAGCCAGGCTCTCTGGGAGGGTTTGTGCATTGTGGGCGAGGATGTGAGCTGTTGCCTTTCAGTTGTAGAGCTAATCACAAGAGAGAACTCCTCCTTCCTCTCTACTCCTGCCCTTCTGTGGGTGGGATGCATTAACTAGTGCGATGTTGCTTGTGCCGGCGCAGCCATGAGAGGAGAGTGCTTTGAAGACCATGTTTCTGTTGCCCTCCATGGTGACAGTGTTAGATGCCGTGTCTGCTTTGCTGCTGTTGAGTTAGGAGCTGTTTCTCCTGGGGTTAGCAACAGCAGCGGGGCAGGCAGCCGGGCCCTTGCCAGCCTTATATGGCTGCACAGAGCCTGCCTGGGGCGGGCGCTCCGCTCGGGTTGAGTTCAGACTGAAGGGTTTTGTAGAAATATGCATGCCATATATGAATAATTCTCCTTTCTGGTGTAGGTCCGCAGATCCCTATACCAGGAGCAGATTACTCATGAGTTAGGCAGAGCAGAGCACCGCAGCAAGAATTATATCAGTTGTCAAAACCATTTCCTGATGTGCCTGGGACCGCTCACTGCGTGGTTACACAGCGTGTGCAGGGGCTGTGGTGGAGGATTTGTCTCTTTATGGGGAAATGCTCCCGCTTGCATCATCTGAACAGCATTTTTGCTGCAGTGGTTGAACCGAACGCTGAGCAGAATGGTGCTGGACCCTGGATTTTGCTTGTAGGAACTTGCAGAGGTTAAAACCCAGGGTTTGCTCTTTCTCCTCCCTCTTCTCCCAGTTTCAGAAAAGGGAACACGGTCGTTATTTCTCCATTCCTCTTGAAACTTGCCTGACTGGTAGGGCCTTCCTGTACTGTACAAATGAGTGCTGGGCTGTGTGTCCAGCACAGAGCTACCCCCAGGGGCACAGAACATGCAAAGCCCTAGGTGACTTCGGAGCCAAGGTTTCCAAGAAGATAAGCAGCCCGTAGTCCTTTTGAGTTGTGTTTCTTACCAACCTCAGCCCCTGAGGCACGCAGGAATGGGGCTTCAGCTCCAGTTGTCTCTCAGCTTCAAGTGTTTTATTGCCGCATTGATAATGACATAAATTCAGCCTTCTTGAAACTTTGTGTGCGTGTCTATGTGTTGTACTCTGGTTTTGGAAAGGCTATAAAGGACCCAGATTTAGGCAATGCTGGGGTTTGGTTCCTATCATGTCCAGCATGCTCTCTGCAGCCCTTTTCATACACCAGGGTGAGAAGCCTTCTCCTGCCCCTTCTCTGCCCCCATGGCAGAGCCTAGTCATGGAATGACGTGCTACTGCCTGTATAAGTGCAGGGAAACTACCACTTGTGCATTTGCCTTTTGCAGCAGGGTTGTGGGTAGTTTTGCCCACAGCAAGAGTTTGGTGCACCAGCTTGGCATGGGACATCACCCAGGGTTGCAGGCATTGAAGCCCATGGTCTTTCTGGGCTTCTCCTCCCAGGCTCCCAGTGCTAGCTTTGTTCGTTGCTGCTTGCTTTTTACTGGCATTGCAAACTGAAATACTTTCAACTCATTCTGGAGAACAAAGGGCTTTGGGGATTTCCAGCGCTGGTGATACAAGTCTTTGCATAAGCTGCTGGGATGTGAGTCAGGTTTTTTCAGTGTTGAAGTGTAGGCACGGCTCTGACACAGCCCTCGGTCACAGGCAGGGGGTTCGTGGCTTGTGTGTGGGCATGGATGGATGGAGGGGAGGAGCAGGCTGCAGATGCATGGTCTGTCCTGTAAAGCAAGCTAGGGACTCGCTTGACTTCCCGCTGGAAGTACAGGTTTCTTTGCATGGGTTTAAGCGTGCAATTTTGCATCAAAAAGAACAACATGTTTGTGTTTGCCCTGCAGACCGGCATTGAGGCAGTAAGCTGGTCTAGATGGAGTTCTTTGTGAGGCTGAAAAGTGGTTTTTATTCATGTATGTCATAAATGACCCAAGAAGATTGATATCAGGGTCTCTCGTGCTGATTAGAGATCTTTGTTGTAAAGAGCAGTCAGTGTCACCGCAGCGCCTCGCGTCAGGCAGCTGGTGGGGTCCAGCTTGTTACCGGTTTGAGTTCTTCCCATAGTAAACCTTACTAAGAACATAACGTGACAGCAGGGGATTTTTCCTGAAGTCATGGTTTGCCATCTCCTTTGCCAAAGCAGCTTTTATTAACACCCACAAAGGGGAACTTGGTTCTGTTGCTGAGCTCTCAACAGCACCCTCATTCACCAAAGTTCCTCTTACCCTCGGCAAGAGCTGTCCCAGCTTTTAAAAGACCCAAGCCTGTCTCACACACAGATGCTGATCCAAGTTTCTCTGCAGTATCGTTTAATTTGGATTAGTTCCTTTTGTGAAATCTGATTCAGATGAGTGTGAGCTCACTTCAGACATGAGAAGACCTAAAACTGAAGCCAGCTTTTACTCGAGAAAAGGATGACAGTCTTCATTACAAAGTTGGAAATAATTAGGGAAGTAAAACTTAAAGGAAGACAGCACAAACACATGTTACTGTCAAGAGTATGACTCTCCAAGCTGCCTTAATATTTCTGTGGTGGTTTCACCAACAGCTCCAGGCGTCTTCAGCAGGTCGCTGCTTTCCGTGGGGGAGCAAAGTTTGGATCTTCCTTGCTCCAATTAGTATAAAAGGTTATCCTTCTGCTACTGTACAAATTAATCTTCAAAGCGGTGCCGGGGCTGCTGCCGCTTCCTTCGTTCCTCGGTATTTAATTGTGCTTGAACTTACTGGATTAGCAGCTCCAAGCTTTGGGCTGAATGCAAACGGAGCATTGCCCGAGCGTGCCCGGTGCTGGGATCCACGCAACCATTCCCACTTCCATGCTGGGCTCAGTGTCTGGTCTGGGAAGGCTTTTTGCCTAATTCCTCTACTTTTTTTCTCCCCCAACGCAGAGCTTTTGACAACACTACAGTAATTTTCTAGAGTAAGTTGCATTTTTACCTGTCCTGCTCTTTTTCTTTATTCCCGGGTGCTGAGATCCCACATGGCATTAATGCAGCAGGAGACTAACCTGGCTTGCAGATACAACCCCTTGTGCCTTCAGGTTCAGGCTTTTGCATCACACAGCCAAATCCTAAGATTAAGGGAATTTCTGAGAAGGTACGTTTGAAACAAGCTGTCACTCATCACCTTTGCTTTGAAGTGGAGTGCAGGAGCAGGAACACTGCCAACTGATGGCCAGAGCTGGGATGCCTGTGAGGCTTTTTTGGGCAGCAGAAAAGTCTCAGGACATGATGTGATGGGTTTGCTCCATCTGAAATGTATTTTAAGGTAACAAACGCTGAAAAAGTCATGGGTTCTTTGCATGGAGCACAATGAACCTCTTGTTGAAGCTCCCAACATGAAACTGATGTCTGGAAGAAGTGGTAGGAGTGTAGGAAATCCCACTGCAGGGTACAGGGGCTCAGCCACATCCTGCCCTACTGCTGTGAGAGCGGGCAAGGAGTATCCTGCCACTGAAATACTGTGTGGAGCAGCCTGCTCCAAGGGTGTGGGTGAGGAAAATGCAGTACAGCCTATGTGTGTGGGGAAGTGTCACTTTTCAAGCATCAGCTATGAGTGCTTCACCTTGGAGTCTTCTGGAATTCTCTTACCAAGGATTGCCGCCACTCAGTGCTGGTGAGCCTGAGCTGCAGGACGTGGATTTGAAAGGTGCAAATGCACTTCCAGGTCAGGATGAAGTCCCTCTTGATCCCATGGTTCTGTGAGAGTGGAGCAGCTCGGATGCAGTTGTACCTTTAGGCACAGGCAGGAGAGGAAGAGGTACGCACATGGTACTCTCTGGTTTCATGCTCTTATCTGAAGCTCTGATTTTTAAGGGTAAAAATTGTAGGGCTGATTGTTGTCGTGAAGAGCTGTTGAGTTTTGTGATGGGGCCGCATCTCAGCAGTCTATGAGGCTTTGCCCTGCATCAGCACGGCCTCAGCACTGATGCAGTGTTAGTGGGGTTCAAGTGTAGTGTTGCTGTTGGAGCTTGCATTACACTGGGGAGGAAAAGGACAGATCCACATCCCTGCTTGCAACCAGATGGCCCTGGGAGGTGATCCCTGGTCCCTGGCCTGTCTCCCACCTCTCAGCTGCTCCAAACTGCAGCTGGCAATAGAAACAGCATTATTTGTTATGGCAAACTCTTTCTGTTCACATCAGGAAAAAAGAATAAGACAAAAGCATTTAAATCCAGAGTGTTTAAGTGAAATGCTGGAGTGTTTATTTTGGCTGTGCTGACTCTCCCATTGTTCTGCTGCCTCCTGTGCTGAGGAAAGGCTGCTCTGGAGCAGGGCTGCCCTTCTTGGGCTCTAAACGTGCCTTGGCTCCCGCCAGCCCCTGTCAGACAGGTTTGTTTCACTTGCTTTACCAAGAAAGGGATTCCCCAGCCCATTTTCTTAGCCCTGACTGGTGCAAGGGGCCGAGTGCTGGGTGTGCAGACACGGGGCCGTCACACTGCCCATCGCGAGGAGGGTGCAGACAGAGCCTGTCCATCCCAATAGAGGGTTTCTCTCTGACCTGGGGGTGAAGTCTGGTTGCCAGACAGAAACCTGGGAAGAGGAAGGAGCAACGTACACCGTGACGCCGCAGTCTTGTGACTGCTGGCACAGGAGGCACCTGCCAGGGTGCTGAGCCTGATGCAGACAGCGTGACCGGGCTGCTCTCGACAAGGGAATTTCTGTTAGATTTGCTTGTCTGAGTTTCCAGCGATGGTCTCGCGTGATTCACTGAATCGAGGGTTTAATTTAACTTCATAGCTGGAGCTCAGGTCCCAGGTTTGTTGGGTTATTGAAACCAGATCTGTCACAGAGCTGCTTGTTCTGGCCATGTTGTTAGAGCAGTGGCACAGTGTTCAGTCCAGAAGCACTTGCTTAAAATAATATTGCTTCTCATATGAAGGTTTCAGGGAGACGTCAGAGCAGCTCCCAGTGCCTAAATGGGCTACAAGAAACCTGGAGAGGGGCTTTGACCAAGGGCCTGTAGGGACAGGCCAAGGGGAATGGCTTTCACCTGCCTGAGGGGAGGCTGAGATGAGCTCTTAGGCAGAAGCTCTTCCCTGTGAGGGTGCTGAGGCGCTGGCACAGGGTGCCCAGAGGAGCTGTGGCTGCCCCATCCCTGGCAGTGTTCAAGGCCAGGTTGGACACAGGGGCTTGGAGCACCCTGCTCCAGTGGAAGGTGTTCCTGCCCATGGCAACGGGTTGGAACTGGGTGAGCTTTAAGGTCCCTACAAACACAAACCAGGCTGGGATTCTATAGTTTTATGGAACCATTACCCGTCTGTGCAGTGCATTTGGCTGCAGTGCTGGTCCTGTGACAGTGATGTTAGCAGAGTTGCCATATGCCAGAATATTCTCTGGAATAACGTGTTACCATGTAAGGTGAAATAGTAATGGCATATTCTTATGCTAGAAATACCTCAGGTCCCAGGGAGAAGCCATCAGCTCTCCACGTGGAACCAAGGGCTTTAGTGCTGGCTTTTGTGCATCCTACAGACGTGCTCTGTGTACTGGCGATCAGGAAACACTTCCCAAGTGATGGGGGTGGTTGTGTTGGGAATCCTTGGGTTCCTGCACCCCAGCCTGCCTTCTCCCTGTGCTCGCAGCTTCACACACAGCATCTGCTCTGTTTTCACATAAATTGATTGCAGTTTTGGCACCATGCAGCAGCCTTGGTTGGCTTTGCCCTTCTCTGCTGGAGTTCTTAGCTTGGTGGATGCTGCTTTTATCAGGACGCTAAACCGAGATGCTGGAAACCCAAGGTGAAACGGAAAGGACAAGTGCTGCGTGAGGCTGGCGTAGGACGTTGAGGGGGTTAGGTGAACACAGTCTGGGGAAGGCTCTTGCTAATCTGGTCTCTTCTCTTTGTAGGATAAAGATAAAGTTTCTCTAACCAAGACTCCGAAGTTGGACCGGAGCGATGGCGGCAAAGAGGTGAAGGAGCGAACGACCAAACGGAAGTTGCCTTTCACTGTTGGGACAAATGGAGATCAAAAAGACTCTGATACAGGTACAGAAATTACATATTCCACTCTCAAAATGTGGATGTTTGGGCTGGGGGGAGCACGTAGTATCCAATGTTTAACTAGAACAAGAGATTGCTTTGTGGGGAGCTTTTTGGCTAGTGGTCCGTTCTGTTTTTAACTAGTCCAGTTCATGAACTGTAGCTTAGACAAGCTAAGGAACAGTGCTGGGCCTGCTAGGAAGAATTTAGAGGATGAGTTGGAGGATAAACGTGAGTACTCTTTAAAAAAAAACCAAGTAGTAAAACCATGAACTTGCATGCATCTGCCTCAAACAAACCTGAGGTATGTGTGTATGTCTGTGTAAATACATCTGTATCCTCTCCAGACATGTTTTGTTGTTTTGGGGCTTTAAACTCAACAATTATTTCCAGTTGGCGTGTGCACAGGCATTGTCAAATGCGTGTAGAGCTGTCTGGAATCTGTAATGGTGAGCTTTAGGTCTGTCTTCAGTGATGTGGCTGTCTGGGCCTGTTGGAGTGGTTAGATCGGCTCTTTGGGGTTGGTACAAGTGGTCCTCGGGACTCTGAGGTCATTAAGATCACCTCTCTGCCCCTGTTCAACCCACTGCCAAGGTTGCTTTGGTGGATGCAGCATGCATCCTCAGCACACGCCTGGTTTCTGGGGAGCACTGGTGCTACTATGGGTATTACGTGTCATGGCCAGGTACGTCGCATGTCGTGGCAGAAAAGTGGCTGGTACACATGGCTCTTGCCCACCATGGCCCCATGTTTTTACGGAGATGTTGAACCAGCTGGGTGATTGGTGAACAGTTGGAAGGGGCTGAAGCAAAGGTTAGACATGAGGCAAATAATGCTGTTTGGTTGTAAGGGGCTTAGCTGTGGCTTTATGGGCAGAGGTTGGCATAGGTTCTGGAAGTTTCTAGGAAATCTGCATTTGGAAATACTTCTGGTCAGGTAAAGCCCAGTAACTGTGCAAAGAGATAAAATGGTCTGCGAGCATGTGAGGTGGTCTGTGGTATGTCAGCCTACTGGAGCGGTTGACCGGTCTCCTCTGGTTCAGAAGTCAGGAGGGCAGATCCTAACAGGTCAGAGCCACCACAGCAGTTCAAGCCCAGTGTCCTGAGGCTGGCCCGGCATTTCTGTGGGTTTCCATGTGCCAAACGGTAGTTTTCACAGTTACTGAGCTCCCTGTGGGAGAGAAAGTCTCAAAACATTAATTCATTTCGTTAGAGGACAGCTCGTACCAATGGGCCTTGGCAGGGATGAAGTGTTGGGTTTGCATTTGGGGTGTGTGGATGGGAGAGCGTTGGAGAATGGATCAGTTTGGGTTTGCAGTGGTGGGAGGAAGGCTGGCCCCTGCCCTTGGGCAGCAGAGGAGGCTACAGCCTGACGCTGGTGATCCTGACTTGCTCTCCAAGCAGCGTGGTGCCTGTCTGAGCCCTGTGTTCCCAAGCATATTCACCGTGTTCTTGTGTCTCACTTGAATGTGTCAAGGGGTTTTGGAGGGAGGATGGCTGGGGAAGGCAAAACTGATTAGCTGTAACTATAGCTTCTGCTTTATGCCAAGGCTGTTTCTGCCACATTCAGTACTTGGTTGCCCAAACTCTCTTCAGGGCTGTCCGACCCTCATGACAGCTAAAATGTCATGGTGGGACTCCACCAGTGTGTTTTCCATGACTCCCAGCAGTTGAGAGGGCTCTGGTCTGTGGCTGCAGAGATGTTGGAAATCTTTCTGCTGGCAGCAGCGAGGAGGAAACGAAATTAAAAGGAGAGCAGCAGGGGAGGGGAGCAGAGGAGGAAACCGGGGACCGGCTGTGGCTGCTGCAGGGTGCAGAGGAGCATCACCACAGCCCGTGATGCACCCCTGCGCGTTGGACCCTGCTTTCAGTAGGAGTGGGACTCTGTCTCTTTGCTCTTGTCTTCCCCTTCCTCTTCAGAGCTCGTCCTTCTGAGGAAGCGGGTATGCGAGCATCAGAGCCCAGCCGAGGGGCAGCGGCACAGCTCCCTTCTGCACACAGGACAGTCGGAGGTGGTCATGGTGCCCAAGGATGCATTTAAAGATAAACAGGGCTCCACAGACGCTGGGAAGGTGTAGGCGAGGCTCTAGCAACCTGTTTGGTGGAGACTGAGGAGAGGAAGTGACTCAGCTGCTGGGAGGAGATAGCAGCAGGGAGCTGCAGATAAACACACAGTCAGGCCGAGACTTAGCAGGAGCCTGTTCCTTTTCTCTGAGGTCCTTTACTCCAGGAATCAGATGCTCGAGATGGGAAACGGCTTACTGGCACCTTGATCTCCTCTTACACCACCCCGCTGCAACCATGGGGTGTTTCAGGTCTATGTGTTCCCTTGACCTGGCCCAAGGATGGCTTTCACTGAGCAGGTAGAGACATGTTTGCAGTGCAGAGGGCTGCCCCGTGCCCATAGGATCAGTGTGCTCATCTCACAACATGGGTCTGACACTGCACACTCCTGCTGAAGCTCAGAGGATGAGCTTTGTCTCAGACAAAGGGGCTGCAGCAAACCCACCCCGCAGCCCCTGCTCCTTCCCTGGGCAGAACATGAGGATGGGGAGGCTGCTTTTTCCTGATCTCTTCCTCAGCTTTGATTTCAGCTCTTGAGAGAAGCAGGATTGCAACATCGGTGTTCCAGTTGCGGGGTTGACCTTAGATGATTTATGTAATGCAGTTGAGCTGCTGTACACAGGCTGTTGTGTGTGTAAGGGTAGTTTTGCTGGGGTATTCCGCAGCCAAGTGGAACTCAGCTGTGAGGATGTGGGAGCTGAGAGCTAGGAGAGCACTCTTCTTGCCTGTAGTGGGCTATTTTTTCCCCTCTTCATATGTTTAAACAATAGTGAATCCTCATCCTGGTTTGTTGCAGTGACTCATTTTCCTTAGCACAGCCTATCTGTTGCCTGTTTTTCTGTCCCTGAATAGCTCTGGCTCAGCTTTGACGTGCGTGCACTCTGTGTGGTGCAAGAAAGCATCTGTCCTGGGTTTGCCTTGCTGTGGAAGGACAGCAAAGCCCACCCTGGCCAGATGTGGTGTGACGGCCTGTGCTGGGATAGCTGGGATGAGCCCACATGCCTCAGTGCCTGTGTTTGCCACCTTGGTGCGCAGGTGGCACTGTCCCCTTGCCATCAGGTTGCAGACATTGGCCTCCATCGCTTGTGTGCTCATAGTACTTACCCTGAGCGCCGGTGCCTCCCATCACTGGGATGGCTTTTCTGGCTGCACTCAGGCAGAGGTGTGTGTTTGAGGGCAGAGGCTTGTCCCAGCCCTTCACCCTTCACTGATGCTGCAGTGGGGCAGCTCAGCCTGCTCTTCCTCCTCCTGTGCTGCTCTTGCAGCCCACTCATATAGCTGGCTGAGGAGCGTGAGCTGCTGGCAGAGTGCTGAGGTGTTCAGAAAGCAAGCAAGTAAGCAGTTTCATTCTTGATCTGGTGTTGCTTGCAGCAGCCTGCTCCCAGCCAGCGTGCCTTCACTGCGCCCTGATGCTGAGCCAGCTCCCAGCGCCACTCAGGGTTTGTTCCCCTATGGGAGATGGGCTCCGGGAGCCCAGCACTGGTTTAAAGGGGGTGTTTGGGTGCAGTAGTTTCAGTCCTAAAGCTTTTAAAGTTATCTCCTTCAAAATGGTTTCTAGAGCAACAATTCTGGCTTCTGGGTTCCTTAAAGTTAATGGAATAAACTGTCTTTAGGAGAAAAAATAGGCGTAAAGCTGTGAGCCTGCAGACCGTGCGTGTTACAGATCCAGTACTGTGAGAGCAGCATCTCTGCCTGAGACTTCTCCTTCCTTCTCCTCTCACTCTTGTGGCATCTCCCCACATCTCCAGACGTTGCTGAGAGCCTACGTGCTGCCTGGCAGCTTCCAAAAGAGTACATCCAGCTTCTTTCCCAGCAATTTCAGCAGCTTCTGGGGCTTGGTGCAGCTCCACGCTTGTGTCCCGCACTGAAAGCAGGTTAGGCATTTCATGGTGATGTTCAGAAGCATCCTGCAGGCCACGGCAGGGAGAAGGTGACCATGCTGCTGGGAACCCACGTGCAGGGAGAGGCTGGAGAGGTGTGCTGGGGTGGCTGGCACAGAGATGCTCCTCCTCTATGCTCCTGGGGCACTGGTGCCAGCAGTGCTGAGCCACGGCTGACTCACAGGGCTGACTCAACGGCACCAGACTGCGGCGTGGGGCCAGGCTCTCCCCTCCTCTCTGCAGCCCCACGGCTTCACATGAGCAGGTTTCTGACTGCTGCGTGTCGTGTACACCCGGTCAGGTAATGCTGCTCGAAGGTCAGCTGTGAAATGCACGGTCTGGAGTGTAAAAGCCATGATACCCCCTCATCCTGCAGTTTCTTTAGCTGGATGTCAGGCTGACTGTCGCCTGAGTCCCTTGGCTAGAGCTTGAGCTCTGGTTTCCAGACCTTTAGTCATCATCATCGTCACCGGGGAGAGTTAGGACTTAATACAGATCTCTGAGCACTGTGAGTTAATTTTGGCCTCTGAGAGCTCTCCCTGGGAGCTGGAAAGGTCTTAGCAAGGCTGGGTCACAACTGCAGGTCCACAGCAGTGGACCAGCGGGGGTGCCCTGTTACCCCCTTGGGTGCAGGTCTGTCTCCTCTGAGGATTTGCTTGGGAGAAGTGAGGTATACACTGGAGTTTATTTTCCCCTTGCAGGGTTGCTGCTGTATTTTTTGTGCCTCCGACTCTTCAGGTTCTACTGCTGCTCCTCCTCAGGCTTGTGTGAGATCTTGGGGATTGGTTTTGTGTGGTCTTAGTGACAAATCAGTGCTTGTAAAAGAGAAGCTTAGCTTAGTCCAGGTCGTGTACAAATCCTGCCATTGCCAAATAGCATGCAGACTTAAATAAATGTACTCTTTAAAGTGGGGGCCCTGGAGCCATCCTGTGCTCCTTCTCGCAGCTGTGGCCATGCAGAGCTAGTGAAGTGTCTGCTGCTATTGGTCAGTGAGAGCAGCAGATGGGGTACCCAGCCCTTGCCTGGTCCACAACCAAAAACACTTCACTTGTATGAAGTTCCCCAAACACAAGAGAAATCCTTATTTTGAAGTGTTTTGTCGTGGAGACTTCAATGTCTCTGGCAGCTCTTGAGTGCTTTGTAGACCTGAAGTCCCCTGAGGAGGGAACAGGGGGGAGGCAGGAGGGGTTTGAGTGCCTCTGAAAGTGCTGCAGAAGGGGATCTGCAGTGGGTTAGATGCCCTTTAAATCCCATGGGTGGGAACCTGAAAGCTGGAGCCCTCAGGTCCTGCAGTAATGTTGGGCTGCCCCTTCCTCCATCTGCCCAGCAGTGGCTCATGGCCAAGCAGGAGCCTGGTTCTCCCTGTGCCACCGAGCATTGCTGCTTCAGTCCGTGGCCAGGGAGGGAGGGTGATCAGTGTGTGGTTTAGCAGCACTGTGGCTTCAGGTCATGGGATTTCTCAGCATCACTTGATACTGTTGTTGTTGCCCTAATTGTTTGAGTTGAACCAAATGTCACGCAGGCTGTGCTGGCAGCGATGCTGATGCCGTGCTGGGGCCGGCGGAGGTGGGGGACCTGCCATGGTGGCGGGCACAGAGCAGGAGGAGGCTCCTGCTCTGGAGATGGAAAGCAGCAGCTTCCCGTGCGGACCAAAATAACAACAGCGTCATCTGCATCTGTTGTGGTCTCGTGGCGTTTGATGGTCATTTCAGCCTGGGGAGGCGGGGAGAGGTGGCTAGACGGGATGGGGGGGAATGGAAAACATGGCCCGAGAGGCCTGCAGCTGAAATGTTAAAGTCCTTAAGCTGTTTCTGCCTCCTGCTTTGATGAAAGAAATAAAAGAAATATCGTGCTTTTAAGTTCTTGAACAATAAAGTAGGTGTAAGCTGAGAGTAGGAAGCTGGTGGAACTACTTCATGTCCCCAGCCCTCCTGCCACCCCCAACCCCTTGCTCTCTCTTGCTACTTCTCCCAGCTGCCCATAACACTCTGCTGGTGTTTTGGGGATGTTGGTGACACCCCAGCCGTGTCCATCCATCCAGCTCCCCTCTGACCTGAGATGTCTTGGCAGCTTCCTTGCTCCCACCCTGGGGTCCATTCCCAGCCAGACAGTAGGTTTATGAGGTTTGTGTGGCAGCCTCCCCCTGTGCAATGATATATTTCTCTAGCAAGCAGCTGTAAACCCCAGAGATGCTCCTGCCCCTCTGCAGAGCACCTGAGCACTTGCACTGAGGCCCCACTTTGGCACAGAATGGTTTTGCTTTTCGGGGAAGAAGGGAGAGACAAAACTCCAGCCAGCCCTTTGAGCTGGTGAGTGCGTGCACACCTTTCCATGGCTGTAGAGGACTGCCCAGGGCTGATCCCAAGGGCTTGTGTGCTGTTGGGGGACCAGGGTCAGCGTGAGGATGGTCAACAGAAGCTGGCCTCCAAGCTTAAAACATGTGCTGCTTCACACCGTCCTTCATGCTAATCCCCTGAGTATGTTACGTGACGCTAATTGCTAGGTTAGTAAATGCCTGATGAATCAGATGACCCAAACCCTGGTCCTCTCCCGGAGCTGGCTCTTGGGTTGCCTAATGCCTGAGAGGGGCGTGAGTGCCCCTGCATGGGAACGGGCTCGTTAGTCACAAGTTGTGAGACTGGCGAGGGAATCCGTGAGAAGCAAATTGCTGGCTTGTTAAAAAATGCATCTGCCTCCAAACTCTTATTTGTGCGCGTTTTCCGTCGCTGGCTGCGCTCGGCTGTGTGCAGCTGGAGGGCTCTAATGGGCTCTGCTGCATTGGGTCTTTCTTTGGTTGTATAATTTCAGTCCTTTTACTAAAATAGTCAAGAAACTGTTCTCACCTAGCAACCAGGGAGGGAGTGAATGTCAGAGCTTCTCCGTTTCTAGCTGGGCTCCATAATGCCAGTACAGTGAGGGTAGACTGGCAAACACCAGCCTTCAGATCACCCTTAGAAACTCCCCGTGTGCATGAGCCATCTGGGAAGTGCTGTGTGGAAGAAGCAGGTCGTTTTATGATGGGAGCTGCCATAAATCTCCCTCCTCCCCCCTTCGTCACCTCCTTAACATGCAGAGTGAGAGGTTGCAGTGTGCTGTGTCTCTGTGAACCAAAAATCTATCAATGATGGCTTTTTGCTTCATACAAGAGCTTTTATCAGCTCTGTCTGCAGAGTGTCCTGCCCCCAGCTCCCAGGAGGGGAGGAATGTCAGGAGCCTTCATCCCCATCCGCCCTCCTTCATCTCCCTCTGTTTTGTGGGAAATGAAAGCTTTGGACCCAAAAACTGGGGTCTCAGAATTATTCATGTTTTAACATGCAGATTTGTTTCTGGTGTATGCCCCTTGGTTCCTCTCACGGCAGCTTGTTAGCCAGTGACTGCTCTGGTGAGAAGATACATTTACGTGTTTACATGCATAGATGGTATTGTCTATCCTGCAAATGGTGGGAGAATGTCTGTGTTTGGATCACAGGCTATCACACACCATTGAACCTCTCTAGCGGAATGGTGCTTTTAAAGGCACTGCGAGCACTGGGGTCCAGCCTGTGGGTTGTCTGTCCCCAGCCTGATGGGGCTCAGTCCCACACACCGTGACCTGATGTGGTTATAAATGGGCTTGTTCCCCCTGCTGACACCTCTCCTCCGCTTCTGAGTGTTGGAGCCAATGTCTTCACCATCCTTCCAGCTTAGCTGTGCAGGATCAGGCTCTGGCTCTGGTCCCTCTCCATCCTTCAAATTAGAAAGCAGCTCACTGCTGTATAGGAGCAGCTCAGGTGCCGTCCTTGCCATTCTGCTGAAGCAGACCGTGCTATAGCTTTTCCTCTCATTTTCCTCTTTGGTTTCCTTTTTGGCACCTGCTTTCACTTGGCTGATGAGCCAGACATCATCTCCCATCTGTGCCCCCCCAGCCTGTGTGTATTGCAGCCTCTGCAGCATGTCCATGCCCTCCTGGTGCACAGCCTCCCCTGGTCCTTGGGTGCAGCTCTGCAGCCCCAGCGCTGCCTTCCTCTGCTTTTTGGTGGTCTCCATGCAGCCATGCCATCCCTGTTCCCCCTTCTCACTCACTGTCTTGCTTTTGTCCTGCTCCCCACTGCCCTCCTGTTTATCTGCCCATGCCATTGTGCTGTTCCCACTGCTCCCATTTCACACCACTGCCGTGTCCCTGCAGCGCTGAAGCCTTCCCCTCAGCACCATCCTGTACACTTGTCCTTAAATTCTGGGGATGCCCATGGAGCCTTTTGGCGTGGTTGTATCGTGTGCTATAAACCTTTTGGCTCATGATCAGCCTTGTTCAGCACGCGTTGGTCCATGTCTGCAGATGCCCTGCGAGCTCCAGGCTGCCTGTGCTCAGGTTAAACCTGCTTTTCTTCTGATTTGAGCTGACATGCTCCAAAATGTTTTGTGCCCTACAACTTCTGCAGTAAAAATGAGTCACTCTTACGCATGCTAGGCTGGCGATGGGGAAAACAGAGGCTTGTGCAGTCTCTCAGGGGTGCAATGCAGTCTCTGTTGCTGTCTGTGCCGGTCTAATTTATTCTCATTGATCTTTTGTTTGTGTGCTTGCTCGGCAAATAAACTGTTTTAAATCCCCACTCACCGGCAAGCCAACAGCCAGTTCTTCTGTGCAATGCTGAGATGTTCAGCTTGAGCTGGTTGGTTTGGAAATGGTATTTTTCCTCAGGGTACCACCTTACATGTGTGCGTTGTCATGTTGGAACAGCTTAAACAGATGCTTTTTGCATTACAGGGTACAAAGTGCTCATGGGGAGCGAGGAGCCGAGCAGCTCAGCCTCAGCTCAGGGTTGGAGCTCCCATCCCCACAGCCTGCCAGCATCTCACAGTACGTGTTCGAGACAGATTTTCCATCACCACCCTTTTCTCTGTCCTTCCCTGCCTCTCTCCTCTCTCCCGTTTTGGCTCGGGCCTGCTAGAGCCAGCCCAACAGCCCTGAACGCCTCCGTGCCCTGGGACCTCTGCAGAGCTGCTGATGGGTTTCCAGAAGCTCTGGATTTAGTCCCCTTTGCAGCAGCAGGAGTGGTGCATGACCTGCACTCTAATTTGGGCACAAGAACCACCTGCGGGGCTAATGCTCAAACCTCTTTGTCCTGTGAACCTGCTGCTGTCCTGTCTTACGAAAGCCTCCTGGGTTTAGTGTGATGAAAGGAAGGAGCAGCAGCTCCCGGCTGTGCTAGGCAGCTGCAGCTCTGCTCAGATCCTGCTTTTTCCCCTTTAAGCCTGTGCATGCAGTTCCTGCCAGCGTCAGCGTGAGGGAAGAGCCAAGCAGGATCCCCGGATTAAACCACCGTAGCGCCAGGCTGCGGCTTTGCTCTGCAGGTTTGCAGAGGGCCGAGGCAAGCAGCAAAAGAGCTGCTTTAAGAACAGGTGACTGGAGGTACACAGCGCATCACTGGGCTGCTGTCATCTTCCTTCCCATTGGGATCAGCGCGCCCGGTCCAGCCACCACCTCTGGAGACGGGCAGTGAGATAATTCCTTGTCTGTACACCCCCTTGTGCCTCTGTTTGTTGTGCTTACACACAAGGACTGGCATGCATACAGCTTGCTGAAGGGGTGTCAGTGTAAAATAACCTTTATTCCTGGTTGCGGAGGTATTTTTTTACCTATTGTGAGCGTTCCTGTTAATTTGCTCCACGTTGCTGCAGGTGTTATAGAGAAACATTTAACGGAGGAGAAGGAGCAGCCAGCAGGAGCCAGTAGCACCTGAAGCATTGAGCAGAGACCTTTGTGCAGGTGCCCTTTAAAATCTGCTGAAAGTCAGATTCTGAGTAAGGTCTTCTGAATTGAAATGAAACACGTTTGCAGCCACAGAACCAGTGGGAGGGCTCCCTCTCCTGCTGGGCAGGAGGAGACACTGAGAACTGAAACACCGTGGTCACTCAGGACTAGATGTGATCCTGTGCAGCACCAGGTGATGCCGCCTTCCTACAGGGAAACACATGCAATCCCGAGTCCTTGGCTGCCTCACCATAGCCAGGGGGAGCTGGTCGCTTCCCATTTATTTATATCTTGTTGATCACCTGGATTTTAATGTTATATGTTCTGTGGAGGAGGACGGTCTGCAGCTGCAGGATTAATAGAAGTTTAAGGGGGGTCTCGAGTGAACTCGGTAGTCCGTTCTAGTGAATCACAGGCTCATGCTGACATTCTGCAGCTGCCCAGTAATAGTAAACCGAAAACATTCCCATTCTAACTGTGGCTCCCTCCACACACACACAGCAGCCCTCTACCACATAGAACCCCTGTGCATTGCCTCTACTTCAGTGCCCCTTCCTGGTGGCACCGGCCAAGGTGTGCCCCCCCTTGAGCATCCTTATGCTTCGTGACAAGGCCGGATGCGACCAGGAGCTGCCGGTTGAGCTGAGCTGGGGTGTGTGGATAAGCTGGGCCTGGCTGAGCAGGATTTAACAAGCAGGAGCTCTGGAGCCTGGCGAGGAGCAGCCTGTGCAGATGAGGTATCCCTGTGCTTGGGTGGGTATGCCTGGCTCAACTGGCTGCTCAGCTCATGGAACTGCCTGGCCTTAGTTGTTTTCTTACCGTAAACACACCGAGTTTCATTTTGTTTTAAACCATGAAAAAACTTTCCACTTTCCTGTGGTCTGATTTCATCTTGTAGCTCCTTTATAGCTGCCAGGGTGGCCGAAATGTGGCTTTGGAGAAGCAGACCAGGATTCTCCTTCAGTGCACAGATGTATTTCCAGGGCTTCTACTTGAAGAAGTGTGACCTGTGCTGTCTGGTTAGAGAAATTGCCTGGTATGGAGTTACCATTTCTTTAATGTACAGGATCCCAGGTGTGGGGGCAATGGAAATCATCTGCTCTGGGCCAGATCTTTGCAGTTTGAGAGCACCAGAGGGCAGCAGAGGGTGGCACTTTGGTGCCTGGGGCAGGGTAAAGGGCCTCGGAGCTGCCTGGTAAATGGTGGCCAAGGGAGTGTGAGAGATGCAAGTGGCATGAGTCGAGCTGGAGCAGGAGAAATATCCCTACACATTGCTGCCCTCGAATGCCAGAGACTTCTACTCCACTGGCAGTTTGAATGAGGAAACCTGTGCTTCGGTGCAAAGTCCGCTCTGTGGGTTCAAACCCATTCGTCACAGTTTCTCCTGACCTGCTGGACTTTGTGTAGAGGCAAAGCCGGCTCTGTCCTGCTGGTGGCCATGTGCCAGAGACTGCAATGGATTTCTCTAAACAACAAATACGACTGCATAAGCAGAGCTGGGCTGGAGGGTGAAGGATTTGCCTTTCCCAGGCCACCAGACCCTGTCCTAGCAAAGGGCTCGTGGTAGGGAAGAGACTAGATGCAGCTAGTTCATACAGCTTACATCTGTGTGATCCACTGCATATCCTCTTGGAGGTCTGCATCTCCCCACACACATTTGACTGCCAGTTTCAGGGTCCTGGGTGGTTACGTGGTGGGGTTTTCTCTGCCTGGCTGCTGGGAGTCAAAGCCCGGTTTGTTGAGGAGCATTATCCGACATCTACTTGTTCACAGACCGCCGTGCATTATCCCTCTAATGCTTTCTGGGGCTTACAAAATATCTTCAACAAAATGATCAGCGTGTTTAGAGTCTAACATCTGAGTAGAAGAGATCCCATGCCTGTCCTGCCTCGCTAGAAGACTCAGTGTACCATATCAGCAGTGTAATCAGCACATGTGAAAGTGCTTCAGGTCACAGTGTTCCTCTTTGAGGAGGGCAGGTACTTGTAGGCTTGCTGTGATAATAACCCACTCGATGCCTCTGCCTCCTGACAGCATCCTGATGAGTGCCCATCCCTGCTGGGGCTGACTATAAAGATTTCCTTCCCTGTGAGGGTGCTGAGGCGCTGGCACAGGGTGCCCAAGGAAGCTGTGGCTGCCCCATCCCTGGCAGTGTTCAAGGCCAGGTTGGACACAGGGGCTTGGAGCACCCTGCTCTAGTGGAAGGGGTCCCTGCCCGTGGGAGGGGGTTGGAGGTGGATGAGCTTTAGGGTCCTTTCCAACACAAACCAGGCTGTGACTCTGACCTAGGGGCTGATGGCTGTGCAAAACTCTTTCATTAAAAAGATGTTTACTTTGTGCTTCAAAGTCACAGGCAGGATTTGTTCTGTTGAGAAGCACGGGTGGTCATTTGGAGAACAGAGTCCCTGTTTATGTCCCTGTTTATTAGGGTTGAACAGCTTGTCTCTGCAGTCTTCATTACATGAAGGATGCAGTGAGGTGTTTTACTGCTCAGGTTTTTTGAGCAGCATCAAACCAGCCTTGACTCAAACTGATGTTTGAGCATGTGATGTGAGGACAAGGAGCCACTCACCTGGGTTTGATAACTCCTATAGCTGTGGCTGCTCACAATGTTGGTACCAGCCCTGCAGTCAGCTGGCTGTAAACAAACTGTATCAGTGCTCAGAAATAGACGTGATCAAAGTTGGATTTTCCGCTTTCATGCACTATATCTTCCTTATGCTGCTTTGTGGGTTTAGGACAGTTGCCTAGTAGGAGGGTTGCAGCTTGGCTGCTGGCAAGGAATTGCCGTGGTGCTCTGCAGATATTCTGTCTCTTGCTTGGCTGGCTTCTTGAAGGAAAACTTAATTTTTCTTCCTTGAAGTGGCACCTTGAAACTTTGTTTGCTGAATGCATCCCTTCAGCAGGAGTCACAAGAAACCTGGAGAGGGGCTTTGGACAAGGGCTGTTGGGACAGGTCAAGGGGAATGGCTTTAACCTGCCAGAGGGGAGACTGAGATGAGCTCTTAGGCAGAAGCTCTTCCCTGTGAGGGTGCTGATTCTATGGCTCTGGCCTGGCTGTGGCTCTGTGGACCTGCCGGAGAGGAGGATGCAGCAGGATTTGTGCTTTCACCAGACAGCATCAGCAAAGCAAGCAAACAGACCAGCACAGAGGAAGGGCTGCTGACTCTCCTTGAATGGGAAAAGGATCAATACTTGCACAAAGAAGACTGGAAAATGCTTAAGACAAGGCTGTTTTAGTATCAGGGCACTGGGAGGGAGGCAGCAAGTTGCATAGTTCAGGGTCCACTCCTCACCAGCTTGCAGCAGGCTGCTGCTGCGTGGTGGGCTGAGAGCAAGGCTGGAGGTGCAGGGTGAAGCTGGGGTTTATCTCATCCCTGTGCATATGGCATTCCAACAGCAAATTCCAACTTCAGAGGAGGCCACGCACAGCCCATTGGTGGGAGCTGCCTTTGTAGCTGGGTGATTTAGGAGATGGAGGGTCAGGCTGGGATTTGGGGGATGGCAAGCCAGGCACAGGAGTTTCTTCCTGCCCTCCTGTTCGGGATTTTCTTAAGAGGGATGCAGGAATATATACAGCTAAGAAGTCATTGGCCTGACCTGCAGGTGTGTGCTCTGCACTAGGGAGGAGAGGACCAGCCTGGTGCTCCCAGAGGCAGCGCACCCATTTGATGATAGTGAAGGGATGAGATGGTAATGTTTCCAAGCTGTCAGCCTGTGTCTTGTTAGCACTTTTTGTCGATGCTTTTAGGTGCCTCCAGTTCAGTCCATGCTGTGGTGGTGTAAGGCTGCGTACGCTCCTGGAAGCACCATGGCATGAAATGGAGGCTCCTAGAAGCAAGATGGAAGGTACAGACCACAAAGGACCTGCTTCCCCCCTCTTGTGCTGTTATTTGATGGTGGGGGGAGAACTGGTAGAAGCCTATACTGGGAGACACTGTCAGAAGAGCTGGGGGGCAGCAGGAGCAGTGTGTGTCCCAGCTGCCCTGGGTGCTGGTGCTCCCACTGCAGGGATGCATCCTTCACCGCAGGCTTTTCCATTTGTGAGATACAGAAATGGATTGAAGAGCTGTTAGCACCGCTCAGAAGCAAACATGGCTTTGAGTTCCATCAGCATTCACAGCTTCTGTTTCTGTGTCTCCACAGAAAAGCAGGGTCCTGAGCGCAAGAGGATTAAAAAGGAACCTGCCACCAGAAAGCCTGGCTTGCTCTTCGGAATGGGCCTTTCGGGGATCCGGGCAGGATATCCACTGTCCGAGCGCCAGCAAGTTGCTCTCCTTATGCAGATGACAGCAGAAGAGTCTGCAAACAGCCCAGGTAAGGTCCGGAGGGTGGGTTTGTTCAGTGCGGTTAAGGTAGCTCCTCGAAGGCAGCAGGGATAAGCTGTACCCCTTGGAAGCTCATCCCTGAGGATGCTCCATGAGGTCTCCCTGCTCACAGTGCCAAAGGTGAGATGCGGGAGTGGGGCAGCAGGACACACCCGCTCCCACTGCAGGTGCTGCCATAGGCTCACGTGTGGCTGCTGCTGTCCTTCCTTCTTCCAGCATACGGCAGTAGCAGATGTCCTGTGGGCCAAATCGAGGCCACCACTGAGCCTGCCATTGCTGCTTAACTGCAGCTTCAGTTCCACGGGAGCTCCTCCACGTCAGAGCTTCACGTTTTCCCCTGGCTCTGGGGCTAACTCAGTAGAGGATCATTGTGAATAATGTTAGAATATCTTCCTCTGGGGGTTTTTTAAGGTTTCTTCCTGCGGAGAGGGATAGGATGCGTAACCACTGCAACTGTAATGTGAGATGTGGAGCAGCTGGAACGTGTTTACCATGGATTTTGTATTTTAGTCATTTTTATCTGCTGCATACATGACCCCCCAGGGTTTTTAGAGGCACTGTACTGTCTGTATGAGCACATCTGTCCCCTACACACAGATGTTGCAGCTTTAGCCACGTATTTTCTTTCTTCTTAACAAGATCTAGCTGCTTATGTTGCTGTTATTTGGGGTGAGGAAAAGGGGAGGCAGAAAAGCTGCATAGTCTTCAGAGCCTTCAGATGTTCTCCCAGAAAATGTGCAGTCTCCTCCCAAAGCTGTCAGACCTCACGTATTAAAGGCAGCTTCCCTTAGGAAATGGGGTTTTAGGGTAAGGAGCTGCATTATCTGCTTCCAAATCCTGGGATTGCCTACAGCCTTTGCAAGGACTGCAGTTCTTTCCAGTGGGCTTTGGCAGCCTGCAATTAATATCTGCATTATGCATACACAGGCTTTCCTCTGTCTTCACAGTGACTTCAGAAGTGCAGTTGCCTTTCTTGCCTTATGCTGAGCATCTTCGGGAAAGGCAAGGTGAAATGTGTTGCAAGAGCTCCCTCTAAGGGATTTTTAGGCTTCCTTTGAATTGCGGTTCCTTACTCTTGTTTCTTTTCTCCTTGCAGTAGACACAACACCAAAGCATCCCTCTCAGTCTACAGTTTGTCAGAAGGGAACTCCTAACTCTGCCTCCAAAACCAAAGATAAAGTAAATAAGAGAAACGAGCGAGGAGAGACTCGGCTGCATCGAGCTGCCATCCGAGGAGATGCCCGGCGCATCAAGGAGCTCATAATCGAGGGTGCAGATGTCAATGTGAAAGACTTCGCAGGTAACCAACCTGCTGGCAGCACTGGAGGGGGCAGCTGAACCTTTTCCCATCCTGATTGAATGTTCTACCTCTAAGAATGGCTCCCACTAGAGGAAGCAGTTTCTTTATAACATGGGTTTGTGACTTGTAAATAAGGGCTTAACCAAAAACTGTTTTGTCCTTTGGGGAGGAAAAAATCTTGCTGTCCTCTAAAAACAATCAACAAAACCCTACTTCAAGTTTGTCAAAATAATAAATCCCTGAAAAGCATCAGTTCCCTTGTTGGAGTTTGGGAGCTGAATTCCCAGGCTATGCTATTGCTCTGAACGTGGTCCTGCTCAGGGCAGTGATGCTGAGCTGAGCTGGATCTATAGCCATCCCTGGGGCTGCTGCAGCTACACGCTCTTACACTGTGACAAGGGCCCTCTTCTCCATTTTCTTCCCTCTCTTCCAAGAGGGTGTCTTCTTGGAAGTCTGGAGGGGAATTCACAAAGGGAAGTGGGCTGGTTTAGCTCTTAAAATATAAGAAATCGTGCACAAAAATACTGACAAGATTGGGTTTATAAAGTCATTGCTCCAGGGTTGACTGGCTGATGCCTACAGCTTTTTGGGATTGTTTTTAAATACCAAACGTTGGGGTCAGGCTCCCCGCTGCACCAGCCCAGTGACTGAGTTAGAGGAGACATTGACCATCCTGACATTCAGCTCAGGAGCCTCACCACCTCCTTCTCCTCCTCAGTGGGGCCACCAAGCTCTTGCTTCTGGTGGTGGTAATGGGAAAGAGAGTCTGGGATGGGAACAGCCCCAAGTCCTGTGGTGAGAAGGCAGCCGTGAGGTGGTGAGCAGTGCTGTTGGTGCACGCCCGTGCCAGTGATGGGGCTGAATTAGCCCTTCATCCAGCACATCCCAGGGCTTCACTTTGCTCTTTGCTGTTCTCTTTGCACGATTTTGGAGCTATAAATAGATCTGCATGTTCCTCTGCGTGTATGATTAATACCAGTGCTAGGCTGAAGTATCAGTTGTGGTTAATTCTGATCACAGGTGCTCCTTCTTAATGCTCCAAGTGAAGGTAACGGAACAAGCTCCCATGATGCTATCAGCAAAATACCGAAGGAGCCAAGCACATTTGCTGGGAAACTTCAGAACAATTTCTGCTTAAAAATAGTCTGTTTGAGCGTGATAAAATATTTCATTCTGTGTTCCTCAGAGGTTTGTTTGAGAACCTGAGCCACTGTTACTGTGGAGTAGCATGCTGTTTGGTTTCTCACCGAGCCAGGGTCCTGTTTTGCAGCTGCAACGGCTGCTTGCTTTGGGGAGTACACAGAAAGTATTTGTGAGATCTGTGTGGGGGAGCCATGTCTGTAGCTCAGGGCTCATCCTGATATGGACAGCAGTATTTTGCCCTTGTGGAGGAGCTGGAAAGGGAAAGGATTTGAGACCTTGGTGATAGCTTTCACCCAGCATGAGCAGTTCACCTTATTTCCACATAAAACTTTGCCTTTTCATTTCCCAGGACTGTGTCCGTTCTAATAGATGATCTAGCTATCTAGATGTGTGTAGCACATTGCATGACCAGAGGGAAAAGCAGGATTGATTCAGCTACCACCTGGTTGGAGTAACAAAGGCAGAGCTGCAGGTTTCTCCCTGCTGTGCCATGGGGAGCCAGGCAAACAAGCCCATCGTGTTGGCCATCAGAGGACCAGACCCCTTGACACATTCACACCCACAGTGTGAGATTTTCACCATCCCTAACTTTCTCTGTGAAGGTGATGTCCATGTTCTGAGTGTCCCTTTGCTTGCAGGCTGGACAGCATTGCATGAGGCTTGCAACCGGGGTTACTATGATGTTGCAAAGCAGTTGCTTGCTGCAGGCGCTGAAGTCAACACAAAGGGGTTGGATGATGACACCCCGCTGCACGATGCAGCCAACAACGGGCACTTCAAGGTTGGTTTTTGCTGTACTCCATAGCTCTGTTTTTAATAACTTTTTTTCTGACTCATGCCTTAAGCAGCCGACTGTGCAAAAACAGAGATTCTGTTCACATGTTCAAGGCCAGTTGGACGGTGTTTTGAGCAACCTGGTCTAGTGGGAGTTGTCCCTGTCTGTGGCAGGGGAGTTGGAACTAGGTAATCTCTGAGGTCCCTTCCAACCTAAACCATTCTAGGATTCTGTGATTGTATTATCATTTGCTGCTGATAGTAGTGGGCAGGAATTTCCCTGCCCTGGTGCTGGTTTTGTGTTTTATTTACTTTTACTTCTGTGTTTTACTTTTGGTGTTCCTCTGTTGCAGGGGATAAAATGTCTTATTCTTTTCCCTTCTTTCCTGCTCAAGTTGGTTCATGTTGCTGTTTTGTCTCCTTTGTTGTTGAAGACTATTTGTACCTTAAGTCATGTCCTGAGGACAGACTGCTTGAGAACATCCCCTTTTTAGTTCTGTATGGAAGTTGTACAGACAGCCTGGAATCAAAATCTCATGAGTGACTTCAAGTCTCAATTTCTGTTTTCAGGTGGTGAAATTGTTATTACATTACGGAGGGAATCCTCATCAAAGCAACAGGAAGGGCGAGACACCTTTAAAAGTAGCCAATTCTCCCACCATGGTGAATCTGCTCTTGGGAAAGACCACGTACCCTTCTAGCGAAGAGAGCTCGACAGGTGAGATTGACTTTTATGTGAACATGGGAGTGATGTTTGTGGCCTGCAGCTGTCTGTTAATACAGAGACGTTAAGAGGACAGTGAAGTTAGACTCATGTCAGAATATCTGCACGCTGCTGCCACGGTCAGGAGTCCATCTGTAGCTGTAACCCAAATTCAGACAACATAACCACCCGCTTTAGCTCCGGGAGCTCTAGCTGTTTGCCCTGGAAGCCTACGTTGAGATGACTTTCCTGGTGCAATCAAGATGTAGGATTGGAAGCCAATTACAGGTAAATGGATGTCTTACCTTTACAATATGGGAACTTGTCATAGAATCATGGAATAGTTAGGGCTGGAAAGGACCTTAAGATCATTCAGTTCCAACCCCTCTTCCGTGGGCAGGGACACCTCACACTAAACCATACCCCCCAAGGCTCTGTCCAACCCAGCCTTGAACACTGCCAGCAATGGAGCATTCACAACTTCCTTGGGCATCCCATTCCAGTGCCTCACCACCCTCACAGTAAAGAATTTCTTCCTCATATCCAATCTAAACTTCCCCTGTTTCAGTTTGAACCCGTTACCCCTTGTCCTGTCACTACAGTCCATAATGAAGAGTCCCTCCCCAGCATCCCTACAGGCCCCTTCAGATACTGGAAGGCTGCTCTGAGGTCTCCACGCAGCCTTCTCTTCTCCAGGCTGAGCAGCCCCAACTTTCTCAACCTATCTTCATGCGGGAGGTGCTCCAGTCCCTGATCATCCTCGTGGCCTCCTCTGGACTTGTTCCAACAGTTCCGTGTCCTTTTGATGTTGAGGACACCAGAGCTGCACACAATACTCCAAGTGAGGTCTCAGGAGAGCAGAGCAGAGGGGCAGGATCACCTCCCTTGACCTGCTGGTCACGCTCCTTTGGATGCAGCCCAGGATACGGTTGGTTTCTGGGCTGCGAGCGCACACTGCAGTCGGCTCATGTTCATTTTCTCATCGACCAACACCCCCAAGTGCTTCTGCGCAGGGCTGCTCTGAATCCGTTCTCTGCCCAACCTGGAGCTGTGCCTGGGATTGGTCCGACCCAGGTGTAGGACCTTGCACTTGGCATGGTTCAACTTCCTCAGGTTGGCATCAGCCCACCTCACAAGCGTGTCAAGGTCCCTCTGGATGGCATTCCTTCCCTCCAGCGTATCAACCGAACCACACAGCTTGGTGCCATCAGCAAACTTGCTGAGGGCGCACTCAATCCCCCTGTCCATGTCACTGACAAAGATGTTGAGCAAGAGTGGTCCCAACACCGATCCCTGAGGGACACCACTCACTACTGGTCTCCAGCTGGACATTGAGCCATTGAGCACAGCTCTTTGCATGCGGCCATGCAGCCAGTTCTTTATCCACCGAGTGGTCCATTTATCAAATTGATGTCTCTCCAACTTAGAGACAAGGATGTCATGGAGACAGTGTCGAACGCTTTGTACAAGTGCAGGTTGATGACATCAACTGCTCTACCCCTGTCCATCAGTTCTGTAGCCCCATCACAGAGGGCCACCAGATTGGTCAGGCAGGATTTCCCCTTAGTGAAGCCATGCTGGCTGTCACCAACCACCTTGTTGTTTTTCATGTGCCTCAGCATGCCTTCCAGGAGAATCTGCTCCAAGATTTTGCCAGGCACAGAGGTGACACTGACTGCTCTGTAGATCCCTGGCTCATCCATTTTCCCCTTCTTGAAAATGGGGGTTATATTTCCCTTTTTCCAGTCATTGGGAACTTCACCTGACTGCCATGATTTTTCAAATGTGATGGACAGTGGCTTAGCAACTTCATTTGCAGCTCCTTCAGGACCCGCGGATGGATTACATCAGGTCCCATGGACTTGTGTACGTTCAGGTTCTTAAGATGGTCTCGAACCAGATCCTCTCCTACAGTGGGCCCAGTGTCTTCATTCTCACAGTCCCTGCATCTGCCTTCCAAGACTTGGGTGATGTGGTCAGAGCATTTCCCGGTGAAGACTGAGGCAAAGAAGTCATTAAGAACCTCAACCGTCTCCAAATCCTAGGTAGCCAGTTCTCCTGATAGCTTCTGGAGGGGGACCACTTTGTCCCTAGCCTGCCTTTTATTTGCAGTGTACCTATAGAATCCCTTCATGTTACCTTTCACATCCCTAGCCAAGTTTAATTCTAAGTGGGCCTTAGCTTTCCTAACCTGGTCCCTAGCTTCCCGGACAACATCCCTGTGTTCTTCCCAGGCTTCCTGTCCTTGCTTCCACCCTTTATAAGCCTCTTTTTTCCCCTCGAGTTTTCCTCAGCAGCTCCTTATCCATCCAAGGAGGTCTCCTGGCCCTTCTGCTGCACTCCCTTCTAGTAGGGATGCAACACTCCTGAGCTTGCAGCAGGTGATCCTTGAATATCAACCAACAGTCTTGGCCCCCTGCCCTCTAGGGCTATATCCCATGCAACCTTACTAAGCATGTTGCTGAAGAGGCCAAAGTCTGCCCTCTTGCAGTCCAGGGCAGTGAGCTTGCTGCACGCTCTTCTCACTGTCCTGAGGATCTCAAATTCGACCATCTCATGATCGCTGCACCCATGGCTGCCCTGGAGTGCCACATTTCCAATCAGCCCTTCCCTGTTGGTGAGGACGAGGTCAAGCATGGCACCTCTCCGTGTCGGCTCCTCTATTACTTGCAGAAGGAAGTTGTCTTCCACACAATCGAGGAACTTCCTGGGCTGCTTGTGCCGGGCCGTACCATCCCTCCAACAGATATCATGGTGGTTGAAGTCCCCCATGAGAACAGGGGCCTGCGAGCGTGAGGCTGTTCCTATCTGTCTATAGAGTGCTTCGTCCTCAGAGTCCTCTTGGTCAGGCGGTCTGTAACAGATCCCCACAATAATGTGTGCTATCACTGCTCTCCCTTTAACCCTGACCCACAAACTCTCTGTCGACTGCTCACCTGTCCCCAGACAGAGTTCCATACTCTCCAGCCTATCCCTAACATAAATAGCAACTCCCCCTCCCCGCCTACCGGGCCTGTCTTTATCCTAAAGAGCCTGCAACCTTCCATTCCAGCACACCAGTCGTAAGAGCCATCCCACCATGTTTCTGTGATAGCTGTTATATCATATCCCTGTAAACGTGCACACATCTCTAATTCCTCTTGTTTGTTCCCCATGCTACGGGCGTTTGTACAGGGGCATCTGAGCCGAGCTCCAATTGAAGCCGGCTCATTGGCTGGAGCAGCTGGAATATCTCTACATTGCTCCAAGCATTTACTATAGGTGCTGGCCAGTGATTGGGTGTGTTGGGATGCAATGATGCCCCCCTTCCCCAGCACATCTGGTTTAAAGCTTTCTTGTCCAGCCTGGCAAGCCTCCTACCCAAACCTCTCTTCCCCTTCATTGTCAGTCCAGCTCCACCAGCCCCCAGTAAACCTGGCCTCCGAAATTGAGTCCCATGTTCTAGATACCCAGCCCCGTGACTATGGCACCACTGTTCTAACCATTTATTAACCTGGCCAATCCTCCTAGCCTTTCTAAGGTCCTGCCCTGTATCCTGGAGAATTGACGAAAAGACAATCTGAGCTCCAGAGCCCCTAACCACCTCTCCCAGGGCTCTGTAGTCCTTGTTAATGTTCTCTGCACTACTGCTATCTATAGCACTAGCACTCACATGGACCACAAGAAGCGGGTAATAGTCAGTGGGACCGACTAGAGCAGGCAGCCTCTCTGCAACATCCCTGATCCGAGCCCCTGGTAGGCAACACACCTCCCTTGAGCCTGGGTCAGGCCGACAGATGGGTGCCTCTGTTCCTTTCAGAGTAGAGTCCCCTACTGCTAAACGCCCGCCGCTTTTTCCTGGCAGCACCAGTAGTGATCTTCTTCACCAGTGCATCAGCCAGTTGTTCATGTTGCGAGGTGTGTGTTTCCTCATTAGCCCCCTGCAGAACTGTGAAGCGGTTCTGGGTGGGGACAACAGATTTAGGAGGAAGCCCCTTGCTTTTCAGTGTCCTCTTCCTCCTTTTTTTGTTGTTTTTTTCTGTTACTGTTTCCCAGCTTCCTGGGTTAGCGGCCTCCTTCTTTCCTCCATGAGCTGCAGTGGACGCTCGAGGCCCCTGCACAGTCTGGTCCTGGAGCAGCAGTGCTGCTTCCCCTCAGCTTCCCTGACACCTTTCAGCCTATTGACAGCGTCCCGCAGCTCAGTCCCTGCTGCAGGAGGACCTCCACCAGGGAGCACCGAGTACAGCCCTTCCCATTGTGCACCCTCCTCCCAGGAGAGCAGTGCAGGCGCTCTCTGCACCCTGAGCTCTGCACTGCAGCCTCCCCTCTCATCAGCTCTGTCTGGGTGCCTACACTGGCCACCGCCGGGGCAGCCAGAGCAGAGCACCCAGACTGGGCCCTGGCCATGCAGCGAGTGCTCACCATCCCACTCAAGCGGCCTCGAACCTGCCCTGGCCACCGCGCTTCCTGGGGCAGGTTTTTACCCAGTCAGGGCTGGTGCTGCCCTTCCTGGCACCACCCCGTGTGAGTCCCTGCCCATGTCAGCTGAGCTGCCTGCCCCTGGGAAAGTCCTGTCGAGGGCTTGAGGCTCCCTCGGTGGCTGAGTTGAGGCTCCTGGATGCTGAGCTTCCCCTCACTCAGGTGTTGAAGGCATCCTCTATTGAGCTGCTCACCTCAGCAGTTGACCGCAGTCCAGCTTGTGTGTAGAGAGGAGGAGGTTTGCGTGCTCGTCGTGTGTCCCCATCCTTCCCCATTTGGAGGGCACAGCATTCCCTGCCAGTGCTCCTGAGCTGTCCCTCAGCAGAGCTCCCTGCTACAGCCTGTCCCATGAGTGCCACCGTTGTGGCTGTGCCAGGTGGGGAACACTGCAGGTTTTAATTCGTGCTAAATAAAGTTTCCAGTCTTACGGGAAGTCTTGACCTATGGTTTGTGCAGTCATAACCCTGTTAACAGGTTCTTCTCTTGATACATCCAGGATGTTGTTTTGAGGAGCACCCTGTGCAGGTTTGAGACTGGATAGCTATTCCTTTCTGAAAGATCTCCCAACCCGACATTTCGAGCTATCAGCTGCAAACTTAGCAAAGGCTGGGTAAGGCAGAAGGGTGGCAGGGGTATTCACAGGGGTCACATCTGCAGCAGACTGATGATGTTACCTCCCCAAAGCCCCTCGCAGCCCTTAACACATTGTTCTTCTCTGTCTGCAGAGACCTCAGAAGAGGAAGATGCCCCTTCCTTCGCTCCCTCCAGCTCTGTTGATGGCAATAACACGGACTCAGAGTTTGAGAAGGGTTTGAAGCACAAGCCTAAGGCCCAGGAGCCTCCCAAAACCATCACCCCGGTGAAAGATGAGTATGAATTTGATGAGGATGATGAGCAGGACCGGGTCCCACCTGTTGATGACAAACATCTGCTGAAAAAGGATTACAGAAAAGAGACTAAAGCAAACAGTTTCATTTCCATACCCAAAATGGAAGTGAAAACTTATACTAAAAATAACACAATTACACCAAAGAAAGCTGCCCACCGCATCCTGTCAGACAGCTCGGACGAGGAGGAGGCCAGTGTTGCTGTGGGGACAGGGGAGAAGCTGCGACTTTCGAGCCACTCGATACTGCCCAGCAGCAAGATTCGAGAGCCCGCCAGCACAAAGCCGCAGAAGGAGAAAAGCAAAGTAAAAAAGAAGCGGAAGAAGGAGGCGAAAAGCAAAGAGGTTCGGTTTGGCAAAAAAAATGACAAGTTTTGTTCCTCTGAATCAGAGAGTGAAAACGTGGAGAGTGAGGAGGATGATAGAGACTCTCTTCAGAGCTCTAGCTGTGTAAAGGACTCCAGGCTAGTGCTAAAGGAATCCTCCTTGTTTAACTCTCTGTCTGCCTCATCAACCTCTTCTCATGGGAGTTTAGCATCCCAGAAACATAATGCTAATCTTACAGAACAGCACTCCAAGCACTGGAGGACGGACAATTGGAAAACCATATCTTCTCCAGCTTGGTCAGATGTCAGTTCCTTATCGGACTCCACCAGGACGAGACTGACGAGCGAGTCAGACTACTCGTCCGAGGACTCGAGCTTAGAGTCACTAAAGCCAGTCAGGAAGAAAACAGAGCACAGAAAGAAAAACACCACACACAACACTGTTTCTGAGAAAAAGAATTCATTCCATAGCAATGTGGATGGAGCAATTCCAAAGCTGGACAAAGAGGGGAAGGTTGTTAAAAAGCATAAAACAAAACACAAACATAAAAACAAGGAGAAGGGGCAGTGTCCCATCAGCCAAGACATAAAAATAATCAAAACGTTTTCTTTTGAGTTTGAGGACTCTAAACAAAAGCCTGAGAAAGGCTTGTTAGTAGAGACAGAAAATCCAGTTGAAAACAAACTAAAGGTGTTAAAGCATGAGCGAGAACACAGTAAGAAGGAGGAAAAGCTCCCCAAAGGTAAAGCCGAAGAGAAGGAATGGTTGTTTAAAGATGAGACTGGAAAATCCTTGAAAGAGGAGAAATCATTAAGAAAAGTTAAAGACATGAGCAAGTCCTTCAGGGAAGGATTAAGTAAATCAGAAAAAGAGAAACCTGTAAAGGAGAAGTCTCCCAAGGAGGAGAAGCCCAGAATACACAAGGAGGAGAGAAAGAAAAAATCAAAGGACAAACAGTCAAAATCTGAAAAGAAGAATGAGCTGAAGGAAGAGAAGGTTTCTAAACTAGAGAAAGAAAAAGCTTTCAAGGAAGAGAAAGAAAAATGCAAAAAAGACAAACTTTACAGGGATGAGTCTGGGTTTGATGAGTTTAATAACAAAACCCAGTTTCCTGAAAGTGAGGACACAAAGTTCAGCCTTTCAGATGATCAGCAAGAGAGGTGGTTTTCAGACTTGTCTTCTGACTCATCCTTTGACTTCAAAGGTGAAGATAGCTGGGATTCTCCAGTAACAGATTTCAGGGAGATTAAAAATGACACCGTGGCAAAACTAATTATAGAACCTGTAAAAGAGGAAACTAAAGACAAGAAAAAGGAAAATAAAATGAAAGAGAAGAAAGAATACAACGAGAAACGTAATGAAAAGGACACTTTCTTAAAGAAGAAGGAAAGAGAGTACATGGACAAAAGCTCTGAGAAGAAAAAGGACCAAACGGACAGACACAAAGTTCCTCCTTGTTATTTGCCTGAAAAAGATAAGAAGAGGAAGGATTCTGCAGAGAGTGTCAAGGAGAGGAAGGAAAAAGATGCAGGTGAAGCCACCAAAGACAGAAAAGATTCCTCTGATGGCTCTAAAGATAGAAAAGACACCAAAATGAAGCAGGAGGAGCCCTATCGAGATGACTTTAAAGAATATGGCTGTGAAACATTCTTCAAGGATAAGCCTGACCCTGAATTCAGTGGTAAAACTCTGGAGAGTTGGGAGAGGCACCATTCTGGGAAGGAAAAGGAGAAGAAAGATGCTCCTGATAAAGAAAAAAAAGAAAAGGTGAAGCCAGAAAAATACAAGGAAAAATCCAAAGAAGGCGACAAGGAGAAGAATGAGAAAGTTGCTCCTGAGAAAGTCCTGAAAGACAAAGAACTCGACAAGAGTTTCAAAGAGAAAAAGGAAACTAAAGAGAAGTACAAAGACCCTCACAGCAAAGACAAAGAAAGGAAGAGTTCTTTCGACCAGGTTAAAGACAAGAAAGATAAAAACTTCTCTGCAGATCGAGAGGACTTCTCTGAGAAAAAGGATGAGAAGAAAGGCAAGGAGAAAAGCTGGTACAGCATTGCAGACATATTCACAGATGAAAGCGAAGACGAGAGGGATGAGTACAGCTTGAGTGGGTTCAAAGTTAGCGACTCCGCTGGGAGCGACATGCATCGTCTGGATAGTCTGCAGGAGAAGGAGGATGGCGCAGCTGCTGAGAAGGAGCTGTACCCTGAGAAGCACCGCAAGTACTCCTCTGACAGGCAGCACTCAGGAGAGAAGCAGAAGGATAAGGACTCCAAGGAGAAGAAAAAGGAGAAAGGGATATCAGAAGGGGGGAAAGAGAAGAAGGAGAAGAGTTCCTCTGAAAAACACAAAGAGAAGAAAGATAAAGACTCTACGGAAAAGTACAAGGACAGGAAAGACAGAACGTCCATAGATTCCACTCAAGAGAAGAAAACCAAGCAAAAGCTCCCAGAAAAGGTTGAAAAGAAACATGCCAATGATGACAAGGTGAAAAGCAAGCATAAGGAGAAGCCAGATAAAGAGCACTCCAAAGAGAAGAAGTCTTCAAAAGGAGGGGAGTCAGAGAAGAGCCTGCTGGAGAAATTGGAGGAGGAGGCTCTGAACGACTATAGAGATGACTCCAATGACAAAATCAGCGAGATCTCTTCTGACAGCTTCACAGATAGAGGACAAGATCCGGGACTGACCAGCCTCTTCGAGTCTTCTAACCTCTCTCTTACCGATGCCACTGAAGAAAAGTTTAAGGACTCTCTCCCTTTAACCTGCTTGCAGGACAAACTCAAGGAGAAGGAGAGGCACAGACATTCCTCATCTTCATCAAAGAAAAGTCATGAGAAAGAAAAAGCAAAGAAGGAGAAGACAGAGAAAAAGGAAAAAA
Source organism: Myiopsitta monachus (assembly GCA_017639245.1). Lineage (NCBI taxonomy): Eukaryota > Metazoa > Chordata > Aves > Psittaciformes > Psittacidae > Myiopsitta > Myiopsitta monachus. The sequence continues at coordinate 102,700,702 of CM029941.1, read as the reverse complement.
CAGAAGAATTCAAAGACTCCAGCAGCAGAAAGGATTCCACTCATTATGAAAAAGATTTTTCTGTGGATGGGGAGGCTTTTAGCACTTCCTACAATGTGAAGACAGAGGCTGATGAGGAACCAGAGAAAAGCATTGATTACTTATTTTCTGAAAAGAAAGATAAAAATGATTCTGAAAGAGAGCTATCAAAGAAGGCGGAAAAAGACAAGAGTTACGGCTCCAGCACCATCAGCACAGCTAAAGAGAAGAAGAAGCGAGATAAACACAAGGAAAAATGGAAGGAGGAAAAGGAAAAACATAGAGACAAACATGCAGATGGTTTCTTCAAACATCACAAAGACGATCCAAAGTCAACACTTAAGGACAGTCCTCAAGTTACTGCCTTTAAAGATAAATCGAAGGAGGACAACCTCAAATTCGGCGAAACCAAACTGAAGGAAAAGCTCAAGGAGAACCAAGAGAAAGACAAATCAGAGTCAATAAAAATAAGCAACGGGAATGAAAAAATAACCCTTTCCAAAGACACCGGCAAGAAGGAAGCCCGGCCAAGGGAGAAACTTCTGGGAGATGGTGATTTGATGATGACCAGCTTTGAGAGGATGCTTAGCCAGAAAGACCTGGAGATCGAAGAGCGCCACAAAAGGCACAAAGAGAGAATGAAGCAGATGGAGAAAATGAGGCACAGGTCTGGAGACCCCAAATTAAAGGACAAACTTAAAACCTCGGAAGATGCACGCAAGAGGAGTCTGGATCTGGCAACGAAGAAGCCGTTAACGCTGGATACTCAGCTCAAGGACAAGAAGCTGAAAGAGCTGGGTCCGCTGACTCCTATGCTATCACCAGAAAACAAGGCCCAGCCTACTGTTGGAGCAGACTCTAAGGACTGGATAACAGGTCCTCAGCTGAAGGAGATCCTCCCAGCATCTCCCAGGCCTGATCAGAACCGGCCGACGGGAGTCCCAACCCCAGCATCCGTCGTCTCTTGTCCAAGCTACGAGGAGGTGATGCAGACACCTAGGACTCCTTCATGCAGCAACGAAGACTACACGGACCTGATGTTTGAATGTGCGGACTCGCAGCACTCGCTGCCCATATCCACCATGTCCATGAACGCCTGTTCTCCATCCTTCTTCGACAGATACGCCAATGTTTCCAATGTGCTCCCTGAGAACCCTGGTCAGACCCCATCTCGGACCATACCCTCCACGAACCTTTATCGTTCCATCTCAGTGGATATCAGAAGGGCACCTGAAGAAGAATTCAGTGTCGGAGATAAATTTTTCAGACAGCAAAGTGTTCCAGCAACGTCAAATTTTGACTCTCCAGTGCCACATTTAATAGAGGAGAAAGTTCCCCTTCCTTCTGTCCCTGCTGAAAAGTTCCAGTGTTTATCTCCTGGGTATTACTCACCAGATTATGGGGTTTCATCACCCAAAGTGGATGCTCTGCACTGCGCACCAGGAGCTGTCAGTGGAGTTTCCCAGTCGCCTGAAAGTGTGTTTTCTGGTTTACAAGCAAAATCCTCTCCTTCCCACAGAGATGAATTGCTGGCTCCTTCAGTAGAAAGTGCTCTTCCCCCTGACCTCGGCATGCCCTTGGATACCACAGAAGAGCAGCAAGCCACGGCTTCCATTATGCCACCAGAATCTACTTACTTGCCATCAATCGAAGAAAACCATTTTAGTTCAGGTATGCCAGAACAGAACAACATAGACTGGGATAACCCTCAGTCCAGGAACACTGACACTGGCATTCCTCCCAGTCTGATGGGTAACCCAGCAGAGCACTCGGTCAGCTGGTCCATGGGCTCAGAGCTTCTGATGAAATCTCCCCAGAGGTTCTCTGAGTCCCCTAAAGCACCACTCTGTTCCCTAGAGCCGATTCATCCTACACCAGTAGCCTTCATTCCCACAGATACTTCCTACCCTGTTTCTCCCATATCTTACCCTCTGTCAGTGTCTGAACCAAGGCTTGATGAAGTCAAGCAGAATGCTGAGGAAGCAGTTCCGGGAGAAACGGTGAAAGCTGAAGGGCAAGCTCCATACATGTCCCCTACCAGGTTAGACACGTTCTTCAGTAACTGCAAGCCTATTTCAGAAGCAGCACCTGAGATACCTCCAGAGCCCCTTTGTGTGCCAGCAGAACCTCAGGCAGAAGTTGGTAGCGCACAAGAAAACAAATACTTGGATAACAATAAAGCTGCACCTGCAAATACGGAAGGGGCAGTAACGTGGCCTGATCCTTTCACCAATACAGATGACTTGGACCTCGGCCCCTTCTCGCTACCAGAACTGCCGCTCCAACCTAAGGATGCAGAGACAGAGGTGACCAAGGCAGAAGCGGCAGAGGAAAGCGCTGTAGCAGGTTCAGAAGCAAGCGCTGGGGTCATCAAAGCGAGCGTATCCACAGTAGCATCCGGTGAGTTGGAGGAGGCACCAGCCAGGCAGGCAACTGCTGTCCTGCCCGCAGAAACAGAGCCAAAAGCAGGGGAGCAGAAACCAGAAGTAGCTGCAAAAGAAGCCACCTCAGAAGCACTGAATGTAGCCCAGGAAAAGGGAGCGGAGATCTCGGAAGCACAGGTTTCAAAGCAGACCCCACCTGAGTCTGCTAAGGCAGAGAGCAAAGAGGCGGAGGCTGCACGTGAAGACAAGTCTTCTTCTGGTGGGGTGGCAGAGAGCAGCTCCCAGAGCTGTCCCCAACCCGCCGCCACCACTGAGAGCAGTGCCCCACAGGAGGGTGGTGCGGCACGCAGCGGGAGCCAAGCCCCTTCCTTGCAGGCAGAAGCTCCTCCAAGCAATGCTAAAACAGAAACCGTTGAACCAGTGCAAAAACCAGTAGCAGAAGCTCCCAAACCGCCCAAAATAGAAGAGATTCCTCAGCGGATTACCAGGAACCGGGCTCAGATGCTCGCCAACCAAAACAAGCAGAATGCTGCTGCTGCTGAGAAGGAATTTCCTCCTGTTTCTGCACCCGTCACACGTGCCAAGAGCCGCGTTACAGAGGACGATGATTCCCAGGCTCAGCACCCGCGCAAGCGCCGCTTCCAGCGCTCCAACCAGCAGCTGCAGCAGCAGATCAACACGTCCACCCAGCAGACGAGGGAGATGATACAGCAAACACTGGCAGCTATCGTAGATGCTATAAAACTGGATGACATCGAACCTTACCACAGCGATAGGTCAAACCCCTACTTTGAGTACCTCCAGATCAGGAAAAAGATTGAAGAGAAGCGGAAAATCCTCTGCTATATTACTCCCCAAGCTCCACAGTGCTACGCTGAGTATGTCACCTACACGGGCTCCTACCTGTTGGATGGCAAGCCTCTAAGCAAGCTCCATATTCCAGTGGTGAGTCACCTTCTCTCTTTAAACCACAGCACCAGGGACTGTCCCCTTGCTGCTACAAGCCAGATTGTCCCCTGCGCACTGCGAGCGCCCTTGCAATGCCAGTTGTGCCCAGCCATGGTGTTAGCCTACTTTTAGAACATGCCCATGATGACAAATGAAAGCCTCAATAAGTAGATGGCTGTGTGATAAATGCATCCTCTGAGATGCTGTATTTTTGCAGAGCAGACCTTGGACTGTGCGGGAGCTTGAGATTTGTTCAGGCTTTAGAGCAGGTTTGTGTAAATCCACTGGATTTGAGGCTGGAAGGCAAAACTGCTTTTCCAAATATAATAATTCAGATCATGAACCTAGATCATGAACTAGTGGGAAAGAAATGGCTCTTAACTCCTGCCTTTGTTTTCCCAAGCTCTGATATTTGACTTGCCAATAGCACTCACTCCGTGGCAGTGGAATCTCAATTTCACTGCTGTGCTGCGTGAATGGACTTGCTAATACAGGTGCATCAATAAACAATGCTGAAGGAAGTAAGTCCAGGATCCAGCCTGGAGAAGGAGGTCAACATGACCAACTAAGTCAGGTTTCATTGCCTGCTGCAGGCAGCTGGAATGTCCCAGTCTGTGGGTATTTCTGTGCAGGTAGTCCATATTTTCTTCATGTGTTAATACTTGCTTTGTCTGCCCCAGCACCACAGTGGTTGCAGCCTGTGTTCAAATCTGCTTGTTCCTTCCTAGTCTAACCCAGAGCCCCCTGCTCACCTGTTCTGCAGTTGGGCTGTGCTTGTGGAGCACCTTGCTCCCCAGGAGGGTGCAGGACACATCAGGACACAGGCACCCTTCCCACTAGTGCGCAAACTGGCAGTATTTTCTCCAGCAGCGTCATCCCTTTCATCAGACATGCTCAGGCCCATTTACAAACTGCCTTTGCTGCACATGGGCTGGTGTAAGGTCTGGTTCTCTGTCTCAGAGCTCGTGTCTCAGCACTGGACACCTCTTGCCCTGTTGTCTCCCACCTTGCTGTGGTCTAGGCATAGTCAGGACATTGTCCTTTGCCACCTGCCTGCTGAGGACAGAGGCAGAGTTTCTCCTGTGGCGAGCACAGTACATCACCCTGCAGGGTGGCACCAGCTCCCTTGGCCAATGTGGTACACGGCAGGGGTGCTGGGTGCTGGGTGCTGGCAGGGCACCCAGCAGTGGTGTTGGCTGTAACCTGCTGCTGCTGTGTGCCCACAGATCGCACCACCACCGTCACTCGCTGAGCCCCTGAAGGAGCTCTTCAAGCAGCAGGAAGCAGTGCGAGGAAAGCTGCGGCTCCAGCACAGCATAGAGCGGGTAAGGGAGCGCTCCTGGGAAGCTCCTGCTGGGGAGGGGGTCCTGGATTTGCTCTGCTGGGGAGACTGAGGCTGCAACGCTCACTGCTTCCTTTGCTCTTCCTCAGGAGAAGCTCATCGTTTCCTGTGAGCAGGAGATTCTGAGAGTTCATTGTCGGGCAGCACGGACTATAGCCAACCAGGCTGTGCCCTTCAGTGCCTGCACCATGCTGCTGGACTCCGAGGTCTATAACATGCCTCTAGAAAATCAGGTCAGTGTCTGTCTTGATGGTGAAGGTGCTGTGCCAGACCCCGAGGGAGATGTGCTTTTCTGGATGGAGGGAAGGATGTAGGCAGGAGTTCCTAGTGCTCTCCCTGCTCAGGTGCCTTTCGCCCACCATGGCACACAGGTGCAGAACATGTTGCAAGAGCCCTGCAGGTCCTGTCTGACCCTGCAGGTTGCCTACTGTGACTCAGTTTCTGGTATCGCATGTTCTGGGATAACCCGTATTTGTGCCAGGGGAGGAAATAGGTCCAGAATGTGGGGATACAGGGAGTATGTTGTCCTGATAGAAGCAGAAATGACTCTGTTTATCAGTGAGTCTCAGGACTGTCTGCCCTTTTTCTTGATCAGGATCATCTACAACCTTGAAAGGTTTCTTTTACTACACTCTTGAGATATCTTCTGCTGTTGAAGGAAGGGAAGAGAACCATTCAATTGATTTGTGTCTGAATAGTGGTTTTGAAAGAGCCAGGCTCTATCTCACAGGCCACAAGAAATGGTCATCTCTTCCTTCTGTGCCAGGGAATGGGGAATCATGTCCGGTTTCTGCAGCTGGTGGCCATGTGGCTGCAGTTGGTCTTACACCATCCTGCCAGCACCCTCTGCAGCCCTGCAGCTGCTGCCAGCCGGGCTGCTCAGGGAAGCATGCTGCTGCATTGCAGGAGGGATCCTGTGCAGGAATAGAATCCTGGAATTCATTAGTGACCTGGTCTGTTGATCCCAGAGCCTTGATTTATCCCATAGCATTTCCCAGCCAAGTGCCTGTGCTTTTACAGTGAAGACATTACAGTCTTGGGCATGAGTTGAAGCAGACAAGAGAGATGTGAGTGCTCCCATGGGCTGGCACAGACAGAATCTCTCCAAAGCAAGCAGACATGGGGAGTGCATGCATGTGTGTGTGTGTGCATCACTGCCTGAGGCTGCAGCCTTGGCAGAGGGCTGCCAGAGCAGCTGGGAGCAGCGTGCTATGTTCTCCCTCCCTGCAGGTATCTTTCTTGTTTCTGATGAGTGTGCCCTAAGAGGAGTTGGAATATGGCCTGTTAGACCTGTAGCTGCTTAAAGTAACACCAGCATCATTCTCCTGTTTAATTCCCTTGTGCTACTATCTTTTGCTTAGGGAGATGAAAACAAATCAGTCAGAGACCGTTTCAATGCACGACAGTTCATTTCCTGGTTGCAAGACGTGGATGACAAGTACGATAGAATGAAGGTGAGAGGCTTGGGAGCGCCAGTGCATGGCTGGTACCAGGTCCTGCTCCTATTCCTCCTGGCAGGAGGGATTCTCCAGGAGGAGTCCTGGCTGTTGCTATAGCTTGGGAACTGCCTTTGTGGTTTCCAAAACCCAGGTGGGAGCAGGAGTCTTGACGTGGTGTGGGCAGCATTGGACAATGCAGGGTCATAGAATCCCAGACTGGTTTGGGTTGGAAGGGGCCTTCAAGCTCATCTAATTCCAACTCCTCTGCCACATGCAGGGACACCTTTCACTAGAGCAGGTTGCTCCAGGCCCCTTCCAGCCTGGTCTTGGAATGTGGGATGCTTCTCTGGTGGGATGCATGGCATGGTGGAGAGGTGTGATCCTCTATGGGCACTTGGGGAACACAGTTGCCTCTGCGGGTTCCAAAAGGGGGGTGGGAGACGTTATCTGCTCAGGGTTGTCTGTCTGTCTGGGACTGCATCATGCCGTATGGTCTGGAGCTTCTCAGTCAGGTAGGGTCAGTCAGGGCCTGCTCTGCACCAGCAATGTGTGCTGCAGCAAGCTCAAAGCCTGTAGTGGACTTCAGGGTGAAAGGAGTCTGTGCAGTGATTTGCAGAGTGCTCTGCAAAGCTCTGGTGTCACGGGAGGGAGCAGGGACAATTGTGCTTCCAGGTGGTGACATGGAGGGAGGTGGCAGCTCCCATGAAGGGAGCAGGACCCTGCTCTTGGGCAGCAAAGGGCCACCGTTGGGGTCAGTGGGACTGTCTGCTGCCAGCAGGGTCAGTGCTCTTGAGTGCTTATGACCCTTTAAAAGCCACCCTACATGGCCCTTTTGGGTTCACCCCTGCTCCTGCTGGAATTAGGGTCAGCAGACATCCCAAGTCCAGGTCGCGTTCCTAAAAAGATGCCTGTGGCATCCTTTGCTGCTCTGCCCACCACGATGGCTGCATGTCCCCTGCCTTTACCAAGTGGAACATGCATCAAGAGCCTTTCTGCCCTCTCCTGCTTACCCCTCATAGAATCATAGAATGGATTGGGTTGGAAAGGACCTTAAAGGGTATCCATTTCCAACCCCCCCTGCCGTGCAGGGGCATCTTCCACTAGATCAGGTCGCATATTTCACTTTTTTTTTTGAGACTGTGCATGATTCGTAGCTAAAGACTGAATTCCTTCATTTATTCCAGGAAGGATACACATTATAGACACCAAAATGATTGTTCTCTGCTTGTTCTGTCTTCCCCCCCAATCCAGACGTGCCTGCTCATGCGTCAGCAGCACGAAGCTGCTGCTTTGAACGCAGTGCAAAGGATGGAGTGGCAGCTGAAGGTGCAGGAGCTGGACCCTGCGGGGCACAAATCCCTCTGCGTGAACGAGGTGCCCTCGTTCTACGTGCCAATGGTCGACGTGAACGATGACTTTGTCCTCTTGCCGGCATGACAGTTCAAAACCAGGAGACATCACTGAACACTGGCACGGACGGGAGCCCTCCAAGGTCGGGCGGTCGAGCTCACATTCACCCTTACCGCTTGCTGATGAATCCCTGGTCAGAGGAGGAGGAAGCAGCTATCGGCAGAAAACAAAACAATGAGAAAAATAATTGCACTTTCTTCACAACGTGTCCCTCGCTTCTGAACTGAAGGCAGCTCTGCCGGGCAGTGGGCCAGGGCGCATCTCCTTTGCAGGGAGGCAGCCGGGCTGCACGGGCAGTGGGCACTCACCGGCCGAGAGACTGGCAGAGGCGCGGAGGGGGAGGCCAAGGACACCGTTTGTGTGTTGCAGAAGCTGCTGAGCGGGGCCAGCGACCCAGCGTGATTCATGTACTTGTGAACACCGTGATTTTCCAGCTCTCTGTTTTTCCACCGGTGGCAGATCTCCCCTCGGAGAAGCTGCAGTAGGAAACCATGGGGGGTGGGTGGGGGATATTTTGAGTTTCTCGTTCCATCCTGGGTATGTCTAAGAAAAAAATAAAATTTAAAAAAAAAAAAAAAAGACAAAAACTTTAAAAAAAAAAACCACAAAAAAAGAAAAAAAAAAAGCAAACAAAAACAAGTAGAAGCAAACAGACAGCGTCCGGGTTGGGCAGCCGCGGCTCTGGAGGTGAGGACAGCTCCGGCACCCGCAGCAGCCGCTCGACAGCCTTTGGGGAGAGTGCAGGAGCCACCGGAGCGGCGCGGCCGGGCAGGCGAGTGGTGATGCAGAGAAAGGACTTTGCCAACTGTGTTTTTAATGGAGTAAAATCCATGTGGTTTATATATTTTTTTTTCCTTTAATCTTGGGCATTTCGTTTCTCTTTCTGAGAACATAACTTGAAAACACTACAGAGCCAATACTCATATAAAGAAAAATTGTATCCCATAAATGCTGTACAGTTTTTATATACATTAACAATGTACTTTTGCTGCCTTCTAGATAATTTATTTTGCAACACATTACTGCACAGTTGTAAATAACTTATGTACTGTAACATCACTTTCAGTTATGTGTAAAGAAATAAATAAATTAATTAAAATTATCTTTGTTTGTATAGTTCACCCTAAGCAGCACTTGCAAGGATAAAATACGGTCCAGGATGGTGTGCAGTGTTCTTTGGAAGCCCGTCTGATGTGCTCAGGTATGGACGGCTGGTTCGACCTGTGGGGCCGTGCTGCAGGGGTCTCTGCATGCTCACTTTCAATACCACAGCAGCATCATCCTCCGTCCCCAGCCAACGAGGTGGCTTCCCAGCGCCCAGAGCAAGCTGGAGCCCTGGAGCCTGCAGCAGGGCTTGCAGCCAGCAGTGCTTCCTCTGGGATGCTGCCTGTGTGCGCAGGGATGAGGCCTGCCGGACTCCCAGGGTGCTGCTGCAGCTGCCACCACGCTCCTGCCGCCTCCTGTCTTTTTAATACGGTCAGAAATGGGTTGAGGGACCACCGCTGGCTCAGTTCACCCATGTGAGGCTGGTGTTGGGCCGCACAGCCAGGAGCACCACGTGGTGCTGTCCCCACCTGCCCTGCACCTCTCGCATAGAAGCACAAACTGGGTTGGGTTGGTTGGGTTGAAGGGACTTAAAGCTTGTTCAGTTCCAACACCTTCCACTGCAGCAGGGTGCTCCAAGCCCCTGTGTCCAACCTGGCCTTGAACACTGCCAGGGATGGGGCAGCCCCTGTGCCAGCGCCTCAGCACCCTCACAGGGAAGAGCTTCCTTATACCCAACTAAATCTGCCTTGTTCACGTTTACGCTGTGCCACCGCAGCCCTATCGCCCCTTTGGCTGTCGACTTTGCACAGAGCGAGGCCAGAAGCAAACGCGGATATGATCTTGCAGTAGTGGAGCACCAGGACAGCATGGCTGTCCTTCAGAGACAGTGATGGTTGAATACATCTTGGGGAGGGAAAAGCAGAAGGCTTGTTGGCTCCGCTGCTTTGTTGGTACTGGGATACAAGGGGAGCTCTGACCCCAACCCTTCCCAGGGGAGGGTCCAGACCCCACCACCCGTCTTTAATATCTAGGTGCACCCAGGCGCATCTGTGGGTGCTCACGGCTGGGTCCTGGCATCCCCTGCTGCGCCCCAGGACCCCCGGTGCCAAGGGGGTTCCTTGGCCTGGAGCATCATACAGGGTGAGGAGAGAACCCAGCTTGAAGCAGGGGGGAGAGGAGGGAACCGGGCTACAGCTGTGAACTGGGCTTGGGGAGGCACTGCCCGGCCTTGGGGGTGAACTGGGCTGGCTCGGGAGGAGATAGATCCGGCTGGGAGGTGGCAAACTGAGTTCAGCGGATACCCGACCGAGGTGGGAGGGCGGCGAACCGGGTCTGGGGAATGGAATCGAGCCGGGAGGGCGCGTGCGTGTGTGAACCGGACCGGGAGAACAAACAGGTCCTGGGGGGGGGGGGGGTGCCCGCGTGTGAGACCCAGGCGCGGGCTGGACCCGTCCCGTGGGCCTGGACCGCTGTGGGCGGAATCGGGGCTGCCCCTGGGGAGGCAGAGCCGCGGGGAGCGGGAGGGTCAGCGCGAGGGGGGCGGGACTGCGGCAGGTTGGGTCGGGCCGCGTCCGCGGGCGTCGGGTCTGCCCCGGTGCCCGCCTCAGCCGCCGGTGCTGCCCCCGCGCCGGTGCCGGCCCCTGGCTCCGCCGCCGCGCCTGCAGCCACGGGCGATGCCTGCCGGGGGGTGTCGACAGAGGGGTCTCCTGGCGGCCGGGGGGTGGGTGCCGTGCTTGGCCCTGGCGCTGGGGTGGGCGCTGGGGTGGGCTCTGGGTGCCGCCCCCCCGCACCGCTGCCGCCCGGACACCGCTCTGCTGCCGCCGCCGCTGCGCCGCCTGGCGGGGGCCGCGCTGCTGCGCGCCGCCGTCCCGCGCCTCCGCGACGGATGGAGCCAATGTCAGCTCTACCGGTACGGCGGCACCGGCGCCGAGCGGCCCAACGGCACCGGGCCCTGCACCCGCGGGTGGCACTATGCCCTCCCCGCCGCCGGCCTCAGCTCCAACCTCGTCACGCAGGTCCGGGGGGTGCGGGGACCGTGGAGGGGGGGGGGGTGCGGGAGGAGGGTGGAAAGCCCGGGGGGGGGGAACCAGGTGGGGGTCTCGGCCTCTGGGACGAGGTGGGGACCCCGGCAAAGCCCTGGGGGTGCAGGGGGAGCTCTGGGGGTGTCCTGGAGTGTGAGGGGAGTTTGCTTCGGGGGGGACGGACCATGAGGGTGCTCGAAGGGACTCCCGTGGAGCGGCTCTGGGGGCTACGGGGGACAGGGAGCTGAGGAGCATCAGCACCGTCCCATCACATCTGCCCCACGTCTCTGCTTGCGGAGAGGGAGGGGTGCAAAAGCAAACCCCCCTGTAACTCACGGGGCTTCCCCTGCTCCAGCCCTGCGGGCAGCGGGGGGGGGGGGGGGTGTACCGGGACCACCGTGCTGAAGCCCTCACCGTGTCCCCCCCTCGCCGCAGTGGGATCTCGTGTGCCAGTCGCGCTGGAAGGTACCCCTGGAGCAGGCCACGCACTTGCTGGGCTGGGCGCTGGGCAGCATCACCGCCGGCCTGGCCTGCGACAGGTACCCGGGGGGTCCCCGGGGCGTCCCCGCCCCAGGCAGCGCAGGGGTCCCGGCCCCGCTCACCGCCCGTCCCCCCGTAGGTTCGGCCGCAGGACGGCCTTCGTGGCGTCCCTGGTGCTGAGCGTGCCGCTGGGCCTCGGCGTGGCGCTGGCCGCGGACTTCACCACGGTGCTGGTGGCCCGGCTGCTCTTCGGGGCCGCGCTGGCGGGCGCCTTCCTCTCCCTCTACGTGGCACGTGAGTGTGGCGATGGGGTCCGTGGATGCGTGGAGCACCGAGGGCGCTCCCCCGGGGGTGCGGGTTACCCCGTGGCACCCACGGTGCCATCCCCTCTCCCCCCGATAGGGTTGGAGCTGTGTGACCCCCCGTACCGGCTCCGAGTGACCATAGTGGCCGGGTTCTTCTGGATCGCCGGGGAGCTGCTGCTGCCGGGGCTGGCCGTGCTGTGCCATGACTGGCGGGTGCTGCAGGGCGCTGTCACCATGATCCTGGCTCTGCTGGCGGCCTTCTGGTGGTAACGACCCCGACCCGGGGCTGGGGGGGGGTGTGGGGGGGGTGTGTGTGCTGTGTGCGCTGGGGCTGAGCTGAGCCCCGGGGCTGGCGCTGAGCCGTGCCCGGAGCAGCGCAGCGCTCCCTGCGCGGGCGATCAAAGGCTGCGCGGGGCTCTTCAGGCGCAGCGCGGGGTCCCCCCCGCCCCGGGTAAATGTTTGCTCAGGATCGAGCTCGAGGGTTTCCCGGCGGCGCCGCTTTGCAGCCGGGAAGGTGGGGGGGGGCCCTTGGGGGGGCCCCCCGACGCCGACGCTCAGTGTCGCAGGTACTCGGCGCTGCTGCTGGAGTCCCCGCGCTGGCTGCTGGCCACGCGGCAGCTGGAGAGGGCCAGGGCGACCCTGCAGGAGCTGACCGAGGGCAGCGGCACCGACCACAGCTCCTGCCACCAGCAGAGCCTCTGCCACGGTGCGTGCGGCCGGGCCCCCCCCCGCAGGGCCGCGGTGGTGGTGGTGGGATGGTGCCGGCTCTAACCCGGGTCCCCGTGTCCCTGCAGAGCTGCAGGCCCTGACCGAGGGGTCCCCGCAGCCCCAGTACCACGCCGTCTGCGAGATCTTCGACACCCAGGTCATCTGGAAGAACAGCGTCATCCTCGGCTTCACAGCGTGAGCAGGGGAAGTGGGGGGGGGGGGGCCGGGGGGTCCTGCCACAGCCCCCTGACCCCGCTGTCCCGCAGGTTCATCGGCTTCGGCATCCGCCACTGCTTCATCCGCAACCTGGCCCCGCACCTGCCCGACTTCTTCTCCTCCCACTTCACACTGGTGGGCACCGAGGCGACCGCCTGCCTCTTCATCTTCCTGACAGCGGAGCGCTTCGGGCGCCGCGCCATCCTCCTGCTCTGCACCGTCCTCACCGGCATCTGCTCCCTCCTGCTGCTGGCCCTCACCCAGTGTAAGGACGGGCACAGGGCTCCCCCGCTCTCCCGGCCGGGGTTGGGAGCAGGATGCTTAGGGTGGGGTGTGCGCAGGATTTGACCACTGATGATGCTTTTGCCCCTTGCCCAGACTTCCTGGAGTTCATTGTCCTGACCCTGTCTGTGATTGGCATCATCATGTCACACGCTGTCACCATGCTCAGCATCTTCTTCGCCGGCGAGGTCCTCCCCACTGTGGTCAGGTAAGGGGGGAGCTGCCACCTTCCTCATACTACCCCAGGATGACCAGGGCAGGGTCCCCTGGGTCCCCTCTAAGTTCATTTCCTCCCCAGAGGTGCCGGGCTGGGCCTCATTGTGGGCGCCAGCTTCGTGGGCAAGGCAACCGCCCCCATCACCGCCATCCCCAACAGCCATGGCTTCTTTCTGCGCCACATTGTCTTCGCCTCCTTCACCATCCTCAGCATCCTCAGCATCATGGTGCTGCCAGAGAGCCAGGGCCGCAGCCTGCCCCAGTCCCTGGAGGATGGTGAGAAGCAGCACTGGTCCCCCGTCTTCCACCAGCCACCCTGCGAGGACCACGTGCCCCTGCTCGCCAGCTCCAGCAGCCAACACAACTACTCCAACCTCACCACCTCCACATCGATGACGGGCTCCACGGTCGCCCCCAGTGAGATATAGCTGTGCCCCCCACCCCATACTGGTGTCTCCCCACTGCTGAACACGGTGCTGGTACCCCCATCTTTGGGTGCTCACGGGGATGATGGGATGCACCAGGACACATGCGATGGGGGCAGCAGTGTGCCAACCTCACGATGGGGTGGATCCTGCCCCAAGAGGAGCTTTGCTGGGAGTCCTGGGGCAGGGATGATGCCCCCCAGGGTGCTTGCACCAGGGGCTCGCGGGCTGCCAATAAAAGTGCCTTGTTTCTGTGGGCGGCTGATGGTGCCCCTGCCACCAGACCCTTCTCTGGGATCTTTATTATGAGGGCAGTGGGGGTCCCCAGCTCTATGGGGCTTATCCCCGGGGCATTCCCCTTCACAGGGCTGCCCATGTCCCCAGCTTCTGCCTTCCTGGGGTCTGCTGAGCATGGGGTCCGTGGTGCATGCAGGTGTGCCAACCCCTGCACCGAGGCCTCTCTTGATGCACGCGCACGTGCGAAGCCCCTGCGTCTCGTGCGTGTCCATATGCAGAGCTGCTGCAGCCGGGCATCCCGTGCGCATACGTGTGCAAGGTCCCCACTGCTGGTTCCCCATCCCAGCCCCTCAGTGGACAGTGGGGTGACCCCCTCCTCAGCCCCCCTGATCCCTGCTAGTGCCCATAGAGGTCGGCCAGGCGCCGGAAGCGCGGCCCCCACTCGGTCAGGTAGTCATAGTCCTGGTCCTCATCTGTCAGGCTGGAGACGATGGAGCTGAGGGGGCTGGCAACGGAGCCCGAGCCCTCGTAGTCGTAGATGAGGGCCGTGTCATAGGGGGGCACACTGGGGTCGCTATCAGCTGCCTCCAGCCCCTGTGGGGACAGAGGGGCACCGTCACCCCCCTGGGGCTGGGGGGCTGGGGGCAAGGTGGGGCACTGACCCCTGTCCCCACCTCATTGATGAAGTCCTCGATGTCAGAGGGGCCGCTGGGCAGCCTGCGGGGGGCCTGGGGGGTGGCGGAGCTGACCGGGGCATCCCTGCGCAGCGGCGGCTTCACCCGGGGCGCGAAGAGCTCGGGGTGCCGGAGTTGGTTGATGTCGTAGGCATCCTGTGGACGTGGGGGGGGTGGTGTGTGTCAGCAGCGGTGGGGGCTGCTATGGACCCCCCCCCCAGCCCCGGGGGTGTCCCCGGGTGCCGCTGACCTGGTCCTCCTCGCCCCCGCCCTGCTCGTCGTAGTTGAGGATGTTGTCGCGGAGGTCGTCCCGCGAGCGCTGCAGCAGCCCCTTGCGCAGAGCCCGGCGGCGCCCGCGCACCCGCGCGGCCCCCAGCCCCGCCAGCACTGCGGGCGCAGCGCCCATGGGTGCCGGGCAGGGGGAGCCGGGGCCGGGGGGACATGGGGTGAGGAGGGTGCTGGGGGAGTGGGGTGGGGATGCAGGGAGGGATTGGGGGGCAATGGGATGGGTGAAGAGGGAAAGGGTTGGGGGTGTCTTAGAAGGGGGGTGCTGGGGGGCAGTGTTGAGGGGCATGAGTAGGATGGGATGTTCTGGAATAGGACGGAGTGATGAGGGATGTTGGGTTGTTCTAGACCTGCATGGGATGAGGGGCAATGTGGGAGGGAGAGGTTGGGGTGCTCTGGACTAGGATGGGGTGATGGGAGATGTGGGCAGGGACCGGGTGGGGAGGCCAGGACCATGATGGGGTGACAAGGTGAACGGATTGTGCTGGTGCGGTTCGGGATGGGTGGCCAGGACCAGCACCGCATGGAAGAGCACAGGGCCGGGGTGCCGGCTGTGGGCAGGATGGGGGGGGTTCTCACTCACCAAGGAGCAGGATGCTGCTGCCGAGGATGATCACGAGAGCCCCGAGGGTGATGCCGGCCCCGGCAGTGGAGGCAGCCAGGACACTGTCCTCGCAGGTGCCCTCCCGGCCACAGTGGCACACAGAGACGTTCAGGAGCTGATGCTGCTCCCGCGGGGGGGTCCCCGAGTCCCGCAGCAGCAGCGGGAGAGAGTAGAGCCCCTCAGGCAGCTCCGCCAGCACGGCCAGCACGGCGTGGGTCACTGCGGGCAGAGAGCGCGGCTGACCGGGGGTCCCCAGCGCCCCCCCATGCAGCAGCGCCCCCGGCCCGGTCCGGCCCTTTACCATTGAAGCGGGAGATGCTCCAGTTGCGGGCGAGCTGCGGGTGCTGGGGGCTGAGCTGGAAGTGGAAGGGAGCGCCGTGGGGGGGTCGATCGTCGTCCGTGGCCCCCAGGAGCACGGTCCCGCCGCGTCCCGGCCGCCCGCAGAGCAGCGCCGCCGGCGGCTGTAGCACCGGAGCGTGGTCGTTCACCTCCAGGATCTCGATGGAGAGGGTACCGGTGGCCGAGAGAGGGGGCTCGGCTGCGGGCACAGAGCGCGGGGGTCAGGGAGGGATGGATGGAGCGGGGCCGAAGTGGACTGGGGGGGGGGGGGGTTGTCCGCTCACCGTCATCGCGGGCGAGGACCAGCGCGATGTACCATCCGCCCTGCAGGAAGGCGGAGGGGTGCAGCAGCTCCCGCTTGGTGCGGATGGTGCCGGTGTGGGGATCCAGCCGCAGCCAGTCCGCCGGGTCATAGAGCAGCATGTAGCTGTGGGTGCAAGGGGGGGGGGGGATGATGACACCCCCCACAACACCCACAAATGGCCAAACGGGTGCCGGAACCCACGGGCTGGGGCTCACGTGAGGGTCTGGAGCTGGCGTGTGTCGGGGTCGCTGGCGGTGTAGGTGGCGATGGGGGTGCCCGGCGGGGTCCCCTCCAGCACGCTGATCCGCCGTGGGTTCTCACGGAACACGGGCACCTCGTTGACATCCCGCACCCACACCCGCATGGTGGCCAGAGCGCGGGGGCTGGTGGGGGCCGTGGGCTCCAGCGGCCGCTCGTTCTGCACCGACACCGTCAGCTCGAAGCGGTCCCGCACCTCGTGGTCCAGCGGCTGCAGAGAGGGGCCAAGGGTCAGCCCGAGCCATGGGACCCCCCCATCCCGACCCACCCGGCTGCCCTGCGCCCACCTTGGCCACGGAGAGCACGCCGTCGTTGGTGTGGGGGTCAGTGCGGATGGCGAAGGCGCCCTCGGGGTCGCCCTCCAGGATGGTGAATTTGGCCAGCCAGTTGGGTGAGCCGGCCAGGTCCTTGTCGTGCACGAACACCCTGCCCACGTCCACACCGACCGCCTGCTCCTCCACCTCCATGGAGAACTGGGGGGAGCGGTGTGCGGATGGCGTCTGCTCCCTTGGGATGCTGCTGACCCTGCGTGTTAACCCACCCTGCCCCAGCCGCTACCTCCTCCTTGGTGAACTCGGGAGGGTTGTCGTTGATGTCCTCCAGGTAGATGACGGCCATGGCGGTGGTGGTGAGCCCATCCCCGGACATGTCAGCTGCCTGCACCGTCAGGTTGTACACCCCCATGGTCTGCAGGGAAGGAGGGGGCTGGCGCTGAGCCCCTTCAGCCCTTCAAGGAGCCCAGAGGTCCCCCAGAGGCCGCCCATTGCATCCCCATGCCTGGGTCTGCTCATGGCCGGAGCTCTGTTTCTACCACCTCCCAGTCCGCAGTCCCAGCGTCACCCCGGAGACCCCCTGGTGCCACCCGTGCCCACTACCTCACGGTCAAGGCCAGGCCGTGCGGTGCAAATCTCGCCAGTGGTTGCATTGATGCTGAACATGCCCCCGGCACCCTGCTCCAGGATGGAGTACCGCACCACTGCGTTGTCCGTGTCGGGGTCATCAGCATCGGTGGCATCCACCGTCATCACACAGGTCCCTGCAGCCACAGGAGCACCATGGTGGGTGCCAGCATTGGGGCTGGTTCATCCTCCCCTTTCCCAGCACCCCCTGGCTGCTCTGACCTGGTTCAGCACCTTCCACCACACGCCCTGTGAACACATCCTGCCTGAAGAGCGGCCGGTTGTCGTTCTGGTCCACCACAATGATCTCCAGGTCGGTGGGGTCCTCCAGCGTCACACCACCCAGGTCCAGTGCAAAGGCTTTCAGCTGCGGGCATAGAACAGGTCGTTTGGGGCTGGTTGTGGGGCTGGGGGTGGTTGTGGGGCTGGGGAGGGAGCTGTGGGCAGGCAGGCAGCGTCCTTACCCTGAAGCGGTCGTTCTCCTCCCGGTCCAGCATGGCGTTGAGGAACACCTTCCCGCTGAACTTGTCAATGGAGAAGATGCCCAGGGGCTCCTCATCCACCCCAGGCCCCTTGATGCTGTAGATCACCCCCCCAGGCTGCTGCTTGTCCGACTTGATCTGGGGGAAGTAGGGCTGGTGGTCCTGGGGCTGGGGAGTCTGTCCCCTGCCTGGGGTCCCCCTCTGCCCCCAGTCTCCCCCCATGCCACATCCTCCTTCCTGGGGTGCCCCAATGCAATCCTCCTGCCCAGGGTGTCCCCCACCCCCTGGAAGAGAGGATGGGGGGCTCCTACCTGCACCAGGAGGTGTGGGATGCGCTTGTGGTTCTCTGAGACGCTGATGGGGGGAATCACCCAGGCCCTCTTCACCCGCCTTGGAGCCTCGTGCTGCTGCCAGGCCTGGGGGCTGCCCGGGACTGTGACCCCTGGCTGGGCTGGGCTGGCACCCTGCAGGGGGACATGGTGCTCCCGGTGACCCTGAAACCTCCCAAGCAGTGAGCAGGGACTTGCATGGTTCTGAGACGCACAGTGCTGCGGTACACAGTACCGGGATGAAGAGCGATGGAATGCACGGTAATGGGATGCATGGTGATGTTGTTAATGGTGATGGGGTGCACAGTGATGGGGTGCATAGTGATGGCCCCCTGATGGGGCTGTTCATTGGAGAGCAGAGAGGTCACTCAGGTCCCCTGGGGGACTTGTGTCAGTGGTCCCCTGACATCCTGAGGTGACGGTGAGGGGTGTCCCACAGGGAAAGGGTGCTCCACAAGTGACCCCATTTGTGCCCTGGGCATGGCCCCATGCCATGGCTGGGCTGTGCCCCATGAGACCCTTGCGATGGGGGCTGGCAGTGGCACCCCAGCCCAGGTCATGGTCACTGCATAGATGTGGCGGAAGGGTCAGGGATCTGTTTAGGCTGTGGGGTGGCCTGGCTGGGGCACAGAGCAAGGGTGCTGTGGGGCACAGGCAGCTGTGGGGCTGGGGTGGAGGTGGGGGCTGTGAGGTGGGGGAGATTGGGAATGGAGACTGGGGAGCAGGAGCTACAGGGTTGGGCAGGCCAGAATCGGGGTCAGCAAATTGTGAGGGCTTGAATGGGTTTTAGGGGCTGTGAGGGACTGAGCTGGAGGGTCAGGGAATTGGGGCTGACACGGGGGTCCGGAGCTGTGGGGAGGAGGTGTGGGGGCACAAAGATGGGGGCTGGAAGAGAAGGGAGCTGGGCATGCAGCCTAGCCCCCCCCCCCCCAGCTCCATGCATCACTGTCAGGGTGCATCCTCGTCCCGGCCCTCGGGAACGATGCCATCTCCTCCCCGTGGAGGGAGCGCATCTGGGCAGCATCGTGCCTTGCCCCCACATCTGCACCCACCTGCCTCTGCACTGGGTTACACCGCTGGGTGCTGGGGTGCACCGGGTGCCCCGGGTCCCCCCCCTGCGCACTGTGCCGGGGCAGTGGGAGCAGGGCAGGGGGGGCTGAGCTGGGGGTCCCTCGTGGCAGTTGGGGGACTGTGCAGGGCAGGGGGGCTGCCTGCCAGGGCTGGGCAGGACAAAGGGCTTGGTCTGATGCTGCTGTGGGAGCTGACCGTGGCTTCCAGCCCCCCCTCTGCCCTCCCCAGGAGAGACCCCCCCCCTTCCCCAGGAGGCCACGGGAGATAGGGGCAATGGGGAGGGTTGGGGGGGGGGCAATGGGGGGGGGTTGCTGCTGGTGGGGAGGGACTGCCCTGCACGTGCCTTTTCCTTCCCCTGCCCTGAGCACCCGGCTATGGAGTCCAGGCCAGAACCCCAACAGCTCCATGTGGCTCAGGCCTGAGACCACAATGAGGGGCTCTGGGGGTATGTACATGGACGATGGGGTGCAGAGGGCTCTGGAGACATAGGTGGGGTGGGAAAAAGGGGAGCGGGGTGTTTCTGAGTGCCTAACCCTCCCTCAAATCACATCTCCCGGCTCACAAAGGCGGGCAGCGTGCCGGAGCCGCAGGCCCCCCTCTGCCGCTGCCATCTGTGGGGTAGAAAATGCCTCAAGAGGGGCACCAAGCCCCCACAACCCCCATCCCCATCCCCACTGCCCCAGAGGATGTGCCGCCATGGGGTCTGCAGTCCAGCCACCCCCCAGCACCGAGTCCAGTCTCCCCATCCCATCCGGCCCTCCCGGGTCATTGGGGTGGGGGTTCCCCATCCCCATCCCTACCCCATCCCCATCTCCCCCCCTGTCCCCACACCCCTTACCCGAGCGCAGAGCGGGGCGAGCAGGCAGGCGAGCAGGAGAGGGGGCCCCATGGCGGAGCGGGGTGCAGTCCGACCGCCAGCCCCGAGCTAAAATAACGGCGGGGCTGGCTGAGTGACAGCACATGTGCTGTGGCGGGCCGGGCCCCCCCGCACCGGCACCTGCCCCGCCGCCCCCGGCCTCCAGCCTGCGCCCGCCGAGGGGCCCGACGGGGCGGGCGCGGGGGGCTCGGGGAGGGACCCGGCGGGGGGGGACCCGCAGCCCGGGGCTGGGGCCGGGGGGCCGTGGGGGGAAGCGGTCCCCGGGGCAGGGCGGGCGGGAACGCGGCAGCTGTCGCAGGGTGCACCCCGAGGATGCCGCGACGGGGCGGGCGGGAGGGAGAGACCCGGCCCCGCTGTCCCCGCCACGGCTGGGCCGGCGCCGGCACCGGGTTCGGGACGGGGGGTTCTGCCCGCCCCGCTCCGCAGAGCCTCGCATGGAGGAGAGCTCCCTCCGGCCGCCCCCGTTCGCCCCCCACCGGGCCGGGGCCGCCCGCGCTGGCGGCGGGGTCGGGGCCCGTGCGGGCTCGGGAGAGGAACGGCAGCGTCCCGCGATCCCCGGTCCCGGCGGGCTCACACCGGACGGAGCTGGGCCTGGGCTTGTCCCGGAGACACAGCGAGGCCCCGGGCCCCGCTGCTCCCTGATCCCCCTGGAACCAGTGCTGGGGCTGCCCCTCACGCCCGGGGCCGGTCCCGATGCTGCCCCTGACACTCGGGGCACATCCCGGGGCTGCTGCCGAGCCCCGGGGCTATTCCCGGCGCAGTCCTCGACCCTCGGGGCCGGTCCTGGCGCTGCCCCTGAACCCCGCTGATAGTCCCGGTGCTGACTCCGATCCTGCCCCAACTCTTTCCGCCTCTCCAGGCGCTGCCCCCTCGGTCCCTGGTGCCGGTCCCGGTTCTGTCCCTGACCCCCGTTGCTGGTCCCGACGCTGCTCCCTCCACCCCCAGAGCCGGGGCCGGTCCCGGCGGCACCGCGCCGTCACGGCACCAGGTGGCAGCATCGCCCCGGCCACCGGCACCGGCACCGGCGGTCCCCGCCGCCCCGGAGGCCGCAGCGGGGAGCGTCCCCCGCCCGCCGGCGCCGGGCCCCTGGGGCTGCAGCGGGGCTCAGAGCCAGCACCCCCCGGGCGCGGTGGAGGGGTCGGGACGGAGCCAATCCCTGGGCCTGGCAACGGAACGTGCGGGTTTACGGTGACGCCGATGGCATCACCAGGTCCCCGCTCGGCTGCTGCGGGCATCCGCCTGCCCGGCACCGCGCCTCTCATCGGAAATAGGTGCTCCGGTGTCCCCCCCCCCGGGCAGCATCGTTCGGGGCAGCGCGGGTGCGCGACACAGGGGTAGGGTACAAAGCGTGGGCAAAGAGATCAGGGACGTGGGATGCAGATGTCTCCTGTCCGTCCCCAGAAGCTGAACAGCAGTGGTGGGGCTGTGGGTGTCCCCAGGGGCATGGACCCACACCATGAGCAGGTGAGCGTGGGGCACCGGTGGCCTGCGGCATGGCTGTGCCCTGGCGCAGGCAGTGGCACTCACTTGCCTGTCTGTCTGTCTGTCCGATCCCATCTGTCTGCCCTGCTCTCCCTGCCACCTTGCATCAGCGTCAGGGTGAGGAGCCGCACCGGCAGCACTGGCCGGGGGTCTTGGTGTCTGCCCCTGACCCTAACGCGCCGTGGCAGCGGGGCGGCAGAGCAGATGTTCCCTGCCACCGGCACCGTGGCGTGGGGGCATGGCGGTGGCAGACGTGACAGGCTCTGACAAGGTGCCAGCCCCAGCTCGTGGTGCTGGTGCTGCCGGCCATAGGAGCTGCCTGGTGCCCATGGCACTGCTCCGGCTGCAGCACCAACCCCCAACCTCTGGCACTGCACCAATGTCCGCTGCCCCTCCCTCCCTGCAAATGGAGCTCCCACTGGGGTGCAGGGATTGGAAGTCCCACGGATGCTGGGTCCAAACAGTGACAGCCATGGCCTATGACTCCCTTGCGATGCTGGGTCACAGGAGGGGTCACCCTATTTTGGAGGGGCCAGGTCCCCCCTTCCCACCTGACACCCTCTGATCTGCCTGGGGCAGCGCAAGAGCTGCGGGTGTTGAGACCTCTGCCGTGGGTGTCGGGACCAGTCATGGTCCCATTGTGGATGCAGTGGGACCAGCTGTGACCCCAGTGCAGGGCCTGGGGCATCTGGGCACTGCGCTATCCCCACCAGGCCCAGTGATGGGGAAAGCGGAGCAGCCAGGAGCACAGAGCTGAGCAGAGAGGTGCCAAACGCCAGCACAGCAGCCATAAAGCCACTGGAGCTTTGTTTTTTATATGGCAATAAAAGATAATGTCAGCTATAAAGCGCAAGAGCAGATTCCAGCATGCTGAGCCTGGGGCAGGGGAAGCTGCTGGGAGCAGCTGAGGGGAGCACGGAGGTGTGGGGGGGGTCCCTGGGGACCTCCTAGCAAGGCAATAGCTCACTTGAGGTGAGCAGATCCCTGGGTGCCTCAGGGTGCGTTGCAGGCAGCAGGAGATGGCCACCATCAGCCTGGGGAGGGTGTTAGAACCCACCATTAAAGATGCTACTTTGGGTTGTTGTTGTTGTTCTAATGGTTTTATTGCACGGTGTGGGGACAGGCCTGGCAGGCCTTAATGAAGGAGATTGATGGCTTAATAGCCTGTAGCCATTACGAAGTAATTGAATGGTTGTGTACATATGATCAGACCGTCAAAGCGACGTGGCTTGAAAGCGAAGCACCTGGAGCTGTGGGGGGACGCACGCAGTACCCCCCCCCCGTGTCCCTGATGAATGCAGAGCCCATGGCCTTGAGGACCCCCATCCGTCCCTGAGGTCCTGGCTGTGTTGGTGACCTGAGGCTGCATCCAGTGGTGAAGGGATAGAGCAGGTCTCCAGGTTCACCCAATGCCAGCGGTCACCAAAACCCATCTCTGTCCACCTCAGCTCCCAGTGTGGGCTCTGGGGCACCATCCCCAGGTGCTTTAATGAGGCTTCCAATTAACAGCCCTATGTATAGGGATGAACAGTGCTGGGGAAGTGGAGGTGGGGATTATGGGGTCCAGCATGGATGGCAGCTCCAAAGTGGGGGGTACCACCCTCCTGGCCACCAAGGAGAAAATATGGCACAGCCGGGTCCCAGAGCCGAGGTGTGAGTCAAGCTATTGCTTTCAGCGTGTGACAGCCAGGTGTTTTACAGTATTTGCTACCTGTGATCATCCATCAAAGCAATCGATAGTGTTCCTGCAGAGTTTTATTAATGATCTTGTCACCGGGCTGGTGCTGGGTGCCTGGGGTTGTCGAGAATGATAGATCATTAAGAGCTTTTGCTGCTATTTATTCTCCAGTGACCTTGTCTCTCTCCATTGTTGCTTGCTTAAGAGTTATGAATGTGAGACATGATAATTTGATATTGATCTATTCGGTAAGTTAAAAAATTTACTGCATCATTGATGTTTTAACAAAGGATCCGCTCGGTCCCTCCCACAGACCGGTGAGGGCTGCTGGTGCTCGGCTCCATGCACTGTGCTGAAGGGACATGCTGGGTGCTGCGGGACGGTGAGAAATGGCTGCGTGATCTCTATGTGTCCCTGGGGGTCCTGTCCAGACCCCTTCTGAACCCGAGGTTCCA
Source organism: Myiopsitta monachus (assembly GCA_017639245.1). NCBI lineage: Eukaryota > Metazoa > Chordata > Aves > Psittaciformes > Psittacidae > Myiopsitta > Myiopsitta monachus. Next base: position 102,677,487 of record CM029941.1, on the reverse strand, counting down.
AAATCCAGGTGCTGGCACTGCGCTGGTGAAGGCTGCTGTGGACAGGGTACGGGGATGCACAGAGTGGGTGCATGGCTGGACCTGCCCGTGCAGGTGGGCTGGGGTGGAAGGGTGGCAGTGGAGAAGTCTCCATCCGTATCCTTTTCCCCGTTTCCCCATCCCTGCTCCCGCTGCCCAGCTGTCCTCTCCACGTCCTCTCCATGTTCACTAACCGTCCTCCCTGATGTTCAGGGCTCCACTGACCCTCACAAAGGGATTTGATGCAATTACCTGTGCTCCCTGTTCCTCTTGTCCTCCCCAGTGCTTCCAGGACCGTATCAACTGATGAGGAAATCTGGGGCTCTCTGTCAGCCCCTTGACACCGACAGCACTGGAGCAGCATCCTGCTGACACGCTGCCTCCCCAGCGCACTGTCCCCATGGCCACCATTCCCTGCTGATGTTATTGACCCTCATTGCCCACTGCCATGTGGCCAGCAGCTCATGCATTAAGTCAAACGGGACAAAACCCTGTGTATAACGGCAGGGTTTATCCATGCTGCCTGTCCTCTAGGACATCAGTGACCTTCAGACATGGGCACTGGTGCCAGCACACCCAGACACAGGGGTGAGTGCACAGGCAGTGTCATTCATGCTGCACCAGCTCCCCAGTGCTTCCCACACCCTGCTCAGCTCTGCCCTCACCCTGTGCTGGACCATGTGCCCAAAACCGAGTCCATCTCCAAGCGCTTGCCTGGCCACAGTCTTCTCCCCATCTTCCTGGGCTCTCTGCATGTGATTTGACGCTTTGAGCCTCTCCTATCACACGGGGGTCACTGCAAGCCCCTTGAAGCTACCCCTGCCCCAGCCTTTCCCCCTCTGTTATGGGATGTATGTCACATGTGGAGGAGCGACCACTGTCCCTGTGGTGCTGGCACCTCTGCTGTCACTCTGTGTGGGACCCCCTGGGTGAGGTGATGCACTGGGATGTTACACACAGCTGGTAGTGATTTGTGGGTTTCTATTCATTCTTCACTTCGGCTGGGAAATGCAGGCAGTGCTTGATGGAGCAGGGAGGTGGATGGTACCCACTTGCAGCAGAGGATGGGGCATCCTGTGGAGAGCATCATCCCACCAGTGACAGGCGGGTTGGAACTAGATGATCTTAAGGTCCTTTCTAACCCGAACTGTTCTATGATGCTCTGATTCTACAACCTGCTCGCTCTCTGGGGCTCTTCCTCTCTATAAACTATGCTGCTGAGTCCATGGAAAAGGGCACAGAAGATGCAAAATTACCAGGCATCCCCACAGCTGTCTGAAGGCAAGAGTTTAATTTAAAGAGTCGTTTTATCTGGGGATGAGTTGCACGTGCCCTGAGGCAGAGCTGTAATGGCAATGGGGACAAGCACCCAGAGGCAGGTAAAGTCAAGGCAGTGAGCTGGGGTGCCCGGCCACCCCTCCTCACCAGGCAGAGCAGCTCTGGTGGGTTGACATCATGGAGATGAGAGCCACTGAAAGCCAGTGGAGCTGGTCCCACTGCTGGGACTAGTTCGGGGTGGATGCGGAGGTGCTCATGGTGTCTGCTTTCCGCCTGCCTCCCACCATCTACATGGGGGCTAAACAGAGCACTGTGGCCAGCAAGTGCCTGCCGCCAGCACTGGCACGGGGCTGTCCCGGCCCAGGACCATACAGCATTCATCCCACACTTCCCTTCCATACCCAGGGCTGCCCTGAGCCTCCTGCAAACACTCTTGCATGAGGAAGGTGGCCCTGGAGCTCTGGCTCAGTTCAACCAAACAGACTATATGGGATGAATCCTACTTTTATTGGACTTTACTCATGGGCCAGACTGCAGTGAGCCCAGACCGGCATATGCTAATCCCTGCTGGCACCTCATAAGTGCCTTCGTGGAGGGAGAATGGATGTGGCCGAGGACCAAACCTCCCCAGGTTCCCAGTCCTGGCCCCAGGCCATGCACTAGGCTGGGTAAAAGCGCTGCAGGAGCTCCTTCTTGTTGACTTTTCCCATCTGGTTGCGTGGGATCTCCTCCACCACGATCAGCTCGGTCGGGATAGCATACGGTGCCATGATCTCCCTGCAATGCACAAGAGCAGTGTGTAACTGAGGAGAAGCACTTCCAGCCCATCCCGAGCCCTCACGAATGCCACTGGATGTGTGGAGGATTTGATCTGGGACCTTGTGTCCTGCAGCCTGTCATGGTGTACAGCTGAGATGTCCCAGCCACAGCTGGACCTGGCTCATCTAGTGATGGACTTAGTGGTCCTGGGGTAAAGGTTGGACTTGATAATCTTAAAGGGTTTTTTCCCACCTGGTTGATTCTATGATCCTGATTGCTGTAGTTTGGGCTGGCAACGCTCCCTGTTACTGATACACACCTCTATCTGCTGCATTCAGCCCCACTGGTAAGGGATGGCATGGGAAAACTGTGTGTGCAGCATATTTTCCATCCAGATGGATGCTGGACCCCATGTGTTCTTGGTGCCAGTCCCTGAGGACCAAGACTGCAGGTGTGTCACCTCCCCAGGTACATGCACTGGTGACCTGCCAGTGACTCACAGTTGTGTGCTCCAGCGCATGAGGGGTCTTTCTGCATTGGGAGGGAGTCTGAGAACCGAGCATCGTCCCTGTGCCCTTTGCAGAACACGAAGGGGGGCTCTCCTGCCTTCTGCTGCCTGTGTGTCACCAACCTGGGGCTGTGCCCAGCTCCGGCAGCATCCTGGCACTGGTTCTAATGCGAGATGCCAAGTCTGCTGAGCCCTTCAACCATCACCCAGCCCTCCCCCCCCTGCCACCAGCACCCCCTGCCATATGGATGCCTCTAACTCAGGATGGCGCCTGTCGCCGGGAAGCACGATTGGAGGCAAAAGCTGCAAAATGAATCACTCTGAAGAGGGACATGTGTCTCCTGCCAGGGAGTGAGAGAAAAGGGGCCAAGCGAATGTTAAGTGACATAAAAAATAAAGGGGAGAGACAGGGCGAGAGGGAGAGGCAGGAGGGGGGAGCCGGAGCAGTGCCTGGAGCCAGCGCTGGGCAGGGAGCAGCAGCCGGGTAGGCAGACACCCCTTGGCCCTCTGGGGGCTGTTATTTCAAGGGCACCTGCCCTCGCTCTGCATGGGGAAAACAGGGTCGCATCTATCCACAGAGCTGGGGACAGTGATGGGAAGAGATGTGCAGGGACAAGGGGAACACTCTGGAAGGGGAGCACATATGGGGCTGAGTGCAGCCCCTTGCTCTGTGCCAGGGACACCTGGGTGACCCACTAAGCACAGCTATGGGTGATGGATGAAGGGATCTGCTGGGGTCACCAGTGCTCCTGCCAGGAGGCTTAGTGATGAGCAGCCACCATGCAGCATGGTGAAGCATCCCTTCCCCGCTCTCTATCACTCCTGCCATGTGCTGAGGCTGAGGAGCGTCCTGGATGGACAACCCCAGAGCACCAGACCCTGTATGGACCAGGACAGGCTGAGTCTGGCTAAGAAGGGGAAGGACATTAAGGAAATTCATCAGCTTCATCACTATGAGGGTGCTGAGGTGCTGGCACAGGGTTCCCAGAGAAGCTGTGGCTGCCCCATCCCTGGCAGTGTTCAAGGCCAGGTTGATGGTGCTTGGAGCGCCCTGCTCCAGTGGAAGGTGTCCCTGCCTGTGGCAGGGGGTTGGAACTGGAGGAGCTTTTAGGACCCTTCCAGCACAAACCAGTCTGTGACGACTGAAATCCAACATAAGCCATGGGCTGCCCTTGACGAAACAGGAGTCCCAGGTAATCAACAGCCCAAGAGGTAAGGTGTGTGCACAGTGCAGGGACACCCTGGTGGGGGCTTGCACCCACCTGCCCCTGCAGCCATCCTTATGGCTCTAGTTTCTTTGTTTGCTTCTCTTCCCCCAGTACGTAACTGTTTAATCAGAGCAGCAGCGGCCAGCCAGCATCTTCCTTGCATTTGCTAAATCGCAGTCCCCCAACTGTGATTTTTGCAAATCCAGGGGAAATCTTTAATTGGCTGCTGTTCAGCCCCTGATGAAACAAGTGCTCCTGCCGCTTGCAAAATAGCACCAAAAATATCCGCAGCCTGAAGGAGGGAGTCGCCAGGAAAAGGATCTGCTATTAAATATTTTGCTAATGGAATATTAGTGATAAACCCACTGATTCTGCTTCCTGGCTCCCGCCTGCTTACGCTTCCATGAGTGATGCCCAAAACTTTGGCACTGCCTGCTCCCTGACTGATTTGAATGAGGAATTGAAGGTTTTCACTCTGAAACCTTGCAGGTGGCTGCTTTGTGCCACGCTCATTGGTACTGTGATGGCTTCAAGCGAGATCAAGGAGCTTCGGTGCCTCCCACACTCTCTAAACCCTACCGGAGAGGTCTCTGGGGTTTGCTGGGACTGGGCTGGCTTCCAGCAGGTAGGAAGCAGGAGGGAGCAGTCACAGCAGCACTGGGGAAAAGCTGAGCAAATGTTCTTGCTGCTGAGAAAACACGAAGCTTCCCCTGCTCCGGTGGTTGCTCCGTGCCATCTGCCAGTATCTGGGCTCAGGGCTGCAGGGTAGGAGCCACTTGGCTGCGCCGTGCATGCTGTTTATCAAGGCACTTTTGGGGCAAGAAAGAGGCTCATTCACTTCCCTTATCTCATATGCTTGGTGACCTGTTTAGAACTGTGGTCTTTTTCCCTGTCCCCAGAGCCTGAGGCACTGTGTCACCGCTGGCCACCCCTTCATCCCTCCACTGACCTATCTCTGATGAGGATGCTGCAAGCTTTGAGCCTGCTCTCCCCATGCCATGCTGCTCACCTCGCGCTGCCCTGTGGCATCTTACCTGGCCCAGTCCTTCAGGTCCTTCACAGAGAGCATCTCACCCTTGCGCAGCTGCACAACAGCGCTGACCCTCTGGCCCCACACCATGTCCGGGGGCCCAATCACAGCCACGTCTGCAGAGAGATCAGAGAGAGCCTGAGAAACCTGAGTGAATTTGGCGGTCAGGGTAGGGTAGAACAGGGGTTCAGCCCTGCAGAGGCTGGAGGAAAATTCCATGGGGTGTTAGCACAGGAAAACACTGCATGCTTTTGTGCTGACACAAGAACAGAGCTTTTCACCATGGGAAAGGCAGGAAGCTCAATGGTTTGAGCTATATAAGAGTCAACAGGGACGAATATGATGTACAGGGTGGTGTGGAGCCAGGGGCACTGCTGCTATCCCCTCATGCAGGGTCACACACAAGGGCAGGACAGATTTAATTACAGTCTCATTTCCAAAATCGGATGGGAGCTGATGCTGACTCAGCACCCAGCCGCAGGCTATACGGCTTCAACCCCAGGAGACAACCAACAGCAGGGCCCAGCCTCACTAATGGGGTGGCTGGGAAAGAGCCTCCAGGCACGAGCCCTCAGGCAGCCTCATGTCTGCACCCACAGAGCCAGGGCTGTCCCTACAGCCAGGCTCACACACACTGCTCCTCCTCAGCATGGGACACAGGGAGCGTACCTGTGATGTGCGGGTGTGCAAGCAGATGACGCTCCACCTCCAGAGCGCTGATCTTGAACCCCCCGTTTTTGATGATGTCAACTGAGGTGCGGCCCTTGATCCAGTAAACACCGTTCTTGTAGGCTGCTGTGTCTCCTGAAAGCAAAGCAGGATCTCTCAGAGGACATCCCCTTGCTTCTCTGCTTTTCCTGACCCATGGATGTGATGCTCAGGTGATCACAGAATGGTCTGTGTTGGAAGGGACCTGAAAGTTCATCCAGTTCCAACACCTTCCACCAGAGCAGGTTGCTCCAAGCCCCTGTGTCCAACCTGGCCTTGAACACTGCCAGGGATGGGGCAGCCACAGCTTCTCTGGGCACCCTGTGCCAGCGCCTCAGCACCCTCACAGAGAAGAGCTTCTGCCTTATATCTAACCCTGTGTAAGTCTGAGCCCATCACCCCTTGCCCTATCACTCCAGTCCCTGATGAAGAGTCCCTCTCCAGCACCCTTGTAGCCCCCTTCAGACACAGGAAGCTGCTCTGAGGTCTCCACGCAGCTTCTCTTCTCCAGGCTGAACAGCCCCAACATTCTCAGCCTGTGATGCTCTCAGCAGGCAGCAAGCCCAGCTCCCTGTGAGCCACACTTAGTCCTACAGTCGAGAGCATCTCTGCAGAGACCCCCATGGGTGGGGTATTAGTCTTCCTCACACAACAGCCAGGGTCATGCAGAGAGCAGACAGCCATTGCTTTTCTGTGGAGGGAAAGGTAAGAAAATGCTGTGAAGCCAGAAGTCATTAAATATGGAAGCAACGAAAATGGGAACCACCGCTGCAGGTGGTTGTTTCCCCAGCACACTCTCAACGTGGACCACAGGACAAGCAGGCTCTAGATCAGCCCCTTCCTCATCTCTCTGGCAATCACCAGTCACAGAGACCTCAGTTGTTCCATCCCAGCAGGACATAATTCCTCCTGGATCCCTGGCATCACCAGGGCTGCTCATCCCCCATTGCATAGTCCCCAGCCTTCTCTTCCTCCCAGTGATGAAAGACCCTCCTCCAGCAGCCCATGAAACCCACAGTGGGTCCTTAACAGCAGCAAAAGCACCATGTATGCGCTCTGACCACAGCCACCAGCCCCTGACATCCCCTGGAGCAGCCCTTGCCCTGGGCACTGCCGGCTGGGAGCACCACTGCTTGCCAAGGGGGCTTCCCTCCACTCCTGCATGGCTACTCCTAATAGAAGAAGGCTAGGGATGATGCTGGGAAGATGAGACTGTCCTAAGCAACACGTTGGATCCGACCTGTCCTTTCTGCAGGCGTGTGGCAGGTGTGATCCAGTAATTAGCTGCTTGAGCCAGCGCTGGGAAGATTGAGGAGAGAGGTCATGTCAGCACAACCTGGCTAAATGCTTAACAAGCTGGTGCACTTTGATAGCTACTTAAGATGATTACTCACATCCTGCTAATAGAGCCTTTGCCAACCGGTGGGTGAAGAGGGGGGGGTCTGGGGACCTCGCATTTCCATTTCAGAGCCTTGATGGTAGCACCAGGGGGGCCCTTAGCTCTCCCCTGCGCATCAGTCTGCATGCTCTCCTTAATGATACGTGCTGCCTTTGTGTCCACACACCCGGCCTGCTCCCCACTGCAGCTCCACTCACAGACTCATCTCACTGCCTGCTGGAAAGCTCCAGCATGGAGGCGACGCAAAGATTGGCAGCCAGGAAAAAGCAGCTCCCAACAAAGCAGGGTGAAGCAGCACCACTGGGGCTGCAGGAGTTCCATGTGTTTGCCTTGCCCTCCATCCAGGCACATGTTCAAAGTATGGGGGATGAGGACAGGATGGGGCCCTGGACACCAGCATCCCTGTGGCTGGGAGCCCATTGAGCCAGGAGGATGCACTGAACCTCTGTTTTGGGGGAAGGCTGTGGAAGGAGCACTCTGAGGGCACTGGGATGGGGACTTCATTGGGTGGCCAAGGGAAGAGCATCTCCAAGGCCAAGGACTGTGCAGACCCCAGTCCTCCCCTTCAGGAAAGTGCTCCCAGCACGCTTCTCATGCCAGGTACTGCAGCGCATGCCACCAGCACCGTGGCTTTACAAAACCCCGTTTCCAGCTCCCCTCTGGTACACCACAGAGCTTGCAATGCGGTGTCTGCACAGGCAGTGAGCGCTCAGAGATTTACAGAGTCAGAGCAGTGAAATACCAGAATCAGTTGTGAAATTTGGGCTGCTCCCCAGAAGAGCCGCGTCCCTGATCAGCTGGCACATGCCAGAATCCCGAGCAGCTCATCCTGCTCAGTTCAGCCAGGGAATGATTAATTGGTGCCGTATTTGCCTGCCTGCCTCTTGGCACTCCTGTGGATGTTGAAGGCTGTCTGGAATGTTTTAGAGTTGTGAGAGAGTTTTAAACTCGGGCTCTCTGGGTGTTTGGCTGCTTGGGTTGAAAGGAATTCATTACTGCTGTGATAAACTACCTTCCATGTCCGGTGTCACCATGGCATGTGTGACTGACACAGGACTGGAGAGCAAACGTTAATTAAAACATGGCAATGGGGGAACAAGAGCCATGAGCTTTCGGCAGGGAGCTCAGGAGCTGCCTATTCATACAGAGAAGACAGGGAGAAGAGAGGGAATTCAGACCTGGTTCAATGACACACAGTTCCCATGTAGCTCTTCAGGATTTAAGCGCATGAAAGCTGCCACATTTGCATTTTCCTCTTCTCCGTAATGGGGAGAATGGTCCCAGGGACAGGTCAAAGGAATGATTGGGATGTGGGGGCAGGAGACATCTCTGCACCAAGGTCTTGTGATGTGAAAGCTGAAGGCTCTTTACCTGCCCAGATGAGTCATTCCCCTTATCTCTCCCTGCAATGAGCAAGGACTGAATTCACATCGCTTTGTGCCCTTGAGCCTGTTGGGGACGTATCAGCCCAGAGATGATTTCTATGAAGCTTGTTTGCAAAGTGAACTGACAGGGCAGAGCCTGTAACCAAGGCCTTGTCTCTGTCCCACTCCCACGCCCCTCTACATGGGGTCCAGGCAGAATGGGACACTCAAACCCCAACATTGCCTGGCCTCAGAGCCTGTTTCCAGCCAGGGAAGCCTCTCTGCTTTGCTTGTGGCATTGGGATTCCAGGGCATGTCTGTACCATAACACCTGAGCTGGCAGCAGCCTGAGCATCCAGTGCCTGTGTGAGCATTCCCACACGGCCACCACCAGCATCCTTATGTGGTCATCACCAGCATTCCCACACGGCCACTACCAGCATCCCTGTGCAGCCATCACCAGCATTCCTGCACAGCCACTGCCAGCATCCCTGCATGGCAACCACCAGCATCCCTGCATGGCCACCACCAGCATTTCCCAAGCTGTTGCCCTTCTTTATGTTCCCCACACAGCAAGGGGCAGGAGAAAGTTATTTCAGATTGGGCATGGAGAGGAGACTCCCTCCTCACCACTCAGCTTCCATCCCCATGCCCCCCACAAACACCATCACAGCATCACACACGCATCCCTGAAGCCCCGTCAGCAGCACAGCGTGAAGGGTGGTTGGAGTTATTATTGTGACTATTGTGAGCTTCGGGGACGAGCTCTGTAATATCCCCCCATCTCTTTCTTTCTGCCTCCTCTCTCCTGTCAGAGTCTTGCTGTCACTTCCTGAGCTGACAGGACAGAGCTTGCTCTGGGGGACTGCCGTCCGCCGAGGACAGCCACATTACCCTCTGCCCCGCGCCATCTGCTACCAGCCGAGCACATCAAGACAGCATGTGCTCCGGCACATCCAGCGCTCACTGCCTCCCAGGCCAGCGGGGATTTCCTGGGCCAGGGAGACTAGTTAAAAGGATGCTGTTGTTTGCTTAACGACTCACCCTCACATGTTGCTGCGAACAGAGCTGCGAGCATCATTTCCACCCCCAGCACTGCACCAAGGGTCAATGGCAAGGGTTGTGCTGTCACCTCAGGGCTCCCGACATGAGTCCCTGTGCCTGGTGGTGCAGGAGTCCACCCAGCCCCTGCAGGCAGCCCATAGAGGAATTGAGCTCCATCCGTCCTGTCTGCCCTGGCTGTTTCTGCCACCTCCAGCGGGCTGCAGACCATGGCGCACCTCACCCAGCAGCGTCTCAGTGCTTTGCCCATGTGGGTACCTCCTGGTCAGGCAGGGGCAACAGAGGCAATGGGGGGGATTTCTGGGTGGGGAATGGATCTATGGATCTCTCCCCCATGAGATGACACCACTTTAAACTACATTTTTGTTGAGCCTCTTTGCCAGTCGGCCGTGCCTGTGGCTCACAAGTGCTCCCAGAGAGCACGCAGTGCATCAGCACAGGGACAGGAGGGATGCCATGGAAGGGTTTAACACCTGTGTGATCCTGCTCCACCACCTCTGCTTGTGTGAAACGGGGACAACTGCCACTTCTGCTCCTTGTTCAAGCCTTCAAATGCCTCAGAGCAGGGCACTGAAGCTGCTGTGGGCAGAGAGGAGCCCCACCAGCCCAAAGGTACAGCTCATCCTCCTGATACAGCAGCCTCAAGCCTGTCCTGTCTCTGGAGCTGCCCCAGTCCTGCTCTGGTTTCAGGAGCCCTCCGGCACAGGAGTAGCCCCGGCAGCACACAACAGCAGGGTGAGTACAGCTGAGCCCGTGCTCTGATGCTTCCCACAGCATGGAAGCAGGAGCAGGCAGCTGCGTGGGGAAGGGGATTTTGGCTGATGAGAAGATTACGGTCTCTGACACCACATCTCCGCCTCTGCCTGCCCGGGCCACCTCCAACCGGGCTCCTTTCATCAGACAAAGCAGGCAGCAGCAGAAGCCTCCATCGCACGTGGCTTGGCTCTGGTGCTGCGGCGCAGCTGATGCTGGCGAGGCCATGGGATTATTGTTTCCCTGACAGCAGCCGTCACCGCTACCTTTGGATTTGTTTCAAGATGCTCAGTGGGCATCTGTTCCGCGAAATGTTAAAGGCTCTGCTGAGCTGCATACTGAACAGGCTCCTGCGCGGCTGAGCTGGGGGTGGGCTGCACATACATATATAGAATCATAGAGCTATAGACGGGTTTGGTTGGAAGGGACGTAAAGCTCATCCAGTGCCAATCCCCTGCCAGGGGCAAGAACACCTTCCACTAGACCAGGTTGCTCAGAACACCATCCAGCATGCCACCATGGCCTCTTTTATATATGTGTGTATATATATATATATACATGCAAATATATGCACACATATATATATACATAGAATCACAGAATGGTTTGAGTCGGAAAGGACCTTAAGATCATCCAGTTCCAACCTCCAGCCATGGGCAGGGACACCTCACACTTGACCATGTAGCCCAAGGCTCTGTCCAACCTGGCTTTGAACACTACCAGGGATGGAGCAGCCACAGCTTCCCTGGGCACCCTGTGCCAGCGCCTCAGCACCCTCACAGGGAACAGCTTCTGCCTTATCTCCAACCTGAACTTCCTGTGTTTTCAGTTTAAACCCTTATCCCATCACTACAGTCCCTGATGAAGAGTCCTTCTCTGGCAGCCTATATACGTGTATATATATATGTATATATATAAATATAGCTGGCAGCAGGCTGGCTTTTGGGTAAGATCTGCTTATGGGAAAGATTGTCTATAGATAGTTCCTTGTCAATGGCCGTACCGTAGCTGCATGCCTTGCCCAAATGAACTCTGAGAAGCAGATGTGCTGCAATGGAGCCCTTATTTCCAAACTGAAACCACAGTGATTTCTGCAACGAGGTTCTTCAAGTTGTGAAATGCTTGCCGCAAAGATGAAAGGGCCCTTGTGATTCTGCCACTATGGCCTTTAGCTTGTGCACCTCTTTCATAGAGCAGTGAGAGCTCCCAGTGACTGAACAAGAGGCTCTTTGCCCCCAAGAGCAGAGCAACAGGAGCAAACCCTCCTTGCACCTCCTTACTCACAGGTCAGTTTGTTCCTGGCAAACACAGCGATGCTCCTACATCAAAGTTATCATGAGCAAACATTTGAACCAACTATTGACCAAGAGAGCTCTTTGGCTGGAGAAATGAAGTGCTGAGCAGCTTAGAGAGTTCTGAAGTGTGCAGGGAAAAACGAGACTTTTCAGGTAAATCATAAGGAACAGTGACTTCAGCCCAATCTCGATGCAGAGCTGGGACTGCCTAAGGAGTGAACAGTTATAGCTGCCCTTGTAATGGTTCTGGCTGACCAGGCTTTGTGAAACAAAGACCTGATCCCTGCAAACGCGTGCTGCGGGGAGGCTGACACACGGGAGCTGCCACCCTCGACACAGCATCGCTGCTCACTGGGGACAGATGTCACTCGGGTGCCTGGAAGGACGGGGAGATGAGAGCTTGTTTGGTAACACGTGTCACCAGCTTCACGGCAATGACAGTGTCGGCTGCGCTGCGACGTGCGAGCTTCAGCTGCTACAACACGAGAGCAACGCGGCACCACGCCGGCTTGCAGCCTGTCACACGGCCTGTCCTGGCTTCTGGGAGGTTTGTCACCAGCCCCACGTTATTTATACACCTATGTCTTTGTGTTTGAAGATCCCCAGAAGGGACGCGGCAGGCGTTCCCCAAGCTGTGCCACCCCAGCAGATGGGAGGCAGGACAGGACGGGGACCCATGGGTATGTGCTGCAAGGCTTGTAAACCAACACCACAAACAGAGCCTGACCTGGGAGCATCCGACCAGGTGGATTTTGATGTCTGCAGCTGCAATTGCTGGGCAGGATTGAAGCTAGGCAGATCCCACGCTAGTGATGCTTGGCAATGAAGATAGAAGCACACTATGGTCTTTGCTTGAAGCCCACAGGAGGCACCAGAAGCAGCATCATGCCCAGCTGTGGTGTCAGAGGAGTAAGACTCAGCCCAGCGTTGTGCATCGTCAAGTCTGGTCCAGCTTGAGAAGGACATGAGAGCTATGACTCCATGTCCCCAGGGCACCCAACAGTAGAAGGGCCTGCAAATGTCCCTGCCACTCCTGTCCACAATTACACGGTGCTTTAGCAGACCAAGTAGTGCACAGCAGAAAATACAGAGAAAAACACCTCTTTGACAGGGAATCTATTCTGTTGAGAAGCAAAAAGTGGGTTGTTTTACCCTCCTGCTACAGTGGCAGCTAATGCTCTCATGGGGAGCTCAAGAGACCTGATCAGACGCTGCAAAACACTCCCCTGCGTGCTGCACAGCCCTCACCCTGGTAAATGGTGCTCTCAGGCAAGGCTGGGCTTCCCCCACGGTACCAGCTAAGTGATTTGCTGTTGGTGCAAAGCGCTTGCTGACCCAGCAGGCTGGAGCTGCTCCTTTAACAGTTTCCTGGCTGCTGGAGCAGCTTTTACAGGTTTCAGAAGTGTCTGGGGAAAAACGGGGAGGTGAGGAGCTGCGGGAAGCAGGCCGGGTCTCTGGGGCCGGCACAGCGCAGGAGGGATGCTGCGGGGCTCTTCCCTGCCAGCAGCAGAATGCGGTTTGAGCGCTCTCTAATATTAATTACACCTTTTGCTGTTAATGAATCACTCCAGATATTGGAGGCTTGGCTTTCAAATGCTTCATGCAGAGCACAGCCCAGCGCTCCTCTGAGAGCAGGGATGTCTCACAGCCACTTCTCCAGAAGACACTGACCTGCAGGGATACAGAAGGGACTCATATGGTTCCCAGCCCTACTGTTAACACTGCCAATGCCACACTCCTTCCAGGCTCAATACCTGCTCTTTCAGGAACCTTTAAGATTCCCCCCCTCAATATTCACAAGGAATGCCCTGCTGTCAGCTGCCCGCCTGGCACAATGATCCCTCATTTCCAGGGGGAAAACCTGGAGCATTCCTCTGCACTGCCTGTACGTGGGGAACTGCTCTTGCCAAAGGAGCGTGCTGGGGGGCCACTAGGGTCCCAGCTGGCAGAGCCCTGGGAAGCTTGCAGGGATGCAGTTGGAATAATCAGTCTTTGCCCTTCTCCGGTGCCTTTCAGCAGAGGATCTCCAAGCAAGCTGATCCGGAGTCTAATTAGGCAGAAATAGGAACAGCTGGTAGGACAGGGTGGGATGCCTGGCTGGCTGCTCACACCAAAAGCACTGGGCAGGAGGTTGTGCATCTCTGCTTTATCCTGGGATTAACTCCTACCTGCCTCCCGCTCCCCTACAGTGGTTCTTGATACTCCTGCTCCATCCCAGGCGGAGGCAGAGCTTATGTGTGTGGCAAAGAAGACACACATGAATGACTAAGATGATTGATTTTCCAGGTAGGATTGGTCTGGGCAGGTGGTGAAAAGTGGGAGCCTTGATCCCTGATCCTGATCCTTTCATTGGCTTAGAGAGCAAAGCAAAACTCCCTTAAACCCCCTTTGCCTTCACAGGGCTTTGTAGGAGCGAGTCCCAGATCTCCCCAGCACTCAAAGCTAAATGGGGGCACACAGGGGCCCAGCTGAGGCTTGTGGTAGACACTCAAAGGCAGACGTGGGGCCACAGCTGGCAGGCACGTCCTCCTGCCCTTGAGCATAGCTCTTCTGTGCCTGCAGACTAGGTCCATGCCAGGCTGTTAAACACAGCCCAGCAGCAGACCACAGAAATACTCCTTCCCAATCTGAACACCAAGCTTTCGGCTTTGGAAGCCTCCTGCAGCAATGAGATCCACGTACCCATCACACCTGACATGGATAAGCACTTCTTTTCATGGGTTTCAAGTTTTCCTGCTCTTTCCAGTGTTTCATGGTCTTCTAAGTCCATGGAAATGGGTTTTTTGTAGGTAACACTGACACAGCGGGAGTGGGAAGATGCAGAGTGTCGCATGGCAGTGACACTGCCTGTGTTCCCATTCCTCTGGGCACAAGATCTCAGCCTAAGCCCATTGCCCAAAGAAATGGTTTCTTCCCACTGCCACAGGCTCCTGTGCCTGAGAAAAGCCGAGGAGGACATGTGGGGTGGACAAACGAGTAGAAGGTGAGTGCTAAAGGCCCTCAATAGGAATTAGATCATCTGTCCTCTCTGCAGCCAAGTGCCCACCTTGATGGGCAGAGGGATGGGAGGCTGTGCGACACGTCTCCATCATGGACCTAAACCTTTCCCTCCCCCCACACAATGAAAACTGCATCAATAGATCCCCCATCTGCTCACATACATCACATACTTCACTCCAGTTTATTAGCTGGAATAAATCATAAATATTTCATTATATATCAATGACGCTCGACTCCGGGAAGGTGCAATCCATCACCTCGACACTCTTTGCGACCTGCCGCCATGCAATAAGCTTTCCAGTCTATTAAACAAGATTGATACAGTGTGCTAGGATGGACTAGGGGAATTTATTTATGGAGCACCGGGAGAAGGGCATCCAATGCGTGGTGCCACACGGAACTGCTCCCATTAGCTGTTTGGACCCAGCAGCCCAACCAGAAAACCCTGGAGCAGCAAGAGGCAGAGTCCTCCTCTGAGCGTGCCATGGCTCTGCTGCCATGGTAAGAAGATGCTGTGGCAAAGCAGGGCCTAGGCTGAACCCCAAGGTGCCCATGTCCAGATGCAGAACCCCAGGGTCCTGTGCAAGAAAAGGGAGAGCCCACTCCAAGCTGGACTGCAAGGATGGGTTGGCAAAGCTCTGGCAGAAAGCTCTGCCCTGCTCAGCACTGCCATGCTTGGCACAAGGAGCAGAATCCAGCACTATTGTGGTTGCACAAGAGCAGTAGCTGCTGTTCTGCATTGGTGCTCAGTTTCCTCAGTGCTACAAGCACTGCAATACTTACTGCAGTGCCAGGATTTTGCTTCTTTTTGTAGCTCCAGGCTCATTTTAATGCCACACTTTCTCCTTTACTTCTGCCTACCATGAAAATGAATATGTTCTCCAGCTCAGCAGTGAACAGAGGGGACCTTTCCAGTGCACAGTGCAACCACAGCACTGCTGCTCGACTTCTGCCACCACCAGGTCCTATTGTGTGGGGTACTGCCACCGTGCTTCACCCTTGCAATGTTATTGCTATTGTCTGCAGCAGCAGCAATGCCCCCATAACACTGTTACCTATCTCCCCTTTGCCTGCAATGCAAGGATTAAGAGATTCAGCGAGGATGATGCAGAGCAGCTCTGAGCCCAAGCTCAGCGCTCTCAGCCCCTTGGCTGCTGCTCTTTCCATGCAGGGGGTGATGGAAAGCCCAGCGGAAGCTTCCTCCAACACAGACCTTGGAGGCAGCTGCAGGTCAGCCCCCAACTGAATGCAACCTCATCCACCCAAGAGAGACCTTGTCTCTCCAAGCCACATCTCCCTTTAGGAGCAACAGCACCACCAGTAGAGATGGTAACTCTGGTTGAATGCTGGGTGTGCAACCAGCTGATGAGTCAGCAATGCCTGATGGATGCTCAGTGAGATGTTAACCTGGCACACGGTAATCCAAAGCCTCTCCACAGCACTGCTGGGATTGATTAGAGGCAGCCTTGCTCCTGAAAGGGATTGACAAAGCCTTGGCAATGATGATGTATGTGCACATATCTATTTAATGAAATGCTAAATGATAGGCTAAATAACAGAAGCAACTTTAGTTTGATTTATTGCATGAAAATGAATAATGTTCGTCACTGCTGTCAGCCATCTTGGTGAAGAGCAGAGGTTATGAGCACAAATTGTAGCTAATTAACAGTAATTAGCACCTCTGGAATTCCGGATCTGGGCTTCTTCACAGAGGCCGCTTGTGTCACAGCACGTGTCCCTGCTCACACATCTCTCCTCACTCACCCCCATCCACCCCAGCACTTCAGCATACAGCCTCTGAAAACAGGCTCCATTCCCTTCTGTCCTCCAGACCCCTTCAGATAGGAAATACATTAGGAAACCCCCAGGCTTTTCTGGCAGCCTTCCTGCATCAAAGTTAATCAAAGCCAATCTCTGACCTCATCCTATCTGCAGCTTCTCGGATCCTCTTTTGAGCTACAAGGGAACCTGAGAAAGTTCCTATTAATCCTGATCCAGGGCATAAAGTTGAAGGTATCTTGAACTTCTGCCTTTGCACCCCTTCTCCACCCTGTGCAGCCGGAATAGTGAAGCTTGCTGAGCTCCCACAGACCAGCTTGAAGCTTCTTCCACAGCCTGTCACACACACTGGCTCTTTGTGGCATCTCAAGTCCATCTACAAGTCACTTGGACCAGCAAAATGCCTTCCCTGGGCTCATGAAAGACAATGACCAAAGATAAATGGGCTGGTTCTGCAGGGCCATGGGGCTGCTCCTGCTGTAGCATGCTGAGGGTTTGGTGTGCACCACAATCATTAATAAAGCATCAAAGGCTCCTGAGGGGGAGAGTTTGAAACTTCTTCAAAACATACATGCATATTAATAATGCACCAATTATTCATGAGGAAGCCATCTTCCCTCCCCTGCAAGTTGCAGGGCTCCTGGGTGCAATGCAAAACCCTTCCCGATAAGCCCCGGAACAAGAGCCAGCACCATGGTCCTCAAACCAGCAGCAATCCCGGCACTGACTCAGCTGCATCCCAGAGATAGGTTCCTGTGGCTAGGACCAGGCAGGTCAGCTCAGAGCAGAGGTGGCTGTTCTCCTTGCTGATCCTATCTTCTGGTGTGTTGTGTTAGGATCTGGTGAGCCCTGATGCTGATGCTCTGCAGAGGGGTGATAGGTTTCCTAGGAAACCCCAGCTCAGAGCCTCCTCAAGGTCCAGAGCAAGTTCTGCTTCCACCCATTTGAAAGGAAGAGCCCTTCAGGCTCTGATCAGACAGAGGAGCTGCCCCAAAGGTGTGCATTTGGGTCAGCCCAAATGTCCTCCAGACATGGGGATGTTTGCTGTTTCACTCACTGCAAACTGCCTGGAGATGATGGGAGCCCTGCGGGAAAGTGAGGGCATCCAGACACCCATATAACAAGGATAATACCAGTAGCTCCTACCCCTGTCCCCAAAACAACATCTAACAGTAATATGTGTCTGTCATGCTTTGCAGGCCAGTGTCCACTGAAGCAGAGCGAGATTTCGCCGCTGCTACAGATTTCTACCTGCGTGAAATCTGGAGGTAATTTAATGGCTCACGAGAAAGGAAATAAATCTATTAGAACGGAATCGCTGTTTGTTTACGTATCTTGCCACGAACATCACCACAAGCAGCAGCAGCAGCAGGTGTATGTGCAAGCACCATTTATTTACATAATAAAATTGCCAAGTAGATTTGTAGCTCAGGGGCATCCTCGCCTCTCTGTGCGCGTGCCTAACTCCCATTAGCACTAATGGCAGGCGCTGTGAGCTCAGAAAGCGGG
Source organism: Myiopsitta monachus (assembly GCA_017639245.1). Classification (NCBI taxonomy): domain Eukaryota; kingdom Metazoa; phylum Chordata; class Aves; order Psittaciformes; family Psittacidae; genus Myiopsitta; species Myiopsitta monachus. Next base: position 102,659,817 of record CM029941.1, on the reverse strand, counting down.
GAACAGACCCTCCAACTGCCCTAATGGCTGTTACTATGAGATGCAGGGATGCAGACAGCTTGCTGTGTTGGTTCCTCTCCCCTGACTTGGTCAGCGGATGGGAATTGCATTGCATCTTCAAGCTGCTTTGCCATCCTCCCCATCTGCGAGAGCTGCCTGCTCCTAAGAGAAAGGGGTTTAAGCAACTGATTCCCCACTCTCAAAACTTCTCCAGAGGCTCCTGGAGCATTCAGCAAGAGCAAAAAAGCAGAAAGGAAAAAAGAATAAAAAGCCTGGAATGAATTCCTGTCATGCTCTGTAATGGGGAACTTTGTTTGTATTCCACAGGCAGCAGCGCTGAGCCTGCTGTCAGAACCACGCTGGGAGAAAGGGCAAAACCCTGCCGAGATGAAAGAATGTGAAGCACGGGTACAGCCTCCCCTGGCATTTACACCTGGAAAAAAAACCCTAATCACTCAAGGGCATCTCACAAAGAGCTGTGCTAATAAGGCACTCCTCCCCTCGCTGGGTGGCTGCGCCAGTGGAGCGGGAGATGGAGCAGTGCAGGGAATGCTGCCAGCATCTCCAGCTACCTGGAAGGTGGAAGCTGCAGATAAGACAAGTCTGATTTCAATCCAGTCATCCCGAGCAGCACTCTCCCACACTCTACTTCCAGCTAAGGGACAGGGGGAGTCAGGGACCTGCTGCTGGGCAGATGGGGAGTGCAGCTACCCCTCGTCTCAGCTGATGAATCAGTGACACCTTGCCCTTACATCCACATTTTTGGAAGGTTCCTTAAGCTTCTTTCACCTCTTGGGCAGCAGTGAGAAGCCAGGATTCCTCCCACTGACCCCATCCTGCTCTCACCACTTGCTTGCACATCCTCTTTCCTTCACCATCCTGAAGCATGTTGGGTGCAAACTCCCCTGCCATGCTCTGCTCTACAACCCTGATCCAATTGACCACTGTGAGCAGGCTGATGCCCTGACACAGACCTGCTTCTGCTCACAATAAGAGTTTACTCCTGGGCGACCCGTCCTGCTGCACCCTGCCTTCACACAGGATTCATCCCAAGGGTGCAAAGGTCTGGTTTAAGGCTGGTGGTGGCAGCTCTCTAAAATCCCCAGATGAACAGAGCTACAGGCTTCAGCTTCATATGCAGACACATTAGGGGAGCTTGGAAAGCATCACCCACTGCATCCCCTCCAAATGTCAAACCTCCTTCCACCCTCTGTGAAACAGGCTTCCCAGCATGCCCAAATGGCCAGCAGGATTTGGCTAGCAAATACAAAGGCTTATCTCTGTATGGTTGTTTCAGGGCACTGGAGATTGCTGCATATGGTCCCTGCTCCAGCCTTGGCTTGGGATGGTGTCAGACCCCCCTTATATGACATATGTCAGCAGACAAAGTCCTGGGCACCAGGTTTTAGCCGGGAGAGGAGAACAGCAAACAGATTAACACAAAACTCAGACCTTGGCAAAGTGTGGCAGCATCCTGGGTCCTGCCTGCCCTTGGCAGAGGTGCTGTACCTCACTTCTGCACATGTAGCTCAGCATGACCAGAAGCCTCTCCAACCCTTCAGCACAGCACAGACCTGAAGGACAAGCAGCAGATGAAGCCATCCACAGCTGCACACTCTGCTCCACGGTGCCATACACCTCTAAGGGAAAAGAGCAGATAAACCAGCCAAGCTTTGTGAAGTCAGGAGGCCAAGACGTTGTAAGTCCACTTGACATTAGCAGGACCTCATGATGACCTTCCAGTATCTGAAAGAGGCCTATAGGGATACTGGGGAGGGACTCTTCATTAGGGACGGTAGTGACAGGACAAGGGGTAACGGGTTCAAACTGAAACAGGGGAAGTTTAGATTGGATATAAGGAAGAAGTTCTTTAGTGTAAGGGTGGTGAGGCACTGGAATGGGTTGCCCAGGGAAGCTGTGAATGCTCCATCGCTGGCAGTGTTCAAGGCCAGGTTGGACAGAGCCTTGGGTGGCATGGTTTAGTGGGAGGTGTCCCTGCCAATGGTACGGGGTTGGAACTGGATGATCTTATGGTCCTTTCCAACCCTAACTATTCTATGATTCTATTTGATGATTCTATGACTGATACAAACACAAGCAGGCTGGGCAGAGGAGCCCCACCACTGCTGGCAGCCAGAATTACTGCAGATGGGTTTGCCCAGAGGACAAGCCAGAAAAGCTAATGGGTAAATAAAAGGAAAAAGCGCTGAGGTTTGGGTTTTTGGCGGTTTTTTTCACATTATCTTTTAAATATTTATAGAAATCCCTGCAGACAACAAGATGAAAAAGACAACTTAAAGACTAATAAATAAGTAAATGCTCCAAGGTGTGGCAGCCGCTGGTGGAACTTTGATGAGCGTGGTAACTAAAAATAATAATTGCAATAAGAAAAGCATTAGGCTAAACCCCTCGCTTTGGCTTCTGCCCTCTGCAGAACAGCTGAGGGATCAATTACACCTCAGCTAAAGAGTGCACTACCTCTTCCTTTCCATGCAGTGACCTGTTCCAGTCTCCAGTGAGACGAATTACTGAATAAAGCAGAGATAACAATGGGAGGCTGTTGACTAAGAGAGGCAGCAGTGGGATGTGAGGAATGCTATCATCTGCCTTAAATTGTTTGCTTAAATATACAGCAGCCTCTACTTTTGCTTACAGCATAATACCATTAGGCATAAGTAAATATGTTCTCAATTGAGTGAAACCCAGAGGGATGACTCTTGTTGAAAGCAAAGAGCCTCTCAAAGCCAGAGATGTTCAGCACTGTTACCAGCCCAGTAAAATACCCAGCAAAACCCTCACCAAGGTCTTGGATCATGCCTGCTAAAAGCGATCCCTCACTTTCCTGTGCTAAGGAGGGAAGGAAACCAGGCCACTGGTTTCCCGGCTCATCCTACGAGCTGTAATCAATTCGTGCAATTCCCTGACCCTGCTCCATTTACGGCTGTGCTGGGTTATGTAAATCAAACACCGAAAACTGTTCAGCAAGCTAAACAGATTGTCTGGGCACCAGCAGAGTGCCTGGAGCAAAGGGAAACCCGGCAAACGAGGAGGAAGGGAAAGTGGAGGACACAAAATAAGGCAGAAAAGTGATAGTTTGCCAAGGGTGAAAGGAAGGTCCTTTTTCAACAAATGTGCTCTTGAGATGGCCATCTCTGGTGACAGGCAAGTGGCAAGACTGAAGACACCCCCCATCACCACCCAACCTTGAAGATCAGACGTGAAGAAGCTTTTTCCACCCGCATGCTGCTCTACGGGAAGCTCCTGGTGCAAAGAAGCCCACCAGCACACGACACGCTACGACACAGACCCATCAAACACAACACGAGAAGTGCAACTGCTTGAGCATCCCCGGCGATGGCTGCTGCTCTCTGCCCCTGCAGGCTCTACGAGGTGAAGCTCCTACAAAAGCTCTGAGTGAGCAAACTGGCAGGTTTAACTCCTGCCAGATTGTTGCTAGAGTGAAACCTCCATCCCAAGAGCTGGGCATCATAGACTGAATGGGATGAGGCGAGGCAGCAGCAGGCTTAGCTTGGCAAGGAACTAAAGAGCAAAGCACAAACAGTCTGTCCATAGATCACAACTCTCCCTTGGAGCAGCAAGTTGCCAGCCTGACATCTGCAAAGCTGAATGCTGTTTGAATTCTGGGTGATCACTTTAACATTCAGTCTTACTCACTACCTTTCATACCCTGATGCTCTCTGCAGGGTACAATGAATCCACTCCCCAGTCACTGTTGCAGACAACCCTCGCAGTGTGTACCCATTCTGCTGCAGAGGCTTTCCAAAGCCGCATGGCCATGGGGCAGCCACTGACAGCAAAGACACCACAAAAATATTCTTCACAGCACCCAAACCACAGGCATGGACCAGTGAAAACCCACAGGGCCCTGTTCCAGCCATGCTTGGACAGTGCCTGTGATGGGACCATGGTCCTGTTCCCTGCATAACTGCTGTGGGAACTTAGCTGATTTGATACTGACCTTTCCCCTGTGGGATTTTAATTCTAGACTGGAGGAGACATGTTATTTATACAGCCATGAATAGACACTTGAAAGAAAGCCTTGCCAATGATCCAACGGGCTCTGCCAAGTATCATAAGATGATTGTTCTGCCCATGTCTTTACCATATCCTGAGCTCAATCCTGCACTTCCCCTCTTAACCCACTCAGTGGCTTGCAATTCTCCCACTAGATCTTCTGATAGGCTTGCAGAGCTCAGCTTGATGTCTCTACAGCAGAACCTGCAGCTGGGACTCCTTGCATTAATCCCTGGGATGGGATGAGAAGCATCACTTGCAGCAGCCAGAGCCTGAACGAGCCCCTCTCCCTTTAGGATGCAAGAGCAGCGCTGCCACAGCACAGCTTGAAAGGTAAAAGCAAACACAGACCTGAGAGTGAGCAGCCTGGATTTTGGGGATGTGGGTAGCTGCTGATCCCACAGATTTAGGTGCAATTGCTCCATGCCTCTGAAAACTGGACTGTGTGTAGCAGAGGTTCTCAGACAAGTGAAGGGTTGGCATCTAAGATATTTGATACAACTAGAGCACAGCTTTGTAGAGAGTAAACAAATTCAGTGCCAAAAGCTGCTCTTGTTTATGGCTACAAAAATCCCAAGTCAGTCTCTGAACTACTGAAAACATCAGTCTCACAAGCAGCCAAGGAAACACAGGGTTTCATTTTGCCATGTCCTGATGACCCTATGATTTCCAGCCATTGGGCAAACCTGGTAATAGTGTCTTCTCAAGGAGAAAGAATAAATACCAAGGCAGGAAGCAGAAAAAAGTGAATTTTCTCTCCACGGTGTTAGCAGCGTGTGTGTAAGGAACATTCTGAAATGCAAGGAATCTTTACACACAGCTGATGCCCTGGACACCCTGCCATCTTCCTTGTTTACTTCTAGAAACACCTCTTATATGAGGGCTGAAGACCCAGTGGTATGTCCATCCTAAAGCAGCACATGAAGCTATGGTTGGGATATACATGACACTTTTTGGAGTGTCCTTTCCTTTGTAGGAATGTCAGTCTAAGTTCTAAGCTGCCAGCAATGGAAGGAGGTGAGTGCTGCCCTTCTGCCTGACTCAACAAACCTGAGCTATGGCAGATCCAAAAAGAAGCAATCTCAGCCCAGCTTTGGAGGGAGCCAGTGCTTCATCCCCTGGGGTTATCAAACTGGTAACTTACATCATCTGCACCACGTTATAATTAAGGAATCGTTTATTTAAAAATAGAATTTGCATTAACTGGGTTTGTGACTAGGAAAGACTCTGCAAACAAACAGAAAACCTGCAGATTAGGATGCTAATTGGATGCATTTCTATTTATAATCTGCCTTGATCAGGCTCAAGTATTTTGTGTTTCAGGTGTCAGAGCTACACCCACGAATGTAGGCAATTCCCCTGGCAGGGAAACACCTGCTTGTCTCTGGGGACAAGCAAGTGCAAGGGAAAAAGCCTGCTTTGGAGGGATGGGGTGTGCATTGATTGCTGCTTCTCCTGCCCCTTCCCCCCCAGCCCAACAGGAGGAATGAGTTTTGCCTGGGCAAGTATGGCCTGCACAGGATGTGTCCTACAAACCCAGATTCCACTGTGCTGGAAAACTGCAGGCATTTTGCCTTTTCCATCACAAGTGGGGTAGAAAGCTCCAAAGAACAGGGCTGGGGATGCCAAGGTGCTGGTGCCAGCAGAGCTACCTGGATACGGGCTGGAAGAGGACAGACAGACACCAGGAGGTACTTGAAACCAGGCTGAGTCACTGGGTTTCGCCCCTCGACTGGGGCTTCATGGTGCATTTCTGGATCCAGCGGGGAAGTGCAGCGCCATTCAGGATGCTCCCCACCAAGACAAGGCTTGTCGCTGCTGCCCAAGTTTGTGATCACAGTGGAGAGGCCTGAGCTGAGAGAACAGCACGTTCAGCAAGCACAGACAGATGCTCAGCGTGCTGCTGACTGCCCAAGCTTGGCAGCATCTGAAAGCCTGCCAGAAGTGATGGGTGCTTCTCATTTCTCCTGATGATGTCTTATTCCAGATTAACTCCTTTCTTTCCTCCTATTTTTCCTTTTTCTTTATTGCCTGGAGTTCCTTTCACAGCAGAACAACCAGAAATAAAGTCCACCCCATTCTCCATCTAAAGTCTTCAACAACAGTATAGGGGAAGGGGTTTGGGCTATAGGAATTACTGTTAATTGGAGTCTGAGGGGTTTGTGACCTGTGAAAAACGATCTAGAAAAAATTCAGTAATAAACCAGGACTTAGCCATGTGAAAAACAGCTACAAGGCTGTTTCTTCCAATGAAGTTTAAAGAAAGAAACTTAGAAGATATGAGTCATCATTCTGAAATGTGCATCAAACAAGTTAAATAACTCTTACTTTCTTAACAACATATTAATCAAAGTGCATTGATTCTTGAATCAGATTCTACTACCAACAAGCTTTCTATCTTCCCCATCCTGATGCATGCATTAACAGAGTTTTATTCTGACAGATACAATATAGCAATCAATAAAATCTTATTATATGGAGCTGAGATACATGGATTTGTTGCAGGATTTATGCACTACTTTCAGACTCGCTGCTATTTCATGTCTCAGCCTTAACCTGTAATTGAAAATAAATCTCCCTGAAAACACCAGGTTCTAATTTTCTGGATGTACAAGTAAATGTGAATGGAAGCCAGCCTTCCCTTGGGGAACAGTCTGCTTTCTGATCCTCTCTCTCCCCCGGTGCACACCACTGTATTGCCAGATTCCTCAGGAGAAAACACCCAGCCCAGCCCTGCTCAGTGCAACTCCATCATGATCCCAAACCCCTTCCTAATACCTCCAAAACCACTGCCTGCCTGACAGCAGCTGTCTCCTAGGCAGACAGAACATAACCTGAGAGCACTAGAGCCTGAAGGACACCAGCATCTCAACACTGGGATGGATGATTAGGCAGTGGGATGACCAGAGAAGCTGGTGTTTCTCTGCTGCTTTGCTCAGTGATTGCTCATAGAATCGTGTCACTTAATCACAGAAACACAGAATGGTTTGCGTTGGAAGGGACCTTAAAGCTCATCCAGTTCCAACCCCTGCCACAGGCAGCGACACCTTCCACTAGAGCAGCTTGCTATAACCTGGCCTTGAACACCGCCAGGGATGGAGCATTCACCACTTCTCTGGGCACCCTGTGCCAGTGCCTCAGCACCCTCACAGGGAAGAACTTCTGCCTTATCTCTAACCTGAACTGCCCGTTTCAGTTTGAACCCATCACCCCTTGTCCTATCACTACAGACCAGATGAAGGTCCCTCTCCAGTATCCTTGTAGCCCCCTTCAGACACTGGAAGCTGCTCTGAGGTCTCCATGCAGTCTTCTCTTCTCCAGGCTGAACAGCCCCAATGTTCTCAGTCTGTCTTTGCACAGAAGAGGCTGCAGCCCCTGATCATCCTCGTGGCCTCCTCTGGACTTGTTTGAACAGCTCCATATCATAGAATCATAGAACAGTTAGGGTTGGAAAGGACCTTAAGATCATTCAGTTCCAACCCCCCTGCCACGGACAGGGACACCTCCCACTGAACCATGCCTTCTTATGCTGAGGACACCAGAAATGCACACAGTGCTGCAAGTGGGGTCTCATGAGAGCAGAGTACAGGGGCAACCCCACTGCCATACGCAGAGACATCTTCAACCTTATCAGCTTGCCAGAACCCGTCCAGCCTGGCCTTGAATGCTTCCAGGGATGGAGCATCTCTGAGCAGCCTGTGCCAGCATTCTAGTACCCTCATCATATGACATTTCTTCTTTTCTTCTTTCTTTCTTCCATCCTTCCTGCTCAGCAGCACATGAGCGTGCTGGGAGGTTGCCTCTCACCTCGCAGGGCATGGGACAGCTGGGAAGGTATCGCAGTGATAGGAGACAGACGGCTGTAGGCATTTTTCCTTCGGGTCTGTCTCGGTCTCCGAGGGCTCGGAGCTGCTTGGATGTATGACAGCAGGTGGATAGCCAGCAGTCTCCCTGGAAATGGCTGGAGGGGACTCTGATCTAAGCAGCTCTGTCAACAGCGTTAATACAATAAAAATAATCAGATTCACTCAGATGGAAATGAGAGAATAGGCAGACAACAGTGCAAATCAGAGGGAATAAACAGGATGGGAGCAACAGTAAATCACCTATGGAACACCACAAGTTCAGATGCTCCTCAGAACCACAATCTTGAATTCATCAAAAAGTCATGCCTTTTTGTCTGCTTCTTTTTTTTTCCTACAACATATACACACATAGTTGGGATAAGGGGAAGCACAGCGAGGTCTGCAGAGGCTTCCTGCATGGCACACACATGGTGTTTGCCTCTCACCCTGGAGGGAGGAAGCACAGGTTTGCAGTTGCTGCACTACGCACTTGGTCTTTCAGAGACTTACCTAGAAAAAGAGCAGGGTCTGCATCACTCTTTTTTCCTCCTATCATGGAGGGAATGACCCTCCTCAATGTGAGGTTGTTTACCTGGGGGACACAGTTTCATGGGAGAAAGGGTGATTTTAATAAAGGAGCTGTCAATCAGAAAGGAAAATGACAGCTGCCATGGAAGTGTTTGCTCTGGGCTTTTTTCCATGTTCCCATACTAAACCCCGTGATGACTCAATTTACGGGAACAGCAATCAGAAACAAGAAGTGGCCTGAAGAAGGTACTGGAGAAATGAATGACCTGCAGCCAGAAAAGACTTAAAAACTCAATACTCCTTTGTGAGCCTTGCAGGACGCACCCCAGAAAAATACCTGATGGAACACTTTAACAGGCAGCTTGCAAGGTTTGAGCCTCGCCTTGGGGACAAGTATGGAAGGGAACTGGCTCTCAGGCCACAGAGCCCCATGCAGCAGCTCCAGGTTAATTCCAATCACAAAACCAAAGGAGGGAATGAGCTCTGGTGACTCTTTGCTTTGTGCATGTAGCTGGAGGGTATGCACAGAGACCACATACAGTATTTGGTGTGTGGAGATACGGCGAGTACAATGGTAAGACACCCATCCCCACATGCTCCATCTCCATGTGCCACCCCAGAGCAGTGCCCTTCCACAGAGAGGCTCCCGATGAGGTGCAGCACAAGCAATATGCTGGGATTCCTCCTGCAGTGATTACTCTTCATTTGTGGCCCGCTGGGTTTTCGGATCACCATTAAGAATAACAGCTGGGGAGTTCCCACACTGACTCCAAGTTTACCCACTCCAAATCTCCTCCCTGCTGCAGCTGAGTGCACATTCCTCCTGTCCTCAGGGACACAGGGGACCTGGCCATTGCCTGCAATCACACTGTCATCCTCTTCAGGTGACCTGTATGTCACTCAGTGGGGATGCATACATGGGTCTGGCAGTGATAGGTACACTATCATGGAGTCAGGAACACCACTGCCTGGGTTTTGGGAGCACCATGTGCGTGCCTTCAGCTTCACCTTTGAAACACTAACCTATATGATATGCAAATGGCAGATGAACCAGATTACAGCCTGGAGGCAGCTGGGCCTCGCCTCTTTTGGGTTCTGCCAGTATGGTCACAAAGGCACCACCTCTGCTTATCAGGGGTAATTCACCCTATAGATCCCAGTTGCTATGATGGGACACAACCTCCTCATTTCCCTCGCATGTTTTTTACCACCACAGGGACACTTGCCACCTCTGAGTGATCTCTAGAGGCTGTCACAGTGGTGAAAAGCGAGGGGCAATGTGGCTTGCTCACAGCACCACCAGCTAAATGAGGCTTGGGAAAAAAATAGCCCCATCGACCTGACATCCTTGAGAGACAGAGCAAGCGGTCATGAGAGGAAGGAAAGGAGAGAAAGGCAAAGAGCGGGGGAACAGAAGGGAATGTTAAGAGAATTAAAAGGCCCCCCTAGACAGCTGTTGGGGACATCAGAGAGGCAGCCTGGCCACTGGGGCACCCTCCAAGCCCCCCCTGCCTGTCTCTTCTCCCCCCTTATATCTAGCTCTGAGTTTTGCTCAGCTAGTGAAAGGGTTAAGTTTAATTTATACTGATTTCTATTTAATATCATTCTCTCCCCGTAGGAGCCAGCAGCTGTGAGCTGATTGTACTCTCTCATTATGCAGTCTGTATCACTAATGGCCTGTGACAAAGGCATGTCATCTTCCCGGCCTTACCCCCGAGAGCCAATTAAACACACATACTCCCTTCCTGTTTGCAGCGCATTACAATGAAATTAAACTGAATTTCAAAATCATTTTCTCCTAAAGACATCTCTTTGCAATAATTAATGCATGCTATTCCTTTGCATCTGAAATATTCATCAGGAGTGGTGGCTAAAAAAATTTTTAAAGCTGATTGCCCTGCACACCCTGCGCATCGCCTGATGATGCTCCAGTACCGGCCCATGGTACACACCCAGGATGGGGACCCATGGTGACACTGCTGGCAGGGCAGCTCCACGTCTGCTTTGGGATAACAATGATAATAAATCACAGCTTCTTCAGGAACCATAAATAAATAAGATTACACAGAAGGCATTAGAAATCCAGCCTGACTCCTGACACGACGGCACTGCCAACACACAATGAGAGGGGAACGCGGAAGTTGGAGCTGTGTCTATGTTAAGGTTCAGCAGAAATGAGCCATGAGCCCCTTCTGCATTGGCAAGATTAATTGGCGGCTGGGCTTGGCATAGCCTGGCTTTACCCTACTGCTCAAACAGCTCCCAGCCAGTCGCAGGGGCAGCAGGAAGGCTGCACACTGAGATACCACCCAGGAGCCGGGGACAGAGCCTGCCAACCCATCCCATGTCTGGTTCAGTATTTAATCCACACTGCAGAGAACCTCTGACCGAGGGGACTCTGACCGCCCACCACGCGCAGGGTGGGAGGCGCAATTTGCAGCACATAACTTATTCATGGCCTGTCACATCCATGCCAACTGGGAAAGCTCTTCAGCCTGGTATGCTCCTGAATTTGTTACCCCGCATGATGGGCAGCATTAGCCATTACAAGTTCTCCTCTGAGAACTTGCTGCCCCAGCCACAGCAGCTCCAGGTAGTGGCAGTCCCGATGGCATTTGCTGCTATCGCAGGATAATGGGATCTTTATTCTGTCTGCAAGCACTGGGTAAAATCTACCATGGCGTACACAGGCCCCATTGCAATTGGTATTATTATTAAGGTATTCTCTTCTGGTCAAGTTTTGTTCGAAAGAAGCAAATACCACAGGTCTTCCCACACCTGGAAATATTCTATGTTTCAGAAATTCTTCCCTCTCTTGAAAGGGAAAGGCAAACCCTGGAAAACCCAGAAAAAGCACCATTTCCTCTGCGTTTCCACAACATACCACATAAAAATAAAATGAGCCTTGGTTTCAAGTTAGAAGGTCTCTTTATTTGGATAACTCAGGCTTGTCACTATTGAAAAAGAAAGTTCTGGCAATTTCAAAACCTCATCCAAAACCTGAGGATACCTGCTGGGATTTTTCCTCGGAAAGCTCAGCATTCCTTCAATTAGTAGCTTCTGACTGACAAATGACAGTCCCTTGAAAGGCTCCCTCATGGTCCCAGCCCACCCCACGCAGCCACACTGCCCATGCTCATGCCTTCAGTCCTTTAACTAAGCCATGACCAGGAGGACAAACTCCCCTGCAGATACCATGATGGAGGCAAGACGGGAAGGAAGATGGATTCCCGTCCTTGGAGCTTAGTAGGGGTTTTCCACTGACGTAGTCCTTGCGTAAGTTAAATTCAATCACATTTTGCAAAGTTTAAGTCCCCAAAAACCACTAAACATCAGCGTATTATGCTCACAAGTAAGCAACCCCAAACATACCCCATCAACCATCCAATTACAGCCAACACAAGCAAAGCCTCTCCTGGAGCCTGGCATTCGGAAGTACATCCAATCTGCACCCCTAGCTGGGCTCTGATCCCCCATCTGCAAACCACCCAGCAGCCAGGGAACCCCAGGGGTTCATCTGTAGCTGCTGCCTCCTCCTCCCCTCGCTGCCCTTTGTCATACGCTGCAGGGAGCCATCAAGGTACCTGTTTTGAACCAGCCATCGGGGGTGAAGGCGTCTGCTGTTTCTTTGGGTCTGTTCCAGTACTCGCGGAAGACGGAAGGTCCCTTCACAAGCAGCTCCCCTTCTTGTCCCTCCAGACCTGGCGTCACCTAGGACAAGCACACAGTGAATGCATCCTGGGGAGTGGCAGTGAGCGGCTGTCTTGCAGTCACATCGGCTTCGCCACCTTGCATCGGCTCCCCCACCTTGTGGTAGGGGACAAGCAGGACCCACACCATGTGTCTTTCCAGCCTTTCCCAACCTCCAATGCAGCCTGCCCACCTGCACGATCTCTTTCCTCAGATGGAAGGACTCACCAAAGTGCCTTTGGCATCCAAAAGCACTGAAAACATACATCTGTGTTACATGAAAACAACTTCCATCCTGGAACCATGGTCCAGGAAGGCTGATGCCTTCCAGCTGCTGTCAGAGGAGAGGTCTCATATGCAAATATGCAGGAAATACTCTTGGAAAAGGGTCAGAAAATACTTTTGGGAAAGGGATGATCCTTTCTGACCCCTGGATGGCCTGATGGAGACCAGCTTCACAAGATTTCTCTGCACCCAGCTTCTACGCAGCACCGACCAGCCTCTGTCAGGGTTCTCTCCCAGGAAATAATTCTGGGTAAGAGAAGTATAGCCCACTGTCCCACAGCTGGGAGATCAGATCCTGATCTGGTGCTGAAGGCACCAACACCACTCACTCTGGATGCACAAGACATGCAGTGTCTCTAGGGATAAGGACCATTCTCCTACCCTCCACAGCCGGGTGATACAGCAAGGAGGGCAGCCACTGTGAGGCACGGGCTGACACGCTCCTGTGACTCTGCCATGCTGCTGTCTGATCTGTTTGCCTTCCAAAACTGTCAATCTATCATTCTTTTTTTCCTGAGGTGGCAGGAAATATCACTGGATTTGTTCCTGCGGACACTTGGCTCCTTTCAGGCCCACTGGAAGGCAATGGCTGTAGGGACAATATGGGACCCTGCAAACCCACACAGGCAGGTTTTCTGTGGCAACAAAACAAACATCCTGCTGTTATGGGAACTGGAGAATTGCAGGAAGGTCACAGACTTGCCTGACGTGGCCTGGTATCTCATCTCCCCTGCACACACAGCTTTGTAATTGTAAGGATGCAGGCAGGCTAGGAGATGAGGCACCAGAGAGGCACAAACTGCTTATGCTAACCTAAAGTCCTTTTGCAGGGAAGATGTGCAAAGCCAGTGCTGGGATGGGAGGTCACCACAAGACGTACTTTTACACACTGCTCCATCCCTTTGCAGAGAACATGCCAGTAATGGGTACTCTGAGCCTCTTTGTACTTGTCCTGCTGCAGCACGCGTGAGATACATCTGGGACCCTGAAAGTCAGCAGTGCCAGAAACACAGCATGAGGGGAGGTGGTAACAGCAGAACTGGAGTACCAGGTAGAATCCCAGGGCAGAGCAGGCTTCACGTCTCTGTGCAGCCTTTGATGGAAACAAAACTCCTCTAATGGAAAATGCTTAGAAAGCTTATTTTGAGGCACAATTTTTAAGGTAATTTCTTCCTGATGTCCTGCCTTGGAGGATGGGGTGACATAAGGATCCCTGCACTTAGAGCCCAGGTGCTTCTGCAGAATTCCCTGAATGACTCCATGAGCCACAGGCTGGGCTGAGTGCCCACAGCCCTGGTTGTGCATCACCTTCACTGTCTGGAAGATGCTGCAGGAGCAAAGGTCGTTAATGCTGAGCAATGGCAAGGTGGGGAATTCTCCCCAGGGGATCTGAAAGAGGGAGCCTGAAGACCAGACTACCCACAAGCAGGACAGCACAGAGAAACCTGAGCTCCAGGAGAGCCAGAGCCTCGGTACCTGCCGCAGCCAAACGGCAGGAGGCACAAAGCCTGTGTGGCAGGGACGCGGTGGCTGATGCAGGGGACTGGCAAAACAAGGCGGCAGTTCTCTTACAGAGGCTGTATGTAGCTTCAAGGATGCAGCTCTTTCTCCTCATTCCTTTTCCTGCTGGTCCAACCATGACATCACAAAACAAGCAACTTCCCTGAGTAACCCAGTGCCCCAGGTACTCTCAGTTCCAATTATGCCCCATTGGGCAACCCAGCCAGCAACACCTCTCTTCTCAGGGGAGATTCCAGCCCACTCACCTCCCTGCAAACCCACCTGATCCCATCCAACTATCTCAACTAGAGACAACTGATTATCAAAACTGCCCTAAAACTGCAGGCATTTTAATTACCACTGCAAGCCTCCAAAGTCAGTCCCTTTAGTTGTCAGGCTGCTTCTGACTCCCCGAAAGGGCTGGGAAGGGGGAGGTGGAGGTAAGGATGGCAAGGACCTGCGAACAGTTGCCTGACCTTCAGTAACAGATCCTGCCAGATTTTGTCTTCTGGTTGTCAGCACTGAATGCAAGAACATGTGTACATTTGGGTTCTAGAATATCTCCAGCCCCAGCCCAGCCTTGCACAGGCATCACACAGTGCCAGTCTGCATATCCCACACTGCGCCCCAGCTCAGAGCAGCTGAGCTGCCCCAGGGACCAATCCTGCACAGTGTTTACCTGCATGCTGCATCGTTTTGTGTGAATCAAGCCTTGAACCGGCTCCAAATTTCTTGTCGTATCAACTCAAATTTTGGCAGCAGCTCAACCCACATCTTATCTCGAGCAGAGCTCCTTGGCAGCAGGCACCTCCCTGTTGTGTAATTTAATGATGTTATGGCTGGCTTGCAAACAGTAAAACAGAAAGGCCGTGACGTTATCTTAATAGGATTTTGCTTGCTGAACTTCGAATGTCAGTGCCACTGCTCCCCAGTGTAGCAGAGGGGACACAAACCACCCAGGTGCCAGCAGCTTCTGCTGCTTGCAAACAACTGACATTAAAATTCAGGGTTCGAGGCATTTATCTCCTACAAACCCTTGCATCTGATCCCTGCTAAAATCCCAAATACACCAAGCTACCTGGCTGATACCTGCTTTGAGACCGCGATTTTGGCGGCAGCAGCGTGGCTAATGTGTGTGTTTCCCTTCTGCAGCAAATCTCAGTGGCATCCATTGTTGATGCACTGTATCGACATTGCAAGCAGCTGCTGAAAGCATCAGATTGTTAATTGCCCAGATATCTCCTCTCCTAGCTCCACATTTTAATGCACTTTTCAACTGCTTTAATGCATTCGAGCAACTTTTAACACCCAGGAATAGAGTGCCCCTGAAGGTTGCTGCCTGATAGCTTTCTGCTGGACCAGCCAGCCTACCAGATAAGATTCCATTTTCCACGCATGAAAATAAAAGGTTGTAATAAATCCTTTGAAGGACTAAAGCTGGGTGATTCTAAAATGTGTATTTTCCCTGCTTCCATTTTACCTCTATTAGGGGGAAGCGAGGGTGGTTTGTAAATAGCTGGGAATCCCCGCTTGGCAAGTGGCCCTGGGATCTGTTCAAAGTGGCCATTTGTTTTCCTGTGGTCCCTGATGAATGCTGCCCCATGCCTCCGGGAACAGCAGGAGAGGAACTTGTAATGGACTTTAATGGAATTAGGGGCTTTTATGGAGGTAGGCTCTCAGTGGCGTGTCTTTTGCTAGGAAGCAGGGGAGGCACAGTGGATTCCTAAGCATGTGGAAGACACAGGGTGAAAGCTGGAAGGTGATGCTGTGAAGGGAGGTAATACCTTGGTATTGGGCTGACAGGATTGGGAGGATGACAGACAAGCTCTCCAGAAAAAACCCAAACACCTTCCTCAGGTGGCAAACAGGTTTCAGAGGGACATGTTTAACTTCTACCAGACCTCTTCTTCCTCCTGCCCCTCAAAAAATAATCATCTCAGTGAGCAAAGGCTGTGAATCAGAGCACCGTCTATTAGGAGGGACCATAAAAGGGACCCTGCAACTCCTGCACCCCAGAAATGTGAGGCAGCACATCTACAGAAGAGCAGTTTGCCTGGATAGGGTGAAGCGGAGCAGGACAGTGCGAGGGGCATCTTCTGGCCCAGCAGATCTCGTACCATTTTCCTTCTACTCTTCCCTACTTATACTTCTGTCCCTGGGTCCCCACTCCCCATTCCACTCTCCTACCCAGCTACAGCCTGACTCCTCCATGGTCCTTCCTCCACGAGGAACCAGTTCCCTGCAGCCAAACCTCCTCCTGCAGCTCCCACCACCCTGGGCTCCAAGAAGCCCAGCTTCTGTCATGCCACTGCTGCCTGAGCAGGAGAGAACAGCCTGGGGCATACATGGGGTGAGCACCACCACTGATGCAACCAAGAAACTCAAAAGCATCTGTGTGGAGGAAGGAAATGCTTCTGCAGCCCTGCCTCCTCTACCACAGCTTGGAAGTGTTTGGCATTTTTCCCTATCTTGTAAATAAGTGATTACCGTGATCAAAATAATTAAGCAACCTAGCCTTTTAAGTGAATAATAGAAGACAATAAGTTATATGTGTGAAGTTTATGGAAGTGATGGAACCATTTTAGCAGTTCTCACAGAGTAATAATTTTTTTCTGTTTGCTTTAAACATATCATTATACAACAAAGCCTGAAGAACAGCCCCACATCATACCCTGCACCCCAGGGTTGAGCTATGGAGCCAGGATGCTCTGCCACTCATGACCCCACTGCTGCTGAAGCTCACCTGTGATTTCCAGACATGCTCCTTCTCTCTCAAAAGACCACAGATTCACCCCTTCAAGATTTTGGTGGCCAGGAGAGCGCTGCAATACAGCAAAGCTTTGCTCTAACACAGCGTTAAACAGCTCAGCCCCCCCTGCCCTGGAAAAAGCATTGGAGCTCCAGGCTGTGCCCAGACTCAGCTTTTCCAGACCGGGCAATCATGCTACATCCAGGACTGGTGTAGTGGGTTGATGAGGGATGTAAGGATATGCTCACCTACTTCCTAAAAGGAAGCTGGAGACCAATAATCCACTTGGCAGTGCCTTTTAATCACTGTCTCCATGGGCCATATTTGAGTGGATGTCCTAGAGGTGTGAGGCTTGCTAGAGCATTACCAAATTCCAAGGCAATCTGACTCTCACTCACATTCATAATTAAAAATTCCCTGCTAAGTTGCATGGTTTTGTAAAAGCATTATCGTTCCTCTGAGGTCTGTGTCCTGCAGCATCCTGCAGAAGGGTAGCAGGAGGCAATTTAGACACAGAACAATTTTCCTTCTGCTGGAAAAAGGCAGATTTCTGCTCCTCGGGGACACAGCATAGAGAGAGTGAAAAAAAAACCCAACCAAACAAACCCCAAGCCCAGGCTGTAATCTACGAGGCCACATTTCACATCTGTTTTTGCAATGTTAACTTTTATAAAAGGGCTGGGAATAACACAATCAATTTACTTTTCATTTTGGAGGGTTATAAATTTAAAAGCAAGGCTGGTGCACAGTGGAGCTGGAACACTGAAACTCAGTTTCAAAAAACCTAACCCTCTACTTACAGTAAATGGTGCTCCACTGAAAACAAAAGTGTGTATCTTTTTAGGCAGTACTGAATTTTGAAAGTTAACAGACTGATTAACTCCAGATGATCTTAAAAGAACCACAGAAACAAAATCCCAAGTTTGGGAAAGGTCAGTCCTCTATGCTGTTGTTCCATGGACCAAGAACTTCTTGATCTATATTAACACCATAAATTAGATGTGTAACACTGTTCCAGAAACACCAACAACTCTCTATGCTGCTGCTCTCATCCCTCTTGTTTGCAGGCTTCAGAAGATAATAAACGAGGCGAGATGTCAGCACATCTTCCCACTCCCTCAGCTCTCTTCATTAGAGAAAGGCTCCTGACGTGCCCTCACAATGCCTGCCCTGATTTGGTGCTTGGGGGCAGGCAGAGGACCAGGCAAGGATTCAATTAGTGGCCCACCTTCAGTTCGTTTTTCATAAGCCTCATTCAAAAGTTCAGGTCAGCAAGGCTGTGGTGTGCTGTGACTACAGATGATCACACTGCCCGAGAAGCTCTAATTGCTTCCTTGTGCTAGGCCGTCCCACAGAGGCCAGTGCCTCCTCCCTTTGGCCGGAAGCACTCTAGGGCAAAGACTGTACCTTTTTCTTCTGGCCTCTGTGCTTTAGCATCTCCCCAACATGTCCAGGCCTCTTTGGCAAACATCCCCAGGATGTGCTACAGCAGCAACAGCCTCTGCGACCCAGTGGAGGTTCAGCAAGTGTATCATGGGAGAAGGGAGGTTGTAAGCACGTCAGGTGAAACTCGCAGCTCAGAAGGAGTTAGGTGTGCAAAAAATCAAGCAGAAACAAGGACCAGCGACTGTGCCGTCAGGAAAGCTGCTTTCATCCCATGTCTCACAACAGCAAACACAAACACCCTGGTCTCCCAGGGCCTCTTGGCACAAGCAAGCGTACAGATAAAGGCTGAAGACCACGAGCAGCATGACGGGATCAGAAAGGGAGGAATCTACCCACCCCTTGTCCCTCATGCTGAGAGAACCAAGACTGCCAGCATGGTGAAGGATATAGTAAGGTCACATATCTTAAATCTTCCCCCTGCTACAAGGAGGAATTAAAGCATAAAACAATAAAGAGATGAATAGAGATCTTGAGGGTGCTATGACAAAGGAGACACTTCTGGATAGAAGGTTCTTCTTGACAGATAAATCCAAATTCAATGTGCAAAGAAACAATCTTCTGGGATAAAGGCTGCTCCTGTGGTAAGAAAAATTTTCAGCTGAGAAACAAGGGGACATGATGCTACCATGATCTCCTCCTCCTCTTTTCTACCAGGAAGAAATAAAATACACCTATAGCAAAAAAAATTCCCTAAATCAGAGAACAGACAGAAAGAAGGAAGGAGATATAAATACGTACGAGAATGAGATATACTGAGTTGACTAAGGAACTGGATGTGATCAATGAGAAGCAGTTAAAATGTTTATACAATAATGAAAGCAGCCTGGGCAACAAAGTGGAGAAACTTGAATTATTTGGGCAGGTCACTGAGGAGATGAGAGGAACACAGTGAAACAGAAATCATAACTGGAATATATATGACTGCAGTGTCCAGCACTGTGAGTGCTTTGGAAGAGTTTCTGGAAGAAGCTGAGGCAAATGGAAAATAGGAAAAAATGCAGCATGAATTTACCAAAGATGGATTGTGCCAGAAAACCTGAGGACTGATGTTCCAGATAGAAGAAAAGTAGCAGATATAATCCAGGCTCCCTTCAACAACATATTCCCTATACTGCCTGCCTGGGAGGTGGCTACTGATGGGAGAGACTGTACGGCTGAGGGGCAAGATTCCTGAGGTGGGCAAAGATCCAAGCAGAGGTGATAAAGCCCAAAGCATTCCAATGAACCCTCGTGGTAGCCAGCCAGCCTTGTTAGCCAGCCAGCAGCCCTCCATCACTCAACTTGAATTTCACCCTAGGTTCCAAGTAACAGCCTGACCCAGAATCAGTGACTTACTATCCTGATGAAGGCATCCTATGAGGCTCCAGAACCACACAGCACATCCTGCACCTACAGCAGCAAGCTGCTGATGGGAGATGGAACTGAGACACTGGAGTAAGGTTCACCATCCAGAGACCCATGGGAGGAAGCAGTACATGAGGTTGTGATGCAGTGGGGACAAGAAAACAGATGAAAAATTGCATCACTGGGAGGAGATGTTCTAGAAGTATAGGAGTATTGAGGACAAACTGCTTTCAGTTGAGGTCTGATCAGGATAGAAAAGGAAGAACCCAGGGTGGCTGCTTGAGACAGCCAGAGACAGGACTCCCTGGCCCTGGTGCTCACATCCCCACCAGCACCCATACCTGTCCACTTTCAGGAATGCCTGGCACGTGCCAATCTCTAGCCTCAGGAGCTACACATGGAAACACAGTACATTTGCACCAGCTGTTTCAAAATACCTGGATGGATGAGGAGGAGACAACCACACACAAGAGGTACATGTACCACAGCACCTCCATGCAGGATCTGTCCAGAGAGGTGGCCCCAAGCCCACAGCACCAATGGGCAGCAGCAAGGAAGCACCCAGGAAGCCTTCAAGACAACCCTGGCAGCTCAGTGATGAGCTCCCCACTGGGTCTCTGGGACGAACATGAGTGAGGTGGAGCCATTCCTGGTCCCCTCCACAGGAGCATCAATGGCCAAGGCCTCTGGTCATAACAAAGGGTGACGGCAGCATCTGCCCCCAATGCCCACAGCCCTGTGGAGGTGCTGGCAACCAGCAGTGAGCTGCTAGCAGATGGCAGGGACACAGGGGACATGGGGAGGAGGAGCCAGGAGATGCTGGTGGCTTTGGGAAGGGATGGCCACAGCCGAGCCGGTTCCTGTCCAGGACGACAGCTTGCATATGGATAAACAACGAGCTAATTAGAACCTTTGGAGGGTGGGGGAGAGAAAAACCCATGACTGCAGCGTCCTCCTGCTGCCAGCTCCTGCAACCCATACGTCCCACACGGCTCCCTTTGCAGCCTCAGCACGAGAAAATTACTCACCATAAAAGCCCTGGCTAGAGCACTGCATTAGATACAGCTGTGAAACCATTTATCTATTGATAGACCCCTATTGTCAAGGACTGGGGTTTGGCTTTCGTGCGAGTGAGCAATTTGGAAAAAAACAGAAGAAAAAAATAAAATCCAACAAAAATGACAACCCAAAAAAACCCCCTACCAACCAACAAACAAACAAATAAAGAAGGAGAGAGACAATACCCGACAGCTTGCAGGGTTTCCAGGCCTCTGCCAGCTGGGAAGCTAAGCGTATGAAATATGCATTGCACTGAACAAAGCAAACTGAAACGTTCAGCACTGGAGAGCTGTAACCCTTTCCTGTGCGCTGGAGTCAGGCATGGGAGAGGGAGATCCTGGGCTGCCAAGAAGTTAAGGAGAAAAAAGACCAGGAGAAAAAGCACGCAGGGGTGTGGGTGAGGATTACTGAGCCTGCCTGTATGGTCAGATGGGCTCAACAGGCAGCCGCTTAAGGCAGGTTAAAAGTTTAGGAGCTGCTTTGGATGTGAGCGGCTACAGGAGCAATAGACTCAAAGCAAAGCTGCTGCTGTCCCTGACATCCACTTCCACACCTCTGCTCCCCAGGGATGTATGGGAGGAAATGCACTTCTCCAAGCACTCAAAGGACAGCATCTCTTCAGAGGACCACATTCTGTGTCACCGTACTCCTGCAGAGGGAGAGGTGGGAGATGCTGTGTCAGGGTGCAAGCACTGCAATTCCAATGGGGAGTGACACCTCCTGCCCCACCACAGGTGGCCCTGTCCCACACCGTGCTGCAGAGCATCCTTTGCTGAGAACAGACCATGCAGTGAGGGCATCTCATCAGGCTGGAGCACCTTTTGGTGTTGGCAGTGATGCTGCAGCTTCAAGCAGGGCACAGCTGACAGCCTGATGGCTTATGGGTCTGTGTCAGCTCAGGAAACCAGCTCACAGCCCAGGGTGCAGCAATAACTACTAAAGCAGCACAAGAGCCAGCTAGAAAATCTGTGCAAGCTGGATGCAATGGAGCACAAGGCTCATGAGAGCTGCAAGATCGAAGGGCTGAAGCACACGCATGAAAGGAATCCAGCACTCTAATCAAGGGGTGGGAGACAATGAAGGGAAGAACAGAGATCCAGCAAACTTTCAGCTAAGTAGATTATTGATCTTCAGGGTGTGCCAGAAACCAGCTTTGCAAATTACAGCAGTCCCCTGCTGCAAGCTCAGGCAGTTACCGGATGGCAAAGCAGAAACGTTTCCTACCTCCCCGCTCCCACCACCCACAGCCTTCCTCTGCCACCACCATGATTCTGCCGGGCTCCTGTTTGCATCTCACTGCAGCAGGATGTGCAAATGTGTCTAAAGGGTGACGGTGTGAAAGGAAACGGAGCAATGCCCCGGCATCTAATGGGAGAGACAGTGTTAGTGAGGAAGAAACAGCTCGGGGAAAGTCTGTTGTCTGCTGTTGTTAGAATGGAGCAGAAGGCAGAAACCTCAGCCCAACGCGAGCGGGGAAGGCAGTGACCTTGCGAGGCTCTGTACAGCAAATGATTTCCTTGGCAAAGGCAGGTGCTCTTTCTGCTCACAGCCACGAGGGTTTCTGCACAGTGGAGCCAAGGTGTGAACGCCTCACAGATTGCCCTGACAATGCGCCTAACCCCCCGGGCACGGAGATCACCTACAAGCAGGAGCCGAGAGGCTGGTGAGAAGAGATGGCTTGGAGCCCAGCTCCTACTGAGGTGCTCAGCATCCCACCAGATCTGCCGCACCATGTCCTGCATGCTGCCAGGCACAGACCCGTGTTCCCACCGTGGCCAGGACTGGCTCTGGCGTAGCAGTTTCATTATTATCTGTGCAGTGACACAGATGCGCACCGCGCTTTCTGTGTACGGAGAGAGGTCCCTGCCCTGAAAGTTGTGTAACTGAAGCAGACGGCAGGCGCTGCCTGCGCCGGCCCTGCTGCCGCGAGGTGTTTATTTCCAGCAGCCCATTACGTGACATTTGGGACTTTTTCACAGTATCAATGCCAAAACAGAGAGAAATGCCCGAAGCAGCAATGGGGCTGCAGATGCTCGTATCAAACACAGGCAGAGCGGGCGCTGCGTGGGCTGTGTGCTTTCTGCACCAGCCCCACCACTGCTGTCCTTCCACCCAGAACCCCTCTGCCTTTGCCAGGACCATACCACAGACCTACTTAACATGCTGTAAGCCTCAGAGCCCTCCTGCAAGGGAGGTGAGGCCAAATATGTTTATCCCTCCTCATAAAAGGCAAGGAAAAGGCCATGTCCAGTGGCACAATAGAGGCAGGGAACACCGACAAGGTATTCTCATCCTAGGGACAGCCCCTTCACCATGGAGGAGCTGATCTGAAACAGAGCCAGGCCTTTCCTTGCCTGGTGGAGCATGATGAGCATTCAGCCTGTCAGATCCTCCTTGTTTTAAATAAATTCCACTGACGTACTCTCTTCTGACATAAATTATTAACCAAGCATGATGCACAGATTATGCCAGCAGCAGCATCTCAGGGCAGGAAAGGCAGCAGGTGAGACTTTCTGCCTCCAACCACAGGTGTGGAGCAGTGAAATGACACTGTCACTGGGACAAGAGGTGTGCCACCACGGATGCCACCTGCCCATGCAATGGAAAGTCTCACTCCATACACAGACCAGACAGAAGCCAAACTCCTGGCATCCCCATGCATCCATCTGTGCCGAGACACACTAAGAGAAGCGACTGTTTTTCCCACTTCGTCACAGCCCTTTTGACAGTCTCAGGGACAGAGGCAGCAGATCCACTCTGCTCCTGGATGTCCTGGAGCAACACAGGAGCCACTGTTGCCTAGTGTTGCCCAAAGCAAACAGCACCATTTCTCTCCCTCACCCTGCAGAAACTCCCAGTTAAGCTGGGACAGGGGCAAGGTGGGCGAGATGGGGAAAGCCTTTCAGAGAGGGACCAACCCCTCAGCCAAAAACCAGAGGCAAACTCTACCACTTCCCACACCCTCCCTGGGTGATATCTTGAGAATTCACCAGAACATTCATCAACTCCCCAAGGGACAGCCTGATGGAAAGACAGCATCATCCAGGGGCATGGGTCCAACATGAGTGCTGATGGGAGCTCCTGGGAGCACCATGAGACATTGGTATGGACATCAGCGGCCTACACTGGGGGCTGAAGGGTGTATGTGGATAATGGATGGGATAAAACGGCAATTCCTCTACTCCAAATATGAACTCAATCAGCCTGAAGCCAGAGGAGATAGTTTTGTAGGTCTCAGCCATCAGAAACCTCAGAGGGTGGTGGGCTTCATCACCAGACACAGGTCATCTGGGATCCCCTTCTTCTCTGGTCACTCAATACAAACAGAAGGAAGGGGAAGGAGTATTGAGCAGAAAAGAAAACATTAGGGTTTTTTTTCCTCTTATAATTCAGAATAATAACATCTACATTTCATTCTGGAAGTAGCTGCACTATGGGGATTCTTGTGTCTAAGACCTAATTCGTAAAGAGCCCAGTGATCCCTTAGGGTAAAAAAAGCATTATAGGATCGTTATTAAAATGGACACATTCTATTTTATGTCTCAGTTCCACACAAGTGGGGGAAAAAAAAAAAAGGCCAAAAGCTAAATCCAGGATGAGGGACAAAACCAAGAGACGTAACGCCCATCCAGTTAAGTGATATAAATAGGAAGCAGCTTCCTATGTGTTGAGTGCTGCACCAGGGCAGCCACCCCAGGTCTCCTGCTTTGCTCACTGTTCAGCTACGCCACAATCCCTGGCCACAGCGGTCCCTTTCAGCTCTCCCCTGGGCTCATTTTGTATGTCTGGGGTGGGATCCAGTGCTCTGTTTTGGCATCAGGACACAAAAGGCAACCTGCTGCAGCCTGACCACAATGCACATGGGGCTGTTCATAGTCCCACCGGCTTCTCCAGCTGCCAGCACAGACAATCTAGAGGAAAAATGGCTTTCTTGAGCCTTTCACCAGTACTTACATCAGCAGCGTCTGGTATTCCCTGCTGCAGACCAGGAAGCTCCATTTGAACCCTTGGCATGTCCATTGCTAGATGAGAAGCTATTTCCCCAGAGGAATGAGTGAAGCCACATATTTCAGGTTGAATCTCACGCCTGTCTGTCTCCCACCCACACGGTGCACACGACTGCTGGAGCAATTTCTCTCGCACATACAACATCCATCTACTCAGCTGAGCCCGTACATCACCTGGCTATTGATCTACCAGAGGCAACATGACCTGCACCACAATGAGGATGCAAAGGAAATGTGGTAGGAATGCAGACCTTGCTCAGCCATTTCTGTGGGGAGAGAAAGGGGCTGAGGCAGCAGGACACTCTGGACGTTGGGCTGGGGGCTGCTTCTGCAGCAGGGAACACATAGCACCTCAACACAGGGGCAGTTCTTAGGGAAAAGGGCCCAACTGCTTCACCATCATGGACATCTGACTTCTGGGACAGCAGAACTGCTGGTGCAGGTATCACGTGGCTCCTGGAGCTCAGTATGCAGCTGGACTTTCATGGAAACCTGACGAGTTCCCCCCTGATCTGTTTTGAAATGAATGCAACCCCCAAGGCCACCAGTCCTGCCCTTCCAATTCTCACTGCTAACACCCTGACCAAACCCAGCGAAATAAACACAGGGTTAGAAATCACTCATCCTCTCCTCCAGACTGCAGATATTTAGTGACTCTTTAGAGCAGAGTAGCGGTCACCTGAATTCCCTTCTAAGCCTTGTTTTTACCTTCTGCAGTAGATTTCAACTTTTTGTCCTGCCTTTCAAAGGTCAGACACTGCTTAACTCATCACCTTCCCCCAGGGCATCAACAGCCTCAGCAGATACAATATCATCTTATCCTATAGCCCTTATACCACAGCCTTCACTTCCCACTCCCATGCAGGGGGTGTTATTCTCTCTCAGCTGTTGTTCTTCTATGCAGCAAGGACCACACTTGTGCAGTCTGTAAAGTACTAGGGCTACAGTAACCCAAAAAAGAATACAAAAAAGAGACATTCTAAAAGCATCGCCAAGCTCCTGGGAGTAACAGCAGTGCAAGGCTCAGTCCTTGAGACTTCAAAGAGCAGGGGAGGAGAGAACTTCTCATGAGACAAGTGAAGCAGTAGAGACCACAGCTGAGCACTACCTGTGTGCTGTTTTCATCTCCCTGAGCATGGATGGTGTAGGAACGAGCACCACTCTTCAAGGTCTCAGTGACAATGCACACTTCTACCCCTGGCAGTGGGGTGCCCACGGAACCTATGAAGGAAAACAGCAGTGAAACAGTGAACAGCCTCTGTGAAACAGCAAAATCAAGGATGCAATAGAGCAGCTGCCCGTCTATCAATGGCATCTGCAGACTGTGCTGGCACTAAAGAACTTCCTAGCAGGGGGTTATCCTTCAGGAAGGCTTCGATCACATCATATGTCTGCATGCAAATGTCACGGCAGTGCAATACGCCGTTGTTCGCTGAGCAGGCAGTGTTGGAAATGCCTAGGAAAACAAATGTGTCTCCAGCCCTGAGCAGTCTCTCTTGGCCAGTCTTTGAAGACATCAGCACAGCTTCGTAGCCCAATAATGAAGCTGTCTTTTTGTAAAGAAAAAAAAAAAGGCACCATGAAACCTACACAAAGATGTGAAAAGAAAGAGCACAATGATTACTACAGTGGCTCACTGCTTCTCTAAAGCCTGGATTTGACAGAAAAGGCAAAGGCTTAACACTGTGAGAATTGCAAGGGATTATCTCAGTTTTATGAGACATCAATACACTGTATATAAAACATCACAGGAGAAAAGCAGAGATCAAAACCACATCATTCTTCCACAGGTTTCAATTTTCAAAGCCAGGGAATCTGACACAGTGTCATGAACAACTGCTTTTAAGCTCCAAGCTGGTTCTGTTGACCCAGAGCTCCCCAGCCTGCAGCCTGCAGCATTCCCACCCTTTGGTTTAGTGCATGCTTTTCTTGGTAAGCATCTGAAAGCACAGAAGACAGGACAGTTTTGTGCTTGTGACTTGTGTCCAATGAGAGGCTCGAGGCCCAGCATTAACCAGGAGTTGTGGGCATCTGCTGGCTCTGCAGGTTTTCCTCTGCATCTCAACAGCATGAGATGACTCAGTGCAAGATGAGACCCATGACTTTCATTCCTGTGACTGGGGAGAAAGACATGGGCACAGAGCTACCAGGGGCTCAAAGGACTGCACAGATCTGAGGTTAAATCAGTAAGTGTTCTCTCTATTCTAAGAGATGATCAATTTCCCCCCCTTGGAGAGCCTCAAGCTGATGATGCTTTCTAGGTCTCCTAGGCTTGACATTGCAAAGACCTTAGAGCAGGGTGTGCAGGACCTAGAGCTTAGCACTGTCTTCCCCTTGTCATATCTATCTGAGGCATTTGGGTTCAAGTGGCATTTTCCCTATCCTGGTCTCATTCTCCTGCTCAAGCCCTGGAGATGTGGTGTCTGTGACATCATGATTTTGTTTGCTACATTGGTCAGTTGCCATGGAAATAGATATGTCATCGTAGCCCAGATTTATGGCATCCCTGCAGGATCAGCTAAGAGCAGATGGGCTATGAGGGAGTGAGATTTTATTGCAGTGAAACTACCCGAACAATTAGCAAATCTGGCAAGAAATAAACAGAAAGCGACGTGGCAGTTCTGCGATGCGTGTCTGTTCAGCTTGAAATTGCCTTCGGCATTCAGGTCACCCAACATGCATCCAGGTCCTTCGCTTACCGCGAGCATCACTTGGGCTGCTCTCATTCCGTGGGCAGACACTGCCAGCAGTCAGAGACAGAGGACTGCAGCAGGGTGAAGAAGCAGCGTGGGGAAGAAGCACAAGCCAGAAGAAATGCCCAGAGGTGCCTTGCCAAGGTCTTTATGTATTTTAAACAGTCCGGTACCTGCCATGGTAATCTTCAGGAGGACACAAAGCATGTAACAATGCACAGAAAACACCTTAAGTGTTGCATGCCAAGCTTATGAAGCGACCTTCTACATTTCTATGGGAATATTTCCTCCAGTGTGAAAAATGCCTTAAGTGAACAGCCTCCAACCTGCCTGTGAGATGTGGCATGGGACAGCAGGGAGATGCTGCAAAGTCAGCCTCATAAAGCTCATGGAGGGAGCAGTAACCACTGCAACGAACCACCATGGGCTCTCATAGACTTGCCACCTCTGCAAGCTATCAAATCAAAATCAGCTGGATGCTTTCCTGGAAGATGCTTCTTCCCTGTATGGAAGCTACTGACCTCAATGAAGGAATGTGACTGATTCACAGGCAGTAGGACTCAACGATTAGCGCCCACTTCCAGTCTCAGTCTTTGAGAATGAAATACCAAAGATTAGCCCAGTGCTGCCAAAGCTGAAGACACAGAGAAGGCAACATGTCCCCCTCACAGTGTTTCAGATCACAGTTACAAATACAGCTTCACTGACTTATTTTCTACTTGGCTAATGTAAAACTAACACACAGACTAAGTCCCTCGTAGAGAGCTGTTTCCTTGTATTCAGTCTGGAAAAGGCTTTCTGGTATTAAGGAAACATGACAAACCTGGAAATCAACATCTGTGAGCTGAAAATGCTCACAACATTGATTAGAGCTACAAGAACCCGAGACTGTTAATAAAATTCGTGCAAAAACAACGACTAGAGATTCTCAGGCCCATCCACCATATCAAGATACATGCCATGCAGACCTCAACAAGTCACCAGAAGGTTGAGCCTGCTCCCTAAGGAACAGCACTGGAAGTCCTAGCTTCATCTAGACTGCAGTCTGTGGGTGATCAGAGGGGCTCTACACTCAGCACTCACTTCTTTTAGTTCCCAGCCATGATCCCAAGGGGAAACTGGGAAGAAATCCCTGCTCTTTCCCCTCTCTCTCCCTCCCAGCTATCTCCAAATTGAATGTTAAGAAATGCTGGCAGCATGCCTGTGGTGTCAGCTCAGCCGACACCAGCCAGGCTGCAGTCAGGAAGGAGTGACACTATTATTCTTTCACCAGTTCTCCTCTGTTTAAAAAAGTTGTCAGCTCTTCCCAGATAAATTTAATTGGCCCTGCAGTCTGTGTCCTTCGGTATCTGGTTACCTCGATGCTGTTATGTGCAGTGGTGTCCTGGGAGAATTGAAACAGGCCAACGATAAGGCACTCAACGATCTCACTGTCAACAATACACGGAGTCCCCGCTGTAGGAGCTATTAGCTGCCTCTGATCTAAACCTCCAATTAAAGTGGTGATTAGGCCCAGTGAGGCATTCTCCATCCATGAATTATTCATCTCCCTTCACAGTAACAGCACCAGGGGGATTAGAATGAGAGCTGGTGAAAACAGAGGCATTTTAAACAGGGTTTTAACCATATACAAGCAAACATTTATCTTTCAAATCTTTCATCTTTTCTTCTTCTGGAAATTAAAGCCCACGACCCTTCAGACCTGTGCTGTGGGTGGAGAATGATGCCACACTGCCAGACACCGGTGGTGACATGGGCAGGCTCCAAGGACTCAACCCTTCCCCAGCCACACCAAGTGGGTGGAAGAAGGCAAGGGAAGCTTCAGGATCTCTCCTCAGAGGCTCATGAAGTAGTAGAGAAGGACGTGTGCTGCTTCCATTCCATGAGAAATCCCCTGGCAAGTGTGAGGACCCCTGGAGTTACCTACAGGGTAAAATGCCATGCCTGTGGTGCTCCTTCTTCAAAATACAGCTAGCAATTGCTTTGGCCAGGCTGCAGGTCTGAGGTCAGCTCTGCCTAGCACCTATCAGTGCCATTTGAGGTCTCTTCTCCAGACACTTAACTCCTCTTTCTACCCATTCTCTGTTCCCAGCCCATCATTGCATTTGACTCTCAGTTGACTCTCTTGCACTGGACGCTCTGTGCTACCTGGTGACCTTACATCCCAGCCTCTAATGGGGTAGTATATCAAAAGCTTTTTCACAACTCCAGTAAATTATGCCTCAGCTTCACCCATCTGCTTCCCAGCTGACACTTCCTGAAATAAATTAATCAAGCCTATTCAATTATAGCCTTCTTTCTGGAAGGTCTCTCACTGATTCACACTTTAGTGAGATGCTTCTCTCCCCCCTTGGGGCTGCAGCAGCCTCTAGATAGTGGCTGGAATGACAGTCAGACAGCCATTACCCACAGACCCTCCGCTTGTAGCTGCATGAGAGGATTTGTTCCCACCTCCCCTGCAGACCCTGGTGCCCTCAGGGATTCTGCCTCAGCTTTGCTCACCTCTGTCACCCAGCTCTGAAATAGAAGCTGCCTTTCTGAGTGTCAGCATCTGTCTTGCCTATGTTACTTTCAGTCTTATTTCTTTTCTCCTCTTGTCTCCTGGGAAATTTCTAGAGCCTCCACTCATTTCTCCTCCTGAAGATGAATGAAAAGCAAATATAACCATGGCATACAGACATTCAAATGATCTCTGCACCATCAGCCCGTGCATGGGGCTTATGGAGAGCTCAAGCTCAACACAGGTGGGAATCTTGTTTCCCTGCCTGCTTCTCTCTGCTGCCTGCAGGACCAGGACTTCTGAAGGAAGGGAAGACTGGCTGAGCTGGGATAGGAGAACGACAGGTACTTTGCAAAAGCAAACTAGAGATTGTATTTCACACTAGCCCTGACCTGTTCTTAAGCTGAGGAGTCAGTGTGGGGCAGCTACAGCTTCTCATCCAGTGCAATCTCTGCAGGGGCACAGCCTCTGCATCCCATGGGGTGCTGTGGGAAACCACGATGCCCCCTGGGTAGCACTGATCCCCAAAGACCCTGGAAACCAAGACGATGCATATGGTGCCATGCATATGCAGACAGTGTGTGGGGAGAAGGTGGCATAGTGGTGGGCTGGGTTGCTTGGCAGACAGATGGCCACGTTTTTAACCAAAGGGAGGGTGGGGGCATTTCATATTTTGAATGTTTCAGATCAATTTCTGGGTAGGTTACATAAAGTACAGATATTGAGAGGAGGCATGAAGTGTAGCTAAGAGAAGTGAGGGAAGACAAGGAGAGAACAGAACTACAGTGTACAACGAGGTGTGACAAGTTCTAATTCCTGAAGAGCCAAGAAACATGCACTAAAATAAGAGTGAGCAGACATCCTATTTTAAGTATTCAGTACTGATCAGTTGGACAAGAACTGCTTTGTGGAGAACCCTGTGTCAACACCGCACATAAATACAACCCCAAAGAGCAGGAGCTGATGATGCAGTCCCATCACAGTCCTTGAGCTTGCTAAGAGTCTGGGAATACTAAAGCATCAATATGGCCTCTGCCTCCTGGATAGAACTAGGCTGGCTGCTCAGGTCAGCATGCACCCACTGCAAGCTCTGCACACACAGCTTTCCCAATCCACCATGACCGGTGATCCCAGGAGAACCCATCAGCCACTACCCATGCACTCTTATCCTCTACTGGCTTCCCAAGGCAAATTCCCTTCCCATCATCATTCCTACCATGGCCTGCTCCTCAAACATGACAAATAGTGATTAGGTGTTTATTCTCTATGATGAAAAAAGACAAGAACACTTCACAACCAAATGCCTCCAAAAAATGTGCACTCTCTAGAGACTCCTACCTGGGACACGGACTCCATGCAAAGGGTTAGAAAGCGCCATCCCAATCTCAGTCATCCCATACCTCTCCAGCAATGTGTGCCCAGTGATGCTCTTCCACTTCTCCAGGACAGGCACAGGCAGGGCTGCTGAGCCTGACACCATTAACCTGAGCAAGGAAACCCCATGTAAGAAAGTATTCAAGATTACCTGTGCCCTGGGAAATTGCAGTCTAACACAGGGTTACATATAGTCTGCTCTGGCATAAAATCTTAGACAGAAGCCCTCAAAACCTTTTAACAGTAGTGAAGATATTCCTCACATACAGAAGATTCTCTGTTTGATATGGCTTTTATGTTGAGAGAGGACAGCCTCCTAAAAGAGATACTGCAGTACAAACTTGGGTTGCAGCACAAAGTCCTCAGTTTTGTGTTATGTAGGGTGACACATATAATGAGCACGCAGACCCCTTCTGGCTTTATCATGCAAGAGTGGCTCATAATTAAATAATGTCACCCTTGTCCTTGTCAAAGAGACGCTAAAGCACAACAGCCAGCACTGCAGAGAGGTGATGCTGAAAAGCAAACTCGTCACATCCACCACAGAGACAGCCAGCCACCAGCAGCCCCTGCCCATCAGGGCATTGCTCACCTACCTGATGTTCTCCTGGCAAAAGGCACGCACGAAATCCTGGGCTGCTGGCTGAGAGAAATGGTTGTCATAGTACTCTATCAGCTTGACATAGATAGAGGGCACTGCCATAAAGACACTGACTCGGGGAGCTTGGGAGCTTAGAAGCTTCTTCCAAACCTAAAAAGGAAGGGAACATACATGTATAAAAATAAACCTCAATATAAAGATTAGAGGGAAGTGACCGTCAGCGCTGTCAGTGACTCCTCAGCACTTCTGAAGAGGTTCATAAGTGAGGACTCTGCAAATACTTCACAGGGTAGTGAGCTCCACCACTGCTCCTTCATACAGTGCAAGGGGATGCTGAGGTACAGGAACACAACAGGCTTGTCCAAAACAAAGCCACCCTAGGCTGTTCACGAACAGTCAAACCTCTGCTATCTGAGACTTCTGGAAAGTACAAACAACAGGAAGCCTGTTGTGTGCACTTGATTCATGCCCAGAACAATGGCTTCCAACCTTCATCATGCCCTTATTGCCCAAAGCACAATATTCAACTCTCTCATCCTACCAGCAGATCACCCATCTGCCTTCATGCACAATGACCACTAGATGATGGAAATGGCATTTTTTTTGTACAACCAAGGTTTTGCTCACAAAGACGTAAGCTTGTGGCAGAATCAGTTAATTCCCTTAATATGCACAGCTCTCCAAAATGCTACACAAAGCCACAAGCTTATCCAAGCATGGCAGCTATTCTTTGGAAAGACACTAAGCCACATCTGAAGAACACAGGACAGTTAGGATCCCACAGACTCAAACCTTTAAGGGAGAAATGCTTTTAAGACAGATGGAAGGGCTGGGAAGAGAGAGATCGTACGCTGGAACTGGGAGTGAGACTTCACTACAATGGAAATGGTCATCTTCTGGTGAGTTGGTGCAGAGATACATGCCCTCAGCAAGCTCAGATCATCCATCAGAAACTGCAGGTAAAGCAGCTGCAGGCAGGAGACAGCAGTCATGCAGGAGGGCCACTACACCAACCGCACTCTGCCCAAGAGGAACGGTCCCTGTGGGACAGATGTTTTCCAGCTGTAACTCCTGCTAACCTGTGGGAACTACAAATGGGGCAAATTCCAAGAGCCAGCTCTGCTGGTGGAAGACAAAGTGATCCTGGCTGCTGCCCTGGCTGAGCATCCCCACCTGGGAGCAGTTAGCAATGGGCGAGAGCCATAAATATTGCAACTGGGCCCATTCTTTCCACACCTCCGCACTTTGCCCCCTAGGTGAGCTCTTCCCAAGACAGGAACAAACCAAAACCATCAATAAACAAAAGGCTACCGTGACAGCCACCTCCTTCCTTTCACTCAGGTCCATGCCCCGTTGTTGACAAATGTATTTCCTAACAGCTCCTGACAACGTGCCGCCTCTCCCCTCCCTGCCCGTGCACGCTCAGCTGCACACAGGCACGTGTGACCACAAGAAAAGGCAGGAATTGATTGAAGGTGAACAAGTGATTCTCCTTCATGCTGTCACTCTGCCCCCTTTCCCTCCGTCCTCCTCACTCAGGTTCCATTTCATTACTTTCTACTTGGCTGCGCTGGTGCCGCCTTCTCCTGCGTCTCTCACTCCACTGCTTCAGAACAATCGACTCCTAAAAAACACCACCACCACCATGTTGTTATTCTTAATAGAGCAGGATGCATCCAACAAAGGCACCAGTCCACCAAACAGAAGGGATTTGATGCTACCGCCCAGCCTGGAGATGGTCATCAATGGGGTGAGACAAATACACAAGGTGGAAACCACCCAGAGATGCTGGGAGCTGGGACATGAGTGCTACAAGATCCCCTTAGCATCAGAGAAAGCAGAGGAGAAACATGACTTGCCTGGACCAATGGGTGAGATGCCTAGAGACAGAATATCACACTCCCTTGCAGGAACCTCATCTACCAGCATGATAAAACAAGCTGGAATAGACATAACTGTATTTAAGAAGGATCTAACCCTACCATACTTCTCCCAGCCTCTTCATAGAATCATAGAATCTTTTAGGCTGGAAAAGACCTTTAAGATCATCAAGTTCACCCATTAACCCCACACTACCAAGTCCACCACTAAACCATGTGTGATCCATGATTAAGGCTTAGGCAAACCTATTCCTTGGGGATTACATAGGGACCATAACTCTTCAGACACAGGCACAGTTCCCCAAAGATTCTTTCCTCTTCAATTCCCTGATACCTTTTCCATTTGAGGCAGCAGGGTAGACAAGGGCCTTTTTCAGTGCCGGGGGGGTATATATGGATCTACTCTCCTCAGCCTGGTGCTCCTGAGAGTCATTGCCTTGGGCATGGAGAGATGCAGGACAGCAAGCAGGGAGCAGGACTGTGCTGGAAGAATTGAAGGGAGACAGATGCTCAGGGCCGTTTGACCCCAGCTTCATGCCTTTTTTCTGGCCTTCACAAGCCCAGAGCAGCTGCTGGGAGCAGAGGCAGACTTCCAGTCTGTCCATGCAGCAGTTATTTTCACATGGATTTGGATCTGAAAAATGCCAAACCAATCACTCCAAAACACAGCAGATCCCTCTCGCACCCCAGAGCCCCTTGTCCTCACACGCCTGTTCAACTCCTGCTATAGATAAAACCCTCACTACCACCACTCCAAACACAGGAGCAGCTTTTTCTGTGTCAGTCCGACTCACCCCAGCAACAGCCCCTTCCTGAAGATAAGCAGCTGCCTTTGGATTTGTGCCACCAGCTGCTGGGGTGATGCGCTGACAGCCAAACATCTCCACCTGCTATGCTCCTGCTCAGCCAAATCTGGATCCTACCCATGTGTTTTAACAGCACTAAGCACTGAGCTGTGGTATAAAGCTGGCAGCCCCAGGCCCTCTGCAGCCCCTGAGCTGTCTGGAGGGCTTGTAACTGCCCAGCCAGCTGTGACAGCTATTTCTGTTTTATGACTATAACTTCACGGTTTGAGAGAAGGATCTGGGAAAGTCTCGTTACCTGGGACTAATCAATCAATCCTGGGGCTTGGACTGTCTCATAGCAAGAGGCCAGCTTTGCCCTTCTAGCACACAGCATCCTCTGACACTGTCAGGCTTAGAACAGCACAATCAATCTCCCCCTTCTGTTATCCCATGTGTCACCATCACCACATCAATTACATGTGGTATTGGCAGCCCATCATTTCATTTTATTTTGCTGACCTCACACCTCAGTGCTCCAAGTGCTTTTAAAAAGCTATGGATTCTGGAAGCAAACACAGCACTGCATGCCAGGGCTGCCAGACTTTGCACCAAGCACTCACTGGACACAAGGGAAGCTCCAGTATTCCAATGAAATGTTCAGGAGATGGACCAAGATTCCTTTTAAGGATTAGGAACAAAAAGTTTCTAATTGAAGAAAGCAAGAATAGGAATGGCTTCCTACTAGCAATAACAGCAGCAAAATGCCAGGACAGGCTTACAGGACAGGGCTGCCTGAGCCAGCAAAAGAAGTGGGAGACCTACTGTTCCCAAGAGCCTTCCCATCATCCCAACATTCCTGATTTATTCCCCTCCCACTGCACTAAAGCGTATCCAGGCAATTCCAAGGACTGGCCAGTGGGTTTTTTGCCATCAGTAAATGAAAGAAAAAAAAAAATAACGAGAAAATTACACCAGAGGGTACAAACAACTCCAGTGAGACACAGCTTAGGATTTTTCCCACGTATTCCTTCCAGCGCACAGATGGCATGATGGTGAACAAGGATTGAGGAACATGGCATCTGCTCCAAAAGATGGTCACTCCATACAGCAACCTTCCCAACCAGCCTCCAGATCTGCTGAGGTGGCCTGAAGCAAGAGATGCAAGTGCAGAGAAGAAAAGGGAGATGCACAGTACTATGGACTAGACACAAAACACCAAATCTATCAACACCTGAGCATCTTCTAATGCAAAGAAAGAAGATGGCAACAACCATTTGTACACTAAATCCTGCAGGACTTTGCCTGATACAGGACTCCCAGAAGCAGCCAGAAGAGATGCAGACAAAAGATGAAAAGGAAGTGAAAGTCCAGCATAGATTTTCCCATCAGACCACAAGCCAATAACAGACAGCCCGTGCTGCTACCTCTATTGACAGCTACAACAGCTCCTCTCTTCTATAAAATTATTGTATCATTTTCAGTTGTTATTGAATTTTTTAAAACCTTTTCAAAACTAACAATACCCCTAATGCAAGGTTAAATCATCCCTTTACTTCCCTCTTGATCAGGAGATGGGTTTGTGTTTTACATTGATCGCTGCCATGTGGGTGGCACCACAAGTGAGGAAAAGGGCTGCCTGCAATTTTCACAGTGTCTGTGAGAGCAACAGGCAGTAACATAGCTGCAATCAAACCAGCTTCTTGCTTGGCGAGACCCTGTACATAACACTGAGGTCAGAAAGCTCCTGTAACTCTACAGGAGCACCAAAGGGATGCCAGTTTATCCCCAACAAAGGCAGATGGGCACAACATGAGATGGGAGAGCATCAAGGGGAACTCTGCTCTCTCCTAAGGACTGAGCCATGGATGCTTAGTGAGCAATACACAGAGAATCATTCTTCTCTTCAAAAGGAAATCGGGCCCTTGGTGGCTTTGTCTCATGTCTGTTACAACCCCAAACTGTTTGTGCTCTGCATGACTCTGATTTTAATCATTTATTCATCAGTGGAGTTTGATGGCCCCCCTGCATTCCAGGATGAAGCTTTTAAACCCTTCCTATGCTGTAGGCATACTGAAAGGAGCAAGTGCTTTCCCTGGGACCGGGTAATATAAGTAAATATGAC
Source organism: Myiopsitta monachus (assembly GCA_017639245.1). NCBI lineage: Eukaryota > Metazoa > Chordata > Aves > Psittaciformes > Psittacidae > Myiopsitta > Myiopsitta monachus. The sequence goes on along the minus strand of CM029941.1, from coordinate 102,623,374 downwards.
AGGCTCTGGTTCCATTTTTTATATTTCCACACACACATCAAAAGACATTACTCCATAACAGATGCTGAGGACAGACGGCAGATCTGGGGAGACGGGAAGAAAAGTCTCTAACTTTTCAAAGCCAGGTCTGCAAGAAGTGATCAAACATAATCCATCCACGAGTGATCTACTCCTCCCTCCACTGACTCCTTTTTGAGTCTGAAATAAAATTACTCCCCTGAAGCCTCCCATTAACAGATGAAAAGACTACTCCCTTTCTCCAGCTGAAACTGGATGGGAGACACAATCACCAGCATGCTACCAGCAGCATCTTAGCAGCGCTTGGTTATTGGAGATCAGATTCCTCTGCTTGGATTGACTTTTCTTTTAAAAATAAACCAAAAGAGCTGCTAAGAGTGATGTTTGCACAAGTGACAGATACAGAGGAGAGGCTCACTGCGGTGCACGCTTCTCCTTCCCAGAGGCCACAGTGACTGCTGAGCCACAGATCTCCCTGCACAGCCCAACAAAGGTATAAAGCATCAGCACCCAGCCTGGTTCAGACCGACCAAGGACAGCAGCAGCAATGACAAACAGTTTGCGCCCAGATGTAGCACATGCTGCTGGTGTTCACAAGAAAGTCAGGGGTATATGACAAGGCAGCATATGACACAGCAGAGATCCTGGAGCAACACCTCATACACATCCTTGGTGAGCATCAGGTATGGGGCACCCTCCCACCATGGGGAAAACGTGCACAGGCGACAGCACACTCACAGATAGTCCCCAATCACATGGTAGCTTTGGGCACCCATCATTCCCATCTCCCTAGAAGCAGGATCCAAACAAGCTTAACAATTTTGACGGCTTTGTGTGTGACATTATAAAACTGGGTATGATTTTTAGAGGGCATGATCCTCGAAGGCACCTTAAGTCAGACATGCAGTAATGCTGGCACCAAAACAACAGCTCCTTTTGGAACTTCAGGGCAGTAAATCTGCATCTTGGCATATTTATCATGGAAGCCGTTGCAGGGCACAGACTGTGTTGTCATTCTGCAGGCAGCTCACCACAGCTCAAAACCTGCCCAGCAGAGCCAAGCAGGCAGAACACACCACAACTAGGTCACACAGAGACGAGATTTCTATACTCTTCCCCCAACACTCATCAGAGCAAGTTTTTTCCTTCATGTTTCTGAACACTTCTATTTCCCACTCCACATTTAAGACTAGAAGACCTCCTGGGATCTGATCTCATGTTTATCAATATGAAATGCTGACAAGGAGCCTTTTGCTATTAGAACATCTTGAGGCAAGATCAGAGCCGGTTCAAGGCAAAGAGAAGCCATTCCCACTGTTCAAACTCAGAGTGGATCCACTTCAGCCAAAAGCCATCAGCAGAGGATCCTGCAAAGCAGACACTGACCTCACGACTCGCTCTGAAAGGCTCCTGTCCACAGGGATCCGTCTGGAACGGGACCATCAATGTGTGATTGTCACAGCAAGAGCATGGGCACAGAGGATGCCTGGGTTTCCCCGGGTCTCTCTCCAACCTCACTGACATTCCCATCGATTAACAGTCACATCGCAGGGTGTGCTCAGCCTTAGCAGCCATCACTGAATTGATGAAGGGAAGGGAGATGGAGAGAGGGAGTCAGTAGGGAATGGGTGCTGTAGTGTCTGCTTGGTGCAAACCCCAGTGCTCACAGGGGCCTTCAAAAGGCCAGGAGGAGGATGCTCATCTTGCACTCCCTCCTTAAGCAGAGGCATTAATGTCTTCTCCTCTGGCCACCAATTTGCACAAAAAATGTACAAATGCAGCATCTTTAAATTTTCTATTCCTGCATAAGCAAAAAAGCAGCATTTTAAACAGGTTCAGAAGCAGCTGGGAAATGCTGGCTGCCTGCAAACAGGGACAGTGCAGCTGGAGAAGTAAAAACTCAGCTTGGAAGAAATGATGGGAGGATTAGGGATACTCATGCTGCAGAGCCTGCTCCGGCTCTGAAGGAAGTTTCTGCCCTCTCAGTTCTCACTATTGAAGAAAAAAAAACCAAACCCAACATCAGAGCCACCCTTGCCCCACACAGCTGCTGTGAGGAACACACTTTCAGGCTCACTGCTGTTCTCATGCCTGTTCCACGTCCACATGCCCACAACAGTGCTGAAATGTCTCCCCCCCCAGTCAGTATTGGCATTCCCAAGCATTCCGAAGCACAGGCAGGAATGCTGGGTGCTGCTCCCATTGTTTCCAGGCAGGAGTGCAGGCAGCGGCCCAGGAAGGGCTCCCTGGGAAGACACAGTGCACCCCAAGTACACACACCAGAGGAATTAACATGTCACACAGGGGTAGACTGTAACACTGGAAATTAAGGGCCCATTTATAAACCCTTTATTAATAAATGATTAATAGATGCAGCCATATTTTTTAATAACTTACAATAAAATGATGCTACGAAAAGCTTAAGCAAGACAGTCTTAACAGATGGTGCTATAAAGTGAATTATAACATGTACAGTAGCTAGTGCAAAGTAATGGATGTCCTCATTTAATAAAAAGAGCCTGATTTTATGCAGCAACTTTCATGCTTGAGGCATCCCAATACACTTTAATGAGCCCTTGTGGCCTCAGCAGTAGCTTGCATGCAGCTGCAGGCATCAGATCCTGTTTTAGTAAGAAAGTGGATGTTGGTCAGGACACCGGGGTTACTCCACAGTCTTGATTTTTAACCTTTCCTTGGACAGCTACCAAAAGCAGATGGAAGGGCCTGAAAGATGCCACCTTCTAACACTGCACTGCAGGGAGCAACAAGCAAACCTTGGTCCAGGGCTCGAAATGTCTTTTAACTAAGGGAAAAATGAACATTATTACCACTGAAACCAGACCAGCATCTGCATCCATGACTATAAGGCACGCCGCAAATTATGTAATTTAATAAACACTGTAATAATAAAGTATTTATTTTGTATAATGAAGTGTTAGTGATTAGAAACCAAACACACATTGGGCATGCTGCTGCGGTTTCTCTTGAACCTTTGCCAGTATCACTCAAGGCTAAATATGTCTGCAGCAGGTTGAGAGTAAGTTCCTAGCCTTGTTTTGATCAGCCTGTCAAGTGTTTTAGCTGCCATTCGAGTTTCTTTATATCACACTATAATTGGCTGCTTTCTCAAGGTGCAGCGAAGGGAAAAGAAAAGCAGCATGTAGCAAGACTCCGGTTCCTTCTGCAAAAATCCTCCACCGAAACTCTGCTGCTTTTCTGAAAGCTGATTTCAGTAGCAAAGGGCATTTTGTAAACAGCTGGTGAAAATAGACTGGAACTGAAAGGCAGCTTGCATTAAACTCCACAAGAAAGCCTTATTTACCCTCATGTGCTTTCTTTGTAGTGTCGATCAAACCACTTTCAGCTCCCAGGGGAGGCCCTTGGAAAAATAAAGGGAATAAGAAAAAAAAAAAAATAGAAAGGCAAATGACATCCTTCAGATCCCATGTGCACCTGAGAGCCCTCAGCACAGCGCTTGGCTCGGCAGGCACACTTGCCATGCTGACCTCCCTGCCCAAGTTCAACCTCCAGGGTCAACCAGACGCCTCCAGCACTGTCCCCGCCTGCCCTTGGTTGTCAAGTCTGGGGGAGGGCTTTGATCAGAGGAGGCAGGCAGGGTGTTCCTGCTCCCCAGCACCTGAACCCATCCTTCAACGTCAGCTCATTGATTTGCAGATGTCGGGGAGAGAGCAGAGAAAACCACAAGGGTATAAGGGACAATCAATCACTGGTGGCACAGGACGTGGAGAAACGCGCCCTCCAGAGGGCTTGGATTTGCTTCCAGGCTACCAGCACCACCATCAGCATCACCAAGCTCTACATTTGGTGGGGCCACATATCCCTTGCTGCACCTGGAGCTCTTGGGGTGACACCCTAAAGATAGGGAAAGACAATTTGGCAGTGACCATCAAGGAGATGCACTGGCTACAGCTGCCAGGGGACATTCCTGTCTTCTTCTACTGCAGCATCCTATCTATTTACTCTGGAAATGGAACTGCAGAGCTGCCCCTCCAGGTTTATGGGGCTGTTCCCCCCCAAAGGATCAGTGCTCAGCCAGCAAGTGGGTGTTGAGGTGCCAGGGTCATCCTGAAACAAGAAAGGAAGTGTGCATTTTCTGTGGTTGCTTCTCTAAGCAACAGAAATAAGCAATGAAGAATCACACAGTCCTGCAGTCACTCACACAGGAGCCCAAGCTCACCCTCACCTGACAGCAGCAGTCAGTCTTCTGGGTGTAATCCACACCTTTGCACTTCGTCCTTTCAGTGTGAGAAGGCCACTTGGCACATGGTTAAATATAAACAGGTAAAGCAGCCTGTTTAGTTACAAAGCACAGGTCTGACAGACTCTTTTCAACTTCCCAGGGAGTTCTGTGGCAAAAGCACACATTTCCTTTCTGCTATGAGGTGGCAGCAGTGCCCAAAACACCCATTGCTCTCTTAACAGTGACACTGTAGACTTCAACAACTCCCATACAACACATGACACTGGAAGATATAGATGAGCAGGACTAGACCATAGGGACTGGTAACTGTTGAAACTGTTCTACCTTACTGTTGGTTGCCCTGATTCTAGTCCCTTTTATTCTTCTCTTTAGGTCAGCTCTCTGCCACCACAGCCAGGAAGCTAACACGCAGAGCACTGCGACTAGCTCAGCCAGAAAACACCATTATAAGTGTGTCTCTATTGCATTAAAGTAAGATTTCCCTCCTGCCACTTTTCCTGTAAGGCTGCAAGAAGCTCTCGATTTGCAAACTCTCCCTCATACCACTGAATCTAAAACAACAGATCTGTTAACACTTGCTTTCTGCAGAGAAAGAGCAAGGTTTCCATGCAAGTGATGAGCAAAAGCACTTCTCTTACCTGGGCGGCAATAAACTGCAAAGGCTATGTTCTGTCATGTAAGATAATACAAAACACCAAGGACAAGTGACTGGAAGAGAAAAACACAAGCTACTAAAGATGCTAATAAGAAGCACATCTTCAAGCAGCACACTGCTACGAGAAAAATACAGTATTTCCATCTTTCCTCGTACTAGAGAATTAACAACCCTTATTCTAGGTGCAGATATGCTTGATACGTATGTAGAAGGGCCTATCTTCAGTCAGAGACTCTCAGCATCACGAGAAAGGACAGTGTAGCATTATGATTACATATGTCAGACTTAAACAAGTTGCAGCTTCCAGAAGAGCACATTTACCCCAAACTGTATCCATCTAAAACCACTTTTAACAGTTTGTGGCCCACATGCAGCCAGTGGCTAAAGAAGCTGGAATTCTTTAAGTACTTGTTTCCAAAGTTGCTCTAATTACAATGCATGGGGTCTTGCTGCTGAATTTCAAAGACAACATGCCATCCCTCCAGGCTTACCATCTGTGCGCTGAATTCGGGTAACATGATGCATGTCGCTCCCACCCAGAGAGGACAGAGGAGCTTATTGATCACCCCGTGGACATGATGTAAAGGCAGCACGTGCAGAATAACATCCTCCTTCCTCCACTCCCATTTCTCAACCAGCCCTGTGGTCTGCAGAAAAAAAAACATACAACCCAGTGTTAGGGCAGGAGGAAAGACCCTCACTGCTTTGAAAAGCCCGAGGTGTCCAGGCCCCACATCCCCTGGGCACAGCTGGCTGTAGAAATCCCAGAACCCCTGGAATGATGCCTGGGAACAAAAAATCTTTCCTTTAGAGTCAGTATGAGCAAAATTCCCACCGTAACAGTAGAATACAAGAGGAACACCTTCTGCATCTTGCCAGTACAAGTCTCCATGTATATCAAAGTCCTTCCTCATTACTGAGAAAGAGTCAACAGTGATTTTAAGCAGGGCCTACAGAATTATTAGCCTGCTGCTGCACATGCAGGGTTGGCAGAAATAATAATAAACCCCCTAATTTTCTCAGATCTGTGTTGACATAATCTGGGCACCAATGACACTGGGCTTTTAGCACCTGCAAGGGATAGTCAATAGGAGCAGAAAACCACTGTCTGATAAACAAAGTAGGCTTCACGTTAGTATACAAAATATTGGTCTATCAATATACTAATATTACATAGAGTATATATTCTAAAATATTCTGCTATGAAGGGATGATTATCTAAAGTGTTAAACTTCAGGATTCTGGGTGAACAATGGCTTTCAGAGCCCATCATTAGCAACTGGAAAGCTTATTTCCAGCCATCTAAAAATAATAAAGCATTTGAACAGTGGAATTTAGTCATGTCACTCACAGGCAGGGAGCAGGTTTTAGGCTTTCTGCAAGACAGCACAAAAGATCGTGACTGCTCAGGCCACCTCCCAGATGATCAGCATATTTGTAAGGGAAGAGATTCCTTGCCCAATATAGCCAAGCCCTGGCTCTATCCATCAAAGCTTTCATTCCACTCCCAACACTGCAGTATCTGAGCACCCAGAACAACGTAAGCTCTTGGGAGGTATCTGTAAAGCATGCTGTATTCCCTGCCCTTTTTCCCTAATGGCATGAGTCTATTCGTTGCAGGCAGCGATAACCAACTGGTGAGGTAGTCAGCAGGCTCATTCAAACTTTTAATTCCTTTTGGCTCAGAGAGCTAATGGATTTTTTGCCTTGGGGATATATAGCTGAATAATGCACAGATTTCACACAGTACTGTACTGGACTAATATATTCCAAACAGGGGCAAAGATTCTTTCCTAGTCACAGTGAAGAAAAGCAAACTGCAAAGAAAGCAGTCTTTTTAAAACAGGTCTCACTCCTTGTGCTTTCCAGCAAAGCAGTGAGAGAGTTCATCTGCCTCTGGCTACAGCTGCAGAACAGCAATAGCAGAAGGACAAGGTTTAGGCCCTCACACTTCTGTGTTCACCTTAAAACGTGTAGAGGACTTTCAAGACACAGCCCCACAGCCCCGTGTAGAAATTCAGCTGTGCTGAGATGTGTTGTGCTCTGGGATTTCCAACCAACAAAACACCTCTGAAGGCCAAGACCTCTGTAACGTACCACAAGCTCTGCAGAGGAAAAGCAGCACTCACCACAGCTTGCACGTTCTCATGGGTGCTGAGGACGCCTTTTGGTCTTCCTGTTGTCCCACTAGTGTAGATGATCATGGCTCCTCTGTCTTTCCACGAGGAGCAGGTTGTCAAGGCACCCTCCTCCACTGCTGCATGAGTTGCTGATCCATCACTATGAGACTTAAGAAGTGGCAGAACAGGGACTCCTAGCTTCTCAGCACTAGGGGCTATTTTCCCCACATATTCCTCTGCTGCGATGACTAGAGCGCTCTGGGAGTCCTGAATCACATACTCCAGTTCCCGCGCGGGGTGCTTCTTGTAAAGGGGAACTGCTATGCCCCCACTTATCCAGGAAGCCCACTGAGCCACCACATACGAGGCATCATTGGGACACAAAAATGAGATCCTCTCTTCCTTCAAGTCCCTGCTGGAACACTCCAGAGCTCTACAGATCTCCTGGGACAAGCACAGACTCTGGCTGAGAAGGTCCCTGTAAGTGTGCTCACCGTTTTGGTCAATGATGGCAGTTTTATCACCAAAAGCCAAAGCCCTAGTGAAGACAGGGGTAACGTCACTGCTGTAGGATGCCCGTACAGTTTGCAGACCCCTGTGGGGCCAGCCAGACCTCTTCTGCCCGTGTAGCCTCCATCTGCAATGGGGCAAGTCCCGGATGAGGCAGCGAAAGGGGAAGAGCAGGCAGACCAGCATCCTGCCAGCACTGCCTGTTTTGAAGTGATTCTGCAGAAAGCAATTATAGGAACAGATAAGTATGTGCAGCAATTACCCAGGGTGTTATTCCAACAAAGGAAAAGTGGCAGCCTTCATTTGAATAATACCCACTGTATTATTAATGTTTATGCTTCAGACTGCTGAATTCCCAGTGCACTAGGTCCTACCCAGATGGAACAAGAGACAGGGTCCCTTCCCTATGAAGCCTCTGTGTCCCTAAAAAGCAGTCTTACTTCAATTATGAAATGGTTTTCATAGATCAGTAATACTAGGACACTAAGTAGGGGCTACATGAGGTGCCATTCTAACATGGTGGTACCAGCATTTAAAGAAATTAAATAACTACGACGGTACCTAGCTCTCAATTTGCATTTCCCACCACTCTGGTTAACTGCAGCCTTGCCCTGTGGTTTGAGTTAAGCAGTAAAAATCCAAGCCTCTGAGGTTTAGCCCAGTGGAGGATTGTTTCCTGCATGAGCTTTCCTTCAAGCAACAGCACATCTAAGTACAGGAAAGCATGCAAAGCCTCCCACCTGACAGGTCATCCATCACAAACACTGCTTCAGCTCAGAAGCTTTCTTACATGACAGACCAAGTGGTTAACAGCTCCCCATCAGGCATAGGCAGCAGGAGCCCTGTCCACAAGGAGCAGCTGGTTTTCCCAGCAAACAGCAGCAGGAAAGCACAGCCGCACACACGCTGACTTCAGGGCTTGGTACAGCGCTTGTGAAAGTACCAACAGTGCCTGGAGCTGGAAGAGCATGAGGACAAGTTCAGCCACGGCACCAGGCTCTACTGAGGCACCCAGAGCTTGGTCTGAGCCTAGCCCAACAATCACCCCAACCTGGATGTAGTGAGATCAGTTGCATGATGCATAGGGGCATTTAAATCTCTAAAGCAGAATGCTGAGGAGTACCAGCACCAGTAAAGGCTTTACAGGAAGATCATGGGCTGGCACAAACATCACCCATTCTGCCTTTGTGCTTAGACAGCACAATGACATCAACCCATCTGCTCATGGGAGAAGCTAGACAAAAACCTTTTGTGATAATTGGTGAGAAGTACCAGCAGTTTGTGCTTTAACCATCTTTTCATTATCCCTCCCCTTTCAAAGGGAAAGTTTCACGTCATAGTATTGGACACCACCTGGATCATCTCAGAGCAACATCAAGGAAAAAGCTAACTCAGAGCACAAAACACATAAGAACGTAACAGGCAGATAGAAGCCTCAGGGATTAGAACACTTTGCAGAGGAGACCACTGGTATACCAAAGACAAGAGGAAGAACTGATAAATTAAGAGAACTGAGAAGATGCCTCAGAAAAATCCTAACCCCCTCTGCACAAAGCCTGGAGCTCTGGCTGGAAGCTCAGCAAGAACAAGCACCCTCTGCATACAGAGGCTGCTATCAACACCAACAGGCGAGCAGTGAGGAAAGCACAGGACTGAGGCAGCAGAGGAAGAGATTTACTGCATGGTCTATATAATGGCTGCTATTAAATACCGAAGTGTCCCCAGAGAGATGCTATGACAAGAGGAGAGAGCCAAAGGATGACAACTTCACACTGCAAGAGCACACAATGCTTCCTTGACACTGGCAATAATGACTTGATATTTCTTTTTACAGAACTTTTTATAAGTGCCTATTAGTGGAGCAGCTCAACTCCAAGAGCCTCCCAGCTCAGCTTCCCGCCATGGGGAGGAGCTGAAACAAAAAGGATATAGACAACTGGCAGCTACGCAGGGAAGATATGAACACGGCTTAACCCAGCTCAGGCTGCACACACAGCAGCAACTGGTTTTTCCTGCGCAGAGGTAGTTGCAAGCCCCACAGGCTCTCCCATCCACCTTGTCCCGGGATAATGGTTGGACTTGACGATATTAAAGGTCTTCTCCAGCCTGTCTGATTCTATGATTCAAAGCATTTCTCCAGCCAGACGCTGGCTTTGCATGTATTTTCTTTTGCATATCGACCTCAATTTCTGCTTCTGCAAAAGAAGCTTGTTATTTCGTGCGGAAACATCTGTGGGGACAGAAAGGTTTTAAACCCGGAGCATGGTAACCATGCGAACTCATGAAATACACCATCAGGATGGAAAAAAACAAAGCAGGTCATGACAAACCTCATGTGACATCTTTCCATTTCTCTGTAGAGACTAAAACATAAAGAGCCAACACCGTACACAACCTAAACCAAACCACCTCCTCCAACCCCTGCCCAAGGCCAGCCCACTGGCGAGCTCTTAATGTCCCAGGCATTAAGAAGGGCATTAATTGGAAGCAATCACTTGCCAGGATCATGCCGTGCTTTGGGCCAGCGTGGCTAAGTGCACTTGGCGTACTCCCTGCTCCCCATATGGCTCCAGAGCAGGTGCTAGCTGCTGCTTCAGAACAGCGCTTTCCAAAAATCACATCATCCCCTTTTCCCCACAGCACCAGTCCAGACTTAATGGAACAATAAACAGCGGCACCTTCAGCCAGGCCTGTGCATTTATGGACTTCAGAGAACTACTGCATGTGTGCAGATTATAAACACTCGGAAAAGGGCGACACGAGGGGCTGTTTGCTTTACCCTGCCTGTCGCTCAGGGATAACTGGCAACACAAACTCTGCCAGAGCATCCCTGAATATGGGGCTTGTCATAGAGGGCCCTTGGGCAGAAGGTGGTGGCAGCGCAGAGGAGTCTTTAAAGAGAGGGCTCAATCCCCCACGCTCCCGTGGCTAAAGACACGGAAGCTGAGGAGCTCACACCAGCTCCCAGCACCATAAAGCCACCGGGAAGCGCAGCGCAGATGGAAGGCACGAGGCAGAACCACTGCACACGCCGCACCTCGCCCCTCCCCGAGGACCGGCTGCACCCTGCTTCCATCCCAGACCGCTGCCACCGTCCAGCTCCCCCCTCACGGTTCCAGCAGGGAATCCCCTCTCCCGCCATTCCCAACCCGCAGAAGGCAGAGACCGGCGGCGCCGGGCCGGAGCCGAGGCTCCGCGCACACGGGCAGCGAGGGGCCGAGCCCCGCCGCTCGCCCCACGCCGCGCTCCCGCACACCCGAACGGGACGGTTCGTTTATTACCTTTTAATTAGAGCCTAACGAAGGCACTGGGCGGCGACATCCCCCCCCCCGTGCGCCCCCCCCAACACCCACCCCCTCCGGCCGCGCCGCCGCTGCAGGCCCCGCAGCGGAGGAGCCCCGGGCCCAAGGGCAGCGGCCGCGGCTCCCCCCGCGCCCGCCGCCGCCTCCCGCAGCCCCGCCCGGGCCTCACCTGGCGGCGGCGGCCCCGCGTACCGGGGGACCGGTCCGAACGCGAACGCGCTCCGGCGGAAACGCGGCCCCGCGGCCGTCGCGTTCCGCGCACCGACGGACCCCCCTCCTCTGCCCCGCACCCGTTTTTCGGGGATTTGGCCCCAAACCGCCCACCAGGGGCGGGGCTGGCCGAGAGGCCGCTGGGTTCGGTACGGGGAGGGGTGGCCCCGTGCAAGGCCTGGATCCATGGGACCTCCTGGGGGGGACGGACATCGTGGGACACACGGACATTGTGGGACACACGGACATTGTGGGACACACGGATATCGTGGGACACACGGACATTGTGGGACACACGGACATTGTGGGACACACGGACATTGTGGGACACACAGATATCATGGGACACAAGGACATTGTGGGACACACGGACATTGTGGGACACACAGATATCATGGGACACACGGACATTGTGGGACACACGGACATTGTGGGACACACAGATATCATGGGACACACGGACATTGTGGGACACACGGACATTGTGGGACACACAGATATCATGGGACACACGGACATTGTGGCACACACGGACATCGTGGGACACAAAGACATCATGGGACACACGGACATTGTGGGACACATGGACATTGTGGGACACACGGACATTGTGGGACACACAGATATCATGGGACAAACGGACATTGTGGGACACACAGACATTGTGGCACACACTGACATTGTGGGACACACAGATATCATGGGACACATGGACATTGTGGGACACACGGACATTGTGGCACACACTGACATTGTGGGACACACAGATGTTGTGGGACACACGGACATTGTGGGACACACAGATGTTGTGGGACACACGGACATTGTGGGACACATGGACATTGTGGCACACACGGACATTGTGGCACACACAGACATCATGGGATGCACATTGTAGGACACACAGACATTGTGGGACACACAGACATCATGGGACACGTGGACGTTGTGGGACACACAGACATTGTGGGGCACACAGACATCATGAGACGCATGGACATTGTTGGACACACGGACATTGTGGGACACACAGATGTTGTGGGACACATGGACGTTGTGAGACACACAGACATCCCAGGACACACAGACATCCCAGGACACACAGAGACCCCAGGACACACGGTCATCCTGGGGTCACCATGGTGGCACTCTCCAGCTGGGCTAGACCTCCTGTCGTGGGTTCAGCAGTAGCAGTCATTTTTCTCCCTCTTGGTGCTGCAGCAGCAGCATCATGTTCCCTTCCCATCCCAGCCTCCCCATCCTGGCTGGAAGGACATCCCATGCTGTGCTCGGATGGGGCTCAGCTGAACGTTGGTGCTGTGCGCACTGTGCTGCAGGACAACTGCAAGCGGGCGCTGCAGAGGTTGCACACAATTGCTCTTCTAGGTGGGAAAGTGAGGAGCGAGAGCAATGCAGACAGCACTGGTGCAGAGCTCACCGCGTGGAGAAGAGGCCCTGCAGCAGCTTTCTGCCCTGGCTCCCCATTGCATCCCCATTCCACAGCTCCCTCCCATCACACGTCTTCCCAATGCACAGCTCCCCACTTCTCTCCTCCCAATGCATAGCTCCCCGTTGCACAGCTCCCTCCCACATTGCATGGCTGCCCAAAGCTGCCCCCCTGTTGCACAGTCTCGTCCCCATTACGCAGCTTCCCACTGCATGGCTCATTCTGTGTTGCACAGCACCATCACCATTGCTCAGTTCCCCATTGCACGACTGTTGTATGGCTCCCTCCTCGTTGAATGGCTATTGCATGGCTCTCCACTGCGCATCTCTCTCCCCATTGCACAGCTCCCTCCTCTTGCATGCTTCCCCATTGCACAGCTTCTCCATTCACAGCTGGTGAAAGATGGATCCAGCACACCCAGCAGCTTTGGGCCAGCCCCTGACACCAGTAAGCATTCATCTCCCAGCTCACTGTGTGCCCATGTGCTGCAGCGCAGATGTGCCCGGCTCCCACCACCACCCGCCCCAGCCCTGCCACCGCCTCTCTTCATTCTACTTTTTGCTCTTGCCATCTGCCACCAGTGTCCTCTGTCCCTGCAGGCTGCAGGGATTAACCCCAGCTGTGGGGTGCTGCCGATAGGGACATCATCCCTGCGGTGGTCCAGGCGCTGGTGGGAGCAGGGTGCACAAGAATGGGGGCAACGGGGCTGTGACAGCCACGGATGCGTGCACCAGGCAGGATGCTCCTCTGTGACTACAGCCCCTCCATGCTGTGCAGGGACCCAGACTGGGGGGTGACAGGCCCTGCTCCCCCCTTGGCCGTGCAGGCTGCCAGGCCAGCTGGCTGTGGGAACAGCAGATGTCCACCCCGAGCCACCCTCTGCTGCACCGGCACCTGGTGCCCAGTGGCCATCTGGAGTCGGCCATGTCCCCGGAGATGATGCTCAGCCCTGGCTGCAAGCAGCACCCGGCCACTGTCATCCATCCCAGGGGATGGGAGGGAAGGAGCCACTCCGGCAGTGCTGAGCATGGCCAGTGCTGGTGGAGCAGGTTATGGTTTATTCAGCAGGTTTCTGTTCTCCATACCACGGTGATGGGGACGCTGCTTCAGGGAGGGGTCAGTCCAGATGTGCCATCGCTGCTGGGAGCAAAACACACAGTGCCTGCAGCTGCTGGACACCACAAAAGCAGAGCTCGGTACACCACAGTCTTGCCTGACCATTCATTCCTGCTGGGCTCATGGGGATGCTACAGTGATCCCCAGGACACTGGGCTGTCCCCAGGCTGCCACCACAGCTTCCTGCCTTTCTCCTAGCTAGGTATGAGCCCCACAGACGATGCCAGCAGGAGGGTTTTCTGCTTGCTCCCCCCTGCCTTGCACATCTCTCTGATTAATTATGGATCCAGCAGAAAGCTTTTATTACATTACAGTTTACTTGTGGCAACATCCGCTTTTGTTAAAAAAAAACAAACCAGAAGAAAGTAATTAATACAGTGGTGTAAACACCACAAACACCGCTGGGTTATGGGGAGCCTGATGCTCAGGTGAGCACCATGGCTGATGTTTGTTACAAGTCCCTGTTCTGGGGTAGGATGGGATGGGGGTACCAGGAGCTGCCTCCATGGCACTACTTGGGGTGAGGATGGAGAGCAGCGAGAGAAGATCCCAGCCGTCCCTACTTGGAGACCCCATGGATGTGGGTACCATGTCACCAGCCTTGTCCTGACCCAAACCAAGGGGGGACAAATCTAGATCCTGTGCCAGGGTCCCTGACTGCTGCTAAAGAGGGAATAGTAAACAAGGTGGAGTGAAACATTTGATCTCCATCCATCTGCCAGTACTTAATCTCCTCCACACAGCCCTTGGGCCTCCCAGCCCCCCTAATCTGCTCCCCATTGGCTGTCGGGGGGTCAGAGCTGGGGCTGCTGGCCATGCCCCCTGCCACACGCGTGGCATCAACACAACTGGGAGACTGCCAGTTCCATATGGTGGGAGAAACAGGATTAACTGTCCCTGTTTGTGGGTTTAACCCCTGTGCTGCTGCTGCAGTGGTTGGAGGGCACAATCCAGGGGACAGGGTCCTGCTACCGCCCCCTATGCCTGCATCCTGCCCGCATGAGCATCTGCTGCTCGAGCCACTGCCCACGCTGCAGTAGCAAGGGACAAATCTGTCCTTGGGGGCTTGCAGGGGATGCAATTGTCATTGGGACTCCCCGAGGATGGGAGCAGCTCGGAGGCACTCGGCGTGAAGTAGAGCTGTAAGTGCCTCCTGCGTCACGTGGCGAGGATAAGTGCAAAATGGCCCTATTATGATAATTGCACAAAATTATGATTGATGGAGATTAGCTGCTTATTTGAGGAAATGGCAGGCACACGTGTGACACGGGCAGGCCGGGGCATGGGGGCACGGGCAGAGGGGCACTCCAGGCTTTTCCTATGGTGCAGACTGTCACCGCCATCCCAGGAGCTGCTGCATCCCAGCTCTCAGGCTGGGAAGCTCCATTGCATAGCCAGAGCATGGCTGGAGCCTGGGATGGGGCCAAGTGTGACCCATGCGCAGCCCTATCCTGCCCCATGCGATGCTTCTGGTGTCTTCTGCCAACCCCATTAAAGGTATCCCTGATTAGTGGGTAAACCTGTTAAATGGTGATGTCAGGCAGGTCTCTGTAGGATGGCTCCTTGACTGGTGCTCCCGGTGCTCTACCCCACCAGGCTGTACTGTGGGTATGTGCCATGGGGCTGGGGAGAGGGCAGTGGGGCAGCCCCAGCACCCCTGCAGCTCTCAGTAGGTGTATATTACTTGCTTTGGGTGAAGTTGAGCAGGGTGCTGGGCTGGCAGCCTCTTCCTGCCTCATGCCTGGCTGTTCCCACCAGTGCTCCTTGGCCTTGGGGACCCTCCTATGGCATCAGTGCTGAGCAAACCTGCGCTACAATGGATGCTCAAGCCACATTCCAGCTTCTCCCTTCAGAAATTCAACAAGACCAGGAATTTGGGGAAGAAAAACAGTAAAGGCAGGAATGGCTGCAATGCCAATGGCTGGCCAGGATGGAGCCATGGCATGACTGCATTGCTGGGGCCAGGGTTTTGGCATGGGGTGGGCATGCTGTGTCACACAAGTCTGAGGTGGCCATGCGGTGACAAACGGCTGGGGGGCACCCCAAAACCACCCACCCATTGCCAGAAGTCCCTCCTCCACTCTCCCCTTCCCAATTTCCCGGGCCTCCCTACGTGGCAGACGGATGCTGGGTAAGAGGTGTGTCTGCCAGAGCCGTGCTTGCCACGCAGCATCCCTGAGCCGATCTGCATTGGCGCTTGCCATCCCTGGCATGGGCTCTCCTGGCTGGGCTGGGGGCACGAGTGGACACGGACGGAGCTGAGCCTCTCCATGCGATGCCAGCAAGGTGTCCAGGCTCCCGTGCCCTCACTGCGGGACGAGGACATCACCCAGCTGCCCGCAGCGAGCGCCCGGCAGGTTCCCCACCACCGGGCACAACGAAGCCAGCTCATTTCCCTGCCTTTTTCCCCTTTTCCTCCCCCTTGTTTGGCTTTTGGCAGCGGAGCCACGGTGGTGGCTGGGGCGCGCAGTGCCGGGGAAGGGCTGCCAAGCGCCAGCAGCCCCCCGGCCCCCCGTGCCAAGGCTGGTGGCTGGCAGAAGGGCTGCCTGCGCCTGGTGGGGCTCCGTCAGCTGCGGGAGGATCCCTGCGCCGCGCTCGCTGCCAATTTCCCTGCGAGCTGGCACCGTGAGCGGCTCCGGAGGCACCGGAGGAAAAGGCTGGGGAGGACGGATTGTGAAAGGGAGAGAGGAAAAAAAACAACTAATGGACACATGCCATCGCGGGAGCGGCGAGGCTGCCGCTGCCAAGGCGCCAGCAGGCAGCGTGGGGCCAAAAACCCGCCACGGCGAAGAGAGGAGGGTCTGGCAGCCCGTCCTGGCGCGAGACACATGGAGGACGGGCAGCGTGGCAGCGGCACGGCATGGCCAAGGCAGGACGGGTGGCAGACGGTGGAGCCAGAGCAGAGAGAGGTATTTGCCTTCGTTCTAAAGGCTGCGTGTGCGTGCATGTGTCCGCTGCCGGGGCTGCGCATCCCGGCCGGCTCAGCCCAGTGCAGGCTGCCCGCGGCCTCCGTGGCCGTCCCACCGCGCTCCTGCCTGTGGCCTGCCCTCGGCTGCCTGCACCCGCTGCCTGCCATGGGCAGGGACGGGCTCTGGATGCCGGCTGGGCTTGGATAATGGCTGCAAAGGGGGATTTGCCATCGCCTGGCCGCACACACCGGGGCCGCGAGGGAGGTTGCAGCTTTGTCTGGTTGGGCTTTGTCTGCCGGCGGCTGCAGTGCCAGTAGCTGTGCAGGGCTCAGGCAGGGGTGGTGTGAGCCAGAGTCCTGCTGATGGCAGAGCTGGCACATGGGAGCCATCCCCAGCTCCCACACCAGGGCTACTGCAGAGCTGAGCCTGGGGTGAGGGGTGGCTGGGAGAGAAGGGAGAAAGGGAGGGTGGACAGAGTCCTCCACACCCACCACCATGGTGGTGAGGAAGAGGAGGGAAGGGGAGGGTTGCGGGGCACCGGGAAGCTTATGGTCCTGTGGCCATGAGCTGCACAGTACAGGGCACATGGCAATGGGTTGCTGGGGATGTGGGTGCATGTTGGGAGCCTTGGGGATGGAGATGAGGGGTGCAAGGCAGAGCCTCAGTCCAGCAGCACTGGTGCGGCCATGTGGTGGTCCAGGTTGGTGCAGGAGCAGCGCTGGAGCCAGCAGTGGACACCAGTGTGCCGGGAGCACCGTGGCTTCACAGCTCGGCTGGAACCCATGTGAAGGCAAAGGACGCAGTTCAGGCCCCAGGCATCAAACCTGGCTGGCACTGGGGGAAGGAGATGGCACCGAACTGAGGGAAAGAGAGATGTTGGCAATGCTGAGCCCCCGCATCACCCCAGCTCTTCCCTGCTGCTCTGCACCATTGAAGGACCTGGCCTGTTCCCAGCAGCACCCCTGTGCCCAGGGATGTACTCGTTGCATGAGCACCATGAGGACAAACCTCCTTCAGGGTACCTGACCCTAGCACCCATTGCCTGCCACAGCAGCGGTCCCAGCATCCAACTTTGAGAGCATCGGCATCTTCCTGGGATGGGTGTGGGGTAAGGCAAGAGGAGCCAGCCTGTCTCATCACATCCCATCCCATGCTCAAGCATCACTGTCCAGACGGGTCCATGCCTGGCTGCCTCACAGCCAGCCCATGCATCACGAATCCAAGCTGGAGGAGCACCTCTGCCTATTCCTGCATCAAATATTGGGATTAAACACAGCACCCAGCTTGTGAGGGACAGACCGTGCTACAGTCTGGTCCACAAGGATCCCATGGAGAAGGATTGGAAAGGGTCCCTCAGGCAGCTGAATGGCACCATCGCAGCCCCTCAACCTCATTCAAACCTCCTGGGGCCGCTATTCATGTGAGGACAAAGCCCTTTGCCTGCCCCACACTTCCCATTGCAGGGCTGGGGGCAGGAATGCTCTCCGTGTTACAGAACGCTCCCCCCATCTCCCGCTCTCCCTCGTTTTCCTCCATATTTCACAGTTCCTGCTTCCTGCACAAGGCAGGGGTCTCCAGGGACTCCAGCCAGATGTTCTCTACAGCACACCACATTGCTTTCCTAATGAAATATTCATGGAGCCTCTCCGCCTTTTGCCATGAAAGCCTTCTGCAGCTCCCAGCCATGGAAACGCTGCGCAGGCAGCATTCCTGCAAAGCCATCCCCCCCCGGGGGTCCCGGCCCCCGCTTCCCGCTCAGCACCTTTGCGCTGCTCCTTCTTCCTCCTCCTCCTCCTCCTCCCACAAGCAGTGCCGGAGCAGGGGCTTCATCCCCTCTCCTTGCATCACCAAGGGCACATCCAGGGCCATGTGCTGGGGGTGCTGGTGTCCCCTCATGGCCATCACCCACCCCCAGGCAGGGTCCGTGGATGGCTGGTGGATGGCTGGTGGATGGTGAGTGGATGCACACCCCAACAAGGGCACAGAGGGATCTCACCCACCCCTTGCCAAAACCACACCAGGAAGGGTAGAGGCGGAGGGCCCCTTTGCCAGCATGGCCCTGGTGCTGCTGCCGGCACCCAGCCAGCCCACAGCATTAGCAATGCTGTGCACTATAATCCAATTAGGTTGTTTATGCAAACAATCAGGTTTTATGTTTCGGTAAAAAGCTTAAATAACCTTAATCAAAGTGGAAGACCTGAAATTATCACCAGTGGGTGGTGTGGTTGGTTTGGTGGTGGGCAGGACACCCTGCCCAGCTCAGGACACCCTACATGGCTTGTGACACCACACTGGCAGCTCCAGGACCTGATTGATAACCCAAGGAGGGAAGCGTGGGCACAGGGTGGCCATGGAGGGCAGCAGGAGGGTGCTAGGATGCAGGTTTGCTGTGCTGGCTGTGAATGGGGGAACACATCTCGGCTGCAGTCACCTCTAGGGCTTCCTGCTCTGGGTGCTGAGTGCCTGATGCTTCAGTCCTGGCCCCCTTGGACCTCTTGTCACCACTCTCTATTAACATGGGAGCATCCCCCTGCCCCGGGTTGTTGTGTCAGGCCAGGAGGATGCAGGAGATGCCAGCCAGTGACTGATCCAGCACACTGCCACCATCCCACAGCACATCACCAGCCTCTACTGCGCTGACAGCTCTGGAGCATCCTGGTCCTGAGGGAAAATATCTGAAGCTCCATCTCAGGTCAGCCATGGCAGCGCGAGCTGGCACATGGGGGATTGTGCTATGGTGTCCCTGAGCCTGCCTGGGGACAAGCATGGCAAGGTGGGGAGCAGAGCTTGCTCTGGAGGGCCATGCCCACTGGCACTGCCTCCTGCACACCCCAAATTTCTGGTGGAGTAATAAGCTATGCATGTAGTGTAGAAATAAAACATGTTCTGCAGAACAAATGATGTTAATTTGCTGAGAGGCTCTGAAGCTGAGTATTAGCGAAATGCCTTGAGGGAGAGAGCAGCAGCTGTGCTGGAATTAATGGCAACGTGCCGAATTAGCACCGCTATGCATCATAGTCAGAGGGAAAAATTACCGGAGAGAGGGGGAAAACAACCCCCTCCACACGCCAGCCCCAGCCCTGGGGCACGCTGCAGAGAAGAGCCCACGGGCTGCTCTCACCCAACCCTTGCTCATGCACACAATGGGGAAGGCTGCTTGCTCTGAGCCTAATGGCCTCCTCTGTGAAGGTGTGACCTCAGGAGCACTCGGCATCCCTCTAGGACACTGGACATCACTATAGGGTGCCCAGCATCCCTTTGGGATGCTCAACATCCTTCTGGACCAAACTGTACCATAGCATACCCACCCCACTCCAAGGGACCATTTCATCCAGGGTCTGCATCCCTGCTTCCTTCCCCTCCTTTGTGAGGGACTATTCATCTCCTTGTCTAGTTATTTCTGCTATTTATTCCTAGTGGTTGAGTGCCTGAAGTCTGTAGATCCTCATTGATTACTAACAGTGCAGCTGGCTTATGGCTCTGCAGCCTCCTCCAGAGCATCCGTCTTCCTTCCTCACCAACTTCCGCCCACCATAGCATGCCACAGCTACTGGGACCACGCTGCAGTGTGCTTAATGCACAGTTCCAGTAAAATCCACACCTCTGATGAATATTTAACACCAAGATCCTTCTCTGATGCCTGCCGGGGGGGTCTGGTCCCACTGCAGCTGCTGGGTTAGGGCTGCTGCTGGGTCCCATGAGAAACCGGGCTTAGTGTGGCTGAACCCAAGCCTGTGCAGACAGCAGTGAGCAGTTAGCCCAGGGAAGACTGAGGACGGTGGCATCCTGATCTGATGATATCCATGAATCCCGCATCATCCCATGTGTTTGTTGCAGCTCGTGCCTGCTTATGCCCAGCATAAAACATCTCCCTAACTTGTCTTGTCACCCTCAGACTTTTGTCGTGCTTTTGCCTCTGCAGATCCCCAGTCCCATGGGAGAAGGCTGCTGAATGGAGACCCCCCCACATCTGGTCCCTGATGCCACTGTGCCACCTGGCCCTGTCGTCGGATGGTCCTAGGATGGGAGTTCATGCTGTGGGCCATGCAATATGGTAAATGTGGATGTGTTGCCAGTCTGGTACTTGCTGGGATGCACCAACTGCCATGCACCCAACCTGCCAACCTGCTGGGATGTGATGACAAGGATGGGAACCCCACTACAATGTCCCTGTAGCCACTGGGTTTCAGCGTTGCCATGAACATGTCCAGGCAAAGGAGGAGGTTTATCCATCCAGAGGCTTATCCATTCAAACACCAACACACATGGAGCTTTACCAAACACGCTCAGGCCTGGACGCCTACCTCGGGGGCCAGGATTCAACCTGGGAAGGAGAATGCTACAGACCACAAGAGAATGGAGGATGACGGTGGCATCTCCAGCCAGAACCTGCATGAGCCCACCAAGGTCCCCAAGGTGGGGGAGCTCTGGGTGCACAGGGCTCAGCTCCATTGCACCCCTCCATCCTAAGGTTGGGAATTTGGCTGGGAAACCTTATAACCAGTTGGTTTTAGAGCAGGAGGAAAGAAGCAATAAGAAGGTGCTGTGGGCGCTGTGGCTGCCCAGGCACAGGCAGGGTGATTGGTGCTGCCGGTCACTGCCAGGTTACATCTGCTGGGGCACGCAAGAGTGACTCCAGATGCATTAGAAGTGCCGTGCTCCAATTTCAATTTCATCGTCTCACAATCATTTTCAGGCTCCTCTTAGTGCCACATTAACGAAGCCTGCTCGTTTGAATGCATAATTAGCCCAAGCATTCTACCTCGCTAATTTCGAAGCAAAAGGGGGGGGGAGGAGAGACTTGGGGAGGGGGAATTTGCATATTAATTTAGTAGAGGGAGAGAAAAACTGTTTACCACTTGCTTCTTGCTGTTGATCACAGCGGACTTAACTCTTTCCCGGGTGCCATCTGGAGCTGCGGAGGTGGGCGCCCAGCCGGCACATGGGATGGGATGCAAAGGTTACAACAGCAGCAATTAAATCCTCCCTCCGACCAGACCACCCTGGTTGCCTTTCCTACTGGGAGCACTGGGTAAGCAAAGGGTGGCCAAGGAGGAGATACCAGCTCGAAGGTGCAGCCCTCCCATGTGGCTCTGAGGTGAAAAGTGCCATCATCACCCATACCCCAACGTGTCAGGGTCCATCCTGGGTCTGTCCCTGCCACCCTTGGCAAAGGGTGCCATGTGCAGGGATGCCCAACAGCGTCATCCCTCCTGCAAATGGGTGGCTGGGTCCATGCCAAGAGCACTCTGACCCTCTCAGTGTGCCACCTCCAAGGGGACAGCTCTGTCCCCACATCGCCCCTTGCTTTTTAGCATCACCCACGCATAATACAATGTTGGATGCTCACATATGCCATCCCCAACAGGCCTTTTGCAATGGCGTTGGTGTGCATGGGATGCCCATAGACAAGATGTGCAACCCCAAATCACCCATGGAGTAATGTGGGCAGCCTCCCTGAGCACTGACAATTCGCTACACATCCCAACCCCCACCATCTCTCTTTGTTTGGGAGTCTGTGGGCATCTTGAGGGGAGGATGGAGGTAATTTGTCTGTCTCCTGCAGCGGGCTGTCATCTCACATCTGTGAACCAGTTCTATTTGCACTACCATTAAAAAATCTCAGGTCTGACAGGTAGTAAAAAAAAAAAGTGAAAAAAATAAAAGGGAGAAAAGCCTAAAAGAAAAATAAAAAACAGCTGAGGAACTCCTGGGTAACAGGATGCTGCATATATCGGGGGCTCCTCACATCTGCAACCACCTTCAAATCCAAAGCCACAAGCCATATTTTGGCCTTTGGACATGCATCCCCATCTCAGTTAGGCTTTGAATCTCCATCCCCATCTCATCTGGGCTCCCCAAAAAGGTTTAGTCACCCCTAGAGGGTCCCTGCCCCAACCATCCACAACGTCTCACTGGCTTGGAGCCATCCCAGCACGTCACAGCAATTTGGGGAACAGCATCCATCGCTGGCATCCCATTCTGGCTCCTGCATCTGAGCTGGCACACAGAGATGCACGAAGGGTTTATCCTTCCCCTACGCATGATACCAGGTCATGGAGCCACATGGCTGGGGGACACGCCACGTGTGGGGATGGGGTCTCTGGCATGGCCAGAGCAGTGCCGGTGCTGCTGCGAGGCGTGAGGCTGGCTCGCAGAGGGTTAACAGTTGATTACAGCCTTTGTCTCTGCATCAGTGTACATAATGCGCCCCGCATTTGCATACTGCAGTGTGCGCTCAATTAAAATGAACTTTTAATTTCTTCTAAGTAAATTACTTCTTCCCGGTACGTGACGCGCACAAATGTCAGAATAATGGGAGAGCCTTAATGAGCTGGGAATGAAGGGTGGGGAGGGGAGCGCAGGGGGACCCGGCCCCCCCGGGCCACCCTCCAGCCTCCCTGACAAGGGAAAGGATGCATCCTGCCTCCTTCTGCCTTCCCCACTGGGGCTGGGGCATCCCTGCCTCTGGCATGCCCCCTGGGCAGCGCAGGGGTCACCTCTTCCTCCCCATCACCTGCCTACTGCCTGTGTCCCTCAAGGCACTGAGTTCACTGGTTCTGCCCATATCCTGGCACCTATGGATGTGTGGAGACGCAGGGACATGGAGCACCGCTGCAAGAGGCTGAGCTGGCTGTGTCCTGCTCGCATCCTGGCCCCCCAAAAAGGGTCCTTGGGGCATCTTCTGTCCAGGGTGCCCTGTGCCACCCCCAGGGACCCCTCAGCCCATGCCGTCCTCCCCATGCGGGTCAGGGACGATGCTCGGGGGGGGATGGATCTCTATATCCCTGTGTCCGCAGGGGCCAGATGGCAGGGGAGATTACCAGAATTTGATTTTGAGATAAATCACAGACCTGGATGAGCGAGTGCGGCTCCAGATGCATTATCCGTAATCCCCTGGAAGGGAACCTTTCGCAGGAGACGATCCCCGCGCCAGCTCGGCGGCAGCTTGTTAATCCCGGCGCAGCCCAGGGGGATCAGCTGCGCTCCGGCCGCACCACAGTGTGTCACCCACGCTCGACTCGACCCACATTTGGTCCAGCCGAGACCGGGTGGAAGCAGATGGAGCCAGATGGAGCCACACCAGGAGCACACGGGCGCTGGGATGAGCCTGTGCCCGTGGTGCCTGGTTGTTGAGCTGCTCTGCTCAGTGCTAGGGGAGAAGGACAAGAGGATGCAGGGGGTCGCTGCTGGGCTCTCCCCATCCCTCTCTCCCCATCGGTGACACCCAAAGGATCCCATGCTACACAGCACTCCCAGTATGGGGGCCATGGAGAGCCCCCCTTTGTTCATCCCCACCCATGCCCAGCCTGGCAACACCAGCAGCGTAACTTGGTTAAGTTGCAGTGATGCATCTCCCCTCATTGCATGGATTATCTGGGACAGGGGAATGATACCCAGGCCACAGGTCCAACCCCAGTGAAGCAGCTGAGGAAGAGGAAGGAGTATGGTGGCCACAATCAGGGTCTAGCATCCACAGGGGCTGCCTGCATCCCTCTCTAGGGTCCCAGTGCCTTGGGCTGCGCAGAGGAACCAGCACCATGGAGATGGGGAGGGCAGGAGGGTGCAAGTACTGGTGCCTGGGGCTTTGCTGTGAGCTGTGGCTTGCTCTTGCTTTCTGTTCCAGCATTTGGGGTCATGCTTTGGGGACATATTGAGCTTTTGGGGGTTCTCGGTTGGGCAGCAGCTCTTCTGAGCTCATCCCCACCTTGGGGAGCAGCCTCCTGCAGCTCCATCAGAAGCACTAATTCAAGCCCCCCCCCTCCCCCCCAGTGCAAACAACCGGTGGCGTTTGCAAACAAGGTCCAGCACAAAGCCTGCGTCTCCCCACATTGTCCCAGCTGAGCACAGACCCCAGGCCTGACCTCGATTTCCCTGTGGTGGTGGTGGGGTCATGCTCATCCAGACACGGACCATCCATCACACGCTGGCAATGGCAAAATAGACCACGGTGCATCGTGGCACAGAGCAACCGTAGCCAGGGGATGCTGCCGATCGATGGGAGCATTAACCTGAGCCTGTGCCCCCTCTCCAGGGGCTGGGCCTGGCTGGGGGGAGGTGGCAGATATTAATTCCTCTCCAGCTCCCGAAGAATAGGAGATGGGAAAAGCCAAGGGGGAAGAGCAGAGCTTTGTCTGGCTGCTCCTGGTATGCTGCTCTAGTGCAGTCTGGAATGCCACCAGCACATGTGCAAGGATGGTCCTCGCACGGATGAACTGTGTCCCCCCTAAGGGAAAGAGTCCCCCAAGCTGGTTGGGACATTGAGCATATCAGCAGATGTGTATTTGTGGGAATCCAACAGAAATACCAACCCATGGCCATCGCTGGACTTCGCTTTCGACTTTTCTCCCCAAATCTCCTCTTTTGGCATCCTCATTTACAGTAACTGGTGGTCCATCTCCCTGTCCTGGTTTTCCACTTCTCGGGGCTGTTTTTCCATCTCCCTGGAATGGTGGCACATCTCCCCGTGCTGGCTGTCCATCTCCTTAGCCTGGTGGCCCATCTCCCTGTTCTGAGGTCCCACCTCCCTGTACTGTCAGCCCATATCTCTTATGCCCCAAAGCAATGGAGCCAGGAGGCAGCGCCGCTAAACGCCATCACCCCTAAGGATGAGTATTACCCATCACCTTGCCCCTCCACAGGCTCAGTGCTCCCCCAGACCCTATGCAGCAGGGTCCCAATGGCAGCCGGTGAGGACGCGTGTGCCGGCGGCAGCGCGCGGGGGGCGAGCGGGACCGCGCTTTCCCCCCAGCGCCAAAATTTACATTGAACCACAAATTAATTTCATAATTTTTTCCTCTCTAATTATGCCAACATCTGCTGCGAGGCCCAAGCTGTGCACATGCATTTTAATACAGCCCTCCCCCCGTCGCTCGGCACTGAACTTTGCAGTAATTATCGCCAGGAGAAGGGCTCCTTTCCGCAGGAGTGAGAGAAGAGGGCTGGCAGCACGTGGAGAGAGGTGCAGGCAGCATGGGGCAGGCAGGGGCCATGCCTGGTCCATGGGGTGCTTCCGGGGGAGCTGCAGGCCCCAACAGAGGACTTGCCATGCTAAAGGCTTGTTTTGTTTCTAGGAGAAAGGGGAAATGGGAAGGATGAGGCTGCTCCAGGAGAGCAAAAGTGCAGCAGGGACTCTACATGTGCAAGGCAACCCACTGCAGCCTGTGGTGGGCTGGAGCCCAGAGGGGTGGCTCTGCCCCAGGGATGCCGCACGGTGCCAGGGCTCAGGGTACCACTGCTGCCCCAGGGATGCTGCACCATGCCAGGGCTCAGGGTACCACCGCTGCCCCAGGGATGCTGCACCATGACAGGCCTCAGGGTACCACCGCTGCCCCAGGGATGCTGCACCATGCCAGGGCTCAGGGTACCACTGCTGCCCCAGGGATGCTGCATGGTGCCAGGGCTCAGGGTACCACCGCTGCCCCAGCGCAAGGCCAGCTCATGGATAGAGGTACCCATCCCACCTTGGGGGTGGTGAAAAGCCCCTGCCTGCAGACACCCTGGTCCTGTTTTCATTCTGGTATCTCCAGCTGCACATCCTTGCTCTGCACAACAGGCTCTGAGCACGGCTGTTTGCTCCTCAGTATCCTGCCTGCAACAGGAGGGAAGTGCTTGGAATGTGTGAGGTCTGGGGACCCCCATGCTCAGCTTTCAGTGTACCATCCCCTGGACTTGTCCCTATCATCCATGGGTTCTGGTGAACCTGGAAGTGTGGCAGCCCCCTCCTGTCCTCCGCTATGTGTTTGCTCCCACTCAGGGAGATGTTTCATGCCCTCAATGGCAGATGCAAAAGGTCATTTGGCTGCCGAGTAATTAAAACCTGGCAATTATCAATTTAGAGCAGCAAGCTCCTGGCCTGATGAGTGCTTCAGTCCTCCTGGGTGAGCTGCGGGATGCAGTCAAGGGGCAGAAACAGGGAAAGCACTTGGGAGGGGATGGGAGAACAATGCATATCTCCCATGCTGAGGCCCCACCTTCTGCACAGGCAGCTCACTGGAGACCTCACTGGGACACTATGCTCTCATTAGATAGTTCATCAAGTGTTTTAATTAAAAGGTGGGGGGATGAAGGTGCTTCTTGGGGTGTAAGATGAGCTCAGCTGCTGCATTCCAAGGAGGAAAAGCCTCTGTCCTGCTCCAGGTATGGATGCATGGCCCAACACCAAGCAACAGCTGGGAGCTAGTGGGAAGAGACCCGATCCTACCCAGAGCTGCACACCATGGGCCATGGCACCTATGGCATGACCAAAGGAGTGCAAACTCTCTCTCCACCTCCCTGCTGCCCAGGGGCCCATAGCACGGCACGAGGCACCCACCACCCCATGGGACATCACTCCGGGGTGCAGCTGGGACACCCTGCACCCTGTCCGGCCGCAGCGTGGTGGCAGCCCAGGTGTGACAGCAGGCGTGGGGCTGTGTGAGCCCCGTTGTGCTGCTGCCGCCTGCCCGCCGCGCTGCCGGGAACAGATGGCAGGCGACAGAAGCTGCCGATGAATAATACACGTGTAATGAGCACCAGTCCCTGCACTGCCCGCCCCACATGGCCCGCCACTCGCACCAGCCCTGTGCCAACGTGCCCCTGATATGTGCCTGGCACCCATGGGTCCTGCACCGCAACGTGGTGATGCTGCCAAGTGCCTGGCACCCAGGGATGCTGCCCCATACAGTGATGACTCTGCCAAGTGCATGGCACGCATGGGTCCTGCCCCATGCCAGGGTGTCCACACCATGCACATGGCACCCATGGCTCTTGTCCCATACGAGGATGTCTCTTCCGTGTGCCTGGCACCCACGGGCCCTGCCCCATATCATGATGATGCTGTCATGCGCATGGCACCCATGGGTGCTGCCCCATACCTGGGTGTTCATGGCATACACATGGCACCCATAGGTCGTGTACCGCATCATGGTGCCCCTCATATGTACATGGCACCCATGGATCCATAGCAGGGTGTGCCTTGACATGCATTTTGCACCCATGGATCCATCCCAACGGCAGGGTGTCCGCGACATGCACATGGCACCGTGAGTCGTGCCCCATACCAGAGTACACTACAGCAGAAGCCTGGCACCCACAGGTTCTGTCCCATATCATGAGGACCCAGCCATGAGCCTGGCACCCATGAGTCCTGCCCCATACCAAGGTGCCCCTGCCATGCATGTGGCACCCATAGGTCCTACCCCATACCAGAGTATACCGCACCATGTACCTGGCACTCACAGATCCTGCCCTGTGCTGGGCTGCCCCTACCACCCTGTGGTGCTGAGGAAACAAGATGACATAGAAAGCATGCCAGGGACTCACCAAGCACTCCAGATGCCTCGCCTGAAGACGTTATGGTGTCACCAAATAGTGTCTCTGCCATGGAGCTGGCAGGCGAAGAGCACATGGGTGCCATGGCACGTGGCAGCCAGCACCCGTGCCATGGACCAGGAGCAGAGGAGGAAGGATGGGGCTCAGCTGCCAAAGCACTGCTCAAGACATCATTGATGAAGCACCACTTAATGAAGGCTTTGGGAAGGGCTGCTCCTCTGTTTTGGGGCTTTGGCTGCTGCGTGTGGTTGAACCTGATCTTATAGGTGTTTTCCAACCTAGCTGATGCTGTGATTCTGTGTGGGAAACCAGCATCACTCCAGATGTGAGAGCCCTGGGTTTGTCCTAGTCAGGAGCAGGGAGCCAAATTTGCCATCATCCTGGCTCTCAGGATGCTTCACTCCCCAGCTCAGAGGGATTTGTGCCTCCATGCCCTTATGCCCCTGCCCAATCTCCTCCCGGCCATCAGCATCATCCTGCATCAAAGCCCCTTTGTTGGTTCACCCCTTGGCTCCCGATCCCTGCCCGGAGCAGCGCAGTGGGTACCCACAGCCAGCGCCTTGGTAAGGAGAAGAGGAGGGTGGAAAACAAAACTCTGATGGATTGTAAAGCTATTGAAGTGCCAGCGAGTAAACTCCATATTTTTAACGGCATTTAAATGCCTCCAAGCAGATTAATAAGGTCTAGGTAATAGCAGAACCAGTCTATATTTATTCTATCTTAAACGCCAGTTTGTCAGGCTGTATTAATATTGATGGTAAGGCTTGGATTGAGGACAGTAAACGCTGGGACTTCACTTTATCTCTCCCAAACAGGCTGCCTCAGCCCCTTTATCAGGGCTGCGGCTGCGGCAGCAGCTGCCTCTTCAAGGGCTCAGCGCATCCCCTCTCCCCCCCTCTCCCTCTTTTTAATCAGAGGAGGAGAAGTTGCTGGCTTGATCGTTCCATTTTTATCTCTTTTATTTACCCCATTTTCATGTCTTTCAGTGCATATTTTATTCCCATCAAGGCAGGACCATTGATAGCTTAAGCTGTCCCCCCCTCGGCTCCCCCCATGCAGCGTGATGGGGGAGGACAAGGGGTAATTACCAAGGAAGTGCCCCCCCGCCAGCCTCCCTACAGTGGCCACACTCAGTGTGACCCCCCAGGAAGGACGAGCTCCCATTTGGGGGGCTGGGGGACCCCAAGGTCCAGCTGAACTGTGGGGTTCCCCCCCCAGCACCTACTGCCCCCCAGCTCTATGAGCATCTCTCACTGCTGCTGCAGAGGGTCCCATCCCTGCTTCCACTGGTGTCCAAAGCAGCCAGGACCGACCCCCCCATCCCACCTTATCCTGTCCCATTGGCTCAGCCCCAGCCATGCTGTGAGGCAGCACTGGGCACATCGGCAACCCAAGAATGCTTCTATAGGTGCTGTGCTTCCTGGGGCTGTGCCACATGGGGAGGCCGCACTTGAGTACCACACGGTAGAGGGGTCCCACACTGGTACCCAGCGCGGGATGCTCGGGCTGCGGTGGAAGCTGAGGACAAACCCATTTTCTTCCTGAATATTCCCCAAAGCCCAGATTCCCGCCTGGCTCTTCCCTGCCAGCATTTGAAATTCAAAGTACGCTCTGTCTTGATTAGTGCTACAAATCATCCAGCTGGGGAGCAGCCGCGCAGCCACGTGGCTGGGGCGCGGGACTGGCACGGATGGCATCGCCTCCCCGATCCCGGGCTCTGAATATTCACAGCAAACTGTTTGTGCAGCCCTTTCCCCTCCAAGAGTGGGAAAAAACGATGCAAAGAGATTTGCAAATGCTTTCAGATGGGGCACAGCGCTGGCGCTCGGCTCTGCCGGTAATGAATGCGGAATAATCGTAATAAATGCTAATTGCAGGAGGAGGTTTGCAGCCTGCCACAGGTTTTAAAGATAGACCGTGAAGCCCATGTTGGGAGCAGGACAAGCTTTGGCTCCTGCTCTGTGCATCCTTGCTGTCTCCCTGTGGTGGCCAGTGGATCCGCGGGCATCATTGGCTGACCACAATGGGCACTGCGGCCGGAGCAGCTCCTGCTCCCCATTGCCCTTCATCACCAGCAAAGCAAACAAGTTGAACTGAACAGGCATTAGTCCTGGGAACATCAAAGGGTTCCTGCACTGGAAAATGAAAATCCTCATTAACTAATAAAAAGCCCATTGCTCACTCTGCCTTTTATATAATTAACGCAGCCAAGGCTTCAATTAAGGTTTTCTCCAAACTTCAAAATGCCACTCTTTCTCTCTGCAATTACAGGGGGCACAGAAGCTACAACCTACAGTGGGGCTTCTCCGGCCATGCACACACATGTGAATTCACCTACAGCACCAGCCATGTACATGCGTGTGCGTTCAGCCTGTGCCACCCCAGGGACAGCATCACAGAGGAGGACGCAGCGCGCAGTGGGCTCATACATCCCAAATAGGAAATGTTTGTGGAATGGTGCTTGGCAGGAGCAGGGTGTTTTGCCGGGTGGCTCTGACTTCAGCAGGGAAATATGCTGCTGGCGGGGAGCAGCGGTGCCGAGCGATGGGAACAGACCAGTTCTCACCACCCTCTCCCCATCCCGTGCGGCTGGGATGGATGGGAAAGGCCAGGGGCTGGTGAGCGTCGCGCCGCGCTGTCGCAGGGGTATGTCACCCTGTCCCCCCACCAGCAACCCCCGGCAGCATGGAGGTGGCCCTGAACCAAGAGATGACCCCGATGTCACACTGAGGGAGGGTGGCAGCGTTGGATGAGCACCCCAAGCTTGCCTCAGTGCCCAAAGGATGATGCTATGGGCAGCAAACCTCTGCCACCCTGCCCAGCACCTTGACACAGGCATTGGCATGGCCATAGGGGTGGTATCCCCAGGTACAGCCCCTGGCATTGCTCTGTGGGCAGGGGAACCCTCCCTTGTCTGCACAGAACAGCCTGTTCTCATGCCTCCAAGCAGAAACAAGAGTGACGTTCATTTTAAAAAGGAAAATAGTGACTCTGTGGTTTAGTGCTTACATACACATAAACCACAACTTTTATAGACCTTTTTTCTCTTTATATTGACCCAATAAAACACTGACTGCGTTTTCACCCTGTCTTCTTCGCAGTTCCCAGCCTGGCTTTTCCACATGTCACCCTTTGCAACCCTGAGGCTGTGAGATGTCATTCCCCCAGTACCCCAGTACTGCCACCAGCTTCGATTTTCAGACCTCAGACCCTGGTATGTTCTTAGGGCAGGAGCTGGGAACTTTTCCCAGATCCTCAGTGGAGGCAATAGCCACAGCTCAGTGCTAGAAATAACCTGAGGAGCTATTTCTAGCTATTTTCCCTGAGCTGCAGTGGGTTGCTGAGTGCCCCAGGGACATGCAGGGATGCTGGGTGGTCTGGGATATGCCTGAGCACCCCAGGAATGCTGGATGCCCCAGGGGTATTCAGGAGGATGCTGCATGCCCTGCAGATACAGAGGGATGCTTGAGCATCTGGGGGATGCAGGGATGCTGGGTGCTCTGGGGATGCAGAGGGATGCCTGAGCACCCCTTGAACATGCAGACATTCTGGGTGCTGTGCTCACATGCAGGACAGCATGTTTCCTGTTCCAGATGGCTACAGACCCTTGCTGCTACATGGCCTTCATGGGAATGGAGCATGAGGTCCAGCCCCACACAGGTCAGAGCTGCCATCTCAGGACCTGATATGGATGAGGCAGAGTCTGGCTGGGCACGTCAGGGGAACAGACACATCAGGAGATGGATACGCAGATGGCAGCTCTCTTGGAGAGACAGGGACCATAATCCTCCCCATGGGTCCCATTACCATCTCTATCTGGTGAAAAAACTCTCATCCTGGATGTGTCTAATCCTAATCACTCCCTATCGCACAGGACCACTTCAGACGGGCCAGACGGACAGGCGAGGCCTCCTCCTGCCCTGCATATCTGCACAGGCAGCCCCCGGATGGTGGGGAGAGGCCATCCCTTTGCTCCTAATCCCTCTTTGAGGCCTTCATTTAAAAGGGGATTTGCTGTTTATTCCCTCTGAGGGCTGCGCTATCATTGCAGGGTCAACATCTGATCTGGGAGAGCCTCATTAAAAAATCATAATGGCACATTAATTTGGGGAATGGGGGGGAACTGAGGGGATGGGTAAGGCACTGGTGAGGTTCTAAGGCCTGAGAGTATTGTTTGGGATCATTACATGCAACGGAAGGCTTGGGTCTATGTGGTGGTGGCTGCTGAGGATGCTCATTGAGATGTACCCAGGCATTTCTTTGTGGGAAGCTGAGATTTGGGCTCCTCACAGCTCCTCTCACCCATGCCAGCCTCCTCCCTTGTGTGTTTAATTCTCCCCTCTCCTGCTTCCACATCCATATTTATGGCAGGGATGGGAACAAGGAAGGAGGGTGGTCACTTGGGGGGTGTCTCCTGCTGCCTGTTCACCCTCAGGGGGTGCCGGGGGCTGCTGCGGAGGGTGATGGGATTAAATCCAGAAGGGAAAATATCCTGGAGCAGGTGCAGCTTGCGACAGGTCTGAACGGCTGCCAGCCGGCTCGGAAATCCCAAACACATCTGTGCTCATCAGTTGGACACCAGATGGGACCAGGGTTAGTGTTTTGGGCTGAGGTTAGCTCGGGGGGCTGGGATGGAGCCAGGGAGGGCTGGCTGCTCCGGCCCAGGGTGCTCACATCCTGCATGCACTCCCCATATACTTAGCCTGATACTTTAAGTGTGTTTTTCCAGCTGGAGGACAGATGCCTCCTGGGGTATGGGGCTACACCAGAGACCACAGCAATCTCTGACAGGCACTGTGGTTCTCCAAGCCTCAGCTCTGCCCGCAGCGTCTCTCCCCACGTGTCCTCTGATGAAAACAAGCTCCTTGCCTCCCAGGGTCCTGCAAGCATCAGTCAAGCCAGAGCTGCAAAGCCCTAAGGGCACGAAAGCCCTGCCTAAGTGCTAAACACCAACCCCCAATATTTTAGTCATTGCCACACATCTAGTTCCCTGGTGGATTAGGACTGTCCCAACCCCAAGAGCATCTCATCTTCATCTCAATGTCTGACAATGGGCTGGTACAGGGATGGCTGCATTCTTCCACGTTGGTGGCTCCAAGCAGTCCTGCAGCTGAACTATGCTGGGGCCAGCTCTGTGCGCCCCAGCCCTGTGTACCCCAGCCCTGTTCGTCCCAGTCCCATGCACCCCAGCTCTGTCTGCTCCAGTGGCAGCAGATGCAGCTCACCAGCCTCCTTGCTCCCAGCTATTTTTAGGATGTCAGTGGCTAAATCTGGCACCATGTGGTCTCAAGGCTTCCTGGCAGCAGGTTGACTGCTGCCCTGTACAGCAGTTTTGAGCTCCATGTCTCCCAATGTGTGCTGGGAGCACTGCTGTGCTCCTTGGATGGGGTGTACTCAGTGTAGGACCACACTGCCGATGGGAAAACCATCCTGGTGCAGGGATAGCAGCAGTGGGATTGGAGTTTCCCATCCCCTTGGCACTGACTCCTGCCCCATTTAACAACTTGCTTCCGAGTGACAGAAGTGAGGGGCAAACCCTGACCCCAAGCACCAGGATTTTGAGCCCTGAGGATTTGCAATGGCTTCACACCATCTAACCTACAAGCAGGGGGATGCCACTGCCCACCTCTCCCTTCCCACAGGGTGGGGATGATCAAGGCACCTCTTCCCTCCCCATGTCTCTGTGTGCCCTGTGGCCTGGCAGAGCTGAGAGCCTGCAACTGTTCTGATAAGAGCAGGAAGCTGCTGAATGCAGAAACGTGGCTGCGGAAAGCAGAGCTGGCAGGGACTTGCGTGCCCATGAGGAGGAGGATGTGCCTTCTTCCAGCCTTGCCTCTGCCCAGACAGGGCTCAGCTGGGGGCTATGAAGGGCCCTTTGCCCCTACATTTACCCCTAATCCCACTGTTGCTGTGCATGCACAGGCCCATTCCCATTGTGTCCCCATCTCCACCCCTATCCCCACCTTCATCCCCATTGCTGTCTCCACCTCCATCTCCATCCTCACCTCCATCCCCATCCTAATCCCCATGCCTATCCCTATCCCCATTCCATCCCCATCCCGTCCCCAGTTCCCATCCCTTGTCCCCTGCTCCGAAGCCCCCCGAGGTGCCGGCCATATCCCCAGGGGTGCTCAGGAACACTGCACCCGGGGCACAGAGCCCAGCACCCGTTCAGGGAGGGCTGCACATCCCATGGCTGGCAATGGCCGTTCTGCTGCTCTCTCCCCTTCCCTCTCTCTCCCTTTCTGAAAATTGATAATTAACCTTTTGTCCATGGGGCTGTTGTGTTTATTTGGTGCAGGCGGCTGCAGGGCGCTGATATGGAAATCGCAGCCGGCAAGCAGCTCCCCGTCCTCCCCGCAATCTGCAGCCTCGCACAGCCGTTGGGCAGAGATAAGCAGGTGCTTATTCACAGCCCTGCAGCTGCCTGCGAGGGTAGCCCTACCTGATCACTCCAATCTCAGTGAAAAACTACTTGAGGTTAGGCTACCGCGATGGAGAGAGCCGATAGGGACCGCGCCAGACAGCTCCCCCGGCTCTCTGCCCGCGCTCCTGCCTCCCTCTGCCCACGTCCTCTCCGCTCCCTCCATCTCCCTGCTCTGTCTTCCCCGTTATCTCCCTCTCCACATCCCTTTGATTCCTTTTTTTTTTCCCTTACAGAATTTGCCTTTGTGTTTCACGAACTCTCGGCGGTTCCCGTCCCCCAGCCTGGCCACCGCTCTCCTTCCCATCCCCACCTCCTGCCTTTGCTCCCGCATCCACATTTCCTGGCAGACTCGGGCATCCACATAGAAAAACCCAATCCCAGCCTCACACTTGCAGCACCCTGCCCACCCCCAGCCCCAAAAGCAGCCCCGCTTTGGGTGGCAATGGTCTGGTTTTGGTTTGGCAGCTGCCGGCGCTGTTTTGCTCGCGGGTTATTGCTGCCACTTCCTTTCACCTCGGGTTTCCCCCCGGCTGCATCGCTCTCAGATGGAAAGGGGAAGGCAGTGGGGTGCTGCAGGCGAGGGGGGGGTGGTGGTGGTGGTGGTGTGTGTGCTGCAGGCAGTGAGTGCACGGCCACGGGGTCGAGCGGGTGCCCGCTGGGGCATTCCCAAGGGAAGCGTGCGGAAAGCAGCGCGGCGCTCGTGCAGTGCGAGGGCGGGCAGCGAGTGCCACGGCGGGGCCGCGGCTGCCCCCGGGGGTTTCTGCCTTCCTGCCGCCCTCTCGCTCTGAGCGCAGGGGGGGTGCGAGCCCGTCCCCGCTTCTCTTTTGCCCGGGGAAGTTCCTGCCCCGCAGCGTGCGTGCGGCTCTGACTCAGAGAGAAACCGCCCGCCAGCGCCGGAAGGTTCCCCCGGGGGGGGCGGGGGGGCTCAGCTGTGCTGGGGCAGACCCCACATCCCCAGGGGTTCCCTCTGCAAAGGGGCGGACCCTGTGCCCCCAAGGGTTCCCCACAGGCTGAGGCAGACCTGGGACCCCAAGGGCTCCCTCTGTGCACCCCCGGACCCCACGGGTTCCCCCCCGCGCTGAGCCAGACCCTGGGGTCCCAGGGGTTCCTTCTATTCCAACCCAGACTCCAGGATCTCAGGGATTCCCCCCTCAGCCCCTTGTACCCCCAGTTATCCACAGGCTGAGCCAGACCTGGGGCCCCAAGGCTTCCCTCTATGTCAACACAGATCCCAGGCGTTCCCCCCCATGCCAGGGCAGACCCCAAGGATTCCCTTCATGCTGACTTAGACCCTGGGACCCCAGGGGTTCCCCCCCATGCCAACCCAGACCCCAGGGCCCCACAGGGGGCAATCTCTATTCCCCAGCATCCTAGTGCCACTGATGCGCGGCTCTTGCAGCTGCCCAGGCAGATGCTCTCCCCTTTGTCTGCAGAGCAAACCCTCCAGCCGCAGGTGACTTTGGGGACACGGGGATGCAGCTGCGGGGGATTTTCCGGGCCAGACCTGAAACCTCAGGTTTTGACTTGCTGCCCAGGGACAACCCCCAGGAGCAGCTGCCGCCTTTCATCCCCATACACCATCCACCTCCCATTGCAGGTGACCCTGGCCCCCATCCAAGGTGGCTTAACAAAACCATGGCCTGAGCCCACCTGGGCCTGCAGCCACCCATCCCACAAGAAATAAAAGGGGAAGAGACAAGAACATGAAACACGACTGGAAACCCTGCTGGAACCTCTGCCAGTCCTCAGCCCACACAGCCAGGCCACTCAGCCCACAGTGGTGAGGTGCAGGCATCTCCAGTGCAGGTAGGATGGAGCTGGGATCCCCCAGTGTCACTGGGATGTGGGATGCAGGTCTGGGGCAGAGTCTTGCTGTGAGCAGCTGCAGTATCTCCCCTCAAGAGCACAGCCTCAAGTGGGTTGGGGCTATGGTTTGTAGCTGTGATGCCCTTTCCTCCTGTGCATCGGCCCCATACCGGGGCTTCCCCTTGTCTCCCTGCAGCACTCAGACCACACTCACCATCCCCTGGG
The DNA here is from genome assembly GCA_017639245.1 of Myiopsitta monachus. NCBI lineage: Eukaryota > Metazoa > Chordata > Aves > Psittaciformes > Psittacidae > Myiopsitta > Myiopsitta monachus. The sequence continues at coordinate 102,587,094 of CM029941.1, read as the reverse complement.
GCCCCAGGCTGCACCCAGAGGTCAGAGATGCAGCAAACCTGCTGAAGACACCCTGCTTTACCCCTCTCTACCCCTCAGCCTGTGCCCCACAGCACAGCACCCCTATACCCTGGGACCTTCCTCCCCACTTACACCCCACTGCCCCATCCCCATCCACCCCTTGTGAGAGCCCCGCACTGGGAGCACAAAGCGGGGAGCCCCGGGAACCATCTGCGGGAGCGCAGGTGGCCACCGAGACGCGCCATCTGCTCAGCCACCTTCGGGGACCGTGCGGCGCTGCTGTATTTTTAGGACACGTTTCCTCCCTCCCACCTGCAGCCCGGAGCCGCCTTTCGGGTTTCTAACAAGTTTTTTGCTCTCACTGGTGGCTGTTGCAGAGCCCTGGCCCTGGCGATGGAGGGGGGCTGGTCGGGGGGTGCAGGGATGGACTGCAATGAGGCCTCTGTACCCAATGTGGGGGTTACCCCAAGTGCTGAGCAGGCCAAGGTGGTGCTGGAGCCAGGCTGCTGCCTGAAGCCTGTCTGGTTCATGCACAGCGCTGGTGCTGCAGCCAGAGGACATCCTCATGCCCATGGCTGTCCACAGGCAAAGGGGACAGTGGGATGCAGGGATGAAGCAAGGGAGGTGAGCCCTTGATGTGGCAGCGTGGTGTTTGTGCCAGGCTACACTGACGTGGCCATGGTGCACTATACACTGCAACGATGATGTTGTGCCAGGCTGTATCATGTAGCTGAGCTACACCACACTGTGCTGCATCCATCCCTGTGTTGCACAGGACATGCTGTGCTGGTTGCACCATCCTGCACTGCACTTCCCACTCTGTCCTGCACCATCCTGTGCTGCATCGTGCCAGCCATGCAGTGCTGGGCTGCATCATCCTGGCTGTGCCATGCTGGCTTGCCAGTGTAATGCTGCAACTTTATATATAGATGCTGCAAATAGCCATGCCATGCCATGCCATGCCACACCATACAATGCCTCATTATGCTGGTTATGCCATGCCATGCTGCACCATGCTGCCCATGCCACGGTGCAGCATGCCACGCACCATGGTGTTCCTACCTCGCCGTGCTGCACGGCGCTGCCCATGCTGACCTGCACCCGCACCGGTCCCTCGCAGTGAGGAAGTGAAGCCGGCGCGAAGGGGAAGTTGTTGGAAAGTCAGACCGGAATGGCTGATAGGGAAGGCAGAGCTGGGCTTGGTCGCAGATGGTTCCTGTTGGGGAAGGACACGGGCGCAGCTGCCCGGCCCCCCCTACCCGCTGCATTATCGCTGCCCGGCAGCTGTTCACCTTCCCCTTGCCATGGGACACGGCTCTGCTGCCACCACAGCCCCGGCCAGCACATGAGCGGCCCTCACGGCACTGAGCGGGCAGGACCCTGCTCCCCACCGGTGCTCAGCATCCTCCTGCCTGGCGCGGATCCGGCACCGACACTGGAGCAGGCTGTGCCAGGGTGCTGACACCCATTCCCTGCAATGCTCACAGGACCCCCCAGGCCGGACAGCCACCACTCCAGGGCAGCGGGCAGGACCAGACAAGGTAAGGCCAAGGAAGTGATGGGGGGAAGGCGATGGGTGGCTGTGTCCATACCATGTGCCATGGTGCAGGTGACTCTCCACAGTATTCAATGCAGCCTTACACTGGACACTGGGTTTTGCACTGGGTGGGCTCCTGCTCCCCAAGGGTAGCATATGGCCCATGTCCATCAATGCATCCCAATGGGGACCAACCAGCAGGAGTGGTGAGCTGGGACATGGCTGACCCCACTGCACCGATACCACAGGTACCACTGGTTTGCCACCACAGGGCCCCATGTGCATCCTGCTCTGCAATTAACCTTTCCATAATGAGTAATCAGTTTATTTACAAGGTTTCAATCCTCTGTTTACTGGATGTTCTCATGCATTCTTGGGCCAGCAGCTCACATGCTGCTCAGGAGCTGTTTGCTTGCAGCATGGCAATGTTGAGGCTCCATGGGGCCAGGGCATCCGGCTGCCTTGTGCTGGAGCATCCCACTGGCACCAGCATGGCCAGGCACAAGGCAATGGGCACCCCACACCCCGGCCTTGGCAAGGGGCTGTATTAGCACTGGGGGGGCTCCTACTGAGCCCATGCCTGGGCAGGAAAGCGGCTGCCGGCTGAGTCATCAGCATTTGTCTGCCCTGAGTGAACAATACTGGCCCTCTGCCTCACTTCCCCTCTCACACGCTATCCCCACCTTCACCGTGCTCTGCTCACAGCCCCCTGCCCCACTGCCCAGCCCTGCCACCACCTGCAGGCAGGGGACATAGCATGGACAGGGGTTTGGGCGCACTCTGGGTGCTGAACCCATTGTACCATGCCATGCCGGTAGGAGCTACACTGGGGTCCTTGAACCCAGATCTGCCTCCTGCAGCAATATCGGGTGCATCCCAGGCGATGGACACCCACCGGGTGCCATGCGGATGCAGTGTGGGCACCGTTGTCCGGCGGGCTGCAGGGAGGGGAGCTGTGCATATTGCTGCGGGCTCGCTGAGCTGCCCGTTAGGCTGTTGGCAAGAGGAATGTTTATTTTGTTGGCCAAATATCTCTGCAAACTTCCTGATTTCCCTGTGGCCAGCAAGGCAGCGATAGGGCTGGCAGGGCCGTTGCCTGCCCCATGCTCTGGCTTCGGTGTAGAGAGCTGTTATCTCCGACGCACAGTGGGCAGGGAAGAGGTGGAGAAAGGGAAATGAAATACAACAGAGGTGGCACATTTTTTGCTCTTGATAACAAGCCCTGCTTTTAGCCTGGGAACTTGGAAACGATGCAGGTGGCCAGAGACAGCCGCAATGTCCCCTGCTGCTGCAGCGCATCTGGACCTCGTAAGCATCCCAGACCTCTCTGCTGTGAGGCTGTGGCTTCCCATGGCATGCCACGGGTCATCGCTGTCCTCTGTGCAATCACAGACCAGTGATGGGACATTTCAGCCCTGGGGGCTGTTCTGAAAGCAGCCCTGGGGCAAAGCCATGTGCTGGAGAGAAGGCAGGCTGCGCTGCACCACCTCCCACTAGCTCCGATTGATTTTTGCAGGGATGGGAGGTGTTGGAAGTGCAATGCAAGCTAATTAAATTCCCACCACTAAAGAGCCCTGTGCAAGCAGTGGGATGGGGAGGGCTGGCAGGTATCCCGTGTTTGTGGGGGAGAAGAGGAATGTGAACCCACTGTTAACCCCATCAGGGCTGCCCACCCGGCAAGGGGCAGGAAGGGCAGCTGTGACGCAATGGCTCTCATCTTCCCGGCCCTTGGCATTGCATGGAGGTCTCACATGTGCCAGGCAGTATTAGAAGTCAGGTCCATAACTCTTGTGGAGCTCAGCAATACCATTCCCAATCCTGGCCTTCCAAAGGGAAGCAGCACTGTGGGGAAGGGACCAAAGGAGCTGGAGGACCAAAGGAGCCTCAAAACCTTAGGAGCACCCATAGGAATGGTGTCGTTTCCCAAAGACTTCTCGTGTTTAAGCCAAGCCAGTGATTTTTCCGAGCCTGTGGCGCAGGGCGAGCGGATGATAAGCAGTTGGGGCTGGTTTCCCTTTGAATGCCATGACGCAGGAACGAATCTGTCAGCAAGGAAAACAGGATTTGGGTTTTTTTTCTTTGAATGGAAGATGCATTTTTTTTTTCTCTTTTCTTTATGGAAGTTGTGGGAAAGCCACAAAGCCCCTGGATCTGCTTCCTGGTGGGGAAAGCAGAGAGACTGCTCCTTTCAGCTGAGGGAGTGAGGGTCCAGGGCTGCTGCAGGGGAGGTGGCCCTGATTACGGGGACCCCCACAAGTGGGCACAGAGGGAAGGCAGGCACAAAGGATCCCCCTTTCATCAGAGCCTGGCGAGCAGCACTTCCTGCCGAGCAGATGTGACCGCAGCGGATGCAGCTGCAGCGGGTGATAGCCAGCGGGCAGGAGAGCTGTCTCCCCGGCCACTGGCTCCCCACCAGCCCCTTATCTCCCCCTCTCATTCCCCCATGAACTAACGCGCAGGGAAACGCAGCCAGGGCTCCTGCAAGTGGAATGCCAAGGGGAGAACGCCAAGGGCTGCAGCCCGGCTGCTGGCGCTCTGGATTTAGACACTGAGGTTCAGGCCACCGCATCCGTGCAGGCAGCTGGGCAATGGGAGCGTCCGTGGTCACACTGACTCTGCCCAGCCCAAACACGGCATTCCCACGGGAATGCTCTGAGCAAAGAGGTCCCCGTGGGAAATGGGGTTCCTACAGTGAAGTGGGGTTTTGCATTGCTGCATCTGCTTGTGAGCATCCAGCCCCACACTGTCCCCAAGTGCTGGGAACCTCGCACATCCAGCAAGGACCACAGAGAGGCACCCAGGGATGCTCTGCTCCCAGGAGGGAGGGGGTAGAGACTGAGAAACCCAGACGGACAGACAGACCGGCTGGGGTAACACAGGAAACCTGCAGCACGGCTCAGTGCCTTTGTCTCCAGACAGACCTCCTTGAGAGCCAGGCCATGGCAGGAGCCCCAGCATGATGCAGATGCCCACAGGTGCTGCCAAGGGGGCACAGCCTGAATAGCAATCAGCTCCTGCAGGACTGAGCAGGAGCCCAGGTTTTGGGACCTAAGGGAGGACCCAGGAGAAGGGGGATAATGTTGGTGCTGGCCAGAAAAAGGCTGAGAGGCTGAGTGAGAGCTACAGGGAGAGAAGGGATGGCTCAGGACTTATATCTGGGCACCCAAGAGGTGTGAAAAGGGACCTCAGCACTGTGGTGACTGCAAAGGCAAAAGTGGAGCATGGGGTTGGGGTTGCCCTGGGGGCAGTGTGAACGATGGCACCAGTATGTTGCCCCCAGCCTGTGTGCTTAGCTCTGATAGTGAGTAAAGGGTCAAGTGCGCAGGCAGATATGGGGCCCAGATGGTACATGGTGGTGACAATTTCCTGCAAGGGCTGGTGCCAGTTGCCCTCATCTGCCCACAGTGAGCACCTTATCTGCTGGCACACACTATGCCAGGCCATGGTGGTTCCCTCTTGTACCATGGCCATGCTGTGGGGAGGCCTTTTGCTTTGAGCAGGTCCTCAGCATCTCCCCAACCTGCCTCACTGCAGCTTCTCCCCACACACACCCAGTGGGGAGGGAGGACATCCCCTTCTCCCCACTGGTCAACAAGTACCAGTGAGCAGAAGTGATGGGCGATGCTGCCAGCACCATCCCATGGGACAGAGACGCGCATGGGGATGGTGGTGGGAGCAGGGCACGCAGGCAGCAGCGGCACAGGGCAGGATGCAGGCGTCAGGAGATGCTGGCTCCTCAAAACAAAGGGAGTGTGAATTGCTGTAACATGTACAGTTAATCCCCACTGCACGCTGTGCCATCAATCACATACCGGCATGACCAGCACCGAGTCATTACAGGAGTTTCCACCCTCTCTGCCGGGTGGGAACTCGGTGGGGCCCCATCCTGCCCCGCTCCAGATTTGCTGGGGGAAGGATTGCCAGGCCCTGGGCTGGGACAGATCCAGGCACACGCTATCAGGCCCTGGCAGGCACTTATCTCCCAGCGCGGCCGTTGCTTTCCCACTGCAGTGCAGAAATGGGGCTGGCCCCATTTCCCCCCCACCCCCCCCACTGCACCACGTCTGCCCCATGCACCCAGGGGCATGAGGAATGGGGAATGTTTCCCCACCAGCACTGACCCCAGGGATGCCAGGCCCCCCTCTATCCCTATAAATGGGACCCACCGTGCTGTGGGAGCACATGGCAGCACCCAACTGGCAGTCCCCAGCCTGGGCTGAGCAGGGACCTGGGTTGTGGGGGCACGAAGGGGTTAACCCGGGGAAGTTTGTTCACTCTCGGCAATGATTTAAACCAGACAGAAACGTTCTGTCATCCATCACGCTAACATCCAGATCATTGTGTTTTAAAGTGTCTGTAATTGCAGCAATACAGAGACTGGGAGGAAGATAAAGGCTGGGAAGATGCAAATGCAGAGGGGAAGCACCAGCACCCAGCGGGGAGAAACCCGGAGAGCCCTGGGCCCCCTGGCTGGTGGCTGAGTGAGCCCTGGGGACAGCGTGGGGACTGCCATGGGGCCAGCTGTGGGGCGATCCAGGGGTCCTCCTGCCTGCCCCAGCTCAGCTCTGGCACAGGTTTGGAGCACCCACAAAACAACGCAAGCAAACAGAACCAGGGACAGGCATAGACAGGGAAGGGTCCAGATCTGCTTCACTAAATGTGATTTTTATAGTACAGTTATCTTACTCCCTTGTTATCCCCAGCTTGGCACTAAGTGGTACTTCTATCCCTATCTCTCTGTTGGAATCCCCTGGCTTAGCATGCAAAGGACGGTGAGATCCTATCCAAAGCATGCAAGGAGGTGGCTGTGGGCATGGCCACGGGTGATCGGGCTTTGTTCCAGTGGTCATGACCACGTGCAAGCGCACCGACAGGGAATTATTAACATTCAGACGAGGCCCGCTGAATAAAGCGAGCTAACACAAATGTTTATTTTCACAGTAGTGAATTATGACTTCAATAGACCAAAATTACAGGCTGCGTGTGTGGAATAGGAATGAAGCAGACCCTGCCACCCAAATGCAGGGTACATGGGCAGCCGTGCCTGGCTACATCTGCCTTTGCTCATGGGCTTATTGGGCAAGATGGTGCCAAGCCGGCAGGTATTTGATAGCATCCTTCGGCTGCATCCCAAGTTGACCAGGAGCTGGGGATGTTGCAGCTTATGCTAGCAGAGCCCTGCAAGGTATTTTTATGGGGGGACAGCAGGGTGGGTGTAGCTGTGTATAGAGAAGATTTTCGTCCACTATGGAATTTCCTCCGCAGATTTTTGCGGAGTTCCTCTACAAATAAAATTCACCTGAGAGAGGCTCCTTGAGAGAGGTCCCATAAGGAACGAGGGCATAAGGAATAAGAGAAGAGCAGGAAGAGGGAGAACCCCAGTGGGAAGTGCAGGGTAGGTGATGCTGCCCAGTGCACACATGCAGCTCTGAGTGGTGTAGATACAAAGGCAGACAAAACCTTCATGATCCCCCAGCACAGGCAGTGCGACAGCAGGGCAATGCCCCCGCTGTGGGCTTCCCTCTGGGAATGAGGGATGCAAAAAGAGAGCTGGAGGTTGAGATGGTCCAGAGTGGGGTTGAAAGCACTGGGCCAGGGTGGTGCAGCACCTTCCCGCTGCGACCCCATCAGTGGGGGAACATTGGCTGTGACCATACAGTGGCCATGCAGTGATCACACAGTGCTAATGCGTGACCACACTGTGGCCATGCAGTGATCACACAGTGCTAATGCGGGACCACGCAGCCATGCAACAGCCTGGCAGAGCCACCGCAGTCCCCAGCTCCCAGCCCTGGGAAGCAGGAAGGGATGAGCAATACAACAACCAACCATGCTGGTGGCAAAGGCTCCGCGCCGCAACTCCCCGCAACTCGCATTGGGAAGGCAGCTGCCAAGCAGAGTAATTACGCAAGGAGGCAGGGCTTCAGCGCAGGGAAATTAGCAGGGTTTGTGTTAGCCGACGCACAAGAAAGCGACAACATCGTAGTAGGACTTGGGGGGGGGGGGGATTTTTAATGTTCCCCCCATCTGGCATGGGGTAAGCAGGAAGGGCACGTTGGGACCGGGTGTAAGCGAGCAGTGCTCTGAATGCCTGCACCGTTGCCCTGCGCTGCTGTAGAGGAAGGGCTCCACTGGCATTCCTATGGTGCCAGCACCACGCAGCCACCCCAGAGAGCCCCAGCAAGGCCAAGCAGGGTGGAGGGCATCCCGAGGCCAGGCAGGGGTGAGCATCGGGACTGTTGAGCGCTGTGGGGTTTGTGGCTGTGCATGTGGTTGCTGCTATCGCTCGCCTCCCAAAGAGAGAAGCTGAGCAGCCACAGCACCAGCCCCCTGCAGCACCCTCACCCAGCCCCTTGCAGCACCCCCCACCTCACTCCAGCCTGGGACAGTCCCAGCTCCATCCCCTGACTGTTCCCACGGCCCCAGACAGGCCCTGGCCCCATTCCCTCACACAACCCCTTATCCCATGCAAATACTCCCGGTCCCTTGCAGCCCTCTGACCCTCATTCTTCAGCACCCACAATTCCCTGTGAGCCCTGAACCCTTTGCGAGTCCCAACCTCTTGCAGCCCCCAAGGCCTATACACTCCCAGCATGGCTCTCCGGTCCCCAGGTGGTCCCCAGGCTGTCCCCAGTCCTTATGCAGCTCCCTAAGCCCCGTGCAGCCCCTTCTGTGCCGGGCAGCCCCCCATACCCCTACAGAGACCTTGGTGCTGTGCAGCTCCGCATTGTTCCTATGGAGATCCCCTGGGGCGTGCAGCCCCCCATCTCTCCCTGCAGCCCCCCATTTCTCTGTGTAGCCCCTCGGTTCTGTGTGCCTCCCGGTGCTGAGCAGCTCCCCCATATCCTCGTGCAGGCCCCACAACCCCCTGCATCCCTCCGTGTCTCTGTTCTGGCCCCCCTCACCCCATGCAGCCCGCCGGTGCTGTGCAGCCCCCCCCCCGTCTCCGTTCAGGTCCCCATATCCCCGTGCACCCCCCATATCCCCCTTCAACCCTCATTTCTCCGTTGAGCCCCGCGCATCCCGGGCCCCCTCCCGCGGCAGCGCACCCCCGGGGGGGGGGGGCCCCCTCCGGTGGCGGCGGCGGCGGAGGGGCGCCCCCTGCCGGGCTCGGTGTCGGCGCCGTCTAAGGCAGCGGCGCGGGCGGGCGGCGCTCACTCCGGGGCGGGCGGGCGGCGCGGCGGCAGCGGCGGGCGCTGCGGGGGCCCGGCCCGGCACGGAGCGCGGCCGCGGGCGCCCCATGGCCGCGACGCGGCGCCGGAGGATGCGCCGCCGGGCAGCGCGCAGGGGGTGAACCGGCGCAGCGGATTTAGCGGCTCCTCCGCCCGCTCCTCCGGTGCACCCCCTCCGGGGGAGGGTGGAAGCGCCCCGACCCCCGGGCTGGCGGCCCCCGGCGGCCCCGGGCGCGGCGAGCGGCGGCGGGGGGCAAGTGCCGGGGGCAGCCGCCGCCGCGGGGCCGCGCTCCGCCCGCGCCGGCCTTAACCGGGCCGGGGCCGCCGCCGGCGGGGGCCGCTGCCGGCTCTGGCCGGTCCTGTCGGCCCCTGCGTCGGGATTTACCTCACGCCTCCGCCACACCTCAGGACGGTAAGTGCCGTCCGCGGCCGGCAGCGGGGACCGGGGGGGGCCCGGCGCCCGAGAACGCAGCCGGGGAAGAGGGGCTGGGAATGTTCCCTGTGCCCGGAGGGTGCTCGCGGGGCGCAGGGGACTCGGAGGCTCCCGGGGCCAGGGGGATGCTCGCAGGCAAGAGGGGCTGGGAATGCTCTTGGTGCTCGGGGGATTTCTGGTGCAGCGCCGGGGATGCTCCCGGTGAGCCGGGACGGGGATGCTCTCGGTGCCCGGGAGAGGCTCTGAGTGCGCAGGAGTCGGGGAAGCTCCCGGTGCCCGGAGGGTTCTCATGGAGTCAGGGATGCTCCCGGTGCCGGGGCCAGCGCGGTCCCCACCTCCGCGGTCTCTCCATCCCCATGCTCTGCCGCTCCCGGGACGCGGGGCAGGGCAAGCAGACACACGGCCGGGGAGAGCGGGCACCGGCGCCGCCGTCCGTGCAGCGGTCACGGCTCCCCTTCCCGTACCCGGCAGCAGCTTTCCGAGAGCCGGGGCCATCCAGCACCGCGGGACCCACGCGAGTCTGTGTGTGCGTGTGTCCCCTTGTAGCAAATCCTCCCCCGGCCGTGGGTCCCGGCTCGTGCCCGGCGGGAGATGCGGTTTGCATCCCTGTGTCCCTCCTCCTGGAACCACCAACCCGCCGGCTCCATATCCCGTTCCGGCCGCCGGCGGTGCGGCCACGTTTCGTGGCGAGGAGGAGCTGATCCACTCGGGAAAGTCTGTGGGAGGAAACCCGGGGCTGGTTTGTGAAGTTACAGCTACGGCAGAGTAATTCTGTGCTTACGTGCGAGGACAAGGGTCTGTGCTGGGGACACGCGCGGTGTCCTCTTGTGTGACAGGGAACAGCTTGTTGGTCGCGGATTTGGGAAGGAAGGGATCCAGCTCTCTGCTTCCGATCCTCGCAGCCATTAATCACCGTCCGGCTCTTGCTTTCCCATCAGAATTGCATTAAGCAGCGCTGGCTGGCACTCTGCCGCTTGCTCCAGCCTGGCTTTGCCGAGGGAATGCTGTCTGTGTAGGGATGGAGCGAGGCTGGCACCGCTCTCCACCCGGGCTCCTCCGTAATGCTGGGCCGGGGCGCAGCCAGCAGTCCCCATCACTCCCCTTGCCGCTGGATGGTGCCTTCGGATTCTGAAGAGCGCTCCTCTGGTTGAACGCACCTTTTGTTGGATTTTGTTTTCCTTTTCCCCTATTAGCCAAGAAAAACTTCGCAACTTCCCTTCGCTTTCGGAGAGGAGCCGCTGCTGCTGGGCTTCATTTTGGGTTGCTTTAATTTGAGGTCACGTGCACATTGACAGTGTCTTTGAATCTAAGCGATGGTCTCGTCTCTAGCTTAGAAGGAGCTTTTGAGCTCTTCCCTCTGTTGTTTTCTCTCTGTTCAGGAACAAAGACATTTTGCTGCCTTTAATTGAAAGGAATATCAATTCTCCTCTCCTTTGTCGAGCGACTTGAAGACTCTCTGCAAACATCCGTCTGCTCGGCACCGCAGAGGGGTGAGCTCTGCTATGCCACAGGGCACGGAGATCCGGGGGAGCAAACCCAAAACTCCACGGTGAACGTGGAGCAGCAGCCAGGGACGATGCTGACAGCCCCGGTGCCCGTGGTCCTTGAGCGGGAGCCCCACGGGGCTGAGCTGCCAGGCAGGGCAGGCGCTCAGGGCTCCGGAGGTGTGTAGGGCAGGTCCCTGCGCAGAGCGTTTCCACACAGGGAGGAATCTTGAGCATTGCTTGTGCTGTGGCTGGGGAGGCAAACGGACGTGAACTTGGCTGTGCAAAGGGGGTTTTCTCTGCCTGCTGCCTCCCGGCTGCTGTCTGTGCTGGCAGGTAAGGTTTTACCTGGGGACAGCCAGATGTTGGTGGTGTTTCGACAGAAAAACGTGTGATTACAGATGTTGGGCTGTAGAGAGGGAAAAACAAGGCGGATGGTGGGGGGGGAGAGATTGTTCTCCCGTGGTGCTGGGTGCTGGTGTGGGGTGGGCACTGGGCTTGGGGGGCAGCTTTGAGGCCTCGTGTGGGTGCGAGGTTTGCCTCTTGCATTGGGAACTTCCAGGGTGCAGGATGCACACTCTGGTGCTCAGCCCCGCTTTGGGTTAGGAGAGTCGAGCAGCCCCCCAGCCTCTGCCGGGGTGTATGGATGGGGGGCAGCCCACAGCCAGTGTGCGAAGCGGGGGCTCAGAGCTGGTGATGCCCCCTGCGTCTCTTCCCTGGGTTTCTGCTTCTGAACCACGTTTACATGTGTGGAAAACCCCGGACAGGATCTGGGCTGCGCGGCGTCCGGCTTTGCAATGGAAATGGGCTCTCGGCTCCGCTCGCTGCCGGCAGCCGGCTTAAATCCCGGCGCTGTTTGGAGGCAGATCAGCATCCCTTGCCCCGCGCCTGCCCAGGGGAGGGATGTGGGGTGCTGTGGGGTGCCATGGGACCCCGGGGAGGAGAGGCATCCCCTAAATGTCTGTTATCATCTCTCTTAGCGGGGGTCAGTGGATTGCTGGTGAGCCAGGCGGGGAGTGCAGGGCTGCCCGAAGCGTGCCGAAGTGGTGGCAGTGTCCCCCGGGGACACACAGCAGCCCTGCCACCAACACCCACACTGCTTCTGCCCCCGGGCAGAGCAGCACAGTCGTGGTACCCACCAGGATTAGGGCAAATCAGGGCCTGATCCTGCCAAACGGGGCTTCCTGAGACCTGGGAGGGAGCAGGGACAGCCCATGGGTGTTGGGCTTCAGTGCTGCCACTGGGATCGAGGGGATGCAGGTCTGACGCCGCAGCCTCAGGGTTTTCTAAGCTGGACCATGGGCAGCATTAAACTGCCCCTCCAGGCTGAGGTCAAGGGGGGCCCCCAAGCTGGGAGATTCCTGATGGCCAGCATGGGGTGAAACCATGCTGGTGGCACAGAGGAGACCCCCCTGCCCAGGCGCTGCTGGCGGTGGTGCCATTGCCCAGTTTGGGGTTTATTTTTAGATATCCTGAAGCTTGTTTTGTGCCATCCCTCCCAACGTGCTCAGGCTCCGCAGGGGCAACCCCACCTTGACGAGCACACAGCTTTCCTTTGGAAGATGCTGACCAATGTTTCCAGAAAGCATCCAAAGGATTTCCTGTTCATTTTGCAAAATTCCCATTGATATCTTTTTTTTTTTCCCTGCGATGTTTGATTCAATCTCACATGGGTAAAAATCGCGTTGAAATGGAGCCCGTGGTTAACAAACAGACAAAGAGTCAGCAACGCAGCAGCCCGGAGGCTGTGGGGATGCACGGATGGATTCGGCACCCCTCGGAGCTGTTGCCATCCTGGCGGCTGCAGGGCAGGATCCAGCCAGGGGTCCCTGGGGAGTCAGCGGTGCCTCGGCATTCCCACACTGCGGGGACCTCGCAGGGAGCTCCCCGCAGGCACTGGCATGTGCAAGAGGATGTTTTCCCTTCCCCAGCCACTCTCTGCCTCCAGAGTCCCCTGGCTACTTGCACCACTTGTCCCCACTCCAGCCGTTAGGACCACCTTTGGGCACAAGCATCCCTGCGCCTGTGGTGGGGTGGCTGCAGCACTTGCTGTTTGGGGCATTTTAGTGCCTCTCACTGCCCTCGAAGAGCATCCAAAGGGACATGGGGCTAGTTTGGGTTGCCCCTTTGGCAATGTGTTGGTGGACCAGTTGCTGTTCCAGCACAGCCATGATGTGCAGTGATTGATGGATCCATAGCCCTTGCACCAGAGAGGGGGTTTGCAGTGAGACATGGATGTTTCCCAGGCAGAGGTCAGCTCCTGACGGAGTTGCTGGTGGGATCAGCCTCATCCCTGAGCTGCCCACGTGCCTGCAGTTGTGCCAGGCTGGCCATGGCACTGTTTATTCGTGGTGTTTATCCAGTATATTTAATGTCCAGGAGCATGAGGCTGCTGGGGAGCAGGGAGGGAGGTGCTGGTGGGACAGGTCAGACAGTGGCACTGGGGCACAACACTGCAGGCAGCATTTGCAGTAGATGCTGTGCTCCAGCTCGGGGTTTGGTGGGGGACATTGGCCATCCTGCAGCACCAGTGGGTATGGGGAAGCCCCCAAACCTGACCCTTTGCATGGGGGGGACCCCACTTCCCATCCCCTCTCTGTGCTGGCAGGCCACGCTGCCGCCGGCCGCTGTTGACTCACAGGCTCCAACGTCGAGTCCCGGTGCTGAGCCCGAGATGCTTTTACAGGCGAGGCTGAAATGCACAAAATGTTCAACTTGTAAAATATGTAGCGTGAGAAAATAGCCTTTTCTGCTCTCCCCCTCGCTGCCGCCGCTTCCCTGCCCCATCTGCTCGCTTGGAAAGCTTCCCGCAGCTGGGGGGGGCGAGGGGCTGGCGGCGCCTGGGGTCCCTCAGCGATGGCTGCTGGCCGCGCTCGAGGGTGTCATCCACCCAGCGCTGCTGTGCCCATGCAGAGCTGCTGACCCTCGGCAGCGGGAGGGCTCCCAGGGGCACCTCAAGGATGTGCTTGGTCCATGAGGATGTTGCCCACTTGAAGCCTCCTCCACCCTCCCACCCTCCTCATGCAGCATTCCGAGGTTTCTCTCCCCTGGGACACGTTCTGAGAGCAAACATGGGTCTGATGCTGGGAAAACCAGCCAGGTTGTGTGGCAGCCTCTGCCAGCGCGGGTGAGGATGCAGGTGGTGTTGGTGTGTCCCATGGGGCCCAGGGTTTCCAAAACAGGGCATCTCTTGGGAGGGTGCTGGGAAATACCCCTGCAAGGCACCCTGGCAGCACCCAGCCCAGCCAGGAAGAAGCTACCGTGACAGAGCTGGCCACAAGCCACGGTATCTACCACCCACCTTAATCCATCATTATCTGGGCACATTTCGGATCCTTGCCAAGAGCAAGGTGGGAAGGGGGGGGTGTAAGCATGCTCTCCCTATTCCCCTGCCATCCTTTTTGCTGCCTGTGTGTAATTAACAGAGTAATTAAAAACAGGATGAGTTAATTGGTATTCATTTATGTGGCAGATGTTTTTAATTGAGATATGAAACAATTTACCTGTTTACATAAACAATAGCAAATGAAGGCTTGTAAAACAGAGAGGGCTTTTTGGCTTTTGTTGTTGTTGTTGTTTCGAGGAAAATCAAAACCATTCCTATCCACCCTGGCTATGCCAGCACGGGATGAGAGCTGCCTGGCACTGCCAGCATCGAGCAAGGCAGCAGGTTTGGGTCTCTGGGTGGCCTGTTGTGGCTTGAGAAATGGGGTTTGTTGGACTTGGGGCACATCAGGGAGCCTGCTCCTGTGTCGATGTCATACATGAAGCTGTGCTGTCACTGCCACAATGGGGGAGATGGAAGGGGACCAGGCAGCGGGGTTCCTGCTGGCAGCTGCTGCCCTGGAGTTGAGTGAGGAACATTGCCCATGGTGCATCCCCCAGCAGTGCAGGATGCTCCTGGAACGCTGTCCCAGTGGGGCTGCAGGGAAAGCCAAGCAAATCAGGATGAAAGGTTGGACCAGATGGTCCTTGAGGTCGCTCGTACGCTGGTATTCCATGGTTATGTGATTCTATGGTGAAACCCACTTTACTCCCAGTATTGTGCATCGGAAGCATCCCAGCCTGGGCCAGTGTCATGAGACTCATTGCAGGATGGCCGTGAGCATGGGGAGGATGGCAGAAACAAAGGCTGGCTCACCAGCTACTGTGGAGGACTGCTGTGGTGGTGCAGGCATGGCAGGTCCGACTCAGCTCAGCAACCAAACTATACCAGAGGGGCAATGCCTAGACTCGCGGGGTGGTTGGCATGACACCATCACCCGTGCTGGGCCAGACTGTCACCATCCCGTTGGCTGGAGGAGCAGGGCACAGCAAGACCTGTGCCACCTGAGGCATGAGCATCCCTGTGAGGATCACTGCCTGCAGGCAGGAGTGCAGGCAGCACCCAGAGGCCGGGCAGGGCTGGGTGCGGTGTGGTCCCGCTGGTAGCATGGCCCTGGCACTGCTGGGCACGTCCATGTCCCATCACCCTCACAGCAACAAGAGCTCCCTGTGCCTAGTTCATTTACATCTGTGCAGAGCGTTTAATTGATTGGATCTCCTTTGCAAAGGCTTCATTTATGTTGACAAGTGCTGAGGCTTTTCCCTGCTAGCCTGGCTCCCTAAAATATGTATAGGGGGCACCCTGGTGATGGGTGCTTGGTACCTGCCAGAGTGGGAACATCCCTCCTGCATCCTATAGTGCTGTCCTGCTAGCAATCCCTCTGCAAGCAATTGGGGATGAGCCTGCTGTCACCTACCCCGTCATCACCACATCCCTGGGGAGTGGATCGGGATGAGGAGGGAGATGATTGTGTCCTGCAGCTCCCACCACCTCTGCTGGGCTCATGCACGTGGCCGGTGCTGCTGCCTGGCTGCCGGCACTGCACGCTTCCCTAACATGCTCCAGCTGGGATAGCCGGGTCCCTCACCATCTTATCAGGGAGTTGTTCTTGGCCCCTGTGGCAGCAGCAGCTGAGGAGCAGGAATGCTTGCCTGCCTTTGTTTCAGAGGCAGCCTGGCTTCAGGAGACGTAGCCTCCAGCATCTGGATTTCATTTGTGGCCATTTGGAGAGCATGAAGGATGCTGGTCTTTTAATTCCCTTTTAACCCTCTCCTCACCCGGGAAGCTTCACCTGGCCTGGCAGGGGAGGGCTGCCGGAAGCCAGAGCTTTCCAACGGCCACAGTCAGGGCAGTTCCTTGCCCTCCCCATCCCCATCACTGAGGTGGAGAGGAGAGCAGCCAGCTCAGGTGCTCTGCATTCACCAGACTCCTTCTAGGGCTGACACATCCCTATCTCCTGCCCAAGGCTGTCTGGTGAGGACAGGGAGCCTGGTCCTGTGTTGGTATCCTGGTCTGTTGCACAGCCTGCAGCTGTGTGATGCTGTGCGTTGGTGCCTGCTGGTGTGCGCAACTGCACAATGCCATGTGCTAGAGCTTTTCAGCATCCAGCATTGAGGAGCACACAGAGAACCGGACAGCCTTATAGCAGCCTTCTAGGATCTGAAGGGGTCTACAAGGATGTTGGAGAGGGACTCTTCATCAGGGACTGTAGCAATAGGAAAAGGGGCAATGGATTCAAACTGAAACAGGAGAGATTTAGGTTGGATATGAGGCAGAAGTTCTTCCCTGTGAGGGTGCTGAGGCGCTGGCACAGGGTGCCCAGAGAAGCTGTGGCTGCCCCATCCCTGGCAGTGTTCAAGGCCAGGTTGGACACAGGGGCTTGGAGCAACGTGCTCCAGTGGAAGGTGTCCCTGCAATGGCAGGGGTTGGAGCTCAATGAGCTTTAAGGTCCCTTCCAACACAAACCATTCAATGAGTCTGTGATTCGGGGGTTGCCGGTGCTCAGTTGGGGTCCCATCCCCTGAACCCTGCAGCACTGCTGGGGCAGCATGGGGTTGGGTGCTTATGGGCAAGCCAAGGCTCCATCAGCCACCGCAGCAGTGACCATGCCCAGACCGGTGTGCGGGGGGTTAAACCCTCCGGGGTGACAAATGGGGGGCTCGGGGTCACACGGGGGTGTGTGGAGCCCGGCATCCGCTGGCCCCAGGAGGCAGGGTGGGGGACACCGCTCCCACCAGCCAAGGAGAAAATACTAATCCTTTTAGTTTTATATTATTACTTATTCATCTGGGCTGCACAGACCTAATGGAAACCAGATGGAGGAAAACAGACACAGCCCCGAGCGGCTGGGACAAATTACCCCAAAGAGAGAGAAGAAAAAAGGGTGAATAAAGGAGAAGGAAAAAGAAATTCCAGTGAAGTTTGAGCCGTGTTGGGGAATTATTGTTTGGAGATGCTGCTGGGAGGCTGCACCGTGCCCCCAAAACCCCCCCAAAACCCACCACAGAGCTTGCCCTGTCCTGCAAAGGATCTGGGTTGGTGGCCAGATCCTGTAGGTATCCCAGGGTCTGTTTGCTTTGGGCATTGGGAAAATCCATCAGAGTTGGGGGCATTCCTCATCTCCATGCCTGGATGATGGTGTTTGGACTGCAAACACTTCAGGGAAAATTTAGGATTCAGAGGAAAATTAAGGAAAATGCAAGAAAAAAAACAGCCAGGCTTTGTGGAAACTTTCCTCCTGATGGGAAGCTGTGGAAAAGCCATGTCTGTGCCAGAATGAGTGTATCCATGTTTTCCTCTCAGTGTGGGTATGCGTACAGCATCAGGACAGCAAGGGGGACAAGAAGATGCAGGCAGGGATGCTGCTAGGGATGCAGACAGGAACAGGGGTGCAGACAGGGACAATGCCAGGGATGCAGATGGGAACAGGAATAGCACCAGGTATGCAGGCAGGGGTGAGCAGCTTACAGCCTGGACCCTCCTCCTCCCTGCAAGCAGTGGCAGAGCCAAACCTGTTCCTGGAGCTGCTTCAGGTGCCCTCACCTGTGCAAGCTGCCACGCTGTCCCCATGCCGCTGCAGCTTGTTCCAATGTCCCATGGCTGCTGTGTGGAGAGCCAGAGCCTCGGGCTGAGCACATGGGTGGCTGCAGCCTTGTAGATGTTCAGAGCATCTTGCAATGCCTCCCTGCGCCATGGCCCATCCTCTGCTGTCAGAGCTGGATCCTGCTTCCAAAACTGGAAGGCTTGAAAGAGCCTTGCCTGGAGATGGGCATTTCCATGAAAAGGAAAATAAAAGGTGTTTTTCAAAATATACCATTTATTTTGGCAGGCATTGTAAAGAAACTGTTAGGGAGGGATGTGGCTTGGTCTTGGGGTTTCTTCTGTGGCTGGAGTGGGAGAAGAGAGCAAGGAAAGGGAAACGGGAGCATGAGCATCCAACCATCTGCAGGATTCCAGTGTGCTGTGGGCAGGGAGGGATGATCCCATAGTGGGAAGATACTGCGGGACCACAGTGCTGACCACTCAAGATTTTAGCCCTTACTCCCAGCTCTCCCATCTCCCACTCCTCTGTGTGAGGCATTGGCTGCAGCACAAGGCCTGATAGCATCTTGCCTGGGATGAGGCCCCAGTTTTATTTAGCCAGGACAATGTGCTCTTACAGGGTTCAATTAATCTCACAACAGTTGCAGAGGATTAAGCATGAATATTAGATTAGTGTTTATCAGCCTCGCCTGGTGGGGAGCGTGCCGGGGTGCCATGGGGACCCTGGGGGGCAGCTGTGGTGGCATCTTCCTTCTTTGTCTGGGGCTGGTGGCAGTGGTGGTAGGGGTTTGGTGTGTGCTCACAAATGCTCACACCTGCAACCATCCCATCACCATCACCCTGGGCTGAGACCTTGCACTGAGTTTGTGCTGCCACTGGCTATCCAGAGGGCACATTCCCATAGGAAACCCATGATTTACTGCCTGTGCATAAGCCCTGCCTGGGATTACAGCAGCCCTGAGTGTAGCTGCCCAAATGGCAAGGGGTTAGTGAGGATTCCCCAGACATGGGTAGGTAATCACTGGCAGTATCATGCTGGGATGTGACAGCGATGGCTTTGCAGACACACAAGCTGCTGGTGTGCCCTGTGTGTGGGGCAGAGCTGGCGCTGCAGGGGCAGAGCCATGTGCTGCCCTGTCCCCACCACAGCGCATCCACACTGGGCAGAGGCCACCATCACCACCATTGTGTGGATGCACCAGAGATCCATCACCATCCCCACCAGCCTGCAGGCACAGAGGACACCACTGCCCGAGCTGTGCCCGGGGCAAGGACTGCTGCCATCCTCTGTTCAGCAGAGACCCCCAGGCCAGCCTGGGGTCCCCATGGGTCCCTTCTGCCCGCAGCCCGGCCGCGTACACCCGCTCACCACCCCGTGTCTGTCCCTGCAGATAACGCGGAGACGCGGGCCGCCACCATGCCCGATTCACCGGCCGATGTGAAGACGCAGTCCAGGTCCACGCCGCCCAGCATGCCTCCGCCGCCGCCAGCCGTCACGCAGGGCACCACACGGCACCCCTCCTTCACACCAAACACCAGT
Source organism: Myiopsitta monachus (assembly GCA_017639245.1). Taxonomy (NCBI): domain Eukaryota; kingdom Metazoa; phylum Chordata; class Aves; order Psittaciformes; family Psittacidae; genus Myiopsitta; species Myiopsitta monachus. The sequence goes on along the minus strand of CM029941.1, from coordinate 102,568,060 downwards.
GAGTACCCTGCTGCTGGCGGGACGGGGATGGGGACGTGATGCCAGGCACGGAGGTTTTGCCTCCCTTCGCCTCTGGGTCACACGCTGGACCCGGGGCCAGCAGCATCCTTAGTCCTGCACGGTGCTGGCTGTACTGTGGGGTGATGTGACCCATCCTTGCACCGGAGAATGTCTTTGGGCTGCTCATGCATGTGCCTATGGGGGGCACAATGGCACTGCCCATCGCCAGCAGTGCCCTGCAAAGTGCTCAAGGATGGGGACGTCCTGGTCTTCTGCCGGCCACAGAGCAGTGCGTGGCCTCAGGTGCTCTCTCCTGCAGAGAGATGGATGGAGGATGCTGTGGGCTTTAAGCTGCAGGTTGGAGCTGGTCCCATTGTGTGTCCTGTCCACATGTGGCACCCACCAGTGGCAGGGCACTGTCCTGACCAGCTGCAGTGACAGGAGCAGCGTGATGACATCAAGGGCCTGAGTGGGGACTCAAAGTCTGAGTCCTCAGTCTCTGTAGCATCATTGAACTGGGGGAGCCCCAAGAAGCTGTCTGCACCCGTGGCAAGTGGGCTCATTGGATGCCCACAGGGTTTGCATCAGGAAAGGTCTCTATGCTGGTGTCAGTGCTCTGACATATGGCAGGACAAGGCACGCACAGGTCAGGGTCCAGGCAGGCAGGGACCAAGGCTGGTCCCCTGGCAGGAATGGTGGTGGTGAGCAGTTGCTCCAGCTCTGCTGAGACGTATCCTGGGCACGCGCGCACAAGGGTTTTGCTCATAGGATCATGGAATGCTTTGGGTTGGAAAGGACCTTAAAGCTCATCCAGTTCTAACTCCCTGCAACTGGCAAGGACACCTCCCCCTAGATCAGGCTGTAGCTGCTTCATGCTTAAAACCTCAGCAGGGAGAAAACACCTCTACAGCAGCCCCCAGAGGCACAGCCCCGGTGCCATACCCCAGTGCTCCCTGTGATAGCCCTGCTTCCATCCCGGCCTGCTGCTCTCTAGTTAGAAATTGGCTTGTGCTCTGAGGGGTTTTGTGTTTAATCTGAGCCCAGGGGCCAATGTGGCAACCTGTGTTCGGCTCAGCATAGGACGCAAGGACAGAGACGCCAGTGGCCTCTTTGCTGCAGATCATCCCGGAGCTCAGTGGTGTTTTGGTTGTTCTTGGCCTCGGGGAGAAACCCCTGTGCTGGCGCTGTGCAGGGCTTGCCCCGTAGTGTGGGGATGTCAGACATGAGAGCATCCCTCCGGCTGTGGTGGGATGCAGGGACCCGGCTCCATCCCATGGCATGCGTTCACCCACCATCGAGGAGCATTCCCTGCGGGGACCCCGTCCGAGAGCTGCCCCCTCTGCTCTCTCATCATAGCGTGTTTTATTTTGCTTGCAGATCGAGACGCTGGCCCTCCGACGTTTCTGCCTCGCGGCCGTTTTCATGGTTGCTTGAAATGGTCGATGGTCTGTCTTTGTAAGTAAAATGAAGCATCCGCTCTCATGAGAGACCCGAGCCGCAGCCGCCACGGGGAGGTGCAGGGGGGCTTGGGCAGCATGCGCGCCCCCCCGGCAGCCCCTGGCAGGGCACAGGGATGCGAACCCCGGACATGTGCAGGGTCTAACTTAGTAACGCACCTGTCGTGGGAATAAAAGCAGTTGTGGCCAAGGGGTTATTTTCGGCACCTCTTTAGCGGGCGGCAGACGCTGCCCAAGCCGTAGAGTGTGGGGGAGCCCTCCAGGGCAGGCAGGGCACCACGGCACCGCGAGGTGAGTGCGATCCCAGGAGCCATGGGGTGCATGCCCGGGTGCCGCGCGCGGCTGGGACGCGGGGCGATGCGTGCCAGCGCCTGTGCTGGCTGTGGAAGGGTCCCTGCTCTCGTGGGGTGCGCGTGGAGGGCTGGCACAGAGCAAGGGGCCGGCCACGCTGCCTCTGGGCACCCCCAGGTGGCCCCACCGGGTGTCCTGGCATGGGGCAGCGTGCCACGGAATGGGACGTCCCCTGGCAGATGATGGTAGGTTCTGTCCTCCCAGCCTGGACACTGGGGATGGAGGTGCCAGCGTGCTGCAGACTAGCCTGGGATCTGTGGAAATGGCCTGTGGCTTCTTTCTGAGGGGTGCTGAGCACCCTTTCTCTTGGCTGCCTTGAGAATTGAGGAGTAGGATGAGTTCCATGCCACACTAGGGCATGCACTGCATCCTTATGGCATGTATCCCTTTCTATAGCTTCTCACAGCACCAAGAACCAGTCCAGGATGTGGCCTCTAAGGATGCAGCCGCATCCAGAAGCCTCCAGGGGTGTGCCAGCCCCATGGTACCCAGCAGGATGTTCTAGTCCCCCCATGCCAGCCTTATCCCCATGATGCCAGGGCACAGCCACTCTCTCTGACCTCCCGTCCCTTCTCTCCCACAGTGATGAACGGGAGCAGCCACTCACCAACTGCCATGAACGGGGCCCCATCCACCCCAAACGGGTTCAGCAATGGGCCTGCCACCTCCTCCACTGCCTCCCTATCCACGCACCAGCTCCCTCCGGCCTGCGGTGCCCGCCAGCTCTCCAAGCTCAAGCGTTTCCTCACCACGCTGCAGCAGTTCGGCAATGACATCTCCCCCGAGATCGGGGAGCGGGTGCGCACCCTCGTCCTGGGGCTCGTGGTACGTCCCCCCCGTGCACGGGGCTGGCACTGAGATGATGCCCCTGCAGGGATCCTGCAGCCGCCTTTAGGGATGGAGATGCTGCTAAATGGAAAAGAGCGTCCTAGATTGACCTAAATCGTGGAAAAATGGGGTTTGTCTTTGCAGCATCTCCTGGGATCTGCACAGCACAGTGCAGGGGGCAGGGCTGGGTCCCAGCTGCTGGCAGTGAGAACCATGAGAATGGTTTTTCTTTGAGGGTGTTTTTCCCTTGAGCATGGCAGAGGAGCACAAATAGGCAGAAATAGCACAGCATCCCCCCTGGGCGCTTCAAGGGGGTGCTGAGCTTGAGCTGTCCCTGCAGAATTCCACACTCACCATTGAGGAGTTTCATGCCAAGCTCCAGGAGGCCACAAACTTCCCGCTGAGACCCTTCGTCATTCCCTTCCTCAAGGTAGGTGACTAAGTCTGGGCAATGTGGGAATGCCGGGGTTAGCACCACCAGCAAAGGGGATTCAGTGGGTGGTTTTGGGGTCAGAGCTGGCCCTGTGGGGCTGCCCATGTGCCCCTGGGCACACGTGTGGCATCCCCTGTACAGCCGTCTCTTTGCACGTGTGGAGTCACACGGGGCCGGGGCTGTTTGCAATAAAGAGAGGGGCTCAGCCCAGCTGGTGACCATTTGCAATACATTAAAAATCCCCTTTTTTGTATTTGCCTTGTAATTCCACACTGACTCTGCACTGTCACCCTGCTCCTGCTGCCTGGCAGCGCTGGCGCTGCTGGTAGATATTCAATCGCAGTGTCCTGTCCCTCAGTGTAATGAAAAAGTGCAAAAAAAGCCCATTTTCCACCTCTGCATCCCCACCCCCTATAGCAGAGGTCCATGAATCCTGCAGGAATCTGCCTGCAGCGCTGCCAGAGCCGTTTGCTCCTGGCAGGGGAAGATGGAGCCAAAACGTGGCCAGGGGGGCAGCAGAGCCCCCCTTGTCCTTTTGCCCCTGGGAGCAGGGGTCTGTGGGAGCAGGGGATGGTGCATCCCTGGCTCGCATGGTCCCTGTGGGTGCTGGTGGCCCCATAGCTCGGGGCAGGCTGGGATCCATTCCTGCTGTCCCGCTGCCAAGCGCACGGCGGCCGCCCTGGCACCCCGCTCCCAGCTGTTCCCACCGCAGGCTCCAGATGTTTCCCATTATCCTAACTGCAACCAGCCGGGCTTGGCGTGCTTCCAAACTGGGGCTGGCTGGGTTCTGTATGGGGCTGTCCCCCCCCCCCCCCCGGGCCAGGGAAGGGGAGGGTCTTGCCACAGCGGACATCTCCGGCTCGGGCGCTAACAGATCTCACAGATGGGATTTGGCTCTGGATCAGCTGCCTAAAGAGAAACCTGGAGCTGGCAGCCAGAGCTCCCAGGCAGAAAGGGTCCCTGCTGCTGGATTCCTGCTGGTCTGCGTGCTCCTAGGGGCTGCAGTGCCGGGGGGGGGCACAGGGGATGGGGAGTTCATAGCTGGTCCTCATGTCCCATGGGTGCCGGATGGGCTGGGTGCTGCCCAGATTGGGTGCTCAGGTGGCCAGGGTGAAAGCTGTGGGGATAGAGTAGGAGATGATGCTCAGCAGCCCTGCCAGGATGCAGGATGGTTCTGTTGATGCTGTGCCCATGCCAGCACACGGTTGAACCCTGTGGGGTGCCACGTATGTCCTGCCAGCAACCCAGCTGGCCCAGGTACACTGTAGCAAGTGGGGTCCCAACTGGGGAAGGTGCACAGGATCCCATTCACTGCAGCATGGGGCTCTGAGCAGTGGGGTGATGGGCTGTGGGGGGGATTTATGGGACCATGGACCGGACTCTCCATCCCCTCGCAGGCCAACCTGCCGCTGCTGCAGCGGGAGCTGCTGCACTGCGCCCGCATGGCCAAGCAGACCCCGGCCCAGTACCTGGCGCAGCACGAGCAGCTGCTGCTGGACGCTAATGCCTCCTCTCCCATTGACTCCTCTGAGCTGCTCCTGGAGGTGGGCGAGAGCGGCAAGAGGAGGACGCCAGACAGGTACAAGCCGGGGGGATGCATGGGGTGTTTATCCGGGGACACCGGTGCCCGGCAGGGACCAACCTCCTCCTTTCCACCCAGGACCAAAGAGAACGGTTTGGACCGAGACCCTCTGCACCCTGAGCACCTCAGCAAGCGGCCGTGCACCATGAGCCCGGCGCAGCGCTACAGCCCCAGCAATGGGCTGAGCCACCCTCCCAACGGGATGGGGCATCCCCCAGCCGCTCCCCCACTGCCCCAGCACTACCGCCTGGAGGACATGGCCATGGCGCATCACTACCGTGATGTCTACCGGCACCCTGACCCCCGTGAGCTCCGCGAGCGCCAGCGGCCTCCCGGTGAGTGCTGGCATCCCCTAGGGCTTGAGGGGTCAGGCAAGGGGCTGGAGACCCTCATGGTCCCCAGGCACAGACGGGTGCTGCGGGGTCTGACCTTGTTTGCCTTGCAGCAGTGCATGGCGCGCGGCAGGAGGAGGTGATCGACCACCGGCTAACTGACCGGGAATGGGCAGAGGAGTGGAAACACCTCAACAATGTATGTAGTGCACCCCCCCCATCCCGTACCCTACAGAGCTGGTGTGTGTGCTTTGCCTCCCCCTGCTTTGCTCTCCATCCCCACCGCATTCCCCCTTGGGCTTTGCTCCTGCGCATCCTCTGCTCTCTGCATCCAGAGTGGTACCCAGCCTTGGCACAGCCTGGATCCCTCACTCCTGTGCTATGCACCGGAGCCCCCCAGCTGCATACAGGAGAACCCCCCCCACACCTGGATGTTTCTTTCCCCCCCCAGCTGCTGAACTGCATCATGGACATGGTGGAGAAGACGCGGCGATCACTGACAGTGCTGCGGCGGTGCCAGGAGGCCGACCGCGAGGAGCTCAACCACTGGATCCGGCGCTACAGTGACGCCGAGGACATGAAGAAGGGCAGCCCCCCCTCCGCCCGGCCCCACAACAGCTCCTCCACCTCCGAGGCACCCCAGTTAGGTATTGACCCCCGGGGCCATGGGGTGTGTTCAAGGGGACTGTGCCCTCTCTGGGGTGCTGGTGCTGTTCCTCTGGGGGTCCGGCACCGCTGGAGGGTGGGTTTGCAGAGGACAGCGTCCCCTCATGGCATCGCCTCTTCTCTTTCGCAGATGCTCACCGGGAGTTCACACTTCGGCCCCTCTCTGCGTACATGCCGGAGGAGATCTGGAGGAAGGCTGGTGAGTGCAGGGCAGGCAGCAGCATCAGTGTGCCAAGCCAGTGGGGTCTCTGCCCCATCCCCTCCCTGTGCTGCATTTGGGTGCCTGTGGTACTGGGGTGGGTTTGCAGTGGGGAGAGGATGCTTGCAGCCCCCTCCATGGCACTGCAGCAGAGGAGGACTGCAGAGCCAGGGCTGGGGCGCCGACACACCCCGTGCCATGCTCGGCTGCCTTCCTTCCAGAAGAAGCCGTGAACGAGGTGAAGCGCCAGGCCATGTCGGAGCTGCAGAAGGCCGTGTCGGATGCCGAGCGGAAAGCCCACGAGCTGATCACAACAGAGCGAGCCAAGATGGAGCGAGCCCTGGCCGAGGCCAAGCGCCAGGCTTCCGAGGATGCCCTCACCGTCATCAATCAGCAGGAGGACTCCAGCGAGGTGGGGGCTGGCAGGGGCGAGCTGGGGGGGAACAGGCTGGTGGCAGCATGGATATATGGGATGTGGTCCTTCTGCACTCAGGTTTTGCAGCATCTCTATATGCAAGCACGGGTACTGGGGGGTTGTGGCAACACCACGCGGTGGGATGCATGGGCCAGGCTGAGGATGCATAGTCCAGGATGATGTGTATGGTCTGCCATGTAGGTGCATGATCCAGGATGGGGGTGCATGGTCCAGCGTGGTGTAAGTGGTTTACAGTGTAGATGCATGGTCTAGGATGTGGATGCATGGGCCAGGATGATATGCATGGTCTGGGATGCAGATGCATGGCCTAGGATAGTGTGTATGGTCCAGGATGGGGATGTGTGGTTCAGGATGATATGCATGCTCTAGGATTGGGGTGCATGGTCCAGCATGGGGATGCACAGGCTGGGGTGATATGCATGGTCTGGGATGCAGGTGCATGGTCCAGGATGATGTGTATGGTCTGGGGTGTGGAGGCATAGTCCAGGGTGATGTATATGGTCCAGGATGAGGATGTGTGGTCTGGGATGTGCGTGCATGGTCCATGATGGGGGTGTATAGTCCAGGATAGGGATGCACAAGCCACGATGATGTGCATTATCTGGGATGCAGATACATGTTCGCAGATGGGGATGCATAGCCTGGGATGCGGGTACATGGTTCAGGATGGGGATGCATGGTCCAGGATGGGGATGCATGGTCCAGGATGGGGATGCACAGGCTGGGATGATGTGAATGGTCCAGGACGCATACACATGGTCCAGGCTGGGGGTTCACAGTCTGGGATGTGAGTGCACAATCCAGGTCTGAGGTTTAACTTTGCATCCCTGCAGAGCTGCTGGAACTGCGGGCGCAAAGCAAGTGAGACCTGCAGCGGCTGCAACACCGCCCGCTACTGCGGCTCCTTCTGCCAGCACAAGGATTGGGAGAAGCACCATCACGTCTGCGGGCAGACTCTGCAGGGGCTGCCGGCCCCCACTGCCCCCAGCGCCGGTGTGGGGCTGCCGCCGGGCCCGGGGCAGCCCGATGGGGTGGCCACCATCGCCAGCAGCCCCAGCGAGACGGGCTCGGTGTCCGCGTCCCGCGCCGGCACGCCGGCCACCCCGGCTCCGGTGGAGAGCGCATCCCGCTGACGGGACCGCCGCTGCTACCACCGCTCTCCAAGAGACACGGACTGCACTCGATGCACTCTCCTCAGCTACCTGACTCGTGTGACCTCCGAAACGACCTCTCTAGCTCTTCACAAATAATCCTCACGGATCCTCAAACTGGGCTTTAAGTGGAGTTAAGGCAAATACCGGTCTTCTCTGTTCTCTCTTCAGTCTTTGTTTTGGCTTCTTTTTATTCTTGGTTGGTTTTCTATCAGTTGGGGGATTGTGGTTTGGGTATTTTTGGGGTTTTGGGGTTTTTTTTTTTGTCCTATTTTTGCTTTCTGGACGAGGGATGTGGCTGCAGCCTCGCCATGGAGTGACATGGGGAGAGGCCAGCTTGGTTCTGGCCCATACTGGCACTGCCAAGGGGCTCACTTGCAGAAGGAAAGAAACTTCTTTTCTTCATCTCTCTCTTCATTTTTTTTTCCCTTTTCCTTCTTTTTTTTTTTTTTTTTTGTAAAAAAAATAAAGAAATAAAAAAGAAAACGTCGAACTCTTTGGCTTTAAGTAAGAAATTGTAAAAAAAAAGGAATTAAAAAAAAAAAAAGAAAAAAAAAACAAAAAAAAAGAGAAAAATCCAAAAACCAGACGACTCCGAGTCAAGCCGCGCGACGGACGCTCACCTGTAACTACCTTGCTAGCTAGCCAAGAACAGACCAGACTCACCTCTGCTCCAAAGGAAATCCAAAACCAAGGAAGATCCAAACGTCTCTCCACTGCCAAAGTTCGTTCCGTTCTGTCGTTGCTCCCTTCCCTCCCCGCCAGGCTGGATGGACGCGCCCCTGGGGCTTTGCAGTTTCCATTCCAATACAGCAAAAAAAGGGGGTTTTTAAAGCAAACCCTGAGCTGCAGGAGGGGGAGACGGTGGCTGAGAACCACAGCCGGAGCTGGCGCATCTCTACCTCTGCCCGCCGCCGCCATGGAGAAAGAGAGTTAAAAACAGAGATTAAATGGCAGATTTTGGTTTTCTCCCTTCCCGAAGCCGCTGGAGGTCACCTGCAGCCGGACCCCCCCCCCCAGCCCTGTTCTGACCGGCTGCTCCCACACCCCGCCTTGGATTTATCTCACATGGATTTGGAAGAGGAAGAAGGAAAGGAAAAGAAAGTGAGCACCGCATCCTTCCCGGCCGAGGAGGCAGCCAAGGACGATGCTGGTTGTTGTGTGCTTCTTGCACCGTAGTACAAAACGCAGAGGACGGGAGTGCAATACGGAAAGTCACCCGGCTCCGAGAGGAGGAAAGCCCTGCGCAGGGCAGGAGTGCTGTATGCTAATGTGAATGTAAATAGTGTTTTGCAGAGGTCCAAAAAGATGCTGATAATAACAATAATAATGACGATAGTGATAATAATAAGAGACATTTGCCAAACGAAGGATGATGAGAACGCGCTGGAGGCCGTGGTGTGGGGGAGCGAGGCTGGATGGAGGCGAGGAGCAGTCGTGTGCTCCATAGGAGATGTAATTGTTCCGCATTTGCAAAACCATCCTGTGTGTTTTCTGTAGGGGAGGAGCAGGAGGGAAGGGCTTCGGGACGGGTCTGTTGTGTGGTCAGTCACCCAGGGGCCCGTGCCGTGCCACTGCAGCAGAGCTCGGTGCATGGGGCACCACCGAGGCGATGCTACCGGAGCTGCGCAACCAGCACCGAGCCCTGCTGTGGGTTTCTGTGCACCCCAAGGTTTTGGTGCGCTCCCTAGGGTGGTTTCTGTGCACCCTGAGACCTTGGTGCGTACCCTGGGGGGTTTCTGTGCACCCCAAGGTCTCAGTGCATCCTGTGGGGTGGTTTCTGTGCACCCTGAGACCTTGGTGCATCCCTCCAGAGGGGATTCCGTGCACCCCAAGGTCTCAGTGCATCCTGTGGGGTGGTTTCTGTGCACCCCAAGCTCTCAGTTCATCCCCCCAGGGGGTTTCTGTGCACCCCAAGACCTTGGTGTATCCCTCCAGAGGGGATTCTGTGCACCCCAAGGTCTCGGCGCACCCCTCCAGAGGGGACTCTGTGTACCCCAAGGCTCAGAGCTTTCCCGGGTTGCCCCTTGAGTGACTGTTCACTTTATTTATGGTGTGACATATGTAATATTGTCTATTTTTCTTACGTTTCCTGAGAAGAGGTAATATATAAGAGTTCTGCAGATGCGCCTGCTGCGAGGCCACCTGCTCTCCCGGGTGTCCATCCCATCCCTGCCCTTCCCACCACGCATGTCCCTGCGTATCCCATGTGTCCCCAGCCCTGCGCCAGGGCTCTGCCTCTCTACCTCTGCCTCGCCAGGAAACTGTGGACGAGAGGATTTCCATAGGGAATTTCCATGGGAATGCTCTCGTTTCCACCCCCTTCTGGTTTGCTTTTGTTTCTTTTATTTACTTCTTATTTCCTCCTTTTGTTGTTTTTTTAATAACAAAAATTCCCAACAGAACCTTGCATTGAAACCAAAAGCCGAGGGAGGGATGTGATGGGCAGTGACGGGCGGCGCAAGCAGATGTCCAAACCAGAATGACAGCTTTAAAGTGTAATATTTCCCAAAAACATTAGTTTTTAGCCACATCTCTCACCATGATGAGGCTGCGGCGTTGGGGAGGTGCTGGCCAGAGCTTCTGTGGGGTTTTACTCCAAAATGGTGTTGGGGCATGTGGGGGCCCAGGGGTTGTGTGCCCTGTGCCATGCCCGAGCCATGTTCTGTGGTGGTTTTACGGGGTATGGGAGATGGTAGAGGGATGAGCATAGCTGGGAATAGGGACACCCCGGTGGCTGCAGGGCAGTTTGGGGACACGGGAGTTGAGGTGGCTGGGCATAGTCCTCTGCTGGATCATGGACGCATGGCCACCCATAGATCCCCTTCTTGGTTTCCTCCCCGCCATCGTGGCCTGGGGACAGTGTTGGTGGTGTGGGGATAGAGGTCCTGGTCCTCATGGGGAGGCAGACCCCAGGATGCTGAGTGCGGCACTGTGCTGGAGGATGTGACTCCAGCACGCGAGGGTCTCTCCAGCTCCTTCCTCGCGTTCCCAACCTGAAATCACACTGAAACCAAAGTGCCGCATCCTGGTGAGGCTGGGCGCCCTGGAGCAGGGTCCCACACCTGCCTGGGCTCTGCTCCATCACTGCCAGAGCCCCCTGTAACCCCTCGCAGCTTCTCCATGCCATTCTCCTCTAGGGCCCACTGGGGTCCTCTCTTCTCCTCGGGGTGACACTCTGGCTCCTGGTGGGTTTGAGGTTGGGAAAAAGATGCCACGTTGTTACTAGGTCCCAGGCACTGTGGACCAGGTCCCAGGACCTGGGTGCCTTGGTGGCATTCCCAGGGGATCCTCTGATGCCACTGAATGCCATAGCCCCAGGAGGGAGGTGGTGTGCCACCATCCCCCCCTTACTCAAGGCTTTCCTGCTCCCATGCCCTGCCTGTGTGACCCTGCCAGCCCTGGGGATGGGGATACCGGGGCATGGGGGGGTGACACGGGGCTGGAAAACAGCCCCGACACATGGGTTTTGGGGGGCTTGGGAGGGTTAGGGGGGGTTTGGGGGCCGGCCCAGAGAGATGACGTGGTAGGACTTTCCTTCGGCATGCTGTACCCCCCCCCCCTTTTGCTGTTTCCCGCTTTCTCTAAGTGTACTGTATGTTTGACCTGTGAAAGATGTAAACTTTATGATTCAGGTTATGTCTGTTCTTAACTCTGTATCTGTGTAATAAAGACAATTTAATATCAATCAGAGCCTGGACTTGTGCTGTGCTTCACCCTGGCAGCACCCTGTGCCCCTAACCCCGCAGGACTTCACTGTAGCCACGGAATCGGTTGCAGCCCCTTGCCCAGCCCTGAGGAGGGGTGTCCATAGTGGGGGGGCATTCAGGGCTGTCCGCAGGGAGCGCAAAGGGATGTTCTCTTCCTCCTGCAGACGCCGCGCCCTGTTGGGGTGCCCTGCGGTTCGCACCGTGCCAGGTTGCTGACTGCCGTCCCCAGCCCCACCAGCGGCGGGGTGGACAAGGAGGATGTGGGGAACCCCCAGACCGGGCTCTACTGGGGGGGGACAAAGAGGATGCCGCCAGCCCCCAGACCGGGCTCTACTACGCCTGCGCATCTGCTTCCGCACCCAGGGCTCGAACCCGCGGGCCCGAGGTCACAGCGGGGCCGGGCCGCGCCCCCAGCGCTGCAGTCAAGGGGCGGAGCCTGGGGCCGTACCCTGTCCTGATTGGTCCTTGGTGCGCAAAAGGCGCCCTGCGCTCGAGGACCGTGCGTGTTGGCGGGAGACCTGCACGTGGCAGGGGGAGATCTGCATGTGGCGGCGGCGGGGGCCAGAAGTCTGCGCGTGGCAGCTGGACATCTGCGCGTGGCGGCACGCCCAGGAGGTAGCGAAGCGTGTTTGGGGTCCAGGGGCGCCGGGACGGGTCCCAGGTCTGTGGCAAGCGCCGAGGCTCTGGGGACTGGAGCTGGGGCACCTTTCCGCTCGCAGGCGGGAGAGTTGAGCCCGCTGTGAGCTCAAACCAGGAGCGCAGGGTGGAAGGATGTGGGTTTGGTTTGGGTGAAGCATGGCTCCCCCCGTGAAGCCTGTGAGGTCTGTGGCAGGGTAAGTCCTGCCTTCTTTTCTCCTTTCCTGCTGGCCTGTGCCTGCTGCTTTGCAAGCATGGGAAAGGAAATACCTGTGGTTTTCCTCCCCAGTGGAGCTGGGAGATGAACTCCTTTTTCATGGGACAGGCTGTTGCCTCCAGCCCACCCTTGTGCCCAACTGCAGGTGGAGGTGCATGTTGTGCAGCACAGAGTGGGGAGCGGGGTCAGGGTATCCCTGTCCGTGTGCTGCTCACCCAAGTCTTGGGTGGGGTTTCAGGAGCTGCAGGCCATCAAAGCCAAAGTAAAGGAGATGGAGAAGGAGGCTGCGTTGATGAGGGAGGTGCAGCTGGAAGTTGAGAGCAGCCTTGCTGGGAACTTGGAGGCAGGTAAGGGCTTTCCCTGGGTTCTGCTGTCCGCCCAGGGACGTGGCTGGGGCACAGGGTGGCAGCTGGAGCCAGAGCATGTGGCTGTGCCTCTCCGGGCAGCCTGGGGCTGGGCACTAAAGGTATATGAGGGATGGGGTCCCAGGTGTGGCATGGTGCTAATGCAGGTTATATCCACTCTTACCTCCTACCTTTGCAGGCAAAGGTGCAGTAAATTTTTACATTTCATTCAGTTAATTAATTTAGTTTAGCACCAACAGCCTCAACAGTGCAGTTACCCTGTGGTTTGGGTTGTATTCTGAAGATAAAAAGGGCAAGGGGATGGAGGAGGCAGAGGCAGCAGTGTGAGGATTTGATATGCCTGTTTGTGACTGGGGACCTGAGGAGCTTTGCAGTGTGTCTGTTCAGTGGTGGCTGTGCTGGTAGCAGGCCTCCTGCAGCAGGACAAAGCATCCCTTGTTTCTGCAGGTCTCTTATTAAACAAACTCCATCACAACATGGCGGTTGACCAGCGATCCATCTATGTGGGCAATGTAAGAGAGAAAGCCTGGAGCAGACCCCATCTTCCCTGCTGCTGGTCCAGTTGAACATATGCCTGAGATCCCTCACACAGGACCCCATCCACCCTGCAATGAAGGCTGGCTGGTTCAATCACAGATGCTTTTCCTCTGCCCAGCCTGGTTTGGGATTGCAGCTCAGCTTCTCCTTGTGATTTTCAACCCCTTGCAGATAATCTGTTGTGTCAGCTCCCCGAAATGCCCGGCTGGAAGCTGCTGGGTTTATGGTGTTGATTGTGCCCCCAGAGCCAGGGGAGCTGTCTCTTGGGTTTGGGTTTCCAGGCTGGAGTGTTCAGCTGGAAGGGGCCTTCTGAACCTCAGGAGATGGTGTGGGAGGGGTCAGCTGGGTCCTTGGTCTCAGTGATGGTGTGTGAATGTAGACCCACAGGCTATGGCGGGCTGGCTGGTGGCACTGAAGGGGTTGAGACTGTCATTGCAGGTGGATTATGGGGCCACGGCGGAAGAGCTGGAGACTTTCTTCAATTGCTGCGGGAAGATCAACAGAGTGACCATCCTCTGCGACAGGTTCTCGGGGCATCCCAAAGGGTCAGTGCTGTGTTGCTGGGGTCTCCAGGTTGCTGCCCTGTGCTCCTCATGCTTTGGGAGCAGTGGTGTGTCTCTGGGGCTGTGCTCACCCCATCCCATTGCAGATATGCCTACATCGAGTTTGAAGAGCAGAGCTCTATGAAGGCTGCATTGGCAGTGAATAAGAGCTTGTTCAGAGGCCGTGTGCTTAAGGTAAGCAGCACCCTGTAGGTGTGCTACATGCATCTCTCCCAGCTCTGTGTGCATGGGGCTGTGCTGAACGCTGGCACTGGCTGAGCCCCCCTTTGTCTTCCAGGTGCGGCCCAAAAGAACCAATGTGCCAGGCATCAGCACCACCAACTGTGGTGGCTACTTTGGCCGCTCCTGGCGCTGCAGAGAGCCGGCCCAGCAGGGATCCAACAATGGAAAGCAGTACGCAAGCCCGAAAGGGAGAGCATGCGGGTGAGTGCCAGGTGGGGGAGTTCTTGTGTATCTGGGCTAAGACCCCTGGAGGCGACTGCCCCTTTTTCTGGTCATGCTCAGCTTGTTGGCTCTGCAGCTGAAGTGGGTGGAAGGAAGGAGAAGGGCTCAGGCAGGAGACCCATGCTGGAAACACCTCCTGCCCATTGTGCACTGTAAACATCACCTCAGTGCCTGTGTGTTTGGGAGGAGCCGGGGGGGGTCATGTAGCCAGCTGTGGGGGGAAGGACCAAAGTGAGTCCCCAGTGATGGCACAGCAAACCCATCCATGGTGCTGTCCCAGCATCCCCTGCATTCCCAGGGCAGGCCTGGAGCTATTCTCCAACACATCTGCTGCTGCTCATAAATCTGTGAGCTCACTGTGGATTAGCTTCACTGGTGCCCCAGCACCTTTGGCACTGTTGGAGGAAGCAGAGAAGAGCTTGGGGGGTGAAAGAAGGACCAGGAAACCTGCTGCTGTCCCCTTGTCCCTGCAGGGATTTGAGTGGTCAGTGACTCCCAGCCTGACCAGTGAGAGCTGTGCCTGGCTTTGGGGGTTTAGTCTTGGTTATCTGGGGCAGAAGGGTGAATCCAGCTCTTGGAGGGGTGAAGGAGCTGGTTTTGGCACAGTTGACAGCTGAGCAATTCACCTGTGCCTCAGGATGCTGTTTTTATTGTTTTTTAGGAGTCAGGCAAAGATGCTGCCTTACCATATGCTAGAAAATGTTGAACTACCCTGGTGATGCCGACAGCGCCGAAATGAGGAAATGGAATTGGAGAGATTTAAAAACATGCCTAGCCAAAAAAGATTAATGCCTAGCCAAAAAAGATTAATTTGAACAATGCCATCTACTTAGCTGTGAGCATTACTGGTGAAGCATTCGTGTGCCTGGCTGCGGGTGGGTAGACTGGATCTGCTGCATCCACACGCTATTCTGACAGCATCCCAGAGGGACTCGCCTTAGCTTTGCTTAGGGGTTTCCATCAATAGTGTCTTATTCCAGAGAACACTCTACCCTCAGGAGGGAAGAGATCTCTATGGGATGAGAATGAGCCTTGATGGTCTGGGACAAGGCCTGTACTAGAGGGTTTGGTTTAGCTTCTAGGTGTCCAAATATCCTTTAACCCACTATGAGGATGCTCAATCCAGGAAGGTCCTTCAGCTTTGCCAGCATTTTCCACAGAAGCTGAATGCTGCTTTCTCTTGCTTGTAAGAAAATCCCCGAGACCTTTCCAAAGAGTCTCTTCTCCAGATCAGTGGAGAAAGTCCTGGGTTGCAGCTCTAGATCTGACTGCTGGGGAGCTTCACCAGCCTTGTGGATTTCTGACCTTCCTCTTGGGAAGAGGATGGAGCCAATTATGTGGTTTGGGTCTGTTTTTTTAGCTCACTGCTCTTGCACACCTAATAACTAGTGAAGGGGGGAAAACACACTTTGCTGTTTCTGTGGAAGCCTCTGCACCTCTCTGGTGGCTAAACAAAACCTGGGTGTCACAAAATCCTTCCCTCCTATTTCAGAAGTCAACAGCCCCTTTGTTCCTGTTCCTGCTGTTATTCCAAAGGTACAGGGATCAACGGGTGCTGCCAACTCATCATTCTACCTCATTTCTAGCAGTAGTAGCTTCACAAAATCATCTCCACTGTTGCAAATTTGGTCCTATCTTCTTCTTTACTCTCCTCAGGAGCCTCTGAGTGGGAATGGTCTGAGCCCAGCTGAGTGAATTTCTGCATTGAAATCAGTTTTATTATGTAATTATCACACTAATCTTTGGTTAGCTTTCCTCCAACCCTGATATGCCTGATTCCTGATGCAGCTTTTCACAGCTCAGGGGGCATTGCCAGGGTAAAAATCCCACTGACTTCCCCCCTTGAAACCTAAAAGATTTCTGTTTGTTTGTTTCAACACTGGGGGCTTTAACTCTTGATGTTCTGTTGATTTTGTGCTTTGCCAAGCCTGGGCTTGATCTGAGTTACAGTTTAAGTTTAGACTTAGAAAAAGTAATTTTTTTTTTAATATTTTTTTAGGCTTTAGACTTCTTAGTATCTTAGTAAATTCTTAAAGTAATTAAAAAAAAATGATCTGGGGTGTTTGGATTCTCTTGTGTTAGAGGAAGTGCTGAACTCTCACTCTGAAAAGAGTGAAGATTTACAGGAAGATGTTTTGGAACAGCAGTGTGCAGCTGTGCCTTAGAAGGTGGGAGAGGCTTCAACACTTTCTGATTATCTGAGATGTTGTTGGTTTAAATGTTGTTTGTTTAAATATACTTGTAAAAGTCACTTTAAAATAAATTACCTTGCTGTGTGAACATTGTCTGCAGTGAGACTGGAGTTGACTCAACACTGGCCTGGCTTTCTCCAGGCTTCTTGTATCCTTTGGAGCTCTACAACTACTTAATTATAATTTTTAGCTTATGTTCTATAGATTTAACTTATTAGATGCTTAAGCACACACGGCCGCATGAAGGGCAGGAAAAGCTTGGAGTAGAGGTGTGTGAAAAGCAAGCAGTGGTCTGTGCCTATGCCTGTCTGTGTTGCCTCTGCTGACCATGCTGTACCTGCACAGCCTTGTGTACTGAGTGTATTGCACAAGCAATTAAGCAGCTTTTCTAGCCCAGTTTGTGGGGCTTTCCTATACAAATACCTGGTACTGATTTGGCAGTCTTTAATTAGAACAGCAGTGAGCTGCAGGGGGAGGGGATGCTAACAGAGATTAGTTTGGGATGAGCCAGGCAGCTATGCAATCCTGTGTTAATCTACTTGTGTGGATTTATCCCAGCTGTGCTACCTGTGCTCCCTGACCTGGGCTAGAAATAGCTGTTAAGTGTGCTTGGCCTGTCTGAATGAGGTGTGAAGTGATATCAGGAGGTGCTGTCAAATGTGAGTTACCCAAAGACCTTCTCCAGGAAGGCAAGATCAGTGCAGGGTCTGACTGGGTTCAAGGTGCTGCTTTGAGACTAGCTGTTTGCTATCAGCAGAGCTCTCTCAAGTATGTGGCTGGGGTTGCAGAGATACCTGAAGCCTTCAGCTGACTTGCACAGTTTTCTCTTTCCAAGAAATAATGGAGTAAGTACATACAGATCTGAGTGCTCCTAACAGGAAAGAGCCCAACTATGAAGTGAGGATTGCTTGTAATGTTCCTGTCAGAATGAACAGTCCTTAGCAAAGCAGGGTGAAAAAGAGCAAAAGGACTTCTGCGGCTGATGTGATTCCCCTGCTTCAGAGGAACTGCTCTGAAGCACTAGTACTTCAGAGGATCAATGTCACTCTCTGCATCTCATCTGAGACTGAAATCTAGGTTGACCTAATAATAAGCACGTAGCTGCCTCGTATGCAGCTGTTCTTGCTGTAATCACCAGCACAGCAGGAACTGCTGTTTTTACACAAAGCTCAGTTTCTACAGAAACATCTGAGTTGCACAGAAGTACAGCTGCATGCATTTCTGCAGGGAACAAACTTGACACAGGCTGACCTTCCTGAAGGAAGAGCTGGCTCTCACATGTTGCCTGAAGGCATAAAGCTGAACAGTGATGTCTGTGCTATACTCAGGTTTGCTGGAGATGAAATGCATGCAGACCTTGCAGGTGTCCAGTTTATTTACATAGAATAAATTTAAAACATTGCACAGAATGAAGACAATATATACATCACTTTATGCACACTGCTGCACATGGGGGATGTCCTCAACACATGGATAAGAAGGGCCAGAGCTTCAGCACACCTGCATCATCATGGAGTTCACCATATTATCAAAAGCCCTAGAGAACGAACACAGAATATTAGAGGGAGCAGCTAATTCTGCACAGCACACCTACTGTAACAAAGGCAATGGCTAACAATGCCTCCTGATGGTTAACAAGATGGCTTTCCCTAAACTGAATGCATCATTAACTATGCTCTGTTGGGTAAGTAATGACTTTTACTTTAGTAAGGACAGGTTTCACCCTGGCTGCAGACCTGCCTCAGCAAAGTGTAAGAAGGTGTTTATGCCCAGGCAACAGAAACTCCAAATACTATTAAAATCCCCTGTGAGATTACAAGTAAGAAATGGGAGGCGCTGGCCCTCCCATGTGAGGAATTACACATGCTGAACCTCTCTGTCCTTACTCAAGGATAAGCCCTGAACAAGCGCAGTTGTTCACTTTTTAACCTGCTTCACTTACAAGTATGTTTATTTATGCCACCTATGAAACAGGTGATTTTTCTTTTTCTCTCCAAGAAACAAATTTTCTTGCATCAGTGTTTCTAACACCAATTCTGAGGTAGGAATGAGATAGTCTCATGACTATCAGTTTTCTGTTACATAGAAATGGCCCAAACGCAACACAGCTCTTCTCCATCTAGGCTCTCAGAGCATGAACATCTGAACTGGTCAGCCACAGGGGTCATGTTCTTGCTGCTATTACATCATGGGTATACGGCAAGTTCCAGAAAGATGGCAAATATTACTATGGTCAACTCACCTGGAATGGATACGGTCCCCAGGGTTATAAAAGGGGTTACACATTATGTCTGTATATGAATTGTGCAGCTTTCGGAACATCTGAAAAGAGATTGTAGTTTAATACTCCTTTTTTTTTTGCTTCTCAGCACTTTATGAATAAGTAGCAAAACCACTGATTGTCAAGTCATGTTCATGTGCTGCACTTACACTGCGGATCTCATTGTCTCGAAGTGCTGTGTTTGAAGAATCCACCACCATAACAAACTTCACCCTGGAATTTGTCACGTAGCCGTATCTGTGCAGCTGTTAAGGCAAGTGCTTCTGACACACCAGAGCCTGGCAAAGCAACTAATGCAGGCTGAGATAAACTCAAAGAAACAAGCTGAGAGGAAACATGACATTCTTGCTGTGTCCTGCACATAGCTAGGACTAGATGAGGTAAGCAAGATGCTATTTTGCAGGAACTGAATCCCTTTTCTATCTGACTTCTTCCATATTTGATAACTCCAGGACAAGCTTGCTCCTATACTGGCCAGTAAAGCATGCCTTGCAATTTCAAAAGTCAGCCTCCCACTAGCTATTTTAGGGAAACCATTTTAATGACACAGACAACTTATTTATTCTTCTTTGGGAGACTTGGAGATGTTCCAGCGTCAGCCAGTGTGACTGATCCGAAACTTCAAAAATGAACAACTAGTTTATAAAAACCCAGAAATCAGGCCTGCAGGTAACTTCCATCTGTGGAATTCAGAGGAAAAGATGAAAAAAGCTCAAAAGATTGATTCTGTGACTTATAAACATGGCCATGGAGTATAAAGAAATCAGACTACACACCTGGGACTTAGGTACTTGACCACACACCTTCATACTCCTGCTACTTTTACTGGTGCTATGAAAGAGTTTAAGCTTTACTCTAGTCAGTCAACTGTTTTAGCTAAGCAGGGAATACAGCACCCAGTTAGTGAAAGGTGAAGTCCAGCTGGACCAAACACTCATCACACATTGTACTCCCTCATATAGGGTAAAAGTACGTTTTTCCACTGCCTGATGGGGAGTGAAGCAGCTTCTGAACTGACCAAGGCACCAAACCTGAACTTCTACGTGACAAACTGGTAAGTGAACAGGAACACGTACTTCCTGCTGATGTCTTTAATACAGAATCAAGTAGGAAGAGAGGCTTTCTATGCAGAGCCCCAAGAAACAAGGGGCTTCTATAAATACACAAATGAATGCATAATAATACATGTAAAATAAAGACATATAAATACATAAATAAATACAAAATGGCACGGCAAAAGGCATTAGAAAGATACACCTTGTAGTCCTCAGTGGGGTAGAGGAGCCCTAGGTACAGCTCCCTCTGATCTACAAGAGCCTTGCCCATTGCAGAGATCTTTTCATCCACAACATCAAGAGAGGTGTGCACGGTGTAGTGGAACTTCAGCTCGTTCTCATTTGGAACGCTCCGGATGTAGAGGGGATAGTTCTGAGGAGCAGAACACATTACACTGAGTAGGAGTGGCCGCTCATGCTGTATAAGTGATGCTGCATAAGTGATGCCTGATGCCACGACAGTGCTTTCACCCAAAGAACTGCTGCTGTCAGAAGTAAGCTGTTTAAACATTTCACATGCACAGCTCCCCTTTACTCCTTGTAGCACTTGTGCAGAACTCCACACACCAGCGCCAGCAGAAGCAGTTGTAAAAAGGAAGCACTGCACGAGGCTCAGAGGTCTCTCCAGTGCTTGACCCGCCCCAGCAGAACTGCTTCTGCTCTGAGGAAAACCCCTCTCCTCTCCTGGGAGCAGGACACCACAGGGCAACCTCCCGCTGTCCCTGCACCCACTGCTGTGGTCCCGGACAGCTCCTGCCCAGCTCACTTCCAGCTCCAGTGCCTGCCCTGCTCCCCCACGTACCCACCAAGGCTCTGCCCCACTTCCTTCACCCCTACTTATGCCCCACAATCTGACACCCTGCCCTTTCCCATCACCCCTACCCCACAACCAGCCCCATGGCCCCAGTCCTGCTCCCATCCTCGCTCCCACTCAGGCTCCACAACCATAGACCCACACCCTCTCCCTCCATCTCCCCTCATGCTCCACAGCTCTCCTGACTCCCTGCCACCCTCATGCCCCACAACCTGAGATCTCCCCTCAACTCCCTTGAGGCCCCACAGCCCGAGGTCCATCCCCTGACCCCATGCCCCACAGCCCGAAGCCCATCCCCTGCTCCGGCCCCACAGCCCGAGGCCCATCCCCTGCTCGGGCCCCACAGCCCGAGGTCCATCCCCACCTCCTTGGCGATCACGGCAATGCACACCGCCATCTTGTCCCCGCCTCCGCCGAGCGCGCCGTGACGCGAACCGCCCGTCACGTGAGGCGCGGGCCGGCGGTTGCCATGGCGAAGGCGGTGTTGGTGTCGCTGTGCCTGTGCTGGGCCCTGGGCCCCGGCGCGGCCGCCGCGCCCCCCAACATCGTCCTGCTCCTCATGGACGACGTGAGTGGGGCCGGGGGGGGGGGGGCTCTTTGGGGGGGGGAGAGGGGTCCGCGTCGCTGGGGGGGAAGTCGCTTGTGGGGGGGGTTTGGGTCCGTGGGAAGGGGCCGTTGTGGCTGAGGTGAAGTGGGGGGTGACGCTGAGGGGGGTTTGGGTCCGTGGGAAGGGGCCGTTGTGGCTGAGGTGAAGTGGGGGGTGATGCTGAGGGGGGTTTGGGTCCGTGGGAAGGGGCCGTTGTGGCTGAGGTGAAGTGGGGGCTCTGCTCCATAGAGTGCGTGATATGGGGTGTGGGCTGCAGGGGAAGGGGGGTCACTGGGGTGGGAGCAGGGCCCTTGTGGGGAGGGGGGTCCGGGGCTGGCAGAGGGGCGCCTGTGGGGTTCTGTGGGGGCATGGTGTGAGCACTGGCACCCTGTGGGCATGGCTGCTGTCAAACGCATTGTGCTATGGGGAGTGTGTGGTGTGTGCATGGGGTGTCAGTGGTGTCGTGGCGGTCCCTGAGCTCACTGGGGTATTGAGGCACATGTGCAGGGTCCAAAGCTGCACCAGTGCAGTTTCATCAGGTTGGTTGGTTCCCCATGAGCCTTACCCTGCAAATTGCTCTGGGTTTGGATGTCCTAAGTGCATGTCGAGGGACATTTTGGGGCCTGGAAAGGCTTGTGTTTTGAGAGTGTCTCTTCAGCATTTATTTGTTTTTTTTGTGCTCTGTAAGCTCCATCCCACTTCTGCAGAGCTCTCTGTGACATGCATAGAATCATAGAACAGTTAGGGTTTGAAAGGACCTTCAGATCATCTAGTTCCAACCCCCTGCCATGGGCAGGGACACCTCTCACTAAACCATGCCACCCAAGGCTCTGTCCAACCCGGCCTTGAACACTGCCAGCGATGAAGCATTCACAACTTCCCTGGGCAGCCCATTCCAGTGCCTCACCACCCTCACAGTAAAGAACTTCCTTATATCCAATCTAAAGTTCCCCTGTTTCAGTTTGAACCCGTTACCCCTTGTCCTGTCACTACGATCCCTGATGAAAAGTCCCTCCCCAGCATCCCTATAGGCCCCCTTCAGATACTGGAAGGCTGCTATGAGGTCTCCACGCAGCCTTCTCTTCTCCAGGCTGAACAGCCCCAACTTTCTCAGCCTGTCTTGATACGGGAGGTGCTCCAGTCCCCTGATCATCCTCGTGGCCTCGTCTGGACTTGCTCCAACAGTTCCATGTCCTTTTGATGTTGAGGACACCAGAACTGTACACAATGCTCCAAGTGAGGTCTCACAAGAGCATGATCAAGCCTAGGTCACAGTTCCCAGGTTCACACATCATACCTTCCAGGGCTTCATATTCAGCCTGTGCAATGGCACGAGCAGGGTCTGTGCTGTGATTCATGGTCAGAGGTCTCCAGCACAGTGATTCAGGCATGGGTTGATGGAAAAGCTTGATTGAAATAAGCAGGAATATCAGAATAAGCCTGTAGGGACATCATGTAAGTACTTCCTCATGCTCCACTGCTTTCTTCCTCATTTCCTTTCCAAATTTTGTGTAAAAAGTGATGAAAAAATGAAGTCCCTGCCAGGTCTGGTGTATCCCTGCCCTTCTCCTCCTTCAGGACAGAACTTCCTGAGGTGGCCTGCACTTGAGACTCACACAACCCTCTTATTATTTCTCATGTCCTGCTGCAAACAAGTGAGGCTTCTCAGATCTGTTAAGTCAAGCCCATACACAAGCCTTTTGGAACTGGTGCATGCAATACTTACATACCTTACCTACAAGTCTAATAATGTCATCTATTAGTGCATTTATAATGACTGAGCATGATGAGCAATGAACTTCATTTATAATGACTGAGCATGATGAGCAATGAACTCCACAGTCCTTGGCAAAGGATTCCACTGACTGGTGTATGGTGAAAATCAGGGTGTCTCGGTGATTTTCAAACCTTGGTAGAATCACCCTGAAGTTAAGGCTTGGTTTTGCAGCCTACAAAAATAATCGTGGCAGTATCTTCTAATACCAGCAATGGAGGTATCTGTAGTAGCCCTGAATAAGGTACATCTACAAGTGTAGAGAAAGAAACTCCCAATATGTGTAAGGAAATGTTTTAGAAACCCACACTTACCTCTTGAAAACCTAACAAGAAGAAAACTAATTCTTCTAATTTTTACCTTCTGAACTGAGGGGTATTAAAAAAAAAAGGCAATAAATCACTAAAAAGTGGAAATAATCACAGATTTATTTCCAGTTAAGTCTTTTCACTTTTGCACCCTGGGGTGGTCTTAGCCACCTGGGCAAGGAAATACATTATTTTCCAACACATTGCTGTTGCTGGCATCTTCCTGGTTTGCTTCTCCTCTGAATAGTTTGGTGTCATCCGTCAGGTGTGTTTGTAGTAGGAACGTGTTGTGTGCTGTTTTAAGCTGCTTGAAAAGCAAATGAGGGTGGGTGTGTGCCTCGAAGGGTGGGCAAGCTCTTATCCCCTGTTTGGGTCGTTCTGCTGTTCTGCCGATTCAGCATGACTGGTTTTCATTGTGTTTCTACACTCCAGTACAAGATAATTACCTTGTAAGACGAGTTTTTCTGCCCAGCTGAGCCTTCGGCAGTCCATCTCAATTTCCCATTCAGGAATATTCCCCCCCACAATTCCCTTCCCAGATGGCATTTGTAATATTCAAGATGAAAGCTCCTTGGGACAGTGATTATCCCACTCTAGAAGTGCTGGTACAGCATGAGACATGATAAGGTACAGACCCTGACTGGAGCTTCTATGAACTATTTATTTATTTAATATGCTGTTCATTAAAAATGCATCTCCATAGTCTTTTTTACTATACTTCAGTAACTTCCGTGATTGTGAATTAAAGCAGCACAATACTGTTTTTTTCTTTCTTCCTTGATGATAAAGATACTGAAGAGTGGAGAATTGGGGGGTGATCCCACTGAATTCATTTTAATTCCACATCCTAGTCTTAGGCTGTAATGTTTATTTGCTCCTTGCTCCAACCTCAGCAGCCGGCTGTGCAGCTCTCCAATAGTTTTCTTTTCCAGACTGCACCACTGCAGTGTAAATGTTGGACTCTCAAATGGGGCCAAACAGATGGCTTTCTAAAAATCTCGGTACATTGCACCCTCTCTATTGGCTGCTCACCTGATACGCATCTATATTAAAAAGAAAGCTATTGCCTTTTTTAAAGCATAATATAATCTCTAGCAACCGTGGTGCCTAATTGCTCATTAAATTGTTCCCTTCTAGAACCTTGTGTTTTAAGCCAGTTTTATTTGTATTATTACCAGTAATAGTTTTCAGCAATGAATGTAGACAGCATGATAGTAATTTTGTGGTTCTCCTGGCATATGACCCCTCATATGCCAGGAGAAGATGCAGGGTGAAACCACTGTCTTACAAATAAGCACAACACAGTGGTTTCTCCATGTTTCAAGACATGATGCCTCTGGCAAGTTTCTCTCCAGAACTTGCTTCTCAAATAAATGCTTTCTCCCTTTTCCTGCAGCACTGCTTAAGGATTTAGAGCTTTCCTTTGCATTTCTAGTTACATATACACAGATGGATTGACAGATTCAGCAGGGTGAGGTGGAGTCCTGGGATCCACTGCAAAGGCACTTAGCCAGGGGCTGAAGGGTCAGACTTTGCAGCTGTACAACACCGATTATATCACATGTAACTTCCTTGTCCTCCCTGACATGTGTGCTTGCCAGTCAGCCAGCACTTGAGTCAGAGTGAAGGCATTAGGGCTCTTACCCAGTTCTGCTACAAGCGTTTTAATGGCTATTAGCAAGTCAGTTAATCTCATGTGTGCCTTGGTTTCCCATTCCTCAGTGAGAAGTGTAATAGTTCCCTGCTTCATAGGGTTGGGGAAGATAATTTTTATCACATTTGTGAAGTACTCCCTAAGTAGGGAGAGGAGCGCTATAAAGATTTAGAAATTAAGGGATACAATAACGGTGTTATGTGGGCCCAGAAGCATTGTTGTAGAAGAGTAAAAGTACTTCTACATCTTTCAATGTGTTCTTTTACAGATGGGTTGGGGTGATTTGGGAGTTTTCGGAGAGCCTTCTAAGGAAACTCCTAACTTAGACCAGATGGCTTCAGGAGGGATGCTTTTCCTGGATTTTTATACTGCCAACCCCCTCTGCTCTCCATGTAAGTAAACTTCAGTTTTAAACTGATGTATAAGCATGCCACCTTCTGAGAAGTTTGGGATGTTTGCCAGCATTTGACAAACTAGCAACCAAACCAGAGATTACCCTCAGGGCAGAGTTTGGATTTGGTGCTTTGATCTTGCATTTTGCTCCCTTTTTATTTATGTTTTGATTGGAAAACCTACAATCTTCAGTCCATACAAAGCACTGTTTTAGTGATCAAATCAGTCTAGCTAAAGGAATATTTACACCATTATGGTTCAGTGTTCTAAAAACTGCAGTCATTGCATTTTTTGTTGTCTTTCTTATTTCGGAATAAACAAAGCACTGCCTAAATTGTTGCTGAACATTGTACATAGTTTGATTCTATTGGCTTTGGTGAGAGACTTTCTTGCAGCAGGTCGTGTGCTGGTTTTTCACCCTGGTGGCTTACAAGATTCTTGGGGAAGGAATGAGTGATAAAAGAAACGTTTGGGTCTGGGAGACACAGATATTTTTATCATTATTGGTTTTTCTCTGGTGTGGGTTTATTTTCTTTCTTTTTTTCCCTCTTTCTTTTTTTTTTTTTTTTCAAACCTGATTGGCAGCCAAGAGCTGAAACAAAGATGAGGAACAGGAGCTTTCTGTTTGGCCTTTCATTTAGGTTATAATTTGTCAGTGCGCTGATGACGTCCTTGCTGAGAAAAGGCATTTAAAATATGCTGAAGTCCTGCTAAGTCCAGGAGTGGTACTGTATATGCTTAAAGTAAAACATCTGTTTAAACATTCCCTGCAGTCAGAACCTGACTTCTGTTGTCAAAGCTGGACAGCTCTTTCTTCGCTATTACATGACTTGTGTTCAGGCAAGCTTGAAAACTTAGCCTTAAGCATCTAATCAGTTCATGTTATGATTTCCTCTTAAATATAAATGTCAGATGTTCCTTTTATAATTACTGAGATAGAAGAGCTGCTACATTGACTATGTAAGGTCTCTTCAGCAATGGGTAATTTAAGAGAGGGGCCAAATTTCAGTCGGGTTTGTCCTGGAATAAGTTAAACAGTGTCTTATCAGAATGTGGCTATCTCCATGGCTTACTGGAGAGGGGAGTTCCTGTCTGTTCAAATGCGAGTGATCTTAGTTAGCTGACTGTGGCAAAAGACACTGACATGCTTTAGTCAGCATGCTGTCCTCAGCCTTAATACAGTAATGCTAATATTAAGCAGAGAATGCATGTAAAATCAAACGCTTTTTTTTTATTTGCAGCAAGGGCAGCACTGTTGACAGGCCGTCTTCCAGTCAGGAATGGATTTTACACCACAAATGCACATGCCAGAAACGGTATGGGCTTCACTCCTGATTTGCCTTCCTCTTTTGATTTCCCTCTGTGCTTTGTAGGAAGCATTGCTTTGAACAAAGGCTTGGCTCGGTGATCTTCCCCTATGGATCTTCCAGTGTGGCACGAAAAGATTACCATGTTAACTGCTGGTAATGAGCGTGAAATTTATTGCTTCCTCCTCATCAAGCAGAAAACCTTCTCAAATTAAGAGACATAAACAAGGCTGGTTGATCCATTTGCTTCTGCTGGCTGAGAAGTGTTTCCTCTGGGTGGTCTAATTGGTGTCTGGTGGAAGAAAGTCACATGGGGTGTATGTTAACACTCAGAGTAAAGAACAAGCTGCTTACAGTTTTATTCAGCAGCCAGTTCTCTAACCATTTCAGCCTTGGCAGTTTTGTAACACTGTTGTGCCCATGGTGCTTCCAGGGAAGATTACCAGTTCACAATGTCCTATAATGTTCATAGCGTGACACATGCCATGTGCTTGGGCAGGAATCAGCAGCTACATGCTGTTTCAGACTATGGATCAGCAAATGCGCTTGGCTGTATCCATCCTAACCAAAGTCACACCTTAGATCCTCAAGGGCCAGAGAGCTGTAGACTGAGAGAGAGGTATAATTTCTTTAAGCTTTTGCAATCTGAGCAAGTTTAATGATCATCTGATTCAGGGGAAAAAAAGCCTTAATTTTAGAAAATAGGAAGCAAATTTGCAAGAGTAAAGGAAATTTTAGTGCACACCGACAGCACTTGCTTTCTTTATGACCTGCCCCTTTCAAGGGTCTTAACTTCATTCTGTGATGGCAGCCCCCTTTATTGCTGGCCATGGGGTGCTAATGGGGGTAGATCTTTTGATCTCTCTGAATTAATTTTCTTCATCTGGTGGCCTGGGAGAACTTCCAAGGAGTTATACTGCTGGGACTTCAAGCTAGTTGCCATTTCTGATCCAGTAACAGTGCTTCTAATGATGGGTAGCCATGAGCTGTTTTCTCTAATATTGTTCAGTGTCGGAAAGATTTTTGTTTGTTTTACGCAGCATACACACCACAGGATATAGTAGGAGGAATCCCAGATTCTGAATTACTGCTTCCAGAGTTGCTGAAGAAAGCTGGCTACATCAATAAGATCATTGGCAAATGGTAAGCTTGCTTTAGGATCTCTTGCTTTGAGAGCTCAGTCTGTGTGTGTGTATTCTGAAGGAGCAGCAGAACAACCAGAAGCTCAGATGTCTGACTTCTGAAATCTGTGGTGGATCTTCCCCCTACTGTGATCAGTTTCTGACTTGCTGTCATTACAAGTGCACTATCTTCATAAAAAGACTTGAAGGGGGTTTTATATGTGTGTGTGTATTTATATTTATAAACCCTTCACCCCTTGTGCTTTCATCTGCTTATCATCCCAATCAATCAGAAACCACCAAGATGTTCTGCTGGAGCTTGCCTTGAGCACCTAAGTGCTTTTTACCATTGGCCCCTGCTCTATGTTGTTTTTTTTTTTTTGTTAATACAGTAGTCTAAATTGTGAAAGCTTCTCTTTAGGGGGTAGAAGTGTGTGGTGTAGAAATAGAGATGCAGACATCTCTAGGGCTACATTTAAAGTTGTTTATCAGGTGCAGAAGGTGAGAGTGAATAGGATTATGCTTGATCGGCATAGCTGATACCAGATGTTTTAAAAGACCTGGAGGTCTGATCCGGTACTCTGTGAATATTGTCCTTTGGCTTTATGGACTTTTATGGAAGTACAGTATAATCTTTGTAGAAGATACAGAACTTCTAAAAATCAATGCTTTGTGATGGCCAGGTTGGTTAGGGCTTTGAGCAACCTGGTCTAATGGAAAATGTCTCTGCCTGTGGCAAGGAGTTGGAGCTATGTGATCTCTAAGGTCCCTTCCAACCCAAACCATTCTGTGATTCTATATCTGCAAAGAATCAGAAGGAAAAGGCCTGAATGATACTCAGATCAAACAAGCATGGTGGGATTATCAATGTACTAGTTGAAACTGGTGCATTTGTAAGATCAGAATTTCAAATGTGCTTGTGGGCTGTAATGGAATCCCGTGTGGTCTGGGCATTTCTGACCAGCTGATTCACAGTTTGTAAGAGTGCTGTGATACATGAATGCATAAATAGCAACTTCCAAAGTACATAGACACCAGCGGAGTACTGCTTGGTTGACAGAGTAATTGTTAATGAAGAGAGTTCAGACAGGAGAGGTATTGGGGGGGATATTGTTAAGGGAAGTAATAAGGTACAATTTCTCCAACAGTTTTGTTAACTAGTTAGAGAAGAGGGAGTTTGAATTATGGCTGGATTCACCCGTGGTGCTGAAACTGGAAAGCAAGCAAACTAACCTGAGACAGTGAATTATTTATTAACCACAAATCCAAACAGCAGAGTGGCCGTGAAGAATTGGATCAGTGAGCTGAACGCAATAAGATGCAGTTCAGTGCTAATAAATGTAAATTCATACACTCAGGGAAAAGAAATAAACAATGCAAATACAGATTGGTTCCAGGCAGTTACTTGGAAAAGAGCAAATCTGGAAGAACCTGCAGCTGTTAGGAATAAGCAGTCTAAATATGAGCCTGCAGTGCACTATTGTTGTGCACCCAAGATCTGTTACCCTGGGCAGGACTATGGAGTGATCCTGTACAGCAGCCATCTCTGTTTGTGCTTCCTAGAAAGGAGCTAAAAAAGAAAAAAGGCAAAGTACAGTAGTTATGTTAGGGTCTCAAGTGCAGAATTTTAGGGCTTTAAAAAAAAAATCAAAGTTTTCCAGGACTAGATTTTTATATTCTCTCAACATCCCTCCTAAACACTTGTGAGGGTGTCCTGTGGCAGCAAGTTCCATAGTTTAATTATATGTTTGCAAGTCAGGTATTTCCCGTGACCGTTTTTGAATTTGTTGCATTTCATTAAATCTCTTTTTTTTGTGTTGTGAGAGAGAGAGAATAATCTGCATCTCAGAAATTATTTAATGCTTTTTTCAAGTTTCTTCCTCTGTAAGTTCTCTTAGGACTTTCTTAGAATAAAATATTTTTCATGTCCCCTGGTGTAGAAACAGTGAGGAATAGTTTTGTATTATCATGTATATAAATGAGGAAAGAATAGAATCCTGCAGGTCAGACTTGCAGGTTTAGTTACATTACCAAATGATCATAGCTGGAATTATGATTATTTTCTGTTATAACTTATTTTGGAATAGCTCAGAATAACACCATGTATCGTTTTACTTCAGGTAGTGCATTTTATGCCCCTTATGTGCAGAAAGTGTGCAGAAAGTGATGGCATAAAATGGACTGGTTGCAAATGCAGGCTTGTGAGTGGAAGCTGGAATGATTAAAGAAACATTAAGTTACAAATATCTCCCTTAGAGACTAAGAGAGGATGGGCGTTCTGTGTCCTCAAGATGGTATAAATGAAGGAAATTTAGAATTTGCAGCATAAAAGTTGGAGATTAGAGAGGATCTGCATCTTGAAGTTAAGGATGGAGAATTTTCAAGCTGCATAGTAGAACAGAGCTGTCATCAGCAGTAGATAAACGTGTTTTATGTTCACATGTGCACTTAGGAGAACTCGTTCTCATTTACATTCAGGTCTCTTTGTACCATTTTGGCAGCCTGAATACTCCATAAAAGGGATGCAGATATAATGATACATGTCATGAGCTTTTCCTTGTGTTTTTACAGCTTAGTGGTATGAAAGTGACTTCTCATAGATCAGAATCCCTAAATAAAACATTATGTGTGTCTTTGCAATGGCTTTGGGCGGTGTTGTCCATCACTGCAGCTCATCAAGACTGTGAAAGAAGACACCAATGGAAGGAAACAATGGAAAATGAAGACCAAATAGTAGGCTAAAATGGGATATATGTGAGCACTGGAGTGAGTCTGCACAGACACACAACAAGTATGAGAATGATCAAGACAATGCTCTGCATTTATTTGATTGAAATGCTTAGTTTTTTCTTATTAGGCAAAGATTCTTTTCTTGCATGCCATTCTGATGAGATGATTATTTGCTTTTTTGCAGCAGAATTTTAACTCATCTGTTTCTTTTGTTCCCAGGCATCTGGGTCACCGGCCGCAGTTCCACCCCCTGAAACATGGATTTGATGAATGGTTTGGATCCCCAAATTGCCATTTTGGACCTTTTGATAACAGAGCTGTCCCCAATATTCCTCTGTATAGAGATTGGGAGATGATTGGCAGGTAATTCGGCTACTTGCCTGGTAATGTTATTTTCTTTGCTTCCCCTGCTGACGTTACAGTGCTGGAAGATAAGTGCTACCATAGCAAACCCATTTCAGTGAAAAGGGTTTGGTAAAGCCAGCAGCTGCTTCAGAATCAGTTACAGACTCAGCTGGATGGGCAGTGATCTACAGGTATTTCACTCCATGCAGAGGACTTCATAACATGTCAAGCATTGGGGATATCGTGCCTGATATATGATCTGACATACTTCTACCGAGTACCCTGAATATCTTGCAGTTCAGTAATAAACCAGTGCAGAAAAGGTGCTTATAAGCAGTCACAAAACACGTGAACAGCCCTTCTGGGACAGGCCCAAGACCTGTTTAATCCATTATATTCTGTGATGACTACTGGTAGTGAATATGTATAGAAAGGGTATAAGAAAATAGATATGTGGAATGGTCGTTCTCTTGTATGGTTGTCCACCTTCCTAACCTGAAGGTTGCATCTAGATCTTTAATAGCCCTGAGTAACAAGGCCGACCTACGAGATGCACAGGGACCATCTAGGGATGTAACTACTCTAGAGTGCCTCCCTCCAAGAGATGTTCAGTTATCCCATTGCACCCTAAAGGCTTCTTGTGATGATTTCACTCCACTGCTTCTCTTGGAAGCTGGTTCCAGTCTGTACTGAAAGACCTCTTTATTCTTTCCCTTCCTGTTTGTAATAAACTTCTGCCTGTTTGCATAACACCATTCTGTGCTCCAAGTCTGCAGTTGTGCCATTCTTATCGATTCCATTTGAGTCTTGTATCGTCTTATTTCCCTTGGTGTTCTCTTGAGGACTGCCCCCTGCCCTCCTTTGCTCAATTGGTGTTTAAAGGTACTTATAACATTCTCCAAGCAGCCCAAGATCTGATTCCAGGATTGCTCCATCTCACTGGAAGTTGTTCAGTACTTCTAAAAATCTTATTCATATTTCAAACAGCTCTGTACTGACAGAGTAACAGCATGAGCTCTTTAAGCATGCTACCGCTATTCTAATAGCATAACAGTGAAAGTTTGGTAGCTCAGGTTTGTCCAAAACTTGCAGTCATCCTTAATTCAGATCTGGCTGTTTTGTTGCTTTCCCCCATAAAGAAAAAAATGTGGTGCTACTCTTTTTGATATCTGAAGAGAGTTTGCTAAGTATTACATGATCTGTTTGTCACCTACCTTTGTAGCAAGGGGAAAAAAGCTTGTTTATGTTGTATATTCCTTAGGATTGATTTTCTTTTATTTTTCTCTCTGATTCTTGTTATTGTAAGGTACTATGAAGATTTCAAAATTGATCTGAAGACGGGTGAAGCCAACTTGACTCAGATCTATCTGCAGGTACTGTCTATTTTAACACTGGTTTCTAAGCCACAGTGACTTTATGCTGCTTTTTTTGGAGCGATTTAGATGGCAGAGGATGATTCCATTAAATTCATTTTTATTGCTGTTTACAGGAAGCTCTCGATTTTATTAGCAAGCAGCAGGCCAGCCAGCAGCCATTCTTTTTATACTGGGCAATTGATGCTACCCATGCTCCTGTTTATGCCTCCAAACAGTTCCTGGGCAGTAGTCAGAGAGGACTGTAAGTCTTGGGTTTGTGGGTTTTGGTTTTGTTGGGTTTTTTTAAATTAATACCTCATGCTGCAGAAACAGAAAACCTAGGCAGTGTTGATCCAAGTACGTAGATAATTTCTCAAAAGTGTATGTGTGTGCTGAAATAGATTAGTGAGGACTGTGCTTGGATTATTCTTTAATAATTTTGCTATCATCTGAAATGAAGATCATGTGACTAAAATGGGAGAGAAGAGGGAGTCTAAGCTCCTTTGCCAGTTGTGTGAGTAATGAAGTGCTGTATGTGGCACAGATGATTTTTTGGATGGCTTTTGTATGATTAGTGCTTGTTTTAAAAGCCTATAAATCAGGCCAGCAAGTAGAAAAGCAGGCATGAAAAATGC
This sequence comes from Myiopsitta monachus, assembly GCA_017639245.1. Taxonomy (NCBI): domain Eukaryota; kingdom Metazoa; phylum Chordata; class Aves; order Psittaciformes; family Psittacidae; genus Myiopsitta; species Myiopsitta monachus. The sequence goes on along the minus strand of CM029941.1, from coordinate 102,535,603 downwards.
AGTTTACAGGAGGCAAAGAGCTGTCTAGATATTGGGAGCCTTGCTTCTGAGAGTGCAGTTACAAACCAGCATCCATAAGCAAAAGTATGTTATTAGCTTCAAGTCTGTGGCAAAGTGGCTTTGCCTGTATTTGAGAACTTCATAGCTAAATTTGTATCAGTCACTGGTCTCTGTCCAAGAGTGGCTGACATCTGAACAAATTCTGACTCTTAATACCCAAGAAAGGCTGCTCCCTGCAGGTAAGAGACACTGGGTTTACAGTGGGAAACTTTATTACAGTACCTGCTGCATAAAAGAGCTATTTCTGCAGCACAGGCATAAATTACATCTGCTAGAAGCATTGTGGCTGATTGCAGTATATTATGCTGTGTGACAGTTTTCCTCTTCTCCTGCCTGTAATGTTTTGCATCCATTTTTGCCTTAGATATGGGGATGCTGTGCGAGAAATTGATGATAGTATTGGAAAAATCCTAAAACATCTTCAGAAGCTGGGTATCAGTGAGAACACTTTTGTGTTTTTCACCTCTGATAATGGGGCTGCTCTCATCTCGGCTCCTAACCAAGGTGAGTCTCAGATGAACAAACCTGGGCTGGGGTTGTGAAATCAAGGCTTAAGTCTCTGTATCTGCAGGAAAACAGGCCTGTAGTTGGGGTTTTCCTTTATGTAGGTGGGAGAAGTCTCAAAACACACAATGTTTATGCTTAGAGTTGGCATATGTTCGTTACTTCTGGTCACTGCTGGGGGAGGTAACCTTGGCTAAATGTACTTTTGGCCTAACCCAGTGTGGCTGTTCACGTGTGCATTTCCACTTTGTGTCCCACTGTCAGGGGGTGAATATTTTTCAATTTATTTAGGACTATGCACAATAAGTTAGCAGGGTTCTTACTCTCCATCTGCCAAATGCCTGTTTCAGTTTTCTGAGTAATTACAGAGAGTTGAAGAGCCTCTCCTTCTTTAGCTCAAATGAAAAATATCAAGAAGAAAAACTATTTTTCGTTACTTCACAAGTTTTCTTTGTTTAAATGGTTGTTTCTCTCAGAGTCATTGCAAATTGATTTTATGACCCACTCTCTTCTGTTTGGAGGCAGGCTGTCTTGTGGTCATTGGACCACAGAGCAGGGAGTATCCTGAGTTCTGATTTCAGCTGAACCGCTGTGTTTGACTTTGTGTGACCTGGAGTCAGTTGCAAGCCCTTCCTCTTTGTTCCTCAGCAAGCTTAGCTACAAGGTTGGGTTAAAAACCCAAAAATTCCTGCAAAGCAGTTGCTATCGCTGAGAATGAGCATTCAGGAAATGCATGATTATTTTTCTCTCTGTTGTATCTGCATCTAATACTGTGCTGGTACTTTACGTGTATTATGAAAAAAGAAATACTGTTTCTGCCTGAAAGTGTCATATATCCTTCAGTTCCAAACAACAGTTAACATCCTTAAAAGGAAAGAACATGCCAGTGAACTATTTTCTGTTTGTTTGGCTTTTGTTTTATACTTTTGTTTGGTTGATAGCAAGTTGTGTTTAACTGTCACTTTCTCCCTGCACTGAAGACACTCCTAGAATTTCATCACAAACCGGTATTTAACAAAAGAGCCAAACCAAAACAACAACTCAGGACATGTTATTTGAAGAAGCATTCATGCAGAAATGAAAATTCATTTAAAACTAGCCTAGAAGTTTCCTGGTTTACAGTGTCCCTCTGAAATATGATGTTGGCTTATTGTGGGGTTTATGGCTTCTTTTCTCTCTTTAGGAGGAAGCAATGGTCGTTTTCTGTGTGGCAAACAAACCACCTTTGAAGGCGGCATGAGGGAGCCAGCTATTGCTTGGTGGCCTGGACATATACCTGCAGGAGGGGTGAGTATCCACTTTTAACAATTCAGATCAGTCTCAAGTGAACTGAAGTGAATGGAATGGTTCTTTCTGGATTCAGTGGGTTTAGGATCAGGCTTTTAACATGCCCAATGTGTCGCTCCAGACACTTGTCTAAATAAGGACCTGAATGCTCCCCCCAGAGAATGATGCCGTTCTTGTTCATTATTGCTGATTTGCAGCTAAAGTGTCCATGATCAACATCTGTGAGCACCAAGCAGTGTGGTGTTTTTGTCTTCCTGATCTATTTAAACCCTTTACTCTTTTAGACCACAGTATTTTTAGTGGGTTATGTGTTTGAACAACTTGTATAAAGACACGTTGCTAATGTGTGTCCCAGTGTAGAGCGGGAACGTGTTGCCTGCACACACTCTCTGTGCCCTTAAGTGTCAAGTGCTTTGATACTCAGCTGTTGCTTTAGTGTTTGATAAAAGTTCCACTCATGGAGGTCTAGTTACCAGACTACTGCTATTGCCTGCCTGTACACAAATTCAGATATGATCACCTCAGGATAATCCTCGAGTGGCACTACAAGCCTCTCTTGTCCCAATTCTCATTAAAGAAGGATGCAATCAATTCTTCTGCAGGCAAGGTTCACAGTAAATAATACAGATTCCCTCCCCTTTGTGAGCATCTCTCATCCTTGAAGAAAGTGATACTTCATTAACTGGGCACTGGGCTTAAGTCTGCAAACTATTCATAAATAAAACATTTTTTTAGGTTGCATTCCTTTTCGGTGGTTTAATTGAGTCAGGATAATAATAATTTATCACTTCCATTTAGGAGGAAACCATCAGATAGCTTAGATCTACAGCTCAGGGCAGGAGGGTCGTTTGGTTTTATAATTTTTAAAGGGTTCACAAAACCTACCAGGGATATTTTATTCTTTTTTTAATTTGAAATGAAAACAATCTTTTTGTTTAAATTTAAACATTTCCATAAAGCCTTTAGAAGCCAAGTACAACAGCCTTGGGCTAGCATATGAGAACATGAAACTGAAGCTGACTGTTTTGTTTTCCTTGTCCAAACTAAATAATGTGCTAAAAGTAAACATGCATTATAAATGGGGACAAGTAAATACCAAATTTAAAAATTCTTTCCATTGTAGTAACTCTGAGGATAATGAAGACCATGTGTAAAGAAACAATTTTTCTTATTTTCTATTTTCTATTTTTGAACTGTAACTGGCTGGTACCCCTTTCCCAGGTAGTCTTTTGCATGTAGCGCAGTGGTGAAGCTTTATGTGGTGCAAAACCTTCTCAATAGCCTGGTGTGATGCTTGGCTTCCTGCTTGAGGCCACAGTTGGAGCTGCTGTTTGAATTCCTGTGAACAGTCATTTCTGTGGAGAGTTAACGTGTTTGCATAGGTGGGTGGACTGACCTATGCTGTGCTGCCATGAGCCATGCATGCTCAGTGAGCTAGAGAATGCGCTTCAGGCTTATCAGGGCAGGTATGCACCCAAAACTCCCCACTCCACCACTGCTATCATCATCCTTGGCACTTAAGCACATGCTGAACTTTAAATCCATCCTACCCTGGGCTCCAGTTCATGATGCTGCCTGCCAAACGTCTGCATGTGCAGGTGTTATGCTCACAGATGTCTTCTTGGACCCCACTGAGGTACCTTGAGAAGGCTGTTCTGAACTCTGTCCACAGGATGTGCTGCTTGGCTCCGAGATAGGCCCCGTATGATGCTACTGATGAGTAAATACATGATAGCTACTTATATGTCTTTTCTGCTTTGTATTCTTGCCATCGAGGCTCCAGCACTGGTGCACACAGCAGCACTGACCACAGGTGAGACGTTTGGCAATGCTTCTGTGTAATATAGCACACACTGTGTTGGTCTGTAGGGTGCCTGTAGTTACTGGTTCATAATTGCCTCTTTCACTGACATAGTAAGTGAAGAGATGTGTGTCTGCTAGTACATTTTTGGCTTTTTTTTCTGTGTCTTACACAGTCTGTAGCTTCAGCATCTTCCTGACTGCAAGTTTAAACCAGTCAGCCTAAGTCCTGATTAGTCCAAGTAGCTGTAAAATGTGGGTAAAACTACTTCAGAGTCTCTCAATGCTCTTTCTTTTCAAAAGGCTTGAAGGAGACAAAGGCTTGGGAGCCCTGAACCTGAGTGGAAGCAGAAAGCTTCTCAGGAGTGTCAAGCACAAATCTGAAGGGTCAACTCCTCCTTCCTGTGCTGTGGCTGCTCCCAGTTCAGTGGTTGTTCTTTTCCAGTGATGGACCTTTTGAGAGCAGGCAGAGGGCCAGCGACCATTTCAGCTGGCACAGCTGCAGCCAGAAAAAGAAGGCTTCTGCCTCTGGCCACTGAAATCCAGTTACTGGGTGGGAGGCTTATTCTGCTGATGGGATCTGGCAGTTTATTAATAATCTCATTGATGTATAGGGTTGGAGTATTTTGTTTCTATTAAAGAGTACATTTGTCTGCTTAAATAAGGGAGTAGCTTTTTATTTAAACAAAGAAGTTAGGTGACAGGATTGTGAACACTTGACAGGATATCGATAGAGGTTGGGATAATTGGTGCAGTTGGCAGATTTGCAGGTTTTTTGGAGGAGAGGGATGCCTCAGGAGTGCGTGTTGCTCTTGGCATCAACATTCAGTAAATTCTGGTCCCCCGTCAGGAATATTTATTCACACACAAACAGCCTTTCTGCAGTTTCCTCCTCAGCTATGTTTTCCAGGTGAGTTCACAACAAATCAGCATTTCAAAATTCCCCACATCACATCTGCCTTCTGGAAGGATCCAGCTGGAAAAAAAAAAACCGTCATATTCCGTTGGTATTTGAATCCTCCTCCTCTCTTCCCTCACCCTCCTTCCCTTCCTCTCTCATGCCTGCTTCCTGAAGGAGAAAAGAACATATCAACCCAAAGACAGCATTGCAACCTTTTCTTCACTATCTCCCATGGGGCGCAAATTGAAATTGAATTAGACAGGGATATCAGGTCTGCTCGCTGTGATAACTGTAAAAGGATTTTATTTAAAAACACCCTGACATTTGTTCACCCAGTTTCAAATATTTAGCTTTCCTCCTTTCCATTCCTGGCGGGGGCGACTTTATTAATTGTCGCCTTTGATTCAGAGTTTAAGCTTGGAAGCACTGATAACAGTGGCGGTGACTATTTCTTCTAGCGACGTGGCCCACAGCAAAAGGATTTCATTTTCTTAAAGACGTTATGTGTATACTGAGAGTTTATTAAAAAGGAGGGAAGGGAAGGGGGGGGGGGAAATCCGTTCTTCCGTGTGTAATACCAGCTGTTTCTCACTGATACGAGCAATATCTGATCTCACTCTTTTTTATATATTATTTATTTTCTCTGGGCTGTTGCCCTCTCTGGATTTTCCTTTTTATTTTCTTAAAAAAACTGGAAAGTCAACTAGAATGAAAGAGCACTGTTGACAAGAGAAAATGGTATTTTTTTTTATTTTTCTCTGAAAAATACTTCAAAGTTTTATATAAATATTAACCTCTTTTTTTTCCCCCTCCCCTTCTTCTATGTGGTGCTGCAGAGCACAGATAAATCCAAGTGGCTGTGGCATGGGCATTTAATTTCCTTAAGAAGTTTTCTCTGCTTCATGGAAAAATGTTGTCTGAGACCAGAAACATAATTGGATGATTAAAGAGAGTCATCTACATCTGGTTATGGCTAATAAGGGCTAGTACAAGTAGACCATGGTGGTCCCACAGGATTGTCACAGTGCAGTGTATAAATTGGGCGATATTGGAGGCATGAGTCTCGGGTCAGTGACTGCCTCTTGCTGCCTGTTATCAAATTGAGGCAAGGGAATGGAGTGATAACAAGAAAAGTGCCTTTTGGACTTGCCTTATAAATGTGAGAGGTCTAATTACAAAAAAATCTCTGTTTGCCCGCCTGCTCCTGACGTAGCAGTTGTCAGGGAGCAGGCATGTGCCAGATCTCCTCTTTATTAGATTCCCAGCTCTGCATATGGTGTTCTGCTGACCCCACAGCTCTCCTAAGGCATGTTCTGGGTGAATTAGCTGGCAGATGAGCCTATGAGAGACTGAGCATCTTTCCTGAGATGCTGAGCACTTGTAATCCCCTCTGACTTCAGAGGGATTGCAGCATTCCCCATGCCCATGGCTCATGAAGCTATCCCACTCTGTAAGGAATGAGCTGATGGTTTGGGGGTTTTGGCGTCTGGGACACTGGTTTTCAATGTGTCCTTTCTGAGTGCACACCCAGGAACAGAGAAGAGCCCATGCAAGGGAACGGTCCAAGGAGCACATAGCACTGTTCCACAACTAATCCCGTAGGTGACACATCCACGTTTGCTTCTTCCCAGTGGTCCACATTTGCCACATGGCCGCAGCAAGAAGCAGGGTTACCCTTTGGAGTTCTTAGTTCTGTTTCCTTCTTCACAGCTGTGTTTCAGAAGATTCCCATCCTCTTCTTGATGCAGAGATAGAAATTCATCTGTATATCTCCTTTCTGGGGGGATTTGTGAGTTCATCTCTATTTGTCGCTGCCCCAAAGGACAGGCTGAGCACAACATCTTTCAGGCCGCCAGCTGCATCAGCGTCCACAAATAAGGTTTAACCTTAAATGTCTGAGACCTCCTGAAGTACCTACTAGTCTTGGTCAACTGATCCAGCTGCTTTCATGGGCAAGGATTTTCATGATCAAGTTTCCTCTTGTGCTTTTAGAGCTTTGCGCTTTGATTTCTTCTTAAAAGTTGTGGAAGTATTCTTGCATGCGGCCTTAATATTATGTGTTCCTGCCAACACCTTTTGATGAATGGGAGCCATTAAAATTTGAAATTACTGTAATCAAGGAATGGGATATTGTAATGTTAAACTTGTAATTAGTCTCTTGCATATTGCTTTCTCCAGTTTCTTTTAAAAAAAAACCCCAACTTGTTAATTCTTCCTTTGTGTTCACTTTTTTCCAGCCCAGCCTCTCAATAAAAGGCTTAATGTCCCAGCAAAAGTAGCATTTTCCCTTTAGTTTTTTCTCTCTAGAGCTAGCATCTCACAAAAATTAATTTATCATGTTATCATTTGTTGTCGTATTTAAATAATTAGTGTCAGCTGATAGGCTGGGTCTCTGTCTGTGTGTAGAAAGAGGATTCAGAGATAAAAAGTCTTTGATAGTCCCAGTATGGTAATGTTCACACTGACATTTGCAAGGCTGCTGCTACGACTTGGATTTCAGTCAGAACGTGCTTCTGTACTTACAGATGTGAGTTTGTATCTGATGGCTTCTTGTTTCTGAACAAGTGCTAAAGCTGAAAAGGCTCTTTTTGTGTTGCATCTTGTGCTGGTGCATCCTGGTGCAAAACAGCTTTGCTCTTGATTTGAATGTGTCTGCTTTAATTTAGTGTGTCACCAGCTAATTAAACATCCTACAACAGATAACTGTAGTATGCCACAAGCAGGGTGGGAGCAGAGATTCCGAAAGAATCAGAACAGACTTCCTAGGTTTTTAAAATATAAATAATTAAGACCAGAGAGATGAATATGGCTTCCAATTAAGGGGAAGGGGAAAAAAAAAAAGGCAAGGAGAGGAAAAAAAGCTTGCACATCTCCATTGGAGCCAAACCCAGATGTTTTTCTCCCTTATTAAAATATATTCTAAAAATACTGCAACTTTACAGTTCTTGAATTGTTGGAAATGGTTTGCAGATGAAGTCATCGGGCTCTTTTTGTTATTATCCATCTATCCCTTTGCTTTCTGGGAACTCTCTCAGGGTATTCTGGACTCCAGAGATGACCTGAAGAGGGAACAAATCAAGGACTTTTTCTTGGTTTAAGTGCTGATTTTTCAATCTACAAATGAGATGGAATTTGCTATATTTAAGTTGAACTCTGTTAAAACTTACTCCTGTAAAGTGGATACATAGAAAGAAGTAAAAAGAAAGAAAGGGAAAATAATAATGAAAATGCAAATGCTCCCTTATAAGGGGAAAAATATGGATCATCTCCTTTCCTTTATTATTTTAATAGGGAGTTTGCTCGTGACTGCAGCACCATAAAGGCAGACATCCTCAAAAGATGCTCAGCAGAGAAGGAGGCTCAGGAAGCGATCCTTGTGCTTTGGCGGAAACCAGCCTCTTTTGCTTTGGCTTTTCCTGAAGGTCTTGTTGCAAACGTGTCTCTGTTGTTTTTTTCAGGTCAGTCATCAGCTGGGCAACGTGATGGATCTGTTCACCACCAGCCTCTCCCTGGCGGGACTGCAACCTCCCAGTGACAGACAGATTGACGGCATCGACCTTTTACCTGCCATGTTGCAGGGCAAGCTAATTGACAGGTTCGTTATGAGCTCCAACACTTGCATCCTGACTGAAGCGATGCCAGACTTGTTTGTGTGGGGTTTTGTGCGGAAATATTTTATAAACAGAATTGATTCATCTTTGCTCCTGCTCAGTGAGGCCGGGGAGCACCAGAGCTTTGTGCTGTGTGCTGGCGGAGTGAGCAGAGGTGGGATTTCCTGACATGTGGCATGTTGCCATACAGCAGAGTCTGGGGACAGGTGAAAACGTCAGGGGGTTAGCAGGGATCTCTGCCACAGCATATGGCAATAGGGAAGATAAAAGCCCGAGAACTGTAGCCTGGGTAGGGGAGAATACATTATTTATACTGGAAAAACATGCAAGAGTATGCTGGGTCTTTGTAGTCTCTGCTTGAGAGAGGTTGTGGTGTGTGGAAGCCCTCCTCCTCCCAGGGTCCTATTTCTGTGAATGCTTTTGCAATAGATTTGGGTTAAAGATCTGGGATCTTCATGAGCACAGAGGAGCACTGTCAGCTGTTGGGTACAGGCGCTGAGATCTGAAAGCAAACATCCTCAGTGCTCTTGTTGGAAGGGTCGGAGGTCAAGAGAGGTCTTGTAGTTGTGATTTTGAGGAGGAATTTGGCAGTCTGTGAAATCTGAATACAGTCATATTCTTTGCCGGTGACATAGCAAGGAAACATATGCATGGAAAACATACTTGAGTTCTTTCCTCTGTTGGGTGCAAGCCATTGTTCCATAAAATTGCTTTTGTGCCTGTCAGGGAAGGAGCATGCCTACAGTGTTACCTGAGAGCTTAGCCAGGGGCTGACATGAGACATTGCAGGTTTCTCAAACACAGCTTATCCCATCTTTACTTCTGGAAGTTTGTAGAACTTCTCTGTTTTAAAAGAGAAATTTATTGCAATCACCAGCCCCTTGGAACTGGTGCTGTTTGTGTCACTCAGGGCACAGCAGGGGTTTTCATTCCCCACCCTCCCAAGACCTGACCAGGTCACAGTTTCTACAGCCCCCAACAACTTTCCAGGAGGTGCAGTTGTGTTCTTTTGATCTTAAAAAGAAAAAATGGAATGGGGAAAAAAGAAATCAGTAATAGCAGAACTTTGAGTACAAGCCATAACCCTCTTTCAAAGATGGGAAGATATAGTTCCTTTTGATTGAAACCATAACCTTACACCTTCAATCAAAACCACTTGTCAAATAGTGAGGTTTTATGGCAAGGAAAAAGGAGGCTGTTATGCTTTGTGGCATATGTGCTTGGGCTTTTGTTAATGGGAGTGCTTTAGATCAGGTTGTGCACTTTGGCAGATCTCTCAAGCTGCCTTTATTTCATAGGATTTCAGGTGCATTAAGGATGCAGGAGTGAGCAGTTTCCCCTTTGTTCACAGGCAGCTCCTGGTGACAAAGGAGAAAGGTTCATTGTTTGTTCAAGGAACCTGCAGGGGAAGCTACAATTTTAAAACGGAAGACATCTAAGGCTACTCCTGTCATTCAGATGTGAATATTTTAATCTCATCTTGTGTTAGGGACCGTTTTTTCAAGGTAGGATCACCAGAGTACCTTTTGCCAAGTGGCATCTCTGAATGGAAGACAAAGGTGTATGTACCCTACAGACAGTGACAGACAGCTTCACCATCTCATCCTGTCAACAGCCTGAAACAACTGAAGAGAAGCACTAACTAAGTCTGATGTCCTTTAGTGATGAGCTTCACCCGCAGATCAAACCTCTCTCCTGCAGATAGTCCCTTTCGGTAAAACTTTATACGGTTCCCCCAAAAAACAAGAGCACATTACTGGGGAGATGGACAGGAACATTGCTGGGATGCCTAGGGAAAGGGTAGTGCACATATTCAGGTGCAGACCAAATGCTCAGAGTGAGTTGCATTTCTCAAATGTATTTTTAATTAGGAAAACCTCCGGGAAATAGAGTTTTGACTGGTATGTTTAGATGTGCGAAGGGAGGTTTGGGCAGGGGACGGAAGTGGACAAGAGTTAAAAGTAAAGCATGTCTGGCTTCCAGGTTTTTCCATATGGAGTTTTTCTGAGATGTCATCCAGAACAGGCCAGCATCTGGTGTCCTCCCTGGCCACGCTTTCCACATGACACTAACAGTACATAGCTTGGTGCTGTGTAAAGAGGAGACTGAGCATCACAGAGTCTGTGAATCCCTGTCTCTCTCTGGCGCACACACACACTGCTCCTGAGACATTTGGTGTTTAAATCGGCACGCTCTATAGGAAATAACAGGGTCTGATAGTTCAAGGATTAACAATCACTGGCAGCCAAGCTGTATAATGTTTCATTCTTGCACCATGTGAGCTCTCAACTTGATGAACACTTTAAAAAATGTTAATTGAAAACCTTGCAGAGGAGGCTATTAGGAGGCAGCCTGTTTCTGACTGATAGCCGGAGCGGAAGTCAGACGCCATTAAAGTCTTCCTTATCACCAAGGCTGCTGCGGCACTGGTATTTCTCATGCATCTCTGCTCTCCTTCTCAGGCCCATATTCTATTTTCTCAGGCCCTTATTCTATTTTTCCAGGCCTATATTCTATTATCGTGGCAACGAGATGATGGCGGTGAGAGTTGGGCTTTACAAGGCTCACTACTGGACCTGGAGCAACTCCTGGGAGGAGTATAGCAAGGTAACAGGACACAGACTTGCACCCTGGTCTCATTGATTCTCTTGGAGAGAAATAACCCTTTAAAGCACAATTTTAAATTGGGGAATGTCACTGTGCACTTGCAAGCCATCCTTTTATTCACAGCCTCTTAAGAGCTAGCAGATCTGCTACAAAATCTAAGGAGGCTGGTGTCACAGCACCGCTCTATCAAAATCAGAGGCAAGCAAAGGGGAATGAGCAAAGTCTGAGTTGTTCACAGGGTGAACAACCCTTTTTCAGCACTTAATGCCCCTTAATATTAAGCAGCATTCCCTGCTGAATCCCGAGCTTTAGTATGTGCCCTCGCAAAGTTTGGGAGTCTGGTGCTGAATTGGTCATGTGTCTCACCATTTCTAGTATAAAAGGCCTAGTGCCCTGAACTGTTTAAATGGAATAGGTGTGGGTTTGTTAGTTTTCTGTCCTGAAAGGGAAAAGGAAAGCCATAGGAACCACACAGTGGGAAGAATAGCAGTTGCTGAAAACAGTAGAGTACATGTGTTTAATCTGTTATCAGCACCTTCGCAAACCCATATCACACTATAAGATGTTTTACATTTTATTTGCTGAATAGGCACAGCTTTTGTAATTTCCTGGCTGATCTTCTCACAATTGGATGCTAAGCACTGTTATTTTTCTTCTTTTGTATCCTTCATTCCTCAGACTTGGGTACTGAACTCTGGGGCATTCCTTGAATGGCAGGTTCACACATGTGCCTTGCTGATTATACCCTTAGACATGAACTAAATGCATTATGGCACAGCTCTCAGCAATTTTGACAGCAGGCTGGTATTGGGGAGGGATTGTTTGTATGATTTATTTTTTTATGTCTTTTTATTTTTTTTTTTTTAACTTATGGTGGGTCCTCAAGGCATCACAGGTGCAGAAGTAAGTGCTGATGACATTTGTGAATATAAAAGTGCATGGTTTCTTTCACTGGGATGTCCTGAGGGTAGAAGGAAACATCAGCTCCAAGGGAGTCATTTACATTCAGGGCTGTAAATTTGGTTTTTTAAGACTGAAATGCTCCAGGAGTCAAAGTTTCTGTTTTACATGGAGTAAGAAGGAAAGTTGGCTCTAAAATGCATCACACACTCTGTCTCAATGCTAATTTTACACAGCTAAAATGAGATAATATATTTGTCTAGGTTAGTATGTGAATAAAACCCATATATCATACGTGGCACAGTGTGGAGGATTTTCCCTCTGTGCAAGAGACTGGAAGCTTGTGTGTATGTGCGTATAGGTGTATGGATGGGCTCAGAGGCATGCTTTTCCCATGTGCATGGGAGATAACGTCACACATGAATAACTGTTCTCCATTGGAATACAAGCACATACACACGCTTGCATACCTAGTTGGGAAATAAATAAATGTCTATGCTGATCTAAACTTATTTGTACATGTCTGAGTATGTGTGTAACCATGATGACAGAATCAGAATGGGAACCAGTTACTCATTTCAAAGGCTTTCCTACTGTGAGCAATGGCAGTTGTGCAATTAAGGAATATTTATTTCTTTCTAAGTCTTTGTTTAACTACTGTCTGATAAAAGTCAGCAATTATACTGTACATTAGAGAGATGATTGAAAATTCACTTGCTTTCCTGCAGCTTGTATCACATGTGGTTGATGTGGGTAAAATTGGAGCACATTACTGGACAGACTAGCCATTAACAACATGCAGAGGAAGCTGAGGCTAAAATTTGCTTCAACTCTCCTCATGTCCTCAAGCCATTAATTACAAGCCTTGCAAGTTTAAAAATAGAAATAAATCAGAATGCAGAACAGTTCCACTGTTCTGAGTCCTGTTTTAGGAGTTTTGTAATCTCACAATACAGTCGTCTCTTTCAGTGACTGGTGTTCTCAGCTGTATTGATATTGGACTGCAGTCACCCTGCCAGAATCCAAAAGGCCAATTTGTTTGCTAATTTCATTTGAAAAACATATTTATTTAAACGCATGCATGTCTGTGGCATTAGGAATTCTGATTGTTGGCAGGTTTGCTTTTCAATAACTTTGATTTCCGATCCCATTAGAACTTAAGCTAATGAGGGCTTGTTAATTGTATGATGTTTAGTGTGAGTCCTTACCTTATTGTGAATACAATGTGATGATTTTCAAATATAAAACTCTCTATGCCTGAAGGCCCAAACTCAGACCTGGAATAAGCAAATGTATCTGGTTGGCATGACATCCGTTTGAAAGAGATCTGAAGTTGGCCTGATGTGTCAAAACAGCTGCCTGCCAATTTTTAAGAGGTTTGCTTTATGGGTAGCTGAGTATCTCACTATTTTGACAGATACATGGCATGTTTTAGCCAAAACTCCTTTCGCTTCCAAAATTCCCGTGTTAATTGGCAGTGTGGGAAATCATTGATAAAGAAATCTTGCTGTGTTTTTAATCCGCACTCTGTGCATTTTTGTTTGACTTTTAGATGAAATTATACCATTAAAGCAGACAGGAACACATTTTCATGCCGATATTGGAAAATGTGAAATTGGTGCATGTCCTGCGTCTGGTTAAGACTTCCGATGTCTTTCATGATTAACTAGAAAGAATGGGTGCAATTTTGGCCTCTAAACTGGAATACAATGTACGTGTTTAAAGGCAGCGTAAGTTAGTTAAGTAATAAAATATGTATACACAAATAAAAATATACCAGAGAGACATAGCTTACAGAAAGCAAAGCCTAGGAAAGCAGAACAGGGATATGAATGCTTCTCTCCATATGGCACTTGGAATATCTGGAAATATCCCATGCCAGCAGTGAACAGGTTTAACAGTTGTCTCAGGCTCCCATGACATTAACGTGCCCTTACTGGTCTCCATCCTCTACCTTATGGCCTGGGATTAAAATTCATCAAAGATGAAGTGTGCTGTTCTGTACTTCCTATTGTTTGTTTCTTTTTAACCCCCCAGGCAATTCTTATTCTAGTCTGAATCCCATAATAAAATCTTGTTGCTTGTTGTCTTTCTCAGTGCTGGGGGATACCTTGATGCTGTCTTTTCTGCTGTCTTAACTTGATTATGTGGGTAACTTGCATTCTTGAGTGGTTGCTCTTTTGAAAGCGAAAGGGGGAGGCCCACTCAAGAGAACCCAGTGAGAGTAAGCTCTCTGTGGCACATTTTTCCATGGGTTGCACAGGATGCTCATTTGGGTCTGCTTACCTGGCTTCCAGCTCCTTTCATATAGCTGGCTCAAGTTTACATATTTGGACATCTCTGACATTCAAGAGGTTATACATGGGACAGAGATAAATGAAAGGAAACTGTACTTGAAAAAAAAGTGTTTATAATTTTAAATAGGAAAATATTTTAAAATAGTTTGCTAGAGGGAGAGAAATCTTCCCCCTGCACAAGGGCTGAGTCCCTATTTTTCTAGGGCTGGTGGATATCAGTGTGTAATCGTTTCCACCATCACTGAGCACTTTTCTTCTTGTATCAAAAATCAGCAGTGATAAAAATAGCCACATGTGTTGTGTGTGGGAGCAGAAGTGGGTACTGAAGATAAACCTGGGAGATCCCTCTCTTGTATACCATAACACGCAGGAAATTTACTGGCAGTCTCCTATAAAGTGCTGTTCTCTGGTGCTCTCATCATCTATCCTTTCAGCCTTTATGTCATGCTTGTTCATTACCAAATTTGACCTGCATTGCCAAGTGCATGACAAATAATGCATTCTAACTTGGGGGTTCTCTAGTTATTTGGCCCACAGGATTGAACAGAGAGGTCTGAAGTGGGGGGAAATGGGTATTCTTTATGGATTTATCTGAGTGCTAGCAAGTCCTTCAGGAATTGCCTAATTTAATGCTATGTAGCAGAGCCAGGAGTATGAGCTAATAAGAGAAAGGAAATTTCCTTCTCTCTGCCTGCCACAGAGGCTATCCACAGAGAATAGTTCTTGTGCCCTCCAAGAGCAGTGATGCAAGAAGGGAAAAAAATAATTAAGAAAAAAATGTGGAAAAGGCCCTTTGGTTCATTGGAGAGTAGCTGATAACATCAACCTTTCTGCTGTCACTTCAGTATCTTGTTAGTAGTCTTCAGTGGTTTTCCATGAGAGCTCCTGTGTCTTTAAATGATTGGTATGGGTTCCTGCCAGAAGACCCTATTGTTTTAATGTAAAATGCCAAAGGGGTTATTCCTGCTGCAGCCTGTCTGATTGCCCCTCTCCTCAACATGAAGAGATCGATAAAGCCTTTTCTGCAAGGGGGATGTGAAGTCAAGTAGAACCTTACAAATAATGACATTTGATTGTGGTCCTCTGAGCGTATGAGCTAGCCATTGATCGCTTCTGCTTGAGAGCTGCTGGAGGCTTGCTGGTCTGCCCATCTTCTGGGGTCTTTTCCAGACAGTTAACACATTAGAAGCAATTTTTGTTCAACAGGGTTGAAGCTTGGCGGTCACATTTTTAGGTGTCTGGTCATTCAGAGCCCCAGTTTGCAAGGCTTTTACTGGGAATCACCAGGACAGCAAACAGCCACTTACCCATGCTGTGGCAAACAGCAATTAGCGAGGCTCCTGGCTTTAATTAACCGCTGTTCTGTTCTCCTTCCAATATTAATACAGTTTTGCTGCTCTGGGTTTTGTGTGGCGGAATGAGGAGACATGACCAGGAGACAGGCTCCAGATTTGCTGCGCCGCTATCAAAATCTGCAGCCGCCTGTGAAGTCGGAGGGATCTGGGATAGCGCCAGGGTGACGAATTGCCAGAGGGCTTACGTTAACACAAGTGGTGATTCCATCACTTGGCTGAGAGCCCAAACTGGCAACCGGCTGTATTTGTCTCATGTCTATATTGACATAGCATCTGTGGTCCATTTGCTCTGGAAATTAAAGCATAAGCTGTGCAACCAATAGCCGCTAGGTCTTAGGGATGGAAAACCAATCCAGGTTACCTGAGTGCTGGGGAGAAGGGCAGAAACACATGCTGTTTGAAAGGTTTACCTGATGTGCAGGAAATGTGGGGGATTGCTGGAATTTCTCCTACAGCAACCAGGTCTGCATAGTGGTGCAAAACCCTGTGCCTGTGGAAGAGTCCGGGTGAGCTATTTCTGGTTGCCATCTGATGCTCCTTTATGGGCTCCCTTGGAAGGCACGCAGTTGCTCTAGATAGGATCTTCTGGTTTGGCTTTCATGCTTTTATAATTGAGGAGAAAAGTGCCAAGAATTTGCTTAAACACAGGGAATGACCTTTCTACTTTGTTTGATCAGTGTTACATGTAAAGATGCAAATTACCTTGGATTGTGTGCAGAGTAAAATATAGGGAACGTACTTTAACTGGCTATTGATCCCCTGCATATTGTTCTTAACAGTCTGACAAATAAATAGCTTAAAGGAAATAGCAGCAGATGAAGTAGTAGTTGGTTTGGGGTTTGTTATCCTGATGGGGAGGGCAGGCACAGAAATCTCTTAGCTCTTCTCTGACAACATAGCTTCACTTTCGGGTGAAGTTGCCATCTTGTCGGCAGTGCTGGAGAGCTGAAGCCGGTCCCTTGTCAGCATAAATGTGGTGAGCTCCTCCGCAGCCCATGGAATGATGTGGCTTTTGCTCCAGCTGAGAACCTGGCACATTTGCATTTATTGTTAAAGCCTACCGTGTTCTTGGGGCCCATGGCACATGTTGTCAGCTCAGGCTTTGACCAGAGCAAACCTCAAAAAACAGTTTTGTTTAATGAAAAGCAAGAAATGATCCAAAATGGTGACATGATTTAATATTATCATCTAGAAGAGAGTCCCCTTCCTCACCAGGCCTGTTGCCCTGCAGCCTAGGGGTAGCATTGATGGAGGGCAGCTCCTTATCTCCCATCCAGGACACACAAGGAGTCTTGTCATGTCATTCTGCCCCAGCTCCCAGTACTACATGTGACCAAATCTGCATTCTTTCCAAGCAACCAGAGGCATCATCCAGATGCATCAGAATGTGGATTGTCTTGTCTTTAATTCTAAATCTCAAGCAGATTTAATTCATACTGGTTTTGCTCCAGAAAAGAAAAGCAACCCAGACTTGGGGATCCCAGACTTACAGTTTGCTGGGATAGCTGATTTTTCTTTTTCCATCCTGAGAACTGAAAATGCTTTGATTTACAAAACAGAATGAAATAGAGTTGTGAATTATAAGTTATATATTCCTTTCTATGACAGGGACAGAAGAGCAGACAACTCTAGCTGTATCTGTAGTGTATTACTTCGATGCAGGACAATGCCTTGGTCAGGGCTGTGAGGATATAATTTTACCTCTTATTTTTTGCTCATTTGTTGATGAGCAGGTAGAAGATATTTTCAGCCCTCTCTGTAGGTTGAATATTGGCAGTCTCAGAGTACATAAAAATAATAATAGTCAATTTTATTCATGGAGATAAAGTTGAAAGTAGAAATTTAGAGGGTTCTTTCTGCCACATTTTAAGAGGGTTATTTATCAGTGCTGTAAGATGACATGATTTTATTTTTTCTATTTATTTTTTCCCCCAGTAGTTTTGAAGAGGGCATTGGGTGCTTAGATTAAAAAGTCAGATAGCTTCTGGCTAGTCGCATCAAGTTGTTGTGCTTTCTTTCCTGGGATTCTTTGGGCTGTGCTTGGGAGCCTCGGCTACAGGGATTTCATAGGAAACAAAAGATAAAATGTACACAGAGCAATGTACAAACAAATACCCTGGAGACTAAAATCTTCTTTCAAACTAAAGCATTTGCAGCCAAAGAGCATTGTACCAATTAGCAAGCTCTTAATTAAATTGCTTGTTTGATTTGCATCCAAATTATAATCTGAATGTTGTGTAGGCTTTGATACCTTTTCATTAACTGTTCCTTTTGAGGGAAGAAAAATAATCTATTTTTCACTGTGTGTTTCAGAGGCCTGTGGTGTCACAAGGTGGAAAGGTCAATCATTTTTGTATCCATTTAAAGTCCATTATTGGTAGGCCACTACAACCTATCAAGCCACTCTCTTATTTTTCCAGTCAGTGATTCAGGAATCTATAGCTCTGTGCAGATAAATGGGATTTCATGGGCTTCTAAACTCCTTGCTTTATTGAAAAGCAGAATATTAACTGCTCCACTGACCAGCTGTCCATTAAAAACATGGGATATTTTTAGAAAATTGTTTGCCAGTCAAATCCCACCAACATCTGTAGAGAGCCTTTTCAGTTTGCTTGGTTTATAAGCAAATCCTACAGTTGCTTTCCCACCTCCATTGAAACATTCCAATTTACCTTCTCTCCATGTCTCTGTCCGTGTCTCAGAGCATTTTGAGGTATTGTAAGGAGAGCAGCGTGTTAGCTGGAAATGTAAAACTGAGCTTTAACAAGTCCATTTGGTGCAAGTCCTTTCTGGTCTATGGGGCCCCCTGCTTTATTTGCTGTTCGGTGAAATTAGTGCTTTGCATTTTGTGCTGTTCCCAGGGTTTAAATAGGTTCTGTTAGCCCTCAGGACTGCGGGCCTGCTATAGGGATTAGGGAGCTCCACACCTGGCTAATAACTGGCTAGGCTTTGGGAGATGCAGCCTCGCAAGGGCAGACCAGAGAACTCACTGCTCTGGACTTGCTGGGAAATCCCATCTTTAGACCCCATAGACTTGAATGTTAGTGACAGGAGCATCTCCAGACTTAATACAGTTCTTTCAGCCCCACTGTCATTCCCAGGTGAGTGCCTCTATAACAGCTTGGGTCTTGGATTCGGCTGGGATAAAGTTAGTTGTTGGCTTAAACCATATTAGTTTGCTATGAATCATATCAACAAATGCACCCATTTCTTTAAAATTTATTAGATTTGTACCCTTATTCAGTGCAACAGATCTGTCAGGAATGGTGTCAGGTGCTGGCAAGCTGAGCTGTCATGAGGGCCAGCAGGTCCCATTGCCTCTCAGGGTGATGCTTCTCTGTTTGGCTGGATGCTTCCCCTGGGGCTGCTGCTTTCTTTTCAGAACTGCTGAGTGATCCAGCCCTCCCTGTGTATTTTGAAGCCATAGAAACCAAGGAGAGAAGATTCTTTCCATGTACAGAATTTTTATGATTAAATGGTTTCACCTCTTTGTGTTTTGCCATTTCATTTTAGCGAGTATTTCGTAGAGATTACTTTTTTATGAGGCAAGAATGTAAGGCCTGCTTCAGATTCTCTATCAGTGCAATGCCAGCCTTCTTTCACCCTGTCAGATCAGAATCCATTTTGCAGACTGGAGTGGATTCTTGGTTTAAAATAATTCTGGATTTTGTGGGTATATTGGAACAAGGTGTTGAAGAAAGTAGCGTCAGCTGTAATTTTGCTCCTTCCTTTGCTTCACCCTTGATGACCTGTCTTCTCTTCATGGCAGGGCATTGATTTCTGTCCTGGGCAGAATGTCTCTGGAGTGACAACACATACACAGGAGGAGCACACTACCCTGCCACTGCTTTTCCACCTGGGAAGGGACCCTGGTGAGAAGTATCCATTAAGGTGAGACAGTTAACAAAGATGTTAAAACTCAGCACTATCAGCATCTGCTTTATATAATTCATTTGTCTTGGTAGCTGTTTCTTGTAATCTGCTTGAAAACTGTCCCAGAAAGCCATTACAGGAAAAAGAAAGGAACAAACATTGTTTTTCAAGTAGTTAGGTTAGATGAGTGTGCATGTGTCCAGGGATTGACTCGTCAAGTTGGTCATTCTTGTTCTGTGTCCTGCAACCCCTGACAAGGCAAAATGCATATTTTTGGACAGAACAGAGTGCAGGGCAGCTGTGGCATAAAGCAGTGGTGCTGGTGATTGTGTGCATTGGAACTGTGATTCTCTCTGTGTTTTGGGACTAGGGAAGAAACAACTAGTGATCTTTGCATACTCTGCAGTGGTTTTTCTCTCTGCATTAAAATCTGTGGAAGGCAGACGTGGTAACCTTCTGATCTCCTAGTTCCTGCTAAAGGAGCTTATCTAGAGGGTCTGTATCAAGAGGGCATTCTGTTCAGTCCTGTTCCATCCTTGGACTTTCCTGGCTGCTTGAATCCATTTTCCCATAAGCCTACTATTGTAATATTTATCTCCAGCACACACCTGAGAGATTTCTGTGAGGATTTATGTAGTCATAAACCAGCACAGCCCACATATAAACCTGCGACCTCCAAAAGAAGCTCCTGAGGTGTCCCCACCTCCCTCCTTCCTTCTACCAAGTTTTACCCTGTGGGAAAACCTGCAGACAGGGGCATGCAGCCTCATCCCTCACCAGTGGCTCCAACTTGGAGAATGTGGAAATAAATAAAAGGAAAACTAGTGCTACTGTGAGCGCCTGCACAGAAGTGGTTTTATGCAGCAGCTTTGCAAGAGAGATGTTTTTCTGAGCTGACAGGACTTCAATTACTCAACTGTTTTAAATAATTGAGTGGATACACTCACTGCACTCCTTTGAAAAGAACTGAGCCTGTGCTGTCCACTAAGTGTTTTCACTAGAGAGAGGAGGGGAGGAAAAGTGTTTCCCCTTCTCTCTCGCTTAACAGACAAGCACTCTAGAGGTGCATTACTCAGTGTATAAAGCTCTTCAGAAGCCCCCCCGTGTTCGCTCTTGCTTTCTGTTGAGTTTCATCACTAATGAATAAAGCAAATCTGCAGCTCTTGCATTTTAAACTCAACTCAGTGAAACTATGCTACTGGGTTGGGATCCCAGATGACACTGTCCCCTGTTTAGTTTACCAACTATTTTATTTTAGGGGGCTGAGTTAATAGAAATGACCTCTTTTTCCCAAAACCAATCAAATGGATAGTATTAAGTGAACTGTGTTTGTGTTTCCTCTGAATTTGAGAGAGAGGAGCTCTTCCCTAAGAGGTCTGTAGGACACCTGCTTCCCTGCTATTTAGATGTTCCTTATCACCACCATGGACTGAGTATTGAAATAAATTCCAGTGTTACATCTGCAATCATTTCTCGTACGGTTCCATTGATTTTTGGACATTCACAAGCTGTTGCTTTGATTGAATTTTATGGCAAGATTATGGCACAATTATGGAAAGCTGGGATGTTGTTTAATATGCAGACCTTAATAGAAAAGCCTCTTCTTAGTAAATGAATCTTCCTTTCTGCAGCACATTCTGTTGCTATTGTCTCCTTTCTGGTCACAGTGGAAAACTCATGGGAAGTGGGTGTCCTATATCGAATGTGGTAATTAAATTATCCTCATTTGTGGAGCTGTTACTGTTGTGTATTTTTATTTAGCTTAATTACCCCCCTTGGCAGACAGCCTGTTGGGAGTCCCAACACTAATGTGGCTCAGAAGGGAATCCAGCATTCTCCTCCAAGCATGTATCTATCTGTCCTTGCCGCTGGGTGTGTGTTCACAGTCCGTGTTGGCCACGCTCCACTCTTCACCCTCCTGCAGCCTGGAGGAACAGGGTGTATTGTAGCTCTTTCACCAGCTTGGCTCCTCTGATGCGTCGTTATGTTGCTAAAGCATTTATAAAAGAATGTGTTATACCCCTGATTTATTGGTACCTTTCCCTCTTCTTTTATGTAATTTACTTTGTTAAATCTGTACTGGATTTTATTGGTATTGCTGCTGCTGTAAAGGAGCAGCATTGCACACCAATGCCCTGTCCTCTCTGCCTGCTTTTGCTCATTTTTTATTTCATTTATTCCTTATTATAGTGCAACTTTTTTGTCTCCCTAAAATTATTTAAATAATCTGTCATATCTTTTGATTTCGATTAGTTTGGATTGGGGTCACATACAAAACCATCAGTAAGAGGTTTCATTGTGATGCATGAAGGCCGGGCATCACACACACCTCCAGGGGGATGTAATGCTTATATATTTGGGCTCTTTCCAGGATCTCAAGGGATCTCGGAGCCAGGGCATCTTAGAAATCAGTTTGCTCAGTCACCTGAGCAGCATTTAACTTGCAGGGTGCTTAAACTCTGGCAGTCTCATCTGAAATGCCATTGGGTCATGACTTTGCACACAAGTACTGTGTGATACTGAGAGACTTTTGAGGCTTTAATTTCAGTTCAGCTCATCACATGGGGATTGGCATTTCCAGTCTTCATAAGGGAATTGGCTGCTGAAGGGATCACTGAAGATGCAAGTCCTTCAAGACATAGAGACAGCACGTAAAGTTTTCACTTCCCTGGGTGTCACGATGAAGCAGGGCAAGTCCTTCCTGTTCCTGACACAGTTCCTTGGATTTCCTGGAGGCTGCCTGGAAACTGTATCAACAAAAGCTTATCTCTTACAGGAGTACTTTTCATGCAGTGGAAAAACTGGTCAGGCAATTACAGGCAGGTCCTGTCATCATGTTGAGGGCACGTCTGGCAGTTCTGAGCCATATGGCACCCTGCACTTCTGTTCCCCTTCATGTAAGGCTGTGCATGCATCCCTACCCATGTCTGACTCCAGGAACAGACCCTCCCAACAGGGTTGTGACTATTTCTTCCTGCTATTGCCCCTCTGGTTTTGGCAGACAGCCTTGGGCACCCCAGCTTCTGCCAAGAAACATGGTTGTGTTTACCTTTCCCCCTTAAAAGATAATTACTGTATTTCTTAGTCTGGACCGAAACTTCACTCAGGCAATCCAACAGCCCCACAGACTTTGCATTTTGTTATCTGGGATTCACAGCAGTACCAGATATGTGTTATGAGTCCTCATGCTGCCTGAGCTTGCCCAGGCAATGGTGTATTTCATAAAATTGTGGAATTGTATTTACATCATCGCATCAACAGACTGAATGGAGCAAGATCCTTGTTCTGTAGTTGGCCTTCAGGATGCTCATGCTCATCACTAGCATCAGATTCAATCACTACCAAGTTTTTATCCCCCTTTCTCCTGGCAAGTGGGGGACTATTCTGAAAACTGCAGGATTCTGGGGTGGCACCATAGGATGGGCTCGACATTTATATGGCTGAAGGATGTGGTAGGCATGAACATGCCTGCAGGTACTGATGAGGCAACATTGGCATCTGGATTGGTGCTTTTAATAACACCTGCAATACCAGGGCATTTATGAGCAATATATTTTAAAGAAGTGTGGTTACTGGTGAATAATCTTTCTTTTGGTTGCCAAAAATGGCAATGTAACTGCACTTATGTAAGTAAGACTTACCTTATTATCTGGTCCTCGTGTAGTGAGAAGTGAGCTGTTTTTGTCTTTTTGTCAGCCAGGAGATGGACTAGATCTGTGTAGGCTGTGGGATAGAAGATATCTTTTTCTTTATAGCTCTCAATTTTAAGGTATAAATAACATAGTCTGTTAGGCAGCACACAAAGCAGAAGCACTTCCCTAAGTCTAAGCGGTATTTTGTTTCCGCCTTAGGTGCAATTACGTGGGGGTTTGTGCTTTGTATACTGAATTTACTAAATTTTGAATGTCAAAATACCTGTGTTTTACTTAGGGCAACAGATTTTACTTTTATGGAAAGCAAATGGAAGCGATAAGGCTTGGTTGGTGAACATAATGATTTTAGAACACATTAATTAACAAGAGAGCTCACAAGTGCCTATTTTGAGCAGATGGAAAATCCAGGAAATCATCAGAGAGGTAATTGCACTAGTTATGGAGCCAGAAAAGAAGTGAAGAAGCTCCTGAAGGGAAGCTAAAGGGGAAGGGATCTGATAGAAAAGTTGCCAGTCTCACCTAACAGATCAGGGCAGAAACCTCACTGTGGGCTGTCGTGGTTTAAGCCTCACCCAGGCTAATAACTCACGAAGCTTTACTCACTCACTCACTCCCTCCCCTCTTTTTCTTCCCCTAGTCCCAGGGGGATGGGGGGGAGAATCGAAAGAATGCAACTCACACAGGTTGAGATAAGAACAGTTTAGTAACTAAGGTATAACACAAATCACTACTGCTACCACCAGTAATAATAGAAGAGAAATACAAGGAAAAAGAACACAACTGCTCACCAAGCCCGACCCAGCCAGTGCACCCCCAGCAGCAAACCCCCCCACTGCTCCACCAGTAATAATACAAGAGAAATACAAAGAAAGAGAATACAACTGCTCACCAAGCCCGACCCAGCCAGTGCACCCCCCAGCAGCGAACCCCCCCACTGCTACCACCAGTAATAATACAAGAGAAATACAAAGAAAGAGAATACAACTGCTCACCAAGCCTGACCCAGCCAGTGCACCCCCCAGCAGCAAACCCCCCAGCACCAAAGACCTGGCCATGCTGTGCACCCCCAGTCCACCACCACACCCTTCCGGGTCTCTGCCCTCCATTTTCACATCCTGGGCATGACGTGCTTTGGTATGGAATAACCTCTTTGGTCAGTTTGGGTCAGGTGTCCTGTCTCTGCTTCCTCCCGGCTTCCCCTCCTCACTGGCAGAGCATGAGGCTCAGAAAGTCCTTGGCCAGACCAAAACATTAGCAAGCAGTAACTGAAAACACTGGTGTTATCAGCGCTGTTCCCAGGCCCAAAATCAAAAACACAGCGCTGCACCAGCTACCAACAAGGAGAAAAATGTCTGCTGCTGCTGAACCCAGGACATGGGCAAAGGAAAAAAGGTGCAAAACTGGGGAAAAAAATGTGTTACAAAGAGCCAAAATCTTGCCCAGGAGATGCTGACTCCTCATCTTCTTGAAAAGAAGGAAGTGGTACCAGCTGCATTGCTGGCGTGAATTAGCTGCTGCCTCAGGAAAGGTAGCATTGAGGAACACTGAAGCTGTGGAGTGCTGTGGATTAGGAGTCTCAGCACTCTGCATTGTGGCATGTCATCTGATCAACCTGTAACTTGTGCTTAATCATGGCAGACCAGCAGCTTGCAGGTATTTTGATGAGTAACTGTCTAGGCTAGAGTGATGCTGTATAACAGGGAAGTAAAAAGCAAAATGAATCAGTTTCAAGACTGTAAAATGCAGTTGATAGTGGACATAATCCTCCTCACAGATGGTGCAGGCAGCGCTTACAGCCTCAAGAAAGTAGCCCGAAGAACATACTGCTTGGATTGTGACTCAGAAATACCATGGAAGCAACTAGCAGAAGGATCAGATGGATAGCTGTTACTTTCTGTCTTCTGCTCACACAAAGACTGAGGCTTTACATCCTCACTCTGCCTTTATCCCCTCTGCTTCCTTCAATGCTGTGGTGTCTCGCAGTGAAATCCAGCAGAAAGGCAGGATTCTTGAAGCTGGGGAGTTACAACTTCTGTGACAATATTGAGTAGAAGATCAGTATAATCACCTCCCCTTGCTGCAAGGAAGGCTGTGGGCACCATTAGAGAATCTACACAGGTGAGAGGCATCATCAGTACTCCCACTGTTTGTGTGGCTCCCATGCCCCACACATCTCCAGGGATATCTCCATAGCTGCTGGACCAGAGAGGTGAATTAAAGTATGGGCCACCCTTCGGTTTGCTCTTTGATTCCTTCTTTGTTTTACTTTGGCTCTGAGTCTCTCTGGCAATTGCAGGTTTCAGCAGCAGAGCCCCAACCTGTTGTCTGCCTCGTGTGTTATGCAGCTTTAAATTGCAGATGAACTTGATAATGGAAGAGAGGAACTGAGGAAGACTGAATAATACAAGATCAAGACTTGGATACTACAGTGCTGAGCAGCCTCAAAGCACTGATAACAAATTACCCAAATCTGGGTGTATTTCACAATTAAAAATAATGGGTTTAATTTAGATAATTCCAGTGGAAAAGGAAGGTAAATATACAAATCATTACCCAAGTTTTCCCCACAACTTCATGTGCATGTGCTACAACATGCTATAAATCCGGAAACTGCTGTTGAGAGCCTGCTGTCAGGTTTCTGTGATGTGCACTATATAATACCTATTTTATAATGCTCCTCTTGATAATAACACTGTCCTGTTGCTCCCAGGATACACATACTGCACTGTGCCCAAACATGAATCACCAGGACAAAGTATAAAGCATCAAGATCTACATATAAAACAGTGCTGAAAAGGCTCTTTAATTTTCTTCAGTTCTAATCTATTTGAGAACATATTTGTGATGGTGGAGAATTGCCCTCTCCCTCTCCTTACAGCTCAGGGTGCCAGCAGACCTGAAGGTGAAAGAGTTGAAGACTGCATGATTAAACCAGAGCTCTAACACCAAAATCAGCATGTGAAACAAACCCTCCTCCTTCCAAACCTGCTTTCAGTGTAGGGCGCAGCAGGGTTAATAGCAGAGCAGGTTTCACTGGCGTTGTTTGGTGAGGGAGGAGGTAGGAGCAGATTGCCAAGGCACAATTACACTAAATGAAGGAAGCACAGGCCACACCTGTGCCTGGGACCCTGCTCTTGCAATCCAGCCCTGATTGGATCTCCAGAGACTTCCCAGAGGTAAAGTGTCAATTAGTGTAATGACCCTGGACTTTGTCCACTCTTCCCTCATTCTGAGCATGGAATAATTTCATGTACACTGGGGGATCTCTTTTAGTAAACTCCTCACAACACCACCTGCTCACCCTCTCATTCTTCCAGTGCTATTCCCAGCTCTCCTTCTGCAGGATTGTCGAGCTAGAATAAAAATGCAGCATGCTCCGGAGGCAGCGAGGTCTGGATCTTTGTGCAAACAATGACCAAACACCTGTATAGATAATACCATCTTATTTTGGAACAGAGAATGTAGCAGACCCTGCGCTTGCAGCCTAATCCTGCATATGTGCATTCAGGGAAATTATGGGACTCCATGTAAGAGAGAGAGGTTTCCAACTCTGTTAACAACTCAGACTGATTACCATGAAGTAATTATCCCCATTTTATAGACAAAGGCACTTTTCTGTTGCAGATTTTGTCCCAAAATGCATTTCTTGCATAGGACCAGAGACAGTTTTAAAACCCCTGTACACAGTCAGTAAATACTTTACAAATCACTGCATGGATATTGGATGTTGATGCATGTTGTGGATCTAAATAGGTCTGTCTGAGCAAAACCTGAGCTCATCAGAGCACAGAATGGAGGTCTCGATGGGGCCAAGATGGGAAGACCAACCCCCATCAATGGGATGGCTTTGTCTTAGTGGGTGACTCCAGTTTCTGTGAATACCAGCTCCAAGGCTGGTACCGTCCTACGGGCATTGCAGTCCTCTGCTATGCATGGAGCCTTGATACAGATCTGTATGAGGAAGATAGTTCATGTGTTCCATTGAGACATCTGAAGACAATCTATGATAATCTTCCAATATTGAATGACACCTTGTAGCACTCAGGGTCCATCACTGTCATGTACTTTAACACAAGGAAGACGGCTGCAATCGGATGTGTTTTAAGCTAGCGTCAACAGGTTTAGCCAGCTTAAGAGCATCTTAAGCCCTGCTGAAACAACGTTTATAGGTTAGCGGTCTGACTTGGAGCATAATCTATACATGTTCTCTAGCTTTAGCCAGCTTCGTACTTATGTGGGAAGTGCGAGTCCTTTACATGAGCCAATCCATTTCTATCATGGTTTTGGGGAAGTCATTCAGCCTGTGCTAAATGCTGAAATAATCTAAAAGTGTAGAAACTGCAGGGGAGAGCAGTTCAAAAACACTGGGAGCTGAGGTTAGGCCAAGATTTCCTGTCACTGCTGAGCTAGCTGAAAAAGCCTGGAGTGTCCTGAGCATGGGAATTAAAGCAAGATGATGATGATGATTCAAATGACTCGAGCCTATTTTATTATACTACGGCATTCATGTGTCATGGGTTGCTAATGAGCAACAATGCTGTGGATAAATGCAGGAGTTTGGATTATAGCAAAAATACTTTTTTTCATTGCAACAGGACTGGCATATTTGGAGCAAAAAGCAGCAGTCATGACAACATATTGTTTATCTGTCATCCAGAGCACAGCTGTGTTTTCCACTGGTCTGTCCAGATTACAGCTAATTTGGAATATGATGTATGAAAAGCCATTCCGATGGATGAAATTGGTCTATCTCTTCAGCACTTAAATATTTTCAAAGATGCTGTGGAGCTTACTTAGTTAGCAGCAACATTTTATCTTATGGGTCCACTTCCAAAAGAAGATCTTAAATGCTGGAGAGATGACACAAGTATGTGACAGAAATAAACATGTTGGATAGTTACAAGAGCAGCAGGAGGAGGCATTAAATTATTTGATATCTAGAGTATCAGTTAGACTCTAACAATCGGTTAAAATATGTATTAATTCATATTAATCCTTCATATGAGGATCTTAATAAAGTGTGATTAGCTCGGGTTTGGAAGAGCTTTCCAATCCTGGCACAATAGCGATATTAGAAATCTAAACCACTGAAATACATGTGTCTCCCTAAACTGCATTGCATCTCCGCTTCCATCACCAGCTTTACAGGGTTTCTGGTTCCCCTGTTTCATCCAGTCTCCAGCTCATATGTCCAACATGCTTTGTGCATCCCTGGCACTTGCCTGTGGTTTTAGGCAGTGTGTTTGTCTGCCGCCTTTCCTCTCCATGTGCAGGCGCTCCTGTATTTGCTGTCCTCTGCATGTCAACACAGGTTAGCTTTAAACCCTTCTTGCCTCTTGTAGAAACCTGTTTCCTTTCTTTTCTCTCAAGCAGGCTGGCAATGCTGTGCTTTGAAACACAACCAGAGGGCTTCCAGATAAAATCTCACCAAGCTGAAAGGCCACTGTGCTACCGGATGCAGCCCTGGCTAAGCAAAGTGATTGCTGCCTTGAGTGTCCTCATCAGGGAGGGAGTCAGAGATGGGTTTTGCCAGCTCCATTTGCCTGTGTGCTGTTTTCAGTCGTTTTTGGGGCAGTGCAGGAGTAATCAATCACTGCTGTGAGAGCTAAGGTGGGAGAGGAGCAAGGAAATTCAGGAGCCTTACAAGATCAGTCTGAATTCCAGGGTGGTCCATAGGGATGACACAGCCAGTCCCTGCGATAGTCTGTCCACCAGGATACAGCTAGCTGGGTGTGAGAGCAACAGATGTTTGCTCAAGCTTGTCATTTCAAATTCCCTTCCTGTTCTCTATCAGCAAAGCTCAGGCCCATCCCCACAATCAGCTTCTCTCTGGATGGCTGCCGAGATGTGATATTTATAGGGTTTACTGGAAACTGTTGGCACATTACTGGGCTTCAAAATGTGATTGTTTTTCAAAGAAGGAAATTAGCTGGAGCGTGGGGCTGGTGGCCAGCTTGGACTGTAAGCAAAGGGAGCCCGAGGTCAGGACCAAGCTGCATTGTTTCTTTTATCTTCAGAAGCAATTTGCTGCTCTCTGTTTTTTGAGTGACCCTTAACGTGATGGACAAAATGAGATCATTGAGTAGTAATCCTCCATTTTAGAGATACTCAAAGTATTAGTAAAGTACACCCTGAACCACTTAAACAAGTACCTATTAGAGTAATTGGATGGATAAAAATCTCATAATTTATAACCCTGTATGAGGACTTGGAGCATGACAGATGGGTCCCAGCTTGTAATAATAAAGCTGCAATGGAAGAATGTAGATGGGGCAGAACCCTGGGAGGTTGCGAAATGGAGGAGGTATTCTTGTCTTGGACAAGTCACTTCTATTCTTCTTCTGCATCTTCCTGTTTGCATAATACTAGCTCATCTTACTTGGTGATTGTGAAGTTTTACTAGCCGAGGGTTGTATTTTAAACCCTTAGCTTGAGAACACTTGAAAAACAAAGTATTGGCATTACCTTTGTTTCCCTACAGTAAATGCCTCTGTGTGATGCGCATTAGGGAAAAGCACTTGAAAGAGTGGACAGTGAATGTGCAGAGAGTGTCTTCAGGGTTATTTGTGTACTAATGTGTTTGGCAAGGTTTGTTCTGTGTTCTAGGAAGTCTTCCATGACAATCATTTAAGGCACAGCTCGAGGACAAGCACCTTTCTTTGTACATACCACGTTTGCCAACAAGATCTCCCTTGGGACTCAACATTAGCTTGCAATGTATTTGTCCACCTAGGAAGCAACACATTTAGGGCCAGCAGTTTTGAGAGCTGAGGCTCCATGTGGAGGTGACCGAGCAGGAGCCATGTGCTTCTTTGACGGGGGCAAGCTGTGTGCCATCCTTGCTGCCCTGAGCAGAGCATCCCAAACCAAAGCCTCCAGACCTGGGCTGGCTGGACTCTCTCAGCCCAGATGTTTCAATTCCCCTGTGGACCTCTGGGCAGTTAGTGTCAACTGCATGTTTATATACTCTTCCTCCTCACTACAGCCCAGGAAAAGTCTCCTGACCCAGCTCCATGATGTGGACATTGTAATGATGCCGTGTATGAAGCCCAACTAATAACATCTGTGTTTTTTTTCACATTCTAGTTTTGCCAGCAATGAATACCAAAGGGCAATGGAGCAAATATCCGTCATTGTCGAGCGGCACAAAGTGACCATGGTGCCAGGGGAGCCACAGCTTAACGTGTGTGACAAGGCTGTCATGGTGAGCATTCAAGCATAAATATTTTGTGGAATCCTTAGCTTAAAATAGATTTTGTAAAGGCTTTATAAAACATCACCTAAAGCCAGGGAAGGATGGAGGAGAGATGCACACTAGCCTATTTGGACGGCTGCCTGGCTGTTCTATGAAGGAGAGGTCTGTTTGTTACCTGTGCAGCTCAGTGGCACAGAAGGCTTTTTCAAAGAGAGTAGGGTTAGGTCTGGAAGGTCTATTAACATGCTGTGATAAACTGTGGCTTCCTTCCATAGAGATATCTACGGCAGTATCTACAGCTGTAGATCCTTCTCCTTTCAAATCCCCTTCTGCAAATCTCAAAATCTGTGTTTTGAGTGGTGGGACTGGGACAGTGGCTCTTTTCCAGTCATGCGTGTGAGTACCTTTGATCTTGCTTGGTCTTCTCCAATTCACAGAATCATAGCATCATAGAACAGTTAGGGTTGGAAAGCACCTTAAGATCATTTAGTTCCAACCCCCCTGCCATGGGCAGGGACACCTCACACTAAACCATGCCACCCAAGGCTCTGTCCAACCCAGCCTTGAACACCGCCAGCGATAGAGCATTCACTACTTCCTTGGGCAACCCATTCCAGTGCCTCACCACCCTTAGAGTAAAGAATTTCTTCCTCATATCCAATCTAAACTTCCCCTGTTAAAGTTTGAACCCATTACCCCTTGTCCTATCACTACAGTCCCTAATGAAGAGCCCCTCCCCAGCATCCCTATAGGCCCCCTTCAGATACTGGAAGGCTGCTCTGAGGTCTCCACGCAGCTTTCTTTTCTCCAGGCTGGACAGCCCCAACTTTCTCATCGTTTCTGGCTTGAAAGATGGCAGGCATTTTCAATTCTGTTTTCTGTTTCAAAGTGCATGTTGGAAAGTTACAGCTTGGCTTTAGTGTAAATGCTGCTTGGTTTGCTGAGAACCTGGGAAAGAAACTGGAGAATTTGTAGGAGGTCAAGTTGTCAGATGACAAGAGTCTGTGTAGTCTGAGGGGATGTGCTTGTAGACTGACACAAAATAGTAACAAGCGTATCATTTTGATGCTGAAATAACCTGCTGAAGCAAACAGTTGGTACCTGCTGCTGTGGTCTGTCTCCAAGCAGTCAGAACAGTGAAAATGTGGAGCTGTGTCTCTGCAGTCAGAAGGCAATGATCGTTTTTGGCTCTATCACATCTTTTTATTTTTGGATGTTAAGTAGGAAAAAGATTTGAAGGACCATTGTTTCTGTGTTGTTTTCTTTCATTATTCAACTTTTCCCTTTGTAAACATTGTTCTGTGCTCCCCTGGGACCTTTTGGGTTCAGGCACTCTCCCCAGTGCCTGGCTGTTGCCAGAGACCTTCACTGGAAAGGCATTTCTTCTGTGTTAACTCCAACTCCAAAACTGGTTCATAAATTATAGGCTGTTCTGTGGCTACCCTGGTGCAGTGTGTTTAGGTGCTGTGGAAACATCTGGTACCCCTGTCTGTCAACAGTGTCTTTGGGCTGCATAATGGAAAATGTACTGAACTGGAGGTCCTGCAGTTCATCTCATACCCCAGCCCTCTCTTAGGTTCTTTCTAGGGTCAGTCTTCTCCCTGAGCATGCCATGTTCTATCTCTGTCTTGTTGGCTGGAAGTTCTGCAGACCATGGGCTACCACTTCATCTTTTGCTGTTGCAATGTCCAGCCATGCCTGCCTAGTCTTGAAGCCGAGGCAGCTAATGACTGCTCCAGTGCCTGGCCAAGCTCAAAGCAGATCATTTGGCCCTCCTCGATGGGCTGGAGAGTATTCTGATCCCAGGAGAAATCCCAGCAGGAAACATGATGAGTTTTCTATTCTATGTAAACTCTTAACGGCCTAATTGTACATCTCTATCAGCACTACATCAAGGTCTTTCTCCTCACCAGCTGTCCCTTCTTCCTCCTGCTCTTCATCACAAAACTAAAACAAACAGGCACCAAATTATTGCCTTTTGAGACCAAGAATTAAGATATCCAAAATCTTTTTTGGAGTGATAGTATCGATGGGGTTGATTGGGGCCCATATCTGTCTTTGGAGGATGTTTGAAGGTAAATATCACCTCCTAGTACTATGCCTGACAGAAAGTAGATTTAGGTTAGATATTAAGAAAAAAATCTTTAATGTGAGGGTGCTGAGGCGCTGGCACAGGGTGCCCAGAGAAGCTGTGGCTGCCCCATCCCTGGCAGTGTTCAAGGCTGGGTAGGAGCAACCTGCTCCCAGGGGAAGGTGTCCCTGCCTGTGGCAGGGGGGTGGAACTGGAGGAGCTTTAAGGACCCTTCAACACAAACCAGTCTGGGGTACTAGGATGTTCTAAATTGTCACTTATTTATTTGATATTTAATATCCTTTCTGAGACAGAGGAGAAGAATTGCCTTTATTTATACATAACCAAAGCAGATGCATCTTTTTGTAGCTGCTGCAGTCTTGGGATTAATGTCAAGGACAGCAGCATGAGCCCTTCTGAGCAAGGGAAGCGTTTGCTGGCCCATCTGTGGCACAGCCCACCAACAGTGTAGACAAAGCTCCTGCGGAGCCAGTTCTGCTGCCTTTTCCTCCTGTGGAAATGTAGGAGAAATTGCTCCATGCAGTGGAGCTGGCTTGACTGTGTGTTTGACTTGCAGCACACATGGTGTCCTCAGGACTTACAGCACAGATCCAGGAAAGACAACTTGGGCTGCGAGACTGAAGCAGATACCAATTTGTTTGGTGTTTTGTTTTTCTCAAATGAACAAACATTTAACTTGTTTATTTGGATCTCTGTTGCTTCTACAGAGCTGTCAATCATCTGAAATTTCCAGCGGCGGTTGTGCATTTCAAAATCGAGAAACAGATTTAGCAAACAGCATCCGTAGTTCTTAAACCGTCTGGAGCCCTTCGTGCAGTGAGGAGGCTTCCGCCAAAGCTCCCCGCTGTGGTCGGCTCCTTCTGCAGAGATAGCTGGTGTCTCACTGCCATCTGTTGTCAGCTCTGTGGAATAAGAAACCTGCTCTGTTAGGTTTTTTGTGGGGTTCAGCTTTGATTTTCCTCCATAGGAATTTAATTCCAAGAAAACATAAATGACTTGAAGGATAAAAAATAAGTAAAATGAAAGGCAAGAGGTCAGAGCTGAACTGATCTTAAATAGGTGACATCAGGAATCTCCCATGAATGGATAGACCTTGAGAGAGGGAGGGACAGAGAATGAATGCAAAAGATTTATTGAGGGAGAATGGAGATTGTAACCTGCCATTCATGTTACTGCAGTTCCCAGTTTTAAATGGCAAAACCCCAATGAAATTGATAAAGTTCTTTTATCCAAATTCTGTCCTCTGTTAATCCGTTTGGAATCTGAGGTTTGAAGTGGTTTTCTTACTGATGTCATTCCTTTATTGTACTCATGCTGGAGAAAGGTAGTTCAAGGAACATGGAAATGAGAAAGACAAATAGTTTTGGTCTGCATGCACTGGAGTAGTTGTCTCATAAATGCCTCTGACTCCATCTGTTTATGAATTCATCCATCAGAATGCTCATTAAAATACTGGCATTCTTATCTCGCTCACACCCTTGGCCTTCTGTTGCTTTTTGCTTATTTCCTCAAGAAAGTGCATGGATATCTTATTGCTAAGCATGATAATTCTCCGGATCCCAGGAAAATTGGGGTTTTCACCAAAACCTCATGGTCTGGTTGCTCCATGCTACTTACAGCAAAGAGATGAAGGTCACCAGAGCCACAGCACTCTGCATTTGTACAGGAAAGCTACCACTGTATCCCAGAAGAAAGAATTTTCTGCTGCAGAAGGATTTGTAGTCTTTCCTAAAGCTTTTTCTGAATAGTGTTTGGAGTTGGGAAGTTGATGATGAGCCCAGGAGCATCAGCTGCAAGGGGAGTTTTCATTTTTCAAGCAGGACGTAAAAGCGTCTTTGTGAGGATGAGAGAGGGTTGGTTTATAGGGCTTAGCAGATACTTGGTGTAAATAATCTCTCTGTATGTTTTTTGTTTGTTTTTAACAGAATTGGTCTCCTCCAGGCTGTGAGAAGCTAGGGAAGTGCCTGAAACCACCCAAGTCTGATCCTAAGAAGTGCTTTTGGCCTCATTGATCTTCTCTGCAGCCCTCAAGAGCTACACAGAAAAGCTGTAACTAGCTGGACATACAGTTTACAAAGCATGTCTTCTCATGTTGGCACTCCTGTTTACACAGGAAGGGTGTGATGTATGTATGATATCATCATTTGCCCTTCCAAAAGGGCCAGTGTTTATATTTCTAGTGCTCAGGGTTTAGCCTGTACTCTTCTGTTGTAGTTGTTTCCGTAAAAGGTAACTTTTCAGTGAAGACTGTTTCAACTCTAAAAGCTCTCTGTACAACCACAACTCTGCCATCACCTCAGAAATGCCATGGAAGCACCTTTCCTGTCACTGCTTCCACCCAATCTGCTCTCTCAAATCATCACTCATTCAGATCCTGAACAGTGACCATGTTCAGGAAATTTAGAGCCGCCAGAAAACCCTGCCCAAACTGCCCATGTTTAGTTTGCCTATAACTTGTTGTTTTAACATTTATTTCCATTGTGAACTCTGGACACCAACTTGTTTTTCCTTTCTTCCTAAACCTGCAAGTACTGGGTGCAGCTGTAGGGCCCAAACTGCTGCTGTGCATCACTGGGTACAGCCAAGTGCTCCCTCCTGTTCCTGAGTAAGGGGTTGGCTCTAGGGAGAACTCCCTGCCTTCCTTCACCTGTAACTGCAAACATTCCCTAGGTAAAGAAACCTGAAGATAGAGTTCACATAACTACTGCCTTATTGACAGTGTGCAGGATGTTCCTGGGGAGGTGGTGGTCAGTAGTTCATTTCAGGGGTTTTCTTCATTTCCAAAAAACACTGGGTCCAAATATGGTTTAAGTCATGCTTCTAGTCTCATGATCTGGGCCCAGCCAACTGCAGGCTCAGAAATGCCCATTTACATCAGACATTAACTCTTGACCCTGTTTCCAGTGTATGCTCTCTGAGGAATTCTCCTTGTGCAAACTTTCCACAGCCTGGGTGTAGCACTGCTTTAAACAGAGTTCATGGTAAATGCCGATCCTTTGCACAATTGCACATTGCAGATTTCTCATCTGCTTTTGAGCCTGTTTCACACTCTCGGCTATTGCTAATAAATGTGTCTCAAACAAAACTGAGCAAGGTTACTCTGGAGCTTCAGGGGAGTAGCTAGAAGCATGCTAGTATGCTAGTAGCTGAACATGCTGTTTGCACCACTGAATGCAAACAGGAATGCTCCACTTCCACCCCTCCCGTGTTTTAAACAGTATGTGTGCCCTCTCTGCTGCTGTTATGCTGCCTTGGGAAAAATCCAGGGTGTAAACAGCAGCTTCCTTAGCAAGAAAAGCTCGAGGCTGGCTTGAGAGCTCTGCTTCTGCTTCTTGAGAGCTCTGCTGTGTTCCTGCCTGCTACAGGCTTCTCAGCTGCTTACTCTCACCCTCCCTGTAATCCCAAAGGCTCTCATTCTCTCTGTTCCCATGGTTTACGTTACCTGTAATCCTCTCCACAGTAATTCTAGTGTATATCTCACGAAGCTGGATAATCCTATAAGATTGCAATAAGAACAGCACTTGAGTCGGCTCTCACTGTTCCACCCATCAGAAATCACAGCCAACGCTTCATCGGCTGGCAGAGCCTCTGAATCTGCAAATGGCATTTGTTTGTAGCCCAGATTTCTTATGTTATTCCTAATTGTCCTTCAAGTATATCAAGGCATTTCTAGTTCATCCGTAACATTTCTCCTTGTTTTGGTGTACTGTGAATAGCTCAAGTCTTGAGAGATTCTGATCAGCCTTTTCTTCACTGATGCTGTATGAAAAGGACAGGAAGGAGGACTTGCAGCAGTTGTGTGTGTC
Organism: Myiopsitta monachus; assembly: GCA_017639245.1. Classification (NCBI taxonomy): domain Eukaryota; kingdom Metazoa; phylum Chordata; class Aves; order Psittaciformes; family Psittacidae; genus Myiopsitta; species Myiopsitta monachus. The sequence goes on along the minus strand of CM029941.1, from coordinate 102,499,662 downwards.
TGTCAGCACCAAAGACCAGACAAAACCAGTAACTTCCCATTTGCTGGGTCTGGTCCGCCTCTGCTTTAGTGCTTCTCTCACCCAGAATTGTTCAGGACCCTGCAGTTCTCTAGTATCAGCAAATAGAGATACCAACCAGAGGAGGGAGTCCATCACTGCAACTCTTCGAAAATCCCCAGCAGCCATCACATAGGAACAGATCTGCTGTGAATTGTAACAGCACTTCGTCTCTCTGCGTACTGCTATGAAGAGATCCCACCACAGGACCACAGCTCATCGTCTGAGCTCTAGCCCAGACACATTTCTTGGTTCTCAGCCTTTGCAGTAGGCATGCTGTGAGTGTACTAGGTTCCTGCTACCCTGTGTCCCCTCCCTGCCTGGCTGTCACTTCATTCTTTACTCCTTCAAATCAGCAAGCTGTGAATATACTGCTTTTCCCCAGTCTGTGTAACTTGCTCAGACAAGCCATCCTGTTCTCAGCACACACAGTGTTTGTCTGGTTACCCAGCACACAAAGCCCTCATTCCTCACTGAAGTAATCTCTCACTGCATAGATACTGGATGTAAACTTTGCACTAGAAAGCTGGCTGCTATAAGGGAATTGACTTCTATTGATGTCTGTTTATTATCTGCTTCATGTCCTTTTATTACGAAAGATCAAAGCTTAATGTGAAGAACCTAATGCTTTAAATAAGAATAGTAGTTTTACAGCTGGATGGGTAGGAAGAATTTTAAATCAGTGCCTTTCCCAAAGATGTACAGGTTTTGAAATTGTGAGATGAAGAACTAATGAAGAAAAATAAACTAATTTATTAGAAATGCATTACCTGAGTTGTCTGTGTGCACCTGTAAAACAACTGAACAACACCTTGCTTTGGGACAGTCTCACAGGTACGCCTTCCAGATCATGGGACTGACCTGGGTTAAAAATAGCTTGTTTTGTTTTTCCCTGTATTATTTTTAACGTGGATCAATTTCCCAGCCCACACAGCTGCCCAGCACAGTCCCGAGGCAGGGGTGTACTGTGGCTGTGTGCACCAGCAGAGCTGCAGGGGTGAGCAGCTCAAACCCTCTGATACACCCCTCAGCTCACAGCAGCCAGCATGTGTAACTACATCTACCCTTAAGAATTGTCATGATCTGAAGCTGAATTAACTGTGAGCTGAAGTTGGGCCGTGTGATAGTTGCCCAGTTTGGGGAGTTGGCTGTACTGGCTTTGCAGGAGCTGCCTGAGGCTGTGTGTGCAGTCACAGAAGAGCGGGTCTGCTGGGGTCCGCAGCCCCATCAGAGATCTGCAGTGGTGAAGCCTCTTCGTTGGTGGCTTCATTTCTCAAGCTGCAAGATGTTAAGAGCTAAAGGAAAGATGGTGTCTGCCTAAGACTACTTCTACGTGACATTCCTTTCTTTGTATTTAAATACATCTGCTAAATGCTAAAAGCTTAATATCTGCTTGGGCTAAGAGTCCAAGGAATTTCTTTCTTGCCTTTAATTTCCAATTAGCTGAGTCTCTCAAGTCTCCCCGCTCTGCCCCTGAGGCTGTGTTATCATCCAACCCTCCACACAGAGAAGCTTCTGAAATTGATGTAACTAATAATCATGGAAAAAGTCCTACTGCATTTACAGTCTATGGCTGCGAAAATGGAGCCTTGATTTAAAATCCTGCAGCGACAAATGGATTATTTTGGTGGCAAATTAGTCTCTGTGGACCAACAATTTGGGGATCTGAACACTGGAACTGGAAACCAGAAGATCAATTCCGAACACTTAAGAGCCAAGGTTAATGCCCTGCAAACCTGTATTGAGTGCAGCAATGAAAGATAACATGCCTCTGCATTTTAAATGGGAAGCTGAGGAGCGCAGTATTAAAAGTGAAAATGGGCAAGTTCAGAACAGAATGAGAGCAAGCAATACCCATGTACTTGCTAATAAAACGTTATGTGGTGTCTGGGGACTGAGTTTCCAGCAAGGGCTGAGGATGACAGTAGGCTTTTACTAAGGGAACTGGAACTAATACTGCTGAGAAGGAGCCGTTGGACTCAGGATGCTAGCTGCCACGAGGAAGCTGGCAGCTCTCAGTACCTGCCAAGTCAAGCCTTTCCAAATGCAGTGGACAGCTTCCAGAGCTCCTGGTTTAACATAAAGTGAAGCCCATGAGATGAGGATCTAATGAAGCCTGGAGAATACTCATTTTCCAATTAGGACGTCTCTGCTGTAACCATGTGAAATACTTTCAGAGCTGGAGAAGGACCTTTCGAAGGTGAGAACGGTTGGAATCGGGGTGTTGGGGGGAGGCAGTTTGTTGTCTGCAGCGTTGCCAGCAGCCTCTTCAGCACAGCTACACCAGAAATCACTCCCCAGGGATCTCGCTGTTGTCCTCAGCACTGGGAAACTTTACAAACTACTTGCTCTTCTACTCTCTAAAGAGTTAACTCTGCTTGGTCAGTGTCTGAAAAATGGTTTTGCAGTTAGAGAGGCTTGTTTTTCCATTTCTCTTAACAGTTATAATACTTGGAAGTAGATTTTGGCATTTGTTTTCCAGTAGTATTTGATGTGAGGTTTTCGTTTGTTATCAGAAGGTGACACGGCAGTGCATTTCGAATTAAACTGAGTTTTGAAGAACAGTCGTAAGGGAAGAGCTGAAATCTTGTTTTTGGTTCTTTCTTCCTCTGGAAAATGACTATTTTAAACACTGAGAAGAGTCCCCATCTGCCTGTTTTCTTTATATCTCCTTCCACCATTTGAAGTTTTGTTGTTGCTCAAAGTCTAGGTCGGATTATATAAATCCTAAATAGAGTTGGATCCTTCGCCAAAAGCCTGTGGTCTTAGGAGTGAAAGAAAACCCTCTGCCATCCAACTACTCCAGAGAGCCAGTCTGGCAGCTCTCTGTGCCTTTGCCCCTCCCAGAGTCACTTAATACCCTTCTGGGTGCTATATACGTTGGTAGCACAATTCCCATCTGAAAGGGATAGGGGCTGAAAAGCCCATTGGCCAATTCGCCAGCAGTGAGGAATGCGTGCCAAATCCATTCGTCTTGGATTAGACTCAAAATCCCTTCCTGCCCTGAGGAGAGAGGAGTTCTGTGTCTTCTCCAAGGGCCTGATCCAACCTGGTGCAGCACAGGAGGTGCTGGGTTCGATTATATACAAGCAGGATGCTATGGAAGGGCAGGATCCGTTCACAATGGTGTCCTCCTCTTAGGGAGGATGAATCCAGCTCGTTGTTCAGGATGGACACTTCAGCCCCAAGCCCAGGGAGCTGGCTGGGGAGCTGCATTCTTCTGCTGTTGAAAAAAGATATTTCAAATTTGGGTTTTTTTTAAAAAAACTGGGTTTAAAGTGCAGGCGTTGCTAAAGCAGGAATTTAAGTGAAATGTTCCAGCGGATTGGAAAGGAAATTTTATTTCTCCTTTCCCCTTGTGGGTTATGTTGAAATTTGGGGCATTTTGTTCCACTTCACACTGAAGTTTTAAAATCCGTAACGGAACAGAAACTTCCATACTCAGCACAGCTCTTCTAATTGCCTGGTTCAGCTGATTACAGCTAGCTCTCAAGATTTTAGACCCCCAGTTTCAGCGTTCACTGGCTAATGACATCTCTTGCATCAGGATGCCAGAGCACTTTAAAATGATCCCTGTGTCCAAAAGAGAGCAAATCCAGTGTCCCCTCCTCTGGGTCCGCTCTTGGGGGTCCAGATCTGAGGCAGTGGCTGCTCCACCAGGGACAGAGCAGCCCTAAACCTCTCTGAGCCATGAGCGGATGTTGAGGCACCTCCCTGGTGATATTCCAGAGCTGAAGTCCTTTGACATCAGCGTTTGGAAATTGGTCCTAGGAAAGTTCTTTTCAGATGGAAATTGCAGTAGGAATCAGCACTGTTGTTTGAAAGGTTGAACAATTACAGGGAAAACTGATTTACTTTGGAAGCTAAAAACCAGTCTGTACTGGTAGATGCAATTCGCATCCTTTGAAATGGAGGATTAATGAGGTGAAGTTCTGAGTTCAGAGATCTGAGAACTGCTGGTTTATAAACCTGAGCTGGCACGTGGCATGGTTTCTGGCAGCTGAATCATTGGAAGTCTGATTTGATGTAATATTTATGCTCTTCCTGGCAGAACTGACGGTGTGTGAGAGGCCTGATCCTGCATCAGAGGAGGAGAGATCGCTCCAGCCACTTCTTCACCCGGCCGCTGGATCTGAAGGAACCAGTGGGAGCCTTCAGCAGCGTGTCCTGGTGAGAGCTGAAGGTTTGCCTAGGATAGGTTGACATGAGGGGCCTGGGGACCTCATCTTGGGGACCCCCAAGAAAAATGGGGTGGTGTCTTCTGTTTGTAATGGTGGGGATTGCATAGGAGGGTCGCAGCATGGTGAAGGAGCTTATGGCTCCGTTAGTGAGAGGCAAAAGGTAGAGGTGCCTGGTGCTTGTACTGCAGGCAGGCTGCAGAAGGGCCCTTTCCCACCTCCTGCTTATTTCCACAGGTAGACAGATAAATTCCATCCTCCAGGAAGAAGAGGAGTTGCTGGAATAGCTCATTGTCCAGTATCATGGTTGGTAAGGTCACAGGAGAAACCTTTCCAGCACACCCGGAGGAGTGAGGGTGTTGAAAAGCCCCTGTTCCAGTGGAAGGCTATGTGCTTTGTCCCTGGTTGCCTCACTGGAACAGCTGCTAGAGAGGATTTTCCTGGTGCCAAAGCGATAATCTGACTTCAGGGAAAATCTTAGTCTGTAAGGGAATGGTTGTGAAAGGGGGTGGGCAGGCTCTGGTAATAGCTTCACAAGAAGGGGAGCAACCTTTGCACTGGTTTTCAGCTTGTCTCTGTTGGCACCTCTGGCAGACATCCACTAAACAAATGAATTGGGAACAGATGAATTGGGAAGAAAACAGAGCAGTGGAGGATTCAGTGTACAGTGAATGATTCCCAAGGGTCTGCACCAAGGACTGGGAATGACGCAGCGACACAGGACGTGTTGGATGCCAGGATGGAGCAGAATTGGGTGTCTTGTGAACCAGGCTGTGTATTTAAGCCTGTAACAGTGAAGCTGGTGAGAAGATCAGCTTCCCCTCCTGTCAGCAACTCCTCCTGTGCAGGAACCACAGTGAGGACCCCCAGGACTATTGGGAGTGACTGGTCCAGCACACGTAAGCAAAAGCAGCTCAGCATTCATCATGAGGCTGCTGCAACCCTGGGCACCCATCCCATGGGGTCCACATCAAATCACAGCAAAATACCTGGATAGGTGCTGGCACATGCCTTGAATACAGACCCAAAGGGCTATCCGAAGCACATGGAACTGAAGCTGTTCCCAACACAGCTATCAGCAGCAAGCACTGAGCTTGGACAGGGGTGTTTGCATGCTAAAACTGCCTTTGTTTTCTGCAGCGGGTTGTGCCTGGATGCAGTTGGACAGGGTCCCAGTTGTGTTTGTTAATGTAAGAGCAGATCTGTACTCATGCAGGATTATGTCTCCTGCCCACAGTGGATTCTGCTTGGACAAACTGCTATTCACCCATCAGGAGATTGGAGATAGGAGCTGTGAGAGTGCCCTGACCTGCCCTACAGATGGGTGATGCCAAGAGCTGCTGAGCTGTTAGTCTAGGACTGAGGGCACTCAGACTGGCTGTGTTATCATCCCCTGTGAGTGTAATCCAAACCAACGGCTTTAACAAACGCAGAATGCAATTCCAGGAGTTCACAAGGGTGACGAGGGACAGAAAACCACGAAACAGCATAGTCCTGATGGGCTATCTGTGCAAGCCACTGGGCAGGGATGAAGGGCTATGGAGGTGGGCATGGGACTCCTTTCCAAAGCAGGCTGGGGTAAGGCAGGGTCCCAGAGCTCCATTCACAGGGGGCATACAGCTCCACAAGCTGCAGGTACAGTACTCTTCAGTGGGGAAACTGGGGTTCCATACACTGGGGTACCAGGGCTCCCTGCAGCTGCGACAACCAGCTCTGCACTGGGGTCCAGAGCACTGTGCTCTGCTGTGTTGGGGCAGTGTGCATCCTGGTACCAGGGCTACCTGCGCTGAGATATGGGGTGCCGGGGGTGCCTGTGCTCCCTACACCAGAATACCAGAGCTCCGCGCTCCAGGGTAATGGGACACCAGGGTACCAGAGCACCGTGCTCAAGGTAATGGGACACCAGGATACCAGAGCACTGTGCTCCAGGGTAATGGGGCATCAGGATACCAGAGCTCCGCGCTCCAAGGTAATGGGGCGTCAGGATACCAGAGCTACAGGGTAATGGAACACCAGGATACCAGAGCTCCGCGCTCCAGGGTAATGGGACACCAGGATACCAGAGCTCCAGGGTAACGGGGCACCAGGATACCAGAGCTCCGCGCTCCAGGGTAATGGGACACCAGGATACCAGAGCTCCGCGCTCCAGGGTAATGGAACACCAGGATACCAGAGCTCCACGCTCCAGGGTAATGGGACACCAGGATACCAGAGCTCCGCGCTCCAGGGTAATGGGACACCAGGATACCAGAGCTCCGCGCTCCAGGGTAACGGGGCGCCATGCACTGTGTCCCGGCGTACCACAGCTCCATGCACAGAGGACCCCCGCCTCCGGCCAGGGGGTCTCGGCCCCGCCGCAGCCGCGCACCGGGCCGGGGCGGGATGATGTCGGCGGAGCTCCGCCCGCCGGGCCCTGCGCCGTGCGCGCTGCGCAGAGTGGAGCCGCCATGAGCGAGGAGCTGCTGCGGCGGGTGCGGGACCGCGTGCGGCCCTTCCCCGACTTCCCGGTGCCCGGCGTGCTCTTCCGGTGCGAGCGGGACGGGGATGGAGCCGGAGATAGGGATAGGGATGGAGCCGGGGATGGGAGGAGGGATGGGGATGGGGATGGACCCAGGCCAGAGGCGCGCTGCCCATCCCTCCCCTTGCCCGCTCCAGGCAGCACAAGGATGCAGGATGTGCATCCCCCGTGCATAGGAGCTCAGCCGGTGGCCGCCCCACCTCCTGGATGTAGCTAACAGCTCTCCTTCTCTTTGCAGCGACATCAGCCCCCTGCTGAAGGATCCCACGGCATTCAGGACTCTGATTGATCTTCTGGAAGATCATTTGAGGGTATCTCACCCCAAAATCGACTTCATTGCAGGTGAGTGTTAAAGAAACATCTCTGAGGCCAGCACAGAGCGCTGCAGCCTCGGGCTGCCCAGGCAGGAAGTGAACAGAGATCCCTGTGCTACCAGGGCAGCAATTGCTGGAGCCCTTGGGCACTATAATCACCAGGTTATACCCTTAACCGAATCCGGTAGTTTCCTGAGATGATACCCAGTTTAGATGTGGCAGGCACCATCTGATGACACTCCAGTGCCAGTTTCATAACTCATTGCTTTCATCAGTAAGAGGGAGGAGGAGTAGCAGGAAGCCAGCCGTGCCTGTGGGGTCTTGCGCAGTCCTCTCGGCAGGCAGACCCTGTTCCACAATGTTTTCCTTCTCAGAGGGCCTTTTCGAGCCAACAAAAACAGCCTCTGTGGCGATAACGCGTTGCAGCGCACCTGTGAAAGCGGCCGAGAATGGAAATGCTTGGGGAAGGCAGTTCTTGGGTTGGGCGATAGCCCAAAGTTCAAGCAGTCTAGACCAAACCTCGTCCAAGTGCCTCATGATAAGTAAAACCTGTCCCCCTGCAGTGCAAAGTCCCTGGTTGTGTGGCTGAACTGATACCAGCGCTTCACTGAGCTTATCTCCAAGAAGAAGAGCTGGAGGGGAAGCAGAACAGGCTGTTGGGGGGATTGGTTTTGTGCCCTGAGGCCCATCAGCAGCACATCTTGGTGAACACCGGCAGTGCAGGAGCATGCTGTTGTGTTTTCAGCCACAGAAATAAGTGGCTAAGACCAAATGGCTCATTGAGACCCTCGCTGAATGTGGCATGATAAACCTGGGTTATCATGCAAAGACACTCACAGGTCAGTGGCTCTGGTCTGAGTGTGCTGCTCTATTCCCCATAGGTCTGGACTCCCGTGGCTTCCTTATAGGCCCTCCTCTGGCTCAGAGACTGGGGATTGGCTTTGTGCTGATAAGGAAAAAGGGGAAACTTCCCGGTCCAACCGAGTCCATCTCCTACTCCCTTGAGTATGGCAAGGTAATGCCTGGGGAGGAGGAGAGGGTTTCCAGGCTGGTTGATGCAGGGCTGGGGGTGTCAGTGAAAAGATGGGGTGGTAAACCCAGTGGGGGATGCCCAAGCTGATTTTCAGAGCCAGTGCTGGTACTACAGGCATGGCACGAGCCTAGGGAGCAGCACTGAGCTTCACTGAGCTCCAGCATGGCAGCTCCATCCCTGAGCCATGGACACAAGGTTTGTGTCTGTGAGCCCTGCTGTGATTTTTGGGGGCTGTTTGTGCTAAGACTTGATGCTAAATTACTTTCTTTGACTTGAATTCAGGGGCATGAACATGGAGTGTGTTTCCCACTCTTACAGTAAGTGCTATGAAGTAAATGCCTTTATTGCATGGCTTCAAAACAGAGTGCTCACCTCGTAACACCGCGGCCTCCCTGATCCAGGAGCAGAGGTTTAATACTAATAACAAGCTACTGCTGGTAACTAACAGCAGCCAGGGACCAGCAGCAGAAACACCGAACCCAGGGTTATTTATGAGGATTGGTTGGGCCAACCCCTGCGTGGGACAACTTCATCTGACACAGGACGTGCCTGTGATGGTTTGGGTCTGGTGTGGTGGTGCTGTCAAAGCAGAGTGCTCCAGCCCAGTGCATTACAGGAGATTTTCCCCACTGGAGAACTGCTCTGGGATATGGTTTCCTGATGGGACCATAACTCACTTGATGAATGTTCAGGCTCTTGACGTGCCAGAGGGTTCGCCCAGCAATCACTTAACCTGCTATATATTTCCGTGGCACTCCCCTTTAGCTGGAGTATGTGTTTTGGGGGGGTTTTAGGTGCTGAGTGCTAAGGCTGATGTTGCTGAAGACGTGCCTGCATTCCACCACGTGTTAGCAGTTTGTGAAGGGTTTCTCTGTCAGGCAGGACTAAAATGAAGCTACTCTTTCCACCCTGCAGGCTGAACTCGAAATCCAGAGCGATGCCGTGGAAGCAGGACAGAAAGTAGTTATTGTGGATGACCTGCTTGCGACTGGAGGTGAGTTGGAGCATGTGTGTCCCACGTGCGCCTGTGCTGGGAGCGGCTGTGGGGCTTGGAGCCTACCTTGGCATTGCTCCACCAGTGGTGATGTTTCTGCTCTGACCTCTGTGTTGCGCAGGTACCATGTATGCAGCCTGTGAGCTGGTGAAGAGGCTGAAGGCTGAGGTGCTGGAGTGCCTGGTGATCATAGAGTTAAAACTCCTCAAAGGGTCGGAAAAGCTCAAGTCAGTCCCTTTCTACTCTCTGCTGCAGTATGACTGAGGAGGAGCATCCCTGCTCCTTAGGGAATGCACGCTCAGAGCTGTGCCCAAGTTTAGTGTCTTATTCAGTGACTCTTGATGTCATAAGGGGGTGTGGGGGGGAAAACCCACAGTTTTAATTCTGGCCAGCTGCTATACAATCACAAGTCCTATTAATTTTCCAAGCCACAGATTAAGGTGTGTTGAGTGTAACGATCCTTTCTGGAGTTCATCCTCTTGGAAGACGGATCAGTCTGACTGTTCTAGGGGATGGAGACTAAGATGGAAGTCGTCTGTCTTCCACTAGTTCTTAGTGGATTTGCAAAACTAGGAGCAATTTGCATCATGAGAAGTATTCCAGAGCTGGGTGACAGGCAGTGAAGAAGCAGGTCATGCACTAGCTCAGGGCTCTTCACTTCCCTTATGCCCATCACATACCAAAGCCTGCAGCTCCAGCCAGGGCTGGCACCTTCTGGTTAGCAGAGATTCCCCATATACTGCAACTTGTGCAAGTCCCTGTTCTGCTGCATTCTTCTTGGGGCACCAGGATGTTGACAATGCCAGTTTGGAGCCTGTTCTTGTTGGGATGTTTTGGTGTCAGATAAGAGCACAGGGAAGAAAGGAAACGTGTTACGTTTGCACGAGCTCTGGCTCTCATTCAGTTTGTGTAATGGGTGACATGGGGTTTGGAGGTGCTCCTTGTTGCATGGTGCAGTTTGGTCACTAAAACTCTATGCCAACACTTTCACATGCCCGGGAACACCAGGGACTGTGTCCCTGTCCTAGCAGGGGATGAACGCACTGGTAAAATAAATACTTTTTATTCTTTCCTAAATTGTCTCAGGGCTGTTCTTGCAGTAGCTGAAGCCATTGGTTACCCTGGTGAGTGTCTTGTCCAAACCCAGGCTGCTAGTGGAGAGCAAGGCTGTTGATGCGAGATCCATTTTGCCACCCCACATCCTTGGAAGGACTCACTGGCCAGGACTCAGCACTGCAGTTATCCTCTCTCTGCTCCAGCTGGAGGGGGGCACCCAGGCTGGTCCTACTGGGCTGCAATGGAAATGCCCAGTGCTGGTGGGAGCACAGCCCAAGCCCCTGCATCTCATCTCGCCTTGCCCCCGCCGTGCACAGGGATGCTGCACACCCTGCCCTTACATTTGCAAGGGCCATTGCAGCTATTTTTATCACCATTTCCTGAAAAGCCACTTCAGGGCTGTTCAGTTTATGCTGAGAAACGCCATTCCCCTGGGAGCAAACCTACCCCAGGGCACTGGTTTTCACAGCCAACCCCTGCGAGGAGCCAAGGGAGGCAGCACCTCGCACACACACACTTGGCATGAGGACAGGGTCCCTGCTGTGAGCTGGAGAAGGGAAAAATCCACCCCAAAGAGCCGTGGAGCGAGCCCTGCGTAAGCCCTGCCAGTGCCAGAGCTGTGAGCGGGGCCAAGAGGTGACATCAGGGAACGCAGGGATGGTGCTTTGCATTGGGCAGGCTGCAAGCACCACTTGATGTAATGTGCTCTTAGAGACAGGGCTGTGCAGGGTGGCTTCCAGGTGGGAGGAAGGGTTCAGTCCCAGCAGCAGAACAGGAGCTCTCTTTGAGCTCACCCAGAGATGGCTTTTGGCTGCCAGGCTGCTGGACCTGGCTGCCCACTGCAGTGGGGTCCATTCAGAAAGCCCAGCACCGCACCAGTCTATGGGATGGGCTTAAACCCTCTTCCATGGAAATGGGTATCTCCTGCCAGCAGCACTGGCCAAATGGCCTGCAGGACAGCAAGCAGGGTCCTGGAGGAGGAAGAGCAGGGTCTGCCCGCTCAGGCAGCTCTATAGGGGATGCCCGATGCTGCCAGCCTCCAAATCGCATGGGGAAGCTTCCCTGGTACAGCGTGGTCCCCACCGGGAGGGCCGAGGGACAGTCACCGTCCCATGCAAGCCCCACACTAACCCCAGTGCAGTTTGGCTCAGGATGCAGTGTGAGGTGCTCCTGACGTGGCAGCTCCCACCCTACACACTGCAAGCACTGACCTGACCCAGGCACTGGGCCAGGCCAGCTCCTCTGCAGCCATCAGCACCCTCTTTGTCCCTTGTCCCAACCCACTGCAGTCAAGTGGCCTGGGCTTTCCCTTGGGAACCCCCCACTGCGCCTACCCCTGCCCCTGCCTGCTCCTGTCCCATAGGGAGCTGCTTGTGCTGCCCATCCACAAAAGCTGCATTCAGCTCCCTGCAAGCCCACGCTCACTTTTTCCAGTCAGTGTTTCTCCAGGAGCTGGATGCTGACCCAAGTCCTTCCCGACCGGTGCCAAACGCCTTTGAGAGCCACGGTGCTAACACAGACAAGGCAACTCATGGAGCTCCGCGCCGGGTTAACGCAAGTCAGCTCTATTTAAAACATTTAATACAAATGTGTTTTGACAAGTCCTGCAGTTGTTTCCAGTGAGTGCTGGGGATGCGTTTTTCCCTCCCTTAAAAACAGAACCAGGCCCAGAGCTTCAAGAACATCCATTTGTGACTTCTTCTCTCACTCCTTCCCTGACCTGTCACCCTCTCAACCCTGCCTCCACCCCAACAGAGCCCACTGAGTGGAAGGAACCTCCTGCATCAAACCTTTAGGAGAATAAAACAGAGCTGAGGAGAGGTCACTACAGCTCCTCTCCACCACTTGCATCGTCACCCAGGCTGCCTGCCTTCAGCTTGAGGGTTAGGAGAGCTACAGTCCTCATGGACCTTGGCAGAGTACTGAAGTTAAGGTGCTTTGTTCTGAAACATCCCTGAGGATGAGCCCACATCGGATCCCACTGGGATCTGCTGCATTGAGAGGAGATTGCACGGGGGAAGCCTTGACTCTGGCGGGGCTCAGAGAGCTTCTGCCTCCTTTGCCGCCTTGGTGAGCCTCTCGGTGATGATCCTGAGGTCCTGTCCTTTGTCCAGTTTGATGTAGGTGTCCGTCCTGATGGCGTGGATGCCTACCCAGTCGGGCAGCAGCTCTGCCAAGAGCCGCAAGTGTTTCTCCATCTCCCCTGCAAAGAGAAGCAGCAGCCGCTGGGGTCAGAGCTCTGCTCCACAGCCCCTTCCCCATGCAAACACCCTCCCCTGCTCCCAAGAACCATCATCCCTCATCTTCCCTACCCAGAGGCATCTGCTCGTCATAGCTGTCGGCCATGCGGGCACAAGCCACCTCCATGGTCAGCACCTGCTTCTTCTCGGCCACAAAGACGTTGCGCAGGATGCGGGCCATGGCCGGCAGGCGCTGCAGCATCCCAATCCGCCGCTCCTGCTGCGCATCCCGCGTCATCAGCGCCTGCAGCTTCTGCGCCTCCTTCGCACGGATCTTGGGGACGGGAGGACATGGGGTGAGACACGGACAGGTCCCCCCCAGCCCCAGCGTTAGGGCCAGGACTGAATTACTCACCCTCTCGAGCAGGTCCTGGGACACCCCTTTGAGAGCACTGGAGGTGCTGGCAGGGGCCGGCGCTTTGGAAACCACCGGTTCTCCCGCTCCGGCTTCAGCGGTTCTTAAGGCCAGGTTGGCAAGAGCTTTTTCCATCTGCTCATGTGGAAGAGAAGAGGGAGGAGGGGTTGGGTTACAGCTGGGAACCGATCGCACTGCAGGAAGGAGAAGTTTCCCCTCCAACACCCCCGCTGACACAGCAGCCCAGTGCTCCCGACCCATCCCTGCCTGTGCGGGGTACGGATCAGGATGCTTCACCTCCTCTCCCAGCCCCAGTCAGTACCCAACAGCTCCTCCAGCCCAAAGCCAGTCCTACACCTCATCCTGCAGCACTAACAACCAGGTTTGTGTTCCCACCTGCCTGCATCTTACAGTGCTCCCAGTCTTGCTGCTCAGAAGTGATCCTCCCCACCCCCTATCCATTAACGTCTTCCCAAAGGGACAACTGATTTGAGGCCCACAGACACAGCCAGACCCCGGTCCTGACTCACCTTGGGGCTCAGCATCCCCTGAGCCCTGCTCAGCACCTCCTGGGCCGTGGTGAGCCTGTCCTCCTGCGGCGGCTGTGGCAGCTCCGCGGGGATGATGTCCGGCACCTCGTCCACGTTGAAGCGGGGATGCCACCGCGTCAGCTTCTCCTCCGGCACCACCATGGGTGGGCTTAGGGCAGCCAGGAATGCCTGGAGAGGGGCGAGAGCTGCGTCATGGCACGTGCAGGTCAGGTATGGGGCAGCTGGATGTTGCCTCCTGCTCCCAGCAAGGCTGGCAACAACACGGCTTGGAGGAAAGTCAGTGCCAGGACAGATTCCAGCTGCCATCCTCCCCATCAACAGCATCCATAAGAACCAGCGATACCCTTCAGTGTGGATACCAGCCTGCTCCTTCCACCCTAGTTACCAAGGCAACCCCAGGCCCCAAAAGCAGAGGGTGCTGGGGGTGTGGGGACCTCACCTTGTGGTGCTGCTTGACGATGTTCACCAGGTTGCGGTTGAACTCCTTCCTGCGCTCCAGCAGCCGCGATGCCGACAAGTGCAGGCGCCCATCCACCTTCTCCTCTGTACAGAGAGACACGAGCATCACCCCCAGCACCCTGGTAACACCAGGGCCAAAACCTCAGGAAGGACACGATCAGAGCCCTCTGCAGAGCTCCATTGCTGCCAAAATCCCTGCTCTATAACCCTCCCACTTGTCCCCAGAGTGTTTTCTTCTGGCCTTTGTGCGTCAGATATAGCAGAGGAGAGAGCGCTCCTGGGGATCCACAGATCCCAGCCTGGACCAAGCACATCCCCAGCTATCAGGGTTCCCCCTGAGCCATACAAACCTTCCTCCAGCACTGGTTCCAGTGTGAGCTGATAGTCAGACTTCTTCATGCCAAAAGAGGGGATGTTCTTCTCCTGGCGCAGCTTGTACGAGGTGGGATACACCGTCTTGATCTGTCCCATGTGCCGCTCCTCAAACTGCCTGCAACCAGCACCCACAGAGGTCAGGAACCCCAAAGGTTGAAACAGGGCATCGGCCCCATTAGCTTCAACTGGGACCCGAAACGGGCTGCCCACTGCTGCCAACTTACTTGCGCATCATGTCCTGCACGCCCTGCTTGACCTTGGCGAAGGTGATGGTCTCGGAGCGGTTGAAGAGCATCCCGGCGATGGTGTCCACGCTGCGGAACATCTCTGCCAGCACCCGGAACTTGTAGGGCAGTGTGAGCCCCGGGGGCACATCCTGCGCGAGCGTGTGGAACCGCTGGTACGCGGGGGCCTTCTCGCTGCTGGGAAAGGAGAGGGGTCAGGGTCCCATGCACACAACAGCCACCACGTGTGGTGAACATGGCCCCGAGGGTGCAGATGGGGACAGAGACCAGCCAGGATGGGGTCAGGGCTGAACGCACAGCCTGAGAGCTGCAGGCCCAGCCTGGAGAGGGGAGACCCATCTCATATCCCTCCCCTGAGCAACCTGGGTCAGGGCGCCCATCCTGGGGATGTCGATGCCTCAGTGCTCATGGTGCCATCAGGGTGGCTCAGAGAAGCCCCCTGCACGCAGCAGGGCCAGCTCAGTGCTGCCAGAGCCCCAAACACCCCTCGATGGGGCGGGAAGACCCCCACAAACCCGCTGTGGGGCTGCGGCAGCCGCTGACACCCCAAGATCCCCTCCAATCTGTGTCTGCATCCCCACCGCAGCTCCTCACCCAGCCTCTGCCGCAGGAGCCGCCTCCTCGGTGTCCCCGTGCGGCCGCGCTCCCGACGTGCCTCCGCTTCCCGCTCTCCTCTGCCGGACCCGCAGCTCCAGCTGCCGGATCCGCTCCAGGCGGCTCCGAAGGTCGGCGCTGGTCCCCGCGGGGATGGTCACCGACGGCAGCAGCTTCATCCCACGCAGGCGGCTCCGCAGCCCGGCCACGTCCTCCTGCATGGGGAGGGACAGGGGCTCAGCGCAGGCTCACGCCACGCGAAGGGCACAGAGCACGGCAGGGACCGGGCTCGTACCTGCTGCAGGCGCCCGGCTGTCCCCGGGGGGGCCGTGCTGGGCTGCGCGCCCCCATCCTGCCGGCGGCCGGGAGAGAGCGTGGTGCTGGCGGGGGGCACTGCTGCCAGGTCCCGTGCAGGTGGGGACAGGGGACGAGCAGGCGAAGGGCTGGGGGCCTGCAAGAGAACAAAGGAGCGTTAGAGGCTGCCCAGGGAACCCATGCACTGGGAGCCATCGCTGGTGTCCCCCCACGGCCTTGCACTTCGGGGGTAAAGAGGGGGCAATAGAGCGGGGGGTACCAGAGGTAGGGGGCAATGTCTCCATCAGGAGACGGGGGGCCTGCATGGGGGGGATTCTGAACTGAGAGGGGGGGTCCTGCATCAGTACGGGGGGTGTTCAGCATCAGGACAAGGGGGAACCACTCCAGAGATGCTGCCCCGGTTCTGCAGCCCCATCCCCATTTCAAGGCCACATCCCCGATCCCCGCCGCTCCCTACCTTATCCACCGGGCCCGGCTCCGCATCCCGGTGCAGCTCCAGCCTCTTCCGCACTGCTCTCCCGCTCGACCCCCCGGGCCGAGCCCCGGCCCCCGAATCCGCTTCCATCTCACGGCGGCTCCGCTTCCTGCCCGCCAGGCCCCGCAGCGCCGGGGTCCAGCAGCGGGTCGGGGTGCGCGGCGAGCGGAGCAGCAGCGCCTCATCCCCGCACTCCTCCTCCCGGGGCACCGGGGCACCGGCAATGGCGGCCTTCAGATGGCGGCCGCCGCCGCTGCTCTTGACCGGGGCTGCGGCGGCCGCTTTAGTACGGGTGAAGAAGTCGGTGAGGCGGAGCTGGGCCATGGCGGCGGGTGCCGGTACCGATACTGGTGCGGGTCCGGGTCCGGGTCCGGGTCCGGGTCCGGTCCCGGCGCTGGTCCCGGTACTGGTGCGGGTCCGGTCCTGGCGCTATCTCCTCACGTGGAGCCGCAACCGCGCCAAAACCACTGCTCCTTGGCGGGAACCCGCGCTGCCGTAGCCCCGCCCACCGCGGGGCGGGAAAGGTCACGTGGGGAGGAATTGGCGCCACACGGCTCTTAAAGGCGCCGCGTCATCTTTATAGCAGTGTTGTATATGGGGCTCTGACCTCCCCCTGTATCGGGACGCCCGGCCTGGGGGTGCGGGTGGTGCCCTCTGTACCCCGGCCCGCGGCAGGGATGGAGCAGGGAACGCAGCCCTCCATGGCTGCTGACCGGGGAGACCTCGGTCATGGGGGAGTGGGGCAGAAGCAGAGCAAACGGTGCCTGCCGTGGTGCTGGTGTGGGGCAGCCCCCGGGCCGGTGGTCACCCCTGTGCCTGCGCTTGGCGCTGGGGAGCTGCTTGTTTCCAGCTTGTGTTGGGTCAAGCCCTGGCCAGCATCCCACTGCGGTGGTCGTGGCATCCCTTGAGGCCCCTTCCTGCACGTCCTTGGTTCCAGTGGGAGCAGAGGCTCAGGGGCTGCCCACTGCCCTAGCATCCCCCTGCCCCACGGCGTGGCCGTGTGCTAATGGCACTGCCCGGACACAGGAGAAGCTTTGCTCGCCCATAAAACGCCTCCCGGTGCACTCAGGCCGTTCCCCGCAGCACTTACAGGACCGCTGGGTTCTCATTTCCCTTAAAGCCGGAGCCAGGTCAGCAAAATGGAGCTGGGCCGGATCTGGCCACGCAAGGCAGGGCTCTGGGGTGCTGTTCCCGATGCCTATTGACTTGCACAGCCTCCATTCCCACCCCACTGCAGTGCGGTGGGTACGTGGGGCCTGGCTGGCAGCAAGGTGTGGGCGCCATGTACCACCCCTCCTGGATGCACTCTGGATGGGGGGTTTGCAGTGGTAATTTCCATGCCCAGGCCTCATGGATTGATGCCGAGCATCGGTTGGTGCCGAGCTTCAGGCTCAGCATTGACAAGGGTTTAATTTACAGGAGCAAATCCCTCTGGGTCCAGCCGATGAGGATGGATGCAGGCGGGTGGAGGGGTCACATCCCTGCTCTGAGGATGCTGGGGGTGGCTTGGGCACTCACAGCCCATTCCTGCTCCCATGAGGGGCTGTGTCCGGCAACACTCAGCTGGATGCGTGCGTTTGGGGGCCCTCAGGCCCAACCTGCGTATGGCTGTGGAGCGATGGGCATTGGTGTCCTCGTGGCTGCAGCTTCGGCACCTCTGGGGCGGGGGAAAGAGCCGTCAGCATTCCGGAGGAAGCCCAAGGATGAGAGCGGAGCCCGCCCAGGTGGGGAGCAGGTCGGCATCGTGCGGGCAGGGTGCCAGGTTATTCAGTGTGCGCAGAAACAAACAGGGAAAGCCAAAGAATGTGGAGAATTCCACAGGCCGATGCTTCCTGCCGGGGCCGGTGCTGCCCGCTGCCTGGCCGTGGCACCCAGCTCCCCTCCTTCCAGCACCCATGGGTGCGTGGCCATGCACCTGGGGAGGCCTGGGACCTTCACAAGCCCCTGGGGACACAGGACCCTGCTCCCACGGGACCACATCCTGGCTCCCCATCCCCGTGTCCCGGCTGCAGGGCTCCATGCTGGCATCACCAGCCCCAAATGCAGGCCTCAACCGGCGTTTTTACTTGTTACGAAGCAAACAGGAAGCACATCAGTTTCTTTTCCTTAGTTATTATTGGAGATCGTCTCATTCCCCCCCTCCCGCTCCCAAAGCCCCCGTTGTCACCACCGGTAACGGGGCTCCCGCCTCCTCCCGTCCCCACCCGCAGCGCTGCGCTCCGGGGTCCTCCCCCCCCCCCTCCCCGCGTTGCCGTCGGGGCTGAGACCGTCCAACTCGCGGCAGCAGTGGCGCCCGCAGCGCCGGCGGGCGGCGCTAAGCGGGGCGGGCCGTGCCGGGCCGCGCTGCACCGGGCAGAGCGGAGCGGTGCCGGGCCGAGCCGTGCCGAGCCGGGCCAGCCCGCCGAGGGGGGCGGGCGGCGCCGCTTATAAAGGCGGCGGGAGCGGGGCGGGGGAAAGCGCGTCCGTGCGCGGCGCTCCGGGACCGGCCAGCGGGGCTTTGCCCAGCCCCGGCGGGGCGGAACGGCTCGGCTCGGCTCGGCTCGGCTCGGCTCGGCGGGGCATGGCCCGGGCCGCCGCCGCCTGACGGGATGGAGCGGCGGGTGCTGTACACGGGGCTGTATTGGCTGCTGCTGCCCCTCGCCCTGCTCGCCGGTGAGTGCCGGGGGGGGTGTGTGTGTGTGTGCTGGGTGCGCTGTGTGTCCGCTCTGGGCTCCCCACCCGCACGGGAGCCGCTGTTGGCCCCAAGGGAGGCGGCCGGGTGGGTGCAGGGACGGGTGGTTCCCCCCCCCCCCCCAACTTCGAGCCCCCCAGCCCCGTGCGCGGTCCCCCCCCCCGCCAGCCCCATGCGGGACCGAGCCCTCGGGAAGCGCTGCGCCTCCTCCGGGCCAAGCATGGGGCAGCGCCCGGGTGTGTGTGACCGCACAGCGGGGCCGTCGCGGTTCCAACCCCGCCGGGTCACCCCGCTCGCTCCATCGCCTCTCGCAAGGTGGAGGGGGCGGTGAGGAGGGTGCCGGGACACCCCGCTCCCCGCAGTGCTCCGAGTGGGGGGGAGCTGGCGCCTGTCCCGGCCCTGTGCCCGGTACCGCCGTGGTGCGGTGGAGGGGGGTACCCCGCACCACCTCGGCTGCTTCAGCCTCCCCTCCGCAGGGCTGTGGCTGCCGAGCTGCTCCCAGCCCGCTTTAAGCAGCGCTGGGCTTTGAGGGCAGATGCGCCACCCACCAAGGCAACCGTCTGGCCACCGGCCTGGAAAATACCCGTGTCCCGGGACCCGCGGAGCGAGAATCGGCTCTTTGAACCCCGGCTGCTCGGGGGGAGCCCGCTCGGGGATGCTCCGTTTGCCTTCACTTAGACGTAAAGGAAAACCCTTCCTGTAAACAGGGCTGTTCAACGTGCTCCTTGTGCCCGGGTGTGCGCTGGCCACTGCCGGGCTCACACATCCCCGTGCTGGGGTGTCTGCAGCGCGGGGGGGACACCTGAGTGCTGTCACCGGGAGCGAGGGGACATGCACCCGAGCGGAGCCACATCCGGCCGGGTGTCCCGGTTGTCTTGAGGGGAGCGGGGCTGGTGTGCGCGGTGCTGGCCGTGCCGCCGGTGCGGGATGAGCCTCCCTGGCAGAGGAAGTCGGTGACTGTTGGAAAAGCTTCTCTGTTTGCTCTGGGCTTGCTGGAGGAGTGACTCAGTGCATGGCGCAGGATGCGAGGAGGTTAATTATAACCCTGCCCACGGGCGGACAGGGACTGCCGTGGGGAAGGGAAGGTGGCCGGGATCCGCTCACGCCAGGCCCCGGTGGGGCACGGGAGCTGCGGGCCGTGTCCCATGGGTGCGCGGGGCGACACGTGGCCTCTGGGCGCGGTCTGGTGCATGGGGCCCTCGTGCCCCAGTTCTGCCGATTTGGCCCCAAATTGCGCCAGGCTCGTGGCGGCAGGGACCTGCTGCGTCCCGCAGCCGGTGGTGTCGGTGCTGTGCTCATAGGCGGCTTGTTCAAGTGTGGGTCTGGGGTCCCGCTTGGGCAGCTCCCCCCTGCTCCTGTCCAAAACAGCCCTGTGGGTGAGGAGTCAATGGGGGAAACTGAGGCACGGGGGGGGACGTGGCTCGTTCTGCACCTGGGGGGAGGAAGAGGCCCGATCACGACCCGCCTGCAGCCCTTCCTTCCGCAGCAATCAGGCTCTTCCCAAACGCCCAGAGGATGTTTGCTGGCAGCGAGTGGAGGGGCAGGGCTGGGGCTCACAGCATGGCTTGGGGTGGGACCATGGCATGGACCCCCCGTGGTGCAGCTCCCAGGCATTCCATGGGCTGTGTATCCCACCCAGCACAGGGACAGACGGCTCTATCCGTGCTGGAATGCATGGAGCAGGGTAGGCGCAGCCTGCTGTGCCTTCCCACCACTGCGCATCAGGGGGTACCAGGGTGGGGGGCACCAAGCAGCTCTGGACCCCCGGATTGGGTGACATCCTTCTTGCACCAGCTCCAGTGCAGTGCTTGTGCAGGAGCAGTGGGTGACGGTGGCAGCCCCTTAGTGCTGTGGTGCCCCGCAAAGCCGGGAGCAAACAGGGGGTGAGGCGAAGACACGGCCTCAGGATGTAGTGGGGTGCTGGGGGGTCCCTGCGTGGGTCGCGCTGGCCCTGGGTGCTGCAGGGTGCTGGTACCCAGGCGATGCTGGCAGGAGCGTGGGCTGCAGCCGTCTGCCTCCTGCGGTCAGGTGCTTTTTATAAAGTGAAGGGAAATAAAATAGAGGAGGAACAAAAAATATATAAAAAACTATAAAAAAACCCAAACCAAATAGAAAGCAGCCACCGCTGTCTCCAAGAGCAATAACTGCTGTTTCCTCCCCGGGCGCACAGGGGGATGGGAGGCAGAGGGCCAGCTGCCTGCAGCCTTGCATGGACGCTGCCCATCTTCTCCCCCAGGGTACCCATCTCGGTGGCATCCGGCCTTTTCCAAAGCCCCCACATTGCCCTATTGAGGCAGTGATGCTGTGGGGGCTCCCCAAGGGTGCAGCAGGTCCCCACTGGATGAGAGTGGGGATGGGGTGTGTGGGCATTGACAGGGCACTGGGTAGTGCATGGGAAATGTTCTGGTGGATTTGGGAATGTGCGATTGGAATATGGATCTGGGTGTGCGAGCGGGAGATGTCAATGGGCATCCCACTGCTTAGCTCATGGCTTAGGGGGTCCTGAGGGCTGCTCCATCCCCTTGGCATGGGCTGTGCCACTGCACTCTGTGCCCGAGGTAGGGGCTGCAGCCCTGGGTGCTATGGAAGGGGGTGTTCCCACATCCACTGTGTTGCTGGCCAGCTGCTGGGGTTTCCCAGCCTGGCAGCCGAGGCACCACTGGCACCGGTCCCGGTGCCCTCCCGGGGCAGCTCCTACGGCATTCCTTGGGGAGTGGGGCCTGGCGCTGGCGGGAGCGGGGTTGACTTTCCACAAAAACAGGATACGGCGGCTGGGCTGGTGGGGCTGCTGCCTCCTCCCGGAAAGAGGAGCCGGGGATGGGGCTGGTTCTGCCCGCTCGGGGGGCTCGCTGCTGCAGGGATGGGAATGATGCTGTGGAGGGGGCTCATCCGCCTCTGGTGCAGAGAACAGGGTCCTGGGTGCACAGTGACAGCCTGTGGGCCCTGTTTGGGTCCCCCTGGCCCCGGCTGAGGCCGGTGAGCAGAGGCAGCTAGGAAGAGCTGCAGGGCTGCGGCCGCAGGTAACGGGGCTGTGTGAAAATAGCCGGGAATTAAAGAGCTCTTCTAATTAATCCTGAGCGGCTGCAGGTCCCCACAGAGCCAGCGGCTGCACTGATGCCAATCAGCGTGTGGGCACTGTGAATGGTGTGTGGCAGGGTGGATGGTGTTATGGGGCTGCCTCATTGCTGGTGGGATCTGGGGATCCCCCTTTCTCCATGTAGCTGGATATGGATCTCTCCCTGGGTTGGTGCCTGGGAGTGGGCTGCACCCAAAGCCCCCTTCCCACTCTTCCGCATCCCAACTACAGTGGGATAAACCCCACTGCTGCCTCTCCCTGTCTGCCCTCACCCTCGCTGCCAGGTCCCTGCGTTCCACTGTGGTCCCCGGTGCCTCCCTTTCCCTTCCCACAGGCGATCCCAAGGGCAGATGAAAGGCTGGTGTGAAGGGAACCGGCACATCTCACCCAGCACTGTGATTTATCCTGCTCCCGGCACATTAACATCCTTCACGTTTCAAGTGCTGCTGCTGCCAGCGGTGGTGCGATCCCTGCCAGCACCAGAGCTGCTCCCAGGATCACAGGGATGGGGAAAGGATGCGGATCCAGGATAACCTTAGGGGGACACTCAGTGCGGGCCGGATCCTACCCTGTGTGTGCAGCAGAGGCGAGACCATGGGGTGTGATGGGTGCGATGGGTGCTGCCTGCATGGGGATGGGGACAGTGGGTGCCACGGTGCTGCAGCCACCCTCCACCCTCCTGCCTGGCTCCTGGTGGGGACCTGGGCGCGGGATGGAGGGCGGGTTTTGCTGTGGGGCTGCTCTCCCCACAAGCCAAACTGGTTTTTCTCCCCACGCCGGCGCTTTCTCTGCTGTCAGCACTGAAGGGAACTGGTTTCCTCTGCCTGTGCAGGACAGAGCACCCACACCCCGGTGCAGCCGGCCCTGCCAAGGTGTGGGTGCAAAGCTGGGCACCATGGGTGCTCACAAAGGGGGCTGTGCTATGCTGAGGGGCTGATCACCATCGGCACATTTCTTTTCCCCCTTTTTCATCCCGTTAAAAGCTGGTTGAAGCCCGTGAGCACTGACCACCCTGAGGAGCTTTGCCTCACGCTGGGGTGATGGGGGATCGAATGGCCACAGGGTCCCATGGGTGCTGGTTCAGCCCCAGGGTGCTGTGGGGTGCTCTGCATTTGCAGGTAGCTGCTGCCAGCCCTTCCTAGTGCCATAGGTGACCCCAAGCCACTGCTGCCAGGATGCCTGCTCTGTCCCTTGTCCTGGGAGGCTGATTTTGGTGACATAAAGTCACACCCTCACGGCAGCGCGTGTACCTCACAGTGCCCAGCAATGCCTATGGGTCTCCCTGTGGTACCCACCATCCCATCTTCCCCGCAGCTCCCATGCAGACCCCAGCCCAGGCGCTGCCAGCAGGACACCAGCGCAATGGTCCCCCCATGCCACCATCACCCATAGGGCGGCCATGGCTGGGACTGGGGGCAGCCTGGCCCAAAAGGATGCTGCTTTGGGCAGGGTTTGATGCGGGCAGGGGTCGGTGCTGGGATGGAGGTGCCGGTGGCCGCGGCGGGGCTGTCTGACTCCCCCCATCAGCCGAAGCAGCGCTCGCCCCCGTGCCGGGAAGGCTCCGCTCGGCCCCCGTCGCCGCTGGCGCGGGAAGGGAAATATTTGGTCCATGAGATCATGGTTTGCCGAAACGCAGCCAGCAGCGCACGGCAGCGTGCGGGGAGGTGGCGGTGCCGCGGTCACCGCACAGCGGGTCCCGGTACCCCCGCGCTCCCGGAGCCCCTCACCCGCGCTGCGGGGCTGCCCGCGCTCCGTGGGACCCGGGACCAGCGCTATCCCCGACGGGCGCTGCGTGGGACGTGCCCCGGGCCGCCGGGCGTGTTCCTGGGTGCCTCCCGTCCCGTCACCCCACCGCCATTCCCGCGGTGCTCCCGGGGGCTGCGCCGGGCCCCCAGCGGCCGCCCCATCCCTCGCCCCAGGATGTGCTGTCCCATTGAAACCTCGTAAACACAGGAAGGGCCGCGCCGGGCTGGCGGGGCCGAGCACGTCCCCTGGCTCCCAGCCTGGCTCCCTTGCATCCCCCCCCCAGCCCCATGGGCCCTCCTGGCCCTCACTGCCTCATCCCATTCCCAAGCGGGGCGCCAAGGGGAGCAAGCCCCTGCTATGGCCACGCAGAGCTGAGGTCCCCAACACCGGTTCCCTGTGGCGGTCCAATCTCCGGGCTGCCCCATAGGGATCCCACCTCCTACCCAGAGTGGGGCCCCCCCGCCCTGCTGGGGGGGGAGGAATGCGCTGGGGCTATCTGGAGCAGGGGTGCAGTCACACAGTGAAGCCACCCCATGCTGTGCACCCCCCAGTGACTCCCCTCCCCGTGCCCAGTTACTGATCCGGTGTGTGTCTCGCAGCGGCTATGCCCATCAACCGCGGCCTCGCGGCTGCCGCGCTGTATCTGTGCCCATCTCCGGGTAATGCAGGTGCCGGTGTCAGTCACCACTCGGGGCTGTGCGTGGAGCCCATGGGAACGCCGCGTTCCCCGGCGGCAGCTGCCCCGGTCCCGTGTGTCCCCCCCGCCGGCGGCGGCAGATCCGTGCGGCGCCTCCCGGCCCCGCTCCCCCGACGGCTGCGCGGGACATGCCGTAATTTAGGGTTAAACATAAGCGAGAGGGAGGTGAGGAGCTGCGGGTGCGCCCGGGGCAGCGCTGGGTGCGGGGCAAGGGCAGTGCATGGTCCCTGCGAGCCTCCTGCAGCAGCAGTGTGGAAAAGCAGTGGATTCCGCTCATGGATCTCATCACCTCCTATGTCCGAGACCTCAGTGTCCCCTCATCCCCGTGCCACCCATGTGTGTCACCATGGCTCCTGCGCGTGTCCCTCTCTTCCCACTGGCACCTCTGTTTGGGATTACACATAGTTCTGGGGTGCGTCTCACTTTGGGGGTCCCAAATGGGAGGGGATGCAGCCTCCCTGTGCCTAGCACTAACCCTGCCTGTACCTCTGCCCGCAGCCTGCCTCTTCCGCTTCAATGTCCTCTCCCTGGTGTACCTGATCTTCCTGCTGCTTCTGCCCTGGTTCCCGGGGCCCAGCCACCACTCCACCGCAGGTAAGGGGTTCACCCTGGGGTGCAGGGAGCAGGCAGGGCAGGGTGGGCAGCAGGATGCTGCCAGCCTCCCTCCGGTGGATACCTGCCCTCCTTCCCCTGCGGTTTCCCCCTGGTCAGGCAGTGTGTCTCCTTGCTCTGTTAATTATAGCCCAGCATGGCTATTAATAGTCCTTTCACTCCAAAACAGCCAGTTTTGAGCCCCAGCCTTATTAACCAGAAACCTCAGGGCTGGGCTGTGCCCGCCGGGTGGGCAGGGACGTACCAGGAGCAGCCCTTCCGCCCTGCTGGCCGTGGGGGGCACACATGGGGGGCACTGGGGATGCAGCATGGGTCCTCATGGTGGGCATTGGGTGCCCGTAGCGCTGCTGGGCCAGGCTGAGCTGTGCTGTAACACAAGCTGTGGATAAAAGCTCTGCCCTCTGAATATTTCATGGGCTCGCACGGCTCCGGAGCTGAGTCTTGACACGGATTTACAGGAATAAACAAACAGAGGGAAGGTTTCTGGCCCTGACCCCCCCTTCCCGGCCGGTGCGCAGCTGGGGTGGGCTCGCTGCCTGTCCTGAGGCAGGGAAAATGGGCGCTCGGCCCGGGAATCCCTGTGGGATGGGGGCACGGCTGCAGCTGGTGGAAGGTCTGACTGGGATCATGGTGTGGGGGACACCCTGGCGCCCACCCACAGGATGTTCCATGAGGGATGGGGATGGGAACTGCATCCCAACACCGGTCTCTGTGCAGTGGGGCCAGGGAAAGGCTTGGTCCAGCTGGGTCAGAGGATGCTGCAGGGAAGGAGTGTGGTCCCATAGTTTCCTGCTTTGCCTGTGCCTCAATTTCCCCAGTAATGTAGTGGAAAGAGTGGTCTGTGGTTCTGTTGGTGCAGGGTGAGACATGCACCTGGTGGGACCCAGGACTTTGGAGAGGGACTCTTCATCGGGGACTGTAGTGACAGGACAAGGGGCGATGGGTTCAAACTTACACAGGGTTGGATATAAGGAAGAAGCTCTTCCCTGTGAGGGTGCTGAGGCGCTGGCACAGGGTGCTCAGAGGAGCTGTGGCTGCCCCATCCCTGGCAGTGTTCAAGGCCAGGTTGGACATGGGCTTGGAGCACCCTGCTGCAGTGGAAGGTGTCCCTGCAATGGCAGGGGTTGGAGCTGGATGAGCTTTAAGGTCCCTTCCAACCCAAACCATTCTGTGAGTGTATGACTGTATGACCGCATTCCTGGGGCAGACCCCTGGCATCGCTGGGCACAGTTGCATTGCTCCCTTCCTTGCTTCTCCCAAGGGTTCTGGGGTGCTGGTGCTCCCCGGGGTCACCTCGGATGATGGATAATGGGTTGCCCGTGTCTCACAGGTCACACCAGCCGCCTCCTCAAAGCTCTCCTGGGGATCAGCATCATCTTCCTCCTCGCACACCTCGTTTTCCAGATATGCCTGTACACGCTGCCCCAAGTGGACAAGATGATGGGGCCCGGCTGTGAGTAGGGGGCACCGGGACAGGTTGTGCCACTGGGCACAGACCCATTCCTGGGTATTCCCTGTGGATGTGGGGCTGTCTCCCATGGGAAGCACATACTTACGGTGGTCTCATATCCTGCCCTTGGGGGTCTGCCAACAAAATCCCTTCGTTCTTCCCCGCAGGCAGCTCATGGGAGGTGTTTGCCCGGCACATTGGGGTCACCAGGTAAGGGTACCCTGATGGTGTGGGGCTGGGGACTGGCAGTGGTGGTGGGGACACTCCTGAGCCCTCCTCTGACCCACTTCTCCCCTGCCCCAGGCTGGAGCTGAGTGATATCCCCAACTCAGTGCGTCTGGTGGCACCCGATGTCGGCGTCCTGCTGGTCTCTTCCCTCTGCCTCTGCCTGTGCCGTCGCCTCATCCCCAAGCCTGCAAGCATCCGCAGCCGGAGACTGGAGTCCCTGGAGTCCCGTGAGCGGGTGAGAGCCAAACCCATCAGCATCCTGCCGAGCCCGCACCAGAGACTCAGCGCCTCGTCCCATCCCCTCCCCAGAGCACAGGGACACCCTCAGTGTCCGGGAACCCGGGTTGGGGCAGGTTTGGCAGCGGTGCAGGGCTGGGACGTCATCATGAGACATCACAGCATCCCATATGAGCCGGGGTGACTCAGCCGCGGAGGAGTGCTCGTGTTTGCCCCTGTGTTGCCGTAGGGATCGCAGCAAGCAGCCCAACCCCACCGCACCGGGCTGCTGGGGGGAGCATCCTTGGGTCTGACCAGCACCACCACAGGGGTTTGGTAACCCCTGGGCTTAGGAAGGGCAGTGGGACAGGCAGTTGTGGGGTGCTGGCACCCAGCTTGAGCTCTCCAGCAGGGTGCATGGATGGGCACTGTGCCGTGCCAGACCTTCCTGGTGGTGCTCATGGCACTGGGGTCATCCAGACGCACACAATCCCGAGCTGATGGCACCCCTGACTTGGCGAACACTTTGGGGTGCTCCCCGCTGTCATGGTGGGCGCTTGCCTGCCCAGCTCCAGCCATGGATGGGCTGTAACCGGAGCACCGGGTGATGCGGATGCCTTTGCCATGAGCACAGGGCCAGCCTGGAAAGGAGCTCAGTGCTGGGAACCTGGGTGCCTGTGCCAAGAAAAACAGCCGCCTTTCGGAGGCTTTTTGGAGCTTTCCAAGCAGCTAATGAGATAAACACAGCCAGGTGCCGGGCTGCGTGCCCACAGGGTGTCGGGCCATCCATTGAGTGGGGAAACTGAGGCATGGCCAGCAGCAGCATGGAGCCGGTGGGGTGCTTGTGGGGCTCACACCACTGCCTCCCCTCTGGCAGCGGGAAGAGGAGGATGTGGAGCAGCAGGACAGCACGGCTGACACGGACACACCGCTGAGCACCAGGCTGCGGGTGACGGCTCACTGGCTGCTCTGGGAGACCGGGAAGGCCTTGGCCATCACGCTGCTGGCCTTAGCTGGTGGGTATGGGATTGGGGGGGGCATGTGGTGAGCTGGGGAGGGCTCAGTGGACACGCTGCTGGAGGTGACGCTCGGTGCAGGGTGGGGTGCTTGGTCCAGGGGGATGCTTGGCTGTGCATTGACTGCCCATGGGTGCTGCTCCCCAGGGATCACCCTGCCCTCCGCCTCCTCCTGCATCTACTACCTGTTGTTCATTGGGGTGTGCACGTGGTGGGCCTGCCACCTCCCCAGGAGTTGCAGGGCCTTCAACACCACCTGCATCATCGTCTGCATC
Source organism: Myiopsitta monachus (assembly GCA_017639245.1). Taxonomy (NCBI): domain Eukaryota; kingdom Metazoa; phylum Chordata; class Aves; order Psittaciformes; family Psittacidae; genus Myiopsitta; species Myiopsitta monachus. The sequence goes on along the minus strand of CM029941.1, from coordinate 102,471,916 downwards.
TACACTGCCTGCCACCTCGTCTGCCTCTTTGCCTACCAGGCGCCCTTCTTCCAGGGGCTCTACCCGCCTCCCACCTTCTGGGCACGGTGAGTCCTTGGGGAGGGCGCTGTGCCCTCACCCCGGCTCATGGTGGGGCGCATGGCTTGGGGGGGGTAACGCCACCCGCTCCGTCCCCACAGGCTGTTTGGCTTCAAGGACATCGTCCTGTACCTCAACTGCTCCAAGCCCAACGTTCTGGAGCTCAACACCAGCCACCCCTGGCCTGTCTACGCCAACCCTGGCATCCTGTTCCTGCTCTACTTCACCATGGCCACGCTGATGAAGCTGCGCCGACTGGATGCCAGGGTGAGGGGCTGCAGGGCTGAGCTGGCCCCTGTGCCGATGCAGCTCTGACTGCCCCAGCCCTGGCACTGGGGTGCCCATTGGAGGGGAAATGGGGAGCTGTGGGGTGCCTGTAGGACTGGGAGGGTCCTCATAAGGGGGTTGGGTCCCCGGTGGCAGCAGTACTGTGCCCTGAGCTGGCTCCTGCCCCTCTCAGAGAGCTGCAGCACTGGCACAGCCAGCAACGAGATTCCTGTCAAAGGAGCTGGTGGAGATGGAGAGCTGGCCCAAGGACACTGATGGCGTGGCTGAGGACACCAAGGTGGGTTTTGGGGCATTGTGCCCCACAAGTGATGCCCGAGTTGTGGTGGAATGGGAGTTGGGGTGCTCTGGGGGTGCCAGGGTGGCTCTGAGCCCTCTCTGTCCCCCCAGCCCATGCTGACCTCTAACACGGGTAAGCCAGGCAGCGGTGCTGAGAACTGCACTGTGCACATCATGGGCAACTCTCCACAGCCGGGTAAGCCTGTCCCCTCTGCCTCCCCGTCCCCATGCCCTGTCTGTGTCCTGGGGGTCGGCTCAATGTCCCCCTCCCCATGGCCAGGCAGGAAGCCTCCGGCACAGTGGCTGCTCCTGCGCACCCTGGGCCATGTCATCATGAAGCAGAGCTATATCTGCGCCCTCATCGCCATGATGGTGAGTAGGGGGACACGGGGGACACTCTCCAGCCTGATCCCATGCAAATGGCCTCATCCTGCCTGCCTGTAGGTGTGGAGCATCACCTACCACAGCTGGCTGACCTTCGTGCTGCTGCTCTGGTCCTGCCTCATCTGGACGGTGCGGAACCGGCGTCACTTTGCCATGCTCTGCTCACCGTTCCTGCTGCTCTACGGCATCGCTCTCTGCACCCTGCAGTACATCTGGAGCGTGGAGCTGGCCTCCGAGCTGCCCACACGAGTTGGCTTCATAAGCTTTGAGCAGCTGGGGCTGGTGCACACCAAATATCCCTGCTTGGACCTGGGGGCTAAGGTGAGTCTGGTGCTGTCCCCATCTCTGCCTGCATCAGCACGTTGTCCCTGCTCACTGCCTGTCCCTGCAGCTCCTGCTCACCCTCACCTTCTGGCTGCTGCTGCGGCGGTCCGTTAAGGAGAAGCTGCTAACGAGGAGGTCCCCGTCCACCCCGCTCATAGAGGTGACCATATCGGACATAGGTGAGGGGTCCCAGCATCACCTACCAGGGCTGAGCATCCCCTGGGTGCAGGCAGTACCCGGGGTGCCCCCCATGTCCTGCAGCCCCCTCCTGCCTCGCAGACACCAGCCGTCAGGGGGACGTGCTGAAGGCACTGGGGGGCCTGGTGAGGAATTTCTATGCCAAGTACTGGATCTGCGTGTGCGCTGGCATGTTCATCGTGGTGAGCTTTGCCGGGCGCCTCGTCGTCTACAAGATCGTCTACATGCTCCTCTTCCTCCTCTGCATCACCCTGTTCCAGGTAAGGGGGTCAGGGACACGTCCGCGTCCTCATCCCCATCCCCAGTGTGGCCCTGCTGATGTCCCCATCCCTGCAGGTGTATTACAGCCTGTGGCGCAAGGTGCTGAAGTGCTTCTGGTGGCTGGTGGTTGCGTACACCATGCTGGTGCTCATCGCTGTCTATACCTTCCAATTCGAGGACTTCCCCATGTACTGGAGGAACCTGACGGGTCTCACGGATGAGCAGTGAGTGTCTGCAACCCACCAAGGGGTACCTGCTGCTGCCAGCGCTGGGGTGGCACCAGGGCATGGCGAAGGGATGTGTTGTGCATGAGGAATGGCGTTGAGCCTGGCATGGCAACTCAGTGCCCATGCAGGGTGGGATGGATGCAGCTCCACACTGACCCTTTCCTCCCTGCCCAGGCTGGGTGACCTGGGCCTGGAGCAGTTCAGCGTCTCGGAGCTCTTCTCCAGCACCCTCATCCCGGGTTTCTTCCTCCTGGCCTGCATCCTCCAGCTCCATTACTTCCACCGCCCCTTCATGCGACTCACAGACCTGGAGCGCATCCCTGCTGCCAGTGCAGCATCCTACCGCATCCCCAGGTAGGGCCCTGCTCCAAGGTGACCCCCCTGCACCCCAAGCCACCCATCCCCGCTCTGAGTCCTCCTCCCCACAGACCCGAGGAGCTGCACGGGAGCCGGCTGCTGCGGGATGTGGTTGCTGCCGACAGCGCCAGGACAAGTGATGGTGACAGCACCGGGATGGGTGATGCTGACACTGAATCACAGGGTACCCACTGGGCAGGGATGGGGGGAATGGGGTGGGATGGGTGTCCTCCAAGCCAGGAAGGGGCTGGAGGGTGATGTGGGGATGGATTGGAGCATCCTCCAAGCCTGGAAGGGGCTGGGGGGGGGGGGGATGCAGAGCTGGTTTGGAGTGTCTTCCAAGCCAGGAAGGGGCTGGAGGAGGATGTGGGGATGGATTGGAGCATCTTTCAAACCAGGAAGGCACTGGCAGGGTAGGGAGACAGATTTGGGGTATTCTCCTGTGAGGATCCGAGAATGGGTTTGGGCAACTTCCAACCCAGGTACAGTCTGAGGTGTGTTCAGGGATGGTTTGGGATGTCCTCCAAGTGGGGGAGGGTATGGGCATGGATTAGGGTGTGCTTCAAGTCAGGAAGGGGCAGGGGGTTGCAGGGATAGATTGAGGCATCCTTCAAGCGAGGAAGGTGCAGGGATGGATTTGGATGTCCTTCAAGTCCAGGAGAGTATGAGGGTGGATTTAGGGTACCATCTGAGCCAGGAAGGAGCTGGGAGGGTAACAGAGATGGATTGGGGTGTCCTTCGGGTGTGGGAGGTCTTGGGAATGGATCGGGGTGTGCTCCAAGCATGAGGAGGAAACCAGGATGTGTTGGGGTGTCCTCTGAGCCCATCCGTGACGGTCTATGTCCCCACAGTGCCATCCAAATGGGGGCTGGTGCTGGAGCGCCTGATCGTGCTGGGTTGGACCTTCTCAGACACGCTGACCCGAGGGCAGGTCTTTGTGGTGCGTCTGCTGGAGCTCCACATGGTCAAGCTGGTGGCTCTCTACATCGTCTGGGTGGCCCTGCAGGAGGTACCAACCATGGGGCACCAGGCTTGGGGGCTCAGCCGGGCACCCCATGGTGCTAATGCATCCGGTGCGCCAGGTATCACTGATGAACTTCTTGCTGGTGCTGCTGTGGGCCTTTGCCATGCCCTACTGCCGCTTCCGACACATGGCCTCCTGCCTCTCCACGGTCTGGACCTGCATCATCATCGTCTGCAAGATGCTCTACCAGCTCAAGATCGTCGACCCCAGCGAGTACGCCAGCAACTGCACCCAGGTGCCCACTTATGCGGTTCTTGGGGTGCTTGTGGCAGCGTGGGGGTGGTTCCCTGGCTGGAGATGGGGTCTGGCAGCAGGGGTGAGGATGCTGAGAGCCAGCGGTGCTCCCCTTTGCAGCCCCTGTACAACAGCACCAACCTGACCCCGGAGGAGATGAGCAATTCCACGCTGTACCATGGCCCCCTGGACCCTGCCAACTGGTTCGGCATCCGCAAGGGTTCCCCCAGCCTGGGCTACATCCAGGTGAGCCCAGGGACGCCGCGTCTGTGGGGATGCTCAGGGGCACGCCGTGGTCCTGAGCACCCCCTTTCCGCACCAGAACCACCTCCTGGTGCTGGTGTTGCTGGTGTTGGAGGCCGTGGTGTACCGGCGACAGGAGTACTACCGCAAGAAGCACCAGCTGGTGGCCCCCGTCACCGAGACCATCTTTGAGGACATCTCTCGCGAGCACCTCGACCAGGGCCTCGTCAGCTGTGCCAAATACTTCCTCAACTACTTCTATTACAAATTTGGCTTGGAGGTGAGGAGCCGGTCCTGCCGGGGGGTCCCCCCATTCGCATCACCCCAGGACTGAGCCTCTGCATCCTCCCCGCTCCCAGATCTGCTTCCTCATGACGGTGAATGTGATTGGGCAGCGGATGAACTTCATGGTGATCCTGCACGGCTGCTGGCTCGTTGTCATCCTGACGCGGCGCCGGCGCGCGGCCATTGCTCACCTCTGGCCCAAGTACTGCCTCTTCCTCGTCATCTTCCTCATCACCCAGTACCTGCTGTGTGTGGGCATGCCACCTGCCCTCTGCGTGGGTAAGGGGCTGGGGTGGGAGCATCTGGCCTCTGCATGGGTCAGGGAGGCACAGGTCCGTGTCCCAGTGCTGTGAGGGGCTGGTACCAAGCATGTCCATCACCCCCCAGACTATCCATGGCGCTGGAGCCGGAATCTCCCCATAAACTCGGCATTCATCAAGTGGCTCTACCTGCCCGACTTCTTTGTGGCCCCCACATCCACCCATCTCATCAGTGAGTATCTACCCCCAGCACCCTCCTGCCCAGGGGTGCCCTGTCCCCTACTCCATCCCTGCACCCTCCTGCCCAGGGATGCCCTGTCCCCTACTCCATCCCTGCACCCTCCTGCCCAGGGGTGCCCTGTCCCCTACTCCATCCCTGCACCCTCCTGCCCAGGGATGCCCTGTCCCCTACTCCATCCCTGCACCATCCTGCCCAGGGGTACCCTGTCCCGTACTCCATCCCCACACCTGCCTACCCACGGGGTGCCCTGTCCCCTACTCCATCCCTGCACCATCCTGCCCAGGGGTGCCCCGTCCCCTACTCCATCCCCACGCCTGCCTACCCACGGGGTGCCCTGTCCCCTACTCCATCCCTGCACCATCTTACTCATGGGTTGCCCTGTCCCCTGCTCCATCCCTGCACCATCCTGCCCATGGGATGCCCTGTCCCCTACTCCATCCCCACACCTGCCTACCCACGGGGTGCCCTGTCCCCTACTCCATCCCCAGCACCCCCTGCCCTAAGTCCTGTGCCCACAGATGACTTCATGCTGCTGATGTGCGTGGCGCAGCAGTGGCGAGTGTTCGAGGCCGAGAGCAGGGAGGAGTGGCTGCAGGCGGCAGGCGAGAACACGGACCGGCTGGACCTGGAGCGGGACAGCCGCAACCCCACACCCAACTTCATCCACTGCCGGTGGGTGCCCGGGGCACAGCAACCCGGAACTGGGGCTGTGCAGATGGGACTTGCCCATGGGATGGGACCCCCTGGGGTATGGACAGAATGGGACCCCCAGGCAGTCGCTAGGGGCTTGGGTCCCCTAGAATGGGACCTTTTTCAGCCACAGAAGCTGTTCTGCTGATGCTAGGACAGGACCCCCCCCAGTGACTGGGACAGGACCCTTGTCACTAGGATGGTACCCTGAGGCTGGGGCAGCAGCATCCTAAGGCTGTGTTGGAAGGAGGTAACAGTGGTTCAGGGCACCCCTGGTGATGGTGCAGGACTCCCATGGGCCATAGATTTGGAAAAGGGACGGTGTCCCCAAGATAGGGCTGATGCAGGCACTGGGACTGTGCTGGTTTGACTGGTAGCGCTTCGCTGCACTCCAAACCCAAGTGGTGCCGAGCATGGGTGCTGTTGGGGGCAGAGACCCTTCTCTGAGTGCCCCATCCCACAGGTCCTACCTGGACATGGCAAAGGTGGTGGTCTTCCGATACCTCTTCTGGTTAGTGCTGGTGGTGGTCTTCATCACTGGGGCCACCCGCATCAGTGTCTTCGGCCTCGGCTACCTGCTGGCCTGCTTCTACCTCCTCCTCTTTGGCACCGGCATGCAGCGCAAGCCAGCCCGGGCTCGCCTCGTGCTCTGGGACTGCCTCATCTTCTACAACATCACCGTCATCATCTCCAAGAACATGCTCTCGGTGAGCACTGCTGGTCCCCGGCCATGCAATGGCCCCTGGGGCCACCTCCCTGCGGAGGGGATGGGTGGCAGGGCTGTCCCCATGCCGACCTCATGCTCTGCCTTCTCTCCCCACAGCTCCTCTCCTGCGTCTTCGTGCACCAGATGCAGGACAACTTCTGCTGGGCGATCCAGCTCTTCAGCCTGGTCTGCACCGTTAAGGGCTACTATGACCGTGAGTTGGTGGCCTGGGGGGGGGTAGGGGGAGTCTGGGGGCTGCCCTGCCTGCCCTGGTGGGCTTTTGGGTGTGCAAGTTTGAGCTGCTGCCTGACCTGCCTGCGCTTCTGCCTCCCAGCCAATGAGATAGGCAAGGACCACGACTGCTCACTGCCCGTGGAGGAGGCGGGCATCATGTGGGACAGCATCTGCTTCTTCTTCCTCCTGCTCCAGCGCCGCGTCTTCCTCAGCTACTACTTCCTGCACGTCATGCTGGACCTCCAGGCCTCTGCCCTGCAGGCTTCCAGGTGGGGCTGGGGTCCCGGTGGGGGTGCCAGGGCACGGGTTGTCCCCCTCATCACCCTCAAACTGTGCCCGTCTCGCAGGGGCATCGCGCTGTTCAAGGCCAGCACCCTGAAGAGCATGCAGTCCCACCAGCTAGCCGAGAAGAAGTCCCTGGCCCAGCTGAAGCGGCAGTGAGTGGGGCTTGGGGGGGTCCTGCAGCCACTTTGGGGTGAGGGTGAGGAGGATGGGGGTACCCCTGGAGAGGGTTTGGGGAAGCAGGTTCCACAGCAGCCTGTGCTGGCAGGATGGAGCGGATCCGAGCCAAGCAGGAGAAGTACCACCAGGAGCGGGTGCCCCGCAATGTCACCGAGGGGCAGGATGAGGCCACACCAGGTGAGAGCCAGGGACTCCTCCCTGCTCCCCAACCCCTCCATGGGCACAGTGGGATGACTGCAGCCCATCGCTGCGGGTCCATGGCGCCCCATGGGTCATTGCAGTGAGCCCTCATCCCTGCTCTCCCCGGTGCCTGGGTTGGGTGCACTGAGTGCAGCCATTCTCAGCACCCCATCTGCCCTCCCACAGCACCCAGCAGCCCGGCGGAGCCTTCCCAGCAGAGGCAGCGGTGGTGGCGGCCGTGGTTAGACCATACTGCAGGTACTGCCCTGGCAGGGGCACAGGGTCCCTGCGCTGGGCACCGCTAACACCTGATGGTGCTTTCGTCATGGTGACAGCCCGTACGTCCCCCAGCCCAGTGCTCGGCTGCAGGGCACTAACCTGGACTGGTCTGGTTCCCAGCACTGACCGGGTGTTGGAACGGGGACAACGGGATGGGGTTAGGGTTATCAGCATCAATCACCTCTGAATGCTGGTGCTGGAGGGACCTTGCTTTGCAGATGGGGGGGATGAGTCGTTGACTCTGGTGTTCCCAGTGGTGATCCCCAGGGGTGTCCTCAGTGCTGTGCCAGGCAGTGAGCTTTGGGGAGGTGACAGCAGAGCCACTCTGGGCATCATCTGCGCTGTGCCACCAGGGCACCAGGTGTACCTTGCCATGGCAGTGGCCGTGCTGTGTCACCCCATGAGGTGCCCCCAGGGTGACAGCAGTGTGCGGTGACACTGGCTGTGCTGTGACACCCCGTGAGGTGTCTGCCGCGCTCTGACACCCAGTGCTGCCCTGGCAGTGCTGCATTCTGGGGAATACTTCCTCTTTGAGTCCGACAGCGAGGAGGAGGAGGAGGTAGCGGCGCCGGAGGAGACGCGGCCCAGCAGGCACAGTGCCTTCGAGGTGAGCACTTCGAGGTGGGATGGGGCCAGCCGTGCCCATGGGGTGCCGGCAGTGCCCGTGGGGTGCTGACAGCCCCTCTGCCTCTGCCAGCTTGTGTACCAGGCCTGGGTGACCAACACCAGGACAGCGCTGCAGCAGCAGCAGGAACAGGAGCAGCAGCAGCAGCAGCAGCAGCAGCAACCAGAGGCACCCGGTGCCCATGTGGCTGCAGGTGGGTCTGGCTCCCCCCAAAATAGGGCTGGGGGCGTGCATGAGGGGGCATAGTTCTGCCATGTGCTCACTGTTTGCCCTGGCAGCAGTTGGCATCCCATAACGGGGCATCGGCCCAGTGAGGTTCCCTAGTGTGGCCTCTCTGATGGCTACCATGGGGCTGTGCAGCTCCCCTTTGGTGCCTGCAGTGGTTGTTAAGCTGGATGGGGAAGATGGGGTGATGAGCAAGAGAACCTGAACAGGGGCCAGAACTGATGTCCATCCTCCACTGGGCTGATGCTACCCCTTTTGGGGGGGTCTCACCCTTACAGGGGACAGTGCAGAGAGAGAAGAGTTGGGGGCTCCCGAAGAGGCCGAAAGCCCGGAAGAAGAGGAGGAGGAGGAAGGCACTGGTACGTGTGCGGCTGTACCCCAGCACAGGGGGCTGCGGGGGTGCTCTGAGTGGGTCTCTGAGCCTCTCTTCTCCCCTTGTCAGGGCGCAGCAACGTGGTGCAGCGGGTGCTGAACACGCTGCGGTTCCTGTGGCTGCTGTTCCGGGCCATGGTGGACGGGCTGACGCAGTGGCTGGACGCCTGCACCCGGGAGCACGCCAACATGTCCAGTGTCCTGCGCCTCGAGAGATACGTCCTCACACGCCGCCTGGCCACGGTGAGCCCCGCGACAGGAGGGATGTGGGGACAGGGGGGTGGTGGCAGCCCCACGGTGACACTGACCCCACTGCAGGGAGAGCACATGCACCGCGGGGTGCTGGATGATCTCTACCTGCCGCCGCTGGAGGAGCCCCATGAGGAGCTGAGCCAGCAGTGGAGTATGGGCTCCCAAAGCAACATCCCTTTCAGGCAGGTGCATGGATACCCCTTGAGGGTGATGCTGCAGCGGGGCCAGCGGGCAGGAGGCTCATTGCTGTCCCTGTGCTGTCCCCAGCAGGCACCAAGGAGCCGTTCACGCCTCGGTGACCAGCCAGGAGGAGCAAGTGATAACCTTGGGGTCCCAGGAGAGCGTGGATGGGTCTCGGGAGCTGCTGGCCCTGCCGCAGAACCGCAGCCGGACGGCCAGCGAGCTCCTCGGGAGCAGGTACAGGGACATGGGGATGGTGGGATGGGGATATGGGGGTCAGCAGGGCTGGCTCACCGTCCCCTGTGCCCTGCAGGCAGCTGTACTTCAACGAGCTGGAAGAGTCAGAGCGGTTCTATGAGTCCCACAACCGGTTCCTGAAGCTGCTGCTGGCCGTGTACCGCTGCGTGGCCACGCACTCCGAGCTGCTCTGCTACTTCATCATCATCCTCAACAACATAGTGACCGCCTCCATCATCACCCTATTCCTGCCCATCCTCGTCTTCCTCTGGGCCATGCTCTCCATCCCCCGGCCCACCAAGCGCTTCTGGATTACAGCCATCATCTTCACCGAGGTGGGCAGGAGGTGGCTGGCGAGGGGACGGTGCCACCCAGCTCCTGCCTGTCACCCACTGATGCCAGTGTCCCTGCAGGTGATGGTGGTAGTGAAATACCTCTTCCAGTTCGGGTTCTTCCCCTGGAACTGCTATGCCATTATGCTGCGCAATGAGGGCAAGCCCTTCTTCCCACCCCGCATCATGGGCTTGGAGAAATCTGACCGCTACATCAAATACGACCTCATGCAGCTCCTGGCCCTCTTCTTCCATCGCTCCCTGTTGCTGGTGAGCCCTGGGGCATGGGCATCACCTTGGGCATTGCTTGGGTGGGCATCGTTGGGAGCTGTAGGGGTGATGGGGACTCTGAAGGACACCCAGTGAGTGCTTTGTGGCTCTACCTTGGTTTCCACCCAAGGTACTCATTGCTGGTTGGGTCCCTGGGGTGCAGTGGGAGCTGATGCTGTGAGATAGGGGGCATCAGGAACGCATCCCCTTGACCACATCCTCTGCAGTCCTATGGGCTGTGGGACCATGAAGAGCGCCTAGTCCCCAAGAAGAAGGCAGAGCAGGTGGAGGACGAGGGAGAGGAGGAGAAGAAGGAGGAAGCAGCATCCCCGCTGCTGGTGGTGAGTGAGGAAAGGATGGAGGCGCCGGCAGAGCCAGGAGCACCAGGCGCAGCCGCGGAGCCAGAGCCAGAGCTGGAGGGCAATGCCGTGGGGCAGGATGAGGAGGCCAAGGCTGCCCAGCTCCGCTTCAGGAGGAGGAGATGGCAGCGGAAGAAGCAGCCGAAGGCGGCTGTAGAGGAAGGTGAGCACCAGTTCCCCTTTGCACTCCAGTGAGGGGCAAGGCTGGCGTTCCCCGGGGCAGAGGGTGCTGGGGCCAGGCAGGATGCTGCCCTGCAGGAGCCTGGCTGTCACCCATGCTGTGCATCACTTGCAGAGGATGGGAAGGGAGAAGCAGAAGAAGAGGAAGAGGTGAAACAGAGCCATGCTCAGAGGAAGCTGAAAACTTTCGGGCTGCGGGTCAGGCTGTTTTTCCTCAACATGTGAGTGCCCCATGGTGCTGGATGGGGTGCGGGATGCAGGGTACAGCCCCTGGTCACCCATCCCCTTTATCCCGTCCCTCCAGGGCACAGAACATGTACCAGCCAGTACGCAGGTTCTTCTGGGACATCCTGCACACGGAGCACCGTGCGGCCACCGACGTCTACGCGTTCATGTTCCTGGCTGATGTGGTTGACTTCATCATCATCATCTTCGGCTTCTGGGCCTTCGGGGTGAGCGGGGGGTACCCACAGGGCTGGCTCCCACTGCAGGGTCAGGCTGGGCCATATCCTGACCTCCCCTGTATCCCCAGAAACACTCGGCAGCCACTGACATCACCTCCTCGCTGTCGGATAACCAAGTGCCGGAGGCGTTCCTGGTCATGCTGCTCATCCAGTTCACCACCATGGTCATCGACCGCGCACTCTACCTCCGCAAGACCGTGCTGGGCAAGCTGATTTTCCAGGTCATCCTGGTCTTCAGCATCCACCTCTGGATGTTCTTCATCCTGCCGGCTGTCACAGAAAGGTACCGAGCATCCCCTGGGGATGCCAGGGCAAGGCCTGGTCCTTGGGTGGCCACTGGGGTGGCACCGTGGTGTCCCAAGCCCAGCCTGGCTGTGGAGGTGGCCGGAGGGGTAACTCTTCCCTCCTGCAGGTTGTTCAGCCTCAACACCGTGGCACAGCTGTGGTACTTTGTGAAGTGCATCTACTTCTCACTGTCAGCCTACCAGATCCGCTGCGGTTACCCGACGCGCATCCTGGGCAACTTCCTCACCAAGAAATACAACCACCTCAACCTCTTCCTCTTCCAGGGGTATGGCACGGGGCCACGTGGACCCCCAGGCACGCAGAGGGTGCTATACCAGACCCCTTTCCCTGTGTCATAGAATCATAGAATGGTTTGGGTTGGAAAGGACCTTAAGATCGAGTTCCAGCCCCTGCCACATACAGGGACACCTTCCACTAGAGCAGGTTGCTCCAAGCCCTGTCCAACCTGACCTTGAACACAGACAGGGATGGAGCATTTACCACTTCTTTGGGCAAGAAGATTCTATGATTCTATGAATGTCCCTACCCAGGTTTCTGTAAGATTTCTATAGGTTTATATAGGATTCTATGAGTGTGTTCCCCACCAGGTTTCGCCTCGTGCCCTTCCTGGTGGAGCTGCGGGCTGTCATGGACTGGGTCTGGACAGACACCACGCTGTCCCTCTCCAACTGGATGTGTGTGGAAGATATCTATGCCAACATCTTCATCATCAAGTGCAGTCGTGAGACAGAGAAGGTGCGTCCCCACCGTGCTGAGAAGGGCCCCCCAGTAACCTGTTGTTGCTTGGGGTCCCATTGAGCCCGCCTGCCACTGTGTGCTGTCCTCCCCCTGTAGAAATACCCCCAGCCCAAGGGGCAGAAGAAGAAGAAGATCGTCAAGTACGGCATGGGGGGCCTCATCATCCTCTTCCTTGTGGCCATCATCTGGTTCCCACTGCTCTTCATGTCTCTGATCCGCTCCGTGGTGGGCGTTGTGAACCACCCCATTGATGTCACCGTCACCCTCAAGCTGGGGGGGTACGAGGTGAGGATGCGGGGGTGGGTGCTGTGGTACCCAGCCCAGATGCTCAAGCCCGCTGCCCAGCTGATGGCACCTTGTTCCCCTGCAGCCACTGTTCACTATGAGCGCTCAGCAGCAATCCATCCAGCCCTTCACGCCGCAGGACTACGAAGCCCTCACCCATAAGTTTGAGAGGCAGCCGGTAAATCCTTCCCCCCCATTGCAGAATCGCCGCCCCGGCTCCATCCTGCTGGGGTTGAGCTGTTCTTGGATGGGTGCTGAGCCGTGTCCTTCCCCACTGCCAGGTTGCCATGCAGTTCATCACACTGTATGGCTACGAGGACATCGTGACAGCGCGCATCGAGGGCAGCTCAGGCTCGCTCTGGAGCATCAGCCCCCCGAGCCGGGAGCAGATGCGGAGGGAGCTGCAGAACGGCTCCTCTGACATCACCCTCCGCCTCACCTGGACCTTCCAGAGGTACTGCAGGGCACGGTGTGGGGCACACAGCACTGCCTGCGCCCCACGGCATTTACACTGAGTCCGTGCTGCCTGCAGGGACCTGGGCAAGGGAGGCACAGTGGAGCACACCTTCGACAAGCACAGCATCGACCTGCAGCCCGGGGCGCCCCAGCGCGAGCAGCTCGCACAGTTGCTGCAGGGCACCCGCGCTACCCCGGTGTGAGTACCCCTGGGGGGTGAGGATGATGCCCCCATGTCAGTGGGATGGTGCCCTCCTCACTCATCGCTCTCTCTCGTAGGGAAGTCCCCAGGCTCTTCCCCAAATACATCCGGGCACCCAATGGCCCTGAAGCCAACCCTGTGAAGCAGCTGCTGCCAGGTAGGTCCTGCCCTGATGTGTTCTCCCCTGTAAGCAATCAGTGCTGGGGCCACACAGATGCAGGTTGGGTGGAGAAGTGATTCACAGCAGCCTGAAGGAGGACTTGGGGGTGTTGGCTGATGAGAAACTGAACATGAGCTGCTTCAGTGTGAGTTGAGCTCAGAACCCCCCCGTGTGCTGGGCTGTGTCAACAGCAGTGTGAGGAGCAGCAGGTCATGGACCTGCATGGTCCTGCCCCTCTGCTCTGCTCTTGTGAGACCCCCTTGCAGCACTGTGTGCAGTTCTGGTGTCCTCAACGTAAGAAGGACACGGAGCTGTTGGAGCAAGTCCAGAGGAGGCCACAAGGATGATGAAGGGGCTGAAGCACTCCCGTATGGAGACATTGGGTCTGTTCAGCCTGGAGAAGAGAAGCTGCATGGAGACCTCATAGCAGCCTTCTAGTGTCTGAAGGGGGGCTACAAAGGATGCTGGAGAGGGACTCTCCACCAGGGACTGTAGTGATAGGACAAGGAGTGATGGGTTCAAACTGAAATGGGAAGTTCAGGTTGGATATAAGGAAGAAGTTCTCTCCTGTGAGGCACAGTGTGCCCAGAGGAGCTGTGGCTGCCCCATCCCTGACAGTGCTCAAGGCCAGGTTGGACACAGAGGCTTGGAGCAACCTGCTCCAGTGGAAGGTGTCCCTGCAATGGCAGGGGTTGGAGCTGGAGGAGCTTTAAGGTCCTTTCCAGCCCAAACCATTCTGTGACTGTGTGTGCTCCCTGCAGACGGGGAGGACAGCTACCTGGACGTGGAGGTGCAGCTGAAACGGGAGCGTGCAGGCGCTGGCCAAGGGGGTGACAGCTTTGTGGAGTGGTGGGTGGTGCGGCTGAAGGATGCCCCCGGCGGCATCAGCAACATCCTCCCCATGGTCATCTTCAACGACAAAGTCAGCCCCCCCAGCCTGGGCTTCTTGGCTGGTTACGGGTACGTGGATGGGGATGCATGGGGGGCACAGAGCAGCTGCACCCAAGGGTAGGGGGGTTACAGGATGTGCGTGTCCCTCTATCTTGCAGGATCATGGGGCTGTACGTCTCCATCGTGCTGGTGATTGGGAAGTTTGTGCGGGGCTTCTTCAGTGAGATCTCGCACTCCATCATGTTTGAGGAGCTGCCCTGCGTGGACCGCATCCTGAAGCTGTGCCAGGACATCTTCCTGGTGCGGGAGACGGGCGAGCTGGAGCTGGAGGAGGAGCTCTACGCCAAGCTCATCTTCCTCTACCGCTCTCCCGAGACCATGATCAAGTGGACACGGGAGAAGGAGTAAAGAGGAAAGGGCTCCAGTCCTGCTCCCCTTTCCCTTCCTGAGGACATCACCACCAATGCCTTAACCAGCCCCGCACGCTGGGGCTGCATCGTGCCAGGGCACACAGTGGGACGCAGGCTTTCGGTGCTCGCTTTTAGGGGGGATGTTTTTTCTTACGTTGCTTTGAAGCACCGTCAGACCTGCGGAAACCCACTCTGTGCCTTCCCAGGGAGGGGGACAGGAGCTGGACCCCCCCACCTGATGGGTACCCCTGGCTGCAGGGCAGGGGGGAGGCAGGAGCCAACCTGTGCCTCCCCCTTGCTCTCCCCAACCCCGTCCAGAACCAGGTTAAACTCAAAAAGCAATAGCCCCCCAGCCCCAGGATGGGGGGCCCTCGGTTGTGGCTCTCCCCTAGCTAGGAGGGGGGGGGGCTGGCAGCCCCAGCTGGACTCTATAGACACTTGTTGTGATGTTGGTTTTGTTGGTTTATTTTTTGTATTATTAATTCAAATGGTTTATTTATACAAATATCTAATAAAACAAAGCTGAGGCCTGCCGGGATGATAATCAGCTGGGTGGGGGGGTCTAGGGTGGGACCAGGGACCTATTGCTTTGGGGGTTCCAGCACCCTTGCCTACCCCAAATGGGGCTGGGGGCTCACACAGTGAGGTATAAAAGCAACTACTTGGGTGCCAGCGGTGCCCAGGGGCTCCCCACCATCCTACAGGGCACCCCTGGGGGGTTGGCACCCTGCCCCACTGGTGCCCCAGAGGGATGAGGGTCTGTGTCCCCCACTGTCCCCAGCCTCTTTAGTCCTTGTCCTCCGGTGGAACCTCCTGGTTCTGCTGCTGCATCTCCGCACTGCAGGGAATAGACACTGGATGGATGGGTGGGTGGGTGGATGGATGGATGGATGGATGGGTGGATGGGTGGATGGATGGATGGATGGGTGGATGGGTGGATGGATAGGTGAATACTGGATAGGTGAATAGTGGATAGATGGGTGGGTGGGTGGGGGGACAGATGGACGGACAGATGTGGCATCAGGAGGATGCTGAGACAGCAGGGAAGGTATCACCCCATCCCCATTACCTGTGCATCCTGCGTTGGGCCTCAGCACGCACATAGGGCGGCAGTGTGGTGACAGGACCCTGTAAGAGAAGAGCTGTGGGTACGGGAACCCCTGTTCCCAAGGAAAACACCCCACTGCACACCAAAAGCCTTACCAGCTCCTTGAAGGTGAGGCGGCAGCCGTAGCACAGCAGCGGGATGTAGGCAGATTTGCGCTCAGCCCTGCGGGGATGGGACCCTCAGCATTTGCCCAGGTGCCAACATAGCATCCCCCCCTTGCCCACATGCTCACCCTGCTGCTGGGGGGTCCTGGCAGCACCCATTCCTCTCCAGCTCCGGCTCATCTATGATCAGCGTGGGCTCCAGGGCCAGCTCCTCCTCTGCAGGAGCCAGAGAACAGGGGTGTGATTTGGGGGTGCATGGTGCCCCCAACCTCCTGATCCCCCCCCTCCCCACTGCCATCCCCACTCACCCCCATCGAGGTCCAGGGCACACAGGCAGAGCAGGCAGCGCTCGGACTCGCAGCTCGGCATGGCTCGATCTGCGCTCAGCTTCTCACCCGTCCTGCAGACAACACAGAGGGGTGAGGGGGTGCACCCCATTGCCCCCCACACCACCTCATGGTGCCCCCACACAGGGGATGCTCTACCGGTAGACGGTGCTGATGGTGGAGGGGAAATCCTTCTGCAGCCCCAGGAGGAAGCTCTCTACCACTTGGCGGAAGCTGGGCTTATCGCGACGCTGTGAGGGCAAACAGAGAGGGCAGGGATGGGAGAGGGGGTCCCAACCTCACCATGGGGACATGGAGCTTGGGATCCACCCCATGCGGACCAAGGGACACCCCTACCTTGGTGGGGAGCGGCGGCGCAATGACGGTGGGGACATTGAAGAAGTGGTTGTAGAAGGCGATCTCCTTGGCCATGTACTCCCGCAGGGGCCGCACCACCATCACGTCTCCGTGGCGGTTGTCCTTGAAGCCCTGTGGGTGCACGGCTCCATGAGGGACCATGCCAGCACAAAGCCACAGAACCCGGCCCCATGGCATCGTCACTCTGGGTGGGAATGGACATCCCCAGCTAGGGGACAGGGTACCAGCGGGCTGCTCACCGTGTCAACGGCAAGGAAAGCACCACGACCCAGTGCCAGGTTGGTGAGGAGCTTGATGGCCACGCGGGTACAGGTCTCGCCGGTCATCACCTTGGTGTAGCCTTTGGTCCGGGCTGTCTGCAGGATGAGGTGGATCCTGGGGACAATGTGACACCAGCTCAGAGCCACCGCGCTGTGCCCAGTGCTGGGGCCAGGCAGGATAAGTCACTCACCGCAGCATCTGTAGCAGCTCCTCTTTTGCTGTCATTGTCTGCACAGCCTCAAAGAGCTTCAGCAGCTCCTGGGTGAGGGCAGCAGCAGGCAGGCGGGGGGCAGCCGGGGCACCCTCCGGTGACTCTCCACTGCCAGGGCCAGGCAGTGAGGTGCCACTGTCCTTGTTCCCGTGCCCCTTCTGCCGCTGCTGCTGGATGAAGCCCTCCACAGCCTCCTTATAGGACACACTGGGCTCACTGGGCGTCTCTGGCCCTGGGCGCAGGATGGATGCAGGCAGCTCCAGCGCCTATGGGGCCGAGATGGACACTGGGAGGGTGGTATGGGGATAGCCAAGCATACCCCTTTACTCCAGCGTGTGTGTCCCTCACCACCCATGTACCTGCTCCAAGTGCACCAGGTAGTAGGGGAAGCCGGTTGCCTGCAGCAGGGCCTCCATGCAGGCCAGGCTCTGCTCCCGCTGTGCAGGGCTCTGCCCGCGCACCGCTCCCTCTGCAAGGCAAGTGGGCAGCACCAGTGAGGAGAGGAGGGGACACCCATCCCATCCCTGGGGGGCCACAGCCTCGCTGGGCTTGGTGGCAGCCCCCAGCCCTGGGCGACCCTGTACTGGGAGTGGGGCTAACCCCTACCATCAACGTAGATCACACTGGGGATGAAGCGGAGCTTCTTGGCTGTCTCCCGGCTGAGCCCCTGGCAGAGGCACAGGGAAAGGTGGGTGTTTGAGCTGTGCCCCCCTCCCCAGATCCTCTCATCACCCCCATTCTCACCTCCTGGACCTGCCGGAGCATGGCGCTAGAGGCTGGTCCCCCCGACACCGCCAGCAGCACCTATGGGGACATGAGGGATGGTCACCGGTGCTGCTGCCACCACTCAGGTCAGCCCCACACGTGTGTACCCCCATCGGTACCTTCTCTCCTGGGAAAATGATGCGGTTCTTGCCCAGCATCGCGCGGAACTTGTGCATGAAGTACTCGCGGAAGCAATTGCTGCAGGGATGCAGCCCTAAGTCGTGAGCCCCCAGGTCCCCATGTCCCCAAGCCCCAAAGCCCTTGAGGCCCCTGTCTCCAAGCCTTCGTGTCCCAGAGACCCAGTGTTCCCAAGCCCTGATGTCACCAAGCCCAGACTTCCCAGAGACTCAACGTCCTGAATTATTGATATCCCAGAGACCCAACGTCACCAAGCCCCAAATCCCAGAGACCCAACATCCCCAACCATTCATGTCCTGGAGATGCAACGTCCCCAGGACCCAACATCCCAGACACCACATGTCCCAAAGCCCTAACACCCCAAGCCTCGATGCCCCAAACACCTGAGGTCCCCAACTTTTAATGTCCCAGAGACCCAATGTCCCCAACCCTTGACATCGCAGAGACCCAATGTCCCCAAGCTTCAATGTTCAGAGACCCAATGTCCTCCAGCTTTGATGTTCCACATACCCAATGTCCCCAGGGTCCAACATCCCCCAGCCCTGATGTCCCAAAGAACTGATGTCCCCAGCCCTTAACATCCCAGAGACCCAATGTCCTCAGCCATTAAGGTCTCACAGACCCGATGTCCCAAACTCTTACGTCCCCAAGCCCCGTGTCCCCGCACACGGCAGCCCCTGCCCGGTCCCTCACCGGCAGAAGGGGTCCCCGACGCGGATGATGAGGGCGGCAGAGCCCTTCCGGCACTTCATGCAGGTCCGCGGCTGGCTGCGGGGACACGGCCGGTAACCGGCAGCACCGGAGACACCACCCCCCGGGGGCGACACCGGGGACGTTACCGGGGGGGAAGGAGAGGACTACCGAGGGCAGCACCAGGGGGGGCACTATGGAACCGGGGGCGGGGGGTACCGAAGGGATACCGCGGATAGCACCGGGTCGCGGACCGCGCTCCCACCTCTCTCCCGAGCCCCGGCGGCGCCGCGCCGGGCCCATGGCCGCTCCGCACCCTCCGCCGTCCCCCGCCGCCTCGCACATGGCGCCGTCCGCTCCCGTCCCGTCCCGTTCCGTTCCGTTCCGTTCCGTTCCGTCCCGTCCCGTCCCGTCCGGTCCCCGCGCAGGGCGATGACGCAGCAGCGCGCAGCGGAGCCCGCCTCTCTCCCCGCCTCCCCGCCGCCGCCGCCATGTTCCGGAGCTTGCTGGTGGCGGCTGCGCAGCGGCCCCAGGCCCCGGGCGGGTCCCCGCGGCCGCCCCCCGGCTCCGGCCCCGCGGGCGAGGCGCTGGAGGCGCAGTTCAGTTGCCCCATCTGCCTCGAGGTGTTCCACCGCGCCGTCGGCATCGCGGGATGCGGACACACGTGAGCAGCGGGGCGGCGGCGGGGACCCGCTTGGCGCTCCCCCCGCGCACCGGGGGGGGGGGGGGGGGGTGCCCTGGGACCCGGTCCGCACCGGGCGCATCCCGCTACTGGGATCCGTTCCCATCCCGGTACCCGGGCCCCATCCCGCGCGGTACCCCCGGTCTGGTACCGGTGCCCCCATGCCACCGCCCCATCCCGGTACGGTGACCTCCATCAGCTGACACCTATTCCCCCCCGCAACGTGCTGTGGGGACCCTCATTCTTCCTTCTCCATTCATCCCGGTACCGTCCATCTCCCCCACAGCCCGGTACCGGAGCCCCCAGCAGCTCCATCAGCACCAGGTGCCTTGCCCCCATCCTGAAGCCCGTTTCCCTCCTGGGGAGCTGGGTGCTGCCTTGTTCCCCCTCGGTGAGCACCCGAGGGTCTTAACTCCGTTGATCACCTAAACCTTGTTTCCCTGCGCCCACGCCTGGTTCCTGCCCCAGTGCCAGCCGGGATCTAACCTGGGTGGGAATCCTGCATTGCCCCCACAGGTGCTGTGCTCTGCTCCCGTTGCCCCCGGTACATGGTGAAAGGCTGAAGCGATGCCCTGGGGAGCAGGGGTCTGCTTGTCCCCGCAGCATGCTGGGGACACCTTGCCCCCTTTCCCATCCTGTTTCTGGGGCATCTCAATCTCCCCTCGTAGGGTCTCGCTCTTTCCCCCATCGTTTGGGGCTGGGGGTGCTTCATGGGGTGACGGCAGTGACGTGGGGCAAGGGGCACTGTGGCTGTCCCTAAGCAGAGGCTCGGCAGCAGCATTTCCTTCCCTGTTGTGGATGGTGCGAACAGTGGGGGGGATGGGGATGCTGTGACCATTGACTGTGGGGACTGAGCTGCTTTGCCTTGTGCCCAGGGGTCCCTTTCTGTGCTTCCTCTCCACTGCTTTGATTTCTCATCCGTGCTGCTGCAGGCATGAAGACCTTGAAAGGAGGTGAACCAGGCTCTAATGTGCTCACGCTGCCTTTATTCTGCCTGGCCTCAGGGCTCAGCACCAGTTGTTGTTTGGCTCTGTTCTAATCCACTCCCAGCCTCAGGTCTCAGCACCAGTTGTTGTTTGGCTCTGTTCTAATCCACTCCCAGCCTCAGGTCTCAGCAGCAGCATTATCTGTGCCTCAGTAGTGCCTGCCCTCCCTGCACCCTCTCCCAAGCTCCCAGTTCTCCCAGTGGGGATGCTGATCCCTGGGGTTTGGGGCTGCTCTGCAGCCTGGGGTGTCCTGGGGCTGGGGTCCCACTTCTCTTCCCTACATCAGGTTGCTCAGTGCCACTCTCTGTGCCCCAGGTTTTGCGGGGAGTGCCTGCAGCCCTGCCTGCAAGTGCCATCCCCTCTGTGCCCGCTCTGCCGCATGCCCTTCGATCCCAAGAAGGTGGAGAAGGCTTCCAGTGTGGAGAAACAGCTTTCATCCTACAAGGCTCCCTGCAGAGGCTGCAGCAAGAAGGTAAAGCTCAGGGGGGAAGGCTGCCCATACCCATCCTGCTGCCTGCCCCACAGCTGGAGCTCACTTGCTGTTGGTGGTTGGGATTGTGGGGGCCTCTGTTCAGGGTGTCCCCTCTTCAGCGTGGCCCCACACTGCGCCCATGAGGTGTGGTGTCCCCTGCGTGTTGCTGCTGCTGCCATGAGCCAGGCAAGCGGGGCTGCATGGAGATGAAGGCACTCTCTCCTAGCTGCCTTTGTCAGCAGACTGGAGCTATTATTAGACAGTGGGGACCTTCAAAAGCAGGCTGAGGTTTTCCTGCAACACAGGAGAGGCTGAGGCAAACCAGCTCTGTTCCAAATGAGGGTAAGGATTTAGCTCTTGCTTAAGGCACTGCAATCCCAGCAGCTGTGGGGAAGCTGAACCAGCAGCGTGGCCTGGCCCTGCCTGGAGCAGTCTGGTCTGGGACGTTCCGGGACTGGCTGTAAAGCTGTGATTCATGGTGTGTCTCTGCTGATGCGCTTCCTGGCTCCCGTTAGCTTTGGGGATCTTCTTTGTAACTGCCTGGCTGTGACCCGGGGACAATCCTATGCAGTGTCAGAGCAGTGTGGGGTTTCTGCCTGTCAGCAGTGCCTCCTTTGGAAAGGAAAATGGAGCTAATGCTACAATAACACAGCCCATGTGGCTGTGTGTGGCCTCTGGGGATATGTGCAGTGAGCTCGTGGCCCTAGATCTCTGTCCTGCAAAGAAGAATGTGCTGGTGCAGCATTTCCACGCTGGTGTGGGTCATTCTGCACTGCCCATTGTTTTCCCTGGTCGACCAAAACTGCTGTCCTGAGCTGTGGCAAAGGCTCCAGCGCTGTCTGGAAGTGACAGGAGCGGCTCTTCTCTCCTTGTGCTACAGGTGACCCTCGCAAAGATGCGCTCTCACGTCTCATCCTGCACGAAGGTGCAGGAGCAGATGGCCAACTGCCCCAAGTTCGTTCCGGTTGTCCCCACGTCCCAGCATATTCCCAGGTACTGCCATGTGCCGGGTGAGGAAATGCCTCCCTCCTTGTGGGCTGCACCATCACTCTGGTCCCTTACAAGCCCTAAAATCCAAGCATGGGTTTTGTTTTTCTCTGGGAAACCAGAGGGAGAAACAGCGCTGTTTCCCTCCTGTCACCTGCAGCCCCTGTCCGCCCTGTGTTTCAGAGTGTGGAGTGGGAGGAAGGACCAACCAAACCAGGGTGGTTCAGTCTGCAGCTGGGGTGGGAACGGGCTGGGCTGGTTTCTGTTGTGCCTGGATGTCACAGGGGGTGGCTGGCTTAGTTTGGAAGGAGTCAATCCAGCCCTTTCCTGGGGGATCTGAGCTCGTCCTTGCTCTCTTTAGCAACATTCCCAATCGCTCAACGTTCGTGTGCCCGTACTGTGGGGCCCGGAACCTGGACCAGCAGGAGCTGGTGAAGCATTGCATGGAGAACCACCGCAACGACCCCAACAAAGTGGTGAGTGGTGCTAGGAGAGACTGGTTCTGTGCGGGGTAACTCCTGGAAATCCAAATACACCGTAGCTGATGCTGCACCCGAGGCCACCGGCGTGGAGAGCTGTGTTTTCAGCTGGCTTAGTTTGTTTTAGATCCCTTTGATGGGAGGTGGGGACCTGCCCCTGTTTGCTTTGTGAAGAGGCTCTCTAGGATGAGCTGCCTCCATCCCCATGTGCTAGCAGCCTGGGTGGTGCTGGATTTCCTCTCCATCCACGATGGGTTGACCAAGGCGGGGAACTTGGAGCTTTGTTGCTGTCCCAGAGGTGCTCACATGCGTGTGTAACTTGTCAGTGGCCTGGAAGCAGCCTGGGCCGTGTGCCGGAGGCTCTGTGCACCAAGAGATCTGCTTGGGGGGGGATGAGGGATCCCCATTTTAGCACATCCTCTGCAGATCGCACTCTGTCAGAAACGGGGGGAGTGCTGCTCCCCTCTTTGGGGCATAAGAGATGGAAGGGTCTGTGCCTATTGGTCATGGTTCCCTTTCGCCCCTGCCTTCTGCAGGTGTGCCCGGTCTGCTCAGCCATGCCCTGGGGGGACCCCAGCTACAAGAGCGCCAACTTCCTCCAGCACCTCCTCCACAGGCACAAGTTCTCCTATGACACCTTCGTGGTGAGTACCTGAGCTGAAACAGGGTCATCTTCCCCCAGCTTGGAGGGGAAGGGGACAGATCCTCCTTTAGGCTTTGTGGGAGGCACATGTAGGAGACCCCCGTAGCTGTGGGGCTGAGCTCCCTCCCTGCCCTGGAAGAGCTGAAGCTGATCCTCATCAGGCAGGCCAGGAAAACTTCTCTGGAGGAGGAAAATGTTACTGCACCATGAAGATGAGCTGTTTCCTCCGTGTGCTCCATTAAACTCATCCCCTGAGGAGCTGTAACAAAGGCTTTTTTCTTTTGAGGCTTCACAAGCAGTGGGAGGGGAGCAACCCAGGCCTGGGGGATTTCTGGCTGCTGTAGGTGAGCCGTGTCCATGGATCCTCTCTTGGGGAGCTGCTGACCCTTCCTGAGTGGGAGTGAGGGTGTGATTGCCCAGACCCGGCTGCAGGGACTGTGGGGAGGTTTTGTCAGCATCATGCCTTTATTGCAGGGCCATTAGAAGTCACGGAAGGGACCATCCAAATACTTAGAGAGAAGTATCCCCACTTAGGGAGCATATCACTGTGTTGTATAAACCTGAACTGGAGTGATGGAGAAACCTGTGGCCCTGCTACAAAGCTTTTCCCTTTGGTCACAGTTGCTGGCATGGGCATATTTTGTCCCTGCTCTCCACTACGTCTAAGAGCAGGGCTGATGTTGGCAGATTCCAGGCTGGAGAGGAACCATGGGCGCAAAGGATGCCCCAAGGAGCACAGCATTCCTGGCACCCACATGCCAAAGGAGTAGGAGGCTCAGTATCACCATAAAGAGCAGGGAGGGTTCCTTGGTGCTTGATGTAGAATCTGTGTCCTGGCTGTACCACTTCTGACCACCCCCCTCTGGTTTTAGGACTACAACATCGACGAGGAGGCAGCGTTGCAGGCAGCCCTGGCACTGTCGCTGTCCGAGAACTGAGGGTGACTGTGGAGCATCGGACCCCCTTTTGCACACTCAGCCTTCCCACTGGGGAGGCACGGAGCTTATCAACCCCCTGGAGACCCGCTGCTGCTGCTGTTCCCTCTCCTCTCTGTGCACATCCCACCTTGTTTAAGAATGTGGAGTGTCCTTATATCACGCTGGACCGGTGAGTGAGCAGAGACTTCATGCAGGGAGGAGAGAGGAGTCGGCACCGGAGGGATGGGATCGCTCCTCCATTAGGCATTTCATACCCATATACAGAGTATATACCTGTGTCCAGATCTATTTATTATTAGATGCTTTTTGGCACCGTTTGTCTTCATGCTCTCTGTTGCAATTGAATAGGTACGTCAAACCTGGATGCATTTAATGCAGAAATGTCCTAGTTGGAACCTGCAGTCATCCATGTCCTTTGTGGAAAGGAAGAAAACAGCACGGAGCATCCTTTGGGTTTTGAAACTCTACAAGGTTATTGCCAGAGACATCGATCTGTCCCTTCCCCAGTGCTGCTTCCTTTGCTGCCCAGGCCTATCTGAATCCCAGGGCAGGACGGTTGCCCTCATGCTGACAGTGGGTTTGGAGGAGTCCACAGCAATGGCATCCAGTGAAACTCTCACCTTCCCCGTTTTGTACCAGCTCTTGTGATACTGAGTTCTTGCATTTTTCTACATGAATCAGCGTGATGCCTTTTCCACGTTTTGTAGAGCGGGAACAGAAGCTGTTAACTCTTCACACCGCAATATCCGACACTGAGGACAAGAGTATTTTTATGGAACATTATTATGAAAGTCTATTTTTAAAACGAAAAATACCCCAAACACACAAACATGCTGTGGATTTGAAATCGGGTGGGAGGCAGCAGCCGGACCCCAGACTGATGGGTGCGCCTGGATATCCTTTTTGGTTATTTCTGGTCCATTCGCTTCCCTTGTTGGCATGTTGTGATGCGGGGCAGGCTGGGTCAGAGCGGCACCTTGTTGGCCGCCTCTTCAGGCTGCCTTTTTGAGGAGCTGCAGTATCACTTGTGTTCTCTAGCAGCTGCTAACCCTGTCCAGGACTCGTGGTCAGCCTTGGGATGGCTGAGCCCTTGCAGGCTTTGCTCCATGGCACTGCTCAGTTTGGTTTTGGTTTGTGAAGGAGCAGGCAGGTTAGCTGTGGGATGCTCGCACTCACTATGGAGCAGCCAGACTGTGTCTGCATGACGAGTGTGCAGGAGGGACATCTGCCTGTGCAGGATCCTATCCCCAGCCCTGAGCATATTGTCTCCCTGAAATAGGGGATTGCATCTCCCTTTCCTTGGGAATAGGGCACACTTGGGCAGATGTTGATCCAAGAGATGCTCCGTAGCATCCTGCTGACCTGTCCTCTTCCATGTCCCCTTCCTGTCTGCCCTCCGTGCCTGCTGCTGGTGGGGTTTGCTCTACTGGGCTGGGAGAGGGTGGAAGTGGGATCTCCACCTCCAGGCCTTGGTTATGCTCCTGCCAGCCTGAGCGTGCCCCCCCTGTGCAGCAGAAACCATGTCCATTATGAAGGGTCTTCACTGGTGCTTGGGGAGAGGAGCTTTGTGCTGGGGCCCTGCCTCCCTTTGGGATCTCACCAGTGACTGAATCAGCCCAGGGCTCTCAGTGAATGAGCTGTGATGCATAGTACCTTCCAGCGAGGGTTTGCAGGGAAGAGCTTTGGGAGAGCAGTCCCTCTGCCTGTCCCTGCTTGGTTAATCCGAAGCTCCAGCTCTGCTGTAGCAATACCGTCCTGGTTTTCACCTTTGATTTGAATGGTACTGGGTGGTTGGGGGGCTGTGAGTTCCCCATGCTGCCAGCAGCATTGTGGGGAGCATGCGGAGACTGTGGCAGAGGGCAGGGAAAAGGCTGGAGCTGCTCTGCTCCCCTAGCGTGGAGGGATGGGGTCTTCTCTTTCCAGCACTGCTGGTACCTGCCTGGCCAGAGACATGGCCCCGGTGGCATGGAGAGTGCTGGTATCTCCAAAGGGACCCATAAGGGTCTCCTTGTCCCATCCCTAGCTGGGACCCTCATATCCTGAAGCAGCCTCCATTGGCTCTCACTTGCAGGGAGCTCCCTGCCTCTGGGACAGCACTGTTAACCTCTTGTCTCCTTCCTTTCTTCCTCTTCCTTTCTGCCCCACAGCACCAGAGCCGGGGAGCAAGAGCTGCTTTTGTAAAGCACTTTAAGGCGCAGGCAGGCACTGCATGGGCAGCTCCTGTCTCTCCCCACGGTGCCGCTCTGGCCGGGATGCGCTGGGAATGCCGCCATGGCTCATCCGTGTGTTCCCCGCGACTTTTTGCATATCCAGAACTTTTACTGTTTTTTGATGAAGAATCAGATCAATGACGTATTTGTAGCAAACCATTTTTCTCAATAAAGGTAGTTTCATCCACGCCTGGTCTCCCTTGTGCCATCAATGCTGTGGCTTTGGGATGCGGGATGGGGCCATGGGGTGTGTGTCCCCCATCCTGGCTTCTTGGGTTTCTCCTTTCCCGAACACAGGGCTTGGGTTTGCAGCTTTGTCCTTAGCTTGTCACCTCCTCCTGTTAATAGCGATGCTGTTTGGTCCCAGAGCCAGGCAAACCTGCTGTGGGGATCCCCCCATCGCATCCCAGCCCTGTGTCCTCCCATCTCTGGCACTCGAAGGCAGGACATGGGGAGGGCACTTGGCACCAGGTCCTGTCCCCGGAGCTGCACTGGGCACTGGCAAGGGCACCACATTGGGTGTTCCTTCCCCGTGTATCCCAGGGAGGTGTCCTGGCTCCGAGCCCCATTGGGGTTCTCCAGGGACATGGGTTGGCTCTGCACAGCCAATCCCTCCAGTGAGGAGGGTCTGATCCAGGGAGCAGCCACTGGTGTCCCTTTGGAGAGGTACAGGGGTTCACCCTTGTCCCAGCGCTCCTGTTCCCCCAGGTGTAAGTCTTGGAGACACGATGGCCAGGGCTGATCACGTTGAGGAGCCGCCTTATCTGCTTCCCAAACACCCCTGTGAGGCCTTCCAGGGCTGGGAGGGCACAGCAGCAGAGGGGACGTACATGTGGCCACCACCAACCGCCAACACCGTATCTGCCTCTGCCTGCAGGGAGAAAAGGTGTTGGGGGTCCCCATAAGCTGAGGATCTGCTCCATCCTGTCCCACCTCATGCCATGGGGATGCTACAGGCAGTGGGATCCCGTCTGTGGTGGCAGCACTTGGGGACATGACTGTCCCCAGCACTGTCCCTTGCTCCTGCAAGCAGCTGGCCCCATGCTATTGAGTCCTGGGTCCTTATGGCACCTACTGGTGCCTGCAGGGATGCAGCACAGGGACCCGGCATGGTGACATATGAGTGGAGGAAGTGTGTTCCCCATTGCTGGCATGACTTTTTCCTGCCCAGCCAGCATCGTGTCCCACCAGCCCTGGGGCAGGATCCGGCTGGAATCTCACTGCCAGACCCTCTATGTGTTCTGTAGAGCATCTTCCTCCTGTCCTGCATCCCCACAACTCCCAGCCCGGAAGGGGATGCAGCAGGGCCCCTAAAAAGGACCCTGGTGCCATGCTGGGGTCTGGTCTGGCCAAATGGGGCTGGGAGGGCAGAGATGGTGGGGACAGGAACACCCTGCAAGTGGTCCTGAGCATCCCTATGGCATGGCCAGTCTCTGAATGATGGCAGTGTATCCCCACCACAGGGCTCTCAGTGCCATCCCTACAGCCCCCAGTACCCCAGTATATGGTGGTGGGGACCCTTGTGCAGGGCATGGAGGGGGGGACAGGCTGGTTTAGGTGGGTGCCAGAGGAAGCTGCGATGTGTATCTCTGCTGCTAAATCAGGTCCCGCAGCTGAGGGGAAAGAATCCCACATCCTGGAATAGCCGCGTGCCGGGTCCTCTGCTCCCACCCATGGAAAATGCCTGTAAATAGTGGGATGGGGGCCAGGGAACCCTGCCCTGCCACCAAGGAAGCACCGCGGTGTCACCCACATCGCCCCCCAACACCCAGAGCTGGGGGCGTTTTATACTGCAATGAGCGACCACAGGATTAAAATATCCCGGGGGGGGGGTGGTGTGTGTGTGTGACATAGGCAGTGGGGCCTGGTTGGGGGTGCCCATAGGGGTGAATGGGGCCACTCAGCCCATGGTGTACTGAGGACATTGGGAGCACTGAGAGGGGAATGGGAGCACTGGGGGGATGCTGGGGGCACTGGGATATTGGGATACAGGGCATACTGGGAGCACTGGGGGCTGGGAAGGCACTGGGAGCACTGAAGGCACTGGGATCCTGAAGGCTCTGGGAGCGCTGGGGGAGCACTGGGGATATTGGGAGCATTAGGATGGGATGTGGTACAGCGGTATTGGGAGCACTGAAGGCACTGGGGCAGTGCTGGGATAACTGAGAGAGCTGGGGCATCAGGGATACTGGAGGTAATGAGGGAGCGGGGAACGCTGCAGTAACACGGGAGAACTGGGGGCTTGGAGTTTTGGAAGCACTGGGAACACTGTGGGGATAGGGACCACTGGGGGCGCTGGGAACACTGGAGCCAATGGGAACGCTGAGGGCATCGGGAAGCACTTGGGGCAATGGGAGCACTGGAGGACCATGAGAGCCCCGGGGGGCAATGGAAGCCCTGAGGGTACTGGGAGGCACTGGGAGGCACTGGGGGCACTGAGGGGCAATGGGAGCACTGAGGGTACTGGGGGGCACTGAGGGCACTGGGGGGCACTGGGGAGCAATGGGGGGCACTGGAGGCAATGGGGGCACTGGAGGCAATGGAGCACTGGGGGACAATGGGAGCACCGAGGGGCAATGGAAGCAGTGAGGGTACTGGGGGGCACTGGGGAGCAAGGGGAGGCACTGGAGGCAATGGGGGCACTGGGGGGCACTGGGGGACACTGAGGGCACTGGGGGGCACTGGGGGCACTGAGGGGCACTGGGGGACACTAGGGGCAATGGGGGCACTGGGGAGCAAGGGGGGGCACTGGAGTAAATGCGGGCACTGGGGGCACTGGGGGCACTGGGTGGCACTGGGGGACACTGGGGGTGCTGAAGGCAATGGGGGCACTGGGGGGCACTGAGGACACCGGGGGACACTGGTGGGCACTGGGAAGCACTGAGGACACTGGGGGGCAATGGGGACACTGGGGGGCACTGGGGGGCACTGGGGACACTGGGGGGCACTGGGGGGCACTGAGGGCACCGGGGGACACTGGTGGGCACTGGGAAGCACTGGGGACACTGGGGGGCAATGGGTGCACTGGGGGGCAATGGGGGGCAATGGGGGGCACTAGGGGGCAATGGGGGCACTGAGGGCACTGGGAGGCAATGGGGGCACTGGGGGCGCTGGGGGGCACGGAGGGCACTGGGGGGGACTGAACGCAATGGGGGCACTGGGGGGCGCTGGGAGGCACGGGGGGGGCACTGGCGCCGCACTACCGACACCGCGCATGCGCTGCCCCTTCCCGACTCGAAGATGGCTCCCGCGGACGCCTATCCCGGGCGGGGAGGGGGGCGGAGCCTCGCCGTGGTCCGATCGATGCCATTGGATGCCAGGAGCCGGGCGCTGCGCCATCAGCCAATGGAGAGCCGGGAACCACCCGCAGGCCACGGTGACGCGCGTGGTGTGGGAGCAGGGTTCTCCGCCGCCCGCCCCGTGCCCGCAGCGGCCGCAGCGCGATGTCGGTGTCGGCGGTGACATGCACGGCGCCCGTCAACATCGCGGTCATCAAATACTGTGAGTGCCGCGGCACCGGTGCCCGTGTGCCGTGCGGGGCTCGAGGGGACATCGTGGCTCTGTGTAACTGCCTGGCGGGAGGTTGTGGTGGTGGGGGGGCTCTGCTCCCAGGAGCGAGGGGCGGGATGAGAGGGATCGGCCTCAGGCTGCGCCAGGGCGGGGTGAGATGGAGCTGAGGAGCAGTTCCTGCCCCAGAGGGTGCTCAGCATTGAGACAGGGTGCCCGCGGCAGGGCTGCAGGCACCGGCCCTGCGAGTGACCATAGGGGTGTTCTCAACATCAAAAGGACATGGGACTGTTGGAGCAAGTCCAGAGGAGGGCCACGGGGATGATGAGGGGACTGGAGCACCTCCGGTATGGAGATAGGATGAGAAAGTTGGGGCTGTTCAGCCTGGAGAAGAGAAGGCTGCGTGGAGACTTCGTAGCAGCCTTCCAGTATCTGAAGGGGGCTATAGGGATGCTGGGGAGGGACTCTTCATGAGGGAATGTAGTGATAGGACAAGGGGTAATGGGTTTAAACTAAAACAGGGGAGGTTTAGATTGGATATGAGGAAAAAGTTCTTTACTGTAAGGGTGGTGAGGCAGTGGAATGGGTTGCCCAGGGAAGTTGTGAATGCTCCATTGCTGGCGGTGTTCAAGGCTGGGTTGGACAGAGCCTTGGGTGGCATGGTTTAGTGTGAGGTGTCCCTGCCCATGGCAGGGGGTTGGAGCTGGATGATCTTAAGGTCCTTTCCAACCCTAACTCTTCTATGATTCTAAGTGTTCACATACAGTGGAGACGAGGCCTCAGTGCCATGGGTTGGTGGGATAACACTTGGGGTTGATGGCCTTAAAGTCTTTCCAAACCCTGCTCCTGTGCCATGCCAAGTGATGTGCCGTACCTACCTGTGCTGCTCTGTGCCATGCCATGCTCTCTCTTGCAGGGGGCAAGCGGGACAATGACCTCATCCTGCCCATCAACTCCTCCCTGAGTGTCACGCTGCACCAGGACCAGGTTGGGATGGGGTCAGGACCGGGCTCAGGCCCCTCTGCCCCCCATCCCATGCAGGGGGGCTGTGGACCCCCCCACTGCACTGACCCCCATCTCCCTGCAGCTCAAGACCACCACCACAGCCGCTGCCAGCCGGGACTTCACGGAGGACCGGCTATGGCTGAATGGGGAGGAGGCGGATGTGGGGCACTCCCGGCTGCAGGCCTGCCTGCGGGAGGGTGAGTGTCCCCCATCCCATCCACCGCGAAGCGCTGTTCCCCATTACAACCCCAGTTCTTCCTTCTATCCCTCACAGTGCGGCGCCTGGCCCGAAAGCGCCGGGGCAGCAGCACAGAGGACACGGCCGCGCTCAGCCTCTCCTATAAGGTCCACATCGCCACTGAGAACAACTTCCCCACCGCAGCCGGTTTGGCATCCTCTGCTGCCGGCTATGCCTGCCTGGGTGGGTGAGCTGGGACACGGGGGACACCGCATCCCAGGCCTGTCCCCACCATCCTGACCCCATCCCCGTCCCTGCAGTGTCCACGCTGGCACGGCTGTATGGCGTGGAGGGTGAGCTGTCGGAGGTGGCACGGCGCGGCTCAGGCAGTGCCTGCCGCAGCATGCTGGGGGGCTTCGTGCAGTGGCAGCGGGGCGAGCGGCCGGACGGCAGGGACAGCATCGCGCAGCAAGTGGCCCCCGAAACGCACTGGCCGGAGCTCAGGGTCCTTGTCCTGGTGGTGAGGGGCTGGGGCTGGGGTAACCACCACCCCCTGCCGATGGTGATGGAGCACCCCAACACTATGTGGGTGCTGACCCTGGAGACCAGGGGGTGCCCCTTGCTGGGGATGGGAGGATCAGGGAGTGCCCTCTTGCTGGGGATGGGGGATCAGGTGATGTCCCTTGCTGCGGATGGGGGGATCAGGGGGAGCCTCTTGCTGGGGATGGGGGGATCAGGTGGTGCCTCTTGGTGGGGATGGGGGGATCAGGGGTGCCTCTTGCTGGGGATGGGGGGATCAGGGGTTGTCTCTTGGTGGGGATGGGGGATCGGGGGGTCTCTTAGTGGGGGTGGGGGATCGGGGGTGCCTCTTGCTGGGGATGGGGGATCAGGGGGTGTCTCTTGGTGGGGATGGGGGATGGGGGGGTGTCTCTTGGTGGGGATGGGGGATCAAGTGATGTCCCTTGCTGCGGATGGGGGAATCAGGGGGAGCCTCTTGCTGGGGATGGGGGGATCAGGGGGTGCCTCTTGGTGGGGATGGGGGGGATCAGGGGTGCCTCTTGGTGGGGATGGGGGATCAGGGGTGCCTCTTGGTGGGGATGGGGGGATCAGGGGGTGTCTCTTGGTGGGGATGGGGGGATCAGGGGTGCCTCTTGCTGGGGATGGGGGGATCAGGGTGCCTCTTGGTGGGGATGGGGGGATCAGGGGGTGTCTCTTGGTGGGGATGGGGGATCAGGGGGGGCCTTTTGGTGGGGATGGGGATCAGGGGTGCTTCTTGCTTTGGATGGGGGGATCAGGGGGTGCCTCTTGGTGGGGATAGGGGATTGGGGGGGTCTCTTGCTGGGGATGGGGGATCAGGGGGTGCCCCTTGCTGGGGATGGGGGGATCAGGGAGTGCCTTTTGCTGGGGATGGGGGGATCAGGGGGTGCTTCTTGCTAGGGATGGGGGCTCACAGGGGGTGTTATATCCCATTGTCTGTGCCCCCAAGGTCAGTGGCGAGAAGAAGCAGGTTGGCAGCACAGCGGGGATGCAGACCAGTGTGGACACCAGCCCCTTGCTGAAGGTAGGGAGCTCAATCCTGTCCAGCATGGCTGCCTGCAGGCAGGGTTTGGGGTCCTGGTTCCCTTAGGATCGTGTTTCTCCATGCTTGGAATCACTGAGGGAGCATGAGGAGTGTTGGGTGAACCCCACAGGGTGATGTGGGTGCTGTTGGTGTTACCAAACTGGGGTGACCATGGCTCCAACCACGGCAGCACCGTGCAGAGGTGGTGGTGCCGGAGCGCCTGGCCCTGATGGTGCGGCACATCCGTGAGCGGGACTTTGAGGGCTTCGGGCAGCTCACCATGCAGGACAGCAACCAGTTCCACGCCACCTGCCTCGACACCTTCCCCCCCATCTTCTACCTCAATGACATCTCACGGCACATCATTGCCTTAGTGCACCGCTTCAATACCCACCATGGATGCACCAAGGTACCTACGCTGGCCCCATGGGGCTCTGGGTGTGCTCCGGTGCCGTGGTCCCTCACCCCATGTTGGGTCTCATCTCACCACAGGTAGCGTACACCTTTGATGCCGGCCCCAACGCTGTCATCTTCATGCTGGCTGACACGGTGGCCGAGTTCATGGAGGTGGTGAGACGCAGCTTCCCCCCCACCACCAACGGGGACCAGTAAGGGCAATGTCATGGCTCGCTGCAGGGTGCAGGGTGGTGGGGCTGCGGCAGGGGCTGATGGCTCTGCTGTGCCGCAGGTTTGTGCGTGGGCTCCCTGTGGGCTCGGCCTCACTGCCGGAGGAGCTGCTCGCAGCCGTGGTGGCTGAGCCAATGCCAGGGGCTGTCCGATACATCCTGCACACCAAGGTATGGGGCTGGGTGGAACGTGGGGCAGGGGACCCCGTCTGCCCATCACCAGGGCTGTGTGTGGGACCCCATCCATGTCCACATCCCTCGGGTTGTGCATGAGACCCCATCCCTGTTCAGAGGGGTGTATAGGGCCCTATTTCCGTCTCTGGGTTATGTAAGACCCCATCCCCAGGGGGTCTGCAAGTCTCTGTCTCCAGAGGTGCACATGACACCATCCCTGTCCTGAAGGGTCCACAGGACCCCATTCCCATCCCCAGGGGTGTGTGTGTGACCCCATTCCTGTCACCAGGGGTGTACAGGACTCTGTCCCTGTCTCCATGCGGTTATGTGAGATCCCATCCCTGTCCCCATCCACAGGGGTGCACACGACCCCATCCCTGTCCCCCAGGGTGTACAGGACCCTATCCCATCACCAGAGTTGTGTGTGGAACCCCTCCACTCTTCCCAAGAGTGCACAGGACCCTATTCCCATTGCCATACCGATGAGGGTGTGTGAGAGCTTTTCCCCATCTGCAGGGTTGTGCGTGAGCCACTATCCTCATCCCCAGGGGTACACAGGACCCCATTCCCATCCTGTCCCTATCCTGAGGGTTGTGTGTGAGACCCTGTCCCTGTCCCCATCCTTAGACATGTTCCCATGGGCATGACCCATGAGGTGCCCTTTTGAGGTCTGTGGGGCCCAGAGCTGTCACCCAGCCGCAAAGGGCAGTCCTGCAGGCAGCGAGGCTCCCTGGTGCCCCTAACCCATCTCCTGCCCCACAGCCCGGCCCCGGACCCCAGTTCCTGGACGACCCCAGCCAGCACCTCCTGGGAGCAGATGGGCTGCCCCGCCGGACAGCCTGAGCCTGGTGACACTGCCAGGGACAACCATGATGTGCCAGGGGGCTCTGGGGGTGCCACCCTGGTGCGAAGCTGTCCCCAGCCCCGGGCAGGTTGTGACCCCGGGGCTGGTTTTTACTCTTTTGTAAGGAAATAGAGTTTCTGCTGCAGCACTGCTCTGTGGTGCCCCCGCTCCACAAGCGATGCTAGGGGTGGGGGGACACAGGAGACAGGGCTGGTTCATCCTCTTGGCTGTAACTGCCAGGCTGGGGCTGATACTGTCTTCCCTGCACAGCCTCTGTCACCCAACATGGCCCCTGTCCTTCCTCTGTCATGGAATCATAGAGTAGTTAAGAGTTGGAACATCCACTTCCAACCCCCCTGCCATGGGCAGGGACACCTCCCGCTAAACCATGCCACCCAAGGCTCAGTCCAGCCTGGCCTTGAACACCGCAAGGGATGGAGCATTCCCAACTTCCCTGGGCAGCCCATTCCAGTGCCTCACCACCCTCACAGTAAAGAACTTCTTCCTTATATTCAGTCTAAACTTCCCCTGTTTCAGTTTGAACCTGTTACCCCTTGTCCTATCACTACATTCCCTAATGAGGAGATGCTCACCAGCATGCTTGTAGCCCCTTTCAGACGCTGGAAGGCTGCTATGGAAGCCTGTCCATCCCATGTCCATGGTGGGGCTGCCTCTGTTCCCTTTTCCCCTCTGCTGCCCCTGCTAGGACTGATGCTGTCCTCCTGTGTCCCTCGAAGGGCTGATCCTGACTCCCCATGGCCCTTGCAGGACTGATCCTGTCTCTCAGATGTCCCTGATGGGGCTGATCCTGTCCGTCAGCATCACCCTTGTCACCCCACATGGCCCCTGTTCCCCCCAGTGACCCTCATGGGGCTGATCCTGCCCCCCTGGACCAGACCCCTCTGCACCATCCTCATAGCCCCGCATGTCCCGTGTCCCCCCGTGTTCCTTACGGTGCTGGTCCTGCCCGGACACGACCCCTGTGTCCCGGTGTGACCCCTGGGTAGGGGCCGGATCGGGTCTCTATGGGGGCGTGGCCAACGGGGGGGGCGTGGTTTCCGGGAAGGGGCGTGGCTGGCACTGGTTGCGCATCGGCCTTCCTGGTCGGGCTGCGGCGAAGCGGATTGGGGGGGACCCGAACCGGGCCGAGCGCAGCCGAAGGGGCTCGGGGGAGCCATGGGGCAGATCGAGTGGGCCATGTGGGCCAACGAGCAGGCGCTGGCGGCCGGGCTCAGTGAGTGCGGGGGGGAGCAGGGGATGGGGCTGCGGAGGAACGGGGGGTCAGGGGTAGGGCCTGGGGTGCAGGGGTTTTGGTCCAGGGGCGGGGCTTAGGGGGTGCAGGATCAGGGTTTGGGGGTACAGAGGGATGGGGGGTCAGGGGTGGTGTTTGGGGTGTAGGGTTTGGGGGTACAGGGGGATGGGGGTGCAGGGGTAGGGTCTGGGGGTGCAGGGGTGGTGTTTGTGGTGCAGGGTTTGGGGGGTGCAGGGGTGGGGTCTGGGGGTGCAGGGGTGGTGTTTGTGGTGCAGGGTTTGGGGGGTGCAGGGGTGGGGGAGCGCCGGGGGTTTCCGGGATGGCGCAAGCGGGAGGCGGGGGGGGCCCGCGAAGTCAGGTCCCGTTGGGATTGCGCAGGGAGGGAGCCTCCTCTTCCTCCTCTGCCCCCTCCTCCTCCCCTCCCTCCCCCCCCCGAGGCTTCCTGCCCACACAGGGCAAGGCTCGAGGGAGAGGGGGCAGTGGCCACGGTGCCAAAATCCTCCCCCCGGGGTCAGCCCCAGCCTGGCCCCCCCCCCCCCCCGGTTCCCTTCCCTTCAGTCCAGGGGTGCCCTGTGTACATCAACGCCCGCACCCTGCATGCTGGGGTACAGGGACCACAGTCCCGGATTGGGGGCGGCGTATCCTGGGTTTGGGAAGCTGTGTCCCTGGTTGCAGGGCAGTATCCCAGATTGATGGGTTGTATCCTGGGTTAGGGGGTTGTATCCCCAATTGGGGGATGAATCGCAGGTTGCAGTGCTGTATCCTGTGTTGGGGTATTGTATCCTGGGTTGGGGGGTTATATGCTGGATCGGGGGGCTGCATCCCGTGTTGTGATGCCATATCCCAGATTGGGATGCTGTATCCCCGGTTGTGAGTGTTGTTTTACATGTTGGGATGCTGTATCCTGAGTTGAGGTGCCATATCCTGGGTTGGGGTGCTGTATCCCGGGTTAGGATGCCATATGCTGGGTTGGGGTGCCATATCCCAGGTTGGGATGCCATATGCTGCATTGGGGTGCCATGTCCCAGGTTGGGATGCTGTATCCTGGGTTGGGATGCTGTATCCCGGGTTGGGGTGCCATATCCTGGGTTGGGGTGCTGTATCCCAGGTTAGGATGCCATATGCTGGGTTGGGGTGCTGTATCCCAGGTTAGGATGCCATATGCTGGGTTGGGGTGCCATATCCCAGGTTGGGATGCCGTATCCCGGGTTGGGGTGCCGTATCCCGGGTTGGGGTGCCGTATCCCGGGTTGGGATGCCGTATCCCCAGCAGGGTCCCACCATCCCTGCTCTGCTCCGCAGTCATGCTGACGGGTGGGATCGTGGCCGTGGCGGGGCAGTTCAAGGGCTGGTACTTTGCGGCGTATGCCATGTATCCTTACGGAGAGGATGTTGGGGAGCGGGAAATCCCTGCCCCGACTGGCATGAACAGCAGAAGACACCATCTGCTGCCCAACAAGGGCCCAAGTCCTTCTTTCCCTGCCCTGTTTTCGGTTGGGATTGTGCCGATGGACTCATCCTGCCCCCGAGCATCCCTTTCCTTGACCCCCCCACCAGTGCTGCAGGTGTCCTGGTCTGCCTGCTCGAGTACCCGAGGAGCAAGAGGAAGAAGGGCTCCACCATGGAGAGGTGGTAAGTGGGGTGTCTCCCCCCATCCCCATGATGTGGGGGTCCTGGTACACCCCAAACACAGGGACATGAGGCCAGGGTTGGGAGCAATGGGATGGGAACTGGGCTGTATCCCATGGATGGGTTCCTTGGGGTATCCCATGGACAGACAGCGTGGAATGGGGGTCCTTTGGGTATCCCCTGGGTTGGGGCAGCCCCTCTGACCCCCCGTTGTTGCTCTGCAGTGGCCAGAAGTACCTGACAGCGGTGGTGAAGCTCTTTGGACCCCTCACAAGGAATTACTACATCCGAGCCGTCCTGCACGCCGCGTAAGTGGGGTATGGGGTCGGGATCGGGGTGCAGCCCCCGATCAGCCCCTTCTGACCCATCCAATGTCCACACACAGCCTGGCCGTCCCCGCTGGCTTCCTCCTCTCCACCATCCTGGGTACTGTCTGCTTGGGCATCGCCAGCGGCATCTACCTGCTGGTGAGTGCAGAGGGGATGGGGGGCAGATTTATGGGGCTGGGTCCCATTGGAGGAGCCCCATTCCCAATGCCCCCCCCTTCCCGTCCTCGCAGGCTGCGGTGCGTGGGGAGGAGTGGAGCCCCATTGAGCAGCAGCCCCGTGAGCGACCGCAGGTGGGGGGCACCATCAAGCAGCCCCCCAGCAACCCCCCTCCACGGCCCCCCCTGGATGCCCGCAGGAAGCAGCCGGTGGAAGGGGGGGGTCAGGTGAACCCCATCCCTGTGGAGGCTGAGTGATGGAGATGGGGACCCTCCTAATGCTGTTGCTGCTGCTCGTGCTCCTGCTTCCCAATGTACTGCGGCTGCTGGGGGGGGAATGGGGTCCTTGGCTCACGGGGATCTTCAAATCCACAGGGATGCTCGGGTCCTGGGGGGTCTCCAGGTCCCAGGGGCTCCCATCTCCTGTGGATCCTCAGCGCCCAAGGGATGCTCAGTTCCTGGGGGGTCCACAGGTCCTTGGGATCCCCAAATCCATGAGGATCATCAGTTCTCCCTGGGATTCCTGGGGAGTCCCCAGATCCACAGGGATGCTCAGCTTCTGTGGGGTCTCTGGCTCCCAGGGGCCCCATCTCCTGTGGATTCTCAAATCCCAAGAGATGCTCAGTTCAATGAGGCATCTCGAGCTTCCACAGGCTCCCCAAATCCCCAGGGATGCTCAGGTGTCCAGATCCCAGGGGCTGCCCATCTCCTGTGGATCCCCAAATCTCCAGGGATGCTCAGTTCAATGAGGCATCTCCAGCTTCCAGGGGCTCCCCATCTCTTGGGGATCCCCAAATCCACAGGGATGCTCAGCACCATGAGGGATCTCCAGGTCCCATAGGCTCCCCAGGTCCCCAAATCTCTGGGGATCATCAGTTCCTCCTGGGCTCCCCACTATCCCCAAATCCCCAGTGATGCTCAGCTCCCTGAGGGGTCCAGCTCTCCAAATAGGCCCCAGTTCTCTGGGATCCGCAAATCCCTGTGGAACACCGGCTCCCCAGGAGATCCCCATCTCCCCATGATGGGGATCAGCAGCTCTGCTCCACACTGCCTCTCGCTGCTTTTTGTCACTTGTGCAGTTGCAATAAAGGTTGGGAAAGACGCTGGATGCTCCTGCTTCCTGCTCCGGGGGGACTGCAGGTGATGGGGATGGATTTGGGGGGGGGTTAGGAACATTGAGTGGGGTTTAAGGACAAACAGTGCAGTTATGGGCAACCACAGTGCAGTGTGATCCCTCCTGGGTAGAGCAACAGGGGACATGGGGGAGCGCACATATAGTCCTGTACCCCTATAAATGGACCCAATGGTGGTGTGGATGTGAATGGTCGTACGTGGGCCTGCACCTCATGTATGCCCAGAGGAGCTCCCCAAAGCCTGGGGTAACCCCCCCTGGCAGTGGGGGGACATTTCCCTCCCCACTCCATCAGTGGTGATGGGGGTGCGATGTGGGATCGCTGCCGCTTGATCCTGAGACTGAGTGCACCCCGTCAGTGTGCACTGGAGCCCAGAAGCCACCCGTGTGCTGGGCTGTGAGCAGCGGGTCATGGAGGTGATCCTGCCCCTCTGCTCTGCTCTGTGACACCCCACTTGCAGCACTGTGTGCAGTGCTGGTGTCCTAACATAAGGACATGGAGCTGTTGGATCCAGAGGCCACGAGGATGGTCAGGGGCCGGAGCACCTCCCGTATGGAGAAAGGCTGAGAACATAGGGGCTGTTCAGCCTGGGGAAGAGAAGGCTGCGTGGAGACCTCATAGCAGCCTTCCAGTATCTGAAGGGGGCTATAGGGATGCTGGGGAGGGACCTCCGTCAGGGATTTAGGGATGGGACAAGGGGTGATGGGTTCGCACCGCAATGGGGCTGCTGCAGCCGCGGGGTGTCCCCAGGAGGGGGCGCTGGGCCCGTGGTGCCCTGGGAAAGCTGTGGGCGGTGCTGCGGGCGCAGGGCTGGTGCCCCCCCCCCCCCCAAGGATGGGGCTCCCCTGCATCCCCCCCTGTGCAATGGGTGCGCTGGGGCTTTACCCACCACAGTGGGGCTTGGAGATGCTGAGCATCGCCCCATGGGACACCCATGAAGGTATCCCCCCCATTGGCTGGGAACAGAGCAGGGACCACGCTGGGGGTGTCAGCCTTTATTTGCAGGCTACCAGTATTAAATAGCACACACAGAGGAGACAATAAATAGGGTTTGGGGAGGGGAATAAATAACCAGCGAGCCTCCCGGCAGCGCTTGCAGGGTCCGGCTGCAGAGCCGTGGGCACCATCGGGTGATGCTGGCCCTGGAGTTGCAGCCTTGGTGGGGGCATCAGCAATAAATAACGGGTTAAAAGGGGATCCCCAGCAGCAAGGCTCATAAATAACATAAATAACGGGATGAGGGGTTGGCAGGGGTCACCCCAAAACCGGGGCCGGGGTCGGGGGGGTGCTCTAAAACAAGCACGGGTTGGGGTGGATGTGGTGACACGGTCACACTATGGGGCTCCACGGGAGCTGGGGGGGGGGGAGAGGGGGGGATGCTCAGCGCCTGGTGCGGGGCAGGACACACGTGCAGCCCACGGGCACCCTGATGTAGTCCACCTCGAAGGTGACAAGGCCGGGGCCGGCGGGGCGCGGGCAGGGCTTGCGCCGCAGCACCATCATGGTCTGGTAGATGGCCACCGAGTTGAGCGACGTCGTCTCCCGACCTGTCTTGACGTCCACGCAGCCGCTGCAGAGGCACTCGGCGAAGGCCAGCTTGCGGGGGTACCGGTCCTCGTCCTCATCGATGCTGCCGGGCGGGAATGGGTGGCATCATCAGTGAGGCACTGTGCGCCCCGAGTCGTCCCCTTTGGCCAGGGGTAGGTGAGGCACGCTCGGGAAGGTGATGCTGGTGTTCAAGGCATGCACAGGGAAGGTGATGCTGGTGTTGAAGGGATGCTTGGGGAAGGTGATGTCAGTGTTGAAGGGATGCTTGGGGAAGGTGATGTCGATGTTGAAGGGATGCACAGGGAAGGTGATGCTGGTGTTGAAGGGATGCTTGGGGAAGGTGATGTCGGTGTTGAAGGGATGCTTGGGGAAGGTGATGTTAGTGTTGAAGGGATGCTTGGGGAAGGTGATGTCGATGTTGAAGGGATGTACAGGGAAGGTGCTGCTGGTGTTCAAGGGATGCTCAGGGAACCTGATGCTGATGTTTAAGGGATGCTTGGGGAAGCTGATGCTGGTATTGAAGGGATGCTTGGGGAAAGTGATGATGGTGTTGAAGGGATGCACAGGGAAGGTGATGCTGATGTTGAAGGGATGCTCGGAGAAGGGGATGTTGGTGTTGAAGGGACGCTCAGCGCAAAGGGGGGTTCACTCACCGGTATCGCCACGGGGAGATGGAGCGCTCGTGGGGCTCGCTGTGCAGCCCGGTGCGCAGCTGCAGCGAGGGGCAGGCGAGCTCCTTGTGCCGGCGGTGCCGCCGGTGGCCGGGGCTGTCCTGCAGGCGCTCGAGCTGCGGCACCAACTGCACCGGGACGTAGTGGTCCCAGCGCAGGCTGCGGCCCAGCAGCGGCGCGGGGGCTTCGCCGTCGTGCAGGTCCCCCGCGCTGTAGCACGGCACATGCGGATGGGGCATGGGGCGGCGCAGGCCATGGCACAGCACCAGGGTCCACAGCAGGGCCACGGCAGCGAGCCAGCCCTGAGGGAGAGACCGGATCAGTGCGGGGACCCCGTGTCCTGCGGGACACCCGTCACCCACCCACTGGCCCCATGGGGATGCGGCACAGAGCAGAGACCCACAGCCCCCCCCCCCCCCAGGGTTCCCAGCACCATGGGTTTGGATGTGCAGAGCATCAGCACACGTGTGCCTGCACACACGTACGTGCAGCGCTAGCACGTGGGGGTGCGCACACACAGAGTACCGGGACGTGTGTATGCATCCCCACTGCCAAGGAGCAGCTCACATCTGTGCGTGCATGTACACACATCTGTACATGGAACCATAGCAACACAGCCTGGACTGGGGTGGAAGGGACCTTAAAGCTCCTCCAGCTCCAACCCCTGCCATGGGCAGGGACCCCTTCCACTGGAGCAGGGTGCTCCAAGCCCCTGTGTCCAACCTGGCCTTCAACACTGCCAGGGATGGGGCAGCCACAGCTCCTCTGGGCACCCTGTGCCAGCGCCTCAGCACCCTCACAGGGAAGAGCTTCTGCCTAAGAGCTCATCTCGGTCTCCCCTCTGGCAGTTAAAGCCATTCCCCTGTCCTGTCCCTGCATCCCTCAACCAAAGCCCCTCTCCAGGTTTCCTGCAGCCCCTTCAGGCACTGGAGCTGCTCTCAGGTCTCCCCTTCAGGAGCCTTCTCTTCTCCAGGCTGCCCCAGCCCAGCTCTCTCAGCCTGGCTCCAGAGCAGAGCTGCTCCAGCCCTGTATATGTGTGTACACACACACATATACATTTATATACGCACACACAGACCGAATACCTGTGTATACAAACAGAGTGCCAGCACACGTGTAGTTACACACACACAAAGACACCAGAACACGTCTGTGTGTAAAACACACATCAGCACCAGCGTGCACGTGCCCGTGCAGCACGTACAAGCACACGCATACACACGCATTCCCCGCGCTACCCTTCCGTGCCCATACAGATGTGTGCACGCTCACACGCAGCAGGCTCAGCCCGTGTGCGCTGCCAACAGAAGGTCCTTTGCAAACAGAGCCCATTGGGCCGGAGGAGCCCCGCTCTCAGTTGTGCCTCTCCTGCGGCACATCCGAGTGATGGAAACCTCATTCCCTTTGCTCTCATCACAAACCCAGCTCAGATTTCACAGCCTCTTGCAAGGAGTTTCCTACCACCAAAGAGCTGCGCCTCCCCGACAGGCTCCTGCCATCCACATACCCACTCAGCGGTAACAGCACACATGCATACATGCAAACACACGCATGTGCAAACACGCGTGCTACCAGCACGCTTGCATGCAACTGAATTACCCTCCCAAGTGCGCATGCAACCCATCAGAAACGCATTTATCACCATCGTATGTGCACGGATGCGTATCTGCAAACACACGTGTTGCCAGGACGCACAGCTGAGTTACAGTTCTAAGTGCACATAGACACACGCACGGGTCAGAAACACATGCGTTTATCACCAGTTTATGTGCCTGGAGCTATGCACACCCTGCACGGGGCAGCCCTTACACACAGAGCACTGTGCTCCCTACATACTGACACTGGTCAGAACCACATACATTTATCACTGTGTATATCCTATATATGCACCCGGGGCTGTGCACACCTTACATACAGAGCACTATACTCCCCCTACATACGCGTACACACACGTGTAAAACCAGCAGCCACCAGCCAATGTACAGGCACACACTTCACGTGTGTATTTACACATGCAACAAACTGGAGATCGCTCAACACACGTGTGTGTTCTCACCCCCTGCAATACACATATGTGTCCAGACACGCTCCCACCCCCGTATTCCCCCCCCCTTTAACCCCACCCCATTCCCATTATTACCATGAGGAGGGCACTGAACACGGTGATGGATGCTGGGGGGGGGGATCCCTTCCGAACCCTCGGGATGCAGACGGCCGAGTGGCAGCACCTCCGCTGCTGCCTCCTTTATATAGGGCTGGGGCAGGTGATGTACACACACCTGGAAACTCCAGCTCCGGAGCTCCTTCCTCCTCCCCACGGGCTGTCATACTTCCTTCTCAATCCCGTGTGTTCCAGCCCGGAAATGGAGTCCTGACATCCCTAAAATTGGTTGGAGGATGGATGGGAATGGAAGGGGGGGGGTGTGATAAGACATGTACAGACGTGTAGGGAAGGGGGTGCTGACTGGTTTGTCTGCCTATAATGGGCATGGAATGATGTGGGAATGCGTGGTATGGGTTGCAGGGGGGCTGGTGGATGGGTACCCAGGGCATCCTGTGCAGCAGGCACAGGATGCCCTGGGTACCCATCCACCAGCCCCCCCCCATCCCTCCCTTGACCCACAGGGACATGATCCCTGTGCCCCAGGCCACAGCCCCATTGCGTAAGCCCCACAGTGATATCACCATCACGTTCCCAGAGTAGAAATCCCAAATTGGGCAACACTGGAAAGGGCAGTGGCTTTGATTGCCCCCTCTGATGCTGCCCAGTCCAGCACCATCATCCTGCTCAATGCCGGGATGATGCTGCTGAGCAGAAAGGGGAGGATGCAGTGGGAGCTGGTTTAGGGATGAGCAGAGGGCTGTTTTCCCTGGATCATTGCATAAGCACACTCCTGCTGAATTGGGCTCACCAGGGAAAGGATAGGGGGTCATGGCTCAGGCTTTATCCCTATAGCAGCCCAGTACTCCCAGTACAGTAGGAAAAACAGTACTGGGAAGCAGGTGTGAAAGGTTTACAGGACCAGGCACAGCCAAACTTTGTTTTACCAAAAACATGGGATTTGTACCCATTTCAGCAGCGACTTTTGGCGTGCCACATTGCCCAAGCAGACAGGCACAAGGCACACAAGTGGGGACCCCAAAAAGGGCTGGATAAACCCAGAGGCACCCCCAGATTACGGTATGTGAAGCTCAGCCTGCAGAGGGGTTATACGCCTACCATCCAGTACCAGGGGGTACTGGTTCCATACTGGGTACAAGGGCAGAACCTCCCCATCACAGCACACAGGGGTACCCCCAAAGGGCTGGATAAACCCAGAGGCACCCCCAAATTACATCAAGTGAAGCCCAGCCCACAGAACTCCCCATCACCATCTAATACCAGTGGGATACTGGCTCCATATTGGGTGCAGGGGCAGAGGACCCAGGGGGTTCAGAGTACGCGTCACCCGCTTCAAAGGGACACAGGGCTCCCCCAAACAACATGGCAGCAATTCCAGCTCCATGGGGCTGCTCGTGGTGGCAGCAGAACCAATGCAACCATGGGGACATCAGGAGACCACGACACATAAACTACATACCTCAAACTGGGGTGGGGGACAGGTCCCCCAAGGCAAGGGAGCGGGAGGACAGAGAACAAGAAAAGGAAGAAGTGGTTATCAAAATACTTTATTTCACGGAAATCCCTCAAAAAAAAAAAAAAAAAAAAAAAAGGAAGGAAATAAAAACCCAATAGGAAAAGGACCCTCTCTGTTAGACAGACATGGCCCCAACACCTCCGGGGCTTCTCCTGCATCAACTAGGACGTTCTGCTGCTCAAAACAAGACAGGTCATTTTCCCAATGAGACTTTAGTCAAGAATATATATACTTTAGTTCCTGGAGGGGAAGGGGAGGGAGAAGGTGATGTTGCCAGCAGTTCACAGCAGTTTTCAGCTCTCTCATTACACAGTATATAGAACTGCATTGCTGAAGACACTCAACACACAGCAGGGCTAACTAGGAGAATACAACTCAAGGCTAGCAGAGAGGAGAGAGGGCAGAGAGAATCAGAGGAAACAGTGAGCGCATCCAACGTGGGGGGAGGCTGGAGTCCTCTGTGCATAATTTACATGGGGCATCTCCTGGAGTAGGTGTCTCTCAGCCGTCAAAACTTCAATCTGGGTTTTTGGGGGTTTTTGTGTGGGTTTGGTTGTTTTTTCTTTTTCCTAAAAAGAATCGCAGCCAAAATAAGACAGAACTGCAAAATCCCAACGCGGCTGCTTTGACACTCGTTATAAAAAGATCAACAGTCACCAGGGCGCTTCCCACTATACTTTCCCTGGGATTTTGGCCCGCTTGCGAGCGATGGCATCTTCCACTGCCTTGAGCTGCTTCAGGAGCTCTTCCCGTCGGGACAGGGTGCTGGATTTGCCCGCTTTGGCACCCGTGGGGCCTGGCTCCGAGGCTTTTCCCGGTACACTTGTGACTTTGCTGGAGCTCTTGGACTGAGGTGAGAGCTGGCGCTTCCTGGAAGAGATTGGAGAAGGTGGTGAGATGGAGCAGCA
The DNA here is from genome assembly GCA_017639245.1 of Myiopsitta monachus. Classification (NCBI taxonomy): domain Eukaryota; kingdom Metazoa; phylum Chordata; class Aves; order Psittaciformes; family Psittacidae; genus Myiopsitta; species Myiopsitta monachus. Next base: position 102,427,206 of record CM029941.1, on the reverse strand, counting down.
CATCATTGCCATCTGCTTCAGTGGGAAGCATCACTCCAAGTGCCCGTTGAAGGAAACAGGTTTGGGACATGAAGCCTGTAGTTGGAAAACTGGATGAAAGGGTAAATGATCAAGTTTTCCAAAGGGATCCTGAGATTTAAACCCAGCTCCCAACGGCTGTGCCAGCTTGTGGCTGCTGTGGACAGCTCACTGGGGTTTCGCACACACAAGGGAGCTTGCAGGGACACAAGGGAAGATGGGAAAGCAGCACAGGTTAAGTGCAAGGCAGCCCTGGAGCATCCCTATGGTGTCAAATCCCAACAGCTCCTGCCCTCGTGTGGATGTGGCAGTTGTGGGGAGCACCCAGAGATGCACTCTGGGTCTGTGAGATGCGCAGGAGTGTGGCTGAGCCCATGCGGGGAGGACAGCAGCCACCAGTCCCTGCCACTGGCAGCAGTGGCTTTTCCTGGATTGGGTCATGATCAGGTTGGAGGCAATTGGCCTGTGGATGTTCCCAGCACAGGTCACTGCTTCCCCTCATTCTCACGGGGGAAGGAGGATGACAGGACCAGGAACCACCAACCTGCTGGGATTTGCAGTGTCACCAGCTCAGTGGCACACTGAGAGCACAGTGTGAGCCTTGGCTGGCTCTAATGACTTAGACCATTCGGGAAAGCACCACTACAGCTGCCAGACGCCAGCGGTGTGAGTCACCATCCCCTCTGTTAATGCCCCCCTTTCACATTACACTTAAGAGAAGTGTGGCTGTGCAACCATGACCCAATCAGCTCCACGCAGAAACAAAACACAGACCTACCCTTGGCTAACCTAGAGCACACTAATGTGTCCCTAACCACCTTGTGTCTGGGCAACACCAAACCCACCATGTGATACCGCCAACCCAACAGCAGTAGGCAGATGAGGGTCAAAAACAAAGGATGTGGCCAACACCATGGTCTGGTAAGGCTGAGGTTTCTCTCACTGCTAGAAAACAGGACCTCAGGGCCTGAAGGAGGACAGGGCTGTGGCAGCCAGGGATAGGTTTTGATTTGGGAAGGCTCTGATGCACAGAAATTGAGGCTCACTTGTGCCTCAGGCTGGGGACAGGGGTATGGGGCAGGGCTGTATCCCTTGGCTCACAGATCCTTGGAGAGATGACACTAGAGACATGCAAAGCAGCACTATCTGGTACAGACAAGGAGGACCAAGGAAGCTTTAGGTGTGCCACAGAGGGTGCTCCATAACCCTTTAGCCAAAGGGCTCCGAGTGCAGCACAGCCCAAAGTCCCTGGAGCCACACATCCAGTTTTGCAAAGGAGTATTCCCAGCAGTGGGTGCAGGCCACCAAGAAATCAGACAGGAGGTGGACACCCATCACCAGAGGCAATGCGAAGGTGCAAAGCCAGGGCTACTCACCACCCAGTCTCATTCAGGGGCCACATTTTAACATTGCACAGCAGCAGATTAAGCAGCTGAGGTTATGCCAGGCTATGGAAGAATGGGTATCGGGCACCTGAGTGATGTGCCACAAGGATCATAGTAGCAGGAGGAAGGGGTTGTACTTTAGAATCATAGAATTATAGAATAGGTAGGTTTGGAAAGGACCTTAAGATCATCCACTTCCAACCCCCCTGCAATGGGCAGGGACACCTCACACTAAACCATGCCACCCAAGGCTCTGTCCAACCCGGCCTTGAACACCGCCACCGATGGAGCATTCACAACTTCCCTGGGAAACCCATTCCAGTGCCTCACCACCCTCACAGTAAAGAATTTCTTCCTCATATCCAATCTAAACTTCTCCTGTTTAAGTTTGAAGCCATTACCCCTTGTCCTATCACTACAGTCCCTAATGAAGAGTCCCTCCCCAGCATCCCTATAGGCCCCCTTCAGATACTGGAAGGCTGCTATGAGGTCTCCACGCAGCCTTCTCTTCTCCAGGCTGAGCAGCCCCGACTTTCTCAGCCTGTCTTGATATGGGAGGTGCTCCAGTCCCTTGATCATCCTCGTGGCCTCCTCTGGATTTGTTCCAACAGTTCCATGTCCTTTTGATGTTGAGGACACCAGAGCTGCACACAATAATCCAAGTGAGGTCTCAGGAGAGCAGAGCAGAGGGGCAGGATCACCTCCCTCAACCTGCTGGTCATGCTCCTTTGGATGCAGCCAAGGATACGGTTGGTTTCTGGGCTGCGAGCGCACACTGCAGTCGGCTCACCTTCAGTTTCTCATCGACCAACACCCCCAAGTCCTTCTACGCAGGGCTGCTCTGAATCTCTTCTCTGCCCAACCTGGAGCTGTGCCTGGGACTGCTCTGACCCAGGTGCAGGACCTTGAACTTGGCATGGTTCAACTTCCTCAGGTTCGCATCAGCCCACCTCACAAGCGTGCCAAGGTCTCTCTGTATGGCATTCCTTCCCTCCAATGCATCAATCGAACCACACAGCTTTCTTCCTCATTAGTACTACGCAGTGCTAGTGAGAGGCAGAGGCACTGGCATGACTGACCTTGTACCTTACCCAGTTGGCTCCTCTTGCTTGGACTGACCTCAAGAAAACCCCCAGGCTCCTGCTCGTTTCCGAGCTGAAACAGCTTAGCCAGTGGCTTCCACATGAACCCCTGGGCATCTCTGGCTCCCACCCAGGGAGCCTGGTGTCCTTCCTCTTGTTGTGCCTCCATGGCAACTGGAAACTATGGCCAGAGAGCCTCAGAGCGGCTTGAGAGGAGGGGCTGAGCTGCTGGAGAAGCATGACCCCCAGCCTGACCCATGAGAACCAGAGGGCACTGACCTGTCTGCCTGTGCAGGAGAAGGTTTCGTATTCTGGCCCCTCTGTCGTTCTTGCTTGGGTGAAGAGAGTCTCCCAGTTGCCTTCCTGTCACGGGAGCCTATTGGGAAGAGAAAAGTTGTGAGGTTCTCACTCATTACCAAAGTACAGCTTTCTACCCAGCCTACTGCTCCACCTCACAGTGTACAGATGCACTCTTCCGACTTACCAGACCATGTCAACAACAGGCCAAATCCAGCAGCAGCCAGAAAACACTCCTACCATTGTGCACCCCATCTCCAGGGGAAGCAGGTAAGCTAGTCGAGGCTGTGCCCCATGGTCAGCTGTACAAAACAGCACCTGCAGGGAGCCACACTGTCCTCTCCTCACCCTCTGGCTGCTGGAACAAAGCTGCTCCACAGTGCTTTTAGGCCATGCTTTGCTCTCAAACCTGCGGGGCAGGGCTGGTCCTCACAGGCAGAGTCAGCGCTCCATTATCCAGTGCACAACAGGCACAGTGGCACCTGAGCTGGCTCCAGGCTGGCCAGGTAACAGGGTGTATTGGTTTAAAGTGTTGGGTGAGTGAGCTCCGCTGCTTTTTGGAGCCAGCAAACCCACAGGCAGCATCACACATGTGTGTTCAGCACAGACTGAACCATCATGCTCTGCCCAAATGGACTCAAGCACTGGTGGGAAGCCCATCAGGGTCCTGCAGCAGCATTACCCAGTTTTGCTGCAGCAGATTTCCCAATCACTGCTATCCCAGTGCACAAAGAGGCAAGTACTGGAAGGCAGCCCAACGCCTGTAGGGCTGTCCATGACTCCCAGGGACAATCTGAACAACACACCCTGCTATACTGCACTAGGACAGTGATGCTGGTGGCTGCTAACTTTGCACTCCAGAGAGCAAAGGTGCCCAGTTAGTTCCTCATTGCAGCAGTGGCCATTTGTGTGTGTTAGGATGACTCTGCTCCTACAGACTGACACTGTGAGAAAGCCACAGACACTGCAGATCTGATCACAGCACAGTGACAGAACAGGGAAGTGAGGCTCAGGGCACAAACTGTTCACCTTTTCCTGGGACACCAGCGCAAGCTGCATGCTGGAGCGCCCCAATTCAGTCCAAGGGTACATTCACCACTGGGAGGTGAGGCTGAGCTGCCTTCTGGGCTTGTGTCCCACTTGCTACTGCTTAGAATTGTCTTACAACACACAGACAGCAAACAAAACTGTATAATTACATCTACATCTATGCATCTATAAAATCAGCACAGTTTGCTAAGTCGGCCCCTTCATTTGTCTCCAGCTCAGCAGTAGTTGTGAACTAGAACCCAGTGAACTTAAACCTCACCCAGTCCCGTCCATGCTGCCTTCGCAGGAGTTGAATGCAACTGGGCTATTAGCACAGAAGTTTTTTCTGGCTGGTACCCAGAGTCAACAAGATACACCTACAGCCGAGACAACAGGGGAAACAACATCACGTGTCAATGCTGGCTTGTACCTCAACACCAGGCTGACAACTCCCCCCCTTTGGTGCTCAGCAGTGACAGCAAAGGCTGGAGTGTGGCACTTAGGTCCCTTTGGATGTGGCTCACTAGCTCAGTTTTCCAAGGTGCTCATTCTGCTGCTGACGATTCAGACCCAGGTGAACACTTGGAAAGCCCGTGTCTTTCTAAACATACAGGGCAGATCAGGTTGTGTCACACACAGGTGGGGAAATCACCTCATTTCACAGGATGGGTGACTGAGCCAATTATTGCATCCATCCCAGAGCCTTGGCAGCCTGTGCTCCCTTTCTAAGCACTGCTACAAGCCTTTCTATCAGGAAGACTGAGAGGCACAGAAAACTCTGGGATACAGTAAGGGAAAACCCTCTGACTTCCCCAGCCACATCCAACGATGTTACTAGAGAACAGGAGGCTGCTGTGGGACGGATGCATTTAGTTACAGCAGAGATGAGCACATTGTGTCTTCAAAGTGAGCACTTTCTTGTTTTTCTCTCTGCAGTGGACTTACACAGACACAGCGGAGCCAGGGCACTCTCAATGTGCATCACAAGGCAGCTAGGCAAGGCCGGGTTTGGCTGCCCAGGGCTGACCTCACCTCGCTTACTTCACAAACCAGAGCGTCTCACCTGCACCTTGTTTTCACAGCAGGACAGCAAATACACCCGCGTTATCTGGTGGCAATCGCACACTCTGAGGTTTTGGAAGGACACATGCCTGCAATTAACCTCTCCAGAGCGTGGATTCTTGCAGCACAGACTTTCACGGGTCATTTGTCGCATGAGCACCGCCTGGAGCGGTGGAGCAGGAACCCAGCCAGGCCAGGAGCCCCTGGGATGTCTCACCTCTGTCAGGCGACAGGTTCGCCCGTTTGGCTGGAGGAGAGCTCGGCCTGTCTTTTTCTGTTGGCTCGTATCTCTTCCTGCTTCCTTTGTCAGCTGCCTGAAATGGAATTAAAACAGACAATGGAGCTGAGCTGCTACTTCCCTCTGGGGAGGGAAGCAGGCAGAGATATTTCCTGTGATGGGTGCCCATGATGTATTCGCTGGCTCATGCAAGCGTGTCTCCTATTAAACATTTTGTGCATACCAGTCCCAACCATCACTGGCATCATGTAATTCCCCTACCACCATAAGCAAATGAGCAACATTCTCTGGCACTGGGGCTATTTTCATAATGGTCAGGAAAATATCATTTTGTAGAGCCTTCTTTCTTCCAGCAGGACCCAGGATAGCAAATGCCAAGGAGGCATGTGGAGCTGTGCCTTCTTCTAGGATCCAACCCTGCCAGGCAGCAGTTATGTGTCATGGCACACTCCTCCCCATGGAGCATGCTTCACAGACTCGATAAAGGCGCCTCACGTCATAGCACAGGGAAGTAGAGAAAACTGCAGCCTTAGACTGCAACGGGGAATTTGGACTGTCAGAAAAACAACATTAAAGCTTCAACACCAGGAACCTACCCATGTGACTGGGGCCAACACCCTGTCCCAGCACAAAACCCCACGAAGCCAAACTCTCCCATATGATCTGGATTGCAATCTCAGCCAAAGGCACTGATCTGGGGCATCAGGCTCAGTTGTAGGGGGGAAAGAAGCAGGCTCCCTGCAGAAAGTATGGGCAACCCATAGATGAGGGTTTTAATTAGAGGAGTGGTTAATTGCCACTTTTACCTCCTGACTCAGTTAATGACTTGTCAGCAGCTCGCTCCAGAGCGGGCAGTGGGAGGAGAGCTCGCTGGGAAGCGTGCGGGAAGCATGCTTTCAGCAGGCACATGTGGGACTGCCTGTGCACGCCTTTGCCTCGGTGCTCTGGCTGCAGCCTTCAGGAAAGTGGGTAAGAGCCCTTGAAGCTGCAGCAGGAATGTGCCCCAGGGGAGCCGCCAACACAGTCCCAAACTGAAGCCACCACAGGGTGTGTGCTGCCAGACTGGTTCTGTCTGCCGCCCTTCAAACCCAGCTGCAGACCTACCCGGCTGAGCTCATCCCGACAACATGGAGCCTGGAGCATCAACTCTGCCAGCCCAGAGCCCCAGCATCCATCCCATCCGCTCCTTGGATCCCTGTCTGTAGGGAATTGCAGCCATCCCACCTCTCACCTTATTCAAGAGAGTCAGTTTGATCTCTTTGTGAGCGCTGAAGCCCCCCTGTTGAGACTGGGGGGCTGATGGCTGCTGGGTCTGCGGGAGCTGCTGTAATTTGCTCCCCTGGCTGGGCTTGGCTGACTTCAGGAGCTGACCGGGCACATCCCGTTTCCGCTTCTCCTCTTTAGTGCTATCTTCCTTTTTTGACTTTCCTGTTGAAACCAGAGAGCAAACATAACGACTTGTGACTGGTTTCCTTTTGCCTGACCTCCCTTAGGATGGCAGGGCAAGAGGATGCTGCTCCAGGGACTGAAAAAGTCCACACCAGTTAGCACACCACGCAGCCCCAAGGTTAAAAGATTCAAGAAACCATAATTTCCACAGGGAGGACACTTAAAAAGACAAAGAACAAAAGGCTCTTGCTGCCAACTCTCCTATGGTCTAAAAAGAAGAGAGGAGGAGCAACGTGGTGTTGGTTTTATCCAGAAGATTTAGCATCACCTTCCAAGGGTGAAAGAGAACAAGGTAAGAAAGCGACGGTCAGGCAGAACTCCCAGGCAGGAAAAAGCATCTTTACAGCCAGACACATGGATGGAAGGAAGCAAATGTGTATTTCCTCCAAAGCCTCCCTTTTCCAAGGCCTTACCCGCCTCACATGAAGCCTCTGGGCTCTCTTACTCCGTGCCAGCCGCAAGTGTCAGCCTCTGCTCAACAATCTTCTCGAAGCCCACAGCATCCCAAAGGAAGCCGTATGCAGATCTCTGCTCCCCTCCCTTCTTTTCCCAGGACTGCTCATATAAGAAAATCCCAAACCAGGAACCTCTACCTTTCTTCTGCTGTGCTGGGGTTGGGGATCGAGAGCTGGCTGAGGAAACAGGACTGGCCAAGTCTGCGTACATGTCTTCAGAGTCGGCGCTGCGTACAGAGCTGCTGCTGGAGGAGGCACTAGAGACAGAAGAAACGCTGCTCACGCTCAGGGACCTGGAAAAACCCAACAGCCCGTTACAGTCACGAATGCAACAAGAACCAGTGATGAGGCAGACACCTTTGTCTCAATTGCCCTGCACTGCTAGGATGTCAGAAAGCTGCTAAGGCAGGCAATAACCAGGAAGAGACAAAGGCTGTGCCTCCTGGGGTGCAGACGACATGAGAAATGCCAAATGTGTAGGATGCAAACCTAGAAAGTCCTGTTTATTTATAAACAGGATTAAGGCAATATATAAACAGGTCACTGTTTCCTCAAGTAAACAAAAAGTGAAAGCAGGGTGTGCACTGTTATGTACAGGTCAGTGTTATGGCTCAGGTCAAGGGTTCTCTGGCAGTGTTGTTGTTTGGCGTACATTTATTCATGGAGGCTTTAAAAGCCCTGGAATCCTACAGCCCACAGCTCCTGCCCAGCTCCCCAGGGTACAGAAGAGCCCAGCTGCCTGTTTTGAGGATGCACACAAAGTCATAACTGATAATGACAGGGGAGATGCTTTTAAGATGGCTATCTTCTAATAGTGTGTACAAGATGGCTATCTTCTTACGGATTCACAACATTGTGCCAGACAACTATTATATTAAAGGAGAATTTCTATTTAGAAATGTAACAGACAAAAATACAGGGCTATGCATCAGGCAGACTTCCCTTCAGGGGCACACCACCACCACAGCTTTGCTATATTGAAGTGACTCCAACAATCCCAGCTACCTGGGGTTGCCACCATTACAGGGGACCAGGCGTATTTTAACTACATGAATATTCAGGCAGCCTCTCCAACAGGTTCTGCAGGCCACACTGACTTCTGTGCTCCAGACAGCCCTGACAGCAGGGTATGAGCTCACTTGCTGCAGCTGGCTTGGGAATGACTGAACAGGCTGCAGAAGCTTCATCATGGATAGCTCTAGAAGGAGCTGCAAAGTGTCTGCCTGCTGGCATCATGACATCAACATCAGCAGCCTTCCAGAACCCAAAGAGGCTTAAGCAACCTGCAAAGCGGTTTTGGACAAGGGCCTGTAGGGACAGGCCAAGGGGAATGGCTTCAACCTACCAGAGGGGAGACTGAGATGAGCTCTTAGGCAGAAACTCTTCCCTGTGAGGGTGCTGAGGTGCCCAGAGGAGCTGTGGCTGCCCCATCCCTGGCAGTGTTGAAGGCCAGGCTGGACACGGGGGCTTGGAGCAACCTGCTCTAGTGGAAGGCATCCCTGACCATGGCAGAGACTGGATGAGCTTTAAGCTCCCTTCCAACCCAAACCACTCAACCATTGAAAGATTCCATGACCGCTGCAATGGCAACTGGATGAGCCAGAAACTCCTTCTCAAGGACAGCTCCTGGCTATGAGGTTGTGACAGCAAATCTGGTTTGGCCATACACTATTTCCCCCTTTCCCACACACCTGAGAAAGCAGCAAGCAGAGCACCAGTGCCACACAAAGAACACCTGCAGTAAGTTTTCCCCATCTTCTCCTCTCAAGCCCAGGGCAGTGCAGAGCCAGGGCGCCTGAGCGCTCTCTGAACCTCTTGCATCACCCCTGCCCGATCTGATGAACATGACAAGCATGTAGTAAACACGTCTGTATTTCCGTAAAATAACGCGGATGTTAAACCTTGGAGTTTCACAGAGTTCAGATACGTGAATTAGCACTGGTCAGAGCCAAAGTCCTACTTAATCCACTAGTTTTTCACTGCAGGTCTACTGTGTCACAGGGAAGTGTTGTGTTTCAAGGCTGCCTGTGAGGTTTCAGGGATTTCTGTGTGTGAACAGATGCAAAACAGCTGAATGAAGAACTTGAAAGAGGTTTATTTCATCACTCTTTACTGGAGGGAGTTAGCTGTTTACAAATCCCACAGACTAACAGCCATGTAGCTATTCACTTGGGGCTAAACACAAAGGGAACTGGCCATGCAACTTTGCCAGCAAAGTAAAAATACCATCAGCTGGGCCTTTTAGGTATTTTCTGACTTACCTCTTCTGACAGGGCAAGCATCTTCTCTAAGGACATTCAGTAACCAGAGCTAGCAGAGGTTTACAAGAGCAAAGCTCCATAGCCTGAAACTGTTAACTGCTAAGTAAATTAGGATGTGGGATCAACCCTGGCCATAAGGAGGTATTTTGTTTATAATTTAAGTAAAAAAAAAAAAAAATGGACAGCCTGGTACACATGGTAGGTTATTTCCTTGAATAAGGCGCAAGGACACTACCAATGTCATACTACTGTCATGATTCAGGACTCTGGATTTGTAACACCACACAAACAATCTTGTTTCACATCCTATTTACCTACAGCTTCTGATACTTGAAGTTACTGAGAGCTTTTGCTGTGAAAACCACAACAGTGAACAACAGTTATAATCTCTTCCTACTTCAACAAAGCTTGTGAAGGATCAAGGCTGTACCTGGACTTCCTGGACCCAGACGGAGAGTGAGAGACTGAGGCAGATGATGATCTGGAATGAGATCTGGAGAGAGATCGAGACAAGGACCTAGATCGGGAACTGGAACCGCTGTAGCTGCTGGCACTGCCACTGATGCTGCCGCTGATGGTTCGCCTGCAAGACAGCAAATGACATCCTCACCTTGCTGTGCTGTCGTGAAATGGTGGTGGGAAGAAGTGCTGAGGAACAGTTTGAGCATGATGCTGTAGTCCTGTACTACACACGAGATCAGTGCTTTGGACGTGTAATTGTTTCAGATGTTCTTCTCAACCTTGTGTTTGCAGTCCTGAGGAAGCATGTGTTTTCTGAACAGCAGGTGTTTTATGCAAGACTGAATAATGCTAATGAAAGCCAGGCAAAGAATGAGCTCAAGTAACTTAATCCTGTACTGATACCAGGAGCAAATGCTTCCTACTGAGAGAAATTGCTAACTGCAACTACACAGCAGTACTACCTTGTATTTCAGGCTTCACAAATAATCATACCCATTTTTTGTGACTAACACACCAGTACTAACATAAATAGAGCTGTAGTCATTTGCACAGCAGGGAGATTAGAAGACACTGGGGTTTGTGTGGGTATAAGCATGGAAAAACACAAAAGCCCAAACCCCAAGACTGGAATAAAGAGTAAGGGAAGGTGACTAAAGGTATCCACGATTATTATTAACCAGTTAAAGTGAAATGGGAACTAGAACTGATGGAGTTTCTAGACAAAATAATTTGTTGTAATCTGTTTTCACCTATGGACACACAACTGCTCAGAGGCCAGGCCTTTCCTTGGGCTACTGGAAAGAAATAGGAGATGTAATACCACGCAAAATGAAGAACTGACTCAGAATGCTTCCGAAAACCTTAGTGGAAACCATACTTCCAGCCATCTTCAAAACACACTGACAAAGACCATCATTCATGATGGAAACCTCCATTCTACAAAAAGCATATACTCCTTACTGCAGTAATGAAGCATCCTCAGTCTCCTTGTGTGCCCATAAACCAGGCATTTCTAATATATACAATTCTTACGCACCAAACCTCTGGGTCCATAGACTAGACACATAGATATCACACTGGTATTTCAAAACTTCTTGTATAAGAAGATGTGTGATGAGTTTCACAGCTGTGCTTGGCTGGCTCCATGTCCCTCCCAGAACAGGCAATGCTACCTGCATTTATCCTAAGATTTTCAAATACACTGCAATGGATTAAGGCTGATAAGCTATTTGAACCCAGACAAGCACTCTTGCCTGAAGCCCATCAGAAGCCTCCCTCATTTCAAATACAAAGGGAGAAGAAAGGCAACAGAAACAGTTAAGAGGACAGACAGAACAAGACACTTGAAACATTCAAACTAGTCACACAAGATGAAGCTAGGAAGAGAAAGCAGAGCAGAGGAGCCAGCAAGTTCTCTATGGGGGACAGTGAAAGTAGTGTTTTCCCTCCTCTCCTCCACTGGTACTACTGAGTGCTGATGAACCAGCTCCCAGGATCACACAAATACTCTCTGCAAACTGGCGAACACTTGAGTAAATGGTCCAAACCCATCACCACAAAGCTCATCACTCCAACACATCAGTATCTGCTCTCTGGGCTGAATCCACCTCTCCTTCCTTGCTGCATGGCCTCTACAACCACCAGCTCTGAAACACGCCTCTTTTTGCACTGCAGACCCTGCTTTTTGACACATTTAATGTATTGCACCTACTTCATCCCCCAACCAGCCTTCAGAGGCAGCAGCCACTCACTGAGGCTAGTCACTAGCATCACCTTCCCTCTCTCCCCATTTCCTTCCTGCCTCAGGAAACAGATTTCTCCTTTAATACTGAAAAGCCCTTGTAGTCAGGAGTCCTGAGAGAACCCCAGGATTTGCTGTATCTGCCTGGAAATCAAGGCTCACTCCACCCCACAGCTTTCTTACCTCCTGGGTGGAGTCCTGGTCTGACGTTCCTTCCTTCTTGCCTCTCTATTATCCCCGGGTTTGGCTGGCTCAGGTGCAGCTGTTGTAATTTTAGTGAGTGGCTGAAGGACCGGAAGGGCAGCTAGCTTCTTCACAGATTTTTCACTACAAAAAGCAACATTTTCATGATTTTGTCATCAAAATCGGTAAGTACAGACCACAGATGTTCTCAAAAAGCAATGAAATGCACTCGTGTTTGTTGATGACTGAATGTTATGTAGGCTACTGTAGCTACAGACACTTGCTGTATCACCAAATCACACTCAATACAGATTCCCCCAAAAGGATCAATTTCCCATATTCTAAATCAAGTCACTTTTTCAGACATAAGTTACTTTGCAACAGCCAATTTTGGAGACATTTGACTTGTAAATTAACTACTGAGGTAGACCATGTGGAATCACTGTTTCTTACCCATTTGACTATGTGCATTTTTATCCAAAACACATACGCCTACTTAAAATCTGCCAGTCAGGTTTCAGAATCAAACACACACAGTTTATGCGGAAATCCTCTTTTTCATTCTCCCACAAAGATCAGGGTGCAAAAGAGCCTATGTATGCAGATGGATCCCATAGGACCCATCCTTGGCTTGTGTTCCCCTGTGGAATGCTTCACAGGTAACACCATTGCAGAGGACCGCTACACAATGTTTTGAGACTTTATCTACCCTCCACTATGTGAGTCGTGCTTTGGTTCTTGAGCTCTGCTCAATTCTGGGCTCAGAGCACTCCAATCTCTGCTCTGATAGCTGGTTACTCCTCAACATCCCCAGCACTGATGTCACACCTGGTATTAACTGGGGAGGAGGCAGCTGTCTGAGTACAAAAATAGAGACTGTTAATTCCTCCTCTTGTGCTTAAGATTATCTGTATTTATTCCCTGCAGAACACAGGATTAAGCACATGCAGTGTTATGCAGCGAAAACAATCCCCACACTAGGGCAGGCTGGCTGGTATCATGTGTTATCAAACCAGCACTGCAATATGCACCAGAAGGGTGTAAAGACATCGCTGCAGGCAGAGAGCGTGTCCTGAAAGGGTTGAGCCCTCTGAACTGAGAATGAAAAACAACAAAGGAAGGTCAATTAGGTACAAGAAGTGTGGCAAAGGGGATTGTCCCGTATTCTGGAGAATTCAGGGGCATTCCCATGGTGTAATCTATTTGCAGGTCACCTTGAAAGAGGTGACATCACTATGGTGTTGCGTCACAGCCAATGTATCCATAATTTACTATGTGTTACAGGAGTTTGTGAAATAGCAACTTCAAGTATTTAAAAGAGCAGGAGTGCTAGGATAATCTGCCAAAAACAGTTTCACCCCTGCAGCACTGCTTTAACTTGTCATCAATGTGACAAATGTGAAAGTAGACGAGGCTGAACCATTTCTTTATTCCAAGGCTGCACATTAACTAAAGCTGCAGTAGGGGAATGAATGAAACTTTCTTATAGCTCCTGTGTAAACATATCTGTGCACACAGAATGTTTAAATAATAAATCATGCATGTGTTTAAACACTCATGTATACATATAATACTTAAGGTTACTTCTACAGTTGGATTTAATAAGTAAAAGTGTCATCTTTTAATTAAACATGCAAAAGCCAAGCGCTCTTCTATGCAGGCAATATTTTCCACCTTCCATTTCTTCCTTAAGCCGTCAACCAGCCCAGAAGGGTCTGGCTCAGGGATTTGGCTGCTGTTTGGAGCCTCTTCTGCACTGCTCTACCAGAACGGAGATGAAGCCTTACCCTTTCCCAGCAGGTGGTAATAACTCCCCTTTTGCCTTTCCAAGCGGCTTGTGTGGAGATGGTGTTGGAGAAGGAGAGGGTGAAGATGAGAAGGACCGTGACCTAGAAAGGAAGGACGCATCACTCAGTCTCTGGGACTGCAGAAGACTATTGGTGCACTTCGCCATCACCCCCTCCTTTGGCTAGAGACTGCATTCCAGGAACTAGTTCGTGTGGGTCTGAGGTTATCCTAGTTTTATATTTGGATTCTATTCAACAAAACTAACTTCTGTCACCAGAACAGTGTAAAAGTAGAAAATAAAAGTAAAAAATCGAGTGTACTGCAAGAGAGGCACTCAGATACTCCATACCAACACCTGTGGCTTTCTCCATACTCTCTGTATTCTTTCCTTAGGAAGAAATAAGGGAAAGCAAGTAGGATTTTGACTTGCAATTTCAGCATGATTTGTTTCGATTTTTGTGTTCCTGCAACTCCATGTACAGTTTACCCTTTAAACAACAGCAAAAAAAGAAAACTCTTGGGAGAAAGACAATAATACATCTAACTGGGTATACATAATTTCTGGAACACAAAGGGGAAACAAATCCCCCAAGCAGAGTATATCAAAGCCAACAGATCAAAGGGCAAAGGCTATTTCCTAAGATCGGGACTGACCAAAGAAGCAAGCCACTTAACACAGCTCACCAAATGCTGGCATTCGAGTGATTCACCCCACCACCAAGGCTGGAAGTACCCTTGTTGCAGCCTAGTACTTCAGAAAGCCAGAAGTACTAGGCTTGGTGGCTTGCCATCTGAAGAACAGTTAGGCACTTGGGTGTTCCTCACTCTCCTGCCTTCCCACAGAGGCATCTAATTGGAGTGTGCTACCTCTGCCTGGTGCTGTCCTGCCAAAGTATAGGGGTGATGGGGGAAGGCCAGCCTGCTCCACAGAAACACCATGTGCTTGCATCAAGATAATTTCCACCTGAGCCTTTCCTAGGAGAAACCACGTCTCCAAGAGCGTGTGCACACCCATGAACTATGCGATCCACTCTGGGCATCTGTGTGATTTCAGTTCTGAAAAGGTGCCTAAGGAGCCAGTTCTCCTACTATGCATATTCCAGACTTGTGAAAACAGTCTGCAGGGGCAAGGAAGTGGCAGGGCAATAAAAGAGCCTCTGTTTAATCAGCATGGGACACTGAACTGCTACTTTGAAGTACAAAGACTATTACAAGACACAACTGCTATAATAAAGAAATGTGATTTGCCTCTTTAAACAGAAATTCCACTGCAATAGAGAAGAGATGCCGGTAACTTCTTCCAGTCATAAAATGCAAATGATGGAAACGTTCATCTCAGCCAGGCTCCTACAACTGCTCAGCTACCACAGGCATGGGAAACAACCCAGCCACAACAGCACAGTGGGTGGGAGCACTGGGGAGAGAAGGGGGTGGCTGATATATCTGCTTCATTCAACAACCAAACCAGCAGGCTGCCTTGCAATCTATCGTATTTCCCTCACTCAGAAAAGTGGTTTGAGTGTTTTATTTCAAGAGTTGGCTATCTGCTTTTAAGTAGCAGCACAAGCAGCTGTTAGCAAGTGTGTGGAAAACAGTATACCATTACTTTCACATCCAAGGAGTCATTACCTGGACCTGCTGCCTGAGAAAGAGCTGTGTCTTGAAGAGCGACTAGAGTAAGAGCTGTAAGACGATGATCTGGAACGAGATCGTGAGGAACCTGAACCAGAATAGGTGGATGAACGAGAAGAGGACCTGAAAGAAACAAATTAGATTAAAAGCCTACCAAGAAACCCACTGAGACCAAGGTCTTGTTTCCTGTTTGCTCTTCCCAAGTTCTCAAACACTGCTCCAAAAACTACTTGCTTTATCCACAGTGACCTGTCAGGACTACAGCCTCTCCTCCATCCCCTCTCTTCTCTCAGTTGCTGCTACCGTCTTTGTGCCCTCGAATAGGCCTCCCCTCCTTTAGCTACTGATTTTCCATCCCTCTTCAGGAACTCCTTCCACACATTTTCATGCCTTTACACCTGACGATCCCCTGATAGGTTAGGTCACACAGGAGATAACAGAAAAATCTCAGGTGCAGTGATCCCAGCAAGAAAAGCTATCTGCTTCAGGAGGGCTTTGGTTTTTAGATCCTTATCTTCAACTCAGCATGTTCCTCATTCCTCTCTGATACATTTTTCCCCCTCTTTTCAGGAGCTTCAAGTTCAGGCATTTAAAGAAAATTGATCCAGCTTATGCCTCAACTCCCCTAAATTCAAGATGCTTCTTTCTGAAAGGTGGTTTTCCCTTAAGCTCACACCTATTGGTTTCTAAGCTCCACTTCAGCCCTCTAAAGCTGTGCTGAGCCTCCACATCCCAAGATTTCCCCTAGTAGCATCAGTCTGCCCTTCTTGGGCTCCCCTCATCTCTCAAGCAATCCTGGAGCAAACAGGCTCCAATGTTAACAGCTTCCAGCTTTTTCTGCTCCTGCTGAGGTCAGCTGTCATCTAGATGAGTTACTAATCTTGTGGACTGCAACCAGGTCTAGTTTACGTGAAGAGAGACTTTTCCAAGGACCTTTCTTAGGCTTCAACAGACCACAGTACAGCACCCACAGTTATATACCACTTGACTTCCATCTCACTACCTATATATGCTGGTCTCCGTAACTGTTACTGAGCACAAGTCTTGAACTGCTTTCCCAAACATCTCAACACCTTCCACTGACAAGAAAGCACTGCACTGCATTTCCTTACACACTAAGCAGTAGCAGTCATTTTTCTCCTTCTTGGTAGCTGGCGCAGCGCTGTGTTTTTGATTTTGGGCCTGGGAGCAGCGCTGATAACACCAGTGTTTTCAGTTACTGCTTGGCAGTGTTTTGGTCTGACCAAGGACTTTCTGAGCCTCATGCTCTGCCAGGGAGGAGGGGAAGCCGGGAGGAAGCAGAGACAGGACACCTGACCCAAACTGACCAAAGAGGTTATTCCATACCACAGCACATCATGCCCAGGATGGGAAAACGGAGAGCAGAGACCCGGAAGGGTGCGGTGGTGCACTGGGGGGTTCGCAGCTGGGGGGTGCACTGGCTGGGTCGGGCTTGGTGAGCAGTTGTACTCGCTTTCCTTGTATTTCTTTTGTATTATTACTGGTGGTAGCAGTAGTGATTTGTGTTATACCTTAGTTACTAAACTGTTCTTATCTCAACCTGTGGGAGTTGCATTCTTTTGATTCTCCTCCCCATCCCCCTGGGACTGGGGGAAGAAAGAGAGGGAAGGGAGTGAGTGAGAAAACTGCGTGGTTGACTGGACTTAAACCACGACACTAACACAGCTTGGATATAACATGCTCTTTGCCTTCACTCACCTTGAGGAGCCAGAAGCAGACCCCGAAGAAGCAGAGGTTTTTCGGCGCCTGCGTGCACGGCTGGGAGACACAGACACACCAAGCTTCTTTTTGGGAGACTTTGATCGGCGCCAGGGGTCCTTCCATTCATCTGCTCTCTTGGACTGAGTGGTGTTAATTGTGGTTGCCTCCTTCTCCTTCTTTGGTGGCTCTGGTTGACGACTGGAAAGCAGAGAGAAGCAGACGGGATTAATTTTTATACATATATATATGTGTGTGTTTATGTGTATAAAGGCTAATAGAAACACAGGGCCAGAAAAACATCTAGAAATCCATTATTTATAACAACACTATCTCTTAACCTCCACTGTGAGATATTCAGCATCACTTTGGGGTGATGAGTTGTTAGAGCAGCTATCATTTTGTCCATCAACGACTGCAAGCCCACCAAAACAGCACTACCTGTGAGTTTTGTCAACTACTTTGTTGCACTGACCAAGCAGCGACCTGCCAGATGATTTCAGCTTTGGCTTTTGGCCTCCAAGGAGTGGGCAGAAGCAGACGTAAGAGGCAACAGAATAGGAAATCTGGTTCTTCCTACACTTATGCCAAGTAGCTACAGCTGGAGCAACCCAAACCTGGTAGGCAGCTGCTGGAAATACTACACAGAGCTAGACTAAGAACAGATATTGAGCGTGCATCTGAAACACTGCCTGCATACAGCAAACTGCTCGAAACAGCTAGCAGGCACTGAGAAAAGAGATTCAGCCTCAGTCAAGCTCCTACAGTTCTCCCATCAGAACATCATGTGGGCCTGTGTCCCAAGTTCACAGCCAAGACACATCAGATCTGTTTTTACCCTTACAAAGGAGATGGTTACCTCATCAACTAAGCATAAAGAAGTTCATAATGGCTGTTTTATCACCCTATTACTCTCTAAGTACTTACAAACACCACTGAACACGTGCTCTGTTGTTGATAACTAAAAGGATGTGACTAGTCAGGCTAGATACCCTCCCTCTCCCCCCTTTCCTTTCCTTTCAAGGGCTCTACTGGTATTTCCCCTTTTGCTTTGGTTCCCCGGGCTTCCCTTGTCCCCTACAACCACGTGAGAATAGTTCAGGGCTAATTTTTCAGCATCCGCGTCAGACACTTCCTTAAGTATTACAGGATGAGTTAAGTTTCTTCTGGCCTAGACTTTATTACCCCTCTTATCTGTGGGTGATAAAACCTGGGATTTTTCCTTGCCCTCACTCTAACCTGCACATGACTGTTAGATTACCTGCTTATAACCTCCTCTCTTGGGTTTTAAGCAAAGCTTCTGCTTGCTGAAAGGTTTCTGAAGTCTACTGTGCTCATCAAATTACCAGCAATGACACCTTAATTCCTTTACTCAGAACAATGAGATCTCTGAGAATTTGAGGGAGGAAAGGCACCTTCCATCACTGGGTTCAGCCAGTACAACCCCATTAGTCACAGGACTGAAGCAACCACTCCCCATACAGCTTCCTCTGCCTTTTCAGATAAAAAAGCAACCTCCAAGTTCTCTAATAATCCTATGGACCGAGTTTCGTGCCACAACACTTTTTCAACAGACAACAGGATAATTAAAGCTCTTCATCAGCAGCCCTTTGAAGGCTTCACTAGTCACCAAGAAGTTTCATCTGCTCCTCTCTTGGCTGTATTAAAACACAGTCAGAACTCCTATGGCCTCTCACCTCTTCCAGAACTTGTGTATGCTGACTTTAAAGTCCAGTGCAGCATCCTGCTCCTTCCCTATGTTGCTGGTTAAGTCCAGCAATTTGTCCCACATCTATCTCAGTACATACAGAGTTTTATGGGAGGACAAACTCTTCTTTCACATTCACCTCTCCCACAAGTCTCATTCCAGCTTTAGAAGAGGACGCTTACGTATTAGCACACAAAATTGCTGACTGTCTAGTGAGAGAGTCCCAAGCAGGGTTATAGGTCAGCATTATTCACTAGCATCTTCACTCAGCATGATAACCTTTTCCAGCACTGCTCTAATGTGTGCTATTTAGCACAGCACATAGTTATCTGCAGGAGGCTGGTCTAGGTTTCAATATTATAGCCACAACTGTATCTGAGTATCTAATAACAGAGGAAGACCGTGACACTGAATATAGGGTTGAGATAAACTGGACTTATTATTTATACTCTGGTAACACTAAGTATTTGTAGCCAGGGTGAAGTTCTCTTTCCAGCAGATGTAATATAAACTCATTTTGAAGCCATCTTGACCTTTAGAGTATCATCAAAATAACTAAGTGCAAATCAGGAGATAAGAAGAAGGTTGGGAATAGTCAACACACAATGGTTTGGGTTGGAAGGCACCTTAAAGCTTATCTAGCTCCTACCCCCTTCTATGGGCAGGGATACCTTCCATTAGAGCAGGTTGCTCCAAGCCCCATCAACCCGGCCTTGAACACTGCCAGGGACGGGGCAGCCACAGCTTCTCCAGCATCAAGGACAGCAGAAAGGAGGTAGAGAACACCATGTGAGGATGAATAACACTAGACTATTTCCCCCTCCAATGTTGCTTACCAAGGGACCACAGTCCTTATGCTTTGGGACATTCAGGGGGAATATTCTGTTGGCACAGGCAGTTTCCATCTCAACACTTGGATAAAGCCTGCTGAGAAGCTTTTCACTGCAGTGTCCAAGGTGACACATGTGAAAGCCAACAAACACTCTTGCCCTTCTCTCCTACAATAGTTGTCAGAAAGAAAACTCTTACAGGATTTATTCTGGGTCTCTCTTAAAAAAAAAAAACCAACTTGCCCAATACACATCCAACAGCTGCTGTACCTCAGCTCCAACCCCACCTGGGAGCAACTTAGGCTGAACAATACAACTTGGGCGCAAGCTTGGAGCAAAGATGACTAGGAAAGCAAATCTCATTACTTGCACCTATTACCTGGTTTGATGCAATTCTCTCTTGATGAAGTCACTTTCTGGAGGAAAGGTTTTTACCCCAGGAAAACCACAACAGAAAGCCTCATTTCTGGTTATGCTTCGGCTTTTTGACTCAGCAGTAAATATGTTACCATACAATAGCCAAGAAAGAAAGATGATGCTCGTGTCAGGACATTTTCAAAGCCTTTCCTCAAGAGCTACCTGCGTGCCCAACATGTAGCATCACCAAATAAACTTGTTCAACTTAACACAATGACTGCTATCTGATGCCATCTGGCTCATCTTCTCCAGTGGAATTCAGGAGTCAGAACTGACAGTAAGCTGGAGCAAGTGCCAAGATCCTCACCATCCATCTTAGACTAACATCTCAGATACATCCTGTGTGAGTTTTACCAGAGAGACTGTTAGAGGCTGGCAGCCCACAATACAAGTCAGTGTTTCAATCACATTTACTGCTGCACACTGATACCGTGCAGTTGCTGGGATGAAAGTGGAGGAAGCCTTAAGGCCTGGAGAGGAAAGCTCACTGAGAAGAGGCAGCAGTTACCAGACTGTGGCTCCCAGGCAGATCAGGCAGGAAGGCTGCCCAAAGCTACGCTGAATGCGATAGCTGCTCCTGGTGCTGCATGCTGGGTAGGTTGAGCGATGTGTTTGATCCCAAGAAGCAGGAGGCTTCCTCTTCACTTTCATTCTTACAACTGTGATTTTTCTCCTTCCTGTCTTGTGCTGGATCTGGCTTTTTTTGGAGCTCTTCAGGTGCCAACTCAACTCCTTAATTCAACAGAAAGAGGAATGAAATTAAAGTAGCTTGCTGCAAATCCAAGCAGCAGGGTCTGAACAAAGGCAGGAGCTGACTCATGATGAACAGAGGAGGGAAAGGAGAGAAAAACCTTGACTGCTTTATGGTGGTGAGCTGGGAGATCAGCTCATGGTGCTTCAAATGAGCTTATCATCCTCAACCCCGCAGAATTACCCAGGATGGTGCTGCAGGCAAACCCAATGCATAAAGTGTGGCTGGCAAAGGCTACCAAAGCACATGCGTGAAACCTAGTCTCTTTTTCCACCAAATTTTTAGGAAACATCTCAAATATTTAAGAATTAACACCCTAATTAGGTAAACCCATGCCATGAGGTTTTAAAAATCAAATAAATTAGAGAGGGAGTAAGAGACTGACAAGACAGACTGATCAAAAGCACCTTAATTTCCTTGCAGAGCCCTGAGGAGCCACATCCTGCGTCACCAGGGCACGAGCAAGCTCTGCAGAGCGTAGCTATTTCCGAAGCCCATTTTAACCTTAAAAATAACTAAATGCTTTATTTTCCAGAACGAACACGTTAATGCATATTTGGCTGGAATTTAATTACAGCAATCAAGCGGAGAACTGAAGCTGAACGTGGCTTTGGCAACGAGAGCAGGAACAAAGGCAGCTCCAGCTGGCAAGGCAAACCACAGCGTAGGTCAGCCAGCTCCCAACCGCACGCGCTCGGGCTCCCAAATAAACCCCAGTTGAAGCACGTCACTGAATTCAACAAGGACGTGGAGGAGTAGGGGGGAAAAGCGGAGCCACACCGCTCAAGTTTTCCTCCTCGCGTACTTATGCAAATGACGCCAAAGCATTTCTAATCTTAGAGGGGAAAATAAGCTTCCTGGGGAAAGCGGCTCCTTCCTTCCCCCTCCCGTGGGACACAGCTCCCACAGGTAACGCAAACCTTATCACCCATGGTGGAGGGTGACGTCAGGCTGGCTCCGGGGCTACTGTTTTGGCTGGCAGTTACAGCTTGGTTTTCTGAGGGAGGAAAGTCCAGCGATGACTTAAAAGCCATTTGGTTTCTTGCAGGAAAGCGTTGCATCAGCACCGGCAGCTTCCCTGCGCTGTCACTGGAATTTTCCAGAGGAAGCGGATTCAAGGAACAACCAGATCCACGTGCCAAGGCAGCTGCGAAGGGACCTGCAATCACTGCAAGATAAACTCCAGCAGTGTCCGTGTGCACTGGAAGATTTTTGCTATCTTGGCGCAATAAAAGCACTTACATTGAGATGGACAAGAGCTCCCAAAAACCGCCTATATGAAGCTATGATGGGAAATGCTGAACCTTGGAGCCGGTGCTAATTCATGTTGGTAAAGTATTAGCAGAGAATATGCTTTCCTCAAGATGTTTCAACCTAAAGAGTTATCAGTTGCTTATAAAAAAGAAAAAAAAAAAAAAAGAAAGATTTCTTCAAAGCCAGATGGGGAGAGGCTTTGAAATTAAATAGTGGAGATACAATCTGAACCTGCAGTATGAAATCATCACAGCAGGTAGATAAACATATCCCAGATGCGATCTACCCTAAGGGCTGAGCATTTGACGCCTTGAGAGCCTCCTCTAAATGAGAGGTACCCACATGCAGTGATTCTGCCCCAGTCTTTGCAAGATTTTAATAAAATCCAGTGTGGGAAATCTTTCCAGTAATTCCATCTCTGAAATGCCAAAGAAAAACACATTCCTTGAGATCCACATCTGAGTCACTCGATGCCCTTCATCTTTATTTAGGGTTACGAAACCCTTCTACTGTGGAAGCGGAGGCAGAACCTCAAGTACCATGAAGACTAACGAAAACTCCAGCCAACAGAAATGCTTTGTGGAGAACTTTGAGAAGTTTTGCCGATTTGCTTCATGGAGAGTTTTAATTATCATGAACTTCCCAAATGAAATGCGAGCAGAAATGAAAGTGAAGATGTCTAAACAGGTTCCATAGCTCCGGCTGGAAGCCGCACACCAAAAATGGGGATGTAAACAAGTTATGGTGTTTATCACTGCAGTGTTACCATACAGGGCATTGAACTACAAGTCCAAAGAAGCACAGTGTCAGCACAGGGCATGTTCTCCATGCGGGGAGAAAGGAAATCCTTTTCTGAGCCGGTGGTGCAGTGCTGAAGGCAGCATAACAGACCTGTTGTGCACAATGGAGGTCTGGAACTCTGCTCCAGCTGGAGCCAAAACCCCTTGTTTCAGAGTGGGAAACCAAACAGCCTGGGGCCGTTTGCTTCTCTTAACTCTCTTCACTAAAAGAAGCCAGTCAGAGAAGGCGCCTGCCTCCTGACAGAGGCTGCTTTTCCCCCTTGGTAGCTTCCCACAGATGTAAGACCTATTTAGAGTACTCCAGGGTCTTCCCAATGCCTGACTCGAAACCCAGAAGAGCAAAGGGCTGTCTATGGTGCCTGCTCCCCCTCCTGTGTCAGGACAAACAGGGACAAAGGATTTCTTTTAAGAAACAGGCAATATCTCCATAGAGAAACATGAGAAAAGACAAGACAAAATCCATCAGCTTACCACACCACCTTTATGCAACAGGATAGGATG
This sequence comes from Myiopsitta monachus, assembly GCA_017639245.1. Taxonomy (NCBI): domain Eukaryota; kingdom Metazoa; phylum Chordata; class Aves; order Psittaciformes; family Psittacidae; genus Myiopsitta; species Myiopsitta monachus. Next base: position 102,404,144 of record CM029941.1, on the reverse strand, counting down.
CTATTACTAAGCCCACCAAAACACCTAGCTCTATTTGAGTAACAGCTGCTTTCATTGAGACCCCCCACAAAAAACAAGGAACACATCCAGACAGCACCATGGGGAGACCACCACAAGCTGTTGGAGAAGATGATGAAGACCCATGAACACTTAAGAATTCCAGATTCTTCCAAAAAACGAGTTCAGTTGGTTTGTAATCACACACATACAGAGTCATGAATCACTCCATTTGCATTCCCTTACTTTTGCCACTCCTTTATCTAATCAACCTCATTCCATCACTTTCTAACTTGCAAGCCCTGGGTAACTGGCATTCATTGATTTTAGACTCCAGGTTATCCTGCTTATTAACTTGCTCAGCCCAGAGATTAACAACAACCTATTGCAAGTCAACTGGAGCTAGCCTGGAAAAACAACACAAGTGTGATAGCATAACCTTTTGTTCCAGGGTCTGCAGCTTTATATAGCATCTCAAAACTGAGGATTACTGACACCTTAACAGAAGCTGCAAAGTAGCACAGTGCTCCTTGCTTGAAGGGTTTTACAAAGCATTTAATGACTTGCTACTTCTGACATTGCTTTAAATGTCACTGTGTCCCTGCCTCCAGGTGTTATTTTTGTATTTTAATGGCTGCGTAAGTGCACTCCATCAATAGTCTTTTTCCTTCCAGAAAAAAACAACTATTGTGTGTGATAATCATGGGATGGTTCACCAGGACACTGCTCCTTCCTGGCAGCTTCAGAGCTGCTGTCACCTCCTGTCAGCCTCTGGAACATCTCTGAAGACAACAGCCACCTTGTCCTCAGCCTTCTTGGCACCGGCACAGAATTATCATGGGCTCTGACCCAACTTGTCTGCATGGAAATAGCTTTTAGGTCAGCTTTCAGGACAAACTTCAAGGCCTGGAGAGGACAAAGTTCTCTCCCAAAAGTTCGTTTTGCCATGCTGCTTCTCACCAGGGCCCACAGCATCTCCTGCAAAGGAAACCCAGGTGGGAAAGAAACCAACATCTGTCTCACAGACCTGCAGCACAGGAGTGCTTCCCTCCCCTTCCTTACATGGTTGAACCTTGTGCCACCAAAGCGAATGTGGCAATGATACTGAGCCTGCTGCTTTCACCAGTGGGTCCTACTCCTCAACGTCCCTTGGTGCTTTGGAAATACAACCGCTACCAGGTCCCATGACACTGACTGTTGTTTAATGTGCTCCTGAAATAATCAGGTTCACTTGAGTGATGGCAGGATAAAGACCTATGCAACAATAGAAGGATTAAAGCAAAGTAATACTACTGTGTGTAAGGCCTTTGCTTGCAGCTGAGGTCCAGCAGCCTGGGTAAGAACATCCTGCACTGCTCTAAGTTTCTTCAAATAATATTTCATTGCATTTCTTTATCCCCAGAATGCTTTGCACAGCAGTGGCAAGACAGAGATATAAAGCAGAAATTCTGCACTCAGCAAAATCAGTCACAGCCTGGGGCATCAGAACTTGTTCTGGAGATGGGGAACACGAGGCCAGACAGCCAAGTTATCCCTCTAGTCAACCGTAAAGTGTTCTGGCTTGTTTTAAGTGTTCGATGCCTGAGGAGGGAGGAGGAGGAGGGGGAGGAACAATTTTACTAGCATTGCAATCTCAGATCATAAACTTCTTGGAGTGCTCATATTAAGCTGGGGGGAAAAAACAACAACCCAAAGCACAAAGCAGCAACTGCACACTCCTTCAAAGAAGAGTCCAATCCACACGTGACAATCCTACTTGAATTAAAAGGTTCAAGGAGAAGCATTTGCCACCAAGTCCATTAGGGTTTATAATCACTGTTTGTTGTTAAATTCTAATCCTCCTCATCTGTAGCAACCAGTGATGCCAGGAAGTCCTCTGTGTTATTATCCATAACTGCTCTGCTGTTGTTTAGAGATCAGATTAAGCTTTCCTACTTTCAATATAATGGGAGGAGAATTTGTTTCCATATTCCTGGCTATTTGCTTTTCATTTTCTTTCCTCCTTTCAAATCCACAGTCTATATATCAGTTTGTTCCCGCCTCTACTTGAGGGAGCTTCAACCTGATGGACAGACCGGCATCTACCTGTAATTACAGACATCCTCAGCTCTGCCTTTGGCAAAGCTTGTGGCCTATTGCACAACCTTTGTGGAGCAGTTTTCCAATCTCCACAGCTCATAACTAAGTGAAGAGCAGGGTCACGTGGGCTCAGGGCTGCCTCTGGTGCAGGAATGTTAACGGGCAGCTGCCTGCAGCTGGGCAGAGCCAGCCCCCATCCATTGCCATATGATGCTTGGAACGGCCGGTCTTGCCAAAAACTAGGATCTAGCAATTAGGGAAAGCCCGGATTCTATAAATACACCCACAGGTGAGTGCAACGCCACTACCATGCATCCTGCTGTCCAGGAAGCATGAAGCAATCACACGCATTTTACACATCAAATAAACTCGGGAGCTGTTTAATCCCAAAGTCCTAAACCTGACCCTCTGCAGCCTGGCATAAAGAAGGTATTCAGAGGAAAGGTAAGACAGCTCCGACTGCCACAAGGAAGTTTGGAGCCTGTCAAAAAAGCTTATGTGGGACAAAACGGCACTGCCCAGAGCCAAGTCACGCTGCAAGTGTGACGGAGGCTTCTGGGGAATACTATGTAGGGAAACACAAGCTGCTGCATGAGATATCCTCTCCAAGGGAAAAGAAGTCGACTCACACTATCACTTTGTTGAAAAGCTTTTTCAAAACTCTACTTCTGCAGCTTTGTTTTCTCTGCAAACATCCATACACCTGTAAATGCTTCAGTAAGAGTGTTCACATTGATATGGGTTTCAACAGCGAGAACTGAAGAACCATTAAGAGTACTTGGAGAGCTGCCTTTAACATGCAGGGATTTCAGTTTAATGGGATAAGTACTGCCATTAATTCCATTCTTCCCTAGGAGGAGATACTATGTGTAGGTGCTCACCTAAGATTTTCTGGGGAAATTTTTAAGATCTCTGCTCAATACTAGCTCCTTATTCAAGGTAAAAATGACAAATGCTTCTTGCCAACAGCTTTTCAAGCTCCTTTAAACAGTGCTTATGTTAGAGAGGGGACATGGGATTGAAGCAGGGAACCTGTATCCACAAATCATATTTCACAAACACCACAAATCCCATATCTTAGCTCACACACATGGTTTCATGGGGCAAGATGGATTCAAGATTGGGGAACACAGCCACCACTCCTGCCCAGCAAACCTTGGGCAGCACTAATAGCAAAAGCTCTCCCACAGATCCCTGCCCCATGAGTGTCAAAGGAAGAAGCAACCAACAGACTGAACTTTGCACAGTGATCCCAGTCACAGTGACTGTTAAGGACTAACAACCTGAGCTGTCCATCAGCTGATGTCATTTTCATCATCATCATCATATAGTTCTGGACAGCAAGATATCTTCCAGCACTAACCGAACAAGAGCAGAACAGACAGCAAATGCAGTAATTAAGGTGCACAAATTATGGTTGTAAGTGAAGATTATAATTAAATGTAGCATGCAATTGAATATACTCCTGTAACCACTCTGCTGTGGCACTGAAGTGCTCACAAGACACCTTCAAACTGTTCTGAAACTGTGACTTCCTCTTGGAAAAAAAGGGTCATCATCAAAAATCACACTTCCTTCTGGTAATGCAAATAAAAATTTAGGGTCAGATTCAAGACAAAACCCTGCTCCCACCTGAAACCACACAATTGCATGCAGCACCTCATTCAGAGCCGCTTTAGCATTGTTGTTTGTTAAAACACACCATGCTCATGTTTCACACCTTCCTCTAGTGCTCAAGAAACACCACAGACATCACAGGCAGAAGAAGGTCAAATATGACTTGGGAAACAGCCTCCCCGCCCCCCAATTTGCTCCAACACACACACATGCTTGTGTGTCCACAACACATGTGACATCAGAACTTCCCATAAGACAAGTTCTATATTCTGCGGTGATATTTATGCAGTGTTTTACAAATATGCCTGATTCACAGTACTTAAATAATTGAAACAATTGAATAATTCAGAGAAACAATTGAAATTCTAGACTTTTAGTCTACCTGGTTCGCTTTTCTCTTACACACAGGTCAGAACCAGGATTCTCAGAAAAAATGGGCAGTCCGAAGCAGAAACCTGGCTCCACACTGTAACACCCAGCACAGACTCATGTCAGGGTATACAGTCCTTTCACATTTTCTAGCCTCTTTGTTGAGTTTAACTTAAAAGATCTCCAGATACACTTGCTATCCACAAACTACCAAACCAGCCTTGCCTCTCATCAAAGAACATTTTTCTAAGCCTCAAAGGGAGCTGCCACCACCTGCAGGCCTCTTTCAGCACTGGGGACTCAGCCAGCTTCCCAAGACATGCTCTAGTCTCAAGGGAACAGGGACAAGCTGAACATCTCCATACCTACAGGCCAGAAGACAGATGCTCTCCTTTCAGACAGGTCATGCATGCTTGGCTCTTACTGATGTTTTAGCTCCACTTAGTGGCCAACAAGGCTCATTGAAAGCACTGCCTTCCTCTCACAGCTACCGTTTTACTGAACAGCTCTGGACGATAGCGATCTCCTCCGCTCTGATCCCCATCACCCTGGCTCATGATCCACAGATAAAACAATGCAGATAAAATGACAAGTCTGAATTCCAGCCAACACTTACCTTGGTAGCAGCGGGGACCGGGGCTTGGCTTTTTCTTTCTCCTTTTCCCGGTCCCTGTCCCGGTCCCGGTCTCGGTCCCGGTCCCTGTGCTGCCTGTCTTTTTCATCTCTCTTCACCCTTTCTCGCTCGCGTTCCCACTCCTCTTTCCGCCGCTGGCGCTCCTTGTCGCGCTCCCGTTCCCTTTCCCGTTCTCGCTCCCTCTGGCGCCGCTCCCGTTCCCTTTCCCGCTCCCTCTCACGTTCCCTTTCTCGTTGTCTGTTCTCTCTCTCCCGTTCGCGTTCTCGCTCTCTCTCCTTCAAAAAAGAAAAGAGAAATCATTGTGTGGTAACATCCCCTAACAAAGCGGGTACCAAGGTCCTGGACCACAAGGAATTACATACACCCTCCCATATCAGAGCAAACCGCTGAGATAGATAAATGTGGAGCTCGCTGGCCATCACTGTTTGCTGAGCAGGCAGAAAGTGGAAAGGAACAAAGCATACATCGTACTCATCACAGCTGTAATTTTCAAAGGCAACAGTCAAAGATTAATTTGGCTTATTATGCTTATTAAATAAATGCATTGATGTTTACAAGTATTTATTCTCACTGCTAATCGTGTTTAGCTGATTGACTGTACAAACAAGCACCATGAAAATAATTGATGGTGCAGCAAGCGCAACAATAGCGAGGGCAGGCTCCTGTTTATGCACTGCTTCTGCAGAACAGCAAGGTCTTCCAGAGAAAGGGAAGCCACTTTCTACAGGATGTGACAAATACCACTGAAAAGCTCCCCACTGGGCAGGACCTACTGTTTTCTTGGCACTACTCTAGAGGCACAACACATTGTATAAGGGTAAAAGGAAGCAGAAGGAAAGGGTTCATAGCCTTATTTTAGTGGAACTCGATAACTTATAGCAGTACAACACCAAGTGATCATATCTGGGATTTCAGCAACTGGCTGGGGGCTTTCCTCACCTAACTTTATCAACTCACACAGAACTCCACCAGCAGTGGACAGTCACGTTGGAACCTCTGTCTGCACACTAAGCACGCCTATCCAGATCCAGTCCTTTCTGTCCCAATAACTAACAAGCAAACCACAGTAAGGTTATCTCCTGGAAACTCCCTCGCTCTCTTGACATGTCCAAGAACGGCTGCAGATGTGGCTGTATGTGCCTGGTACGCAGAGATGCAGCCAGCAAGAGGAACCATCTTCACAACTCAGACATGCTTTTGCCTTCATCACACTGCAACAGAACCTCCTCCCACCCCTGGCACTTAGAGTGAGTGTGTTCTGTGCAGCAATTAAGTCAAGATTTAACTATCTGTAAGATTAAGCATCTTGAACGACCACCACAAGTCCTGTTTCAATCCTGCACTGGAAACATGACAAGCACCAGAAATACCTAGAAGAAAGCTGAAAGGAGAAGCGCAGAAAGGGGTATTACCTTACTTACTCTGTAGTTACGGTATGGATCTGGGTCTGTATACTGAACCCTGAAATTCTCATACTGCCCACCACGCCAGAACCGTTCTATTTCATAGTCATAATAGGGATCTGTATAGGGATCAAGCCTACAATGAAAAACAGGGAAGGTTAGAAAGGGAAGCATCACCTTGTCGCCACACAGAAACGCTACGTATTCTAGCTCAGGTTTTAGTCACTGCACTGACAAGAAAAAACATGTTCAACTGAGTATGACCATACACAGTGGTTTATTTTCTACATATCCCAAACAGACAGGCTTTTCAAAGTGAAGCTTCTCAGAGAAAAGCATAAACCTTTCTTGATAAACACAAAAGAAAAACGCTAAAAACCAAATTCAGCCTTTCAAATCAATGTGGTAAAAATGCTTTTTATAGCCACTTCAAAGGTATGCAAACGTAACTGAACATGTTTTGCCTCAATGATTTCGAGCTGTGTTTTCTCTTCATGCACAGAGAACGAATCTCAAGCATTCTCACATCTGAAGTGGAACGGATGGTGATCTCCTACCCACCCTGCCACCAGAGATGATAGATGCATCCCGCTGCCACCAGCACAGGACATGAGCTGCGGCTGAGCATTCCACTGGGGAAGTTAAGCTTTGGGGCAGGCCAGCAATGCTCTGCCCTGATACCTGGAATTACTCCATGCAATGAAGATAACTGCATCTGCAGGTCATATTCTCCACGGGAAAATAGGCCCTGGCCCTCCAAGCACACAAATGAATAGACAAGCACATGGCACATGCTGCCCAACTGTAAAACTGTAGTAACTTTTGGGTCAAAAAAGGATTTAAACCCCACCCTCCTTAAATCTGCAATGTTTCCTCCATTTGATGAATTCTATTAACATTATTAAATGGTTTTAATTCACATACTCAACAACATCCAATCCCTGCCAGCCACCTGGAGTGGAAATATCACATCCATTGTAAAGATAGGGAGGTCTGTACAGGAAACAAGAAACTTCCAGGGCCACAGAGGAGTGAGTCAGCGGCAGACTAAGATATAAAACAAATGCTCCAAATTCCAGATTATCCATAAGGAGACTCTGACTTGTAAGTAAGAGGAATAAAGGGCCCACTTCTGCATTTTAAAAGCTGCTAAATAATCTAAAACTGGCTATGATGTAAATGCTGCCCTGCAAGTCAAGCTGCTACTTGCATTTTGTTCCAGTGCTTTTAAATGGTTTAAAATTTCCACTTCTGCCTGAAACAAGCCATGGGAAAGATACCAGCTAATCCTGAATACTGATGTTTAATTCAGCAAGAAACTCCTGATGCCAACCAGATAACAATCTAGATTCAGTGACATCAGGTGTTCAAAGAGACATAAAAAGTCTCAAGCTACAACCAAAAAGAAAACTCTACTTTGTAACACAGTCTCAAGTTCAAATCTCCCCATTCCCTTCCTGTAACTTTTGTGGACTTCTTATTCATTTAAACAATCGTTTAACTTGCTTAATTAACTGCTGTGCATTTAGATAACTCGGTGCTTAAATGCTTAGGCAAATAATTGGTATCACCCAAAAAATCAAATACATCCGCTCAGTTAAACTGCCCACCACATCAGATGAGACAGCAGTCTGTGGCCTAGGAAGTTTTAAGAAGTACAATGGAAAAAGGAAAGGGAATATTTTCTTACAGTTGCAACAGTACTGGAATCAAAGACCTGCTTACCCATAGTTAATGTTTTCTTTGATGTCCACCTCCCTACAGTTTTTCAAAAAAGAAAAAGGGATTCATGAACTATTTAAACATCTCCATAGGTCACAAGACAGTCCTCAAAGCATTTATTAACATGCCAGTGGTTAGTTTGCTGCAAGGTGTCAATCTGCGCAATAAGGTGCATGTGTGTGAGAAAAATCACCATTTTTGGAGTTTAAGTAGCAGCATCATCATAACTTTAGCCTTAATACACAATGAAGACATTTCAATGCCACAATAAAGATGCTTGAATTTACAGGAATTCCATTTGTTAACTTATTTAACATTGGCAACATGCAAAACATTTATTTTCCTTGACTGCAGGAAAAACAGAAAGTTCTGTACCTAACACAACAATTCCTACATCAGTGAGGCAGTGGCACAGAACAACCAGAACGCTGATGATAGTTTCCATATACAGTCATAAAATAAAGATACTGTACAGTCAACCCACAAAGCACTTGTGATGTGTCCCAGGTGCAATTGAGAGCCTTCTCAGAGGAACAGAAGACCCTGTTCTGTCAAATACAACAGACATATTTCTACCCAAGAAAAAATTAATACGAGGCAACTGTTTTATTTCAGGCTGCAGAATTTAAAATGGGGAAAAGAACTGCACTCCACAGCAAATCAAGGGACAAAAGCTTAACCCACTCCTAATTACTTTTCGGAGGGTTTTTTTTGCAACTCATTCACTCTAAACCAGACAGAATCAAGCCTTGAAACACTTCAGGAGTGGGAGTGTTTCCATAGTCTGTATGTGTAGGAAGAACAGAGTTTATGAGCAAGATAAACAGATCCACCTGTAATCCTGCAGAACACAAGCCTCTCAAAAAATCTTTTTCCATTTGATTTCTTGGCTTGAGAACCACTAACCAAGTCTCCCAAAGCTGACTAATTCACCCTTGCATCCTCTCCTGCCTGCTCTCAGACATAACAAGAGTGTATCTGAGGTCTCTATCATTTTACATTTAACCTCTCTGAAAAAACAATCATCTAAGCACTTAAGTTTAGGGTGCTTGTTCTGGCCCAGGCTATGCCCTGGCAGCTAAAGGGTTTACTCTCTAACCACTGTCTTACTCAACAGTTTATCTGGGACTGGTCAAAATGTTTAAGACCAGTTGCTGTGCCAATGCCCTTGCAAATAAACACCCAGATGGTCGAGATAGTACAACTGCTGCCCTAAAGCTCTTGGACCTTACTCCAACTCTGCAGCCTCAGCTTTAGTATTTTAAAACTTTCATGGGTTGGAATAAGAAAAACAGGAGGAAAAACAATTGGAAGAATGCACTGGTGTGACACATGCAATGCACAACTAGACAATGTCCTTGAGGGACCAGTGTGCCAACAAAACTGAAGGCAGAAAGGTTTAAAGATGACTGTAAAGGAAGGTAGGGTGAACTGGAGTGAGTGGAGGCAGCTCATGTTCTTAGGTGGTGCACATGCTGCTTAATGGAAGCTGTTTCCATTTTGAGGTGAGCATTCCTTCAGTTTGTAGAAGAAATTAACTGAAGACTGCCATCTCACACTAGGTTTCCCCCAATCTATTCCATGTAGCAAAACCAAGACTTACGCTGGATCTCTGACATCTCTGGTGATGCGATAATTCCAGTCACGGAAAAACTCGTTTTCTTTGTCAAATTCACGCTCATCTTCTCCAATAGTCACAGTGAACCTCTTCTCCTCAAAGTCAGGCTCCTGCTCTTTTCTCATAGTTGCCTTTTTTAATACCTGACATAATATAAAAAGCATTGTAAAGAGAACATTTCTGAGACCCAGAGAAACTGCAGTCTTAAAAATGTTTCCCTTGGGAGAAACCTGCCCTTCAGCTAAAACACCCTTCTTCTGCCCAGGTCTCAATGTACAAGACATTGGACTTTCCTTCACGTACAAAGTGTAATTCACTATTCCATCAGCTCAAAACAGCAGCAGACACGCAGAAAGTTTCTCACATATTAACCCCATTTTCTGCAATGATCAGACACACGGATACATGCTACAGAAACAGGTATTGAAGTAAAGGAAATTAGCCCAGCTTAGAAAGGTTTGCTTTGTAGAGGTTTTGACTTCAGGGCCACAAACTCCCCCTAACTTATGGCCATGTGAAAAACCAAACTTGGGTGTCATCATCTCTTGACTGTACCACTGTGATATACAACAAGAGTCAGTTAACAGGTTTAAAGGCAAAAGGAAAGCTCCTTAGAAAGAACAAGAAGCTACATGCTCCAAAAAAACTGCCTGCGAAACAGGCCACTGGATTTAGGAGACATCAGCATGCTTCTTGAAGGATGGCATTTACCTCTTTAGCATGCCGGAGTCCTCTCTCCCAGGCACTTTCTGTTGGAGGGTCTGGAGGGGGAGGAGGTAAGATTTCATCAACAACTGGTCCTCCCTGTTGGAAAGGCAGGAAGAGGAAGGAGGCAGACACTTGACATTAGTTTTAAGTAGAAAACTCATGCTTTGTTACCCAGTTACCCCAGAGTACCTCCAGACACTCCAGAGATGTATCAGCAGGGCATAAACTGGGACACACATGGAAAATTATTCTGCTCTACTAGCAACTACAAGACAACCTTTTAAAATATTACACATCCAACTGATGAATTGGATAGTGACTAATGTTCCTAAGTTACTAGCTCACAAAAAAAAAAAACACCCAACCCAAATCATCTTCACTTCCAGAACAGGAGACAAAAGCTATGTGCAGAAGCCATAAATCCATAAAACAGATGTCCATACCCAAGGATTGGCTGGCATCAGTGGGTGAGGGCCGATGGGAGGAGCTCCATTTGGGGAGAAGGGCTCAGGCTTGGAGATCAAGGAGTAGTTTCCTTTGTCATTCACACCAGGGTGAATAAATCGACAGTTCATGCCCCAGGTACAGTGCCCTGTGGAAATATAGTTCTGTTAGATCCCCACAGCAAACGTTTGTTTAGGCCCACAGGCATTTAAAACCCAGCAAAGAATAATGCTGTTCGAGACATGTGACTTTTCTTCTCTCCAGTTTCGTTGGGGTTTACCTGTTTTCATACACATGGAAAGACATTCACCCCACAACACCTTCCCAGAGAGGACAAGCAGATCCAGTCACAGATGGATGAACGTACAAGAACCTCATTATGGTGAGAAGGGAGGGATGGATGCAAACATACCATTAGGCAAATGCAGTAATAAGCCTATGAGCTCTTCAAGTCTTATTAATGACAAACACTCCAACTTGGGAGCTTTACCTTTTACAAAAAACAATGAATGCATATAACCTGAAAGAAAAGAAAGCACTGCAGTGCATTCAAAATGAACAGCTCTCTGGTGAGGCATGAAGTACATCAAAGCTTTTCCTTCCATCCAAATCCACAGGCTTGCCAGCACTAAGTAGGAAAGGAGACATCACTGTGGAGTGCAGCAGACAAACCTGAGGCTGCTCATTAGCTTCAGGTACCACTCTCAAAGAAATGGTAACACTTAGAGGTCTATACCAGGATACAAAGCTAATTCCCAACTTTAATTTAGCTTGCCTCAGAAACAAAGCCCTTTTTTTCTTCTCTTCCAGCAATCCACCCAACATCAGGCAAGAGACATTTTGCAGATCTCCCAGCAGACAACTGCATCATAAAGTCATTGCTAGTTCTGTGCTAGCTCAGTCATTAGCACATTGACTTGAGGGGTAAAGGAGCCATTAACACTGCTTCAGCCCAAGGAAGAATCCCCAATGCTGGCTGGCAGGGCAACATGTCAGAAATTCACACTGCACCTGGGTACCTGGAAATGCTCCCCATCAGTCCCATACTAACCAGGAGCTGGTGTCAGAGGTAACACTGTATGCTTCTGTACTGTCAACCATAGCAAGAGCACAAATCCCTTTGGTCTATGGTTCATCCCTTCTCAGTGCCTAAGCACCGTGTGTAGGGGCTGCCAGGCACCTACACCAACACTTACATTCCTACTGGGGTGTCAAAAGGAGCAACCGGCCTGACAAGTAAGGAGCCCTGCTCATGTCAAGACGGCTACAGGGCAAGTTACTTTGCTGGAAGGGTTTGCAAGCTGGTCATTCACACCATTGGATAGATGCAGCCACGTGCGTGCTCCTCCAACACAGCAAGGGTTAATATCTGAATGTCTTGAAGAGCAACACCTCATCTTCCTTGTGGCAGTAAAGCCTTTATGGGGCAAGCAGGAGCGAATGTCAACGTTACCTGAACTGACGCCAAATCAAAGAACAACTACAGTAGGAGATTCTGCAGCCTGAACTTTGACTCAGGCAAACATTTCCATGCTGCACAGAGGTGTGTGTCATGCTAAGGATTCAGGAACAAACAGCTCTCCTGGCCAAGAGACTTCCTTGTTCCACCATCATCACCACCACCACCTTCGTGTCTCAGCACACAGGGAAAATCTGATACCGGAAGACATCCAGGAAGCAGAGTATGTGATATGTGATGGCCACATCTCCGGAAACCCCCTGAGCAGCTCCCTACTCTGCATTACACCACTGACCTAAGGAGTAAGAGACTCCACCCTGCTCCCCACCCTTCTTTTGATTCAGATTTTCATAAACTGTTTGAAGGCTGATTGTAAATAAAACCAAATAAATGAGCAAACATGAAGTGAGATGCAGCTGGAGGAAGCGTAAGATTGTATTGTTAACCTGTAATCAGTTTAAATAAGTAAACTTTTCTAAAACCTAACTCTCCAAACTAAAACAAAACTGCAGGATAGCCTAAGACAGCTGTTGCACAGTTGCCCAAACTTTGGGGAACGTCCTATTAAGAATTACAGAAAAAAATTACAATAAAAAAGGCAGTTATATCCTATGCTGTTTTAAGAACACTTGCAAGTCTGGGCCCTTCAATGTACAAAGGACATGGAGCTGTCAGAGCAAGTCCAGAGGAAGCCATGAAGATGCTTCAAGCGCTGAGGCACCCTGAGAGAGCTGGGCTTGTTCAGTCTGGAAAAGAGAAGGCTCCTTAAGGGGAGACCTGAGAGCAGCTCCCAGACGCTACAGAAAACCTGGACAAGGGCCTGTAGGGACAGGCCAAGGGGAATGGCTTTGACCTACCAGAGGGGAGACTGAGATGAGCTCTGAGGCAGAAGCTCTTTCCTGTGAGGGTGCTGAGGCGCTGGCACAGGGTGCCCAGAGAAGCTGTGGATGCCCCATCCCTGGCAGTGTTGAAGGCCAGGTTGGACACAGGGGCTTGGAGCACCCTGCTCCAGTGGAAGGCATCCCTGCTCACGGCAGGGGCTGGAGCTGAATGAGCTTTAAGATCCGTTCCAACACAAATCATTCTGTAATTCTAAGTTTTCCCTTATTTGCTTCCATCAGGCTCACCATACTTAGGGCAAACCCATTTTTGTATATTGGCTCCATGCAAATTCAGCATCTGGTTGCCAAGGAACAGAAAGGTGATACTGAGGACACCTGGGGCACAGTTTATCATGCAGACAGCAGGTTAATGGTTTAAATCAAACAAGAAAAATTACAGCACCTTTGGTTTTCTTCCACCATTACAGTCTGTCATTACCTTTCATGAAGAATCGGCAGGTGGGACGTGGCCTCACTTTTCTGTCGTTAGGGTCTTTAACTTCTCCTTCCTCCAAGTCATCATCCTGGAACAGACAGACAAGCTGACATTTCACGTGGTGCATTTTCTGCAGCGACTTGACATTTCACAATATGGTCAAATATCAGTCACTGAAAACACACCCTGGAGCAAAACAGAAGAGAAAAATGATATAAAGTTCCAACAAATACCCCACAGCATCTTCACAATGTGCTTCTACAAACAGCAAGATGCATCAACTTCAGTGTTTCAAAGGTGATGCTAAACCCTTCAGGTGTTAAGCACATCCTGATGCCACACCACAGACCAAGGTTTCAAGCTGCATCATTTTACCTGCTATGTACTGGACTGTCCCCTGCTCAGCACTCATGTCACCCCTATTTAAGCTCAAGCCAATTCCTTCTATCTACTGCTTCAAAATACACAGCAGCATTCCTGCATTAATTCAAATAACCCAGCAGCATCTGTCCAATTCTGACGGACAACTGCTATTACAATAGCTAACTCCCACATGCTTTCCCACAGTGCTGAGTGACAACTTCACACACAAGCTTCTTAGGAATAGTCATATATATTTCTTCCAGGCCTCTCTGGCAACAACTTGACACCTTCCCTTCTACTCCTCAGCTCCAAGTGGGATCTCTGAATCAGCTCATATAAAACTCTACATCATTCCCAGGCACAGCAGCCCCAGGAAGAAAGTCTGGGAGATGGAGGCTGTTTTTAAGATTAAGAACCACAGGGGATGAGAGTGAAACAACAGGAACAAACACTTCAGGAAGAATGTTGTTGAAACTTTGAAAGTAACTGCCTTTGCTCTCAAGGGGGAAAAAAAACCCTTCCCTGGCTTCATGAGGCTGCAGCTGAAAAGTCAAAGGGAGGCGATGCAGAAGGCAAATACATGACCAGAACTGTCAGAGGTATTTGGCAAGGAAATGAGCTATTTAATCTAAAAGGCACCCTGGTTTTCCCTCACTGCCTCCATTCACCGCCACACGTTTTCAGCATCTGAAACACATCTGAAGAGGGAGCATCTGGTGGAGGCCTTCCCTTCGTGTGGCAATCGCAGCAACCCTGTGGCAGAGACAGCAGTTGCCTACATGGAAAAGATTAGGAAAGTTATGTACTTTGATCAATTTAGCAGCTGGAAAGGAAGAAAAAAACACCACTTGGCTGTAAATAAACAGAGGATCTCTAGAGAGATGGGTTAAGAGCTTCTGCTGCTGCATTCCTCCGAGGGCAATAGGAGACCTCTCCTGAACAAGAAGGCATTTAAAATACTACACATATATTCAAATTAAAATTTGCACTGATATTCCCCTCCCTCCAAGACAGAAGTCTGAAAGCAGAATAAAATGCAGAGGTTTCACAGCTCCCTCCGAAGCTGGGGATGGCATTTAGTGACGTGTGAATGGCATAACCAGCTCTACTCCGCTTCTTTCAAAGGAGCTGTGTGAAGTCTTTGCAAATGCTGTACTTGAACAAAAGGGTAAGTATTTATTTCTGTGAGGTCTCCTTGGAATCAGGCAGCTGGGAGCCCTGTTATGAGATAATATATGAAAACCAGAGTTCAGATTCATCTTGTGCTTTGTAAGGAGAGCGCTCTTAAGAATGCCTTAGACTTTAAAGGAAAGCATTCATATTTTAATCAAGAAGCAGGCATGGAGTCACGGCTCCAGGAATTTTCTCTCTCCCTGCCTGGACTCTTTCACAAGATGGTTGAATTCTTCCTAAGCGAACCAGAAATGCACAAAATTTTTGGAAAACATGTTTTTAAACAAAATCATCTGCCAGAATGGCCATGATGAAGAAAATCACATCACCTTTTTTAAGCAACAGAACTTGTCAAAGCAAAAAAACACACAATATATGACTCTTCAGTGAAAAGGGAGGAAGATCTCTTCAGTGATGGGTCCTGATGATGAGAGCTTCCTGAGCGTGTGGCCACGGTAGCTACACAGCTATGGAGACTGAAGGCAACACCATCGCCCCAGTATAAACCCTCCCCACTAGTAACCCTATCCATAGCACATTGCTCCTTGTCTGGTCACCAGGATGCTCTCACAACCTAGTTTAGCTGTGCAGGACACCTTCCGGCACAGAGAGCTGAGAACAGAGCCTGCTCTGGGCCACAGACTTCTCTTTGAAGTGCTTTGCACTCCCACTATTCCGATTCAAGCAAGGCGTCCACCAGACCAGAACCCACAGGAGGGTTTCTACTCTACTGCTAGAATCATTCTGTCCCATTTTCTTCTGTCTGCAAGAGGGAAACTGGTATTAAGCTGTATTAAACACGTAAAGACAAACATGAATAAAGAGTGGTATTTGCACCAGTCACCAAGACAATTAAATCCACGTTTTGATTTTATTAAATAGCTGCTTGTCCTCAGCTGTGAAGCAGCAGCTACTGGGACTGCATATCCCTAAAAATATCCTCTA
The DNA here is from genome assembly GCA_017639245.1 of Myiopsitta monachus. Taxonomy (NCBI): domain Eukaryota; kingdom Metazoa; phylum Chordata; class Aves; order Psittaciformes; family Psittacidae; genus Myiopsitta; species Myiopsitta monachus. Next base: position 102,388,296 of record CM029941.1, on the reverse strand, counting down.
AACAACATGCAGGGGCCACCTGGTTAGGCACTTTTCAGAGAGCCCAGCACCTTCTGCTCCTCTTCCATGCATTCAGATGCTGGTAAAACCCAACAACCACCTCAGGGCCACAGGCTTTCAGTCCCCAGCACCAGCCTCTCAACCTCAAGCAAGGAGACAGTTTAAGAACACCTAATCCATAGCTAAGTAATCTGCTGCCAGCATCATTCAAAAGTCCTCCAAAAGCTGAGGCAAAATAGTTTCTTAAAGCACTGGAGCCCTTCCATGTTCAATGGGAACAAAGCTCACTTGTGATGGCTCTGACAGTACTTGGCACAAAGCTTTTCTACAGTACAAGGCACGAGACATTCCACCCACCAAGTTTAGGATTTGGTATGCGGCATGGTCTTACCTCAAGAGAGAAAGTGTGTTACTTGCACACTGGGGACACAGCTAACACAGCTAATTCATGTCAAAGAAGGGAGGCATGACAGTCTAAGAGCCAAACAGTTCAGAAATACGAGGACAGGTCTTTCCCTGTAGGGCTCTGCCCACTTGGACCAGCTCCTACTTACATCAATTTCTCCATCATCAATTTCTCCATCATCTTCTTCTTTCTTCTTCTCCTTGAGGGGATCCTGGCCATCCTTTTCATCATCACTTTTGCTACTGGATTTTTTCTCATCTTCATGAACATCATCTCCTTTCTCCTCTTCCTCATCATCCTCACCAGCAGCTTTCTCACCATCCTCCTCCGCAGCAGCAGCACTGGGTTCCTCAGGAACTTCCTCATCATAGTCCAACTCATGCTCATCTAGCTCACGGGTGACAGAGGATGCTTCATCACCAAGGTCATTTGTCCTGTCTTCTTCCTCACCTTTGCGGGTTGGAGGGCTCTTCAGCTCCCCACTCTGCTCGTTGTTGTCAGACTGGTGGGACTTAGGCTCACTTAAGTGGTCCTCTTCATCTGAGCGGTTCTCCTCTTCACCAGGGCCCAGTCCCCTGGCTGCATCCTCCTCCTCTCCCATAATGCTGCCTTGCCCACCCTCTCCATCAAGTTCCCGGTCTGAACAACATCCCTTCAGGACTTCCTCATCGGAAAGCTGCTGGTCCTCTTCATCAGGAGAGCAGGGGTTTTGCGAAGGGCTGTTGGAAACGTCCATCAGTACCCAATAGTCTGCAGAGGGTAGAAAACAACACTAGTTATGGGGAGCAAGATGGGAGAGATCAAGAAAGGTTCATCTTGCAGAATTTGTACTCTCGTATTTCACCTCGTAAAGAAGAAAATGTTGCCTGAATTCATTAACATGGCTTATCACAGTACCTTCAAGAAGGGAATACAGAATCTAAGCTGCATAAGAAACAGATTCTGATATTGTTCCAGACTAGACAAGAGTCTGCCACCCTTCACATACAACAATGGAGCCTGAGGTTGGAAGTTCACCTACAAGCTCTAACACTTACCAAGTCAGTTTGAAACTCCAAGGTGTACTTTTTAACTATAAGCACATGGCCCTGCAGACTGCAAAGACTCAAGATGTACAGCAGCACAACTTATAGTGATGCTGAAAAAATAGCCTGTGTCATTACAGGACCTTTTACACTGCACACAGAACAGATACGAAGGCAAGGGCAGTATTCAATCACAAAAAAAAACTGGATTTTTAATCAGGTTTAATTCAGATAGTGCATGTATTGCCACCTAATCTCCACCTGCTTTACAGACTAAAGATTCGAGGAAGAAATTCTTTACTGTAAGGGTGGTGAGGCACTGGAAGAATGGGTTGCCCAGGGAAGTTGTGAATGCTCCACTGCTGGTGGTGTTCAAGGCTGGGTTGGACAGAGCCTTGGGTGGCATGGCTTAGTGGGAGGTGTCCCTGCCCATGGCAGGGGGGTTGGAACTGGATGATCTTAAGGTCCTTTTCAACCCTAACTATTCTATGATTCTATGATCAACTTCATAACTCTCTGCACCATGCCCTTCTGCTAGAAGCTCAGTATGAACATGTGCTCAATACAAGTAAGTTAAAAATTAGATGTCTGCTGAGAACAAGCATAATAAATGCAACAGGAAGAGAAAAGATGCAACGCCAGAAGAACCTCCAAGCCACATATCTCCTTGGTTTACTCTGGAAAACAAAAATTCCCATGAATTCTAATGAATTCTAGAACTGCCTGACTCAAGGAACTGGTTGAGCTGTCTGTTACTAGGAAGCTTACTGGTTTACATTTAGACAAATGCTCTTGGTGATTAAGAACTCTTAACCTTCATCTGTGGTCTCCTGCTGCAGCATGTACTCAGCCTTATAAATGGTGGCAACTCCTTCCTCACTCCCTTCAGCAATAACCACAGTGCTTGGCTACCTCAGAAGAGCCCAAGCAGAGGGAGGTGTCCTGGCAGGTTTGCCAGCACTGAGGCAGCCAATGCTTAGAGAGATAAAGCAGCCACTGCAGCTCTCTGGTTGTACCAGTGGAATGGTTCAACAGAGGCACCGGCTCCTCTCAAGCTGGCACTTTTCTAGGGGACTAAATTCACCATTTCAGTATACGCCACCTCCTCCTCCAAACGCAGAGGACTGGAAGAAAGCTTGGGCAGCCACCAGACAGAAATGGCAGTAACAACTTGGGCAGCCATCACACAGGAATGAAAACCTAAAGACAAACCAAGGCTCACAGAAGCATATTCAGGGCTAAATGAAAAGTCACAGGGTTACAAATCAATGACTTCTTCATCTTAATAAGTTTCACGCTTTACTTCAGTGGCTCCTACCTACAAGCTCCTTGCAAGCACATTTACTGCTGGTGCAACAAAAACCATGGCCTAAATTACCAGATTTTTACCGGTTATTGTCAAATCTGGAAGCAGAAAACCTACAAGACCCTGGTAGTTCCTTTAAGCACACCCAGCAATCCTTCGTGAAATATAAGTTATTAACACCAGGCAGCTCTGTGCTACTTCACCTTTTCCTGACCCACACCATCACTTCTCCCTGCCATGCTCCTCCAACTAGTTCTGCACAGTAAAGGTTATTTACCATCAAAGAGCAAGGACAGACAGACAGGAGGCATATCAAGCCACAGCAGACTACAGTGAACACCACCAAAGCAAATCCAAGCCTTTGCAGCATATAAACCCCAATACATTTTGGCAGCAACAGAATTGGGGATCTCTGTGCTGAAATACAGCAGGAAGGTAAGCACGGGGAACATGCAGCATCTCTTCTGCGTGTCAAGAGCCTGTGCCGGAAATCAGGAAGGCACAACGTTGTTATCCGTGCTACTCATTTGCTTCTTCATGAACTTGCCAGGACCAGGGCTGTTATATTTAAGTCCTGTACGCTGCCAGATGCACTGTCATCACTGAGATAATATCTCTTGTATTCACCCTAGTGAAGACGTGCTGAGCTGGTATTTGCAGCAAACTCTCAAGATGGAAGTCACACTCAAGAAAATGCTGCTCGTTACACTATGCGAGGCCTGCAGAGAAAAATCACAATGAAAAGCACTCCCAGAAGAAGTAAAGTCTTTATATTAGTACTTAACAACCATGCTCTGCTTCATGTCTTCAAAGCCCCGCACAGATATTTGATAATCAATAAAGAATTATATAAACATTTGTCCCGGTTCAGCAGTAGCAGTCATTTTTCTCCTTCTCAGTAGCTGATGCAGTGCTGTGTTTTTGACTTTCCGCCTGGGAACAGCACTGATAACACCAATGTTTTTAATTGCTGCTCAGTAACATTTACTCCAACCAAGGACTTTCTGAGTCTCATGCTCTGCCAGGGAGGAGGGGAAGCCAGGAGGAAGCAGAGACAGGACACCTGACCCAAACTGACCAAAGAGGTATACCATACCACAGCACACCATGCCCAGTATAGAAACTGGGGGCAGTTACATGGGAGATCCAGATCACTGGTCAGGTAGGGGTGGGTATTGGTCAGTGGGTGGTAAGCGGCTGTATTCTCTTCCCTGGTTGTTTCCCTTATCATTATTATTATTATTGGTGGCAGCAGCAGTGGTTTGTGTCACACCTTAGGTACTGGACTGCTCTTATCTCAACCCATGGGAGTTACATTCTTTCCATTCTCCTCCCCATCCCTCCGGGAAAGGCGGGACGAAGGTGAGCGGAGTGAGTGAGCGGCTGCACAGTTCTGAGTTACCGGCTGGGCTTAAACCATGGTAACATTTGAGCAGAAGAGTCATATTTTGAGTTCCCTACCAGCTGCTCCAGTTTCTCCACACATCTGAAGTTGGCTCTTACTCATAACTGAAGTTTTAATTTTGCTGAAAAGTTAAAATCCAAATTAAAAGACAGCAATTGTCTCTGGTGATAACAGCTCTGGGCAGCTAAACAGAATGCGATCCAAACCAAATTATACTCTAACTGGGTTTATAAAAGTTGATGCTGAGTTCAAAAATGCTTGCACAAATCATTACTGGCTTTAAGATCAAGTTTATGGCAGTGATTTTAATTGCCTGAGAAGTTACACTTTGTGTGCACATAGAACAACTTAGCATATTACATCTAAAAGGTCAGCCTTAAGAGGCCAGGAGAAATGTACAAGTTGTCAAGGGCAGATGTACTCAGGAAATTTGTTTTCTGACTTCTTGCAAACAAGCAGCACCAAAGAAAAAGCACTGAAGTGAACCAAATGCCTTTCTGCATTCGGCACTAAGACCTTTAGAGAGATGGGGGGAAAAAATATGAGTGGATTTTCATCACCAGCTAAGGTGATAAGTATAAAACATTCACCTCCACTGGCAGCTATTTAAAGCAACTATAAAACCCCAGGGCATCTGTCAGTTACAATCATTTCCTATTAATTTCCATAGACAGAAATTATAGGAAACACAATAAATGACAGCCCAATTGAAGAAGGATTACAGGCAGGCAGGTTTTGGTGTGGATTTTCCCGGATTCAAGTAACAGCAAGTTTCCCTTCAGCAACAGGCGCTATGCCCTTCCCAGTGCTTCTATCTGTGCCAGCAGTGATGCAGTGCACAGAAGGCACTTCATCAAAAAGTCCTCATCAGAGAATTCCTCCACCACCTTTAATACTGAATTATTTTGGTAAATAAAATATTATTTGGTAATATTTGGTACTTATTTTGATAAATTCACAGTTCAGCCAGTGTCCAAGGGCTATTCACCAGTAGCCAAAAAAAGATACCCCAAAACTCAAAGAACCAGATTTTTGCTTCAATCTCACATGCAACTACATGGAAATATCTCAAAGCAAACCCCATCATATGCAAAGGTAAAATAAGAAGGAAAAAAAATAGGGAGCTGGAAATTTAAAGAGAACCGTCAGGTTAATGATGCAACAGGACTAGACAGCATTTCTGCTGCACGATGGCAAGACACTGCCCTAGCAGCCATCCAAATGTTAGGCTAGACTCTCACTAACTCACTGCCACAGCAGCTTCGGCTGCACCAGGGGAGGTAAATAAAGTGTCTTCCAGACATTGCTTAGCCTTGTGCAGCCCCAAGGCTCTGAGCCTGAGAGAAAAGAGAAGGAACAAGGCACAGCATTCAAACAAGCAGCTTACAGGTGACAGCAACATCGCAGAAGCAGGATCTGAGATGAGAGAATGCCTCATCACTGAGCTAGTCGGTGTTACTGAGCTAGTCAGTGTTACTTGTAGTCACTGGTTTGCAGAAAAAAAAGAACTGAACATTAGGAAAGGCAAGAGTACCACAGCAAGGATTTTGTGAAGCACTGGAGTACTTGCTTTACTCACTCAAGCTTCCTTTCAAGCTCCAGTAAATTTGTTCTTTGCATGGCAGCAAATTTCATTCCATTTAAAGTGCATGTTCCAAGCACTGTCTCAGAATAATCTGCAAATCAGAGTTTATACTAAATCTCTGGAATCCTGCAAGGTTTTTCTGATTTTCCTGGGGTGTGTGTTTGCACTTTTTTGCTTTCCATTGTCATTTAATTACACATACAAATACCAGGAAAAAAAATACTAGACAGAAGTATCTCAAACTGAGCAACACCATAGAGCAGAAAGAGTAGAGCAGAAATCCACAGGTTTCATCCCCCATCAAAAGGGTGTAATTTTTGTACCTTAAAACCAAGCAAGTTTATTACTGTCTTCAAAACAAGTTATAAAAGAAAAAAAAATTAATCTAACCTACAGATAAGATTCCTTGACTTGCAGTTTAGGATAATGGGGCAAGAACCAGGTAAATAGTAATATTTCTCACTTAGTGTTTCATCTTCAGAGCTATCTTTAAATTACAGACAGTTCAGGCAAAGCCACACTATTCCAAAACTGACTTCATTTCCTCAGTGTACCAAATGTTCATTTTCTGCATGTCTGAAGAAGCAGGCTAGTTCAGAACAGGTATCAAGCATTTTAGATGACACTTACAAAACCCTCTTTTTGCCAGGCTAAACAAGTTGGTACAGCCTTTCTACACAGAGGCTTTGAAGCAAATACAATAGTAGGGTGCACTTTCAGCCCAAAATGTGCCTTTGTCTCTAGAATCATTTGTGCATGCCTCATTGAGTGGAAAGCCCCTTAAAAAGCAGCTCACGTGTTTTCAGTGAAGAAAATGAGGATTTGGCAGCTCATCTTTCCAGCCATCTCACCCTCCTGGGTGTGAGCCAGACAGCACTTGCTGTCACCACAGGTATCACTCAGGTTAAGCAAGGCTTTCCCTCCAGTTGTTCCTTCTGGATCTTCATGTCTCCAGCCAGCCCCTGTCAGCTTGCAGTGTTCCTGCCAGTGCTGTGAGCCAGCAGTATTACAGAATAGTCTACCAAAAATATAAAGTAACAAAATCCCTTGATGTGGTGGTTTAAGCCTCTAACCGCCCCCCCCCCCCGCAGTTTTCTCACTCACTCCCTTCTCTTTCTTCCCCCAGTCCCAGGGGGATGGGGAGGAGTATCAAAAGAAAGCAACTCCCACAGGTTGAGATAAGAACAGTTTAGTAACTAAGGTATAACACAAACCACTACTGCTACCCAGTAATAATACAAGAGAAATACAAGGGAAGAGAATACAACTGCTCACCAAGCCCGACCCAGCCAGTGCACCCCCCAGCAGCGAACCCCCCCAATGCACCACCACACCCTTCCAGGTGTCTGCCCTCCGTTTTCACATCCTGGGCATGACGTGCTGTGGTACGGAATAACCTCTTTGGTCAGTTTGGGTCAGGTGTCCTGTCTCTGCTTCCTTCCAGCTCCTCTCCTCCTTGGCATAGCATGAGGCTCAGAAAGTCCTTGGCCAGACCAAAACGTTACCAAGCAGTAACTGAAAACACTGGTGTTATCAGCACTGTTCCCAGGCCCAAAATCAAAAACACAGCGCTGCACCTGCTACCAAGAAGGAGAAAAATGACTGCTGCTGCTGAACCCATGACACTTGAACAAGAGACTTGGGGCTTTGTCATCTCATTTTCAGCAGCATCATGCTCCACAGCCCAAGCAGAATCCCATTGCAATCAGCTACAGCTGAGAACACCAGGCAGCTTTCACAAGCCTAAGTCTGGCCCTTTGGTCACTGGGTATCCAGAAATGATGGGAAGCATTTTGAAGAGACATGCCTAGCATCAGCTAAGAGCAGGATAAAAAGGGCTAGAACAGCACAGTGTCCCAGGGGACATTCAGCAACAATTATCTGCAGCAAACCTGCCTTTTCTCCCTGCAGTCCCTCACCTCTCTCCCTGCCCCTGCACAGCAGCTCCACAAAGTCAGGTCTGGCAGGAAAAGGAAGCTTTTATTTACACAGTACATATGCAACAGGAGGCAGTGCTGAAGTTTCACAGCCTGAGCTCCGGTATGTATCAAAGTAGGGAAAAAAACATCAACTATTCCTGAACTTTGTCAGTGTTTTGCTGCATACCCTGGAATAGAAATGCTCCTTCTAAGATAGGCATTCAAACAGCCATCCTCACCTGCAAGGACCTGGATGCAACAATGAAGGGGCCCATCTTTTCTCACCAAGTCTCATAAGTCTTATTGGAAAACATTTGAAATGACTGAGATTTTCCCCCTCACACAGGTAAAATGGCACCATACATTGAGAAGGTGTTACAGAAACTTAAATTCATCTGCTTTGGCCATGTTACAATATATTTTTTCCAAAGCTTAATGATATCCAAGACTCTTAAATTTAAAATACAGCACTGAGATTAAGAAGCCCTGACACAGCACTAAAGGCAATAAAAGAAAAGCCCTTTTCTACTTAAGATGCTTTTATAACTCAACTTCAATATTGCCATGTAATCCCTGGATGCATTTTAAACAGTATTTTTAACATTACAGTTTTGTTAGGTGATTTGCCTAGGGCAAGAGGCACATGAGTCAGAACACTGGAATTCTTAGCAGCAGGTCTGTTTTCTAGATCAAGCCTGATTTCTATTCTCTTAAATCAAAAGGTACAAAACCAGAAGGAAGAAATGCCAAACAAGCTTTAGTCTGTAGTCACACGTGTACCCTGGACACTATTCCAAGGTAGCGCAGTGTGTCACTGACCACATTCAGGATCAGTGGCTCCCAACACCACCTATTGCTGGCAGGAGACTCAAATGCTCTTTCTTATGGCTTTGTGCTGTTTTCAATTAGAACTCATGAAAGGTTTTAGCCGCATCTTCATTTAAGCCAAGAGAGTTAAGCTTTGTGTACAACTAACAACTGACTTGCAGCTGCAGGTAGTGTCTTGGGAACGCACGAATTGGAACCAGTATGGAAAGGATGGCAGCTTACTCTAACCCACTGTACCACCTGTAGGATAAAGCTGTGAGTTAAGACACGATCTGCAACAGCCACCAAGGAAAAGAATACTCTTGGTGAGCATTATTTCCATGAATTAAATTCTTCCCTCCAAGGTTAGGCCTTTATACGGTGCCACAAAAAACTTTTTCCAAGTGAACAAGGAATATGCCTTGGAAATAGTACAGGAACCAACAGCTCAGATGGTACCAAAACCTCCAGCAGCAGGAAGGCAAAGAATACCCTACAAAAAACCTGGAGGTTGACAGAGCCATCAGCTTCAGTCCTGACATCCTACAAATCACCAGTCAGATGGCAAGAACCAAGAGCAGACACAACTTCTGTAGCCACTCAGCAGAGAGCTTGGAGCTCCTGGGGTCAGACAGAAATGAAAGAAGCAAAGAACATCGTTGCTTCAGGCAGAAATCTTTTTGAAAGAATGGATAAACCCCACTTTGTAACAGCTAAACAGCTTATGCAAAATCAGAATACTTCTGTTACTTAGATATGTGAAAACCAGGGGTTAATGCACAACACAAAAGTTCTGGAGCAAGATCTAAATCCAGCCACAAGGATGGGTGAAGGACATGAGTGAATTGAGGAGAATGAATGGGAAATAGTGCTGACAGGACAAGTCAGAAGAGAAACACAGCCCAAAACCACTCAGGAAACAAAGACCTGGAAAACAGAAGCAAAACAGAAATGAAGGGCAGGAGCTTCAATGTGGAAAAAACAGAGAAGAAAAGCAACAACAGGAAGAAAAGGAAATAAAATGCCTCAGGAAAGAGGCATCACATAAAAATGAAAAGATCCTGGAACAAGAGCACAGCACCCAGTCCTCTGCTTTGAATGAAACTACTATTGTTAACAAGGTTAATGAACCACACACTTATCTGAGTTCCTTAGGGAAGCACTGCCTCGTAGAATGCATTGCAAACTTCAACCATCTAGTGGCCATCAGAGATGCAGAAAACAGAGCTGCCTTTTGGTATTGATTTAAGAGGACTGCCTGGTGACAGCCACTTCCAGCAGCTGATTTTTAAGGAACAGCTCCGATCTGGAATGCTAACCACTGCTGTGTGTCGGGCAGGCTTTGGGAAGGGAACATGGAGAGAAAACAGTGCCATGAGCAGCTGGAGTTTGTTTTCACAGTGTAACCGATTCTCCTCTTCCTGCAGCTCTCTGCAGGCAAATGCTAATTTTGCATTAAACGTGCCTCAGTCCTATGAAAGAAAATAAGTACGATTATACTGGTGTTCTGTGGGATTTGTGGATAATCACACTCAATAGGCTAACTGTACTCTCAGAGCAGCAGATCAGCTGTCCTGATTAGACTACAACCCTTCTCCTTAACACAGGCAAACCTTAGGAAGGCCAGTGGAAAGAACTCGCACCTCGGAGGTGCTGCTCTTGCTAAAGCCAAAGCAGCACCCTTAACACTTGTTTCAAAACAGCTGAGCTATTGAGGCAGTAAAAGTAAGCATTGTTAGCAAGGAGGCTGACAGGACAGCTCTGAGAAGAGACAACCCCACTGAGACAACTCATGGAGGGAATAGAAACCACCTGCAGCAGCACTGCATCAGGGTGCTCGCAGAGACAACAGCAGCAAGGACAGCACAGCTCCTGCTGTACCACACTGACAACACAAAGCAGTGTTAGGTGGGTGATGCACACAACAGAGTGATGCAGGGCAGCTCGGACCCGCTGAGGCGCAGGCGATGCTGCATGGTCCCAACCCCGGTCCCCTCTCCTCCCTTACCTCACAGGGCCAGGCTCCGATCCTCCTGCGGTGCCCCCAGGCTGGGGTTGCTGCAGCGCTCCTGCTTGGGGAGGGGGCACAGTCAGAGCCGCCCCCCGGCAGAGAACACCCCCTTCCATAGCACCCCCAAACCAATGCTCCCCCCTTCCCATCCAACCACCCCCATCCACCAGGTGCCCCCCCCCCGGCCCCGGCCAGACGAGACCCCCCCAGACCGAGTGCCCCCCCCCCCCATCGCCGCCCCCACCCCCACGGGCTGCCCCCTCCCCTCCCCACCCCCCGAGGGGGGGGCCCCGCACGGGGACCCTCCACTGCCCCCCCCCACCCGGGTTCTGTCGGGTCCTGGGCCCGCCCCCCCAGCGCTAGGCCGCAACCGGCGGCTGTGGAGCGCGGCCTGCCGGGCAGCAGCTCACCTGCGCGGGCCGGGCCGGGGTGGCGAGCGGCGGGGATCGGCTGCGGCCCGGGCGGACTCGCGGGGAACGGGCCCGGGGCGGGGAAGCGGCGGAGCGGCGGCGGCGGCGCGGAACGAGACCGGGCCTCTACTCGCGGCGGCGCGCGGCGGCCATGGCGTGATGTCATCCACGCGCGACGGCCCCTCGCGACGGGAGGAAGGGAGGTGGCGGCGGGGGGGGGAGGAGGGGCGCGCGCCCTTTCACAGCCCCCCCCGAGAGCGCGCACGCGGCCAGGAGCGCGCCTCAACCGCGCCTTAAAGGGGACGCGCATAAAGGTGTGCGGTGGGGGGGGGTGTGTGTGTGTGTGAGCGAAGGCGCGCGGACACGCGGACACGCGGGGGCACACGCAGGTGTGCACAGACACACGGGGTGCACGCACACATGTGCACAAAGGGGTGCACATACACGTGCACAGACACACAGGGGTGCACAGACACACGGGTACACACGCACACATGCACAGACACAGGGGGTTGTGCGCACACACACGGGTTCACGCACCCGCGGACAGACACAGGGGTGCACACATTTGCAGAGACATGCAGGGGTGCACACACACACTTGCACAGACGTGCACAGCGGTGCATGGTTGCACACGCGTGTACACACGGATGTGTATGGGTGCACACACATGTGCACAGGCACATGTGCACAGACACCCAGGGGTGAACAAAAACACCTGCACAGACTTGCAGGGGTGCGTAGACATGCGTGCACAGCAGTGCCTGGTTGCGCACGTGTATACACAGATGTGTGTGGGTGCACACACATGTGCACAGACACACAATGGTGCACAGATGTGCTCACACACACGTGCACAGACACCTAGAGATGCACACACATGCACAGACATGCACGGATGCACATAGATTTGTGCACAGCTGTGCATGGTTGCACACGTGTACACACAGGTGTGTATGGGTGCACACACATGTACACAGGGAGAGATGCTCAAGTGTATGCACAGACATGCAGGGGTGCACACGTGTACATGCAGGTGTGTATGGGTGCACACATACGTGCACAGACACATGTGCACAGACACCCAGGGGTACATACACACATGTGCACACACATGCATGCACAGACATGCATGATTGCACACACGTGTACACACAGATGTGTGTGGATGCACACAGATGTACACAGGGAGGGATGCTCAAGTGTATGCACAGACATGCAGGGGTGCACACATGCAGGGCACAGGCATGCGTGCGCACAGGGGGGAGGTCCATGTGTGCACACACATGGACGAGTACAACTGCACATGGCGATGAATGTGCTCATGCACACACATGGCACACATGCATGCTGATGGACACACACGCAGGTGGACACCTGTAGCTAGATGTGTGCATGTGCCATGCAGACATGCATGAACATGGGGATGGGCATGGAAGTGTGGCAAGCTGTAATGAGGGACATACACATACACATACGGACATGTCGGAGGTGATGGCTCATGCCTACAGCCTGCAGACCCGACCTGCAGGACCCCCATGGGATTTTCCTTGATCCAGCCCCCCAAACCCGGTGCTACTCAGTGCTTTGTGCTGCTCTGCATCATCTGCAGCAGCACCGAGGTCCTATACCCCCCAGATCCCCACATCAGCCCCCCAGGAGCTCACTCAGGAGCCAGGGCTGCTCCATCCCCTCCCTCCATCTGGGCTCGGGCTCCAACCCCAGGACTGTCTCAACAGCCCCATGGGTCCCAGCTCTCCAACCCGGGGCCAAATTCATATCCCAGAGGTGCTGCTGCTGGAGGCACCAGGAAAGGGCTCATTTGGGACAGCCTGAGGGCTGAGGGATGCTGGTGGGTCTGGCCTAGAGGATGCTCCTGCACCCCAGCTCAGCATGGAGAAGTTTTAGAGCAGCCACGGATCTTGATACCATTTCCCACAGCCTCCTCCTGGAGAAACGAATGTGTGACAGTCTGGACAAGCTGGATGTGTGGTGGTGGAGGAACCGGCTGACCAGCACCACCACAAGGATGGTGGTGAGCAGCTCCTTGTCAAACTGAGGACCTGCCACCAATGGGGTCCCCCCAGGGATTGGCATTGGCCCCAACACTGCTCAATGTCTTTATAAGTGATCTGGATGATGGGATCAAGTACACCCTGTAAGTCTGCTGATAACACCAAACTGAGTGGGAAAGACACTTGGGAAGGGAGAGCCACCCTGTAGGGTGTCCTGGCTTCAAGAGTGGGATAATGGGAACCTTATGAAGTTCAGCAAGGACAAGTGTAAGCTCTTGGACCTGGGTAAACACAATCCAGGAGTGCAGCACAGGCTGGGATCTGGTGGGGAACAGCTCTGGGGAAAGGGAACTGCGAGTCCTGGTGGTTCCATAGGAGTCAACAGTGAGCTGGTGTGGCGAAGGAAGCCAACAGGATGCTGGAGAACATCAACAAGGGCATCACCAGCAGAGATAAGGAAGTCATTATCCCACTCAGTGCTTGTCAGGCCACACCTGGAATGCTGTGCTCTGATTTGGTCCCTGCTCTATAAAGAAGATGTAGATGGGCTGTAGAGGGTCTAGAGAAGGACCACAAGGATAATCAAAGGACTGGGCAGCTTGTGAGGAAAGGCTGAGAGAGTTGGGACTGCTCAGCCTGGAGAACAGAAGGGTCAGGGGGACACCTTATCACTGTGTTCCAGTATTTAAAGGGTGGCTACAAAGAAGGAGATTCCCTTTGTACAAGGAGTCATATAGAAAAGGCAAGGAGTGATAGGCACAAGTTACTCCTGGGGAGATTCCATTTGGGAACAAGAGGGAAATCTTTTGCAATACAAACAACTAGCCACTGGAATAATCTCCCCTAGGAAGTGGTGGGCTCCCTAGTTGAAGTGTTGAAAAGAGATGGCTGGACAGGGTGCTGAGACATGTAGTTTGGGTCATGCTTTGCCTATAAAGGTTGGACCAGATGATCCCTGAGGTCTATTCAGCCTGGGATTCTATGATTCTATGGTTCAGCCTTCTAGTACCTATAGGGACTCCAAGAAACCTGGAGAGGGGCTTTGACCAAGGGCCTGTAGGGACAAGCCAAGGGGAATGGCTTTCACCTGCCAGAGGGGAGACTGAGATGAGCTCTGAGGCAGAAGCTCTTCCCTGTGAGGGTGCTGAGGCGCTGGCACAGGGTGCCCAGAGGAGCTGTGGCTGCCCCATCCCTGGCAGTGTTCAAGGCCAGGTTGGACACAGGGGCTTGGAGCACCCTGCTCCAGTGGAAGGTGTTCCTGCCCATGGCATGGGGATGGAGCCGGGTGAGCTTTGGGGTCCTTCCATCACCCATAACAGCCCCGCTCCCCTGTGGCATCAGGCCAGGAGGTAATTGGCTGAGGCAAGGGGGGGGGGGGGGTGGACGGAGTCTGGTATATGGTATAGGGTGGACAGAGAATATGGTATATGACTATATGGTAGGGTGGGCACGGATAAATCAGTAGAGAGCTGCTGGAGGTGGGGATGGGGATGGGGATGGGGATGCTCTACAGGACCTACTCCACTCTCGCTAGTGGGCTCCTAGCTGCAGACATCCCTGGAGAAGCAGGGTTGGGGTTGCTGCTATGGGTGCCCCTGGCTCTCCAGTGCTTCTTGCCTGTCCCAAGAAGCCGGGGTGAGGGTGCAACCGAGTGCCTGAGCCTCACCTTTGCTCCAGCGCTGACTCAGGGCCCCATGTGCTGCTTTGCGTAAGAGCCGTGCTGGCAAGCAGACTCTGCCCGGGAAGGCTGCCACCAGCCTGGCCCCGGCCAAAGGGCAGGCACAGCCCCTGCGTAAAGGTGGCAGTGACGGGGCCCTGGGTCACTGCTGAGCTGGAGCTGAGCACAGGAAGCACCAGTGGGAAAGGGTCTGCTGGAGTGGAGAGAAGCCGGAGAGATCCTGTCTAGGTCTAAATCCTTCCTCCCCACAGGCTGAATCCTTCCTCCCTCCAGGCTGAACCGTGCTCCTTGTGAAGATGGATTATGCCAAGTCCCTGAGCCTGCGCCTGGCTGCTCCTGTCTCTAAGTAAGTGCTGGGGAGCCACCGTCCTGGGGTGGGGGACATGGGAGCCCTCCCTGTTTTGGCACCTCTTGGGTGGATGTCCCCCTCTCCACTGAGTTTTGTGGGGCTGGCACTGCCTGGGGCTGGAGGTGGGTCTCAGGAGACCCCAATCCCTCCATCCCTATCCCAGATGTGTCTCGGCAAGTGCCTCCATGACCCAGCAACTGCTGTCGAGCTCAGCCCCGCAGCCCCGACCCTTCCGTGTCTGCAACTGGGACCGCAGCTTGCGCAAGGGCATCATGGCACGGAGCTTTGCCGAGCTGCTGCATCAGGTGAGCTGCTGGGTGCCAGTCTGTCTGTCTGGGGGGGCTGTCGATCCACAGAGATGTATGGTGGGCTGGCTGCCCCCAGCCCTGCTCACCCCCAGCATCCTTGCAGGCTCAGGCTGCCCTGCTCACCCCTGGTCCCATCTCACTGGTGCTGGATGAGGATGGCACCTTGGTGGAGACGGAGGCTTTCTTCCAAACGCTGGAGGAGGGCACGGTGCTGATGGCCCTGAGCAAGGGGCAGACCTGGGCTGCCTCCAAGGTAAGTGCATCCCGGGGGGGGGCAAGAGCCTTATTTGTCCCTGGGAGCAGCAGGGAGGTGATGTGATGCTCAATGGGAGGTACACAGGATGCTGGTTGAGGTGGGACTGGAAGGGTGGGGGTAACACTGGGTAACCCTGGTCCTGCTCATGCTCAGACCCCTGGCTACCAGCTGAGCCTGTCCCACAAACCCCCTCGGAGGATCGATGTCGCCTGTGTAACCTTTGATCTGTACAAGACCAACCCCCGGGATTTGGGCTGCCTCAATGTCAAAGCCACACTCTATGGCACCTACAGCATGTCCTACGACCTGCGCTGCTACCATGCCAAGCGGCTGATGAAGTGAGTGCTGGGGGTGGCAGGAGATGGCTCCGGGTGTGGGGATGCTGCAGTGGGGGACCAGCCCCCTCTATGGGATGCAAGGGGGGATGCTCACCCCTTTCCTCCCTGCCCAGGGAAGCCCTGCGCTGGACGCTCTTCACCATGCAGGCCACTGGCCACATCCTGCTCGGCACCTCCTGCTACATGCAGCAGCTCCTGGATGCCACGGAGGAGCCCAAGGAGGCAGAGAGCAGCCCAGCGCTGCAGACCCCCCTCAGCCTCCCCCCCCTGCCCCGCAGGAAGACCCTGCAGTGAGCATTGGGTACCCTGTCCCCCTCCTCTGCCACTTCTCCTAATGCGGGGGGGGGGGTCCAAGCACCCTGCTAGGTCAATACCTGGGGATAGAGGCTGCCATGGTGCTTGCCGCAGCCTGTCCTTCCACTCCACTGGCTGACTGTGGCCCGCGCATCTCTATTGTCTGCTGCTCTGTAAATATATTTATTTAAGTAAAGCTTTGCTCATTTCAGCTGTCTCTTGTCTCATCTTTGCTTGTGGGGGTGTCGCAGCCTTTTGCCTTACTTGGCGCTATGGGGTTGCGCTGGGTGGTGGTGCAAGAGCAGGCAAGGAGGGGACCTGTCGTAAGTGCTTCCCGAGGGAGCTGCTGCCTTCGTTCTCCTCCTCCTCCCTGTCATCCCAGCACCCTGTTGGCACATAGGGTCTGGTCCCAACCCCTGTCACTGCATTCAAGCCATGAGGAGAGGGTGGTGCAAACCCCAAAATGCACGTGCCTGTTGGCACAATCCCTGTTCTTGCTCCATTGAAAGGGATGAAAGATGCCAGTAGTCCTGCTTGGTGCTACTGGCACCCAGAGCACAGAGGGATGTGCACCTCTTGCTCTGGGATGGAGGTTTTAATCCCTGGTCTCCTTGAGAGCCCTGTGCCTTGCACAATCCCTGTGGGATGCTGCAACCTTGCCCCAGGGGACTGCAAACACCCCGCAGCTCCAGGGATACCAGAATGGGAAACAAAACAGCCTGGAGGCTACTGGGTTATAGTGAGCTGGAAGCTGAAGGATATCCCTGAGGCTGGGTCTCCTAAGTGCAAACCCTGAACTCAGGGTGGGCTGGAGGGGAATGACCTGCTTCCTGTACTGGGGAGGCCAGAAAAGCTGTGCTTTGGGGGTGCTTATGTGCATCTCTCCATGATGCACTTCAGGGGATGTGGGACCGGAGCCATGCTTTCCTGGGTACCCCACTGCAGGGATCTGGGGCTCCAGCACAGGAACTGCTGATGAGACAAAGACCTGAACCAGGTTCAGAGCAGCAGAGCCCACCTGGGCGCTTTGTTAGCTGATAAATAATGACCCATCAGCCTGCAGCCCAGCATCAGCTGGAGCCCAACCAGGGGCTGGTGGCTGCATTGCCCTGTGGCACAGGCAGGTGACACCCAGGGTGAGGTAGTGCTACCGGCAGTGCCAGGGGTGACATGGGGACACTGTGCTCTGCCCCATCACTGCAGGCTGTACCATGGCTATACAAAGGGTCATAGAATAGTTAGGGATAGAAAGGACCTTAAGCTCATCCAGCTCCAACGCACTGCCATGGGCAGGGACACCTCACACTAGAGCAGGTTGCTCCAAGCCCTCTGGAAGCACAGGTTCTCTGGGCACCCTGTGCCACTGCCTCAGCACCCTCACAGTGAGGAACTTCTTCCTTATATCCAACCTGAACTTCCCCTGTTTCAGTTTGAACCCATCACCCCTTGTCCTACCGCTACAGTCCCTGGTGAAGAGTCCCTCTCCAGCATCTTTGTAGTGCCCTTCAGACACTGGAAGCTGCTCTGAGGTCTCCACACAGCTTCTCTTCCCCAGGCTGAACAGCCCCAGTGTTCTCAGTCTGCCTTCATAAGGGAGGTGCTCCAGCCCCTAATCATCCTCATGGCCACCTCCATGTCCTCCTCACACACACAGTGTCCTGACCCCAGGGGTGAGAGCGCCCACACCAACCACCAACACTAACATGCAGCCGCCAGCCCAGCTTCGTAAGACGTATTTATTTCTATACACACTTATACACACGGATATTCCCAGTATAGCTTCATCTTGCCTCTAGTGCTGTCTCATTGCAGGGTCTGGTTTGTGGTGGAGGCACCCACACACTTCTTAGTGTGCCCTGGGCCAACCCCAGCCACACTTTATCCCCTTTCCCACCCCTGTAGTGTCTATTTGGGGGACAGAGCCCCCTGGCTAGGACAAGGCCATGCACCTTAAGCTTGAGTTTCCCTGCAGCAGGGACACAGATATGGGCACCGCATGCACCATGTGCTGGAAAGGGGGGACCGGACCCCTGCCAGCACCACACCCTCTCCATGGGGTCCTTGACCCAGGATGTGCAGGATCCCCAACCTGGGGTGATGTGTGGGGATACAGGAGGGACCTCTGGATGCTGAAGCAGCCCCAGCGGAGCCTCCCAGGGGTGCTGGTCACCCTGCGCCCTGCGAGAGTGAGGTGCTGGGCATCGGTTCCTGGTCCCCCCACCCCCGCAGCCCCCCTGAATGGTGATGATGGTAAATGATGGGGGGGGGAAGGGCTTTACTTGATGTGCTCAGCGGCATGAGAGGAGCAGTAATACTTCTTATGGGCAATGAAGGTGGAGAGGCTGCTGAACCTGATATTGCAGAGGCGACAGTACCTGTGGTTGTTGTTGGACACGGACGCAGCCTTGGCCGGGGGGGTCTGCACCGCCCTGTCTGTGTAAGTGGGGGGTGTAGGGTGCTTATGGGGGGCTTCCCGCAGCCCCTCAGGGGCTCCAGGGGAAGTGGGGGGCCGGGGCAAGGAGGGGGGCTGGGGGCTGCAGGTGCCATCCTGACTCTCTCTCCCATTGGAGCTGTCCCTGCGGAGAGGGGGGGCAGGAGGATGGGAGGGGGACACCGCAGGCAGCGGGGGCTCGGGTGTCCTGCCGGCACCAGGGACCTGGGCATCGGGGACCCGCTGCCTGGCTATCACTGGCTTGGCTATATAGAGCCCATGGACAACACGGAAGTGCTCAAGGAGATCGCCCTTAATGGTCCCATTGATGGGACAGTAGGGACAAGGAGAGAGGGGTCCCTTCATCCCCAGCACTGACAGGAGACTCTTGGGGTAACGCTGTTGTGAGTCTGCCCCGGGGTAGGGGATGCCGGGACTCCCTGCTGGAGCTGCCCTCACCCGCATCCCTTCAGGGTCCCCCTCACCAGGGCTGCCGGGGCTGTGCTGACCCTTCACGGGGACAGGCATGGCCCCCTTCATCTTCTGGAGGTGCTCCAGAGTGCGGGGCTGCAGTGGGGTGGCCGGACACCGGTACTTCTTGTGCGTCAGGTAGCTCTCAAGGCTGTTAAAGCTGATGCGGCACGCGGTGCACTCATGGTAGTCAGCCAAAGGCACCAGCGCTGCCGGCACTGATTCGCTCTGCCATCGCGGCTTCTTGCTCAGGTCAATGGGACCATCAGCATCCGGGCTGGAGCGGGGCGATGGGGCAGCCCCCACTGGCTCTAGGACCGGTGGTGGTGGGTCAGGGGCTGGGGAGGGCTCGGTGGGGCGATGAGCGGCTCCATGGATCTCATAGAGCTTGCGGCGCTTGCGGGTGCGCAGGGGCTGGGGAGGGAGGGGGGCTTTGGGAGGCACGGGGCGGCGGACAGGGGGGTCGTGGCGCGAGGCGCAGTAGAAGCGCTTGTGCACCATGTAGGTCTCGTGGCGGCTGAAGTGGATGTTGCACGCCTCGCACAGCGTCTTGTTGGGGTCCTCGTCCCCCTCATCCCCTGCCGAGCTGCTGGGGCTCTGGCTGTCCTCGCTGCACTGCCCCGACCTGCCCTCCGCCTCGGGGGTCCCCGCTTTAACACCCCCCTCTTCTACCTTCACCTCTGGCACTATGGCTGGCGGCGTGGCATTCCGGCCGGCATCCCCATTCCCTCCTGGTGTCCCCTGCCCGTCGCCCAGCGGTAAGGACAGCAGCATCCCAAGGGTAGGAGGACCCTTGGGTACTCCGGGGGGCACTTTGAGCTTGTGTGCCCCAGCGGCGCTGTCCTCAGTGAGGTGCCGGCTGGAGCAGTAGAGGCGCTTGTGCACGTAGTAGTTGTTGATGTTGTTGAAGGTGATGTCGCACTCGAAGCACGTGGCACCCTTGGGTGCCGGTGTGCTGCTGTAGACGGTGGGCTGCACCACGCCGCCGCCGTGGCCCTGCTTCAGGCGGTTGTGCACCAGCTCCGACATCTTCGCCAGGATCTCGGATGCCTGCGGCACCACCGCGGCTTCGTGGCTGAACACGTACTGGGGCAGAAAGATGGTGCCGCCGGCTGTGCCCGTCCCTGTCCCCGGCTCACTGGGCACCGGGCTGGAGCCCGGTGTGGGGCTCACGAGCTCTGACTTGACCTTTGCCGAGGGCAGGCTGCGTGGGGACGAGGTGTGGGAGGCAGCACTGGGGCTGCTGCTGACCCCCTCCCCGGGACTGCTGCCTTTGGGCACCTCTGCCTCACTCACCGGGCTGCAGGCAGGCTCCACCTTGATTTGGATGGCCTCGCCGGAGGAGGATGATGATGATGATGACGATGACGATGGCCCTTCCCCGTTCTGTGGCTGCACTGCTGGTGACAGCTTGCCAGCAATGGTGTTAGGGGATGAAGTGGACGGTGCCATGGGGGGTACGGCATCGGGGCCGGGCGGTGGGGCAGGCAGGGGGCTGTGCAGCACCATGTGTTGTGTCAGTGCTGGCAGCCCCTCGGGCAGGAACGTTGGCAGGCTGCACTTCCGCAGGGATGCGTTGTTGGTCTGGCTCATCCCTGCAGAGGGGACAGAGGCACGGGTGTTATCCATCATCCTGACACAGGGATGCTCACCCCATCCCCAACCTCCCTCCTTGTGGCTGCAGCCCTTGGCAGTGATGCTGGGCTCCGTGTGTGGCACTGACACGTGTGGCCCATGGTACTCACCATGGGGTTTGGTAGCAGCCAGGGCTGTCCCCGGCGAGTACAGCTCTCCCTTGGAGCTTGGCTGGCAGATCATGTGGCTGGTGACCAAGTGGCTGTAGAGGATGTCCCTCGTGGTGGAGATGAAGCCGCAGCTATGGCATACCCCTGCGGGGAACACAGCGCTGGGCTGAGCAGGCAGGACGGCACTCAGCAGGACAAGCAGAGACCCGTGGGGAACGGACCCCTGTCCCCGTGCTATGGGGACAGGGATGTCCCCACGGGGCGATACCGTGCAGCGCTCACTCACCGTTCAGGCTGTCAGTGTGCACTTTGAGGTGACGCTCGCAGTTGGCTTTTGTGGTGAAGGCGGACAGGCAGATCAGGCACACAAACGGCCGCTCTCCTGCAGGATGGACAGACGGACAGGCGGACACCTCAGCGCTGAGGGAAAGGGGATGGGGACTGTGGGGACACCCCACAGGGCCAGCCAGGAGAGCACAGCTGTGGGAAGCAGGATGCCCTCTCCATCTTTACAAGGCTGACATGGGGGAAGACGTACAAGTGAGCTGCCCCAAACCGTAACCCAACTGGGGAAGAGCCTCATCTAACTAAAACTGCTTAGCAGGAGGTTGTAGTGAGGGGGGGATGGTTTCTTCTCCCAGGGAACAAGGGATGGGACAAGAGGAAACAGCCTCAAGCTGGGCCAGGGGACGTTTAGATGGAGCTGAGGAACAATTCCTGCCCCAAAGGGTGCTCAGGCATTGGAACAGGATGCCCAGGGCAGTGCTGCAGTCACCATCCCTGCAAGTGTTCACACACTGTGGAGACAAGGCCCTCAGTGCCATGGGTTAGTGGCAGTCCTGGGATAAAGGCTGGACTTGATCTGTCCAACCCAGTTGATCCTATGATCATGTCAACCATGCTGCAGCCCCACATCCTCCCTGCCCCTGCACCCCAGCTCCGGGGGTCCCTGTGTGTGGTTTGATGCCCCAGGCTGCAGCAGCCACGCCGTGTCATACCGCTGTGGCTCCGCATGTGTATCTCCAAGGAGCTGGCGCTGGGGCAGCTCTTCTTGCACTGCGGGAAGGGGCAGATGCGCTCATTGGGGTACGTCTCCTTGGTCTTCTCCTCCAGGGCAGGCGAGCCGGAGCTCTGCCGGCTGGCACAGTAGTACATCAGGTGTGCCTGAAGGTTGCGCTCGCTCCGGTACCAGATCCCACAGTCCTTGCATGGGAAGACATCCTCTGTGGAGGGAAAAGGGACAAGGAGAGCACATACACCACTTCAATGGCAGGTGAGGGATGCCTGCCACAGCGCCGGCCCCATGGGGCTGTGCCATGTCCCCAATCCCAGTGCTGCCCATCCCTGAGGACTCACTGTTGACCATGGCTGTGGCCAGGATGGTGGCCATGCCCGCCTGCTGCGGCAGCAGCTGGATGTCCGAGTGCAGTGCAGCCGGGTATGGCGAGTCGCTGGGCTCCACGGTCACTGCATGGTGGTTGGGGATGGCCAGCGGCTCTGCCAAGACAAAGGCACGCAGGACCTCATCCTCCTGCAGGGCACGCGTTGTCCGGCACCACAGGGCTTCATCTGGGGGGGACACGGAGGGGTGGGGACAAGGGGGTGATGGTCAGCACGGCATCCCCATCCTGCTGCTGCTTGCATGGACCTGGGTTCCTCTGTCCCCTCTGTCCCTGGTGCTTCCTCCAGGTCTGCCTGGAGATGGCGGTGTCTGCCCATGCCCGAGCGCTGCTCCCGCTGGTGCTTGCACCCATGTGCCTGTACTTGCACGTATATATGCACCTACACATACACCCATACATGCACGTATACATGCACCTATACATACACCCATACATGCACGTATACATGCACCTACACATACACCCATACATGCACGTATGCATGCACCTATACATACACCCATACATGCACCTATACATACATATACCCATACATGCAGTAATGCTCAAACCGAGTCTTACACCACTGCATGCAGTAACGCTTGAGCTGAGTCTTTTACCTGTATGATGCATGCACTGAGTCATAAAACTGGTACCACAATTTGGGTTAGAAGGGACCTTCAAAGCTTATGTAGTTCTAACCCCCTACAATGAGCAGGGATGTCTCCATCTAGACCAGGTTACCCAAGAACACATCCAACCTACCCTTGACTGTTTGCAGGGATGGAGCATCCACCACCTCTCTGGACAAGCTGTGGCAGTGTTTTACCACCTCCATTGTAATAATTTCTTCCTTATATCCAGCCTGAATCTCCCTCTTCTAGTTTAAAACCACCACCCCTCATCCTATCACAATATAAAGTCTCATCCCATCTTTTGTAAGAGATAAGCCTCTTTTAAGAACCAAAAGACCACAATAAAGCCTCCCTGAAGTCTTCTCCAGGCTGAACCACCCCAACTCTCTCAGCCGCTCCTCATGGGAGAGATGCTCCATCCCTTAGATCATTTTTGTGCCCTTCTCTGGACCCTCTCCAAAGGGTTCTGCCCCAGCTGCATGCAGTAATGCACTAGTGCTTGCACAACCCACTGGGACCCTCCTCATATCCCAACCAGGAAGGGCTAGGATAGGGAGCAAGCCCCAGGTATGGTCAGTGATGGGTCACAGAGGAGGTGGAGGAGCAGATGGAGGGGGACAAGGACCCCTTCCATCACCCAAGCACTGAGACGGCCATGCCTGTCCCCCCCATAAACCCTCCCTGTGTGCAGGGACACACAGCACTGGTACCGACCCTTCCTGTAGATGACGGCGCTGGCGTCGGGCTCTCCGGGCACGAGGGGCAGGCGGGACAGCCAGCAGCTCTCATCCCCCAGCACCAGCGTCACGGGTGGGCTCTGTTGAGAGCAGAGAGAGTGGGGTGAGCATTGCCCCCCAAAACAGGCTCGGATTGAGTCGGGTTGTGGGGGGGTCATGGTGCTCTCCCCCATCCCGCACCCTGCTCTGCCTCCCGCATCTCTAATGAATATTAATGACCAGAAGGAAGGGGGGTTAGAATTAATCTGCCTGATCCTCTGATGGCTGCCGCAGTAACGATATGAAATCTAATTATTCGTCCCAATATTTCTAAACCCTCCAACTCAGCCTGACAGTGGCAGCCGGTTGTGCCCTTATCACCGGTGCTGGGTGCGTGATGAGCCCTGCGCACAAGCGTGTGCAAGGCGCTCGCACACGCATGTGAACACGTAGCACCCGTCTGCTGCTGCAAGGACCCGCCTGCTGTGTGGGAAGTGGGTGGGAAATGGGGCTGGGGGCTTAGGAACCTCCCTGCATGGGTTATGGGGATGGGTGCTGGTGGTGGCACATGGTCTGAGCACCCTCCGGGACTGCGGTGGCCCCTCTGTGTCCTGCACCATGGAAAGGCAGGAGAAGGATGGATCCCTGAGGAGCTCTTGCTCTATAACGGGGGAAGTATGGGTACCCCCAATGGAAGGAGGCCCCTGCAGCACCCCAGGGTGCTCCCAGCACCCCAAAGGCTCTCCCAGCACCCCAGGGTGCCCGCCCCAGCTCCCTTTGGTGGCCCCAGCCCCTGCGTCAAGCCCTTCCTTGTTCTCCCTGGAACAAAGAGGTCAGTGTCTCTGCTCTGCACCGGCACGATAACCATCAGAAACCCTATCTGCTCCGCATCCGCTGGGATGGCGTTATCGGAAGAGCCCTATGCCCTCACTGCTCCCCCTCTGTGGGCAGCACCCTAGGGCTGGGTGCCCTGGGGGGGGGCAGCAGAGCAGGGACGGAGTGGGGAGACAGTGAGCACATGGAGCTCCATGGTCCCTTCGCATTCCCAGGCACACCTGATGGAGCAAGGATGTGTTCGGGAAGCCCCATGGGACTGGCTGGGGTGGCAGGAAGGCTTCTTCCTCCTCCTCCTCCATCAGTGCACTAATGGGCACCCATGATGCTCCATGCCACAGAGACATTAAAGCCACCCAGTGTTCCCAGTTCCCACTGGGATGAGTTAGTTTCCCACACGAAGACTAAGAGCAGAGCTTGGGCAGGAGCTGGGGGAGATCCCCTTGCATGCCCTCTCCTGCCACCAGCAACACAGACGAAGGAACCTGAGGGTGACAGCCTGTATCAGGGATGGGGCTGCAATTCCTTCCTTGTTTTCCCGAGCAGAGATAGGGAGGGAGGCGAGTGGCGGAGGAGAGCAGGGCTGGGAATCATCAGCCGGGCTCGATAAGGGAGCTGCTGAAATGGGAGCAAAAATATTTAGACAATAAATGAAGTATCAGAAAAAAGCTGCGCATATCTTTAAGAAATCAATCATCCTGTACCGGGTGTCTGGACACACGGCGCCAACCGGGAGATAGGGAGCCAAAATGGGCAGATAAGGGTTAATCAAGGATTTAATTCAGCAAAGATAAACGGGCCTGAGCTAAAAAAAAAGGGAAGCAAAAAAAAAAAAAGAGGGAGAAAGGAGGAGGTGGGGATGGAGACTGGGAGGGATTCTCTGGCCTTGAAGATCCTGGGATGGAGCTGTCTGCGTGTGGCACGGGGGGATACAGGGGCAAGGATGCGGCTGGGATGTGAGGACCCAGTGCTTCCAACACACCCATATGCAGACTCAAGTCCCTGTCGTGCTTCTGCCACCAAGAGCTTCCTATGTCCTGCGCTGCCTCCTCTCCTGTGCTGTAGAGCCCTGGTGCTTTCCTGGCACAACCAGAGTCCCTTAGGAGCAAATTTCAGGTGGGAAACCCCGATGCCATCCCCTCTGCGAGGATACAGGTGCCACCACACAGCTTGCTTGTGAGGAGGGGACAAGAGGGGACGGACAGCATCCCATCCCCCTGCCTGCGGTGATGCTCTGTTCCCAGGGTGATGGGCAGCATATGGCATGGAAACCTTTCGGACACCCAAACCTGGAGATTCCCAGGAGCTCAATCCCTTCTAAACCAACTCCTCTCCCTAAACCCCTTGTTTTCTCAGGCCTTTCCTCACCACCGTTCCGCAGCCGTGCTCCTTACCGTGTCGCTGTGCCTGGGTGATGACAGCTCGCTGTGGATGCTGCCCTGGAAGGGTCCCCAGGAGAAGCCCTCGGGGAGGCTCCTGCGGGTTCGCACCTGCCTCTCCCCATCCCGCACAATCTGGTCCAGCTCATCTGTGGGGAGACAGGCACAGCATCACCGTGATGCCCCCCCAGCCAGACCCTTGGCCCATGGCAGCTCCATAGGGATGTGGGCACCCATTTGGAGCCTGGAGCTGCTGGTGGGTGCCCTGGTATCCCTAATAGGTGGGAGGCATCCAGCTGCTCACCGGGGGGTCTGGGCACAGCACAGTGGTGGAGCGGAAGGAGCATTTCCCATTCCAGCACCCAAAGTTGAATCAGCTTCAGGGCTTAATGGCTTTGATTATCTGATAAGCCTCTGGTTTAATGGGCTAGATAACATGTTAATACGCTATGAAGGCTGCTCTAAAATGTTTTAACTGTGCCTTTGTCTTTCAGAGAGCAGATAAGATGGCAGGTAACCAATATGCAGATGGATGTGTGCTGGCTGCCCCTCACTATATAGAGGAAGGAGCCGGATGCTGCACCCCAAAAACCATGATGCTCCCTAAGGAGAGTGAGGCAAACACCAGGCCACCAGCAAGGCCCTGGACACCCATCTGCAGCCAGGCAGGCTCCTACCACCCCAGGGAGCTCTGGGGCAGAAGTGAGGCTCCCCCCATCACCATAGCAGGGAGAAGAGCCCCCTAAAGCCCCATGCCCCATCTCTGAGGGCACTACAGCAAATGCAGCTGGTGCTCGGATCCTGTGTGCTGGTCTGAAGGTAAAATTGCTTTCAGAGCTGGGAGCACAGGGAGGATAAAGTGATCCCATGGCTGCAAAGATTGAAACCTGATGTGTTTATTAGCCTGGCTGACATCTGGATCCTGTCGGCAACAGGGTGAGTTAAGGTGAGTGTCTGGGTGGTGAGCACAGGTTGGCGGTACCTGAGATCACCTGTGTCCCAGCATCACCCAGAGGTTAGCTCTGTTCACCAAGGATGTCCTGTGCCACCAGGGATGTGTCTCCAGTTCTGTCCCAGGGACCAACTGTTGCCCATTGGCAAAGCCTCCCCCCCCCAGGGAGGTGGGATGGAGGAAAGGCTGCAAAGGTCTTAGAGATCCTCAAGGATCACCCTCGAGCCACCCCCCATCCCCATGCCACAGCCTCCAACACATGCTGGTGAATGAGATGTGCTCTGCCTGCAGCAGCTCTGCCCTGCTGGGATACAGGCAGGGCTCCTGCCTCCCCTTCCCACAGCACCTCCTGCCCTCAGTGCCTTCAGCCTGGGAGCCCTTAGTGCTGGTTTGGAGCTGGATGCTCAGAAAGGTGCCCTGGCTGTGGGGACCCCTGCTCTGTTCAGCCAGGATTTCATCCCCATCAAAGCGGTTTGGGAGTGAGCACAGCCCTGGCTCTGCCCATCCTGCATCCCTGGCATCCCCCTGCCCAGCATCCCCCGGCTCCTTCTCAGGATAAGATGAGGAGGAGGGCTGAGGCCTTCAAGGAGCCAATGGGTTTTATTCCCTGGCACAAACCAATGCCAAGGAGAGGCAGCAGCAGCCCCTCCTGTGAAGGACCTGAGGGGGGGGGCAGGCAGGAAGCAGAGCCACTGAGCAGGATGTGGTCATCACCAAGGCCTCAGGGCTGAGAAGGGCAGTCAGACTCCTGCTCAGTGCACATTGCTCCACGATTCCAACACCTTGCTCCTGGCTGATTCCTGATGTGCCACTGGGCTGCCAGGCTCCCTTTAGCCCCTCCATCATATTCCCAGCATCCTCCATCACTGGAGCTGGGAAGCAAAGCCCCACGTTCCTAATGGTGGTGTCTCCCCTCTGTACAGCCTGGCTGCTTTTGGGGAACAGAGCCCAACTGCCACTTTCCCCCCCCTCTGTGCCCCCCCTCTTGCCCCTCCTTCCCGCTGTCTCACTGGTAATCAGCAGCGTTTGGGTCAGGAGACCATGTCTCCAAGATAAGAGCGTTCGCCTGACACTTCCCATGTCAGAGCACTTCATCTTCTGTGTATCAATCCCCAGCAGAGAAAACACGCAGGCGCTGATAAAGACAAAACCGTTCCAGACAGGGGGACAAAAATAGTGCCGCCGGAGCTGGCCCCGCTCCCCACCGGCACCCGGTGGCCATGGCACTGGCCACTGGCCCAATGCACCGCTGTCACCAAAAAAACGTGATGTGGTGAACCCCATGCAGCAGTGCTGAGCGGTTCTCCATCTGGATGGTGTCCCTGTGCCCAGACAGGGATGCTGCCAGAGCCCCTGCAGCACTGGCTGCACCCACATTGCGATAGCAAGGAAAAAGAGGAGGAAAAGGGGGATTTTCCAAAGCAAGCACATGGCATTGCTGTAGTTCTCCATTGGAAAGGGGAAAACGGCGCCAAGCCGGGATGGCACAGCCTGGCACATTGTCCATACTTGGTAACAAAGCCCAAAGCAAGCGATCCACATGCCCACGGAGCAATCCCTACGTTCCAACAGCGCTGGATTCAGCTGCATCCCCCTGCCTGTAGCCTGCAGAGCTGGGAATTGCTGGTGCCAGCCCATGGGGTGCCCGGCAAGGAGCAAAGTCCACAGGCGCAGGCCCTGCTCCCGTGCTGCCTTCCTGTGGGATCCCCCCAGCAGGTGAACACCGCCCTGGGTATCTCCTCTGGCCATCAGTCCCAGCCAGGCAGTGCCCCGGTTATCGCGGCACGTTTATCTCCCAGATCATTAACCAAATTGGGCAGGGACGTGGCTGTTTGCTTTGCAGTCGGGAAGAAAAGCAGCAGGAAGGAAGGAAGGAGGGAGGGGAGAAAGCCCCCCGTGAGCCAGGTGCGCTGCATGGACCCCAGTGCTCTGCCCCATTGATGAAACACGGGGTGCTGGGGCTGCTCCTTGCCCCCAGGGACTGAGAGCTCCTGCTCGCCCCACACTGCACCTCGGCTTATCTCCCCATCGAGAGGTTTCAAAGAAACAGGCTGAGCTGTGCTGGAGAGCAAAGATTAATCCTGTCATCACACCACGGCCACGCACAGGGCGATCAATGGCTGGGAAGGCAGGGCTGGCACCCGAGTCCCCCTGGACCTGTGGGGTCCAGGAAGGGAGGAACCCTGCAGGCATGCACGCGAGGCGCTACCACGTGAACACAGGACAAGGGTGTGAGGAACTTCTGTAAGAGCCCATTCGCAAAGCGACCCACAGCATCCTTACTGCCAGGGAAATAGACAGTGCTGCTGGGCAAGGATGCACTATCGGGAGTGGCACCCAACTGGGTCAGCTCCTGTAGCCACCTGCCTTTGCTTCTGATGCTCCAGAAGCACAGCTGCATCCATACACCCACATTTGCTTTCCCTGTGGGAGCAACAATAGGAAACGGCAGAGGGGGCCCACCCAGTCCTGGGCAAACCAACCCATCCCATCCCCACCAGCTCTTGTACCCCCTTTGCCGAATTGCACCAGTGTGACTTTAATCCAATCTGAATGATGGGCTCTGTCCCTCGGTGGGAATCCAGGCCTGGAGGTCCCCACAGTGTTTGCAGCTGCCTGGATACTATCTGGATAAATACTGCTACCGGGATGTCACGGGACCATATCCCAGCATCAGCCGCACTGCACGCTGCTCCTATTAATACAGCGCTTTGTGCCTGGCCCTGGGAGCTGCCAGCCCTGGAGGGAGGGACCACAATGTACACAAGGTACAGCCCCCACATGAACCCTAGGGGAACCGGGATGAACAGGGGATCCCTGCTCCCATCCCAGCACGTGTGGGATGTCCCTATGGCATGGGAACCCCCAGAGGGCAGGGAGGGAGGATGGATCCATCCATCCATCCATCCATCCATCCATCCATCCATCCATCCATCCATCCACCCACCCATCCATCCATGCATCCATCGGTACCGAATATCCCAAGGGGAAAGCGGAGCTGGAGCACCTCTCGCTCCCACAGCAGCCCTGGCCCTGCTGCACGCCCCAGCTGCTGTTTTTAGAAGCAGCGAGTGCGCGGCGGAAGGAATAAATCCTGACAACTCAACTAGTGAAATGATGTGATGGCACCGCTCCGATAAGATGGAGGGAGCCGATTGGGAAGAGTCTTAAGCTGTGAACACGCAGCATCTCCACTCTTCACCTCCGCTCACAAAGGGAAATCTCTCCAAAGGGGCTAAGGAGATTATCCCGGCTTTGCCGTCCCGGGTGCTCGAGTAATCAGGGCAGCCTTGGGGACAACAAAGGAGTGAGGAGGGTTTCAATTCGAGCCTTGCTGGGCTGCGCCTGCTTAGGCTCAGCCTGGGGTTGCTGTGGCTGAGCTGCCACGGCCTGAGAGGGGATGGTTATGGGAGAGCGGGGCTCTGCCCCCCCTGCTTTTGGGTGCAGAGGGGGCACCCCGCTGCCCTGGCATGGCAGGAGCTGAGGGGAGATTTCTGCCTTTATCAGTCCTGCCCATCGCTTGCCATTTATTGATTTCCTTTTTGACGGAGTACAAAAGCAAATCTTTATCAGGCTGAACCCTGCCCCTGGTTAATGGAGGAGCTGTGACCTACCCTGGAGAGCAAAGCTGCACCTCCCGGCACCCCGGGAAAAGGGGGGACCATGGCACCCAGGAGGTGCTGCACCCCAAAGGGGGCCAGGCACGCGCTCACCAGCTGTGCTGCACAGCTGGCAGGCGCTGGCACCAGCCTTGCCATGCGTCACCCTGGGATCGCCCTTCCCTTACATCCCATGTAAGCCAGGGTGCCCTGCCCCAGCAGGATGCGTCCTGATAATGTCCCCGGGACGTTTGAGTTTGGGGTGTTGCTGAGCCCTGCAGGGATGTGGCATCAAGGGATCCCCATCCCTAGGGCCTCCCCATCCCCAGGGGTCCCTGTCTCAAGAGGGTCCCCATCTCGGGTAAATGTAAGTGAGCCATACCCATGGGTATGGGAACAGGAATTAACACCGGGAACAACATCAGAAAGCTCTCAGGGAGGATGGGAAGGAGGAAGAACTCGCAGCTCCCCCAGGCTGACTGGACGCCTGTGCCGGGGACCCCCTGTCCCTCCTCTCTCCCCAGTCATGGGGCTGCTGGGACCCCCTGACTCTGCCCAGGCTGGTACCAAGCAGCGGGTAGGGACGTGCTGGGGGGGGCAGGAAGCTGGGAAGGGGGAGGAAGGGGAGTGAAGGGGCCCCTGGAGCTGATGCAGAGGGTAGATATCCCCTCCGGAAAGGAGGAGGGGACCACAAGGGGGGGTCACTCCTCAGCACTGGGCAGGAGCAGGATGGGAGCTTGGCTTTACACACAAACCCTACTAGTCCTCAGCTCCAGCCCAGTGCAGAACGGCAAGGCAGCAGTGATTGACGGCTGTCACACAGTGAGCCCGGCAGCATCACCCTCAGGGCTCTCTCCACAAGTGCATGAGACATTTTTCTCCTTCACAAGGGAAAGGATTGGGACAGAGTTGGGGGGGACACTACCTGCACCTCTCAACATCATCCTGGTGCTGCTTGATGCAGAGGTTTCCCTGCCAGGCTGTGTCTGGGTGTCCTCCCACACTGGCAGTGTCCCAAAAGCAGCCTGAGCATCCCTGCATCCCAGCAGTGCCCCCAAATGGATCTGAGCATCCTTCCCACCAGCAATGTCCTCTAAGCAGCCTGAGCATCCCTGCATCCCAGCAATGTCTGCAAATGTGTCTGAGCATCCCTGTACCATGCCAGTGTCCCTAAACCAGCCTGAGCATCCCTGCACCTCAGCAGTTATTCCAGGCTCATCTGAGCATCCTTCCACTCAGCAACATCCCCATACCATCCTGGCCATCCTTCCACCTTCCAGTGTCCCCATATGGAGGCTGAACTGATGTCAGGGATACAAATCCCAGCAGGGACAGGATCCCCTTCAATATCCCCAATCCAGGATAGGTGTCACTACTGGGACGCTCTCCATCCTGCTGCCTTCATTGTCTGGCTTTGCCGACACAAGCCACACAGGGGGTAGTTTTCAGCACAGCAGGAGACCCCCCAAACCCAAACTTCCCTCCATCCTGCAGCAATCTAACCGGAACACAGCGATCGCTGCTCAGCCCAGCTCCCGGCGATAAAAGGGAATAGCTGGAATAACTTTTGCCACCCACTCAAAAGAGAGGGGAAAGGGGGAGACGCGGAGCGGGGACGGCCATCCGGATGAGCCGTCCTCCTCGTGCCCTGCTCACCCCGATAATAAACCTTGAGGTTTGCAGACACACTCCGGGCAGACGGAGATTATTCGGGCAGGAGTCGCGGCACAGATAAACACAACTGAAGGCAAAGGGGGAGGCGGGGGGAGAGTTGACAAAGTTTGTGGTTTTAATTAGATGCACTCAAAAAGCCATAGGGAATTGGTCTGTCCCATCCCGATACCCGCACGCGGTGCTGGTGGGGAGGGTGGGTTTGGGGTTCGTGTTCAGCCCTGAGAGGTGGACCTGTGCCATGCTCTGTAATTAACCCAGAGGCATCGTTATGCCTGGGAGCTATTAAATAAAGCCACGAACAGATGAGAATCAGAATGGTTTGGATAGGACCTTAAGATCATCCAGTTCCAACCCTGCTGCCGTGGGCAGGGACAGCTCACACTGAACCATGTCACCCAAGGCTCTGTCCAGCCTTGCCTTGAACACTGCTAGGGATGAGTTTCCGTTCTGATGTGGCTCAACAAGGTGGGAATCTTTGTGGAGACCCGATGGTGAAGCTGATGTAGGAAAAGGAGGGATGCACCCCCGGGATCAACTGCTGCTGTTTCAGGGAGGATACTGGGACATGGCCATTGGGGGACCAGGCAAAGAACAACCCTGGCTTTGGCCCTGTCTGCTCCATCCCTTCCCTGTTAGGAGCCTGTCAGTGTTCCCACAGGGAGAACAGCAAAAACTTGATCCCACCTTGCCGAAAGGCAAGTGCCATCCGGGTTTCCCTGGGGCTGCAGTGCCTGGTGGGGATTCTCCAGTGTCTTGTAAAGTGGTTGGGCAGCGTGTCCCTCGGCAGGACTCTGCTCTCCTCCACCCCCCTTGTCCTAACACCACATTCATGGAATTTTTTGGAACTTTTCACCTTAGCTCTCCGGGAAAAGTGGCCGGACTTGGTGAGGTTGGCCAAGCAGGGATGTGGTGGGATGGGACAGCCCTGGGATGGGAGCCAGGGACTGCGGGTGCTCCCAAAGGTCTCTGCTACCGGCCCTGCTCCAGAGCAAACAAAAAGGAGTGGGAAAGATGTGCATGGATGAGAGTCACTGGTGGGGCTGTGGCGAAGTGGCTCAGGGGATCTGAGGAGGATGAACACCCCCTCTCTAGCCCATCAGACGATGAAGTGGCTGAGCATGAAGCATGGCCATGGTCCATCCCAGGACCCTGTCAGGAAGCAGAACCAAGTCGGGGTGTCCCAGCACCCCGGCTGAAGGGGTAAAGGCTCCCAAGCTGAGGATCACAGCCCACAGCTCCTGGGGATTTGCATAGCAGATGGGTGAGCAGCAGCTCCCTCCAGTGAACAAGGTCATTGCAAAGATAATACAACACTCCCTATCCCTCACTGACCCGTAGGACCAAGGAGCCCCACGGCGAGGTCTTGGAATGCTGCATCCCCGCACTGCCCAGCCTCTGGCACAGCAGTGCATCCAGTTTTGGAGACCCTGAGAGCAAAGCCATGGGGGGTGTGACCCTGTAGCCCCCCAGAAAGAGCCAGGGGAAGGGGGGACCCCTCAGAGTGCGAACAAAGGCGCCTGGCGCAGCCTGCTTGTCCCCCCCCCTTGATGCGCTGCATCTTCACAGCTGCCACTGCTGACATACGGCGGATCCTGCCAGATAAAGAAGAAAATTCAGGCTGCTCAGAGTTTCCCTTTTTGCCAGCTCCATCCCTGATAAGTGCAGAGCCTGCAGAGCGCCTGATAGACGGGCTATCGCGGCGGTTGGTGCGAAAGGAACACCCTATCGCTGCAGCATCGCCGGACCGCCATCAACTCCCAGCCACACAGAAATTAATACCACTCCAATTACCAGAATAGAGATGGGCTGGGAGAAGGCGATAATAAAATCTCTTTTACATAAAGAATGCAAATAACCCGCTCCGGAGAGGGAAGAGGGGGAAGGGGGAAGCATGGTCACAGCCAAGGCTTTGTGGTCCCTTTTGGGGAGCCCGCAGTTGATGGGGCTGTTGGGATACGGGGCTGTGCAGTGCTTTCACCCCTCGGTATGATCATATTAGGTATTTCATCACTATTGGGATGCGGTGGAGCAGGGGTCTCAGAGTGCAGGGGCCAAAGGGCCGGGGAGCAGATAAGAAGGAGCTGGGGAGGCCTCGCAGCTCCTTCCTGCCCGGCACGCAGGAAGGGCCGGGATATCAGCGGGGCCGGAGAGAGCTTCCCCTCGGATGGGGCGGGAAGGGGGAGCGGGGCCATGGCTCCCCGCCGGGCCGTGGGGATTTGGGCAGCTGCAGGAGCACGTGTGCTGCAGCCGGCGGTTCCCAGTGCCTATCCATCACCCATGCGGGAGGCTGGTGACCTTGGGGACATGCTGGGACCACCCCTGCCCTGCTGCATCTATCACTGAGAGGTGATCACTGCCCTGCATCAGGGTTACCCGGTCCCATCACGTGCTGCTGCATGGGGATGCTCCAAAACCATGTAAATCAGCATCCCTTCAGGGAGGAGCAGCACCAACAGGGCCCAAAACATTGCCCATCAACCCCTGGGGGTGCTCAGCTTCTTCCTATCCCATCCGTGTCCATCCCCAGCGGACAGGCACCCAGAAACCCAATCTGCACAATGGAGCCCCAAGTGTAACCCCATCTCGGGTTGGTTTGGAGATAGCAGGGCGATAGGGCGCAGGGTACCCACATGGCACTCGCAGTCTTGCTGGGCTGCCAGGGTGCCAGCAGAGATGCTGAGAGGGAGATAGACGCGTCTATTCACTCCTTGGGGTTTTGATAACCATCACCAAACCACTTGAGCGTCGCTCCTGTGGTTGCCAGGATGTTTGTGAAGTGCCCTCGCAAGCGTGGAGTGATGCAGGACGGGGTCCAAACCCTCCCTGCGCGGGGAAGCACGATACCAGCCACAGTGATGGCATCTTCGCAGCTCCCAGCTTGGGTTTTACTGCCCCAAACAAGTGCCCTGCGGATCCATGGACCACAACCATCATCTCATACCTCTCCTCTCTGCAGAAGTGCTGTATTTACAGCCTGACCAGCTTCCAGGGCTCCCAGTCCTCATACTGGTTTGCAAGAGAAGATGAATGCACATAGACTTCCCAGGCTACTCCAGCCTGTGGCTGAGCTGTGAAGCTGGGATGGAGCAGGATGACCAGCCGCACACTGGGGACTTACCTGGCCCATTCCAGACATCCATATCTGGCAGGTTTTCTCCAGGATCAGTGTTCTCCAGCTCCTTTGAACTCTCTGGGGTGTCTCTGGAATCTGCAGCAGGAAAGGGAAGGCAGCAGGTCAAATATGGGGAACTCCAGAAGGAGCATCCCATGGGGACCGGGACCACTGGACCGGTGACACCCCAGGGCCAGGATGCTCTTAGGGATGTACATAGGGAGGTCCCCCTCAAAATCTCTATGTCCAAACGCCCCACTGCCCACCTGTGGGGTCCTCTGCACCCCATGGGATGCCCCATAATGACAGCCAAGCCAATCACACATCCTCAATGGATAGGCACCCACCTCTCACCCCTAAACCCCTCCCACATCCATCCTTCCCATCCCACTTTGGGCCCCATGTTACCGGATTCAGCCCCGCTCCCATCACAGCTCTATTTGTGGCGTATTCATAGCAACTTGATAACAATTATTTTCTCCATTAACTGCTGCTGGAGATGCAGCTGATAGAGCCTATCTGCATATGACAGTGTGGAAGATTAGCGCCCAAAGTACATGTTTGCCTTGGCGTCCCAGGCGGATAACCAGCACGGAGCCCAATCGATCGGCGCCAGAGCGAACACCCAGGGGTGACGTCACCAGCATTGGAGATTATTAATACAGGTGATAAGCGGAATGATTAACATCAAATAAATCAATCACCGGGTATAAAAGTCCTATTATTTTTGGCTATAAATCAAAGTGCCTGGCATATCGATTTTTATCCATCGCGCTGAAAGCTTTAGTGGCCGTTATTGCTGCTCCGCGTTATCTCTGCTATCACCTCTTTATCGAGGCAGCCCAGTGCCAGGTGCAGCAACGAGCCCGGGCTCCCGGCTCCCTCGCCCCCAGCCCGGCTCCCCCATCAGATAAGAACCACTCGCTTCTCCCTGCTGCAGAGCAAAGTTTGCCTGCGAGCCCTCCCTGCCCCGGGTATCGAGGTGCTGGCTATTGGGATCCCCACACCATTGCTCCCATGGTTTTAAGGGGGATCCTGTGCTCCAGTGCTTCCCGGGAGCCACCGTTGCCTGGCGTGGATCCCCATGGCATCACTCCAATGGGTTTGGAAGGGGGACACAAGCTTTGCTTTGCTCTGGTGCTTCCCGGGAGCTACCACTGCCTGGTGTGGATCCCTGCAGCATCACTCCAATGGGTTTGGAAGGGGGACACACGCTTTGCTTTGCTCTGGTGCTTCCCGGGAGCCGCCGTTGCCTGCTGCAGACCTGTCCGGCTGCGTTAGCCAGAGCAGCCTTGCCCTGCCGCAGTTATCTTGAAGGGCACTGCAAACATGAACTGATTAGGAATTGCCCCCACCTCCACAGGAAGGAACTCAAAGGATATCTGGGGACTGTTTCAGCCCGGCCCTGTAACACAGCCACCTCTGGGGTGGGGCATGGCACAGCGCGGCGGCAGGCAGGCGGCAAGGGCAGGAAGCAGGCAGCAACGGCCCCGTGCCCCCATCCCCATTCGTGCCACCACCTGCGGGTTCAGGGGATGCTCTGCACCAGGGGGAGGCAGTTTGCACCCCAGGAGATGCTCTGTACCAGGGGGAGGCAGTTTGCACCCCAGGAGGTGCTGTTCTGAACATCACGAGGTCACTTTGAATTCCTGGGTAAAGGAGATCGCTTTACAGAATCGCAGAATGATAGCATCGTATCATAGTTTGGGTTCGAAGGGGCCTTCAGAGCTCACCTTGGGGAGATGGAGGTCACTTTATAGAACCACAGAATCAGAATCATATCATAGTTTGGGTTGGAAGGGGCCTTCAGAGCTCATCCTGGGGAGATGGAGGTCACTTTATAGAACCACAGAATCAGAATCATATCACAGTTTGGGTTGGAAGGGGCCTTCAGAGCTCACCTTGGGGAGATGGAGGTCACTTTATAGAATCACAGAATCCAAATCATATCATAGTTTGGGTTGGAAGGGGCCTTCAGAGCTCACCTTGGGGAGAAGGAGGTCACTTTATAGAACCACAGAATCAGAATCATATCACAGTTTGGGTTGGAAGGGGCCTTCAGAGCTCACCTTGGGGAGAAGGAGGTCACTTTATAGAATCACAGAATCCAAATCATATCATAGTTTGGGTTGGAAGGGGCCTTCAGAGCTCACCTTGGGGAGAAGGAGGTCACTTTATAGAATCACAGAATCAGAATCATATCATAGTTTGGGTTGGAAGGGGCCTCCAAAGCTTATCTAATCCAAGCCCCTGCAATGAGCACAGACATATTAACTAGATCAAGTTGTTCAGAACTTTGCATACCCACATCTCTTTGTTACCACTGGCGGCTCAGCACCACAGTGGTTAAAAGGAGCTGATACATATACAGGGTTATACTGCTCATCAGCAGCCATCGTGGTGAGCAAACTGCCTCTGATATCAAGCATCCTTGCCTGTGCCCTACTCCAGCATGCTGCTGCTGGCTGGAGGGATGGAGCACCCGAGGGAGATGGGGGTCTTGCTTAACCAGCACCCTTGATGGGTGGGTGGGATGCTCTGTTTGCTAATTCACACCCTGCAGAGATGATGTCGGTGTGCTCTGGTGGCAGAGCCCATCCCCGTGGCATGGGGACACCATGGGTAGCCCCCTGCCACTGTGGTGAGACTTACGTTCACTGCCAGGGGGGCTGGAGGCATCACGCTCAACAGAGCCCTCGAGGTCCAAGGTGTCTGCATCCCTCTCCAAGGGGCTCTTTGCCACTGCTGGGCCATCCTCACCTTCCTCCATCACTGCCAAGGAACCTGGGAAACAGAAGGGTGGTTAGTGGGAGAACTGGATGGGAAAAACCCAACAGTGGGTTATCCCAGTTGGGAAATGTAGGATGATGGCAAAGGGCCCTTTCTTGATCCAACATGGGGCTGAGAGGAGATGCCCTGAATGCCATGGGAAGGGAACCCACATCCCCAGCCAGCCCTGTGGTCCAGCTTCTCCCTCGGGTCCGTGTCCCTTTGAAGAGAGAGGTTTATGGAGGTTTATAGCCACCCCAGTGGCTTGCTAGGGGTGTTCCCTGAGGGACGCCTGGTTCCCCTCACACATGGAATCAACCAGGAGGGAAAAGGTCTTCAAGAAGATCAAGACAAACTGTTCCCCAGCACTGCCAAGTCCAGCACTAAACCATGTCACTGAGGCCTTATCTGTATGTTTTTGAACACTTCCAGGAACAGTGACTCCCACATTGTGCAGTACGAGCCCCTACACATGCCTGGGAAATGATCAGGGTCCCCACGTACCACAAGTACATGGGTATGGCACAGTGAGGTACCCAGCCTGCTGCACTGCTCACCTGCGCATCCTGTCTGAACCCCCAGCATCTAAACGGGGTGAGGGACCCCAGAGACCACCTCCATAGTCCCCAGCACCCCTCATCTCACAGGGGACCCACAACACATCCCCCTGCCATGCCCACAGCCCTGCATACAGGGGGATTCTGCGGTGGGGACGCAGGGCACGCGGAGGGTGCAAATGGGGTGCATCATAGGGGACACCCTTTCAGCTCCCCCCAAACAGCCCTGGCAGCCCATGCGGCCGTTTCCACAGTAACGCAGCATCCCCATCCGCGCTGATATCAATAAAGAAAGGAAGGAAGAGTGAGCGGCGCGCGTGGCTCGTGCCGGGGGCTGCCCTGTGCCTGTCCGGCACCACCCCGGTGCAGGCAAGGGGGGGAATGGTGTGGTGACAAACCCACTGCAGACCTCAGCTGCTCTCTGTGACTCCAGGCATGTATATTTACAGCAGGAGAACAAAGAGCCCATAATCTATACAAAGCAGACAACAATGAGCGTGAATAAAGAGGCTGCCGGAGAAGGGAAGGCAATTTATTCTAATTCTGCTAATTTCAGTTCCAGCACAATTAAAAAGGCTCTGATAATATTCAGAAACAATCGCCAGCTAACAAATCGTTTCTCTCGCTGCAAATGAAACATTGTTAGGCTAATTTCTTCTTTCACGCCTTCACGGCTCTTGGGCTTCTGATAAAGTTAACCCGACTCTCGCCTGCTCCATAGCTTGGCACTTCCAGCCTGGCCAGGAAGGGATGGACAGACCCAGGAAGGGATGGATGGGGCTGGAGAGGAATGAATGGAGCCAGGACAGCATGTGGTACCCACCTAGGGTGCCCAGACCACCCATATCCTGCCCTAATACAGCAAGGACGGTGATGGGGATGCCACATAGAGATGCAATGATATGAAACCCAGGAGTTTGGGTGCTGCAACATGACCGAGTGCCTATAGGGATGATGGGTGGCTGGCAGCATCCCAGCACCATGTCACCATGGTCCCTGGATGCATTCCAGCACCCAGCCGGCCCTACTGCAGCATCCCGCTCCCAATACGCCGTCTATTCCCAAGGGATGCTCTAATGCCGGTGCCACTGGCTGCGTGGGTTAAATGAGCTACTGGATAGCTTAGAAAAAATAAAAAAGGGTAAAAAAAAAAAGAAGGGGGAAAAAAAAAAAAAGAAAGGGAAAAGCAGGGAGGGAGAGGGAGCATAGAGCAGGGAGCAGAGCGTCACTTCTTCGGGATTGCTGGAAGCCCTGCACAGTTATCACCGCACACAGCCTCCCTCGGCTTGCCTGATCTGTCTATTCTTCATTAAGCAAATACGCTGAAATGGAAATGAAAACATAATAGCTATTTGATTTTCGGTGAGATATTTTGCATATTGGTTCAGTGCTGATAGTGGAATTTCATCAACTCCCTTTTTTCACGCTTTAAAACTGAATTACTGAGGCTGGCTTTACAGAGAGGGGAAGAGCCAAAAAATGCTCCCTTCCAAGATACTCCGCTTTGACGATTAACTCTTCTCCCTCCCTCCTTTTTTATTTTTGATAACAAGGAAGGATTTCTTTCCATTTTTTCTTCTTCTTTACAGAAAAATTACAACGACTGTCCAAAACTTGCAGTGATGCTCCCATGTCACCCGTGCTCAGTCTGGGAACACAGGTCTAGCATCAAGGCACGCATTCCCAGTGGTAGGAAAGCTCATCATTACCCAGGGGACTAACTGATCATTTCACTCAAATGAAGGCTGTCCCAGCGCAGGAAAAACAAACCTGTTGTTGATTCCTTGTGCTGTGCTGGTAAACGCAAGGGAAAAAATACATGGAAAATTTAAAGGGAAGGGGGACTCCTCCATGCTGCCAAGACTGAGACCCTGGACGCTCCGAACGCTGGCATGCAGACAAGAGCAAAGCGATAAGAGGCCTCGATAGCAGATAGAAAATAGCAACAGCTCCAGATTTTCCCACTGGCTCTGGAACAGGGAGGAGGAGATAGAGGAAGAGGAGGAAGAGGAGGAAGAAGAGGAAGAGGAGTTCCCATGGCGGGAAGCAGGCCCTGGACTGAAAACACGTGCAGGCTGGGGGCAGCCTGAGTGTGCATCAGCCCACATCCGACTCCATAAACAGGACTTTTAAAGGCAGTTCCACTGGCTTCAGCAGGACCATGTGGGCACCGTGATGGGGAATCTCTTTCCCCCTTCCAGCTCCTCATCATCACCCCTGTGCTGGCCCTGAATCCATCTTCCTATTAAAAATTAACCACAATAATAAAGCAATAAGCCCCAAAGGAGCTGGGGGAGGCTGCCCAGAGGGTCTCGGGGCACATGAAGCATCACCACGATGCTCATCCATCACCCTGTGATCAAGATGCTTGGGCATCACCTCCTCATGGCAGTGCCGCTGCCCCAAAACCTTCTTATTTCCCCCCAGATTTTGCAGCCACCAGCAAAGTGTTTCAGGAGCAGGCCAGGGAACTGGTATTCCTGAGGGAAAGACACCCGTGGAGAGGGTCACAACCACTCCTGATCCCTCCTTGCATTGGTTGCAAAACCATCTCCAAGTGATTCTGTGGGGCCTGGCCCAGGCTGGGGATTCCCCAGGGTCTTGTAGCAGGGTTGTGCCATGTCTGCCCTGCAGCAAGCAACACCCAGAGAGCAACCTGGGCTGCAAATCCAAAAACCACTGGTATCTGATGGGACACCAGCCCGCCTCTTCTCACCCAATTTTTCCCTGGTATGTATTAATGTTTGCTTTCACCCATGACCTTGGGTACCCCCGAGCCTGTTCCCAGAGGATCAGGGATGCCAAGCACTGCGGTTGAGGGCAAATGAGGTTTCAATGGCTGGGAAATGACACCAGTCCTCAAAGGTCACGTTATCCAGTGGGTTATTTTCCCCCCCTCTTGGCTGATGCTACTGGGATCCAGCATTAAATTGCAATGCTCTCCATAAAAGGGGGTCTTGGTGGGCAAGACCCCAACTCAGGACCTCATTTTGGAGGAAAACGGACCTTTTTGAGCACAAATCAACCCTATGCCCTATCAGCTCAGCTGCAGCATCCCTGGGCCGGGCTCCTACTATGGATATCAGCACATGAAATATCAGCCTCATGCATGGAGGTGATAGCGGTTGAGGCCAACCCCAGCATTACCTATCTCTAATATGGGGCCCTCCTCTATCACCACCAGATAAAACTCGCCCTGATCCTTCCCGCAGTGCCCTGTGTTAAAGGGCAAGGTAAAAAAAAGATATATGTTTGGGGAGCTGGTAGGTGGGGGGGTGGATTTGTAATGGATTTTTAATGACTTATCATTAAATTATGCTTAATTTATCCAGGAGGGGAATGAAGGATAGCAAGGTAATGAAGGTGGTGGGGGATGTTATGATTGCTGGTGGGATGCTGTAATTGCTTGCAAGAAGAGATGCTATAACTGCTTGTAGGGGGGGGATTTATGATAATATATAATTAAATTTATGAAGTATTTAGTCTAATTCATCCAGGAGAGGCATAAAGGATAGTTGGGGAGTGGAGGTGGTGGGTGATGCTGCAATTGCTCACGGGGGGTATTTATAATTATTTATTATTACATTTATTATGTCTTTAGGCCTAGTTTGTCCAGAAGGAGAATGAAGGGTACAGAGAGGGAATGAAGGTGGTGGGACTACTGTGATTTCTTATGGTGGGGAAGATACTGCAAGTGCTCACAGAGGGATGCTGCAACTACTGATGGGGGGAACACTCATGTACATACCCTGCAGCATCCCAACCACCGCAAGAGAGCACCCATGGTGGTACCCCCAGCAATGCACAGCACCCACGGCTGCACAGCACCTTGAGCATCCCTCCGCAATCTGGGGCAGCGTTGCCTCATGGGAGCCCCCCCAGTTATAACCATGGGGCGGGTGGGGGAAGAAAAGAGCTGTGGAGAAGCAGAGCCTGAGAAAAAGCAGCCCTGCTGATAGGGGAGAGATTGGTTTCAGGCGGAGCTGCTCCCCCTGCCAAGTCCATATCCTATCTGCGCGGGGTGCAGTTACTTAACATTCATCACCGCCTGAACTCTGTAACTTTATCAGCGGCCGAGCATGGCGCCATCGCCGAGCCCAGCCATTCCCGGCGCTCAGATAGGGCCGATAAACCGCTGATAGATTACAGGAGATTGTTTCACTTCAGGGGCCGCGATTACTAATACTAATAGCAAGAGAGCCCGCATCATATCAAACAGTGGCTGTGGGACACACACACACGACACATACCGGCTGGGGGGGGGGGGGGGCACGGGAAAATAATGAGAAAGAAAATACAGGGACAATGACAATGAAGTGACTTTACGTTTCAGATGGGGCTGATAACACCCTGATAGATTTTAAGAGAGGAGAGAGTCTAATAGAGCCGTCCCCAGGCCTGGCACATCAGATGGATGGGAGCAGATTGCACTGCGAGAAGGGGGTGTGATGCTTAACGCAGTCCTTCCTTCCCAGCTGGCAGGGGAGACAGGATGAGGAGATGATGTTCAAAGCACAACAGTGAAACTGAAGGAGCTGGTGGGACCCTCTGCAGTGCATCCTCACTGAGGGACCTGCAGGCATCCTTCATCCCAATCCCCATCCCAGAGCAGTTTGAGATGTTCTGCCCACGATTTGGGCACCCAGTGTGAGCCCGCATGTAAGGGATCAGCTGGATATCCTGATAATGTGGAAGGAAACTCCATCCATGAAGACCAGGCTCCAAACGTGCATGAGCATGCAAGGTGGCATGGACATGCAAGGCCCATTGCTACTGCTGCTCCTGGCCAAAGGGAGGTCTTCTGGGTGAAAACCCCTCAATTCCGGTCCTTTTTCTCCCACCTGGAATAAAGCTGCTCCAGCCAGGAATGGCTGGGAGTGGGGAGGGATGTGCACCCGGCAGCACAGCCCTGCAGAGCCCACCAATACCAGGTGACAGCGAGGACAGAGGTCAAGCTCTTTGCTAATCTAGCGACAAATTAGCCCGGAGATGATGCGTCGGAGCCATCCCCCTCCCCGTGGGAAGTGGCTTCAGGTCCTCACTGGTACATCCCACTGCCAAAAGCTGCTGGCAGGGGAATGGGGACAGATTTCAGGCTCTCTCAGCACATGATAGCACCAGGCACGGACAAGGATGGATGGATGGATGGGGACAGGGATGATGGTGGCTGAGGCCCAGGAGGCCACTAGACCCATCACTGAAGATGCTCTGGCTGGGGTATCCCTGCTGCTCAGAGCATCCTGGGGTGCCCAATGCCAGCTCCCAGTGCCATCCTGGACCACAGCGGGGTCTCCAACCAGCACCGCAGCAATGGGCAGGGGACTGGGGGAGCTCCAGGAGCAGAAAAGCACCAGGAAAGCAAGAAGCATGGTGGGTAGTTGGCACTGAGACCAGCAGATGAGGGTTACCAAAACCCACTGGGACAGTATTGTCCCCGAAAACCCTACTGCTACCTGATTCCCCGCATCACAGCCTTCACTAGACCAGCACAAGCATCCTCTATGGCACATCCCCTCTGTCACCTGCACCTTCAGCTGGCACCCCTGACCCTCCTCTTCCTTCAGCTCCAGGCAGGGTGGCTGTTCCTGCCCGGCTCCATGGATGCTGAGTTTGCTCCATGCAAACGTGCCTGTGCTGTCTCTTTTTTAATTTTT
Organism: Myiopsitta monachus; assembly: GCA_017639245.1. Classification (NCBI taxonomy): domain Eukaryota; kingdom Metazoa; phylum Chordata; class Aves; order Psittaciformes; family Psittacidae; genus Myiopsitta; species Myiopsitta monachus. Next base: position 102,344,274 of record CM029941.1, on the reverse strand, counting down.
TTTTTTTTTTCCTGTTCTTGGCATTTTGGTGGAGCGAGATAAGAGTAAAAAACAACAGAGCTGCTCGGAGAGTGAAAAAGGGAGATAGATAACACAGATACCGACTCCTACACAAAACAGCCCTGGCTTTATCACTGCTTTTTATCACAGTTCCCCTAAAAAAAATAAAGAGAGCAGCCCAACTGGAATGGGGCAGCACATTAAAAAATGAACTTTAGACTGTTTGCTCTTTAGTTTTATATTTAGATGAAACAAACTTAGATTCTTGTGGTTGATACCTTTTCCAGTGCGAGGAACCAAAAAGTCTGGAAGCCCCGTTTGCTTTAATAGGGATGAGTGAGGAAACTCGATCTTTAATCCTGGATCAGCCAGTGGGATGAGGCTGGTCCTAAAACATCCCACTGGAGTGGGCAGCATCCTATAACAGAACCAGTGAGGCTCACATATAGAAAGGCAGATGCTTCCTGAGCATCCTGGGCCCCTGCTGGCCCTTGGTGACAGAATCCTGACCCCATCCCACAGCCATGTGGCATCACCATAGCTGGCAAAGCTGAACATCCCTGCAATGGGAGCAGGTCCCTGGCATCAGAGGAGAGCATCTCCATCCCAAGCACAGGGATGTGACTGCACGTGCAGTACACCCTGCCCATGTGGCCCCCAAAAACTCTTTGCCCGCTGTGAATGCCCTCCCCATGCACAGGCTGGGGAGGGCATTTGGGAGCAGAAAAGCCCCCAGCCCACAGAACATGGCCAGAAAGAAGGAAAGGGGGAAAGAAAAAAGTAATAAAAATGGACTGGAGGCTTTTCCCTCCCCTCACACTCCCTTCCCTACCTTCTTTTTGAAAAACATAATTTATCTGTGTATTATCAAGAAATCCAGACACTTTAATCAGTGAGCTATGAAGTCAGTATTTCCATTCTTATCTAGCGGAGGAGTGGAAATGGAGAGCAGATAGGCAGCTCCGAGCCGGTCCGTGGTGGGGAATGTTAATGGGAGGAGCGGCAGAGCCATTGGCTACCGAGCTGCCGCTATCGCTGCCATTATCGGGGCGTTATCGAGGCAACCATCGCAGCGCAGTAATGGGGCCAGTTCAACTTTCCGCATTATCATAGGAGCTGGAAGTAGCATGAGAGGCCTCAGCTGGGAGACGGAGAAGCGAGTGAGCGGCCAAACTTCCCGCTGGAGCAGGTTGGGGAAGCTCAAAGCAGCTTGTCCTCCCTAGAGCTGGTAACACAGAGAGTGATGCTCTTCTGCTTGAGCATCCTCCTGTGCATTCCAGGTACCAACCCTGAGGTGAGCCCTATGCACCCTGGGTACCAAACCTACTGAGCATCCCCAAAGCCCCATGTTTGGACTCTATTGAGCATCCCAAAGCCCTGTGTACTGACCCTAAGGCACATTCCCAAAGCCCTGTGCACCGACCATACACAGCATTCCCCAACCCACAGGGCCACGACCCCCAGCTTGCCAAGGACAAGAGCAAACAATGCATCTATATTTCATCAGATGAACAAATTAAGAGAAGCACATTTCCTCCACATGCTATGGAATGGGAGATGTCAAGAAAATATGCTGATGTGAGAAAGAGGAGATAAAGAATTATTTCGGAGCAAAAAAGCTGTGGAAGGCTCTTATCTGGAGTGACTCATAGGCACACACTCCTTAACCCCACTGCAGCACAAGGTCAGCGGTTACATTCCTTTTGGCATTTCATCCTTCCCAAAAAACCATGCCGCTGCAGGAACAATGTGGAGCCTTTGCCGGGCAGCCATCGGAAGAGGGAACTGTATTACCCCGAAACACTTGAACTTTCCTGATAAAATAAGCAGCGGAACAGAGCCCGGCCAACCCGGAGCATCCGAAAGCCCTGAGTCAGACAACAAAAACAGCGGGACAGAGCCCGGCCAAGCCGGAGCGTCCGAAAGCCCCGAGTCAGGCAACAAAAACAGTCATGGGACATGTCAATGAAAAAAATGGGAGGTATTGGCCTCCTGCTCTTCTTCAGCACAGGGAAGCTGATTTCTCCTCCTCTCAGGAAGGAGAAAATCCATGCCCTCGGTGCAGCCACAGGACTCATGGATCCAGAGCGCAGCCCAGGGCTGGCAGAGGAGTTTTCCACTTTTTCCTACTTAAATAAGAAGAGATGTTAAAAGTGCAAGGGTTCCCCGCTCCTGGCATCGCCCCTCACTGCACTGACCATGCTTGGGGCTGCTCGCATCCCTCTCACCAGGCTGCTCCACCATGGTCTGTCACTCAGCCAGTGTTTTCCAAGGCAGATCATGTAGGGGTTTTCTGCGCCAGGTGAGTCAGGATGCATGGAAAACACCCTCTTCCTTTGCCCAGAATGTGTGTGTTTGATCCCAAATCCACCAACCCCATGCAGGCCACAGTGGCTCTGTCCCCAGGCTGTGCCAGCCCTGCTGCTCCTGGTTTGGGCAGTGTTGTCCCTTACCTTCCCAGGGATGCAGGTACCACAACCCCATGGCCAGCACAAGGAGCATCACACAACACAGGCTGCCCCAGGGATGCTCTGTACACGGGAGGGCTTGTCTCTCCTGCAACTTAATGCCACGTTGTTTTTGGGATGCTGCCATTGCTGGGTGGCTCTCCTGGGTCCCCAGGGAAGGATGGAGCTGTCCCTCTCCAGGAATCATGGATCACCTGTGCCATGGCACTACATCTCCTTGCACAATCTGCTGCAACACCGGTGGGGAAAGGATTGCTTTCTTCCCAAGCCCTGGGTGCCAAGCTGGCCAACTCACAACTTGGCAAAAGGGGAACCTGCAGCTTGCTAGGTGGCCTCGTGATTCACAATGGAAAACAAGACCTTGCCCAACTGCACAAGCTTGGATCCAGAGCCGTAAATCCCAGCCGGAAGTGGCATTCCTGCTCTGGCATGGGATGTCAGGGACGAACCCTACAGCATGGGCATCACTGCATCTCCATACCTGCTCAGGGTCCCCAGGAGGAGACATGGGGGTGTTCCCCTGGGGTGCAAGGTGGCAGTAGACACAACTCAACCCAACCCCAGCACCCATAGGCCCTGAAAGCAGCCACAGCCTCCATTGCCAGTGCCACCTTCCCAACACAGGGCTGCCGGCAGGGAAGGGACGTGCACCAGGGCACTCGGCAGAACACGTTTTGCCATGCTGATGGGTGTTTTGTGCATGGCCATGGCCAGCCTGGCTCCGGCACTCACCCTCTGAGCCTCATGCATGCATCCTCATTGCCTGATGGTGAGACGGGGATGAGTGGGAAGGGGCATCCTGTGCATACACCTAAGCAGGAGCCCAGAATGAGCTGGCAGGGTGTCCCCCACCAAGGGAAACACCCATGTGGGAAAGGCATGTTGTGTCCCATGGCAGCCCAGCACCCTGTAAATGGCTCTATTGCTCCAGGGGAAGGCTGAGGTGGGCTGTGCCTTTGCCCATCAGTCAGCGCAGTGCCAACTCCTCACCCAGGCACGGGGCCCACAGGGATGCTCATGCCTGGACCAGCGGCCATAGGAGGGAAGAGGAGAGAAACTTTTTCCAGCATCTTCCCCATGGTGCTGCCAAGGGAAACAGCTGGTGATGGCCAGGAGAGCTCACTACAGGGGGCTGCAGGCTCTGCTGGATGTCCCACCAGCACCATAGCATCACCAGCCCATGCTGGGTCATTCCTCCTCCCCCCTCATGGGGATCACAACAGGTCCTCACCTCCAGGAGCCTCTGATGTCACTCACGGCACATCCCAAGAGGCTGTCAGGAGATGGGATGGGCAGAGCTGCTGCGGAGGCAGATGTGCCACAGGGCTTTGCTGCCTGCACCCAGGAGCCGTCACTTCAGGATGCCACCGAGCCAGGGCTGGCAAATGCCTCAGGATGGGGCTTGCACAAGTGGGGAGGGGTTGGTAAGCAGCACCCATGGGTGTAGCAGACATATGGGACATAGGGATGCCACCCTTGGGTGCTTAGAGCAGGGTACGAGGGGGCTCCAATGCTGAGACAGCCCCTGAGGAGGTACAGAACATACCGGTTCTGGGAGGCTCTGCCTTCATCCAGCTCATCCGTGGGGAGCAGGCACCAAACCCTCCCCACCCCGGGGTAACACAACTCCCCAGGCACCCCACCACCCGCACCACCCCGGAGCATCCCTTCCCCAGAAGGCCTGAATGGGGAAACTGAGGCACAGAGACTGGCAGTGATGGAAAAGCAGAGCAGCACCAAAGTAATGGGAGGCGGGGGGAAAGAACAAGCAAGTGGAGGCAGTTAGTCACCAGCAGAGACTGAATGGAGAGGAGCAGCTCAGTAAGAAAAGGCAGTGGGAGAAGAGCAGGAGGCGTGCCAGGAGCATCCCACGCCACCAGCTCACCACGCCACTGCTTAAAATAGACTCTGTGCTGGCTACCGATATCTGTACAAGAAATGCAGTTTTCCAGGCTCCTGGCAAGGATGCTCCCACGGCCTGACCAGCACCAAACTCCCTGTCCAGGACCGTGACCCCCTGCCCAGCATCACTGCAGAGCCCACCCGGGAGCAGAGAGCAGCCAAAGAGGAAGGGAAAATAACAAACCCCAACCCAACCCACCCCATCGAGAGGTGGCAGGGTTTAGCAGTGCAGATCGCTGTAGATATCTCACACCATCTAATAGCAATTAAAGAAAATCCACGTGCAAAAATATGATGGTGTTTTTGTCACCCGCCCCAGCCCTTGTGTTTGCTCCGCAGAGCAGAATGGGAGATAACGATCAAGAAAGAAAGTCAAAGCTCTCATCAAACTAATGCAACATCTGCAGCTGATAACAGGCAGTGGGGAGAGCTTGGCTGCTCGGCCCAGCTTGTTTCACAGGGCACATGGGGGAGAAAAAGAGCCTGAAACACCTTGAGAAATAAAAACACATATGCAGCTGCCCCCCATCAGATAATTAAAGTGCCTGCATTAATCACATTTGCAATGGAACAAATTGTTGGAGCCCTTTTGCCCCTCTTTGCTGTGTTTGTTGTTGTAGTGAATCCTGCTTCGGTCTGGTGGGGAGAGATAAGTGGTCCTTATCATGCCTGGCAATCTCTATCAGGATGGAGATCGGGCCTCGGTACTTATCGGGAGCTCAAGATCTACTGTAGCTGAAAGCAGAATAGAAAGAGAAAAGAGGAAGAAAAAAAAAAAGAAAAGAAAAAAAAAAGCCACAAACAGGCCCCTGTTTTACTACAAAAATTGTTCACTTCCAGTTAATTTTGGAAGGGGAAACAAAAAAAGAATAGCATATATATATTAGAACAACAACAGAGGGAGAGGCACATCAGCAAGACGAGATCAATCTCCTGCTTATCAGCTTCCCCCATCGAAGACCCGGCGCTGCGAATGCACGCACAGGCAGCTGCCAGCAGCCTCGCTCATCAGCCCGGTGCCCGCGCTCCCATGTTTGAAGTTAATAAATATAACAGGCTATCTGGGTTGGAGATCAGCTCCTGCTCTCTATCAGCCGCTCACATCTATCTACCAGCAGAACAAAAGACAGCAAAAAAAATAAAGAGGAAAAAAGAAACCTCAACCACCAAACCCTATAAAGCAGCAGCTGCTGCAGGCGGGGTGCTGGGTTTAGAGCCACGGATGGAGCAAGGGGGTGAAAAGCAACTGTCCTCCCCGGGCAGGTACCCTGCAAAACGGGATAGATAAACGCCCTGGGTGTTTTATAAGTGCTCTCCACTATTGGAAGGCACCACATAGATGCAATCAGCTTTCAAAGCCTCATCACTGCATGCCAAGGGCATAGTGGGTGCTTCCGAGGGGCTCAGAGGGATTCCACGTCACCAGTAGCATTGTCCCCCTCCAGCACCGCATCGCTGCGACCCAAAGAGCCAAGATGAAGAAGAAGGTTACAGCAGCTGGTTAAATATAGTCCAGTGTCTGATCTTTGACTTATCGCTCTTGGCAATCACCCGTTCTCCCGGCGATCTCCCCTGCAAGCCTATCTGCACATCGCATCGAGCTTGAAGAAAAAACACCCCAACACAGAACCCAAACCCCAGAAGAGATGAAGCCAAAGCGAGAACATAGCGTCACCCAGGAAAATAAAATCAGCAGATACCGATCTGGAGGAGGTTTTTAATGCTCCAGCCGAGATGATAAGAAGGATAGACTTTGTGGAAACAGGTCCGGTCTGTACATGAGAGGAGTCTGGTTACCGGAGCCCTGATTCATGCATACCTTCCCCCGGTGGGGAGAGCAGTCGGAGGCAGCGGCAAGGCGCTCTCGCCACGCTCGCCGGCTCTAATGACTGTTTTCATGTTGACACATACAGGAAGGGTTCCAAGCTTTCAGCTTTTAATCACTTTTGGCCATCGCCGGCGGCCTGAGATCAGCCTCCCACTTTATCATTTCTTCACATCTCTGCAGAAAAGCAGCAGAGGAAGGAGATACGAGCTGCCTTCGCCCAGCCAAGCTGCCGCAGCCTCATCCAGACACATTTCCCCCCCACCCCAGTTCACACCAATGGGTGCCAGGACCTTATGGGCATCCCACCATCAGCACGTCCCCAGCACACACGCAGCAATCGCCTCCATCAGCGGCTGCAACGCTCCCGCTCACTTAGGTCTCAACGCTCCCGGTTTAAAGGGCTGGCATTACCCAGGGAGGGATCGCAGGGCAGCCGGGCTGTTTGCCGAAATAAAACCGCGGAAGTTGGATAAAGCTGAAGGAGAAAACTATCACCAGAGAAAAAAAAAAAACCAACCCTATACAGGAGGCAGCGAGCTGGGACTATTTTTAACTCTACCCGGGTAAAAGTCTAGCTGAGCTTTATCACCAGAGCAATCACCCCAGGCAGGGAAACAGGTAGGTGCAACTCAGCCTTGCAATTATTTCAAGAGAAAGATAAAGCTAGATTATCACATGGTGGCCAGCCTTCCCTATCCTCCCATCTCGCTCTTATCACCAGCTTCCATCGACTCGAGGGGGAAAGAAGAAAACACACACACACACACACCAAGAGAGGGAGGAGAGCCAAAGCGAAGCCGGTCACCGAAAAACTTCCAGCACTTTACAGGATTCCTCGGTGCAGGCGGCACATCCCTGATGGATTAAAACCAGACCCCAGCCAGGGGGTTGGATCGTGGGGTGCACGACCCTCTGGAGACAGCACACAGGAAGGAGGGAACCTGGGTGGTGGTCGAGGTCCCGTGGGACCTCTCGGTGGTCCCTCCTGCGGTCAGCCCGAGGCGTTGCAGCCCCGTCCCCACCTGGGATGGGGCGAGAAGCGGGAGCACCGAGGGCACCGGGCAGGGCGAAAGGTCGAGGCCAGCGCGGTCAGGGGATGGTGGCGGTGAGCGGGACGATGGTGAATGTGGGGTCCCCGTGCAGAAAGGGGAACCCCCGGCAGGGCGAGGGCGCCGTACCCGCGGTGAGGAGTTGCTGACGGAGCTGAGGAGGGGTGTCTGCGGAGCCCCTCGGCCCGGCTCACAGCGCTGGATGGGAGGCAGCCGCAGGAGATAAGATCACAATTTCAGGCCGTCCCGACAGAGCGATGTTATCAGGACGGGACTAACAGAACGGAATATTTTACAGCCTTATCGGGGCCCCATCGGGAGCCGGTACCGGAGTCACCGCGGTGGCGGGGAGAGGCGGCGGGGACGGGACCAAAGTGGGCGGTCGGTAGCGGGAACGAGCACTGGGGACGGGGTAAAGGGAATCCCGGGGCGTCGGGGCTGCCGAGGGGTTGGGGCAAACACGCGGAGTAAAGGGGCACGTTACAGAGAGCGGCGAACCTGGAGGCAGCGGTACCGGGGACTCACGTTTGATCTGCCGGGGGTTGCTCTGTTTCCTCCTGGACATCGCTCGGCGAGGGGCGAGCCCGGCGCTGCGGCTGGCGGCAGGTGGGGGGGGTGGCGGCGGGCGGGCTGCCGGCCGCTCGCATGCCCGCCCGCCCGCCCTCCGTCCGTCCCTGCCGGGCCGGGACCGGGGCCGGGGCCGTGCTCGGCGGAGCGGAGCCGCCGCCGCCGCCGCGGGATTTTCTCAATGGGGCGCCGCGGAGGATTAAACCCGCGGAACGTTCCTCGGGGGCGGGGCCAACCCCCGCCGAGGACGCCTATAGGCCAGCGGCTCCCCCGATGGCCACGCCCACCGGATGGCGTAGCAGGCGGCCACCGCCTCGAGGGGCGGGGCGAGCGGGCGGTGATCACACGGGGCGGGGGTCTGATCAATGGAGGAGGTAGGAGGCAGTCACCTCCCCCCCCCCCGAAGGTCCCCAGAACCACTTGGGGGTCCCTACGCCTCCTGTGAGGCCCCCAGCCCCCTGCCTTGAGACCCTGGCCCCTTGGGGTCCTGCCCTCCCTTTTGAGGTCCCCAACCATCCTTTGGGGTCCCCAAGCCCCCCTGCGTGTCCCAAACTCCCCCTTTGGGGTCCACAACCTTCCCTTGATGTCCCCAAGCCTTCCTACATGTTCCAAACTCCTCTTTCGAGGCCCCCAACGCTCCTTTGGGGTCCCCAACTCACTCCTTTGGGACCACAGGCCCCCTTTGGCATCCCCAACCCCCTCCTTTGAGACCCCAACCCCCTTTTAGGGTCCCTAAACCCCTCCTTTGGGATCCCAATCTCTCCTTTTGTGTCCCCACCCCACACTTCAGGGTTCAAATTCTCCCTCACCCCCCCTCTTGAAGGTCCTAAATTCCCATGAGTCCACCAATCCCACCCCTTCTGGGACCTCAGTGCCTGGCACTGAGCTCCCAACCCTCCCTTTGGAAGTCCTCAAAGCCTCCTGTGGGGCCTCCCAGACCTTCTTATGAGAGTCTCTCTCTTTGGAATCACAAACCCAGCTTAAAATCCCACTCGTTTGTAGATGAGTGGTCTAAGAAGTCCTGTTTGCAGCTTCCAGGGTCACTGTGACACCCTTCTGGGATGTGGGAACACACTGGGGCCAGTGTTGGGGTGCTGGGGTCCCCCTTGGCATCATCGCAACCGCATGAGCCAGTCCTCACCGCGAGCATGCAGCCAGGTGGCAATATTGGGACTAAATGGGTCCGTGATGGGAATATTCCTCTGTGAAAAATGATCATTTCTGCCAATCCTGGCCCTTGGCCATGGCTGATCTCAGCTCTGGGTGGGGGGTTTGCCAGCAGTGACAGCTTATGGTACCAATTATTAATGCAATTTCTGGATCAGTGGGAGAGCAGGTGACTGTGGGGACATGACATGGCAAAGAATCTTGGCCATGTCCCCTCTCCATCTATCACTGGACATGGGGTATGCTTTTTTTTCCCCTTCCCCTCTCTTTTTTGTTCTTTTGTTTAAAGGTTTTTTAATTAACTTCCTGTTTCAATGGTGGGATAATGAGTTTTAAGCAGAACATCATGCCAGTAAAGAGGTCAAGCCAGCAATGAGGATGTCAAATGAAATTAAGTTAGGAATCGAGAAGGGTTCCAGGGGAAAAAAAAAAGGCCCCAAACCATCCAGGGAGGAAGATGCTGCTGAGGATGAGGCTTTGATCTCCCCCTGCTTGACCGGTCACCCCCTGAAATGATCCTGCTGACGTTTTTCATCTCTTTTGGCCCCAAATCACCGCCTTCCTGGAGACCATCACACCCCAGGGCAGGCAGCTCTGCTTCCAAAGCCTTTCTCTTCCCACCACAACTCATATGTGGGATGAAATCAAACATCCGCCAGCGACGACTTTGCAGGGTCCAGCCTAAGGAGGCTTGAGCAGTTTCTGCTTTGCATCAACCGTGATGGGTGCTGACTCCATCAGGGCCTGGGTGATGGGAGCCAAAGCTCTGCTGCTTCTGGGAGGTCTCCATCCCTCCTCCCCAGCATGGCTGCAGGTGTTTTGGGGTTGGAGGCCAGTGCAGCATCACAGACAGTTCCTCTGACACATCCATGGCATCGCCTGCTGGCACCACTCACAGCACCCATCTTACGTGCTGGGCATGCGAATTAAATGCACCACCTTTAACTGCATGGACCTGGGAGGTGTGGGTGTGAGCAGACACAAATAGGGCACCCAAAATTCCTCTCTCCAGAATGGAGCAGGGGTATGCTGGCTATTCCCGTGTCTTTGTGCTAAAAGAAGCAGTGACAGCATTCCTTGGGGGCTGAGGGGACAGACCCTGGTTGTTGTCACACCTTCCGGGGGAGGGGATGCATCTCACCCCTGCTGCAAGAAGCCCAAAAAGCCTCGATAGAGCTGATGTGTGCTGAACACACGCATGCAGCCCTGCCCTGGGGAGGGGAGCCTCACTGCAGGGAGGAAACAGGTTGCAGTCCTTCGCCTTGCACATTTCTTACCATCACCCTTTTAATTAGCTTTTTGGCACCATCCCAAAGCCTCTTAGATCCCCCCAGGCCAGAGAATTCGCAGTTGCATCAACCAACGAACGGCCAAGGGTCACATCTCTAACACGAGGATGCCCCCAAGTCCTGCATCTCCCTGCCCCATCACCACGTGCATCCCACCCTGCTGTGTGTGGGACCCATGGGTGTCCCTGCATGGGGACAACCAGCACGGTGCAGGTGACAGCGGCATGGCTGGGTGTTCCCCCCTCCCCGATCCCGTTGTGTTTGCAGAGAGATTGTTATAGGGTAACAGAATAAATAGCGTGTTTTCCCGAGGAGTGAATTACACGCCTGCAGAGCAGAGATAATGCGCGAGCAGCAGTTTCCCCCATTGTGAGTGAGGTGACATCTTTTTATGGAGCTGTGTACATTTGTATTAGTGCCAATTAATCTGGGGTGATATTATTAGAGACGCAGGGAGAAGAGGTGTCGGCAGAGGAATGTAAATGGGAAAAGCTGAGGCTCTGCCTCGGCTGTGTTTCAGGGATGAGGGGCAGTGATGCTGGATGCTGCGCTGCATATCCCGAAGGGGGTCTTGCTGCTCCCAGGACCACGGGCTGCCCCAGCCGGTGGCACAGCCCCGTTGGGGCTGCAGACTCAGCTCTTTGCACTTGCAGAAAGCTGTGGTTTAGGGTGTTTACTGTTTTGTCTCCAGGAGGAATGGCGTCGCGGTGCCCCTTCGCCTCCAGGCTGGCCAAGGCCAGCGGGCCTCCGCGCTGGCTGCGCTGCAGAAGGGCTCCGCCACCTACTGGCAGGAGAACCCGGCCCTGGGTGCCCCTTGTCGCCTGCGGGTGGCTCAGCCCCAGGCAGCTGCAGGGAGCCCGGGGTGCTCTGTGGCCTGGGCACGGCTTGGGCACGTCCTCGGCAGAGATGCTGCTGCGGGGTTTGGGGCTCCCGGAGGCTGAAGTGGGTTTTGGGTTAAGAGAAACGATGCAGACACGATGCTGGATGCTGCCGGAGCTCGGTGTTCCCGGTGTTCGGCATTTCTCAATGCTTATTCCTCCCACCCGTAGTGATCACCCAGTACAGGGACAATGCTCTAACTCACAAAAGAGCTCGTACCCCCAGAGATTAGACAACAAAACTGGGATGCAGCTTGAGGGGCATTGCTGGTCGCAGGATGGCAGCCCCTGGATGGGTGCATTGCTCCTGTGCTATGTCCGCAGGTCCCCCTGCACCCCTGGCCCCATACCCTGCAGCAACCCAGGCTTAGGATTCCCCTGCCTGAAGGGAATTCAGCACTAGGGAGGCAGCAGCCCGGGGGAGTGTGTGGTCATTACACACATATGGCCAGGGAGGTGTGGGAGCTGGGGTTTAAATTCCTGCTGTGCAAGGAACAGCCAGATTTGACTCAAGAGCAAGGAAAAAAAGTATAAATCTTGAGCCCTTGCTAGCAGCGTGACAACCATGGTGGATCCCGTTATCTTCCAGGCTTTATGGAGAGGCTTAAAGCACCTCCAGCTCAGAAACTTGGGTGTGCAGATGAAGAAGAAAGGCTGGCTGGATTTGGGGGGGGGCCTTGAAGAGCAAACAGCAGGATTGAGGCTGGTGACAAGAAGCCAGGAAATCCCCTAAGGGGCTCCACGCAGTGCCAGGCACCCTCTGATCAGAGCCAGCCACTCTGGGGCTGGCAGTGGGTTCACCCCCATCTGTGGAGGGTGTGGATTGGGGTGAAGATGGTGCAGAGCAGCCATGCATCCCGATGGTGTGCAGCCCTGGGACGCTTGGATGTGCCCACTCCCATGGGTGCCCCCCTGTGCTGCTGGCACCCGCTGAGCAGTGAGTTAATCTGCAGCCAGGAGAAGCTGCCAGGCTTTGCCTTCCTCACTGGAATTATGTTGACAGGGGCCTGCAATCTTCCAAGTGACAAGCACTGCCGGATAATGCAGGACTCAGCAAACCCAGGGGCTTTAGGGAGCTGATGGACGGCGGAGTCTCCTGCTCAGCAGGCACTGGCGCCTTGGGAAGGGGATATGGGTGAGTAGGGGGAGAAAATGGGGAAAAGCCCCACTCTCATTTAGAGCTGTAAGGGAAGAATTAAGTATTTCAGCTGTCAGAGCTGCAGGGATGATGGTAGATCACCCCAGGGAGCAGTATTCAGGAGGGAGCGGTTCCCAAGGGGAGCATCACTTGTGGCCTGTGCTGCAATAAGGTGGGTGCTACTTTAGGGTGATGCCCCCACACCCTGCCCAGGACCCAGGGGACAGGCCCATCCTCTGCAGCAAACCTGTGGCTCCCATGCGACTTCATTTCCAGTTGCCCATGTTATGAATTCGGAGGTGCGGGGGAGCTACAATAACATGAAATACTCCTCTGCCTCATGGGTTTGCTGCCCTGGTGAAATATAGTAGAGGGAAAACATAAAAGTCCCATTTCCAGCTCCATAATATTTCCTGCCAAAACAAAGTAAAATGTGCTGCCTTAAATTTTCTGCAAAATTCTTTTGAGGTTATTTTTTCCCCTAAATTAAGCCATACTAATTATTTTCAGGCACTTTATCTCCACTCTGCAACACACCAGGAGGGTGCAGGCGGAAAGCATTTTAAGCCTCCATAAACAAAAGAGTAGTTTGGAAAATAATTCTATCAATTAATCAAATTAATCCTGCAGTTTTAGTTACAAGCCCCAAGTGGCAAGGATTCTAGCCCGCAGTTACGAGCTATCTCTCATTGACAGCGTTTCAATGTTATGATTGCAACAGTAATTAAAGAATATAATATGCCTGGCTTTGTGTCAGCATCCTACCTTCAGACCTCCGTGCTATGCTGGCAAAGGTCAGCTTGAGGACAAATTTGGGATAACCAAACTGGGCTGGTCACCATCACCAGTTGGTGATGGCTAAACTGGGCCATCACCATTACTATCTGGTGACGACCAAACTGGGCCATTGCCATCACTAATTGATGATGACCAAACTGGGTCATCACTACCACCAACTGGTGATGACCAGACTGGGCCTTCACCATCAACAACTGGTTATGACCGAACTGGGCCATTGCTATCACCATCACCAATTGATAATGATTAAACTGGGCCATTACCATTGCCAGCTGGTGATGATCAAACTGAGCCATTACTATCAGCAATAAGTGATGACCAGACTGGGACATCACAATCACATTGGGCTTTTTTTCTCTCCCCCCAGAACAAGACACTCATGCCATGAGTAGGACTTGGACAAGATGCAGTGGGGAAGAGGAGATGCCCAAACATCTCCGTCACTGAGAAGCTCCACTGCTTTGCAAACGGTTGCAAGGCGTTGGCAGCAGCACCAACATCCCCCTGCACCCAGACACCATGAAGTTGTACAGAGCATCCAACTGTCAATTAGAAACATCATCATTTGATTGGAGATGTGTGCTGGAGGAAGGGGCTGCAGGGTATGGGACACAACCAGGGAGAAACATCCCACAAACATCACTCAGACAGGGAATTTCTGTGAAAATATTGGAATATATTTGAAAAGATTAATCATGTATGATTTTACAGTACCACCCCATATTTTCATCTCATACTTTATTTAACAATATTAAAGAGGCACTTTAAAAGCACACATACAACATCATAAAACGGCGTTTTCCTGCTCTCTCTCTGCTTTTCTGACAAAATATCAAAATAAAAACTTCTGACAGAACACATTGCACCCAAGGTAAATTACCTACAATATTTTTATACAATACAAAGAATTGTAAAGATAACATATTAACAGAATAAAGCCTCTTTTTTTTTTTTTTTTTTCTTTTAAATCTAAAATAAAACAAAAAAAATCATTGCAGGACAGACGCAAAGTACTCTGACTGTTCATATCACATCAGTGCATTACTTCACCTCCTTGACTTGGGAGTATTTCAATAGTATTTTTAATTATCCTCCATGTCCTCATTTGCACCTGAGATTTCTTTCCGGATTCAAAAGTTCGGTTGTATAACGTGCTCATTCAACATGACGTAACCTTTTCGACACTGCGGAGTACCAGCAAACAGGATTCTTCCCCCCTCCCCACCTTAAAGTTGTATGGTTTTAAACTATTTATTTCTTTTCCTGCTTTGTTTTCTTTTACAGGTAACTGCTACTTCCTAACGGTTCCCTTTTATTTTTCAATCAAGGAAGTCTGTATTCACATTACAAAAGAATAGCACCAGTAACTGCATAGTAAAAAGCGGATACCTATATAGCCACTAACTCAATACAGTAAGATAGTTTTAGAAGTGATACTGTTGAGGGCACTCGGACAGTACCGGTTCGGTGCGGTAAATTGGCACAGTTTTGTCGTTGCACAAAAAAATTAAACCCCATAAAGAAAACACACACTCACACACACACATACACACCAAGAAAACCCCTAAAAAAATCAGAGTTTGTCACAAGTGTCAAGGTGCAGTTTGCTCTCCTCCGGTTACATCGTCTACAGTGGTCAAAAGAGTGGCAGCATCCTCTGAAGGGCCCTGACAGCCCCAGAGCCGCCTCGCTATCCTCTTGACGATGTAGAAACAAATTCATAGGGATGGCTGTCAAAATGTAGGACACTCGATTCCTAATTTAATTTTTTAATTGTATCATCTCGTAGGCCAGCTCCCAATTAAATGAATTGTATGGGATTATTTGTGCAAAATCTTCAAGAAAAAAAATATAATAATTTGCTTTCTACAGTGTACTGCACCTTATGAATAAGACGTCTACGGAATGAAGTTCATCTCTTCAAGTACTTTGTACAAAGATAACACAGACACAGACTCAAAAGGGTCTGAGATTTGCAAGTATCCTTATAACCTCAGCACTTCTGCAATAAAGCAATTGCTCTCGACGATTCAGTCTGCCCAAAGCGATTACAATTTCAGTTCATGAAAATCATCAGCAACATCAAAGTTCTAGCATTTGCATGATAAATCAGGTGAATTAAAGTAGATTAGTAGACACAAAGCAAACTATTTCACAGAGGCTGCAGTGCAAGTTCATTTAAGCTAGACAGAGAAATCATGCTACACAAACGAATTTAATGCTTTGATAATTTTTTCCCTTGCAAACCCCATGAAAGCAGCTGAGGGATCACCGTAAGTCACTTCCATAAATTATTCTGAAGTATCTCTTCTTAAAGGAATTTTAAAGCTAGTTAATTTTTGCCCAAAGAGTTGGCTTAGCAGGTTGTTCTGGGACTCGGCAGTGCGGTAGCTGGCTGAGCTGGCAGGCTTGGCACCCCGGGGCAAGGAACCACGAAGGGATGGCTCCGGCCCCTTAGCCAACACTTGGTGAAGGCTCTTGCCCAGAATGGCCTTCCTGCGTTTCATATCCCCATTGGCGTGCCGGAGCATCCCCTTCTTCTGGTTATAAGTGTCCAAGACCATCTTTTTCAGCTGGGTGCCCGTTTTGGGCTTAGGTACCAGCTTATTGCAGTGCGTCTCCCTCCTCCCAGGGGAGAGGGAGGAAGCTTCAGCGTTACTCCATCCCGTGCGTTTGAGCTCAGTGGTGCTCTCGCTCCTCCCTGGGCATGGGGTCCGGGTCTTTTTCTTTTTCCCATCTCCTTCCATGTTCTCCCTGGAGCCGGAGCTGCTCCGGTGGCTCAAGGACTTGTGCTCTTTCCTCCTCTTGGGGTGAAGCTTGCCAGCAGCTTTGCTTGGCTCTGTGTGGCCGTGTTTCGCAGTGTTGCTGGTGGCCTCACCCCTAGTCTGGTGGCTGGTGGATTTGCTTGAGTTGCCACCTTGGTCCTTGGCATTAGTGCTACTGTCTTTAGCCTCAAGCATAGTTTTCTCCTTCCCCATGACAGGTTGCTGACCCTCCTCAATGCTGCTGCCAGGGCTGCCCATGCCAGCAGCATCCTTACTGCTGTGCTGGCTACTCGTGGTCTTCTTCTGCAGGACCGAATCTTTGGGAGCCCTGTCCAGTGTGGGTGAAGCTGTCTTGTCCTTCAGGGGCAAGGAGTGGTGGGCAGCTTCTGGAGATGTGGCCTTAGATGGACCTTCCCAAGAAGAAGAGGCATCACTGGCACTGGAGTTGCCCCGTCTGTGGGTCTCCTTGGCTGGTGGAGACTCTGCCTGCGGGGAAGGAAGCTCTGAGGCCTTCTCATCAAGCTGGAGAAATGGAATCCCATCCACAGCATCAGTGGCTGCATTGGGATTTTCCAGGACATCCACTATATATTCATCTTTGTTGCCCACACTGGTTCTTTTGTGTGCTTTGGCATAGTCACATTTCTCACTCAGGGGTGAAGGACAGAGCTTTTGGTCTGTGGCTTGGTTACAACCCAGCCCAGCAAGATCAATGGTAAACTCAGGTGAGTCCAAGAAGGGAAGGGGTTTCCCATCAAACGCTCCTTTCTCCAGCTCCTCAATTGACAGGGCAGTGATATGCCCAAGCTCTGGGCTGCTTGCTGCAGCCTGAGATAATGATGGAGACAGGCAGTGTGATGGAGGCAGCGTGTCAAACTGTGATTTCTCCATCTCTTCCAGGAGGTCAGAGAAGTCACTCACCAGGTCTTCTGTTTTCATAGAGGGTTGGGGTGCTCCTGGGTCACTGGGTGATGTAGGGAAGGAGTCAGCGGGAGCCTGCAGGCTGGGGCTTGCAGCCTCTACCAGCTGAACGTCACTGGTGCGATCGAGGTGGACCGGAGAGGTGGATGGGAGTGAGTTTCCACGATGAGAGACTTTCCTCTTCTTGCTCGGTGGCATGCCTTCCCGCAGGGAACTGTCCTCTTTCACCTTCTCCCTGCTCTCCCTGGAGGCAATGCCAGGTCTCATAACCCCTCGGAATTTGAAAGTCTTGTTGCTTCCTGCCAAGTGCTTCTCCATGTGCCGATCATACTGCTCTTTCTTGGAAAAGGTGTAGTTGCACATGCTGCAGATGAAGGACTTCTTGATAACGTGCATGACATCTGCGCAGAGCTCACAGGCATACAGGGTGGTGTGCTTGATCTCCTGCTCCTCCACTATGCCGTGCTCCTGGCTGAGGTGGTTTCGAAGCTCTTTGGTCTCCTGGTAGAACATCGGACACTTGTGGCACAAGTAAATCTTCTGTAAACTGTGCACTACCAAGTGCCGCTGGAGCTTGAAGGGTTTGGGGAACTGTTTGCCGCAGTGATGACAGTCCCGGGAAGGATCCTTGCAGTCTGGGTGCATGGGGACAGATTTTGGGGTGCCTTCACTTCTTGCTATGTGCTCTGGAGGTGGACTAGCAGATGCTTTAGAAGAGCTGGGTGCAGGTGGCTTCACCTTGGCATTGGTTTCCAAGGGGTCTTTCATTGCCTTGGCCTCTTGCTCGAGGGGCAGCTCTTTGGGGCTTTTGCTCTCCCTGCTGACTGCGTGCTTGCTGCTGGGGTCTGTGTGCCGGGAGGACCTGCTGGGCTTCCGATACATGATGGTGTTGAGGAAGTGGGTGACAGCAGCGCTGTCCTCACCGAAGCAAGCTGGCAGGCCCATCACGGACTTCTGCGCTTGCCCCTTGCGAGCGAACTGGGTGGCGTGCTCCCGGAGATGCTCGTTGTACATCCACACGTCTGAGATCTCCTTCAGGCACATCCCGCAAGCCCACAGACCCGCTTTGTTTTTGGCGTGCTTCTCCTTCAGGTGGTCCCTCAGCTGCTCCCGGGAGCTGAATTTGCGCTGGACACACATGTAGCAGGTAGGCGGAGGGGAAGGGTTATGGGAAAGCTTGTGGAAGTCCAGCTCCCCCAGCGTCAGGAACCACTGGAAGCAGACTTTGCATTTGTACTGCTTGTCTTTGGTCTTGATGGTCATCTCACTGCGGTTCTTCCCCAGTTTCCCATCTTCTTGCTTACTTTTATGCTTGCTGGCCTGGCCTGGCTTTGGCTTGAAACTCACATCGTTGTCCTCCCCAGGGCCAGGAAGATCTTCACAAGAGCCGTAGAAGCACATGTCTCTCATTTTTAACTTTGCATTCAGCATCTCAATGTCGATGGTGTGAAATTCAGGAGAGTCTGCATCTTCGTTAGCCTTGTCATCATAAGGCTCCTCTGCCAGGTCAGGGGGCTCGGAGCTCACTTCTCTGAGTGAGTGCTCATCCTCAAGGTCCATCAGAGGCTCAAACATGTCCTCGGCAGAAAGGCTTTCTCCCTCTTTCTCCAGACTTCCCCAGATGTTCAAGCTGGGGACGTTGTCTTGACTGTTTTGGCACAAGAAGGTTAGCATGTTGTCTTCCAGGTCAATGTCCTCCTTCCTTTGGTCTGTCTTCTCATGGTCCGACCTTGGCGCAACGCTGTTAATTCCACTGGGAGCAGCACCTCCGCTCTTCGCCTTGCTGCTGTGACACATGTTCAGCATTAAAGCATCGTCAACAGAGATGGTTTCATAATCACAAGTGTCCTCCCTCGTGACACAGAAAGAGCTGGTTTCGCTGAGATCAGAAGGTAATCGCATGGAGAAGAGGTCAACTTCCCCTGGTGGATGGAGGTTTACCTCTGTGGTGGGCTTGGGTTTCTTGCTGCGCTTCCCATACACCCGTGTGCACTTCCTCCGAACAAACTGGTCATCCCGGGGGAACAGTTGGGAGAATGTGGAGTCATCATCAAACAGGCTTTGGAGGTCTGAGACGGCTGTGCCCCCCATGCAATGCTCGCTGCCCGGTGCCATGTTTGCCTTTGCCCATTGCTTTGGCTCTGCAGGAGGAGGGCTGGTCTGTGGCATGGTCTGCAGGGCGCCTTGCCCAGGAACATGTTGGGTGGTTTCTGAATCACACGTCTCCAGCAGCAAACCCTCTTCAGCAGGAGATGTGGGACCCTGCAGGGCACCACTCTGGTCTCCGGTGCCTGCTACAGCGCTGTCTCCTGTCTCAGCACAAAGCTGCTCTTCGCCGACCTTACCCAATCCCTTTACCACTTGCTTCACAAACCTGCTAACCCATTTCTTGGAAGCCTGCATGTCTTCCACTCCATTTGGATCTTCCACCTCCCCAGGACATGTTACCATGCCTGTTACTGAATCCTTGCTGATCATCTCCTTTGAAGACACCATCCTGTCGCCCAGGTCCTCTGCAAGCTCAGCTGCACAAGAGGACTGGTTAGCTTTTTGGGAGTGCTGTGCTGAGCTGGACCTATTTTGCTCCTCTGTGGTGATACAACCACTTGGCTCATGCGAGCCCTCCATGATCCTGGGCAGGCCGGAGCTCAGGATAGCAGCAGGAGGACTTGAACTCTTCTCCATCTCACATGGACCATCGGGCTCATTTCTGCTGGGAAACACCTTTGCTTTCCTTCGTCTCACTTTCCGGTTCAGCTTCTTTTCAGAATTGCTATTCATGTCCCCAGGATCTTTGCTTTGGGTCCTTCTGCCCTTTTCTCCCTTCCTGGCTTGCCGTCCTGAGTCCAGCTTCCCAGCCTCTGCCTCGCCTGCTCCCCTTGTCTCTGAGCGCGATCCCTTTGCCTTCATCTCCCTCTGCAGAACACGTGTGCGGTGCAGCTCCTGGGACATCTCAAAGGAGATCACACTGAGGTCGCTGAGCACTCTGCTCACCACTTCTTGCATCTGTGAACCGGGCTCTTTCTCCAGGTCTGGGCATATTTTCTTTGGGGTCTGTTCAGTGTTGTTGCTTGACATCTGTGCGCTGTCAGCTTTGTCTTTGATCGATGACTTCAGGCTCCTCCTGGGCACCTTTTGGGCTGCTTTCGTTGTGCTGTCTGGAGGAATCAAAGCGGACCTGGCAGTCTTGCTGGGCTGTGGCACACCACCATTTCTCACCTGGTGCTTGACAGCTTTGTGCCTGGTCAGACCGGGCTTGGACCGGAAAGTAGCTGAACAAATGTCACAGGTCACTGGGACCCCATTTGGCTTCTTTTCTTTGTGAAGTTCATTTTGGGGAGGATTTGGAGTACTGCTAGGTGCATTGCCCTCTCCTTGGCCCATACCATTTAACACACTGCTGTCGGCCTCTCCAGCCCCATCGCTTTTTGGTTTCTCCCCTTCTAAACTCTCTCCTCCACTCTCTGTGGCTTTGGAAAGACCAAGTCTCATCTCTGATGAAAACTCATGGCCATTTAATTCAGCAGGACCAAGATCTCTGGTCCTTGTAAGACCTCTGCTGACAGTTGCTGGGCCTTGCTGAACAACAAAACCATTGGACGAAGCCTCTGGTTCACTTTGACACTTATTTCCGTCATCAGAGCAGCTTCCAAGCTTGTTCTCTTGAGTCAGGTTTATCTCTCTTTCTCTGATCAGCAGAAGATCTATTGTGGGCTGGGTTGGATCATCTTGGCTTTTTGGAGGAATGTTGTTAATGACTGTATCTGTGATGGCGCATGCTTGCTTTTCTTTAAAATGAGAACTTTCTGGTACCTCTTTCCCAACACTCTTTTGGTTGAAAGGTGGAGAGCAGGGAAGAGAGCAGTCCTTCTGGGCACCATCCATCTCCAAGGCAGAGCCCCCCAGACCATCAGAGTGCAGCAGAGCTGCAGGTCTTGCCATGCCTTCTCTTTCAGGTGATCTATAGTTACCTGAAATGCCATCCGGGAGATGATGGTGACTGTCCTCAACCACCTCTATTGGCATGGTCCCACAGTGATGCAGTGAGGGGGAAAAGGTGGGTGCTCTTTTCCATATCCCTTGCTCTACTGGGGTCTCAGTGGGGTGGTGGATGTGATGGCTGTTTGCCTCTGGAGGGCACCTCATCACAACGAGTGAACTCGATGTGTTAAGCAGGGATGGGCCATATTTCCCCTCATCTAAAGGCTGAAGGTTAAAAATGGGGTCCTCTCCCCTCTCAGCCCCACCACTCTGCAGGCCTTTGGGGTCAGAACCATTGGTTAGTAAGGGCAGGCTGGCCGGAGATTCTCTTGTGTAATGGCAGCCACCGAGGGACTTCTTGCCACTTCCTTCTCTAGGAACCTTTGCAGTAACTGTGCTGGCTTTTGTCTCTGGCACCAAGCAGTGATCCTGGTGGAGATCATCCTTGGAGGGACCCAGTGGGCTGGTGGGATTTATGGGTGTGAGAGGCTGTGTCCCCTGCCCTACCTGGTTCCTTTCCATTCTCTCTGCTGCTGCACTGCCCAATGTGTTTTTCTCAAGCAAACTACAGTTTAAATGAGAGTGCTCATGTTCTTTAAATGCCAAGGTTGCTTTGTTTTTATCTTGCTCCTGTTCTTCCACGAGCTGATCAGCTTTCTTTACTTGCCCTAGCAGTAAGGTCACTGCTGTTTTTTTGAGTGGCGAGAGGTCATTACGCTCTCGGGAAACACCATCTGCACGGATATTAATGTCACCCGGCTCTGCGTGTTCATTTGCTAAGTGCTGAAGCTCTGTTACATTATTTTGCAGCTCCGGCCTTGCAAACGTAGATCGTTTTGCATGGAAAGAACCCATTGAACTGAATGACTCCAGCTCGCACCCACCAGGGAAAATGGCAGCCTCTTTTGCTAGGGTAGCAATATTTTCCATGTTGCCTTCAATGGGGACATTCCCTTCCCCTTGGGCAGGACAGGATGTCTGATTTTCCCCTTCCAAAGCATCACTGTTTTCTTTCTGCTCTGGCTGGATGCGGGTGGTAGAAGAGGGGTGGCTGGGAGCAAGCAGCATGGGGAAGCACGGCATCAACATCTCCTCTTCATTGCTCTTCACTGTTCGGGCAACGAAGAGCTGTAGCTGCTGCAGGGGATTGGCAGCTGTCTCGTGGGATGCTTTCTGGGAGTCACAGTCACTCTCCTTGGGCACGCTCAGCATATCTAACAGCAGCACTTTTTGCTTGCTGGCTTTGCCTCTGGGTTCAGGGCCTGGATAGCTGGTGGGGCTCTTTCTCTCCTCTCTTTCTTCCATCAACACAGGCCCGCGACCATCCCCTTTGAAGTCTATGGCACTTTGTGCCATTTTGGCTGACTCAGGCCTGCTTAAGGGTCTTTCTTCTGTATCTGGGACCTCTTTGATGTGAGGTGAAAGAGTGGGATCTGACGCTGGGGCAGGAACCTGCTGAAAGCCAAATCCAGGCTTATGGTTTGGAAGATGGGCATTAAATTTCCCCAGCTCTGCAGCATCAGTGAAGCTTTCATTTGCTTTGCCCGGCGCGGGGAAGCTCTTGGCACCACGCTGGCGTGGAAGAGATGGCAGGGGATCTTTGGTTGCTTCTACTGCCTCCAGGGTCTTGGGGAACATGGGGTTGGTGGCAATAGGAGGGCTTTTAGTCACAGGCTCTGTGTAGGTGGGAGCCTCTCTTTGGTCTGGTGTGTGTGAGCCAGGTAGACCTTTGGAGGAAGATCCATTTTCCATCTTTCCAGGGTCACTTTGGCAGCCGCAGTTACCTGAAGCTGCTCACTGCTGTCTTTGGAGCAGAAATGGTCCATGGTGAGTGGGGCTGCCATACACATCCCTGCCTCCAGAGACCCCAGCTCTACTGGGCAGGCCCAGGGCTCCCTTGGTCTCTCATAGTCCCCATGGGCACTTGTGACAGCTGGCTTCTCACCTCCCAGCCTCTCCCCAACACAGAGGCTTGGTCTGCCCAGCTCATGTGCCAAAACCAGTCCTTTCTCATGGCCTGCCCCTTGCTCAGCTGGCAGTGGGAACCGGTCAGCCGTTGGTACCCGCAGATGGGCAGCAACGTGTTGCTCATGTTTCTGGAGGGCAACGGGTGCCTCATGGTCCATCTTGCTGGTTTGTAATTGACTCTCCAGCTCTGTGACTAATCGCTTGATCTCCAGCTCATCATCTGAGATGTTGTTCATAAAAGTCACGTTATAATCCGTTATCCTGTCTGGCAGCGGCAGAGCTGGCTGGTGGGGACAGGTCCTTCCTCAGGAAACTTCTTGGCTAGTGGCTTCTCCACTGAAAGGCTGTGGAACTGAGTCATGTCTTCAGGCAGCATTGGAGCCACCTCCTCCATGAGGGACCAGTCTTTCTCTGGTATGAATGGTGGATACAGTTTCTTGAATGGCAGCAGTTTGCTGGGGGGACTGCCAGGACAGTTAAATGCTGTCACAAAACCATCCTTGCTTGCAGAAACACCTTCATACAGTGGTGGATCGAACTCAGTGACAGGAAGCTCTCCAAATATTGAAGAGGAATCGAAGCTGAGAGGGGAGGAGACCTTGCCCTGTGACATTTCTGTGGCGTAACTTAAGATGCTGGCATGCTTCTGCTCTAAGGAGCTGGTGTGGATGTCATCCTGGCATAGGTACATGTCTTCCATGTGCGAGGAGCCCAGGGCTGGGGGCTTTGAGAAGAGGTTGCCATCATAGTGCCCAGGAAGGCCTTTGGGATCAAAAAATGTGTTGTCACTGCTGATGTATGGATTTGGCACCTTGGCAGTGAGCAATATCCCCACTGCATCCATCCCGTATGTGGCAACTGGTGCAGAATAGTCCTTCCGACCGTCACTGAGCCCGTGTGCCTTCAAATATTTGATGCTCATTTCTGAGTAGGCAGCACTCACGTTGCTAGGACTAGTTTTGTTACCACTGTGGGATGGAGCAACTAGCTCTTCTGCATGGTACTTCAATCCATCGCTTGTGAAAGGGCCAAAATGCTGGCTCTGGTTGATCATGATCAGCTCAGGTGAGTCCTGAGCCTCCAGGGTGGGTTCTCCTGCCCTACCCATGGGCTTTGCTGCTTCTTTGGCTTCTTCTGCCCCCTCCTTATTGCAGAGTCCAATGGGGCTCTTGCCCGAGGTGGCAGTGCTGGGCCTTTCCTGGGGCTGTGCTAATGGCTTCTGCTTTACGCAGTCCATTGCAGCAGTGGCTGGTTCAGCACTGGGACACGTCCTGGAGCCCGAAGGCAAAGGTTTGGCTGAACCAAACCGCCTGCTCCCCCTGGGAAAGTCCTCTTTGCTTTTCTTGCTCTTCTTTGGGCTCCTGTCCCTGGGGAGGCTGAGTGGAGTTCTTGGCGTGCATGCCTGGCTGCCCAAGCTCCTTCTCTGTGTGCCTCCCTTCTCGCTGCCTGAGCCAGCCCCATCAGCATGCAGCGGGCTGGTTCCCATCTCACTGGGCACATTACCGCTGTGGTTGCTGCTGGTAGATGCCTGGCTGCTCTGTCTTGGGCCTCTGGTGGCACAATCGTCTTCCTCAGCATCCTCCTGACTTGGGACCCCCCCGTGCTCCTGTGCCTCCCTTTTCTGACTGTCTTTTTTCCGGCTGTAGTTCCAGCTGGGGTCTTTCTCTTTGACTCTCTCCCCTCTTCCAGGATGTTTCTTGGTAAAGCTGCATTTGGTTTTCCCAGTGAATCCCGTGCCATGCTTCTTCCTCCCCCGGAGCTTGCTGCACTCTGCCCCATCATCATCCGAATCGGAGACATAGTCGTACTCCCGAAACCTGCCCTCTTTAGTGGCTGGCGTCAGCCTCTCAGTGGCCTGGGGGCACTGCACCTGCTTACTGCTCTTCACCTGCAGCTTGTGGAGCTTGTTCTTCTGCTGCACTATCTTGTGAATGAGCTCCTTGCTCCACGTCCCACTGCGGGGCTTCCGCTTCTTCAGATCCTTCATGGAGAAGCGGGGTGGCTTGGAGGTCTTGGTGCCAGTGCCTGGCCCCACCTCACTCTTTGCTGAAGGCTCCTGGCTGAGCTTCCTGGGATGCTTTTGGCTGGAGGTGGACTTGGGGGAGGTGGTGGCTAGTGGGATGCTGTTCTTCCTGCCTGCCCGCAGCCTGGCCGTCCTCTCTGCTCCTGCTGCTCCAGGATCTGGCTCCTGGGCTGCCAACCTCTGAGCTGCCCTCCCCTTGTGAAGGTGCTGCTTTCCTGCCGCTCTCTTTGACTGATCCCCACCATCTTCATAAAAATAGACAGCCTTGGGCTGGTCCCCCGCCTTCTCCTCTACTCCTGCCTGCTTTGATTTGCTCTCCGAGGCCAGAGCTTCCTTTGCCTTGTGGGACATTCCACCGCCAGCCACCTTCATGCCTGTCAGCTCCTCATCAGCAAACACATCTATGAAGCTGCTGTCAATCTCTGGGTTGTCTGACTGGTAGCCCAGGCCATTGAGGGCTTCAGTGATCAGGCTGTCCAGCTTGGCATCATCAATGTCCAGGTCTGAGGCAGTGAGTGGCAAGGAGCTGTTGGCAAGGCCATTGAAAAGGCCACCCTTCAGAGCATCTTCCTTGCCCTCGCTTTTGCTATCCCCATCTAGCAAGAAGTCATCGCTCTTGTTCAATACCAACAAATGTACCTGGTTTTCTGGAGAGAGTCCCAGGCTGGGGGGCTTGAGAGGCTCTGGAGGCAGCGCTTTCCGCCCCTCAGCTGCCAGGGAAGCATCCTTGCCCTCTCCCTGTGGATTGGGATGGGAGGCACAGAACTGGCGGTGCTGCAGGAAGGAGGAGAGGTTGCTGTAGTTCTGGTCGCACTGCTTGCAGGTCAGGAGCACATCCAGCTGATCCAGGCTAGCACTGCTGAATGAACTGGCCAGAAAGTGATGGGAGGAGTATGGCGGAGGAGGCTGCTCCCCGTCCGGCCCATCCGAGCATCCCTTGGCCACCTCCATGCTGGGTTTATGGAACGGGCTTGCTGGTGTGCATTTCAGGAGGTTGTTGTCTTTGAGGGCATCAGGAGGGAAGTGGAAGGACTTGACGGAGTCTTGGGGGTGGTAATGCAGTGAGCTGGAGCTCAGGACATCGGAGGGCTGGAAGGTTTTGTTGCTGTCCTTGGGATGGCAGGGGTGCTGGAAGAAGGGGGAAGGGGTCAGCGCTCCAGACATCTGGCTGTCTTCAAAGCTGGGGTTGAGCGGGCTGCTGGACATAGGTGAGAGCGATGAGCATGTGCTGCCACAGGTAGGGTTGGGGACAGGAGATGGCAGAGGGGACTCGCAAGGGGAGGCAGCCACCAAGGCCGATGGTGGTAGGACCAGTGCTGAGCCCGATGAGCTCCTTGATGGAGGAGGACCTGCTTGACCCATGCTGTAGAAGAGGGCTTTGCTTCTTGAGTCACAGGCAGGAGACCCTGGCTCCTTCCCACTCTCAAAAGTGAAAGTGCCTGTCGAGTTGGGGTCTCCCCTCTGGACCCCGAGGCTCTCTTCCGACAAGAGCTTTTTGCTGTGATACCCTGGAGAGTTATTTACAGGGGGCCCTTTCTGGGCTTTCCCATTCCCCTGCCACTCTGACATGCCCACAAGGAAGGGGAGCTTCTGGCTGGTGATCTGTCTCGACAGCTCTAGCCTGTTTTGACCAGGCATTGCAGAAGTGAGGTGTATTTGCTGCCAAGGCATCCTGGCATTTTTCTGCCTGTGCTGCCTCTGCTCGGGGCCAGACTGGCACTCGAATGAGAACTGGTTTCCAACAGGCTTTGAATAAGGTGCTGAGTTCTGGTCCATGGGAGAAAACGCCTTAGTGGCACCTTCCCAAGCTTGCACAAGCCTGGGGTGGGTGGGTGCTGTAGTGGGAATGCTTGTCTCGAAAGGCACGGATCCTGTGCTGGCGCTGCCTGCGGGGGAACTGCAATAGGCTTTGCTCTGAAAGTGCACTTGGGAGAGAGGGTTTGGTGGCATGTTCCTTCTCAGAGGGCTGCTCTGGACCAGCATCCGTGGGCTGGGGACACTGTCTTTCGCTGAGGCTTGCCTTTTACCGACTGGCTTTGGCATACTAGGCGAGTGTAAACTAGACGGAAAAACAGCTTGGTTTTCTTGGAAAGTGCTTGGGTTTTGGTCAATAGCACCAGATGACGAGAGAGCACCATTGGAGTCGGTGGGATGCTCGCTCCTGCCCTTGCAGCATGGCAGTGGGCCATGGTGCGAGGCTGGCGGTGGCGGTGGGTGCAGGAATGGTGTTGGTGGTGTGGGCAAACCATACAGCCTGCCCTCAGGGGACACGTTCTCATAGGAACCGCTGCTCAGCACCTCCTCTTGCCACTCTCTGGAGGAGGAGTGGAAGGCAAAGGCACCATGAGCCAGTTGGCTGGTGGCGAGCCCCACATCCAGGTACTCCTGGCTCCCCACATCGCTGCGGTATGGCTCCTTCCCTGCATCATGCAGCAGCTGGAAGGGGTATTGGCATGGCAAAGTCCCCAGGGCTTGGGCACCGGCTTTGCTGCCCTCAGGGAAAGAGCTGGGCTTCTGCACTGAGATCCCATAGCTAGCACCAGCAAAGCTCTTCTCCAGGGATGACCAGGAGTCAGCCCTGTTTGCCTGAAACTCTAGGTAATGTAGCTGCCCATTGGTGCCGGGGCTCTTGAGGGGGATGCCGGCGGCAGGGGGCTGCCCTTTAGGGCCATGGGAGGGAGCGGTCTGTGAGGTATAGTTGGTGGAGGTACGGCCGGCGCTGGCATCAGAGAAACAGCGGCCAAAGCTGAATTCTTCTTGCTGGAGCTCAGCCTCACGCTGGGGGATGCTGGGCACGTGGAAGCGGTAGCTGCCAGCCACAGGGCCATGATTTGCCTCTGGCTCCTTTGGAGGGGTCACCTTCTGCTGGGGGTAGGCGATACCAATGGTGGGGTTTGGCCGGGTACCGGAGATGCTGAGCCGGTAGAGCTGATGGTGGCCCCGCTCGCCCTTCCCCGAGCGCCGGCTGCGCTCCCGGGATCGACCCTTCCCCGGGGGGGACTGGGGGCTGCCCTTGTCCTCTCCCCATGTGCTGTCATTGCCAAACTTGGGTTTGCAGTGGAGCGACTTGAAGTCGATCTTCCCGGCTTGCTGCGGCCGGATCACGGCTTCCCGCTGGCTGTGGGACTCCTTGTCCTTAGGGGTGGGAAAAGTGGATGTGCCCTCCACACCTAGTGCCCTCCCATCCTTCTCCCCACAACCTTCAAAGCCAAAGTCCTTGTCAGGGTCTTTGGGGCCGGCCTCAATGTTGCCGATGGTGTAAACATGCTGGGTCTCTCCAGTCATGATACCAAGGGACGGGGAAAGGCTAAAAGTCCCCGTTTTCCCGTCTTGCTGTGAGCTGCTGTCCCTCCGTCATGGGCATGGTCCTCCACTGATGGGCACTGGGGCGGTGAGAGGGGCAGCAGGTCCCCGGGGCCGGGGTGGCGTGGGGTCCCAAACACTGGTGGGGCTCTGCTGCATTGTTTCCAACCTGGAGAGAGTATAAGAGAGAAAAGGTGTCCATCAACAGGGGAAAGGGGCAGCGGTGAGAGGGGAGAGAGATTTTGGCCCTTTCTTTTGTGCTATGCGGTGGGGATGGAGGAAGATGCAGCGCAACCGCCCGAAGCAGCCCCTGGGTGAAGCCCTCCAGCTTTTGGCTCTTCAAAGGATGCTCGGAGCATTTCACCTTTGGCAAAAGCTGCTGACGGAGGCACTTTTGGCACTTTTCTTCCTCCCTGAGAAGCTATTTCTGGGTTACTTCTTAGCAACATAAGCAGAAAAAGATGACAGAACAGCTCCACCTACGGATTAGCGGGAAGGGCTGTCGGGCCAAGCTGGGAGAGGCATCCTGGGAAGGGCTCTCTGTCCCTATGTCCCCAGATCCCCTCTCCTGCAGCCAAAGGGATGATGAGGTTCGGCTGTGCAGCAAAAGTGTTTTGCTCTGCCACAGCTCTCCTCAGTGCATCCCTTTGAGCTCGCTGCCTCTTCACCCAACCGTTGCTGTAAACCCCCTGGAGAAAGGACTTGAGCTGCTGCTGCCTCTGCCTTAACTTTAACACCACTTGCAAACTGCCCTCAGAGTTTTAGATGCTGTTAAGTAGGTGAAAGCGTAAAAACAGAGCCCCGAATTTACCAGCTGATTTTACTGCTCAGAACCTCAGGGCATTAGACAATGAGGCGCAAGTCAAGCGCAGCCTTTTAAAAAGTACCACCTCAGACACAGGTTATATTGAAAAGAAGAATAAAACCCTGTTTTAGAGTCTCACTTAAAAAGTCTACTGGAAAAAGAAAGGGTTTCTTTCTCCTCCCTCACTAGAAACTCTCCTTCACTCTCTGCTGCAGGGAGCAATGGCATGATACTGCTGGGAGCTGGGGAGGGAGTGACCTGGCTGCAAAGAAGCATGAAATTCAGCTTATTAGTGTTCTCGTGGGTGTAATTCTTACAGTTCCAGCCCCATTTGGGGTCACCATGCACTGCACAGCCTCGCCAACCCTGCCCAGCAGCGAGCTGAGAAGGAAATGAGTATTTCTGCAAGAAAAGGGGAGTGACCTGCATCTATTCGGGGTCTCTGCAGTGTGCATGGCTCATCTGTGTTGAAACATCTGATGCTTTGCCTGTGCACAGCAGCCAGGGTGAGCACTCAGCGCTGCGTGATGCTGCTACAGCACATGTACATTGACAATATTGTGTATATATAGAGACAGCAGAGGTACGGCTGCATCCCACTGCTCCTTCTGCAAAGATGCTTTAGAAGGACCTTGCAGAGAGGGGAGGTCTATGCAGTGGGGATTGCCCAAGGGGATCCATGGGGTCCGCTCTCTGATCTGAGCTGCATGATGCTGCTACAGCACATGTACGTTGACAATACTGTGTGTATATAGAGACAGCAGAGATACGGCTGCATCCCGCCTCTCCTTCTGCAAAGGTGCTGCAGAACCTTGTAGGAAGGGTGCTCCATGTAGTGGGGAAACCCAGAAGGACTCCCCGGGGTCTCTTCTCTGAATTGAGCTGCCAGGCTCGAATTCCTCCCCAACTTCTCACCCACTAAATGAAATGAATCCCAGGCTGATAGAGCCAGACCCTATTGTGCTCGGTCTCCATGTGCTGGGCAAAGCTCAGACATGGCCCTTTGGCACACAGGGGTTTTGCTTGCAAAACAGTGTGGCACTTATGACTCTTCCAGACACAACTGCAAAGCCTGTTTGCTGCTGCTTAAATTTGCGAAGGTGTCTTGCCAAGATTAAATACCCAAGGCCAGCGCCTGCTACACTATCACAGTCCTGCTCTTTCAGACACATAAAGGAGCCTCTTTTTTTTCTCTCTTGAAGGAGACGGTCATTTGTGTATCCATAGAGCTGCAGGATTTGCCCGGCAAGGGCTGGCTTTTGCTGGTGCATTAGAACTGAGTGCCAGGAGAAACAAACAGCCTGTGCTGGCAGGGTGATGGAGATGGGGAAAGCAGAGCCAGTGGCACACGGGACTGCCCTGCTGATGGAGGAGAGCTATGTGCCATGTCAGATGCCCAGGGATGGTGGCAGAGCCTGGGCAGGAGTTGGGCATGAATTTATCCCTGCAAATGCTAGACAGAACACAGAGATAAAGGCAAGGTGTAAATTAGGGTTTAATTCCCCAAGCTGATGCTTGTCCCCACACCGGTGTTTGGGGGTCCCTCATCTCTACATGGGGTCCCTGCTGGTGTCTGCAGCCATGGGGTGGGATGGCACAGCAGGTCTGGGAGCAGCACAGGGCAGAACACTGGGGCCTGTCAGCAAGGCTCAGCCTGTGCTGCTCTCGATGGGGCTATTGATAAAGAGGGCTGGGCATGTTGATTTAAAGCGATATTCCCCAGGGAGCTGCCTTCATCCATCACCGGAGGGCTTATGGATCCAAACACAGTCTTCACCCCCTTGTGGGATGGGAAACCCAGAATAAAATGAAAACAGGGACCATCTAATCTCTCAGCCTGCTCCTTAACCTGCCCCCAGGTCCAGGCTCCTCTTTGGGTTACCACTGGCACTGTTTCTTGTGTATTCATGTTTCAGCTCCTGGAAGAGGAAGTGGAAAAGAATTGGATGGGAGCAAAGAAATGTTACGCTTTAATAACGTGTTGTATTTCCTACCAAGCTGCCTGGCTGCAGGGAGAGAGATCTCTACCTGTAATTGTGTGCCCTGCCTGGTGCTCAGCCTTTCGCTCATCCCGGGAGCATCCTCCTCCAGTGGACTGACATAGAATCAAATAGGTCGGAAAAGACCTTTAAGATCAATCAAGTCCAACCGTTCCCCAGCACTGCCAAGTCCAGCACTAACCCATGTTACTGAGGGCCTCATGTACATGGTTTTGAACACTTTCAGGGATGGTGACTGCCACTGACACCCTCCTGCAGCCCTGCAGCAGTCTGGGGACACAGGGACAAGCTAAGCAGTGATGACAGGAGCCTGGCAAGGCAGAGCCCAGCCTGCTGCTCACAGGGCAGGTCCCATCCTGCCAGAGCCCCAGCATGCCAGACGGGTTGTGATTCACTGCCCTGGCTCTCTGGCACCAGAGCCAAGTGCCTCAGCTTCTGACACCTCAAGAGCTGGTGGTGCCCCTCTGCTGTGCTCACTGAGCACCTTGGGGATTCCCAATTCCCTTAGCATGCACTCCTGCAGGGCTGTGCCAGCACGTATGTCCTGGTTGACTGCATCACCTCCAGCCTTGGTAGTGTTTGCTTCCCAAGAGAGAAGAGCTGTGAATCCCACCAGCAGCATGCTGAAGCTTTGCATCTCAACTGGGATGCCATACTGGGATCACACCATAATGATTGAGGCAACCACCATGTCCCCACCATGGGCAAGGCAGCAGCAGGAGAAGGAAAGGGCAAAACCCTGTTCTGATGGAAACAGCAGCACGGGTCAAAAATGGTTACGTGAACAGCAAAATAAACCCAAAACTGAGCAAGAAACCCCCATCAGCTGAAATGAAGGAGGAAGATAGCTGAAACAGCAGCTCTGCCTGTGGAAAGACAGGTTCAGCTCCACTGCCCAGACCTTTCCAGGGCTCAGTGAACACTGCTCTGGGTGGATGGAAAAACTCCTTCTCTGTGGGAGAAGACGCAAGGTACAGCTTCGCCTTTGCAGGGGGATGCAGGAAAGCCGGGTTTAGTGCTCAGCTCAGCCTCTCCCTTGCATGACCTTGGGTAAAAGTCAGTTAATCACGGTGACTCAGCCTTCATCTGTAAATCAGCCCTGATAATGCTTCCTCTCGCCTATCTGCTCTTTGGATCGTCTGTTGAGATTAGCAAGGCAGGGACTGTTCTTGCTATTTGTATATACAGTGCCCAGTGCAGCAAAGCCCTGATAGGGCTGGAAACACGTAGGTCTGGGTGAAAGGAGCTCCAGTCACGGTGGGGGCCCCCGAGGGGATGCTGCTCCAGTGGGGTTTGGCATGGGCAAGCTCCTGCAAGGTGAATAAACCATTCTAGGATCGTCCCCCCTCTTGTGACCTGGCCCTTTCTCAAGGCCCAGCATCTCTTTAAATGTCCTGCCTCCTGCTGCTGGGCTGCTGTGGGGCCAGAAAAGCAGCTGCGGGGGACCCCGAACATCCCTGCATCAGGGCGGCTCTGGAGGGCTGGGGGCATCCCCGAGCTGGAGCGTGCTCCAGGGTGACGAGTACAGTGTCTGGTTCCCAAAAATAGCATCTGACCCTGTTCCGTCAGCTGGCCCGTACCTTGGCACCCTGTGCTGCTCAGCTACTGCCGGGACTCACTTTCACCTCCCATGAAATATGGATTTCTTGGCTGCAAAGGAAAGAGAAAGCTATGTCAGGAATCTGTGGCTTGGCTGCCAGCGCCGCTGTGCGTGAGGACAGCTCAGGCTCCAAAAGGAGGGGTTTCTACCCCAAAACGCCCCGCCGTGGCCACCCCCAGTTGGGTCCTTCTGGGTGGGTGGGCTTGGCTGGGCACATGAGCATAGGGTGATCTGGGAGTGAGGAAAGTGAGGCTTGGATGGAGGTGGGGTCCTGCCTCCCCTCTCCTGCATCCCGGCTCCATCCCCGCATCCCAGCCGCTGCCTCCACCTGTTGGAGTCCCATTGGGGTCCTGCAGACACCAATGCCTTGCAGGAGCTTATTCTAACCACAGTCAGGATACAGCCCTGAGACGCAGGAAACAGCTTGGCCGGTGTGAGGAGGAGGAGGAGGAAGGGTAGACTGAGGATGGCCAAAGCCAAACCACAGTCTGGGCATGCCTGGGGAACCAGCCAGCCTCAGGCAGGTGCTGAGAGCATCTGAGGGCAGCTTCCAGCCTGGTTTGATCCTGCACCCAACAATGGGCCTGGTCTCCCCTGACCCTCAGTGCCCCTCAGGTGCATGGTGATGTGCCTGTCCCCTGATGCCCAGCTCCAAGGAACAGCCAAACTCTCACCCATCTCCATCCCGTACCGCACTGGATGGGCCCATGCTGCTGAAGCAGCACCTGCCTACAGTACATCTTAGGGGTGGGTTGGGAAAAGGGGGGGGATTTGAATGGATTGCTGTTACCTCCCTGCCAGCCCCAGGTCCAGCCGGCACTTAACCCACTTTGGCTGCTCCCCAAAACACATAGGTCGTATCCAGACACACTGAATCCCTTTCTTACATTAACCCATTTCTCAGTCAAATAACAAAGAAGACAGGATAAGGGGCCTGATTCAAGGGAAGCATCTCACCCGGAGGAATGTGACACCTTCCTTGCCAGCCCTGGGCCCTGCTCATCCCCAAGGAAGGAGGCTAGGACTGGGGACCAGGGCTGGCCTTCTGCATGGACACACGGTCCTGGATGGTCTGGTCTGTCTATATCAGGACAAGAAGCTGTTTCCAGCAGGTTTTTATGGCCTGAGGGGAAGTTGGAAGGTTATTCAGAAAGTTTGTTTCTTGCTCAAGGTGATCCAAAATTGATTTTCTGGATCTGAACAGCTTTGAATTTCCAAGCTGGTGACAATCCAGCTTTCACTTGGGATCCAGATTTTGCAAACAGTCCCAATTCCTCCTTGGCTTATAACACAAAACCGTGGAGGAGGACAGGTCCCTGAGTGTGCATGGCAGACCCTGGCACACCCTGGGCACCCTGTGAGATGGGGAGGATGTTGTAAACCCGTATCTTTGTGCCCTGCCTGGGGTCCCTGCTGAATCTTCCTACCACCTGGCCCTGAGGATGCCCCATGAGGAGGACCCTGGGGTGGTGGGAAGAGGAGAAGACATAAGAGAAGACATGGTTGGAGGTGATCCTGACTCAATGGCTGCGTAAAAGGGGACAGATGGATAAGTGTGACCTGGTAAAGAGAATCCCTTAATCCGCAGGATACACGGTCAAAGGAGTTGGGTGACAATCAGCTACAGACGTTCACTGTGGCTCCATCCTCAGCCGGATCAAGTAGCATCTGGGACTTTTCCAAAGGAAATTAAGATGGCTGTAACACAAGGCAGTGAGGCTTTCCTGAGGCTTAGCTCAGCTTCTTCTCACCTATCGCTGCGGAAAGGCAGCCAGGGTGCGTAAAGCAGGGCTGGGAGCTGCCATATTGGAGCTACCCTAGGCAAATCTGTGCTGGGGCTGTGCATCCTTAAAGTGGGGAGCAATGGCAGAGCCAGGACCTGCATCCTCTGGGATAGGGCTCGTGCAAGGTCAGGATCAGCTCCCATATTCCTCCCAAAGCAAGGTTCTGGCCTGACTCTGGTGTGTTTTAGCATGGGTGAGCAGATCCCTTCAAAGAGTCTGACTCCCTAAACACCCAATGGGACATCCGAGACCTCCTCTTGCCCTGCTCACCAAACCCTGAGACTCAGGCAGGTATAATCTTGCCCAGGAATCAGCAGAGGGTCTGAGCCTGACAGCAGCATCTTTGTAGGGCTGTAATAAAGAATGACTTATTTTGACATTTACTTAAGAAGTATTAATCTTTCATTTTCCTTAGAAATGCTCCTGTTTGCTAAGGAACTATCTGTTACCTAAGTGCTCCGATAAATCTTCTAAGGTAAAATTACATGTGAGATGCTGCCAGAAGGGTACATTTAAGAATACTTCCTAAATTATCAACTGCATTAATCTTAATTACTTCAGGAAAAGTGGAGTCTGGCATTAGGGTGAACTAAATTGAACGGGTGTTTGTTTGTCTTTATCATATCACATATTTGAGATCATTTAACAGAACGCAGATAAAAGGCGAGGGGGCCAGTGAGGTACAGAGCAGTTGCCTAATGAAAGTGATGGCTCCGGATGACAAAGAGCAGGCAGAAGGGGACCACAGGAACCCCTGAGGTCTCCAACACAGCAGAACCTGCCTGGAATAGGGTGGTAAATGGGCAAAACCATCCCAAAAATCATACTTCACTCCTTAGATGATATTTTGTGTGATAAAAGCAGAAGATTGGATCTGTATCACACTGGGTGTTGGGATAGGCAAAGGCTTCTGGGTACCAGCATATCCCATGTCACCCTGCCCTGGCAACCAACCTGCATCATGCATGGACGCAAGCAGAGCAGGATGCTCCACAGCCCACGCTCAAGGTTTTGCCAAAATGTGGGTTCTACCCTGCTTATTTGGAAAAGGGCAAAGTGCCTGAGTGGGCCCGTGGCCTTGCCTTGAGATGAACACGTCGCTCTGTGTTTTACGGCACAGAAATTAAATTAAGTGTGGGATTAAGTGCTCTCTTCCACTGGGGCCTTGGAGAGGTATTAAATATTGCTGTGACGAAATCTTGCCATTGCCCCAGGTCTGCGTGGCCTGGGCGGATTCATTATCAAAGCAGAGTGGATTTACATGAGCCAGAAGGGAGGATTTTCCTCCCTCTTGATTGCTTTTGTTTGAAATTTAACAAAAATTAGTCGGTTGACCTCTGTCTGCACAGGATGCTGGAGGGGACCTGCTGGAAGAAGGGGAGAAATTATTCTGCGTCCTGCCAGAGATGCAGATAAAGGATGACTTTCGGGGAAGGAGATCCCAGCAGCAACACCTTGTCCATCCCCAGCCTTGCTGACCCCCTTGGGCATCGCCAGGGTGTCCTGCATCACTGCATCCCACTTTCCTGGGATAGGGCCCCACTCCGTATTTCCCTCCCAGCTTTCCATGACCCCCAAAAAAGGAAGAAAAACAGAAAAAAAAGCAACGTCAATGACACCATTCCCAGGCTAATATCAGGTTTCCTTCCTCCCAGCAGAGCCTGGGCCTGCTCCAAGCTGCTTTCCCCTCCGCTCTTGCTCCCAGTCCTGGTCAAACGGGGACAGGAAACCCGAGAGCAATGAGCACATCACCGGTATTTTCACCCAAGTCTCTTTTAGCTCATTGTCCTTTTGGAATCCTTCTCTGCGTTGCTCAGGGCTGCTGGAATGGCTGCTCGGGGATGGGAATCTGCCCCATGTTCATTTGGGCAGTTCTGCCTTTTGGCAGACACATGCATTCGTGTCACTGAGTAAAATTAATTGTCTCATTGCAATTAGCACAGTCACAGGTTTCAATTGGGGTCAGCTGGATGCACATCAGCGAGCGCATGAAGCCAGCGCTCATCCATCAGGATGCTGTGAGCTCCCCATCCATGGGCAAAGGACAGAGAGGCCTGTAGGTCTCATACTGACAGTGAACCCCAGTGACACAGGTCTTGCCAAGCCCCAGGAAACAGACTGATGGACCACCACTTCCCCAGCAGAGGCTGGTCTTTGTGAGAGCAGTGACATCCCATTATTCCTCCCAATACTGCTCTGGCTGAAAGGGTGCAATAGCCTCAGAGGCCCATGTGCATCTGGGTGCGGGCAGATGGAGAGAGCAGCATGCTACATAAGGATGCAGATGGACCATGGGTGGCACAAGGAACACCACAGCACTGGCCAACAGTCCCAGCATGGATACTCTGTGTGCATCTGGTTCAGATGACCTTGTCACCCCGCTGGGCTTCTTCCCAACCTCAGGCAGGAGGGATAACTCACAGCCAGAGCCCTGCAA
This sequence comes from Myiopsitta monachus, assembly GCA_017639245.1. Lineage (NCBI taxonomy): Eukaryota > Metazoa > Chordata > Aves > Psittaciformes > Psittacidae > Myiopsitta > Myiopsitta monachus. The sequence goes on along the minus strand of CM029941.1, from coordinate 102,307,603 downwards.
GTCCATCCCTGCTACCACAAACCCCTCATCCACCAGAACTCACCTCACACCATTCCAGGGAATACCACCAGTCCCGGTGGTACCCAACAGCAGCAGCATCCGAGCCCCAAGAGCAGAGATGCTCCTGTCCAGCCTGAACTAGTTACTGCAGGATCTGATAGGAGGAGACTGCTGCTAGATTTGGGGGCTTTTAAGCAGTCAGCTTTCCTATAATTATTAGCAATGTTTTAAATAAGGTCTCTTCTGAAATTTGCTTCTGAAAGACAAGATTAATGAGCATTTCCTTTGGGGATTTATTGCACTATTAATTATTCTCTTCCAGAAATTTGGTTCAGAATATTATCAGCTTTTTTTTTTTTTTTTTTTCAATTAAAAGTGATTATAAATTTCTCTGTATAAAAGAAAAGTGGATTTAAGAAAAATATATAATATCCCCCCTTTCCTGATTAAGTGTAATAGTCAAGTGATGGAGATAAAACTAGCCAGTGGCTCTGTGTAGGCATGAACTTGGTGTCCCACCCCCTGCAGCAGCTCCATCCCTGGCGGGGTCCAGCTCCGGGAATAACGCGATTCAAAGAGGCTGCAATTTACGGATATCTCCTGCAGAGGGAAGCAAAGGCGTCCGCAAGCAGCGGTGCTGCGCCGCGCCAGCTGCGGACCCGGGGTTCGGCGAGGGAAAGGCCGGGGATGGTGAAACCCAGATGATGTCTGTCTGCAGTTCCAGGGATGGAGGCCAGGAGGTGCTCCAAGGGGAGACTGATCCCAATGGGAGCGGGAAGGTGGAAACGGCGCCTTCTCAGCATTTTTACCCCAGGAAAGCCGCGGGGTTTGCGGTAGGACCTGAGCCGGGAGAAAGGGGGTCAGGTCCCCATAACGCACCCCGGTTCAGGCGCAGCGCCTCGGTGGTTCGCAGGCTGCTCGCCCTCCTCATCAGACATTCCTCGTGCGCTTCCCAAATGCGAAACATTCCGAAAATGCTCTGAACACAAATGATGCCCCGGTGGGGGATGGCTCTGATTACAGCAGGGCGCAGGGGGGAGCAGCCCCACGCAGGGCTTTGCTGGAACACACCCTTGCAGACGGAGCAAGACCCCGGCACCACCGCGTCCGCTGTGAGGTTTGCTTTAACCCCGCACTGTCCCTGCAAAAGCCACGCTGCTTGGCTTGGATGGTAGAAAGCACGGTGTTGAGCTAAAGGCAAAGGCTGGCTGGGAGATGCTCTGTACCGGGGCATCGCTCACTGGGACGAACAGATTTGGCTGGTCCCCAATGGAATTGTGGTACCCCAGCACACAGATCTCTGGTCATGACAGGATGTTCTGAGCTCCATGGGTGTGCTTTGAGTGCTATCTCCAGGCACTTACGCTGGTACCTCGGAGGACTTGAAGCAGCAAGCTGGGTTCCTGTACCTGTGCCCAGACGCCTGGGTGAAGGGCACATCAGAGGATGAGTGGAATCACAGGGCTGTACAGCCCAGCCACTGCAACAGTGTGCACTGCCCTTTGCCAACACACCTTTCATCTGCCTATCCAAATATGCCACCCAGGACCTGCAGATTCAATGCCATGGGTATCCCCCTCACCCATCCCTGTGAGCTGACACCACTGGCTGCAACCTTCTCCATTGCTGCCTGAAAGTGGGGACCCCACCAGCCCCATCCAGAGAGAATTTTAATACCATCCCCTTAATTTGCTGCCTATTTACTCCATTCTGTAAATGATGTCCTCTGGCTGGGCACAGAACAACTGACAGGGGGCAGGTCCTTACTGCCCAGCCCTTGGCTTGTGTCTGCTCCAGAGCAATTCCCTGTGGCTCGGCCAGCAGCATGCGTCAGTGCCTTGCAATCCTCGCCACGCCAAAGGGGAAGCAGATGGCTTGTGGGCCAGGGGAAGGGGAATGCTTGTGAGGAGGGAATTGCATCCCAGAGAGCGGGGAAGGCAGCTCAGGAATTTTGGGGTTTACCCTTCTTTAGGTCCCTCTCCCACCAGTGAGGCTAGAATGAACCCATGGGTACCACATCACTATGGGAAGATGCAACCGGGGGAGGCAGGAGTGGGGATGTTGTGATTTTGATGGAGAATGACTTGGTTTGGCTGGAGCCACTCCCTGAAGTCAAGCTTACCATGTCCTTCAGCATCCTGCACAGCAGTTCCCTGGGATTTATAGCCCTTAGGAAGCAGGAGGGATGTGCCACACAGAAAACCACAGCACAGGGTCAGGGGTGTAGGAAACCAGCCTCCAGCATCACCACAGCTCCTCACAGGATGGTCCCCAAGCTCTGTTGTGTCTGAGCTACAAAATGCCCTAGTTTCCCCAATGCCAGAGCATAAGCATGGTGGGAACACTGCATTTCAGACAGCAGGACCCCAAAAATGAGCTTCCCTGGTGCAGCCCCCTCTGGCCCCAGCTGGCTGTGGATGCCAGCACTGAGAGATGCTCTCTGTTCTCAACAGGAGCAGAAACGCTAGGGGCCAAGAAAAACGCACGGAGCTATAAAAAGGCTGTTGAACAGAGGGACATTCATGGCTAACTTCAATCGACTGCTTCTTAAAGATGCTGGTTGCAGTAGGGTGGGTTACACAGCCCTGGGAGCAGCGGATGGCTGACAGTAGAGGGCAGCACTGGGGAGGTGAGCAGTTTGGTCCTCCTCTGCCATAGTGGTGTGAAAGAGCATCCATGATGTAAAATAGAGATGGATTTGTACACCCCGATGGTGCATCCCAGAGTTGTGGGGTGAGGAGGAGCTGGACCAAAATCCATCCTTGTTTTCTGTCATCACTCCCAGGTCTGGTCCCCTCTGGCCCTTCTCCAGGATGGTGACAGCAGCCCATGGCTGCAGAGACCCTCCTGCACCAAGAAACATCAAAGCCGTTCGGATCAGGTTTGTTTGCAGGTGCCGAGCATGAGTCCAGCACATGCCTGAAACTTCAAAGGGAGAGTAATGAAAAGCATTTTGCCGATGGGTTTCCAGGCAGACACAGCCCTTCCCACTGATCCAGCTGCTGGGTGGCAGATGTGGGGACATATCACTAGGCCCAGCCACGGCAGAGAGGGCACAAGCCAGGCAATACCAACGTGGATAAAATCCACTGAGAGGATCCATGTTATTTCTGATGGTATTTTCTTTTTGTTGGTGCTGCATGAGGTGGAAAAGCACTTGGGGTCCAAGCTCATCTCTCCTGTGCTAACCTGGATACCAGTCCAGGCAACATCCCTCCTTAGCATATGCTTCCAAGATGCAAATCAAGGACTGGGAATTTCCCTTCTGCTTCAGGATATGGTTTTCAGGCAGAACAGGAAGGTTTTAAGACGTTGTCTCAGGAAGACCATGTCTGAGGGAAGGATGCTGCTGCCCCTCCCCTAGAGAAAACACAGATGTAGCCACACTGCGGCCTGAATCCCAGTGGTGAGGTGATGCTGCAAGCAAAAAGTGCCTGGAAAGCACAGAAATTGGAGGAAGGATATGGGTATTGCCCTGGCCCTGAGCAGGCAGTGTCATCGGGCTCCATGCTTTCCCCTGCTTCTCATCATTTTTCTCATCTTCAGCCACTGAAGGAGGAATGAAAAAGAACAAAACTTTCCCCTGATCCTCTGGGAGTCTGGAAAAAAACCCGGGTATTTTTTACATCCTGGCTGGAAAACTGAATTCTTCCAAACAGTGACAATTAATTATTATTTTTTAAACTTTGCTTCTGAAAATGGGTGATATTAACTCATTCGTGGTTTATTTCCAGATCCCAGAGGTGGGCAGATGCGGGAAAGGGGTCAGGACATCATTGCTTGTCCGACAGGCCACACTCATCCCAGGATTATTTTTCCTCCCCACAGAAAGCATCCCAGACAATACCTAATCCAGTGGACACCAGAAACTATTTCCCTCAGCTATTTAGCAACGACGGAACCAGTGCTAATGCAACATCACTAAACCCCGCATACTTTTACAGTGAATTCACAGAACAAGAGGGCTTTTTAACCTTCACCTGGAGATTTAATGCTGCAGGAGGCACTTGCAGGGATAAGACAGGCAGGATGGGGCTGCAAAGAAAATAACTTTGTGCACCTCTCATCTGCCCCAACCCTTTCCCTCAGTTTTCCAGCAAAACTAATAATTTTCACACATGGTGCAAGAGCAGCAGTAAAGTGGCTGCTTATTTCATTAGGAGCCGCCGGCTGCTATCGGGTTTAGGGGAAGGGGGTGTTGGAGAAGGGCTGCCCGTGCCCCGTGGGGTATCGCTTTACCCCGCTGCTTCCTGCCCAGGTGAACCCACACAAACCCGTCTGTGTGATGGAAAACATTCGGGAACACGTTTTCCAGCCGAAAACACAGGCTGCGATTCAGATTCCCTCCCCAGCCTTCCAAGGCGTCCTCCTTTTAACACAGAACATGGCATTTATCTTGGGATTCCTCAAACCCGCAGTATAAAATGTATATATATGTGTATATATATGCATATATATATATGTATATAATTAAATATAGGTCTGGGCACCTTCCTGTGCCCCACTGGCTATTGCTGCCCATCTCATCAGGGCAGGCACTTCTGCCTGCAACACACCTGCCCCCCGGGGCAGTCGGCATCCCTTGGGATGCTCCCAAACCAAACCACTCTGCACAAGCAAAGCTACAATAACAAACCAGCACCAGGATCAGCCAAAGGGACATGGATTTATTGTCTCCAGCCAAAAAAAGAGCCAAGCTGGGGAGATGGAGACGCAGTGAAAAGGCAACTCCCTTGTGCCGGTGTCTGCCTCCGGCACATCCCAGCATCCTGACACCCAGCCTTGCCTTCCTCCGAGCCACCCTTTAATCTTCCTTGCCGCGTGTTTCTAAACTGAGAGCTACAATGATTGACCAGAGCAAGGCTTTGTTGTTTAGGGTTGGTTTCTTCTTAAGCTGGCTTGCAAAAACACATCCGAAAGAGGAAACCGTGCTGCGGGACAGGGCCAGCAAGCACGGCGGGGGCTGCAGGGGACGCGAGGGCTTTGCCCATCCTGCCTCACCGGGGCCAAGCCCAGGCAGGGCTCAGGGGTTACCGTTCCCTTTCATTTCATGCCAGGTTTCAGCCCAGGATTTATCAGGTCAAATCCAAAATCCCTGGAAGGCAGGGCTTGGCGCGGTGGGAATGCAGATGCTGCCTCTGCTCTGCTGCTGTAATTATGCCACCAAACTTAGAAAGCAGCGGAAGAGCCGTATGTAGCGCTACAATTAGGAGGCTGTTTAATTGCAGTGCAGTCCCGTATTGTTTTTCTCTCCCTGGCTCCGGTTGCCAACAACCAGCTGAGTGTCAGGAGCCACATTGCAAACCCAGGCGTGCCGGCTCCCTAGCAATCCCTGTTCTTGCATCCTCTGGGCATCGGTACTGCGGGAATGTATGTGGTCAGATAGATCTGGGGACAGCAAGCACCCCAAAGTGACCCATCACATGGGGGTCAAGAGCTGTGGGTAGGGTTGGTCAGAGCATCCAGATGGGGAAGAGCCACCCAAATATGCATCTGCTTGACGCAAGATACTTTCTTTGAGCAACAGACATTCTTCCCTTCTGTCTGGGACTCCCCTTTTCCTGCCCAATACATCCTGGCTGGCCTAAGGAATAGCCAGGAATGATTTCTCCCTGTCAGCCCAGAGATTAAAATGGATATATGGATGGGAACCAGCAGCACATGGAAACGACATGGGAGAGCAGCTGATTTATATCGCTTTGCATCTGCAAATGCTGCACATAAATCTGCTTTTCAAGGCAAAACGTGAATTAGAATAGTTCTGCTCAGCTTCACTTTATATCCTCACTGTGTGATTCCTCCTCAGAGCATTGAGATGGGCTTCCTATGGACAAGTAACATGTACATGGCCAGTGGACTGGCTTTGCATCGGTGATTTCACAGCATCCAGCAGGAATGGTGCTGCCACCAGCTCCATCATTGTGCACTGGAAAAACAAGGCTCCAAGACAAAACCCATCTACTCCCAGTCTGACACAAGCAGGCGCACACTGGTTTGGGCAGAGCCAAATTGGGGTCCTCATCTTGTACCCCAGATGTTGCCACATCCCTAGGGTTTAAGCTGGAGCAAACCCCCCTGAGATGTTCCCCAGCCCCAAAGCTTCAAGAAGCTTCCATGGATTTATCCAGCCATGGCACAAGAGTAGGGATGTGCGGGGAAACCTGGAGCACATTCCTGTTGTCAGCAGCCTGGCTACACTGCTGGAGGTGGAAAACATGGTCAGGGTCTAATATCTTCAGCCTTTGAAATGAACAGGCACAATGACTTAACTCTCATATTTCATCATTTCGATCCCAAAAGTATATATAATGTTTAGCACTTGGCAAACAGGGCCAAGCATCCTCCTGTATCAAAGGCTGCGATGTTCACTGCTGTGAGGGCTCTGCTCCCCACGCTGCTGCGGTGGCAAGGGGCTTTGGACACATCTCCTGCCCCATGCAGGAAGGCAGTTCTGCTTGTTTTCACAGCTGATGTCAGGTCTGGAGAGGCTTGATGCAGGGAGGGAGCACAGCAGAGGGTCAGCCGGCAGCTGTGGCCATCACTACATGTGCCTGGGATGAGATTGGAGCAGTGCTGATGGGGATGCTCCTGGATCTTGGCACAGCGGGCTGCAGAGGAGGCTTTCCAGGGATGTGCTGCTGCTACAAAGCTCTGCTGAGCTCTGTGTGCTGGGGAGGAACAGCAGCATTCCTGGGTGGTGATCTAGCAAGATATCAACATGGAGAGAGACACTGATGTCTTGCAAAGCACTTCAGAGGCTGCCTGCAGGATCGCTTGCTGGAAAGCACTGGGGAGTGCAGAGAATGGCCAGACCGTGGTCTCATCCCTGTGATGCCCTCAGTCTTCCTTCCCTTAGCCTGTGTTGCACACACAGTCTGTGAGGAAGGCTACTCAGAGGTGGGGATGGAGAACATGGAGTGGGGATCCTGGGTACTACTGTCATCAGTGTGAACAGCCATGAAGGGAGAGGTGTCCCAGCAAAGCCTAGGGATGTGCAATCAATAACCTTGGGCTCTGGTGACAGCAAAGATGATCCTTGGGCTGAAATCACTCCAGAGAAAGGCCAGATTGCCTCTTCCCTTCCTTCCTTTAATGATCTGCTCTCAATAAACTCCCAAGCAAAAGGAAATCTATATATAAGCAGAGCCTCTGGGTTTCCCTTCATTGCACCTCACTGTTGAGTGCTTCCCAGAAGGCTGCAGAGAACTCAGCTGAGCCCAACACACGCCTGTCCCCAGCATTCAGTGTCACAGTGCAACTGCCATCGGCTTGTCCCCCTCTGCAAAAACAACAAGCGAAGAAAGAGCACTTTTGTTTCTTCCTCCTCTATTGACACAGCTGGGAGGGCTGGAGCCAGGGGAGGTTCCTCCTCCGGAGGGCCAAGAGCCTCCTCACACTCACTTTTGTAGCTCCAGCGGCGCTGGAAGAGGCAAAGGTCCTTTGTCCACCTCAATTGGGCTTGCTGGGTGCAGCCAGAGCATCCCTTGGTCCATGCTGGGCCCCTGAGGAAGGCAGCAATGGGGAAAGATGTCACCCCAGCTGCTCCTGTGGGTCTCCTCGGGGCTGGCAGCCACAGGAAGCATCAGTCCAGGGATGGCAGTGATGTGCAAGCCCAAAGCTGTGGCTTCTGGTGCTGTGCAAGCCTAATCCAGTGAACCACTGATCACTCCTCTAGCATCCACTCAAGGCAGGGATGCTCCTATAGTCCTAGGAGGAATCTGGTTCAATCTCTCCCTCCAATGCCCTCCAAACCAAACCTGGGGCCTGATCCAGCTGATATTTTAGGGTATGAAGCATCCTGCTTCACAGCTCCCCCATAAGCATCACCTCCAAGCATCCATGTCCCAGGATTTTGCCACTGACTTCCATGAAGCTGGGGCTGAATCCGTCTGCTGGCCGTTGCGTGATAGGTGGGATTGCTCCTTTTTGCCTCCAGCCTCCAAGACAAGAGACAAATGCAAAGCATTCCTTTATCTCCCTGCCTTTACGGAATGACAGGCAAGGCAATAAAATGCATTTTTTTATAGAGCTGTAAATTTAATTTCCTCTTAAACCATTTGCTTCCACTTATAGCTCCATGGAAATCCTGTGCTGCTGGCAAAGCTGCAGCATCCCTGTCCTGCCATCAATGTATAGAAGCAGAGGGCTGACAGTTTTTGGATAAGCTTAAAAGTTGGTGGAAGAGAAGATGGGGTGGGGGAAGAGAGGAAAATTCTTAGGGCATTTAAGGGCCTATTTTCTGTCTTCCTCATGAACCTTCCCCAAGGGAACAGCTTGAGCTACTTTATAGTGGCACAATTAGAGCCGTCTCTGTCTGCAGGACAAAAGTTCAGCCCGAAGCCAGGGATGCTGCTTGTGAGGTGGAAAAAATAATAATCTGGCCTGGAAAACCACATGGGGCTTTAGATTTGGTGCTAAGAAGCAGTGGAGTGGGCTCATGCTTGTGTCCAGCATCCTTACATCATCAGATCCGGCTTGGCTGCTCCTCCTTGGAGCTCCTCACTACCATGTCCTTGATGTACCTTATAGGCAAACAAATGGCTACCTCTGGTGGCTGTGGCATGATGGCCATGGTGAGGGAAGCACAGTGGACTTGGAACCCTGGGATACCCGTCACTAACTCTGCTGTGGGTTTATCATGTCAGAGACCTAGATTTGGACCACCTTTATTCTCTTAACCCCTCCAGCCCTTGCACAGGATGCATTTGCAGTCTGGAGCAGGAAGGAGTGGGACCGATGGATGCTGCTTGGTGCTAACAAGGATGCCCACATCCATGCGCCTCACCTGAAGGCTGTGAGCATCCTTCACCAGTGGCTGGAGCTAGACCCAAGATGCAGGAATACTCTGGGCACCCATTTTGTGTCTTCTGCCCAAAGAAGGTGGCTGTGAACCCTACCTAGCACCTGAGGACTCCTCTGTTCTATGTGGGCTCTTCATGAGCTCTGTGTATGTAGAGCTCCCCAGTGTGGCAAATCCCAAAGGCTGGAGAAGCCATTCCCAGTTGTCCTGGGCAGATCCTCCTGTGTTTGTACTTGTCACATTGCCACCTGAAGGCAGCAGGCTGCCTACTGAGATCTGGCTCTGCAGAAGAAGGGAACAACCCGGCTCAGTGGGAATGACTGCAATAGGGATGCTGGAGATAGGCTCCAAGCCACCAATGCAGGGACATCACTTTGGTGTAACCAGTTCAAAAAATGCAGCTTTCTGGGAGAACCTTTGGTGGATAAGCTTCCAGAAAGCCAGGCAGGGATTTTGGAAGATGCCCCTGGTCCTGCTGGGATTGGGATGCTGCTGTGGGGCTTACAGGGGACTCCCATCAGAGGTTTGTGGTGCTGCCCTTCTGAAGCCAGCACCCCTGAGAGGACAGCAAGGGGAAAGCAAACACCCGTATGTGCTGCTGTCCCTCCTGCCTGCAGTTTGCCTTCCTTGCTGCTGGTGCTGCCAGGCCCTGCCAGGATGCTTCGGCTGCCAAAACCTGAGTGCTGAGGGATGCAGGCCACTTCCTCCCTGCCTTACAGCCCATTGATCTTTGAGCTCTATTTTTATCCTGCTTTTCTTAATTGAGTGATAGGGAAAAAGGACAAAAAGGCTCAAGACAGACCCACTGAGGCTCTCGGTGTCTCTGCTGCTGCCTGTGCCAGTCTTGATGTCCAAGTCCTCCCCTCCAATGATGCTCACAGTCCCTCTGGCCATGCTTTGGGGTACCTGCCCGCAGCCCAACACCCAGAGCCCTCCTCACCCAATGCTGTGGGCAGAGCTGCTTGCAAACTCATGCGAACACCCTCAAATCCCTCCTCCTTGCTCTCTGAACCTTCATCATTTCAGCTATAAATTCTGAACATATATAATATAAATACTCAGCTATATATATTATATATAATATCCACGTTGTTCTGGGGGACAGAACACTCCGACAGGAACTCTGTGCCTATGCAGCACCCCAGCACAACATGCCCTGGACTGTCAGAAATAGAAGTGTGCCAACAAGAAATAATAGTTTAAGTTATTATTAAGTTGCATTATTAAGATTAATAAGCTTTAAGCCCAGCTTCAAGCATCGCACAAATCAAGCTTGATTCATCCCCATGTCCCAGCTGATGTCTGTATGACCCACAGCTCGTGGGTGCTGCGCATTAGTGACATGGGGCTCATTTCCGAACTGAACCAAGATTGTCCATGTCCCTGTTAATCCAGTACAAGTAAGGGGAGCTCCCAGCACTGCCTGCTTGCGGATGATCTAATCATTTGCTGTTGCTTTGGGAATGCTTTGTGCTGTTGCTTCCAGCTGGATCCATGGCACCTCCAAAACAAGGTGTAAAGGTGCCTCTTTGAGGTGAAATTTGGGGCAGCCAGATGTGGAAGCAAAGCAGAAAGGAGTTTTACAATGACACAAATGGGTGCAACCCTAAAAACATCATCCCAACATCCACGTCATGCAGCTTTTCTGGAATCAGGACATGACCCGTTTCCATTGCCTCAGGTCACAGCAACAAGGCCAGATGTTTGAAACAGCAGCAGAACACCCAAATCTTACCCAGATCACAGTCCTGGGCTCCTTGAAGCATTGAAGCTCCCAGAGCAGGCTGTGTGCTATGATCTTGTCTCTTCTACATGCTCCCAACCTGGGGTGTGAGTGATCCCAGTTGAGCCCTTGGACATCCCTTGGTGGCCACAGTCCTTGGTTCTGAATTTGGGGTGATTTGCACCAGAGCTGCACCCTGTGATGAGGGTTTAAAGTCTCCAGAAATCTAAAGCACAACATGAAGCCAGCTTCAAAGAGCTGCAGCTTCCAACTTGATAACATCAGGAGTCTGGATCAAAGGCTGCATCCTAGGAAGTCCAGCAAGGGAATGGAAGGGAAAATAAAATCGCTTCCTCTAGAGCATTCCTCGCTGCTGAAAATCAGCTGCTGGTTCAGGAAAATCAGACCTTCGCGTTAAAATCAGATGATGCCAAAGCACGCTTCGGTAATGGCTTTACAGGGTTAGAAGGTGGTTTGCTAGCAGAGGGGATGGGTAACAGAAGGTTTCCAGTGCTGTTTGAACCTAGTCCTGCATCTAATCCAGCTCTGCCCCATGCAGGGATGTGGCTCCTGGTTTCTCCCACCCCAAAGGAGAAAGGAGTGAAGGGGAAGGCTGGAAGCACAATTGGGATGGAGCAGTAGCTGGGGGCAAAGGGGATCTCAGAATGCATGGGGACCCAAGATCCAGAACGGGATGTCATGGCAGGGCTTGGGTTTGGAAGCGTCACTTGCTCCCAGCTTCTCGCAGCAGCTGGAGGTAGATATTCCTCTTTTTAAGGCTCCTTCCATGTCAGCTGTATGCATGTCTGTGGGCTCTGCAATCCTCCTGCTTGTAAGTGTTCCCAGTTGGTTGGTCCCTGCTGGGTTTTGTATCAGTGCTCTGGTATGCTGGCGCTGGGAGATGGACTTAGCTGGAAGCCACCCCAGAGAACAGCCTCATCTCATCCTCCAGCTTCAATGACAAGGTGAGAGTGAGTAAACCTCACACAGGCGGGGAATTCATTGCATGGGGCATGGCCAAAGATGGGCTGTCAAGGCTGGGAGATGCCCAAATGTCACCATCACATGTGGATGGAGAACAAGCTGTCACCTCATCCCTGCAGGATAACACAGCATGCAGGGAACTCTGCCTATGGGATCCTCCAAAAACACTTGGTCCCATGTGGCTGCTAAGGGAAAGGGGCACAATTCTGCCTCCTCTGCAGCTCTCATTGGCCAGCCTCGCATTTCCTAATGCTTTTCTAGGGCAGTGGTCATGTCTACTCACCGAGAACCTCGAAGTCCCAAGAAACAGCAGCAAAATGGCCACATGTAATAAAAAGCCGAAGTGGACAAACACAAGAACAAGCCATGGGCAGCACTGTTGCCCTGAGGTGGGGCAGAGGTTTCCCCCATGGCTTTGCAAACACCATTGTTGAGGGTCAGGGTAAAAGCAGATGGCTTGTTTCATAAACCAGGCTCTGACCACACCACCTTGAAGCAATCCCATTTCACCCCCACGAACCCTGCAAAAGCGTGTGGGTGCCCTACACCGGGTGCTGGCCAAGCCCTGTGCCACTGGTGGGCTCTACACTGGCCGTTTGGAGCAGACCCCCCAGCACCAACAGCCATGTGCAACTCTGGAGCTGTTCGGGATGCCCAAAGCTATCCACCTAACAACAGCAGAGAGGAAGGAGATTGGGCACAAACCAGGGGCCACAAAAGCATATGCATGTGCACATACCAATCGTTGCTGAAATCCCTCCTGCAAACCCATCCTTTCTTCTGCCCTCACGTTCTGGGTGCATTTGCCAGATCCCCGTCTTATGCACAGGCAGAGAGAGGCAGCAGAGCCTGGACCCAGGTGGGCTGGAGCTCCTCCTGCCCCTCATTTCGCATCCCACAGCACACAGGGACAGCAGCTCCTTTCTCTGCCCTCCTCCTCTGCAATGATTAGTGCCTTTCAGGAATGGCTGGGGTTTGTTTTCGGCGAGCTGGCCCCAGATGAATAGCTCTGGGCAGAAGCGAGCAGACAGCATCCCCTGTATTCCACCCTTCATATGAAAACCAGATGCCACGAGTAGGGTTACAAATCAAAGCTGACAGGGGGACGAGAGGTTTACTTAGGAACTGAGAGAGGGCACGAAACCTTTCAAAGGGGGGCTACTGTGCAACCCCAAATTGAACCAACCCTCCCTCCACCGCACGGAGCCTGAAAAATGGCAATCATCATCCCTTTCCACGTTACTCATGCTTTCCATCAGCTATTCTACAAATGGTAACCAGGTAAGGGTTGTTAACATGGGGAGACTGTTATTTTTGTTAGTTTTTGCTCATTGCTCTGTGCATTTATACAGCTGGTTTGGGACGGCATGGGGCATGGACGAGCCGGGAAGTAAAGCTGTGCTGAAAGGGAGAGGTGGCGGCAGCATCCTGATGGATACCATGCTCTAACAGACTGTCAGCTTGCAGAGGCAGAGCTGATGAAACAGCCGGGCTAACGTTTAGTGACAGCTGCGATTTACTAATCCATCCGAGAAATAAATAGGAGCCGTGTGGAATAGAAGCGCAGTTCAAGCCCGGCCCTCGCCGGGGCATTCGCAGTGAAACAAAACGTCAGGTCTTATAAATGATCTTTTCATGTGAGTCCCCAGCGAGGCCGGGGAGGAAGCGGGGGGCGGCTGTCCTGGGAAGCGCTTGAAAGCTGTGGAGTCAAGAGGCTGGTGCTGGATGTGGCTGAGGCCATGGACGAGTGGGACCAGAGCGGGGAGGAGCAATGCGGAGATGGTGTCCAGCCTGGCCAGGCAGAGGAACCTACCATTGGGGTGTGCAAATCACACATCTGCAGCATCCCTCACATCTGCAGCATCCATCAGGATGTGCATCTCCCACTTCTGCAGCATGCACTGGGATGTGCATCTCCTGCATCTGTAGCATGTATCAAGATGTGCATCCCCCACATCTGCAGCGTGCAACAGGGAATGCATCTCCTGTATCTGCAGCACACATCAAGATGTGCATCTCCCACATCTGCAGCACACACAGGGGTCTGCATCTCCCACTTCTCCAGCATGCATCAGAGTGTACAGCTCTGTTTAACCCCGGAGCTGCAGAGACAAAGTCCCAGGTTGGACCTGTCACAGGCAAACAGGGCTAAGACCTTGATTTCCAACATTCTTGGCCTCAGGGGTGTATCCAGCCCCACTGTGAAGCCATCCTGGCTGGGATGCAGGGTTACATTGAAATATGCCTCACACGCCAAGCCCTTGTGTCACCAGTTCCACCATCTCATGTCTGCTCATGCAAAGTGGGATAGCTTTTGGTGCTGCAAGTTATCCCAGTTTACTCCTCCTGTGAACCAGGGCTGCCAGCAGAGACACCCTGACAGCTATGGGAGGGATGTTACACTGAAAAATCCATTGGGATACAGACCGGATCCGGGCCGTGCAAAGCCCTGTAACCATCCCAAGGACCTCGCCTTGAACCCAGCATTGTGAAACTCCCCCTGGCCGCCATTCCCATCCGGGGAGCTGTGTCTGTCTGGCTTGTGCATCTCCCAGGAAGGATTTCTCTCCACTGGAAAAAGAGATTCTTCTTCAGAGCAACCTGCCTCTGACAGTCCTCGCTGCCGTCACAGCCCAGGAAGCATTGCAGCTCGGGTAGTTGAAAGGATTGCAGCAAGCAGTTGGCAGCGGAGATTGCTCGGACCGTGGAAGTGCTTTGGGATGAAAAGCATGTGATAAATTAAGATTACTACTCTTCCCTCTGATCAGCCAGTCACTGGCTTCCAGCACGGCGCTGGCCAGAAAAGCTTCACCGAGGGATTCTGGCCTCGCCTCGAGAGTTTGCGGTTGAATGAAAGCAGATATTTTACACCAGCGTCCAGAGGCTGCTCCGGGCTCTCAAAGTGACACAGAATTCACCGCAGCTTTCGTAATCTCTTCCAAAATTAATTATTCCCGCTTCTCAAAACCTTCCCACTTGGATTGCTCAGCCTGCAGTTTTGGCGGCGATGCCGCTGTGTGTGTGATGGGAGAGCCTTCGCCGCCACGTACCTTCCCTCCAGGCAGGCATTTTGAACGGGATTCTCATCTATGTTGCGCTAAAGCTGGACTTAAATCATGTCCCTAAGCTCCTGGCAGGACATGCCCTGCTCTGGTGGGAACACCATGACAAGCCCTAGGCTCATTGCTCAGGTTCATGTGCGACCTGGGTGCTTTCCTATCGGAGATTCGCTTTGGGTTACTGCTGTGCCAGCCAGCATAGCATCTGCAAGCATCCAGATTAGAAAGAATAATCCTGAAGAGTGAAAAGCAGCAAGATGAAGGAAGGGATCCCTCCAAGGATGTGCTGGGAAACACCCACCTTACTTGCTATTCCTTGCTTGCAATTGACTGGGTCATAATTCCTTTGCTTCCAGCTCCTTCCTTGCAATTCCTTGCTTGCAATTCCTTGCTTGCAATTGCCTTGGCGGTAATTCCTTGACTGCAGTTGAGGTGGAGGAATGCAGAAGCTGGCAGGAAAGGGACTTTGGACTTTCATCTGGATTTCCAACAGGGCGCGAAGCAGTGGTACCTGGCACCGCTCCCTGGCACGCAGCATCCTTGCCGGAGCAGTGTGGAGTGTGAGATCAGGATGGCAGCTCACCTGGTCTCACCCTGAGCAGGTTTCAAGGCAACAACAAGCCAGTGCTTGACCCACACACTCTCAGTGGCAGCTAAAGCAGATTGTCATTAAACCCTTCACATCCATGGGAGGAGGTTCTCCAGCTGTGGTGTGTGCAGGTGAAACAGGGCTAGAATTACTGCAGGTAACACAGAGGTGACAGGCTCTGCCAGGCCATGCTGAGTGGCTGCCCCTCGTTACACCCATGCCCACGTGTACCTTCATCATTTGCTGACCTAATGGAGAAGCAACATGTAGGAGATGTGCCAGGCTGTGTCTGCACCCACCTCACCACCCTGTCACCAGCATGATAAATGGCAATGAAAAGCTTCTCCATCCTGGAGCGAGATGAGGCCACCAAAACATGTTCAATAGGACTTTATATAAAATAAAACACTGGTCTGAGTGGAAATGTTACTGGGAAGCACCCTGCTTGCTGCACTATTAGAGCCAGGGGGAAAATATTATGGAAAACAGGTTATTACCCCAAATTACAAGTGTGAGATGCTGGAGCTATTCAGTGATCGATGCCGGCTGAGAAGATAGACAAAGAAAGCACAAATTTTCCATTTCAAGAGCAATGTTCCACCACTAAATTAATCTTATTGATTTCCAAAAGGATGCCAATGGGTTGGATGAAATGGGGACGCTGCACAGACAGACACCTCTGGGGAAGTGCTGGTAATGTCCCATGCTGTGCTTGGCCATGCAGCCCACCTCACCCTGCCCCATGCAAGGAGCATCCTGCTCCCCAGGACCATGGCTCCACGTAAGGACCGGTACCACTAGGTTGCACCACCAAGGATGGGCTCCGTGGCACATCCTGGAGACACAGCATCGCGGTGCTGGGCAGTTTTGCTTAGGGGACATGGGAATCCTTCCTGTCACCATCTCCCTCCTGCGCCTCTGAATGCCAGCCAAGGAAAACACCATTGTGTTGGGAGCAGACAAGGAGCCGGTGCCAGCGGGATCTGAACAGCCGGCTCATTGTGTCCCTCTGGCTGTCGGCTTAGCTAGGGGTTAGGTCAGCCTAAGTGTGCAGCTTTTCACTTCAAGCCTTCATCAATGTATAGAGGAAATGAGAAACATCACACAGTAGGGCTGGTTTACATGGAGGGCAAGCGTGGAGAAGGAAAATAATCCTTATTCCATGACACGATGCCCCGGCAATGAGCAATGGCCCAGAACAGGAGCAGGGCTGCTGCAAAATGTGGGGATGGGAGTGATGCCATGGCTGCAGCCAGTCCAGCTCCTTCCAGCCCATCCCCTCCATCCAGCATCCCATTCCCCAGGCTGCCAGGATGCACTGGCAGGGTTTGGGGGTGCTCACACCCCAGTGTGCTCCTTCCCTTCCCCTCTACTAATCCATTTGCTGAAAAACAGACATCTCAGACATCTCCAGGGGCTTTTCCAGCTTTGGAGCAGTGGACAGGGACACCTGAAGCACAGGCTGGGACACTGGGACTGTGGCAGGCGAGGGAAAAGGGAATGGTTCCCAACGGGCTCCCCTTTCAGCTTCATCTCAGGAATCACCTGAAATAAGGTCAGTTTAGTTGGGCTGTCCCAGGCTGTGCGAACTCCCTGTGAAACCTCCTTCAGCATCTTTGGAAGCTCTGCCAGCCCAAGCTGCCTCCTGGGCAATTCCTGCAGGTTTTAGGAGGTGCTGTAGACAGATAAGAGCCCATGCATCCTCAGCATCCTCATGTCCCTCAGGTCAGTTTAGACACCAGGCTTTTAGAGAAACCCGCTGTCTGAAGCACTCATCTCTCCCTGCTTCCACTCTTGGAGCAATGTGGACTCTTCAGCGTCTGCCTGAATCCCCGCTCTGTGTGGGAGCAACGTGTCCTTGAACCTGGCCACCCTCATCTAGGCAAACATTCCCAGCTCTGCTCACTCTGCTCCGTTCAGCATCCTTTTCCCATGACCCCCAGCAGCAGGGGCAGTCCTAGCTCCTTCACATGCACATCAGCACCGGCACATCAGCACTGGCTCCTCCCATTCCCCCCATTCCCACTGTCGTGGTGGGGTCAGGTGTAGGCACAGGGAACTGGTGTATTCACATGCTTGTGCAGCACCATGCATGCCACCATCAGGCTGTCAATAAGTAGCATAGCTCTCTTTGGTTCAAGAACTTCCCGGGCCCTTGCTTTAGTTCCAGCAAAGATAAAACATCAACATTTTTAGGCGCAGAGGGCCGGCGGGCTGGCCTGACCTGTCAACATCTAGAATGGAAAACATGCTCCTCAAGTGCTTGGGATGAGGTTCTAATTACTCCCCACATACCAGCCTGCATAAATACAGCAGAGCAGTCCAAGAAAAGCACACTTCCAAGACGAAGAGCTTTTCCTGGAGTTACATGCAGTCTCCTTTGCCCTCAGATCTGGGTTTCATCTCTAGAAGGTATCAATTTGATTCTGCTGGGATTGCAGGGCTTTATGGAAGAGCCCCATCCCAGGCGGCATTTCTCCATGGAGGAAAGGAACAGCAACTTCTGCAGTGATGGGAACGGTGATGCTATGGGACACAGCTCAGGGGAGAAGCATCTGGATGGTGCTGGTAAGGTTCTGCGGGCCTGGAGATGTGACCAATGCCAATCCCAAAGGATGCTGACATCCCAGCAGCTCTCATCCTCCCTGACATTGCTTCTGTGAAAGCTGAATGGGGATAATATTTAATGCCTTGTTTCACAACTCCCTCATCTTCATCAGCAGCTTCCAGGCTCCCACATGCCCATCAGGCATTGCAGGTGAATTGTTGCTACTCCAGAAAATGCTTGAAGCAAACCCTCATCTCCCAGCCCCACATCCTGGCTCCTCAGTGATGCGGTTTCTGTTTCCTCATGGTAAGAAACCTCCTCTTTAAAACTTCCACCTTCACTTTGGACAACCTGCCCACCATGGGCCGGCTCCAGGCTCTGGGGAGGCATCCCTTTCCTAAATCCCTGGCAGCAGCAGTCCCGTGGGAAGGGCCC
Source organism: Myiopsitta monachus (assembly GCA_017639245.1). Taxonomy (NCBI): domain Eukaryota; kingdom Metazoa; phylum Chordata; class Aves; order Psittaciformes; family Psittacidae; genus Myiopsitta; species Myiopsitta monachus. Next base: position 102,289,465 of record CM029941.1, on the reverse strand, counting down.
TGCCTGCGCCACTGCCAAGGGAGGTCAGGCCAGTGATGAGGACGCTCTGTGCCAGGGCACGTCAGTGCTGCTGGTTGGATTTGTGTGTATCTCAGTTAACTGCCATGAGAACGGGGCTCTCTATACCACAGATCTCCTCTTTCCTACTCTATGGGTTATGATTTCTGAGTAAAAAGGGAGAAAATAAACTCATTTGATGCTTAGAAAAATGTCCAGGGGAGTAAAACTCCTTATTTTACAGTAAAAAGACCCTAAACCACAGCTGGCCCAGCCATCAGCTCTGAGATCACTTGACCATGAGCAGGATCAAGGTTGGGCTGAAGAGCACGGACAGTCCTTGGGAGCAAGAAGAGTCCCAGCAGAGCCTGGGACAAGGTGGGAGGACTCTTGTGTCAGAAACAGTGCTGCCTCGGTTTCCCCTCCAGCCTTTTCTCTGCCATGGCTAGTCCAGCTATAGCTTCCCAGATGAAAAATCACAGCCTCCTGAATGGCACTCCACAAGGGTAGCAGCTCAGATGGGCACCTCCACACTCTTCCCAAACATCCTCTAAGGGCTTTGCTTGGCAGATTCAGCTGTGCCATCTCCCAAATTGCAATGCCCATGAAGAAAAAACCAAGAGAAGGAAGTGACCCTCTCTAGGAGGATCTCAGGGGGAGCAGCAGCAGTCACAGGCAGCAGCACTGGCTGGGCTGTTTGAAGCCCTATGTGGGGGACCTGCCCTCTGCAATCCATTTAGCACTTGGCACTGCTCAGAGGGCTATTTTTAAAAGGTATTCAACTGTCCCAGAAACCCAACTTTGAAGTGTGGTTCAAGGCTTTGTTGTTGTGAAAAGAAAGGGCTTTTTTTACATTAGCAATTAAATGCAAACACAAGTGAGCTATTGGACCGGAGCCAGCCAAGGCAGGTCATCTCCGCTCCATCCATCAGGGCTGGATGTTGTCCTGCTCCGGCTTCACAGCATGCCCAATGGTCTGCTGGCCTTCTCTCTGCTCTGTGCTGTGGTTTGCTGTCAATTAGAAGAATTTGTTTCCTGGCCGCTGATAAGTACCAGGAGAGCACAGGGTTTCTTCCCATCCTCTGCAGTCTGGTGGTGGTGTAGGAAGATCATTCCCTCAGCCTTGGTGGGGTGGACAGGGGAGTTGTTTAAAGCCAGTGCCACTGGTGGGAGGGGAGGTTGCTCTGCACACTCCTGCATCCTCTTCATGTGCATCCATGCTCCCAGCCTGCTTCTTCTTCCTCCGAAGAGCCCAGGTTTTCAGGGTCCACCTTTCTGCATCTGCCAGGGCTAGGTGATACTCAACCCAGGGAGCCTCTATAGCTGCCCAGGGAGGAAATACCAGCCAGCCAGTGGCAAATGAACTTATCAGCATTACCCAAACACCTCCACGCTAGCAGGAGACATCTACAGGAACACTTTGCATCTCTTTGCTGTGTGGTTTCAGATGTGGCAGCGGAGCCATGAAGCTGCTCTAGCTTATCATCCCCCTTGCAGGGCTAACGAGTGCCTCCAACTCCGAGTCTGAAGTCAGTCCTTTATCTGGGGGACTGCAGCAGCATGGTCCAGATAAGAGGAAACATCAATGCACAAAGGCTGGGGTCCCCTTGCACTTCCCTCCCACGGAGGTGTTTTGAAGGTGTTGCTGAGCAGGAAGCCTTGAGCCAGCACCCGGTGTTATTGCAGCCTGGTTTTAACCCGGGCTGGGGCAGGAGGGTGCTAATTAAACATGACAGCTTGACAGGAAGGGGCGTGAAATAACTCCTACCACCCCGTTTGTCCGGGCGGCCACAGGGAGGGAGCAGGCGGTTCCACTTAATTAAAAAGCAGCAGATTCAACCCAAAATAGACCAGGCTGCTTTCAAGGGGACACTGATGGTGCCTGCAGCTACATTTTTCACATGCCTTCGGAAGGAGATCTCTATCGATGCATGGGGAGGATGAGATGGTTTGGGTCCTGCAGTTTGCTGTGTGCTGCACCCGGAGATGCAACAATGCCCAGCTCCTCTCTATGGCCTCCAGCATCTCATCCCATGCACTGGGCAGAGCTGGGGGGTAACACAGGGGTTGAAAAGACCTCACTGGCTGGCAAAGCCAAGGAGGGGAAGGGGTCGGTGCCAAATGGACTTCAGAGCATTGCCTTGCAGGCAGTAAGGGTTGGCATGGGGGAAGCCGAGCTTGCAAGGAGGCCAAAACGCAGAACAAATACCTGTTGGCTGCTCTTCCAGCACCACCCACTCATATGCCACGCTCCTGGTCCCTGAGAGCCAGACCCGTCAGGTCAGGAGCAGGTAATCACTAAATGCATGTAAAATCAAAGATTAAAATAAAACAGAGGAAAACCCAGAAGAAAACACAAGGGACAGCACAAGCAGTGGTCCTTCCCTGCTGGATTTCATTCCTATGTTTGCAGGACCACAGAGGAAGGAGGAATGTGCATCCTTGCAGAGCAAATCGCACACTCCTGCATCCTGCTGCACAGCGGAGAGGGATGATGCCAGTGATCCTGCAAGCATGTGAATGGTGAGAAAGGGTCAGACCTCAGGCCACTTCATCTGTCCCCACGTTTCTGAGAGGATCCTATGTGGAAGGACATTGGACATTGCTTCTTCCAGATCCTCCAGAGCTGTGACAGAGGTGGTACAGGGATCCCTGATGTCATGAGGCTTGCTGCTAAAGAGATTGTGGACCATTGCTCTTCACTGGGCTTTGGTGTTGGTGTTAAAGCTTTAAAACAAGCAGCACTTCGTCAGTGACTGCTGCAGGGGCTCCAGACAGCCAGCACTTGGGATTCATAGGGGACCAGGCAAATTCCAAGCGATTCCCTGGTGTCTCCTAGGGTGCATGGCCACTATGTGGTTTCCTTCGTGCAGCGCACAGCACATCAATCTTCGCTTTGTTTGCTATTACAGAAAGGCAAGGGCAGGCTCAGACTTCCTGGGAAGCCACATCCACGCGAGTGGGTGTTAAGTGACAAGGAACACCATCGCCTTCCCATCTATGAGTCATCCAGCTTCCCTTCTCCGGCCCTCTGTCCCTTAGCAGGAGGGAGAGGAGGGTCCCTTCCCATACTGGAGCAGGAATTTAAACTGGGAAACCCTTTCACTTGATCCCAAGCAGATGATGGAGAAATTGAGACTTGCTCCTTGCAAGTTTTTCCTTGGAAGCCTGACTCTGATTTCACTTACACACATGTAAGTGAGACCTAACACCACCAGAGCCGATGCTGTTGTTCCCTGTATGTCAGCAGATCTGGGTTGAGGAATTAAAAGCTGGATTGCAGCCTGAGGTGAGCTTCTGCAAAATGAATGCCCAGCAGTCAGCCGCAGATACTTTCAGAGGTTGATTCCCAGCTACATTAAGGCCCCTTTATGCTCTTCTAGCCATGTAAAGAGGTCTCTAAGTGAGTGTAAATTAAATTTAAGTTACTTTTGCTTCCTTTTTAAGGCCCCTTTATGCTTCCAAGGAGGGGTAAAGGAGCCTTACTGTGACTGTGAGACAGGCAGGCTGCAGGGAGGTGAGAGCCCCTCCTGCGCTGCCGGCACTTTGCAGTCATGCTGGTGCAGAATGTGATTGGGACCAATGTCCCCAGGACAGTGGGGCTCTGGGCAAAGGCATGCAGGAGCCGCATCGAGACATCTCACATCCACGCATAGCCAAGGTCTTTTACCAAGGACTGGACAGACTGGAACATGATTTTTAGACTCCCAGGAGAGATTTTCCCCATACAGGTGAAAGTATTTCCCCACATACCCTGTCTGACTTACAGCACAGGTAACTATTCTGCTGGAGAGCATTTTCCCTGCACCAGCCTGGTCAGGATGGTTAGGATGATCTCTCTCCAAAGCTGTTGGCTGCTGGTGGTATGTGGCCAGTTCTTGTATTTATCCCAAAATAAGACTGTATTTTTATAGTGCCAAAAGCAATTCCGGCCATTCCTGCTTGTACAGGGTTTGCTGACCGCAGGAGCAGTACGGTAAGGTACTGAATGGGACAGCACTGGTGTGATGTGCAGCGATGCCAGCACCTCACTGCAAGCTATCTCCATCCTCAGCCTCTCCTCCTGGGCACAAGGACCACTGATACACTCCAACCTTCTGCACAACCCAAAAGCTGCTCTTTGACCATAGTCCCCATGAATCACCCCCTAGCATCTACGACAAATGCATTCAACTTGTTCCAAGGTCCATCCATCCCTACAGCATCACTCCATCAGCACACCTTGCACAGGCAAATCCCCAACCCAGCAAGGTCCCAGCTAGAGGAATCACTTCTTCCAAGTGCTCAACTGCCAAATCCCTCTATTCATATGGGGTTGCCAGTTCTATTTGCAGTGCCAGGCCTGGCTTCCCAAAGCCACTCAGCTCCGAAGGAGTTAATGGAGCAGAGCTCCACTCCGATTCCTCCACCTAACCCTCCCAAGTCCCCGTATAACCAGACTTGGCACTTGGAGAAAGCTTCACAAATCCAGAGGCTAAAACGCGCTGCCTTCCGTTCATGAAGAGAAGGCAAGTCCCAGCTAATTGAGGAAACAGAGCCTTCCCCAGCCCCCTTCCAGGCTCCTTATTTATTTAGGGCCTTTCCCCCTCTTTTCCCTCTTCTGTTTTTGTTCTTCTCAGGGCAAACATTAAGAAAATAAAGTGCTAATCAATTCGGTGGTGCACGGCTGCAGTTTATGATCAACTGATGATGCTCCCTAGCATCATCCCTATCACATCGTAAGGGGGGGTGCAGACAAGCTGCTACCCCCGTGTCCCATGGGGAGCCCCCTCCCCATTCCTTTACTCCCCACGGAGTAAGAAAGGGAACAGCATCAGGAAGGCAAAGGGAAACGGTAGCAGATAACTTTTTTTGCCTGAAATCTCGTATTTTCCCCCTAAATTTCAGGTTTTCCCCTTGTCTCGCTGCTGCTGAAGGTTTCCAGAGTGTACAGTAGGGTTATTTTTTTTAACTCCCTCTGACTACTGCACACAATTCAAAGGAAATCTGGGAAACCAAATTCTCAGCTCTCCAAAGCAGCAAATGGAAAGTCACTTAAAGGGACTCTGCCTTAAAGCGGCAGCAGCGCATTTCTTCGGCGGCGAAGCAAAGAGGTTAACACCCCCCTCTCCCCCCCCCAAAATAAACCAACCCCACCACGACCGGTCTCAAACCCATGGGCTTGGGCTTCCCCGTTCACACTCGTTGGCCACCCCGGTCCTTGCCGATGTCCCCGTGTCCCTCCCGGGGGTGATGCGCTCCCTGTGGATGCTCATCGCGGGAATGGGAGGGTAAGGAGGGGGAAGCAAACGGGTGGGTAACGCCGGCCCCCCGCCGTGTCCCCGTGTGTCCGCATCCCGAGGGAATGGGGTGGCTCCCGGGAGGCAGCGAGCCCCGGGAGAAGGGTTAAAGGGGATGGGGGGGGATAAGGAGGAAAGGAAGGACCGACATCAAAGGCAAGTTCTCTGCTCAGCAGATGAGCAGATCTATCCTCACTTCATATTTTCTGCAGCTGAAGCCGGGGTGGGGAGCTGGGGGGGGGACACGGATTAACTCCTTCTTTCCTACCCCGCCGGAGCCGGGGCGACACTTTGCCAGGGAAAGAAGTGGGACCATCGCAGCCGGTGACAGGAGAAAAGCAGAGCCCGGATCCAACGGGGGTCGGGGGTGGGTTTCACAGGGAGCAGCTCCCTGCAACACCACTGCGACCCCGGGGGCAGCTTTACCCTGGGAGGGGGAAAGGGGGTGGCAGTGATTTCTCTTTTAAAGTCCTGGTCTGACGCAAATAGCCCAAATACTTTGCATCGAAAGAGCATCATTTTTTAACTCTGACAAACCTCGTTGAGTCATTGAATGAGCGAGAAAGGCGAAAGGGGGGAGAAAAGTTCTGTTAAAGGGACTTTGCAGAGCGAAAACGCAGGAGCCGTCAGCGAGGCGGATTGCTGAGGCCACCAAACCCTAGGAAACCACTGGAGGTATTAAACCCCCAACACTGACATGTGGCAAACAGCACATTCTCCTTCCCCTCCCCTCTCTACCCCAAACCCTTCAACCCAACAAAAAATCGTATTTAGATGACATCAGGGAGCGAGCCTTCAATGACAAAAGGGTGTTTACCCACCTCATAAGTGAGCTGGAGGGGAAGGCTGCATTCTCCTCGTCGAGGGCTGAGAAATTCAAAAGCCGGGGAATTAAGAGCTGCCGTCTGGCCCCGTGCAGTTCCTCCGTAATCTGTGTATAAAAAGAGAAGTCTTCATTACTGACCACAGGCACGGAGCTGCGCTGCTCACGCCCCCTCCGTGCAGCACCAGCCAGTAGCACACAGAAGTTGGGTTACGGGAGAAGGAGACAAGCTGAGCGGAGACTATAATGATTTATCTGCACCGCTGAGAGGGGGAGGGGGGGTGTAAGAAATAAATGGGGGATAGAAAGGGCTAAAGAATAATAAAAAGGCCTCGTTCCAAATACGACACAAGGGGAAAAATGAGTTTTGTAGTTGCAGAAGGGTGACAGACGCGGGGATGTGCCAAGTCCCTAAGGACAAAACCACCACACACCTCTTTAATCAGCTCTTTAGCCAAAGCCTTAATTAAAAAAGCTCCTACAAAATATCAGATAATGGATTGCATTTTCAGGCCTCTCTGGAAAACCAGCTCATATGGCAATGTTTCTCAACTCCTGCCAGAGCAGGGAAAGCTGCCAGTTTTAGGTTACGATATCAAAGGCACACATCCTCTGTACCACCAGCCCGCTCCCAGCTACACCAGAGTAAATCCAGAGCCACCTCAATGCCTTCAAGGCAGCCAGGGCTGATTCGCAGCTAAGCACGATCAGGCCCTGCCCTGGCAAACTGATGCCTGCAGCACCACTGATGGAGGGAGAATTTGGCTTCTTTTCCCCCCAAACCTGTGATCAGGTCTGCTCATGTATCCTCAAAGAATAACATGCAAGCATCATTCTCCCAATTTGTAAGGATAAAAGGCCGAGAGGATTATCTGCTTTGCTCTCCTCTGACAGCAGCGGGTGTAATACTCGAAACCCTGCTCCGAGGTCAATCTCACTTTCTATAGCATGAGACCGACTGACATCTTTCACGTTGTGGTGATTATTCCTGGAGCAACGTGAGTGCAAAGAATAAGTTGTCATCTAATCTCAGCAATCAAGTGGAATTGCAATAAAACCCCTGGACTGGAGGTCATCCAAGCAGCTCTGAACAGAGCAGCCCCGTGCTCTTCCAGGGCACGTGCTTATTTACAAACTCCCTTTGGAAAGTCAATCTGGCTTTTGCGGACTGCAACAGTGGGTCTAACCCAGCTTCTGACACTGTTTTCAAGAAAGCCCATGCCATTTTCAATTACTCATATTTAGCATCTTTTTCTCTTTCTCTCTCTTCTTTTTTCCAGCCCCAGAAGCAAGCAAACATTTCCTGGCACCACTGGGATGCAGCTATGATCTGTGCCACTGTTTCATGTGGCATGGACAACCTCCCACTCATGCTTTTGCTCTCATGGCATCCAATGCCCTATGGAAGCACAATATATAATGATAGTACACACAAGTTTGGATTAGAAGCCCTCCAACCCAGGCCACCATCAGTGAACTGGTCCAGGCTGATGTGCTGCTCAGTGATCTCCCCTTGCACTCAGCATCCTGGCTCTCCCCATCACTGCTAAGGCTTTAGCAGGACCTCTGCATTTGCTTTTGAACTAAATAATAAATTTAGACTTGCTGCAAGGTTTAGTATCAAAGGAGAAGTTTATAAGAGGTCTGGTTTCCAGTGTTATAGGTGACTCTTGTACTTTTCTCTGAATCACAGAATGATTTGAGTGGTGGAGAGAGGAACTTTAGAAAGCTCATCCAGTTCTAACCCCCTGCCATGGGCAGGGACACCTTCCACTGCAGCAGCTTGCTCCAAGCCCCTGTGTCCAACCTGGCCTTGAACACTGCCAGGGATGGGGCAGCCACAGCTCCTCTGGGCACCCCAGCACCCTCACAGGGAAGAGCTTCTGCCTAAGAGCTCATCTCAGTCTCCCCTCGGGCAGGTTAAAGCCATTCCCCTGTCCTGTCCCTACAGGCCCTTTTCCAAAGCCCCTCTCCAGGTTTCCTGCAGCCCCTTCAGGCACTGGAGCTGCTCTCAGGTCTCCCCTTAAGGAGCCTTCTCCTCTCCAGGCTAAGCCAGCCCAGCTCCCTCAGCCTGGCTCTAGAGCAGAGCTGGTCCAGCCCTCGCAGCACCTTTGTGGCCTCCTCTGGACCCTCTTTGACAGCTTCGTGTCTTAGAACTGGATGCAGTACTCCAGGAAGGGTCTCACAAGCGAGCCCATAAAGGTAAACATAGATGTGGCTTCTGGCAGTCAATCTTTCCTTGGGAAAAACACTCCAGACCATTCACTGAACAGCTGGTCACTTCCACACATCCATAGCATGCTGTATTCCAGCAAGAAGGGTACCAGTGTGCCAAGTGTTAGTATCCAAATATCCCCACAGAACATTACACAGTCCCCAGTGGAGCATACACATCCAGGAGGAGGAAAAAAGGCTCATTTTAGCTAACGAGGTAAGTCCAGAGGAAATTCCCCAATGCCATGCGAGCTACTACAGGCTGAACCCAGTTTAATGACAAGCTGGCTCTGGCTCTCAGTCAAGGACTTCTTTAGAAGACTCATTCAAAGGGCAAAACAATGAATTTGAAAATCCATGTTGTATTCATAGGTCTGTTTTGAGCCCACTAACATGAAACCACTTACGTAATTGTCATAGAGCAAGTATCCCACTATGCACAATATAAGAATAACTTCATTTTGCTCCCCCCCTCCCCAGTTCTGTGCTTTTGCCTTGGCCAAGACACTTCTCATGTAACATAAATCAAACCCAGGTGCATCTTTCTGCATGAAGCACCTCACTAATAACTCCTGCTTAGAGTACATACATGACTATATTAAAATTAGTCCCAGCCCATCACTTGGAGGCCTCAGAATTCCCCTTCCGACCCAGAAACAGTATTTTTTCCCCCACGTGATGACAATGGTATCAGCATTTGATGCATTAGACATCATGAGCAAAGTGCCCCATACTTAATATCTTTGGTGAAATCTGACTCACAAGGAAATTTGCTAGAAAACACGAGCACTTGAAACCATTCTCATACACAAGAAAATGATGTTTTCAGCCAAGTACAGGAGCTGCATGATTATTTTTAGTGGCACCAGGTTATAAATATATATTAATTAGGCATGTTAGTTCATATAGCAGATTTCTTCCCTTCTTTGCTCCCTTTTAACCAAAGGCTTTCAGCATCTTGTTGTTGCAGGCCGGGCAATTTGGAGGACCACTGCCAAGACCTACTACAATGTGCTGGGTTGGAATCCAGTTTCGCAGCTCCTCTGCTCCATCAGGATGCTCCTTAACATGCCAGCCTCCTTGCAAGCACCTACTCCCTGTTCGCAGAAGTGGTGGGGTGAAAACAGACTTTTGGTCGTCAGGGGTGTCTGATCCTGATCCTCATCTGAATCCACAACTCTGACCAGCACAGCTTTGGAGCACGCTGGCTCACCAAGCATTTGCATGGGATGGTCCCAAGGAAGGTGCTGAGGACTCAGCCTCAGAGACAAGACAGAAGCTGATTCCTGGCTGGGAACTTTGCAGGCAGCATCGCTTATCTTTGCTGTCTGCTTGCTCTTTACTTCAGGGTTCTCAAAACCACAATCCAAGTGACTACAGGCAAGAAATCAGAGGCCAAGGTAGAGGAGACCGTCCTCATGCCAAGCCCATTGAGAGTGCCCATGTGCAACCACGCCACAGGCCTGGCTGTGAGGACTCATGGGACTGGGTTTGGCAATCCAGTCAGATAGCAGCAAAACAGATGATCCGCTTAACAGGAAGGGTCCCCACCACAACCCCTCAAATGTGAACCCTTTCACAGAGAAAGGACAGCCACCAGTGTCAGATAAAGGCAAAGAGTGATGCAGTGGCAGCAGGACTGTGAGACACGGGATATCATCTCCAAACAGTCTGGCTGGCCTCAAGGGGCTTCCGCCAAACACCAAGGTTCTGAGCCACTTGTGAAGCTCAAAAAATGGCAACTAAATCAGTGAAACTTAAATTAATTTCAGATGTGTCCACAATACTAACAGAATAATTGCGAAGGGCCAAAATCCAAATGAGGTTCCACATCACTGTGGGCAATAGATGGTCAATGCAAAACTAACATTTTGCTATAACTTCTGTAGAAAATCCCATCCCTTTCCCATTAAAAAACTCATTAGAAGTTAATTAGCTTCACTAGCTTGTCCATAAGAGCAGCAGCTCAGCAAAGAAGCCAGGCCAGGGTCATGGGCTGATCTCATCTGGAGGGTGGCAGAGGGGGCGGCTCTTCCTTCCCAAAGCAAATTCCCTCATCGTAACCCTCCTGCGACCTTCTGTGTTCCAGCACGGATTTCCTAGAAAACTCATTTTCTCACTCTCCTCTAATCTTGCTCTGGTGAAGCCTTTGCTGAACAGCTCAGCTCCCCAAAGAAAAGCTGACATCAGCTGAAATCGCTTTCTGCCTACCGAGACAAGCTGACCTGCTCCTGTCCATCCCATGCCTCTGATGGGTTTTTCTGCCCATCTGCCTTGTGCAAAAGGTTTGAACCAGCTTCTAAGCCTTTGTTCAACATCCCCGACCCATTGCACACTCATACGGGGATGAAGGGCAAGGCTAGTGCAAGGACAGCCAAGCCCCTGTGGCTTCAGCTATGGTACTCCAGACATGCACATACTATCGTACGGTCCTGATGTGCACCCTGCCATGGCTTGGATGCAGCAAAATAAGCACGAGAAGACCCCAAAGCATCTTCTGAGGGATTCCCAGGGTGTGCAATGCCTGTCCTGCTTGTAGTTCCCTTTCCAGTTTGCTGAAAACTCATTGCTGCGGTGGGTGCAAACAGGCTCTGCTTGGGGAAACTGAGGAACTGGGCAGTTGGAGCAGCACTTGGAGTGTCTTTTATAGTAGTGCTTTAGGAAGAAAAACCCCAAACCCCACAGATTTTGGCTCTCCTGCTCCACAGACCTCATGGCAAACGGCAGGAGCGCGTGCAGGGCAGGTATTTGCGCAGTCCTTATGCTAATGGGGTTGTAGCATCTCTTCCCAGCCCTTCGCAGCCATTCAATCTGGGAATCCTGCTAATGAAAGGAAAACAGAGAGGAGCTGCGGAGCAGAGGCCCAGGGTGTGGTAACTCTAGAAGGCAGCAGGGAAGGGATGAATGAAACCTTTCACTGTGGTCCAGAGGAGCCAGTGGCACCCAGGCTTGAGGAATTCAAGAGCTCTGCACACCAAAGCAGGCGGTGAACATGTTTTGTGGGACGTGGAGACACAACTTTCCTTCAATTAGTGGGCAGGAACAACAGTGGAGGAGCTGCAGAGTGGGGGGACGTGCAGCGCTGGATGCAGACACCCCAAAGAGGGGAAAATAATGGGCATCAGCAGTGAGAAAGGAGGCGAAAGAGGCCAGCTTCCCAAATGCTGAAAAGCTGTCCTTATTTTTTCCTGTAATTATGTCTCTAAGGGATCACTAACATTTACATTTTTGTACGAGCTGTATAGTTCATTCACAGCCCTGCTCAGCAAAAGGCCCTGCTAATAAATAGACTTATTGATGCTTGCACTTCTATACATTATGCTACATCCACCCTCAGACAACCAGCCCATTTTACCCTGCTCTATATTGTGAACAAATGATTCTCCTCCCACCCAGCCACGCGCCCCGCACGCCCCCCAGCTGAGCCATGAATGGCCACAGTGTATAGAGGAACTTGCTTCCCCGCTGCTGAAAACACTTCCAGAGGGAAGGAAAAGAAGCCCCTGAAAGAAAAAAATGGGGCATAAAGATTCCTTCACACTCTCTGCCCACAATTATTTCACCTCCCACCTTCCCGCAACTCCTATTCCCACTCCAAAAATAAATATATAATGAAAAAAAACAGAGGAAATGATTCCTTAATGCTCCTGCACAAAAATCCTGTGGCCTCGCTCCCCGTTGTCTTCCTCCTGCAGCCAGAACAAACTCTTTTCTCCTGCCCCTCATCAGGGGAGATTACTATGGGGAAATGTTTTCCCTCCCACACTCTCGGCTGTCTTGAACTTATTTATATGAATCTTATCTGGAAGCCTCTCCCAAGCCCAAGCAGCAACGGGTACCTCCAGCTTATGTTCAGCACGAGAAGCACACTACACCACAGCAGCTCACACCCCAGCAAAGAGCTTTCCTTGCCCTAAATCCTTCTCCAAGGGGGGAGAAAAAGCATTCCTGGCAGACATGAGTATCAGGATTGCTCCCAGCATCCCTGCTCACAGCCGAGGACCGTTCCGAAGGCAAATAGTACCCCTCTGTGCCTCCGGCACGCAGCACCACGGACACATAGATGGCATTATATTTAGCTGGCCCCAGATCTTGGGCATAATATTTTTTTTAGCAGTGGACTAAATATTTTTAACATATGCAAACATGCATGACTGAGGCAGCTACAGAGCCAGAGAGCTGGGATGCTGACGGCCTTCCAGGGCAGAACAATGTCACCTTTCTACTCCCCAGTGCTGCCTGTCCCTGAGATGCAGCTTGAGAGGGATGGGGAGAAGGGGGCAAAGAAAAACATGGAAGCTTTTCAGGGTGAGTTTTGCAATGGTATCAGGGTGAAAGGGTCCAAATTCCTCCGAGGTGCAGATGCACAGAGCAGCGGTCTGTCTCTCGAGCAAACATACCTGTGCGTGTGCCCGGCTTGGCCGAGAGGAAGAGCTCCCGGCTATAAGCAAACAGAAAGGTGCCGGGTCAAATAAGTGGAGCAGAAAGTTCTGCCGTGGGTAAATAGGTCACTGTCAGCCCTGGTTTGAGCAGCATGGCTGCGGATGTGTTGGCCGTCATGGGTATGTACCCACTTTGCAGATGGGGGAAGCTGAGGCACATGTATTTGGCTGCAGGATGGGGAAGGGATGCTGTGCCTGCGCCTAACACAGAACTGATGCCCTGGACCCATGGGCCAGCTATGGATAAATGACTTTTGGTTAATGATCTGTGCTTGTGCTGCCACTTTGCTCCATCTATCCCCCTGCCACTGCCACGCTCGCTGCAGGTCCTCTGCATGGTCAGTATAATGGCAGGCAGTGGTGATGAAGTGGCTGCAGGAACACAGTGAGGAATCCCAAACTGAGCCTTCACCCTGCACCTGAAGCCCCAGCTTGTGTAAGCTGTGCAGAAATCTGTTTTGTTGCTTAAATCTTTTCTTTCTTGCACCATGGTTGTGGCAGGTGATCAGGTGTTAGCAAAGCAGGGTGGGAATGGGGAAACTGAGGCAGGAACAGGAAAGCAGAGTGGGTTTATGGCCAGGCAAGGAGCTGGGGCTGGTGGCCAGAGTCCTGCCACACTGTGTGGTGAATCACAGAGCCTCTCCTGTGCTTCCCTGCACACTGGTCATCAGGCCAAGCCCATTCACTGGCACGGCTTTCAGGGGGCTTCGTGCAATCTCCCCCTTTGGGCTTCAGCAGGTTTTGAATGGCAAAGGAGGCTCATGAGGAGCACAACAGGGTTGTTGCCCCATGACAGCTCTCCCGGTCCCGCTCGGCACCCTCCCTGTGCCCTCACCACATCTATTTCTGGCTCCTATCTCAAAGCATCTCAGACATTTCTCCCTGCTAAACATCTGCAGCTCCCGCGAACAAGGCGCTCATCTCAGTGGCGCGTTATTGCTTCCAGAGGGCCAGATGTGGACAGGAGGCACGCGCCGTCCCCCGCCGGGCTTCTCATCCTCTGTTTTTCCCTGCAAACAGGCACATTTGCACTGCTAAAAAACAGTGGATTGTTGACTGCCGGGTCTAGGATACCTTTGCTGGCCAGCAAAGTCCATAGTAATCCCCCCTGCATGTGGGATGGCGCCAGTATCACCCTGCCTGGGTGTAGGGTTGGGGTACATGAACCATCTTTGTTTCTGATGGCCAAAAGCATAAGCTCAGCCCAGTGCATGGAAGCATGTTGTGAAGAAGCTATAGGAAAGTGTCATTTCCAAAAGCAAGAGGCAGACTAAATAGGAGCATATTTCTGCTGTTTCTTCCAAGTCACAAGCCATTTGGTGGTGACTTGTGGCACTAACCAAGGACAATCCTAGGATCAGAGCAACAGTTTTGTGCACCCGACGGGTGATGTCCCCCAGGTGAAGCAAAGGGGAAGGGAACTCCAAGGTTAGATCAGCTTGAAGTGGTGCAAGCTCAACCCAAAACCATCACATGGGGTCTTGGCTCTGAGCACACGTTGCTTTATACCTTACAGGAATAACATAAAGTCAAACTTAGAACTTTATTCCTTATATTCTTGCTAAAAGAAGTGTATTTGAACCCAGAGCTGCCCTGATGCCTTCAGCTGGGCTGGGGGGAGATGCCCATAGAGCAGCACAAGAGCTACCAGCTTCAGCTTGATGCTGGGTTGACACCAGCTTTCCACAGCCGGGAGCTGATCAGACGACGTGAGGATTTTGCTCTTGGCTGTGCTGGCACGGCTGCGACGTGTGGACTGAGCTCAGGACGCGTAGGAACGTCTGCTTTAAAGCTTCCTTTTTAACTCTAATGAAAACAGCCAAAGCTTGCCTTGCCTCCTCTGCTGCTGAGCCAAAAACTGCAACCTCATGCCCAGGGGCGAGAAACTGAGCAGAACCTGGCAACGGGCAGGAATGAAACGCTGCCCTCAGGAACTGGTGGCACTGGTTGAGACGCAGGGGATCGCTGTGGCATGGCATCAGGCTGGCATGAGTTCTGCAGCCCTGCTTTGCCCATTGCTCCAGGGCTGCCCCTGCTCCCCCCAGCACCGGGACACAGGCAGGCTCCTATTTGATGTGGAAAGATGTGCGATGCCTGCTCGAAGTGTGACATTCCCTGACCGATGCAACCCAGGAAGGAAGTGCCAGCAAGGTGCTTGGGGAACACTGAGGCAGCCGGCGTATCCCCCCGTTCCTGGCTGCCCCCTTCTCTGTATGAACGTGCTGCTCACCCAGAGCTCCAGCGCTGTTTTGACCTTGCAGATGTGAAACTCCAGGGCTCGATTTTCTGGCTATTTAGATGCAGAAAGATTGTGATTATGCCTAAACAGGCATCTTAGAGAAGGCTGCACTTTGCTAAAGTCTTTCCTGCACCTTTTGGGTTGAACAGATGCCACAGAGCATCCAGCCAGGATGGAGCTCAGCCAGACCCAGGCTCTCTACTCCCTTCCCCATGTCACCTGCATCAGCCCTTGTGCACACCATGAGTGGCTGCTGGGATGCAGGATCCTGTGCCAGAGGTAGGACGTGCCCAGAGTGTGTCACCGCATCTGCTCCTTCTGGTTTTCCTTGCTTTTTTCATGGACTGTGCTTGATACCGCAGC
Source organism: Myiopsitta monachus (assembly GCA_017639245.1). NCBI lineage: Eukaryota > Metazoa > Chordata > Aves > Psittaciformes > Psittacidae > Myiopsitta > Myiopsitta monachus. The sequence goes on along the minus strand of CM029941.1, from coordinate 102,274,108 downwards.
AGGACTGACTAATTTTCATTTTCCACTTGCAATTGACTGAGTTAGCCTTGGATTTTCCAGTTTGATCGTTTCAAAATGAAACCTCTGGGTGTTACCTACAGAGGCAGGAGAGCTGCTGAGTCCGTTCCTCCCTGCAGCCAGAAAGCTGACTGGAGTTTAATCCTTTTCTATTTCATTTTGAATTGAACAAGAACAATGAAGGAGGGAACAGCACCTCGTTATTATACCTCTCTTTGACCCAAACATTCCCCAGTCCTGGTGTGTCTGGTTGGACATGAGCCTGCTCGAGCACGGCCGCTGGTGCAGAGCTGGCAGCAATGATGCGCTGGGGACGCAGGGACATCCTGGCATCGGAACATCACATCCAGTCCAGTTCCATCCTCCAATGTCATTGCAGCCATAAGTTTTCCCAAATTTCTGTTCATGCCATTCAATCTTTCCCCCTGCACCTCTCTCCATGGAATCACAGAATGGTTTGGGTTGGAAAGGACCTTAAGATCATCCGGTTCCATCCCACTGCCATGGGCAGGGATGCCTCACAGTAGACCATGTCACCCAAGCATCTGTTCAACCTGGCCTTGAGCACCGCTGGGGATGGTGTTCTGCCCATCCCAGGGCCTCACCACCCTCACAGTAAAGAACTTCTTCCTTGCATCTAACTTGAACTTCTCGTTTCAGTTTAAGCCCATCACCCCTTGTCCTATCACCGCAGTCCTTGATGAAGAGCCCTTCTCCTAGCTCCCTTTCACACCAAGCAGTGCAGACCCTATTTAAATCTTACTGTAGACACTGCAGCTCAGCCTGAATTTTGCTCAACTACATGAATAAAATGCAGCTTTTCAGAGTCTCAAGCTGCATGTGCATTGAAGAGAAATAATAAAAGACAAGAAAGAAGACAAGGTTGGTGTCCTGGTCTGCAGCCACTGCTCCCAGTGCTGGGTCCAATCCCTGCTTGACACAGAGGGCTGCAGTCTCACCCCGAGGTGTGCCGTCAGCTCTCCTGTGTGTGGGGATGAAAGGACACCTCACAATCACTGCTTAATGCCGGATAAGTGTTTTTCGTTAAAATTGTGGGAGAGGAAATTCAATATTTTTTTAGGACTTGGCTTTGCATAATAATGACCGGCGTGGGGAGAACAATGCCATATTCATGCTCAACACAAACAAGCACCTTCCAATAACCTCACACCTTTGACTCCATCCCTGCCACAGGCCAGGCACCAGCCTGTCCCCAACCATTGCCCACAGTGCCAGCACACCTTCCCAAGGTCACCCACCTCCTATGGAGGGTGAAAGGGTGATAGTGTTGTGTTGTGTCCATCTATGGCCAGAGATGCCTCTTGAGATGCTTCACTAGGCTGGGAGACGCAGAAATATTTGTATTATATATATGTATATATTAATATATATATTAGTGCAGCATGGGGGCTGGGGAAAGAAAGAAGGTATCTTCAGAGAAGAGAAAGGCCTCTCACCTTCACGGTGGGAAGAGGAAAGGGGCATGATCAGAGTATGGCATCTTTGCCCAGAAATGCCCAATTTCTGCTGGCACGAAGACCCAAGCCTAGCTGAAACACATGGAAAGCCATCTGGAGCATGACTTCAGCCAAAGCTCCCAAGAAGTTTCACAGTCATGGAGAAGAAATGCAAGTCATACCAGACGAATGAAGATGAGGTTATTTCAGCCACACAAAACCCTTGAAGAAGCTGAAGGTTGGTGCTAGAGCCCTGCAGCTCCATGTCTCACCAGATTCTACTTTTGGATATCTATCCCCAAACAGGTCTCATAATGTCCATACCGCTGCACAAACCCAAACTGCTCTATCTTCCACCGTCATGGCACCCAGCCTGGGTCACCCTGGAGCAGCCCCAGAGCCCAGCCCCTAAGGCTGAGACTCTTACTATGCATAGCAAGGGAGTTGGAATTAGATGACTTTAAGGTCCTTTTCAACCCTATATGTTCTATGACTCTATGATCCTGCCCCTCTACTCTGTTCTATGAGACCCCCTTTGCAGCACCGTGTTCAGTTCTGGTGTCCCCAACATAAGGACATGGAGCTGTTGGAGTAAGTCCAGAGGAGGCCACGAGGATGATCAGGGGCTGGAGCACCTCCTGCATGAAGACAGGCTGAGAAAGTTGGGGCTGCTCAGCCTGGAGAAGTGAAGCTGTGTGGAGACCTCAGAGCATCTTACAGTGTCTGAAGGAAGCCTACAGGGATATCATGGAGGGACTTTTCTTCAGGGAATGTAGTGGCAGGACAAGGGGCGATGGGTTCCAACTGAGACAGGGGAAGTTCAGGTTAGATATGAGGAAGAAGTTGTTTACTGTGAGGGTGGTGAGGCATTGGAATGCTCCATCACTGGCAGTGTTCAGGGCTAGGCTGGACAGTACCTTGGGTGACATGTTTTAGTGTGAGGTGTCCCTGCCCATGGCAGGGGGTTAGAACAGGATGGTCTTAAGGTCCTTTCTAACCCAAACCATTCTATGATTCTATGAATCTATGTTTCTGAAGAGGAGAGGGATAATCCAGCATCTCCCCACCTCCCAGAAGATGGAGACCTCCATCCCTCAGCAGCTGGACCCAGAGCAACTTCAGCTCTCTGCTGAGGACAGCCAAGGCACAGGGCATTATTTACATTTTGATAAACACTGACACATCTTTTGGAGGAGAAGGCAGCTTTCGAAATACACAGCAAAGGGGGAAACAAGCAGCCAAGTTCACCAACCTAAACCTTCAGGGATATAACACGCTTAGCAAAGTGTAGGTAAGGGATTGGAGTCCACATCCTTGATCTTGTTTCTTCCTTTGGTTTTTCTTGTCTCCACCTTTTGCCATTTATTCCTCCTGCTCCCCTGTAGCCCTTTCTGAGCAGCTGCCCTTTGCTAGTAAACAGCCCAGAGCCCCAGGGCCAGCTTTCCCAGCACTAAAAGCCCACTTATTTCTATTTGTCTTGACAAAACAGTAGTAGATTTGTGCTATAAATCCCCGTTAATGGAACAATCTACGTTGGCTTGCTCCCATTAGCACTTTCCAAATGAGAAGAGGTTTGTGTGCAAGCACATGCCTGTGATGTGTGCACACATCTCCCTCCTGCAAACAGCAGCCAGGGCTTTTGGTTCAAGATCTTCCCATTAAATGTCAATATTCATAAGCAGAATCTAAATATTTCCAGTCCCCACAAATTTAAACATACAAACGTCTTGATGAGTCATTTCCTAGAAGGCTTATTTCAAACAAAAGCCTGATACCTAATCCTTGCACATGCTATTTGTAGAAACCGGGGGGAAGCACAAGAACATTGTAGAGGCGCAAAAAGGATTTCAATAGCCCCTATGCACTTTATAGGTATGAAGCACCTTTTAGCAGCAAAGTGGAGGAGAATAAACCCAATGTGTGATGAATCCTCAGTCTATTGCCAGATATTCTTAAATATCCACCGAAACTCAATCAAATCCACCAAAAATAATGCCGAGAGATGTATGAAAGCAGTGCTCTGATGCTCGGAGCCAGCTCTTCCTCCATCCACCCCAAAGCATCAGACTGCTCTTCTCCAAGGCATCTTCCCAAATGGAGATGTGTTGTGGTTTAAGTCCAGTCAACCACGCAGTTTTCTCTCACTCCCTTCTCTTTCTTCCCCCAGTCCCTGGGGGATGGGGAGGAGAATCAAAAGAATTCAACTCGCACAGGTTGAGACAAGAACATTTCAGTACCTAAGGTATAACACAAATCACTACTGCTACCACCAGTAATAATACAAGAGAAATACAAGGAAAGAGAATACAACTGCTCACCAAGCCCGACCCAGCCAGTGCACCCCCCAGCAGCGAACCCCCCAGCACCAAAAAACTGACCACGCCGTGCACCCCCAGTCACCACCACACCCTTCCGGGTCTCTGCTCTCCGTTTTCCCATCCTGGACATGACGTGCTGTGGTATGGAGTAACCGCTTTGGTCAGTTTGGGTCAGGTGTCTGTCTCTGCTTTCTCCCGGCTCCCTCCTCCCTGGCATAGCATGTGACCCAGAAAGTCCTTGGCCAGACCAGAACATTACCAAGCAGTAACTGAAAACACTGGTGTTATCAGCGCTGTTCCCAGGCCCAAAATCAAAAACACAGCGCTGCACCAGCTACCAAGAAGGAGAAAAATGACTGCTGCTGCTGAACCCATGGCAAGATGTTTCCAGCAGAAGCAACAGGTTTTAGGGCACAGACCCTGCATTTCACTGGCTCCGATGCAATGCAGGGCACACCTCAGCTCAATTAAAGCCCATGGTGAATATTCTGGAAAGATGAAGCCCCCAAAGGCGCTTTGCTCAAAGGATGTGAGCAGCAGGGTGAACCCCTCAACAGCAGCTGAGCTCCTCTCACTCCAGCCCTCTGCATTCTCTAGCTGCCATCACAGCTGGAAAAGCAGATCTTCCAGCAGCCTCCCAGGGGATGCAGCACTTACACTGGCTGCAAGATAGTGCACAGGTACCCACGCAGCTCCTGACAACTTGCAGGCTATTCCAATCACACACAGATCTGTGACATCCCGGTCTCACTGATCTAGTGCTGTCCATGTCAGGCTCCAGAGACCTGTTTAAACTTCTTGATGTGCACAAGAGAAGAAATGCTTATTAAGAATCTAGTGGTGAAGGGCTCCAGGGAATCATTGAAGGGCATGTGTGAAATTAGGAGGTCCAAGAGTTTGGAGCAGCAAAGGTGCCACTGGCACAGCACTACGCGCTGCTCCACGGGCTGGGAAACCCCTCTGCTCTGGCAGTGAATATGCACTTACCCCTCTTCCTCCATCCTCTCTTCTTCTCCCTCCTCGTCCTGCCTCTGGCTGTGCAGCCTGTTCATTCTGCAGCCAGGAGCACTACTGCAGGGCTGCACATGGGATATGTCCTGGTGGGTTGTATCCTGATGGGGTGCATCCTGATGGAGAGCTGCCCGATGAGGAGTTGAATCTTGATGGGATGCATCCTAATTGGGGCCTGCCTGATGTGGTGCATCTCGATGGGGTTTCATCCCGATGGGATGTACCCTGCTTCTGTTCATCCTGATGGGATTTGTCCTGATGGGATATATCCTGCCGGGATTTATCTTGATGTATGTTCGCATGTGGCAAACAGGTGGCGATGTTGTACTCCAGGATTTCAGCTGCCAGCCCCAAAAAGCCGGCTGCTATCAGAGATGATTCTCCCTGTGTCCCCCCAGGACTTTGAGGTCTAACAAGAGAGGTGCTGTGATGAACCTAAGCTTTCTCCTTCACCTTAATTACAATAAACATAAACCAAGGCCTCTCTTTCCAATCTTTTTTAAACAAGGTGAGGGATAAGAAGTTTGTCCTTCGCAAGTGCATTTTTCCCTTGAGCTTTGAAATGAACAAGAAAGTTAGGCTTACAAGGGGAGTGGAGAGGATGCTCTGGGGATGGTGCATCATCCCATATCTGAAGGTGCAGGACTTGCGGTTCAGATGCACAGACCTGGAACATTGCAAGTTTGTGTCTCAAGCAGAGGGAAATATTCCTGCAGCAAAGCAGAGATCCATCCTGTAAGATGACAAGGATGATCAGGGGACTGGAGCACCTCCCGTATGAAGATAGGATGAGAAAGTTGGGGCTATTCAGCCTGGAGAAGAGAAGGCTGTGTGGAGACTTCATAGCAGCCTTCCAGTATCTGAAGGGGGGCTATAGGATGCTGGGGAGGGACTTTTCGTCAGGGACTGCAGTGATAGGACAAGGGGTAATGGCTTCAAACTTGAACAGGGGAAGTTTAAATTGGATATGAGGGAGAGATTCTTTACTGTGAGGGTGGTGAGGCACTGGAAGAATGGGTTGCCCAGGGAAGTTGTGAATGCTCCATCGCTGGCGGTGTTCAAGGCTGGGTTGGACAGAGCCTCGAGTGACATGGTTTAGTGGGAGGTGTCCCTGCCCATGTCAGGGAGGTTGGAACTGGATGATCTTAAGGTCCTTTCCAACTCAAACTGTTCTATGGTTCTATGATTCTATGACATCCATCCACAGCAGGTGCCTCCACTGCTTGGGCTGGAGCACCAGGACCTGTGCGCACCCAAGGCACTGGAGCAGCAGGAAAGGTAACTGGTGGTGGGTTAACTTGCTCATGCCCACCACAGCCCTTCCAGAGCCACTGACAGCAGACAGCATCTTACTCGAGCAAAACCCTTCTCCCAGAGGGAGGCAAATGCCTGTGATGTGTTGGATGCTGTGCACAGAGGGGTTACTTTGAGTGTATCCTAAAAGGATGAAGCACAGAGGCACAGAGGGGACCAGGGCCATGTGAGTGGAGGTGGCAGCACTGGGGCAGATGCTAGCACAGCATCCCATGGCCGCCGCTTGCCCCACGCACCTGTTTCCCTGCCCTCTGGAGGACCTGGATGATGCCACTCAACACCTCTATGAAAGCAGATGTTGACAGGGACTTTGCATTACTGCATTCTGCTATTCCAAAGAAGCAAACTTGAAGTCACTGGAGTCCTTCTCTGAACCAAGTCCCTATCCCTGAGGTGGAGTCTCTCTCAATACTCCCATCTTTCAAAATGAAAGGTCCAGGAAGAAGCCCGTTTGAGCCTTGCCCTTGCAAGGGGATGCCCACACTCTAGGACGTGTTCAATCACAGATCAGCACCATGTTCCTGCAGGCTGATGCTGTTTCTTAGCAAAGCCCTTGTGGATCTCAGCACTGCAGCCAGCCAGGCTCACTGGTCACCGGCAATGCCAGACTATGGCAAGCAAGGGGGCAAGGGCTCCAGATGATACTAGGATGAAGAGACGCATCTTCTTAACAAGTATTGCCTGATCAGAGAAAGATGAGTGTGCTACTGAGGTGGCAGCCACAAATTCAAGGGGATCCTCAGCAGGTCTTGGGGTGGCAGAGGCTCAAAACACAATGAGGCATCCATAGGCACAGCAAAGAGTGAGAAGACGAAAAATGATGGCAATTTACAGGTGAGGAGAGCAATTCTCAGGGAGAGGTGAGATGGGCTCTCACCTCATCACGCATCTCAGAATGTGTTTAAAAGCAGGTTGGGAAAAGCAGCTGCATTGCTCTTCTTAGAAGGATTTCCCTGACTTTCCACCTGTCTTCAGTGTTCTAAAGTTCTGCCGGCCAACCCACAACACACAGCTCAAAACATCCATCTTGGAAAGGGGACAGGAGTCATCTAAGGTCACAGCCAAAGCACTGCTGAGCTCAGAGCTCAGAGCCCCAAATCACATCCTCCCCTTTCCATAGAGACCAGCATCACTGCAGCACAGTCTGCAGCACAGCCCATGGGATGGTTAAACAGCCCTAGCAATGACTGCTTGGCTCCAACACATGCACTTTTCCTCACAGCAAGACATAAAACCTAAAACCTGCTAGATAATGGAGCACAACTTACCAAGAGAGCCAGGGATTGCCTCTGCAGAGGAGCCTGGACAGACTGATGTCTGCCCATGGAGACAGGCTGCTATACAGTTACCTATACAGTGCGAGAGAGCAGCAGCTCAGAGCTGAAATAGATCTACCTACATGTGTAAAATGCCTTTGCTCAAGCGATGGCTTCCAGCCCTTCCAGCGGCAGCACGCCCATCCTGGGAAAGCTGCCTTGGAAGCAGCCCGCTGGATAAAACCACTTTATTTTTCTTCAAAGGTTTGCAGAGTAAATGTTAGCTTTGTGCTCGCTTGGTATTCCCTTGAACCTCAGCAGCAGGATGAGCACCTACAAAAGTGATTCCTGGTCTCCCACCTTTGGATGGAGCCCATGCATCTCCCTGGGACCACTCAGGGAGCCCCTATGGGGGGACTTTCCTGATATATCCCCTGAGCAACTCAGATCTTGAGGATCTGCATAAGACCCCAGCATCGAGCACCACTGTGGTAACACTCTCTCTACACCAGCTGCATTTCCCTCTCTCTTAGCGGGTCCATGGTCAAGGCTTGCTGACTGGCAAGGGGTAAAAGCTGCAGCCCAACATGCACAGAGAAATAACATACATCTGAAAAGTCCCGTAACTAAGCATTAAAAAACACCCCAAACCAGCCCCAAAGACAGAAACCAGTAAATCCCAGCTCCTTGCTCATGCTATCTAGCAGCCAGAGAAACACACACTATTTGAAACCATCATAAATAATCGGGGATGTCTAATCTCCAAGGGCCGGCAGATTTGATGTGTGGATGCTGTCATCTAGGAATGAGCAGGGAGCAGCAGACATGCACTACTGACTCACACAGCAGAGATGCTGGGAATCAGCTGCAGTTCTCCTGTTTTCATAATCTCATATATTTTATTTGCTTAAGGTTGTTGGTAACTGTTGCTTAGTAGTGGGCCATGGGCCCTTTAACACCTTTCTCCTCCAAGGACAGCCAGCCAAAGCAGATGGCTGAGGATCCAAGGGCTTTTAAAGCCCATGGGACCTGCGGGCAGCTCCTGCTAGCCAACTTGTGGGTTCCTGAGTGCTACAGTCACCAAAAATCTACAGCAGAAATCAGAACAGCGCAACTAGTTACTAATACATCTACACTGGATGCACAACCAGCCAGTTATGGTTCAACTCAAGCTGAAATGGGGCTTGGGAGACAGGCAGAATCCATGTCCTTGGTGGGAAAAGGAGCATCCCAGGTTTACAAACATGCTTCCAATGGCCAGGCTTTGCCATTTGTTGCTGGCATGGCCATGCCTTGACCCACCGCTGAGGTGGGGGCTCAAATCCAATCCCAAAAAGAAGAGGAATTGGCAATTCTAGCTTTTTCCCTGGACGGCTCGATACAGCCACAAGCCCTGCCGGCAGCTGGCTGGGAGGGCACACAAGGTGAATGTCCATCTCATCGATTGAAATAATTTGGGCTGTATCAAGGAGAGGTCACTCTGAGAGCTCAGTGCAGAGGGTTGGGCTGGGGAGCCTGTGCAGAAGCAGGTTGTAGAGCCCAGGAAACCTCACTAAGAGTCCCTTTGGCTTGTTCTCCCCTGCCTGCACTCAAGATCCTTCCGTGGGTCCCCACAGGCAGGACACAAGACACTGGGGATGGGGAGCCAGGCAAGGAGTGAAGAAAGGAAGCAATCCTCTCTGTTCTCTGATTTAAGGAAAGCCATGCTTGCAATAGGAAAGAAGGAAGCTGGTGCGATGTCCTCATGTGCTGCAGGGACGCAGAGGTGGGCCTGTCTAGAGGAGCTCACTGAGATGCCATCCTGCTGTGCAACACACATGGATGAAGGTGCATCTCCCATGCACAGAGAACTCATGCCAAGGGAAAACCTCTGGAGGCACGGAGCAGGGACATACTCTGTGCCCATCCACTGCCCCAGATGAGGGCTTGTGGGGGTCTGCTTTGGGCTGGGATGCAGCTGAACGGAGAGATGTTGCTTTTAGAGGAACTCAGTAAGATTTTCCAGCTGTAGCGCGACATGAGGAAACAAGATGCTTCTGATGCAGGATCAAAAATATAATCGTGTCGCCAGCCTCTCTGGGAGTCCCTATGCCCCCAAAATTCAGTTAATGTTGGTATCGCATTAAACTCCATATGGATAAAACCAAGACAGTTTTCTTTTAAGGATGTATTATTTGCAATGAGGAGCAGGGTATTACAGGAGTTCACATAAACCCAGCAGCCGCACGCCCCTCTTCCTTGAAATACACTCCCAGTGTCACAAGCTTGGACACTTCTGCAGTAGGAAAAAGTAAAACTACCATGAGGCAGTAAATGCAAAATTTGGGGAGAGACCTAAAGACAGGCTGAGGATCTATATGAGCACTAATATCAATGCAGTATCTGAGTTGCTGGCTCATTTCTAACTGCTGTGGAGTGATATATGGTCAGTTTATCCCAGCAACATTCCCAGGAACTCATCATCTGGAAGGGGTTAATTGGATCTGAGTAGGGTCAAACCCTCCTCTGCATATTTTTCTTTTATTTACACGAAACAAAAATGCATGTTTTCTTGGTGTGACTTTTTATAAATTAAACAGCGCTGTCGAGTCATCAGCTGCAGCGTGGATTCGCCTGTGTATGAGTTACTGGGTTTAGCCTTAAAGCAATGACTTAACTAAATCTTTGCTCTGTCCCAAGCTTCAATATTGTTCCCAAAAAGCCATATTTTTAAGAGAAAAGGTAAGAGATGAGCCTGCGAGCCACCGATGCTAACATGCACAGACTCTAAGAGAAAAGAAGAGAAAACCTTCACACAGTTTCTTTGAGCAGCCCCAGAGGAGGAGAACGGTACTTTTAAATGCTATTAAAACTGCCCACGTATTCCCGAAGGAACTGGAAGATGAGGGCTGCAGGCAGCTGGGTTCTGTGTTACTCTCCACTCTGAGAGCCACTTCCCAGCCTTGCTCTCCTGGGAGGTCCGTACCTGGGAGCTCGGGGTATCGCCATCCCAGGACACTTCCAAGCTACGGAGCAAGCAGGGAACACTGCTGTGTTCGCAGAAACAGCCCCCTCTTCACAACCCTCCCATTGCCATGGCTCAATAACGGGTGACACACAGAAACCCAAGGGATTTTCCAAGAGAATTCCCTCACCTTTCCTGCAGAGCCAGGAGCTGCCCTTTGCTGTCTTCCTAGTTTCCCGCTGCACTATCTCCAGTCTTCCCGCAGCTCCTGCCGAGCTGGAAATATCATTAAGCTCCAGTGAGGCACACACAAAAACAGAGAGAAAAATCCCAGGGAAAGTGTTGCGATATCCAAAGGGAGGGGAGTGAAGCCAGCGGGACGGCCGAGCCCCGGGTCCCTGCAAGCTCTGCTCCACCTGCACGCGCCGTGCTGGGATCCGTGATACCCGTCCGGCGCAGAGCAGGCATGGATACTTCTCTGGTGTCTGCTGATGACTTCACTTCATTAGCATGCTCCTGATAGTTCTCTCTGACTGTCTTTTTTACTGACTTTAAGGCTCTGCTAATCAAAATACTGAAGGGTTTAACTATTTCCTGACTCCCGGGTTTTGCAAGAGGAAAATCTGTGGGGCAACAGGAGCAGGAGCGTAAGTCACAGCCCCAGCCTCCATCCAAGGGTAGTTTGTGCTGCTGAGGTTTGCAGGTCACAACTCTGAGTGCATTCCACTTTCATCTGGCGATAAAGCGAAGGCGAAATCCTCCTCGGCTGTGCTGGACCTTTTAGCTCAGGCGGACGCAAAGAGGAAAGTGCCCTTCCACCTTCAGGGATGAGACTTCCCGCCTGTAATTCTTTGATTTAAAGACAGCTCAGGCAGAGGGTGAAGCAGTTCATGCACTTCTTAACCTGTGACACTGCATCAAGATGGGATGGTGCAACCGAGCCAGGTCCTAGATGATGCCAGCCTCCACAAGTGCCACCACTGCCTTCACCTTCTTGCTCACATGCTTTGGGAGCAGAACTGACTTTTAGAGTGGAAGAAAATCTGCATCACCCATGGGTTAGAAAAGGGGAAAGCAAAGCACAGAAATACAACATAACTCTGCTGAGAGCACATCTGGAGCGTGTGGCAGGGACAAAAACTTGTCTCAGGGCTCCCAGGTGCCAGCCTTGTGCTTTTTCCTTGGGGTTTCTGGCTGGTTTGAAGTCCATGTCAGGTTTTACTTTAACAAAGAAACACAGGAGTGGATTTTGCAACAGTGGGATAGGAAACAAGAAGGGAAAATTAAAGAAAGGGAGACCACATTAAGTGCAGTTTTCCCTGGGTGTGTGCGTCGGTACCTGGTTGCATGTACCCACACATCGTACCCATGATCACAGGTAAAGGGTGTTTTAGTGCATACACATGTGTCCATCAGTGTTTGCACACAGACACGTTTGTATTCACCCCCTGCAACGATGGTGCATGGGGGTGCTGTGTCCTGGCATGCATAGATACCACTATGAAGCACACCCGGGCATGTTAGTGCACAGCTGTGCACATGTGTGTGCATGCACATGGGGTGGAAACACCAGATTTAACCATTTGGGTCCCTGCTCCAAGCACCAGTACTATACCCAGCAAAAAAGCCATGCCTGCGCTCTTTCCCCATTAACACCCTTTCGTTACTGCTGAGGCTATCAGCCCAAAAAGCCTTTAATGAAGGCCTGCTGTGGGCTTTGGGAAGCTGCTGTAGCAGCAGCAGCTGTGGGGTCTGTCAGGCTGGAGGCCTGATTCATACCCAGCAAAATGAGGTCAGGAGCAGATGAGTCTCCGAACATTCATTGCTTCGCACAGGAGGTGACCCACATTTTTTACTCCTGATTCACAGCTCAGCTGCAGACACAGCTATCTTTAGCCCCAGAGAGAGACGTGGAGAGGCCGAGGGCCCCTCTGCAGAAGCCTTAAGGTCCACGCACCAGAGGGCTATGATTTTTTTATGGTTACATATACACCTTCCCCTGCTTTCTATGGCATCTCTTGGAGGAGAGCAGGACAAGCTCCAAGCACTGGTTTGATGCGATAACCAGAAGTCCTGCACATGCTCCAGGAATCTGGGGGTCTCTCTGGTATGCACCTACCGAGCACCCGCCCATCACAGTCAATTGCAAGCCATGTTGGGACCCACTGCAAACAAGGCCAAGCTGCAGCTGTCAGGACACTGGGAGAGGGAGGATCCAAAACCGTCTTGCTGATGGTGATACAGAGATTGATGTGACCAGCAAGCTTCCAGCGCTATTCCCAGTGGGGATGGGGGCTGGTGCTTGTCCGGTCATCATGCCCTCCCCAGAAGATGGGGGCTCTTTTTATGCTGATAAGGGCAGAGGATGCTAAACAAATCTGTTCCCTGCTTCAGCTGGGAACAAATCTGTTCCCTGGTCCCAGCGAAACTCCCAGGCGCTTTCCCGTGCTATGGAAGCAGTCTTGTGGTCATGGCCGTATCCAGCACCCAGAGCGCCATTGCACAAACGATAACATTTCAGCAATGTTTATCCTACTCCTCCAGGGTGGGATCTTTTTTTATCTGTTTTCAGAGCCCTAAAGCACATGTTTACTTTTGCAATGAGTGAAGCCTCCAGGCTGGTGCGGGGAGCCTCCAGCGCTGGTGTGAGGTTAAGCATGTGCTTAAAGGGCTTGCACTAAAAATGGCTTTTCTTTCCTTTCTTATTTGCTTTAAGCAAGGACACAACACAGCAGAAAAACCATCCCTGGGACTGTTACATGACAGCGGTGCACATAAACAAGAGGATTGCTCCCTGCAACCACTGCACCACCCTCGTTAGGCAGAGCCTTGGAAAGAGAAATGGACTTTATAGCTGGCCATAAATTGACCCAATTCAGACCTGTAACTTGTCACCTGAAGACATTAACTGGTATCCAGTCACTACCCAGTTTTGTGCCTGTTTGGCCAGACACTGGCACAAATCACCTGTCTAAATACACTGACCTTCTCACAGACTAAGTGGTCACCAGTGGAACGGAGTGAGGAGACTGAACAGTGTTTGCTGGACCCTCAAAGTCACATCAAGCCATGCTTAGAAGCGATTAAGGAGCTAGGACTGATCTCCCAGTATCCTGAGATCCTCTTCCACTGCCAGGCAACAAATAGCCACCAGTGATGCCTTATTTCATCCTACTGGGATGGATGGGAGGGTGCCTGTCCAGTAGCTTTTGCTGCAGGTGCATCGTCCCATCAGGATCCATGCTGGAAGTCTCCCTTACAGCTTGCAAACCCATAAATAACTCCCTCTTGCAGCAGCGAGGGCTCTGCTTGAGGGTGCTACATCAGGTATATCCTCACCATAACCTTGGTTTCTTTCATGGGCTTGGGCAGTTTCCCTTTCCAAGCAGGTAGCTGTCAATAATTCCTTTTCAAAGTCAAAACCCAGCAATTTAACAGCCATAAACCCCAAGAAATACTGCTTAAACCAGTGGTGTCAGATCATAACCAGGGGGAAAAGCCCACGTGAGCATCCAGCTAACACCTTTAGTGTAGCCACAAAGAAGAATTTGCAGGTATAGTGTTTGCTCCAAAACTTAATGTGGATTAGAAAAGAGAGTGAAAATAAAGCCAATATAAAGCTATTCTGGACTTGTTCCATCATGGACATTAATCACACAAAGATGACACCCTACCAAGGTCCCAGGTCCGGCAGGTTGGGATGGTGGGTGGTCTTGGTCCATCCCTCCCTGTATAGCATGGAATATGACTCAACTGTTTGATAACAAACACAAGCTGGAAAAAAGTAAGCAAAAAAAGAAAAAAAGACAGAAGCAGCATGTGCTTTCTTAAATAATAAGCATATAAAAATGTTAATTAAATCATGCTTTTCAACAGAGAACGATGGGAAAATACTTTTGCACAATGCTGAAATCAGCACAGCTTGGCTTTTATATATGTGTACTTGCAGCCAAGGAGATGCAAAGACCAAGCAAGACACAGACTATGTGAGCACTGCAAATCAAAGAATGCCACTTTCTTCTGTAGGAAAGCATCTTCCATGCTAGCAGATGATGCCAAATGACTTAACATGCCATGAATGTCACTTTTAATGAGTCTGTGGTAAACAGAGATATGAGACCCAGATGTTTGATACTGGCCTCTAATTCTGTGCGTCCACAACCTCCCAGTTGTGCTTGGAAACTTCAGTGGGGAAGAAAAACCTTTGGAGCCTCCATCCTAGGATCATCACCTCTCTGAAGGGGGTACGGGTGCAAACCCAGCCTTGCAATTTGGGGCTAATAGTTCAATAAATGGGCACGTAGATACCTGGGAGGGTGGAGGGCTTCTGCAGTGTCTGCTTGTTCCTTTACCCATGCGTGAGCTCAAGCAATCTGGGAGGAGCCTTTTGGGGCTGAAAGCTTTTTCAGCAACAGCAGGGTCTATCCCTTTCAGTAGCAAACTTCATCTGCCCATTCCTCAGGGATGCTGCACTGCTTTAAGGACAACTGTCTTCCAGGGTCCCCCCCTTGAGGTGAGCCTATCCCACAGGGAAGTCTGCTTGATCTCATCTCTGCTTCTACACACTCCCATCTTCCCCAGAGCTTTGTGATGGTGCCAGCACCAGCAGTTGAAAGAGAGACTTGTGCCACATGAAAATTTATGGAATAAACACTTCCCATCTGCAGGAGACATTGCACACCTTGTTTTCCTTATGTCTCCTTTCCAGTCCTGGACACCATGGGTTCAGAACAGTTGGCTGCAGAACAGCCATGTGCCCAGGCTACCTCTGTTCATCCCTGTCCAAAGCTGGGAAACGAAGGATCCTATGTCCCTCCTGCACACAACATCTGCCCCAGCAAGACCAATGTACTGTCTCTGAAGCAAGCAGATGAAGAGTGGCCAGCATGGGAGGGCAGAAGCAAACAAAATCCTCTGCAGCCACTCACCACTTGTAATGACTTTATGGTCTAGTCATTCCTACAGCTCCCCTTTCTGTGGCATTACTCATGCTGCTGCAAGCTTCTGGAGAAAAGCTGCAAGCTTTTGGTGTCAGGCTTCCCCAGTTGCCTTGCTCAGTGTCACGCATGACCAAAATAACCTACCTCCTTCTGTAGAAGAACCCACTAATAGTTGATGTGTCTCTGCAAAGGTCAAGCATGGATGCTTGGTGACTACCAAGCCTTCCCCACCCCACCAAGTCTGTACCAGCTATAAAACAGGGAGGTTGGTGACAAGCAGCTTTGTGTGGCTCCTTGTTGGCTTTCCAGCAGCACTGCCCTTCCTGAAATGCTTCTGGTGGCAGTACACCAGGGACACACATGGAGCGTGCAGCCACAGGACACGCTCAGTTATTGGTGGTAAGCTCCTTGCCAGATGCTGGCTGGCACTGCATGGATTCAGGCTTTGCTATTTAAAGCCTTGAGCATTCATGGAAAAGAAAAGCCATAGAGAGTGAAATGGCAAGGAGATGGAAGTACACAAGAGCAGGAGAGCAGAAGTGGCACGTCTAGCGCCATTAATGGGCTCTAATGCTTTTAGCAACCGTGTGCCAATTTCCTGGGATTGTCCCAATGTCTTCTTGATGCTTACAAGAGAACAGCCCCTGCTGAGCCAACACAAAAAGCAACAGGAGACTCCTTTGAAACCTGCTTATGAAGTTGCTGAACAAAAGACTAGCCAGATCCCATGGACAGGCTCCAGCCTGCACCAAAGGCAGAACAGTGCTGAAAAGCCAAACGAGAAGGGACATGGAAGCAACAGACTTCCTAGAAACTGGACAGCCACTGTGCACATGGCTTCTGTAGTGAGCAGGAGGCATTTAGTGGCCTCTGTGTTGTGGGGAGATGCTGTGGGATGGTATTGAAGTGGCCTGAGTCAGACAAAAGCACTTTGACAATAATGTTCTGAGGCCAGAAATTAAATCTGAACACAAAATTGGAGCTCGCCCAGCAGGAATAATACGGCATATGTAAGAGCTTGCTGACTCCCAGCTGTTTGGAGAAAGCCATCCTTGCCCTCATCCTCAGAGCTTTTCCTCCACCCTCTTGTAGAAAGTTCATCCCCGTTCTCATCCTCTCAACTGCACCAACTGATGCTGTCATTCCAGAGCAGAAAGTCTGGCTGTGCCGCCTCCACCCCTTGTCTGTTCTTCCTACGCTTTGAATAAGGGCAAGATCTCCCTGCGCAATGCCGTGGTGAGCTCTTGCAACACAGAGCTGCCTTCAAGAGCATGGCAACAGCAGTCACAGGGCTTTGTGCAGATGGAGCAGAGCCCTGAACATGGACAGGAAGCCCGTTGCTGAGGTGCTGAACTTTTCTTCTGCAAGAAAGACGCAGCTGAAATGCCCCAAGAATTCAGACGCACATCTGAGCAGAGTCATGCTCCACCAGCAGTATAGTGAGGTTGGAGAAGAGTGGGTTGGACCATCATACCACATGTTCCCATGTACCCCAGGACCTCCACCCCAAACAGAGGCCAGACATGACCTCATCCAACCTCTTCTTCCCTGTCTGTAAAGAGACCTTGTTGAGGAACATTTCTGGCAGCAACCCCCTTCTCACCATATGTGACAGCCCTGATAAAGGGGTACAGCCCCAGTTGCTGACCCTAGCTTCACATCAGTGTGATCAACCAAGCAGTGGGTCTCCCAGGCGACCCTACTGTGCTTCCAAAACAAGCATCCCTGTGAAACGCCTGATAACCAGCATGTGTCCCTAGCTGTAATACAGGAACAAGCCAGAAAAACCATCAACATCAAAGACTAGATCCATACATCTAGTGACTCAGGACAGCAGGGGGGAAGAAATGGCCCCCGAAATTGGGCAGAAAACTGTCATGCTGCATTCTTGGGAGCAGAATTTTGTTGACACCATTTCTGCCAAGGGAAGAGGGATGAGTGAAGAAGAGGCCACAGAGACAGTACAGAGGGTCATCAGGAAGAATGCAGATGCCATAAACAGCAGCCGTGCAAGCAAAGGATGCTATGTGCAATCTGCTTCATAACACTGCTTCAGAAGCTAAGAGGCAGCACTTCTCTCCAGACGAAAGCAAACAAGCCCCATAAGGGGCAGATCCAGCCCCTTCTCTTAATGGTGCTGCTGCCCTGGGAATCTCCAAATGCCTCACTGAGGGCTGAGAAAGGAGAGCAATTTAAACAAGAACCAGTGAGATGGAGTCACCTTGCCCTGTCCCTGCAACATGCATGGGTTTTAGCAGTCACAGAACAATGTTCTTCAGATATTCATCACCTTTGGAAGCTGGAAACCCCTTTTTTTTTTCCCCCCTCCCATGCCAAGATTTGTTTCCTCCATCACCTAAGACAGCAGCTTGTGCCATAGGGCTGCTGCTAAAGGTCGGCTGGAAGTCCACTAGTCTGTGATGGGGGAATGCTTGGAAAAGTTGCATGTTTTGTTTTGAACAACATAGTTCTATGTCTATATCTATATCTGTTTATGTTTTTATAGCTACATATATATACTATATATATAATTGGGTTTTATTTGGAGGGTTTTGGTATTTTTTGTTTTGTTGGAGTGATATTTTTTACGATTTGCAATGAGGAGCAGTACAGTACAGCAACTATTTGTTTTTGCAGCCTCAAACAAGACTGAAGAACTTGCAGCCAGATTATTTCCTACCTAGCAAAGTGGACACGATCCCCACTCCTGTCCCTCTTACCCGAACCTGCATCATGCTCAGAATGTCTTTATCAAGCAAATACCACCTCTGAGGGGTGACGTGGGAACCTGGCATGGCAAGAGCACTCTGGGACCCAGCACAAGATGCAGAGCAGCCCAGCAGATGCCAATCCCTGGGTAAAACCAGCATAGACTAATAAACCAACTGAGATTTGCAGCGCATACCAGTACCTGCTGAGAAGCCCCATTCCCGTGGAGAAAGGTGAGTTTTCCAGCACAAGAACCACCTCTTAGCACTTCACTAACTCCAACACCCAGTAAATCATCCCAGTCTCACATGTAGACTGAAAGAGTAACTGATTTTTTTGGTTCATTGCAAGTTCCAGTGAACCTGGAGGGGGGAGCACTCTGAGGTTAGCTCAGAGCAAAAGTCTGAGGCTTGATGAGCTGAAAAGCTGTGGGAAAAACCTGTTCTGGGGTGAGCACAGGACCTCATCCAGACCAAATCCATCTCAATTATTATGGCATTTTAACCATCTGAAAGGAAACTAAGGGTGCACCCATCCCCAAAGGGGAATTTGAAATGTTTTGAAATGTTCCAAATGTCTTAGGATGCATTTCCCTTCAGTCTCCAAGTTAAGCAGCGCAGGAAAGTGGGGCAGGATCCATGCAGCAGCCTGCTGATGTGTCTGTCCTTTTCCCTTCTGTAAGAACTGTTCTGGCCAAAATTTGCCTGCTGTTTGCACTGCTTTGATAAGCATAGGCTGGATTTCTCAGGACTCTTGTCTTTCCCTTTGTTTCGTTTCCAGGGATTTCTCCTTCGGCTACTTCCTCTGTCTTAGCTTGAGAGATGTGATCTTAAAAACAACAACAGAGAGCACCTTAATTTTCATCACTGGCTCTAGGATTCACTTTTCTTGAAGTGAAAGAGCCCCTGATAGCACACAACCGCTGCTTTGCAAAGCACATAAGCCCAGCCTTAACATTAAATGGGTGCAAATTGCCACCTGGAGTCACCAGAGCCAGCGATGGGATTAGGACACCATGGTCACCAGAGCCAGGCTCCAGCAGCAATACTTTGGGAAGAGCCACCTCTTCTGGCTTCTACATCTCAGCAAAGACCTGCAGAGTATTAACAACCACTGCAACTCTTTATAACCATGATGCCTTTGGAAATAATCTGTCCTCCCTGGGGGAAAAATGCCACCCTCCAGGCAGGTGCTGTGGAGATGGCTCTGGCCAAGGTGTCATTCCTACATCTCATAGCATTTCATTGCTGCCTGATAGACCCTGGATGGGCTCAGGTCTTGGAGAAAAGCCACCTCTGAGCATTCTCAAAACCCAACAGCTGTGGTAGACATCCCCTTCCTTTTTTTTTCTGGCAGCTTTTTAATGACTACTCCTGTTAAAAACAAAGGAAATTACGTTAAAAAGGAGTGTGTTAAAATAGCTTTAAGGGCCTGACTTTAACTGACACCTACGGTTACAACACGTTTTGCCAGAGCGTGAATCATGCGCAGACTATCAGCCAGCATGGGTGATTTCCATTATGCAGCCTGGAGTAGTTTAAGTCTCCTGGGCTGTTTGTACAGAGCTTGGCACAATCCACTTGGATCTTCTCCCACTGGTGGTATAATTTCATTTAAAAGCCTTTGACTATTGTAACCCTCCAAAGCAATAGAAACCAAGGGAGGGAGAAAAGAGGAGGGGGAAAAAAAAGCATTTTCTGTGGCTGGCCCAAGCTGTAAAATAGAAATCTTCCAGTACAAAGTGGAGAAAATGTGTCTTTTGAAGACATTTTTCTTTGCTCACTGACTGCAGCAGGGAGAGGGGTTTATTTATGGGTTTATTGACCACTCAGGCAAAAAGAGTTTGATGAGTACTTAAGAGTCATCTTGGCCCACTGGATTTAGGATTCTTCATATTCCTTTGGTCCCCACATAGAAGTTACTTTTCCCTCCATACATGACCCCAAAAACCTGCTCTCCTCCAAGTATATCCAAACTTTCCAGGTCTTCTCCTTGCTCCGGCGCTCGCCCACATCCATACTTCTCAAGCAGATCATCCCAGCCTTCCTGCCAGCTTGGACCGAGCTTGCAAGAGAAATCCAGCCAAAAAAAGCCATTTCTGGGATATTTTTTAAAGGTTTGGTTTGGAATTTTTGCTCCTTTTTGACACATACAGCAGCAACACTGCCGAGGGAAAACTCGCTGCCTGAGAAGAGTGCTAGGTCAGAACATTTGATTTCTAACAAAAATGTAGTTATTTTCCAAATTTGCAAAGGAAATTAAAAACTTAAAGTTTGGTCAGATGAAGCGTTTTCACTTACAAGTCCCACCTAGCCTGTTTCTTTGGGGTTGGAGATGGGCGTCCGCTCCCTCATGTGAAAGGAGGATACCTACCACCATGCAGCACAAAGTCCCTATAAAAATACCAGGTTTAGATGAGTTTTGGGTCCTCTTAGAAGCTGGGGCCAATTTTGCATCATCTGCTGCTTAGTTACTTTATTCCTGATAAATATTCCCTCCTCCCAAGCCCTCCTCCCTTGTAGGAAGCCATATGCCACAATGACCTGGCTGGGTTGACAGACCTAAAGCGACTCTTCAGTCTTACAAGGCAGCAGCCAAATCCCAGGGAACTGCCCCAATTTGCTTTATTTTTTCCAGATAGAAGGATTATTTGAACCATACAAAGACGAGACGTTCATCCCGCCCAAGCATCCAACCGCTGCTGGATTGCCATTGTGTTTGGGGCACTACTGCTGTCGGCTGCATCTCTGCACGGGCAACAACCACAAGCAGCTGAAAATCCCATGCCCCATTTCCCTAAGGGCAAAACAGTCTCGGTCCCCACCAAAAATACCACCTGGGAAATATTTGGAAGGACTATTTGTCTGGTAGGACACATGCCTGCCCCATCTGGGGACCAGGCAAGTGCTTCTGCGCTTCCTAGGGCGAAGCGGAGAGGCAGAGTGTGCTCTGGGAGTGCAGCCTGGAAAGCCAACATCAGCTATTCATCGGCACATGGATGAAACACTGCAAAGGCTGAGCCAAAAAGGCAGGTACCTCCACGGAGCTTACGAGTGTCTGTCGGCAGCGGCTGGCTGCCAAACCCCTCCTTTTTTGTCTGCTACTGCTGAATTCTCTAACAGCCTACGGCTCTGCAGTATCACGCAAGCATCTTCTGCCTCCACCATTGTTTCCAGTCCCACCTGCTCCAGCTTCCCCCCTTGCCCTGAAGGCTTCAGCAACGAGTCACGACATGTGGGATTTTTAGGGTTTTTTTAGCAGCCTGACACATGCCAAACCTGAGAAAGGAGCTCCAAGGTCAGGAAGGAATTTTACCTTGGCTTAATTGCTAGGAGGCAGTTCAGATCCGTAACGTAGCTTAGACAGGCAATACAAAGGAGTGAGACAGATTGTGTGGGGGCAGATTGGTAAAAGCTACAGCAAATAAGAAGGGCTTAGCCTGACTCTTTGTTTGGGTGGGTTTTTTTTAGAAATCACATGTTCTGCCAGGCTTTCTTGGAGGCAAACACTTTTGTACTGCAGCCAGCCTTGCCAGCCTCGAGTACGTGAAAGCCCTGAGTCAGATTTCGAAAGGCAAAATGATACTGACTTAACAATAATTAGACAGAAAAAAATTATAAGGACTTGACCTTCTATTCTGCGCAGTTCAATTCTCTGCCCTTGTTCTTACAGCATTTTTTTTGGGGTTTCCAGTTACATCATTTTCATTCTAAATGAACCCGTGAATCCCTGTAAATCCCCTTCCTCCGGCAGCTGCGGCTTCAAGGGACACAGCAAGTACCACCAGCAAGGCTGAGGGGCTTTATTCCTGTTCTGAAGGATGCTATGTGCTTCCTCTGCTCTGTCCCTCTCCCCACCTGGGTCTGGATCCAGCTGCTGGTGGAACAAACTGGCACTGCCAATCTGGTGCTGTACCTGTGGCATGAGGGAATTCCTTCTCTGAAGCGGTCCAGCCAGCACCTATTGCAACCGTGGCCTCTGTGCCAAAGCCTACAATAGGGAATGAATCCCTTTCCCTGCTTTCAGCTGCGGGATTCAGTGCTTTGGCTAGAAATCTGGCTGGGGGGTTCAAGCCCGCCGTGCCTCTCGCACTGCCCTCCCTTCCAAGAAAAATGGAAACAGGAGACGAAGGAACTTTCCTATGCTGCATCCAGCTTTGCCCGCTGCCAGATTATCATCATGATATTGTATTAACGTGCAAATCATGATTGCTCACTATAAAAAAAACATAGAAAGAACAGAACGCACGCGCCAGTGAGGAGTGAAGCAGAAAGCGCCTGAGCTTCAGCTCAGCTTTTGGCTGCACCAGCTGCAACGGCAAAGCGCAGACAAATTGGGATGGTGTCACCAAAAGGGCCCGGCTCAGCTCTCTTCCCCCCAGAAAACATTCTTAGCAGCCAAGAGCCCTCTCTGCTCTACCACTTCGTGCCATGTTTTGCCCAAAGGGGCTCCCTGAGCTATATATGGGATGCATCGTGCTGGGCATCTGTGTATTGGGCTCATGAGAGCTTTGCCTCACCAACATGGGCCAGAAGGGAGATGTGAGATGGGATTATTTGATTTGAGAGGATCACAAACAAGTTGAATCAGATTCTTGTGGGTTTTTTTTTCCTTCAAAGACACAATAATCTTCAAACTGATCCCCTTTAAAAACCAGCGGTAGCCTCAGGAAGCAGGATTTCCACCCACAAACTGTTCACTTAAAGTGCTTACAGGTTCAATCCCCTGACTTCTAGGTTTCTGCATGAAGAAGTCTGAAAGCAGCAAAAGGCTACATCACCACTTGTGTTTATAAAGGGCTTCCTACCCTTTGACAACCCCAAAGCTTGAGAGATTGATGCTGCTTTACGACCCATTGACTGCACAGACCCATGTGAGCACACCGCCGACGTTATTAAAGGAACGTTAAAGCTACAAAAGCAAAGTTAGGAAATTCCAGAATTACTGTTTCCTGGGCAACCTCAGAAAGCCTCTTTGTGTCTTGGCATTTCCATCCCTGATCATTCTGCTGGCCCCTGCCTCCCACTGCAGCAAGCCCATTCTAGCCTGTGCATGCCCTGGCCTTGGGCTCCCCTCAGACTCCCTCTTGCCCAGAACTCCTGGATTGGTTCAGCTGGTATCCCAGATGAATGGGTTATTTGAGATAGAGAGCATGGGAATGCCAGAGCCCTAGGTAGGAGGATGAAGGAGAGCACAGGAGCATGGCATGGCCAGGATGGCTGCCTCCCAGCCTTGGCATGCTAATAGCCACAGAGGAGCACAGGCACTCATGCTCTGAATGCTCTGCAGCAGTGGAGTCCCCACTGATGCAAAATGAAGATGTTGGTTGGATTACTGTGGTTTGGAGGAACAGTGGAAATGAAATCAGGTCCCGAGCTTAAATGGCAGCTGTTTTCCAGAGCTGTTTTCAAGCAGTATCAGTTCCACCCTGAAACACAAGGGCTTTCCACAAATACCACCACCCCACAGCTCACCAAAAGTGCCAGCATATCTCCTGAAAGCATCTGTACAGTGTCAGCATGTGTGGATACAAGACTGAGAATTCCGATAGAAGTAGGAAGAAAACCACATCAGGACTGTTTTGGGCAAAGCAGTGCTGCAGATCCTGTCCTTAAACTGATATTTCTTTTTTTCTATCTTCACAAAATTACTGAACCTGAGGAGCTGGTACTGGGAAAAAAACTTGGGAATCCAAAGAGAAAAGCAAAGAAATTGCTTTCAGGACCCACCTCAGGATCTTAAAGAAGAATAAAAGCAGAGCTTGGCTTGGGTGCATCACAGCACAGCCTGGACACATCAGACTTGGGTCCTGCTGTCCTTAGGAAGACTGTGTGTATTTGTGTGCATGTGAAAACATCCATACACCCTTAGATAGGTGCAATAAACTCACAGCAATGCTGAGTGCCAGCTTCTTTCAGCTGCACAAGTCACAGCCTAAGCGAGGTCCAGGAAAATCAAAACAAGGTAATTAAGAGCAGATTTGGCCCTTAGCACTTTTTGTATACAGCAATTTATGGAAACAAATTAAACCATCGACCAAGGCAATGCCGTTACACATCCAGAATGCCACGAATATACTGGCCAAGGATGGGAAAGCATCACAAACAAACTGGGTGTGATGGAGCTGCCGCATCTGACATCCTCAGAACCTCACAATCAGTCTTCAGAGGCAGGCACTGCATTTACAAGTTGTCAACACGGAAAAGGGGATATCACTTGCAGAGGATCATCTGTTCCCCCTCCAGGAACCATGCTGTGTGTTTTTAGCTGTGTTTTAAGCTCCAGCTGAAGGGAAACCTGGCTTTCTGCTGGTGGGGACACGGGTTTAGAGGCGCAAGTCACACCAACATGTTGCTGCTGGGAGAGAAAGCATGGGGGCAGAGCTGCTGGACTACAGTTTTAAGCCTCTTAGAGATGTCAGAGCTTTGAAAACTACAAGATATTCTCACGTATTAGAAGAGGCACAGGCAGCAGAAACCTTTTGTGCCGGGGTGAGCTACGAGCTGGAGCAACCTCAGGGTTGCTTTGGGGCACCGCTGGCTTTTTTGGGATTCTCACGTTTGTTCATGTTTTCATTTAAGCAATGGAAACAGAAAAATGTTCCTTTCCTGATAAGCTTGGCAAAGCTGCCTTCAAATGGGAGGCCGCCAGAACTGAAGCTGCAGGATGGAAGGTGGGGAAAGCACCATTGAGGGGCAGGAAACAAGGAGCCACTGGCCCAGCAGGACAAGGAGAGGGGCTTCAGCCTTAACCTGATGCTTTGTGAGGGTTTCCTATGCAGGGTTTTGCAAAACCCAAGTCATCTATATGGAAGACAACACGTATTTATGCTGTGATTGCATATCGGACTCACAGAAAACGTCTCACCTATGCGCAAGTACAAGACATCCAGAAAAGAAGAGCAGCTTCCAGCCATTCTCATCCCATCAGCACCCCTCCAAGCAGCCTGCAGCAACATGCTGGGTCAGTCAGCAGCTCATTTATCCCAATTTATGATGAGGAAATGGCTTCTTAGCTCCTTCACTCCCATGCAAAGTCTTTGCTGGTGTTTTTGAGCTCTTTGGCAGCCTGTCTACAGGATGCTCCAGCCTGAAAATCCCTAAGGAGGTCATGCTGACTCTAGATGGGACCAGATTTGTCCTGCTGATGACTGCCTTGCAGCAGCATTCCAGCGGAGGTGGATGGAGAGGTACCCCAAAAGCCCAGCACTGCAAAGAGGACGTATAAATAGCTGGGATGTATAAATAAGAGAAATGGAAAAGGAAGAAGAGGTGGCAGAAGCAGCAGGGCCACATACGGAGGTAATTATTGACACACATATGGATAATAATGGATGCAGATGCTAATTCCCTGTGGCACAGAATGCCCCTCTCCTAGGGAATATGAAGCATTGCAAAGAGGATACTTCTAAAAAGCCCCTTTATTTGTCCTCTCAGGTTTTTTGCATCCTGTCTTTTTGAGGTGGTCGGACACCCCAGATCTGCCCTGGGCAGATAAGAAGGGTTTCTTGGAGCTGAAGCTGCTTATGCTCTTTCCATTTTCAAAGACCCCACAAATAACTTTATACAATATTTGCTTGACATTAATATCAGCGTTGACATAAAAACACTGGTAAAATACGAAATGAGGTGATAGGAGACAGAAATGCTCTGCTCTTTCTTTACAGTAAATAAGTTAAACCCCAACTGGGTTGAACTTTGCCTGGCTGTGTATATTATTACTAATTCAAATTATTTACTGATGTCTTGAGATGTTCCCAATCATGGCGTGAAGAGACTCAGCCTTGGCCACATCCCAGCATCTCCACCAGGTATCTCAGTAAAGTGTTTGCTTCAGCTCGCATCTCCAGACAGTAAGAGATAAAAACAATGAAAACTGCAGGAAATTAAAAATGCACATTTTTTGCCACCAATTCCTCAACACAGCTTTTACCTTTTGCTTTTTACTCAGCAAAACCAGACAGAAACCTTTTCTCTTCCTGCTCATTCTTGGTCAAGCCTTTGAAATTCAGACCTTCTTGGGAGGAAACCCAGTAAAGATTGACCTTTCTTGAAACACTCACAAACCTTTTCTAAACGTTCCTTTTGCCTTAATGTTCTGTGTTTTTATTGGGACACAAATGTGGAGTTATTCTCCCTTTTTATTTTCATTCCTCTTTTTTTGCCACTGAATCTGACATAGAACATCTCAGAGGACGGGGAGTTTTCCACTGTTTCTGGTAGCAAATTCTTTATGTTTCATTTTAGCCTTTTGTGGCTTCAAAGAAACAGCTTGAACTCCAGAAAGGGTCCAGATTGGCCAAGGAAATATGAAACATCGTAATATTTCTAATGTTAGAAGAATTTTTGAAAGGTTACATAGTGGAAAAACAAAATAAGAAAACCTTGTGGAAGCAAGGAGGTTCCTCGAATGCTCCTGCCAGCCCCCCTCCTACTGCAAAAAAGGGCAAAAGAGGGAGGGGAATGACAAAAATCCCCCCTGAAAGCAATTTTCACCCAACAGAAGGAAAAGCATTTTACGTCCTGCAAAGCAGAAAATGGTAAAAAGCTTTTCTCAACATTTTTCCCATAACTGACCTATTCTAATCATCATTTTCACTCTCTTTTTTTTTCTGGCATGACAGCCCACAGCCACTGTGTGCATGTCCCTAAAGCTGCCTATGGACTTTCAAAACCTATTTTAATGGAAATGAAGCAGTAATGGAAACATTTTGATTTCCTTTTAGCTTTCCTAAAGCCCTTTTACTACAAAAACCTAAACTTTGGGATTAAGACGTGCCAAGAGATGCATCTCTTTAATTCCATTTGCTGTTAGTTTGCAGGGCTGGCTAGACCAAAACCCTGAGTGTGATGCTTCGGATGGGCACTTTCACTTTGGGTACAGGCAACAGCATCTCAGGGAATATTTTATATATGCAGAATAAAACAATGGCAGCAAGAAGCTGAGGTGTTGATCCTGCCCATCACGAGGAACTCGGATCACTCAGCAACCTGTACTGGTGTTTTTGGGCTCATTATTCCTGAACAGCTCTTGTGGAAACCAGGCACCATTTTATTTGCTTCTCCCTCTGGCTTATCGAATGAGGTGGATGCTGCCACTGCATTTCCCAGCCAAGAAAAGCTCCCTTTCTCTCTTTGTTCTCAGCTGCTCTTTCACTTGAAGAATGAGGTGGTTTATGGGCATTTTCTTCACAGGGGGAAAAAACCACTCCAAACTATCAGCCTATGCAGGCAGAGAATAAGCTGATTTTTCAACACTTCGAAATTATGTCATAAAGTCCCAGAAAGAGGCTTTGGCAAATATATAAACACAGAATCCAATAGAAGTCACAGGGTGATTAACTAAAACCAGTGTTGCCAGAGAAATAATATCTACACAAACAGCCACATACTTTGTTTAGTTAAATAAGTAACAGCACTTCAGCCACTGCCAAGTGTTCTTTTTTTTTAACTAAAAAAAATAAGATTTTAAGAAAATTGGCTTTTTTACAGAAAATGCAGTGTTGGAAGCAAAAGTTGTACCCGATAGGCTTGACCTTGAGAAGTTTTGCCTTTATGGGATATGTTATTGCCATTCAGTTTGGGGATCTGCGTCCACGAGTGAGGATGAGGACCAGGATGGAGATGTTTGCTATCTGCTTCCCCAGGCATTGGCAGCGCTGTGACATCAGCATCTTGTGCATCACATGTGTCTACAGCACCAGCCCCCTGATCTGTGCAAGGTACCATGCTTGGAGGTAAGAGGATAGTGCAAAACTTGTTGATTTTTCACAGGTCAGCAGGTATCCAGGGAAGACTTTAAGCAATATATAACAGCAATAACATTGCCCTGTTCCTCCCACACCTTAGGATGCTGTGAACCCTTGCAGCTGCCTGGAAAGGGATGGGGGATCCTCACCCATGCTCACATCTGCTTTTTTGCCTTCCCTGGGCACTGACTCCCTGCACCACAACAGCACCCAGTGCATTGGCTGCAGAGGTAGTACCTTGCACAAGCCACCCCCTTTGGAAAGTGATGTTTCCCCCTCCATCAACTCCTTCTCCCAAAAGATTCTTGCCCTGACTTCCAGCAACATCACCCCTATGGAGCAGAGCTTTTGTGGTCACCTATGGATGGAGAGGGAGCCCTGTGGCACAGACAGTTTGGAACCCTGTTGGTGGTGACTGTGATGCTGAACTATAGCAGTTTGTTTAAAAGAAAGAGAAAAAGATAAAACAAAATATAAATAAATAAAATACATATATATATATATACATAAATCCTCTCTTCTCATAACTGGAGCAGCAGCCCCTGGATTGTATATAAAACTCGGAGTGAACACTGAATCCTGGAGGAAAGTTTCCTATGGAAAGACATATAGTGCCGAGGGGCTGGAAAGGCTCCCACTGCCCGGGAGGACGCAGCAGCTCAAGAGGGGCTGTAACCAGACCTTGCCAGCTACGTGAATGGCTTTAGCAGGGCACTTTCCTTTGTACAGCATGTGCCTTCGGCCCCGAGTTGCCATGGTAAAGGGTGAATCTTTGAAGTAAATAGTCTGCTCAGTGATGTCCCAGGTCAGGTTATAGACTTGCATCATCTGATTTGCATTTCATTCCTACTTCCCCCTCCGTGACGCCTCTTCTTTAAAGTAGAGACAAGCACAAAAATCCTCATGGCAAGGACTCTGCGCATTGCTCTGCAGCAGCAGCTGAGACTTCAGTTAGACAGTTTTCCTGCAGCAAAAGTGACCCAGAAATGGGAAAGAAAGGCGGGCAGATCAGAGGTTAGAAAAATAGACTTCTAGCTTCAGCAGACTAAACCATCACCCAAGAGAATACTTGAGTGATAAGCTGGAAGTTAAGCAGATGCTTAGGCTCAGTCCTATCCTTAAATCTGTAAACTCATCACTTGAGTCATCAAAATGACTTTATGGACACGGGGGAGTTGTAGGGGGGACTCATGGCTGAGGAAGGTGCAGGATGTTCTGGATGGAACAGAAACTACTCTGGCCAGGCAGTTCAGGCAAGCAGTGGCCATGAGCAGATTTTGGGCATGGCACACATGGCCTGGGTCCAACGTTCAGTACCTTGAATCCATAACCCATACTTTAATTGCAGCCACAAACCAACTGTTAATAATACTTGAACCAAACTTGTACACAGATGAATGCATTAGTATGTTTGCACGCTCTTATCACTGAAGACAACCACGGGTAGAGGTGTGTCTTACTTCCCTGCTCAATCCTCCCTGGAGCTGGGTGTGCTAAACAGGGAGAGAGGAATAGGCATTTATACACAAGGTGGATGATTCACAGGCTTGAAAACATCCCCATGAAAGCTTGCACAGAGGTAGCGGGGACTCTGTGAAAGAAAAGGCAGAAGCATCCCTCAAAACATGTTGAGAGGCAGAAAAGCACTGGATGAGACACGCTCATTTCCGGTAATGCAGAGATATGGAAATGCGAAGCACTTAAGACAAATGGCAACTGTGAAATGAGAGTCTTCTGGACCGCAAGACATTGCTTACAACAAATAAAGGAACCCAGAGCCTGATTGCAAAGACAGATACTCACTTCTGCACTGTGACCCCATCCCTTGTGAGTCCTCAGCCCTTTGCAAACCTCCTCCTCTGCTGCCGGGAGACGTGATGTGGTCCTTTAGATTAAAAGGTTTATATTTATTTGCTGTCTATCATCAGATAGGCAGCCAATAAATGAAGCCACAACAATGATGAAAGCAAATGACCTGATGGGGTGGAAGGAGGGGAAGAGCCATGACCAACACAGGCTGCTGCGAGTATGGATATCTCGTTAGGGAAGCTGCAATTAGTAGCTGCTCTGGTTTAATTGTACAACACTCTTAATTACAGTACAGCAAGCAAGTCCCTACATTTTCCCTTTTGGCACAGGCTTCTTCCTCCTTGAATTAGCTGTGTGGAAACAACTCATTAATGCATAATAAGCAAATCTTGCTAGGCCAGAAATAATTAGGTGCTGTTTTGTTTATATTGTTCTGGCTTTGGCCATCTTAAAGAGCGAGATCTGAGCTTCAGATCTCCTGAGACTATGGAAATTCTCTGCAGCCACCACATGTAGAAGGAGCTTTTGAACGTGCTCAGGTATTTGCTGCTGATCAGAGAAATTTGCTGGGAAAAAGCATGGAAAAAGTACATATTTTAGTGAAGCAGAAGGCTGTGGTAAGACAGAAAGGTGAGATATTTCACTGAGAGCCCACATCATGCACCAGGCAGCTCAGACACCAAAAAATCAGTGCAATTCTTGAGGAGCTAGGATTAGAGGAACCCCCATCTAAATCAGTCGGAGAACCCAGCTCTTATATGGGGAATTACCATGTCCAGGGGCTGCTGGCTCCCGCCGCGGCTGGTGCTGCTGGAACCAGCAGCCACCTGCTTAAAGATAAGCACAATTTCAGGTGCATTATGGAAAACCAGAGTTAAAGCTCATAATGAGAAGCGGTATCAAAGACTGATTAAGCAGAAAGCAGAAAGAGGTTTCAAATAAGAAGCATTATTTAGATTAGAGCAGGTATAATAGCTGGATTAGATTTGAGATGAACAAAATTGTTCAAGCACCAAAATCCTTAAAGGATAGGATAATAGAGTGTAAAAATGTAACACACGCACGAAAATTCTTAATAACTTCCCAGATTCAGTCAAGGGAATATTGCGATTACTTCTCATTTTGGCCGAAAAATAATCCCTAGGATAATGGCAGAAAGGCTTTGAAGGTATAAGCCAAGCAAATGGGCTGGCTGAAGCCAGGCACTTGATAGATGTGCAGATAAGCTGGGGTAGATATTATCTTTTCAGCACTAGCTATGAAAAATGTCTGTCTGTGCTCTTCACTTTCTAACAAACTTAATCGCTTCATGATGAACCAATGGCATTTCCACTTCCATATGCTTTTGATATTACTTAATAAACTTAATTAGAAAGCAGCCATCCTACTGGAAAATAACATTTCAGAGGGTTCTCTCTCCCTGGTTAGGAACAGGCCCCATTACATAACTGGATTTCTTTGCTGCTCTGTATTATCACAATTGGGTTAAATTCCACTATTCATTTTTACAACACATGGTAAAGCTAACAACCATGATCATTTTGCAAGTAGGTAATAAAATACCTGTCTGCCCCAGCTTGCAGGTAATGCCTTAAAAGATATCATGTTAGTATTGAAAAAGGGTGCCCTCAGTCTTTGGCTCTCCCTACACAACTTATTTTCATATACACAACAAATTAAAGCCACAAACATCCTGTGTGCAGGAGGGAAAAAGAGGGAAAAACCTCAGGGTAAGGTATAAAGGGATAAGTAGTGTTACCCCGAGGATGCTGAGACAAAACCTGCTCAGATAAATGCCTCTGGGGTGCAGGCAGCAGTCAGGAGGATCCCCTTCCCTGAGGTCACTCCAAACTGAGTGGACCACATGCTGGGATGCATTTATCTTCCCTCCTGCTTTGCATCGTCCCATCCCGTAGAGCCCGGCTGCTTCGCATCTGCGTCCTCTGCTGCCCTGGTGACGGGCATGCACGCCCTTTCCAGACAATTGGAACATAAAGCAAAACCATCTGTACTGGTTTGAGGGAGGATGAAAACAACTAATCTACATTTCAGTCTTAACGTAAGGCACTTTGCTGGTGTTAGGACAAGGGCTTGCTTGCAGATAAATCTTGTCACCCAACTGGGACAAGCCTCCACCATGTGATGTGCACATCAGCAAAGCTCATGTGCTGGTTCAGCATCCACAGCACGCTATGTAAGCTTGCACTGGGAGGAGTTACTGGAACAAGTGGATCTCTCTAGGCAAATCCTGGGGCTTGCTACTTCAACAGCTGAGGTACCTGCTCCTTGTAAGCAGGTCCCACAGGGATCCAGTTATATCCTGTAGTACACATCCTTCACAACATTTTGCTCTGGTTCTTCCTTTTTTTCCCTGCGATGGAGTCAGAGGTTTCCATTTTTTGAACTTAGGGGACATTATCCGATGGACTGTATTTTTTCTGTACAACCAGATTCCTTGTGGTTTGCAAATTACACTCTATGAGAAAGAAACTGGCATGTTCAACCAGACATTAAGAGTTTGTTCTCTTTTGAAATTATTTATTTCAACAGACAGAAAACTGGAAAGGCCTTAGCATCTCCTCCCTGATTTGGAGGTATTTCAGAGGCAATACAAACATCAAGGCTTTTCTACAATGTGTAGGAAGAGCACACAAGCCTACAAGACCTGAAGGCAAGTCTCTCACCTCATCCAGGATCTTTCCGTCTGCAATGGGATAGGAGGAAAAGTCTCTGGGTTACAAACGGAAGACAACCACAGATGAGGAAGAGATGAGATTGGTTTTCAACCCTCAACTAATTTTTAAAGCTAACGATTTTCTTCTTTGTGTACAAGAAATGTCAGGCTTACTACCATACTCCACAGAATATGTGATTAGGTTATAAGAAATGTGATGACCTTGTGATGTTTTGGGAAGCCTATGTGCTGCCTGTGAATTCTGTTTAGTCACTGAGGACATTTTACGTCTGCTTTATGACTGAAAACATCTTGAATGTGGAGCTTATCTGTTTTTCCCATTGCCTTTTTCCACTGATGAGCCTCTGGAAGCTCAGCAGCCAGAAACACAGGTACTGTTTAGGCAAGCCATTTTTTAAGTCTGATTTCCAGCACTGAAATAACAAAGCAACAGACCTTGTGAGGTGCCTGGATCATGTATTGTAGCTGAGCAAGAATCATCTGGAAAAGGACGGGAAGATTGTGAAAAAGAAGATCTCTCTGCAGTTGTTTTTGGAAACCAGCCCCAAAAGCAAGAAGGGCTCTGTGTGCTGGAGGAGAGCTCAGGTGCATCAAAGCAGGAAGAGAGAGGATATGGGATTATTTACAGGGCTTGGACTTATGTTCAAAGATCTTTCACGAGACATTAAAGAAAGAGAGGCAGGAAAACATACTTGGGCATTTATTATTTTGTCTACATCATGTGTTTCTTGGGTTAGCTAAAATAGAATGCTGGGGTTTCTTTGGAATTGCTAGTCTCCTCCAAGGCAAGGCTGGCACGGTGACAGTGCGTGCTTCAATCACACTGTACAGACTCTGTGCTCACTGCAGAGCACATGAGTGACCTTGTGTGAATCCCTAAGTCCCTTCCCATTCTGGGAGCTGAGTCTGCCATGGACCAGATGCTCATAGCCCAGGCTCTGCTCTCTTTGGGCAATGCTTGGTCCTACTACAACACAGATGTTGGTCCTACATCTGGGAGAGCCGAGAGGAGGAAGATGGAGGTTAAGGACAAGTGATACTAAGCACAGTTTTGAGGGTCATCATAATACCTCGCTACAACATGAGCAATCGATCAAAGGCAGCCTTTAACTGCGATTTCTCTGGCAGTCAAACCATAACTACAATGTTGTTTTAATGTAATGTCGAGTATTTAACTTCAGATTGCCGGCATGCTCACACAAGGATATGACTGGGAGACAGGATGCACTAATATTTGCCAGTGAGACAGAAGACAAGCGATAAAGAACAGGATTACACACAGCACACTACATACACAATAAAGAGCATTATTTCATTGCTCTTGGGACCATCGTGCAAACTAATTAAAATGGTATTTCAGCGTATTGAATTAATGACTCCACTGAGGGCAAGAAAGATCTTATCAAAAGGCATTCTGAAACCTCATTTGCTTTAAAAAATGTACCAGATTGGTAATAATCTCAACACTGAACTGGCAGAGTCAAGTAGAAACTCTCACTTTGTCGAGGTTTGTGTGGGGATGACCATCAACGGTCCGCGGCCTGGCAGACACCGCTGGCCAGGAGCAAGCATTAAGCACCACTCTGCACTCTCTGCACGGGTATTGTTTTTGTGGGAGCTGCTACCTACTCCTCCTTAAGGAAAGGATTTCTGGCTGGAAAGAAAGGCTGCAAGGAGCAGTGTATTTTGCCCAGTTCACCTCTCCTGAAGGAGATGCTGTGTTGTCTCCTTGCAGCCACGTAAAATGTCACCCACACAAGCCCTGGCTCACAACCAGCTCAGTCTTGGGAGATTTTTTACCCATTCCAGCTCCTAGGCTGGAGAAATTTTTTGCATGATTGACAGGGGTTTCCTGCATCATCTGTTAATGCCAAAAACCATGTCAGATAGCTTCTTTCATAGATAAAACCAAGCTCCAGCCCAGAACCAGCCAGGATTTTGCCTCCAACTTCTCCCACGAAAAGGACATGTGTGACTCATGGCCATGTACTATGCCAAAGTATGGATTGGTGTGTCTGAAGAATAAAAAGAGAAATAAAGTGCCTTGGCTTCCCTCCCTCATCCTCCCCAGGCTTCCAGCAGACCGCTGCATGGTACAGCCCACCATAGGTGATGACATGGGCTCCACTGCCTATGTGGTCCTCACACAGCCCATGGTCTGCAGGGTGAGCAGTGTCTCTACTCAGACATATCACTGCCCCATCACAGCCATAAAGTCTTTCCCATGGTCCTGAAGTCAAGTCTCAGAGCAAGAATCAGTGCAAAACCAACAAAGTCCTGGAGAGCGTGAACAGATGCCAAAAAGATTAGATGGGAAAAACTTGCTTTTCCAAGTGCCAGAGAAGACAATGAGACATAACAAAGCTCTTTGTTTGGGGGAGGGTTTTCTTTAGGGAAGAGGGGAGAAGACTGGAGGGGGGAATACTAGTCCATCCCACACCCAATCAAACAGTCAAATAATTCTATTGAAGCCAAAAGTTTTTCACATCCAACCATTGCATTTTGCTGCCAGAGAACTCCTTGTCCACATGAGGTCCCTGAGAAGGGACATGTCCTGGGTTGGTCTAGACAGCCTTGTTTTATAACCCCACCACCCTTTGGTTATGCACACATAGATCAGAGCTGGCAGCAGGGATGTGCTAGGCTCATCATGTGCACACACACAACAACCCTGCTTGGGTCTGATGGGGACTGGGATGGCTGTAGTGTATCAGCTGAGGCTGAGCATTTGTATTGCAAGAGAGGATGGGCTGTGGGGAGAAGGCAGTATGTCCTGGGAGGAGCCGGAATATGGCATGACATGTCATCTCATCTAACATATGAGAAATCAGAGCCAAACCATGCTGCTGCTTCACACAGTGTCGCTGCGGGGATGTTGGTGCAATCAATCCTGCCCCAGAGGTCCCGACTGGCAGCGACACAGAAGCCTCTGGTGGCTTTCAGCAGCTGATGCAGAGTGACTGGGAGCTTAACCGGGAGCCTGACAGTGTTGCAGCAGGGCTTCCATAAACCAACACAGGCATCTGGGTGTTTTAAAGCAGCCCTGTGTGCTTTCTGGACAGCTGTTGCAAATCAGGAAAACACCCGTTACCGCTTAGAAGGATTCAGGTTATGCAAAGGTCTCTTTTTAAGAGGTGCCAGAGTGTATGCAACCCTTTGGCCTCTGTTTCCAAAGGAGATGATACACCTATAAAGGTAAACATGTGAAAACCAGAGTACATGGATGACCTGTCTCATGGTGGCCTTTGAGATCTCCTACCACAGGGTCTCAAGGTGCACGGTTCACCTGGGCTCAGTCTAAATACCCATCTGCAGTGAGCTCCAGCCTTCTCCTCCTGCCTAATGGAGCTGCAATGCCTTTACCTTGGCCAGTGTGGAGAGGAAGCACCACCACAGTCCCTCAGTGTGGGGTCCAGGATGGGTTGTGTTGAAATCTCTGCCAACCATCAGCTTGGTGGCTATGGCAAAGCAAAGCTGAAGATGTGCTCTGGGGTAACATGAGGCAGAGGATGAGGACTCGGAAGCATAAAACATCAGCAGGCTGCTGATGCAAGTCCCATAGACACCTGTTTCATAACATGTCAGGTGCCTTTCCATGGCTATTAAGGGAGTGATTAGCACAGGCTTATGTGCCTGGGCTTTATATGCCTAAGGTAAGGCAGGTGAATCCACACTTCATCTGCTAAGGAGTTACCACTCAGGAGCAAAGATAGGCTGAGCTAGAAAACTCCCTGGTGTGACAGCAAGGAAAGGAAAAAAGCCCCTTGAGTGCATTGGCCTCTCATTGAACTGCATGGGGAGACAAAATAGCCCATCAGTTAGGAGGAGCTGATATCTCACCTGTCATCACCAGTACCTGCAACAGTGGAGCTGACAAATCTCACCAGACAGCAGGCACTGTGCTGTTGTGGAGACTGGAGCACTTTACCCTCCCCAGCCAAGCTGGGTTTGAAGGGAGCAGACACCTGCATCATCGCTGGCTGTAACCACATGGAAGGATGTGGGCTCCCAGGTAGAGGAGAGCTACACCAGGGACTCCTGTGCAAAGCAACAGCTGTAAATAATGGAATTTGAGGTGGTTTGAACAGCACTTTACAAGCACCCTTTTTCCAGCCAGAATTTGCCAACAACCAAGACAAAGCTATTATTATCATAATGCTATTTTGCTGACTTTCAGAATTCATGGACAGGGATCCTTGTAGGCTTAAAATAAACTTAATTTAGATGGACGGTTTATTGGTGTCTGCCACTTCAGTAAAGCGTGTTAGCAGAGAGCTGAAGCAACCAGAGCCCAGCCTTGCAGAGAGGACCTGCATCTCCTCCCTGCTTGGGTGGGGAGCTTGGAGACCACCAGTGCTCTCCCCATCATCATGGCTTTTTGATAGAAGGGCTTGAGAATGAGTGTCCAGCAGCATCCGGCAAATCCCAGGCAGAAACTTACAAGCATCAACTTTTTAAAATGCTGCTTCCTGTCCAGGAACAGGGAACAACATGGAGCGTGCTGGGAACTGGGCCCAGGGAAAGGAAGAGGCCCGTGTGGAGCAGAGATAGCTCTTGCTTAATGGTTATTTGAAGTTTTAAAATCTCCCTCCCTTATCAGCAGTTTAGTGTCTGGATTCTGAGAAAACCTGAGTGCATTTTCCAGCCTGCTTCTGCAGTTTCCCATTGCTCTGTTTCTAGGAGAGAAAATGCCATAGTAAAGAGGTAAAGCAAAGTGCTTGAGCTTGCTCACATCACGTGAACCTTTTGAAACAGCTTATTCTGCTGACTCAAGGACCAAGGTATCCACAGCAAGCCTCACTGAGAAAAAGCAACTGGATAAGGACCAGCACCACACCACAAAATGGGATGTATAGGTCCTTCACTCCCCGAGCACCAACCAAGGGCAAGCAGGCTGCCTTTTAAAGAAAGAGCAAATTTTCCCTTCCAGATCATAAATCCTGTGGTCATTATTATCCAGTATTCCCTATTCACTTGATCCTGCATTGGCATCTTCTCTTGCTAGAACAAGCCCTAGAACACAGCCAGAGCTGCCCTATCATGCTTTCTGGATGGATAGACCTGGATTTCAACAAACATAAATGCATTCAACCTCCCTGATCCCTGCATCTCACCTCTCCCAAAGCAAAGCATCATGAGTGTGCTGGAATCTCTGCCTTTTAGTTTCCACAGTGAAAAGTAAAAAGCAAACAATTTCAGCACTAAAAGACTTCCTTGTACTGGAGATCAAGATATGAGCTGCTGGAAGAGCTGGACCCCACCACACACCAGGGGAAGGCGGCTGCAACGTGCCCTGGCCACCCAAGCCTTGCAGTTGCAGCAGCAACCCGCCCTGTCTGCATCACTGTTCTCCAGTCTGCCAAGGGTGATGCTTCGGTTGCTACGATAACAGGGATCTGTTTTCCATGCACCCCTGTTCACACCTGATGCTGTAGGAGTTTGACCTTTCCTTCCCTCCCCTCCAACAGCTCATTACAGTCAGCAGGAGATGGCAAGGAAAATAAGGCGGCGTGTGCTCCAGCTGAAGGAATTGGAGCCCAGCTTGAAAACACAGCTAATAAACTTGAAAGCCTGAGCCTGCCTGAAGCCAGTTCCTCGATTTTTATGATAACCCAAAGCATCATCTGAGACAATCACAGCCTCTCTGCAGCAAGGGCTGGCTGGGGCTCAGGGCAGAAGCATCTTCCTCCAACAGCACTGGGCAGAAGTGCCATTGACACCCCGAAACCCAGCAGCTGGACCCATTTGCTTCGAGCCATCAGGTGTCTCTGCTCCAAAACTGTGCTGTGCTATTGCAAATGATAAATTACCATCTAACTAGAGGCTGCGATATCCCATCAGGATCACGTACATTTTCCTAGCATCTTTTATCCTCCCTCTTTATCCAACTGAACTTCGTGCTCCCCCCATAGTGGTAGGAATTTCCTGCTTCTTGAGACTGCAGTAAATACTTAAATACACTAAAATAGCCACTGTGCTTTTACTTGTATTTTAGAGAATGGGTCCTTGGTTTCTGCAGGAGATGCTCCATGCTGCCTATTGCCCATGGCACCTTTCCCAGCCCTCCCTCAGTCCTCACCCTACACGGTGCATTTTAAGTCAAGTCTTGGCAATAAGCTGCCAGCATTTATCTGGTACCAGCAAATATCGCTGTGTTGAAGGGAATTCAGCAGGATTTCATGGAGCTTGAGAACAAAATCACTTTATTGTTATTATTTTTAAAAAAGAAATCTTTCTCCCTGTTGCTCCTCCACTTCTAATTCTTAATTGAACAAGGCAGGTTCTTTCCTATTTCCAATAGGGCTGTGCAAAATTACAAGATACATTAGTTTTGCAAAGAAAAAAAGCTTGAAATGGTTTTCAGATTCCTCTTTGGAACCCATATGCTCTGTGGAAGGATAATTTTGTTTAGGGTAATTCACTTGTGCTAATTTCCTGTAAGTCTCACAAGATATATTACTATAGTTTTTGGTTATTTTCCACATATATTCAGCACTAATTTCCCTCGGAGCAATATTTACGAGCAAAATATCTCCAGAGACAGTGAAGGGTTTTTTGTTTGCAGAAACAGTGGAAATGCTTGGTAGGTCACATCACCGGCTTGTTCAACTCAGTGTACATCAGAGCTAGCAGGGAGCTGGTATTCCAAAACATATAGATGCTGCCTCAAACATAGTCCCAACCTTCCCCAAGGTCCTGAGCTCTCGGAATTGTAGTTCTAATTAGCGTGGGTGACTTCATTTCAGTACATTGCTCATAACTGAAAAATGCTGTTTCTGTAAACCACAGGCTACTGAGGGCAGGTTGAATGGTGAACATTAGTTCAGTGGAATATTTAAGATATATAACAAAAATTAACGAAA
Organism: Myiopsitta monachus; assembly: GCA_017639245.1. Taxonomy (NCBI): domain Eukaryota; kingdom Metazoa; phylum Chordata; class Aves; order Psittaciformes; family Psittacidae; genus Myiopsitta; species Myiopsitta monachus. Next base: position 102,235,026 of record CM029941.1, on the reverse strand, counting down.
TACGATGAGAAGGCAGATGCCCTGAAAAAAAGGCTTGCCTGGAGATGCAGGGGCAGGAGTGAAAAACCTTCAGACACCAAACTCAAAAGAAACCTGTACCAAAGGAGGGGGATCCTTTAATTCATATCCTCTGTCCTGGCCACAGAGAGCTCACCATGATAGAGGCAGCAGGGCTGCAGGCAGATACTGGGAGAGATCCCCCCCAGCACAGCAACATGTCCTCCATGCACTGCCTTTCCAGCACCTGGAATGGCTTGGTGTGCTTCCACGTTGCTTTTCTTTTAAATCACAGGTTATTTCCTCAAAACAACCTCCGTTTCCAGTCAATGCAAAGTGGATATCCACCCTTGGCTTCCTTGGTTCAGCGGCTGATGTACAAATCCCGTTATAATTTGCTTTCACCTCCAGGTGGAGCGTTTCAGTTGCTATTGCAGGGCTGAGCCCATTCTCCCTCCCGGCTCTGCATCCTCCCGCTGCAGGGCCTCAACTGGACATCACGCTGTAAAGGGGGGAAAAGTCTCCACTGATGCCCAAATCCACCAGACTTGGTGTAAGGGACCACTCCTACCTTGGTGCACATGCAAAGGGTCCCACCAGGACTACTACCCCTTGATGGTGGCAGTAAGGACATTCTGCAAAGGGCTGTGTTTTGGGGCTGTCCCAAGCAGGTGATGTGATGAAGGTCTCAACACCTTCCCCGCTGCAGCATTGGCTCCCCCAGCAGCAGAAAGTTTTGTTTCTGCTGGAGAAAGTGGCTTGTTTCAGGATGGATTTTCACGCCCCGAGAGGCAGAGCTGGAAAGCCGGTCGCAAGCCAGGAAGGAAAAATTGCAAGACAGGAATAGGGAGGAGGGGAGATCCAGATCAAAACCCACCCTCCTCATTTACAGGAAGGCAACTGGGAGAAAGCATGGTGTGGAAATGAACTTCCCAAAATAAAGGGAATTTAATGCTAACCAAAACACCCAGGCACAGATGAACTTAATCATACTGAAGTGAGTGAATGTCGTTAAATAAACAGCAAAAGTCGAAGTGTTGAGATAGGTGATATATTTAGCTATCAGCTCTTAGGGAGAAAAAATAAACATCAGGAATTGCATGGAAAAAAAGTTATTTGAAGTACTGAGACAAAGAAAAAAAACAAATACGAGTCTTTGCTGACACATAATGTGCATAATAGCTCTTTCAGAGGACATAGGTAGGGGTTAGGAGCCGGTTAGGAAGGTAACACTGCAATGGCAGAGGGATTTCCAAGGCACTTTATACGCATTTGCCTTCTCTGATTTCTTATTCTTCTGCACTGTAGTCCCAACACCACTATAAAATGTTTTAATGTTGACTGTGGTTGGTATAACCATCAATGGCCATGGGCTGGTCCTCGGCTGCTGGCTGACCTTCCATATCATCCCCCATTATTGCAATTAGTTTCCCTAATTGCAAAGCGCAGTGGCTTGGGCATCCTTGTCAACCATTTGCAGCTCTGCGGTATAAAATGGGATATAAAGTTTTATACTGCTCCTCCGGTTTTCCTTTCTATCAGCTTGGCAAAAGCCTGCATTTTTTAAACAGATGATCCAGGGTTCAGTCCTTGCTAATGAATTTCACGTTCGTTTTGCCGTTGTAAGAAAATCTGTACAAAAAGCACACACCATGTTCCAGCCTTTACATAAATCCGATGTCCTGGAAACTGGTTGTGAGTGCACAGAGGGATCCTCACACTGGGATTGATGGTGGTGGCTGTTACTTGCAGTGCTCACCTGGCAGTTCTCAGCATGCAAAGGAGTCCGTGAAATTTGTGGGACCCATAAAATCAGAGCTGGCCAATGAGTCAACTCTTTGACCTTCAATCCATTTCTAGTCTCCTGGATGGGGAGTTTCACTGGTTTTAATAGCACACGTGCTGAATAAAGCCCTTGAGCTGATCTTTTCTGTCACACCTGCACTACAAAAATACCTTTGCAAAATGGGAAGGTAGAAGAGTAATTTTCCTGATAGGAACAAGCCAGAGCCCTTTACACGTCCAAACACGGAGTTTAGGGGAATGGATGCAGAATTACTGCAGGGCAAAAAGGGATTGTTTGTGGAGCGATTGTTTGGAAATGCAGGGGAATAAATTATCCTCCTTGAATCACAAGTCTATAGCAAATAGATACCTGGACTGAAAATGCACACAGTCAGCAAAAGTTAATAAATCAAAATTAAAGCTAATAGTCATGGCTGAAATCACCCCAAGAGTCAATGGGGATGTGCATCTGACTCCTGTAGCTGCTTTTGTAAGTACTAACTCAAGCTCTTAATGCCAGCAAAATCTCTGCTGGGCCCTCCTGATTACTCTGAGTCATTAGATGGTCAAGAAAACAGCAGGCCACTGGATGCTGGTCGAACTCCAGAGAAGAAACCGATAAAGCCATTTATTCTATACAGGAATCAAAACCAGCGAATACAGTTTTTTTTTCTCCCCAAAACATTCTGATGATTAGCTTTGATTAATGGGGCTGCCAGAGGATCATTCATCAGTATTAACTAACAACATCTTTTTCCACATTATTTCCAGCTCCCTAGAAGCTCGAATGTGAAGTATGTTTCTCTTTCATTATATTCTTTTTACTCTATTCCCATCTGCAAGCTGGTTTTGTGGGGGTTTTTGTAGGGCTGCCCACAGGACCTTATTGCTCAAATACAAGAGGGCTGCATGGCACACACTGGTCCTCCATTAAAAGTCTGTGGGCATCTCCTTCCTATTTGTTATTGCAGGGTTGCTTAGGAGCACCCCTCACTAGAAGGCTACTCAGTGTTGCTGAGCTTCCAGAATGACTTTCTCTCCCCCTAGTTTTTCCTGCCGGAGACAGGTGTCATAAAGTTCAAAGTCTGGAAACCAGGCCATTGCAGCCTGTGCTGCTGCACAGCAAAGATATAGCATAATTGAAAATTAAGTCAGATTTTGGGCTGCAACAGCATCTTACCACCACCAAACACAAAGAGATGTGAGACCTCAAACTCTGCGCACTCCTGGAGCATCCGGGAAACATAGAAACAAAGCATAGTGTGACACAGACAACCTTGATGGCCAAGATCTCTATGCTTCCTGATGTACTCCCCGTTTCCCAAATGCAGGATTCGAGTGGTGGCTTTCACAGGCTGAACATTTGGGTTCCTACAGAGGAAATATCTTGGAAGGTGCAGTATAATTGAGGCTCATGCTGTAAGCATCAACATGTCATAAGAACAAACAACCTGGCAGACTTATAGACTGGGAAGAGACTGTGCAACCTGTATAGCTGCAGGTATCTGGGAGCAGACTGAGCTGCTCAGGGCAGCTGTCACTGAACTGAGTGCCTCAAAGCAACCACCATCTCACAAGCAAAGTCTGCACATGAAACCATGACACAGGAAAGGTTCTGCACCGTGTTAGGCAATTTGCCAATCCAGGAAAGAAATAAGAGCCTATTTCCTTACTGTTGCTTGGCCAGATCCACGCTCCAGTGGGCAAACAGTGATGTCTGGGACGGCTTCTGTGTTAAGCTGTGCTGTCTTTCCCACTCCAGTCCCAGCTCCTCACTTGCTGCCAGGCACCTTTGGGATGAAAAAGAAAAGCAACATTAAGAGATTTCTGTTAGCAAATAGGTCTGTGCTACTGCTTGTCTGTTTTCTCACTGATAGCTTTATCTGGGGATATTAGCAATAAAAACAGCAACTAGGCATAGCACCTAGGAAATTTTAGAACAGAAAGCTGAAAGGCAGAGCAAACGTCACTTGTGACACTGGGGCTAAAATCTGCCCTCCAGGTTTGGGCCTGGGGAAGGTTTTCCATCAAGCTACGTATCTTCTTCCAGCTGGGGCCTCTTAAAGCCCCAAACCTTTGGTTCTTTTCCCAAATACCTTCCAGTCTTTCTAGTTACCAGCCAACCACTTGGGAGAATCAGTTCCTCCAGGCCTGGGGAGATTAAGTGGTGGGGACCCAAACTGCTCCTCTCCAACCCCACCTTCCTAGTGCTAAATCTGGGCATTTCTAGGAGATAGAGGAGGCAACAGTACACCTCAGGTAAAGGAAGGACTTTCCTCCTGCTTCATTCCTCTTTGGCACTCCTCTCCAAACCCAAGTGGTGGAGCAACCAAAGACCAGTTTGATGCCCTTCCTGTGGCAGGGTATTCCCTGTCCTCAGCCTCCCTCATGGGAGACGTGCCCACAGCAATGGGCAGAGGGGCTGAGCTGCCCCCAGCTCCTGCTGCTGCCTGCCGTGGGTCAGCTTTCAACCGAGCTGCAGAGAGCAACCATCATTCTTCTGACAGCTCAGGGAGTGTTTCCAGACCTCTGGACTCGCTTTCTGTCACTGCAGATAGGAAAAAATCTCCAGTCATCCAAAAATGGATTTCAGCGGGCCCTCCAGGTAATTCTTAAACTTTGAGGCAGGCCTGGAGTGCAATCGTTCCCCTCTTAATCCCCTAAAAACATCCATGGGAATGGCAAGCCAGCTTCCCCCACATGTTTGCCCTTTCCCCCGGAGCCCCATCTCTACCTTTTCAGACTCAGGCAAACTAAGGCTGCCTCAGATCTCAGCTTTACCAGGAGTTTAGTTTCAGGTCAATGAGCCTATGAAGAATAATTGCATTGCAGGAATGGCACATGCTGTCTCCGTGATGTGATGCAGCTAGAATGGCTTTTCCCAGCTGATGCTGGCTCCTGGACCATATTATTCCTGAGCTGCCTGGATGCTGCCCAATCCTGGAAATGCCAGAATGTCATTCAGACACTGGAAGGCCCTGGAGATGGGCTCAGCTGGCGACCTGTCACTTCTTTTTCCACCAATCTACATTTAATTTATGTGTTACCAAAATAGCTAACCTGATCATAATGTTTATAAACACACTGTATGTATTTATATTTATTTATGGTTTGCATTAAGATGGTATTGATGCAGGTGTCTCAACTGTGTAGGTAGTAAGCAGGTAGAGGTTGCAATGGTAAGAACAAGAAAGTTACGTTACCTACTCCTTCAGCAGGCACACATACCTGCTCTAGGCAGACTCCAGTATGCTTCAGGAGCAATTTTCAGCAGCCATACACCAGCCTTACCCTAAAACAAGCTGCCAGACAGAGCCATCTCCTGCCAGGCTACCTCTGCTTCCCTTTTGGCTGCAGGGGAGTGTTCTTCCCCAAGGTACACATACACCTACACTCTCCCATGAGATGCCCTCTATCCATTACTAACAAAACCTGACAAAAACAAACAAAAAAGAAGGCAATGGTGTGAATCAGAGGGATTGTGACAGATGGACAAAACTAGAAATGGCTCTTTGTATACATGCTTCTTCTTTTATTTTTTTGTTAGAAAATGAGGTTTTCTGTATCCAAATGGCCTCGTTTTTTCTTCAAGTGTTTCCCTTTTTTAAAGCCTGTCTGCTGTTATGTGTATAGTGCTCTGTAAATATTTTGTCGAGCTGACAGTATAAGCTCTTTCCTTCGAGTTCATCCTTTGACTCTTCCTTTTCACTCTTCACTTATGCTCAAGTAGGAACTGCCTGGGTATGACCCTGAGCTGTCAAACCTCCACACAGCACAGGCTAGGGAGCTACAAGTGATGATAACAGCTATAACAGGTATCACACAGCTATAATTTCTAGAGTTAAGGTCATCACAATGCACAATTTTTTCCTGCAGAGGGGCTGGAAACCAAACTGTAAAAGATTTTTCTCCTTTTTGAATCATCAGCTCACTCGGGTAATGGGAAGGAAGTAAGATATCTAACACGACCTCCTCCCAAAACCAGGCATGACAGCATTTCTAGGGATTACTATGTTGAAAATGAGTATCACAAGATGCAAGAAAAGAGAAACTGGGCATCATCAGCCCTCCTCAGGTATCTCCCTACCTCTGCAGATGACTTGCTAGAACAAGTGCCTGTGCCACTTGAAATGTCCCTTTTCTCATTGCATCCATTGACGTTCGCAGAGAAGGAGCAAGGGTTATCAGATTAAAGTTTCTTCTCAAAAGCCTTTTTGGTGAACACCACCCAAGCCCACTGGCACTGCTAGGTGTCTCTAACTTGGTGGTTTCCTTCACCCCTTAAGGACTTTGCTCTTCATTCACATTAATATCACATGTGCTCCTACCAGCGTCTCTCCAGAACTGGATCAGTCCTTTGGTAAGTCTAAGAAAGTGCAAAGGATCCTGCCCAGTTTGCACCCAATACCAAGAAAAAAATCACAGGTCCTACATGAATGAAGGAAAGGAAATGAGGAGAGAAAGCATGACCGCAGCAGTTTTGATGGCATTTGGCAGGGCTGGAAACAGTGATGGCAATAATTGCCCAAAAACTGCTTGTCACAGATTTTCCAAATGCTGAAAAATACAGAAATACATATATTTGTAAGTAACCACCAGACTCAATCAGCTCATCTTGACCAAATACTCCACAATGACATTATTCCACAATGGCATAATCCTTAGAGAAAAACCACAGCATTCTTGGACCTCAAACAGAAACTTGACACATGTAATACCTAATACTAGAGTGTACTTTATACCCTGTGTTCCTATGAGTCATTTTCCATCCCACTGTCTGTTGAAAAATGCTTTTTTGTTTATTTATTAAAGATTCTCTCAATGGCTTTATTGATGACAGAAGAAGGGAGTGAACGAGCTGAGATTCGGCATCCCAGAGACCTGCCACTGAATCTGGCCTAACTAAAGCCATCTGCTTGGGACAGGAGCCACAGCCACTGGACATGCTGCCAAAATCCAATTTTAAAGGGACAGTGCTGAAGTGGGTGGGATGCAGAACGGACTTTGCCTTTTAGAACAAAGCCAAGTTACAGAACAAAAAAGAGAGGCATGTTTTAAATGGGAGGGACATGGGATGGAAGGACAAAGTTGTTTGTTTTGATTGTCAAAGTCCAGCTTTCTTGGCACAAACGGAAACAGCCCCGGGCCTGTCTGGAAGAACAAGTGCCGGGCAGCTCTTCAGCCGGCACAAGAAGATAGGCAAATGAAACCATGTACCAACCCAAAAACGCAAAACCGGCTGGTCTTGCTCAATAATGTGAAGCAAAGCTTCGTTCAGCCCTTGCTGGTACTAGCATCATGCAGTGGGACACATTTAAAGCCAGCAAGAAGCAGCTCAGCATCAGCTCTGTGGGTGCAAGGCAAAAGACAAAAAAATCACCCATTTATTTAATAAATATATTTAATTGTGTTATTTGATCAATCTGTATAATCTCAACAGCTCAAGCCTGAGCTGCAGGGGTTTGTTTTCCAATTTAATCTTGTCAAGACCCATTTGAACACTGTAAAGTGAGTGGTAGCATCTTGTAGGGATGTTGCAGGGAAACGAAGGGCCCCAAATAGAGTTAGGGTTGCGTGAGCTTGTACAAAGCTGGGTGAATATGGCTGGGGGGGTTACACCCAAGCACCAACAGCAACAGCCCCCATCTTGAGTGAATGTTTAACCAGCTAAACCTCTTCATTTTGAGTTTGAATCATGCAATGGTTTGGGTTGGAAAGAACCTTAAAGCTCTTTCAGTTCCTTCCTCTACACCAGGGTGCTCCAAGCCCCATCCAGCCTGGCCTTGAACACTATCAGGGATGGGGCAGCCACAGTTTCTGTGGGCACCCTGAGAAGGGAACTGTCACACCTTAACCATGCTCACAGGGAATAACTTCTGCCTAAGAGCTCATCCCAATCTCTCCTCCAGCAGGTTAAAGCCATTCCACTTGTCCTATCCCTACAGGCCCTTGACCAAAGCCCCGTTCCAGGTTTCTTGTAGAAGCACTCAACTCTGCTGCTCCACTCTGTTTTGGTGGTAAGCTACCAGGTCACTGAATAAATTGAAGGTTGACTTTTCTTTCCTCTCCAAGAAAGAGCTCCAAGTCTCTCCTTGCAGGTTATGCTGGGCTTTTGCTGGATATTTCTAAACAGAAAGAAGAGGAAAGGCCTGGAGGCAGGGGTCTTAGCTCCAGTTAACCAAATCCAGCTGATAGCTATGGAAAGGGACTCATCCCAGCTTGCTCCATCACACATGAGCTACATAAGACTGATGGTTACCACCCCATCATCTGAACAGCCCAAATAGAGATCACTAAACAACATGGCCTATCTCTACTAATGAGCAGTGAAGCAAGAAACAATGTGTTCATGGTCTGTGGGAGATCAGATTAACTGATGGTCATGATCCATGCAATAGCTGCCATGAATCAAACGACCCGCAGCAGATATGCTTGCCTCCCAATGATGACTGTGCCGTTGCCATGAGGGAGGACATTGTGTGGAGCTCTCAGCATGTGGTGGGACTTGCTGTTCTCATGAAAACTAATAATCACAGATCTAAAATTATAACATTAGGAATACCCTTGCTTCAAATAGAGACTCTGTCTCCCCTCACTTCCAAACACAAAGAATAAACTCAAATACATGACACAAGCAAGACAGCCTAGTCAGCTCTCCTGACCTATGTGTGGTGCTGACAGGAGATCCCTAGTGAATATGTTACACGCTTGCCTTATATTCTTTCTTAAACAAAATGAGCAAAGGTTAAAACTGAATTCCCGTAGAAGGGCACATTTGCTGTCCAGATGGTAACACAATATGAAGGTCTTTTCTGTAAGCAGAATGGACAAATAGTGACTCTACAACCCAAACATCATTCTGACCTTCACGCTGTACAGTACACGTAACGCTTTTTCCCCTAGGCTTATGCGTCAGCAATGAGGTTTGGGATTAGCAGAGTGCAGGGTGGGTACCTTATTCATATGGTACCTGGTCTTGTATTGTACCTAGTCCAATGAGTCTTACGCTATAGCTCAAGAGCTTTCAACCTTGGGATGAAAACCATGTCTGCAGTTCATAGGGCACCACTTCCAATGTTTGGCACAACCTTTAAGTGACGCAGGAGTAGTCCTTAAATACAGGAGAAGGTGTGCTTGGGGAAAAAGATAAAATAAACCCAAGGCTGGGATCAACATCAGTGTAACAATCTCTCTCAGGATGACTGGGTTTACTTGCTGGCTTCTGAAAAGTGCACACAAAATACTCCCATCCATTTTTCTCTCTTGGGAAGAAGCACTAAGGCTCAGGGGAGCAGGTTGCCTTCAGCAGCAACAGCTTCCAACCCTTTATCAAAATGCTTTGTATATTTCTGCTATAATGGTGTTGCACAGAAACTGGACAGCTTGTGGAAAGCTGCAAGAAGAGAATCAGGGATCTAGGGAAAGATGGTGTAGTGATTTTTACTGCTCACCCTTGGCATCACAGTTGTGCCTAAGCCATACCTGGTCATGCAGGAAGGCAAGGAGAGGCAGGGCTCTCTGAGCCTCCACGCTGCCATCAGCCAGTGGTTTGGTAACTGTGCTCCAGGTCCCACAATAGGGAAGACGCACACCGTGGCTTCATCCAGACCACAGACCAGAACTCCTCCGCAGAAAGCACTGTACCAAATCTCAAAAGGGGAAAAAAAGCCAACAGGGCCATGGCCCAGCGTCAAAGTGCCTGGGCTCTACAGTCCTGGAAGCAATACTGCAGGCTGAAAGCTGCAATGATTCCCAGTTGTTTCTGTTTTGTTTTCTTGGCCTAATTGCTTTCAGGCTGTCAATAGATGCATGTCCTCTGCAGAGCCAAGCATAAATCTAGTCAATTCCTGATTTATTCTAGAGGAAAGAAATGTCCTTATGATCATTCGAGCCAGGAATGCATGTATTTTTATTGGCCTGAGAAGTGCAGTCAATACCCTTGGAGCGAAGGTGCTTCCTACCTGCAACTTCTTCCTTTTCTATCCCACAAAAAGCTTCTTACAATATGTTTTTTTCCTAGGTTGAACTACTAGGTAAGAAGTAAGGTCTTCAATGCAGGAGAACCAGCGCTCTTCAAGTGCAGCTTTTGTATCTCACTCCAAACACTTAAGCTAATGCAATGTGAAAACTATTACCCAATCACAGAGGAAAGCTAATTCTCTAGGACAGTCTGAACATGCAAATATAACCATGGTCTTTGCCATTTGCAACACAATGGAAAATTGCTAATAAAAGTTCCTATTGTGTCGGGGATGTAATAGTAACCTCATGGTATTTCTCTCTCCCTCCTCCCTCCATTCCCCTTTGCAGCCAGGGATCTAAAAACGGCTTAAAATGTCCCAGCTCAAATGCTCAAGGTCAAGCAGTGATGCTGAAGCAACACAATGGAAGATCTGAAGACAGCCTACTGCACAGCCCATTGCCCCATTTCCAGGCCCAGGGGAATCAGCGCTCCTACTCCATCCTCGAAGCCCAGAAGCACGGCTGTGGCTCCGAAGGACCAACCCAAAGTGCAAAAGCTGTAGGAATCCCCTCTAGCCCCCAGGTTAACGCTAACCCATGCTCTCATCACCAAGCTTTGGGATAGGGGATATGAAATCCAACCAGCCTGCCTCATTCCTGATATCTCCAAAATCCCAAGCTGGCACCATCCTTCCCATCCCACCACTGAGCCACTGGTCACACTGCCTCATGTCTCATCCTCATGACTGTAAAGGCACCTTGCTTTGGACACAGTACTCCCTCCTCCTTCCCCTAAAGGGGAAACATGTGCACACACATATGCTGCATTGATGTCTGCCTACACCCTTGTCTCAGGCCAGGAAAGAAAGCTCAGACACAAGAAACAGAAACTGGGCCAGTATTTTTAAGGCCGGGTGCCTGGAGTGGGGCTCCTTGATCCATCTTTCACCATGGAGACAAATGAACTGATTGCTTTACAACCTGCACAATCACCAGCAGCCTCCTCCTTAAACAGGATCAGGATTTGCCAAAGGAGGTATTGAAACCCCATTCCTGGGCTCCCTGCTTTGGGAGTTGGGAGTTTTCCCTGAGGGTTTTTCTGACTTACTTTCTTTCTCCCTAGGCTTTTAGGCTCATGCAATGAAGTGGCAGCAGCAGAACAGGGGTCAAGCAGGCAACAAGAGGCAACTGCAGCTCACAGCTCTGCCGTGCTTCCTTGGACAGGCACCTTGTCTCTCCTACTTTGTGCTTTTTCCCCACAGCATCCCCTCTCCTGCCAACACTTCTTGCCCCAGAGCATCAGCATCTCTGTTTTGCCCCAGCCTCTCCTCCAGCTCTTCCTCATGAGAAAAATGTGGGATTAAACTGTGGCACACAGGAGACACAAAACCCAACACAGAACCTGGGATCTTGACAGGGTGCTGGAAAAGCACCCGTTACAGGGTAATCAGGGGCAATTAGGAGATTTCAGCTGAAACCTGCAGATTCAGTGTTTCACCCAGGCAGCCAAATGGCTTTGTTTCTGTGTATTTGTTAATAATTTCATTATTTACAGGACCCATGTGCTCTCTATTACCTTCCATACTCCAATATTGAAGGGACATCTGAGGCTGGTTAGCCTGTTTGTAACGAGTCCATCTTCAGCTTTTTGGTATTTCCTGGTTGGCATGTGACCAAATCAACACACTCCACTTTCCATGTAAAAAAAAAAGAGTCCCTCCAAGGAATTGCACAAAGCAGTTACCTCATTCTGCCATTCCTAATGCACAAGCTGCCTGGGGACTATATAGGTAGTGATTTTGGGAAGGACTGGAGATTGAGCTGCACATGTCAGCTGCAAGCCTGTAAGCAGAGGACAAGCTGCCAGCACCTGAACCTTTTCCACTTAGTGTTCCCCTTGATCTTGCAGCTGACAGAGGCTCAGATGGAAGAAGCCGCGTGACGCAGCAGCATCCCTTCCTGCAAGCTGAAGGCATCTGCTTCAGCTGATTTAAGAAGCAGCAGTCTAAAAACCAAGCGGGGTTTGCATCTCTCTTTCTTGTGCCGAGTACCAGTGCTCCAAGGTTTGCTTTCCCTGCAGGCATTCCTACATTTCATGGTGCTGACGTTTACCAAACTTTTGCTTACAGCATGTTTCTTTTGCCCTTGGAATCTCAGCCTGGGTTTAACATCCATTACTTTGAAGGAGATGAAGTCTGGGGAAGGTTTCCAAGCTGCTGGGTTCAGACAGAGCAAGTGGTGACCCATCCTTAGCCCCAAACAGGCACCCTCAGCTTGGCTTCCGTATGCCCACCACTACCCAGCACAAATCTGGGCAGCAAGCGTGTTCCCTTCCCAACTTCACCACCTCCTGAAACCGGTCCCACAAAGCGCCCTACTATCAACCAACTATCAACCAAGTGAAACACTTAGTTCACTGAACAACCAACCTTTGAATGTAATATAGATAGCTTAGGAGACTTACTTCTGTAAACCAATGTACTGATTTCTGTTCTAAATACATGACCATGCATACCCATGTGAATACGTGATACATTTCTGGACCATTTGCGTACTATAATCATCATCAAAACTAGTAGGGTGTAGTGAGTCAGATTAAATTCTCCAGGTCAGCCAAAGATGGTTACAGTTAGAATCCAGAGGCTGACATGCTGGGTCTAAAACTCCCTATCAGAAGAGAGCCTGCCCTCTCTTGCCCTTGAGAGACAAAACCATGCTTCCTGCTTCTTACAAGGAGTAGTATGCTATTGGGATGCATGGATGGCAAGGCCTGCCAGGAAAACTTAGCTGCTCTTGTCACACTTGGAGTAAAGGGATTTGAATGGACATTTCCCAGGCAGCTGTGATGGGTATCTGCAGAGATGCTAACACAGATCACACCTTTCCTCTGCCCCACCCCTGGCTCCCAAGGGCAGCTAAAAGCCATGTGTCCTGGGTTCAGCAGCAGCAGTCATTTTTCTCCTTTTTGGTAGCTGGTGCAGCGCTGTGTTTTTGATTTTGGGCCTGGGAACAGCGCTGATAACACCAGTGTTTTCAGTTACTGCTTGGTAATGTTTTGGTCTGACCAAGGACTTTCTGAGTCTCATGCTCTGCCAGGGAGGAGGGGAAGCCGGGAGGAAGCAGAGACAGGACACCTGACCCAAACTGACCAAAGAGGTATTCCATACCACAGCACGTCATGTCCAGGATGTGAAAACGGAGAGCAGAGACCTGGAAGGGTGTGGTGGTGACTGGGGGTGCACGGCGTGGTCAGTTTTTTGGTGCTGGGGGGTTCGCTGCTGGGGGGTGCACTGGCTGGGTCGGGCTTGGTGAGCAGTTGTATTCTCTTTCCTTGTATTTGCCTTGTCATTATTATTACTGGTGGTAGCAGTAGTGATTTGTGTTATACCTTAGTTACTGAACTGTTCTTATCTCAACCTGTGCAAGTTGAATTCTTTTGATTCTCCTCCCCATTCCCCCGGGACTGGGAGAAGAAAGAGGGGGAGTGAGTGAGAGAGCAACTTCGTGAGTTTTAGAGACTTAAACCGTGACACCATGCAAACCCAATCCCTGACAAGCCTGCCTCGGTCCTTCCCAGAAGCCACCTTCAGCATCATGACCTTATACATTAGGATTGCCAGCAAGGATCCAACTCCACACGTGCCCGTCAGCTGGAAGCAGTGGGGACCATCACACATTGCAGCTCATGACCACCTTTGCTGCTGCCAGATCCCGCCAGCACAGCTAGATAGGCAGATTTGCTGGCAAATTTGACTTCTCTGAGGTTCACGGGTGGCCCAGAATATGACAAAATATTGAGTTGTTAGCAAAGCAAAGCGATCTGGGCTGGAGTTCCTGGGTAAAACTGCCAGATGTGTCACTTTTACTCAGAGCTGAATTGGCAGATCATCGCCGCTGGGGAAAGCGCTGGAGGGGAAGGAAAGGAAATCAAGCAATTTCCCAAGTCACCTGTTTTTTTTATGCCAGTGCTGCCAGCTTCACACCAGAAAGTACAGCCTGCAGATTTGACAGGATTCCTCCTCCATTAATTCTCCCACTCTCGCTGCATCCCTCGATTTGAGCCCTTCGCAGGCATTTCACACCTAATTACTTATTATCTCTAATGAGTATACACCATGCATACACTCCTCTCCTCATCTGTAGCTGGTTTTAACAGAGCAACTCCATCCTCAGCGGCAAGGAGTTGTGCAATCTTTTGCTCACATCCGCCACCAGCCCTGCTCCACCTTGGCTGCTGTTCATTTTAATCCCTAACAATGAGTCTTGAGGACTTTCTCTGGTCTGTCTATTCAGGGAGAAGCTTCAGTCACTGCAGAGGGAGAGAGGGACCTCTCCAACATAATGTTCCAGGCTGATGGTTAATCAACACGATGGCCTCATTAGCAACACAACCCAGATAATACAATCCTTGCAGCACTGGCATTCCTCCTTGCTGAACAGGCGCATAATAAATTAAGAAGAGATTTGGTGGGAAAGAAAAGTCCTGATGTGTTCCCATGTGCTCTGGCGGTACAGCTTTCCACCCTAAGAGACTCAAAAATTCTGCTGGGATGGAGTAACTGGAGATAATCAACACCTCCTCGTTGCACATCCTGTGAATGCACCAGTTCCCAGAGGGACACCCCTTGTGCTCCTAGTGATGGTGAAGACAGCATTATGATCCTGCAATGTGGCAGCAGAGATGCTGCAATCAATTCTCCCTGAGTAAAATCAGCCCCTGACATCACCCCAGCATCATTTGTCTTCTTTGGAAAAGCTGTGCTCTGCTTTCCCTTTCCACTGCTTGGAGCTGCAAACCTGATATGGGACAAGGGAGATATTTTCCTCCTTCTCAGGACTCTTTTAGCCTGCCTGTGATTGCAATCTGAGCTCCTGCCTGGCAGGAGGCAGACAAATAAACAGGGCTGCACAGCTCAAAACCCAGCCTGAAACCACAGTGCCCTTGCCCCAGAGAAGTGCTCCTTGTGAAGCTTGCTCCTGGGAGCACATCCATTCACTTGAAAGGCTAAATGAAAACCCTTTGAAAAGAGTGGAAACAAAAAGGGCATAGATTGGTCCTCAGAGATCAGTCCTCAGTCCTGCAGAATTGAGCTTTGCCTGGCAGCCACCCATCCCACAGGGAAAAAAAAGTATTCCACAATGTCTGTTTATTTTCCATTCATCCTTTCTAGGTAGGCTATGCTGTGTGCTTGCCTTGTGAAGCAGCGAGATGACGAGTTCAGGCATGTTATGGACAACTTTCCTCATCCCACAAATGCTCATAGCCTCCTGCTGCTTCTGGCATCCATCGAAGGCTAAGAAATGAAGAACTGACCCAAGGCAGAGATCGTAGCCCCAGGTCTCCTGGAATTATCACAGGGTGTATTATAGCTTGTGAGGGTCCCAGCAGAGGTTGAACGCTGGAGAAGTTCAAGGGAGAGGGATGGAAAGGATGGCCAAGAAGCAATCCAGCAGCACAGCAAGTTTTCATTAAGACTGACTTCAGATTTGGCTTTCATGTACTTCTAGGATGCAGGCTGCTTCGCATAAAAGGACAGTTTTTACTCCAGTGAGCATCATGGTTTAGATTTACATCAAGGGTTTGGTTTGAGTCTGCTTTGCCTGCTGTGGGTATTTATGGTTAACTAGTTTTTACTTAGGAGCTCTGGAGATCATGGAGCCCTTTTCCAAAAAAGCCTGTCACATACATGTTGGCATCTCACCTTGTACTTGGCAGCAGGGGGAATTTGACTACATCTACCTGACATCAGGAAAAAATCCATGTGGTTTGGATTCAGAGGAACAGTCAAACATTTTGAAAGGAGAGGACACAAAGAGTCCCACAGTCAAAAACCACTAACACCCGAACAACCTCATGTCAAATGCCTTGGTGCTGCTCTCATGTTCCCCTGCATAAGGCTCTCTTGAGTCTCTTGATCTATTTGGTGGAAGGCAGTGGCTCACACAGGTCAGCCAGTGCGGCACCCTCCACAGTCCTATTAGTTCACAGCTCTACAATACGACACAGGCCTGAGCAAAGCTCCAGATCAGGGAACATCTGAATTTGGCGGAGGCAGGAAACTTCAAACATTGAACCCAACCCCCAGGTTTTCTAAGAGACCTTGACCTTTTTCATGGGTCCCATGTACAAATCCACTCACTGACTTCTGCGGTGTTTGAAATCTGATCTGAATGACATTTCAGGGCTTGGACCCATCTCTCCAGCTCATTTTCCAGCTCTTCTTTCACTTGAGAAGCAGAAGTCTCCCTCCAGACTTCAGTGTACTTATTTTTCCATGTATCCCAGAATAACAGAATTCCTTCTCCAAGGGTTACCCTGCAGGGTACCAGTACCTCGTAGAGAACATATTGCCAACTTGAAATGAAAATCCTCATGTTAGCTCCAGCACAAACGCTAAATGTGGTTTGCAGCTCTGCCTGAAAACAGACAGTGACTTACGCAGATCTTCTGGAAACTCAGGTCCCGACTGTCAGTGAGCTTCACCTCCATTTCCTCTGGGACCTTCATCATTCCAAAGCCCTTTTAAAACATCATCACTTCAGGAGAGGCAAGTCCATGCCTAAGCCAGGGTTAGCCTGCTGGGTGATGGAGTGATGAGACTAAAGCTTTGAACTTTCAACAGTCTGGAAAGCCAGGAGAAGCCAGAGCAGGAGCTTACATCACCCTATCTCAGAGGCAAGCAAGCATGGATTCTCCCCAAGCCAGTGCATTGTAGCCACTGTTGGACGGTTACGGGAAGCCAGGATGATGAACGTATGAGTCATTGTGGCTAGATGCTCCCCTGGGAGGAAGGAGCAAGAGTTTCCTCACAAGAAGTAGCTTTTTTCCACTGTAAATCTTCTAAGCAGAGTGATGAGTCTGAAAGGTCACTGGGGCTTGGCACTGGTTTGGCAACTAAGAGCCAGATATCTTTGATGGGAACGAGGATAACACTGTCTTTCTGAGTGTGCCTCTCTGCTGACAGGCTTCACCTATAGCTTGTCTGGTTCACTATGGACCAGATTTCTTCACTTCCTGGCTGTTCCAAGGTAGGCAGAGCTCAGACATGGACTTTTCAGGGCTGGAAATCCTGGTCCTAGCTAAAGGAAGGGGAATTTTATCTTTTGCTTCAACAAGGGAGGGATTTTCAGCTAGCATCCCTGTTTCTATTTTGAGAAGGGATCTCTAACGAATAGTGAGCTGAATATTTGTGTATTTTGAGGGTCCTAAGTGGACCCAGAGCTTTTGAATTTTCAGTGAAGGTCCTGAAAACATAGTAGCGCCTTGCCCCCATTCAGATCTCAGCTTTGCCATTTGAATCGATGGAGTTCCTGATAAGAGTCTGTTCCTTCCACATGTAATTGTTATTCACTGAATCACTTTTCTTGGATTTGGGAGAGAAGTGTCAACATTAGAGGGCACATATATAGGAAAGCCTTCATCTGGAAGTGTGGAGAAGAAGATTTGCAAGGTCTGTGATGGAGCAGCTGTACCCAAGAGGAAAGCACTGAAACACTGGAGGCTGGAGCATCCTCAGGAGTGCTCTGGAAGGTGGGTGATAAAGCCCCATGAAAGCAGCTGCGCATAGCTTTAGCCCAGCCAAGACTGACCTCTTCAGAAAGGCTAGTGGTACCACAGTCAGAGGGAAAAACAGTTGAAGGCAATGAAGCTGACAGAGGAAGGGTGAGAAGAAAAAGCAGGGTGATGAGGATGATAAAAATCCTTCAGTGCAACTGTCCCTCAGCACTTCTATAATGCTAATTAAAAGGCACAGGAACAACCTGATGACATCAAGTGTAATAATGGCTTTCTGAGGTCTATCTAGCCAGTATTTTGTCACTAGAAATGGCTAAAAGTGATGATTAAACCACAACAGATCCCTAGGGAAAGATTAAAGAATACAATAAACATTCTGTGATTTCCCCCCTTCTTTCCTCTCCAAATATTCTCCCAGCCTCAAAGAAATACAGCTCAGGGATTTCCTGAGCTAAAGGAGGTGTTGTCTTTGTATTAAACAGGACTCAAGGGGATGTCCCTTCTACAAACCTCTCTATTGTCCCTCAGTTAATAACAAAAGAAGAAAAAGAAGCATTGCAAACTATATTGATGATTAGGTGTCAGCCTGAAATGCAGGGGAAAGAAACCTATATTAATTCCTCTGCACCTAAATCCAGGTCAGAGAAAGCGCCATTTCTTCCTTTGACAACAAAATCTTGGTTCATTAACAAAAGTTTTGCTGTAAAAACTTTCCCCTGACTTAATGGGACTGCTCTAACATCCTTGGAAGGATTATTTCAACACTACAGGCTGGATCAGTTGGTTCATTAAGCAGCAAAGGTCGTGAAAATCCACAAGGGATTTCTTCATTGAACATTATTATTACTTCTACAAAATGTCTCCCTTGATTTTTCAACCAGCTGCAAGAGAGTTTTTGCTTTTAAAGCAAATGAATCAGGGACCATCAGCACCCAAACACATCTGTGTGGAAGTGTTAACAGGCCTTTTGGGGTGAACCTTAGAGCTGGAGAATGGTATATAAAGGCATTTGACCAGGAGGGACAGCAGGGGAGATAAGTCCTTCCTCATCACACATCTGGACATGGCTGCAGCTGCACATTTTACCCCTCCACAAAACCACTTTTATAAGGAATTTGCCATTTGCTCCGTGTTGTTCCCAGTGTCATGCAACCTGGGCAAACACAGGACCTCACACACAAAGTAATGACCTTTTTGCACATACCTCCCTGGATGGCATCCAAGGAATGCTGCTAGAGCTTTCTGCTCTGATGGAGAAATCGGTGAGTGTATTCAGCAGGACATGTCTGGGCAGAAGTCTTGCCCTAGAGGACCTGCCTTAGCCGAATTTCTGAGTCAGGAATTTCTGCCTGGCTTACACAAAGTTAATTTTCTTTGCCACTTTTGGGAATCATTACAGAAAATCCATCACTCCGAGGTTTCTTTTCTTGTTATGTCTCCATTTCACTGGCTTTACACTGCTTTGTGCCATCTTTCTTGCTCATCTTGGCCATATGCTGACATGCCAGAAATCTAAACTTCAGACTGGTTGCAACATCTTGATTGCACAAGATACGCACATACAAGACTCTAATCTGTGGTAGGAAAGCCTAAACTCACTTACAACACCACAAGGGCAGAAGAAATTTTACCAGTTTCATCTCTGCTTTAGCAATAAGGAGAAGAGTAATTTGGGAGATGTGTCCCAATTTGCTTTTACGCAGATCCACATTCATGAAGAGATTCCAGACACTACAATGATACCAACAATGCAAAAAAGGTTTTTTCTTGGAAACCAGCAGAAAACCCCGAAGTTACTAGAAGAGAATGTCTGCCTTGACTCTGGTTTCAATCCAAATCCTTTAAAACAACCCAGGGCTGCAGCACTGTGGGCTTTGAGGACAATATAGTAAACATGGAAGAGTGTGTAACCAAAAAGAGTGATGGAAAGAGGATTTTGGTAAAAAGAGTTGAGGGGCACTGAGACAACACAGCAGCAAGGCATATGAAGAAGGAAAGCAGCTCTTCATCACACAAACCTGCCAAATTCCTTATTTACATGGCAAATACAAATACATCCAACTGTCTCCAAGCCTTGGCTTTGTGGCCCACAAGCCCAGGACTTCCAATTAGCCTTGGACTAGCTAATTGACATTGAAATCATTAGCAGCACACCAAATTAGTGTCAGGGCTTCCTGCACCCTTGGGCTGCTGGCTTGTTTTTGCAGTCTCTATCCCAGAGAGGAGGCCCTGCTCATTGTTAATGAGGCATTTCAGCACCTACTCAGCATCGTTATTGGTCTCTAATGAGGGCAAAGGTGTTTGTGGTATTTGACCACTCACCTAATTAGTTTATAGCACAAATGTTCCCTGCTGAGTCGGAGATTTATGAGCTTCAGTTTGTCCGGAGGAGCAGTGCTGGGAAGGGAGCTGATGGTGGCAAACCCTCCTGGTTTCTCAAAGCACTGCTCCCCACTGACCTGCTCACCCCATTGGGGAGACATCAACAACCAACTGGGAAGTATTTGAGGAGCAACAGCACCCTATAGGGCACAGCTTGCTGCCCCACAACTCAGGCACATGGTTCATACCCTGGGCATCACTGGGTATAGCAGCAGGGATAAAGGTTTGCCTTGCACCAGGGTTCAACCATCCCAAAGGTATTTTTGCCCATGACACATTCAGCGCACAGCAAAACATGGCCAACTTTTAATGCAAAACCTCTTCCAACTCAGGCTCTGGCTGGTGCTGATATGCAGGCAAGAATGAAATCCTGCCCCTATGTTTGGACCATGTTCTTGCTGCTAAGAATGGGTGTTGGGGTGCTGACAGCACAAGTTGCATTGCTGTGAATGAAGATATTGACAATAACCCCAGGTTTTCATTCTCCCCCCTGAAACTGTGTTTTGGTAATCTACACATTGCTTTTGCTTCAGTTCTGCCTCATGACTCTGCCTGATGCTCCTGGCAATGCCAGGAGGGTGTCACTCAAGGTTGGAACAAACTCAATTCAATCTGGACTCTCACCACCTCTCACTACCGACAAATAGCATCACTGTACACCAAGAATAATTCCAAACCCTCAGTTCTGGTTGTTTCAGAGGGCTTATTGGGTTTCGTTGCTAATGGGTGAACAGTTACAGCATAACTTCAGGACCTTCTCATGTTAAACAGGAAGAGCATCAGAAATTCAGAACTTTGACTAAATTGTATCTGAAACCTTTGGGACACGAAATCCAGCTTCAGTACCAAGAGAAGAGCTATTATTTGTCGTCAAGCTCTTGAAATCATACACTCAAAAATTTCCAGTGAAGGGAAATTATTTCCCTCAAAATTGTCAGCTAACTGAAAAATGTTATAAATGCATCCTGGACTGCTAAAAATATTTACTTTGCTTTCAAATATTAGATGCTTTCATATACATTTTTTGAGTTACGTTTAGGAGAACTTCCAATGAAGAAGCCATTTCAACCACCATAAGAATGCTTCTCTTGCAAAACCCAAAAGCCTTAACAGCTAGAAAATGTGATGTAAATGAAAAAAAGAAACAAACCCAGCATGTACAATCAACTTCATACACATCCACGTCTTCAGTGTGGGATGAAAAGAGCATTTAACTCAAACCATGTTGCAGCAGCTCAGCTTTGCCATGGCCAAGCCAGCGACCCTAGGGCTGAGCCTATGATCTGGTCCCTGGGATGCTTGGCTCCCTGAGGGCAGACATTGGCTCTGAGACACAACTCCCTTTCCATCTACCTCTTTCGCTGTTTGCCTCAGCAGGAAGAGTTGTTTGGTTTTTAAGTCGCAGCAAATATCTTAATGCAAAGCAGGAGCAAACAAGCATCAGGGCTTGCCGAAAGCTGTGCATCTTTCCTGCCTTCCTCCTGTGGCTGTATTGGTTCCCTTTGCAGCATTTTGTACCTGTGAATTTGAGTTGAGTTCATGAATCATGTCTGACAGTCCCAGTCGGTAAGTGTGATGCCAGCTTATGGAGGGGAATGTGGCAACTGGCATCACTGCTGCTAAGAGAAGGCTTAGCTTGACTGGAATAGCAATGCACCCTCTCAAAGTAGCCTGGTGCCACCTTTCCTTTGTTTTCTTATTCCTCTGCTCCCAAAGGACACTTGCCATTGCAGGCAATCAGCACATCTTCCATTCCTGCTATGGTGTGCCCTGCTCCTGCCCCAGCACTGTGGGTTTGTCAGCAGAATTGGCTTAGGATGTTTGTGCATAGCTCGAGGACAATTGAAAAAATCACACTTCCAAGCAGAAGCTAATGAGATGCAATTCTGTCTGTGTAGGACAATAAATCACCTCTTAGACTTTTCTAGCTGTAAAATATGTGGAGCAGAGGGAGGGTAAAGATGTGGCTGATGAAGGGAGACTGGAAGGGCTGAGGTTGCTTTTGCCAGAAGGAAAAGATGACAGTTGAAGAAAGATGCAATAGCAGTCTTCAGATCTGTGCAAAGAGGAAAAGAATAAAATATGCTCCACATCTACTGTGCATAAGACAAGACATGCTTGAAGATGTTCACCACCACAGCCTAAACAATGAATCATTCTTTGTAGACAACTTCACGTTCCTGAAAAGTCTCAATAAACGCACATTTTGGGCAACAACAAAATAAAACCAAGCAAAGCATGTTAATTTCCCCATCAACCAAGGCCAACACATTTCACCAAAGCTTCTCAGCACCCTCAGGGATTTTTAGTCGTAATTGTTTTCTTCATTAGCTGGAGATCACTGGTGTTTATTAATAGCTCAAACAAGACAATACTACAGCGTAACAGAGGACAAGAAAATCTCATCTTTGTCTGAAAAATCTTGTGGGGAACAAAGAGGGAGAACTGATTGAGTCCAACGAGAGGCATATGCTGCCATAAGCCTGAAGCCAGCAAGTTGCCACTCAACAGGGGCATTCAGCCATCAACTCCACTGCTGGCCTGTTAGGTGACGATCTTGATCAAACTTGTTCACCAGTCTCTGCCTCAATTCCCCTCATCTTCTATGCTACTACACACCTATGCAAAGCACAGGGAGGTGGGCATTATACATGAAGAAATAGGACATAAAACCTATGTGGGTTTACTCTGTTTTCAGTTTAACCCAGATGGAAGGACAGCCCCTTCCTTCCAATTCCAGAAACCTCAAGTCTTAGAAGAAAGCCTAGTCAAGTTGCCTAAATGGTGAGGAGCTCAGCATCTCTCTCCTACTGGGCTTTCAATTTAAAAAGCATTACACAGATGTAATTGGATTCAATTGCTACTACACATGCCATCTGGGGCTGCAGCCACTGAGTAATATTCAATATCAAAAAGTCTGTATTTGGCACAGCCCCTAATGAGGGCAGCTGCAGCGCACCCTGGCCAAGAAACTGTCAAAAAATGAGAATCAAAAATAATTATGTAAAAGAAGGAGGATAATTGCCACAAAAACAAATGGGTGATACATTTACCTCATATGCCCACAGAGGACAAGCTGGATGTTTAGTATGGTCTGCTTTAAATCAGGAAGACAATAACTGATCATGGGGGAAAGCAACGCAGAGCAGCTGCTGACAGGCAAGGCCCAGAGGTGCAAATTCGACCCAAGCTTTGCCTCTGCTACTGAAAAGATATAGACCATCACCGTGGCCATGCTGGCTGCCCTTGTCCTTGCAAATGGAGCATCTTTGCAGTGCTGTTACCCACCCTGTGATGACAACACATCACCACAGTGACACCTCAGCAGCTTGTACTGGGAGTCCAAAACATACCCTCCAAATGAGACCTACCCTCTGTTTAACCGCCAAGGGGAAGCATCTCAAGCATGCGACATCGGCACACGATAAAGAGGAGCACCTTCCCCAAAAAGCCTGGAGTTGTCTACATAAAACACCTGCTATTGGCTCCTGTTCTTTTCCAGCTGCTAAATAATTGCTCAAACTTCTGCTAAGTTTATATCACATGTTCTCTGAATTTTCTCTTGCCAAAGATTGTAGAAGGTAAGAGCCTGCTACAGCTTCCCAAGGAAAACCTTCAATGCCATCACATCAATGAATGCAAGCCGTGACCCCTTGTTGAAGTATACTAGTCTGACTGCATGAGGTTGGGTGGAGATGGAGGCTCTCCTCTTAAAGTTTCAAAATAAAGCACATTAAAAATCCAGCGCTAAAGTCATTGAATAACTGAAGCAAATCTGAACTAAGCTCTAGATTCACGCTGGCATCACATGCTTCCTGTCCAACTCTTATTGCTGGAGAAACCCCCTCAGAAATGTGGGTCAGGTTTCAGCTTTTCTGTTGAGGTTACCAGCACAGTTACCAGTCACACCACTCATGATAGCAGGGTTTGCTGCATGGGCATCTTTTCTGCCATGTCTGCAACAGAGATCTACCACCCTGGTTTCCAGAAGTTACCAAACCCTCATCAGCCATCCGGGCAATTTAGTCACAGGCTGGATGTTAACCATGAAAGACTACATATAGCCTAACCCGCCTCCTGAGATGCTCCTTGTTCCCCAAACCTGGGTATTAACTTCCCTCCTCTACATCATTTTGTGGTTTGTGGTGCTCTCAGAGAGCCCAGCTAAGCTGTAACAGCTCCATGTGTAATCAAACAAGGGGGAGCAGATAGAGCTGTAACATTTTGGAGGCAGCTCCAGAGGGCACAGAGACTCATGGAAGAGCATCTCCCTCCAGCTCCAGCCCGCATTGCCTCTGCATCCCTGTACAGGCACTTCTTCCTGGAGGCCTCCTGGGACACGCCACCGTACTTGTCCTTGAATGAATTCCACATTGATTTTAAAGTAAGTACATGAAAGTGCAGAATGGACATGACCCAGGTACAGAACATGTTCCATCACAAGGATCTTCATTAATGCGCTCTGTGGTGCCCTGCAGCAGGGAACAAAGTGCACACAGGGTAAGTTACGTGCCTTTATGGACCAAAACCTTGGCTACGTATTCTCGTTATCAATTCAAAATTTGCAGTCAAAGCATCCTAGCATCCTGTTGTCGATGCACAGTTTAGAGGTAGGAGTCTCCGCTCTCTTTGCTACAGACATAACTTGTACTGATCATAGGAAAAGCTGCGTGGCATTTTATGGAGGAAAGAAGAGAACTGGAAAATTAATTCGAGTTCTCCACTGCTTCGAAAGTCAAATGCTGACTTTGATTTCAAAGGCTCAGAAGGTAAATATTCAAGATGGTCCCAAGCCACAACATTTAGCTCCAAATCCGAATCTTTCCAAAGTTCAAGGGTATGAGGATCCAAGGTTTTGGTTCAGTGATAAAGCCTGGCCTTCACGTTCAGGGATGTGTGGATCAAAGTACAGATTCTGGTCCACCTCTAGGATGTACCAGACTTGCCTGGAGAAAGCAGGGAACCTCCCCAGTAAGCCACATACCAAAATCTTCATGTAAGACAAAGTTATGAGACATATGCTGGGTACCCCAAAGCCAAGGGAAACTCTAGAAGTAGTTCACCAGGGGCTGAAAAGGTCCAGAAAGGTAAGAGGTTGACCTGGGAATTGAAATCCCTTCTCTGTTACCAAATTGCTAAACATGTTCATTTTAGTTCTTCACCATGTCCTTGCTCTCTGCCCATCAAACAACAGCATTTCCCAGCCTAAGAATGTCATGAAGATAAGTAAAACATTGAAGCACCCAGACACGTGTGTGTTGCAGCAGCTGCAGTTGATCACATGAAAAACTGAAGATGTTTGAACAAGTAGCACTCTACACACTTGATCTTTTTATCCCCCCTCATTTCCATCTCTTTATAGTGGCTCAAAAGCAAACGGACCACAATGTTTCCTATACTTTGTCTAAACTCAGAGAAGGGAAAACATAAACGTTCCAGCAGCATCCTCAGAGCCATTTTACTAATCGGCAAATGAGGCGGAAAAACCTCCACCATACTTTCCCCATATGTTCATGAATACATTAAGTGTTTATGATACCAACCACAATGCTGCATTAACTGTGCTCCTCACAAGATTGCAGTGCATAGCTGGAAAACACGAGCCTGTCCTTAGTTTAAGAAAGATGTTATTAATTCTTTATTATTTAAATTGTCACTTTGTCAGAGTCTAGCACTAATGACCCCTTCCATACCATTTTTCATCTCCCAAGTTTCACACAAATTAATTATTCCCATAAGCAACATAAATGTCACACGATGTGCAACTCCAAATGGACTGGGAGGAGTCCTGAAGCATAAGGAATAACTTTGCAAACCACCTTCCACTTTCCCCTGGAGAAGATAGGAGCCTACCAGGGAGGAGACTCTGCAAACCCATGTGCATCAGAACAGCCAGGAGCACCAAGGCCACAAGAAAATCATCCCAAGAGACAGACCGGTGCCAATACGCTTCCTATGACAAAGAGAACTCTAATCGCATCTGAAACAGGGGTTTTTACAGCTAATGCCAGATCCATAAATAAACCAAGATTAGGGATCACAATTTATTTAGCTTTGTATAATAATATCCAGACCCAACTGTAAGAGGGAAATTCTGCACCACATTAGCATCCTTTGCAGGGCCAGAAGCACTCAACTGTGACTGCAGCACAAGGATGCTCAGACGCTCTGCTCCTATGCAAACACTGTGCTGATGGCACAGCTCTGCCATGGAGCAACCTGCTGGGTGGTGGCCACCATTGCAGCACAGGTATAGGCTGTGCCTACAAAGAGTTGTACACCAGCCAAAATGGTAGCAGTGAACGGGAAAAGCACCTCAAACCAATTTCATGTGACCCCAGAGGTTGTAAAAAAAGGACTTGGGAAGGTATGCAGAAGCACACGTGTGCCAAGTTTCACGATGAGATGGAAGCTCTTCCTGCATGCACACATGGCTTTTGCAGCTTGCATGGAGGGACTCAGGAGCTTATCTCAGGAGCACCCATGTGAAGGCTTCATGCACTGCAAGGGTCTACGTTATCTCGCCTACCATAGTTTCTACAAGCAAGCCAGTCTACCTGGGTCTCTACCCACATTTCCATGCACTTCAAAAGTGCCTTTATTATCAGGGTTGCTGAATTGCCAAGACTTTTGGTAAAGTCATTGCAAGTACTCACCACTTCCAAAAAACTTACCTATCCAAAGGCCCAGTTCAGCAAACACATGAAAAGCATTAAAGCACTTGAGAACCATTGAAATGGTTTGGACGCATGTGTTGTATTTCACATCAGCCACTTGCCGATAGCCCAGAGAAAAAAATCTCTCTTCTCCCCAGTCTTCTTGCACTGAGAGAGGCCCATGGGGTTCAAACACGCTAAACTGAAACCTAATATATGACTTTTGGCAAAAAAACAGGTCAATCTCTGCCCCCCACTCTGCCTGTCTCAAAGCCAGTGATCACAGGGATGATTACTTAATATAGCATGGTGGCATCAAGAAGATCCAGCAGGGAGCAGGACTCTATGCTGCTATGTTCTGTGCAAACAAGAACACTTTGAAGGCAATAACTGCCTCTGCTCCAAGATGCTACAGGAGCTGCATCAGAGGCTTCACAGGCGCCCTGTAAACCAGGCAAAAGCTATAAAAACCATGTTTCGGGGAAGAACCAGGAAATGGAGAATGCAATAGAAGTGACTTCTCCATCTACAACCATCACAATTCCATAAGGTAATTTAAAATAAGGAATTGACACAATTTGTTTTGTGGAAATCCCACGTTTATTATTAGTTATGCCTCCGAGTATAAATAAATATGTAACAGATTGCATATTGGTTAATTCCCTT
This sequence comes from Myiopsitta monachus, assembly GCA_017639245.1. Taxonomy (NCBI): domain Eukaryota; kingdom Metazoa; phylum Chordata; class Aves; order Psittaciformes; family Psittacidae; genus Myiopsitta; species Myiopsitta monachus. Next base: position 102,208,062 of record CM029941.1, on the reverse strand, counting down.
CATTGGGCGCTTAATTGCTTCCTTGTTTGCTTTATACTTTGCTATATCCTCTTATTTCAGCATAAACTCATCCCTTCCGCGTTTGTTTATTGTTTCTACATTTCCAGAAACTGAAAGGTCAAGAGAAAATATGATTTGCTATGAAACTTCCTAATACTAACATAGCTTTAACATACAGCACAGGTTCCCTCCTTCCCTTGGCATACAGCTGAGCCTGGCTTCCGTCCTAGCTTAGACGTCTACCAGCCTGAGCACCAGGCAAGCCAGCTTGGTTCCAGCAAGGAGGCAGCTTCCCTGAAGCATCCTCCCCTGTTTTCTTTCCCAGACAGGAGGCTTGTGTTTGAGCCCTCAGCTCACATCTTCAAAGAGGACATTCTCCTAACCCACAAGACTGATGCTCCTTGGGCAGTGATGTTGCCAAAGCAGGCGGCTCCCTGCCATCACCTCTCATCCTGGTTTTGTGGGGCCACCCAAGGCAGAGAAATGAGTTGTCAGCCCTTTTGGCATCATCTGATGATGCTTCCTGGTAGAACTGGTGGTTTTTGCTACATGGATGCCCCCATGTGCAAGTTGGGGCTGATATGGCTGCATAGCACAGTGACCACCCTCAGGAGACCCGCTTGGACCTGGATCGGTGATGTGTTTCATGGGGTTTTGCATGGTGAAGATGTCACCCAAAACTTACAGATCTGCTCCCCAGTCCACAGTGGGGCAAAATCCACATCATGGCTTCAGAGAACTCATCACAGAAGCCTCTGCAACCTTCCTTTGGATACACTGTGATCTTTGCTTCCAAAAATGAGAGTGAGGAAGCTGCAATCCTCACTTGCACAAAACAGGCACCTTAACTCCGGAGTCTTAGCAAGCAGTTATGGACACATGGGATTTATTTGCATTTGCATTTATTTCATGGGCAAAGCATTGTACTTGCTTTGCAGCAGAGACATGGGTGGGAAGTGTGCACTCAAGATGAGAGCAGATTTCGAAGGTGAATGCATGAGGGAAGTCACTGAGTTCATTATTGGAAGTACAGAGAAACACACACTTTTTCCTAACAAATATTAGATCAAGATGACATTTGCGCACAGTGTACAAATGCACCAGCTGCGGGCAGGAAGAAATGCGTCCCATAGGATACAGCTGTACAAGTAGGTGTGTTGTGGAGGGTTTCCGTGTTCCCCTAAAGCATCTGGGAGCAGGCAGAACTGGAGGCACCAGTGGGATGCACAGAGGTATGCCTGGAATTGCATCCACATCCTCTAGGAATGAGATGTTGGGAGTTGTAGGGACTGGGCTGGACACAGGCAAACTTAACATGGTGGAAAGAAAGGAGAGATTTGTCTGAATATCCTGCTACCCTCCCTTTGCATCACACTCCTAACAAGCAAACTCTATTCTTCCTACAGGGCTGTCATCCTTCTGCAGGCAAAAAGATGTCCTGCAGATGCCTCCCTGGGTGAGAGGAAGGCATTATTGCTTTGAGTACCAGTAGCTGGTCTTGTGGCAATGGTGGATCAGGCCACATGCAATGTTTTCCTACCCTGCCACCACTGCCAGCCCCTGACTGGCACCGGGTTTTATTATTTGATTTTAAACCTGCCCTCAGACTATAAAGCTGCCCAGAGTTTCCAACAGGCAACTGCCTGTTAGGGCTCCCACCCTCCGTCTGGTTAGTCCTTGTGCTTCTCAAGAAAAAAAGAGTTTTTGGTAAGCTACCAAAGGCTTAAAATTCCTAACTCAACCTATTAGAGGTAAGGAGAAAAATATGCAAGGACATGAAGCAAATTCCTGCCTAATTTCTTGGGATACCAAATCAATGGAAGGCTTCTCCTCTCTGTTTATTTTCTTCCCAGCAGAAGTCCCAGTCTGTCCTCTTCCTCTTCCAAAAACCCCGATCACGCTCCACACCCAGGAGCCGTGACATCAGAGGATATTTTAGGAAGGCAAATTTGTCCCCAACCCAGGTTTGGTCTCGTTCCCTTTCCCTCACACAACCCCAGCCCAACCCCACAGCTTGCTGCAGAGGAAAGTCAAAGCTGGCTACTGGATGCCAAACCTGGAGGTAAAGTGGGAATTTAAAAAAGAAGGAATTGTCTTTTCCAGTAATTTCTCTCAGAAGAAATAATATGCTTGGCTTGTCTCATGTTGATACAAGGGTGACTCATTAACCCAACAATGTGAGACTGTTTTAAGGTTAATGGCAGGCATCTAGAACTGGCATCGTGTCAGTTGGCAGCTTCTAAGCTCAGCTAAGAAATGCACTTCTATCACTGTAATATATCCGGAATGCAGCCATACCTAAGGATTTCATTCTCAGACTTCTTTTTAAGGCTATTCTCAGAGTCCATTTGCTCCTGGCTCCAAGATTTGCTTGAAAATTACCCTTGCAAACCACACTTGTGCCCACCGTTCATGTCTTTAAGGTATATTAAAGCCTAATTGCATCTCTGCATATTCTCATCTTACCCAGGCTTGGTCTAACCCAAACCTCTGCAGATGACTATGGACTCAGTCAGTTTGCTGCAAGCGTTCAGCACAGGCAGGGGTTTTATAACTCTCTCAAGACCCATTCAGCAACACCCCTTAGAGCATATCTGGGAACACACTCCAAAATGTCTACTGACCTCCACCTGAGAGCTGATAAAAGCTTCCCTCCCTAAAGTTTACTAGTTTTATGGAGACCTCCAACAAAAACAACAACCAATAGTGGTATTTCTGCTATGACACCCCCCCGCCCTTTAAAATAACTACTTCCACCCTTCCTACATCATAAAATAAGGGAGAGAAAAGGGAAAAATATTCTTTCCTTGCATGTCACCTCTGAAGTTTCCTTTAACATTTAAAAGATGTTTGCTTGTTTGCTTACAACCGTCCTGTGGACAAATGCCTCCATCCTTACTCACAAACTGCTCAAGCAGACTTCCCAGGGAAAACAGTGGGCCAAGTCTTCAACCACTTCATCCAGTCTTACCAAGGCAGGGCTCAACTAGCCAGGGACATGTGGAGAGCTGGAAACTCAGCCCCCACAAAGATGCTCAGGCTGCCTTAAGCAAGAGAAGAAAATAAGGGGAAAATGTCTCTTTTTCAACATCAAAAGCCTCTCCTCCCTTCTAAGGGACTGGACTGGGGACTCCGAAATGCTCTCCTGAAGCACCACAAGCAAGCAGAAGGGTGATGCAAGCTCTATGGACTGAACACCAGACTGGTCATACTAGAACCCAATACCCATCCAATGGAAGATTTGTTTCCAGCAGTGGCTAAGAGCCATGGGAAGACTATAAAGTCAAGCAGCATAAAGTGATACTCCCCCATTATCCTCTATCAGCCTCCAGATTTTTTGCATCACCGAGATGTACCATGCCAGGTACTCTGTAGTTATTAGCCCTTGGCTCATGCTTCTGCCAAGGTCCCTATGGGGCAAGTTTTCTTGGCTTCCAAATCCCATAACCATGTATAGCTTCAAGGCACAACACAACCACGCTTGCAAAAGTGGCCTGATGAGTTTAGTATTAGTGAGGTTAGGCCTCATTAAACATCTGCTTAGTGTTTGTAGGACCATGCCTCAATACTTAAGGTTTTTTTTTTTTTCCACCGATAATGATCCTTTTTCCATCAGATTCCGAGTGACAGTGCAATACATCATTCTATCCGTGGGCAAACCTCTCAAAATGCAAACCTGCTGCTGTGACTCTCAGAAACATGCATAACAATCACATCTATAATACCCAAATCACACACCTATAAGCAGAACAGACATGTCCCAGAGATCCAGGTTTATAAAACACATCTGCAGTTAGGCTTTCAAAAAGCTGGCCTCCATTTATTAGGAACATGGAAGTTCCAAAATGTAAATAAGCCAAATAAGTTATCTTTGCTTTCCATCTTATGAAATCTTCCAGCTTTGTTTCGCTTGAGGAACAGACCACATCGTGTTCCTGAACTCATCACAGTGTGATATTTGTCCATGAGCTATAAGCCTTTATCTTCTTTTCCTGCCCCTGCCTGTGCTTTACTGCGACCCCATTAAAAAATGTCCCTCATTAACAGCCCATCTCCACAGGCATCCACCCATTCACAGCAGCCTGAGGACCCTGTCAGGGACTCTTACCATTGTAAGAAATGTCTGCTGCAGACAGAACAGAACCCTTGCTTTCCAGAGTCAAAGGGACCTTAAAGCTCATCCACTCCCAAACCTTTGTCATGGGCAGTGACACCTTCCACTGGAGCAGGTTGCTCCAAGCCCCTGTGTCCAACCTGGTCTTGAACGCTGCCAGGTATGGGGCAGCCACAGCTTCTCTGGGCACCCTGTGCCAGCGCCTCAGCACCCTCACAGGGAAGAGCTTCTGCCTAATCTAAATCGACATGATAATAAATCTAAAAAATAATGGCATCAGAATGACTCAAGGTACAACAATGTGGAGAAGAACGGGATAATTCCAGTAACACCTTAATCACATAAGACTGATTGCTGCAGTTCATCTGCTGAAGTGGGTAAGAACAGTACATACCCCTGCTCTCCATCAGCTACCGCATTAAAGAGACCACATTAACAACCTGGCAATGGTGCCACATGTTGTCAGACTCCACAGTGGTAGGAATCTGTCTGTCCCTTGTTAGGCACAATAACTTCTGTCACTCAATAAATGTGTGACCCATTCAGAAGGCAGCAGCATTGACTTTCATGGGCAGAGTCACATTAAGTTGTGAACACCTCACCTCTCCCTGCATGCACAATTCTGATGTCCTGTGCTGCGCTGCTCCTTTTGGAAGCAAGAGTTCTCTGCTCCAGAAGCCCTTCCATGGTGCTGAGCGCCGGGCTCTGGAGCAGGCGGGAGCAGAGCTGGATGACGGCAGCAGAGGGCAGTGGTTGATTCACACCAGCCAGTCTGTCCCACTGTCATGATGAAAACATCGCCACGTGTTCTGAATAACTCTCCCCATAAACTACAGACGTGTAAGTCTGAGCTGACAGGTTAAGCCTGGGGAGCCTATGAGAGCAAATAAAGCTAAAGGAGGAGGGCAGACAACACGCCTTCAATTCAGGACCTATTTATGGCAATGATGCCAAATGAAGTAAGCAACAGTGATCACTCATTGCTCCTTCCCTTTTTGTTAAGGTGCCTGCCGTGGGACAGTGCTGAAGTTGAGGCAAAACCCAAAACAAAATCAAATGAAAACCAAAAAAGCCAAACCCCCCACACTCAGCTCTACTAAAAAAAGGTTTTTACTTGCTTCAAAAGTATTTTCTTTTTAAAACCAGAAACAATTTTCAAGTAAACCAAACATTTTCTTTTTTATTCAGACATCCTGGACAGTGACAGCCCTAATCTCCTTCACAATTGCTCCTAATAAATGTTAGTTAGGGTAGGAGATCCAGAAGCTTCAAACTCATCTCAGCATCTTTTATTCAGAGGGAGGGAATCCAGGCAAAAAGCCTCACCAACGATCTGATGGTCTCCTCCTCTTAAAGCTCCCTGACATGTCCCCATAGCCATCGTCCTCCCCTTGTGTGCACAAGGCTGAGATTATACAGACGTTTCCCTTGCATTTAATGAATGGCTTTTATTTTTTAATGTGATTTCTCTGCAGGCCAGAGAGTCCTGAGAGGAACAGAAGTAGAAAAGGGACAATTAAAGGCTTTTTACAGCTCCGGAAAGCCAGGCCACCGACTATGCTAATCACTAACAGCTTTCACTACTATTTCTCTCCTTTCATGCCGCTGCACGTGAAGTTGGTGTACTGAAAGCAAAGAGCTGACTGTGCAAGGGAGAGGCAGGCTGAGGAGGACCACACCACCCTGCCAGAGCAACGTGGTCCAGACCCATCATCCTCATGCTCCTCCAGGCCAGTGGTTCACATCAATGCTGCCCCATTCTCGGCACAGTCCAGACCTCCCACATTCAGCTGCCCTTCCACTTGTGGTTTCCTCCAGCCTCCCCCACCACATGGTCTCCTTTTCCAGCCCCACGTATCCCCATGTGCACAACACCCAACCCAGCTGTCCTCCAGCCCAAAGCATGCTCCTCTGCGTGTCACCATGACATTTGAAGTTTCAGCTCCTAAGCAGACATCTCTTGGCCTGTGGCACCCAGTGGATGAAGAACAGCTGTAAAACACTTCAGCCCAGATAGCAAACCCTTTCTAGAATTTACAAGGTCAGGAACTAAATCCATCTTACTGCACAGTGCATTTGGCCACTATGCAAGGGGAGACCCTTCCACTGCTGGCATTTCCACAGCATTATGGGAATGCTTCTGAGCAGGATACCACTCTTGAGGGATGCTCAAGACCTTTTGGAGGGTGTTAACCCAAGTACCACACATCCTGTGTTCTCAGAGTTCATTGCAGTGTGAACGAAGGCTTTCCCTCTCACAATCTGGACCCATTCCCTGCTGGCTGTGTGCCTGTAGCTGGCAGTTCAAGCATCCCAGCAGATCCATAAATAATTCAACAGCTTGCTAAAAAAAGTAATCAATCACTTTTATGGTTCTAAAACATGCAGAAAACGTAGTCAGAGTCAGAGACCTGGAGTACCAGGGATAAGGCAGGAGAAGTCTGATGGCGATACCGTAAGGCAAAGCATCAGAGAAGACAGCTGCAATCGGCCGGAAGGGGGGGGGGGGACCATTTTGACTTTTAATTGAATGTTGAACAAAATAAAAGAAAGAACAAACCTTTTCCATTTCCAGATGAGAATATTTTAGGGCCTTAAACAGCCACGTGACGAGTTCCATCTAGAGTAAGCCTTTTTACACATCTTCCAGTAGCATATGCTTTAAAAATCACACAAGAGAAAAGCATGCATTTCTTTGGCTGTTTGTGCCTATTTATTTCCCGGTTCTAGGAGCAAAGTATGCCACAGAGACGAATTTCATCCCTACTTACAGCTACTGCTCCTCTGCTGATATGCAAATAACAGCATTCATTCATGCTCTTTTTGAAGTTTATTAGCCCACTTTCCACATTGCTGTTATTTTAGTAACACCATCCACACCAGAAATCTTAATTCCATATCCTGTACTCTACAGATATTGCTGTAAAACTAAAAGACTGTTTTCTTGTATGGAGATCTCCAAATCTTTCTGGCAGGAAGAATGTCTGACAACTGACTGGGCTCCAGCCCATGCTGCTGAGTGCTGTTTTCTTTACAGTTTTCCTTTCTTTGGCTGTTGTGCTAGATGTAGTGAAACGAGGCAGGCACTTTTTATTTATGTATCTCATATAAATGTGAAAGCAGGGTCTTACGTTAGCAGGAGGAGCATGCCAACATTTCAGACACCACTGGTCATGCATGCTGAAAATGTCCTCCCTGAGTTATTGATCACAGAATGACACGCTGCTCATATTTTCTGCATCATTTTCACTCTAGAAAGAGGACCACTCCAAAACCCTGGGGTAGAGTTAAACATTCATTTTCCTCCTTATTCAGCAAGAAACACGGTAACATGAAGATGAAGGTAACAGCTCAAACAGGCTGTTGCCTACAGTTGCCCATCCACCCACAGCAGGACTTGGAGTAGGACTGCAGGGTCAGGCTTAGGTGCCATATGCACCTACTTCCAACTTCCTGCAGTCTCCCACCACTGGATTAAATTATATTAAAGATGAGGATAAAGGCAATAAAGGACTTGGGGATTGTCTTATTTTTTAATTGTTTTAAGTGCAGGTATGTTCGTGGTGAAGTATGCAATACGGTTTCCAACGGCTGGAGCAAGAGAATGCCTCCTGCTGTGTTGGGGAGGCAATGTTAGACCTTAAGAAAAATCTCCCCATAAGAAAGCATGATATCAAACCTCCTAGCAGATGCTTTGAACGCCAAAGTACCTTATACAACCCCACTGCTCACCTACACTACACATCAGAGACAGTTCTCAGGCCTTTTCTGTCCTGTCCTGATGGAACCGCACTACATATGGCTGTGAGCAAGAGAAGAGCTCCAAAGCAAGACAACAACTGGGAAAATCCTGAGTTCCTTATGCAAAATCTCTTCCTTCTGAAGCAAACAATTCTAATTCAAAAAGGAAGAGTGCTTAAAACAACCAGGACTTACTTCTTATCATGGAAGCAGGCAGAGAGACAAGTGGAACAGGACTAGTGCTGTGGACATCTTGGATTATTGGCCCAAGGAAAATGAGATCCGAAATCTCTCTTTCCTAAATTTTGCAATATTAGATTTCATAAATATTGCAAAACACCTAATTACCTTGTTGACAGTGTGTGTCCCGTGTCGTTTATCTTCCTGTGATGCACTCAGATCCAGCTTTTTACAAAGCCATAAGTACATGTATGTTTTCAAAAGCTTTGTAAAAGCAGGGTCGCTTCCAAGAAGCCCAGGTGGAGGGGACACCTTCCTTCCCAGCCCTCCCTCCTCCTGTCATGCTCCCCATGGATTGGGATATTCCAGCAGTCCCTGCCTGCTCCTGGGCCAGGGAAGGCAGGCTGAACTTCTGCCCTTCCTTCCCACCTTCCTTCTTGCACTCTTCTTCCTTCCCACAGAGGTGCAAGTCTTGAGAGGAGTCTTTCAAAGCATAAACTCCTTTAGCTTGGTTGAAAACAGGTAGAAATTGCCCTCAAAAAACTTCCTATATTTTCTACTCCTTGTTCCTCCTTTCTCACTTGCTGCCTGCAACAACTCTTTCTGATTCAACGCCCCACTGAAGCTCACAGAAGCATGGCCTGCAGCTACGAGCAGTAATAAAGACATTTCCTGGTTTAAACACAGATGTGATAAACGACAAGACTCCACTTACAGCCACTGTCTGCCCAAGATGAACAGCTTTACTTTTGTGCATTGAAAGAATAATTACATCAAGATGAAATTGCTTTTTAGCACACGGGTTTGCCATGTCCTCAAATGTCATCTTGCGGCCAGCATGATCCAACAGCAAGGACCTGCTGTATTTGCATCCAAGCAGGAGCGTATTGGTGCTCCATGATGGTATTTCATGGGACACTGGGTCAGCTAAGAACCCCGAGTTTGCTCATGGCCAAAAAACCCGACCAATCTACAAGTATATGGCAAACAGAAAACCTCAGCATTCTTTATCAGTACTAGAAAGATGAATACAGAGAAGGCAAAAAGAGGATGAGGAAATCAGGTGGCCTTTGTGCAGCCCTCTGCAGACTTTATGCACCATCTTCCTTAGGCTCTTCAGACTGAAGGCTTTTGGGGAACTTCCTCACTAGCTATGTAGGTTTTCCACATTGCCAGACAGAGATGTACAGGATTAGAGGAATACTTAGTTCTTCTTGTGCAAAGTCCTACCTGTGAAAGAGGAGTTAGAGAAGCACAATGACATCTCAGGGCAAGAACCGTAAGGTACCCTTGGAGTGAAACCTAAAACAACAACGTACCTTCATCCCACCAAGGAACAGAACTGGCTTATAGGTCTGGCAAAAACAATTAAAAGAAGGAGAGGAAAACCAGCTGTGCTGGTGGAGACATGGTGGCTGCACCCAGTGCCTTGTGCCTGGGAGGTGCATATTGGATGAAGCTACAAAAGCCCATTGCAGGAGATGGTGTCAAACCCATCTGCAATGCGTCTTCCTGGCCATGAGCAGCGTGCTGGCTGCGACCTTTGAGTGAAAAGCTGTTTCCAAGATGTAATTGCCTCTGGCACCTCTGTGGCACAGATGTGTGTTTAGAGGGTGCCTTTAATTCAATTGCTTCTGAAGGATGAAAGAGGCTTTTTTTCCTCTTTCTGAAAAAGAAAAAGGGGGGCCAGGGAGAAGACAGAAAAGCAGAAAAGCATCCAGGTAACAGTTTCTTTTGGGAACAGAGGCCTCCAAAATGTAGGTGGTAGGACAAATATGTTTCTGCGGAAGCTATATTGAGAACTTGGCCACGATGAGCTTCCATCCAAAGCATGCCTTATTGCTGTTGGGCTAGGAGGCTAATTGCAAGTCCAAAGAAAAGAAAAAAAGCCTTAATGGAACTCAGCTCTAAAGACAGTAACTATGCTAACAAATGATATTTGGGCACTGGCAAGCACATGCTCCATTTCAAACTTGGGAAGAGAAAACAAACATGCCACTACTGGGAACACATTGGAGGTCTTTAGCTGGGGATACGGAGAGGAAGCTCCCTCTCCAGCCCACGCAAACACACAAGCTCACACAGTTGGATTAGTTGCTCAGAACAGAAGGAAATATTAAGAATTTTGGAGGTGGACACTAGCCTCGTGTACCGGTAGCCTGCCCATCACATATCCTGCAGCTATTCCAGGGCACAGGTATTGCCAGCAAGCACCAGCAAGCAGATCCCCTGCCATGGAGGAGCTGCAGCACCTCGGCAAGCTGAGCATCATTAGGTATTTGCGTCATTCTTTGTGCATCTGCTCCTAGGTGGTGGCAAGCATTCAAGAAATATCACAGTTCAGGTACGGCTGAGGAAGGATACCCACATACTTCACATACCCACAATGTGGGTGAGAGATTAGGGGTACTTAATGTGTTTCACAAACCCACAAAGTGCTTGGAAAACTCCACGACAACCTGAGATGAGCAGAGTGAAGGAGGAGACTAGTGGGTTGGGCCTGCTTTATTTTAGCTTGGTTTGAGAAAACCAAAACTAGGAGCAAGCCTGGATGAACCCTCTACTCAGCTCTTGTGAGACCTCACTTGGAGTATTGTGTACGGTTATAGTGTCCTTAACATCAAAAGGACATGTAACTGTTGGAACAAGTCCAGAGGAGGCCCATGAGGATGATCAGGGGGCTGGAGCACCTCCTGTACGAAGACAGGCTGAGAAAGTGGGGGCTGTTCAGCCTGGAGAAGAGAAGGCTGCGTGGAGACCTCATAGCAGCCTTCCAGTATCTGAAGGCGGGCTACAGGATGCTGGGGATGGACTCTTCATTAGTGACTGCAGTGATAGAACAAGGGGTAATGGGTTCAAACTTGAACAGGGGAAGTTTAGATTGAATATGAGGAAAAAGTTCTTTACTGTAAGGGTGGTGAGGCACTGGAATGAGTTGCCCAGTGAAGTTTCTCCATCCCTGGTGGTGTTCAAGGCCAGGTTGGACAGAGCTTTGGGAGACATAGTTCAGTGTGAGGTGTCCCTGCCCATGGCAGGAGAGATGGAACTAAATGGTCTTAAGGTCCTTTCCAACCCTAACTATTATATGGTTCTATGATTCTATGATTTCTGCAGGGATGCAAAGGACCAGCATTGCCACCAACGCCACCTTGAGCAACAGCCAATGTATTTCCCTGCTCAAGCCTTTCAACACAACTGATAGTGCTGCTGCTTTGCAGAGCACCCAATGTGGAGCCTTTGTGAAGGCTCCTCAAGTAAATTTGCCCCTGTGAATACACACAGGGATAGTGCATAATATCAACAGGGAAGGACAAGGGGAAAGTACCATTTATGGACACTTTAATCCTACAGATGATCAGTTCCAGAATATCCATAAAGGCAAAAAACTTTCATTACTTCCTCTTGAGAGCAGGAGATATGGAAAGCCAACTTCACCATGAGGGCCTTTGCTTGCCCTTCCCATGTAGCTCAGTGTGGAGACCCTTGGCACCTTCTCCCCTATCATCCCTCTAGAACACGGATATGATGAGATATAGCTGTTTTGTCAAATTTGATCGTCTGAAGGTGACACTGAAAGGTGATATCATAAATATCACCAGTTATTCCAAATAATTGCCTTGCTTATGCAAAGATGAAAGGGAAGAATTTACAGGTTGGGAAGGCAGAATGAATTAAGATACAGTAATTGCCATGCACAGCATGCATACTCTGAGACATGTGATGGACAGCAGCCATTTCCTTCTTGCGCACCACTTCTTGGCACCAGTGCTGGGTCCAGCTCCCGTGCACAGGACACTTTCCGCTCACCTGTTCAAGGGGAGCAAGGATCTGAGGCTGCTGTACTAAACTGAAATAAAATGGATGATGTCTGACTGATCCTGCCTATAATACAAATGACTTGCTAGAGACCAGCAAAAGATTTTATTTCCTAAAAACATTCACAGCCGTCCTAGGAAGGGTAATTCCCATTCGTCAACTTGAGTTTTTCCTGGCAGTACCTTCTAATCTCTTGGCACCGGTTTTCAAGTTAAAGCAAACAGATGTGTACATTTGCAAATCTAACCCATGCACGCAAGTCAGGTGTGAGAACTGATCAAAAGCCCCCCCAGTAACAAATGTCAGGGCTGCATTTTGATGACAAATTAAGTTTTGATTAATTCTTTTAAGCGATCCATTTCCCCAGAAGATATCAACCATTCATCATAAATTTGGGAATAAATTTGTCAACATTTTTGCTCCGTCACATTTTGTTCTCTCCAGAAGAAAAATCCAAGTTCTCCCTTGGGCAAACCCCTTTTTCTTTTAGCTTTAAGCACAGCGTCTTCATATGCACAGCATATGCCATCACTAAACTGTGCTCTATGAAGTCAGACAGATCACAACAAACTTAACAGAAGCAGCAGCATAAAGTTGATTTCTTTTTTAAATCCCCTCTTTTTCCTGAGCACTCCCATAAGCGTTTTTTATTAATCTCATGACAACATATCCACCTCTAGAGCAAAGCTGGTGTGCAATGTAATGTGTTGTTTCAGCGACTGCCAGGTACCCCATGGGAACTTTCCACCTCCTCCCACCAAACACTGTCCCTGTAGCAGCAGCCCCGCTAGATCTGGCCATAGTCTGATGGATGTGGTGAGGAGGACAGGTCTAGACCAGATGTCTAGATGTGTGTCCACACTGCTGGCTGTGGCAACAGAGCTCAGGACCAGGTGGCTCACAAGATCAGGTATCTGGAGCTCCCCATATTGTTCCACTGCCTCCATTCCCAGAGAGGCTACAGGGCAGCATTGCTCTACCTGGTCATGCTCATCCACCAATGAGTGTATAAAGCTTTGATATTCCCTCCTGGCACCACCTTTATAAGATCAAGACTACATTACATGGGGAGGTGCCACATGGCACAGCATCATCCATCTACTTGGACTAGATGGGACAGTGCACCGCAACATCCTGCCCCTCACCATCATCCAGGACCGGGGACATGCTGCAGCATGTGCACAAACTCCTTCTCCTCACTGACTTCACTATTTTCTCCTCCTTATGACCCAGCCAAATGTAGTTCTTTGTGGTGGGGGAGGAGGGTGTTGTGTAAAGCCTGCAGCCCCAGGGGAGCCTCCGAATTCCCTATCAGCAGCCAAGTCCTTTGGACAAGCTTCTCTGCACGCAAAGCTGCTGGGACAACCGAGGGCGTTTGTCAGCAGGATTTCCCTCCCCGTAATTTAAGGCAGGCGGGTGCTTAGAGTGGCTGCAGCCTGCCTCCCTGCAGTAAAAACCCCGTCATAACTCTCTAACAACCAGCCAACTTGTTAACACCCAGGTACATGGGAGCTATGCAAGCAGTCACATATTCAGGCACTACAAAATAGTTACTAAACCATGGATTAAAAAGCCCAGAAGAAACAACCACAGAGATTTGAGAGAGCAGAGAATTAGCTGCTGTTACTCCTGTGGTTTTCCATCTCCTGGGTCCTCCTCCCAAGATCATCAGAACTGTGAAATGGGAGCCAGATGCCATGCCTGGAAGGAGGATTCTCTCTTCCCCTGATCCAAGAAGTGATGCTTTAAAGTAAGTGCCAAGTAGGCTGCAAACCTGTCCAGGCAGCTGGAAAGCCCTTGGGCATAGCTCCTTATTTCTAGCTGTCACCATCACTGATGCTGTTCAACACTGCTGATGGGGTCTTGGGTGTGAAGCACATAGGTTCAGTGGCAATTGTGGCAGGAAATGCCAGTACTTAGAGGGGGACCATGTTTGGATCTGTGCCACACAAATGTTGCCTTGTTGCAGAAAACAGCAATCTCAAAGATGTCTCCTTAATCCCAAAGATTGATGACCTTCATCTCCAGGCTATGGAAACCCCTCCCGGACTTCAAAAGTATTTGGAAATAGCAATCCTCCAAGACAGTTTTTGGATTGCGTGTGTATAAAATCCTAGGTCTGTATCTTCTAACCCATGATGCAAACAAACAGATAGCTTACCCAAGGTATTTTCTTTCATTAAATAAGTTGCAACAAGAAAGGAAAAAAATCTGATAAATTGGTGATTTTGCATTCCATAATCTTTCACACAGCAAGTTGCCCAGCATTTTAGACCTCAATTTATCTTTCTACTTTATTCAGAATCATCAAGGGGAAACTGGATGGTACAAAACTTGAATTTGGAAAGCAATGGGGCCACTTCAGAAATGCCAACAAATGGTAGCTTGCCTTCTCTCCTAGGTTCGCATCCTCGACAGATCTGTCTCATGGAAGCTTCAGAGCCAGAGGAGCAGCAGTGGAAAAAATGGAAGAGCAAGACAGATCTGTATTTCTATATTCAAAATACATATTTCAAATGTACTTTTATACATTGAATAATTTATACACTGAATAAAACTGGATTACTGCAAGCTTTTGTCTGAACAGGGACTTCAGGATTTGGCCAAAGTTGCTTTTTTTGAGAATACCAGAAGAATTGAGTCTTTAGGAAAGTTAGGCAGTTCCCCCCTTAAATCAGTTATCACTGCAATCCAGAAACAGCTGAGATATGCAAGTCTAGTCACAACCGACATCCTAATGACTCAACACTCAATTAAAAAGTCAGCTAATTTTTACTAGGCCAGGTGATAGGAATAGTTTAGTCAAAAGAAAAACCAAACTAATCTTCTGATCAGCTACAAGCCTGTGTAAGAAGTGTCATACATCGCAACAACAGAAAGGAAGGTAAAGGCTGGAAGAATTAACCTGGAAGACTCAAAGTACCAATGTATTTATAGGATAAACCTATGCCCTGTTGATAGGGGAGGAATGCACTCATAGTCATTTTTATAGGCAGGGAGTTGTCTAAAGTGGAATCAAATGAACCTACAAAGAGATAACTGTCCTTCCCTTTACTGTTACTTAGAATACTGAAAAACAGATAATAATACGTAACTGCTGGCACATAGAAGAATGACTACAGTTTTACAGCATTTTTGCCAGTGCTGTTACAGCCTGGAAATAGTTCAATACTAAAACTACCAAGGGAGCAATCAAACATTTAGTGTGGGATCTATTTTCAAGACAGCACCCCTAGAAGGAGCAGCATGTGGAACATCTTCCTGTAGCATTCAAATCACTCCTACCTTTCCCCTGAAGGATATGGACAACCACCTGGGACCCCAAACCATCAGTGGTGGAAAATAGACCATCTCCATGTGTGCCCAATACCAGTGGGTACAAACCTGAGGGTGCTTTTAAAGCAGTCATCTGTTTTCAGCTAGGACAGGAGTACCCCAAATACCCAGCTTGGGGTCTCAGTTCTATTACATCCTTTCCACATGCCAGGAGAAGTTAGTTGATAAAAGCATTTTAACACAGCAAGGCATTTTTGAGAACCCATTAGTTGTCTGGCTGCACTTCCAAGTGCCTTTTGAAACTGGTGCACCAGCTCCTCTACACTTTACCCTCAAGAATGGGGGAATGCCATTGGAAATGGCTCTAAAATCTCTGATGTTGCTCAGATACTACCAAAATGGAGCCACTCCCATTACTCACAGCCATTGAGAGCTGGGAGCCCTGTCACCTCTCTCTGACTCTGAATCCCAGACAAGATGCTTCCTGACGCCTGCTCCCCTCCAGTGTCTGCCCTCCTGTTTAGACCATGATCACCCTCATCAATCATATAGAGAGGCCCCAGGGTGCTGCCAACATCTACAAAGTGGAGGAGAGTGATCCCATAGTCAGAGCCCATGAACAGACAAATTACAAGCCAGGAACCCTCAACACAGGACCACAATAGCATCAGGTATCAGAGCATTTGAAATAAAGGAGGACCCTTGGCATTCAGCCGGGCATTTATCATATACCCTGCAGACACTTCTAAATATGTAATCACACAGAATTCTAGTGAGGGCAGGGCAGAGGTCTACAAGGCATTTTTCCAAGTGGCTATGCTGTTTGGATGGGAGATAATGAGAAATCCCCCCAGAGATCTGGAAGAATGCTCATAGAGCTACCAAGATTTATTGGATGCATGCAACGCAACTGAGATGCTTAAAACAAAACGTTCTTCGTGTGATTATCCAAAGAAGGTAGAAAGGAGAATATTAATTACAGGAAAAGGTTACATTTTGCTTTTATTGCAGTAAAAAGTGAAATCAAGGCAATTGCTTCACTTCATTTTTTCCTTCATTCTTTGGAAGCGCAAATAACACACTGTTTGGCTGGACATGAACCGCAGTCTCTGAACACTCCCAAAGCTAAAGGTGAGAAATGACTCTTCAGTCACATTTGCCTTGATGCTCTGTGTTAGTACTAGCTGGTGAAGCTTCACTTTGAGCATAGGACTCTATGTGCAGCATCATTCAGAGGGACAGCTCATAGAAGCTACCGGAAGAGAGGAAATCTCCCTGTCCGATGGAGCATCCACACCAGGCTTTTTCAAATCAGTTAGAAACCTCTGAGCTGATTCTCAGCATTTGCACAACTTTGAATTGGGGCCAATCGATTTTAAGGTGTTCTTGCTTTTTAAAAGGCTGTGTGCTCTGCTAGACCCTGCCATCATGTACAGCGGCACCTGGGTCAGCTCATACTGGAGGACCATGGGGAAAGCAGCTATGCCTTTAGCAGCTATAAAATCCCCAAATTTAGCTTCTTATGGCTGTTATAATTGCAGAAGTGGGAACACCAGAACTTGTACTTTCCAGCCTGTGCCAGATCCATTCCATGGGGACTCAGTAAGAACTTGGCATAAGCAATCTAAAATGTTGCAAGAAGATACAGAAGAGTTTGACAGGGGAACGAGTACATCCTGGCTGTGGCTGTCTACTCCATCTCCCTCTCCCAGGCCTTATGGCCTCACTTCACATACTTCAAATTCCTTTAAAGGTCATGGCTACTGAGCCGGTTTTCTGAGATGCTGGGAATCTCCATCACAACTGAGTCAAGAAGAACAAGCAACGGGTCATACCTTAAAACCCCAAACCAGACTTGCTCCTAAAGCATTCCACCGGCATGAGCATGCATTATCCTTGGACAGAATCAACAGGACAGAGAGGTGGTGAGAAAAACAGGACACATACAAAAAGTGACATGACTTGCAGTGAATGGGGTCACCCTGTGGAGTCACTAGTGGACTTGGGAATTACCTTTCTGTGTCCCTTTGCTGCGTGACAACTTGTGCTCTTTGCCAGCAAACAACAAAGCATGCATGCAAAAGAAGGAGATCTGAAGAGTGCAGTAACGGCTTGTTTGTGTTCCTGCTCGACTGCAGCTGGATGTTGCTCAGAGGCAAAGTTGATGGGGACTTGATTTATTTATTGGATGATGTATGCAATTCAAAAATATGGCAATGAACCCAGAGTTCTGTGAAGTCTGTTTAAAGGTGAACATAAATCAAAAAGCATGGTGGAAATCTCAGTATCCACGAGAGCTCTTACTGCACACCACCTCCACCTGATACCTCTTAATTTTCCCCAAACTCATCAGGAGCTGTGGCTGTCCTACTCTGAATACAGCTCCTGCTTCATGCATCCATTCCCGCACACTGATGGATTCCAGTTCCTGCAGCACATGCATTGTGTGAAAGTGGGGTTGTGCTCTGTATGAAACTCAGTCTGACCCACACCCCCCCAAACATATCAAGGAAAGCAGTAACCAATATATTCAGTCACTTTTTTTTCCATAAGGTTAATTTCCCACATGGCCTTTGGTTCCTGTGCATGGTGGTGGTGGGTTCTGCTTAGGCTCACCCCAGGAGGTGTGTCAGACCAGGAGAAGGAAAAGCCACTTCAGATGTCTGTTCATACTTTACATCAATAAATCTCTTCATTTTTAATAACATAGTCATCTCACCTATGTAAAATATGTATTAAAATTAAAACCCATAAAGTTTGGGTCTGTCACTGTAGGTTAAGTAAACATCACTTCAATTTGCCCGTAGTCCTATAGCAAATGCTCAAATTGTTCTCATTATTCAGCCAACATATTTTTTATTAAAAAAAAAAAAAGAGAGAGAACCTACAGCAGAATAACACAATTCATGCTCAGAATGCACAACTACACCACGAGCTTTCCTCACTCACAAGGGATGACACAGAAAATTACATGCCTCTCCCAACAAGTCCTTGCTGCGGGATTACAGACACAACATCTAACCTGCTGCAGCAGGTCTTTCACGTGGAGGAGGGTGTCTTGGTTCTGGATATCTGTCAGTTTGTTCCCAAGGAATATAAGCAATCCAGAGCCCAAAACTAGTTTTTTTTCCCAGCTGATCAGAAGTCCTACAATCAATTGTATGACTGAACTAGGATCTGAAGCAGGTGAAGGATGTGCTAGAAGAGACAGTTCATTTCTTCTGCCTCAGCTATGGCAACTGATCATCACCTGATGTTTCTGTTGGCTGCACAAGGTTATTAAGAACAGGCACACAAGAGCACCTTGTCACACTGCCACAGGCACTCCTATGTGTAATACAGACTCAGTTGCCTCTCTTCTCAAACAATCATCTCATTAGTGATGATGATCTGGGGACAAGATTATGGCAGCATCATATGGGAAGGGCAGTGGAAGGTTTATAAGACTAAGCACCTTTTCAGTGCAATACACACACACAAGCATGAGCCTTTCCAAGGGAAAACGCTACTTCCAACTTCTTACCTAAGATGAAGGGGAGAGCCCCTTTCCCCCTGCCAAGGCTGAAATTTAAGACTAATCATGGATTAAGCTACAGAAGGAAGTTCTTTGTCTCTGCCATGTTTAAATCTGTGTGAACAGTGGCTCCACAACAGCATAAAAGAAAGCCCTGTTCATCATTTTCTTCCAGAGAAGGTCTAAACCAGCAAGTCAAGTCTTGCTCGCCATAAATGTGCTAGAAATATAATAAATATTATTAAATTCCATTAGACACTACAAACTCAAAAGCTTTATCTGGGGGAGGGGTGAACTTCTGACATAGAGATGATTGATTTCCAGTAGACTTAGAAATGTAATGCTTGCTTAGTAGAAGTAGAATACACATATTTAAGTCTTCCTCCTCGCCCAGAAGCTACAACATGTACGTTTCTGTCTTGGTGTGATAACTGTGGTGACCACAAGCTACTGAACAAGGGCTCCCCAGTGTAAAGGTAGTGTTGTGGTTTAAGCCCAGTTGGCAACTCAGCCAAGCAGTCCTTGCTCACTTCCCCCTCTTTCTCTCCCCCACTCCCGGAGGGATGGGGAGGA
Organism: Myiopsitta monachus; assembly: GCA_017639245.1. Taxonomy (NCBI): domain Eukaryota; kingdom Metazoa; phylum Chordata; class Aves; order Psittaciformes; family Psittacidae; genus Myiopsitta; species Myiopsitta monachus. Next base: position 102,188,848 of record CM029941.1, on the reverse strand, counting down.
GAATCGAAAGAATGTAACTCCCACAGGTTGAGATAAGAGCAGTCCAGTAACTAAGGTATAACACAAACCACTGCTCCTACCACCGGTAATAATAATGATAAGGGAAACAACAAGGGAAGAGAATAAAACCGCTCACTACCCACCAACCGATACCCAGCCTGACCCAGCAGTGATCCAACCCTTCTGGGTAACTGCCCCCACTTTATATAGTGGGCATGATGTGCTGTGGTATGGAATACCTCTTTGGTCAGTTTGGGTCAGGTATCCTGTCTTTGCTTCCTCCCAGCTTCCCCTCCTCCCTGGCAGAGCATGAGGCTCAGAAAGTCCTTGGTCAGAGTGAGCATTACTGAGCTAATGTACTAAAAACGTCGGTGTTATCAGCGCTGTTTCCAGGCTGAAAGTCAAAAACACAGCACTGCACCACCTACTAAGAAGGAGAAAAAATGACTGCTACTGCTGAACCCAGGACAGGTAGTTAGGTCCTGACCTGCCCTGCTCATAGCTAAATACACATCACTGCAACACGACAGATGACCCCTGGCAATTGCACATCTCAAAAGAGTGGAGCAGAAAAGAATGTGCAGAAAAATACACCATGCATAATGATTCTGTTATGCCAAAGGACCTTGTGTTGTGTCACTCCTGTGCTTGACTATGCTGAAAATCATCTGTGTGCATGCAGGTTTTAATATCTGATTGGATACCCTTTAGTGCTTTTGCACAATTGCCTGGATTTTCAGACAGAGATCACAATCACAGAATGGATGGGTTTGGAAGGGACCTTAAAGCTCATCCAGTCCCAAAGCCCTGTCACAGGCAGGGACACCTTCCATTAGACCATATTGCTCCGAGCCCTCTCTGACCTGGCCTTGCGCACTGCCAGGGATGGGGCAGCCACAGCTTTTCTGGGCAACCTGTTTCAATGTCTCACCACTCTAATAGCAAAAGTTTTTCCTTTTATCTAAATATCCCCTTTCACTTTAAAGCCATTCCCCTACTACATGTCCTTATACAAAGCCCCACACCAGATGTCTTGTATCCTCTAGGTACTTGAAGTTCTGCTAAGAGCCTATCATTTTGAAAAGCTCCACGGACAGCAGATATCATGAAGAGCAGAGTGCCAAGCTGTGCCCAAGAAGAAGGCAGTGGGGGGATTACAATCCCTCCTGTTCCCAGTTCTTGTTCTATATCCTCTGCTATGTGTTGCTCTTATCTTGCTCTTTCTTAGAGGGTTCTTCCCATCAGCGGTGCTGAAAGCAAAAATCCCTCTCCAAGGATGAATCTGGTGAAGTTCCACTACTGAACATAACACTGGACTCCCACACACTCCCCGGAGGGCAGTTGAGCCCATTCTTTCCAGCTCAGCCACCTCCATGCACTGCTTCCACGAGTCTAAGGTTTCTAAGAACTGGCTCCAGGTGTTGGGAAGCTCAGGATGCAGCTAAACCAGCTCGTGTGGCCTTTAGCCTGCAAGGGCTGAGCACAACAGAAGAAATTGAGCTGGGGTCATTTAACATCAAGCCCCTGAGCTTCCCATCTCAGCCAAGCTTGGGGAATGCAGCTGTGGGGAAGTGACATAGGGGTTAATGCCCCTTCCCTTCTCTGCAATGAAGGGAGATACAATCATAGGAAGCCTGGTGGTGTGGGCTTCAAAAGCCAGCTCCTGTGGCCAGAGGTTAGAGACAAAGTCACTAACTAAGGTCCTGTTTCCTACTTGGCCAAGGATCTGCTGTGCATCCTTAGTTAACACTGCTCTATCTCTTCTGAAGAACAGGGATAACAGAGATGAAAGATACTGTATACACGCACAGAACTTCTTATCTCGGTTCACAAGTTGGCAGGAAGAAACGCAGGTCCTACCCTTGGTAGGGCAGAGGGTAAGCACGTATAGCCTGCTCTGAGTGGGTCTTTTTTGGTCTGTAATCATATTCTGCTATCGTTAGTACTGTATATCTAATCTGAGGCTTTCCTGATGTTTGGAGCCTAGCCACAGCCTCCTTGTTGTGTACACAAGGTTTTCCCTGTTGTTCTTGATGGCTCAGCAAACTGAGCTGCCTGTCCTGGCAGCATGTTACTCTCTGGGGGAAGAGATTCATCTGGTAATAAATTGCAAACTAAAAATCTGGTCGTGTTTGCAGGTTTGGTTGCTGGGACACTAAATGCAGGCTGCTACGAAGGCTTCTGGAGAAATGTTTGCCAAGAAAAGGAGAAAGGATGGGTCATTGAGTCAAGCAAGAGTACATTGCACCAGCAGAGCCAGGTGGAGGTGAGGTTCAAACCATATGCTTATGACTTTATACCAGTTTTGAGCATCAGGTCTCAAGCAAAGAGCACAGCAGGCATTACCTAAGGTAGGTACATCAGGAGCTTCTTGGACTCTAACTGGCAAACATGGGTGCGTGCCATTGCTCCTACCCCAGATTTGGTGGAATGTGTCACACAGAGTACAGAGCTCATTGGAAAACACAGAAAATACCCACATTCATCAGCAGTATCTTTACCTACATGGTAAACCCATTCCCATACAAACACCTGAGGAGAAAAGGGCAAGACATTGTCAAAACCAAAACAGCTCTTAAAACCACACACAAACAGTCCCTGGTGCAGTACTTCCCCAGAAACTCCATCATGTGGACTTTGGGAGTTGTTTTTCCCTTGATATGGCAGGATAAGCTCCCTTAAGGGCCCTGCTGCCCTTTATAATTACATGGCATTTAGGGATGGAGCTTTCCCAAAACACAAGACAGCCTAGCTATTTGGTTCTTTCAATGGGCACCAGAAAATCAACTGGGTGAAGAGATTTAAGAGAAAAATACCCCTCAGGTATCCTAAGCAGTGCCACGTTTCTCATCATAGACAAACATACCAAGGTTAAAGGCACCATGAGAGCTTTGTGGAAGATCTGAACCTCTCCTGTGCAGGACCATGAAAGAGCAGAAGGTAGAGATGGAGAAATTAAATGATCTGGAAACAGAGCTTTTTCTGGGTTCTCTTCCAGGAAGACAGCTAGGGACACACATACACTTCTCCCTGACCCAAAATTAATGTATCTAGATTTAGACTAAGCTAATCCAGGTAATCAGAGCATTTCAGCCACCATCTCTCTCAGAAAGTGCACCAATCCTTCCTTCTAGCTTTCCTCCGCTGGCCCAGCAGCAGGTTGCTGTTAACTACATCAGCGGAGGCTAAAAATAATTATCCTTAAAGGAAATCCAAACACTGCAATCTCCCCTTTTAGTCACTACCTTATTAATAGCTTCCAGGTCACCCTGGCTTTCTGAGAACATCTGTTTGTTTTCATTACATTCAAGGAAAGGCATAACTGGTGTAAAAGGGGACTACGAAAGCACGTTTCACGATTGCACAGTCTCCCTTTCAAAGACATATCTGGACAGTGGGGCCTTTGAGTAGAAAAGTACATCCACAAAGGCAGATCCATGACTGCAAATCTGCAGTGCATGTGTCTGCAGTCCAGAGATGGCTCTTTTCCTCCACAGTCACAAGGAGCAAAGAGATCACCTCCAGGTGCTTTTAGGAGTATTTTTGCCAAAATAAAGAAATAAGTAACTATGTAAAAAAGACAGCATGAGTTATCTCCAAGTCTTTGGTGACATTGTATGAGGAAGTTGCACTCAGGCCTGTTTTTAGCACTTGGTTTCTACACATGGGTGAGACTTGAGTCAGTGTGTGCATACACAGGACAGGTCCTTTCTTTTCGTTAAAGTGAAGTTTGTACACATCCAGTCCTCACATTTATCACAAGAAGGGGCACATTCATCTTGTTTTGTGTGGACTTGAGCACAAGCAGAACACCAGGTGGCTCCAGGTTTGCCAGAGGCTGGTGGCATCATTCCAACACAGAAACATTGCTGTGACACCACTTTCTTCTGCATAAAATGATGTGTAAAGCTAGGAGATGCAACTACAGTAAGAGTATTAGAGGTACGTGGCAAGAAAGAGATGTCAGAACAGGACAACAGACGTGCCACTAATGAAGATGGAAGATGACGGACAAAGTGCTCTAGATAGCAAGGGCTAGAGAAGCGGAGAAGCAGGGAGGGTCAACAGCATGGGAATGAACAGAAGGAAGCACAGGGAGATACAGCCCCCAAAGGGAATGTCTGAAGTAAGAGGAATGGGCAATAAAATGAATGGCAGCCGGGAAAGAGCTGGAAGATGGAGGAGATATGAATGTTCCGGCTTTCCATACATCCAGGGACAGAACCTGGCACCAGGAGCTCCCTCGGAGTCTGTCAGCACCTTCAACCCAGTCATCACTTCACAGCACAGCCCTGATGCAACTCCCAAGCTGTAACAGAAACAACACGGCTCCGCAGCTCAGATCCCAGCTCATCCACAGCCGCGGCCAAGGATGTGCATTCCTGCGCTCTGCGTTCCAGAAGGCAGCGCACTGCCTGGGTTGGGAGGCGCTGACAGAAATTAAGCAATCTCTCATTATTCTTCGTTGTCAGAACACTGTTCCACCCAAGAACACCAAGTCCTTGGGTGACAGGCATCGGAGAGACCTTTAGTAGCTTCTCAAGTGACATCAGCTGTGCAAGTGCTCGCAGAGAAGCAGAAATGACAGAGCTTTGTATGTCCCACTGCACCTTGCACCCGCACGCTCCAGGCAGGATGGGTTTGCCCGCGTTCTGTTGGGGTTAGGCCAGCAGCACAGTTCAGATTGTTACTGGCACCCACTTGGGCTGCGTCATTCCCTCCTCCCTGCAGAAACTTGTTCAAGCAACAGGAGCAAATAGACAAACCCAAGACATGAAGCCAACTGTGCAGCTCTGCTGTTTTTCCTGAGCTATTAATCTCTGCTTGTAAGTTAACACATGGGCCACCCCATCTTCCCCCCATGGCCCTACAGTTTCCTCTGTAGTGGTAGAGTTGGAAGAGTAGACTTGGGATTGCAAGAAAAATCCTGAGATCCTGGTATGGGACATTCGAGGGGGTAGGTGGCTCTCAGGAGTAATTTTCAGGGTACCCTTTATGTGGCTGAATATCAGTTTTAATGTCATTCTCTTTTTACTTTAGACAGCACTTGTATTTAGCCTCTTTTAGCCTCAGCTTTTACATCACCCCCTTCATTCTCCAGTGCCTGGTTCTGATTTTCTTGCCCTGCTGCTTGAGACATGAAAAAACAAGTGCAGTATCACACAGAGCAGTGTCACTGGTATTTGGCCTCTTTCAAGAGAAGCAGTATTTCAAAGCCAAACCCAGCCTGCTATTCTGTTTACCGTGGGCAGATGGAATAACACGTGGTGCCTGGAGCTGCCCAGGCTGTGGGACAGCACGCGTGGTGGATGCTTGGAGGCAGGCTTCTGCAATGGATGCTCTGCAATTTGGACACTAGTTAACTACATGGCCATATACTTTGCTGTACTCTTTTTCCAAAGATTTTCCCAAGTGTTGGATAGTAACATTAATCAACAGTGCAGCAACCCACCAAAATTGTGAAACCTTCCTTTAACAGTTTTCCCTAGCACCGGCGAGACCACAGCTGAGCCTTAGGCTTTCAATTCCAGACCAGCACATACAGTCAGGATCAGTGCCATGGAGCAAGAGACCTTGCATCCAAACCACACTGCCCAGAACTCTGCAGGGATCCTCTTTGACCTCAAGAAATACTTTAGCTGGGAAAATAAGTAAATGCTGTGGATACATTCAAACAGCTTAAACTACTGTCCTACACTGCAACGATTTGTAAGGCTCACAAAAGCACATCCTGACATTAATATACTCACTGCTGGCTTACATGACAGCTAACTGAGATCAGAATCTGCCCTTCCTGCATTTTGAGAGCATCTAACATATGTGCACTCAAGTCAAGAGCAAAGTGACCGTGAACCTCAAGTAGACTAGGATGGGGTCTTGTCCAGAGGCAACTGCACTTGAGAACAGGCACAAGGGAATGAGCATCTGGGAACTGCCACTTCCCAAGATCAAAGCATTAATTAAATACTAGTTTGTTCTCATGAGGAGAATCTATGGTTGAGAAAGCACCCACCACATAGATATTGGAACTGCAACTCAAAAAATCAGGCAAATACAACAATGACATTCACTGGTTTGTTCAAGGGATGAAAAAAGGTTATATTTTCATGAGGAGTGAAAAGCTTTTGATTTATTTGCCCTCCTCAGCAAAGGAAAACCAAAAATAATCCTTTGAGTTCAGGTCAACCAAAACACATGACCAATACCTTTGTTCTGGCTTAGTAGTCTAGATATTCTTTCCCTTTTGCAAAAAGGGATTACAATGCAGGCAAGTTATGAAATGAAATGCTGCTCCAAAATGGAAGGATATGAATATTTAGTTCTAAAAATGTTGAAACAAAACATAGCTGCCCTTTGCAAAGAGATTAGCTACTAGTGCCAATTCAGTAAACAGTTTCAGTCAACCCCAAAATTGCATTTCTCAGCAAATAGCTATTTATCCTCAAAAAGGTTGCCCAAATCTATGCAGACTCCAAAAACAAAGTGCTCCACTATTTGAGCTCAGAGCAAATCTTCGTCACTGCAACCATGCTAATGACTTGGATCCTCTCAGAATGCTCCCAAGATGTTACGTGGAAACATTTTTAAGAACTTTGATCAAATTGATTTTTTGGTGCTAAGTTTTGTTCTTAGGAGGAAAACAAGAGCAATAATGGTGGTTTTCTGCTTTTTTTCAGGGAAAAAAAGGAGTGGAAAATGGGAATTTTTTCCAGGCACCCTTAACAGGCACATAAACAGGTTAAATGATCCATGTAAGCAGAGATACCCATTCTGAAAACCCATGACCGCCTTACCTGGTAGTTAATATTGCTGTATTGTCCTCTCTGCTGGCCTGTTTTGTGGGCTTTCATAGTGGAAAGAATTGAGGGATTTTTATAGTGGTGGCTTCACAGAAACAAGCCCCAGTAGATACTAGTGGCAGAACTGCAGTCCCACTTGGGTTTGGTTTGTTATGGGGTTTTTAATAGTGCTGACAGAAAAATCCTTTCATCTTCTGGGAAAACAGCAAATGGACTCTAATATGAGAAGAAACCCATGACCTTGCCAATTAAAGTCCTCCAAACTAGGCATACCAGCTCCCTGCAAATCAGACTGTTCCTCTGTTCCCAGCACTGCATCTGCTTCAGCACAGTCCAAGAAGAGAGGAGCCAGCACCCAATATTCACTTACTACCTAGCAAAATAAACACCCACATCCATACCTGGAGAAGACCTGGTTCTATGTGAAGGCAGGCCACAAGAGATCACACATGTAGACATCAGCATAACAGGAACTATTCTTTATCCTTCATGGGAAATAACATCCAAAAATGAAGGCCCTCAGAAGCAGCACAACACTAAATTCATGCCACCCTAAGATGATCTGGACACGCATAGACCCAACAAGTTTATGAAAATACTTCCTAGAAGATATACAAGAGATAATACTCACCCTAAATCCCTAGATTTTGAAAAACTAATGATTAAACAGGAGCCAAAAAAGTTTATTCCTGAAGTTTAGATCTTGTGTCTATCAAAGAAACTAGACTAAATATTGCTGTTCCAGTTGGGAAAATCTGCACAGTGTAACTTAAACCACATACACAGCCAGCTCATGCCTGAGGCAACAAGAACCACTCTCTATTTGATGAACCCTACAAATCTTCCATTTAACCCAGTTTAGTCATCTGAGGTAAATCATTTGCACACATCTTTGTAAAGAGAGGACTGGGAGATGACAGAAGACAAGACTTCTGTTCTGCCAGCAGCCCAACCCTCCAGTGGTTAAGTTCTCAAGAGTCTAATGCTGCTATTTGCTTTATAGAAGATGTCTTGTCCCTAACGAGGAATCCCCACACTGCACTGGCCAAGCTTAGACCTCCCCTCTATCCTTTTTTCTCCCTCTTACCCTTTTCCCAAGACTTTCCTACTCTTCATCACTAGCATCAGCTTTCCCAACAAATTAAGAGGGCTGAGGTTGGAAAAAAATAGCCAACATTTGACATCACATTCCCCAACAATGTGTCTTGGTCATCAGAACAAATCCAGTCTTAGCTCCTGGCAAAGCTCCTGCTGGAAGAAGATGACCTCTCAGAGTAGGTCAGCGTGACATTGGATTCACTTGCTTCTCAAAACAGAAGTGTAAAAAAAAAGTAGATAAATAAAACAGAAAATCAAGAAATACCTAGGGTCTTATTCTGTCCACACTTGTAAACTGGCTCCACACTGGGGAAATCCAGCTGATTTCCTTGGAGCTGCTCACAGTTTACATCACCATGAGCACCAGAAGAGTCTGGCCATTCACCGTGCGTGCTTCACAGTGCTGGCTCAGGGCCATAATGATCTGATCTCAATTTACATTTTCATTAAGCTTGTGGGTGGTTCAGAAAGAGGGTTTTATTGGGCTCAGAGACAATAGGGTGCAGCTGTGAAGTTTGCATCCGGATCTGAACTTGCAAAGAGTTCAAATCCAGGGTTTTGGGTCAGATCCATCTCAAGCATTAGTTTTCTAGATATCAAAATACCACCCTTGGGACTTGCAATAGCAAAGCCAATTCTGGCTTACAACGGTATAACAGCATTGCCCTCCATGGAGTCTGTCCTAATTTACACTAGAGAGAGATCAAAACTCATGCCAGGGCAGCAGCAAAGTTGTGCTTTACGTTCATTGCCATGATTCCAGCGGACACAGTAACATCTGCTTGCTCCAAACCAGGAAAGTATCTTAATGTGCTTCCCATCCATTGGTTATTATTGCCAGAACAACTCTAAATGCATTTTAAGCTACTATTTTTGCTTTGGGAAGATATGCACAACTCTTCTGCACTCACATCCAAATGGTCTTTTGCATCCTCCTCCCTTTCTCCCTGGCAGCTGCTCATGCTGCATCTGTGCTGGTTGTGTGAACCGTGAGAAGGGTGTGTTTTTATAGCTGGGAACTGGCAGTCGGTGTCCTGGTACCCGCTGTGCTTTGGCCGCTGCTTCGCCACGGCTCTGTGCAGGTTTAACCAAAGCTTCCCAGGACTCCAATCATCTCGTGCTCTGTGGAGGTTTGTGCTTTCAGGGAGGGTATTACGAAAGCTTCACAGTCAGGGATTGAAAATGAAGAAGGGAGGAAATGCAGCATCAAGCTTAGATTCAACTCAGCATTGAGCACATCTTGGCCAAGCTAAAGGGTGTATGAGCTGGGGATAGCTTTCCAGTGACAGCCCATGGTGAGGCCATGGGGTAGCCAAAGCCCAGGAAAGCTCATAAGGGTCACAGGAGCTTTGATGCAGCTCCCAAAGCAATCGAGATTCACAGTGCCAATGAGCCTTGGGATTTAAAGGAGAGTGCATTACAGCAGGAACAAGCCCAAAGCTACTCTGCAACAACTGCTTATGCTCACACTATCAGCCTTTTTGAAAGGGAGGTAAATGGAATGAGAGTCAAAAGAGGATTAAGCAGCTTCAGACCTCTCGTGTGTGCCTTGAGCAAAGCTGGACACCAGCTCACCACCAAGCAAGGGATGGACAGTAAGTGGTAACCTTGCCAGATCAGACTTCCGAAGGCTTTCAGCACAGTATGATGCAGGGCAGCTCCTAGCAACCATCCCAGTGGATTTTTCTGGGACTGTTCACCCCAATGATTATGTTTATTGAAAGTCATGGTAGGTGCACATCCATATCTTCAAACACTAAGAATTCCTTTGAAAACTCAGCAATATGACAATATTTAAATCTCTAATCTGCCTCTATCAAGAAGTGTATCAGACAATCCTGATTCTCTCCATTCTCCATTTTGTTGTGAAATGAGCACCAATGTTATTGAAAATGGTCTCATCTCAGTAGACTATAAGCAAAACAAAAGCTTTTCTTCCTGAAAATGTACCAGCTTTAAAGGACAGATTCTTATTTAGCAGTGTGTGGATTCAGCCATTTCCATAAAAGAATTTTGTTTGATAACGATTAGACCAGGATTTTCACTTCAAGATACACCCTTGGATATCTAGAAAATACAAAAGCCCCTCTGACAAGCAAGACGCTGTGGATTTGGAGGGGAGCTTGCCACAGCAGGTTTCAACCTGCCTGACTTTTCCAGACCTTTTCAAAGGTTGATGGATGATACAAGCAGACCTCTACCTATGCAGGAGAAAACGGAGCTCCAGTGCACCACCCCATGGAAAGCATGACCTGAAAACTTCATGTTACTGAAATCTGGAGGCAGGCAGAAGTTTCCTAGCAGTGCAGGCTGTTTGCTTCTTATCCTGAGGATGAAAGGCCAAGAAGCATCAGAGCCACCAGCATCCTCATATGGCCGGCATGCCGGAGCTTAAGAAAACATATTTGAAATTAACAGCTTGTGCAAAATCATTAATTTCACATTTAGCATTGAAGCATTTGCTATCACTGAAAGAAACCTGTGATTCTATAAACCTCCCAGCAGAAGCACTGGCCGATTGCTGACGTTAACTGTTATCTTTCCCCCATGGTGGGACTAGCAACACTACCGACCACTTCTCAGCACGTGCCGGCTCTCACTGCACCCCAGCCATGCTCTACAGCTAGGGAAGGCTCCGTGACACCCTGGGGTGCTGGCAGGGATCCCCAGCACTGTGGCTGCAAGGGGAATTTGGCCCAGTATGTTTAAGTATATCCAGTTTAAAAGGTCAAGTTGAGAGCTGCTTGCACGCTCTTTATGTCTGGAAATGGGAGGTAAGTGCAGCCATTAAGTGTGGCTAAAATACATCTTAGTAAGAGATTTTTGGAAAGTCTCATAATCTCAACTGCTTTCACCTTTGGCTAGGAGCAAAGAAAGCCTCGCTCCCACTTAGTCCATCTCAATCACAAACAGGGGGCCTTCGACAGCTGCATCAAGCTGATGCTGGTGGGAATTAATACACACAGAAATTCCTATGGAAAGCCAGTCCATCCCCCCCTTACTGTGGGGAAAACTGTGATTATTATTTATTACTAGTATTATTTTTGAACTGCCAGATACAGGTTCAGGAATTGGGGAAGCAGAAGTATTGCTGTCCCCTGCACTGAGCTAGCAGGCAATCAGGGACAAATCCGTGCCTGCACCTTCAGCCTATCTAGCCTGAGCAGCATCAGAGATCAGATCAGATCCCCTTGGCATATTGCTGAGGACAGTGGCACGCCAGCTGCTGTAAGCATTTCTTCTGCTGCCTTTACCACTGTTGAATTAGGTTTTAGAGAAATATGAAAATATGCTAGATTATGCACCTTTTCTATGCTATGAAACGCCTCTGTGATTTCCAAATTACTTAGGAACTGTATAATACAGTGACTTACACAAAATTCTTGTTAATCAATTACCCTGACCATTTTAAAGACAGAAATGTATACTCACCAACTAGATTGCATTACTATGACACTTCTGTTAAAGTCAGATTTTTTTCAGATGATGCTTGCTAACAAGAAGAGCAATGGACACTTCAAAGAAAACTCCACAGGGGCCAAGATTAGGAGAATTCAAAGTATTTCTCCACACATGTAACCAAAAATAAAAGGAAACAACAACCTACAGACCTCCCTGCCACAGAATCTCAGAGAGGCCAACAGTCAGTGGGATTCAAAATCATTACATGTAAATATGTAAAACAAGAATATGAGGAGTTCTAATACAAAAGATTGAGAAAACACCTGGAGTTTGAAAGAGCTGTACTTCCAAGAGTCAAACCCCAAACCCTCCTCCAGCAGAGCAGCCCACCACTGGAGCGGGTGGTCCCGGTTGGTTGGGTGGGCTGATGGTAAGAGCAGGATTAGGGCTTTAAAGGTGCTGGGTGAAAGCCTCAGCTCCACCATCCCCAAGTCTGTACAGCCCATGGCTCCTGAAGTAGAAATGACAGCAATAAAGAGGGATAATTGAGGAACAGCAGTCGGCAAGCCAAGCTGGCCCAAAACTGCCCACTTCAACATCAATGACCTCTCTGGTCACAGACCTTAAATCCCATCACAGGGGTGTCACACCAGCTTTGAAACTGGTGTAAAAACCAGAGCTACAACACAGCAACTGCTCCAGCACAGCCCCAGGTAGGCAGAAAGTTAAGAGCACACACCTGGAGCCATGCCAGCCCAACCCAGCCAACATCTGGCTTCACTTTATCCTTTCTGCTGATGCTATGCATGAGGATACATAGCACCTACATTGTCCTTTGCACTTATCTCCTCTCTGGGTCATCACCACAGAACTTTGCTTTCAGCTGTTGTGTTTTGTTTGGTGTGCATTAAAAAAGTGGTTTTTAATTAAACATGTTTTAAATTGTTAACTTTGTTGACTTTAAATTAATTAAAGTCATTTTTTTCTGGGTACGTTTCTGATTGTATCACATTTAAACCAGACCTCCAAGTCCAGATCTACATTTCTGACACTAAACAGAAAGTTCTCCATACAACAGTTTCCCAAACCTTAATTATTTTTTTTAATGTTATTGCTTTTCTGCCTTAGGGGCCAATATAGGGTCCTGGGACAGAGATGCCACAGCCTTGAAGCTGTCCACAAAGTGAGGACGATGGCAATGCCAGGTTCCTGCCCTATCATTTGGCAGGTGCTGTTAAGAAACCACCAGTATCTCATATCTAGCTCAAACCCTGACTCTTGAGCTAGGGCAATAAACAGGACTGCTCAGACTCTTCACAACATGCAGAAGCACACAGATCCCGTGCAGTAACTGCACAGAAACCCTCTGTCTTTTCTCCCATCGGTTTTCACTGTTAGGTTTCCACCTTCCCTTGAATATTTGAGCCAATAAAGGACTTTTCCAGACCAGACAGCAGGTGCAGAGTTCGGGGATTTTACAGCCTGGGCTTTGGAAATCCTAGCTGCAAAATGCATCAGAGCTGGAGCTGTGCTTGCCTCAAGGTGTTTCCAGAAGAAATAGCCAAGCAGAACATAAGGAGGCACTACGGCCTCCTTACAGCAGCTGAGCAGCAGAAGCCAGACCTGCAATGCAATTAAACAGCCTTCCAAAGCCATCATTAATTGTCTGCAGGCAAAGGGAAGCTCTGTCCGGCAAAGGAAGTTGGAAGGATCAGCAAAAAGCTCAGGGAGTTCAGCAGGCTGCTGCTGAGCAGATTATGTTACTGTTAGTTCTTAGAATTCCTTCCATAGGGACACTTACAGATACTGAAGCCTGCACGAAAAAGCCACGCGCTGTTCATACTACCCAGTATTTAAACCATAGATCTGAAACTTAGGATAATGGACAGAAAGGCAGATGCAAACTCCCATTTAGCATCACTGGATATGGGCTAATGAATCCTCCTTGGAGTTTCCAGGGACTTAGCGCATCTTGACTGCATACCAATGCTTTTCTTTCCAATACATTTTGTCAACACAATGACATAAGCTAGCACATACATCCCAATACGTGCACCTCTTGTCCAGCTCTTCATTTCACTTGACTCACCATAAACATGCAACTCCCACTCTTTTGACTTCCACTGTCATTAATCTTTGCTCCTGGGAAAGTTTCAGCACTCGGTTAGTCTAAACCTACAGCAATGAAGTCATGCTCAGGGCTGTTGGGGGAACTGACTCAGAGGGGCAGCAACTCACCCGCCCGAAGCAAACTTGTCCATATCCAAACACTCATTCCTGGATCCATCTGGTCTGGAGGGCTGTTTTAAGACACTGGCCACTAAAATGTGTTGGAGAGGGCTCAGCACAGAGGCATTGGGAATGCTGGAGAATTAAGAGTGTTGGAAGACTGAACATGAGGGCACATATAGGTGAAAACTGACCTCCACATCTGCAGCTCTCTGCCACTTCATGCCTCAAGATGAGAGGTGGAGATAGGAGTTGTGTCTGTGCAGCAATCTGGGAAGACTTAGCTTTTGCTCTTATTCTCATGCTTCTGTTGCAGGTTGAGGCTAAAGTTAGGAGGAAACCTCAATCAGAGGGGAGCTTCCAGAACTGCTCTTTGGCAGAGCTGCCTGGGAGCAGACACACAGTAAGGACAGTTTTGTTTGGCAGCTTACTCATAGGAATATATATATGTATATATACATATACCTTTGGCAAGTAAAGGATCATAGAAAGAAAAGTTGGTTGGCCTTCCTGGCTGGGCAACAGCATACTTTAGGTTAAAAAATAGACTCTTAACTGAATAGAATGAAGAAAAAAACCAAACCAAACATTTTATTTGCCTTTGAATCTGCCTTATATATTGCTGATGCCACAAATCAGTGTCATGGTGAGAACATGTTACTGGTGGAAAGCAGTGGATCAACAAAACATAGGCATGCCACACCTTAGGGAAACATTAGAGACTGATATCTTTTCAGTCAGGTCCAAGCCCCCATATTTATTAATCTGCTCTCATGATCTGGAATGAATTTCATTCAGTGTAAACCACTAGGCTGAGAATGCAAATGAGGCAAAAGAGCAACCACATGTTTCACTGTGGAGTTGGTTTTGTCCACTTTCCCTTTAATTGCCTGATACTAATCCCAAAACCTGCAGACTTTCCCTTGCCTCCAGCTTCTCACTAGCCTGGGGATCATATCACTGCCTTGACAATTAACGTGAATTTCTTCCACATTGAGAAGAAAGCTGCTCCATGGTTCTCCAAAGCACTAAGAGAACTCCTAAATGTTGCCTTAAAATGTAGAAGTTTTATATGTGGGGCTAAAAAGCCTGTTTCAGCATGATAGATACATAAAATAAGTTACAGACTTTAAATAGTGTCATTTCCGTGTAAAATGCCCATAAAGGTAATTGCCCTGTCCCTTACATCATATAAATCTCTTCAAGAGTATTCCAGGAGAACAGTGCTTGGCCAATGCAAAGCAGCCCAAGAAAGAAAAGCAGCTTCCATGTGTAAAGGACCTTTATGGACAAGTTCCTAACAGAAAATGACTCCATGCACCTGACTGTCTAAGAAAACTGCAGCCCAGTGGAGAAGGATTTGGAGGGTGTTGATTGATGAGAAACTTAACATGAGCCGACTGCAGTGTGTGTTCACAGCCCAGAAAGCCAACCGTATCCTCAGCTGCATCAAAAGGAGCATGACCAGCAGGTCGAGGGAGGTGATCCTGCCCTTCTACTCCACTCTTGTGAGACCTCACTTGGAGTATTGCGTGCAGCTCTGGTGTCCTTAACATCAAAAGGACATGGAACTGTTGGAACAAGTGCAGAGAAGGGCCATGAGGATGACCAGGGGACTGGAGCACCTCCCGTATGAAGATAGGCTGAGAAAGTTGGGGCTGTTCAGCCTGGAGAAGAGAAGGCTGCGTGGAGACCTCATAGCAGCCTTCCAGTATCTGAAGGGGGCCTATAGGGATGCTGGGGAGGGACTTTTCATCAGGGGTCATAGTGATAGGACAAGGGGTAACGGGTTCAGACTTGAACAGGGGAAGTTTAGATTGGATATGAGGAAAAGATTCTTTACTATAAGGGTGGTGAGGCACTGGAATGGGCTGCCCAAGGGAGTTCTGAATGCTCCATTGCTGGCAGTGTTCAAGGCCAGGTTGGACAGAGCTTTGGGTGGCATGGTTTAGTGTGAGGTGTCCTTGCCCACGGCAAGGGGGTTGGAACTGGATGATCCTAAGGTCCTTTCCAACCCTAACTATTCTGTGATTCTATGATAGGCTCCACAAAGCCAACCCACACTTCTGGGGATGTGACTCTTGAATCCAACACCACAAGTGGTGAAAACCCATTAAATTTCTGCAAGAACAGGACCATTGCTGCAGATGCAGTCCAAAGCATAATGAGTTACTGAGAATGTATCCAGTGATGACACTGTGCTTTGCACCAGACACCATGTAGCATCTGGAAAGATACTTAGGAGATTCCTATTAGGTGTCCATGTGCTCTTTGGCATCCAATGAGGGAGCCTACCTGCATCTGTCATTGAGTGGTACTACTTCAGAAATCTAAACACACAAATTAATAATGAAGTTATTAGCACAAATAACAAAGCCCTCATGGTGTTTTGCTGAGATTCCCTGACATTCTTCTTGTAAAGCAACCATACGTGAAAAGGCATTTGCTAACTGAACACCACATCCACACATTAATACAATGGCATTGAAAACACTTCCAGGTTTCAGTACTGGTGAAAGTGTGTGCAAATGGCACCAAAATTTGCCTATCAGCATTTGCAAGGTGTTGGTGTATGTTATTGCACACAACCCAGACCTGCTATCCGAGGGCAATCATCAACACAGATGAAGCAATGGCTGTTCATTACTATTTCCATATCATAAAATAAATGCATAGTGCTTTACTGCATGTGAAACATACTACCTGAACCACAAAAATCTCTGCCTTGGGGGCCATAAAATATTAAAACAACACACTTAGGTACAACTGCTGGCGAGACAGAGAAGGGTAGAGGTGCTTTGACTGCTGCTCAAGGCATAGATGGAAAGCAAATTGCAGTGGGCAGTCGTGCTTGGTTCTGAAGGATGTGGAGCAGATCAACCTGAAATTAAGTCACCTATGCTATAAAAAAAATACGGGTAGAAGGACCAAAAAAATACAGGCAGGATACCAATGCCCTAGCTGAATACTCCAGCCACTAACCACAGACACAAGCTCAGTAGAAAAGTGGATGAGTAGAGAGAAAAAGTGCTCCGAAAAAGGAAAGATCTTAGCCTTCAAGCTCTCCTTTGGACATGTGTACATCAGAGGGCAAACATTTCTGTCTGCCAACTAGCAGAATCTAATTTTTTTGCAGGTTGTCAGATCCATGCAGTCAGAAAATAACGGTGGTTTGTCCTTTTGAGCTAAATTCATATTTTCCCCATCACAACTACCCGCAACACCAGCACAATAAAAATAAAATAAATCACAAATCAGTTTAACTGGTTTCAGTGAAATACAAGTAATTTACCAATCACTTCCCTAATCTTTTCTCCAAGGCTGGGAAACCCCTTCTATGAAACAGCATTGCCTTTCTCAGGTATTGTGAAGTAACTACAAACCTCTATAAACTTGACATTTAAAAACAGAGGGTTCCTGCATTATGTGATTATGGGATTAGGCAGTTTATATTTAGGTTTTTATTTTCATGTTTTACTCATCATAGGTGGGAGTGCTCTGCATAGGCTTCATTCAGCTTTTTTTTATCCCATCATCCATCCTCGGCAGATATGGCCAAGAACAGATCTGAGATGCTTCCAGTCCACAGGGAAGTGCCAAGTGCTCACAGCACCATCCCTGGAGTCCCGAAAGTCTTGGCGTGGGGGATTCGGTATGTGCTAAAGAGACTTCTCAAGCCAGTTGCAATGCTTTCGTGCTTCAATAACTCCCCACCCAAGCCTCAAAACCACCACAAAAATGAGAAATGATGTCAAAAATCATGAGAAACCAACCAGAACCCGCAGCTGACCCTCCCCTCTCACCCATCCAGGCACGCACACAAGTGGCCAATCTGTGGCGGTGGTGTGTCAGTACATAAGTGTTTGCTCTCCATTAACTGACTCATGAGTTGGAAATCCGTGAGCCATCACAAGAGTCCTGATTGAGCCGATGGTCAGAACATTATACTCTGATAAACACGGGGCTAAGAGGGGACCTCTAAAATTTGCTTGAAAACAGATGCTTTCAGCCAGTGTGGGAAGAACTTCCCTGGTCTTCTGTCCTCAAAGATAAGCCCTACCTATTCACTCAAGCTCTCAAGATGTTTTCCAAGTTTGTCAATGACTCTTGCTTTCAGGATACTGCAAAGAGAAGCAGGGTATGTTCATACTCTGATGGGAAGATGGATATGACCTACCTCTGAACAGAGAATAAAACATCTAACTGGGCTTTTAACATCCACTCCAGCATCTCTGCATACTGCACAACAGCCACCATGCAACGAAGCACTGCTCCATGTGTCCCACAAGCTCAGCTTCATGCCTAAAGCATGAAGCCAGGCTGCCCCATAACTCTTTCCAGCTACATCTCTTAATCCAACACATACCTTTGTTGTGTTAGATAACACAATAAAAAAGCCCAACTGAGAACTCAGAGAGGGAAATCTGCTATCCAAGTGGGTGTGGCAGGCCAAATTAGTTTCCATCCATAGCTGATTTTCCCCTGTTTTTAAAGTTGCATAGTTTCCCTTTCAAGCATTGCCTTCAGCATTTGGATGCCCAGTTATTAGTAAACTAGCAAATCCAAATCCCACAGGTACCTTGGCTCTGCAAAAGTAATGAAATACTCCTGGGAAACAGTTCTATCCAGAGATAAACATGCATCCAGCAAACAGAACTGAGGACAAGCTGTTGTGCTAAGCAGGGAAGGGAAAAACAAGAGAAAGATATTGAAATCTCTTCCCTAGTCAACAGCCTTTCAAAAGCAATTAAAAACCCTTCTAGGCCTGCGGATGTGACCTGAACTGCCAAGTCTGGCAATGTTGCAGTTGTCAGAACAAAACACCACGAGGACTGCTGTTATTGGGAATTTTGCCATTAAGAAAACCCAATCAAGAACAACAACAAAAAAACCCAACTCACCACTTTCAGAGCTTTGTCATGCTCCTGTCTGCTAGAACCAAGATACTGGATGTTTGCATAAGCTTCTGGCAGAGACCCAGCACTCTGCAGTGTAAATACAGCCACAGAACATCAAGGTTTTCAGAAGTTGTTTCTTCAGTGTGTGTTAATGTGGCTTTTCAGGCAGTGGGAGATGGAGAAAGACTATCTGCAAGGAATCCTGTGTTAGTCTGCTTTATATAAAACAGCACCAAGCAGCAGCCAAGTTGTCTCAATTTCCGACTCTGACTTAAAAGTTTACCAATCTATCTCATTGGAAACCCATTGCCTGACATTCTGACAACAGGGGCTGTTGAAATTAGAGATGCTCAGGCCCTTCTAAGGAGGTTTGCAGAGACAGATTCACAAAGCTCGCTTCATGGTGGTCCTCCAGAGGTTTGCCTGGCTCATTTCCCAAACACTGCATGTCTCCAGGCTATCACCAAACTGCATAACATTTCCAAGGGAGATGGGTCTAAAGCAGAGGATGAGATCCAAATATCCCTAAAGTGGATATGAAATCCAAACCAAATAACTCAATTTAAGCTTCAGACTTGTTCAGTTTTCCTCTTACAGGAAGAGAAGGAACGCCACCTTCCAACACCTCCAAAACTGGAAGTACTTTTAACATCTAGGTCTTTCTGCTACAGGCATCTAAGCCAATATGTTGGAGGTTTAACATCTGAAGAAAATCAATCACAGAGCTAAGGATCTGGACTAGGACCCAGGAGGCCTGAAGTCAGTTCCATACATCTATCCAGAGTTAGTCTCTCTCAATTTTCAAACAGCACATGCCCACATCAAGACCAATTTTGCAACAGAAATATTCCTACATAGCAAACAGTCCAATACACCAAGTGGATAAACAGAGGCCTATTCTTCAGATGCAGCAGAGAAAGGCTAAAGATCTGGAAACCTGACAGCTTTTTGTCATGCGGGCATGTTCAGGCTTGGATCCGAAGTCAACATCTCCAACAAATCCATAAAACCCACCCAAACTTCACAAGCATGGGAGGCTGACATTTCTGCAAGCTCTGTGTAATCAAAGTGGCAGACTACCATCCAACACAAGCAATCACTGACAACTTGTCCATCAACCCTTTTTAATGCTCCATAATAAGCAAGCTTAATGGTTTTGATATCATTAGGTTTGCAATTAAAGAATTTATCCCATTAGCCCTGCCAGACATTTCAGTTTGCAGAATTGGGGTTGAAAGGAACCAGCCAGGTTATACCTGCAGACCCATAACCGAAAAGCAGACTAATTCTCTTCCAACAGCGCACTCGCTTCTGCCTGAGGTCTGTTCGGTGAACACAAGGTAATTATTGTGAAGGCATCATGCTGACAGCGTTTTACCAACCACAACCTACTCTGGACACTCTTCAGTCTAATCCTTCTATTGCACACGTGTGTATACACAATTTGCTTTAAGGTTTGGGCCAGCCACAGCAGAGCCCAGAAGCAAAGGTACACTTCGTTTTCGGCAGAGCAGTTCTGAAAGGTCAAATAGAGGGAAATCAAAGTACATTTGCAGTGGCACAATCTCGTATCTCTAACACATCTTTCAGCTTGAACAATGATCAAGCTAAGCAATTCCCAAGCTACATCTGAGGAGTTTTCAGCTGGACTTGTGCCCATGGCTGTTAGTTGCAGCTACACCTTCCACACAGGGTTGAGCAACCTTCTGTATTGAAGGAACCAGGGAGCTGAAGGAGTTGTACGCTGCTCTTTACAGACACAGAGAGACGGTCCCTGACCTGGGAAGTTCACTAACTAAATATAGAGACAATATAGGACTCAAAGGACTAAAAGCAGCTATGAAATGGTACTGGGCAGTTTGCTTAGCACTGTCCTAAATCTGGATGCAGTCTAGCAATCTGAATGAAGAAGATGAAATGCCTTCAAAGGTACTTGCAGAAATTTTGTCCCAGCTTGAGAAGCAGCATGAGGAAAGGCTAAAAATGGCCAGAAGGGAATAAAGAAAATCTCCAATGAACAAAGGAGCCCTGAGAAAGGTTGGAGGAGCAACAACAGTCAGAGGATGCTGACACAGATATTGATGAAGGATGAAGCTGCCAGAAGAGAAGCATGGCCACAGCAGGGATCTGGAGGCCTGGGACAGATCCCCAGTAAAGCACAGTTTATGATTTCATGCAAGGGTAGCCAAACAAGGCAGAGTCTAGAAAAAGAACCAGTGGAGGGGAACCCAGCACCTTCAGTGAGCTTGGAAGTGTAGAAAGGGCAAGAGACCACATGGAAACTCAGCAGGGGCTTAAGGGCAGCAAACAGAGCATTTACAATGAAGTAGAATAACGTGTGTTCTGGGGAGAGAGCCAGGAGGAAGAAGACCAAAGTAACAGGGAAGAAAGAGTGAGTGTTTTATGAGTTTTCCCTTGGAAAAAGCTCGTGCAGAAAGGGCAGCGGGGGCCAGACAGGGAGAGTGTGGAGAGCCAGAGCAGCTCATCTGCTGCAGGATTTCAGACCCGTGCCAGCAGCATCCCTGAGGCCGTGCTCAAAAGTGCCCTGCAGACAATGTGCGAAATGCACTCACCTCTGAGTTCACCTTTCCTGGGAGGGAAACCAAGAACCTTTTGTGCTTCAGCCCTGGAGCACCGAGGTGGATGTTAAACAATGGATTTTCCTCCTACCATGTGTAGCCAATACAGAAAGGCTTAAAGTGGTTTATGATTGCAAGTCAGGAGACTTCCCATCATGCCAGCTCCACACATGACAAAATTTCTCAGCAAATTGGCTGGAATAAATGCACATAAATGCCCATTTTCGTTATTATAACATTTTGCAGCATGTTCTAGTTTAGACCTATGCGACACCACCACACTTTTGAACTTCTATCAACGTGCAGCTTCCAGCAGGATCTCTTAATAAATTCTGTTAACGCAATAAATCCATGGTTCAGGAAGAACTCCACAAGTTTCCAAGTGAGAACTAACACACAAACCCCACAAGGTTCCAAAGAACAGGCTGTAGTGAGAACTAACACACAAGCCCCTCTTCAATATAAATTTTTTTCTGTAAATCTACAAGATTCACATTCACAAACTCATACTGCTTTCTGCCTTCCCTTTCTGGTGAGGTAGATGATTTCACTCTAAGGAATGCATGATCTTTAACCAGACATTAATTGCCCTAAAGTCCCCAAGACCCCAAGACCTTGTCACAAAGCTCCCTTTAATTTGAGATTGGCTCAACCACAGGCAAAGCCAAGGAAGTCACTAAAGGCCTCACATTAAATCCATGCCATTGTGCTTCTCTTCAAACTCAGGGCTCAGCTCTATTAAGAAAGGAGGAGTGATTCATGGCTGCCATGCCCTGGAAAGGCATTTTCCAACATTTTTCCCAAAGTGGGCATGCAGAAAGGGCAATACGAAATAGAAGTTAAAAAAATTAATGGGAAAGGCAAAGCTGGGCTGGTCTCTTCCTCACTGCATGGCAAGACATACAACACATTGACATGGTCAGCAGTTACTGAAGGGAGACTTACATCCCTCTGCCTTCCTTCCAGTAAACCCCCAATGGGATCAATGCTCAGGCTAGGTACGGATCACTGTCCAGAACAGCCATTTCAGGTAATTCTGAAGTGTGTTCAAAAGTTTTCTGAAGCAGACACAACAAACAACCCAGCAAACAGCTTTTCAACCTTCAAAAACATCCTGTTCCTCTACCTCCCTTTTCCTCCCTACAATTTCCAAAGAAATACAAACTTCTCACCAATGTACAGTGGTTTTTCAATCTTTTCTCTCCCTTGGGAAGCAAACCAAGAAGAGCCCATGCATCACAGAAGCTGCCATCGAGCTTTCTGCATGACAGTACTATGTTCATCCTGCCTTGTGTCCCTGCTCTGGTGGCAGACTCCACTCCAGACCTAGCCAGTGTCTGAGTGTAATCCACGCAAAGTCCTACCTGTTTCCACATTTCTGGTTGTTGTTCTCATTTCCTGGAGAAGGAATGGATGTGCTACCAAGAAAGATGTAAGCACCCCTTGCCAGCTCATGTTGGTACACGGACCTGGGTGACATGACCCAGCAGGCATCAATAAAACAAAAACTCAGTAGCACTGCTTTAAAGTACAAGAAACTCAAATAAGTCCCTATAAATAATCCTGCTACTTTTACTGCAGAGAAAAACATGTTTAAAGGTATGGAGCTCTTTCATTTATATATGCACATCAGAGATCGAATTTATGTTTCTCTTGCAACTATTAATATAAGCAACTAATCAAGCACAGGCATCCAGGATCCACACAGCATTTTAGAAACCCAGAAATATTTATGATCAGGCATTGGGTCTCTTAATATCTCAAAGTGGTATTGGAGGGGCTGACTGGAGAATGCACTTTAAAAGATTTACTTCCCTCCCATTGGGAATTCAGTGTCTGAACAAGGAACAAATTCTGAAATGATATAATATTCCATAAAAGAAAAATGTGGCAGAAATATTTTGTATGGACATAAAAATCATAGTTTTAATTAAAAAGAAAAACATATAGAGGTCTTATCAGGGTTTTTGGCAAGAAAAAAGTGATACATTTAGTGTTATACAACCAAAAACTACTGGAATTTTTTTCTGCTTCATTTTTATCTATCCTGAGACACATTTCACAAACAGAGTAGTTGGAAGAATCTTATTCTGGTTTTGCTTAAAAGAATAAAATGTATAACAGTACTCACTAAATAAACTTCAATTGTGTCACAACAGAACAGCACTGTCCCGGTCACTGTCCCAAGTCTCTGATGGAGGGAAGTTACCTCACAGAGGAAATTCAGCCCACCCTTTTCATAGCTTGGCTCATTCGCCAGTTTTCAGCATTTGCCTCGTACCTTCATCCAGTTTTGGTTTGCATCGATTGCAAGTCCAACTAATTTCTCTTGGAGCCAAACTCAATGACTCAAACATATCACAGTCCAAGGCATCAACTTCTGCCTGGTTTTTGGTGGAAATCATATGACGCTTTCCCTCCTTTGGCTTTTTGCACGGTTCCTACCTGCAAGTGTGAATGACTTCAGCTCCTTCAAAGCACCAACTCAGAATGGGTCACGCTCCATTTAGACCCATGCTTGTTCTGTTTGTGTGAAGTCTCTTCTTAGGCTAAAAGCAGCACAGTCTGAATGTTTCCCAGTTCTGAGGGGTTCTAGAACCCAGTGTGCTGCTACCTGCCAGCTCTGATCAGTTACCTAGCGATGTTTCTCAGTGCTGAGGGCTTCTAGAATCACGTGTCATGCTGCCATCCAGCTCTGATCAGTTACCTTACAATGTTTTCAGTCTGAGCACTACTGAAAAGTGCCTCAAGGTCTCAGAGGTGCCTCTTCATTGCTCCATGAGAGCCACCACTACTCGCACAGAGCATCACATCAAGCAGGCACTTGTGTCCCTGCCCTGTCCCATCGCTTAACGTTCTTGTTATTACTCAGTGGAGTTAAAGCTCCACTGACCCACTGCACAATTCCCTGCAAAACCATCATACTTTTGTCATCCCAGTTCCCTCTGGCCATTCCAGTGGCCACCATCACCACCAGCAACTCCTGAAAAGGTATAAGGCCACACATGTTGCCCGTAGCTATACGAGGCAGCAATCCCAGCTGCAAAAACCAACACTTGAAGTCACAAAGAGGTGGACCCGTCCTCTGTTCTCTGTGCCAATATCTTGATAATATATCCCGATACCCCAACCACTGACTCAAAGTGTTCTCAAGCAAAGCTGAGTCATCCCAGAACTATTTTGAAGCAGGACTTTCCATGCCCTATTGTGCCCCTTGCAGCAGAGCTCAGCAGGGAGCTGGTGTCTGATCCCACAAAGCAGGACAGAGTTACAGAAGTCTGAAGATGACTCATGTCACACACATAAGTCTGGGCTTCTGTTTTTTATTTTTACTTTGACAAAATATTCAGCTTGCCCTGGAGCAAACCTATTAGTCACGCTTGCTTCTGGGAACGGTCAGAGTCCAAATGGGATCAAGAGTTATATGTGGTTTCCGGCCTATCTATCATGCTTCCCTTGGATGAAATATAGGTCACCTAATTTCACCCCTGAAAAAACAAACATTTGCTGAGAAAAATCCCCTTCAGATTCCTGAGAAACTTTTTGGAACAGAATACTCACTCCCCAGCCTCAAAACCCAACTCTGCCTCATTTTTAAGTCAGAAATTTTGGAGTTAAAGCACACAATCTCCATCCTTTCAGAGGAGATAAATCCAGAGAAAACAGAAATTATCCAAACCCGCAAGTCATATTAGCACTGAGGTAAAATAAGACCCAGACAATGATTAAGGGCTTTAGTTGGACCCTTGGGGCATCCTGCAGGCACAAATTATTTGTTGTATTTATTGCAATAGTATTCTGTGATTCAACAGGGATAAAACCATCTGATATAACTTGTAGCTATAACTCACATATAACATGACTCTCAAAGCAAACACATGCAGTCCTTGGGATGCTCAGTGGTATGCAGTGACTAATGACTCCAAGAGCAGACAGTGGACCACAGCATCTCTCTAGGCAAAGGATCTCCAAGTTTCCTTCCAAAAACAGAGAAGACCCATCTCTCAGCCCTGCTTCTCCACACGCAAAACAGGCATTTACGCACTAGATATAGCAAGAAGTAGATGCTTTTCTCATTCTTTCATAGAACAACATGTCCTGCGGGAAAGGGGTGGAGTGTTCTGATTAATAAGCAAAATTAAAAAAGAAGATAAATTCAACTCCAACCCACTTCCAGCCTTGGGGGCTTGCAGGGCTCCTCCCTTAAAACTGCTTATCCCATGTTCCATGCTTATCTCTCTAAAGACCTTTCCCATTTCCTCCCCATCCAGGTGGGCTGTAAATCACTGACCATCAGAAGGTCAGCAGCTCTCACTTAACCATTTTCCACCAGAGTCAGTGACTACAAACAGGATGTTTCATGCAAACATCAACAGGTGGAAGAAGTGCCATTTCAGAAAAACACCATTGAAAACAGCACTATTGTGCACGAATTACTTTCATTGGGATGTAAAGAATGTGAAAAGTTTACATGGTTTTGGTTGGACCACAAATGCCTTTGCGTTAGAAATAAAAGTAAGCAACTTAATCTGAGCTAGACCTTTTCCCAAAGAGGGAGAATTCTTCAGACTTACTGCAACCCACCCAGATTTTATCTGACATGCTGCTAATCCAGCTAACTTCTTCTGAGCTACCAGCAAGACAAATAAACCACTGTGGGAAAACAATAACTTGTTTAAAAACGTCTTAACTCAGAGTCACCGTCTTCAGACACAACATCCGTTAGCAAGATATATGACAATTATCACTTCCAATATCCCTTCTTGTCAGGGGTAGCAGGGAAACATGGCTTGTGAAATCGAGAAAATGTGAATGTGTTTCCAAGGGATTAAGCAGTCACATCTTTGCAGCATCTGCTTCTCAGCATCCCACAAGCACAGCCCAAAACAGGACATGCTGGTGTTTCTTAAACTGCAGCAATGTTTCCCATCACTCACCATACATTAATCTTCTCCCTACCAGTTTGCTTTGGTTTGTAACCTTTGTTGAAACTCCCAGTTTCCCAGTTCCAGCCAGGACCTTTGAGCAAAGATCACCGTTGTCTCCCGTTTAGAGGCAGTGTTAGAGCAGGGGGAGGCCAAGTGACTTGCACACTGGTCACTTGATGAATTAAAGTTCCTCTCATCTTATAATTGTGCTGGGCTGCAAAATCATAGACTCATACAATGGTTTGGGTTGGAAGCTCCTCCTGTTCCAACCCCTGCCATGGGCAGGGACACCTCCCACTAGACCAGGTTTCTCCAAGCCTCTGTGTCCAACCTGGCCTTGAACACTGCCGGGGATGGGGCAGCCACAGCTCCTCTGGGCACCCTGTGCCAGCGCCTCAGCACCCTCACAGGGAGGAGCTTCTTAATAGATAAACAAACTGGTAAAATATTACACCAGATTTACATGTTTTATTAGGTTTTCCTTACCTCTGCATTTTAAGGCCAAGATAAGCACAATAATACATCAGAGAACAAAATCCAGCTCTTGTTTTCCCATAATGAACCTTAAAGCTTGTTGCAGTAATACTGATATTGCACATGTATTTACCTCTGCCACAGACATCTTTGAAGCACGCAGCCATGTGATACCAGACAGCATAAGGGACAAAAAGAGCCCCAGACCAAGGATTTTGAGTAAGCTCATTTAAAGCAGAAAACCTTATCAACAACGTAGGCATTCTGTAGCAAAGCACATGCAGAATCCCACAGATTTCATCTTCAAAGACTCAGAGATAACCAACCCAGTCTGAGACATGCAATCCAGGGTAGGAAACTTCGCTTACAGTGTTGGACACAGGAAGAAATGAAAAAGGAAAATGCTGTGATGGATTCTGAGAGGAAAAGGCACATATAATTTAGTGTCTTTATCTGTTTAAAAGCACTTCCAGAAGCCAGCCTTTTTCCATACTGAAATATACCTATATATCTAACCAGACTATACTTCGTTACAGCAACAAATAGTTACATATTTCTAAAGAAATAAAATGGCAATTCAGGGGCTTTTTAAAAAAAATAAAACTAAAACCTTCAGCTAGACCTGCAGAGCATGCACAAGTTTGCATTTCATAGCAAGGGAGAGAAGCACAAAGGTCCTTTGATTCCACAACCCCCCCATTCCCTGCCTGGATCCAGGCAAGGATCCAGCTGGAAACAGAAAAAACATTAAGACCAAACAAATAAACAATTCCTCCAAACAAACAAACAAAAAGAAAAAATGAAAAAAGGAAAGCCAGAAAACTTCCCAAAACGTCCAAACTCCCCCTCACTGCCTGCTCCCTTCAGGAACATGCTCACAGATCCTGCTGGCTGATAGGAAGAGGGCCAATCCCTGTGAGCTCAACCTCCTGTCCATTTGGGAAGAGTAGGTGGGATGGGAGCAGGGGAGAGATGCAGCCCCAGTCACCCCATGGCAAACCCCATGCTACATCAACCCTAGGGCACTGGGTCCTTCTTCCTACTCAGGTTGCAGGTCAGGACTGTGGGGACTTTCAGCTGCCATGTGGGTGGCAGGGCTTGGTGGTCTGCAGCAAAGCTGTGGAAGACCCTCACCTTAAGGGCTGGTGCCTCCAGGTTTCCTTGCATTTACCTGTAAGTGATGGGATCCCATGGGATTATTGTGGTTATCTTCCCCAGATTCCTCTCCAGCGATGCACCTTAGCTTTCAGCTGCACATCCCAAGGCAGCATCCAGGCTACGTTCACTATTTATTACGGCATCCCTGTTGCTGGTTCCTCACTTATCCACCAAACAACATCTATGCAGCCAGTTGATGCAAGCGGTGGGTGATCCGGAAGCCAGCTCCAGCCCCTGGGATTACTCCATCCTGCCTACTCCTCCTTGCTGCAGAGAAGTGGCCACAGCCACTGGCAAGAGCAAGGACCTCCAGCTACATCTGCCGGAAGATGCATCATTTCTGTGTGGTCCTCAGAGGGAGCACAATGTTGCTGACGACATCTCCACTCCCCCAGTTTCCATCCCAGTCAATCCTGTTCCAGTGCACAGTGTAGACCATCCTGAACTTTAGCATCTATAAAATTTGTAGTGCATTATTAACTCTTTCATCATACAAACACTCCCTGGCAGTTAAGTGCTTTCCCGTTAATCACATTCCTAAACTCTGCAAAAGGAAGACTTCAGCATGGAGAGATGTGGTCCACATCCCCTTCCACTGCTGAAAGGTTATGCCCAGGAGAGATGAGAAGAGAGAGTAAAAAGTAACCCAGGGTAACACAGCTTGCTGATCCTCTTCTGACCTCTTCTAGGATTGAGCCTATGGGTTACTCAATGCTGTTCTGACAGTAACACCTGGCCAGCCATGCAGCTGCGATACCTTAATGCCAAATCAAAAGATGGACCAATAAGTAGACACCAATCCGAGCTTTGATGCAATGCTTTATAGCATCATTTGTCATGGAACAGATACTCTGGTTAAAGTTTGGAAGCCTACACACCACTCCCCAAGTTATCCTGCCCTTTCTCATCCTAAGAAACCTAATCAAATCCATTATCCTTGAAGGCTATAGGCCCAGCACAACCAGGAGAAGGGCTGTTTCTATCCCAGGGAGGGTCATGGAGAGGAATTCCTCCCTGCTGAGGAAGATGGTGAGAAGGCAAGACTCTGAGGCCAGCCCTAGTCTCATCTCTGTAAGCTGACTTTATTTCCAAGTTCCTCTTTGTGCTCAGATCCCTTCCCAAAGCCTGGGTGCTCAGAGGTGAATCCCACCTTCCCTCTCCTGCCTGGGGCTCCTAAAGAGCATGGGCACCTACTGCAGCTCCCTTACCCCACCTTTACTGCTTGCACCTTGCAAGCTTGCACCTTGCAAGCAGCCTCCTTGATGAGGCAAGAATCGCTTGTTCTCTGCGCCAGCCTCTGATATCTACCCAAATATGTGGTCCTGTATGATGGGAGCTCACATCTCATTGCCTCCCTGCATAGGTTGCGATGCCTTTACTGAACACACAAGATGAATTTACACAGTGATTACTCCCACTAAACCTAAAAAAGGAAAGGTTGGGGACTTCTTCCCCTCCCTTCTCTAAATTGCTCCATAGATCAGTAACCACAAAGCAAACAATTTCCATCTGTAAAGACAGTGTTCTCCTTGCAGGAAGGAGAGGGGGTGTGGAAAGCGCTCTCAGGAGAGGGCTCAGCTGCCGAGCAGGATGTTCTGATGGAAGACAATTAAATCAGAGCTGGTCAAAAGAAGGCAGGTGGGGTTTTCCTCTCTTTTTAGCACACACCACTGTTTGTTGCTGGGGAGAGCGCCCTCCTGCCTGCCTGCCTCACGCCCCAGCAAGAAGACTTTTCCTCTCCGCTGGCCAGAGGGTAACAGCAGGGATGCTCTCTGTACCCAAAAGCCAGGAGTTATCACCTGCATTTTGTGGGAGGAAAAGCAGCATGGAAAGGGTGAACAATGAATCCAGGGCCCAGAGCAGGACTTAAAGTAGAGTCTGCAGGTCCAGTTTCTTCCTTTGGCTGTAATCAGAAGAGGAGTTTTCTTCCTGCTGCAATTTCCCCTTCCACTCCTCCTTGCATATGTGTAAAGAAAAGGAAAGCCCATGCAGCGAAGAAGGGGAATCACATGTTTTATCCCAGCTCATTACTCTGCAGTTCATTCTGCATTGTTCAGCTATTAAAATATGATGACAGCCCAAAAGACACCAGGAAATACCTCATTTTCACAAGCGTGCCTGTTCACAGAAAAAGCTGTAATCTTTGCTACATCATCATCACCATCATGACTCTACCTTTTCCCCTACCAATTCAAATTAGGCTTAATATTCTCCAAGCAATAAAGACCAGGAAATTGGAAGTTTCAGTATTTTTCTCAGAGGCACCAAATCCCCACATCAAAAACTTACTTGCTCCTTGTTGAATTAATGTTTGAAAGCTCAACTAAAGAGATTTTTGGTTTTCAGTTTAACAAAAGATAACTGAAACCCTTCAAGGCATTCAGCAGAAATTTAGTTTAATTTAACGTGCATCCACCGTAGAATAAATGCTCTAAAGACATTAACATTACAATGAATTTAATCCAAATATATATTGTAATACAGCTGGATGTTTGCTCTGACAACAAGTGCAGAGGAACTTACACCAGTTGGAAATTTGGCAGGATAGATGAGGAACATCTGAGTTTTGAGGAGTACCATAAAGACAAGCTAAAAGAGATTTGCAGTAGAGGGGTTAGGAGAGTGCTCTCATTTCAGATACCATCTCAAATCCAGATTGAGACAGTAATTTATCTGAGCACTCTTGTCACACAACTGACTTAGTCTGTGACTTGCCAAAGGTCAGCCTGTGCCTCCAAGAAGCGACAGTGATTCTGAGATCCTTTGGTGCAATATTCAACATGGAACTGAGAGCCCAGTACTGGCAGGATCATCTCTTCATGCTTCCACCCCAATATCATCACCAACCTTCACACCAGCAGTCAAGGAGCACTATGGAAAAGCTAGAAGCGTACACATTATTTTCAGTTTCAAGTGAAGACAAATATAGAGACGAAAGCCTAGGCACTTTTTTATTCTACCACCTATGTACCATCCATTATCCACTCAAAGTACTACAACATTTAAACAAAAAAATGCTAAATTATCCCTAAAAAAGACTCTCATGCATGAAAAATATTACTGGCACCCGTGAAAACATTTTCCAACTAATTTCAATGGGAAAAAACCCTCACCTAATGCAAATCTGAAAGCATCCCTTGAAGTGATGAGAATCACTTGAGATCACACATGAGAATCACTTACATTTCACATTGATTGATAACAGCATACTTCTTACTTGATACCTGGTATATTTTCATTATGCAAGATTTCTAATAATGCTCTGACAATAGAGTTCAGAAGTTCATATTTTGTTTGAAAGGGTTCATTAGAGATACAAAAAGAAATTATTTGTGGAGCATGCTTCACTTACTGTATGATTAAACCAAACTTAAGCACAGATTAATTTTTCTCGTTAGTTCTTTCTATTCTGCACTGAATAACTCACCCTCAGAATCTGTATGTAGGGAATCTCCATAACAGGAGGAAGCAGAGAGGTTTCAGGCTATATTTAGGGACAGCTTTGGTCTCTGCCATGTGCATGCTTTGGGTATCACCAACATGAAAGCGATGAGTAAATCACAGCCCTCAAAACTGGGCTCTCACCCTGCAAGACTCATCTGCCAACACATCTGTCCAGATGTGCTTCCCATGGGCACAGATGTAGTTTTGCGTCAATCTCAGACTTATAGTATGGCAAAACAACCCAGCAGTAAAGCCTCAGCATGACCAACTGCTGCCAGGCTTAGAGCCACACCATGTCCTGCAGCTGAAATGCCAAGCTGAGTGCTGTCACAGCTTTTCTCAGTGATATTTGTGTCTGGGACTTTGGATGACTTGGAAAATCACATTTCTGTGCCCATTAATAAGTTTCTGAGATGCCATTGGACCAAGAACAATTTTATTAAAAGCACACATATCGAAGATCCATCTGTTCAAATGCTAAGCAGTTGATGCAATTCACATCAGCTGCAGGGTTGTTATCCTTTAGAAATACTTTGGAACTCAGCACAAACATATCAGCTGGAAGGAGAGAAGAGCAACGCATCTCCCTGCTTGGTTCTTCACAAGATACTTTTATTTTTATTGCTCAAAACTACACATTATTATTTGGACGCAGCTCGTTAGGATGAGCAGACAGTTCACAAAAATGAGAAGTGGCCCACGCCCTGAAAATCTTCTATCGCCAGCATTTCAACCGAAGACAGGCATTTTTCTGAAGTTAGAAAACCCATTTTACTTTTGAGCTTGTAAACTTCTATCGCTCTCTGGGAATCCAAAAACTTAGAAAGTACTTTGTGAAAGAAGTTTTCTGGGGAGCATTATCCCATCTGGAAATGCAAAGAGGCTCCCCACACCACGTAGGTTTGTGACACAGGTATTCTGTGGTGCTGGGACATTGATAACATTGACTCCAGTCCAAGCCATTGCCAGCCTCTTGCTCCCTGACAGGCTGCAGGGTTTAAAGCTCCCCGGTCCCCCAGTACCTTGCTCCAACTCTATTTTTGTGTGTGCACACACATGCATCCATGTGCACAAAAAAACAACAGGGTTGTGTTGTAAAAAGCAAGAGCTGCCATCTGAAAGCACTTAGGAAATGTTCACACATGTAGCTCAGTATAAATGTCAATACAAAACAGCACACATGTAAAACTTCCAGATTTAAGCTTTATGAGGACGTAGAAATAAACATCAGCAAAAGCATCAAGAGCACTAGCTCTTACCCGACGGGTGTCTGAGAGCTTTTGTGGATCTATTCAATAGCTTTGTGTTTTCTGAAGGACTGATCCAGCACTCTCTTTGATTTCATCTTTGAGCCACTAGTACTTACACACATGGTTGCAACCACAGAAGGTTCAGCAGCATAAAGCTTTACAAGAAGTCTTGAGAAAAGACAGAGCCCTGCTTATGCAAAGGATTAAGCAACAACATAGCAAAGTAAAGGACGATTTACCATGAGTACCCTTTTTACCTTCAAATAACCGTTCATGCGTCCTATGGGCAAAACCACTGTGACCGCAAGTCTTCTAAATCTGAATTATTGTATAAAAAGGTCTTGTAGTAAGCCATGGAAGTCTACCATGGGGGTGTAGTAGCAGACATTTTAAAGCATTACTGTTGTTCAGGCAGTTGACTTAGGAGTATAAAAGATCTCGGGGAAGTCTGCAAGAAAAAGATACTCTTACGCAGCTTATAAATACCATTGACCCAAACAGTGAAGCATTTACACTGGCAAATTTTCAAACTGTGTAAAGAAACCAGATCCCTCTATCCGTGATTGCATCCACAATTGGTGGGGAAAGCTGCTAAATAAGACAAACCAACAGCCTGCTTCCAAATTTAGTCAGCTCAACCCAAAACTTGAATTATTAATTCATTGTTGATGGGAAGATAAAGCATTAAGAGAAACCACCCACACGGGGGACAGCATCCAGGTCATAGACCAGATGAAAAGAAGACTGAAGAAATGAAGGACCAATAACAGGAAGGAGAAGATTTCCTAGACCATGCATCAGACTGGATAACATTTTACCAGAGAGGTTTATGGACACCCTTAGTAGAAGCAAATGAAAAGCTTTTAAAAATTGAAGTTTCCATTGAAAAATTCTGGGTTATTCTTTTTTCTTCTTGTGGAAACACATAAATATTAATTAAAAGCTCGCTGGAGAAATCTCATTGCAGCTTGGTGAAGTGCTTGGCCTCACCTTTCCTTTGGCTACCGCAGTCAAAATTTATTCGTATTATTCGTTATTATGTATTATTCGTTACCACAGTCAAAATTTAGTATTTGAATGTCTGACATTCTCAAAATTGACGTGTCCCTTTCTCAGTAATATTCTTGATAGACTTCACAAAAGTTTCCTCAATTGCACTGTTGTTTACTCCAGATAGGACTTTTTTTCCCATAAAAGAACTTTCCAAGGAGAATAACTTTGTTTTGCAGCTATTTGCAGCCATTATCCATTTATGAGCCAACATCACAGAATATATGGCTCAAAAGAACCAAGGATTCACCTATCATCATCTTTTAAATAATTTCTTTTCCATTTTTTTTATTTTTTTTTTTTTAATGCTCAGAGGATGCATTCATCGTTATTAAAAACAATAAATATGATTTGGAAAAGGTCCTGTTTCTAATCAAAGGTAGAGAGGAAAAAGGATGCTATTTGGAAAAGATGCAGTTCAACGGAGATGGAAAAAAAGCTGAAAAAGGATAAGTGACAGCAACCCACTACTTTTATCACTTTCCAATCTGTTTTCACGCTTTGCCCATTCTGAAAAAGGCACAAGGATTCTGCGCAATCAGAAAAAGAAGAAAAAGAATAAAGAAAAGGGAAAGGTTTACTTCTTTCAAGTAGTCAAGAGATTGAATTTCCGCAGTGGGAAGGCAGGGCAGGATGATGTCATTCCACCTCCTGCTTTCCATCAATTAGACACATTAAATGTGTATCACTAGTTACAGGGGAAAACCCAGAGTAGTCATGTATCCCAGACAGGTTAAAGAAAGGAAATAAGCTAATTTCCTACTCAAATACAAAGCATTATTTTGACCTTTTTACATTCAGGTGACATTTGGCTAGTTGCCATGGCCCTCATGAAGTGGTGATGAATCACCAACTCAGTACTTTCCAGGTAAGGAATCTAAGCCAAAAAAAGAGCTCAGATTCAAAGTAAAAGTCTCAACTAATCTTCAAGGCTTCCTGATGGCCTATTCCACAGAATGAATTCTTCTAGAACTGGATCCATGCTCAAACATGCTCTGGATCTTACAGTGAACTTCCTTCAGGAAACATGTCTTTTCTTTGTGTATCCCTTTTTCTGCTTACAGCTGGTATGGATGTTCTGAGAGGCTGCAATAGGGTGCTGAAGTCTTGTAAGACATCTTCTGTGTGGCATTTGTTGCTAATGTTTAATTTTCTGGAGCCTGTGCTGTGCCTCTATCAGAAGCATCCTCAAATTAATTTAAGGAAACAAGTACAAGAGTATTAAAATTACTTGCCCTAAGGCAAGCATCAATGCAGGGCATGCCCTGGCCTTGAGGTAGCACTCCTTTCACAAGGTGACTCACCATAAGAAAACAAGCAGTGTTTTTACAGGCTCTGGA
Source organism: Myiopsitta monachus (assembly GCA_017639245.1). Classification (NCBI taxonomy): domain Eukaryota; kingdom Metazoa; phylum Chordata; class Aves; order Psittaciformes; family Psittacidae; genus Myiopsitta; species Myiopsitta monachus. The sequence continues at coordinate 102,154,198 of CM029941.1, read as the reverse complement.
AACTGGTAATGATATACAGAGCTAATAGCCGGTTCAAACCCAACCCACATCAGTACAGCTCAAAGAGGCTGTATTTTGAAGGGTTTCAAAATGAGAGCTTTCAGGCAGCATGTTTGGCAGGTACCCATCCCAGGAGAGGGCCACCAACACTGACATCTTCCTTCATTTTTGGCTACTGTGATGAGGGACCTAACTCGCTGTAAGACCACCTGAGAGTATGGGAGCTGTTTCACCAAACATGACATTTGCATTGTGGTCATTTTTGGGGATACCTGTGTTTAGGAAAAAGAGGTCACTCAAAGCATTTGCCACCAGGCACCTCTCCTTGCAGTGCTCCAAATGAGCACCATGCAGCCACGAGCTGACCTGGATCCAGCTGCTTCCATGCTGCTGAGCATATCTGGGAGTCCAGCCACCAAGAACAAACCAAATAGAAACATCTGGATCTGGAAATTGAACGTGAGGATGGTAAGGATCAAAATACCACACTGGAGCACTCCATCAAGCTTGGTTTGCAGAATGCAAATAAAAACTGAAATAATTGAGTTTGCTGCAATCCAGTGACAAAACACATTTAACCTTATCTGAAGGGGTTATGACAAACCCAGCGTAGAGGCCATGCTTTCCCAAGAAAACACAAAGTAGACCAAGAAAACAGAACCAGAGATAGTTCATCTCAGTATTAGCTTTTCACAGTTAAATCCGTGTGTGTTTGCACAGAAGAGCTCACTGAAATTTAAGCAAATAGCAGCAAACCTCAAAGAACAGGAGAAATCTCACTGCATCCCCAAAGAATGCAGCAGTGGAGATGTTGCAAAGATGCCAACTGGCAGGAAATGAGGAGGGAACACAGTATTCCTAAGAAACCTCCTCAGTTTTCCCATTAATGATGCAAGCCAATCTAAAGGAGCAAGGAGAAAAGGGGAGCTCAAACGTTTCCCCTAAATCAGGGCAAGAGGGAAAGAAAACACTGTCATTCCAAAATGAGCAGACCACACAGTAAAAGAAAAATTAAAATAGTAAGAGAGAAGGCAAGCTTATTTTCCCGTAGTCTTTCCTTATTTAACTATTTACTCAAGACTAACCATACAAGATGTACCAAATTCAAAGCTCATGTCAATTTTCTGAACATGGCCCATCTGTAAGGACTGTGGTCCTTAGTATACAGAATCAACTTGGTCGGAAAAGACCTTTAAGATCATCAAATCCAACTGTTTCCCCAGCACTACCAAGTCCACCACTATACCATGTCACTAGTCAAAGCAACACCACATGCACAGGACAGGACCTGACAAGCCGATATGCTTCATGTCAGCTCACACAAAGCTTCACAGGTGATCTGAGGACCTCATACCTGCTGAGGCCAAAACCAAGCAAGAATAAGAGAGTATGAGACATGTGTAGGGTTGGCAAGGACAGCCAGACTGCAGTGAAACCTCATCTTTTAGGAAAACCCTCAAAGAGAACACAAAAATACAATAGTGTGTCCTGCTGCTCATTGTAGAAAGGAGAGTGAGTAGCTGCTAAGGTATATAAGAAATCTATAAAGCTTCAAGAACACCAACTATGTTGTTATCACAGTGATGTTTTCTCTAAGGCAGCCCCTAAGTGAGCTACCCTGAGCCCCATCATGCTTTAGGGTAAGCCATGGTCCTGCTAGTGACAAAGCCCAGTCTGGCCAGCAGCCGACCTTGCTGTTCCCTCAGCAAGTCTTCTCCCCTTGCAGGAATGAGCGGAAAAACCTCGTTTGCTTAGCTACTGTTTGCAAAAGGAGAGAGGCATGACTAAGGAGAAATTAGCTGGAGATGGGAACTGAACTCCCAGCAGAGATCAGCCTCACAGAAAGTCCTGGAGAAGGGAGCAAGGGAAGAAGTGCAAAATCTTTGGATGAGTTCTTTAAAAGGACTCACTTGGAGGACACAATAAGGTGCTGAGTCACTTGAGATAAGGGAGAGGCAGAGTTCTTCCCAAACCATCAAGAAATGAGGGATTGGTGGTGGGACTGGTCTTGTTCAACATCTTTGTCAGTGACATGGACTGTGGGACTGAGTGCGCCCTCAGCAAGTTTGCCGATGACACCAAGCTGTGTGGTTCGGTTGATACAGTGGAGGGAAGGAATGCCATCCAGAGGGACCTTGTGGGGTGGGCTGATGCCAACCTGATGAAGTTGAACCATGCCAAGTGCAAGGTCCTACACCTGGGTCAGAGCAGTCCCAGGCACAGCGCAGCTCCAGGTTGGGCAGAGAAGAGATTCAGAGCAGCCCTGTGGAGAAGGACTTGGGGGTGTTGGTCGATGAGAAACTGAACATGAGCTGACTGCAGTGTGCGCTCGCAGCCCAGAAAGCCAACCGTACCCTGGGCTGCATCCAAAGGAGCGTGACCAGCAGGTCGAGGGAGGTGATCCTGCCCCTCTGCTCTGCTCTTGTGCGACCTCACTTGCAGTATTGTGTGCAGTTCTGGTGTCCTCAACATCAAAAGGACATGGAACTGTTGGAACAAGTGCAGAGGAGGCCACGAGGATGATGAGGGGACTGGAGCCCCTCCCGTATGGAGATAGGCTGAGAAAGGTGGGGCTGTTCAGCCTGGAGATGGCTGCGTGGAGACCTCATAGCAGCCTTCCAGTATCTGAAGGGGGCCTATAAGGATGCCAAAGAGTGACTTTTTGTTAGGGACTGTAGTGATAGGACAAGGGGTAATGGGTTCAAACTTAAGCAGGGTGTCATGGGACACAGGGAAAGTTTAGACTGGATATAAGGAAGAAGTTCCTTACTGTGAGGGTGGTGAGGCACTGGGATGGATTGCCCAAGGAAGTTGCTCCATTGCTGGCAGTGTTTCAAGGCCAGGTTGGACAGAGCTTTGGGTGGCATGGCTTAGTGTGAGGTGTCCCTGCCCATGGCAGGGGGTTTGGAACTGGATGATCTTAAGGTCCTTTTTAACCCTAACTGTTCTGTGATTATATGATTCAGCACTGGAGAATGCCATTGTGACAGCAAGGCAGCACTGGTGGAGGTCAGAGACCTACTGGGAAACACCAGCCTTCCCCATGGGGCATTATGGAGGCTCAACCCAGAGAATGACTGCAGCAAAACTTACTGTACAAATGGATATAGCTCAAAACCCATAGTGTGGCCAAGCAACTCCAAACAGCTCACCCTGGAGCATCAACTTGTCCATGCTGCTTGCTCTTAGAAGCAGCTGGAAAATAGCCTCAGGTCCAGGCAAATAAGTTTCACCAAAGCAAGAGCCCCAACAGCTTTCTCAGGGGAGTCTGGTCTTCACCCCCAGCAATAGAGCCTTGCACACTGAGCAGGCTTTTGCTGAAGTAACTGCCATTGTGGATGCTTGTTCCACTTCTTGCTGTGTGTAATCATCTCACCTGAGTCCATTAGGAGATCCATAAACCCTGCAGTGCTGACTCTGCTACAGTGGTTTAATCCTCATCAGAGGTGCTTAGAGCTAATTTGCACCCCCATATCAGCTCAGGGAACAGTAACCTTCCACAAAACAACCAGAGATACCAGCCCCTTAAACACCACCTCTGCCGAAAGCATCCCTCTGAGCTCTGTTTAAACGCTTACCTTAGTACCAAAGGCAACTTTTCCTTCTGAATTCCTTGCAGGTTTCCTCCATGCCAAAATATTGTTAAAACAATTTCAGAGCTGTAAAATATTTTTAAAAATTAAAACCCACACTGCAAGCTAATTATGAAGTATTTATATTGCAGCAATCGCTGCGACTTGTAGTCTGCGTTATCACAGCTGCTGGAGGCAGTCCCAGCACAGCTTGCTTGTTTGTTCTGATGCTACTAGTGTGGGAAGGGAGTATAAAAGGAAAAAAATAATTAGTTTGTATATAAAAGTGTGTCAAAATAATAAAGATGACCATGTGCTGGCCCATTTTCCTGAAACACAGCCATCATTCCTCTTACTCTTTGCGTACACTGACCCTTGCAGCGAGCTAGGATCCAGGCTAGTGCATGCATTAGCAATGGCTATCATTATGTGTCTAACCATGGGGACTGTTACTGTGGCTGACACATATGCTGGAGGCACAGAAAGATTCTGATTTCCCAGACACTTAGAAATAAATAAATCCTTTTGTCCACTCCTGTATTTTATGGGAAATAGCTCAAGCCAAAACTCTGGCCAGGTTGGATGGGGCTTTGAGCAACCTGCAGCTTTAGCAAGTGCAACAGAGCTTTCACAAACATTTTGTAGCTGGAATAGGCCAGCTCCACTAACAAGTATCACCTATAGCTGTGACCGTTCAATTCTGCAAGAAGAATAAGGCCCAGATACAATCCCAGCCTTTACATAAAGGCCACTTTCTCATTTCTAGCAGCTCTGTAAAAGCCATTGCTTTTGAGAGGTCAACCATCCTAATTCACCCATGTCCCTGGCAATGCTTGCTTGAATGCATGGGATCCTGATGGAGAAGCTGGATGCTTTCTTTGCTTGGCTGTCTTAAGCTTCATGACTACCCAAGCAGTGCTGCCCAGACAGGGAACCACCTGATGTGCCTTCAACACTGCCTAGGGAAGAGGGCATATGCCAAGTGGCTGCATCCTCTCAATACACTGGCCAGAGCCAGCACAACATTCCCCCTTGTCTGGGGTGCCAGCGGCCACATGCACGCCTGAAGAAGCCAACCATGGACATGGCTCCTCTGCCAAGGAGATATAAATCCACTTTCTAGCGTCTGTTCACCTTCAGCAGAGACACCCAACCTGTTTGCAGCCAGTGGGTTTGCATCCTCTTCATAGCTGTTGGCTACTGTAGGCAAACTGCAGCAACTGAAAGCATCAAAGGGAGGCACGATGTGGTTTGAGAGGGAAAAAAGCACAAAGAATCCTTTCTGCAGGAACACAGGCTTTTTGCGGACAAACAGATTTTAACGGATAGATTCCTCTTCTCTTCCTAGTTTCTGTTCATGACTTCCCTTGACATCCATGTATAGAAGCGGTTCTGAAATTTCCCCAGGCCATTTATTTACAACTACAAACCACCACTTCCTATTTCATTTAAAACATCAGAGCACTGCCAGTAACGTTTTGTTTTCATATTCTCCAAGACCAAAACATTTGTTGGGTGTCAGGAATATTTGATATTGGAAGCTACAGGCACCAGATGGGATTGAGTCAAGACGAGCCATGAGGATGTGCCCTTTCTACAGCTGCAGCTCTTACGGGACATCAGAGCTGTAAGAAAAGCCCTGGTGACCGGAGAAATATAGCGATGGATACCCAGAGTCATGCAGTGCTTTCTTTGGTGATTTTGCCTCCTCCTCCTCCTCTGCCCTTGCCTCCCTTCTCACGCTGTAGTTCTCCTTCACCTCATTTGCACTTTGCTCTGCTTACACTCTGTTTCTTGTTCTGCCTAGGCACCACACTCCGCATGATAGATCCCAGCCGTGGCCTCCAGGCACTTCCGTGATAGCACTAAGTAACACTTTTAATAATACAGAGATCATCCAAATAGCCTTCATAGGAAGTTTTAGCACTCCATCTCCCAGTCAGTTTTCCCCTCCAGTATTGAACTTGTACAGACCCTGAAAGCGCCTAACCAAGATTCAGAGTTAAAGTTGACAGAGTTTTCTTCTTAAACTTCTAATATTCATATGGAAAATCCTTTTTGGCTAAAACCCCTCAAGCTTATGCTTACTCATAAGGGTTTCAGCTATGTGGAAAGTCTGGAGACAGCTGGGTAAGCCTGCACCAGAAGCAGATCAAAACCAGAGCCACCCCCCCAGACTCCTGCTTGCTACCTCCATCACTACTCCCCCTGCCTCAGCACTCCTCCCAAAACCTCAGGCAAACTACATGGACTTTCAAATCACCCCTCAACAACAAAAATCTGCATCTCATTTTCCTCACCTCTGAAATTTCTTGGTGTCATGGTTTAAGCCCAGTCGGCAACTCAGCCACTCATCCCTCACTCACTCCTCCCTCCTTCCTCCCCCCAGATCCCAGAGGGATGGGGAGGAGAATTGAAAGAATTTAACTCCCACGGGTTGAGATAAGAGTACTCCAGTAACTGAGGTATAACACAAACCACTGCTGCTACCGCCAAGAATAATGATAAGGGAAGCAACAATGGAAGAGAATGCAGCTGCTCACCACCTGCCAACTGATACCCAGCCCGACCCAGCAGTGATCTAACCCTTCTGGGTAACTGCCTCCAGTTTACATCCTGGGCATGATGTGCTGTGGTATGGAATACCTCTTTGGTCAGTTTGGGTCAGGTGTCCTTTCTCTGCTTCCTCCCGGCTTCCCCTCCTCCCTGGCAGAGCATGAGGCTCAGAAAGTCCTTGGTCAGAGTAAACATTACTGAACTAAAACCATCAGTGTTATCAGCGCTGTTTCCAGGCTGAAAGTCAAAAACACAGCACTGCACCAGCTACCAAGAAGGAGAAAAGTGACTGCTACTGCTGAACCCAGGACACATAGGCTCCATTTGTCTACAGCTTAAATCCTTTCTGACCAAATCAGGTACAATGTAAGTTCTCTCTTTTCACTTTCTTTGGTCTGTTCATGCCAGATCAGCCAAGTATCATAATAGTTCCGAACATGGCTATATTCAGGCTTCTGCACCCACCTGTAGAGGCAAATATGGGCCATCATCCTCCCCTCCATCCCCAAGGAGGGTGTTTTCTTTCCTACATCTACTTAATGTGCCACAGCATTGGGTCACCTTTCCAACAGGAGCTCCCAGGCACTCCTTGGCATTACAGCATTGTAATAGCCTGCTCATGTGTATTCATATCCACACATGTGCTTGCATTGCACACACATCTCATGTACCTCACCCTCTCATGCAGGAGAGGGGAGCTGTCAGACTGGCCTCGTGCACGCATGCAATCTCAGTGCTTATTGAATAAGCATGTGCACTTCACGGTGAGAAATTAGCCCTTGGAAATTCCTCGCTGCAGGGAATTCATCTGGACAGAGAGATCTTTCTTTGACATGGAATATGCTCAGCACTCCTGTGGACAGGATGCGGTAAGTACATCTTCACTCTCTCCTCCTCCCAGTATCTGGCTGCCTATTCTGGCTTCCATTGCAACACCTTTAGTACCCCAGCGTCCTTTCCCAGACAGCAGTGCTTCCTCATGTTGCAGCTCAGACCGCAGGACGTGAACATGATGGAACAGTCTGCAAAGGTCAATGCGATTATTTGATGTTCTTAAAATGTCTGCATTCCTTCAGGATTTCCCTTGCTTTTCCTCTAGCTAAGAGAAAAAAGAGAGTGTGGAATGAAGGAAGGGGGGCAGCCAGCCCCAGCTCCAGGTGCAGCTCCCCCAAACCCTTCCCAGCCAGCTGAGCTCCCCTATGGGCATCTGCTAAAACCCCTAATATAAGGAAGGAGAGATCAGGTGGTCATGAGACATCATACTGCTGTCAGGAAATTTCTCCACCATGGTTTGAGGTTATGTCTTTCACTATTATTTTCCTCAATCTCCCTTTTCTTTTCTTGAAAATAATCAGTTTGCTCAGATTCTTGTGGTGAAAAGCTTCCAGTAAGTTCCAAGTGTGGAATCTAGGCAAGGGGACAGATTATCTGCCTGCAGTAGGACACCTCACTTAGAGCAGCCTAATAACATAAAAATGATATATTTTAAGCCCTGCTCCCTCAATAATACCTTTTAATGTACTCAACTTATTTTAACATTATAAATAAAAGTGCTGGCACACACTGAGGTTTCTTTTGGAAGGGGGGAACAGCAAGCTCTCCAGCTCCTTAGCCTCTCTGAGGTTTGGTTGCCAGCCTCAAAGCTGGAACTCCAGGTTACTTTAATAAGCAAAATATTCCATTTTCCATGTATTGTTGCTCTTCAGAATAGATCCAGTTCTTGGGAGTGACGATGAAAAGCTGCAGAGTTTTTTTCTTGCTTTCAGAACAAAAGGCAAAACTCATCAAACCTACATTGCAGACTGTTATGAAGGGTCTCTGGACTGTCACCTGGATACTCAACTTCATCCTTTTCCAGTAGAGGACCAGCTCCAACTTGTCGTGCTGGTGTCTCATCTCTGTCAGCTCCAAGTTCCCTCCTGCTGCTGCAGATTTTGGTCATTCCTACCATGCTGGTCTCTTTGAAACAGAAGCCTAGAGACAGAAGCCTCTGCTGCTCCCAGTCCCCAAAGTCTAGGAAACTGCAAACCCAGACCCCGAACTTGGTACTTTGAAATCATCTTTTCATGCAGGAAGTTGGGAATAGCCCTGAAAAGATATTATCAGTGGTGTTTTCCATAGTTTCATGAACAAAACCTTCTCTACTTTTTGTTTTTAATTATCCCAGTGTAAATTGGAAGCTCTGGGGAATTTTTCCATATGTGCTAACACATTGCCTACATCCCCTTGGATGCGGATCTGTTACTGAGGGGATGGCTCATGTGTAGCTGACAGCACTAAGCACCTCATTCTCCAGGGAAGAAGAGCTGAAAGCCTTTTTCTGGAATACAGCAAAAGGAAACTTGACAACTTTGAGCTGATCGGAGGGGGAATGAGGCAGTATCACCAGCATCCGCATTCACAGATGGCCAAGAAGACAAATACCTACTAATAACATGGCCCCAAAGGTACCAGAAACTCATTATTGTCTTCAGGCCTTCTGGAGGCAGGTTGGCTTCCTGGATAAATGGTTTTGCTGCTTCTAATGACTTCATCATGAAGAAGGGTGGCCACTGGGCTTGGGGAGATTGCTGGCAGCCACGCAGAGCTGCTCTCCAATATTCCCTGGCTCAATCACCTCCCCAAGTACCATTACCTCCAGTTGTGCACAGAGCTCATCTCGCCACTCCATGTAGATTCCCCAGGCACTGGCTTCCATACGATGGGTTTTTCTTTTGCCAAAAAGCACTGAACAACATTGACCTCCACGTTCTGGCATCACCGCTTCTCATGGAACACACGTCTGCTTTCACGTCCAACTAGGATAACTGAGGTTGTTTTCATTGTAATTCTGATACAGCTGCATGACTGAAGAGTCATAGATGGAGCTGTTACGGAGTAATTGACCTGATCCACTGCTCCCGAGAACGATGATCGCAAGCAGACCAGCTGAAGAGTGGGTGTGGAACTGGCGCAGCTAAACCAAGGGGTCCCCACCCCATCAACTTCTCCTTTCCCCAAGGGTCTTTCTTTAATAAAAGAGGGTGTGTCGACATTACACCAAGAAACCAGAGCGGGATTCCAGTTGCATAAAGCTGGTGAGCTGCTCTCATCCTTAGAGAGGCTCGGGGTCTGATCCCAATGAGGGCAATGGAAAGATAATCCTGAGACAAAGGTCTCCCAACATCTGCCCAGCAACATAACTTCAGACAAGCCTTTTCAGGTATGGCTGCTCACACCACACCTTATCATGCTCATGTGCTTGCTTTCTCTAAGTAGTGTAGACATTCAAAGGGATCCTACAGAGTCTGGACTCCAAGGCCTTGGATCTTGAGAGACATACAGCATACCCACCACTGAAGGAGCTGAGTTCACAGTCAGCATTCCTTGGTGTAACCATAGTACAAAAGCTACTCATAATTTGTAGCATCCACCCCTGGAACTAAAACCAGAGACTTCTGGAACAGACTCTGTGCAGCCGTCTGAATGGGTGCAGCTGCAAACCCTTGTAAACTTCCCATCGGCACCGGCAACAACCAGCTGTGGGCTGCTCTGCAGAAGCTGGATCCAAGCAGAAGTTCAGCATTGCAGAGAAGGTAAGGTCCATCTCAGAACCACCGCGGTTTTATTCCAGATCAGGAAAAAAAGACCTAAAATCTTGAGCTTTCTGCAAAGAAGTAGCCAAGTCCAGGGGTGACAAAAACCAAAAATAAATAAGAAAATCTTCATTTCAGGTCAACTGAAATGTTCCATCTCACTTTACACCCTGTTCTTGCACACATGAGTGTTGGGTGTGCTCTTTATTCAAGACTAAAATCAAAGTAGCACACCATTAGAACATCCCAAATCACTTCAGTAATGCACAACCCTCTATTCTGGAAGCACATCTCAAATCAGTAAGTCTGTCCTTATTTTCAAGGCCCTTCTTCCCTCACACAAAACAGCAGATTCCTATTCCCATTTCACATTGAGGGTGAGTTACAACTGCTATATCTCAGCCAGTCCTTCATGCTAATGAATACATCCTGATCCGATCAATCCTTGCAAAACTTCTGGAATGGCTTTTGTTTATAAAGGCAAGACCTACAGCAGGACACTCAAAATATTTCATATGGTGCTACGCTACAGTGCCTTCTTGACTGGCACGTTCAAAAACACTTGGAATAGATATAACTGGGATCAGAGCTCCCAGGCCTTCGCCTGTTGTTGGGAATTCACATGCAAAGCCAGTAGCGATAAGAAAAAGAGAGCAGAATAGTGAAAAGAAAATAACTTCATGAAAGCCATTGGCATTGTCCAGAAACAAGGAAGCCTTCCTACGGGAGCCATATCTTGTTTCATACATCTATCAGAATTTAACGCTTCACTGAAATCTCTTTGCAGAAGCACCGAACCCTATAGCAGAACAGCCATTAACATCAAATGTTAAACACAAGTGTCCCGGGAAAAAAGAAATCACTGGAATTCCTCCCAAATTCTGCTCCTCGTTCATCCCCACAAGCAAAAGCAAATACACAATAAGCTGATGACTCCTGCAAGTGACTGTGCCAATGTCACTGGGAGGTAAGCCCAGAATAGATGGCTTTCTAAAAATCTAACTGCATGGGCATGCAACCAGCTATCTGACCACACATCTTTTGTTATTTATCTGCCACACAGTCTGTACAATCACCAGCACAAACTAATGTACATGCATGCACACACACTGTGCTTTTCAAAAGCTGCCTTTGGGAAAACATCTGCAGCTATAGGCTCCTATCCATTATCACACCATGCTCAGTGAAATAGATAAACACACCTCCAGAATAAGGGAGAGGTCCACATACATAACCCACAGAAGTAGCTGTAATTAAGAGCCCTGTTACTCTTGTACAACTCTGTCATAGATATCTACAAAAAAACCAATAAACTCAGACCTTGGACTGAAATCAGGATCTGGAGATGCCCATCTCTTGGCATCTCACTCACTGCAAATAGTCTGATGCTAAGTGGGATGGAAGCGAGAACTCTCCCATGCATAGGGCCACATATGATGTTTCTGCAAAACCACATTCCCAAAGCATGCTGTTAAGCAGGTTCCTCTTATCCGAGAGCACAACTGAATGGTAAGGGCAAGAAACAAAACCTTCAGAAAGTAAACAGTGAGGAAAAAGGACCTTATAACCGAGCAGCTCTTCATCAGGTCCCTTTCACGGCCACCAAGGTGGCGATGGCACCTAGCACAAGATGCCACACACTGGGCTAAATTGGAGCACTGGAGGCAACAGGTTGCATTAACACACAGCTCCATATCAGCTAATTAGCTCTGCTAATCAGTATGGCTGATGCAGCCAAACTGCTTGTAGTACCTAGCTAGACCACTGACCTAGCTTTTATCATTGCATAGCACTGTGGGCACCTCTCGGATGAGAGCAAATAGGTGATAACATGGGAAAATTGAGAGGCAAATCTACAGTCCCCATCTCTACTTTCTTCTCTCTAACAAATTCCCCAAGAATTTCAATTCCGGGTCAGGCTCAGAGGACAAAACCTTGCTTATCTTCAGGATCATAAAGCACAGCCTTAAACCTCAAGTCAGCTACTCAGTCTTAGGCACTGCAACTCAGTTCTGCATTAAACAAAGCTTTTGTGGAAAAATCCCTAAGTATTAAAATAACAGAGATATAGGATAAACTTCCATTTACAAGCATGTTTTCTTACTTTACATTTTGTGTCCTGAGAAGCATAAGGTTGCAGGTGAGCTAACTAACTGAAAAGAGCAATGTAGAGCTTCCTTGTTTAGCATATCTCCTTTGAAATGCTAACAGTGAATGTCAGTAACTACATTCCTCCCTTCCTCTTCAGAGCAGGGAAGTGCCCAAGTTCAGGGACAGGCAACACGGTGCTGGCTCTGTTTTTAATCAAATGAGCTTCCAGGCTGGCAGGAAGCAAGGCATAAATGAACCAGGCTAAACCCAATTACAGAAGTGAAGAAAATCACATATAAAGTCTAACAACTGGAGAACCATAATTCAACAGCCTACATTACAGGAGAAACAAAAGAAAAAGAAAAGACTAGTGGTCTTTGAGCCCAAAATTTGATGAATTTATGAACCATCAACAGCACAACCAGTCAGAAGCCCCCATTTCACCAGTGATCAGCACCAGACTTTCAGGGGAAATTAAACCCGCCCCATAAAGTGCCCTGGCTTGAAGCTCAGCATCACCAGGGACTTCTTCCTTGGCTCAGCAGAACAGTACGATAAGGAAAGATTTGCTCACGTGCACATTTTTGAGAGACCTCAGTGTGTACAAACTTGGCTATACTTCGGTACTTAAATACACTCCAGACCTGGATGGCTCAAAGGGTCAGCATTGTTTGAAATCACCAGACCTCCAGGAAATAAATGGAAAACTTTTATAGTTAGCATGCAACAGGGGTCAAGAGCACAGCATGTGTACAGTGCGTGAGTGTTGAGATGTACATTTAGGAAAATAAATCTGAGCATTTAAGTTGGAAGGGTCATGGCCCATGTAATCACTGCGGGACCGTCTCTCCCACCCCTATTGCATAGCAGGGAGGGAAATGGGGGGCTGTTATCATCCACGTGTGGGCCAGGAAAACCAAAGTAATATGTTTGCCCTTTCCAATGCAAAATGATAGATGTGAAGTGATGCGTAAAGCCAGCACAGGATATGTCCCTCCTTGCAGAGAATGGGAAAGGAAGAAGTTGACTGACTCAGAAGAGTTCAGGCTGCTCTGCCATCTGCTCCTGGAACAGCACAGCTTTATACTGGCCATTACACAGGACTTGTGGAAAAGTCACGATCTGATGCCAATCCTCACTGGTTGGAGTTTCTCAGGACTCTATTTAGTCTTTTTTGGGGAGGAAAGGGGTGTTATTGGTTGTTACTTGGACAAAAACATGTGATTCAGTCATCAGCAGGATTTGATTCCACTGGACTCCAGTATCATGTGAGTCCTTGTAACAGCCATGGTTCTCTGTTTCTGTCTTCCCAGGCATTTTGGGAGCATTATTTTTCCCTATTTATTGCATGCTACACAACACATTGAACTAAAAGAGAGCCTTGCTGAGCACTGAAATTTCGACCCACTGTGTCCCGTCCAGATCAGAACAAAACAGCTTGGGACTGGGAAATACAATCTGCTACACAACGTGATTTAACCCGTAGACCTATGATTTCACTGGCACAGCTGCTATTTTGTAACATCAGAGTAGACATCAATAAGGAAAGAGTTTGCTGGCACTGCAAAAGCCTATCATGTAGCTCAGTTAATTAAAAACTGACCTGGTCCACGATCATTAAATGTTGTAATCACATGCCTGCAAGTGATTAGATGTAGAAACAGACATCCCCCGCTCCTTGTTCCCATAGATCACACAGATCAGTAGCAGAGCAAGTCTAACTCAAGGACCCTGATGCTCAATCCTTTTTATACACACCAGGGCTTAGCTTTTGTGATGAGGACCCAGGACATTTGATCATTTGATGTTTCCTCTCACTACATGACCGTGTTTCTGCCAGACATGGGGAAGTCGGCATTGACTTCAGACCCTCTGCTCTAACAAATACAGACACTGCTTCCCTATTTCACCAAATGCTTTGTACTGGAGCTGAATCACAGCCAGGGTACTAAGGCTAATACATCTTAAGCAGCACTAGAAAGGTGATTTAGGTACAGGTGATACCATCAGCTATTGGACAACAAATTCCAGCCTTGGCACTCAATCCTTGACAAGTAGATGAAGACAGAGAAATTGATTTTCAATTCTCTGGAAACTCTGCACTCCCTCTTAGTTAATCTAAGAGTACGTACATTCAGCAGAATGGAAAAAGTTAATTAAGGGCAGATGAAAGATGATGGAAGTAGAAGAATGGGTAAGAGGAGACGGATAAGATGCAGCATGTTCCTTGGAGGGTGGAGAGAGGAGGTTGCATCAAGAACCCATGGCTTATGAGATTCTTCACCCCAGAAGCACCAAGTCCACTCAAACTCCTGGTTCACAGAAGAAATAAAAGGAATAAAAGAAATAAAGTATTTTTTCCTGAAAATGCTGGATATGCCAGAGAGTTATCACCATCTCTCGTGTATAGGCGTCACCTACGCACAGCAAGCATCTCTCCCTCTGGTCACCATGTGAAGAGGAAGAAATTCCTCCTAGTTGTGACAATAAACAAAAAAACCCAAACCACATATGCTCATTTATAAAGCTCTTGGCTCGTTTGATTTGTTAGATTCCAATTGCGTTAGTGTTTTCACTCTTAAATATTTGGGTATTTGTTTAGCTGTGAGATTTGGGGGGTGAGCGAGTGGTTGGTGTTGGGTTGTGGTGGAGTTTTTGTTGTTGGTTTTGGAGAGAGGTTTTTTGTTGGGTTTTTGGAGTCTTGTTTAACCCTTGCCTCAGTGGCAACCTGTGGAGCTCATGGTCACAGTGTGATTCTCTGGGGTACCCAAGACATGACAATTCAGTGTGCTGATTTTTCAGTTTAACTGAGCATCTTTTTTGTTGCATATTCTCAGAAAGAACATATAAGTCTACTTACCTCCTTGCTTTATACTCCTTCCAATGACTTTAGAATTCCCTATAGGGAAACAGCTCCAAAATATTAAAATGCCAACTCTTTTCATTTCTCCTGCCTCTAAATTCTGTCTTATTTTGCTGTGTTCTTTATGAAATGAATTCACTAGAATGGAAGACAAGATTTCAGGAACAGGCATTCAGCCGATTTATATAATGGCAAGATATTTTTCCATGTGTTTTGTATGCCTCTTAACACTTCTGTTTGCTTTCTTTGACCACTGTCGTATATGGTGCCAAAGGCTACACTGAACAACCACAAAGAAGTTTAAGTACTTCTTCCCGATTAATGTAATAAAACTTAGAACAGAAAAATAGTAGAGGCAGCTCCAACTATTTCTTCTACTGTGGCTTACTTGGCATTTGTCAGTAAAGAATTCAACTCTTATTAACTTCTTTCAGCTTTGTCCTAGCACCCAAGCAGTGCACACTTTCACTGCCACGTCAAAGTTGAAAATAAGCCAATACTGAAACCAGATGGCCAAAAGACTACTGCATCTTCCAGTCCTGATGGTCTACTGATGAAGCTGGGACCAAGAAGGCCCAGTTAGAAGCATCATAAGATAATATACAGTACACTTACCCAAGATTTGCTGGGTGTGAAAGAGGAAGGGATTAAACGCCATGGGAAGGAGACTCTGCATGTACTCAGTACTTTTCAATTATCAGCTTTTCAGAAGCAAAGTCTTGGACTACAAGTTGGCGCATTCACCAGCAATATGTTGTGAATGCAGATGCACTAGAACCATTTTGAAATGGTGCTTTCCTCTTAAGGAAGAACTCCAGATCTCTTCAAGAATTTTCATGAAATCAAAAACGTGGCCACTTTGGACCAGCTCATAAGGTGTTACTAATCAGCTAATGGAAATCCAGGTTCAGCACATATACAGGAGGGTCAACCTTTACAAAGCTAGAGCACATCAGGAAAAAAGGTAGTGCTCAATCATTTATGGAAGAAGGAGCATTGAGAAAGGCAGAAATTGTGTATCTGCACATGTGTTGTGTAACACAAGTAGATTTCTAAACATACTGAAAGGTTTGCCATAACAAAGCCAATCTATGCGCTATATTACTGAAAACTTTCCTTCTACTTTAGCCAGATGCCAACGGATTTCTTAACAAAGTGTTGATTTGCATTTAAAATGAACATTTTAGAACTCTGTTATATGATGTCTTCAGTAGCCTGAAAAAGAGAAAGCTATTTGGTTTGGGATGTGCTGTGCATGGTGCTTGCCTCTCTTGGTGTACTACAGAGAATAATGTCTTGGTAATCATGTTTACCTGTGCCTGAAAATGGTAGAATAATCTCCATAGATAAATGCAGCTGGCAAGACTGCACTATCCAAACTAAGCTGTGTGGTTAGACCATTCTTCAATATGCAGTTTAATATCACGCTTGTGTTTTTTTTTCTTGAAAGCCTGTTACGGGCTGAAGCTCTCATTTCAGTGCCAACGCAAATGACATTATGTCTTGGAAGGACACACAAACAGACTGGCATCAAGTCAACAATTAGCCTAGATCATAAGCACTCTATGTCAAGATTTCAACATCTCACTTGCTGTCAATTTGCAAAACCCTCATTGCTTCTACTGAAAGATGTGACACCTTCATGCCAGGATGCTACTTTCTGCACTACTTTGCGCCAATGACAAGTGGAACTATTGCAGCTGAGACACATGGGTAGAAGGGTCATGTTTCCTACCTCATTCCTGGATTATTTCTCTTCAAGCCTCTCCGGACATGTTCCGTAATTACTGTCTTGGCCATCCTTCCTTCTTTTCGCCCTATATCCTGCCTGCAGTTCTTCCTTTCCCCTGCTGCTACAATCCTCTCTCCTGGCAGAAGAGCTTTCCTCCTCTATACCTTCTGCAAATGAAATGTTAGGTTTCTTCACCTAGATGGTTAGTCACATGTCTTCAAATCTTACCACAAAGTCTCTTTCAAACCTCACCCAAGCAAAGCCTTTTTAATTGCTTTTCTGCACTATTTTCTTGCACCACATTCTATAAGCTAATTTATTGTTCTTGCACACTTCCCCTTTTTACTATAAACTACAGTTCTTCCTTCATTTGTAAAGCAGAAAAGTACTTTACTAGGAAGGCCAACTCCCAAGAGGCTGTTGGATTTACTGAGCATTGACAGGGCTCGTGGTGCTCTGCTAATACAGAAAAGAAAGAGGAGCTCCCTCTTTGAAATGCTCATGATCTAAACTAGAGATGACAGGATTATGGCTGTGTTAAGCAGTGATCTGGCTCTACACAACCCCCAGAAGATGACAAGTTCCCAACCCTTACGACACTTAGAGGCTAAATTGATGTGCAGTATAAAACAAGCTCCCAAGGAAAGGTTTCTTAGAGAATATTTTTTCTTAGGTATTTAGGCTGCAGTTCAGCAAGTTGTTTCAGCATGAGACTAGTCTCACTGGACACAACAAGGTTAGACCCATGCCATAACCTAGGAATGTGCTTAGCTACACTGCTGAGCTGTGACCTCTTGGATTTACGTTGGGTCAAACCCCATGCTTGCAGCAGGAGAGACCAGAGATACAGGAAGAACCAAGGTCCAACCTCCCAGCTGTGCTGGGTGTATATTATCATTTCACACTCTAACATCTCATAACTGTATGGTGTCATTCAAGACCTGCATGCATACATCCAATAAGCTCACTTCAGGGAGACCCACATGTGCAAAACAAGCAGCAGATTTTTTTAAGCACTGTTTTCACATAGAATAGGAGCTCCTAGCTCCAGAAGCTTTATTCAATCTGACTTTCAGGGATTAAAGAGGTCCAAGGTTGATAATACTTGATTATGCAGAGATTGCCCTGTATTCAGACCCACTTCATTGCAAAGGTCAGCACCCTGTGGACTGTACGTTAGATGTAGACCAAATTAGCATTACATGCAACAGTGAAGATTGCATTAAATGAGACTCAGCCTGTCAAAACTATGACACAGAGTCAAGAAGATTTATGCATTCTTTTCATACTCATTTACTTAGCCTCTAAGACCAGCAGCTAAATGCCAGTCCAATGACATTTCATAGGCTTTTAAGTCCTAATCCAGAACTACTACGTATCCCAGTCGCACCCTAGTGCAATAACCAAGACCATGCTTTCCATGCTGTGAGGGCAAAGCAAATTCCCAAAGGTATGGCAACAAATGGCACTAGAATGAATCTACTAAGTAATTACTTATTTTGAAATAAATAAATATATAAATAAATGAGCAAACACAACATAGGTCTGCCAATGGTCCAGTTATTCAGTACCCTCAATAACCAGTTTAGGAATGGGGTTTTGTGAGTTTAATACAGCCTCCGCGTTAAGATTTGAACAAATATGGGCCCTGCAGGCTTCTACGAAACAGCATAAGAACCTCCCTCATTGAATGGGAAAAACCCTCCATTCCACTCCTTTTCCATTTGTTCCTGGCACAGATTAATGTTTCTTATTTTTAAGAACCCAAGCCTTGTTTGAGATCTTTATCTAAATCAGTTGCATACCTACATGAGGCTAATGGAAACACAGCGAGAATCCATCACGCTTCTGGGACCAAAAGGCCGGGAAGAGGCATCCAGCCATCATTGCAGAGACTGGCACTCTCCCTAGCTAAATTGTTCTCATGCTCTTCTAGCCCTGCAAATAGGAACGCTGTTGCACAATACACAAAATAAGTGTGCTTAGAGACTTTCATCTAAGAAAAGAATAAATGCTTTGCTTTCTGATAACATCAAAAATCTACAAAATGGGAAAACTCTAGGAAAAAAGTTAAATACTATAAAATCCTGGAAAATAATTAATAGATTTTTCTGTGCTTTCATAATAATATTCACTTGGGTAACCATAAAAAGCGATTATTATGGTAATAAAAAGGATGAATAATTTATTATAAGTCACAGACAAACTGTTCCCTTCCAGAATGTTAAGATGACTACATGCATATGAAAATAATCTCTTAAACATGTATGCTTGCTGTAGCCATTGGGCCAGAAAACGTCTGCCATTCTTTATAGTTTTACTGGATTTCTTTTCCAAAGTTTTCCTAGGGAACTGAATTGAAATGGAAGTCTAAACCTGATCATATTGGCACCCCACTGTATCTGCAAGGGTGTTTAACCTAAGTCTTCCCATTTATTTTCTACAGAGCTCAGGTTTATTGTCTGTTGCATTTCAAAACACACAGAGAAAGTTGGGGGAATTGCACATTGACCCCCTCCCAAACACCAGCATCTTCTTAACAGACAAATATTGATACCCAGTATGCACTTGCTCGTAAGTTTTTGCCTGCAACAGCAGCATCCAGAACTGTAACCATCTTTTTATATGGTCTGACCATCACAGTGACTATCTGTCACTGTCTGTCACTGACTGAACTGTGAAGAATCAGGGAATAAATCAGTTATTTGCAAGACACCCTCACATCAAAATCTCAGAAGCGACTTCAGGACTTTAAATCACCAAGAGCTGAATAAGCTGTTAAAAGCTTTTACAAACCTCAGTGTTATTCAAAAAGAACACAAAGTCCTTTGGCTGCTGCCCATAAGGGGTTGTCCTGGTCCAGTTTTCCAGCCTTGTTATAGACTGATTCTATGTTCTTTCATCAGTAGCAAGTCAAGTTCCAAACTGCGGTCAACTACAGTCCCGATCTCCATCACCAACACATCAGCATCTACTAGAGCTATATTTGTTAAACAGAGACCCTTCCATTATCAGGAGCTTTGTCCTAATTCAAGGCACACTCAACACGTTTATTTAACATGAAAAACATGCCAAGTTCCCTAAATCTAGTCAAACACCTCTGATTATTTATTTATGCAAAAACAACCTCTGAGAATCAATTTCAAGTCATGTCCCAAACTTTTACTTAGTTCTATTCCTACTTTCTTTAAGAGATGGCTTTTTAAGAGATAGTCATTTCTTTCAGGCCATACCAAGGCCCTGTGAGAGGTCTACATAAGAAATTGTCATCTTCTGTTAGGCATCAGGTAGTCTCCACTCCTTTCACCAGAGAAGATGATCCTATCTAACTTTTCAAATCCACAACTCTGCCACATCTCAAACCAAGCACACCAACCAGTCCATGGTATCTTTCAGACTGGGAAAGTGAAACATTGCAAGTTCTTCTCAGACTTCCACACACAAAAACGAAGATCAGAAGAGTAGAAAAAAAATGATGAACTTGAAAATAGGCATATCATAAGTCACTCAATATACCCATGGCCTGTGTGACAAAGGACAAAGCACAAGAGAGAAGGGGGAAGAGGACAGAGTTGCTGCTCATCAGGAGAATGCGACAAGGACCAGCAATAAGGCAAGCCCTGAGCAGGATGTGCAATAACTCACTAGCTACCAATTTAGGGTGCATGATCAGTTTAGGAGGATAACAAAGCCATCCTCTTGCCATATCTGCCTACAGCAACAGGCTCCACAGAAGCCCCCAGTGATCATAACACCAGGATTACTAATGAGTACAGACAAGGGGAAAAATAAGTGAAGCTCTTTCCAAAACAAACAGCCATAATTCAGTATCTGAGACTTCACAAATTACCTATTGAAAATAGTAGAAGCTAGATCTTAATAAAGCATAACTGCCTGGTTTAGATTTCACAGATGTTGAAAGTATTCGCAATCTGGAATTAAATTAGGCTAATCTAAACCATAAACATGAACCATCATTTGGATTATATCTGTAAACCTCTGGTTCAATTCACAGCTCATTTTTCTGGAGTTCAACGAGCGACAAATAAACCTTAAAGAAAAAGAATTTTCTTAGTGTCTGTTGTAATCTACTATTAAATAAGTCTTGACACTAATAAAATTCAATTTATTGTAGTTTGTAAAATGTGATTCCCCACCTTGATAATTAAAAAGATATTGTAATAGAAGTCTTCAGTCCTCTTGTGCTCACATTTTTTAAGATTCGATTTTTATCCAAGCAGAAGGATTATAAGAAAGTGGAATTGCTGTTACAGCCTTTGCATGCAGATATAACATTTGGCAGACAATTTTGGTGTTACATCTATAACAGGCAGGAAATTCAGAGCTCTGAGCCCTCAGCAGTCACCTGCCTGCTGCTGGACCATGACAGACCAGCACAGACCAGTCCTGGCCTCCCAGCATGGACACTAAGGCATCATTCAACTACACTGCTTCCACTTGAAGATCTCTGCACCACTTTCAACATACACAGACCCTTGGTCTGAACAGTGGGTTAGTGCTGCCCTTCTTTTTTTGATTCAATAGCAAGCTGAAAGCAAAGGCTCTAGTAGTCAGGTAACAGGCAGAAGAATCAGAGGTGCAATACTGGCCCTTGCAACCTGCATGGTTAGCTAATACCCAGGATCTTCTTGCCTGGTTTCCATGAGTAAGAGTCAAGTATCTTCCTGTTTAAGTGAAAACTGTGCATGCAAAGTAATTTTTCCTGGACTCAAGTAGGAATAGAGGGAGAATTTCCTTGCAGACATTTCCAAACCTACCTTCATAACCAACACCCTGCACGAGAAGCCTCTCATTGTCTTGGCTTCATCTCGGGGCACAGCACCATTGCTCCTTTGGGCTTTTCCTGGCCCATTTGCCACTTGACACATACAGAATCATACACCCACGAGCCAGTTGGAGTTCTAGCTCTGTACTCACAGATGCACTTTGGGAGAACCCTTAAAACTACTAGAAGTTAGTTTGGATTCAGATCTTCTGAAAGGCCAGTGTTTTGAGTGGTGCCTTCCATTCTTCCAGTTCTCTTGGCCAAAAAAAGGCTTGACTGTTTCTCCCACTAAGCTGGTGCTATGAGCACAGGAGCTACCAGCCACTGAACAAAAAGTCTACTTTGGAAGCAAAATTCTCATGAGCAGTGACTAATATAAGAAGCCTATGGGAAGCAAAAATGGGACCAACTGTGGGGAAATGCCATCAGTTGCAACTCACAGGTCAACAGGAAAATCCTAAACGACAGATGCTGCACCTCACGCCCAGCCCTGATGAATGGGACCCTGCACTCCAGTGGCTCACCCATACTGACAATGTCCCTGGCTTATGCAATTCCCCTCCCCTTCTGACTTCCCTTGGCTGAAGGCAGCATACTGGATCTGAACACTGAATCAGCTGTTGGAGTAAGCGCAAGGGGAGCCCGACTGCAAAGTATAAATCCTTCATCATCCTTTCCTAAAAATCAGGCAAACACACCCAGTTCTAGAAAGTGCCCAAACTCAATGTTTATTTAACATGCATCCCGCCAGCTAGTGGGAGATTAAATACACCTAACTAGACAAACATTCCCATAACACAATTAGAAATAATAAAAAAAGAAAGACAGACTTCACTCTCTCTACAGCAACAGAGTTTGGAAGCACTACTGACGCAGGGTGAAGCCTCAGAAGATGTTTAATTCTTACCCATAGATTAATTATTTCTAAATATGTTCAGAAAGTAAGCACAACCCCCCAGTCAAATTGATGCCCACCACAGGTTTTCCTGCTCTGCCCATTACAACGTGACACAACCAAAGTACAGAGGTCTGTAATTCAGTTTATTTGTTCATATCTAGCTGTATATAAAAAGACCATCTCTCTAAAGCACCTAAGAGCTTTAGACTGGATAACTTCACTCAGACAAGCTCCTGTAAAGAGAAGGGAGAAACTTAGCTAACTAAAAGAGTAGCTATAAATAAAACAGTAATAGATGGAGACAGAAGAACATAAGGACCACTGCTACCATTTGGAGATTACAGTTTATCATGTAGAACCTAACCAGCAAAATGATCGGGGTTTTGCATAGTGACAGGGCAGAGCTGGAAGGAAGATCATGCACGAAGAGCAGCACAGGAGCAAGCCCACAGGTCTCTCTCATCTGCAGCTTCCACAGCAATACAAGGACTTCAACTTTACTATGCATTTGAATCAGTCCCACTGCAGTGACAGTGAGGATAAATAAAGAACCAACTAAACAAAAAACCATGACACTGAAGAAACCTGCACTGTGTAATACACATATTAATGTTGAATCTTTTCTTTTGAGACTGTTTTGAAATTGAGTTCTACACCTTAATCTCCAATTTCTGGCACATGAGCACAGTTGCTGCCATCTGTGTGCAGGTCACTAGAATCATTGGTAGCTACAGCATAAAAGTCAGGAAAAGAGGTGGAACCTTTACGTTTCCCCCATCACCACCGCCAAAGAAATTAATTCAGTGTGTTGAAAAATGAAGGAAAAAAGTGCTCATCCATCTCCTATTTTGAAATGTCAGTACACAAAAGCCTCTACAACCATCATGACACATAGAACTCCAGGAGGAAAAAAGAACAAAGCAACAAGTGCCGACGGATCAGCGTCAGTTTTGTGCAGCCACTCCAAAAACCATGTCTGGCTCGGAAAAGCATCTCTCCCTCCAGCTCCTCTCTGCGCTGCACACGAGAGGGCACTGTGCTGTAGGCGCAGGGGATAAAGCAGCACAAATTAATCATGTGCTGCAGATGAAAATTGTTGCGCTAGAGCCAAGCAATTAGACCTTCTCTGGAGAGTTAACTGTGTAGCGAGAAGCAAACCTGCCAATTAAATCAGCATCTTCAAACACCTCAGGAGATCCCTCACTTCAGTGACCAGTGTTATCCACTTGTTTGCTGAAAATCAAGCATTTATCTTACCATGATTATTAGTGTTATCATTTTTTTCAGGCATTACAAGACTAGAGCTGACTCCACACAGGACAACAGCTTTTTGCTGGGTATCTGTGCTGCAGAAATCAGGGGTGGCAGAGACTACACGTGATGTAAAGACCTTCTGAAGACTTACAGGTCCAACCCAGGCTGGAAAAATCGTTTAAGGTTTAGACAAACATATCCAAAAATTCTGATTAAATCCAATGGTAAGTAAGTGATCAGAAATTGAAGTGACAGTTTAGTGCCTCCAACTTGTGCATTAGGCAGAAAACAAGTGCCAATATTTCAGGTGCTTTGGTCTACTACTAAGTGTACGCAGAAGAAACAGAAGGAACAGAAGCAGCCAAAAAAGTTCTAGCCAAGAAAGCAAACCAGCAAGCAGGTGTAATGAACATTAGAAAGCTCATAGATCTGTAGTTGCTCCAGACTAAATGCTGAAGTCTGTTCATTTTAGTAAAATCACTCCAGATTTACGTTGCCATGGACCACATGGGCTAAGTTTTGCTTTCGTCCCCAGACAACTGACAACTTTTTGTTACCTGCTGCATTTCTAACATGTTCTCCAAGCACAAACGCACAGCATTCATCATCGCCTTCCTCCCCTCCTCCTGTAACTCACCCAAACAAAATTAACAGAAAAGGGTATTATTTAAAACACAGTCATTCACCTCCTCTCAGGACCTGGGTTTAGGCTTCTGTATTTCTCTTGTAGCACGTGTTGACAGACGCCACATTCCTGACGCTGTTGTGAACTTCTGCAGTGGGGTTAAGACAGAGGCACGGCCTTGAAACATAAGCAAGGCAGGAAATCAGTATCTGTTCATGTAATATAGAGAGAAATGTATGCACAGTTTTCCTGAACATAATAATGTTCTTACTGAGGAACTGGGACCATTGCCTCCATATCAGATTACCTGCACCCCAGACCATTTACTTCCATCCCATTCCAATTATAACCTTCAAAATCTTATAGGTAAGTGGCCAAAAAACATATCAGTCTAGTCATCGTGTCTGGTTTTCCTGTGCTTTTTCCTCTTTTTTGGCTAGAGGAACACACAAGCACCACATCACCCAAACACAGCTTGCTGGGAGTCAAGCCTCGCCACGCTGACCACAGCACATTCCACTGACCCGTGTACCACCACAGGGACTTCGCAGCAGAATAAGCGTTGCATAAAGCCTCTGGATTAGAAGCATCCTGTGAGTGCCAATTTGAAGATCAAATGTAGGTCTTTCTTAAATTAAATAACCTGAAGACATTCTCGGTCTAGCATTGTTGTGTATTACCAAGGGCAGTGTGCGCGCCTGGAACAAAACTCTTTAGTCCTTAGGTAGCCTATGAACTTCCTGAACTCATCCAAGCCTACGAATCAGGAGTTCATCTCTACATGCCACAGTAAGGGATATTCATGTCTCCCTTGCCAATGCTCTGTATTACTATGGAGTCATTATATCATCATCTGTATTTCAGAAAGATGTTTCAAACATCTGGTTAGCTTTAAATACACAAAACCACATGCACGCACCAGTATTTTCCACGTTAATCTGCTTCTCCCATGGTTATGAGAGAACACAAGAGCAGATGAACCTCAATGACTCCTGATTGATGATGGACATTCTGTTTACATTTCAGCTGACAACACTAAGGTATTTCTTCTCCAGCTGCAGCCAAACAACAACAGAAAAATAGAGTGAACGCCACCAAAACCCCTAATCACGAGTCATGGACTCTGAGCCCGCTGTCTCCAGGCCACATGAGCTATAGAGGTAATAACATTGCAGCAGCAAATACAGAACACCCTTCACCCATATTCCAAAGGGATGCAGATGAATAACATTATTTTACCTATTGTTTAGAGGGACTTCCCTCTGATCTGGAAACCATTTAACACAATAGAAATAATTTAACTTCCTTACTCAATTCCATGATAATAGAAGTAAAGCGGAATTTGACTTGAAGGGCAGGACAGGCACATGGCAGCCTGCAAACCAAAATGCTCACCTATTTTCAGGGACTCCAGGGAGCAGAGGATCACTGGGATCAGTCTCCCAGCTTCATCACAGTGTAGTGCAGCACTGGATTAGAACAAGAAATCACTACAAGTCACACATCTGACCTAAAATACTTTTTTCCTGGTTTTGCTACACAAAACCTGAAGTACCTCCTTTCCCAAAATAAAGTATTTCTTTTGATAAGTTAATAAATGGGTTTGGTGGGTGGGGGATTTACTATCACTCTTTAGCTCATCAGAACTCTCTCTTCTGATGGAACACTGGAAACACTACAAAGAGAATGGTACCTGCGGAGATGCCTTTAGATAAATTAGATACGAAAGGAAGGAAAAATATACTCCAAATTTCCCTTGTCTTGACAAAACCAGTTTGCCTGTGCTTCAGAGCTCCTGGAGCAAAACACAAAACTGCCCTCAAGTGGAGATCTTTTCTGTAAAGACACCTAAAGATATCTGATAACTCTTTTACTTGACCAGTCTTTTATCTAAATATTTTCTCTGATCTTTAATGAAAGAAATGTCAGAAGCTACATAGCTGGTAACGAGCATTAAACCCAAGTGCTCCATTTCCTCTCATGAATGCACCAGGGAGACAGGAGACAAGGAGCTCTGAGCCAACACTGCCTGCTGCAAGGCTCCAGCCAACAAGGACATCATCGCGATTGCGTCTCAATCTCTTTTCCATCTCAAGGAAAGCCAGTCCTTTCCACTAGAATACAGCAGGATTTTCAAATCTGTTTATTCACAAAGCTTCGAGTCCTGAAGGGACCATGATATCATCTGTCCTGACCTCCTGCATCACCCCAACCATTACATTTCACCTACTCACCCGGTTGTAGAAAGAACTACAGCCCTACAATTAAAGCTTCAGCTGGGTCCTGGCGAAAGCTCCCCTCCCATGCAGGCGGGCTTGGTCTGACAGGCACCAAGAGACAGTAAATCCTCTGTGGCATTCATACTCAGAAACACGTGCTTTGTATCTAAGTTTGACTGTGTTGGGGTTTAGCTTCCAGCTAGCATTCTTGCCATATCTTTTCCTTTTGTTTCCAAAATTTTCTCTCTCAAAGTGAACCCAGTGCATAAATACCAAGTCACTTCATTTTTTTTTTCCTTCTTAAATTCAGTAGATTAAGGGCTTTTAAATATCTTTCTTCCCCCAGCTCTCAAATAACTTTTCTAACCCTTTTCCACATTGACTTCTATATGCTGACATCTTTTGAAAAGAGGGCCAAACTCATACAATTTGGTGGGGGAGCACAAGCTCTCCTGCACACACCCCACAGCATCATACTGGCTTTTTTGGCCAGCTTGGCACAGTAGGAGCTTATTCTGCCCTTCGCAAAGGCATTTATTTCTTCAGCACAGCCGGCAGTGCCACCAGCACCGCTTGCCTGCCTTGTTCCCAGATGTAGAGCTACATCTGCATCAAAGTGCGTTTTATTTCCATGGGCTGAGCTTAACAAGCCTTCAAGACCACATGGCATTACTCCTTTAGTCACCACTATGCACTTCCCAGCCAAAGCGTGAGCTGTACAAAAGCTTCATCAGCAACAATTTTATCATGACTTCAGGTTGCTGATGAGAGAATGGAATAACAGTATGCCAAGCTCCATGAAGCCCAGCAAGCAACTTCTCTTATTTCATGAGGGCTCTCCAATGATGGCTATTTTTTTTCAGATGTGTCAGCCAATTCTTTGTCCATTTGGTGTGCTCTTTATGCTGTAAAATGCTAATTTCTTTCCTCAGATACGCATCCAACACTTCAGAAAAAATCCGACTTTATTTCAGCTACCTTTGTCAACCCTATCCTTAAAAATGAGGCAATTTCTGTTTGACAATTGACCCCCATTTAAAAACATCCAGCAAACCCCATGTTTGTCTACAGAACCACAACTGAAACAGTTTATTAGTGCTTTCTCCTTGCTACAGGAAAACTCACAGAGAAACAGAGCAAGCAATCAAGTAGCAATAGCTTACTCAGTTGTGAAGTAAAATCTAAGCATCGAAGACAACAGCTGCTTTCTCCAATACTTTGCAAGAAGAGAAGCAGAAAAGCAGACAAAAGCATCCACCAGTGTAGGGGGCTTGGAGCAGAGAATATGCTGCTCCCAAGAGATAAACATCATTCAGCTTTCCAGAAGCACAGGCATTAACTGGTAATTGCTTTGAGAACACTAAAAGCTGAAAGGTAAATAGAGTCCTCAGATTTCCCTAATGTTGGTCAAATAATGCTCTGTTCATTTATCCAGCAAATCCGGCTCTTAGTTTAAGTCACAACAATCTATAAACAGACTGCCTCTGCCACAAATTTCTACAGCTTTAGCTCTGAAGAATAGCCTGTACAGACAAACTGGAACTGCTAACAGACAGAAATGAGTTGCTGTGAGCCCAGACTACCAATGCCACTCAATAAGTCAAACTAGGCCAGATGCTTTCATTTCTACCCCTGACCTGACAATCAAAAGGCTTAAACAAATCACACGTCTTCCAACTTGTCTGCCAGTTGCCCACCAAACAGCTATAAACATTCAACAAGTCTCTTTAGTGAGTAATTGGAAGAGAATTCACCAGCGGTCGTGTGAGCACTCTCAACGTGGATTCTCTTGTGAATATTTACTCGCACAAGTATGCAACGTGATGTTGCTTTCCCACAAATGTTCTTGCCAGCGCAATTTTTGCTCATCCGAAGTGGTTGGGGAATAAACAAAGAAGTATGGTCAAAAAATACCAACAAAGCATATCAGTGCATTCTAGATGGAAAATATATTCACGGAGGACGAACCCGACTGTGTAATGAGGAATGGCTTGGTGCCCATTCACTACATCATTTTCCCTGCGTAGGGCAAGAGGGCAAATTTGACTCACTTTCTTCTCCCCTCTCTACTTTTGCAGCCGCACGCTCATTTATAAGCGGAAATAGAGGTAACCTAGTAGTAAATACCAATAAGAACACAGATGAAAACGATCACATAAATGAAGTACTTCATGTAGTTTAATCATATAGCCAGAATTCAGCACTGCCTTGGGCTCTGCGGTGATCAGATCATGCCATAACTTCAACGTGATGAAAAGAGACTGGGGATCAATTTGCGAAGAGTATTTCAGACACTTCAGAAGTGTGGGATGTCTCAGGACACACATGGGGCTTTTCCTCCTGACATGCTACATGTGTGATAAGAAACAGCTGGAAAGACAATTGCTTTTAGCAGTGCGCAGCTGAAATCCACAGTGACACTGTGATCCTTTATCCAGCCCTAACCACATGCTCCTGGAGCAACTGGAACTAAAGATTATGGTTTATGCAAGGCCTCTGCATGCCATTCAATTCACTCTGAACAACAATATCCAGTCCCTAATTCCAAGGGCCCCATTGCCCCTCAGTTTCCATGAGCAGAAGCATCTTCTTTCATTCAAAAATCAGGGATGTCTACAGAAAGGGGTCAAAATATGGAGCCTGGTCTCCTGAAAGTAAGATTAAAATCCAAACACAGTATCTATTAGAGCATAAAGACCTTTCTGAAGAGGCATGGAATAGGCAGATAGCACCAGTAGCACAAACATGCAATGAAAGAAGAGAAGTACCTGGTGCAGGTGCTCAGGAGAGGAATTCACACAGGACAGAAGCAGTGTGTTGGATCAGTAATCCTGCCTGGAAAGAGAGAGAAAATACAATAAATACTTTTTCAAAATTTAAAATAAATATTTCCATAATTGAAGAAAATAGAGACAATTTAACTTATTAAACATACTTATTCATTACGAATTAGAGACCTTGGGTTTGTTTTTCCTTTACACCATGAACTTTCTTCTGTTCAGTAAAAAAACAGTTACTGTGGTTGATAATAATAATTATTCAGCCTTCTTTTATTTTCCAAAAAATATTTCGTTCTGACAAATAAAACACTTGGAAGAAAAATGTAGAATAGTCTTAAAAAAAACTATGTGAAATTTTCATGAAGAGGCTTCTTCAGCAGCTGGTTCCTTCATGCCAGTGTGAAGTCTATCAGGCAGTTTCTTAGTAGTACAAATGGTAGTAACAACCACACATCCCCTTCACTTCAGAGCTTTGTAAAACCTTCTATGGAAGACCACTTTTCATTTTGTTTTAGTCACCCCAGCATTTAAAAAACACCACAAACATTTAAACAAACACATAAATACTTCAGGGATGTGGCTTTGATTGCCATTAACAGTACCCTCCATAAGTGTTACAAGGCTTAACGACAAACCAGTTTCATTAGGGGACCAAGAACAGGGATTAAATGCAATTGCTGCTAAAAGCTAAGTCAGGTCCTTATCATTCTAAAGAGGCTGTCTAGTTCTGCCTCTGATGTGAGCAGAGACAAGAGACCACCTTGCCTGGGGAGCATCCAGTCCCTGGGGAAGAGCTGGTCCTCACCGGGACAAGGCACGCTCACCCCATTTCTCCCTGGCACCCATGCCAGCTTGTATTGTTTTACCCACAAAAGTCTCCAAAAACTTAATGCATCTCTTGAAAGTCTTCAACACCCAAAGGTTCCTGTGGCTCTAAATCTTTCAGCTTTACCATTAAAAGAATAAATCCCAAGCCACTGCGGTCACAGGGAAATCCAGAACACAAGCACTGATTTTACCCAGAAGCCCAGCTGTTGGAAAGCAAGCTGAAATACTCCTACACTGATTGATTTCTTATGAAACTTACGATTTTTAGCAACCGACACACGATCTCTAAGTGTGCAGGGTTGGCAGAGCTGCAAATCCTTTTGACTCACAGCATTTGTGGGGGAATCCCCAACTGGCCTTCGCTCCCCACCCACCCGGGGAGCACTGTTGCAAAGACGGCTTTTTCCAGGTCCATAAACATGTCTGGAAGAGAGCATGCCTCCCCCTTCACCATGGCCATGGGAGATTTCTTTGTCAGCGTATCTATGGCAAAGCTGTTGCACAATAAACAACATGAAGTGTCCTGTCAAAATACAGCCAGTGTTTTGAAATCATAAAAAGAATGCTGAAAAGATAAATATTGATGGGGTTTGATGAACTGCAGCACTATGCTAACGAAATCAAGACTTCAGAAATGTGCTTGGACTGCCCTTCACCCAAAATGAGTAAGACTTCATTGTAAATATTGCTATTCACAGAAACAATTTATACACTGTCTCAGTGGCAGAGAGAGTACAAATGGTAGATCAAAGGCAGAGAGTAGAATCTTTTCATCGAGCTGCAGTGAGAAATACTAAAGCAACCATTTCCTCCCCCTTAACATCCCTTGGCCGGCAGTGGCAAGGTGGGTTGTTATCTTCTGCACACATGCACAGATCAACACCTGAGCTGTGGCTAATCCCAGCGAACAGAGCATTCATTTTAATTCCATTCTCCCAGATGCTGTCCAAGATGCAGACATGGAGGAGAGTCCTTTTGGGAAGAGTAGATGACAACCACAGAGATCAGAGGAGTCAAGCCAAGGAAATCCTTCTGCATTCAGCAACTGGGGACCCCCCTGCTCAAATCCTCAAGATCACAATTATGTCCTTGCATTACATTTAATCTCAGGCTAAGGTTGGGGCAGCCAGCAGCATTATGGAGCTAACCCCTCTGATGCTCTGAAAGCACTAGGATTCTGCATCGCAAGAGTTACAACTGCAAAGCACATCGAGTCTTAGCTCCTTTCCAGTGAGCGCTTGATGCAAATCCACAGACTGGACTCTTTTGCAGACATCCTGCTTTTCCCACCCTGTAAAACGCTATTCCAGAAATTCCTTATAAACGCCTTTCACATTGCGTTATATTCCCCCAGCAAAAAATAAGCCAGATAAGAAATGCCTGCCTACAAGTGTTAATATCAAACTTTAAACACACCTGAACTTCAAAGAGCCTAGAGGAAAAACTGCTCATCCCAGCAAATATTTGCTACAGCCCCTATCTCCAGTGTCTTTCGGGTGTTTGATAATCAGGCTATGCCATGATATATGTGCATATTAATGGATTCCGCAACCATTCTTAGGTGGCTGATAGAATTCTTCTAAACCCCTCCAAAATGATTAGCAAGATTAAAAACAACAAATCAAAACCACATATGGTAGCATGTTTGAACACAATGGTTTTAAAAGGAAATAAGAGCTCTCTGTAGACTCCACATCCTCTAAATCCATTCTGTGAACAGATAAAAGCCACATTGTAGTCAAGTCTCCACCTAAACAGCAAAAGCAAAATCTAGGTCAGCATGCTCTCATAGGAACTGATATATTAATCAGTGGCGCTTCCAAAGGGATTTTTGACTAATGCAGTGTTTTTATATAGGAACTGGCAGCCACCACCTTTCGCAACTCAATACTCTCTCGAAGGCTCAAAAGTTACACTAGAAAAGTGCTTTTAAGCCGGTTGGAAAAACAAGGCTGGTTTTGCCCTTATTCAAAGGGGAAAGAAAAAGAAAGGAAAGATTATGCTATGCGTTGGTAGCAGCACCTCCAGCACAGGACTTCCAGCAAGAAAGGTGCTCTCTCCTTGCAGGTGAAGACAGCCCACTTTTTCAAGGTCCCACAGCAAGACCGGGACTCCAATCTCTGCTGTAAGATGCATGCATCCAAAGTTTGCACTATAATAATTTAAAATTGGAACCAGCCACAGGAAGTTTTCTGTGGCACTTGATTTAAGCAGGACCATCTTTGCTGGCTGGAAATGAAGTTTTTCAGCCCAATTTTTTTGGGACTGGGACTCAGAACATGGTTCCTCTTGGCTGCATCGAAGGAACTTCACATTCTCTGCCCAAACAGTCTGCAGAGACATGTATTAATTCTGACAATATTTGGTGGAAAAGAATCTGAGGTCCAGCGTGAGCCATTTGCTGTCTCCAGAGAGATGAAGGGAGGCAAACTGGTGGGAGGTGGAGCCTTTTCTACCCAAAAAATAAATGTTTTGTCTCCATTCCATTCAGAAGAAGGGGAAAAAAGGAGGGGGGGAAAAAAGGGAAGAAAAAACCCTCATGCTAAAAGGTCTTGTTTTCATTCCTTTGTGGAACCGAACCACATTTTAAACTTCAATGTTTGTACAACACAGAGATTTGTTTTCTGGTCATTTATAACTTTCACTCTATCAGCAGCTCCCACTGCCAAGATGCAGGTGACGCCACGGGGTGTCCCCAGCCCACGGACATGACTGCAAGGGAGCCTGGAGCAAGGAAGTGTTTTACTCCCTGACCCTCCAGCCAAAGTGATGAATTGCCTTCTTTCCACAAGGACACAAAAAGCTCTGACTAGAAAGAAGACTCACAAATTATTTTTTGGCCTCTATAGAGAGAAAAGAAAAATATCTGAATGAGACCTTTCCTCTCTCCACACAGCCTCACCTTACAAATCCAGGATCCAGCTCCATCCTGTATGAGCTTTCCACCCTCCTCCCTCTCCTTCAAATCCAGCCGCAAAACCTTTGGGCTCTGCAAGATGCAGGTTTGGACCCTAGCTGAGCTCCTGCCCATATCATAGTGCAGCAGCTAAGAAAGGCAAGCAAATGGGGGCAAGGGAGGAAAAAGATAACATTACTACTCAATTCCAGCAATTTTCCAGGAGCTCGGTGTACGGATTTGAGTGCCAGCTCTCCTTCCCAGGCCTGGAAAAGGTCATCCTCTCATGCTGTCTGATGGCATGTGCCCTTCACCTCAGCAGCTGGATTCTGCTTAGGCAATGCCAATGGCATCCAGAGGTTTCCCTGGTTAGCACTTGCTTTGTTACATACAAGAAGCAGCTAAAATCCATCTCCTTCAGGGCATACCAATGCCCAGATCAAACAGAGAGTTGCTACTGGAGCTCTGCTAAACCCCAACTCCTGTTTCAGAGAGAAACACTCCTGGGTGTTGCTTATCTGCACAGCACTGAGATGGGAGTGCTCGCCAGAGAGAAACAAGGGAGGAACTGCAAACAGCATCAGCTCAATTACATATTTCTGATGACAGCAATTTAAGAAAACAACAAAAATTTATAATGAAATTGAAAATTTAAAAATAAAATTGGTCACACTGTCTCCACAGATGCCTGACACTGCTCAAGTTCCTACTGAAGGATACAGGTGCTATTCCTATAGCTGTACTGTCAGCCTCAGCAGGCATAGCAGTTAGCAAGCCACAACCTTTTATGATCTGCTACCCTACATACAAACCAGAAAAGAGTCCTGAAGGGGCAACGTCCCCCAGCCGCTGTCTGTCTACCAAAAGCAATGATGAAGTACTTGCATCCAACTTCCCATTTTGTGTTTAGCAAAAGGTTTTGTTTTTCCATCTGCAACAGTTTTATTTGCAATAAAGCCAGCAACACAGACATATCTCCTTCATTCTTGTGACCCACTGTCTTCTCCAGAGTCTGCAATCTCACTGTATGAGCTATTTATCTCTAAACCCAAATAAAGAACATTTTTAGTCTGTGCCATTACATGGGAAAGATACACGTAAAGTTAACAGCTTGAATTAACAAGACAGTAAAACTTAAGATGACCTTCTTTGTAATTTTTGGCATTAAAGGAAGAATCAAGTCTTCCCTTTTTCTTTACTTTTTTTTGTTAGCATGGCAAAAGATGGGCAAATAGAGCACTGCTTACTGTATCAAATGTTCCATTTAATTTTTGCTCTCTAACAAATAGAAGGAGAAAGCCTTCTTGCCTAAAAAGACTCCTCTCAGAGACAGGCTTTTAGTGAATGATAAACAGTATAATGATATTTTAAGTAGGCTGCCCACAAAGAACCAGTATTCAAACTATCCACTGCATCTTTCGCAGCTGAAAAGGCCTTGAGGGGAGAATAAGGAAAATGGAGAAACTATTAAAATCACATTTCAACAGAATTATAGTATTTCTCAGTACAAGTCCATTAAAGAGATATACAGATACCTCCATCTCCCGTTGAGATTGTGTTCCCCTATTTATATAAAATGGGATGCACATTTACTAGGACTGTGTTGCAATCTGATTCAGCATTTACTGCCCATTTTCTCCACCTCCCCAACAGCTTAAACCAAGTCCCACCATGACTGCAAGGTACCGAGATGGCAGATGTGCAGCAGATGCACACTACTCCTGCATCCCTTCAGTGGGAAGCCTGCTGAGTGCCCATGCTCTTCCACCTGCCCAGAGGGACAGCTTGGACTTCTTAGTGAATGATCCGGCATAGCACATGGACAATTCAATCTCAGCATGGAGAAATGTAACTCAACATCCATTTTTAGAGGCTGCCAGGACTTAACACCACACAGTATCAGACATGGTATTCCAGCCTGCCCCCATGATCCATCCTGTTTTCTCTCCCAGCTATTCATACTGCACTTCTATTATTCACTCAAACAATCTTCAAGCACTTCAAATGCTAATAAATTAAGTTTGTAAGTACCAATGCATGATGCATGCACCTTAACACCCACTTCATATACAAGGATAATATTAAATCCTGGATGACAGTAATGCTTCACTCAGAGCATAACATTGAATCAAGTGATGAGCCTGGCACTAAGGACATTACCATGAGTCCTACCATTCCCTCAGAGCCATGTGTGGTACCAAAATGTTTCTGCGCCCAGTCACACTTACTCGCCAAGCCTACCCACTCTCCAGCAGCTATGCCCTTGATCAACGATAGGATTATATTTTTCCTGTTTCATTTTTAGCCAGTACTGTTGTGAAGGAAACATGCACCCTGCAGATGAGCTAGGATAGACTCAGCAGAATTTCCTGGTTAAAAAAATAAACACATGCACAAAACAAACCACTTATTCTTGTCTTCAGAAAACACCTTCAGGGGACAACTGTACTGTAGATAGATCAAATGCACACATGGGTTGCAGCACAACTCATGCTTCCCCTTTCTATGGCTCCCATGAAAACTAGCATCCCCCTGTTACAGATTCCTGCAGTCTCAGTGCTGTCCAACTGCTGCCCCAAAGCCAGCACTTACCCATTGCCTGCTCTTGCAAGTAATCCCTGAAGGAATGGGAAACAACCTCTGCAGGTGCTTAATGGAAAATAGCAAATGAAATGGCTTTTTTCTGGAAAAATCTACCCAAGTATGAATAGCACTTGCGGCAGAGTGTCAAGAGTGCAAGCCTTAATGCCAAGAATCCTAAATCATGCTTTCAAAGCTCTTCCAATACCTAGCAGGTGAAAGCAAGCCCTACAGCTGAATCACCAGAGAGACTCTCAAAATATTCCAGCTCACCTGCTATCTAATCCCAGAAACATTTGGGCCCTACAGACACTAAAAGCAACTCTAAGGATTTCCAGGTATTCATCATTCTGCTTCCAGTTGGGCAGGATGAATTTTAGCTGGGAGGACTGTGCAACTCAACCCCTATTTTGAGACCTAATCAAGTCATAATTATACTTCATAGTAGATACACAGTGAATTAGGACCTGGGTTTTGCACAGCTGCAGAGCCACATGCCCTCTTGCCTAGGATTAAATATAAACTTGTAAACCTGGAGAGAAACATGGTCTATCAGTTTTGGGGTTTGGTGTTGTCCATTTTCCCCCCTCAAATTCCTTTTTTCCTCTGATGTTTTAGAAATATTCACTTCAGAGCAGGAAGACTTCCCAGATTCAGGACATTCTGATAATTAACCCATCTGAAAAGGCATGGGGCAACTCTTTAATGGGACCAGAAAAGGTGAAGTTATCTGTTTCACACACAGCCCAAGGGAGTTCATTACTCAGTTGTCTATGAGGTGTTTGGTGGTGATGCTCTCAAGTGATTGCAGCTGCAATGAGATGACACTCAGCTGGGTAGGGAAAGCAAGAGGGACTTTTAAATAAAAGTGAGGCAAACATCACAGCATCTACTCCAAAGACCATTAAATCCATGGAAGTCTTTCAGACAGCTTCCAAAGATTTTGGATGAGACCCAGAAGCTGCTTTTCATCCACAGTTCAGAATGACTTTACTAGAGAGAGAGAACAAAAAGCCTTTTTGTTCCCATTTTCCAGATGTGGAGACGGCGGAACAGAGAAAGCTGATGCAGAGCAGGTCACAGATGCAGAGCCGGGCACAGGGTCACTCCAGATACCCATAAAAGATACAGCAGTGTGGAGAGGAGGTATCAAACAAAACTCATCCTTCTCACAAAGGGCAGAAAGGTCTTGCACTTGTTTTCTTATTGAAACACACAAAGATGATTTTTAGTGGAAGAAAGTTGGTGCTTTCCAAGTGAGAGCAGAGAAGCAGAAGGTAACATGGTGCTTACCAGAGACTTCACAATTATTTAAGATTGCAGGGTGGTATTGCTCTCAGTCAAGCTTAAAGGTTCACAAGAAGAGGAACAGAAGATGATAACAGCAACATTTAGCACAATTAAAGCAAGACACTTGGTACATCCATCCATTTGAAAGCTATAAGAAAGGGGCTTGTAAGAAATAACATGCAGACATAGCTTTTGATGACGCTGAAAGGCACAGGACCAACAGGCTTTAGGAGAAATGGAGAGTAAAACCAAGAGCTATTTTGCTACTGAGGAATATACCTCTGAAACCAGAATAGCTTCTGTATTTTGAGACTTCAGAGCCCCAGGGCTGAAAGACTGGCATCAAATATTGCTCAAAACAAGAGGGGAAAAAGAACAAGATGAACTTTGCATCCGAGACAGCTATAATCTCTCCTAATTCAGAGCAGGCAGCACAATAACATAACTAAACCATAAGGGAAATAAACCAAACCACAGCTCATCCTCCCACCCAACCCCTGTAAATCACAAACCATTGAAATCAAATAAGGGTAATTCAGGGATACAGAAGAGAGTGACACCTCCCTAACCTGCTGAGCTCAGAGCCTGCTGCTGCTCAGGAAGGAAAGGAGAGCATTGGGCTCAGGCCTGGTCCCAGAAGAGGTGGCAGAATCTCCAAGCATCAGCCCAAGCATAGCATCTTGCAACCTAAAACCCAGGAGATTGGGAAGACCTGTGCAACTCCCCAGGAAAGGGCGGCTTCCCACCTACCCTCCACCTCTATTACTGTGCCTAACATAGCTAATCAAATGAAAAACAATACCCCAGCTCCAGGTAGCTCCTGCCCAAGTAGGCTTTCATGCCTACAGGCACCTACTCCTAAGAGTCATTTCGGGATTTGTTTCTCAAGCAAGGCTCCCTGGATGTTCTTCATATGGATGGGTTTCTCCCCCATCATACCTGCTTTGCCCTGGGACCTTAAGCAACATCAGAGCAGCTCCCAAATCCCCTTGCACACCACACAAGCAAGGTGGTAAAGGGTTCTTACAAACACTTCTGCAAGCCCTAGCTCAGAGGGGGGATGTTTTCATCACACTTGCTGCTGAAAGCTACAACAGTTCTTCATGGTATCATGTGCGCTCACACACCAACCCCAACAACAGACCAGGATGCAAGTGCAGAGCCCTGCTTGGCTTTCCATTGGTGGGCTGAAGGAAAGTGGGACAGAACCAGAGCCTTTGGTGAACTACACCAAGCATCAGTGCCTTGGGACAGTGCAAGAAGTTGGACATCAGAGAAAGAAAAAGCTGACCCTACCCACCACCAACATTAATCTGCATTAACTTGACAGCAAACTGGAGGCTGACTTAGGAGATGGAGAGCGCAGACTTACAAGAAATGTGGCAGGGTCTTAACAAGAAAGTCTGCAGTTGTGAAACTGAAGATTCATTTTCCACTGGAAAAGGGAGAGGAAAGCTCAGGCACCAGAATGCATAAAAAGACAGCACTGGCAGCTCTCACTGAGTTACTGTGTGTCCCATGTTACCTGTGTGTCCCTAAGTCCAAGAGCTTTGAATCATGGCAGCACTCAATAATTAATTTCTGCTAATTACTGCTTAAATTCCAGGACTTTAGTTTTTAATGTATAGGGTTGCAGAGAGAACTTCAAAATGGCAACAAAGTGCTTCTTAAACTAAAAAAGAACCCAACACGGAAAACCCTAGGAGGTGGTAGAGGAAAAGAACCCCAAGTTTATTAGACATACGAGACCTCATAATTTTGAAACCAGCCTTGTAAGGTTGGAAGCCAGGTCACAACTTATTAAAAGCAGGAGCCAGCAATACCATGAGCGTGAGCAAACAACATGCAGTACAGAATGTGAAATGTTCTGAATTACTGGATGTGGTTGTGTTAGATCCTTCACTTCTTTATTTAGTTTTAACGCTAAAGGTGAGGCCAGATGCATACCCCTGTCTGTACGCAGAGACCGTGGAGGTGAGTCTAGGTGATTTCCAATGATCAAAACCTCCATCTGCTTGCAGCCTAAATATGCCAAGTTTACTTTTAAACAAACAAGGTGCTAGGTAAATAAAGCCCTGCTCCAGGGACATGCTGGCCATGCCTCAGTGCCCATCCCAGCCTGCACAGGAGATCCGGCATGCAGGCAGCATCTTCCAAGTAGCCAGGCTGTGGCCTTTGACAGCTAAATTTTTTCAGTTTTCTGTTTTTTTTTCCCCAAAAAGATGTGTAGGGGGAAAGGGCTGATCAGTTGTTGAGTGACAAGAGAGCTGTATCTGAAGCATTTCCTATCAGCAATGGGTTGGACCTGTAGGAGCTCAGCCATCACATCTCTGCAGTGGAAGGTCAAGCTCCACTACCCACCTCCTCATCTGGTCACTCATGGAATTGCCTGGGTTTATCCCACAGATGGAATACAGCCTCATGCAGCTCCGTCTACAGACATCACTGTGCACATCTACTCCATGCCTCAGCGCAAACATGCTCTATGCCACAGGCAGTGGGCAGTTGCAGTGCTCATCAGTTGTAAAATCCTTTACAATCAGCAGCTGCGACTGCACTGCCTCCACAGCCAAAGCAGAATAGGCACATTTCTCCTCCATGTTCTTCCACCTATGCTGCGTCATCTTCTGGGCTAAGTGCAAAACCAGCTGCCTGTATTCCATGTCCTAGAAAGCTAAGCATCCAACAGAGCTGATGCTCGCACCCTGGCAGCAGAGGATGGAAGTTACCAAACACAGCATTGACTCTGGGTTGCCTCTCAAAGCCTCTCTTTACTCCCTGGAAAACTGAAATCCAAGAGGTGCCTGGACAACCATCTCCAGCAACCTCATGGAAAACCTGCAGGCTGAAGGCAGCTGTGGAGCTTGGGGTATCCCTGCTCCTGCTACTCCCAAGTCACTATAACTACTCATCAAATCAGTGAAGCACACTGGTGCTGGAACCAGGAGTCACAGTCTTGCGTAAAAGACACGCAGCCACTATAGCTGAATCTATTAGCTCTTAGCCATCCTGTAACCTGGAGGTGAACCAGTCCATATAGTTATATTTCAGGAGGTATTTATACACTGCAGGACTCCAAGAGATGGCTAGTTTGTCTTTAATTCCCTTGCAAGAAGTGTCCTTGTAATGCTTCATTACAACCATGCAGCTGTCCTGAGCTCCTGACCATGTCAGCCCATCCTCCTCCCAAACCTCACATGCTCTGCTGCCCTCAGTGATTTTGTGGATGTGTGGAAAACACAGAAGCGGGACCCTGAGCAGTCACACAGCAAAATGCCATTGCTGGAAGGCAGAGAATGACAGCTCTTCTCCAGCCTTCCATTTGAAGACTAACTTATGTGTTGTGGCTCCTATGGAGAAACCTTTCACCGTGCAGTAACGGTGTTGACTCTGTTTTTGGACGAGCAACAGAAGTCAGAATTGCCAAGATTCCTTGTTCCCCAGCAAAATATGGCCAAGGGAAAGCCAGCTGTGACACCCCTGCAAATATGCTGTATATGAATGCTGGAGGGCTGTATGGAAACTGAATAGCACACCTTTGGTATTTGCAGTGTATGCATTTTTTCCAAGACCAAAGCCTATTTTCACGGGGTTATAAATCAGCTATAATAAAAATTAATTCTCAGCAAAAACCACTGCCCAATAGTAATTTTTTAAAAAACATATTTAAAAATACACCATGATATTTTGGGAGGTTACATTTCCACAGGTTCAGCTTCTGGAATTCTGTCATGCCTCTATCTGGTCATGCAAAGCAGGACCGCTCTCTGAATTTCAAATGAAATCTCATAGAAAATGGGCTCAAACTCAATAGTCTGGATTCAGCCTATAGGAAAATAGCAAAGCGAATGGCTGCCCTTGGCAGGTCAGTTGTAATCATGCTGCTAAACCCTGAAGAGTGTTTACACACCACGGAGATAGGTGTGCTTTGTAAATACTTAGGAACAGCTATCTGTGGAAGTACTAATTGAATTTCCCAATCATTTCAGGCTCAGCCATTGTGGAGACAAGATTTTCAACCCCTCTCAGGGGATGTGGGAGCATGAATTCCTGCAGGTTGATAGAATCCATGTTCCTCACTCTTCAGAAATTACAATTTGGGGAATCGGCACAGCATTTTGTCTTCCCTTTCTCTGATCAGAGTTAGGAAACAGGGTTCCCAACCATTTCTCTTGTGAAGAAGATGATGATTTGCTTTCACACAGAGAAACTGGTAATGCATTGATTTCTTCTACTTACTATGACATGAGTTACTAGGTTACACTTAATGCCATCCCAGCCTAAGAAATCTGTTATGCTTCTCCCATGGAGAGGGGGAACTTTCACTCTGCACTTATCTTCTGGGTGTTTCTGAAGACTCTGCCTTTTATGAGGATCAGCCTCAGTGCTAACATCCTACCCAACATTTAAACTATCGGAGAGGATTTCCTTCTCTATTCTACTTTTGCCCACAAACCATGAGCAGCTACAAATTCCTGCTTTTCCTCTGTCAAATCACCCATTGGCTTTCCCCACAGACATCCCTGTCTCTGCACCTTGCTTTCCTTTGCTGGCAGACAATGACTTTGTCTTTGGCTTTGTTGTGTCCTCCCCACCTCTCCAAAAATAGTCTTATTTTGGCGTTTCAGATTTATTTTTGCCATTTCAGGTTTATTTTTAGCCATTACATTCCTTTCCTCAAAGCAGGCAGCAAACATTGTCAAAGATACTTATCTTCATTTTGTGGCCTGACTCCGACCTCACATAGCATGGTATAAATTGGGATTACACTCCCTGAAATCCAAGAAGTATTGAGCGGAGTAAAAGCAGCACTACTTTCCCAGCAGGAAACTGTCTCAGTTTCAGTCTTAATCTTACAGAGAAGAAGCTAAGCTCAATACTTATGTGCTTGGAGGCTGATTTGACTTTGTGAAATCTGCCAAAAATGAAGGACATGGCATTTGCAGTCAACCAGATAGGTCTGGTTTTCTATTAGGAAAATGGGAAATGCTTCAGAACCAGGAAATATAACATTTTTTTTGTCTCTGATAGGCAAACAGCTTCATTTTGCAGGGAGAGTGCCTCAGATTTGTGCTAATCATATGACAAGAATTCAGTGGGAATTTCTTGTGAACAAGCAAAGAGCAGGGAGGTTTGCAGCGTCCCAAACTCCTCCAAATGGGTGGGATGCTGCCCTCCATGAGACCTTCATCTGCAGTAGTGTCAGGAACAGATATGAAGCGAAAGCAGCAGCTCCTGTTCAGTTCAACCTGAGGTGAGGTGGATTTCCATGCAGAGCAAATATCTGTCAACTTACTGAGAAAAGAGCCAGGAAACATTGGGGGAAAGGTTGAAATTGAAATGAAACTCAATACCCAGAAAATGGGAAAGGTCAAACGGTGCCACTGCAGCACTGTATTCCATTTCATTCTGGACACAGTGCGAGTCAGTCTTTATGGGAGGATCATAATGCTGGTGTCATCAGATTTTTCTTACACCGCAGCTTTGCAGCTGGCAGTGGAAACCAGGTCTGTCCAAGCCCCTACAGAAGCAACTGCTCAGCATGGCTCACACAGCACAGGCACACTTTCCACACAGCATCCTTGTAACCCAAATTTCCACATCAATACAAGTATATTAAGAGATAGGAAAGCGCCTTCCAGGAAGCTTCATCTGTCCTATGGCCACTGGAGGTGAGGATGCTACTCCCAGGAGATGATGCTGCCCACCAGCCATCACACACTTCCATCATCATCACCATGCTCACTATAAGGGACCCTCAGCCACAGGGACCCCCTGCCAAAGCCCAGGCAGCTCTCAGCTCCCACCATCAGTGACTTTGGTGCTCTCATGACTTTGAAGCAGTGCCCTGAGCCTCCCAGCCCTGTATCCACTGTCTCTCATGGGATTTCTTGAAGAAGAAGCCATCCCAGCACAGGGCTGAGGCTCCTTGCATACTTGCAAAGGCTTTCCTTGGATGAGCTGCAGTAAAATTGAAAGGAAAGAATGAGAAACCTGAGCTGGAGGAGTAGGAGAGAAGCCTTTTTCAGGTACTAGCCCAGTGGATTTCTACGTGCTCACATTTGTGCCTGTGCCAAACCTCTGCCCATCTACAGCTCAACGTTTTCTCCCACTACCCCGCTAGTTTAAATGATGGGAGATGACCTGGGTGCCCTGCCTCATTCCCTTCTGCTTTTCAGCTGAAATCCACTTTGTGGCATTACAGAACCCTGGCATGGGTCCACCTCTCCCTCCCTTCATCACCCAGCCCAGCAGCGATGCCTGGGGCCTTTGGGAAGCCTCCAGACCCCTTAGCCCTGTCAGCAGGGAGATAAGACACATTGCCTCAAATGCAGGAGGTTTGGTGAGGTGGGGAAGGGGAGGGCAGTAATTGATGTGGATTTTTTCCAACTCCAGAGTCAGCAAAGGTGAGAAAACAGAGCAAACAAACAAGCAGCAAGGAAAAGATCTCTGCGATCTAAGAATAAAATTAAGCTGGGGAAGATTTCAAACTTCAGTGTTTGCATCTTCCCTTTCTCATCTGCCCTTGAACAAAGACAGATAGTGAAATAGCTCTGAAATGAGAAAAAATATTTAAAATGTGATATAAATGCTGTTAGCATGGGGCAGAGTAGCACCAGATATTTTATCTCACTCAGTGGGACAAAAGGTTCATTAATCATGTTGCGCTATTTTATGCAACATATCTTATCTTCTGATTGCTCTATATACTCTCTTTTACAGGACATCTGTGA
Organism: Myiopsitta monachus; assembly: GCA_017639245.1. NCBI lineage: Eukaryota > Metazoa > Chordata > Aves > Psittaciformes > Psittacidae > Myiopsitta > Myiopsitta monachus. The sequence continues at coordinate 102,110,919 of CM029941.1, read as the reverse complement.
GCAGAAGTGACAGCAGTAAAATATTGATTCATATTATATACCAATGTTCTTCACCAAAATTGCTTTATTACTTAGGAAGATGTGAACACAGGCGTTACTTTGCCCCAGAATGTGGCTAACTCCTGGGGGGAATTTGCCCACCAGCACAGTGTTTAGGATAAGGAATGGAAAATCCTCTAACAATATGGAAAAATATATGGCCTTAAGGAAAACCGACTGTAAGGGCACAAGAGAGAAGAATAATACAAAATCCCTTCTTTCTTGGGAAAGTACTAACAGATCTTTAGAGAGCACAACTGGTGTGAGACCCTGATTCTTCATTAAATACAGAAGAAATTTGAACGTTCATTTGCTTATTTAATGGCTAAGCGGACAAGATTCCCCAATCATCATTTTTTATGTGCTTTTATACTTTTTACTTGGCAAGAAAGTCCGTTCTCTGACATGTTAAACAAGAGGTGTGTCAATGCCTGGGTTGGGAACAAGCAGATAAATCTGATTTTCAGCAGGCTCAGTAAGAGGAAGCCTGGATTCCAATTTACCATCAAATGACCAACAGCAGCAGGGCTCGATCCAACAGCAGAAGTCCAACTGCCACACACAGTGCTACACAAAGCCTGAAATGAAGCAGTTCTGAGCTCTGGATTCAGTTTTATCTCTGTAACACCATCCTACTAACAAGGCTTTAAACAGCTTTCCCACTGGAAAGCCAATCTCAGAACACTTGGGAACTGTTGCTTTCAGAGGGACTTAACTGTATCCTCCAGCTGAAGAACAGCATCACATGTGGCTGTCCCTAGGGAAGTGGATCCATGCTGCGGGGTCACCTCCATGCAAAGCCCATGAGCAGTGGCTGTGAGTTACAGTAGAGCCGTGCTAACAGAGGACTACATCCAACCAGGACCACAGCACGTGTGAGACAGAGATTAGGGTCCAGGATGGGCATACGCTGCAGGGGAACTGGAAAACAGCCACAGGATAAAGAGGGTAATAAAAATCCTTTGCAGTGCTGAGGCTGCAGTCAATAATAACTCCTGCTGCACACATGTGGGCACAAGTAAAGAGGTGGGAATAAGCAGGATGCAGCCATGGGTGGAGATGACCACCAGACCTGCTAAGTCCTGCCGAATGGTCCCAGAAGGAATCTGAAGCTTTTATTGAAGCTGGGGGGAGTGGAGTGGGTTGACAGGCACTACACCCATGGAGGAGCAGTGGACCCGTGTACATGTAGGCATCCCCACTCCATCGGAAACTGCTCCTCTGGCTCTGCACAGCTGTCCATAGATGACACAGACCATTTGAATAATGCAAAATAGGGGCTTGCTGGAAAGAGAAATGGCATGTTCATGGAGTAATGACCTTCAAAGAGGTGGAGACTTATGAGTTATGAACCCTTCGCTGCACCCCCACACACACTTTCTAGCTCATGTATAAACTTACTCAGTGATTTATTTGCATCCTGCACGAAAACAAATGGATGTTTTACATATTTATATCGTAAGATAAACCGATATTTAAACTGATCAAAGACAGCAGCAGATCTGGAGGCGATTACAGCAAGTGTTTTCTTAACTGAGGTCACAATGCACTTTGTGCGGGTGAGGCTGTGGATCTGCTCAGCACATGTTAGCGCACGATGAAGGTCAGCAGATAGAGGCACACATGGAAAGTCCTGGCTTTCCAAGAGCATTGACAGTTCAAGCAAGACTGAACCTGGCTCCCTGCATCAGGCTTTGGTAATTACAAATATTGGTCAAGGGAATAAATCTTGTCTTGTTTGCAAAATAAAGAATTAAGTCCTTACAGTGTTTAAAGCCTTATGTCTCTAATGGAGACAGGGTGGCAAGTCGGTCCAGCAGTTTCTGAACTCTGTCTCCTGAGATGCACAGATTACCAGCGTCTTGGGACTATGATTTCATCAGTTCTCATCCATCAGCTGAGCTGTAGTAACAGGCTGGATGCATCCTCCTGAGCCACTGTAAATGGAAAGAGGCACCGTGCAGCAGCAGCACGCAAGTGGTCTACAACCCAGCTGACAGGCAGTAACTTGCTGGCCTGTGGCGCCCTGATTGCTTGCAGTCGTCTATCAAGCATGATAGATTTGAAGGGTGGAAAAAGTAAACACCAGATTCAGAGGGACACAATGGCTTCTTCGGCTATGGGATAATGCTTCTGCAGTTTCCCCAGGTGCACATTCAAAACCCTCCTAGCCCGGGCTCTGATCTGAAGTGCTGCAAGCTGTCTGCAGCAGAAGAGCAGATGCTTAGCTCTGCAAAGCAGACCTGGCACACTGAGGGCTGGCCTTAAAGGGATTTTCCTCTTTGGCATCTGAGTTTATGCACTTAACTGCACTATTGGTCAGGTGCTGCTGTGGAAATGGGCAAAGGGTAAAGGGATGTAAGGCTTTCATGTGCAAAGGATTGCAGCAACTGTGGCTGGGCAGAGGCTACAAGATCCAGGGATGTCCAGCTCGCTCCAGCCTGGCAATCTGGGACATTGCTCTCCCACCCCATAAGCTGTGTGTCAAGAAGACTTTCCTAACAGCCAGCCCCATGGGAAAACCCAAGCAGTGCTGATGCAGAGACATGTTCATGGTACATTCCTTGCCACTTAACTAGATGTCATCACAGTGTGTTTTATTTCTATGTTCTCCCTTTGAAACAGCAACTTCTCACTCTCATACTGGAGCCCATGGGCAAACAAACTCACTGCCTCCCAAAGTCTGATGTTGAAAGAGCCAAGGTGTCCCTGGAACAGGCAGTCAGGAGCTTGCCTTCAGATTTTCCAGCTTTGCAAAGCAGCATTGTGACTTGCTACCCTCTCCACCCAGCGTAAATGGCCATGCAGGCCCAGGAGACAAAGCCAGCTGGGATTTGCAATCCTTCAAACAGGCAGAGCTACTTTGGGATTTCACTCCCAGAGACATCTGGGTCCCTGACGGCCTCTGCAGAACTGATGGGAACAGCACGACACCGAACTGCAAACAAGCTGTCAGGATGGGAACATTCCTCCTTCTGTTTAATGGGATGTTGAAATTGAAAACGTATCATTATCTTCCACCCCCTTGTCAACCCATCTCTCTGCAACTCATTAATTACCTTTGCCCTCAATCCTTTTGGCACCTTGGGTGCAGAGAGGGCAGTGTCTGCAGCTTGCAGTTGTCTGCATGGGGCATGCGAGCACATCCATAATCAAGCCTATGTTTACCCGCAGAGGACGAGAGGCTCCTCTCCCTTTCCCTTTCTCCCTCCAGCAGCCTGAGCATTCATCGCCATCACTTCCATGTCAATGGGTGTGTTGATAACACACCACGCTAGTTATCAGCCTGCCTTGGGTGGGATAGGAACATGAGCTGGCTCAGAAGGATGGGTTTAACCACTGCTGATGTGAGGTCTGCTTTTAAGCATGGAGCAAACAGACTGGCTGCAGGTAGAAAACTCCCTCAGAGCCTAAGAGTACAGGAACCACAGGAATTCTTTGCGTGTTTTTTCCTTAAGCACCAGCAAAGGTGACTACAGGACCATTGACTCAATGCTCTGTCCAGTGAACACCTTGGCGATGCTCTGGGGTGAATGAAGCCAGCGAGCAGAAAGCTTTGCTAAGAGCTGCCTCCTTTGCTCTGAAAAATGTCCCTGGAAAACAGTAGAAGCCCGAGAATTTAACAGAAAAGCTACTGACTTGTCTCTTCAGTGCCTTTCAGCAGCACTAACAGGTTGGAGCAATCTGTCTCGCTGCGTATGGGTCCTACGGAAAAGTAATTATTTGGTCTATAAGTGGATTATGATATAAAATACGTGAAAGCACCAAGACTGCCTGTAGCCAAATTCCTGCATAATACATAACAAGGCAGAGATTTCAAACAGCATCTTGCAGAAACTTTCCAGCAGATAAATAAAGAGCGGTGCTTTTAAAGAAACCAGGGGAACTGGGGCTGCCACACAGAATTTTGCAGCTTTAGGGGGGGAATTTCATGTTTTGCATCACCTATACTCACCAAGCAGAGCTCTCTGACAGTTTTAAGCAAATTTATTCCTGGGAACAGGGTGCATCCACGCTAGATGTAGCCACAACTGGGGTGCAGAACTGCTTCCATCCCACCTGATGCTGAGCATATTCCCAATGTGAGATGGTAAGAGGAGAGCAGCAGCCCATAGGGCTTCTCTTCCTGCAAACGAACAGCTCAGGAGATCAAAGGTCCACTTCTTCAGGCAAGATACAGCGCTGACAAAAGCAGGACATGCTCCCTTGCTTGCAGCAAAATTACAGAATCACAGAATGGTTTGGGCTACAACGACCTTTAAGATTGTTCAGTTCCAACCCCCTGCCATAGGCAGGGACACCTCACACTAAACCGTGTCACCCAAGGCTCCGTCCAGCCTGGCCTTGAACACTGCCAGGGATGGAGCATTCACCACTTCTTTGGACAACCTGTTCCAGTGCCTCGCCACCCTTACAGTAAAGAACTTCTTCTTTATATCTAACCTGAACTTCCCCTGTTTCAGTTTGAACCCGTCACCCCCTGTCATATCACTACAGTCGCTGATGAAGAGTCCCTCTCTGGTATGCTTCTATGCCCCCTTCCACTCTATATATGTCCATTTGTCCATCTTTACCCTAAACCCTGTTTCTGGGAAAAATCCCACTCTTGTTAACTGCGGGGGTCAGACTCCATCTCTCAGTTATGGGTTGGCCTCTTTGCTGTTTTGGGGGGGTTTCATGGGAGGGACACTATCTCTGAACTGGATGGAGGCCAGCACATGCAGCTTCCCATTACGGGAAGACCTTTGCTTGTGCTTCAAAGACTTGTATCACCAGAGAATATTGGCAAAGCCTGCATTTAACTGACAGCACAGAAACACTGCTCAACCGCAATCAAACTGGGATGGAAATAAGCAAATGACCTAGAAATAAAGGGTTTCACATCCATTTTCCCCAACCAACATGACCCCCTTTAACGTGTACTTGATCAGCCCGAGTGTTCTTGGCAAGTCTAGCCCTGACTTTCCGTCTGCATCCCCCAAAACCTCTGCAAAGTCCTCGGAAAAGGACAGATTTCATCATTCTTATCTGAGCTTTGTAGACAACATTTATCTTCTCTGACAGAAATCAACTTGGTCTGTGAGCAAGAAGACGAATTGAAAGGCCACGAGACTCAGGAGGGTTTGGATTGTTTGAGCTGGCACATTCAGGGGTGAACTCTTAGCAGTGAGCATTTCTTTCCAGTTTGTCCCTTTGCACGCGGTGCACCGAGGCTGCTCAACACACTGATGCTTGCAGGAGGCTGAGCAGGGCCAAACCATGCACATGGAGCAGAGACCTTGGGAGCTGCAAAGGTGACGTTTGTGAGATGAGGGCTGCACTCCTGTCCTCCCCGCGTTGCTGTGCGTGTCCTGGAGCCACGTTTCTGTTGGCTCCCATGCTGGCTGGGCTGCAGTACAGGGATGAAATAATATTTGGACATGCAGAAGGTTAACAGCGGGGTTTCGCACGCAGTAGCGTGCCGGCAGGTCTCTCAGGGTTTTGGGAAGGAGATGAAAGACCATCAGTCCTGCTTTGGTGCGTGGGGAAATGGTTCACAGTTCATTTTGACCTGGTAAACCTATCCTTTTTTGGATAGGATCCTCCACCATACAATGCCATTCCCAAGATGGGGAAATGCCATTGGAATGGTGGAGCAAGTCCCTAAAGCCTCAGGCATGCCGTGTACTGAAAGGCAGGAGAGGATTTTAGAAACCTCATTTTCACCAGGTTTCTGGCAACCACAGGCTGCCAAAATCAGTCCCAAACTGAGCAAAGAGAGAAGCAAACAAATCTCATGCTGACCACCCTAAGGTCCAGACACATCTGTTAGCTGGCACAATGCAGACTACACCCATTTCACTAGGAAATCCTCCATCCTCCCATGACCTGCACAGGCTGGATTCTGAGTACAAAAGGAAGAACCATTGGTCTAGAAAGGTAAGAGACATCTGATGAGCTTACCATGCACTGTGCTTTGGTTAACAACTGTTTGGTTCGCATCAAATACCTCTTCTTGTTTTACCTGGAGTCTAAGCCACTTCCTCCAGCGTGAACATACTCAACACCTAGCTCAGTGAAAGAGTCCTCTGCAAAGTCTGTGATGTGCCAAAGATCTCCAGCCAGGCAAAGCAGCCCAGTCTCGAAAAACACAGTGTCCTGCCATGGAGCGGGCGTCTCCACTGACCTTACTCTATCCAAGCTTCCAGGTTTTGTTTGCTTGAACTCTCATTTCCTTCTTTATGGTTCCCTTGAGCTGACATACTCATCATGGACTATGTGACCCACCGAACCAAGATCAAACAGCCAGACAGGCTCTGCAGGGGCCAAGACATAGAGCAGCCCAGCCAGGGCTATGCAAAACAGATCCTAAGAGATGGTGAAACCAATTCATGAGGAAACAACTGAGAAGGCTGCTCTGGGTGTAAAAAGCCCCTCAGGAGAACTTTCCAAGCACATTATTTCACACTGATCAGAGCCAGCTGAGCAGTGGAGAAGCCGGTGGCTGGGTTTATCCCAATAGCAGGTGCAGTAACACGGTCAGATCTGCCTGCATCAAGCCTGGAGAGGCACCTGGAGATTCAGCACATGTAGCCCAGCAGCACCAAAGTGTTTCTGGCCTTCTGCTGAGCTCAGCCTCCAAATCCAGCCATCCATGGGGCCTTCCAGCAAGAGAGCTGCTCTCTGCCTAACAGGGGAGCTTTTCCCTGCAACTAAATGAACATGCGCAGAACTGATCCAGGAGATCAGCCCTCTCCATGGGTTTTTAATTAACCAACATGCTCATCATCACGGTACGCCGGCTGCATTGCGAGTGGCACATGCATTTTGCTCACAGAAGATTTGACTGGTGGATTTTGGCAGCAGTTTTCCAAAGACCTGAAAAGGAGCAGGCATCAAAAGCTTAGATATCACAGTGGGAATTCAGAGCACAAACAAATCAAGCTCCATGGAAAATCCCAGCTGTCATTAAGAAATTTTTGGGAGATGCTATTCATCCCTGCTGAGAGTTGCCATGCATCTCCTGCCAAAATCAAGTCTAGTAATGGTCCAGCGAGTCCAGCCTCCATAAAGATCTTCAAGCCATCAGCAATATGGGTTCATTCTCTGCCATCCTTTGAAGGCAGCCAAGTAGCCACATTTTTCACCTTGAAGATGAGATACAAAAACTGTGCTTAAACAGCTTCTACTGAAGAGGCAGGTGAAGACACAGCTTGAGGGATTGCCCTTTAAAACATTTCCAAGTAGGCAACTCCAAGCAGCAGGGGCTCACCACATCTCAACACCACACTTTTAGAGCCTGACTTAGCCAAATTGGATGCTGTTTCTTTTAAGGAGATAACTTTAAATGACATGCCTAATTCAGTGCACTGAGTCTATCACAGAGCCAAGACCGCACTCCATCTCTTTTTGTTTCAGTTCTTCTCCCTGATCTCACAGTTGTCCTTTCATGTTTGGTCACTTACATATAATTGCAGCAGAATGCCAAAGGCTCCACCAGTGCCAACAAGCTCAGCTCACTTGTGTTCAGTACGTGTCCTTCCCACGCCACTTGCCCAGGAACCATAAACAACTTCCACAGCAGTGGGTCACATTCCAGCCCCTGCCTTCAACCCCATGAAAACACCTTCAAGCCAGCCAGCAGTTTTACTTCTGTAGGGGCTTCCATTGGCGCAGAGGAAAGAAATGAGCTGCTTCCCTGAAATAAAAGTTGAACAAAACCAAATCTTCCTATGCAAAGTGTTGCGGTTGCTATCTACTATAACAGAGGCTTAACTGAAAGAAGGAGTTATCTCAGGCAGAAAATGATTGATGGGGACTGCACCTACACAGGATGGGGGCATGTGGCTGGGGGCAGGGACCTGTGAAGAACTAGCTATTCCCTCTCCAACCCTGCGAATAGCCAGGGTGATTACAGAGTTACGTGGGCAGACACTGCTTTTTCCCATCAGACAGAAAATGAGGAGGGATATTGGAGTTAGTCCCTGATGCCAGCCGCATCCCTGGCAGTTAGCAGGGAAAGCTGAGGGAGAAGGTTTGCCAGGATGTGCTGTAGCTCCAAGTAAGGAGCTGTGATCATAACTTGCTGGCCCAGCCGGATGCAGACTATAGATTTCTTCAATGCTCCTGGGAAGAGCAGCCCTGCTGTGCTTAATGCAGAGCTGCCATCAATTTTTATGCTATTTTTCAGAAATTCCCAGTGATGATGGGAATAAAACCCACATCCTTTCATGGCAAAATCACCATCCATTAGAGCAGCAGGAAATGATGCTAAGGAACATTTCTAAGGAACAGAGGCCCTCTTTACATAAAGGGACAGGGAAGAATAGAGAGAATAGTCATCACAGGGTTGGAGAAGAGACTTGGGGTTGTGGGTTGGGACCATGATACTGCTCAGGAATGGCAAAGCCAAGAGGAATACAGCTTCTCCATGCGTAGGGAACAAGCAGCCCTTCCCGCTCACTGTTCTCTAGTACTTTTTCAGGCGCACTGGAGGTAAAAGAGGGAAGTGACACTTCAGACCTTTTCCTGTTTCTCACAAAGGTTTCTGGGAATGTATCACCAAAGCAAACACAATGCAAGTCTGCCTGACCTGTGTGAACTAACCCAAGCACCACTTACCACAGAAATTACCCCAGAAATTTGTATCGTAAAAAAAAATGACCCCTATTCAAAGTCCAGTCAAGGACCTCAAGAGCATCATCAGCAACTTCCGTCCATTTCCATCATACTTCTTGTGTGTCCCCCCTCTCACTGGCTCTGCTTGCCAGGGCTTCACTACACCTCCTCAGTGCCCAGGGATGGATTCCTCAGATTCCAATGCTGCTGCCCTGGCAGTGCCCAAGTTTAGGGCCTTGCTTCCTCCTATGTCTGCTTTGGCAGCCACCTCCCAACTGTTTGGTGGGCCCCAAAGAGGGATAGAAGACACATTTCCCCCCTCCTTCTCCCAAGAAATTAATACCTGGAGCAAAAGAATAAACCCATGCTTTCTCTTTGGGACAGCATGGTCACCAATACCCCATTGAATCCAGCACTTGAATTATCAGCTCAGACCAAGCCTCATCCTCCAACAAACCATTTCCAACCCCTTAGATGCATAGTTAGCCTCTACTCAAAGACAATCAAAGTGTGGGCACAAATCTTACCACTGCCTGGGCTCTGACAAAGGGATGCCAAGGCTGAGGAGCAGGCACAGGGCTCTGAGGGCCAGGAAGGACTCTGCTTTGCTTTTGCTTTTTAAGGGTTTTTCACATGTTGTTTGAAATTTCAGTTTGTTTATCCATCTGTTTGTAATTCTGCTGAGGTTTGGGTGTTTTATAGTTAATGAGAAATTGTTTCATGCACCCCAAGCTATTACGAGTGGGAGAAAGGGTGGGGGCTCTTGGAAGCTGTTGCTATGGACATCTGAGCAAAGCAGATTTCCTATAAGGCTCTTTGAGTCACAGCAATGTGTTCCTCCAGGGGACCCTGCAGAAGCCTCTGCTCAGTGCAGACGCTGTCCCCATTTGCCTGCTTCTTTGACTCAAAAAGGTTTGCAGCAGGGAGCCTGCTCTCCCAGGAAGACACATAGCATCTGCCCCTGCCACATTGGCCAAGTTACCCCATTGCCACCTGCCTGGGGATGCTTTTGCATCGTACATTGCCAGTTCCTAAACTGCCTCAGGTTTGTTACAGACCCCCAGAATGACTCAACACTACACACACGCTACTGTGAAAGTGAAGAAGTCATTTGTTTTACTACAGTACAAGAACTATTGCTGTGATTCAAGATGGGGTCATAGGAACGGAAAGACATCCTCAGCAACCCACGCACTAGTTTGGCTCCCATTGGCTTCTCCATCTGGATCCTGCCCAGCTTAAAAACTGCCTGGTAGCACACAGAGCTCTCAAAGGAGTACTGGACCTTAGTCAAGTCCTTATCCTGGGTGTTGCATCAGCACAGCCTGTCCTTTCCCAACCATTTCCTCCCCATGGATTGCCTTTTGATTCAAATCTTGCTGCTTGTGGTTTCCTCTACTTCATAAGCTTAGTACTGATTCAAGATACCAGCTTCTAACTATTTGTTGAAGGATGAATTCCTCTGACTGCCTTGCTTTAGAAACATTCATGCCCCTTGGTCATGGTTAGACTGAGTCACTTTCTGGCCAGACACAAGCAAAACTCTACTGAATGGACACACAAAGCAAAGGACCAGCTCGGTCCTTAATCTGACTACAAACAAATCATTCATCCACTGTGAATGAAGGGCTCCCATCGGAGTGAGGGAAAAAGGTTCAGGCTTTAGTGCACAGCCTTTACACAATGCAAACTATCCTTTCCACCAACACAAGTCCTTCTTATAGTGGTCACCTCTGTGCTTTACACAGCTGTGTAAAACAGCAATGACTTTGACTCCTTATCTGCTTAGGAGTAATGCTAGACACGGCACTAATACAGAAACTAGGGATGAAAAGCCTCATTTTGAGGGTGGCTGAGAAAAGTGACTCTGGGGTATTTTATTGCTTTAAAATTAGGCAAAATGCTGGAATATAATCTATTGGGAGCAAAACATTGGGAGGCATTCACTGCTTGAGGGTGTTGGCGAGTCTGAAACTCTCCCTTAGCATTGCCAGCAGCACCACCACAAAGGTGGAAGAGGAGAGGATGAAGGAGGTCACATCAGCTCTCTGTGCTTTAATGTACAACCAATGAACCACTCGCACAACTTGCCCCGTCAACACGTTTATCCGTTCTGGGCAACACGAGTGAAAGCACTGCATCTCAAACAGTAACATACTAAAAATGGTAAAAGCATACAACGTCCTTAGCAATGCTGCCACAGACTTGGAGGGACTCTCCATGCACATTTCGATGAGGGAATACTAATCTGTTTTCATTTTAGCCACCACTTCTGTAAAAAAGGGAATCTGGGTATACCAGAGTTATTACAGGAACAGAGCTAAGTCGTAAATAGCAGCAGAACCAGAAAGAAATTAAGAGGTGAAGGCAAAAAAGAACAGGCCTGCATTCAGCTGAGATCTGGAAAGAGATAAGGAGATAAAGGCAGAAGCTGCTCCAGATGGCAGGAGCAACAAAGAAGAAACGCTGGCACACACTGCCACCTGCTATGTATCTCCTTTTGGAGTCGGTTGGGTTTTATTTGGCCAGGAATTAACAGGACAAAATTGGAACACGCAGCAATGCAGCAGCAAAGCGGCGCTTTGCCCTAAGAAATAGGAAGGGGACAAGGCCAAGACAGCCCAAGGCAAAACCCCAGGACTGTAGCGCAGCCTGCGCCCCTCATGTCCCAGCCCTCTCTATACACAACATCGTTGTCATGGCACAACTCATACATGAAGCAGATTGACCAGCAGCAAGGCAGTTCATGGTTAAAGCTCTATCCGGAGAGCAGGGTGGGCTATGGTAAGGTGTGATATGAATGGCAGCTGTAAACACTGTGTCAAGGCTCATCTCTGAACCTGTAGCCCCTCAAGGAGCCAAAGACATGAATGATTCATCCATCCCAACCTCGTGCAAAGCCTGCTCAGCAGCTCTGGGCTTTTTTCTTCCAGGAGGTTCCTGGCAGGCCATCGGCAAACACTTTGAGGCAGTAACAGTGGGTGGAAGCCAGGATGGGCTCTTGATGCTTTAGAGACTGTTTTTCATGGGTTTTTTCTGGGGTGTTGAAAGAAACCCTTCATTCTCCATGCCTCTGGGGGCTCAGGAAATGCAACAGGGTGCTGCTGGATCTCTGGAGCTAATTGAATCCAAGCACCAAGCCCCTGCAGTTGGAGGAAGCTTTCTTGGTTGTGTCAGCATTGCATAGGTGTCTGCTCAGCAGTCTTTCCTGGCTCACACCAAATGCTGCAATATCCCCAGAGGGTCCCACTCTGGGTATTAAGTCCTGGGCAAAATGCAATGTTTTTCCATACCACCAATGCCTCAATGTTGTGCCCAGGCTCCAAGACCCACTGTGTTGTCACTGTAAGGATGGGGAGGGGGCTGGCAGTGAAGCATTGCAGTGCTTGCACTGAGAGAACAGAGCCAGGCGCACGGCATGACCCAGTGCTTGCAGGCAGCAGAAAGGCTGCTATGAGAGGTCAGCGCATGGATGCTTTTAAAAGATTGGCCTTAATGACCCACCAAAATGAGGTTTACATCAGAGCCTGGATTCAACCCCGTGTGTTCTGAGCCCCAGTCTTTTCCCAGGCAACTGTTCTGCCTTACAGTGGATAGGAGCGTATGTAAAACATGAGGCTGTTTTGCAAACTGAATCCATCTGCTGGGTGTCCCTGAACACCCCATTTTACCAAATAAATCTTACCCGCATTTCCACTCACACTGAGCAAATGGTTTTCCTGACAGCACCGAACAGGGAGAAAGAAATGTTAGCTGGATGAGGCGAAGGAGCTGCACGTTTCCCTTGACTTGCTCATATAACCTCCTGGTCTGCCAAATGGCGAGAGCTTTCATATACGAACAGGGGCAAATACAGAGGGACCTCCAAGTCTGTGCAACCCAGAGCAGGAGACTTTAAAAAGGAAGCCAGAAATTAACACCTCCCTTTTGTTCTGCTTGGACCCAGCTGAGGGAGGTGGATACAAAAAGCCCAAGGAACAGAAAGAGGGAGAAGGCTCACTCGCCTGCCAGTTGTGTTGTTCAGCTCCAGCTCACTCCAATGCAAAAGATTCACCCCCACGTAGAACTCCGCACTCTCATTGTCGTTTGCCTTTTTCTAGAGGATCACTTCACGCTCCTACATTACAGTGCCCAAAAGAATATCCCTGTGTGCTCACATCCGTCCGGAGTCATCCAGCGTCACTCCTGGCTGCAGCTTGCCTACCCCAGGCAGTGGGGAGATCTTGTGCCTGCCCCAGTTCCTGCAAGACAGGAGCTTGCCAGGGGCCTCCATGGTTTCTCATTGATTGTTATTAATGGTTTTTAATCTGATGCTAAAGAGGTGAGGCCGACAGTGCTGTGGGTTACAGCTGTTTCTGATTAACTCTGCATCATGGAGTCATTTTTATTTGGAAGCCCACAGCCAACTATAAGCTCCCTTTGGAAGATCTCGGTGCCAGTGTGGGAAAGGGGAAAAAAGAAGAAGGAAAAAAGGAGGCGATTCATTTATCATCTGCTTCTTGCTAACATGTGTCCAGAGGATGAACCCCTGTCATAAGATAGGGGGAAAACTAGCCTTCATAAAAACCAATCTGGAGATTTCCTCAGTCCCCAAGGAAAACAAGTATCCACTAATCTCAGAGTCTCCAGGTCAGAGCTGAATATCCATTAGGCTGGGTCAAAGCCAAAACTTCAGCTCTAGCCCTCTGCTTTTACTTTTCACATTGGTTCTTTCTTTGTTTTTCAGTAAACGGGTGAATGTGGTGACTCTCCACAATGCAAGTCTACAGTGCTGCCTGACAGACAGACAGCTCTCCATCGCCGCAGCGTGGTGCAGGCTCCTCCCCTATGGTACCACAGTCAATGATGGTCCCAAAAGATCCCTCTCCCACAGGAAGACCTCCCCATGAGAAGCGGGGGTCGGACTAAAGGACCTGTGAAGGTCCCTTCCAACCCAAACATTCCAAGACACGCATCCGCTGCAGCATGACACAACAATCCCCATGCACAGAATGCAGGAGAAGATGGATGGGGGAAGTCTACAGAGATTCTTGTGGCCAGTGATTGAGCAACTGTACATGCTCTGTGGCCTGACTCAGGCTCTGCCAGAGCTCAGACATGGCACTGCCATCCTGAGACTGCTGCTGCTGCTTCTTCTATACTCAAACACCCAACATACCCATCCTGACGCCCCACATTTCGCTCTGTAAAGCACTGTGAAGCCAGTCTGGTTCACTCTTCCTGCTGGCCTGGGGTCCTGGGCTGCCCAGCTACATGGGCAAAGACCCATCAAAAAAGAAGTGAGGCCACCAAGACGTCTGTTTCTGGGGTAAATTCGAACAAAGGTCTCCAGAAGAGAAAACCTGGTGCTCAACCCCTCCACAGCATCGTCCTGAGCCCTGTGAGAGCCATGGGGACATTCCAAAGCAGCAGCTCCCTGATGACGCAGTGCACACAAATGCAGCCAGCTGGAAGAGAGAACTTTAATATTTTATGGGGTTTTTAAACGTGGTGGTGTAACCTGCAGGCAATTCTAGGAGGAGCAGCTCATCTCCTTAGTTTCCTTCTGCCCAGCCTTAAGCTACATTCGCAGAGGCAGAGAAAACACTGCCGCAAGGACATCACCAGGGATAAATTACAAATCACACCTCCATCCCAGGACAGAGCCTGCAGTTACAAGCAAACCAACAACAAAAAAACACCCCCAAACCAAAGATTTGCCTCTTCAGAGCCATAATTTGTGCAACTCTTGGCAGGCTCAGAGATGCTACAGTGTGCCTGGCACTTAAAACCAGCATAAGGACCAAAAGGCAACACCATAAGCCAAGACCCCTCTTCTATTCTGACCTATGTTCCACAGGAGCCTGCTGGTGAGCACATATTGGCATCACCATTCTCTGGTGAACAGCATCAGACCAACTTTGCCACCAGTTTGGTGTTATGTTGCTAAAACCACAGATGAGTTTCCCATTACTCAGTAATGGAAGTGAGTACCCACCTACTGCTCCCTTTTGCCACCACCATGATCCACAGAGTCCAATGTGTGAAGCCCATAAACATGCCAGCTCCAGCATCCACATCACAGGAGCAGTCTGACAACCTCATTCCACGCATTACATGTATCACCAAACTGTCATTTTTTGTGTGTGAAATTTCAGCTCAATTGTAGCTCAACACTGCAATTGCATTAACAATTTTACATGGGCCAAGGTTTCCTTCAAAATGGTTGAAGTGTTATTTTGGGGGTGGAGAGAGGTTATATACACTTTAAAAAACACAGACCTATGCAAGCTTCAAATAAGTCTTTTTTTTTTTTTTTGTCCTGCAAACTGAAATTATTGGAGGTTAAATAAGTGACATTCTCTTGGAATAGCACTGGGATAAGGTTCAACCATCTGAACAAGCATCCCTTAAAAAAAAGGCAGTTCAATTTATTAGTTCTGTTCTTCAGAGGAACAACTCCGTATTATTAACAGCATCAGGGATTATTAAAAAATTATGAAAGCAAATTAAAATCCAATTCTGTTCTCACCATTTCCTCACCTTTTACACTTTTCCTATCCTGCAGTGTGAGATGTTGCAAAAGACTGGAGGGGTGGACGGGGTGTATGACTGGAAGGGGTCTCCACACCAAGTGGGAAAATGACTTCGAATGGCTTCTTATGACTCTGACAACTGATTGAGTTTCCATTTGTGTTTGTTTTCACGTCCTTGTCCACACACGCTGAGGAGGGAAATGGTGGGAGTTCCCACAGACACAGCAAAAGGAATTGCATTTTTTCCCTCCTCACCTCTTCATCTGCCTTTGTACGAGTTACAACTCTTTTTCTTTTTTTCACTGCATCTTTTAAAATAGTTTCCATAAAATAGAAAAGAAAACCCAAGCTCCTGTTATTCGAATATAGCCCTCGAGCATGAGGAAAACTGAGTGCCACGAAGAGACCCAGCAAATTAACTCATTCCTGTTAGACCTGTCGTTATTAGATGCAGCATCATTAAATGTAATAAGCCTAACACCTAACTTTATCTGGAGGAAAACTAACACCCAGCTCCGGGCACGCTTTCCTGGGGCTTCTGAAACACCTCTGCAGATCCCTGTGAGCACTTACTTGCAGGTGATACTTGTTCTCCAGCAGCTTGGTCCAATCTGCGGTTGCAGTTCAGGATGTTTAAAAGGATGTGATACAAACCCAGCTATACCTTGAGCCGCTGCAGGCTGAGAGCACAAAGTCACTGCAGATCTCTCATTCACCAAGGAAACCTTTATTTCCAGTGGAAGAACAGAGCTGCCTGGTGAGAAAGAGCAGGATGAGTTTATCTGTTGACATGCTTTTTCTGGAACACCTCAGACATGAAAACAAAGTAAATAAAGGGAGATAAGAATCAACTGGAAACAGCTAATTTTTATTAAAGTCCACATGATTTTTCCTATGCACTTGTTTTCAAGTCTTATGAGACACGCAGGTGCCCCGTGTTTGGTGAACACACACAACCCCTTTAATAAGCACCACATGCAAAATCTCTATCATCTACACACAACTGTTTTTCATCTTTTTGTACTCTTCCAAACACGAAGGCTTTCCAGGAAGATGCTGCCCATGGCAGGGGCGTTGGAACCAGATGGTCTTAAGGTCCTTTCCAACCCTAACTATTCTATGATTCTATGCCATTGCTTTTAGAAACGTTATATCTGCGCATTGTAGAGCATAAGGGGTTGCTTTTCTCAGCTCCTTTCACAGATGCTGTGACAATAACCCATAAACACATGGAATTCTGCTGCTGGCAGGTGGATCTAGAGCCACATGCAGGAAACCTGTGTGAGCATCAGGTCTTCTCAGGATATAGAACATGAGAGGAGGCAAAACTGATGCTCTCAAGGATGTGTCTAAGCAGGCTCTGGGTCATCCATGGGAGCAATGGGGAGGACTCCATGTACATGTCTATGAAGTTTCTCAGAAACTTTAGGTTAAATTCTTAGGGAAAATCACTCTGTTTGAGCAGAAAGGCATAGCCCTTCCTGCCCCTGAGTTCCCCTCTCTCAAAGCATTCTGCAGACTTAAGATACTCTAGCTGGTGATTTTGGGCTTGTATTTAATTTGTCTAAAACCCTACAGAAAACCATGAAACCTGCTGGAAATCAATCCACACTCTAAAGCAGAAGCCGTATTTGTGAAAAGAAAATAAACAATTATTTCCATATGGTCTTTTTTCTGATCTACCACTGATGACTCATCTGAGTGAAGAGCTGCTTTTTATCCTCGGCACTTTGGGGCATAAGCGTAGAGCACTCTGGGTTAGGCAAATGGCTGCAAAACAACATGCCAGCGATAGGAAACCTGCAGCCTGCTGTACCACAAGCAGCCACACTTGAAAACAAGTCATCACATCCAGCTGGGGTCACAGACAGGCAGAGGATGCGCAGCAAAAGGAAACCATTTGACCATGGCTTTTACTTGCCTGGAAAAGATGAGATTAGCTAAGAGGTGAGGACGAGGTGCTGAGCCACCCAGTACAGCCAGGTTTTAGTCACTTCTGTCAGCTTTTCTATTCAAACTGAAGCAGTTTTGGGGGTGTTCTCAAGACATCCCATGGAAAACATCCAAGCAGGCATTTATTGCTGCGCTGATCAGCTCTGTTTGCACTAACACTCCATAGATATTTCTAGCTAAGCCTGCAAAAGAAGCCTACATAATAAGGGGGGAAAGTCAACGCTTCCCTCTGTGCTTAAGTTTGTAGTGAAAAAATCCCTTCAATTAATGGGCAATTTTAACTCTGTGAGAAGCACAGTGAGAATAAGATGGGATTCATTGCTCAGTCTCCATTTCTACTTGCATGTCTATGTCAGAGGAAGCACATGGGTGCTGTTAGGACTAGGGCAAAATGTCCCCACGGTGATGGGGACAGACCAGACCACTGTAACTATCCCCACAGTCGCCAACCATTATGCATGGGTAGCGTGTTTCTTTAGATGTGTGGTTTTCCTTGATTCCCTTTCCTGAATCGAGACTCTGGGATCATTCCCAGCCCCCAGGTTATAACAGGAAGCACTCTCCTCGACAAATGCTTTGACACTGGGGTTATTCCCAGTCTCACACTTTCTGTTGTATTTGTAAGATCCAGTCACCACGGGCGCTTTGCTGCTGCCTGGAAAAGGATGCAGTGTGGCATTCCTTCTTTTTTTTTTTTGTATGGAATAAAGGGAAGGATTTGCTTTGTGTCCAGCCAATGGCTAAGTATAAGGTCCCTGCATCATCTGGAAATAATGATTAACAAGGTTTTCCAGGGGGGAAACGATGAATCCCTCAAGCTCATGACCCCACTCTCCTCCTCATCTCTTGCCTTTCTCACTTGCAAACATTTAGATGGCATGGGCAGGGAGGGAGCAAACGTCATGGTGTTCTGAGACAGACCATGGTGACAGCATGGAATGCAAAAGCAGTAACTGTTACGGCCTTGCTTTCTGTCCTGAGACACCAAAGCAGTTGGAGAGGAATAAGGTGTTTATTTACCAGGATGGTTATGACTTTGGTACAGTAAGGAAGGGGGAAAAGGCAAGAATCCCAGCCTGCATCCCATCTCAGAGCAGAGCCCACCCAGCAAACCCTCAGCTGTCACAGCACCGCATCCCAGGGAGCTGGTGGCCAGAATGCGGATGGATCTGCTGCCAAACACAGCCTTCACAACAGAACCTATATGAAGAATAACATACAGTACAATTAAGGTGAAGTTTGGGAAAACAGAAAGCTCTACCAAGGGGCAGTGAGAGAGCAGACAGGAAAAAACAGGATGGAACTGCAGGAGACTGCTAGGACAAAAAGAAGCATTATTTAATAGCTAAAGAAGTATTTCCTTTCTTCTCTATGCTTATACAGGCTATGGAAAACAGTCTGCATAACACTGTGGAGATCAGAGAGTTAACCCAGGTTTCATCTTCCTCTTGGAATCATAGATTGGCTTGGAAGGGACCTTAAAGCTCACTCAGCTCCAACCGCTGCTATGGGCAGGGACACCTTCCACTGGAGCAGGGTGCTCCAAGCCCCTGTGTCCAACCTGGCCCTGAGCACTGCCAGGGATGGGGCAGCCACAGCTCCTCTGGGCACCCTGTGCCAGCGCCTCAGCACCCTCACAGGGAAGAGCTTCTGCCTCAGAGCTCATCTCAGTCTCTTCCCAGCCTGTATATCCTTGAGCATTCAAATACATACACAACTGTTTGCACGAAGTGCAGCCAGGTGAAGCCCCGCTGCCATGAGAAGCAGTGTCACCACATCCACTTTTGGGAGGGTATGGACTGAAAGCACAGCAACTGCCACTTCCATAGCCCCTTTTGTTCAAGAAGGCAAGGTTGGGACCCAAGGGCTCAGTCTGAGGCACATGGGTGCAAGTTAAAAATGAGCTGGTTTCCACCTTAGCAAGGGCAAAAGGCACATATGACTCTTCTGTTCTGGTAATTGCCAGCTGTTACTTGGAACAACCTTTGCTGAAAGGTTATTTAGCCACCGATGTGACTATAGCCAGGGACAGACTGGGGGAATCAAATGGAACCACCTGTCTCTCCCATCCGTTTTCCTTTTCTTTCAGCACCCACATCACTGTGTGGTATCTGCTTTGATCATTTACTTTTTTTACTGTGTAATCACCAAAGCCAATTTCTACGCACTAGGACTATTAGGCATGCTTGTAAAGTGATTTCCGACCCCCAGGAGACAGTGCAACTGGATACCTTGTGTGCTAACCCATGAATTTTATCTACTTCAACACACACAGGGGCCTGAGGCCTTGAGGAAATTAACAATCAAAACAAATTTTGCTGAGGTTTAAAAGATGAATTATTTTAATAACACTGAACTTAGGCTGGATTCTGGTTTGGAGACAGCTCCCTGAAAAAGCAGGCAGAGCATCTGAAACAAAAAAGGATTTGACCAAACTTCATCTCAATTGTCTCATAGTTTTCCGTCTCCTTTCCTCGCATTGCTGATTAACAAGATTATTTATGTCCAAGCACAAGTTCAAGCCTCTTTTCCTTATCCAGAAGCTTGTTCTTTCCATGAGTCCCAGAGACTAATCAAAGCTAGTGGATTGAAAATAGAAGGAAAAGAGTTGCTATCTCATGTGACTTTTTTTCTTCTGGCACTTCCAGAGCTGTTCCTTGTTTTGTTTGCTTTATTTCTTGTCTTTTTGTCTCCCTTTTTGCAACAGCAAACTGCAAAGGTCAGACACTACCACGACACACATGCCTTTTGCAGCAAGAGCTGCTCTGCGGTACTTGGCAGACAGGAAAACCAGACGGTTCCTTAAGTGAGGTCAGAATCCAGCCTTGGGAAGATCACCACCAAGCACCACAGCGTGAGCAGGACACGGGAACCCTGAGTCATAGTCTGAGTGCAAGGGAGCAGGCGCCTCTCCCATACGGGTTTCAGATGAAGAACAGCAAGGGAAGGTTCACATCAATGAATGAATAAAAATAAATGGGTAATTGAGAATAAGGGTGGGTTTTACACCCGGCTTCTGTGCAAGTCATAGAGTCACAGAATCACAGAATAGTTAGGGCTGGAAAGGACCTTAAGATCATTCAGTTACAACCCCCTGCCATGGGCAGGGACACCTCACACTAAACCATGCCACCCAAGGCTCTGCCCAACCCAGCCTTGAACACCGCCAGCGATGGAGCATTCACAACTTCCCTGGGCAACCCATTCCAGTGCCTCACCACTTGCACAGTAAAGAACTTCCTCCTTATCTAAACCTCCCGTTTCAGTTTGAACCCATTACCCCTTGTCCTATCACTACAGTCCCTAATGAAGAGTCCTTCCCCAGCACCCCTTCAGATACTGCAAGGCTGCTATGAGGTCTCCATGCAGCCTTCTCTTCTCCAGGCTGAACAGCCCCAACTTTCTCATCCTATTTTCATACAGGAGGTTCTCCAGTCCCCTCATCATCCTCATGGCCTCCTCTGGACTTGTTCCAGCAGTTCTATGTCCTTCAAAGCATCCATGCTGCGAGGGTGAGGAGGGCCTCAGCTGTTCCACTGAGTTTGAGAGAGGGACCCAAATAAAAAAGAAAGAAGTTTCTGAACTAAGGATAACCTGCCCTGGGTCTTTCTGTAGAAGGTGAGGTTCAGCCATCGCTGCTGGAGTTCTTCACAGTTTCCAGTGTGTGTTTTATCCCAGAATGGATCACAACCATTTTCTAGACAATGCTGCAGCTATGAGATAAAGCCTCTGCAGTGGTGGCGAACAGGAATCAACTGACCAACAAGACAACGCACTGCTGGTCAGTTGATTCCTGCAAGAGAGCAAGACAGGAAAGAGGGAATGTAGAGTGAATGCTTTTATACCCCACGATCTTTACCAGATAGATACACCATGAGATGGGGTGCACTTCAGAACCATGGGTGCAGACACTAGATTTAAGTTTGACTGGAAGGAGCCACGCTACAAGATGCCTGGTGGCCAGTGTGACTGTACACCTCTGTACAAAGGGCCTGCTGTGGTGTAAACCTGCAGCTTCTCAGGTGGCTAAAAGCATTTAAGACTTGCTGTTTGCCTTGCTTAGCAATTCACTCGCATCCAGCAATGTCAAGTTGCTGTGAGGCATGCCTATAGTGCGGTTCTGAGACTCAGCAGCTTTCATGTGTGTCCCAAATTCTGTGCAACACAGAAAGAAATGGGTATTTTCTCTGTTCCGTTTTCTTCAAGGCTTCTTCTCTTCTGCTTATTGGGGCTTGGAGCAACCTGCTCTAGTGGAAGGTGTCCCTGCCTGTGGCAGTGGGTTGAAACTGGAGGAGCTTTAAGATCCCTTCCAACCCAAACCGTTCTGTGGCTCTATGACTGTTCTTTGCTGTATTCTAAGGCGATAGCCTCCCCAAACCTTATATGACAGCTTCTCCTTCTCAGATGCCTTCCTTATACCACACACACACGTGTGCTTGTGAGCAAGCTTGAGTTCAGCAACCAAACCCACACAGCAACAGGTCTAAAGCTGTAATAGAGACAACACAGAAAGCTTCTCTCTGTTGCTGTTGGGCAGATCTGGTGACCTCCGTAATATCTATGATCTCAGGGAAGTCAGGTTATGGGTGAAAGACAGTGTTCATGCAGGAACTACCCACCAGTGTGAGCCCAGCTACAGCAGCAGCAACAAATCCCTTGGCTCAGAGCTGATTTAGTAGCTTCCAAAGGTAAATAGACCATAAAGCACCATCACGGGAGAAAAAGAGGAGGGCTCTGTCTTGGAAGAAGAAAGGCAGTACCCGAGGCTTAGCCAGCTGTGGATTGGCAATTGTTATATGGCAGAAGTGGGTTTTATCTCTATCAATTCACTAACACCAAACAGATACTCAGCAGTTAAAACCTCATGTTCCAGGATATGACTTTCAAACAGTGTTACATCCCAGGGCTTGAGCCCCTTTCCCAGTTGTGGAGGGTGAGCAGTTGCTAGACCAGCACTGCTTTGTTTCCAGCCGGCTGCAGTGAATGGATGAAGAACAGCTCCAACTTGGTCCCTAGAATGGAAGCAGATGGTCACTCCAGGCTTCCAGCCCACCCTGCTGCTCTGCTGTAGGTTACTTTTACCCAAAAGCACTTCCCTGCTCTCCAGGGCTCCCAAAGAAAGTTCCAAAACCTAACAGAAACCAGCTCCCCCTGCCCTGGGGTTTCTGCTTTGGTCTTGGCCTGGCATGAGTCCTGCAGCAGCAGTTAGGCTTTTTCTAGGAAATGACAAAGCCGCCAGTAGCAGATCCAGCTCCTCCCAAGCTCTCTGTGATGAAGCAGTAGCTGCCTGCACATCCGAGGTCCTCACCACTGTGTCCTGCAATTTACCCCCAAACACTGTCCCCTCATCCTTTAAGGTGTGTGAATGAGAAGTTTGGCACAGTCCCCTTTGGCTTGTCTGAATTTTAGCTTTTCTAGAAGAAAATTTAAATAAAGCTAGTTCCAAGAACCCTGCACTGAGCTCTTGTCTGTGCCCATCAGGACAGGAAAGGGATCTATGAGATCTCTGAGATCCAGGGTTTGGGTCTGCAAGGCAGGTCAGGATCATAGCTATAAACATGTATGAATAGTTCTACCTATCAGCCAGGGTAAGAGCTATGCAAGTGGCAGAAAGGAGACACCAAATTTGGTCTCTCCATCGCTGTCTGTTCTAGGATGACAGCCAAGCCTGAACTGTAACTGATGACAGAAGATTTACACCTGAAGATGCCAATATCTGGAGGGGGCCTACAAAGATGCTGGAAAGGGCCTCTTCATTAGGAACTGTAGCAGAATGACAAAAGTTTAAACTAAACCAGGGGAAGTTTAAGTTAGATATAAGAAAGAAGCTCTTCCCTGTGAGGGTGCTGAGGCGCTGGCACAGGGTGCCCAGAGGAGCTGTGGTTGCCCCATCCCTGGCAGCGTTCAAGGCCAGGTTGGACACAGGGGCTTGGAGCACCCTGCTGCAGTGGAAGGTGTTCCTGCAATGGCAGGGATTGGAGGTGGAGGAGCTTTGAGGTTCCTTCCAACACGGATCATTCTGTGATTCTATGATCTGTGACAGATACACCTTCTCACTGCCAGGCACCTTACTGGGTACATCACACATGGAGAGGAGAATGAAGATAGCTCTGGGAACAGCATTGCATGTGGAAGGGACTACGCTTTTGGTGGTCCTCGCGCTGCCACACATGATGAGGCAGAGCAAGGGAGCTTCTCTGCTTTGCGAAGGTGATGAACACAGGCGTTAGCACAGTGAGCTCTGGGAAGGACATGTCTCCACAGGACAGCTGTGTGTGTCTGATGTCCTGCCAAAGGCGTGCTGGCCCTCGCGATGGAAAAGGATCTTCAGCAGTAGTTGAAATCCAAACTGCGGTGTTGATGAATTACAACAATATATATCTGAAGTCCTTTCTGTTTTATTAATGAATAAAACAGGATCATGGAATGAAGATAAAAAGGGACTTCAGCTGAATTCAGCCTTCACAGCTTGAAGTGAAAGGCTCATTTCTGGGAACACATGAAACTAAACCAAACGAAGGAAAAAACTGGAAGTGGATTGCAGGAAGCAACTATATAATAATAAGAGAATGGACCTGTAAGGCCTTAGATGATTTGTTAATGATGAGAAGAGACAAAATAATGAGGTGGTTGACAGTGAATTAAGAGGCATGCAGTTAGTCCCTTGAAGAGTGCACATGGTGAGACATTGCTTCAAGTAGCTAAAGCACTGGTCTTGAGACACTGAGGAGTTCAACGAGCATTAGTTGGCCTTGGCTTCATCTCTGTGACATAAAGCCACTTGAATTTAAGATAGAGGCTAAAAGAAATGCGCAACAAGTGCAAGAAAATTAGGAAGTTTATGTAAATTAGGTATTTATAGCAGGAGAATGAGCCTGTCTATTCCCGTAATTTTCATTTTGACCCAGATTAGGCCTTCAGCAGATCCCCACCCTGAACCTGGAAAAAGCCTCTGTATGTTACACATAAATAGAACTTTTCCAGACACGAGGATAAGAGCTCAGACTAACCGGACAGACATTACCCCACAATATAAAACTATCATCAGGCTTTGTTATTATTATTATTATTACTACTACTACTTAGAAACTGACCTTATTTATGGCAAATGTTAAGAACTAACATAATGGAAGAAAGAGAAAATCTAGATATGCTTGCATACAACGGGATTCTTTATTCCATACACTACAATAGGGTGCTAGATACTGCGGATTGCCTGTTCCCTCTTCCAGGAATCATGTAGCTGTATAAATAGAGAGTTCATCTGTCACAGGAGCAGACTCTGCTTGATGCAGAGCCCAACAGAATTAATAGCCCAGGCAAGGATGAAAGCCAGGACAGGTTGACTTGTTGCCCGGTGGCGGTGATCAGACTGGTCCAAGTCAAGGCTTCTCCCATGTGAGCTGTCTCAGGCACTGACATCTATCATTGCCTTTTATCCCAAGACTTGTGTCCCTTCCACAGTCGATACAGTGTCTGTCTGCTACTTCCAGGTTCCCTTAGTCCATGTGGGACTATGGCTGACTCACCTGGCCGATTAATTCTTCCCCAGATCCAAGAAAATATCAGTGATGGAAAGAAAAGACAACTGCTATTGCACACCAAAAATGAGCCAGTCATGGAGTACTTCCTGAATTCACAAAGAACCCTTCAGCTACAGCCTGCTTGCAAGGGACTCATTATCCGTAAAACTAAACTCCATAAAAAGCAGTCTAAGGAGCTCTGGGCTTTCCCTACAAAAATATATGTAATTCCTGGGGTGTCTGTGATCCCAAGCAAAGACCAGCAGCTGTCCACAGCTGCTCCCTGCATAAGCCATGCTTTAAGAAGGTCACGCACGGACTATTTGGAACAAGTTGGTGTGCTAGAAGGAGACCTTATGCTAAACAACTCCCAAGAACTGGAAGCAGATTTATAGAAGCACTAACCACAAGTGCTGCAAACGCAAGACAGTGCCTCATGGTCTTGGTAGCTTTAATTCATGTTTGGTTCTGGGATTTATCTACTTATTTATTTATTTATAGTTTCTTGGCTCTTAGAGACTACTTTACCAAGAGTAAAAGGCTATCCTGAGGAAAACTGAGTGTTGAAACCCGCTAGGAAGCTGGTGACAGTAGAGGACAATAGCACTAGTTCAGGGAACTTGTTTCACAGAAACAAGAGATGGTGCTGCAATGGCATCAGTTTTTATAGGAGAGGCGCACTAAGTAGTACGAAACCATCACCAGGAGCACTGAGCATAAAACTCAGGTAAAAGTCAGGCTTGCTACAGGAAGCGTGGTCTTACTAATGGCACCTAGAAATGGAAAAGATGCAATTATAATGAACCACAGAGCAAGGAAAAGAATCAACAGATTTGTTATACTGCAAGAAAAAAAGTCCGTATAGACAAAATAACTGTAAGAATACATTAAAAAGAAACATTTTCCATTAGCTCCAAAGAGAGACATTTCTGGAGAGACAGCT
Source organism: Myiopsitta monachus (assembly GCA_017639245.1). Lineage (NCBI taxonomy): Eukaryota > Metazoa > Chordata > Aves > Psittaciformes > Psittacidae > Myiopsitta > Myiopsitta monachus. The sequence continues at coordinate 102,085,348 of CM029941.1, read as the reverse complement.
AATGCCAAATATATTTCTGTGCTTGATGCATCAGCAGTGTTCTGGCAGATGCCCTTAAAATAATAAAGCGCATGTTTGTGGGCATTCAACACCCTCTGAGAGACACTTTCCTCAGCCTGTCGCTTGGGTTGAGTTCAGCACCAGAGGTGTTTCGCTGGAAAATACAACATATTTTTGTTGGTGTATCCCAGAGGGTTCCAAAGGCTACAGAGCTGGTGCTTACATCTGGGGAAAATCTGCAGGAAAGGCATGATGGAGGACTCCAACACACTTTGGAAAGAGCTGGATCTGCTAAGCTAAAGCTGAATTCCACATATGGGAAATAAAGGAAAGATACGAGGCAGAGAAGGGTTTGGCAAGATGCACCCACTGCCACAACAGAGGAGATTCAAGGATTTCCTGGAATGATGCTGTACAAAACTGCCCTACTTCAACTGCTGAAATTAGCAACCTGAGGGCGCTACTGTACAAAAAGCTGTCCCAGGGAATAAAGGATGCTGATCTTAGAGTACCCTTGGGAACTGAAGCAGGAAGGCTTTGGTCCTAAGACACTGTGTTATACAACTAGCGAGGATACAGGCACAGTCTGGTACCAGCATGATCAACATCAAGATCTGAGCCACGTACATCTTGGTGTTAGAGAACTAGGATGCTCAAAAGGGATGGAGATTCTGGCTACAGGTGGTAGTTGCGTGTTTAAAAGCAGAAGTCCCTCTTTAAGGAAGATCTGCGATCCACCACAAACCACAGACATGGTTGGGATACATGAATGTGGCCATCACTGCTGCCAAAGGACGCTGACGATACTCTCTTTAAGAACACAGTTCTGTTTCAGCTATGACACACCATTTTCAAAGCAGATGAAATCTGGTGGTTGCAGAGAGACATTCTACATTCCCTTGGTTATTGCTATGGTGATGCCAACAACAGCTTTGGATTTTCATTAGTAGCACCACCACCAAACTCCATGCTCAGAGACCAGCTGATGAAAGAGATGGACTGCTATCTCCTCCTGCCCCAGGCACGACCCCAGAGCAGCACCCTGCCTCAGCTCACCCCTAGAAGAACCTGCCTACCCACCACCCACATTACCAGGAACAGACCTACCACATTCAGGGATCTCCTGCTCTAGAAAACTTGTTGAAGTAAACTGGATAAGCCTCATAGCCCAAATATTTACAAAACAACACAAACCAGCCTGTAGAAATCCCTGGAGAAAACACAGATTGCAAATGTCACGTCTATTGTGGAAGATGAGATCTCACAGGTACGCAGTGGATCAAGCTAGTACACTCCTAACACATCTTTAATCTTCATTTTGGTTTGGGGATGGGATTTTGCTTGAAAGCACCCAGCTAACAGAGAGAAATAGCTGACATAACCAATCACCCGGAAGCAGTAGATAAGGATTGTCACATAGGGCAAAACCAGTCACAGAGGAGGACAAAAATATCAATTGTCTATAAAACTTTTCACCAGAATAACACAGGTATATTGTCATTGAGAAAACAGTGGGTCATCCTCATTATCAAATCTCTTTCTGTGATACAGCTCACTAGAATCTATAACAGCTAACAAAATCGAGCTGAGTTTTGCTAAATATGTCACATCAAGTAACAGTCCTTGTCGATAGGCTTAGATGTCTATAGTAAAATTTGGATTTAGAGTTTTCTTTCCGACTTGCTCCTATTATCACTATTGCAATAGGTTGGTGTAAAATGCCAGAACAGTGAAGGACCTACTAAAAAAAGCTACAGAGTCAGACTCTCATTTAAATATTTGTATTTTGTTACTACTGTTATGTTTGGCAAGCAAAGAAGAATGCAACCAGAGACACCTTTCAGAGGCATTTCCAAGCAGTTGGACGTAGTTGCAGTGCTACCCAGAAACTCATGTTACAACAACACAGAATGAAGCCCTGAACAAAACAGGTCTCTGCTAAAAGTCATGGCTCCGAGTCATGACCAAGCAGCTCAGCTCCTGATTCTGCTGGAGCCTTTTGAAGTCAGAGGCTGGAAAACATCATCCCTGGGAATAACCTCATAGGAAGAGAAATTCTGGAAGATTCATCCTGATGCCAATGTGTGTGTGTGCTGATGGGGAGTGCAGATGGTGACATGGAAGCATGCACATAGAGCTCCTACAGCCCTGTTGGGAAGAATCATAGAATAGTTTGGATTGGAAACGACCTTAAGATCACCCAGTTCCAGCACCCCTGCCATGGGCAGGGACACCACACACTAAACCATGCCACCCAAGACTCCGTTCAACCTGGCCTTGAAGATGATGATGGGAAGACCCCAGATAAAACGACAAGCACATGTTCTATGCAGAAAGGGTACAGCAAGTTGATGACCTCAAGGAGACAGACAACCTCCACGCATGCAAGTTCAAAGCACTCACAAGAGGTCTGAAAGTCTTTTTGGATGTAGCTACCAGCTGGCCAGAAGCCTCAAAACAGAGGAGAGCAGAACCAAAGTCCCCTTTCCTCCCTGACACAGCCACGTGAGGACATCTCCTGAGACCATGCTGTCCAAGGAAGTCACTAGTAACGGTCTGGTTTTACTTCCATATCTTAGCAAGTTTGGTCATCTCTGCAGGGCATGGTGAAGTTTTTAAAGCAGACTACAAACCAGAACAAGATTCCTAATCTGTGACCCAGAGGCTTGGTTTTATTCATGTGTGCTAACTCCAAGCCGACTGTGCTTAATCTTAGCACAATTATAATAAAGACAACTAACACTGCTTATGCATGAAAGACCAAAGCTGCTAAATTGGTGACAGCAAAACTCACAGATGAATTCCTATTAGTATCCTACAAATAGGTGCTAGATGCTGCATAGGGAAGAGAGGATGAAGCCTCGAAGAAACAGAAAGCCATAAAGACAGAGAATACAGGGCAGGAAAATAACATTTAGGGATACTATTCACGTAATACTTAGGCCTAATAAGATATAGTCTCAGCAACTGAAATAGTTGTGATTTTCATGATAGGCACAGAAAACAACACACCGTAGGAAAGGACTAAAGGGCAAGGACTAAAGTTGTATGCATGCAAAACATTGTTCCTGTCAAGTGCAAGGGGCAGCATGGGGGAAGGAAAATATCTTAAATGAGAAACAGGATATAAGATGAGAGACAGGCCAAGAAGGACCGCAAAAGTACAGACAAGTATTTAATGTGATAGAGAAGAAAAAGCCAAACAAGAGGAAGCTTCTGAATGGATATGATTTGGGCAAAAGTCAGTGTTCATCAAGGCCAAGAGAAAAGGATGTTGCGTTAATCGAGACATGATGAGATAACAACTTGGACTAGAGTTTCAGCTGTGAGGAAGAAAAGGTTGAAATCTTATGCCTGAAAACACTTAGGACAGGAACAGGAAAACAGGAAGATGTTTAGTGTCCAAAAATAGAAGGAAAAATCTCCATCCACCACCTGAACTGTATCAGCTGAGACAAGTCCTCCCGGGAGACTTTCCTTCCCCTCCCATATTGTACAGCTTCCTCCTCAAACTTTGCTTCCCTTCCCAGCTTTCTGTTATCATTTGGATGTCTATCTCTTCTGCAAAGGATTTGACCAAGGAAAACAGAGTGCTTGTAAATCTGCCTGCCTGAATGTGTTTTTTTGATGTCTGGAGCACACAGACACACTGCTGAAATTTATGGTTTCCAAGGAGAACTGAGAAAGGGAGAAATTTATGTTAGGAAAATGTGACTGTCATCTTCGTTTATCTCCCAGTTTCATAATGGAAAACAGGCATTCTACAAACACATACACACAAAGCCCAGCATGAAATGCTTTATGAACTTCAGCATGTTAACCAAGAACCGTTTCATAAAGACTGGTAATAATAGTATTAATAACGTAATAAATCACACACCATGTGTAACATCCCATCTCCATCCACCTACTAGGGGAGAAGGCCCCCTGTTGAGAAGCAAGGCAGCGGCATCTCTTTCGTCTTCCATCCTTCATTCTGTTTGAATCAATCAAAATACTTTGGATCCTTCAGACCAGCAGACTGACCACAGACACCTCCTGGTCCTTACTGAAGCTGTTGTACATTATTACACAGGCAGCAATACAATGTAGAGCTACACCAGATTTACTGAGGATGCTTCAAATCTGCTTCAAGGGACAGCTTCAGGAAAGTCCATCCTGAATGCATGGATTACTGGAACACTCAGCTCATTACATAAAGCAGGCAGATAGCTAAAGCAATTCAAGCAGTTAGCTGTAAGGAGTTAAGCCATTAAAAGACAAATGCTCAAATTTGTGTGTTGAAGAGTACCGACAGATTTGCATTCCCACTAAATGAGTGTGCTTTTCAGTCCTTGGCAGTTCATTTGGACTTTTGAATTAACAGCAGGAAACAATACAGATTATGCTTCAGACAACCACAGTTTATTTCTTGAGACTACTTGCAAGGAAACCTGAAATATGCATTAAGATAAACGAGTTTCTGATTCATCTGGTACCAACTAATCTGAATTCAAAGCTACCTCAATTTCTGAAGCTTACACCAAGCCAGTTCAAAGTACTTATACCATTTTGCAAGCGTTTAGACAGGAAGCTTTTCTATACTCACCCTGGAGGAAGTGGTGGCATTACTGATATATGTCCTGCACTACATTAAGTGTGGCTGTGGAGTTATTTATGTGCTTTTCCTGACGACTTTTGACACAGGAGTTGATTGCAGTGCTGTATGATTATGTCTGCATCTCTGAATCTTTCTTTCTCAGCTGGAAAGTCTCAAGTTCCAAGCTGGGATTCCCTCTCCACCCCCTTCTCATGTACTTAACCCTCCTTTTGCTGGAAGTGTCTAGTAAACACCCACAAAATACTCTTAGGTACAAAAGACTACAGAGCAGCAGGAAGTGGGAAGGCAGCATTTTAGCAGGGGAAAAAAAGAACTTTCTTAGATGCTTTCAGTTTATAAACTCTGTGCTGTAACAAATCTCTTTTAAATTATGATATTTTTAACTACAGACCCTTAGAAACAAACCCCAAAGGATTTGGGATTCCAAATTATGGGGGTTTTGTTGTTGCTCTGCTTTGATTTTAAATTGTGTTTATTTTTTTTCTTATGATCTTTATCAACCCAACACTCCTCCCTGGGTTCCCAGACAGCCTATGGACAGAAGCATTGTTCATGAGCAAGGCTATTGCTGTCAGCTACAAACAAGCACCTGTGCACACCTATCACTTCTCTGTTCCACTGGTCACAACCCAACCAAATGTACTTGTAGCCCAACTCAACATGCGCAGCTGAGAGCTAGAAAGCAGAGGAGAAAGTGTGTTCTCCCCTCCATGGACAGTTGTGTGGGATGAAACAGCTGCCACTATCATCCGATTTCTGAGCCAAAGGCTTCCTATGGGACAGTCGTGTCACACAGCCAGGCGCGTCTGCCACTACCCATTCTACATCATCTTGCTCAGATTTGTGCAGACCAACAGCAAGACAAGCAGCACCTTACAGCAGAGCTCAGACTGCTCTCAAGGTCTGGAGCAAACCTAGCACGCACAGATGATTACAGCGGCTATAAAAGCTTGCACACTGAAGTTTTGATTTACTCACCAGGGCCAGCACTTCTGACGCACCACAGTCTCCACTGCCACCATGAACTTCTCTGAACAATGTAAAGGACATGAACTCAGAATGGAAACTAAAAGCCATATACCCTGCCTGTGATGAAATGCAGGCTGTTGGTAACTGAAACCCACAGAAAGGTGACCTGTGGGTACGGCTGGAGCCAGCACATGCAGTCACTTTGGGGTGCACTCGTGCAGTGGGAGCTATTGCCGTATCTGTAAAAGACATGAGGTTGCTCCGGGCTTTTTTCAGCATGTTGATAATCTTTACTTAGGGCTTTATTTTAGTGGCAGCTGAGCCTTTTTAGGAGATCCCAAAAAAGGGTAACAAACTAGTGGCGGGTTTGGTGTTTCGGGATGCTTTAGTGTCAATCTCACTGACACAGCTGCAATGTGGAAGTAGGAAAAGTGCTCAAGATACAGAATGGAAACTCTTACGAAGATTTGAGTTGATTGAAGCTGAAACCATAGAGAATGGGATTGGAAAAGACTCATAAACTATGGAAATAAGTACCCAAGACTTAGACCCTCCCTGCCCAAACTGAAGAGTTCTTCACTGTGTTTTTTTCCCAAGACCAACACTCCAATCAAGGACTCTTAAATCTTATCCTTCATCTGCCCAAAGCTACAAAGATTTAGTGACTTGGGGCCAAAAGCCTGTAGACACAAGGGAGCTCAGATCCAAGCACATGCTTCTCCAAGGCTCATTTCTGTACAGCACAGAAAGATCCATACTGTGAATCAGATGGCAGGTAAAAACCAAACTAAAAGCCAAATCACACACAGAAAACCTTCCTCAAAATGTTCAGCCACTTGCTATCTAGGAACCTTTATCAGTTCCAAGTGTGTTGCATTTGCTCAAAGAAAGGGATTGTCATGGAAAACTGTCAGCCTGTGCAAAGACATTGACAGAGGTCAGTTTCTTATGGGAATATTCCTGCAAAAAAATTATTTTCTGGTACAAATTATTAATAACTTCCATCTTTTACAAAATGTAAAACAAAAGGAAAAAAAATCTTTTTTCCAACACTAAGGTGCATTCAGCCTTTTGCCACACAAGAAAATTTCCATAAAAAACATGGGAAAATTCTGAGACGCAACACACCAGAGAAACTCCCCAGTTTCATGGTAAGGGTCAATTTAAACGAATTTCAGGCAGAACTCCAAACAGATATAACCCTCCCCAACTATTTAACACCACAGTAAGGTATAAAAAATAATAATAATGAAAATCAAAAGAAAACCCCAAACCTCTGCCCTCCACCTCCATGCCTACCTCTAAAGCTGCTGTTCCTTGGGTAAAAGTAGGATGTTTTTGTCGCTATTGTATTTCAGAAAATGAAGAACTTCTCAGTGTGAACCAGCTCCCTGGGCTGCACATTTAACTGCCAAAAGGAGCAAAAGGCAACCTGAATGAAAGAGGAAGGGATTCAACACAAATCAACAAACTGTTTCTCATCTTTTCCTTGTTCCTCACGCCTCCTCTTTTATGAATATTTTGGAGATTTCTCCTCTGGTTTTGCTGAAGAGAGCAGGGAGCCCATTAGAGCTGGGGGATTAAGAGAGTTGAAATAGGATTGAGTAATAAAATTGCTGTTAAATAACACCAATTATGCAAGGCAGATGGCCCCAGCCGAGAGCACAGCGTTTCCCACATGCCGGGACAGGAAGCAGAGCGGAGCTCGCTCTGCTTTAGGAAAAGCATATCATTTGTGTCTGATTAAATCATACCAATTTGTGATTATTAGAGAGGAGCTGCCCTAAGAGGGTTATGACACTGGGAGATGGAAGCAGGCATTTCAGGGAGGAAAGGCATCAAACGACAAGTTTAGCTGCTGTTTAACCCCAACTGGAAGCACAATTCTCAGTGCAATTCACTGGACCAGCTACTTGTGTGTTCACCTGGGTGGGTGCAAAAGAAGGTTTAATTTTTCTACCATGTGGGAACAGCAGGGGAAGATCTGTTCGGTAAACTGAGAATGTTACTTATTAATGGCAGACAATTGCCAACCGTGGCAAATTCCGTAACTGTTAATTAAGCCAAGGAAAAGAGCTGCTTCCATGTGCACAAGGTAACGGCTGTAATGGCTTTTTTTCTGTTCAATCCAATTCAGAATCACACAGAACAAGGGTTTCTCATTTATTTCTTTTAAATCAGCGGTAGCAAGCCAAGCTCCTCTGGTAAGACCAAAGCAGAAAAATGGGTCTAGGTTTTTCATAAGATTGAAAATACATGCTATAGAAAGGCAAGAGTGAAAAAAAAAAAAATAAGGCATCAAAAAGAAGTAAGAGGGGGAGGTGACTTCCAGGACCAAAGCAGTAAGAGATAAGCCAATCCCATGGGAATTCAAGTAACAAGATAGTCATATATAAATACACACATATGTATACACATATACATCAAGTAAGTTGGAGCGCACCTTCCAACTAGTCAAATGGTGCTGGCCAGCCCCCAGTCTGCTTTATCCAGAAAGTAAATGGTAAATTTAACATATAGAATCACAGAAACACAGAATGGTTTGGGTTGGAAAGGACCTTAAGACCATCCAGTTCTACCCCCTGCCATGGGCAGGGAGGCCTCACACTAGATCACACCACCAAAACCTGGCCTTGAACACTGCCAGGAATGGAGCATTCACAACTTCCTTGGGCAGCCTGTTCACTACCCTCACAGTAAAGAACTTCTTCCTTATATCTAACCTAAATTTCCTTATGTTTTAACCTATTACCCCTTTTCCTATCAAATAACGTTTAACAATTAGAAATTATTACATATACATACAGGAGGTTTGTTTTCCCGGTGGTAATAGCAAGAGAGAAAAGCCCCTTTGGTTTCAGTGTACTTGCTTCAATCTCCAGACCCTGGTACAATGTACTCAACAGCTTTGAAAGCAAACCCCAGTGCATCTGAAGAGCAGAAATCCCAAAGATTCCTTAAGAAAAGCGGAGAATCAGTGTGGAAGACAGGGGTATTTATTATTTTCAATTAGATGTCCATGGGACAGTGAGGGCGCATGAGCAGTCTGTGCTTACTGCTGGCATCACAGCATAGCACGGGGAGATGTCACGCTAACCTCTGCTTTCCACCCAGGCTTTTGTTGATCTGTTTCACAACCAGATTAACCTTCTTTAACTAGTATGAAAAATCTGAAATAAAATGCTTACTGGAAGATTGTATTACACATAAAGTCATGCTCGACACAAGCTGATGGACAGAGACGAAACTGGACAGTTTACTTCAGCATTCAAAACCACAGAATAACCTGAGGGACCAAAAGTACAAAACTGTTCCCAGCCTACTGGTAAATTAAAAATATTCATATTGATGAATAAATAATCCTTAAAATATAATTTTCTGTTTCAAATATAAAATTTTTATTAAAGGACATTTTTCCTTTGCAATATGTGAATTTAGAAAAATTGAATAGGAAACAAACAGGAGAATTCACTTAAGTTTAAACGGAGGCAAACAAAGGAGAGGTTCGCTCTTGAATTAAACTTCGCATGTGAAGTTGTAGATGCGGAAAAATAGGTTTTCATCCAGTTCCATCCGATTTATCCTGCTAAAGAACAAAGCTTGATTAAAAACCACTCGGCACCTTTTGAAAGAGGAGGAGTGTTAACCCTTTGCCTCAGCCACACTGCACATGAGCAATCATATCCCACACACACAGGCACTGACTTCAGTTCTGCACAACCCCTCTTGCCTCCACTTGCTCTGTGGTTTCTTACTCCTGTTTTTGTGGGGTATAAAACAACCTCTGCATACGTCAGACCTCACTTAGCACAAAAATGAAGCATGTCCACTTGTACCACTGCATTAAAAAAGCAATCTCAGTTTACCCCAAACACCACTCTCTAACTGAATGACTTTCTTATTCCCGGCTTCTTTCAAGGAAATGAGGTTTGACTGTTGAGTACTCATCTAAATCAGCAGAGCTTATAGAAGTGCTTTGGGATTGCAGTGAATGAAAGGAACATTCTTATTTCTGATAATGGGAAACAGTTTTTGTTGAATTATACAGTTACAGCTCTAAATTTTCAGTACTTAGATTATCAGGAATTCCATTGCCAACAGAAGTTTGTGCAGAAAGAGATTCTCCAGTGATTTTGGGTTGGTTTTTCTTTTTGGATATTGGTTTTCTCACTGTATTTTCTAACATGAAACTCCATAGCAGTTGTGTGAAGTGGAAAACGAAGTACAGGGCTACCAGAACATACCCAATCGCATGCCAGGATCTCCAAGACGGAGACTAGTACTAGAGCAACATTTTGGTCAGCATTCCTTGCTTTATAGGCAAACTGTCAATACTGAAATGCCTAAAAATGCAGCTAATGAAGGCATTCCAGTTTATTGGGGTCACAGAAGGGTGTTCATTTTTATAGGTTTGTTTTGCAAGACAAAATATGTAAAACTAACGAGGAATGAAAGAAAAACAGAAAAGAACCCAGATCCCACACATTTTTAGACCAATTTCTAGTTGTACAATCCATCAAACCATAATATTTTTATTAGTTTTTGCATCAGGACCATAGTAGCCCTTAAGAATTCATGAGACAGATGCTCTTTCAGGTGGGATTCAAGATCAAATGATCTGAAAAGTCATTCTTATGGTATTGTAGTGACTGCACAGCCATAACAACCTGTCAAGAATTTTAGTACAACATCAAGATAAATGTTGAGGTCCTGGCTATAGTGAACTTAAAATCAAAAATAACCACGGGAGACAAGCAGGGTAATCAGAGGCTCTCCTCCCCTGAAGGCTGCATGCCTAAACATTATTACACAAACCAAAATCAAACCCATGAAAACAGTATTCAGCAGTTCACAAGATGAATTACAAATAAAATATGCAGCTGATCCTAGCCTAACCTTACGAGAAACGTTCCCTCTGAAGACTCTTGGTCATATGTTCTCAATCTCTGCCTCTTGGACAAAAGCAGCGTGAGGAGAACGAGAACTGTTAAAAACAAGGATGTTAGAAGTTCTGCTGAGGGAAAAAAGAACCTTACTATTGAAAACTCAGAGGCTGTGAACGACAGAAGGAGACATAATGCGAATGCATTTCTAGCTAACCTACTGAACAGAGTCAAACAGTCTTCAAAGGCAGAACTGCATCCGTGCTGAAACAACATGAACCTACCTGAACAGAGAGCCAGGCAAAGCCCTCAGTACCTGCGCAAGACTTTCAGTCTTTGAGTTATAATTACTTTTAGGATTTCCTATTGTTATGTTGATATGTTATTGTTACAACAAATTTCTGTATGAACATACTCTTCACACTTGGCACAGAACCTCACAGCCTTTCCACAGTCACAAGCATTTCCTAGAAGGGAAATAATTCCTGAATTACTCTGCTTGAGAATGACTTATTTGCAAGTGACACACCCTGTGATGTCTAGAAAACACATAAAACATTCCTGAAGACATTTCCTCCCTGGGCAAGGACATAAATCCTCCAAAAAGGGAAGAAGGATGGGAATTACTCATAGAAATAACCTGGCTCAGTGTTTAAGTCTCTTTTCTTTGAACTATAAACATAGTGTGACACAGCTTAGACTAATGTAAACACTGGCGAAACACTAAGAAATACATCTTGAGGGACAAGCAGTCTTAACATTTGAAGGCAGCAGATCTCACTGTGCTGCTCTCCTTACCTATTTTAATTGATTTGTACACTCCCCATTCCACACTGGTGATTTCATTTTCTTGAAACCTAGTGAATGCTACTTCATGGCTTGATATGCCTTTACAATCACTTTTAGCAGAAGAGACTTGCACATGCATCTGTCTAGCGGCTAAAGGAAACTTCTCCTGAACTCAATTTCACCTTGTACCTGAGCTGAAAAATGAAGAGAGGAGAATTCTTAGTTGCACCATAAACCAAAGACGGACACCTTATAGTTTAAAGGCCTGTACGCTTCCCTTGAAAGCAGATGTTCAGAATGCACAAGGAAAGCTGAATAAGAGTACAGCTTTCTGAAGAAGACAAGAAAGCCAATATGGCCGATATGAATATAGCAAAAGAGTGCTTTGCAGTGGCAGCATTGCCATCCCAGCTTTCTCAGTCATTTCTAAGTGATAAATTATTATTAAGCAGCCATGCTAAAACGTACAGGCCTAGCTTTATTTTTAGGCTTTGATTTGGATGCCAAGCTCTTCAAACATCACCCCGTCTGAGAACCACTATTAAAAAAAGAAACTGAAGAGGAGCCAAATTCCTGGCCTGTTGCAAACATTGTATTCAATAAGCTGTGGTTCAGTTGGCATTGTACTTGTGCGTCAAGAAATATCATAAAGAGGAGTAGGAATTTACATAAAGCGTAATACTTACCAGGGACATTCCCCAAAATTGGGTATGCTTAACCCTTCCTTTCATAAAAAAATAAGTAAACGTTATTTGAATTCAACAATGTATGATTCGTGGCTGTGCCCCACTGATTAATACATTAAATGTATTATGAGCCATATATTGACAATAACCACACAGCAAGTCTGCTGAAAACCAAAATATAAAGCAACACCTCCCCCAGTAAATTCTGTATTTTCCTAAAGCACACCATTAAGATAATGAGGCTCTAGCAAATGTGCCTGCTTTCCATTCAAGCTTAGCAAATACGAAACTGTTGCTTTCTTGAAATTGATATCAAGTTTCCTGTAAGTTTCAGTGACAGGTATCAGATTTTTGCAGCCCAGCTTTTTATGGGTGAATCCAAAACCGAGGTATTGCCACAGACGGCTGAACAAAGGAGCAGAAGGAACAAAAAGGGACAGCTCAGAAGAATTGGTCACATAAAAAAAAAATAATTATTTCATAAATTCATTGTATAAAATAGGATTTGCAGACTCAAAAGCTTAACTATCACGTTTTTCTTGTACTGGAAATTTAGATAGTAACATGATCTAAGATAGGTATCTTCCTTACACACTTTATCTTACTTCTCAGTTTGGCAGCAAAGCTTGCCAGATAGCATCTATCTTCTAATACTCCAGAGCTAAACTCTTACAGCACAGTCCAGTCAAACCATATTCATCCCTAAGGCAGAGAGCAACTTAGAGCTGCACTATTCATAAATACACATTTATTTCTCATTAAAAATGCATAATTACAGCATTTTAAAGCCTTTTCCCCTAGAAAAGTAGTTAAGCGACAGTACAAACAAAATTGTTAGTCTTCTGCAAATACAGTTTTCATTACACTGAACAGAAAACACCAGCAAAAGGCTAATACTTGCAGTTATGGAATTTTTCTTTTTTTAAATATTTTCCATTTTTGTTAAAAACACCATAGCAAATAAAAAAAGCTGTTTAAACAGTGAAAAATATTTGAGCTCTTGATCTATATGTGGTAAAGCAAGTATTGCAAGGCAGCAATACACTAAAGATATCTGCAGACATTCAAATGGTGTATTTCACAGAAGAAATGAACAGGATGAAACACTGATTTAGTTTCACAGTTTTGATTTCTTAGATTTCTTCCCCAGTTTCGAAAAGATTTTTCCCCTCTTTAAGTGTATCTAAGGGCAGGCCATTCATTTTTTCTGAAGGCCAGATCCTCAACTGATACAGTGATATAATCCCTATATAAGTAAATGGGTCTTATTTATTCCCGGCGAGGACAACCAGATCATCAGAACTCTGCAATCCGCAGGATGTATTCAAGGTGTGACCATTAGTCTAAAGGGCATTTCCATTCTCCTGTTGTTGCACAAAGATGACAGCACTTAACTTCTGGCTGTGGATCGCCCACATCTCAAAAGTTAATGCAGCTTTTCACAGTTCTCTTATTGGATTTGGATTGCTCCATGTTCTATCTGCATTTCTGGCTGGATTGCTGATTGAAGGGTATCAGTGCCCTGCAAAAGGAAACATCAGTAAATCAATACAACAGCGCTTTCCACTGGTGTAGCCAAGGGAACATGAACATATTGTAGCAACACAAAGTCCTTGTGTTTACATCAGTGCAAAATCTGCATGGATATCATCTCTATGAGAGAACTGAAATGGGAATACACTTACAAAGGCACCAGAAATAACAAGAATCCACATGAAGACCACACAGACTAGTGCCCTTCAGGCTGGAAAGAGAAGGCTGAAATAATAAAACCATGATAAGGATCTATAATATCATGAGTGGCACAAAGAGAGCAAATAGAAAAAAATATTCCCTCTCTTCATAAAAAAAGAACAAGTTCCAGAAGGAAACAAAATAAAACCCGTGTGCAGCACAACATGCACCAAAGCTGCAGAAGCACCTGTCCCAGCAAGATGCACGTGCTGACAGCTTGGGAGTATGAAGTGTTATGGACAGAAGTCCACTAAGGGTGATCATAGAAAAGACAGGAGGATGTCTCTGAGTGACACAACTATTGTAGGTAAGGTGAGTAACATTACCTGTTTGGCCTGTGCTTTGAATTTCACCAGATGATGCAGGATATGGTCTAAAACTGCTGACTTTACCCACTGCAGTCTTTCTCTGTTTTACGCAAAATAAGAGTAGTGCTACTATAGAGAACTTCTTTCTTACATAAATTTCTTCCTACAGGCCTGATTCCATTCACTTTCCAAGCAAAAACAGTCCTCCATGAAGGAATTTAAAGCAAATACAGTTGACTTCAGCTCTCAGAGGAAGTATCCTTAAAAATTACATTACTGCCTACCAGAAGTTTGACAAGGCCGTGAAAGGATAATCCCATAGCGAACTGTCTTTTCGGCCAAGTTAGCTGGAGTAAGGAGAACTAGATTATGACACAAACTCCATCCTTAGAGCTGTAAGATGAATAGCATTTAAGAGCAGCTGTATTGGCTTGGATAAAGCCCATCACACCCAATAAGCCTTCCCCTGATAGCAGCCAGTATCAGAAGCATAGATAAACTACAAGGAAAGGGCAAGCATTTAATGATATTTCCCGTTCACTCCCACAGATTCCAGAGATCTGCCCCTGATGGACTTTCCCTCCATAAAAACATCTAATAGATGCTTTATGTAATGCCTTGAATACAGAATTATTTCTGTGGCAGGAATTCCACTTTGAAAAAGTCTTACTTGAAGCCCTGCTTTATAGTCTCAGCCTAGGATCTGCAGGATGATCCACAATAACACAAGGGTGGAAACTCAACAAGATTTCCCATCCGTTAGGTCTCACTCTACAGTCCCACCTTATTTATGCAAATGAAAACACTGGAGTTTCAAAATTATAAAGCACTGCTCCTTAAATTAATGTTTTGTTGTCAAATTATTTCCCTTCAGTTCTCTGCCTTGCTGCCAGGAATTGCAAACAGGCACCAGGTTTTTTTCCTGTTCAGCTTTACAAAGTATCTGGCGTTTATTTGATTGTGCAGTAAATTAGTGCCAAGGTGATGAATAATTCTATCAGATTACTAAATTTGATAGCAATTCAAGTGACCAAAGTTTTCTTTCCCATTAAATTACTGAAATACTGTAATTATCAAATAATGATGACAACCGCAACACTGCATATTTATTGAACATTCAGACCAGAAGTAAAAGACTGACCAACGGGATTAGAAGCATGCTTTGGATTTGGAATTATGGTGGTTTGGTTTTTTTTCCAACTCTAACAACATTTACTATCAGCATATGAATTTCAGCACAGAATTAATCCAAATTTCTAAATTTTGCAAGCTGCTCTATGCAAGAATGCTATTGAGACATGAAAGCAAGCTTCAGCTGTGTTCAGAGAATGGATTTGTTTCAAATACCCTCACTCCAACCTTCAGCTTCCAAGTGTAACTGCTTCCAAAGGCATGGCTTTCAAGAAAAAGGCCAGAAAACTGATACCTTAAATAAGCTCACACTTTGGGTGTTTCAAACATGGAACTTTTGTGGACCATAGTACGTCCACTTCTATAAGCTCTGATTGATAAGACAGGTACAAAATCTTTGAGAACATCTGAGTACCTTGATATAAACCATATGAAAACAGATGAAAGTGTCATTACAGCCTCACTGAGAGGGTCTTCTCTTCAGATAAGATTTTTCCTTTCAGATAAGACATCTTTCTAAAATGATGCAGATCAATATCCATACTTTAAGCACCCGCAAAGGTATTGAACTATTTACATAACTCAGAATAATGCAAATATCATCTCAATATCTGTAATTTTAGCCCTCCAAAAAGCTACTGAACTATCCATGTAACCCAAAGTAACGCAAATACCAAGTTGGTTTCCCAAATTCATGAACAGATCCTTAGTTTTCAGTTTGTATACACTGAGGAAATATTTACGGCAAACTTATTTTTCACCTTGACTGTTTTTCCTTTCACACTCTTCTTATTTCACTTTCCTTTTCTGCTTCTCTTCAGCTTTGTATAAATCTCTTGTGGCTAACCACAATATTAAAACCTAACACAGTAAGAAGTGTCCCTGAAGAGAAAAGTGACTCCTCTGGTGGGTGCCAGCTGTATGGAAGATAGATGCCAATGAACTGTGCTTCATAACCTCCTGTCCCCCTGACAGAGATGCTAGCAGAGAAGGGAGGACAGGCGCAAGAAACAGAACCAGGAGAAAGTCCGTGGGACGGAAACGTGAGAGCTTCCCTGGCCTGGAGTGAGGACAGCAGCATGAGAAACACCTCTCACTATCTGATGCACGTATGCTTTATTAACTGCATGGGATCAGCAGTACTTGAGGATTTGTAAGAAATAAGGCATGATCCCTCTAGCAGCAGTCTTGTTGTCTAGGGTACTATTACAAATGACTGAGAGTAAAATATGGAGACTGTTAACTAACCTGTTTTCTAGGTGTTAATCTAGAAAAGATGGAAAATGCCTACCTAGGGCCCATCTATGTGGGAAGATCAGCATACAGAAAACTAGAGTATAATCTTATACCACAGCATGCTCACGCACCAGCTCCGCTGATCGTCATTATTCTGAAAAGCTCTTTGTAGAATCCAGGTGAGGAGCAGCTCAGATTTTAGAGCTCCAGCTTCCCTCCTAGCACCAGCCGGTGCAGACAGCATGTCAGCAATACACTTATACACAACACAGCTACTGGGATACTGATGTGCTTTAATTTCGTATACTGAACTGATCTGCAGATCGCATTGTTCAGGGAAGAAGCACTGAGCACTTCAGCTTTGTGCACACAAAGTCTGGATGTAATTCCCTTGATTTCTTGTGCAATTTTTTATTTCCACCTCGAGACTCAATATCCAACATAAACATTTATAGCCAGATCAGATTTTACAAAACTGTGTAGGCATCAGACAAAAATCCATTCTAATATTTGCTGCTAAGGATACCATTATATTTTGGCTAGCAAGCAACAGCTTATTCTTCACAACCACTTGATATTCTTTACTAAATAAGCCCACTAAGTGGGGTTTAGAGAAGAATGTGTAACCATCTTCAGAAAACATAACTGTCTTAAGTCAGCATTTTAGTGTTGTCACCAGTCGTAGCTTCAAGATGACAGTGAGCTTTTTCTTGACCCAGATACATGAGTGCTCTTAAAAGGGAAAACACAAAATAACTCCTCCACCATAATTGAGAAGATCAAGTATTCACTTACAATTGCTAATATCGCAACTTCTAAGGGAAATCCAGGCTGCTGATCAAAATAACTGGAAAACTGCTGTCAGAAAGGGAATAACATTTTTAATTGAAACTTCAGCCTGAAAAATACTTTCTGGATAGGTTCCACGCAAGACTTTTGCCTTGTCCTTTAACATGGCTCTCAGCCTTTAGGGATGAAGAAAAACAATGATGACCAAAATAACTATTCTCTAGAGGCATTGAGCAAGAGAATTGAAGCAGCAACAGCCAAAGCCCATTTATACCTTTAACAAAATGATGTTTCTTATTATAGATATTTTAGGTTGGTTTTTTTTTACTGTTTGGAAACAGGATCATAAACTTATTGGGATCGCAGTATTTGTGGGTAGATTTACAGTTCATCTGACAGGTTTCAATCAAGTTAAGTGCATTCAAATGGAGAAAAGATAATATATACATACTTGATTAGTTGCAGAGTGGTCTGTCACTGGTGTCAGCTGCACGTACTGGACTTGGATATCACTCCCTTGGAGCGGGGACCCATCAACACCCCCTGAGGCAGGCTCAGCAGAAGCAACAGCTATCAGCTGAGCACCCTGCAACACCTGCACAGAAAGAAATGGAGAAAGCAGCTTGTGAACAACCACAACCAGAAAAGCGTGAAGAACCACCTAACTTAAACCAGATGCAAAATCAAAACCCGTTATAGAGAAACACAAGAAAACTTGTCTATCGGTAACAGTTGCTTTAAATCATGTGGGTTTCTGAGAGGACATGGTATGCACATGGAAAGATTCCCATATTATATGCTCACCACATTTTGCCTTATGAGATTCATAAATTCTGTTTATGATTATTGCAATGACTAACTGGGACAGATTGCACAGGTTGCACTAAGAATGTGACACTATCAATAGCACACAGCAGCATTGCTGAGTAATGCTTTTACTGCTGCAGAAACACACAAATCCAAGATACTCCTTCTCACAGCCAAAGGTATTTAACTTGTGACCATTTACTTCAGCAACATTTATATTCCTATCATATATGAAGGAGATATAAGAATTACTGCTAATTAATGCTTACTCTAAATACATCTGACTGGTGAAGACTGTAAGTCTGGCACAGGCTTTAAACATCAAAGAACAGCCCATCGATCTAAAAGTGCTTGCTTAAAAATGTTCTTGTGATTAGACTAATTTAAATTTACTTCTTGAACCACAAATCACAATAAAATACATGTATGTATTTTATGGCACAATGACAAGTCCCTTCAGCTAAAATCTACATATTCCATTTTAATTTCTATATGCTGCAAATGACGTATTTTTAAAACATGGCATTTGAATCACAGTGAACAAAAGACATCTTTCAAATGAAGGAGACAGAACAAAGAAGAAAACTAACATTTTTAATGAGGGTTTTTGCTAACAAAGTATGATTTCTCAGCTGATCTGCGGGTGGGTGGCCATGAAGGAGTGGGTAGACCAGAAATGCTCTAGGGAGTGTGGGAGGCAAAGAGAGGTCACCTCTATAAAAGACCTTTAGGGGTGTTGCCAGGGTTTTATAGAGATCTTGGGTGTTCTGAAGTACAGTCAGCATCAAGCTGCAAAAGGATGCTACAGTTTGTTTTTATAGGAGTAAGCAAAATTCTCTCATCCTACAATATTTGTTTTGGAATTATACAATCCATACTGTTTGAACCACATTACAGACTGCCCCATTGATCACCTGCAGGTCTTCAGTGTATTTCTTCTCTTTCATTTCTGAATTACAAACTTCAGAACAACTGTAAGTGACTGAACAAGCCCATCATTCTCACATACAAAGTGCTCCACAATAAAGAAGCCTAAAATTTATAACAGTACGAGCTTCCCTGCTTTATTGTATGTTCTGAACTGCACATCTCCTAATCCACTTCAGAACTCTCTTTATAGGAGACACTGTGGAGAAGCACAAATAACCCAGTATGTGCAGGAGCTGGGTAGCAGAGCCTTTTGCAAATGGGACAGGTGCAAATACACGGCTTTTCTTTGGCTATTCACTTGGCTTCCAAATCAACACTTTAACTTTGTAACTTTTACCTGCCCTTGACCTTAAAATAAAGGAGTTGTACAAAAAAAATACACAATCTGCCCTGAAAATGAACTTCTCTTCCCAGTTCCGCTGGGCTTCTCTAACATCCTGCTTTACTGCTCCAACACAGGTAACAGAATATGGTTAAATGGAAAAATAATAAACTTCAATTCTAACAAAGCAGATTAATTCATGCTTTTAACACATAAAGAACAAGAAGCTTCAAGTCACCCCTCCTTTTCACTTTAGCACAGAAGCAGGGAAGTATCCATCATGGAGTGTTGCTCAAGCTAACCCAGGCTAGTGAGAGTTCAAGCCTGAAAATGATCCTAAAAAAAGAGTGCTTTTAAAATTAACAAGCAGGCAAAAAAAAAAAAAAAATAAATTGGGGTTTTATTTTAGCTTTTTTCCTTTTTTTAATAATTCAGTGGAATATTTAGAAAAAGTACATTTGGCCATCTATTATTACTTGCTGCCAGTGGTAACAAGTTGTCTTGACAGTGACAAGATCTGTAGCTCTCCCGGAGCCTGGGCCCACTCTTTACATTGCACAATTATTTCCACTGCACGCATAAACAACCGCACAGCTGGAAAAGGGCCCGCAAAATTCCGCCCTTCTTTCAGCTTGCAGTTACCACCACAGATACATGCTTTTCCCCAAACAGAAAGCCCAGTGAAAGACACTTATCAAGAAAAATCAGAACACTTTAGGAAGGGTCTGTAAGATATTGGAGGCTCTCTGAGATGTATGTCTTTGAGAATACATTGAAGCTACCAATGCTCAAGCACATTTTCGGACCTGGCCCGATCATTGCAAGCTTTCATGTCTCAAACTTTGGTGCCTCAAAGATTACCACATTGCATGGTGACCCTGGTGAAGATAATTTGTCTAAATTAAAAAGAAAGCATGAATGAGCCTCTTCCCTCTTTTGCCACCTTCTAGAGTAAGAAAATGTTCCCTAACACCTTCAGACAGAAATATAAATGCATTTTTGTTATTTTTGATTTTACATAGTCCTAGAAATACCAGAAGGAGAAGTATTTTGATCAGATGTTTAAGACGAAGTGTGAGCTCTTGGCATGGTTGGTGAATACAGAATCACAGCCTCTTTGACCAAACATTAATTTTTTCTTTAAAGCTCTATGAGCTTTCCGTGAGCAATATCAGAGCTGACAAGCCTGATAACATGAGGTAAGGGACAGAGAGATCCCTCCTATCCACTCAAAGGATATTTTACCCCCACACAGACATCCTCTGTCTCTCCTTACAGCAGCATTAACAACCCCAGGCTTCCTGAGAACTGCAGCACAAACATGAACCTGGGCACCAGCATCCACGGACCTGAATCTTTGCCTTTGTTGGCTTTTTTTTTTCCTTCTCCTTTCCCCCTTTTTCCCTTCTGTCATTCTCTCTTTAAAGTCTTGATGATGTAGGACACACAAGCTATTGAGTCTGAAGGTCCTGTATTTCTAATCCCTTCTTCTGTAAGATGCTTTCCATATAAAACATAATAATAAAATTAGTATTAATAATGAAAGCCAGCTACTTTCTCTGCTCCCTTCTTTTCCATTTAAAGACCATTTTAGTCCATAACTAACAGTCCCATTTTACATTCAACTGCCAGGGCAGGAAATAAAATTAAAAAATTAAAATGTAATAGGTTTTCCTTCAGTGTCTTCCAAAATTATTCAAGCACAGTTTCCAACCATGGTTCAACTTGTATCACGTCCTCTGCTGATTTTGTCACTGAAATATTCTTCTAGAAGCCCATAACTTAAAACTTACCTTTAGACCCCAACCTTTCAAAAGAAGTAACTGTTCTGGGATAGCTGACGTTTGTTCACCAAAAAAACCCATTCCTTGGGCTGGTCCTTGCCAGACTAAGCCTTCTAAAACACATTCTTGCTACTGTTGTGAGCTCTTTTATTAATCTAGGCAAGCACATCTGTTTGCCTACCTATAAAAAGCCCCAAAATAAGACATATTGGGATTCCGGTGTCTTTTTTTCCATCATTTCTTCCCATTTCTACTGCAGGAATGCAATAAAAGATGATGTTTCTCTTAAAAAATGAAGTTTTGAGTCACTGAAAGAGTGGCTGTTTTTAGAAGGTTCACATCTGAAAATCCTGTAACACTTAGAGGCAGAAAGTAATCATTTCAGCAAATGTGACACAGAAGAAATTAGTTATGCATAGGAGAAGAGAAAGATCTTGGTGACATGCTCTAGCTAAAACACTAGTTAAAAGGACAGTTTGGGCCCCAAAGTGTAAGGATGGTTATGGGTTTACAGGATTCCTAGAAAATAAAAACTTAATACCTGCCCATCATTGTCCTACACTGCCATTCATCACTGATGGCAAAACTAGAAGAATACATCTGAATAGAAGACATGAATACATTCAAATAAAGACGAATACATTCAAATAAAAGACACAGCTTCTTAAACTGATAGCAAGCTCTGCTGATAAAAATGTTCACTTAAAAAAAAAAGATAACTCCCTCTAGCTGAAGCTTTTCAGTCTTTCAGTTTGTTTCATGCAGCCTGAAGATCAAAAATATCCATTGTGTTTCATGCCAACTAAGCATTTATTTAGTGGATTTACAGGCTTATAGATGGCTTCATCTCACTAGTAAGCAGACTATATTTAGGTCCAGAACTCAAAACCTTTTAATATCAGAAACTAGTGAGATCCTTGAAAACATCAGAGGCTTAGGCTAACCAAGGTCTCCATCACCTTGGCATTTACCAAGGAATCTGGAACAGGAAATGCAGAATGCCAAAAGAATGAAGCTGTATGGAAAAAGAAACCAAATTAAACCAATATTTTCTTCCACAAGATTGTCTTTTGTAGCTCTTAATTTCACTTGATGAAGCACAGCAAGACCCAACACTACAAAACAAGTCCAGAATGGACGAGACTAAAGTATAAAGGAAAATCTGTTAACATGATCTATGTGGTTCAATTTAACCAAATTGGTTCAATTTAACCCTGGTCAACTGCATTGACAAGCTCATACCTAATGGTGGCCGATACAAAGTTATTTTGATGATTCTACAGTGCAGTTCCAGCAAAATTAAAGCGTTAACGTGACAAAAAGAAGCAGCAGTGAAGGATGGAGTGACCTCCCTGTTCTCAAAGAAGCAGTCATCTTCTCGCTAAGATCAAACAGTATTCACTGAAAACCACTGTAACTCTTACATAGGATTTATCTATCCCATATGTATATAAAGTCAGAATGTATACAGCCTGATGATGTGTTATCTTTCCAGAGAAATGAATTCCGATTTAACCTGCAATTCTTCAGAACAAATACACAGCTGAAAATACAGACCAAGGATTGCCACATACTACTGCATGCTTCTTATGCTCTATTTAAAACAAAGCAATAAGTATTTTGATGGGATTACAAGACAGTTCTAAGGACTAAGTTTTATTCTCCAAACTTTTCAAAATATTAACAGCAATAAAAGACTGGGAGTTCCTTTTCCAAAAAGATAAAGAAGGCAGATGGCTCACAGTGTTACAGAGATCATCTGCAGCTTTTCTCCCTCAGTACCTACCAATGATAAGCATGGAGGGGTGCAAGTAAGCACTTGGAAAAGGTAACCCATCCTTTAGATCATTTATTGGCAAGCTTTTCTTAAGCAGAAGCCTCCAAAATAACAGGTCTCTCATCTTTTGAGATGCATTTTTATGGCTGCTCTCTGACTTCAAACAACTTAGATCACACTAAAGTGAAGCAAAAAGCCAAAATACATAGCACTCACATTTTTCTGAAATAATTACATACAATAATTTCTTATTTTTCAACCTGAGCTTGTTCTGATTTTTTCACCAAAACAGCATTACCACAAGAGAAAGAAAACCCTTTAGGCCATAATGTGTATTCCAATAATGTGCTTCATATCCAGCTACCACAGAGTTTCCAGAAATTCAGAGGTTTTTCTATTTTACTGTTAAAAAGGGCTGATCATTGTCTAGCTTGTCATACACAGCACAAATTAAAGACACTTACACATAGCAATTTCCATGAAAGCCACAGCTACTTTTTGAAGTACAACATCCCCTTTAAAGGCCATCCCACCTTTATTGTAAATACTTCAGCTGGTGGAATAACATGAAGAACCTAACATACTGCCCATCTTGTAAGTCCTCTCATTATACTCTGCAGGAAAAGGTTTGGGAGGTGAAAGGGTATATTTTATCCTATCAAACAGATGACCAAACCTTCACCAGTGTAATAAAATAATACTGGAATAATTGTTCTTAGAAAAATACATTACTTTGCATCTAGCTTTATTAAAAGCCAAGTTGAGTCAATCATATCTAGCAATCTAGGTCAGAGTGTAAAAATGACCTGTTACTTTCATCACTTTAATTATACTGCCATTTACGTCTCAGTAACTATTCAGTTTCTTTCATATCTTTGATTAAAATACTGAATAGCATTAGCCAAAGACATTTGTGGGAAAACATCAGAAAATACTAATTGGAAGGCTAAAATAACTTTTTGCAATATATCAACTAAATACTTTTGAATAAATGCCAACACTCTCTTCAATAATTTGCTACAGGGATACAATTTCGAGTTATCAGAACAGCATGTTGAAAATCCAAAGCAAATAAGTATACTGTCAATCAAGCTCATTAAAACAAGTCTGTATTTATTAAATTAATGTTGACTTATATTACGTATGCTAACATGCTTTAATTCAGTTCTAATTACCTTCTAAACACTTCCTCTAAACTGGGCATATTCACTGAATCAAAAACCACACTCTTTCTAATCTGTGCCCAGCAACACCAGATTAAAACAAAAAAGGAACTGATGTCAAAGGGAAGATTGAGCTATTAAAGCCTCCTTTTCACTTGAGCAAGACACCAGGTATGGACTGTGTTAAGCAGAGGAGAGAAGAGAAAAAATAAGGGTGCTCAGAGACCCAGGGGTAATAAAACAGCTACCAAAGCTGGAATATACAGAATCACCCAAAGTCAAATTTCTTCACTCACCTGTCCTCAAATATTGACATGTTTTATGATACAGGTTTTGCAGAAAATTACACAGCAAGCCTTAAGGTAACATATTCCCATTAAAGTCACAATACATTTCTCTTAAAATAAAAGTATGTTTGATCTCAGGTAACTGGAAACAATATAAAAAGGATGCATTGCTCTTAAAGATTAGGGTATCATTCTGAAGTTAATGATCTAGTTCATAAGCTTTACTTTGAGTCCTTCCCTTATTTCAACAACAACTTGTACCTAAATTTGCTATTTATTTCTTACATAAAATGTGCCAATACAAAAATAAAT
The DNA here is from genome assembly GCA_017639245.1 of Myiopsitta monachus. NCBI lineage: Eukaryota > Metazoa > Chordata > Aves > Psittaciformes > Psittacidae > Myiopsitta > Myiopsitta monachus. The sequence continues at coordinate 102,060,841 of CM029941.1, read as the reverse complement.
TCAGCATATATAAAAGTCTAATATACAGCAGTTCAGAGAGAGAGGAACTCTCCCTGCTGCGTATTTCTAAGTGTGCTGAATTGAACCGTGCAAAATGTGACCTTAAATCTGTCAAAACTTCATTAACTAACACCCCTACAGAGTCATATAACTGAGAGCACCTCCTTTAAATTCCCCAAACTAAAAGGCATGAAAAGTGAAACTCATTTCAGCTCTGCCAAGGGTGGAAAAATGAAAAGGATAATTCCAGAGTACATTTTTATCAGTCACATTATTTCCTTGCATAACAAACAATAAACCATCTCATCTGGTTTTACTTTGAGTGTATACCACAGCACAGCTCTACTCCGTAACGTCTACTCTGAGATTCCCTTAACATGCCTGTACAAAACCTAGAGAACAGAGTGAACACAAACTGCAGATATTGTTGTTACTTAAACAAACTTCACAAAAATGTCCATCTTTCTGGTGGCTGCAGTTGGATTGAGCTAGATGAGTGATGGCAAATTGTGGCTTCATGTATTTAAACCATCTGCATCTTCAAAAGCCCATTCACAACACACCACCTTGCTTCCCAAGACCTCTGTCGCCGTGATCCCCAAGGAGAGCATGGCTTGGTAAGCCCCAGAAGCAAGCCCCTGCCTCTGAAGACTAACTCTATTCAGTAAAGCCATCAATACTTTCCAGCACTATGGCCTTATAGAGAGCAGCAGACACCAGTGAAATGCTGCAATAGGCCCTGAGGAAAGAAAAATAATAATAATTTAAAAATTTACAGATAAATATTCTGCAATCTTTCTGAAGTGTTCACATCTTTTTGGTAAATAAATTGGAGAAACATAAGGATGAGAAAAAGACCAAATTAATACAGTTCATGTTGTCTTTTTTTAAAAAAGTACCTGATTTCACCATCACTGTCTCTCTGACCCTTTCCTAAGCACAGTTCAACATACATTTTTCCACATACACATAATGTGTGAGAATCCCATGAGGCTCCTGATCTCTCTCCAGGTTAAATGCATCCTGCCTAAATTCAAGTGAACACGTAAGGACAAGGGTGCACTTGCTAAAAGTATCTTGCACTTTAACTGGGTCAATACACAAGCCCTTACATGGAGAGCTGGGCGTCCCTCAACAGCCTAACAGCTCCTTGGAGAAGTGGCTGGTACTGAACACAAAAGGATAACCAGTGTAATTAAAACTTTATCTATGTACTATTACACTGGCTGAAAGGGAAGCAAAGTTAATTACACAGAAATAAATGCCCAAATCAAGCTTTGTATCATGAGATCTAAATACAATGAGATTATAGGAAATCCTTTATGTAAGTAGTCCACATTCACATTAGCTGGATTTTATTTTAACTCAATATCATAGGTAGACAGACAGTAATATATCTGTTATCAACAGAACACAGCAAAGAAAGAGGTATTGTCTCAAGACGCTTTGTGGTCACGTCCCATGTAAGCCAAGTGGGGTCCTTCCTTTGACTACACGTAGAGATGGACTCAGGCCCTGCGAAATAATGTAAAATACACCAAAAACAAGACAAAGACTTCCACTGAAAATACACTTTAAATGAGCACGTGTGCAAGACTTAATTATAATTAGCTGGCAGTTCAACTGCACATGCAATTTCAGTAAAAATGACTTGGTTACAGAAAGAAGAGTTACCTCATCTGAATTCACCGTATCAAATGAAAGAGGCTCTTTGGAAGTATGAGGCTTGTAAGGAAATCTGTACATACATCTGACTCATCTTTTGTATGAAGATACTCTTAGTAAATTGCTCATCAAGGGAAACTTCTCAAAACAACTCTGTGGTCAATTGATGGCTCTTCTCAGATGTTGCACTTCCCAAACCATAACCTACAGTTTCATTGGAGCTGTTACACAAAAGCTAGTTTGAGGTACCTCCACTTCATTTAGAGTTCCCTAAACTGGGTACTTCAGGGATTTCGTGCCCACCTTCTTTGAAGACAAAGCTCTGGCTAATAATCTCTTTTCTGTATCTTTTTTTTTAGTGAACGAATGTTTTACATTATATGAGCTACATGTGCACATGTGGCTGCCAGGCACTCAACCCACCAGAAATTATTTCATATGCCTCAATAACCTTTTGGCAAGAAAGAAAAAAAGCACTTCACCTCAGACTTTGACATTCTGTTACAGCTTGCAAAATCTTCTGCGATAATTCACTCTAAGAATAGAAATATTAAAATCTATGCAACTGAAACATTTTGTGACTAAATGGCTTCCTATTAGCAGTAAGTATGGTAAAATAGATGGAACTACTTCCAAAGAAGATTTTTCAAGAGTGGACAATTAAATCTCTCTATGATAATTCACTATTTTGAGCAATACGAAGGATGCTTTTGGCTTAAATGGGTTTTGGGTTTGGTGGGTTTTTTTTTTCCAACAGTATGTTAGTTTTGGGCTTTATTCAACGTAGAGCTAAGTGCTATTAAGAAATGGCTCGATAGTTCAGACAAAAATACTACAGTGTCAAGGAAGTCTTATTAAACTGTAGCTGCCTAGTGCAAAAGCTCAAGAACAAGTCAGACAGGAGTGACCCCAACTCCCTCTAACTGACCAGCACTGATAAAGGTTATTCCAGTGAATAATAAGCAGTGACTCACACATCATCTGGCTGGTGGGAAATCTTTTGGTGTGACATAACCTTGCCAAGACAGAAAGGATAACTCAGTCCTAAAGAACCGTCTGCCTTTACATTTTTATGTGGCAAGTCCCTCCTAGTCTAATAAACGTAAACATAGCTTTAAATGCCTCCCTGCTGATCCCATCCTTCAGTCTCCAATTCCTGATGGGATTAGTTACACTTAAAAGGTCAAGATACATGCTGAAGCACTTTCAGCATTTACTATGCAATTCTGTTAAAGTCTTCAGGCACTTTCAGCAGAAAGAGCATTCAATCCTTTCATAAGTAACTTTAAACTAGAGTTCGGACTCTAGAATTTGGAAGGTGTATCCCCTCCAATAAGACTAGTAGTAAATATGTCACTTATAAATAGTAAGACCAGATCATTGAGGATCTACCAGAATCACATACATCTATTATTTTGCTTCTAAACCAATTTCTCCATTTCCCTTCGGAACAGTGATCTTACTTTCATTCCAAGAAGAAAAAGACATCTGGGGGGAACGCAAATGTTTACATCATAACTGGCACTGATTTTTTTTTTTTTTTTAAATACTAGAAAAATAACATCTGAAAGTTTGGCTCTTGTTGCCAGAGCAACAAAACACTGCTCCTACCGTACACTGCAGGATCCTATTAAGTTGGAGAAACATGGATGGGAGAAAAACAAAGCATGCGCGACGATGGCATGAGCCTTTTATACACAGAGGAACGGAAAAGTTCCAGTATTGCAATGTTCAGGAAAAGCCCTAGGGAAAAGAAAATTAATACAGAGGCTCCTGCATTTTAATTATGAAATGATGTCATCAGCTCAATTTATATCAATCAGCTTCAGAAATACATAATGGTTTCAAAAGCAAAGCAGAACAATGGTAGGAACAACTGCAGTGAGGAGTTAAATGTAAGTGTGCCTGAGCTATAAACCAGAAGTTGGAGAAAGTCTTAAGCCAGTACTTGTCAATTAAAGAGTAATTAAATAAAAAAGCAGTACTTCAGAGAATTACTGAGTTACATTAATAAGTTCCTTACAGAAACTTGCACAAAAAATAACACTGTAGGCATAATTCATGAAAATATCCCAGGAAGCACAAGAAAAAGTGTAAACTGCACAAGAAGTTAAACATCAGGTTCAAACACTGAGGGCTTTTTCCTCTGAACGAAAACATGACCTAAAGGAGGATGCTTCCAGGAAAGGAATCCAGAACTTCAAAGTGTCTTGTCTTCTGGAGTTTTGTATTTCCACCCAAATCTCAAGATCAACACAAATGACAGGGCACTGCAGGATATACTTGCAGAGAGTCCTAGTCATATTATAGTGGGGTATATACGTTTGTAAGTGTAAATGTACTCCAGAACTTAGACTAGAATTAAACATATGAATATGGCTGGGTTTTAGAATGAAGTATACGTAACAAGAAGACCTTGACTTCTCTAAATATCACTATGAAAGGCTACAGGATATCAGTAGGAAGAGAATTAAAATACCCAACTGTATTTCTAATCTTGGCTTTCATCTACTAGCAAAATTCATGTAAAAAGAATTCAAAATAATGGAAGCTTTAGCTGCTCCATTTACATTATTCACACTAAAAAAGACTGTGCTGCTGTGAACTGCAAAGTGTGTTCCAACGATCACTAAAACTAAAAGCAGATGTAATGCATAAGCTATATATCATGTTCCACCTCAGAAAATCCTATGTTTCATGTCAAAAGCATTTGCAGACAATAGTTCTCAAACAAAAGCAATTACGAGAAATGATTGAGTTTTTTCATTGAAGTGGATGTTAATACATACATACACTCATTTTTTAAACTATTGTCTTTTTGACAAATTTACTAACATTAGACTAATGCCAATCACTATCCTCTGATTTCCACTGAGTCCAGAGATAAAACAGCAGTTGTGCATCCTTCTCTCCACATGAAGTTTCTCCCCCAGAAGCTCACGCAGTGATGGAACAGCACATGTGCTTCCCCTTTCTTCAAAGCACTAAGTGGACAAGTGTTTCTAATAGCCCAAAGAAGAGCTCAGGCCTTCTTTGACATCAGCCTTAGCAATGATGCAAACAGGCTTTTTGTAATATAAAGACATAAAATGAAAATGCATCTGAGTGTCAGTTTCTTTGACTGAGTCGTATACTACATGTTATGATGCTGCCGACAATATTTTCCCAATTTTGCTAATGAATTCCCAGTTACTGAATTAATTTCCTCCTTTATTTATTTTTCTCAAGTTGGAGCCAGTAAACCTGACGTGTCAGAATTATACAAATTCTTAAAAATGTGAATTGCCAGGTACATGCCATGTTGAGAACACAAGTAAGAAAATTTTTCTGGTAGTGATTTTCAAAATTTACTTTTTGCTTCCATTTCTTAGCCTATGCTATGAAGTTCTGCACGGGAGAGCATTTTCAGCAAAACTAGTATTACAGAATAAAACTCTGGTGTTTAAATTCTGAACCAAGAAGACTAAGAAATAGTTGCTCATATGCTTTGCTTCCTGCATTGCTTAGAAAATAGTACCAAATCATTTTGAACACATTATGTAAGACTTACACCCTGTTCTGCTATAAATTACTGAAATCTCTTTGCTTTGAGGGTAGGAAACAACTGGAACAGCAGTTGAGTGTCCGCTCTCCCCTGTGAATTAAACTCCAACCGCATGTCTATTGTCAGGACAACTTTACCGATCCAGAGCAACAATCTCCATGGTTCTCCAAGGTTTTGTGCACACACTTGTGTTCATTTTCCACTTCAGTGAAAAGAAGGGCAGACAATGACTTTGGGATGTAATTACAGGAACCATCCATTGGTAACACAGTCTCTGAATCCTTTACTGCTCAGCTGTAGAGCTGAAACTTTCACCTATGTGGAGCTTCCAGATATCAATGGCCTGTGGTTGAACTTAATTCAAGGTCTCCCCACACAGCAATGTGTTTTGCTACCAGCTGAGCCTCCAGGCCAGCCAAAGTTCTTTACTTTCTGAAGCCATATCCAGATAGCATTTGCATACACATTAAACTTTCCAATCATCATTTGGATTTTTCAAAATGCATTTTTGAACAACTCTCAATTTTATAGATTTTTTTTTTTTTCTGAGAGAAAAGAGAGAGGAATACTGAGTGTGAATTTGAAGCAGACTTCAATGAAAGTCTGGACCCAAAACTATTGTTTTCTTAGAGTACACATCTGGTTTTCCCCAAAATACTGCCAGTTCTGTAACTCAGTTTAATACCCAGCTGGGATAATGTAAAACTAGCATATAACCTAAAATAAATGCTAGAAGCACATATTTTTGTACAGTAATACTTGTACGCATGAAGTTCAACTTGACTAATGTTCTACCCACATACCAAAAAGTTTGTATCGATGAAGGAGGAAGGAGGGGGGGAATCACACCCCAAACCAGGCACCCTGCATGTGTGTGGCCACACAATGAGAAACTAGAACTAAAGTTCATCAGAGCGGCATAAAATCTTCCTTTTAGAAGGTTTAATGCTCTGACCACATGTCCTGGGTTCAGCAGTAGCAGTCATTTTTCTCCTTCTTAGTAGCTGGTGCAGTGCTGTGGCTTTGCCTTTCAGCCTGGGAACAACTCTGATAACATCAATGTTTCAGTTGTTGCAGTAATGTTTAGTCTGACCAAGGACTTTCTGAGCCTCATGTTCTGCCAGGGAGGAGGGGAAGCCGGGAGGAAGCAAAGACAGGACACCTGACCCAAACTGACCAAAGAGGTATTCCATACCACAGCATGTCAAGCCCAGGATGTAAAAACTAGGGGCAGGGACCCAGAAGAGGGGGGGTTCACTGCTGGGTCGAGCTTGGTAGCAGGTGGTGAGCGGTTGTATTCTCTACCCTTGTATTTCCCTTGTCATTAATATGATTGGTGGCAGCAGCAATGGTTTGTGTTATACCTTAGTTACTGGAGTGCTCTTATCTCAACCTGTGGGGGTTGCATTCTTTCGATTCTCCTCCTCATCCCTCCGGGAGCAGGGGGAAGAAAGAGAGAGGAGTGAGTGAGCAAACTGCGTGGGTTACGGCTTAAACCACGACACCACACCACCCAAGTCTTGGAAGGCAGATGCAGGGACTATGAGAACGAAGACCCTATGCCCACTGTAGGAGAGGATCTGGTTTGAGACCATCTTAAGAACCTGAATGTGTGCAATTCCATGGGACCTGACGAAAACCATCCGTGCGTCCCGGAGGAGCTGCAAATGAAGTGGCTAAGCCACTGTCCATCATATTTGAAAAATTGTGGCAGTCAGGTAAAGTTCCTGATGACTGGAAAAAGGGAAACATAACCCCCATCTTCAAGAAGGGGAAAATGTATGAGCCAGGGAACTACAGAGCAGCCAGTCTCACCTCTGTGCCTGGCAACATCTTGGAGCAGATTCTCCTGGAAGGCATGCTGAGGCACATGAAAACCAGCAAGGAGCTTGGTGGCAGCCAGCATGGCTTCACTAAGGGGAAATCCTTCAGACCAGCCTGGTGGCCTTCTATGATGCGGCTACGGATGGACAGGGGTAGAACAGCTGATGTCATCTACCTGGACTTGTATAAAGCGCTCAACACTGTCCCACACGACATCCTTGTCTCTAAATTGGAGAGACATCAATTTGATAGGTGGACCACTTGGCGGACAAAGAACTGGCTGGATGGCCGCATGCAAAGAGCTGTGCTCAATGGCTCAGTGTCCAGCTGGAGACCAGTAACGAGTGGTGTCCCTCAGGGATCGGTGTTGCGACCAGTCTTGTTCAACATCTTTGTCAGTGACATGGACAGGGGGATTGAGTGTGCCCTCAGCAAGTTTGCTGATGACACCAAGCTGTGTGGTTCGGTTGATACATTGGAGGGAAGGAATGCCATCCAGAGGGACCCTGACATGCTTGTGAGGTGGGCTGATGCCAACCTGATGAAGTTTAACCATGCCAAGTGCAAGGTCCTACACCTGGGTCGGAGCAATCCCAGGCACAGCTCCAGGTTGGGCAGAGAAGAGATTCAGAGCAGCCCTGTGGAGAAGGATTTGGGGATGTTGGTCGATGAGAAAATGAACATGAGCCGACTGCAGTGTGCGCTCGCAGCCCAGAAACCAACGGTATCCTCAGCTGCATCAAAAGGAACATGACCAGCAGGTCGAGGGAGGTGATCCTGCCCCTCTGCTCTGCTCTCCTGAGACCTCACTTGGAGTATTGTGTGCAGTTCTGGTGTCCTCAACATCAAAAGGACATGGAACTGTTGGAACAAGTCCAGAGGAGGCCATGAGGATGATCAGGGACTGGAGCACCTCCCATATGGAGATAGGCTGAGAAAGGTGGGGCTGTTCAGCCTGGAGAAGAGAAGGCTGCGTGGAGACCTCAAAGCAGCCTTGCAGTATCTGAAGGGGGCCTATAGGGATGCTGGGGAGGGACTCTTCATGAGGGACTGTTGTGATAGGACAAGGGGTAACGGGTTCAAACTTAAACAGGGGAAGTTTAGACTGGATATAAGGAAGAAGTTCCTTACTGTAAGGGTGGTGAGGCACTGGAATGGGTTGCCCAGGGAAGTAGTGAATGCTCCATCGCTGGCAGTGTTCAGGGCCAGGTTGGACAGAGCCTTGGGTGGCATGGTTTAGTGGGAGGTGTCCCTGCCCATGACAGGGGATTGGAACTGGATGATCTTAAGGTCCTTTCCAACCCTAACTATTCTATGATTCTATGATTCTAAAATAACTTATTTTTACAATCAAAGCACAAGTTTTTAAAGAAAAGACATATAAAACGTGGGTTTCTCACATCAGAAAGGAATTATCAAAGCCTCTAACGCTAGCATGTACAAGAATGTTCCCCAGGCTGCTGACAACTTTCTCCCTGACCAACTCGAAACTTTCTTCTTTCTAGTCCATGGGAAGTACAAATGTCTGGTAATAAAATTTTTTAATTTTTTTGGGAACCAAGGCTATTGGAATGAGTCAAGGAAATTGCTGAACTAAGCAAGCTGAATCTACAGAATGCTGTATCAAATAATCATATTTTGGCAACTTTGATGGCCAAAACATAAATAAAAAGTCATGCAACAATAAAAGTGACAACCTGATAATATTATGCTGAAGGCTGTTAAGAGGTAAGCACGAAGCAAGGACCACAGTGAGCTCAGTTTGAAACGTTACTAAAGGAGTTTAAAGAAGTGTCAGGGAAAGTTACTCCCTCTTCCAGCTTATTAACGCACAAATTATTTTGACTTACGTTACCAGATTTTTATTCACACAATAACTTTACATCCTACAGTCTGAGCCTAACAGCCTATGGCTGGCTGTTCTTACAGAGATGAATAAAAGCTTAAAATGGATTTAGCATTTTTAGGAATAAAAAACCCCCACATTTGGACTTGATCAGATCTGGTTCTGATACAAATTACAGCACTCACAAACCAGACTTTCAGCCCTTGCATGGTTTATGAGACTGTCTTGGGAGTGTAAAATGCCAAGATGCTATTAATACAAAGATTCCATAGTGCATGTGCTCATAAAAAGCATTTTTTCATATCTAATATAGAACATGCTGCCTTTTTTTTTTAATTCAACATATTATAACTTGAGCAAAACAAGATCATTAAGACAGGCACCCTGCATGACCCTGCTGCTGTGTACCAACCCGTGAGACTATTCACACTTACTAAATTACTCCAATTGAAGAAATCAGGCAGATTTGGGCCCTGAATTCACAGTTCATAAGGGTATTATGGAAATATTTCCTCTTAGGGGAAATATTCCTCTTTGAAAGAAATTCATGATTTCTTTCTGAACCCTAAGATCTTACAAACCTATTCTCCTCCTGGTACTAACGTTTTCCTCTAGAAAAACTTCTGGTTGTATTTTGCTGTAATTGTTAGAGTCGAAGCGCAAGGTCTCCAAACAGTACAATATAGAAGTTATTTCACTCCCTCCATGAAATCTAAGTTTCACACTTTTGGGTACTTTTTGAGGAGAAGAGGGGGGGAAATGGTATTTAAGGGGAAGGAGGTAATAAGTGGTACATAAGCATTTGTCACGGCAAGAAGATAAAAGAACAGCAAAGAAGAAAGGGGTAAAACAGACTCCCCAGGGGTGCAGGAGATTTACTGCTTACCAAGTATTCCCGCTGCTTTTATTTACCTACCGATGTGCATACTGCTTTTTCCCACACATATGACTTAGAAATCAGATCACACAAAGCATGAAGAAACCCACTGTATAGTAAATAAGACATGGAGGAGTAACAAAATGGCACTAGGAAAAATAGATTTTAAAATTTCTTTCCTTTTTAACCACAGTTACATTAAAAAAACCTTTACTAATGACCCACTGTAGCATTTGAGATAAATAATAAACTGCATATCACAGAGCATGATCAGCCAGGGTTTTAAAAATAATAGTTAATAATTAGGTTCTAAAATTTAAAGATGGCAAACAGAATCTAGCGGCAAACAGTGAACAGGTAAACTTCTCTAACAGGTTCAAGAGTCCACACTTTGTGAAGAATTTAATCTCAAAAATACACAGAAATGAAATTTTCTAGATATATTCATAACAAAATCCAGTGACTGATCAGGGGTTAATGTGACTGCCTGACTGTCCAGATAGACAGACGGAAATAATGAGATGGAGACAACTGTGAGATCTTGCTCCACTCTCGAGCACGAGCTATGCATGGTGAACGTGCAGCAGGTCGTGCCTGCACGTTTGCTGTGTGTAGATCATGCTCAAGTCCACCCCAACAGTAGTTTTAGAGAAGGAGAATTTTGCATTGCCCACTGATGATCCTCCTCTGCCTGCAACCCCCAAAATGTTTATGATTAAGGCTCCATGGCCCCAAGCTTTGCATCTCTACATCACTGGGGGGCAGGCCTACAAGAAACCTGGAGAGGGGCTTTTGACAGGGACTGGACAAGAGGGAATGGCTTTAACCTGACAGAGGGGAGATGAGTGGCAAATACCAGCATTGTCCTGACTAACGACCTACTGGATCATCAGGCTCAAACCCAATTTTTTGCTGAGTATTGTATTAACATGATCCAAAATGTCAAGAGGCAACTCAAGGGAAAATAAAATTTCTTTGGTGAGATAAGGTTAGTCATAAGTAACATTTACAATTGAAATACTGTAATTTGAACCTTTCACAACCTTTGATATTTCTTCACTTGGTTCAAATTTTTTTACAGTGTTAATTTCTAGCACTGTAAAAATGTAATGTCATTTTGAGCCCAACCACTGGTGACATTTACTGTGGTCTTTGTGACCCACATGGGCCAGTCCCAGACCTATTACAGCTCTATTTACAAAGGGCTCCTTTGAGAGTATGAGCCTGCACCATATAGACTAATGCACGTCTTTAAGCCATTACAGATCTCATTCCATAAAACATAGCTGCAGTTGCTGACATTCATAAATGAATTTCTAATGCATTAGGGCACAGGGAAATGGTTACATTATACAATTCCCTTTGGACTTTTCAGGGTCTCTAACAAGCAGGAGGCCAGAACACAGCAGCTACCTATAGAAACAGAGCAGCACTGTCATGGTGCTTTTGCAGCGCACAAAGCTGCACCCCTTTGTATTTTTCAATAATGAACAAAATTATACATTAGAGACCTCATTACCACTGATAAGCATCACTACTGATAAACTTTACTGCTTCAGATAGGTAACAAGTGCTGAACTTCACAAAGGCAAAGATTAAGTTAAAAAACTATCAGTTTACGCTGGAAAAAAAGTCTGGAATTTCTCAACATGTTACTAACAAAGAAAGTTTCTAAGTACTTGGACACCTCAACAGAACGTCTTTGTACCCAAAGGAATAAATGTGCACATGAAAAGACACGTGGACAAATTGTAACGACAGCACAAGAATGAATCTGAAAGCATTTACACATACGCAGGGAAAGTGAAATTGTACTGCTCATACACATTTTAAATATCTGTCTAAAGGACCTGAGAGAAAAAGGATGCAAGGAGAAACAAAGCCCACAAAAAGGATTAAGAGAGAAAATGGGAAGTTCAAAGTACCCCCATCTATTTGACTCTCAGTCTACCTTCAGGATAATAATAAATTATGATAAAACTTTTGGTGGAATTTTGATAGCATTCAGAGAAAAAAATAAAAAAGTTATACTAAAAAAAGCAGGTACCTTGCTGTCAAGCACTGCTGTTACTGTAGTTACACAACACAGGGTAAAAATGCCTTACCATAGGTTAGGATCAAAGTAAGACACAGGGGATGGGCTTTATATCTTGATAAACAGCTGAAAAAATATGTAGACATTATGTTGATGAAATATAAGATTCTAAGATAATTTAGCAAAAGGTAGAACTGCAATGAGGTTTTGTTGTGCCAAAGTGACTCAAAACTTACAAGAGGGAAAGTTCTGTATTGAGAAACTATTTGAAATAGTTAAAATCTGAGAAACTACACACAGTTCTAAACATAAGTTAGAAAGTGCATCAGCAACAGATGTATTTACTATAAACAGCAAAACTTCTGTTCATGCATACAGCTTAAACCACTTCTTAAGGAATAAACACATAACTTACAGTGATGCAGTAAAACCAATGCTATTTTCAATAGCTTTCAATGGAATATTTTAGATATAGATAAAATTTAAACCATGTCATATTTATCACTGGAGTTAAAAAAAAAAAGGGAGGAGGGAAGAAAGCAAACCTTGGCTTTATTGTTTTTACTGTGGCTGCAAATTAGATTTCTGATTGAAAGGACAAGTAATAGTTCGCCTTATGTCTAAATATGTTTGTTCACTGGTTGGTAACTGGGGAAGATTTCCATCCAAGGAAAACAAGTCGAGAACCTGACTTAAGAAACCAAACGGTGAGAGAGGATTCGGTCTGTGTGATATAAAAGATAAAATCATGTTAAATTATGCATTAATAGAGAGACAGCTCTCAGCTGTACATATCAAAGATTTCTCACGCTTATCCAATATTCTAAATGTTTCTGGCCTCAATCTTTCTCTGGGAGCAGCTGCTTCTTGCTGAAGTATAAGCAGATTTTGGCCATTGAGCCAATATAGCCAGCCCCAGAAATGTAGGGAGAATCAGAGCTCCAGGTCCCCCGGCATCCCCCTTCCACATGTGACACACCTCATCCCTCTTAGCAGTTTACTTTTAGACAAGCACTGAATGTTGTTAAACTACCATCATTCCTCGGATAATGCTAAAGTTATTCACACATTTGCCGCAGAGAGCAGGGCAGAAAAGACCAAGAAAAAGAACAGGTATGCACTGCTTTTACAAAAACAGTGTGAGAAAACCTTCATAAATCTGACGTACTAAACATGGCAGGCAACTTGGAAAGCTAAACTAGTTTTAATTTAATCATGATTAAGTATATTTTTAAAAAAAAAAAAGTGATGGAAGATGCTTTTGCTTCAAAATTTGATTAGATAAAAATCTGCCATAGACCTCAAAAGTACAGACAAGAAGTAAGCTGCTAATCTCCTACGTAAGTTTTTACTCAATGGTAAGAAAAGTAAATGGTCCCAAAATTTGATGACATAGCTTCTACTGGTCACCTATGACTAACACTGCTGAAAGCATCAGATTAACAGTTTGGGGGATTTGACAAGTTTTCCTGACCTTGAAAGTTCTGCTTTTAATTTCGTCAACAGCATTATAATCTATTTTTATAAAAAGCCAAGAATTTCAAATGAAGAATATTTATGGGGGTTTATTTAACATCTCTGTTGTTACTTTTCCAATTTATGGTGCAGCATTATGACCAAAAATTTCTTTGAAAAACATACGGATTTTCAAATATCTGGCTAATGAGTGAATAACTGTCGAGTAACTCAATGACTTAAGTCACTGGTGTCCCAGGTAAATAGGAACTGCCCAGATACAGAATGTTCTCAGCAAAGTGTCCAAGACTGTGGAAACTGGCCCAAGAAGAGCTGCGTGTTTTTGGAAACATGATGCAGAGGAAGGACTTGTGGAAGGACTCCTATGGGAGAGGCTGAACTGAAGGAATGCTCAAAGGCTATGAAAGATTTATTATATAATGAAACCACCTGAATTTTTCTGTGTAAGACACATCACATTTTAAATCTGAAGAAATGCCTAAATGGTGGTGTTATCTTTTCTTCTGCAGAGCGCATCTGTTTAAGCAAAGAATTTTGTGGTGACCAGAGAAAGCATTATAGCCACCACAATGAAAAATGTGCACATAAAATGAAAAGCCAGCATATAAAAGTCTTGACCAGATATTCTGAAGGAGAGACCACTGAACTCCATCCCCAGTATTGGTTAAAGGCCCAAGAGGAGAGAGAACAGGTCACTTTTGCCTCTATAGATACAGAAAATCTTCAAAATTAAAATTATGTATTAAGCACTTGTGTTTTACATGACAACCCCAGCTGCAGTAACAGGTTTTGCCAATATTTATCTTTACAACCAATTCAAAAAAACATAATTCCCTGCTTTAGCAGGAAATTTAACACATCCCTAAGCTGCATCTTGCACTATGAAAATCAACCAAGCTCTTTTCCACCCAAATCTAGCAATTCGAGTTTATTTAATTTGGGCACAGAGACCAGCTTAACAAAGACCTTTGGGGACCTGAAGCTTAAACTCCAGATGGGTCCCCTGTTCTTACACTCTTTTTCAGAACAGAATACAATGTTATCCCACCAAGGATCTAAATACTACCATGTATTTTTACAGACTTAGCAATTTATTGCTCCGTGTTGTTTTATTGTGATCATAACCTTTTCATTAGCTTGTAAATCAATGATGTAAAAGACTGAACATAATATAAGGATGAAGAGATTCCAAAGCTGTTATTGGTATTTTTAAATAACATTTTGAAAGCAAGTATTTATTTTAGCTGAAAACAAATTCTTCTAAGCTCTGTTTCTTCATTTATATACAGCTGCATGCAACTACTAGATGAACGAAACATTCTGCAGCTATCTAACAAGAAATAAACGTTTCTAGTTCAGCTATTAAGACGAAAAACTCATTAAATGACACTAATAGCTGACCCTCAGGCTGTTTCTGCTAACACTTAGTTAACACTTCAGAAGGGATGCAAAGAATTTGTGAAGCGTTTCTGAAATCTTTGGACTTAATTACAAACAAGTCTCGAATTCATCCTTACCCAGAATCTTTTTTTTAAGGAATATGCAGCAATATTCAAAGCCCATATAGTAAACAGCATACAATGTCATAGACAGCAGATTCTCTGGATTCTAAATCAAACACACCAAGGTCATAGAGTGCCTAATTTACCATCACGAGTGCAAATTTAAAACCTGCCCTCATGGATGGCCATTGTATTAAACAGTCTGCAACCCTGGTCCTCAGCCTTACTAACCCAGTTCTGTATTAACAGAGAAAAGTACAAAATTGGCACTTCCTAACTTTGCAACCCTTGCTTCTTATTTCTGTTTGAGATATATGTGTGTATATAATTAAAAATAAACAAGTCACTTTGTCAACTAAATCGAAAGTTTCCTGAAACAACTGCATTAGCAACTTGATAAAGGAGAACTAATTTATCTGAAATGTAACAAGTAAATCAATTCCCGACGAAAGATTTCTGGGGAAAAACCTTTCACAAGAATGCCACAGCTAAAAATCTCTCTGCTAAGAATCATGAAGCACTTGAACACAATTATTAACTTGAAGAAGAGCTGCACTGCAACCTGCCCCAGGTATTGGAGAGCTCTGCAAACAGAGCTAAATGTGAAAATCCAATGTTTTTAGAACTAGTTCAAATCAAGGGACTCTGGACTTTGAGATTTTCTACATAATTCTGTGCATAGCAAAACACGTTCTGCGAATTCACAGAAGAAGAAAAATTGGAAGTTTCCTGTTATTTGACAAAAGCTCCTCATCAAGGAAGAAGGGCTGAGATGGATCTCCACACAGAAAGGACTCAAGCCATTTTCCTCCAAAAGCAAAAAAGCTTCCTGGGCTTATTCCCTGGTAAAAGGACGAATCTTCATTTGGAATCATAGAAAACATTCAAAAGTGTGAAGATTCTGGATTTCTTGTTTAATTTCTTATCTTAGTTCCCTACCAACTTAAGGGATCTGCTTCCACATCTTCCCTGTACAAGGAGGTTGATTCCACGTCCTTACAGAGACAGTGGGAGAACTGAGAGACATAAAGGCTTGAAAGATGAAAAACGGGTATGGGCTGCTTCTAGCAGCTAAGGATACCTGACAGCAACTTCACTGTCAGAGCTGCACTTGAAAACAGATTTGAAACAAGATGTAAATCCCTATTCCCCTCTCAAAGCAGACAACCGATTAAAGTACGAAATTTTGTATGGCATGAGTTTTTATGTCCTGAAATCTCCTCTACCCTGTGTTTGAATTGTAACAAAATCAGGCAGAATTATCTATGATCAATCCCTCGAGATCCTTCCTGAGGTCAGTTAAACTGCAAAAGGTGGAGTAACACAAATCATCAATGAGACACACCACAATTACTGTCTAATTGCAAACTTCTGTATTTTAAATCATGCATCATCAAGCAAAAATAGTTTTGCTTTAAAACTGGCAATATCATATTGCTCAAACCGTATCCCAAACATTGTTTTTTATCCTGTTAAATAACACTTTGAGAGCACCACAGAAAGTAAATTCTTTATTCAGCTAAAGGCAGGCAAATTCTAATGTGCTACTATTATTTGGCCAGCACTCCATTTGTACCTGTAATGAAAAAAACCCAAACCAACGCAAAACCTGTGCAGACTGAACCAAAACAGCAGATGCATGTGCATACAGACACAAACCAGAAGTTTCCTACAGTTTTAGATGCTCTCTTATATTCAATACATTTGTGGAATATGATGTGATGCATCAGAGTACACACACAGTGACATTTTTGTAAGATTACTTCTAGAAAGTGTGCATAAAAGCATAAGATTTTTACCTTAATTTAATTAAATCCACAGAAAAAAAATCCATGTTTTTAAAGTCAAAAGATCAGTTTTGTTTCTGGAATCTTTGCTTAATTTAGTGTATCTTGTTGTCTAAAACTTCTTTTTTTTTTTTATCCTCATTGCTCTGCTCACAACACCTTGTCTGTATGAATTCCTCTTCTCATAATCTTGGGGTTCTTCTAACCTTTTCCATCATTTTCCCATAGTCATTATAACTTTTTTTTTTTCCTCCACAAAATCTCTCCAAGAGCAAACATACCAAGGTTTAGAAAGCATTTGTTCTAGCCAACACCCTGCGCGCTCTTGTGTGTTCTACAGCATTACGCATAAAAAGAAAAAACATCCTTGTAAGAATAAAAGGGTTTTTATCTTCTGCTTGATTTATCTCATGGATATTAGCTTCCTTTTCAGAGGTGACTTGCAACTAGCAAACAGAAGGGCAAAACTCCAGCCAGAGACGAGCTTTTCATGACAACAGCCCCCATTCCTCTCGCCTCCCCCCTCAGCGCTCCCAGCCTCGGGAGCACTGCTTAGCACAGCTCCAACCTATGAAAAATTAGTAAAAAATGCTTACATTTGTCATGGATTGAAAATATTTCCAATAGTCAGGCTTTTTTATACGGCATATGTACTTATATGCACACATACATATTTCACAAGCTTGGCTAATTAGGGAAAGTGGTTCAATATGCTCTAATTTTCACTTTAAAAAAAAAAAAGATAAAAATCAATTTTTAAGTCCTCACGTTCTTAGATGCGCCCATTTTGCCAATTTGAACCAATTTCTGCCTCCTCTGGAAACCCAGGGGGCACTTCACACATATTTCATTCCTGGAGGCTGAATCCTGAGAGGACATGCAAGGGACTGTTAAAAGAGTTTTCACAGAATATTTGGGAATGCCTAAACTTTGAACTGATAAGACAGCAAGAACATAGCCAGGAGCATGACTGCAGGACTTTGTCAGCTGTAGAGGAAAACAGGAAAAGGTAATCCACGTCTAATCCCATTTAAATAAGATCTGCGTCGCTCCAAGTGCAATACATATCCTAGCAAAAAGCAACCCACAGCACATACCGACAAGCCGTAACTAAATGCCGGATTCAACTATTAACGACTCCTGAGCTTACAAAGCAGAAAATCCCAAGCAACTAAATAATAAGACTGGAGCTGAAGCTGAAAACTTTCAGGTCTTATCCAGGTCCTGTCAAACCCATGGCAAAATTCCCAATAGCTCGAAATAGAATAGCATGAAACAAATGCACGGAGAATATAAATAACCGATATTCACTCAGAAAGCACAGCTCGGCTGAGAATATGAGTAACAGACACATGAGCTGCGACACTTGAGATAAGCTGGGGAAACCCAAGTTGCCTGCCTCAAAAGCTGTGGTAGCATGATGTAACCTCCAGAATTAAGGTAAACACAGAAAGCTGGATCCTGTTCAAGGCCAGAATAGCTTTTTCTGTAAGTGAGTAACTATATGCTTCTCCTTTAATAACTCCACTCTGCCTCCTGGTTCCCTGTCTTTAGATTAACACTATTAGGAAAGATATAGCCACAGATGAGTTAAAATAAAATATATATACACATATATATATACACACACAGAATCTTAGCTCGCTCTTTCTTTAACTGCAATGTGACACATCCTGCAAATAGTGAGGATATACTGCATATTTTGTTGTTCTTACATTGACTAAGCAGACTAAGAAAACTATGTGGCATTTCTGAGCAGTTGGAATGAAACAGTCATGGCTCAGGAAAGCCTTTCTGTACCACACACAGTAGACTGTCCTGTTACATGTGAAAGTAAACAGTTCAGCGTGCCTATCTATAACAGGACAAAAAACCCCCAACAAATTAAGTGGATAAACTAAACTATATTAAAACCCTCAGCACTCTCATTCATAATTCAAGAGACTTGCATTAAATTCAATCTAATTAGACCCAAAAGTGAATTAACATCTATTAATTAAATCCTCTTGAATTCTGTAAAATAGTGTCCACGCAGGGGTTTATTATGGTTTCAAATAATCCACTAAATGTCTGTCTTTGGTTAATTTAGATAAGCTTTTAGAAGTATTCTTGTTCAGAGAAGCCCAAAAGACAGGTTCTCTCTAAAGGATGCGTTCGGTAGAAGCATCAAAGGTATCGTCTTACACAAATCTACAATTTTTGGATTAGACTTTAAGAAAAAAGTTAGTAATTTTTATCAATAAATGATAATAAAATCATAATCCAGTAACATTTTTAATGCAGACTGGTACACACAGGAATCACTCCTATAGCTTTATGCTTACAGCTGGCAATGTTATTAGTTGCAGCTTTAAGGTCCCTTCCAACCCAAACCAGTCTGTGATTCTAATCAGTGTCCACACCAGAAATTTTTCTTTCCAATGCAATTAATTTCGCTTTTTATATGAAAGCTTTATTTACTGTAACTAGTAAGCCCATGTCCATCAATCCTTTTGCTCCATCTGCCCCTGAGATTGCCACAGAAAAGACTCCATCCTGTCACCAGCCTATTGTAATAATGCCTGGACCAAAGTATAACTTTGATATTTTGGAGGCCAGATTAACATTGAAATGATAACTTCCAATCTCGATGCCATCCATTAATTACTGCAAGAATTTGGCCACTTTTGCAAAAAAATGTGTCTTAGTAAAGATACAGGATCCTGCATCCTTACTATGACACAAGTAAACAGCCCACTGCTCTATAAATCATCATCGACTGGAGTGCACACATCCTTGCTTGCATGACAATATACAGCAATACAATATCAGCACACAGATCCCCAATCTACTATGTACTACCACAATACAGGTTTTTACGCGTTAAAAGTCACAAAACCCAAGAGCACTCAGATCTCATGTAGGAGAGTAACTTAAGCACATTTTGTGATAACTACTCACATTTTCCATTTATCTACTTATAATCCCTTTTGAAATGCTGCCAAGGCAAAATCCAAAAAACCTCTCACTTACCTAGAAGCCTCCTGCAGTGAATATCCCAATGTGTCTATCAAGTACATCTACACATTTTCAGCTGTCTGAGATATGACTGCAAATTTGAGTCATTAAATGTTTAAGGTTTCCTTTTCTCTGAGGAAGTTGATGAGTGTCCCAGATGAAGAATTATTTTCTAAGAGATTCCTGGGCTCTGTTTCTCGTTTCAAATACTTGTAGCTAATAGCAGCACGAAATAACTGCATAAAAAATCTCCACAAGAAAAGCTTCACTCAAACACGTTACGGTTTCATTTCAATACACTCCATTACACAGAAACTGGAACAAAACCTGACACAAGTTTAATGCATCAATCTACACAAATACACACTGATTGAAGGCACATGGGTTAAACAAACAGAAGCAAGTTATGGACTGCTGGTATCTGTGCTTGCTTTGATAGCTGTGACTAAGGGATTTTCATTAATTTTACTAAAAGGTAAAGCTCAGCCTCTCAAAGCAACGACCTGTGAGCCAAGGTTCTGCTGCTTCTTTTTCCCTCATGAGCACTTGCACTGTAGCTGCGACAAGGTCTGTGCACGGAGAGGCAAATAGCTCAAAACTAGAGTTAACAGCCATTTTTAACCAAAACGTTTAGTGTAGTCACTAATAATTTTTATGGGAGAGATATTAATGTAATTCTAAATATTGAAGGATGATGTGTGTGAAAGCAAGGAGAACAATTTCATGTCCGGCACTCAAAAAGCCAGGACAGGCAAAGCACAGCCGCCTGCTGAGATCGTTCTGATGGAGGATATTTGTCCTGCTCTTGCTGTCCTGGGCCTCTTTTGGCCACACTTCACTGGCCATGCTTCACCTTTGCCAGACTCACAATTGATGTACAGTTGTTTTTGAGACTTTATTAGAGTGTTTCTTGGAACTAGTAAACACCAAACCCATTTTCTTGACTCATTATGGCTTAAATTTTATTTTCCACTAATTCTGGTAGGGATGGGTTTCCCATAAGGGATTAATTCCCTGTGCTACCTTGGCTCTCCAAGATTTCTGTTTCTGTTTTAGCATGCAAGACGAGAACATTTTTGCCTGAAAGGAACAGTCATTACAAAAGAAATAACAAATTACCCTATAGATTGAGTTGGTATTTTTCTGCTTTCTACAGCAAACCATTACTGATAGTCAAACACTTCTGGAAGCTGCTACACAAAATGTTGTTGCTATAGGATTTCTTTTCATGCATACAAAATAAAAAGTTATCTGAGTTTTCAAATGAATCACTTCATGGAAAGGATGGAAGTTCTTAGAATTTCTTTTTCATTTTGTTTTTTTGTTAAACAAATTTTAAAGAACACAAGGTTAAAGTTGAGAGATGCCACTGCTATTGTTGGCTGGCTGCTTGTGAGCTGTCTGAAAATATATATGGAGAAGTGTCTGCAGAAATGGCTTTTCGTTTGGACAACTGTAATAAAGATTTGCTTGGCAACTGTTTTCACAGGAAAAAACTTCACATATGTGATTTTTTTCCCCCATACAAAGACACAAACTGAAAACAGATAATGGTGTACAAGTCCATACACAGAAAAAAGGGGAAAAAAATCCAGCCTCAACAATTCTGGAAACAAAAAAACTAAAAATCCTGCCACAGAAAAATTAAAATCCTCTTAATTCCTACATAGCCCTCTTTAACAAGTACCTTTGAGGAGATACTTGGATTCAATGTCTTAACCCAGAGACTCTGGTGACTCTGGATACAGTCCAAAGCTCATCTTTTCATTTAAAGCCAAGTTTTGATCCTTCGATTCAGTAAAAGAGATATGCAATGCCAAAAAAATTCTTCAGCAGCTCTTTAGCACCCTGCTACTGTTCTTTTGCCCTTCTATATCCAGCTGCAACCAAAGAATCTTAAACCCTTTGCAGACATTACTTAGTTAGACCTTAAAATTTGGACATGAAACCATCGCATTTTTGGATGAATTTTCACTGCCTTTCTGCAGTGATGTTTCAGGTCAACAGGGATTTAATTGGTAACTTCATATGAGTGGAAATTACCTTGTGTTGAAAACGTAAAATTTTAAATGAGAAGGACTCACAGGATGGAGCTCCAGCCACAGGGAACCTTTAACTCCCTGCATCCTACCTTTTTGCTACAGCTCAAGTAGCACTGAAGGGTTCAGCAAGCAGGAATAACCCAAGCGTTGTTCTTAAGGAAACAAGGATGAGTTAAAGATACTGGAAAAATCTTCTTGGTATCTACTGACCAGATTCTTATGTTAGAAAATATAAAGTCCCTATTAGCTCTTGCAGTCCATGCAGTGTCAGAGTGCAGAAGCAAAGGCCCATGGGGCAAAGGAAGGGAGAAGCAATGGCATGCCAGTGGTTTACAGACTCACCCCCTGGGTGAAAAACAGTCCTGCACTCAAAAGAATGGCTGGTGCAGAGCCTAGATATAGATACAGAACTTTTTAGCAGGCTCATTATTTTGAACTAATAATACAAAGTATTTTGAAGGGATTCAGTTCTGTACCAACAAACCCTCCAAGTTCAGCTAAATTTTATTTCAACACTATGTTTTATATAAACTGTATTAGGCAAACTGGTGTCTATTTTTATTCCTGCTTTAGTGGGTGTAGGAATAATTAGATACAACTTTACTTTGCATTCTTTATCTTCAGTTGTTAACATGTACGTCATCCGTACGTAATGCACCCACTACTATCCATATATAATTGAAAATGTGTCGATAACTTTTTCTAACTGCAGAGGTAAATGATACTTAGAAAAACAATTCTTGTCCTTCCTCCAAAACCTCCCAGCCAGAGCTACAAAAATACCCAACAACAGGCAGAACAAGTATCTCCTCATTTCAAACAATGCCTTCTTTTTCCTTCCTTGTGTATGTGAAGATAGAAGGAGGGAAGTTTACAGTCTGAGCTCTCTTTCGGTCAAAATCTACCCCCAGTTTGGAAGTGTGAGCTTGGCTACCCACAGGCTCGCTCACAAGCCTCTTATTGTCTGCTTGAGGTCCACAATAACACATTTTGAATAAAATAAAGATCTGAGCACAAAGCTGCTATGTGCTGCTGGTAAATAAAGCTGTGGCACAAAACATTACTACCCAAATCTGCAGAGACTTCAAGGGTCTCCTAAAAACCACACAGCTTTACCTTCCACGTCCTGCCTGAAACAGCTGGATGTTGAGTTTCTCTTGTTTAAGAGCATTTAACACAATTTAGAAATAGTTAACTATCTAAGCAGATGTAGCTAATTCCCCTCAACTGATTTTACAAAATTAATTTTTAATTCCTCATGTTTTGAATGACTGCCCCCCAAAAAAGGGGGAAATTCCAGAAATTTTGAACTTACACACAACTTAGCAGTAATAGACAGTGTCTGTAAACAACTTTAAAGGGGAAACAGTCCCTGTTTCAGCTGTAGCCATATTTACTAGTGAAAACAAGAATATGTTCAAGTTGTTCACAATAGTTTTATTCAAAATATACTGCTTACGGGGTGCTTTTCTTTACAAATGTACCTTAATAACAGTATAAATACAACTTCTGTTGAGAATGGTAGCTAATCGGCTTACCTGTGAAAGGGCAAATATTCAGCCAAAAACTCTGTATCAATTTCTTTTTATTATGGAAAACAGTATGGGATTACTAAATTGTCAGGAATTATTTTTAACCTTAACATTCAGAAAAGGGGATGACAGTGCAGTGTGCACCTCCTGGGATATAGCAAACCATTCTGATGACAGTAGAGTAACGTATAGCAGAACCTTCTGCAAGAGAATCCAAACCTTCTCAGCAGCACATAAAAGCAGTATGATGTGAGATGAAATTTATCCCCACAACTACAAATCAATGCTGTGTAGACTTACAAATTAACTATGCACATTCATGAAAATGAAACACAGTTCAACAGAGGCTGTACAAGCCGAACAGATGTGAAAGGCATGGGAAACAAGGAAATTGAAAACGTTATGTCATTTTGTAAAATAATATTTACTGCTATGTCTTTAAGTATGCATTCAATTTAGCTTCTCAATCTTAGAAACAAACCAAGAAGAAAATAGAGAAAGCAGCTCAGGGAAGCAGTAAAATATATCAGACCTAAGAGTTCTTTCATGTGGAAGAGACGATGGAAAGTTTAAAGATTACCAAGACAAATAGGACCAGAGGGCTGCATTTGCAGCCCTGTGGCACTGAATGAGAATTTCCTCACACTTTACTGATTTAGTTCAGCACTATGAGCCGCTCTTCAGCTTCGTGCTTTGCAGCATTTTAAGTACCTTCCAAATGCAAACTGACAGTTATTTCAGCTCTTGCAGCAGACATGTCTTATGTATCAAATAACATCAGTTCCAGTTATCAAAGATTAACTCTGACTGCACAGAATCGCACAATGCACGTTCAAGCACAACTCTTGTGCTCTTTAGGTGGAGCTGACATGCTGCTGAAGTCCTTTTGCTACACAAACAACATTAGAAACTGCTGGTGTAGCACCTAAGCATGGCAGGGTGAGCTGAGGATAAAGAGGACAAGAGTGCTAAGGGGAAAAAAAAAAGTTATTTGGACAAGAAGAGTAGAATATTCTTTAAACGAAGCCATATTTGAAACTAATAGAAAAAGCTTCCCAAAACAGTCAACTGTTCTTCAATGCTGTTACAAATTAAGAAAAATTCCAAACTAAATTTGAGCAGCAGGAAGATGGTTTTGGTTTGGTTTTCTTTTTTTCTTTTTGTTTGGGTTTTGGTTTTGTGTTTGGTTTGGTTTTTTTTGTTTTTTTTTTTTTTAATGAAAGACTTAATCATAGAATTGCAAACCTCATTTAAATGCTGTAACGGAAAGTTGCATGTGAAAAAGCTACTGAAATTGGTATTACAGAGTACTGCATATCTTCAGCAAACGGATGATGGCAGCTGAAATGACTATCAATAGTATTTATTAATTTGGTCAATACTGAAACTTGAGTTAAACCTGCAAATACAGATATTACAGCTTGCCAGATGAATTTCTTGCACCCTCAACAACATACAATTGGGAAAACCAAGAGACAAAAAGACAATTACACATTAGGAAAGGATGGAAGTTCTTACCAATTTCACGCTCTTCACTATCTCAAGGAGCGATGAAGAATCTAAACTAAATGTCAGCATGAATTCCTTGCAAATGGCTCATCTTTAACATTCCTCCTGAAACACGAGCACTCTCTTTATGGCAATTCACTATCTGCTAGCTAGAATTGTCAAGATGCTCATTCCAAATACATATTTCTTACTACTTTGCTGAAAAGTTAAACATTGTCATCTGAAATAAAGCAGACACAGCTGGAAATGCAGCTCAGAGAAAAAAAAAAAAAGGCATTATATACCCAAACATTTAGCATGCAAAGTTCCTCTTAAATTAACAGGGCTCTCCTTGCCAAGCAGGTATAGGAGAAAGTGTGATTTTCTAATCATTCTCTAAATGGATAAAAGTTTAGAAACCTTTCATCTTGAAGTTCAGTAAAAAAATACCCTTACCTAATTTTTCCTCTTGATTATGAACTCTTACAAAAACGTGCAATAATACTTTTTCAAAACCCCATAATCTGTATATTCTACAAACATCAATATCAGGTAAAATCACTGAGACAGTCAGTGAAAGGAATTTCCCACTTTACCTGTACAATCTGCAGAAAATAATAAAGAGAAGGATTTTTTTACACATATGTTTAACATCAAAAAATCAGATTCTTTTTTAAATCCTTCAGCCTAGACATAGCAGTAGAAACAATTGTAGAAAATTAAAGAGTATTTTTATGTATATTTTACCAATATAGTACAATCCTACCTCCACCCATATGGGTTTAAAAATTTTTATACAGGATATTAATAAATAGTAAAATACTGAAAGAAAGCATATATTCAGTAGGGTATTTTTGCAGTATTTCCTTTAATCCATTATCTTCTGGACAGTTTTCAATCATTCT
Source organism: Myiopsitta monachus (assembly GCA_017639245.1). Classification (NCBI taxonomy): domain Eukaryota; kingdom Metazoa; phylum Chordata; class Aves; order Psittaciformes; family Psittacidae; genus Myiopsitta; species Myiopsitta monachus. Next base: position 102,035,321 of record CM029941.1, on the reverse strand, counting down.
TCAAAATCAGAAATGCATGTTATGAATGAAGAATGCTGCCCAGAGAATAAATTCTTTAAGGGATCAGAAAAACATTTGTTATTCTACCACTTCTTAAGAAAATAAAGCATCCAACCTGTTCTCTTCATTGGCAGGCATGTGCTCAAGCTTTGAAAAAGCAGATTTAATAAAGGTATTACCAAGTGTTCCCTTTGACCACTTAGGCTGTAGGGGTTTTTCAGCCCCCCCAAAAAATGATGGCTTATTAACATGCAAAAATCAACTTTTTCTTAGATTCTGTATTTCATTATGCACTAAACACCAGTCATACCTCATGCCAGGACACTTCTGAAACATGGAACTCTTCCCTGCAATAGGGGATCTTCAATGAATTGCAACTTACAGACCCCTGGGCTACACATGCACCATGTCATGGGTGTGCGAGGCTTCATCACTCCCCAAAACCTCAGGTAAGCCAGCTTCTGATGAGAACTATGGAATATGGACTAGATCAGGTTGCTCCAAGCCCATCCAACCCGGCCTTGAACACTGCAGGGATAGGGCAGCCACAGCTTCTTTGGGCAACCTGTGCCAGCACCTCAGAGTAAAGAACTTCATCCTTATATCTAACCCGAATCCCTCCTATGCAAGTTTTAACCCATTAGCCCTTGTCCTGTTGCTACAGTCCCTTATGAGTCCCTCTCCTTAACCCCTGCAGCCCCCTTCAGATGCTAGAAGGCTGCTATGAGGAAAAGCCCACTGTTAATTAAGTGATCACTTTAGAAAGTCACTAAACAAGTTCACCAGACCATGCACAGCCTTGCCAACAAGAGTCACCTGAAGACCTTCTTGGTTAAAAAACACAGTGCGGCAGCCTTAGAGCTGGACACCACCATGAGGTTCACAGTGCTTGTTTTTTTGCTGGAAGAGCTTGACACGAGCAGACGGCCTGGCCGCGATGTGACCGCCATAGTGAACACATACCGGCCAACACTCAAATTGACCTAATAACAACAGCAAAACAGCTCCTCCCCACCATCAGGGAATAATTTGCCTGTACAGAAAATAAGCTGCTTGCAAGTCCGCTACATATCTTAACAAAGAGTTTGGCCATTTTTGACCTAAAATCACTGGCACACAATCATATGCCTATTACCTAATTGATCCAGTCTTCTGGGTTTGAAGCTAGTGTAATCAACTTGTTCAAGAGAAGAGCTGCAAGGACCGAGTCGTTCAATCAAAGTCAAGAGGATAAATGTGATCTACCCATACTTTGCTCCTGCAGAACATCTTGGAACTCTGACAGCTCTGGGGTACGCAGAACAGCTCCTGCTTCCTCCAACACGTTAAGGGAGAAAAAAAGAGAACGTAAAGATATCTGAATACTTCTCTGTACAGCTGCATATTCAGAATCTTGGGCTTGCATTGGGATAGTCACCAAGCACAAGCTGCTGAGGACAGCTAACAGTCTTGGAACAGACACTGTCACTGAATTGCTCTCATGTTTTACAATCCCATTTCATCATTACAACTCTTACTAAGATCTAAGGCCAACATAATCCCAAGCGGCAGAACGCACTACAAGTGTAGCTTTATCCAAGTGTCTCCCTTAGGGGTAAATTAGCTTTGTCTTGCAAAACAACTGCAAAGAAATGCAAGGACCCATGCAATGACCTAAACATTGTTAGAAGACATACACCAACAAAGAAGCAGATGCCAACAAACACATTATAACATCTGTCGTAACAAACAATGAGGGCAGCAGACCTGATTGGGAAACTTTCCCAAGTATGTTGAGATTTCAGTAAAGTATGGGAGAAAGCAGATGGGATTTGCAGTCTTCTACACATCACTTTCCTCATTCAAAATTTTGCTGCTATCTCACTGCAACCCTGCCAAAATTTAGTATGAGGAAGAGGACTATGCGGGTGGAAGAAAAAGCAAATCTACCTCTTGAGCACACTTAGTGTTTTATCTCATTGAACAGCATTTCTTTGTTAAATGCTGAAGAACTGCATGCAGGTGAGCCACCTAGGAGTTCTTGACTTTCTCAGAGTCTTCTAGAGATGCTCTTGGCATCTGGGCTTGAAGTTAGCATCATCGACTTGTTCAAGAGGGAGATTTGCTAGTCCACCATCTCATTGCTGCAAGTTTGTCAAGTGAGATATCTGCAGATACAAGCCTTCCCGGAATTCAGGGCTCTCTTCAGATGAGCGAAAGTACTCACAGCCTTTTATCTATTGCTTGGCTTTTTAATGGTCAAAGTTGCATTCTGAATCCACAAGACAATGAGGGAGCTGTTGCGAGTGCAAGAAATTTTTTTCCCAATGGCTTTAGAAGAATCTTAAAGGTTGCCAGTGACAATTGAAAACCCTGATTTCATTGCCCTGATACATAAAAGTAACTAAATTAAAAAGCAATGCAAACTGCATCACTCTGTGTGCTGCATCTTCGCATGAGGGATGAAAAGAAGCAGACGTTACCCTTTGAGCCCTCAGTGTGAGGCACATGAAGCAATAGAACCGATACAAAACACAGCTCCCACTTCAAGACTCTGAGGCATATGAACAACCACAGACAAACGTACATATGGGTGGATTTTCATGAGAACAGTATGTTTTACAACGGAAATGAAAAACAAAACTGTTGTATATCAGCATAAGCCAAATTAAAGAGATATTTCAGTCTCATGTCTAGGCACAAACTATAGAGGGACTAAACATACCGCAGAAACTGAAAGACAACTATGTTTATTTCTTTTCTAGCACCATCAACCACATTCTTTTCCATATAAATTAACTCCAAAATTTTCAAACAAAACATTCAGAAAATATTTGTTAAAAGTAAGTTGTCTAGGATTTTCTGTGATACAAATTTAAGCATAGAAAGTTACTAGTTTATACAAAGCAACTCTTCTAGAACCTAAAGAATCCTTTTTTCTTTTCCTTTTAATACTTCACAAAACCCATTATTTGGTACACAACCAAATCCAAAACAGTGATTAATAGAGAGACAGGGGCACAAGGATGAGAGTGGGAATCTACTTGGGCCATATGAACTTCCTAACCCCAACAGGGATATCTAAGGTTTGCTGATTTTGTTTGGTCTATCTCAGCGGATGCTTTCCTTGGCATTGATACAGGTGAGGGTTTTTTTTGCAGTCAACTAGATCAGTCTTCAACTGTAAAACTCTGAGCAGTCATTTTGATGTTAAAGAGCTCTGACTGAAGCTTTGGCTGGGATATTAAATTCTAAATCATAAGAACCTAATAAAAGACAAAAATTGTCTTATAAATATTTATAATTTATTCTTATTACATTTTATTTATTACTGCAGAAAGTATGAACCATGGAAAATTACACTGAAGCCATCAAGCTTAGCATATTACATGTGAAAGGCCATTTTTTACATTCTGGAAACAGATAAACAGAAAGGATTCTAAATAAATCCTTTAAATCTCCTAATCCAAGACAAACATGATGATTATGATTGTTGAATGCTCCTGCAGAGCATTTGTCGGGTACTTTAATTGTTTCATGTGGTAGAAATAAGCCCTCTATTGATAGCACAGGAGCTGTAGTGAAAAGCTAGAGAACATCTGGTTATTTTATACATACTAAAAATGGCTTCGTGTTCAGACATGTAATGACCATTAAAAGAAAAATCGTGAAACCAACTATTTTTCCTGTTAAAATATTTTGACAATATTCATGCTGGAACTCTTGAGCTGTGTCACTGGGTTTTACAGTGGAAGTAATGGTTTTTATTGGCCCAAGCTGCTACTACACCCATAGGATGATGGGGGTTGCTGGGTCTCCTTCACTGCCAGCAGCTCTAGTGAGAGTTTGAAGTTGCCATGAGCTGCATTCTAAGGCTCTAAGAACTGAGATGTTAGAACTACAATATTAGCATGTTCTGTTCATCACTACCTACTATTTGTAAAGTAGAAACTAAAACACATGCAAAAAAGTTATTTGCCACTTGGTTTTAAGTCTCACATAAAATTCCCTTGAATTTACAGTGAAACCTGAATCATGGCCAGATTTTGCCCCGACACCTTGCATGGTAACCAGTAACTCATTTAGGCTCTCCTTTTTAAACAAGAGACAGAAATTCAGATCATGATGCTGTCTAGTGAAATACCCTTTTGATTTTACAAAACAAGAGATTTCTGTTTATTCTACTACCTGGAGTTCTTTGCCTCTAGGCAGCATTATCATCTGAAAATTAAGTTGATTTTTAAGCTGTTACAATACAACATAAATAGGCAGTAAAGGAGAAAACAGTGAAAAAAATAGTAAGGGAGAAAACAACAAGATTAGATTAATCCTCTTACTTCCATATGTTTAACTTACATACTTCAGGAAGGAAGAGGCTGGATAACAAACTGATTGCCTTTTTTTCCCCCATGAATCACCTCCATTCTGAACTTTGTGATCTAAGACTTCTCATAACCTTGAAATCCAATAGTGATAAAATTCCAGAGATATGATGGAGACCACAAGGATGCCTGACTGAACTGTAGTGTTACAGATACGACATTTAGAATCAGACGTGGATTTGGCTGGACAGATTCTCTAATATAATAAAAATAGCCTTTTCTTTCCCACATTTTACTATCTGTCTTTGTTTATTCAACCATTCAGCAAACCCAGCTGGATCACAGACACTGTCATCAAAGAAACATTATAGGTCAGCCAGAAGTAAATAAATAAAGGCTTTGTCACTGGAGTATAATTTTAAGGCCCCTGTAATGAATAATGGAGTAATCTTTCCAAGCAAGTGGGATGCACTGATTTCAAGCAGGAAGATTTCACAGTTAATCTGAAATTCACAACTATTGTAAGATCCAGATAACCTAATTTTTATTTTACTTCAATAAAAATCACACATAAAGGAGCTTATTAATGGTTTGGTATTGTTTTTAAATACTTAAACAGCTGCAGAACACCCTGTAAGACAGACGGGTCTAGCATTTACCTATCACACAGGCAAGAAAACTGAAACAATGTGGTGAACCAATTTCCTACAGGTCACCAAGTGGCAGAACTGGGATCAGATTTCACACTTTCTAGCTCTTATCCCCAGCATAATGCACAAATTATTTCCTCTAAGCTACAGAGAAGAAGCGAGATAAGAGCACAGAGCTTTATCAGTATAGCCTAATTGCTAAATATCATAAAGGAGGTCACATAAGAAGCAGAGCACCTACAGAAGTCAAAGATGTTATAACAACTAGAGCTTGGCCCTGTAAACATTTTAATTTAAGAAAATACTTATCTGAATTCCTTCATGGAAGTTTTTAAAAGCTACTTCCTCAATGGATAAATACAAAAGTTTTCCAACTGACATTTAACTAAGACTCATCAGTAAAGATGAGATTTTACCTCTCAAGTGCCTGTTTTTGTAGAGTGGAAGATCATGTGGAAACTCCTTGTAAATCTGCAAATCAAATGGAATTCCTGCTCCACGTTCTTTGGTCATCATTAATTACTACATAAAATATTTTCTAACCTTTCCTAAACAGCGCAAAGTGCCCTATAAGTGTAATGATGCAGGGAAGACATATTTCAAGGTTCGCTTCTGACAAGTTCCATTGCCGCAGTGGGTTTTGTATTGGGCAACCCGAGACACGAAACATGAGAGCTGCATCCCATGGGTGATGGCCACAAGAACAGCATGAGTGAATATAATCACAGTTGTGCTTCCTTGGGCCAGACTAAACTGGTGTTGGATAATCCCAAACTGCCTTCTCACTACCACATCAAAACCAATGGATAATCCTGTGGAGTTAAAAAGTGGCGCTGGACACTTAAAGAGATGATAAAAAATGCACTCAAAAAGAAGCGGCATTCAGATGAACAACTTCCTGATTATTAGCTGTCAACCTGTCAAGTCAGCATTAGAAGTACAAATGAAGCCCAGAGATTCAGGGTAGAGCAGCATTAGTGTTGGTTACAAGAGGTTAGAAATGTTTTCAATGTCAAGTTATTAGAAATGAAGGGTTCTGCTCCCATTCCTTTGACTTGTCAGAATGAATAGTAAAATTAAGTTCTATTAAGAACACAGCAATCATTTATAAGATAACAATTTCAGAATCATTAGGTAGATTCAAGGTATGTCTTTGTTAACCTTTTTCACACTCACACCACGGGGGGATACACAAAGGGAAGCTTCCAAACTCTGGCTATGCAAAGAGTGCAGGTTAATGAGAACCCTCACTCTGTGATGGGACTAAATGTTGCATGATGTCATGTTTAGTGTGTGAGCTTTTTGGACTCAGTTGTTACAACCGTAAACCACTACATATTAAGAAGCTTTATAACGCAGCAATAGCCTGACACTTTTCATAAATTCCTCCACAACAATAGCAAAGGCACTTTTTCTAGAGTTACACTTAGAAATGGCAGGCACACCATTTGAGAAGTAGTAGCTTTGGCTTTCTGTCCAGCACTAACTAGATTACACGACATTAAGGAATGGACTACATCCCCAAGAACTATAAATTCAAGTCCTAACCCAACAAAGTATGTCAATATTTCCTTTAGGAATCGGAGTCACTAAATTGATCTTCACTGAGCTGCTGGTTGGTTTTCCCTAGTTCAGTATTTTGAAATCATCAAGATAAAACATCCAAAGAATGACACAGTAACTGAATAAGATTCAAGTGAATATAATCCACTGCTTCTTGTAAAACCAAGGCATTACTGAAAACTTTTATATACTTTTGGCATTGCCTTTGCAACATAAAAGCTCTTTTATGCTTCTGACACCTGATGGGGCTGTAAAATAAATCAGAAGTGATGTTACATCACTTCAGAAGAAAATCCAACTAATTTCTAACCCTCCATAAGCTGCAGAAATTGCTTTAAAATCTAAAGCAAACTATCCCAGACACAAATAATTTTCTTTTCTAATTGGCTAGAACACTACTGCTCCTTAAAAACCCACTCCTAACAAAATACTTCTTTATAGTGCTTTAATTCTGTGTTACAACTCATGAGTTTCTTAAATTTCTCAAAGTGCTCGTGCATTCATGATAAAAATAGTTTTGGAAAACAAACAAACAAACAAACAAACCAACATCTGAATAGGGGATAAAAAAAGGTTTTGCACGTTTTCCTCATCAGGTTGGACTGTAGTTTTCTATTAAAGTTATTCCAAGAAAGAAATGATTCACACTCCCCAAGTTTAAATGCTGAAAAATTCATGGTATCTTCCATCCTCACCCTGCCTGCTCCAATGAGCCTGCAAGCAATAGGAATTAAAAGCCACAGCAATGACAAGAACGTGAAGCCGATGCTTCCCAGCCTGCCCGGGAGAACATGTCAGATACTTGTGATCGTAAGCTTGCCTTTGTTTACTCTGTTGTGAAATACTTCATGTTCTGATCAGTTCTGTGGTTGAAAAAGGCAAAAGGCTTAATGAACAAAATCTGTTTTAGAGATAATACACAGACTGTTGTGAAGACAATTCCGTGTAAACACTGATACACAAACACTATCCTAAAGATCCAAAAGATAAAAGCTGTCTGATGTTACTCTAAGAACAGCCTCATAGTATTAATTGACACAAAAAAAGTGAAAACACTTAGCAACAGATTCACCTCTTCAAAAGGAAAAGATGAAAGTTACAAGAACTCAATATTTACCATCTTCTCCTGCTGATGATACACAGACAGGCAGCACTCAAAGGGAAAAGGTGACAAGATAACACAGGTTGTTCTGCACACCTAGAATAGTTTATTTCTCCTAAATTAAAAGATCAGCTCAAGATTAAAAATTAAGGGGCTGGAACAATCTGGCCCTGTGCGGTGGATGTGTGCTGAAACACTTGCTGAAACACGGCCTCACTGGGCCTTTTCCTCCAACTACCTGTGTACAGGCAGCAAGTATTTCACACCACCTTGCCCAGATTCCGGACCAGGGTAGCTCAGCTCTTACAAGTCTCTAACATCACATCCCCCTTCCAAGTCAGACTTTAGAAACACACAAAAAGATTTAAAGACCAAGATTAACATAACATGAAATATTTACAGTCAACTTTGTGGTTATTAGGAAATCTTGTGGTTCAGTCAGGAAAACGCTCTCTATACCACTGCTGGAACCTTCCGGGTTCCCCCAAGGTACTGTACTACCAAGGTGACAGGGCTTGCTCACATGTTCCTGACCTTGGCATTCATGATTTCTTTCTATAGCCCCTTCCTGCTTGAAATGTTTACTGGCACCTTCTTTCCTCCTGGAATATATATATCTTCTGCTACTGTACACTGTGTCTAGCTGGGCCAACGCACACACTGCAGACCCACACAGTGTCATTTTCATAAGACAAACCCAAAACCATTATTAATGCTAGTCTCATCAGACCTTTCGGCCCAAGTCTTTCAGACATCACTTTCCATGCAGTTTAGAAATACTTGTTTGCATTCTCCTGATGGACAAAAAGTCAAAAGGTGATACTGAATACTTCACTGACACTCAATACTGTTAAATTCCGCAATTTAACAGTATCCAACACAGATTGGCTTGCAGGGTTTTTAAAGGCTACTGTAAACTTCTGGATTAAAACAAGTAGAAAAGAATGAGCAGCCACAGTGTATCTTTTTAAACACTTGTTTTGAGCAAAACAATGAAAACGCCAGTTTGCTCCCTTAAATATGACCTCTTCTTGTCATTACCAGGCCTACCAAATTCACACACTGACAATGGAGTTCTGCCCCCTCAAGCCTCCTGCTGTAATAATTCTTACGTATTTTCTGCAAGATCCCATCCTCAGTGGTAGCTCTGGCAAATGCAGGCCACATTGTGTCTGAATCCAGACAATCTCTGTTTGTGTAGAGTTGGTTTTGATGAGGTTGACATGTGCTAAATTTAACTCTGGTCTTTGTTCCACTGTGCTTTGGCAAAAGCTCCAGAAACAATGTCTGCAAACATAAAATATCTAATAGTTTTGTGTTTCATTGGCTGATCTATATTTGCAGTCAAAACAGCAATCTCAATATTCTAGTGGGATATCACCCATTTGCTCTATTTGGCAATACCAGTGAGTGGCTGATGGTCAGCTGGCGTTGCAAAGACAAATCACAAGAACTTTTCACATCACTGTATTAAAGCCAAAACCTCCTCCTCTTTTCACTGCACTGGTGCATTATCATGTTTTTAGGAACTACACATACCAGTCCCTGAGCTTTAATGGTGATAACACAGAGGTAAAAGAAGTGCATGAAGTCAGAAAGTTGAAGCCACTTTGGTACTGTCACCATCCTGGGGCTTCCTATGTTTTGGTTGTTTTGGGGCTAGGGTACAGAATTTGTGGATTTACAATCAAGTCTATCAGTTATCTTTACCCATCAGCATCCTTAGGCTGATGATTCAGACCGTTTCACACATAGGAATCTCCTCTGCACCTCCTAGTCTATCTAGGACAGCACAGCAGTGATAGCTACACCTACACTGACATTACACAGATTCGATACTCTGCATCGAGGTCTCTTTCTTAGTCTCTTTTTAAACTCAGCTGTACTACTTCTTCTGAAAGCCACTACTCCAGACACTCAAACATAGTTCCCATTCCTCTCCTCCTGCACCTACTAGCCCAGGAACTGTCCAACCCAACACAAGCCACATGCTGAGAAACCCCAAACAGCAGTGCTCCTTCATTCCTCCTCTGCCCTCACTCTTTCTTCTGCCCCACGTTCACCCTTCCTCCAGTCATTGCACTCCCCTCTTCCGCTCCCAGTCCTTCCCCAGTGCACAAACTGATCCACAACCTGAATATCTCAGCTTCAAGCTACATGCCATCTTCTGCCTTCTCCGCAGGGCCCCTTCCAGTACTAAAGCTCCACTGACCACAAGCCAGAGTAATTCCAGCATATAATGTATTGCCTTTCCTCCCACCTGACTACACATCCAGATGTAGTGACTGTGCTGCTGAGACTCCAAAGTGATTTTTCTAGCCTACGAATACAGACAAGACTGCTGCAACAACCACACATCCAGTCCATAAATACTTCTGGCAGGCCAAATTGTCCCCCTGGGCTGTCCATTGGCCACCACTCTTCTGTGCTATCAAAACCATGCTGTAATTTTCAGCATAGCATCTCTGGTGTTGAACTGAACTCAAACGATAGTCTGAGAAAACTGACTCTTTCAAAAAAGGTTAAAATGTAAATAAAAATAAAACTGTGCTTTTTTATGGGCTGTTGTTATGACCCTCCTGTCCTCATGAAGAGGCAGAGCTGCTCCATTAAACAAAATAAAATATTTAAACATATCCCTGCTGGACTCCAGCTCCATGATTCCTGCAGTCTGTGGCTCCAGGTCTTGCCTCCTGTAGTATTTTAAGTTCTTCCTCATGGCAACAGCAGCAGAAGTACAGCCATAGTTGGCAGCACAAGACCAAGTGGTCTTTCTTTGATGGACAAATTCTACTGCTTTGGAAAGCATCTGAAGCTCTTCCATCTTTGCTATCAGTATCTGATCTCTTATCATGGAAGGATTTTTTACTGTTTATAAATAATAAAAGAAATGGTTCTTTAAACTTTGATTAGTCACATGGCTTATTCCAATTTCCACCACTTTCAGCACTGTCGTGGTTTAAGCCACTATAACTCATGCAGTTTGCTCACTCACTCCCCCTCTTTCTTCCCCCTGCTCCCAGGGGGATGGGGAGGAGAACTGAAAGAATGCAACTCCCACAGGTTGAGATAAGAACAGTCCAGTAACTGAGGTGTAACACAAACCACTGCTGCTACCACCAATAATAATACAAGAGAAATACAAGGAAAGAGAATACAACTGCTCACCACCCGATACCAAGCTTGACCCAGCAGCAAACCCAAACCTTTCTGGGACTCTGCCCTCCATTTTTCATTCTGGGCATGATGTGTTGTGGTATGGAATACCTCTTTGGTCAGTTTGGGTCAGGTGTCCTGTCTCTGCTTCCTCCCGGCTCCTCCTCCTCCCTGGCAGAGCATGAGGCTCAGAAAGCCCTTGGTCAGACCAAACATTAGTGAGCAGCAACTGAAAACACTGGTGTTATCAGCGCTGTTCCCAGGCCTAAAGTCAAAAACACAGTGCTGCACCAGCCACCAAGAAGGAGAAAAATGACTGCTACTGCTGAATCCAGGACAAGCACCTTCTGTTTTATGAGTTAAAAATGCATCTCTCCCCTGTATCTCAAATCTTTCTGGACTGCAGCACTATTCCAATTTCTTCAAATCATTTTCACAGATACCTTTCCCTTTCATAAATAAAGGAAAGTTGTTAAGTGTCTCCAGTGTCAAAACTAGCTATTACTGTACAACTGTCTTCCTTTTTGTTGTGCTCAATTCATTCTTATTTAAACTTTCCTGTACACCTACAAAATTCCAACTTCGATGCGTATTTTACATCCTCTGCTCTCCATCACATGAGATTTTTTTTTTAAAGACTTCATGTGCACATTTGCATTGGTTTTAGTTATCTATCCTGTTCCAAGTTGGCTATGCAAAACAATAATGTATCCCCCACAATCCTCTGCATGTATTTTGTCCTAAAATCCCAGTCTTTAAAGGAGCTGCCTCAACACTGCACCTTCTCAAAGACAGCATGATTACCTGGCGCAATTGAGTGCTTTCCTGAAATAAGTGTTTTAAGAGCTGTCACACTGCTACAAAGAAAGGTTGTGGAGCAAGACTGACTTTATAACATAACATGGAAAGGACTGATTTATAATTCAAAATATTATATTGATTGTAGAACCCTGGAATGGTTTGGATTGGAAAGGACCTAAAAGCTCATCTCAATCTCCCCTCTGGCAGGTTAAAGCCGTTCCCTTTGTCCTTTCCCTACAGGCCCTTGTCCAAAGCCCCTCTCCAGGTTTCCTGTAGCCCCTTTAGGCATTGGAGCTGCTCTAAGGTTTCTCCAGAGCCTTCTCTTCTCCAGCCTGAAAAAGCACAGCTCTCAGTCTGTTTTCATAGGAAGATGAGGAAAGCAGCCTCAAGCAACTCAACTGAAATGACACTAATACAGGAATATCAAACCACCGTGCAGTAAATGAGAAGAAAAAAAAACCCACCAGTGGCACTCCCTTATATTTTCTGATCTCAACTACCTCTCAAACATTGCGATTTTTACATGAAGTCTTAATTTGAGATCACATTTACAATGGTGTGCCAGAACATCCTGCCTGCACTGGGATAAAAGAGCTGGAAGCCTGACAGCAATCAAGCCACTGAAGTTTTACCTGGCAGTCACTACAGAACCCAAGGGACTGAGTTGCCCAAACGCCTCCGAATTTGAGGAAGGCTGAGATCTTTGAAATTACACAAAAGTGGCATGAGCATACTTCAAAAGCACTAGCGCACTATTTTCCTGAAGTTTCAGCACAAAGCACAACCAAGAAGGAATGTCAGGGCAGCCGGGAGCCAGGAAGGCAGCTTTTGATGGGGCTATGATAACAGAGACCAGTGGAAACCAAAGCACAGCCAAAATAAGAAGATTTTTAAGGAGCCAAACTTTTCCTGGAGCAACTAAAAAGATGCCAAAGTTCATCCTGAGGGAGAAACACTCCCCTGATTAGACATATGGATGACTATGGTATATAAAATGTAGGAGAAGAGGAAGCCTACTTTGTGACCTGGTACACTGATTCCAAAATACAAAAATAAGGCCTGTGCTTTTTTAAGGGGATACATCTAATCCAACTGCATTAAAAAATCATCTGGGTCCTCCATTTCATTGAGTTCACTGTTCAGCTTTTCTATTTTTGAGGCTGCAGTGGAACATTCTACCTCAAAAGACAAGTTCCAGCTCTTCCATAATTTAAAACAGACATTTTAGAAGAAATTTTGACTAGTGATCCACCAACACAGATGAAGATGAAGAACACTAACACAGAAAAAATCTCAAGAAATGAAGCACTGACTACATTTAGCATCAAAACAAACCCAGCTATGCTGTGAACTTCTACATGCCGACAAGCTTCTTTGCTATCGAGATGACACAGGTGCAATTCTCTTATATATGTATAAATATATGTGTGTTTATTACATATTTCCTATATATTTTCTATTGCGGGAAGCACAATTGTCTTTGATCAGTAATGAGGGCTGGTCTCAACTATTATGCACCCACACCTCAGGGGAAGTTTCACAACAATGCTTGAAAAGCCTGGTTTGTGTGCTCAGAAAAATATCCCAGACACAATAATTTATGTTCCTGAGGAATACAGTTGTCTCGGGATACTCCAGAATCCCACTCTGCTGTTAACCTTGCCCTACAGCTCTTTTTTATTATTAGATTGTAAAACTTTGTCCACTGAAACAAAATATTTTTGTTCAACAACAGACTCCCTTTAAAGCATAAACAGTATTTCTGTGAAAGCCCACAGCTACCAAATTCTGCCTTTAAACTGATCTTTTCACAGCATTTACTGAGCAGAGAAAATAATGTTAAGTTTGTAATTTTAAGTGCTGCACTGACTGCAACACTCTTGCCGCAACAGTATTCCAATCACAAGCTTCACTGAGAAGCACGGGGTAATTGTTCCTCTGATTTCTTTTCCTTTTTAAAGTAGCTAGTCTCAAAACAATTCTCTTTTTAGCTAGATCTAAATCATTGTCCATAACAATTACAGATATGAAGAAAAAAATGTAATTTTAAAGTCACTTTCTCTAAGAATGCATCACAAACTTGAGGCTGCAGCATCATGCTGGGCACTGGCACAACTCACTCCTACAATCTTCCAGGGTTTCAATTCAACTTCACCAGCACCTGCAGCCGAGCTACACAGGCTACTCACTTGAGCAAACCTGCATGTGCACATATTCTTTGTTTCACAGGAATAAAGGCCACATACATTAGTAATATTTAAACACAGATGACTCTTTTCAAACACAAGCTCTTGCGGCTTATACAGCGCAGCATGAATCCTTCCTTATAGTAAGATGCTATCGGCAGATAGTGTCGCATGAGCTGTGAAAATTAATGGACCAGAAACCTAAATCCATCACAGCCACACACGGGACAACTATCACCATTATTACTCTGCAAGTTCATACTCTTTAAAAAGACAACTCTAAAGCAGACTGGGTTTTTTACTTTTTTTTTTTTAATACAGATAATAATTTTTACTTTTTTTACCTCACAAAAACATTTCATTTTGACACACTTTGGTCTGAATAGCATAAAATTAAGTTGATTTGGGGGTTTGGGTTGGTTGGGGGTTTTTTTGCCTGTTTTTACCCCCATATTTCTTTACTACTCATTATATTGTTTTTCTCACTGAAGCAAATACAGGAGGAACTTTCCAAATCAGGAAAGAGGAAGTCTGGGGATTTGTTTAGCTTTTGGTTTTTGTGCTTAACAGGGTTGAAAAAAGCAAGGACTTTGATTTCAGTCAAACATTTTGCACCAATTTCTGCTTTAATAGTAACTGGAGTAAAAGAGCAAAGAGATGACAAATCAATTTATCATCTTACTAAAATGTTTTACTTGAAATGGAAAATACAATTCTCTGCATATTCAACATTTGGAATTAATATGGCATTTGTATGAATTTAAAAAATAAAAATAAATGTCAGTTCTTGTACGGACATCAAGGTCTGGCTAATAAAAACAAACCAATTAACCACAGTGGCTAAAGTCTGTGACTTTTAAGTTTTCTTGTTGATCATTAGGGTTTGCAAATGCTTGCAATAAGGGCTGCTGGATGCCACGTGCTCTTAAAGGATCAGAGCTGGGGGAAGCCACCTTGTTAGCTGTGTTTCCCTGGTCTAAACAGAACAGATTTAAAGAGGGGATAACTGAAATAGCATTGATTTTCTTTATGAACTCTACTTCCCTTTTTTACAGTTACACATTAGTCCACAGTCGAACTGATGAGAGTTTTTTGTTACAGAAAAATTCTGAAGATGAACAGAATACAACAGATTTGTCTGGAAATATCAGTTAAAGAAAGAATGAGAAAGGTAAAATCTCTCTCAGTATTGACAAAGTCTGAGAAGTATGATTCCACTGTTACAATTTTTCATTTTATATAGATTTTTAGAGGCTGAAAGGAAAAGTTTTTCTACTTAGAAGTTGGCCTAGATAACCTTAAAAGTCTCCTCCAACCTAGTTGATTCTATAATTGATGTTCCAAATGGGTTAAAAAAACCCAAAACAACCCGTAAAACAAACTAAATACTTACGAAGCAACCTGCCTTAGTCTGATGCAATGGAACAGGAATAAGATTAAAACCCTGTTAAAAGCATGGAATGCTGGTACTTCACTGCAGAAGGCACTAGCTTCCCACACCCCACAGGAATCATGAGCCTTGACCAGAGCTAACGAAGCAGCGACTCCGCTAGTGGTTCACTGTTGCATGACTGCGCATTGAGAAATGCTCCAGGAAACAAGAGACTGACATTAACACACTCCTGCTGATGGCGGTGAGATTAACAGCAGGAATAGTGTCCACTCAGTCAGCTCTTTTGCAACATTCTAGGAATTCTTTCATTCCTCTGACTCTGAGCTTTGCTGCAAGTTTTCATCAGAGCTTTGCAGAAAATCAGGTGATACGGAATAACTGTAGAATCACAGAATCATAGAATAGTTAGGGTTGGAAAGGACTTCAAGATCATCAAGTTCCACCCCCCTGCCATGGGCAGGGATACCTCACACTAAACCAAGGCTCTGTCCAACCTGGCCTTGAACACACCACCAGCCATGGAGCATTCACAGCTTCCCTGGGCAACCCATTCCAGTGCCTCACCCCCATTACAGTAAAGAATTTCTCCCTTATATCCAATCTAATGTACAATGAGGACAGATAAAATCTAGTGGTATTCAACTGTGGCGTTAGTAGTAGTGTTGCAGGTAGGAAACGTGTTGTGGTACTATTCAGAAGAACAAGATACCTTCACAGAAAAAGAGGGCCCATTTCTGATTTCAGATGTGTTCACTTTGTAAGGGTGCCATTCACTTTTCACTAACCAAGTCTCAATCTACACTGTCATCAGTGAGATAAAATTCTACTCTTTGAAAGGTAACAGACTGCTAAAAAAAAAAGTCAAGTTTGGCAGCAGACCCCAATAATAATGAAAAAGACACTATTCAATGCATGGGAAACTAAAGCATCTGTGTATCTTCAGTAAAGTAACTACAGAAAGTCCCAGATAGTGGTATGCCAAGATTTCTATTCTTCAAAGCAAGTGATCCAAATTCACTTTTCACAAAGGAGCATTTCTGATTAAGACATTTACAAGTGTACCTAGCAAATGCTCTTATGTAATGGCATTTTCCAGAACAACAGAAGAAAAAGCTCCCTGAACAGTTTCCTCTACCCATTTCTAGGTTGATCATTCAAACCCCTGGATTTTCTCAACTACTATTTATCTATTCCAGACAACAATCACAAACCCAGATTTCCATCTTAATTTGGAAAGTCTCCATGGAAGAAGTAGCATCTATTCCAGGTGTTTGGGGCTTTTAAGCATATACTGACATGAATGCCCATGCAATACAGTCAGGAAACACAAGTGATCTCTGTTGTCAAGGGTTCAGTGTTGGATTAAATGGACTCCAAATAATGATAAAACTGCTGGCATAGCCTGGAAAAGACTTAGGCCAATGACAAATGTTTTTGACAGCTCCATTCCCATTACGCAAGTCTAAGTCACATTATGTTTAATTCAGAACAGATGATTTACTGATCACTCCTTTCTTCAGGTTTCGGATAGTGTCTCTCTAACATATCACCAGTGACAATGAAAAACAAACAAAAAGTAAATTCATTTGGTATTTTACCACATGCCTTTGAGGATCAACGTCCCATTCTCTGGTACTGTATATGTATCAGAACAGCCATTACTTTAGGAACAGTCATTACTTTAGGCTTACTTACAATCTGGGTTCACACCAAAATGAAGCCTATTACACATGCTGTGTGACACATACACAGGGAATATCATATGTCAACATTTTCTCTTCAACTACAGCCTTTGAGCATAGCTCTGTGCACAGCACTGGAACACATTCTCTTCTCTGTATGCTTACAATTCATCTCACCATCTGACAAAAGTCTTACCTTGAAGGAAAACATAATCCCACCAAAATGAACAAGAGAAGTCACTGTGCCACTGCTGGAACAATGTAATTCATTTCTCAGAGCACTGTTTTTGGTTTGGTCTTTCTTACAGCTTTCTCCTATCTACATGGACATCTCCTTTCTCCACACTTACAGCATAAACAATGTCCTACCTTGAACTGCACACTATCACCTTCCCACTGTTATTCATGCAAAACGCAGTAATACCTGCTCTCTGCTAAAAGAAAAACTAAAACCACCAAAATCTCACAACACAGTTCTAGAATTCAGAAGTACTGATGGGTATTTTTTCATTGCTACCTGCTACGCCTACTTATGTACTGCTCCCACTGACATTTTGCCTTTGACAGAACTTAATGCATTACAGCAACTCCGGCAACCCTCCATGTTTTCACCAGTGAAATCCATGAAGTGGCTGAGCTCCACACTGTTAGTACCAACTCCAAAGAAAAAAGGAGCAAGTACTGGAAACCATACAAAAGCTAAGTGTAAGATGGGCTGATTTGCTGATGGCGGTACTTCTTTGTCATTACTGTGAGGCTGAGGTACCCCATTTTCAGGGCGACCACAAGACACCAAAACAAAACAGTTAAGTAGAAAAACCACACTAACATGATAAATAACTTAGTTCTATCACTTCCCCCTGGTGAACTCTATAACACTTCTTCTGTTTTAAAACAAGTACTTAGCAACATTCCAAAAGCATGGAATTACATGTTTCAGGAATAAAAATAGCTGTAACAACAGAAAAAGAAAACAAACAAGAAAAAGAAAAGGAAAAAAAAAACCACAAACAAACAAACAAAAGCCAAAAAAAAAAAAAAAACAACCCACAAAAAAAAAAAAAAACCAGGAACTTATAAAACAGATTCATTCATAGCTCAAGCCCAGAGTCTCTATCAAAGAAAAAGAGTATCTCTGTGTAAAGCAGTACTGCTTTTTGCTTCCAGATCAGTCAGGAACTGATAGCTCAAGCTGAATAATTGACAGAGCCAGCATACACCCATTAATCACAGCAGACCGGATCAAATAAAATGAAGCAAGCTTATACTTTAACGTCCTTATTCCACAAAGAAGAATTTTGTTCACAGAACACTAAAGAAATGGCTAAGGCAAGCTACAGTGGATGATTTTCCAAACACAGTTTCCAAGTGCTACTCACAGTAATACATAGATGTACTTCAAATAAATATGTCTCAGCTAATTAAAACAGTATTTGAGATCAGAAATGAAAACTGTGCTGTTGATGTGGGACTTCAACGCCTGAAATAAGCAATGAAGTGGTCATCTTGTGGGTTTTTTTCAGTGTATGCACTTGAAATAGAAACACAGATTAACTACTAAAAAATACACTCAACTATATCATATCCTCCAAGGTTTGTTCCGGTCAGCATACACATCACAGTATCAGGCTTTTCATCATCCTTCTTCAATTTCTTATTCACTTAGCTAGTCTCAAATATTTTAAGGATTCTGGAAAAGTGAACTGGAAATATATTTGAACTATGGGAAGGATTAAACACATGAATAACAGACAAAAAAATCAACTGGTCAAATCTCACTGTGTTCAACATTATCTTGTTAAAGCCCTGAGAACTCTGTATAAATCAGTTTTTTCTCCTACAAAGATAAGCTCATTCTGCATTTGCAGTCAAGCCCTGAGGTTTAATTTTTAAAAGAGATAGCTTTTGTGACCAAAAGTGGCAAAAAGCAATTACTTTAATGGAGGGGAGACAAAAAACGGGAGTTGTCGCCCATCTCCAGGTACTTAAGTTGGTCACAAAAGATTTCCAAGTCATGATCAGGGTTGGTGAAACACCACAAAATCCCACTGATCATTTAACCTGAGCAGATAATACAGACATCTGGAAACAGGTTTAAGTCATCAAGATTTACTGTTGTGCTTAACAGAGTGGAAAGATTAATTATGTTAATGGCCTGAACTCTCTACTTCCCATTTAGTAACCTGACAACACACATGTGCACACGCTTTATTTTGTTTTTCAACAGGATGAAACACCATCTCTCTGTTGAAGAGCTAAGTAATCATCAGGGTCTGCCAGCAGCAAGTTGTTGGTATTCAGCTAAGGATATCTGCATTACAATGAATCCAGTCCCAACCCATCACTGGCATTGATGGCCCAACTGTACAAAGGATTCCCCAAATCCTTCTTGGGTTGAAACCTGGGATGTGGGGCAGTGATTTCTGAACACACACGATGTTAGAGGCTTCCCTAATATTTATAATCACTGAGCACAGAACTGTTAAGAGCATATGAAGTGGAACAGTGATGGGATAAGGGCAAATCTGAAGCATAAAGACAGGGCTGATATCACATGATGAGAAAAATCATAACTGAAGAGCACTAAAAAAAAATAAACAAAACAAAAAAGAAATGATTTCTCCAGATTAGCACAGCAAGATAGCTTTGTGATGGCTGCTATTCTACAAGCAGAGATTTTTATTACCAAAATCTGTAATAAGAGACAGCTTAGACCTATGCCTTCTATGAAGGTGGAGAAAATCGTTTTCCTTATATTTAAAAGATTATCACTTCATATCTCATCTCTTCTTATTAAGTTTACAGCAATATTAAAACAAGATTTGGGTGAATAAAGAACATAATATACTCCAAAATAGAGAACATATTCTTTGGAGCATTATAAATGCTCCTGTCTGCTTGAATGGAATTTTAATGGAACAACCCACCCTCTTCGGGGAAAAATAAGAAAAGATGACAGAAAATATTATCCTTTTCCAAAACGTTCATTAAGCATTCTTGCTTTACAGCCACCACAGATCACTCTGTGGACTCTTGTCACTCAGGGACAGTATCAAAGGTAATATCTGTAAGTAATTACCAAATCACCTCTATTAATTTATTAATTCTTTCTGCCAGGCAGAATATTTATACAAACGGAAACAAGTGATCTGAAAAAAAAAAAAGAATCCTACAAGATACCATTATTAGAATAATGGCTGATTTTCACATATCTCCGTACATTTTACTACTTTTCATAAGCAAGCCAAAGAAAACCAATCCAGTTTGTGATGTGAGGAAGGTAACAGCGCAAGGCTCCACAGGCCAGTAACAGAGACACCGTGTTGAGACCTGGGGCTTCTGAACAGAAGACCAAAATAGTTGTGTGACATAATGTCTAAATCTTGAGAAGCGCAAGGGAAAAACTCTGTGTTTAAAACACAGACATTATATTATGTGCTTACAGCCAAATATCTGCTGGAATTTACTGTTTGCTCCCAAAACAAATCTTTACCTCCGTCACTGAAACGAAACATGAAGGCAGGGTCAAATACAAATCCTCTGTTATAAATGGGACTCTATTTCGTTATTGTCACACTATGCCAAAAGCTGAAGTGACAAAAAAAATGCCATAAATATGAGATTTTGCTACCGGAGACTTTAGTCGACTTTGCCTTCAGCAGAGACTTTTTTATTCTATTTTAATTTTCAGCACATAAAGGTAGGCTGGGTCCCAAATTTAAAAAGACCGAAAAAGAAAAAACACTGTGTGGCTGTTGATGGTGGCAATTAATGATAATTAGTTGATGGTGAAAAATTTAGAAGTTGACTTGAAAGGCAACTGCAAGTTTTCTTATGTGTTATGTCTTAGGTGTTATATGAAGATCCTGGATGTGATAAAGTATTAATAAAATTAAAAGCATCACAATTACAACTGCCTGAAGACAAGATCAAGGACTTCACATAAAAAAGCAGAGCAGATGCCAACAAATAACAATCACAAAGCTACTAATGAGGAGTTCAAAAGAACGTTCAGCATTTTTGAAGCAGTGCTATACAGTGAAGATGCTTGTCTTTGTATCAAGTAAAAATGGCTTTATAGGTCTCTAACCAGACCTATGCACCCAATGAGTGTTAGTGAACTTCAGTGGAGACAGAGCAGAGGACAGACATGCCTGTGACCTCAGAAGTCCACATTCTAAACTGAAGATTAACAACAACTGATGACCTTTGAGAGACTACAACATATAAATATCTACACTCCAAACCTTAACTATGCTAAAATGACTTAATATTTGCTTTATCACCAAAGCAGCAATTCCTTTCTTCCACTGCTGATAAACCCAGTTAAGCCTGTTTGTTTCTTACTTGTTTCCTTCCTTTCCCATCACATTCAAACTATTTGGATACATTTATCTGAAAAGCAGCACGAAGTACTTTTTCTACCCTCTACTACGTTTAGATGAAAACACCATGCAACAGGTAAGTACGGTTGTGCATTACGGGCACAGATGTGCAATAGTTACTGGCTGTGCCACCCCAACCTTGAAGATGCTGCTTCTTATTTCAGCATGATATAAAGGCTGCTTAAAGTTGGGAAAATGCAAAAATACTTGCTACTTCTGCAGAGTCTTTTAACCAGTCCCACCCTGAGGTTGATTAAAAGAAACCAAGTTAATCCAGCATTCAAGAGCAGCAACCAGCAATGAAAGATCGTTTTCAATAGCTGGAGATAACAAAGAAAGTAAATTTATCTAAGATATTTTTTTTTTTCTTAGCAGTGTGACATTTGGTTAGCTAATTTTAGTTAAGCATTGAAAAGGTTGGGAAATGGTGCCACTGCTACTTTATACAAACAAACAAAACCCCCTTAAAACCAGAGTGGTACATTTTCTGCATATATCAGGGCAAGGACTCGGTTTGTCTTGCCTGTTCTTCCACTGCATCACATACATTTAAATAACATATGGAAAAGAGGCAGAGGCTTTAGAAGTCCCTGCTAAGCACTCTGAAAATGAGGTAATATTTATCCATCACGATGAAGTGCAATTTCAGGAGGACTAACCTATTTCAAGCGAGTGCTGATGTATACCTGCTACATCTTGGAGTAGAGAATGTAGTAATAAATATGTCTTAGAGTGGAAAATGCAGAAATATCGATAGCAGTCCAGTATAACAATTTACATCTGAGAATGGACCATGCTGCTGGAAAAGAAGGTTTTCCTCATGACTCAGTTCAGGGTACTGCGCTTGGTGATGCACCAGCCACAGACAACACTGGGTTTCTCCAGAAAATAAAGCAGTATCTTCTAGCACAGAATACTGTGGAAAGAAAACTGAATGCAGAGAGTTTGTACGTGAAACTTATGACCCAATAACATCTGCAGGGATCTGATACAGACTCTCCACTGCAACAGAGGTTTTTACTGCCTTCACAGCAGCATGCACCATAAATGAGCAAGAGGGAGACAGCACAATGGAAACAAAAACAAATCTCAGCAAGGTGAAGAAGACTGGGAAAAGTATCAGCAATTAGGCACCCTATGTTGTACACTGCTCAAGGTTTGCCAGGGTCATCGTTTCCACCCCCTTTAACAAATCTTAGTTTAGGAAGATAATAATATCTTTAAGCAACAAAAAAAAGTTATTAAAACTACTGGACATGGTCAGGTTAATGCAACAAAACTTTTGCCAAAATTAAAAGAAAAAAAAATAAATTAAAAGACTCCTGCCTTTGCACTCTACTATAAATCTAAAAAGAAAAAAAAAATGTATTTTTTAAACCACTGTTAATCACTTGTTAAGTAGCAGAAAATTAAAAAAATTGCGCTGCAAAATATTCAGGTTTTCCATTCTTTAAGGGAAACAAAAAACATTTTGAAATTTAAAACCTTAAGAATAAAAATTGAAGCTATTTTCCAATTACAGAGGCTTTCATTATCTGGTATAGGTTTTTTGTGCTGATTAGGGAACTCAGACACCCAATTACTCGTTTCTGAAATTTTAGATAATTAACAGGGTCAGAAGTAAATCTAGACACAAAGAACCACCCCATATTCTCATTATTATTTAAATTGCATTCACTTTCAGGCTCTCCAAGAAGGATCCCCCATCTCAGTAGTACAGCCATGGAAAAAAATGGTCCTGTCACCATAACTGCATCAGAATTGAAGAGTTAACGAACAATACTAAATCCCTGGATTTGCAACATAGGTGTTTCTCAGAACTGTTAACTCATTTACAGAGCAAGGCCTGCTGACTCTCAGTGAGCTCCAAAACCACTCAGCATTGTCCCCACAAGTGTGTAAGTTATGTATGAAAAACCATACGGCATATTCAATAAAACATCTGAATTAGTTCTGCATTCTGTACATTCTGCATTCATACAGCAACCCAGAGTAATCGATTAGCACAGATTTGTTTCAGGACTCTTACACAGAGTGATGACAACCAGGACCACTGGATACCACTTGTTATCTACTGGTCCATGTCTCACCCTTCACTACAGCCAAAAAGTAGGTGCAAACCTTCTACAAATCCATTTAAATTCTGCAATTAAGCTACACCTAATATAGTTTATTACAGCTCCTTTTCTAATTACCCAACCTTAATAACACAAATGCTACTACTTTTCTCAGAACATTAATTTTTCTAGAGATATTTTGTATGTTAGAGATGCTTTCATGATCACCTAAGAAGTAAGGTTTTTTTCCCCAAGTGTTTTTAATCCACACACATTTGTATGTCTTACCAAACTTACCTGCTTTAAAATTAAATTTCTCAATTTCAATTTGCTAAAATACTTTCTCTAGCAAGCTAAGTTTTCAGAACTAAAAATATGGTGTGTGGTTTTGATGATCTACTCTGAGGAACAGCCAAAGTGGAGAACACCTGTGGAATGACAACTAAAAAAATACAGGAAGGAATATCCTCAAAAAAAAAAACAGAAGTGGTAAAATGCTCACATTTAGGTATTTTAAGCAACCTTTATCCATAAATAAATCGTGCTTCTATGTGAAATTTGCATAAAGCACATTTTGTTTCAAAACTATTCTCTTCATTTTTGCTCCTAAAAATAGAGCAGACCTGCAAGACTTTAGTACAACCCATTATTAAAGAACTATCAGTTAGAAATAATCCTTTTTTTTTTAAAAAACCCATTCAAGCAGTTTTTAAGTGTCAGTTGAAGTGTATTGGGCTTTTAATTTTGTTGGTTTTCTTCTAACAATCCTGGCTATTTCTACATGAATGTTATTCAAAGCAGATATGCTGAAATAAGAAAAACCCTTTCAACTGACTACAGCCACTGGTGCAGGAGTTACAGTTGTCTTCCTTTTTGCACACAAGTACACGCGCGTGCACACAGCCCCCATGTCAGCAATGCATGCACAAAGACTCACGTTGTGAACGTGTCTCTGTCTCCAAGGTACGACAGTTTACAAGGGTGATGTCGGAGCAGCACATCTATCGCACTTCAAATTTCCTCCTCATTTCTTCAGGCTTTCACGGAGAAAGTTGCTGACAATCATCTTACTACTACTGCCCTCTACTGCTTAGAAATCAGGGACAGGATAAAAACTCCTACATGGAATTAATTCTTGGTGGAGGACCTTGAATAAAGAATTTTTTATTTTTAAATCTATAACTTTTTAATTAGCTGCATTATAAGAAAATTAAGACCTGTGGAAGATGTTTCTTTCCTCTCTTTTGGATAATGCATTATTATTGAGGTTGTTAATATTGATAGAAACTGCAGTGTTTATTCCAAAGGCTTAGGAAAGGCAATTAAAATGAATATTTGGAAATTATATAAAGCCATTTCTTTCCCAATAAAACGACAACTGAAAAATGCATAAGTGAGCAAAGCTGAGTTCATATGCCAACACATTTTGTTTGCATAACGAAAATCATGCTCGCGTCATGGATTAAACTGGACCTTTAAAACATGAGGTGCACCCACTGAAAAGCAAGGCGTGAATATCTCATTAATGACCGGGGGGTAAACAGATACAAAAACCAGATGTTAACAGAGCTGGTTTAAGACCATCCCATGTGTTTGTTAATAATTTCCTCCACAAGCCATTGCATTTTCATTTTAGTTTGATCCAGTCACAAGTAAGATTCTGAATATTACATGAAATTACTAGACTAGGATCCCCCCCCCCCCCCCCCCCCCCAACATTTGGAACTATTTCTCATCCTTTTCCATTCCTCCAAGACTTAACAGCTTTCCCTTTGCTTCATACTCAGTAGAGCACAGAGAGTGGACAGATGTTTCAAACATAGGTGATGAGGTCACATCTCCTCCTGTGCTGCATTACAGGCTGTACTATGTGTATTGAAAACAGATCTGAATGAGACATCAGTTCATACTCCTCCAGAGGACATTAAAGACAATGTCTCACTGATCTATTTCTCACATACATCTATATTCTAACCCTTCAGGCCCAACAGCAGCTAGCTGCTACTAGGCAGCACTCAAGTGTGCCCTATTTTCACCATTACTACAGCCGTTTTCCAAGCATGTATTTTCCTATCATGGATTCATTTACTCTCATGCGATCATTACACATTACAAGGATGCTTTTCTGAAGTTCACTTAGTGATCTACCCCAACAGCCCTGCATCTGAACTCACTCAGACCCCAGAGCTGCCATAAAGCTCATAGCAGCAAGGTCATAGTAAAGGTCCAGAAATAGACAATGCAATCACTGCTCCATCCAAATACCTCATTAAGCACCAGGAAAATGTTTTATTAGTGTGATCCCCTCTCTCTACATATACGTAATTCCACAGTTATGGATGGGTCTCACTACACAACTGATTACAAACTTAATCTGCAAGAGACTATGACTACAACTACGTAAGATGCCAAGTTCCTTATGTAGAAGAGCAACTCTGCATGTTTATTTGCACACAGAATTTGTTTTTATGCACACAGTAAGAAGACTGATTACTACAAAAGCAATTTTCACTGGCTAGTTTTTTGCTGCTAGACCTATCATACATACTGTTTGCTCTGGATTCTCCCGCTTCTTCTACTTACCTGCAGACACTAAGTGAACTAAATGCTGCTACTCTTATTAATTTTTCATTCATGGAGCATAACAAATTGCCAGCTCTCCAAGAACACATATAATCATATTTTAGATGTTAAAGTGCATTAACTTTTTAATTTAAGAACTAAAGCTATTAGTTGAAGACCATCTGTCTGGTGTCATTTTAATTAATTTCTAAATTGGAGAAACACTGGCTTGTGAGGACACACAAAATGGAATGTCCAAAATGCAGAATATCAAGGACTGTCAAACTGTTCCACCTCATTAAACCCCACCTATACTTCTGAACACTGCGGTACTATGTCAGCTTGTGCAGGACGCACATGGAATGCCTCCTGGGATAAGGAACATTTACACTCGAAGGGTGAAGAGGATGGAGTTAGGGAGAAAAGTAATCAGAGGGAAGATACATAAATTAGAAATCTTCCAGTAATCATAAGAATGAAATGCAAAGCTGAAAGGAATCCCTGCTGGTCTGAGGCTTCAAGGATTAGTTAATACAAATTGTAATTATTTTTGCAGTTTGGTATTTTTATTAAACATGCAGCAAAATATGAAACTTTCAGCTAACAGAACACGTCTGTAGGTAGACAGCATTTTTTTGGCATTATTTCATTAGTTCCACAAACAATGATGCAAGAAAAAGAAAAATCTAAATTCAGTGCAACTACCTGGATAGACAATTCAAGAAGGTGAAAAAGAAGTTAAAATCAACAACTGGCAGCATTCTGCAGAAAAGCTGGTATTTACTACTACTGTTACAAAGCTTAAAACATTTATTCACCTTGGAAATTTTATTGATAAAATTTCACAGTAGATTTATGCCATTTTATGCTTTATTTCATATGAAGCTAACATATGCCTTGCATCCCTAGCTTTTGTAAACCTTTCACTTGTGATTCAGATTGAAAGCCTGCATCAGGTGGCAGTACTAAGCCTCACCTGAATCGAGAGATTACCCAACATCTGTGAAACATACAGTAACAGATGGAGAACAGCAGCAAATGATGAATTTTCAAAGGGATTATTTGGTAGCCAAGCTAAAATCTATTACCACTAGTAGTCGCCTAAAAACATTTAGTAACAGAAGTGCCACATTATTCACTTATCAATATTCTTCAGTGTCCCTTGGCAGCATGTATTAGAGCTCAAAACATGGAGGAAAAAGCCACTCTCCTGAAAAGTAATGGACAGGTGGGAAAACTGCAGAGGTCTCCTTGTTCACAGGTCATGTATAGATGATTGCAAGCTACTGGATTGTTATGACTTACATTACCAATGAACCATATCATATGACAAGTTTTTGTGCTGTTATCCCACTGTAAGTGCCAAAGAAAATGTACTAGTTTCAACTTCCATTCTTAAACCACAAATACAGTTTAGTTCAACTCACTTTTCCTTGCAACTTTTATGAGCTAATAGCTCAAAAAATGGTCGTTTAGCACAGATCAGCTGATGAGGAGCAAACAATTGAGGCATGAGGCTTCCCTCTACCCCCTCATGTTAACAGACACGGAGCTGTTGTAAGGAATCATGTGAGTGCTACTCATCCACTTCAGTGCAAAACAGGCCCACGTGGCTTAAACTGCTGATGAAGGGTTCAAAATTAATGCAGAACGGAGATAAAAATCCCCTAAATATTCGCTTCCTCCAATTTTTTTGCTCCACTGGAAAACAGTTGAGCAGCAAATACTTCTGGAGGAGCTTGAGGGTTCCTGGGGATTTGCAGAGTTTCCAGCTGAAGTGTGACAACGCCTGTTGATGCTCAAGAGGCAGCACTTACTTTTCTGCACCAAAACACAGCTGAGGGTGTGAAGAAAAACCGCCCCAGCACTTCACTGCTTGTTTTCACGGGAAGTTTAAAAGCAGAGCCCAGAGTACAGTTAGTTAAAAACCAAAAAACTGGATGCTGAAGTGATTTATTACATACACGTGTGCAGCCACAACCGCTTGGGTAGAAGCAAGATGCCAAATATGACATACAAATAGTACATATACACAGTACATATACCAACATGTACTATGTCATAGCACCAATGCCTTTTTATAGATAAAGTGATGCTGATTTCAATAACAGCAACAACAAAAAGATTAAATCAAGCTTTTCTTCCCTATCTTGTACTCTCACACACCTCAACACATACCATGTTCTATGCACATGCAGGGAAAGGTGCACACACATTTACAAACATGTACTTGCAGAAAACCTTTCTTCCAGAGCACCCTCATTCTACATGTACTAATGCTGCTCAATCAGCAAAACTCTGCTTACAGACATTTAGAGTGTGGAAGCTTTTTACTCCTTGAGAGTTTACAGTTTACTTCATGACTACTTTAGCATGAGACTTAGCTGAATGCTGCTGTTGTATGAAAGAATTTGCTTCTCCTGCCTAAAACAGAGGGCTCAGGAAAATATAGTCATCCAAACATTTCACTTATAACCAGCATAAACTCAAAACATCTTAAATAGAAACAAGCAATGCAGCTTAAGAAAGATGAAATTTGTGGGTACTTGGTAGGAATAAATATTCCAAGGGCAAAAATAATGGTACTAGGCTACAATATTTTTTAGAAAGCAACTTAATGTACATGTCAGAGTGGCATACCGTCCCCCAACATTAAAGGAGATATTTGGACAGCAGGATTTCACAAAGCAGAAAAAAAGAACAGTAAGTACTCAAACAAAGGTTCTGACACGTCACCCTTCCTAGTGTCACTTCTGTAAAAGTACTCCTGATTAAAGTCTCAGTAAAGAATACATAAAATGTTGGGATTTTTATTTTTTTAATACAAATCATATTGCTTCCCTACATGAATACTGTATGTGGTCAGAAGTTCAGAGTACTGGTAGCTTCTCAAAGCCTTTGAGTTCAAGAACCTTCATGATGTGAGCCACTTCAGGGCAATACTCAAGTTCTAGCCATATGTCTCACAACTTATTAATATTCAACAGGAACAAAAAAAAAATTAAAAACACATTTATGCAAGTGGCCTGGCTAGAAAGCTTCTTACACGAATATTTTTGTGCTGTGGATATTTTGATATAGCTCAACATTTAGTAAAGTGTGACTGAGATCAAATGTTAGGAATTTTGCTGACACCTGACATGGAAATCTTGCTAATTTAATCACTTATTGACTCATCACTCAAAGTAAAAGCTTATTTTTCTTACCTCATGTATGCATAAGCACCTAATAAAGCCATCTTATCAAAAAGAACTAAAGCAGATATGAAAGATCTGTTTCTCCCAAGGCAGCCATATAATGAAAAAAATATCTGCTTAAACCTCTGCAATAAATGTTCTTTGCTTAGCATAAACTGCAGCCCACATCTGGCCATAGTGATAGTTGGTAACAAAGAAAAGAACATACTGTACACAATCTAAACAATCCAGTTAGTAGATGTGAGAGTGAAAAGGCCAAAGACAAGAAGACATAAACTGCAGGGATAAAAGCATCTTACAGGAGTAATGAAATAAGCCTGGGCAAATACTTTGAGTCCACAGACAAAGTACTTAGTTTACGTTTTATCATTATGCAAGTTCTTTATTAAAACAGAAAGACCAGATTTTTCTCTTTAAACCAGCCACAAATAATGTGAGATCATTCCAACTGCAGCATTAATTTCAAAGACCAAAGTAAAATTATGCTCAAAATTCAGTTATGTTCCTACCTGCCCATCTTGACCCACATGAACTTGATGTATCTGCAGGTTTCCCTGTAAAACAAGAGCAGTGACAATTAAAATTACTTTGGAATTTTACAAGTTCGTCTATCCTGAAAAAGGCCTGTTTCTCATCTCATTATTAAACAACTTCAATATTAAGGAAATCTATTAATTTAGGAAATTCTGCTGAGGGTTATCTTGGCAATCCAGCTACAATTCAATGGTCAGCACTTTAACCACAGAGGATAAACAGACTAAAAAGCAAGGAAGCTTTTCAGCACCAGCATGTTTTGCTTTCCGAAAGTTACTGCATGATGTACAATACTATTATGCACGGTTTGTTTGCATGGCTTTTGAGGTAAGCTTTGGGGTTTTCCTTATTTATATAAAACTGCAAATTTAAGCTACTAAACTAGAATTAGCAGTATTAACACTTTTACATGTGTGGAGTACTATCTGTTATAAAGTTACTGCCTGTGCTACCAGATTTCTTCATTTTATCAAAATTTGATACCAAGACCATCATAGTTCTGCCACAGAAGTTACATCTATTACAAAATGAAAAAAATCAATACTGTAAAGTTTTTAAACGAAACTGTAGCTACAAAGTAAAAAGGACAGTGGTATCTTTCAAAAAGAAGCTTTTATTCGTATGTTCAGATATGTCTTTTCAAAAGTATACTTGGATTATAAACACAGTTTTCCAAACACAGAGACATGCAATGAAACAGCAAGTTTCTTTGAGGAAAAAAAAACACACCAGTTCTTTGATTTGAATATTTTCTGCATTTTTCTCTTACTGGCAGCAGTTCTTCTTATTTGAAGCTGTGTACATTGTAATAAATTTTAAACCAGATGTTTTCATCTGTCATGGACAGATGCAGTCCCTAAAAGTCTTACACACAGGAACTTCAGAGGAAGCCAATGGGCACCTCAGGATCAATTACAATCAGTATCTGCTGAATCATATTTTTTTCAGCGTCTCTTTAACCAAAACCTGCTTCAGTTTTGTTGCAGCACATTATATATCCCTTTAGACCCAGAACATTTTGATCCTTCCTTATTTCTCCCTAGGTCTGAGAAGCTCTTCAAAGAAAACTGCCTTGAACTATAATATTTATATAATATTTACAATAATATTTATCCTACAATAGCCCCCTTTGTTAACAGTACCCCTCTTCAACAAAAGTGGTTTTATGAGATGTGATTTAAGGTATTTTGGAAATGGATTAAAACTACCCACAAGCAGATGTGTGTAACATTGACACTACAGAGAAATCGTAGATTAAAATTATAGGCTGCATTTATGTTTAAACTTCCTTAGCTATTGCTTCCTCACGTAAACAAAGTGCACAGGAAATTAGCAGCCTTAGCAGTTAGGAGTCTCTATACATTTTTAAATGCCCTAGTGTGAGGTGTCCCTGCCCATGGCACTGGGGCTGGAACTAGATGACCTTACGGTCCTTTCTAACCCTAACTATTCTATGATTCTATGAAATAACCAACAACGGCACTCTCACCCAGGTAAATTCAGCTGGCTTTAACAGCTGTTTTGCCTGAGTAGGGGGAAAAGAAAAAAAGGCAAAATTAGAGGGTTCACTACCAGATTTATCCATTTCCATTCTATTACACTACAGACTATGGAAAAAAATATGAAGTGCAAATACTGCAGTGTCAGATTACTTGATCAGTTTACTTCATTCTGCAATGTATCTTTACTAGACAGAGTTTGCAGGTTTCTCCAAGTCCTGTTCAACAGTTCCCACAGTTAAAGACACTGAGTATTCTGAACACATTGAGCTCATAAACCTAACTGAATTTCATTTCTCAAAGGCAGTGCAAGTACCTAAACTGGTTTCTTATAATACTCTGCAAGTACTAAATTTCAAAAGACTATCAGCCATATACAACAGTCATTCATGCAACACACACATAGAGCTGTCTTGGTTGGTCAAGAAAAAGCCCAAAGCAAACAAACAAAAAGAAACCCACAACCCCCCCGAGACAGAAACAGCATATTGCATTTACTGCCATAAAGATCATTTCATCCTGGCTCCACCTCATGCTCTCACTTCTACCCCTGCTGGTCTCTGTAGAGTACTGTAATGGATCCCAGAGGCTGTTATAGAATTGGGGTCCTATGTTCTGGCCAACTTCTTATCCACGGGTACCCAAACTTTTGGCTCACCTCACTGTCCTGCGTGATTTGGACTTGCTCGCCTTGAGGAACCTGGGCTATGTGGAGATGGCCCTGTGGGATCCGCAACAAAAGAAAACACCAAGAAGCATCAGAAGACAATCATAACTAGAAGTAGAGACTATCACCTTGGATTCAATACAGCTTAATGTACAGAAGCCAAATGCTTATTCAATGAAAACTGCTAAAGACAGCTTTAAAAATAATAAAATGCATACATATTTCCCCATGTTGTTATGCAAAGTATAAGGACTTTGAAGAAAGAATGGTTCATTTTCACATAAAAGGAAAGAAAATGGGCATAATAACAAATAACATTTATGTAGCACATTTCTCTACAGGCACTGTGTCTGCATTTTTGATTGATACACAAAGTACGGGACTAACTTGCTTTGGCAGATTAGCATTGTGCCTGAATCTTTAATCCCATTTAAAGACCTTGGAAATTCAGTTCTTAAAACAGGTATGCCAAGACTAGCTACTTGCTCAGAGTGAGGTTTTAAAAGGTTTTTTGTAAGTGTCCAAAGAGCTTTATGCATTCACATAGTTATGTTGAAGTACAGTACCATGCTGAAGACTCACAAGCTGCTGTAAATTGGCATGAAATAGTTCATTTGAATGCACTTACACTGATCTATGTTAGTGGAGAATCTGTCATAACAGTTTTAATAATGTTAATACTTTGTATTGCTGACCATACCCACCACTTCAGAACAGTATCAAGCCACCATTTGATCAAAACACGGATAAGAGTGGACGGAATTCCTAGTGCATCCTGACTAGCCTAGTGAAGTCTTTGCTACTGTGATTTACCTGAAGGGAGATTGGATTCTAAATAACCTACTTCAGGGTTTATAAGGCTTTGTGTTCATTTTAATATGCCTGCATGAGACAGAGATTAAAGATAATCATTTGGAATTCTGTCAAAGGCTCTTCTTATTTTATAACACAAGAACAATTGCATATGATTTTCAAAGAAACACAGATCCCTCTATTTCAAACAGTTTCATTTCCTCTGGAAGGAAACTGTCTATTTATAGGAAGAAAAAACATACTGAAAGTATCGCTCTGACAATAGGGACCGTATATAACATTATAGCACAGCTCAGTCCATGTTGAGATTAGAATCACTTTCCCTCCTTAACATCAAGCTCTCAGGGCTCCCAGGAAAAAGCACTGAACATTTAAAAGACCCATTTATGGAGTTTTCAAAAATAAACCACCCTCCTTTCTGATTAACGAGAGGGAAAGAAGGCGACTTTATTCATCTTCATATTATGCAGCATTCCAGAAGAGAACTGCTCACTCACCTTTTGCAGATACATAGCTGGCCTTCAAAGGACAGCCTTTTTGGTTTGTTCACAAATCCAAGTCAATACTGATTTCTTTTAAACATATATACTATAAATATCTACTATCTTACTAATGACTGTTAGCTTGCTCTATACTGCATTTATCCTCTCCGTAACTCCTACAGTTGCTGACTGGAGTTCTTCCCAATGACTTTCATTTCAACTGCTTTCACTTTCATGCACTCCTTAAAAAATATTCTGGCTACTGTTTAAGTTCTCCTTTTAATCAACGCTTACAGCTCTGCCAGTTGCCTTCAACAGTGTGGTGCATATCTTGAAATCTTCCCCCGGTTTCCATGACTCCTCTACTGCTACTCTTGGTAGCAGTCTTACAGGCATTTCTTTTTTTATAATATTCCAAACTCATCTGTCCTTCACAGCCCTTTTTTCTTCATTATGTTTCAGAGCAATGTCACCATTTCCATGCTATCTGCAGGACTGCATGACCAGACTTGAACATTCACTGTGTTGATAAGACAGTTTTCATTCTTTATGTGTAAATTATTCACTTGGACAGATTTGCTCCTTCTCTCCTGCACTGCCTCCCTTACCTGGGGAGAGAATACTATAAATACCTATCAAATATCTATTCATTACCTCTATTTCAGACTCTTCTTTGTAATGGCGTTGACCAAAACTCTTGCAACAGCCAGACCATCAGCTACTACATTTTATATCACTGACTAACATTGCAGGAATTCATGATTATTTACCCATTTCCACCTGTTTTTTTAGCCTGGCTTCTAAGGGAAGTGGTCTTATGTGGTCATCATGCAGAGCAGGCACATACATCTCTGTGCATGCTTCTGTTTTGTACTTGGACGCAGCCTAGCCCAGTTGAGTTTTTGGGTTTTGCGGGTTCTGTTTTGTTTTAATTTGAATTTGAAACAATCCTTGTAGCCAAACTGTAGTACACAGAAACTAAAGCCAACACGAGTTTTTTTCAGAGTACGCTAAAACCTTATCTAAAAATAATCATGGCCTGAGTTATGGTAGAAGTCTCAGGCTTAAAAAAAATGTCAATATTTATAACTTTTACTTATATACATGTATCAAAATGAATACACATGTAAGGGATTCAGCTAGCAGATGTTCAGAAATGCCTAAGAATGCAGAGCTTTTTAAATGAAAATAAATAAATAAATGCATTCTTGTTTTTGGAAGTCATAGCTGGAACTACCTCTGAAGTGTAAATCATATGTTAAGTACGTCTGCTATGATGAGTACGGCAAGCAAACAGCCAGGTGGAGACTAGTCATTCTATATATAGCAATTGATGTGCATTTGTTCGCGATATTTGCATGAACACATCCTGTATGAAGATTTGTGCCAAATAAGATTTTTTTTATAAGCTTTCAATGTTTATTTTCTGAAAATCACACTTAAATGATGTCAGGCCGCTTCAAAACAAAAAACGAAAATTAAACTGAAGCAAAGTTTGCAATAAACTAGGTTATTTAAATAGAATCATTTAGAAAAAGTTGAGTACATACTACTTGGACTTGTCCATCTTCTCCTATTTGGTGGATCTGAACCTGCTGAGCATTGGCTAGTGCATAGTGTAGCGCTTGTGGTTGGTTCTGCTGGATCTCATTAGAAGCTGAAACTGAACTCTGCGAACCCTCTGAAAGAGAGACAAAAATCCAGTGTTGTTACATGTGTTTATCTCATGCCAGTGTCCAGGCAACAACGAATTATGACTTAAAAACTGTGGAAAACAAACACAGTAAGTAGACACATATCATTTGTGCATTAATACCCTTACACATGCTTGTAGATTTGCTACAGATTTCCAAGGAGTTCCAAAGGCTATTCTGTCTCTGAGAAAGCTTTATGTTTAAAGCATCTTTTGAACCTAGATTAAAGATTTTACAATAGTAAAAGTCATATCAAAGCAAACCCATACACATTTCCTAAGCAGCAGCCCCTACACAAAGGCAGACACCTGGTGTTACCTTCGGGAAACAGGAAAATCATTGTGTGATTTCAAGAGGATAATGATTTGCATTAGAAGCAGATGTATCATAGGTCCCTTTCGAAGTTTTCCAGCTGCAGGCAAAGGATCCTTATAAATCTGAAGTTACATATGCTTTCCTACAGACCAAGACCCCATTAGTGGGTAAATATATCACGAAATTCCATATATCCCTCTAGCAATCAGGAAAAAGACCTGGAGCTATCGATCAATGACAGTTTTTCAGCACATGTGACAAGTTCAAGTAGACGCTGCTAGGAAAAAACCTTAAATGCCTCAGTATCATGCTAATATCATATTAATATCACACAACAATTCTGCACCAGTCCTAGTTATCTTTCTTGGTTTTTTTTTACTTAAGACATCTTGGAGAATGTGACTGTCAGAAAGGGCTTTTAGAATAATGCATTGTTTGAAGAAACACTTTACATACAGCTTTCTTATAAATGATTTTAACATTTTTCTTTACTATATCACAAAAATACATTGAATGAAATCTCTGAAGCATTAAGAGGTTTACAATTTTTCTAAATTATTTATTGCTCTGACAATGACTTCTATGCTACAAGATAACGTAAAACACATTAACATCCAGCATGTAGTTAGATTCAATACCACAGGGCTTTCAATCTCTCAAAGTACCGGAAACGATAATGAAAATATTTAAGAAACAGTGTCACTTACTTCCATTGTAGATCATTTCCTTACAAGATTTTATGTATTGCTTAAATAAGCACCAGATAGGCCTTGTCCTGCTCAGAGATGACTGATGGTTGATATACTTGGATTTTTTTAAAATGATTGGGTTTTTTTAAGCCATCACAGGAGGAAGCCATGTGCTATAAAATTTTAATACATCTACTTAATACTTTAAGATTTATACTGAAAAGGGAACGTTAGTTTTGCCAGAATGAGCTTTGTTCACTCATACAAATATTTTAATGAAAATGTTCTTTTAAAAAATCATGTATTCTTTGGGGTTTTTTTTCATCCTGTCTCCAAATGTTTGTGTAAGAAGATAATTTTGGAGTTTTATGTCTAAACATGGGGACTGGAAACTAACTCAAAACCACCAAGCTGGTATTTACTTACTTGTTGAAAGTTCAGTCACTTAACAGTTCCACTAGACAGCTCTAATGGATGTTAATCTGCAAACACGTAACTACAACCAGAACACTTCTGCAGTAATTGAGCAAAACGTTAACAAGTACATGGGTCTGCTCTCTTTGGGGCATCCATCTGTAATACTTTACATTTGACTAGGAGGTAACTGAAGAACATTTATAATTTCTTAAATATAGTCCTGCTGCTTATAGTGCTACCCCAGTATTTCCTGCTCTGTTGTCAACAGAAGTTTGCTGTACAGAATTCCAGATGGGATTAACAAATCACAGTTGTCAGAAAAGTCACGTACCTAGCAGGAAAAACTGTACCATCAACCAAATAATAGTGTGATTTTTTCCAATTCTGATACTAAATCATGCTTTCCATTGGCAGGGGCTTTGCCATGGCCACTGAAAGGAACAGATACTCCAAAAACATCATTTATCTAAGCCCTGTTGTCTTTCATTTTTCCTCTCATTTCCATTACTTCAGTCCTAATATTTTATGCGACTAATTTTCTGTATTCTTTAATAATAGCATTTTATGGATGCAAAACAGCTAAGCAAACCCGCTGTTACTTACCTTGCTTCTTACAAGCTACCACTACTCCATTTGTTGTGATTTTGTCTTTCCATCACGCTGCCCAGTCCCCCAGTACATAATTCAGCAGCTGAGCTGAGTTACAACTCAACGCTGGTCAAACCAGCATTCAAGTACATAATCCTTCATTTCAATGTGTGTGTATACACACACACCCCTACAAGTAAACTTCATACACTCAAAACAGAGCATAAATGTAAATACACACAAAGAGCAAAACTGGAGCTGGGACACAGATAAGTAAAAATGTGTTTCACTTACGGATTTAGTAACTTTCTACCAATACTCTTCCTGTAGCTTACACTTACCATTACATAAACTGCAGTGCTGTGCTTCTGAGAAAACACGAAGATTCATTTACAATGAGTATTTCTTTTCTGATTATGTTATGCAATAAAATAACATCAAAGAAATAAGAGCTGCAGCAGATACATATTTACATATGTATTATATGCACATATTGGAACACATTTTTAACTATAAAGGCCAAAAGCCTTCATTTGTAACCCATCTTTTGCTTCAGAGATGCCAGAAATTATTATACTTAGCAGAGGTAGGAACAGCAGACACAGACTGAATGCAGTCATACTGTACATCTCACATGGCCACTTATAAATAATTTCAGTTTGGCTTCACTGCAATAACCACAGTTGGGTTTTCTTTCTTTTTTTGTTGGACTTTGGTGGGGGGTTTTTTCTTCTTAGGAAGAAAAAAGAGAGAGGATTCAACAGTGTCTAAAAATAGAACATCCATTATAACTATTGTTTTCCCTCCGTAAATCTATGACCAGACAAAAGTAATTATTTATCTGTTTTTAAACATTCCCCATTAAAAACAAACACAAACATGAATAGCACATGGCTTGAATGGAGGATGTGTCAACAGTTATAAATCACTATCATGTAAACTATCTAGCCTCACATTTGCAACTTTGATATATTTGAGAATCCCTGGCACCAAGAAGCTACACAGCTGAACTCCTGCTTTGAAATTTTCTTCTGCACTGGTTAAAAAGGGGTACTTTGGCATGAACAAATAGCTTATGCAGCGCTACTACTGAGTATGTTTTCCATGGCGTTCCCAAAGCAACCTCCACTACATGGAATAGCCTGGGAGCTACCCATGGAATGGAAGTTGTTGCAGTGACTATTCCACAGGGGATTAAGCTGTGATATGGGGGTGAAAAAACTTCACTGAAACATTCCTCCCTTGCAAATTGAAATTGGACCTATGACATTTTCCCTATTTGTTTACTGTGTGTGTTTACAAGCTGTAAAGTAAATTTAGCCTGAGTTTGCCTCCTCAGATGAATGTTCGACAGTTGGCAAAATCACCCCTGCTGAAGCAGTTACTTCTGACACATCTCTCAATGCTGATGTTCCTCAGACACTGCTGAGATTTGTCAGACAAATGTCATTGGTAACTGTTTCAAGGTGGTGTGTGTTTAATTCTCAAATAAGATCAGTTTTAAAATTTCTCATTTCAAAAGCAAAACTTTTGGTGTTTTCCAATTCTCTCCTATTGTACTTCATAGTTATCAGCGGAGCATCTGGCTTCGCGTTCTGGAAGGAAATGTAAGAGGTACAAATTCCATAGCAGAGGGATTCAGGCTTATTCTCCTTATGTGTTGTTATTCACACCCATTTTCCTGGTGTATAGGCCTCCCAGCCTCACACTTCTGCTTCTCGCAGATGTGTTCTCCAAGGAAAGGTTAATAGCTCAAGGTAGCAAAGCAGACCTCAAACAGAAAGCAAAGAAAACACCATTACTGAACAATTAATAGAAATAAAACTGTATGCTGTAAACCATTACCTCTACCTCACTCAGCCAGTGCTAAATGCCTCTAATTCTGCAGAATAGCTTTGAAGATTTGGCTGCACATCCATTTTTGTATGTGACATCTCAGCATAGGCTGAGCACTTCTACATACAAATCCCAAAGTCATATTACTAATTAAAAATTCCAGCATGGAAAACTGTGATAACAGCTTTAACAATCTTAAGAGAAATTAAAAGAAAGGGAGAAGGCACTCTTCAATTAATCCTCCTCCCAAACCCCTCATTTCCTGCTGCCTTCCCTCCATAGGCTGCTAACATTTATGAAACGAGTATCTCGCTAAACTATCATGGCAGCCATGCGTACAACTCATCAGAAAAAAAGAAAAGAAGAGAAAAAAACACACATTAAGGACCACAGTGTTGGCACTGGGAAGAGCAGAGCAAACCGCTGCAATTAATACCTCAATTCCAATGAAAGGCAACGGCTTCAAACAGAAAAGCCAGATAAAATAACAAAACCCAAGTTCTGCCTAAATGTAAGTCTGCTACTACAACTTCATGCAACCCATAAATCTTGTGGCTACTGTAAAGCTTCACAGTCAATGAAGTGTAGAACAATCTCAATTAATATCGTTGGGGGCAAAGGACTGAAGAAGAGGTATTCATTCATATTCTCCTACCAGCTTCCTTAGACATGATTTTCTGTCTGCAGATCCGCTCCTCCTGAGCTCTTAACACTTGAACACTATCACAGAATTACAAGGCCAAAAGGCTACGTAAGGACTATGGCCTCAACCTGCTACTTTCCTGCATCATCCATGTAGCTAATTTTTCCATGTGATAGAAAGAGCGGAGAAGAAATCTGTTATCACTTTCAGCAGCACAACTCAAATCAAACACATGTGCTGCATAAACTTTTATGCACAACAAGCAGAAAAAGCCTCTGACATGTCCAGCAAGTACGTAAGAATGAAGCTCAAGAATAGCAATCCTCTTTAAATGCAAATGGCTCAGGCTTATTTA
The DNA here is from genome assembly GCA_017639245.1 of Myiopsitta monachus. Taxonomy (NCBI): domain Eukaryota; kingdom Metazoa; phylum Chordata; class Aves; order Psittaciformes; family Psittacidae; genus Myiopsitta; species Myiopsitta monachus. The sequence goes on along the minus strand of CM029941.1, from coordinate 101,995,754 downwards.
TTTTGCATGCAATAACTCAAAAATCACAAAACTGCAGAACAGCTGATCCTTTGCAACATTTGACGGAAAGCACCAATAAGCCTTCTGCTGTATTATTATGTATTATTATGCTATGACATACAGAAAGTTATCTTGCTATTATCAGCCCCTAGAGGTAACTGATGAAAAATATTATTTCAAGCCAACCAAATATGACATTTTTGGATTTGAGCCTTTTTTTTTCCGTTGCACTTCTTGGTCATAATTTTGATATTAAGTACTACAATCACAAGTTCAGAAGTGGAAAAACCTTACCAAACTCTGGAAAAAGTTCAAACAGGAAACGTGGTGCTCGTTCATTCACACTCAGGACACTGAAATCAGATTTAAACCCCTTAATGATGCTTTCAGAATAGCTCAGCTGCACAGCAGACACTGTGATGCTATGCGTCTACCCAAGGCATCTGTTGATGGCAACAGTGCATCTTAAGAAGTGCTCTCTGAAGACTATGGAAATATCTTCCAGGGTAAACCTTAAACCTTCCCTAGAAAATTATCATAATTTAGCTAAGAACAATGGGTTTAAGTACTTCTGCAGATAGCTTAGGTTTACCGTATTTAACTTGGTAAAAAGAAGGGGGAGCATGTGTAAATCTTCCCCCCATGTGGCATCATCTGAAATGCTCACTTACAAGAGGTGAAATAAAAGCGCTTTCTTAGTGAACCTGTGCAACACCACTGGTGTATCTAAGCTACCAGAGAACCTGAAGACACCCTTACCTTAAGGTGCCCAGCGACCTAGCTTGACTAGTCACAGAACACCCTCCACTACATTTCCTGATCCAACTAAATCATTACAGCTTCCCTGAAAAGAAGCCAGTCTTCCGCTGAGTGAGTGGAGCCAAAGCTTTCCAGAACAGCTCAGCAGACATTGTGCAAGATACTACACGGCATATCCCAGCATCCTTCACACTGTAAACACAACACAGTGGCCATTCACAATCTTCTAACAGACTATTTTCTTCATTACATCTTTCGTGTGAAGCACCTATTACGCTCCATCCAACAGAGGAACTACACAAATACTTGTAATAAGTGTACTGACATGGAGTAACATACTACTCAGTGAAACCAAACAGGTATTCTTCTGCAGAAAGCAGCAACTGCAGCAGGGTGGAGACCTGACATAAAGCCCCTAGAAGCTGATCTTAATAACTATAACTAACATTAGTGGGAAAGACAGTTTCTCAAGTAGCTGTATTTCAGACTGTTAAAGGCTCACCTTAAATTGCCCCCGAAACAAATGCTACCATAAAAACTGTCTGGGTTCATATGTAACACTTTAAAAGGCCGTATTTGACAGCTATGTTGTCATAACTGTGAAATACAGACCTCCTTTGCTTCAGAGCTGTGAAATATTACTTCTCTTTCTTGCTGGCTGGCAGCAGGAATTCTGCTATATCCACTGTACAGTGTGTATAATAAGGAACAGATGCCTGTGAATTATGATGCTGTAATTCCACTGAGGGGTTCCAGGGATGTGAAGCCACAAAGGCAAAAGTCTGAGCAGCTCACGAAGTTACCTGAAAAGAGCAGTGGAATTACAGCCCTGTCATGCAAAAGTTACCTTTTAAACATGTGGGAATCTAACTTCTTTCTTCCTTGCATCTTTTCTTCTCTTTCCCTATTTGCTTATTTAGTCTCTCAACCCACTTTCCTGTTCTTTCTCATACTCCTCCTTGCTTCTTCAGGTGAAATACCATTCCCACTGATTTGGGAATGCAAATTAGTTTTGTAAAGGAACACCTGATTCTAAAAAAGTGGTGTGTTTTTCTAAGAGTTTTTTCACCCCGGGTACGAATGCAGTAGTGAATTCATCTAACATCTTTATGGCCTCCCAGAAAATGATGCCAATGGCACTCTGAGTAAGAGCAGTATTTTAAAGAAAATTAACAAAAGGCTCTGGATCCATGGGAACATTTTCACATACCGTTACCAGAGGCAGCTGTTAATGTTATTGCCGGTACTCTCTACTCTTGGCTGCACAGTCCATACAGTCCCGCCAATGACATGCCAAGATGTCTCAGCTGAACTTCATCATCTTCTGGACCAAAGACATCTTTATAAGGACATGCAGCCACTTCTTTGCTATTAGGGGACACACAGGCGGCCTAAAATCTCCTGGGAAAATCCTGGATGTTGATGTAGAGGCAGCCAGCTCAACTCCAGCTGAATAAGTGACCCTGGGTGCACAACCCAAAACACCAAGGTGGCTCATGCAGAACCAGCCCATGAGTGTCCATACCTGATTCTCCCACCTGCCCAGACAGCACACCACTGAAATCCCAGGGTTCACTTCAGTGTCTCCGTACCCATGGAACAATTTGTTCACAAATAAGGTTAGAGGAACTGGGGGAGAGGAAACTCTTGAGTTTTCAGCTTAACAACAAAAAAAAGCCCACCAAAACTTACGGCCTTCTGAAAACCAGAATCCACTGAGCCTGAGCATGCTTTACATCTCCACACAGGTCTCCCCAAATCTCCAAACCAGGAGATTAAAGATTAATATTTTTTAATAATAGGTCTTAACAACAGTCAAGGAGTACAGACTAATGAGCACAGGCCCGTAATATCCACTTACTACTGCATTTTTATTCTAAAATACTGATTGCTTAGAGACTGAAAATAAAAATCCTATTAACGTATATGGCTTATGGTTATCATTATGTTGATTAGTTGTTTTAATTTGAGAATTTTGGATATGATTCCCAGTTCCAGCACATAAAATTTTCCATTGAAAGCAGATTTTGGCATTCTTTGCATGAGATACAGTGGTTAGTGTTAACATGCAACCAAAAATTTTATGCAGGCAAATAAACCTACTTCCTTTTCTTTGGGCTCACATCCAAAACACTGCTTTTAATATATGACGTACAAGTGTCCCATAACACTGCTTTATATTAAAAGCATGAGCCAGAAACGTCCTATGAGAACACTTCTTAGGCCAGTATTTTTCATTTGTTATTACTATCCATGTCTGCATACCTATATGGAAATATAGAATCACCTACAACATATTTAAATTCTTCAGAGGAAAACACTTCAGGAACAAAATTTAGCACATCCTACTAAATGGTGCGAACACACCAAGAAAGATTTATTCACTTAACTCCTCTTGAATACCAGTTACAGAAACATTTTGAACCTCTACTGAAAAAAATTACCATGGTAAAAAAAAACCCATACCGTAGCATGAAGCTGCATGTGCTTCAGTTAACACATGGAGAAGGATGTTCTCAAGCATCTCAGTGAAGGCAGGCATTTAGATAATGTACAAACCCACACAGCCAATCTCTCTTCACTCTGGAATGTCCTACACTCATTTCTGGCAAATCCATAGTTTACTACTGTTCTAGAGATAGACCCCCTTTTCCTTCTCATTGTGAACACACACATACATACATCTCACTTCCTTTCTAGGATCATTAATGTACTGCAGTTAGGAGCGTGACTGCAATTTGTAGATGAAACAGGATTAGAAGCTCATCCCACCAGGGACCTACTTTGGTACAAGCACCACAAGGCTGGTAGCAGCCAGCCACCCCAGGAGGTGCTTGGCTTCCGCTGGAGGCCCACTATGATTTAACTGTGAATGGACAGCCTCACTTAGTACATAGATACGCTCCTTGAGAAACACTGTAGATATATACACGCTGTAACACAGAGGCCTCTTCACCAACGATAAATGGTACTTCCAAAACAAAAATGCAAGAATATAAAATCAACTCTGAAACTTCAATTGTGAGAAACATGGGTTTCTCTATTTACTTTTGTTATGCAAAAATATCCACATTTGTAGGTACTACACACACCTGTTGTAAATACAATTAAGATCAAGGTAATTTTCAGGTATATTGAAAAGCAAATGGCATTATTGCCATAAGTTTCAATCTCTGTTGGGGTTGGTTTGGTTACTGTGGATTAAGGAGAGGGCTATTTGGTTTTTTTTACCTGAACCACTGTAAGATGATGATGAAGGTGTTCGCCTTGAAAAGCTTTTCACAGCAAGACTCTGCCCCCTCTGTTTCCGCCTCCAAGCTGTTCGGCATTTGGAGTCTATGCTTTGCTTAATTCTGTACCAGTCAGATTCTGTGATCCCAAATTTGTAAAAGAGGTGACCTGTAATTAGAGAAAAACAAAAAGGGCTGAAAATCAGTATAAATCTAGTTTTTTTCCCAGAAAATGCATAGATGTCACACACTGTCACACCTCATGCTTGACACTGGCCTAAAGGAATACAATGACATTATGAAAAAAGCCAAAGCCATAGTGATGTGCTTTCAACAACTAGTCACAAGATTAAATAACAATAAGTACGTATTTTTAAATATCAGAATACCAGAAATTTCCTAATCTACACTTCTATCCATGGAAACTGCACTATTACATTAAAGCTGCGCAACACTAACAAACAGAAGGATCCACCACTTCAAAGCCAAATCTAGAAAGATTTCTTTCTCACTGGTAGTGCCCCACAGTATGCATACGTCTGGTAAGTACAAAGCCATATAAAACTCCCTATAAAAAAAAAAAGGGCAAACCCTTTTTTAATGCTCAGTTCAAAACTCATTGGAATCCAATAAAAATGCAATACAAAATTAGAATCCTCTGAAAATGTTACCGCTACTATTAAGCCATTTAAAGAGCCACATTACACACTTCCGAGCCTTCGGTGCTAAGTTGCCAAACTGTTAAACAAATACAACGTTCGCTCATGAGTTGAGCTGAGTATTTTGAAACCAAGCTCATACAGATTGAGTCCTGCTGCCAATTCAAACCAGGCTCATTATCATGTGCACCCAAAGAGGAAGCCCAAGAAAAAGAGGGAGAAAAAGGACTATTTCAGGTATGACAAGAAATACTTGTTTCAACATCTGGACAAAAGGCTTTAAAACTGGGAAGGAAGCGTTGTGCGTTGTCAGCTGTTTCAAGGTCCTCCTCATATTGCTACATACTTTTACTATTTCATTGTAAGCTTCCAAGTGGTTTAGATTTTGCATAAAGCATCAACAGTTGAGAGCATTTGCCCGTATGTTAAGAGAAATCTATAATCCACATGGCTGCAGAAAAAAAAACCCACACTTGAAAAAATAAACCCAAAGGTTCAAACCCCAGAATTAAAGCAGAAGTATGTGAACATCTGTAACATTCCCTGAAACTTCAGTACTTATAAACTTTCCCAATTTAGATGCACAATACTGCAGTTGAACATTCCAAAGCTGTAATAAATGCTTTTACTCAAAATGACTACGCTTGAAAGAGCTCTTTAAGATTCGTATATTCCTTTTGGTATCAGACAAATGATGTGAAGCTTATAGCCGCAAAATTCCACGTTCACACAAGGAAAGAGCTTTGTACTTCCTTTGTATTACCAGTAAGCCCAGAGTCCTCAGAAACTGCAATTTGCAGGTTACTGATCTAACACAGCCAAGCACAGTACTTTATCTCTTATGTCATCATAATTTTTTAAACGCACTTATTTTCTGATGCTCCAGATAATTTTTTTCTCTAATCTGTTCAAAAAGCAGTTTGAAATGAAGTAGAGAATATACAGGAGGAAAACACTGGTATCCAAAACCTAACTCAAAAGCACTTTAAAGGCCCCAAGATTTCTCACTGGCAAGCAACAGCAAGCATGTTACTTCAGAAATTGCTTTACAACCCCTACATTATGTGTCCAAAAAGGTAGTGGGAGTAGCAAAGGAGGAAAATCTGCTGAAATTATCTGCTGCTGTGCAAGTTCCCTTTCCATAGGTGTCAGCACAAGGAAAGCACGTTCTGTATTGTGAATACCGAGACCACATTTCTCAGTGTAATCAATTACTAATATCCGCTACACAGAGAAATACATTCATAGATGTCTGTAGAAGTGTCCAATAAAAATAGTTGTGCTTTAACTCTTTATACAATTTCAGCTGTCAGTGCGTACAAAAGTTCTTCTGTAGTCCTACACAAAGCAGTCACATGCTCTACGGTGACTTTGAAAAAGTGTCTATATTTCATTCGTAAGTATGTTTTAATGACTTTCACATTGTATGTTGCTCTGTTTGGAGACATGACGGAATCAACTGCAGGTCGGAGCAAACTCTCAGAAAAGCAGTCTAGCTAGGAATTAGAACTATTACTTAATTCAAAGAGAAAAAAGAAACATAAATTAGCTGGGAAAAGACACCTCAGGTGCAGTGAGCTGTGCACACAAGGAGACCCAAGCCGTGTAGGACAAGTGCTTGAGACAGATGATGAATGCCAGACTTGTGACATTAAACATCCCAGAAACTGCTCTCTTGAGGGAAGACAGGAAAACGCCTTCTACTTACTGATCACAAAAGCTATCATTTAATCAATGTGATAAGGCATGGCCATGAAATACTGCATAGAGACACCACTACCTTCATGGGGAGAACATGACTACAGAGGAAAGCATGGAAAAATCAATAACAAGCTCAAACAGGGTAGAGTCAGACAATAAGACTTTAGGCTAGAGAGACCAAACAACATCAGGCACAGATCTTCAAAGCCAGGTGTGCTTATTTCTTTTCCCTTATTCACGAAATTCTTATTTCACTGTTACGGTGGTCGAAGGTGCAAAGCTGGTCTAGACAAAAGGCCTGTTGTTTGCACAGATTTTTACCATAACTGCCCACTCAGTCACAGTAACTGCATGCGCAAATTAGGCATGAAAAATCAGTCTTTAAGTACAAAGGTATTTGATATAAAGGTTAAATGAATTTCAGATGTACAAATCTACCCAGTTGGTATTACAATCTAAAACATTATTCTTCAAACAGGTCTTTAGAAACCACATTTCATAACAGTCCACCGATGACTGAAGAAAAACCTAATGCTAACAACAGCGCAGTATTTTTTAAGTAGATAAAAAGTTCACCATAACATCAGAAACAGGATTTACCTGTAGCAGAAATACATCCCCAAAACATGTGCAAACAATATTTGAAAACTGGAGCGTGCTGACTTACTGTTCTCTATCCATAAATGATCACACGCAGAACAGTCAGCTGTCTCATTCCGAGTATGTCAAACACCAAGCAAAGTCAGAAAGGCAGCAATAAAGCAACATTCTGCAAATGAAACATTTTAACTTGGGGAAGCCCATATTAGAAAAGACAGAAACTCTTCTGTGAGAAGGGATTTGACATTTTTCGGAACATTTGCTGGTCAAAAGCAGCATGAAGCATTGTAATTTGTAAGCAGCACAGTATCTATAAAGCACATAACCCTGATAAAACACATTAAAAAAATACATTTGGCAAATATAATTCAGCACTTTGGCAAAGAGACAACAGTATTCTGGAAGACAGAGGCACTTATAGAAGAAAAATGAAGTAAAGGATTTAGATCATTTAAGGATGCCTGACCGTGTTTTTAGCAGTCTTTTTATTTAGGACAATGGATGGTTGCAGTGACATCCAAAACAAAGGATGTGCTTGTTTTTAAACACCGAGGGTCCAAAGTTTGCTTGCTTTGGAAACTTCACTTCCTAAACAAAGCTTTATGAAAACATACCAGGAACTTAAAAATAGTTCAGTTAGTTAATAAATTGCAAGCGCTTGAGTACTTTCTATAGACCAGATACATACTAGCACCAGCTTGGGAGACAAAAAAGTCTGCACAAAGAATTCCCAAAGACACAGTCTATTCTGAAACACAGGGAGGGGAAATTGCTTCGGTTTGCAAGCCAGAACCAACATTCAAATCCTATCAAGCAAAAGCTTAGGAGGAAGGCGTATGTGTATCAGGAAAATTAAAGAAGTCAGCTTTAAAAGCTGACAGGTGCATCACACTAAGTTTTCCCTTCCGCATCCTGTATTAGAAACAGTACATAATCACAGTACAGCAATGATTTTTATGATTCTTGACAAAGTTCCTATAAAACTATAACAGGACTGACACATCGAGTTCTAGAATGCTTCTTGTGTACCACAAAATAAACCTTTCTACGGTTCAATGAAAAATAAAGCTTGGAAATGCAGTGAGGACAATCTGGTACAAACGCAAAGATGATCACAGTAACAATGCCTGAATTCCATACTTCCAAACTTTTGGAGCATCTACTGTACAAAATAGGGGGAGAAAGGGTTGGGTTTGTTTAACAAACAGGGCTAATTAGAAAAAAAGAAAACCCAGTAAAAACAATGTTCCTGAGAAAGTAATCCACACTTTCTTAAAGGTCAGAAGTCAGCAGACGGAGCAACCCACATAAAACATTAAATTGTAAAGAAATTTAATTAAGAACAAATTTAAGAGGAAGAGAAGACATTTGTAAGATCAAAACCAGACATGAAATATTCCAGCTTGATACTGCATTCAAAATCAGTCTCCTAAAAAACAAACTATGTCAATGGCTTGCACTCGGGTACTGCTAGGTTGTGCTGCTTCCCAACATTCTTCATGAACACCAGATTTCCTTAGAAAATTTAAAGGTAAATCAGTATGTTCGCAGACTTGGCAAAGCTCCTTTGCTGCCCTTTATGCTGAGATGGCACTGACTTTCCTTCTGTTGTTGTTACACTTTGGAATGTTAGGGAAAGTGTTACCGCCAGAAAAATCTAACTACCACATGCATAAAATAAAGACATATTTACATTAAGCATGTAATCCAAAGAGATTTGGTTAACTGTTCCTTACATATTCAAATTCAACTTAATTTTTTAAATCTGTAAAAAAGGAAAAGGATTTCCTACTCCAAATTAAAATGATTAAGCTGATGAACAATCTTTTTTCTTCTTTAACTGACAACAATATGATGGATATTATGAAAAAGAAGGGCTTTAGATTGTGCCTGCACAGAATCATGAAGAGGGGTGATTATTTGGGGGTTTGGCTAACAAAACACATTTTTTCACATAAGGGTCATACATTTGGAGTTCTTTTTATTAAACGAATAGCATATGACAACAAAATCTGCTGTACTAAACATTGGAACAGCGGAGGAAAAAATTAAGCACCTCTGAAGTTACATCTTGCGCCTTCAGGCTTCAATTCTTCAAACATAATTACACTCATGCATTGACCATATTGAAACAATTTTTAACAGTAAATGTTTACTCATTTGACAGCTGGGGAGGGGGATGAGCTCCACAGCTGGAAGGCAGTTTCCCCCTCCGCGACTCCAAAGTGTTTCAGGGTTGGACAAAAGGATGCAGGAAGGGAAGGGCAACATCGTTCTCAGACAAGGAAAACTTGCCCCTTCTAGCTGGCACTTTGGCAGAACCTTGGCAGCTTCTTGAACATCACATGCCTGTAAACATCAATCATGTCACCAGATAACCACTTTCCGTAACATTGTTCTCATCCACAGGCTAAACAGCATCCAAACAGAGATGACGGGGGGAAGCTGTTAAAAACTCAGAGGGAGAAGGGAAGAAAAATTAAGCTACTAAGCAATTACTCTGCTTCACATTTTATTTCTACAGCTTCTTTGTTTAACTATTACATTCATACCTTTCAAACAGCTATAAATTTATAGACTACTGGGGACTCGAGTGTGCACATGCTGTAGTACAAATGTAGTCAGGGAGTACTGATGAACAGCCTCAAATACAACTGAAATCCTGTTCTATACATACCTAAAGAAGGGTTTACTAAACCTGTGTCAGAAACCAGAACATTTTAAACAGCCAAATAGAAAAAAATCAAACACTATAAAATGTTCACAAAGTCTGTTTTTTTTTCAGGAAATTCTCAATTGTCAGCTTTTAAAGAAAAGAAACGCTCTGTTTTCATAGGCAAAGGACTGATGGTTAAAGAGGATTTCTGCAAATAGGATTCCACAGAAAACAGATTATTTTATTATACTCTTCAATTAATTTATAATAATACATAAACCTCAAAATTCCATGTTGATCAAATCCCTTTCTACTTGGATAGTAAGAATCTGACTGTATCCTAGAGATCACAAGGAGTCTTACGTATGTAACGTTGTGACAAAATACAATTGCTAATTTTAGAACTGCTTTACAACATTAGAAGAGAGTAAGGAAATTCAGAAATACCATAAAGGACACAACTGCAAAAGCTAAACATGTTTGAGGAAACCCTCCAGATGTGAAAAACATCCACAAAGCCTGCAGTCCTAAGTGCGAGCCTGCAATTAGACGATTTAGGGAAAAAGGAATAACTTTAGCGACACTAAAAAATGTTTTATCCAAGAGTGGATTGTTCATATTGCATAATTTCCCAGGCCCCAGATGATATCATGATGTGGGTTTTTATTAACACTCGTCAGCACTTTAAGGAATCAAACTCTAAACACTGTATTTTTATACCTTTTACAAGATAACTGGAATGTAAGTGAGACAAATTTCTGCAGACTGAAGTGACAGCAGCCTATAGCATCCCATTCCCAAATCCCACAATCCCAGTAACACCAGTCTTAGAATTAGCACAACACCAACTGTCCCAAACTATGACTACTATGAATTGCCCAACATCAGGGTGGATTAAGGTAACATCCTATCATTCACCCTACAGAATAAAAGTCTCCTTTCTAATATATCTTACACTGTTTAGACAATCTGCTGACAGTACTATACAAACAGAATACTAAACCAGACAAGAAAGTTTTCCTCAATAATGCCAAATTACTGTGTTGAGGAAACAGTTCAGAAATGATCTTGTTTTAAATATCCACCAGACAGCATAAAAAGCCTTCGTACATACAGGCTTGTGTCTCAACAGATTAAAGTGAAAGTGAATTATTCAGTGCTCCAGTTGTTACAACTTCCTCCGTCGAGCTGAAGCTGAACATCCGAGGATCTGAGGGATGCAGACAGATGGCTGGAACCACATTTATTTTTCACATTTGTCCCAAGCATACCAGATCAAAGGCCTGCTCCGAGAGAGCATTCACCTTTCAAAAGGGATTGCTAGAAAAGTCGTTCTGCTTTGGGTAAAATACATGGGCTCCGAGATCCAGAGAGTTTTTTGTTTCTTGGGGTTCTTTAAAAAGAGCTATAAGAAAACAGTACAACCCCAAAGACATGAGGTTTCTCTTTCTCTGCTCTTGCTTTCTGTAAAACACAGATATAATGCCTTAAATTTTAAAAGACTTAAAGCCTTTGGAAACCAAATGCTATATAACTAAGCACTTTCTGGATGGTTATATGTAGATCTGGCTAAGACTTCATTCCGGCAATGTCCTGTTCCTCAAAAGAAATATCAATCACCTTCCAATTATCAGAATACTTAAAATCTAATTTTATTAAATGCTTTTTGTCCAAATATTTCATTTTTATTAATATTTATTTAGAATATTTTCCTGACTATTTCATTTCTAACAAATCACAGAACCAGAGGTAACATAAAATTAAAAATTAGTTTAAATATTCTTGCTCTACAGATTAAAAGGATCCATGCAGATCCATAGGACCCTACCAGAAGTTTTAGAACCAAAATAAAATTAATCAGTATCTAGAATCTCCTAATTCCACCAATGTAACCTCTTCTAAAGCAGAAAAGCTCCTACACTCAGACACACCTTACCACCTTGCTGCAAAATATACCCAGTCTATTTTTATCTATTTTAACAAGAGCAAACCTAGTTTATTTTGACAAGAGACAGCCAAAACCATGCAAATAATGCCATCTAGTGGAACCTCAAGTTTACCATTCTGGCAAGAATCAACAGCATTTCGATCCATGCATGTGTACATTCAGTTTGCTCAATCTCCAGCTCTCTTACAGCACACGCCAAGTGCTACAAAAGGTTAGCAGTACTGCACAACCAGAGATGTGCTGTAAAATGGAAGCAACTGAATTAATCACTACAAAAACAGAGTATTTTTCATGTTCCTGGTCATATACTGCAATTGAAGTAAGTTCCACATGGTGTGTTATACCAGTTCCCGTAGGGGTCTTTTGATCATATTTCTCCGATGGTGACAGACTATCAACACCTGCATAAATGTAACTGTTGAATAACTAGAGCCTAATTATCAAAAGCAGTGTCTAACTTATTAATCAAATCAACTTCATGAGAAAGTAAGTCTAGACCAAATCAGAGGGTTTATAATCCAGAACAGAAAAGTTTTCTTGTCTTCTACTATGGGCTTGCTACAGTACACAGGTTACACGAGAAGTACTCCACCACAATGATGCTGGACAAATGACATACATTTGCTTCTATGTTTCCCCTTTTTTTAAAAGAAAACACATTGCTTACGCTAAAAAAAAAAACTTGCATAAATCCAAAGATTTATAAAAACAAGATACCTTGAAAAAAAAGAAGATCTATGTTTCATTTCCTCCCCAAATATATTTATTCCTGCAACATTTGGGTCTTCATATGAAAGCAAAATTGCATACTTCATATAGCTATAGCTGTACCACTAAGAATTGCAGTGGCAGCATTCCATAGAGACTGCACAAGCATTTTCAGCTAAAATGGCTTTTCATGAAGATTAGGACCTAAAGACTCCAACGTTTCTTTGACTTACCCAGCCACTAACAATCTCCTTTCAAATTAAACACCTAATGGGCACATAGTAACTATTACTTTATTTTTGCATAATAAAAATGCACTTGGAGTATATCATGCTTAAGTTTTCAGTTAAATTTACCTTTTAGTTTTACACATTCAAAATGTCAGAGCGTTCATTTATGACCACCGTCAGCAAGCAAAGATCTTGCTATTCCTTTTACTCACTGGGAGAAACAATTCCATTAAGTTTTATCTGTTTTGGAATGGAACATACCTAAATATATGATGAGTTTATTGCCAAAAGATCAACTTACTGTTTGAAATCAAAGTCTGATACTCAAAACAAATGGAATCACCTAAATGGAAGCAGTAACACTCGATCAAAATAAGCATTTCTGATTTTAAGGAGCCGCTGCCAATAACCACACATCAGGTCATTTTTGATAGCCACAGCCTTACAGCGAACTTGATTAAACAGCTGTTTGTCTTTTACACAGCAGCACAATGCGATCTGACAGAACCAGCGGCACGGCCGATGGAAAAAGGAGGGTTGCTGCTTTAACCACCCCCTTCCTGAGACATCCCGTTACATAAGCCCTCGCCGCAGAGCCTCGGGAGCCCATCTGGATGGCAAACGCCACCACACGTGCCGCCAAGAAAAACTCACTTATGAATCAACAACGAAGATTTCTCCCCTTCCGAAGGAGCTTGTGGGTTTGGAAGGGGCTGGCACGACAGAAACCTGAACGCTGCGGGAATTTATTTACGTTTGACTTGCAGTCAGCTCGAGGCTTCTCCTCGCTTCGCTCTTTAACCCTTGTGAAGTGGAGAAAAGAAAGTTCAAAGCCAGGAAACGAAAAGCTATGCAACTGTCTGGAATTCCGTTTGAGATCTTGTGAAATCACAGCTCCCCTTGCATGCAACAATGCGTTTTCCAGATGAATGTACGTTATTGCTGCATTGATCAATCTCTGTTTGGTGGCTGAGCTGCGTTTCGTCTCAAAAAGGGATCCCTCTCAAAAGGGATCAAATACTTTCTTAGGCTCCTCACACCTTCTAAAAACCACACAGCTAAAGTTCAATTTTGTCATTCATAAGCCTTCTATAGTAAAGAAAATATTTCTTGTCTGGAGTCCACTGGAAGTTCATTAGGATATTTTATTTATGCAGGAGCTGAGCCCAAGTGATTCTGGGTTACCACCAGCATCCTCTACAGACGGTGAGAGTAAAGCACACTCTGCATCTTCTGAATTCAGCCCTAAAAGGACACCAGCACTGCACACTGAAGTAACTACCCTGCAGACAGTCATAATGCTGGAGAAGTTCCATGTATAGAGCCCAAAGAAAACAGTAATTAGTACAACAGTGACACAAAAAGTCCTCTATTTCACTTACAGCCTTATAGCTTGGATGAATCTTCAGTATTGATAAAGATGATCCTTGGACATCACATTCAACACATCGATTATAAATGGTCCAATACTTCTTGCTGACATCAAGGTTTGTTGCTTGCTAATACATAAACATGTAATGACTTCTGAAATCCACATGAGACTCCCTTCATTTTCATTAGAAAAAACCCAGCACTTGTCCAACTCAGGTATCTTTTTTTTAGCAGTAACTTCCCCATTGAGCACATTGTTCTTACAAGTTAGAGAACTCACCCCTCCTTTCATCATACATCCCCCAAGCAACATTTAAAGTCCCTGAGAAAAGTGCTTTTATGCTTACAGACTTCTCTGACTGGTTTCAGCTGCCTCTCAAGAAGTGAGGACCAGCGCACTTCAGCATATACTTTAAATAAGTCCAGCCAAAGCAGAAAAGTATTGACAGGATGGAACACCTGTGCAATGGCTGGGAAGAGATGATCCAAGTGACCTAACGCATCAGTTTTCTTCTTTCTGTAGAGCCTATGAACTCACAAACACTTGAAAGCACATCATTCACAATCAAGTTACATGCAATCACAGCTGCAACTGACAGCCTAAGCAGCTGCTTATATTCAAGAGTGGAAAATTAAATTCATCATTTCTATAATGCAAGGACAAAAAGAGAAGCGTGAGGAGGAGAGAGAAAACACATTGCCAATAATTAATTTTATTTCCCAAAATTGCTACCTTTTTTTTTCCTCTAGCTTATTAAATAGTAACTAGCCAGGACAGTAATTGAAATAAACAGAAGTGCTCAGGAAAGAAGAAAACAACAGCCAGCATTAAATTACAGCACTTACATAAAGTCAGTAAGCAAGTGCCAGCATTGATGCCATTTATGAGAACTGCAGCGCTGAGATAAACTCAATGGGTTCTCATATTATCTTCTTGCCTAGCCTCAAAAGAGGTTATCGCTTCCCTCCATGTGGCAGCATTTAATTGATACACAAAGAAGCAGCTATCTGGAGCTGAAGCCAGACTTTCGCCACTCTGAGGAAGACAACATGTTTGAAAAAAGCAGTACTGCTGCATCACAAGGCTTTTCCCAAGGGTGTCACAGAAAAAAAACCACTCATGCTTTCTGAATACAAGAAAACCACAACAGAAATACTTTCTTTCACTTCTTTCCATTTAAAGATGTGCTGAGCTCTCTTCTTGAGCATGAGCTAGCTCAACACTGCTTCAAACTCTTCCTCCTCTCTTCCCAAGTTCTGTCCCTAACAACAGCTATCACTCATGAACTTCAGCATGAACCACAATGCAACTCATCTGAACCTGTCAGGTAAGGAGGCTCACTGGCTAAGACTCAGAGCAGAGGTTTTGAATAGCACACAGCTCAGGAGAACCTGCTGCAACTGCCCCACCTGCCACAGGAACGATGCTGCAGAACCAGGCCAGTTCTTGTTTGCCTATACTCAACCCTTCAAACTGAACTGAAGTCAGTCCTACCTCTAAGCCATGATCTGGCAGTTGAGGGGAAATGCACTGCAGCGTCTGATAACACCGCAGTCCTCAAAGAACAGGCTAAAGCGAGTTTTTATTTCCAAAGACCTACAGTCTGTGTTATTTATTGCTAGGAGAAGAAAATGTTGGCAAAAAGTACTTCCAGGGACCACAAGATTAGCTCATCCATGCGGATACAAACCACACGACTTTTTAAACTACTACAGCTTGGAAGATGAACGTTATATAGAATGAAGAAACAGGAACATGAGTTAAGCAGAAAACATCAGAGGTCCTCAACAAATTACCACCTTGAGCACTGCCACTAACCCAGTTCTTCTTCCCCCAAACCTCCAGAGCATGACCGATTCTTGAGTCTGATCTCCCAAGGCGGATGGACTGAAATGACAATTAGCACTGTAGTTACAACAGTCCAAGTAACAGAAATACATCAATTTCTAGTGCTGATGAGATACTCAAGAGACAGGACAAAAAGCCAAATTGAAAAAAATTTAATTTTCCTTGAAGTTCTTCAACAGTCTCCTGATGGAATCCAAGGCCTAGATAGATGTCTACAATTACTGTTAATCAAGACCTGTAGCAATCTCTGTTGCATCTGGGTGTAACGCTGTATTAAGCCATTGTGTATACACTACACAGTGTTATAGCTAGTGACTAGCACAATATTCAGAAATGAGACACATGAAGCCCATAATTATAAACAGGAAATGAAAAGGATGACAGATAGAGAGTACAAAAAAGCATACAAAGATGAGGAAAGAAAAGAAGGATATAAAAGGAAAAATTGGTATCATTTCTAAAAATAACAACAATAAAAAGATTTTAAGTGAAAATGAAAACAGAAAAAAAACCACAACAGAAAATACTAAATACATTCTGTATTTATAGTGTACACCTTCACCAACTGTAGTATTTATTTAAATAAAACATTCTACATAATGGCATCAGTCTGCAGTATGTCATAAAACAAGAGTCACCGTTGAGAAACGTTAGAGCTTGTCTCTGAGAAGCAACTTACTCTCCTTCCTCTTCTATTTAAAAAAGGATAATGATTAAGGAAGATGGAACAGAAGTGTGGTGTATTTGTTGCTCATCCCGCATTGCTATTAAGATCAAAATCTTCATTACAAGCAAATGAGAAGCTGAAACAGTAGTGACTTACCATGATCTGCAGGTTTTACATGTCACAAGTTACAAGTTGCTTTAACCAGCCCAGCCCACATTACATTTGGCTACGTGCATGAGCATAGATACACACATATATACATACGCTGATCTAACTGACATATGCTACACAATTAAGCAGGAGTCAAATGTGTTTCCTATTAAATAAATGTGGGTGGTCTCCTTCTCAAGCACTACTGTGTCAATGAATTTTCTAAAGCAGTATAATGCTTAACTTCATTTGAGCAGCCCTCTAAAGATAAGTAGCTGTGTTTGACTCTTGTTGCAAAGCGTATTAACATTGCCCGCAACTAGTACAGTAGAAAAGTGGCCCCATCTTTAATGGGAGCAGTATTATATCACAACAGAAACACCAATTATTCATTACCAATTTCTTTCTATTCTACATTATTAATTGCATCTTAAAAAGCATTGTGCCATTTGAAACAGAATATTCATCATTTACCGTGTAGCTAAAAATCAGACTTTAGCGTAAGGTATTTTCAGGTAATATTTTTTTTTCCTATGTCATTTAAACAATAGGGTTGTATTCTGGATGAAACAAATGTTAACTGATTTAACTGATGTTACCTTGGTTTTATTTAATTTCTTAGATTATTTTTAAAAAGAACTATTGATAGAGATTTTTACAAACTTCAGAAATCACCTCCCGATTTTTTCCAAGACAACAAGCAACATCATCCTTTGCTTTTTATCAAGTTTCTTATAAATGTGGAATTCTGAATTTGGAAATCTGTTTTTTCAAACTCAGTGGTGGAGACTGCTATAAAAACTCAAAAGACCTAAACCTGTATTTTCTGTTACACAAAGAAAATTACAACTGTGGATACTCTTAAATCGTATTTCACCAGAATATGTCTACATTTTTAGAAGGGCTGAAGTAATGAGCTACTTAATGACATATAGTGTGTTTAAATCATTTTGGTTTCTTGCCCAAAAAACTCTCCTCAATACCACTGCCACCCCACAAGCAAATTTATACCACAAGTGAATATTTATATTTCCAAAGATAAACTTTCATCTCTCTTGCGGTAAACCTAATTCAGTATATCAAGATTTTTTAATAAACATACATCTCTTCATTTTCAATACTTTCTGCATATTATACAAAACATTCTCTCTATTAAATGCAGATTTGGTTGGTATTTTCAAGAAAGGAAGGAATATCTTTCCACTGACAAACTTTAAGAAACTTGAAACAAAAGGAAAAATAAAATCCTTTATATTGGCTTGAGGTTTTCTAGCTATGATTGGCAAATGCGAGGCTGATGACATTGAATTTTTCATTTAAGTTTAAAATAATGCATCAAAGTATTACTGCTCCCAGCAGAAGCAAACCACATTGGCGGGACAACCACGTAACTTTGTTCCCATGCTAGCAGGGCATCCAGGTTTTGTTAGATTTTATGGAACAACACTTCACTGATAAACAGCTGAAAGCAAAGTAGCTATGGCATGGCAGAGCTCTTCTCAGTATCTTACTGACAAATATTAGGGATCAAATTGCGGCACAGCTGACCTCAAGAGGACTTCTGCCATTGAAATGAACACGGCCAGAATCTCATCCTCAAAAGTTGTAAGGCATCCATATACACACTCACATCACAGTTAATTCATGAAAAGGTTGCTGAAATCAAATTTCATTTCAACTTAATTATTGACAGTGATGACATATTAAGTTATGACATGAAATTATCATTTCTGGACCAATATCATTACTATTAAATTCGCTGCGTCACCAAGTTTACATGCATTTTTTTAATTTGTTGCCACAAGTTTCTTTGTCATTGCCAATAACCATTAATATTTAGGTACCCAAAAAAGTAAATTCTGGTCAGATTCACACAGAGTGTATTTTTTTCCAGACACATACACAACCCCAGTTTTTAAAGGACTAGCTCCCAAAAGAAAGCAACTCACTATCCAACATGAAGAAATAAAGATATTTGTCAGATACCTGGATCCCAAACCTTCTGAACTGTGCTTATGACACCAAAGATACAGACACTGGTTTCTGTGCCCAGTCCATCATTCTGAGTTCTGCTGCTTCTGATCCGCTGCTGCTACATTTCTGCCACTACAGACCTTTTCCAACTGCAGGGATCACTTCTCTAATCCCATTTCTTCATGGTCAGAATGCCTCATATAAATGACATAATCCCCAGCTTGAGCATTCAGTCACATGTGCACATTCCTTCCCCACACTCACATTTTCATAAGCTTGTTCTTCCCACTCAATTAGTTATAAATTCCCTCATTTGATTTGTGCTCACAGATTTAAGCGATGGGGAAAAGGGCCGATAGCAACTTGCTTTAACATCGGAGCAAGATTCATTTCTTCACGTTTCTAAAAACTATTGTCAAGCAAAATCTAAGTTTTAAAAACCACAATGGAACAAGGTAATTTATAGAGAAGAAAGATAAACAGGTTTTGGAGATCACAATTACTCTGAGTCACAATCTCCCTAAACCATACACATTTAACATGTTTGAGTAGGTGCCTAAAGTCCTCTGTTTCAGGTATGTAATGAGACAAAAATTGGCCTGATGCAGTAAACCGAAGGGGTCAGATTTGCCTATTTCTTTTCTATCATTAGGAACAAAAATCAGGTCAATAGAACTGTATTTCCTCAGTTCCATTCAGTATAAAGAAAGCACAGCAGTTAACTATTCTTCTTGATTTTTTCCATGTAACTAACAGACACGTTGCCCTAACAGAAGGATAAAAACATCAAATTCTTCAAACACCAGTCAAAGTAAGCTCTCTCTGGCAGTGTTCTTAAGCCTTAACTAGCATTTCAAATTGGCAAATGCACACAAAACACTCCAGTATAACAAATCTTTCCCACTCTACTAATTCATTGGTGACCTACATAAGATGTGACTATAAAGAATCTTTTAACAGTGAGATCTACTGGTATATTAAAAACTGGTTCAGTTAGTGAAGTTGGTTATTTTTAGATCTCGATTCCACACTAACATTTGAATACATTTCCACTTTACATGAATAGCAAAGGTATCACATGAGAGTTGTAACACTTGTGCCAAATGCCTTCACCTACCTCCTTTACCAGAAAATGTTTACACCACAGCACATGGAACACTTGGCTGCCCTCAGTGTATTCAAAGTAATCCTCTACCAGAAGTCACCATATCAAGGCAAGATCCCTATGTCCAGATGAGTCTTCACTCAAAACTAGTGGCTACTATATTCTGTATGTACAAGATGCATATGTCCAGATTCTTTCTTTTTCTTAAAACTAGTGGCTATGCCTGCTATATTCCATACTCAAAACACATGATTACTTTTAAATTGACAAAAAACGCATTTTTAATATAAGAAGTACCTGCTCATTAATACCTAATAGCTTTAATAACCAAAAACCCCATGTACACTGGAGCAGACCAAAGAACATTAGCATCATATGCATTGCTCTTATGAATTCAGAAGCTTTATGATACTTAATCTCTCCTTTACAATACTTACAAATTTCTTCTCAGTGTAAGCAAGTCTCCTGAAATAATACACAGAAATGGGAAGTAAAATCTTAAGAGTCAAGACCATACTGTTTTAGACACTTGAACAATATTTAAATTTGTGTAATTTGTTTAATTATTTGTTCCATTACCTGAGAAAGCATTATTATCCAATTTTTACTACACTTGATGTGCTCACAGCTGGTAGTTGCACAGAAATCCCAATTCAGATCACAAGATTGAGGAATCTCTGGTGAATACCCACAACAAAACAAATTAAACCAGCCCATTAGGATTCCTTCATAAACAAAAGCTAATAGAACATCTGTTCGACAACAGTAATACACACCCCGTTCTTCCAAAACTTAGTTTAATTGTAAGCAGACAGTTTCTGCCTCATTAACAGAGGATAAATTCAAAAGTTTCAGTATCATACTCACAACGAATTCCATAAATCATGAGAGGATCAAGTTGCTTCTTCCCATGCTTCCCCTGGCCTGAGAGGTTGGAAATGGCCTGAATTTCCCGATGGAAGAGATAATCAAGCAAAGTCAAAGCCATCTTCTCAGCTGTACGGCAGTTCGTGCTGATGTGCAGCATGTCAGCAGGTGTGATGGGGCAACGCACCCGCATCTCAGGGTTATTTTCATCTCCAAGCCATGTCCCATTGGGGTAATCCTCTAAAAACAGAGATTGCACAAATTCTAATGTGGCACAGAATGAAACAGGCAGGTTCAAGTTACAGTCAGCATTTCTTAAGTTATCATGAGCAATTCCAGTTCTCTTCATAGTCTCCATGAGCCTCTTTAAAATTCAGCATGACTAATAGGATCACAAGATTGGCTACAGATACCCTCGAATTCCCACCAATGGTGACCAGAGTTGTTGCCAGTTGTTCTGGCCTACGTGGTGCAATTAGTCAGATGTCTAACTCACCCTCAGATTTGTTTTAATGTGTGTCTTACTAGAGGCCAGCAGCTGAAAGAACACACTATACTCACAGCATTCTCATTCATCACGTTAGTCATCCCCTAAAAATGAAGATTACTGCAAATCCATAATATTCTTAAAGTACAGCTAACTTCAGCAATCTAGAACCTTTGAACTACATTTTCCCCCAAAAGCATCAGATCAAACTAAGTTGAAGACAGATGATAAATTTAAGAATTTAAATGATAATCAATAATGACCAGTACCTCATTTAATGAGTTTAAAATAGTATTTCAAGCAATCATTCAAACATAGCTAGAGATACCAATCAAAACTATGGTCTGTCTTCAAATTTACTGCCCAGTAATTTATATTATTTCCTGAACAACCAGTTCACCAAGGAACATGCCCAGCATAAAGATAACGAATCAATCACTAACCATCTGCCAAGTGTATCTTCAATTGAAGCATATGGTTATTAGCAGCAGAATTATCCCCAACTTCTCTTGTGCATACACACACACATTTATATATAATTAACTTTTTTGATTACTGCCCCCCCCCCCAGCCCCTCAGTTTGGCAGGAAAAAGAACTATTCTTTTTAAGAAAAATACTAAGCCCTCAGTTGAAATTAATTCTTGCATATAATGCCAAAAGTTGGTGCCTTCCAGACTAACCAGAAACTAGAACTGGAGTTCATAAGGATGAACAATGGCTACGGAAGTGATGGATGCAAAACAGGACCTGGGATGAGATTCTCATTCCAGATAAAAAAAACAGAATTCCCAGTACAAATCTTGACAATGCTACAGGAACTGGATAGAACAACATTCCAGTCCTATTTCAATGCTCACTGACGCAGACCATTTGGACTTAATTTCTATGTTTGCTCAACTTCACAGAATAAAACAAAGCTTCCTGACAGGAGTCACTTGGTCCTCTCATACTAGAGCTTTATCACGCTTCATTGTTGTTTCACACACCTTCAGAAAGGTAAAAATTCAAAAAAGTAATTCAATTACATGATTGATCTTCCAATAAATGCCTTTAAAGTAGAGTTTCATGGTATATACAGAGTCACAAATCCTTAGTTTCCATAACCCTTCTAGTCACGAAATGGGGTGACAGAGTTCAGAGAGATGAGCACATCCTCTGCACATTTACCATGACCTCCCGCAAGCAGCATCTTTATTTCCAAGTACTGGCACAGGTTAAGCAGCCTGCATTTCACCAGAGTACAAGCCAAAAGTACTCAATAAAACATAACATAAAAGCAACTAAAACACTAAAAAACACTCTTCAACATGACCTTTGGATTGAGTCATACCACATGTCAGATGTAAGTTTACCGCAAAGATTAAAAACAGTATGAAGCAAATGTTAGATTATGCAATCCTGATATCATTATAAATATCAGATTATCAACTACAGTTATTTGTAAGGAAATGTATTTATTGCTGATGCATGTGGCAGCTAGTCCCTCAGACTCTTCTGTTGAAATCAGAATTTATGCTCTGTTCAGAATATATTTTTATACACTTGCAATTTTAAAATATATAGTTTATTTGAACCCTTTTATCCTGAACTATACAACTGGGCACACTGGCTGTTTTCTGCTCACAGTACCAGGTGCCATCTGAAAAATAAGGTGGTTTGGATTAATTATGACTTGTTTGGAATGCCACTGTGTCTGGCCTCACCACAAGTCTGGTTAACATTATCAGGGAAAACAACAGTCTGTTCCTGAAGACAAATTGACTGTTTTATAAAAATCTGGGAAGAGGTGTCAAGGCAAAAACATCTCGACATAAATGTGGAAGTTTGGCAAGGAAATTCTAGGAAGTCTGACTAAATGATTCTATATCCTATCAAAACCTTACTTCCTCCCAGATCACAGCTACTATCAGATGTAAGAGCTGTTGCTACTTATGGACCACTCTTGACCTGCAGGCTTGCTTAACGAATGTTATCAACCTATACAAACTATGAAGATTCTTTTCAATTTGCTAAATAATAACTTTTTTCCCCTCCTCTGCCCTGGCATGCAGTCCAGAACATACTGTTTCTGCCACATGAAACTGCTCTTTTATTGCTAACAGCCTGGAAAAAAAGACACTACCTTGTTCCTCTGACCTACGAAGACAAGCCCCACATTAAATTATCCCTTGCATTTTCCTCCTGTTCTAAAAGCTTCAACTGAAAGGGAATCTGCTTTATAATCATATTGCATGAAGTGGAACTTGCATGACTAAAGTTAATCGTGACTCTACTCCCTTGCTGCAGCTACCTGAGGGCACAAAAGCTAAACTATTTCTTACCACACATAAGAATAATTCCTACCAGCCAGCCAACATACCTGGCACTCTGCACAGAGCAAATACTATGAGAATGGCACACCAGAAACCTGGTAAAAAGAGGAAATACAGTGCTAGCTATGACTAAGGCAGGACTGCTCTGAACAAGTGGTGCAGGAGAAAGACTGAGTAAGGACAGAGACAGAAAGACTGAGAATTTGATAGAAGTTCTCTCTGAAAAATTAAGCACATTAATACTATTGATTAAAGCTGCATCACTTGAAGTTCCATGCACTCAAACAGCCTCTTACACTCAATGAAATGGCTCTTTACATGTATTATCAGACATTATACATTATATCTAGATAGAACCTAGATGAGTCAGGTTATTTAGGACATACATTGTAATAGCCAGATACAGAGTCAGGACTCTACTACGCACTGCACGACCACACACAGCTGCTTCTGTTGTTAAAGGCTACCAAAACACAACCACCATGTGAAGCACTGGGGAGGAAGAATGCAGCTGAAGAACACACAAACAATGAAGCATAATACACATGTTCATCTGTAACTCAGTGAATAACACACCTTTCTTGTTTTGCCCTGAAGTATTTTTCTTTAATTAATTTTCCTAATGGCCTTGCTGCATTTCGAATGCATTTTGAGTGGTATGTGGAATGGTACTTCTTTGCCTTTTGTTACACCTAATATTATACCATCAGAGAAATGGCTCTTGATCATTTCTACTTCCCTGTTACAAGTCCTGACATTTTTATCTAATTTCTTCTCTGTATGCAGAAGCTCACTTCAATGACAGATTAATGTTTTTTTAAGGTCAGAAAATTTGCCTTTATCTCCATTCTCACGAATTCAGAAGTAGTCCACCTTTTCAGTGCTGTTTTCATATCTTTTTTACTGTATTAAGTCCATTTCTTTTATCTCACCACACAGCTGACCATTCCTCTGCTTCAGCAGGGACATATGAGAGGAGAGGCGGCTGGGCTGCTATGCAAACAAGCCTTTCTATGGAAGCTTGAAGGGTCGTATCAAGAAAAACTATGTCAAGAGAACAAAAACTAGACAAGAGCTGCCACAGCTTTCAGGCTCACTCTGGACGTATGTTTTCCTGCCCAGGGGGATGACAGACATGTGACTGCTACTCACATTTTCCCATTGGGATAACTCCCTAGTCTGACACATGAGCATTAACAGTAAGACGGAAAGCCAGGCTCTGCTCTCTCAATAGGCACTATTAGTCCCTCCTTTAAGAAGGGACAACAAAAGGAAACACCTGCCCATATAAACACTTGAATTAACAATTTGCATTATTCTGAGTAGTTTATTTTACCAACAAGGCTGAGCGCAAATCTGGCATCAGCAGCAGAGAAAAACAACACAGCTAGAGGACAATGGCAGAAAGATGACTAGCCCTTAAAAAGAAGAGAAAAAAACCCAACCCCCCAAATCCTAGCCTACAAAAATAAACACACATTTCTAGAGAAATTAAACAATATTTTGGCTGATGGGAAGATTTACCATCACTTTTTTTAAATAAGCATCTGTCAATTAGCCGGAGTCCTTTGACCCTGCAGAGGTTCACAGGGGTAGGGACTGAGACTACAGACCACTGACTTCAATAACTGACCATCATCAGACGTAAGGAACAGAGCGATAATCAGGCTGCATGTTAAACTACGAATCTAGCAATGTGGCTAAAACTGGTTCAAGAACTAGTTTAAAGCTATGTTCACCAAAACCTTCTCCCACCATAAAAAGCAGTTGAGGAGTCCTGGCCAAAAGAAGCCTATGACATCCACACACATATATTCATGAACATTAGACACTGACACAGAACTGGAGTTTTTTGCCCGACTATTCTGAGGGGAGAAAAAGGTTTAATTTGCAATATATTAAATAAAAAGAGACAGCCAGAGGAACCTCATGCTCCAGGTGTAATCTTCCATATGGCACAAAGGATTTGACTCATGGAGACACAGTTCCAGTTAACCTCCAAGCCCCTATGGTTAGGGGACCGTCACATCATCCAAGATACTTTGAACACGTATTTTGTACTCATGGTTCTTCAGCTGTCTGACAGACAACACACAGGGCAAAAAGCCATACATGGGCACGAGTACCAAAGCAAACTTGTCTTGGCAAATACTATGGCGTGCATAGAAGTCTCAGCATAACATAACATTACTTGCTTGTTAAAAATAAGGTTTGAGCTTTGGTAAGTGGTTAAATCCATGAGACAAAAAGAGGAGATTCACTTACTTTATGACTCATGAAAGGCCAAGGAATTTATTCAACAGAAGCAGAAAATGAGGTCTATGTGATCAGATGTAATTTAAAATGATCCGCTAAAAAAAATTCAGATAAAGTTGAGAAAATTAAAGTATGTGGACTTTAAAAACCCTTAGGAAAGGTGCTTCGTGTCAGAAAACACCAGATTTCTATTTTCAGTTTTAACTACTTTCTTGTTTATTGCCCCTTTGTTATAGTTATCTTTACACAGTGGACCAGACTGTCAATTCCAAACACCCCTGTAACAGATACCAGTAAGAAACTGCTCTTCATTTGTTTACTCCCAGTACTTAAAAAAATGAAACACATCACTTTCCGTAGTTCCCTCTGGCTTTAACAAGTCACTGAAGCTCTTGAAGCCTCATCATTGTCTTCACATCAGATACCTACAGTATTTTTTTCAGGTACAAAAAACCTTCTATTTAAAAGTTCACTCTCGCTGTCTGTATCTGGTCATAAAGAGCTTGGCAGGAAAAGCAAAGTGCTGCAAATCATCATATAACATGTGAGATTTGATCTTACAGTGAACTGGAAAATCTTGTGGATGGATAAGCCTGGGCCACGTACAAACAGGTACTTGGATTCACATCTGGAAAGCAAATCCTGAGCACTATTTAATACTACAATTGTAAAATGACTGTTTCAGATGCAAAGTTGAAGAGACAATATGTGACTAAACAATTTTCTTTGGAAAAATATTATTCATCCTTTAATTAACACACTGTGTAGATCATTTTTTATCTTCTCAAAAAATATATTTATATTTCTAGTTCTATATTTTTAGTCTTAAAATGAAGTAAAATGAACGCAGAGAAAGCAGATATGATATAAAACCATCCTAATTGGTTCCAACATCATATGACAGTGTATCAAGTGCAAAGTTCACTTAAACAAATCCAAGTCAGGGGATCTTGCCATTTTATTTGTATCACTTAAAAACAGCTTTCATGGAGATGCGTTCAAGAGCATTTCACATACTTGGGATGTACTTGTACTAAGGACAGTGTGTTTCTTTCTTCATAATTTCAAAGTCTTGGCTTTGGCACAGACATTTTTAAAAATATCTGGTTTTAAAGCAACACAGTAATGCTGAATGGGACATTCTTAGACCACAAAGATGAGAAGTCTGGCTTTTTTTTTGTCTTCCATATTTAAAATAGGACAGTAACTCTATTGTGAAACTTGAAAAGGATAATACAATGTGCATTAATGTCTTAGGAACAGATGCTCCTCTTGTTTGTACAATAAGTCACAGATTAAATACTTTAAATGCTATCATGTACTGAATATAGGTAAGAATGGTATTTCTATAATATTCCTTGCAGCCTCTTGTCTCTTGAAAGCAATATCTAACATTAAGCAAAATAATACTTTCATCAGATCTCCTACAGAAGTGTGCAAGAACAGAATGGTCACAGTGCCTTTGATTGCTTATTCATTAGTTCAACTGTATTCAAAGTATTCAACATTTGAGCTTTGTTGAGCTAAACTGAAGCAGCTGCTTTAGTATTTTTCCTGTATATAAGCTGCATAAAAAAACAAACTCTGTTTTTACCCATATTCTAACATGAAATTTTGAAGAGCAAGTTCTTGCAAAGTTTTTCAAAATGAAAGTCAACACCTCAGAAGATGCACAAAACTGCCTGATCATAGCAAAACTAATTTATCAAAAAGATTACTGATTACATTTGGATACTATCTGTTCTTTGTTTTCTGCTTTTTGCACGCATTTCTTGGTAAAACAGTACTTAACAATGTAAAATTCTGGAACTATTATTTACTGCAAGCTCCAGGCTTAGCAAGAAAGAGCTCCTTATGAATGAAGCACGATCTTTTTTTTCTACATGAATTCCAAGCAGTTTACCCAACAAATGAGAAAACACAAGTAAGGAACTGCCACACTTTTACACTGTTTCTTATAAATCCAAGAGTGTAATACTCTTACATCAGAATCAAAGGTTGCAGAAGGTACTAAGTACAGGAAAAGATTCTTACCCAGCAATTTTACAACCTAAGGACAAGGCAAAAGACAATAGGTAGATTAGAGGCAGGTGTCAACACACACTGAGATGGAAGGCATCACTAAGAAGAGTATCTTAGAGAAAGTGTCTTAAAAGAAAGGTACTCTAACTATGGCTAAGTTTTATATAAACACCATGAGAAAATACAATTTTAGGAGCAAGTATTACATACAGTTATCCTCCCAAGAAAGCAGAAAACAGCATAAAGATCCTGGAGAAAACATTCCAAGCAAGGCAAGCCATCATCTCGGCTGAGGAAGTCAGAGAAACCCCAGATGGCACAGGACAGGTATTCCTTCAAAATGAGGGTGCCACAGAGTAGGGATAGTAATGCAAGGGGGAGGAGATGGGGTTAAAATGATGAGTTTGGAAAATCATACTTCTAACAGCTTTCTCAATATTAGGCCAAAGAACAGTAAATAAGAGGGGAGGTAGCCTGAGCCTGGACAGAAGAGTGTTATTTTCTTCTCACATGTTATCTGTTAGGAACGTAAAAGGTTCCTTTTAAGCATCCATCATTTGAAAATATGCACACCCTTCTTACTGAAATTTATTTCTTCATAGCTACTGCAACTTGCTTTCCTTCATCTAACGCAAAAACTCTTCAGTTAAAAAGTTTAGACAAATACATTTGAGAATGTCAGAATATTTTCTAACAGATTTGTGGTCAGCATGGAAGTGCGTACAGCTGCCAAGATACAGCTTAGTCAATTGAAAACCAACCCTTGACAGGATTACAGCCACATACCACTATGGGAGAATTCATTAAACTCAGAAAACAATATAGTTACCTAATATCATAAGTTTAAAATGTCTGTCATTTAAAACTAGTGCAGATCTAATGATCTTCACATGTAAAGAGTTGTGCTCAATGGCTCAGTGTCCAGCTGGAGACCAGTAACGAGTGGTGTCCCTCAGGGATCAGTGTTGCGACCAGTCTTGTTCAACATCTTTGTTGGTGACATGGACTGTGGGACTGAGTGCGCCCTCAGCAAGTTTGCCGATGACACCAAGCTGTGCGGTTCGGTTGATATGATGGAGGGAAGGAATGCCATCCAGAGGGACCTTGACATGCTTGTGAGGTGGGCTGATGCCAACCTGATGAAGTTGAACCATGCCAAGTGCGAGGTCCTACACCTGGGTCGGAGCAATCCCAGGCACAGCTCCAGGCTGGGCAGAGAAGGGATTCAGAGCAGCCCTGCGGAGAAGGACTTGGGGGTGTTGGTCAATGAGAAAATGAACATGAGCCGACTGCAGTGTGCGCTCGCAGCCCAGAAAGCCAACAGTATCCTGGGCTGCATCCAAAGGAGCGTGACCAGCAGGTCGAGGGAGGTGATCCTGCCCCTCTGCTCTGCTCTTGTGAGACCTCACTTGGAGTATTGTGTGCAGCTCTGGTGTCCTCAACATCAAAAGGACGTGGAACTGTTGGAACAAGTCCAGAGGAGAGCCACGAGGATGATGAGGGGACTGGAGCACCTCCCGTATGGAGATAGGCTGAGAAAGTTGTGGCTGTTCAGCCTGGAGAAGAGAAGGCTGCGTGGAGACCTCAGAGCAGCCTTCCAGTATCTGAAGGGGGCCTATAGGGATGCTGGGGAGGGAACACTTCATTAGGGACTGTAGTGATAGGACAAGGGGTAATGGGTTCAAACTTAAACAGAGGAAGTTTAGACTGGATATAAGGAGGAAATTCTTTACTGTAAGGGTGGTGAGGCACTGGAATGGGTTGCCCAAGGAAGTTGTGAATGCTCCCCCCAGTGGTGTCCATGGCCAGGTTGGACAGAGCCTTGGGTGACATGGTTTAGTGTGAGGTGTCCCTGCCCATGGCAGAAGAGATGGAACTAGATGATCTTAAAGTCCTTTCCAACCCTAACTATTCTATGATTCTATGATTCTTCGCATATAATTTTTTGCAGTGGAAGGCAAAACCCGAAAGAACTCGGCAATGTTTGGATGAAAGTTGTCCTGAACATAACTAATATACCACTGTCCTGGGTTCAGCAGTAGCAGTCATTTTTCTCCTTCTTGGTAGCTGGTGCAGCGCTGTGTTTTTGATTTTGGGCCTGGGAACAGCGCTGATAACACCAGTGTTTTCAGTTACTGCTTGGCAGTGTTCTGGTCTGATCAAGGACTTTCTGAGCCTCATGCTATGCCAGGGAGGAGGGGGAGCCGGGAGGAAGCAGAGACAGACACCTGACCCAAACTAACCAAAGAGGTTATTCCATACCACAGCACGTCATGTCCAGGATGGGAAGACGGAGAGCAGAGACCTGGAAGGGTGTGGTGGTGGACTGGGGGGTGCAAGGCACAGTCAGGTTTTTGGTGCATTGGGGGGTTCGCTGCTGGGGGGTGCACTGGCTGGGTCGGGCTTGGTGAGCAGTTGTATTCTCTTTCCTTGTATTTCTCTTGTATTATTACTGGGTAGCAGTAGTGGTTTGTGTTATACCTTAGTTACTAAACTGTTCTTATCTCAGCCTGTGTGAGTTGCATTCTTTTGATTCTCCTCCCCATCCCCCCGGGACTGGGAGAAAAAAAAGAGGGGAGGGAGTGAGTGAGTAAAACTTCGTGAGTTATAAGCCTGGGTGAGGATTAAACCACGACAACCACATAACTAATAAGTACCAACACATTCAGATATACATATGAAGGCCTGAAGAATGGATTTACAAACTGAGTTCCATGCAACAAAGTCACTAAATATCAGCTGTGGCATTTTAGATTGGTAAAATCCAGTTCAGAGACTACAGACCTTTACAAATGCACAAAAGTTTTGAAAAGCACAGGAAAATGGTTTCCTCAAAATAACTAAACAGTCTAGGCTTTTCCTTCCATTACCACCCCAGAAGTGTAAGAAGCGCAGTATCTGACAACTGAAGAGGGAAACAGAAGTCTGCCACCACACCACTTAGCACAAACTCCCATGCAACTATGAAAAAACTAAGTTACATTTCAAAGTGTTTAGTACATAAAATTTTACGGCTCTCACAATCCAAAACCATATGAGTGAAATTAATTACATCTCTTCCTGTGCTGTCTGCTTGAACTCTACAAAGCTGGAGGGTGCTCATGACATTTAAGACACAATTCTGCACAGCCTCCATACACCTAAGACAAATATCAACCCTGTCCCAATCACAGCTGAACAGAGGAATAGAAGTCACTGCATTATAGACCATTTAACACACCAAGCAACTAAATCTTCTAAATGGACAAAATAAATAGACAAACACAGGTTTTGTAACAGTTCCTGAAGATCTGCAACAGTTCATTACAAAAATAATGTGTATACAGACATCAGGCCCAAATAATGATGGTTTA
Source organism: Myiopsitta monachus (assembly GCA_017639245.1). Classification (NCBI taxonomy): domain Eukaryota; kingdom Metazoa; phylum Chordata; class Aves; order Psittaciformes; family Psittacidae; genus Myiopsitta; species Myiopsitta monachus. Next base: position 101,964,849 of record CM029941.1, on the reverse strand, counting down.
AAAGTGTTCTTCATTAAATCAATTGCTCATCAATTTTAAGCCTACTTAGAAAGTTCAAGATGAAGAAAAAGCACAACTTGGTTTAAACTGAGAATATGCCATACTCCAAAACTTATAAGAACACATTCATGCCAAAATTAACTGGACTTCTAAAAAAAAAAAAAACAACCCCAACATCTACCAAATGTTGACATTTACTATAAGCACCGCTTAGTGATAAATGTTTGTTTCTTATTCCATTAAATGAGAAAGATGTGTAATCCCTGGTGGGGAGGATAAGGTGAACAACAAACAAGTTCTCTGTCTTTTTAAACATGGGTTTCATTATACAGAAATAGCATACATTTCGTCTACAGAAAAAGCATACAGTGCCCCAGGAGAACACAGAAAAAAAACATTACTTTTCATTATGTTTACATTGTTCTCACCTACCAAAACCTTTCAGAAAAGCAGACCCTACCCAAATTCTTAAGATACTTGCACAGTAAAATGGTTTGTTTGAAAGTTTGACAGGTCATGCTATAACTCATGTTTGGTGGTTTCCTTCCTCCAGAAAACATTTCTGCTAACACAGACATTCAGGGCGAAACAACTACACAGAAGACTGCTAAAAATACGGGTACAGCTGGGTACTTCCAATTCCTGAAAGTCACACTTCAGAAAGATGTTTACATGAAGACAAAGGCAAGCTTCCTGATGTAAACTGCTTCTCTGCATTCCTGCCACAGCACAGGAGATACCAAACCTCTGAGGTTTCAAAAGACAGAGAGAAAAGAGAAAACAGAAAATTTAACCAGGTTTAAACCAGTTTAAACCAGTTCGATGCACTGTGGTTGTGGAGTTTCACAACTGTCATAGGAGCTCTCCAAAAGCTCTTCCAAATCAGAACTTCTTAGCTAAGATTATAACAAAGATGATTATACAACAAAAAGATCTCTGGTTTGAAACAGTGACTCTTGGTTAAAGTGAGGACTGTTTTCAACATAAAAATCATAAAATCAAGTAGGTTGGAAAAGACCTTTAAGATCATCAAGTCCAACCATTACCCCAAGACTGACAAGGCCACCACTAACCCATGGCACTGAGGGCCTCATCTACACTTTTGAACGCTTCCAGGGATGGCGACTTCACCACTGCCCTGAGCAGCCTGTTCCAATGCCCAAGCACCCTCTCAATGATGAAATTGTTCATCCAGTCTAAACCTCCCCTGTCCCATCGCTTCTTACTTGGGAACAGAGCCCAGCCCCCTCCTGGTTTCACCCTCCTCTCAGGCAGTTGTAGGGAGCTGTAACGTCCCCCCCTGAGCCTTTTCTTCTCCATCTGAACCCCCCAGGTCCCTCAGCCATTCCCTATCACACTGTGCTCCGGGCGCTGCACCAGCTCCATTGCCCTTCTCTGGCCCCGCTCCAGCACCTCAATGTCTCTCTTGTACTGAGGGTCCAGAACTGAACACAGGATTCAAGGTCATTAAAACATTGTGTTAAAAATACAAGAAAGGGATTTTTTTCGTAAATCAGAAAATAAAAGAGATGGGCGATGATCAAGTCAACTGGACCTCACAGGTTTTGTGTCTGTAGTTTGCACAACTGTAACACAAGACAACACATACAATTAAGGTTTCAACATTGCTTGAGCAGTTTAATTTACCAGACTAGAGCAGCCTGGACAAAGATTTGTTTGGTAGATTCTATGTTTGCTGGTGAAAGACCTTTCTGCTTTTTCACTTCATGCAAACATGAATTCAGCAGTGGGTCACACTTGGGCTTCTTCATTCAGTACCTTGTTTCAGTACAATAAAAGAAGTTTGTATTTTTTACTTAGGATTCAAATTAAGGCTCCAATCCAGAACTCCACAAACCAAAGACTCAAAGTGAATCAGTTTTAAGCTGGTGCCCCTTCCCATTTAAATCCCTAGAGCAACAGCGGCATTCAATTCTTTCAGTGTTTCTGGAGGAAGAAACTTTTCTTCTTGAAAAGAGAAGTTTGGTAAAACAGCGTTTTGAGCTTTGATCTAAGTATTAAATCATCCTCCCATATGCAGGAAAGTAATTTTACACCTAAAGCACACTGTTACAATCTTATACTACTATTTATACATCCACGCCAACTGCTTGTCTCTCATTTCCCCGTAAGATCCACTTGGGATGCAAAAAAGCTAGAGCAGAACAGGCACACACTAACATATGCTTTCAAAACAACAGCAGACTAATCACTTTTAACAGCTGTTAATACCTATAGGGTAAAATCACAGATTAAAGGAAAAAACCCTAATATTTATTAGTTGGCCAAATAAGGATACACTTGGTATTTTCTATACCAAAAATATGACATTAATAAAAATTGTAAGTCACTTACTAGTAAGCCTTCTAGCCTAATTTTATTTCAGACTAGTAATTCAATACTGATTAATTCTATTCTTGCTGGGTTCTATCTTTAATTGTGCAATTACTTGATGAACACACTTTTAGAACTGCAGTCCAACAGAATACATCAGGTGTTGGTATTTCTGCTATCATCCCCATGCGGAAGGAGAGTGATTATTCCGAAGTGAAATTGGAGGGGGAGAGAGGAGGGAGAAGGCACAAAATGCCACAAAAATTAGAGATTAAGTATGTCTAGGTGCTTTTAGTTCATAAATACTATGTCTTAAAATGAGCACTTTGCAGAACATTAACTGCATTTGTGAAACAGACGGGCATTCTCAGTTTTCTGAAAAGCAAAAGGAAGATCAAGTAACTGTTCCTCAAAGAAAAGAGAGAACACGTACTTATTGTGCATGAAAAAAAGCATAATATACAACTGAAGACTGAATAAAATGCTGACAGTGGCCAGTCAGCAGAAGACCCCAAAATAATTCTAGATTATTACTGGAAGTGGGAACCGAGCCCCAGGCTTCTGTATAATTATTTTTAATTAACAGAAAGGCAGTAACACCATTTTATTTTTTTTTAAATACCATGTGTGATTAAATGCTCTTTGAAATCAGCCAGCAGAGAGCAAGCAATGCCTTTACATAAACCTATTAACCTAATTCTGAATATGACCCTGGGTCAATGCCATATCCAAAGTCAGCTGAAGCCCAACTATAAACACAGTTCAATTTTGCTTTCTAGACACAAGATGACTGATAGGAGTCATGCTGAAAAACCCTTGTTTAATTTCACTGAGTAACAGCTGAAGTCTGCCATTATCAGCCCCTCATATTTTGCAATAAATCAAGATTCCTTTGAGAAATTCAGTCACTCAGAATTCTTTCACAGACTATGAAAGGAAGCTGATGGGTGCTGTAACTTTTGCCTTTTACTGCTGAAGAAAACGAGTCTACACAACAGACCTATTATTCTTCATCACTTCCTTTATTAATAATTTAATTTCTGCAACATACTGCAGCCTAGTTTGCTTAGCATTCCTTCTGTGCAAGCAGTCCTCTCATCTTCGCGAGGGCAAGAAGAGGTAGGTGTGGGGGATTACTAATCTGATTCTCAAAGCATTCATCAATCTCAGAGATTTTTAATGGATGAGCATTCTAAAGGTCTGAAGAAAATCAGATCTGAAGACATTAATGGATTACCTGTTCCTTCAAAATTTACATACACAACAACAGCACAGAAGGCCAACACCACATTTGTCTGTGCAAATCTGTGCCAAACAACCAAGTCAAAAAGGGCATTATGCAACAAATACACTGCAAGCGCTAGAAACTTTGTTCCTGGCAGAGCTGACAAAGCTGTATGAAATATTAACAGATTTCACAAACAGCATGTTTTATATGTATTTTCACAGGAAAATATCAGTGCTATCTGCAATCCAATCTTTCTTTTTTTTTTGAGAGGAGCTCTTCAGCCTCAGTCCCCTTTAATTCCTCATTGACCCAAAATTGACCCTTCAGAAGCAACTCTATCTCACCACATACAAACAGGACAGAACCTAAAAGGTCTTTATTATATGTGTATATTGTATGTGTAGCCATAAAAGTAGAAGAATCCTAGGTTCAGATGCCCTAGAGCAACATTATCAGAAACAATCTTCGGTGCATGAGACTTTCAGCAGACTGACTTCCGCTGGTTTTAAGCATTAATGTTCTAAAGTATCCCATTGATTTTTTCAGTCAGTTCTAAAACCTTTACATGCACTTTTAAATGCTCAGCGGCAGGCTATTGTGAATTAATCCCTGTCACTAATTTTATCCTAAACTGCTCACACCCAGCATGCTTTTACCAGTGGCTAAAGAGATCATGCAGAAGAAAAAGAAACCGAATCACTCCTAAATTAGAGCCCTTCCATTTCAATGTTAGAGATCAAAAAGAGACACTGTATTTACCTCTTAAGTAGAAAGGTAACCACTTAAGTACATTTCCCCGCAATAACTTCCTGAAGTAACTTACTCTTCCCTGGTACATGAATGTAAATATGAACTACCACATCCAGAATAGCATGTAAGTAAATATTCAATAAATATGTTTTCAATTTAGTAATTCTCCTAATTACTTTTAAAGTCTAGGGTTCAAATTTACATCTGGATAAGAAAAAAAAATAACCAGCACTTTCAAACTAATCATAAAACAATTTATCACATCGTTTTCTCCTGAAAGTCAGTGTCCTTTGCATCATGTTCATGTTTAAAATTTAGCAAATTAACATTCATTTCAAAATCTTCAAACCATATAAAACAGAATATCTTTATGAGGCTAATCTAAAATTTAGATTTCATTATATTTGATTTTCATCTCTGAGATCTAAAGAACTTTCAGAAAACTGACACCACACACTACCCTGCTAACACTGTTTTTAAGACAGATTTCCTCATAAAAATTGTTTACTATTGCTAAAACAACTATTTTACATTCATAAAAATTACATAAGCGGAAATAACAGGAAGAAATGGTACCAGCAGATTTTATTTCCCAGAGAAGGCATTTATTTTCCTGATACAATATTTCAGCTTGGTGACAGGAAACCCTGCAGGTTGCATCTCTTAATTTAGAGTGTTTAAAGTATAAAGCTACACTGCTACAGTGGGGATTACCTTTTACACATAATTTAAATTAGCTGCTCTGCCTGCAAAAATGAAACAAATGACTCATTCAGACTAGCTCACTCCTATCTGATGCTTGCTGTGCTGCCTAACATTCCAAGCTGAACCTGCAATATGACCTCTGAAGCTTCCAGATCATTCCACCACCACATTTACTCTGCTCAAGTAGCCTTACAGTTAGATGAGCATACCTTCAGAGTTCAGCGTAATAAGGGTGACATTGTTTCCTATACTTTGGCTTCCAATTTGTCCGCTGTTGGAAACTGAGTCACTGGCCTCGGAGCCACTCTCTCCATCTTCATTGTGACTGTCGTCATGCCCAGGAACTTTCACCACTATGGTGTTCTGCCTACGTCCAGGAACAGCACTATGGAAAAGAAAAGTAGGTAATTTGGGGAAAAACACAATCCTTGTTTAAGGAATAGCATCATTATAAGAGAATTGAAAGCACTGACAAAATTGCATGCATTATAAAAGTATATCCCTTTAAACAAGCCTACTTGCAGTCATAACTCCAGTTATAATCTTACTCTACCGTTTATACATCCATGTCAACTGCTTGTCTCTAATTTCTCTGTATGATGCACTTGGGATGCAAAAAAGTTAGAGCAGCACAGGCACACACTAACATACGCATTCAAAACACAGACTAATCACTTTGGGGTTTTTTTGCTATCCAGCAAAATAAAATCAAAAGAAAACTGCTGAAGAAAAAAAGAGTTCCAGGTACACTTTCTGAATATGCATCAATGGAAAAGTCTAGGCCCAATGTGCAAACAAAACAATTATAAAAATATTTAAGAACATTTCCTACCCAAAGTCTCCAATTCCATTTTATTTAAAATTTGGTTTAGCCAGTATAAATTCTAACAAGCCTTCCTGTGGGGCTGCATATTCCTTCTTCAGCTGGTTAAATACAGGTTCTTGGCATGCTCCTATGTGATTGTGCATCTGTGCAAAACACATGGAGCTGTGGACACTCTTTCCACGAACGTTTAATTCTACATCCTCCAAGATACTCTCACCCCATCAAGAGCGAAGCATTGCTTTATACCTTGCCTGCTGACACAAGGCCTCTATAGGCGGAACTGTCCTCCTGGTAAAATACTCAGGTACCAGTTCCATGTCACCCCCTACACTATCACCTAGAACATTCCCCATTTTTTGTCTTCAAAATGCTGCAGAGACTTGATCTGTCAAAAGAGGGAATGAAGGGGGAGGATTCCCGTAACCGCTACTAACTTGCTAAGGATATTTTCCAGAGAATCCGCTGCTCTGCTCAGGGGCTCTTCCTGCCCAACCATCTTGGCTACAATTGAATTCTGCCGGTCATTGTTCAGTATTACAGTTGTCTGAGGGACAACACTACAAGACAAAAATCAGACAGGAAGAAAACGGAATGTAAAGGAGCAGATCTTATAAATAATATAAATAATACATTAACAGAGTCTTATGGTTTAAACAGTCTACTTAGAAGCAGAAACTGCCTGTATGCCATGCTCTTTCTCCCAGCATTGCGGTTCTGTATCAAATGCTAACACTGGTAATGCATTGCATTTGACATCTGCACCATTTTAAGTACTCAAATTCTTCAGAGGACGTATGGCTTCAACAGAATTATATAGAAGTCTACCACTCCTGGCAAAGCAATAAGGAATTCATCAACTCAAGATACACAGGAAAAAGTCTGTAAATCACTGCTCCAAAGAGCCACCACATTCTTGCTTTGAAAAGTCTGAGCATGAGCATTTCCAGAGATCTATGGCCGACTTACATGATAATGCACCATTTGAGTAGGATAATTCTTAGCAAAAATAATGTGAAAGCGTTTATTGCAAAATGGGATGATGAGCTTAGTTAAAAAGCAGGCATTGTCTTGCAGGGCTGGGGGCTTGTGGAAGGCAGAAAGACAAGAGGGGTACTAAGGGCATCACAGCAGAACAGGGACAGACTGCAGCTTCAAATAATGACAAGACTGAACTAAGTCTTGTGCGCATTTAACATACAAAAATAAGAATATTTAAAACAGAAAAGCATTTAGCTTGTAAGAAACCAGAAAGCCTTCACTAGCACTTACAATGGAGAAGAAAATTACCAGACAAATGCTGTATAGAAAATACATATTAGATCTACATTGTAATATGAGAGTAAATATGAGAGCTAACTGGCCCTGGCATGCAGCTTATCATTTGTTTTGGTTTCACAGAATATAAACATTATTCCCACACCATTACTCAATACTCTAAGGCATGGTTTTGATACTTCAGACTGTTTCCGCTGTACTCACGGAAACTTAACAAGAGAACTTAGAAGAAAGTCTTCCCTGTCTCCGAATCACACATTTTCTTCTTTCTCTTTGCTTCCCACAATAAATAGCCCACTATTGTTTTTACCATCCAACATCTCAAATATGACTGATGGACATTTATTTTTCCTAACTGTATCTCTTAACTAACTGTTGAGACACACAAATCTAATGACAGCAGCTGTTTATTTCAGCTGTAATAGAGTGCCTGACTGCTTAAATATTCATGTGTCTACTTAAGACTTTAGGTGCTACAATAGCCATTGGTAAGACATAAATAAAAGATAGGAAACTGCCCTAAGAGCTAAGGATAAATGAATCTCAACTTTGGCACAGATAAAATGGTTGACAAAAGGTGTTTTGGACACAAAAAGTCCCAGGGGTACCTTACTTTAACAATAACTGTATCTGGTGCTAGCAACAAATGGGATTCCTCATGGGCTGCCAAGGATCAGGAGGGCTGCAAACCCTGAGAAGCTCTAGAAGATGTTTGTCTCATCTCAGATGAGTGCTGACTGCGCTATAGCTTTTCATCTGTATATGAATTTCAGTTTTTATTAAGCAATAAATGGGGAGGTTCTGTTAGGTTTTTTTCAGCTGCTATCTAGTCTAGGGGTTTATGATGCTTTCATAGTCACCTTTTCAGAACTTTCTCCATTATCAAGGGAAAAAAAACCTGCACATATTTATTGGGAAAAAAAAAAAAAAAGAAAAAATAAAAGGCAACTTCTGTCTGTTTTCTCAACGCCAGCACCAATCATTTAAAAATAAAAACATGCCATACGGAGTACTTGATAAATGCAATACTTGGCACTGGCAATGTTAGCAGTGCCCCCAGTCTAGCATCAATATTATGTGTTCCTGTTACATATACCAAACTGTCCACATAGCCACATTTAAGTTTTCACAGGCTGGTTTAAAATGTTCAAGAATTTTACACTTCCTTTTAGACACTGTTCTTTATCACCATCTTTCCTGCAATCACTTCTGAATGCCTGTTCAAAATGTCACTTACCAAAGCTTATTTTTAATGAATACTCTCAGTAATTAATTTCAGCTGTAGAGATAAATGCAATAAAATCACATTTATAAAAGTCCTTAGGATTTTACTCATATTAAGTTTATATTTGGAAAAGAGACTTAGCACTAAAAATTGGCATAAAATAAGGAAGAAGCTGGGGGAGTTGCCCTGTGGGGTTTTCTTAAGGAATATTCATTTTTAAGGAAGGCAATCTAGAGAGTGAGCTGGATGGCATACAGCTAATTTAAGCAAATTTAGAACAAGGAAATGCTTTTATATAGCCCACCAGCAGAGATTTATCCCCTCTTCAAAGCATCAGTGTATGTTCAAGCTTACTTCAACGCATAAACATTTTTTATAATTTATCCCTAAACAAACACCCATGAAAACACAGTGGCTCCTCTCCAAGAAGAAACTTTTCCCAGTTAGTAGAGAAGATTATTCACAAGAAAAATCCACCTGCAGTTATGGGAGGAGCCACTAATTAAACATTTCATTTTACTGACACATATCTTCCTGGTTATACAGCACAAAGGCAAAACCAGACACCACATACACAAGGAAAACTTCTGCAACAACCCACAACTACCACCAAATTGCCCACTAATTGTTTTACATGTGGAAATGAACTGTTCTCAAGTTCCAAGGAATCAAAGAACCCATAAAGCAGCTTGGAGAAAAAGCAAAAGTCACACGAAAGCACAGTGATAGAGGACAGCTAAAATAATTGTTTGGAAATGTTCAACACTACACAATAAATCTATAACCACCAATTAACCTTTCTCTGTGATTTCTCTTTCCGGAGTAGGAGCTCTAGTTGGAAAATAACTGGAGTTTCTTGTTTATTATCAGGAATCATTAGTGTTGGATAAGAGTATTTGTATCTACTAACACAAACACTCCAGTAAAATTCTTTTTCACTCTTAAAAGAAGAAACATTTTATGTTTTATGCTTAACTCCTGTAGAATGATGCTTTCAAAAGCAACCTGCGTGAGGTGAATGAGGTAACGTCTCAATTCAAACAATCATAAATATTAACCAAGGAACTACAGTTCTGTACATGGAACAAGAATGGCAACAGAATTTGCTGAAAAATTCTGGCAATGAGGCATCAGGAGGCAGAATTTTTTCAGAGCTGATGCTGTGAAACTTGAGCATTCACTTATCTGAAGAAAATAACAACTGGGACTAATACAAAAAGGTTCCACTATGCTCGAAAAAGGAGAATTTCACAGGATTGTCTTAGGCTCCAACTTGTACACAGGAGAAATGGATATCTGCAAGATTCCCTGCAGATACGGGAATATGCTTCCTGTTAAATTTCCTGTGAGCTGTTCTACTCTCTGTTTTCAGATTATTTATTTCAGAGACAACAAGAAATCCAATGAATACAGAATCATAGAACCGCAGAATAGTTAGGGTTGAAAAGGACCTTAAGATCATCCACTTCCAACCCCCCTGCCATGGGCAGGGACACCTCACGCTAAACTGTGCCACCCAAGGCTCTGCCCAACCCGGCCTTGAACACTGCCAGCGATGGAGCATTCACAACTTCCCCGGGCAACCCATTCCAGCGCCTCACCACCCTTACAGTAAAGAATTTCTTCCTCATACCCAATCTAAACTTCCCCTGTTTCAGTTTGAACCCGTTACCCCTTGTCCTATCACTACATTCCCTCATGAAGAGTCCCTCCCCAGCATCTCTATAGGCCCCCTTCAGATACTGGAAGGCTGCTATGAGGTCTCCACGCAGCCTTCTCTTCTCCAGGCTGAACAGCCACAACTTTCTCAGCCTATCTCCATATGGGAGGTGCTCCAGTTCCCTGATCATTCTCATGGCCTCCTCTGGACTTGTTCCAACAGTTCCATGTCCTGTTGATGCTGATATACATGGAAATATACATGTAAATACACATATATATTCATATAAATGAAATTAAATAAAGAATTCTATGGAAATCCAAAATATTGGGCTAACCTGACAAAAATCCAGAGGAAATCATTAAAACTTATTACAGCCTTGTTCATCCTCATACTAGATTATTCTAATCTTTTTTTCAGTCTGTACATCTCATACCAGCAATGAATATACTTTAATCATTACTTATGTACTAAAATACAGAAAACAAATTACAAACGAGAAAAGCTTCTGATATTCACTCTGATCCCAAATGAAGCAATTCTTCCTATGAGCACTGCCAGTACTATACTCATGGAGAAGATGGAAAGAAAATATTAAGAAGGGTCAGGGGGAGTGCTTCAGAAACCCCGTGCTGCTGCACAGGCTTCAGGACTTTCCATTTGTGTTCACGTGCTCCTTTCCCCATAAGCATTAGAACTTGGAGAGACTCGTTCTGCAATTTTCCTATTCTTGGATACAACTCGGTGAAAAATTTAACATGCATGCAACGTACAGATCATATTATATTCTGGGAATTTTTTTGAATGCAGTTTACCAAACACTCTGTTAACTTAGAGGTGAAAGTTTTTCTAAAAAAAAAATGAAAATACCAGATAATGATTTTCAAGTGTACGTATTTAGCCTCTGCCTTTTCTCTTTTTTTTTTTTTTTCATATAAAAGGACAGCCTACATTTTGCATAAGATAATTGCTGCCAAAGACAGTTTTCAGTATGGAAACGTGTGAGTCATAGATACAATCATTAGTCTTAACTGTTGGTTTTTCATTGCCAACAACCTGTCAATCACACACAATGCTGCCAATGACATAAAAGAACTTTTGGCAATACCAGGACCATCATCTCCTCCTCTTCCCATATGAGGTTTCCATTTAGAAAAATAAAGAATAAGGAGCTAACATTTCCATCTTCCATGAAGTATAAGATCAAAAACGTTTCTCTAAACCGATGAAAATGACTTGTGATAAAAAATCAGACCAAAGGTTTCAAACACGAGTGCTCTATTTAGACCATTTCTGAGCCTCCTTTGAACATGTGATCTTGCAAGTAGGCAACTAAGAGCTCAGCTTCAAGACTCTGAACTAGCCACAACCACACAAACTGCTGTTTCCTGGCCATGTAATACCTTGTGGTCACCCCAGTGCTCACACAGCAGGTGTTGCTTATGTGGAGCCAGGGCTTCTGAGGATATCATTCTCTCATCCTCTAGTGTTCACCTCAGAAGAAGATACAGAGTAAGAGGGGTTCAGGAAGGCTGGAGCTGGAGTAAGTGCTGGGAGACTGCTCATTCTGAAGCTCTTCAGCCAAACACAGCCTTAAGGAGAGCAAGCCTGGGAAAGAGACCTTGAATTCTCACATCTTCCAGTTTACTTCTGCAGGGTGGAACATGAAGACTTAAGTGTATATAGCTCTTAGGGGGGTGGCTGTCTGGAGGAATATTACAATTAGCCCTGTCATAAGGAAAATCTACATGTTTTTCAAATTATACAGAACAATACCATTTTAGAAGTGTGGCATTTTCCTTACTTTCTTTTCTATCTTTCACTAACACTTGTATTCCTCTGTAACACCAGCCACTCTGGCTCTTTCCATCACCATTAAGGGAGATAATGCTAAATGCTTCTTCCTCTTGATGACCACCTGCTTCCTTTGCCTTCTGCACACACAGTTAAAATTCCGTATCCAAACAGGAATGAGAAAACTGACTTATGAATTTACACTATGGTGCGCATGAACAAAACCACAAACTGGCAAAACATGCAGAAAATTACATTGGATTTATGTCAAAAAACAATGAATGCAGCTCCTCACCACACAGGAGAGAGCAAACTCGCCAACAACCAGATGATTCATCGAGATGAAGACCAGTGGAACACCTGCTGTAGGGTAGGGAGCTGTACGGGCACTTGAACAGTTAAAATTTTAACATCCCTAAACTGCATTCATCCAGTCAAGTCAATTGCCAGAAAAGCAGCAGCATTATCCATCATTTTCAGTAAGAATTCAGCCATCAAAAATTATCTTTGGATTCTCTGCATCTGGAACATCACCTAAGAACAGACATTATAAAGACAGCGCTAATGTTTAGATCCTGTGAAAAGACAAGCCAAAGTACACCAGCCATCACTGGAGAGATTCATGGATGTGAAAACTGAGAAAGCTGTAATCAATTTATAATAAAGATAAAGCAAAGGCAGCATTTATTAAAACATACTGTTAACAGCTTTAAAACATTTAACATCAAATTTTCAGCTCAAATAAGTAAGAGCCAGAGATTTTCCAAGTTACAAAATACATTTATATGGAGTTTGCTGTATACAGCCTTACCTAGAGAGCGCCTCTGAATTGGCTGACAATCAAAGACATGAATCACTAGCTTTAAGACCTACTTTATCAACCAGTTTTAAAAGCTGTTAACTTCTGTTGCGGATTATTCTGCTCTGAGAAAAGCTAAACACACCTGTACAACCAAGTGTAGTCATTCACAAATGACAACACCCATTTCCAGCTAGTTCAACAACTAACCAACAGTCAGGCTACAAATGACCTGAAGAACCTACCACTTAAAACAAGGGGGTTACTTTAGGGATCTTATGGTATAGGTATGCAAGCACCTAGATACAATTGCTGGTGGAGTTTCTGGGGGGTTTGCTCTGTTTGGGTTTATTTTTAAGGGAAAATAAAAGGGGGCGGGAGGGAAAGAGAACCCACAATAATTTCTTTTACTTCAAACTCAACTGAAGCTACATAAAAGATCACTGCAAAATGAACTTTTCCGCCTCAGCAGGTATATAAAAGCATCACAACCAGTACATCCAGGCCACATGCAAACAACAACTAGAATTGAAAAATACTGCTAACAAATGTCATTGATTATTAGTCTCTGATTATGGACAAGAAATGAACAGGCTATGACTTATACACAGGGACTCTACTTTGAAAGGCACAGAGACACCCATCTGTCAGCCTGACCCAGGCTCAAGGGAGGTGTGTTGCCTACCAGGGACTCGGATCAGGGATGTTGCAGAGAGGCTGCCTGCTCTAGTCGGTCCCACTGACTACTACCCGCTTCTTGTTGTCCATGTGAGTGCTAGTGCTATAGATAGCAGTAGTGCAGAGAACATTAACAAGGACTACAGAGCCCTGGGAGAGGTGGTTAGGGGCTCTGGAGCTCAGATTGTCTTTTCGTCAATTCTCCAGGATACAGGGCAGGACCTTAGAAAGGCTAGGAGGATTGGCCAGGTTAATAAATGGTTAGAACAGTGGTGCCATAGTCACGGGGCTGGATATCTAGAACATGGGACTCAATTTTGGAGGCCAGGTTTACTGGGGGCTGGTGGAGCTGGACTGACAGTGAAGAGGAAGAGCGGTTTGGGTAGGAGGCTTGCCAGGCTGGACAAGAAAGCTTTAAACCAGATGTGCTGGGGGAGGGGGGCATCATTTCATCCCAACACACCCTGTCAGTTGCCAGTACCTATAATAAATGCTTAGAGCGGCAGTGTGCCTTCACAGCCCAGAACCCCCACCCTGTGCTGGGCTGCATCAAAAGGAAGACATGCTGAGAAAGTTGTGGCTGTTCAGCCTGGAGAAGGGAAGGCTCAGTGGAGACCTCAGAGCAGCCTTCCAGTGTCTCAAGGGGGCCTATAGGGATGCTGGGGAGGGAACTCTTCATTAGGGACTGTAGTGATAGGACAAGGGGTGATGGGTTCAAACAGGAACAGGGGAAGTTTAGACTGGATAAAAGGAGGAAGTCCTCTACTGTAAGGGCGGTGAGGCACTGGAATGGGTTGCCCAGGGAAGCTGTGAATGCTCCATCCCCGGTGGTATCCAAGGCCAGGTTGGACAGAGTCTTGGGTGACATGGTTTAGTGTGAGGTGTCCCTGCCCATGGCAGGAGAGATGGAACTTGATGATCGTAAGGTCTTTTCCAACCCTAACTATTCTATGATTCTATGATTCTAAATACAAGCATTTTTAAAGACAAATGTAAGATTAAAAAGATACAGGTAATACAACAGCAAAGATATTTTTTCAGACAGTACAGGAGGAAATTAACAGCTGTTATCCTTTTTGAGCCTCAACTTCTTGAACTAGAGAAGTAGTAGTAATGCAGCATACTGGAGATTGAATTAAACACAAAATGCAAAAGGCTGATCTGTAAGGGATATGCAGGCTTGACTGATCTCGAATGCAGTTACTATGAGCGATCTACTGCAGCCTTAGTATTGAAATAGGAATTGCTATGTTTAAAAAACACTGTATGAAAAAAAGACTTTGAACCTTTTATTATACAATTAGCTACTTCTAGATTTATTTTCCAAAATTTCTTACAAAATAAGACAGCGTAAGTCTTACTTATGTGGCACTAAATGTTTGGGGGTGAAGGAAGCAGTGTTATAGACTGGCTCTCAAGACACTAGTTAACTGAACCCTTGGTGGTCACCAGATAACAACAAACTGTAAATAAATACAACATTAGGGTTCTCCAAACAGAACTCAAACACACAACTCTTACAGAGCAGATTTGTGAATAACTTCCATCATGTACTTCTGTTCTCTTGCTTTTCACAAGTACCCAACTGCACTTGCCACCACACATACATTTTTATAGACAATCCAAGGATGCTGCTACTCTGAGAGCTGGTACTGGATCTTTAATTTCCATATATCCTGAAGGGATATTGAAGAAATACCGTTCTTGACTTTTCACAAAGAATACAATTTTAAAAGTTATTAGGAGCAGATTTCCTGTCTCATACTCCACCCTTCAATATGGAACAAAGCTAAAGATATGCAAAAAAGTACAGTTCCACGAAAAGGAAAAATTCTGTTTGGAAAGACATTCAGATTCCAAACAGTGTGTTTTTTATGTTTGGAAATGTATCAGTTAAATAGCATCTCTTGCCAAATAAAGCAGATGGAAGACTGGCTCTCTGCCATCTCACCAACCTTGCCAAGACCTTGCTAGATGTTGGGCTGTTTCATTCTTCTGAAAGCTGTAAGTTCATCTATAGCTCCTTCCCACCTTGCTTAAAGTAAAGCTAGGACTCTCTGAAACCACTGTATATTATTCCTTTTAAAACTATACTACTATGTATTATTTTCCATGAGCAGCAAGACCAGTTGATTTCACAACTATTAAAAATACTGATACTTGAGTTTGGTGTAAACTGGTATGCACATTACTTTGAAACATAACTTAAAGTTCTGCCCTTTACAGAGGAAAATGAAAACGTCCCCCCTTTAATCACAAACTCATTAGCTGCTCTCCCCTTCATTCATTCGTTTTGTTGTACTCAGAATTAAATACCCCAACTGACAAGAAAAGTTTCCAGGGAATGCTCTTGCTGCTGCATTTTCAAACTCCAAATAATCTCCAGAGACTGTAACATTAAAAGATTTAAATTCTCAAAACTGGAATCCAAATGAATATATAAGGCTTTTCTGCCCCCTTCTGTTTATTATATGCTTGATAAATTACTTCTTCAAATACAGAGTATGTAACACGCTTCCACAATCCAGTGCACTGATAGAAATGTAGTAAGACTTTTAGGCTTTCACTAAAATATAATCCTACTAACAATTTTCAGACGTTTTACAACATCCATGAGGTAAAAACTGTCCACTTCCATTAAACACAATAATTCTTTTCCATTGTTATTTAGGCAAAAGGAAAAGCATAAGCCATATGAAGGCATTTATCCTGAACCAAATCTCAAGTCATGTACCCTTTACATTTATTTTTTGAATGCAATAGCTGGCTATGCTCACAGAACCACAGAATAAGAGCCAATGTTCTGCTTTCCCCAGAATTCATCTAACATGACCCTTATGGGGTTTGGCAAGAGGGCAGGTTAACCCACATTTTAATACTACTATAATTGGTTTTAAATGTTCTTAGACACTAATTACACTAGTAAATGCCACCCCTAATCTATAAAACTGAAAGCCTTTTTGATCCCCATTTATTCCTCTCTTTTTCGTTCTCAGATATCCTTACAAATAAAGGATGTGGATTTCTAAAATGTCTTGGCACAAGGGGCAAATTCTACGCACGTCCAGTTCTCTTCTTTCTTAGCTCACTATTGTGAATAGCAATACACTGCCCCACACGGGACTTCACAAAACTGCCCTTCTGCTTCCGTGCCGTGGCTTTCACATAGGTTTTTTTCTTTACAGAATGAGAATAAAAGGATTCACTGAAGTCTCAGACACAGAACAAAGTTCCTGTGCATTACCTAAGTGGGAATAAACTGTTTACCCACGTGTGGTTCAGAGAAGCACAAGTTACTTCCAATGCTTTAAGCCTCATAAGTTAAAGGATTTCACACTTGCCATGGGTTAAGAGTAACAGCCAGGAAAATTAACTGTCCAATTACCTGGCAAATGGAAAAAAAACGGCCTTGTAACATACTACAAAACCAAATCCTCTGAAGAACAATTTATTACCTAAGATTTAATTTTCAGTGCATACTGCTGAATATCTTAGCTAGCATTATATTTAAGAATTCAAAGCTGTGTCTTTCCAAGAGACTTTGAGTGTTAAGCCTCACAGGCACATTTTAAACACCACCACAATTTAAAAGATCCAAGCCACATATTTTACATTTATTTCTCAGACATAAGTTATCAGCTGCTACTTGCAAGGCTCTCATTTGAGTCACTGGACTATCATAAACAATATTTCATCAGAAACCATTAACCTAAGAAAACTGGACTTGGAAGAATGAATCAACACAGTTCAAACCTTGGTCAGTCTGAAAAGGTTTGCAGACTTCGATCCCATACATGCATGAATTACTGAACTCTCCAAAACACAGATGAAATATTAGTATTATATTGTCTTTTTAATACCATAACTGACCTTGCACTCTCAACCTAAATGCTATCTGGACATCATACATTGTTTCTGAATTTATCAAATCCAAACAACAAATTACTAAACATTTGGCTCCTCAATATCTTAGTGCAACAATAATGGAATGTGAAATTCCAATGAGAACACTGCTGTACAAAGCCACTTAAATCCAAGACGCCATTTCTCCTTAGTCCTGTGTGAATTTTAACTCCCAGTAGTGAAAGTAGTGAGCATAAAATCTTCACAAACTGATGGTTTGTAACAAGAAAAATAACTTGATGATGATCTGCAACAAAAACTCCATAAGGAAAACCAACAGGGCAAGCTTCATTTCAAAATATTTAAGTCTCTACCATAAAAGTCCAAAGCAAGAATTACCACCATTTACAGCACTGCTGCTGTGGATCTTGCAAGATATTGAGCAACAAAAACCCCAATAAAATCAGTCATGAGAGTTCTTGAACTATTTTCAGTATCAAGTTGTAGTGATCCTAATTATAATGAATCACAGATGTCCATTTAATCCGCAGCAGGTAATTCTCCACGAAATACGTGTTTCAATGCAGGTAAAATAAAAAGATGTAAACTGGTATTCTTGCTGCTATGCAGGACGAGAATCAGTCTTGAGATGCTGAGGCTGACAGTTCTCCTGACAAATTAGGAGACTTTGGAAAGTATTTTCATGTTTTCAGGGAATCAAAGATGTCAAGACTGGGTTTTGGTTTTTTTTTGCACCACAGCCAAAGAAACTATCACTATGCAGGATAAAGAAAGAGCGGCTGACAAACGATTCCTTTATTTGATCAGTGCAGTCTCATAAACCGAATTTTTGAACGCAAGACAGAACCATAATTTTCAGATAAACATGTCTACTATACATCAAGAAGGCATTTGGGTTTTTCACCTATCTACTTACTTAATTCAAGCCACACAATTTTTCCAGACTACAATACTGCTCATCACTACCTGGCAGTATAAGGGGATAGTAGCTACTTCCTTTAAGAAAGCCATATAAAGCATACTGCACACATTCAACTTGAGACAGTGCAAGCGTGCATGTTTTCACAAACAAATGCACATGAAACAAACCCCTTTATCACCCGCTTTGCAGTAAGGACTTAAGAAAAAGGAAAAAAAGCAAAAACCCAACAGCAGACAGAAGAATGGAAAAGAGAAGTGGGTTTGACTGCACTCAGCAAGTTTGCCAATGACACCAAGCTGTGTGGTTCAGTTGATATGCTGGAGGGAAGGAATGCGATTCAGAGGAATCTTTACAAACCCCAGAGATGGCCAATGCCAACCTCATGAAGTTCAACAATGAGAAGTGCAAGGTTCTACACCTGGGTTATTGGGCAAAAAAGAGATTCAGAGCAGCCTTGCAGAGAAGGGCTTGAGGTGTTGGTTGAGAAACCGAACATAATGTGGCTGCAGTGTGTGCTCGCAGCCCAGAAAGCCAACCGTATCCTGGGCTGCATCAAGAGGAGCGTGACCAGCAGGTCGAGAGAGGTGATCCTGCCCCTCTACTCTGCTCTCTTGAGACGTCACTTGTAGTACTGTGTGCAATTCTGATGTCCTCAACATCAAAAGGACATGGAACTGTTGGAACAAGTCCAGAGGAGGACACGAGGATGATCAGGGGACTGGAGCACCTCCCGTATGAAGATAGGCTGAGAATGTTGTGGCTGTTCAGCCTGGAGAAAGCTGCATGGAGACCTCATAGCAGCCTTATAGTGCTGAGGGCGCACTCAATCCCACTGTCCATGTCTCCAACAAAGATGTTGAACAAGACTGGTCGCAACACCGATCCCTGAGGGACACCACTAGTTACTGGTCTCCAGCTGGACACTGAGCCATTGAGCACAGCTCTTTGCATGCGGCCATCCAGCCAGTTCTTTGTCCGCCAAGTGGTCCACCTATCAAATTGATGTCTCTCCAACTTAGAGACAAGGATGTCATGTGAGACAGTGTCAAACGCTTTGCACAAGTCCAGGTAGATGACATCAACTGCTCTACCCCTGTCCATCAGTTCCGTAGCCGCATCATAGAAGGCCATCAGACTGGTCTGAAGGATTTCCCCTTAGTGAAGCCATGCTGGCTGTCACCAAGCACCTTGTTTTTCATGTGCCTCAGCATGCCTTCCAGGAGAATCTGCTCCAAGATGTTGCCAGGCACAGAGGTGAGACTGACTGCTCTGCAGTTTCCTGGCTCATCCATTTTCCCCTTCTTGAAAATGGGGGTTATATTTCCCTTTTTCCAGTTGTTGGGAACTTCACCTAACTGCCATGATGTTTCAAATATAATGGACAGTGTCTTAGCAACTTCATTTGCAGCTCCTTCAGGACCCGTGGATGGATTTCATCAGGTCCCATGGAATTGTGCACATTCAGGTTCTTAAGATGATCGAGAACCAGATCCTCTCCTACAGTGGGCCCAGGGTCTTCATTCTCACTGTCCCTGCGTCTGCCTTCCAAGACTTGGGTGGTGTGGTCAGAGCAGTTGCTGGTGAAGACTCAGGCAAAGAAGTCATTAAGAACCTCATCCTTCTCCAAAACCAGGGTAGCCAGTTCTCCTGATAGCTTCCGGAGGCGGCCCATGTTGTCCTTAGTCTGTCTTTAATTTGCAATGCACCTGCAGAATCCTTTCCTGTTATCTTTACCATCCCGAGCCAAGTTTAATTCTAAGCAGGCCTTAGCTTTCCTAACCCGGTCCCTAGCTTCCCAGACAGCATCCCTGTATTCATCCCAGGCCAATCAATGCAATTATGAATGGCAGTTCAAATTCTGACTCCCTTAGCCAAACTTCCACTTTACCAGTAATCTTTTATCCACATACCAAATTTTTGCTTATATTTCTGCTCTTTAAAAAACTTTGGATTCTAAGCAAAATTTTTAAATTGATAAAAAAGGCAAAATCCTCTAAAGTCACAAAGTTTTCATTATAGTCTTTATCTTTTGTTAATATTGACTTTGTTCCCTCATTGTGAGTGGGCTCAAAATGAACACAGTGAAAGCAGATCACAGACAATTGTGCCATTTTCCTTCAACCCGCTCCATACCCAGACATAAACAGACTAGACTTGCATGAAAGAGCTATTCACACCAGGGCAGCACAATCATCCTCAATTCTTCATGAAAACAAACCCATTAAACAGAACAGATTTGTTAAAAAGAAACTACAGACATGACACTTGAACTGGTAATTTAAAATAAATGTTCGCACACAGCAGCACTGACTGATGACAGAAAGTGACTGGGAAAGGTTATTAGTCTATTGATGCCCCCGGATCCAGTCCCAAACAGTGACGAAAATTCATCTGTGGCTTTGTCAGCCACTCCCAGGCTTGAAGGTCTGCACTAAAGACGCTGCTGCATGAGGCCCCAGAAAGATGCTCAACCACAAGATGCACTGAAGGATAAATAAACCTGGCTTGCTTATAGAAAGCAGAAAGAATTTCTCAAAACCTGATGAGCTCCAAAGCTGCTCCAAACAAAACCTTTATAATACATTCTGATAAACACCCCAAATCACTGACATCTTGCTAAGCTGCCTGCTGAGTTTTCCTGGGGACTGGATCTGCTTCCAGGGAAATATTTTTTCAGGCCTAAAGTTCAATGCATGAGCTCAGGCTCACAGCAGGCAGAGTAATGTACCTGCAACTTGAAAATAAACGATGTACCATACATCTTTCAGGATACTATATTCCTCAATACATGCATTGTTTTAAACTGGCTACTCAAAAAATACATCTTCCTGCAAATTGAGGTTCTTCAGACATTTCAGTTTCAGCTAAAGACAGAAAGAATCGCCAGCGTTTATAATGCTAATTTATCTATTAATGTATTAATAAAAAGGAAAGAAAAATACCTATAGATAAAACTTGGATAGTTGTTTATATCAATTAATGAGTTATAGTATCAATTGCAGCAAATATAGGAAAGAGGTTAACTACATACACCAGCAGCTCCACAGCCACTATTTAGTGATAAGAACTGAAGAATTACTACTCTAAAAGCCTGGATTAACATAGTAGGATAGTTTATTATAATCTATAAAACACCTTCTGATAAAAAAGCTACAAAAATGAAAAAGCTATTCAATACCCGATAACACGTAATTAGGTTGGTCAAGGGGGTTGTAACTCACAGGGCAGGGGGACCAGGGGGAACAGAATTCTAGCTATTTTGGGTTTTATACCAATACCTTGATTATATTTCTTTAGGTTTGGTTTTTTCCCCTAAAGACTTTATGCAGGAGCAACAACAGTTTTCCTAAATTTAGAAGGAAAGTTCTCCTACTTCCAATTTTTTCCACCCCAACTTCTTCTATTTTACTATTTTATTTGAAACCATTCAGTTTTCATTTTTTTGACTACAAAGCCACTTGTAAACAAAGAAACAATCACACACCGGTAACACAGATCTGAAACCTGGGAAATCTGGAGCCAAAGAGCTTGCCAATTAGCACGCTGCAAACAAAGCAGATGGAGAAATCCTGTTCTTCAAACCCTATTACATTGTTTTAATTAAACTTAATAGTTTTATTAATGAAATACACCTTAAAAAATAAAGCATGCTCATACATCCCACCTGTCTCACAACTGCATCAAGCATTCTCTTCTGCATGTAAAAAAAAATTTGTTCCCTATCTTAAGGCAAAAAAGACATATGCTGTTTTCTAGAACTAGCTGATTGAACCTACCAACACCACAATTAACTGCAGGCGAGCCTATCTAAAACACCTCCACTTCAAGAATCATGCAATGGTTTGAGTTGGAGGGGTCCATAGAGCCCATCCAGCTCCAACCCCTGCCATGGGCAGGGACACCTCCCACTGGAGCAGGGTGCTCCAAGCCCCTGTGTCCAACCTGGCCTTCAACACTGCCAGGGATGGGGCAGCCACAGCTTCTCTGGGCACCCTGTGCCAGCGCCTCAGCACCGTCACAGGGAAGAGCTTCTGCCTAAGAGCTCATCTCAGTCTCCTCTCTGGCAGGTTAAAGCCATTCCCCTGTCCTGTCCCTACAGGCCCTTGTCCAAAGCCTCTCCCCATCATTCCAGCATAAGCAGCTCTGGTCCAACCCACTAAACGGCCTTGTTCAAGGATACCATACTAGGTCTTTATGCAGTAAGTGAGTGCATTAAACTCTGCAATTCCATTTAACTCTCCAATTCCCATTAAAGACAAAAATATGTGCAATTCTATCTCTACACTTAGTGACCAGTATCCTTAATCGGTTAGCCACAAATGCATATGGTAAAAAACTAGACGTATGTGGTCTGTATTTCAACTTCATCATAACAAGGGCTCAAAGGAAATAGCTGAACAAAAGAAAAGCTCCATTTACCTATGAATTTCCACATTTTACAGAAACACTTTTATTATTAAATATGAAGAGAACACCAATTTTAATTTCTTTTCAAAATTACTACATTTTTTAAACTGCTCTCAATTACATCCATTTACTGAAGAAAAATGTGCAAATAACAGAGCAGAACTGTACAATGTAGTATTTCCAGAAAATGCCCATAAATACAAATGATGAAGGGTTCTGTGAAACCAAACCAAATTCCAGTGTTATCAGGAGCAATCAACCTTAACAATTTATACTTGAGCTTACCCACTCAAAAGAATGAATAATGGAAAGACACTGATAAAAATAACACTGTTTCTAGGCTGAAATCTTTCAGATGAAGTATTTTTTTCAAAATACGGATAAAAGATTTGAGTCACACTTTCACACTGTGCATTCATCAATTTCTAAGTCTCAAGACCTGGGCACATGCTAGATTTCAAACATCATCTGAAGCTGCCATACACACAAGCCATCAGGCATTGCACCAGCTCTCCTATCCAAGAAGCTTTCAGCAGCTACTGGAATTTTTGACCAGCATGGTACCTCATAAAGAAAAGAAATTAGAGGGGTTTAATAGCCATACTGCCAGGAAATGTTGCAGACAGAGGAAGAGAGTCAATCACTTCCTGGATGGAAAATCAGGGCTGTGCTAATGCTGCACAAAGCCGGACAAAGCTCAGAACACTGGGACAATATACATACTCCCATTACTGATTTATTACATTATTTTGCTGCTGGCTCTTGGCTCTTTTCAAGCTCCATATAGCTCAGCATAACTATGCAATCTGAAGATTTCTGCCACCTATTTTACTAGTTCTGAAGCCTTTTGACAGCCTTTTTCTTTTATAAGAAAGAAATTTTTAAAAACTCTATTATCAGTGTCTCTGAAGGCGTTCCTGACAAATCTGTGTTTTTAAACACCAGCCACTGAACACTGAGAAAATTCTTCCTAAAACTCATTCTCACTCCTTTCCATGCCTCCACAGGAAAATAAGATTTAACATAATGCTGCTTCTCCAATCCTAGAAAACACTTTACACTCTTATGACCAAATCTGACAGAAAGTAAGTGTCGGAGAGATACTAAACGCCTACTAAAGTCTGAAGCCAGGCTAAGGACAAGCCTGCAGTAGCTATCTCCAGCAGTCAGAGATGCTACTATCATGGGAATAGCATATAAGATTTCAAAACCTCATAGCAGAGAGCACCATGGACCACACAGGAAACACAAGGCTTGTGCAGTCAAAAGGCAGAGGATACAGGACAAAAAACCTATAAAAAACTGTACTTGTTTAGTTCTGCTTTTCCTGTGATGATTTATTGAGATTCAACAGCTATATATTACTCCAAATTGTTTATGGCCTATTGCTGTTTCCCCCAAACCAGTTTAATTCTCACAAATTCAGAACTGCTTTCTTTCAAAAGAAGTTCTCCTGTTAGTTTTTGCAGTAAACTTCTCACTTGCAGCATACTTAGAGATCCAGAAGTAACCTATTGTTCCCCTGCACCTCAACCATTCATACAAGTCATTAATTACACAGCTCTACCTAACCTGTACTTTCTTCCTTATCTCCACTGCAATTAGCCAGCATATAATGAAGTATCATAACAGCAGATCAGGGTAAACAACATGAACAGAAGAACTGAGGACAATTCAGCCTTCATGAAGATGCACTTATGCAAAATATCAAAAGCAGTAGATGGCACTAATTTCTGAATTAAACATTTTGTAGTTTTCCAAGAAACACCAGCAAGCCTTCAAAAAAATCATATATCCAGAAAAGGATGTTGGAAAATTTCCAGACGTATCACTTCTCATGTGTTTAATAAGGAGACAGAAGGCAGAATGAGACCCTAACAAGCATTACATTTCTGTCCTGGGAGCTAGTAACATGAGGTGGCTCCTGACTTACTGTAAATCTTGCTTAAAATCTTCTATTTCATTTCGCCAATAAGAATTTTTAAATGCTGGAAACAGCAGTTTGGCAGAAAGCAGACAGGAGTTATCCCGATAGATCAATGTGTTAAGTTTACTAAAAGAGACAATTTTTCATTCAATGTAAGCCTGATAACAGCTGCAAAATGAGGCTCCTGCCTCCGTAGTGCAGCTATATGCACAGATTAACACTCCATCTTACAAGCAGCCAGTGCACAGTGCTGCAAACAGCACAAAACTCCAGATCAAGCCAAGGCAGGCCACAGTGCGCAGCTCCGAATTCACCCGGTACGCTGTAACGACACAATTTCACCACAAGATGACGCAGGAGAAAGCGTCTCAGTCCACGTTGTCCTGTTTTCATCTCATGATGAGCTAAGCATATCTCAAACTGACAGGTCTTAAGAAAAGCAATTTGATTTTAAAAGCACAAATAGCACAAAGCAATCAAACTGCCTGAATTTAAAATGCACAGTCCATACACTTTGGTGCATGCACTACTGTAAACCAAATTTTGATCTTGTTAAAGCTGCACCAAATTAGTGCAAATAATTACCAAGAGCACTATAACCAAAATTCACTACAGAGTGGAAAAGATCACAAACCCTAAGGTATTTATTGAAGAAGAGAACGAGTCTGCTTCACGGGCAGTTCAGCACCACCTGGTTGAATGCTTTTGCTAACTAAAACATTTTTGTTGGAGCACCAAACCCAATATTACTGTAGCGGCAGAACAAGGAAAATAAGATTGAAGAATCTCATTCAGATGTAGCATCTGCAAATCAGTATCCAAAATACTGACTCTTTTTGGCAGCTCTCCACTGCCATCTGCGATGCAAGGCGAAGAGGGAACTACACAGAGAGTTGATACAACAGAACAGACCATGCAGGCACTAACTGAAATAATCAGCAAGTGATAGAGGTTTTTATGAATGAGAGACAGGGAAATCAGTGAAACACACCATCACTGTGAAACTGAAGGGCCACTAATGCCAAGTTAAACACATACGCCCCTAGCTATTTTCTCTTGAGTCATATATGCCACAGACTGCTAAAGAACAAAAAGCCCTCAGTGCTTTGTTGGCAAGATGCATTTGATAATGTGCAGCTTCATACCAACACTAACAAATATTGGGGGCAGAGAATCTTACAGTCTTCAAGACTTTTCTCTAAATCATGTTCAGACTGTCTGAGAAACCATTGTCATAAATCTGTACACCCAAAACAAAAAGATTAAACACCAAGCTCACCATCAGCACACAGGACACATTTCTGATGGTTATAGAGATTAAAAACAAACCACCTCAGGTCTGGCAAATCCCATAAGAAACACAAAACAGTACAATTTACAGAGGAAAGCATTCACTGAACATGAATTAATAGACTCCCAAAGGGACCATGCATTTCTGAAAGTGTTTTTAAGTCTTTTGTGCACAAACCACAGAACGAAGTTCAGCTTATGCATTAGAGCTTCATACAAAAAGACAAATAAAAATTTAGCAACAGATTTAAAGAACGCTTCTTGAGAAATAATTCTTGATAAAGAATATTTAGCAAAAAAGTTGTGTCATACTCTAGTTACTTGAACTATGATCCAGTTACTACATGTACGTTATCTCTTTTGATGCAGAACTTAACTAGAATTAACCTTTTCAACACTTAACTGGGAAGCCTTCAAAAGCACAGGTAGATGTAGACACAGCACCTACTTTAAAGCAAAATTAAATGGAAAAGGGAAAAGGAAGATGTCCAACGGTCAGTGTTTATCACCAGTACAAGAACAAAGACGAGAGAAGAAATTCTGAACTGCGGCCCAAACACTGCATTTGGACACCTGAAAAGGAAAGCTGTT
Source organism: Myiopsitta monachus (assembly GCA_017639245.1). Classification (NCBI taxonomy): domain Eukaryota; kingdom Metazoa; phylum Chordata; class Aves; order Psittaciformes; family Psittacidae; genus Myiopsitta; species Myiopsitta monachus. The sequence goes on along the minus strand of CM029941.1, from coordinate 101,938,574 downwards.
TTAGAAAAGACTGAGGATATCAGCAGTTCCTGACTGCGTGGGTGACTGCTTCAACAGGAGCAGAGATTATTCCAATTTACACTGAAAATAAAAAGGATATTTTATCTTTTAATACAGAAACCAAGAAACCCATTGGGTTGTGTATTATTTTAGATTTTTAAATACAAATAAGGTATCTTTTAAAGAGATTAGACTCCACTCATCAGTAGTCACACTCAGTAAGCAATCATGAAGTAAGAGTCTGCATTATGCAACAGGCAGAGGTACCCGAGCAGAATGTATCTCTCTCAGGTAAAAAACACCAACTTTGAATCCTTACAGTAGCACAGTTACACTTCACCCTGCTTCATGAATGCATCAACTGAAAGATATAATAATAAAATGCAATTAAAACCTGGAGATAAATTTTTTAACTTCAACTACAAAAATAGCAATACTGAAAGAAAAAAGTAATACAGCAAGGAGACGATGAGGAAAGGGGTCCAAAAAAGGATCATGTTTGTGGTGGTCTGTTTTTTTTCCCCTTAGATCACATGGGTGAGCCCCACAATATAAAGCAATGAACTGAATTTTCTATAGAGCTCTAGAGTAGTGCACTAAAACACTGCGCCAAGTATAACATATCAAAAATACATACAAAATAATTTTCAGATATTGAGACAGCTCAAAGACAGCGATAAAGATCAGAAGACGGAAAAGCAGACTGACAAAAGATGAGTTTAGTATATCTTGACTAGAATTCTATGACATGTGCAAGTTGCCTATACACCTTTGTAATGGAGAATAAAAAGTAATTATTTAGAGAAGTATTGAGTTTTTTCTAGCTATAAAAGTATGAATGAGGAGGAAAAAGTTATTAGAAAAAAGAGACTTTTGATAAGCGTATTTCTCTGGCTGGAATCATCTCCACAGTAAAATGACAGGCACATTTAGATTCAGATATTTAAAACCATATTAAGCAACTCATACATAAAGGTACTGCAGGTCAAACCTGCTCTTTCATCAAAGTGGATTAGATTATTTAACAGATTTTCCATTTCCAACTTCTAACCCTCTCAAAAACAGATATTATTCTACAGTCTTTAGAAATAAGCACATAAACTCTGTTGTATTTCTAATGAAATAAAGTAAAATGAAAAGTAATTAGAATGATGAAGTCACTTAGTCAAAACAGCCACACAAATAAAAGCATAGCAAGTCTAAAAAAACCTGTCTAAAATAGCTGATGAGACTTTTCCAGAGGATGGATGAACCAGTATTCAGTCAAAATTAAATGTGAAATGTGGAAATAGTTGCAAACTGTACATGGACCATAAGTACCTTCTAAGTAACATCATGAAACTGGTACAAAAATTACCTTCAAGATAAATTAACTCTACACTCATAAAAAGCACTCCAAGCTCTTCACAGTCGTATAGAAAGCTGCAGAGTTTGATGCCAAAGAAATGGATTTACGTTATTTTAAAAAGCATGTTGATGAGTAATCTTTTCTTACCATCGTACTTTATTGCATGTCTGTGTAGCGCCAAGAGGAGAACCTGCCACCATGGGGACTTGGATGGGGCTGTGCTGTTTGTTCATTACAAGATCCAACTTCTCTTCCAATGATTTACAGGTAGCCTCTAGTGCCAGCAACTTTGTCTCAATGCTATCCAACCGCAAGCATATTGTCTGATTAATGGAATACAGGAACGACTAGAAAGGGAGAACAAAAAAGAAACTGATTTTAAAGACTCACGCATTTATCTCCAGCAACATACACATAAGGAAGCTACAGCTAAATGTGACTGGAAAACAATCCTAAAGGAACTAGGAGAGTGCCTAGTGACAACTCATTCACATACAAAACTGATGACATCCAGGAGCATTTCAGCATTCTCGAGTTCTTCCAGATCTTTACTTATAAGCCAAAAGTACCCAAGCCAAACACACTTTCACCTAAGCACTTTGTTGGTATGATTTCATACATGTCAAAGCCTTTCCATAGAAGTAAAAACAAAAGGATTGTAAATCTATGAATGCATCCTCCTGGATAAAGTTAAGTAAGATTTTCTTTCCTGCCCAAACACATAAATTCAGATGATTACAGTGGAAATTATATCAACACGAATAACCTCAAGAGACAATTAATGCCACTCACTTAAGTTCTCTCCTGAAGAGCAAACCAAGAAAAGCAAATAAATAAAACCTGTTTTCCTAAGCAATTTTATTGAAAAGAAAGCCTATTCTACTTGGATCATCTTGGGAAAAATAGGCCATTAAAGGGTAATGTTAAGTAATGTTACACACATTCGACTTCCCAAACAGCAACTATGCCATCTCGTGGCCCACTGTTACAACTTGCACACCTCATCATTCCAGCTTACAGTGCAGCTCCCTGGTGCTCTTTCAATGCAGAGCTTCAGTTTCTATAACCATTTCAAAACTACAGAACGACATACCATTTAACGTGTGTGGCAGTAAAACACTACTCATATGCTCCAAGGAACAACAAAAAACCCACAAAACTAAAACACACTAAAGAGAAAAGCAGGGGAAGTTCTCCAAGTACAAAAAAAGCCTGAGCTGCTGAGCCTGAACCAAATCTGGTTTAGTAATTAGGAGACTGTTGTTAGCTTAAAACAATTATTTTAAACATGCCCAAAGTATCTAAAAATTGTAATACAAATACATGCTCAAGTTGACCTTTTAGGTCAACTTTATTCACTTTATCAAAAAATGTACCAATAGTGACATCTGAGTCACCGGAATTAATTCCGATGACATTTTATACTGCATGTAAAATTCTTGCTACAGATTTTACACTGGAGAACTAGGCAATCATCCAGATTTTTAAATTTAAGCACAAAAATGAACAACGTATACAAGAAGGCTATGGATAATTCCAGCACTATGCAATAACATAATAAATACTTTATTTTACATTAATTTCTCTTTATATATTTCCCTACATAAGCTAACTTTATTCTATTACAAATAAAACCAGGAAAAGGCATTATCATAACCTTAATAGAGGGATCCTGGCAGTTAATTTCTATACGCTGGCGTTTCAAAGCAGGTTCTACATCATCATCAGTCACTTCATGATTCTCCAACACAACTGCAAAGAAAAATATGCACTGCCATAGCTTATAATACAAGAGGACAAAGCTCAATTTAAAAATACATTAATAAAATAAAAAAAATAAAAAGGCTTTTAATTAACATAAAAGGTGTTTAACATATTGTATGTATTCTTTTACACTTGGGTTCTCTCTTAAATATATGACAATGTTTTACTGTTTCTTGAAAAACATTCATCTAAATCCAATAATTTATTTCAGGCACACTGAGGATGTAACACTCAAGCATTACCTTGGATATTTTTATTAGGAACTTCCCAGAAAGTAGCAGAGTTGCCACATTTGCTGTTCTGCTTCAACAGATTTTATAGGCTTCTGACCCCCATGTTTATACAAAAACATAAGTACTAATAAAGTTCTGCACAAAGAAAGAATTATATCCACTACTCAGCATAGTAGTGGGTTATTTTTCCCCATTATAAATGAACAAAATCCTGCCAGCTTTCCAAAACAGCCACTTGCATGTGCAGACCCATAGGTTCTAATAGCCTTTCGTCCAAAGACAAAGGATTTTGAACAAAAAAGCAATAAAGGAAAACTGAATTTAGAACTTGAAAGCCTGGCTGGCAAAATCAAGAGGTAAAGCCCTGGAAAAGCCTCACAGTCAGAGAGAGCATCACTCAAGATCAGACCAGGTTTGAGCTCCTTTACCAAACTGAGCAAAGGAAGCATTGTTTAAGGCTGACCATAGCACAGCAGACACTCCTTAACACCAAGTTACCTGGTAGATGACAGAAGGCAGGTCCCAGTTCTCCTCCAACACTCTGGGAACATTTCTGAATTGCATCAGAATAGAAGTTTTTTTATATGTTTGTTTTCTGTAACTGTAGTTACTGTTCTTTCAGTCATCTCCTCGCATTTAATGGCAGCACAGGATCAGTGTCTGTGGCTGATCTCAGTATTTTGGCTTAGTAGGTCAAGTTCTAAACAAGGACTATCACAGTATTTGCTTCCAGGAGTGTTTTTCAATTTGAATAATGTATGAGAGAAACTGTTTTACAATAAAACAATTCATAATAGATGGGTGACAGTTCTCATTTGAGGGAAAGCCTAAAGCATGTATTTGGTTTGGAGAAAAACAAAAGATTGCAGGAGGCCATATTTCATTCAAAGTTTTCAGCAGTAGTCCACCTCTGCACAAAAAAAGCCCCAGGAAATAAAGCTTGTAAAAAAAAAGTAAAATAATTTTTTAAAAAATCTGATTAAAGGGCACTGAAGCTAAGCTACTGAAAACCTGGTGTGTAGCCTTAAGAATCACCCCTCAAAAAAAATCTGCAGCACTGCTTTATATTATTAAGCTCAACAGTGATTTCCACCTTGTCAATGGGCAATACTGTAAGTAGCTTTGTGCCATCACTAGCACCTGTACTGTACCTGGGTTATCTGGAGTTAGGTCTTCAACAGCAATCTGAACAACATCTGCCAAATCCTGTTCTGACATCATTCAGAACCAGGCAGCAATATCCAGTCAAATACCACTGCAGGTCCCCACACAGGTAATTTTGCAAGTCATGCAATCCTGAAAAACAGCAGCAAGTGTGTGTTAATACAGATTACCTGATATATTAATACTCCTTTATTTTTTCATTCTTGCTTTATATAAGGAAATGCAATTCCCACACAAGTAACCAACCTACAAGCCATCATCCAGTGGTATCAACTTCTACTTTTCTACTCGCTATCCCCATCAAAGAGCAAAGGACTGAACTATGTGCATCACCCCTGACTTTCTATACTGGGCCTGAGACAAGTGTTCAAGCTTTCCTTGCTGATTCACCTTTCCACATTTTCCCAACAGATAAAATGAACATTTACTTCAGATATTTGGCAGCTCATCAGGATGGAATAAAACACTCTGTTTTGTAAATTGATTTTTATTTTAGATGTTTCAAGAGCATACAAGACCATTTCTAAACAGCAGGGGTTTAATATACAAATTATTTCTTAGCTCTTGGAAGTGATCAGGCTTTAGTATTTAGTCTCATGAAGCACATGAAGTTCCCAAGCCAGGCTAGATATGCAATTACCGCATTCTGTACAGACTTGTACAGATCTGTATGCACACAAGATCTTTACATGTATGAATCTTAAAAGGACTCCCAAATCTTCAGAAACAGTCTGTGAGAACAAGGAGCTTCCTCCTAGCTAATTACAACTAGAACTGAAGCAAAGCCTAACTCTTTTTCTTGGTTATTGAACTTTCCTGGGTTTTCTACAGCTCAATGCTGATTAAACCATTTTCAGAATATGGTCCTGATTTTAGAGCCAAAATATTTCTCAGCCCTGCCTCCCACGGAATTCTCTGTCAAGGTTATTCATTAGCGTTTTAAGAGAAAACTTCAGTCTGTACAACTGAATTTGAAGCACTGGAGCCATTCATATCTGTGCATTCTCACAGTTTACAAAAGTATAGACAATGAATACCAAGAAGAGATCAGCCAACTTTTTTCCTTTTTAACCTGAAGCAAAAAACACTACAGGGATAATCTGAGATCTACCAGTGGAAATGGTAATTCATCCCTCAAAACCAACACTGAATCAAATCAAGCTATGCATAAAGATTTTCTTCTTTCCCTATTCCACTTGAGCACAAGAAAGCCATTAAGCCAGACAAGTGGAATACTCATTTTTGAAGAGGGCAATGCAACCTACAGGAGAACTTTGAGACTGAGCAACCACTGAATGCTGTGAAAGCCCATCTCAAAAGGAGGATCCCCCATGTATCCCAATTGTTCACTCAAAATACCAGCACTGCCAATACAGAGTCATTTGGAATTCTGACAGTGGTGAAAAACTGTTGAGACAGCACAGCCTGTGGCTTCACGCCCAAAAAACCTGGCAATACATTACTGCATATGGATGCCATTTTGGTAAATTGCATTTGCCATTTCTGAGAAATCCTGGTAACCAGCCAGGCTTAACAGAATAAAACAGCTGCGCTGCAGTTATTGTTTCATAATGCCACATGCTGCTAGTAATATTAAGAACACTGGTCTCACCTTGAAGGAAGACAGCCACCACCCCAAACACTAAAAAGGGACAAACTAGAACAAAACTCAACTTTGAAAACTTTGTCTGCTTACACAATTCAAGATTTCACTCATAGTTCAGGTGTTGTGTTGAAACCAGTTATAGCTATAAATATATCAGTGTTTTATAAAGCATTACAAAGGATTTGCAATGCTTTTGTTTAAATATACTTTCATATTTCACATGATGCACGTATTCAGCCTTCCAAAATTCCTTAATTAAAAAAAAAACTTAAAAAAATCACTGAAATTGATTTAACTTGTCTTCAACAAAAAAAAACCACAAAGAATTTCACACTTCTGACATCAGTTCTCCACTTCTCGTTGGTTATATAGCCTGAAAATATTCAGCCTCATGTCAGAAGTACCATCAAATTTTCTGTCACAGAGCCTTTAAAACACAGGCATAACAACCAAACTATGGCAGAACAGCTACTATACACACACAGCAATGCGTACAGCTACTATACACACACAGCAATGCGTACAGCTACTATACACACACAGCAATGTGTCTTCATATCATTAGTATTTATTTCCATTTAAACAAATTTTATTACAACTTCAGTAAGTCAGACACTTCAGTAAGTAAGACAGGCAATTAGCCAACATCCTCATGGAACACATTTTTGCCTTCTCAACAGGCAGAACAAAATATACTTCCGCTGTCACCAGAGGCAGAGAGCTCCTCCATTGGAACATAAGTGGAAACAAATAATTCTGCTAGATGTGTGGATTAAGAAGGCAATGCCCAAGCAAGCTACACTGGGTACTGCAACCACAGCAGCGATCACTACCTGTATAAAATGTTCCCCTCCCAAATTCAGAATTTCAATTTACAACACAAAATTTTAGCAGTGGTTTAACCTTGTTTTCAGAACCACGGGTAAAGGCCCAATAAAATTTAACAGCTTATCAGTGTTGAAAAGCTGATAAAATTCAGTATGACTCTGCCAATATACTTTCCATACATTTTACTGAGTGAAGCATTTACCAGCATTTCCTCATGCAAGATACTTCTGAAATTTGCTAAGTGTTCCCAGCCTTTTCTTTTTTTCCCCCTCCTTTCTTTCTTCTGGCTGAAATGCTAGTCCCCATTAATTCCAAATTAAGCATGTGTACATTGGCGTTAAGCCACCAATGCTGAAATATCACCTGGAACAAATATTAAACTATAAGGAAGAAATATTAATATAAAGTCAGGAAGCCAAGGATAAACTGCAAGAGGGACACAAAATGTGCCCACTTTTCCTCCCCCAGCCAGCATATGGAAGTTGGATCAACAGAGCAATATTTTATAGTCAATTTGCTATTATCTAGGGGAGGGGCATGGGAAGACAGCTCATACCAGACAATGGAAAATGTCTCATTAATAGTACACTACAGGAGGCCTTGGCCAGCCAGACTCACACTGACTCCAGCTGAGCTATTTAGGTGGCTATTTAGATCTGCACTGCATCCGTCACTTCTCCCAGAGCATTTTTTGAGGGTTGGAAGAGACTTCTTCAACTCTGCCCCAATGCAAAAACTGAGGAATAGGTTATGGTGTGTACCTGAGGGATTTCCTCCCACCTCCATTCCCACCTCAGCCCTGGGTGCCTTCAAATCTGTTACCTCAAATGTTTCTGACCCTTCAGACCTCTTGCATCATGCAACCAGTTTCCCTATCAGCTTTGCTACTGTCCACCCTTTCCCCTCCACAGGCCAGACACAACTTTTGTAAACCTTGCCTAATAAAGCCCCCAATAACCCATTCCTGTTGCATAAAGCAGCACAAACTAAAAATTGACTCAGGCTTTAATCAGATTGAATAACGGAAATAATCATACGCAGCACACATACTGCATTAGTTCCTTCTCACCTCCCAAAGAATTTTGGTTTTTTCAAAATCTGAGAAAACAGTCCTAAAGATTCCAAGATGGCACAAGCATCAATATAGAGTAACAAAAATAAACCTTCTCATAATAAATACAACCTATTTCATCACCCACCAGATCTTAAAAATGTTAATTTCTCTATTCATGCATTATGAGTTGAAAGTAAAGACACACACTCCTCCCTGTTCCTGAATTTTCACATTCCGAAACAAAGCAAAAGAGAAGAGCAAAAAGCCCAGAGCCTTCTTGCAACCACTTGCCAGGAGGTGGCTCAAGTACTGTGACACCCAGAAAAAACAGAGACAACTAAAGGTATAAATTTAAAGTAGATTAGATAAAGTGCACTGACGATCTCTGCCAATAGTCTTACTCAGAATTGATACACTTAACACAAATTAGCCTTTGTTTAATTAAGTAAATTAATATTTGTAAGCAAATAAATTCACCTGAATTCCAGATTAGCTTTTCCACACGCAAGTTTAATGCAATTTAATTAATCTATTTTAAAACATTAATTCAGAATAATTCTTCTGAGCAGTCCCTTGTAAGCAAACTTATTTACTGAAACATCTGATGGCCTCAGAAAGTCACAGGGAACCATTCCAAAGTGCACAAGCAAAAACATCCAATGCCTTGTTAACATAAAAAAAAGCACACAAAACAAATCTTCCCTTTTGTGATAATTAGTGAGGGTAAACACTAAGTTTTAAAAGGACACTTTCCAGAGCTTTAGTCTGCTGAGTGTGTAACTGAACTTCTCTTGTTTGAGCAGCTCATCACCCCCTGGCTAATATTTCTCAGTGCTATTGACAAATGAAAGCACTTCTTTCATACTTCTGCTTGTAGGAGGACAAACATTTACTGCTGCCTGTGTAAGAACAGCTGGAGGATGCCTTTTTACTTTGCCCAACCCAGAAGTGCTAAATGCTTTTTCTCCTTTTCGTTCTACTTTTCCTTTAAATGGATTAAGGCAAATTTTCAAATACGTCATTCCTATTACAAACATATATTCTTCTTTACACAACTACTATTAGCCAATCGGTCAATTTTTCTGAGCCTAATGTCTACCATGGACGTGACAGTGGGACAAAGGTCCTTATCTGGCAAAGACCTATGATTTGATGTCACTTACAAAAGTTTTCCGAAACAGCAAACCAGCTCAAATACAAAGAGAAGCCCAGTGATAAAAATGTGTTTGATACATGCACACAAGAGGATTTATCCTCTGTGAGGACAACTTTGTGCAGAAGTAAAATGACCTTATGCTGTAAAAGGATTATAGTATAAAGATCACCCATCCTCTGAAAGTGAAGATCCATACAGAACATAATACATAATACTCGTTAACTCTGCTGCTTTATTAAGTCAGTTCAACTGCCCTGAGTTCTTCTCCCTAAAGGGAAAACAGCCCAGCAGGACTACTGAGCTTTAACTCTGTGCAAAGAATAATCCATGCCAAGAACACCTTTGTACAGCTCTGTTAAATCCACTCTGGAAGCGAAGGATGAAAAACTAGCAAAAAGGCACTCCAAGTGCAAAACAACATTTTTCACATGATGGTGTTAACAAAAGGTGAACCAGCATGCACAGGTTTAAGCCTGGCTAACCCGGCAACAGATCTGCATCAACCCAGCTTGTGTCTTCACAGAAGACAATCTCTATGAGTAGTCCCATGGAAAGACCTGGAAATGTTCATATAATGCAATATGTGAAGTTATTTTATTCATGGGCATTACAAGGTTCAGAACCTGACAAAGCTCCTTTAGTCTTGTGCTGTGACTTGCAGCATTTCCGTAACCCCAAAGTCTGGCTTTTTTTTTTCAAGATGAAGTCACTTTAGTTGGCATCTGGAACAGAGCCTTCCTACGCTAATTAGTAATTCCCCAACAAGCCACATCAGTGCAAATGTTAATGGACTGTAACAGATGATGAATAACGTAATAAAAAGCAGCAACTTAATAGCATGCAGGGTTAAATGCACTGTAAATACAAGCACTACCAGCCCCCCTTATGCTCCAAGTCTCTGAAGCTGCAGTCTTATCAGGATATGAAATAGAAAATCACATTTAGGAGGATAACAGGGGCAGAAGAAATCAGAGCTTAAACTTTACTATTACTAAAAACTACAAAGGAAAATATTCTAATCTTTCTTAGCATCTGTTTAGCTTTCATCCTTAGTCTCAATCCACCTTAAAAGGCAAGTAAAGACACTGTATGTAAAGTAAATTTCATAGTAAAACTACACAAGCATTTTAGTTCTAACAATTTAAAAGAAAACAATGGAGTAATATACAGGCATCTTTGGTTCAGCCAAAGATCAGAAAAATAATTTATCTCCCAAAACATATCAGAAACATTCCTTATCTGTGAAAGCACGGACAGCAGCCATAGCATTCTGGAAATAGATATATAAAATAAATATCACCCAGAGATGCTTTGCTGAACAACTCCAGCACTTGTAAAACAGATAGCAACAGAAAAAAAAAACAAACAGCTGCTCCAAGGAACTTGACATTTTTGGAAGTTGGAACTTGAAAGTACAAAATCTTGCAGGGGGGCAGAAATTCTTCAATATTGCTACGAAAGTTCAAATTATTGCCATTATTATTATTGTTTTACTCCTAGGAGTATTTCCCCTTTTTTCCACCCACCTGCTACAAGCCACTGTTTTGCTTGAATGTCTTTTTCTAACTCTCCTAATCCACTGCCAATGGCCACAATCCCAACACACGAATGACCATTGTCAAGTGTGTGGCGACATGCACCACTAACTCAAGCACAAATTCTCTGTAGGCCCTTGTATAAACATTCTTGCTGCTGCCAGGTGACAACATCCACTCTGCCACGTCTCTGATATCATTATTCCCAAGTGAGCTCGGAAGGATACGTTAACACCTATCACAACTACACTCCCAGGTGCAAAACAGTCTGAATTCAATTTTACAGACACGTAATCCCATTGAACCTAATGAGACTACCCACACAGCCAAGAGTATACCCAAGTGTCTGCAGATTCTGCGCCTTAGGTCAGTTTCCCGAGGTCAATCTATGAGGTCAGTTTTCTGCATCATAGTTTAACAACTCAGGACATAGGTCACTAACACTAGGCACAATTTGTAGAGCAAATACGAAACAAAGACTGCCCAGAGAGCAAAAGCAGTATACAGAACCAGATATGGACATGTTATTTTATTGTTTTCATCCACTAGATGGAGAATCTTGATCACTAACAGCTTCAAAAAAAACCCTGCAAGTACTTAAACTCAAAGAAAAAGCTTCCAGAATTAATTTTGTATAACTCAAACGTGTCTCTCAGTCTCAAAGAATTCCTACCCATGATCTGAATTCTTTTTGAGATAGGTAGTTCAGATGCGTTCTGAACTTTGTGTAACCATAACTTCATTTGAAGTTAAAAATTACTTTTTATATATATAAAATACATAATAGATATAATATATATTATATATTTATATATATATATATAAAAATATAACCTCTTGATCTATTTCTCTGTGATACTTTGTATTGACTCTAGGAATTTCAAACCACTGCCTATCACAATCTGAATTATCTAGGACAGATCTTAGAGCTTTACAGACACACTTTAAAGTATTTTTCTTTTGTGCCTTAATAAACTCCAAAACACCCCACAGGTTTGGGGAAGAGAGGTATTTGGTGAGATTCTGACTTGAATCGCTTGCAAAGTGTAGTCTAATAAATTAAGGCAGCCCCACCACGTTAGGTTCAAGACATACCTTAAAACATCACACCTAATTCACTGTGCCTGTTTTCACAGAGAGATGGCTGTATTCTTGTGCCTTTCCACACCAGAAACAACCCTCAGAGAGTAAATTTGGTCCTGCCAATTTCCAATTCAGGGCTACTTTCAGATGTTTCTAACAAAGTGACATTGCTGCTAAAAAGGTAAAATCAAAGCCAAAAACTATCCTAGCACAATTACTAGTTCAAAAAGAACCAAATTAACAAGAAAAATGTCTGGAATAAACATACAGTAGCACCCCAATTCTTTTTCATATTGTCTACAAGGCAAAAAACTCTTACCAGAACACTGAGCATATGAGAAATAGCAAAGCTTTGCTTGAAGGTTAGCAAGGTTAGTGGATTACATAGCTGCCAAAACATTGTACAGTGTTTCAGTCCTGAATGGTTGGTTTGCTATTCTCCATCACACAACTCAAAGAACTCAAAGAACATTAAGAAGTTATACTGTTAACGTGGAAGAATCCACAGAGGCCAACAGATTCCGCAGTAACTGGTCTAGTACGATGTGTGCTATCGGTCCACAAAGGGATCACTGCACACTCTATTCAGGATTCAATTTTATCATCTGGAAAGGGAAAAAAGAAAGGGGGGAAAAAAAAAAAAAACCAAACCAACAAAACCCCCAAGTTGCAATATCTGCCTAAAATAAAAGGGGTCATTTTAACAAGAGTTGATGTGACTCCTCTTGAGGGGGAAATGGAGAGAAAACAGGGATTTTTAAACATCTCAAGTCACTTCTCTGTAAGAGCTGAGGTGGGGGCAGGAAAAGGAGCTTTCTTTGGAAAGCCAACACTCCAGAAAACACTGGTAGCCGAAATACCACCAGCTACAAACACTGTGGCACTAACTTTGAGCAGGTATCATCCCAAACTCCTGCACCACACCGTAATTTTCATGAGCAGCAGGAGAAAGTTACACTGCAAATGAGCTTCATCACTTCTACTCAAAACAGCCACAGGGACAGTCAAGAAGCTGACTGAGAAGAGCTGTGAAGGAATCAAACTCAGAGGAAGGGAACAAACAGTATAAACATCTGTACAAAGATCAGAATGCGGTCATCTTCAGCTGAGACCCCTTTGCAGCAGAGGGATCTGCATTGTGCTCATGAAACAAGCCACTTCACAAAGGAACAAGGGTGCACGTTTTCCCCCAGGAAGGATGTGTACACTGGAACAAGTTGATCACCGGATATTTGACCCTGAACTTGCACATGAGAGAAGAATTTGGCAAATCAACTTCTCTCAAATCTGAGTTTCATCACTTCCTTGTTAGTGGGAGGGGAAAGTGTAATGATATTAAAACGTTTTTTAAGTCTTAATGGCATAGACTGAAATAATCCTCAGAAATTTCAATTCTAATTTCCCACAAGAAGCAGATGCCCAAAAGCTGCAATGCTCTTTAAGACTCTACATGAAACATTTGTAGCTGCTTTCTAGCTAACAGTACTGTGCAACGGTCAGAAGGTCTTTGAGATGCTCTGACACAACTCAAAAGGATTTTAAGGAATATAAGAACAATAGATCTGGATCTGGATATAGATTACTCCATACTTGAATCCCCTTTGGAAAGTGAGAAATAAAGAGTGTAGCAAGAGGGAAGCAACTAAAAATAACAATTCTAAAAATCTGTCAGATGCTAGCAGGAGAGAGGAGGTGGTGAAAACATTTATTAATATTAAAACACTTGCTCAAACTTGCTGAATAAATTAAGCTTCTGAATGCTGACCACCTACATAATAATTTATACCTGTTAAAAGCACCTGCACACATCTCATGTACCTCTATTAAACATTTCAATGTTAAGTAGCTATCCCATAAATTCCTTTCCTGCTTAATACTTTAATTATATTTTACATTTTACATTTGTGAGAATCTAGGCAATTATTTAAGTTCATTTCCCTTTTGCAAGACTGAAAGTAAAGCTCAAAAGATGGGAAATAAAGAGATTTTAAGGAAATCCGCAGTTTTCAACTTGTGCCTCTGAAAGCCCAGGGTTTTTTTTATGTTGTCCAATCATTTCAGTGTCACAAAGTAACTTTTCCCCCCCTCAAATATCTGTACACAAGAAAACAGCTTAATGAATAGTAAGTATCACAGATGGCATTTTACACTATAAAAAACCACAGAAATGGCAGACATTATCTCAATGCAATTAATAAGAAATTGTTTACCAAAAGAGAGATTTGAGTTGAAGAAGTTTTCCAGGAAAATCTCCTCTTCCAGAAGCCCTCAAGGGTCACCAAGCTTCAGCAGGGCTGGGCTCTGCCTACATGGGAGAAGTGCATCAATGCACCACAGGACATGCTGACTCCAAGGGAAGGAAGGCTTATCACCAGTTTTGGCATCAATGACAACATCCCAACAGCTATATTACCATAGGAGCCTGTGGTTCCTCAAAACCTCCAACAACATTTATTCCAGGTTTATAAACAGAGTTAGAAGAAAGACTGAATGCAGAATAAGCTGGCAACCATACAGTATAGAAAAGAAACCTGAGCTGGACATGACTTCCATCTAAAGGACTGAACTAGTGAACCACATCTTGTATTACTACCTCCACCAAACCCACTATCGCTTCACCGATCAAACACTGCAATTTACTGCAAAAAGGAAATTATTATTTTGAAATATGTTGCTAAAAAGTGTATGATAGCTAGGGGGAGGAGGATGTTAAATGACTTTTTTATTAGGAATTATCCACAATGTGTGTTCTATTACATTTTTTTCCCCACAATCTCATCCTTTCTTAGGAAAAGCATTAAGAACAGGAAAAAAAAAACTTACGATAGAATGAAACATTTTAATTTATACAAAAAAATCTAATTATGCACTTTCATAAACAACAAGTTTATTCTGGAGTCAATTATTTGCTCTAAAGAGTTAGAGGCATCAGTAAATTCAGAGTCCATTTCATACTGAATTCACAGAAGTGGGCAGATACAAGCATGTACATCTTTGATCAAACTAAAAACCAGCTCTGACACAGAGCTCTCCAAATTTAACACCACCCATATTTTTCCATTATAAAGAATCAGAAAGTTACCTACTCAAAGCCAAGTAAAGGATCATTTAGAAACTTTTAGTGTGGAAAACTGTTCACATGTGTTTCTGCTGACACACTGTAGGAATGACCATCACTGCCTAGATAAAAATGTGACCACCACCTGTGCCCCAAATCCTGCAGCTGTACTCAAGCCATGGGCACTCCCACAAACACAAGCACAGCTTCAATGTTATATCATATTAACAATAACCACTATCCTTGGTCTAGGCAAAGTACCCAACATTGAAATTCCATTCACTGCCAAGGGAAACATCTTGCCCTCACTGGACTGCAAAACTGTGCTGGTGAACAGCCATTTCCATTAGGCTCAACTGTTCTACATCCAGATCTGTTCCTCCCCTCTGCTCCACGACACTGTGTGCATGTCACGGGTGCTCTAACCCAAAACATCACTTGTCATTTTTCTGAAGTGGAGCACAGACAGCATGCAGAGAGTCTCCTTTCCTCTGACCATCATACTCTGTCGTGTTAAAACTAGCTCTTCTGCAAAACCAAGAAATTAATGTGGAGTCAGGGTGAGGGAATAAGACCTGCACTTCAACCTGACCTCCTTCAGCACACTCTGCAGGAACCCTTGCTTAGTGCACATCCTCCATTGGCAGAAAGAATAAAGACTCCCTAAGAATGTAATCTTCTAGTTAGATTGCCTCACTGCGAAAGAGGCTTTGCCTTGGAAAGTTATTTCGCCTGAAGTCAGCAGCCACCCCAGGACTAGAGTGCACTATGACAAGCACTTGCCTCAGTTCAAGGGAAATACCTGTAAAATGCTTTATTCTACTGTGTTTGCCTTACCTAAAACACAGCCTTTGACAACAGCAGCACATAATTTATATGTTTTTTTACCATTTTATATTTTTACTACTACTACAATATAAAAATATTTTATATTTTTACTACTGTCTTCTATATACTGGGAAAACTTCACCATCTAGCAATCCCAGGAGGAACAAGGACAGACCCCAAAGTTTGCCCAGGCTTCTCCTACCAGAAAGCATGATTGCAAATAAACAGTAAATCTGCTTACTCAAAAGTCTTGTAACAGATTTACCTCCTGTAGCTATCTAGAAAAAGGAAACATTCAAGCTGATGAAACAGACCCTAGTGCTGTTTCAAAACACAGGGATAACACTAGTACTTTAAAATTCTTACTAAAAATACTTGTGAAAATAAACTGAGGAGCATCACTGCAGTAGAAAAACACAGAGCAAGTAGTTCTTCACATTCTGAAACACTGTCAGTAGTCTGATCCTCTCTGGACATTCCCCCTCCCACCTCCAGGAAAACAACAAAGCAATTCCAGCTTTAAACTTGCAAGACCTCATATTCATGGGATGTTAGAAGTATCTTGGTAGTAACAGGCATGTTTGTGTCTAAGGCGCAAATGAAGAAAGGGGCATTCAACCTTCTAGTTGCTGTGAAGGCACTCCATGGACAGGAGATGGATTTTTTCATCATAAACTACAGGAAAATTTGAAATGAATGTATTAATCCCTTCAGTGGTCTGACGGTTTTACAAACAGGAAGCAAAGATAAAATAATTTTGTTCAACAGACAACATAAGAAATTATTTTATTTAAAGTCCCAAATGCAAAAGACTTTACGAGGTAAATCTTTCTGCACACTATTGCTTAACGTGTTAACACAAGTCTAACAATTGTAGGCAAAACCAAGTGCTTAACAGGAGTTTTACAAACCTAAAACTGGAAGGAAACAAGTGTTTGACATGATGTTAAAGACTTTTTATTCTTTTTATTTTTACTGTAAAAAAGATTTAGCCTTTTAATGATACGTAAAAAACCAGAAAAGATTGCTTCAGATGTTCACAACTAAATATCAAGTATCAAACTAAAGGAAATCAAATCTGGTGAAAAAAATTTTATTGGCAAAGTTTAGTATATACAGACATGTTGTTCTAACTCTAATCATTAGCTTTGCATTGTCTCCTCCTACAAGAAGCTCATTTTTACTTCACATAAAGCTTGTGCTCATGTTTCTGTACATCTCTGGGACCAGCTTCTGTGCACAGAGAAACACCCATCTCCTCCTTTCAGAATGATCATACTAAGGAACATCACAGCCATTTCAGTTCAAGGCACTCTTCAATGAAAGTTCTGAAGACATTCAAGTTCTGACACAATAAAGGTGCAGATTCTTCCTGCACAAAGAATGCTTTACAAGTTTTGGGAAAAGCTCAAGATAAAGACCAGAGACAGCCTCAAGTACCTGAAAATGCGAGTATATTACTGTTTAACAATGTGGGTCTGAGTCACACAACACTACTCCTGCAAAAATCAATGTAAACCTGCAAGTAGCACTTGTGGTTATGTGAGGGCATGACTATAAGCTCATCTTTCGCCACCTCATCACCCCAAACCAGTACAGAACAAGTATGTTGTACTGACTTAAAAACAGCACAGGCAGGAAACAAGCCTTTTGCAAATATGCTGAGAACATGCGCTGATGGAACCTTTCCAACTGTGAACACTGATCATCAGCACTCACTATATTACTACTATATTCTTAACGTTGTTATTCAGTTACTCAGGAAACTTTTAATCTATTTCTCCTTTCAAATTAAAGGCCTGTCCTGTAACCACACAAGTTAAACATGGCCAGACAATTTAAAACATTAAAGCCATTTACTGTCATTGTAAAACAGATTATAAATTACAAAACAGAGGAAAAAAGACACAAAATACTTTCATTCTCTGAAAGAGATGGAACATTTCCCAAATCCAAACTCCGCCCTTTTTACTCTCCTCAGTAAACTAACTGCTGTTTCTTTGGAACATCTTTTCATGTATTATTGAAAACCGATCTACTGCCAAGATGTCATTTATGTATGAAATAAGGCTCACAGAGTTTCAGAATCAAATTTTTGTTATTCTGGTTGATTTCTATGGACACCCATTCAAATAAATGTTAACACTTCCTAACAGAAAAAAATCCTTTAAGTGGCACTGCTACAAAATTATTAAAGACAACTGCAATTTTTGTTTGGGTTTTGTTTGCTGTTTTAAGCTCTCGCTTGGGTACAAAAATACTACAAAGTGTATGTTTCTTGAAAGCCTAACGTCAGCAGGGTACTATACTTCAGGCAACCTCATGTAGAAGGCAAAAAAAAGTGGCAAAAATCGTTCTAAACTCTCATTGTACAAGTTCAAAACCGCTTCCACAGAAGCAATCACTCAGTTGCTAATACCCCTTCAAACTTGTTTACTTAAAAATCTTCCCTCGAGATCTCTAAAAATAAACTATATTGCAGGATAAAATGACTATATTTGGTTAAGCACCCAACTTCCCACTGTAAAACGATTTAAAAATAAAACTAATGAAAAAAGCGCAACACTTGAATTGCAAATCAGGAAAACGGGAAGACCGAGTGTGTTGTCAAACAGATGACTGGTAGGAAAGGACCAGAAAATGCCAACCCCGCTGTGGATGTGAAAAACCCTCACTGCGACTCAATGTCCACGCACGCAAAGCAGCTCCTCAGGAGACTATTACACACACACACGCACTCGCAGGCATGTGAACAGCAGCAGCCCCTCTCCATTACCAGCAGCAAAGGGAGGCGGCAGCACCAGTGCCACCGCTGCGGCAGGGATGGGGGAGCGAGTGCCGCCGGCGGTGCCCCCTTCCCCAGACCATGCCTGCGGCGCGGCCCAAGGGAGGGCGGGAGGGAGAGCTCCGACCCGCGCCGTCCTTGAGAAGGGGGAAACACAACCCCCAAGGGAGACGGATGGGGCAGGAGGCCGAGGTGCTCTGAGGCGGAGCAGACCCTCCGCCCCGAACGCCGCCCCGCAGGGGTGCCGAGCGCCCCGGCAGCGGTAGAAGGAGCCAGCAAGGGGGTGACCCCCCCCCCCACAGGCCAGGGCAAGGAGAAAGCAGGCGGGGAGCGAGGCGACGACGAGGAGCACCCCCCCCGCGGAGGGCCCAGCTCCGGCGTCCCGCGGCGGCGGGAGGAGGCGAGTCCCCGCTCGCCCCCCGCGGCCCCGTGCGGCCCCCCCGCCTCAGCTCGGCCCCTCCCCGGAGCAGCCGCCGGGCGGCCCGGGTGCTCGGGCGGCGCCGAGAGGAGCGGGCAGGGCCGGAGCTCGGCGCCCGGCGCCCCCCGGGAGCTCATCCCCAGCCGTCCGGCCGCGGGGCGCCGCGGTTACCGTGTGCGCTGCCGAATTCTCGTGGTGTTTGTCGAGCGGCTGCGATAATGGCGTCCTTCCTCGCGAGAGAGCTCCCTCCCCTCAGCGCGCACGCGCCGCCGCGCCGCCGCCGCTCTTACCCCCGCCCGCCCCGACAGCCCGCGCAGGCGCGGGGGGGGGAAGGGCGCGGCCGCGCGGCCGCGCTTCAGCGAGGAGACGCGGCGGGAAGACTACAACTCCCAGAGGGCAACGCGGCGGCAACGGCGGGACCGCCCCCGCCGGGCAGGCCGGGACCTGTAGTACACGCGGTTGGAGCGGGGCATGCTGGGAGCGGTAGTTCCGGCGCGCCGCGCGCCCCGAGGGGCCCTCCGCACGGGTACACCGAGCCGCAAGGCACCGCGCGGCCCCCGGGGCTCCGCAGCGGGGTCTTGAGTGCGCCCGGGCGGTGGCCAGAGAATCGGTTGGGTTGGAGAAGAGCTATGAGGTCCGTCCGTTTCCGCAGCGCTGCCAAGGCCGCCACTGAGGGCCTACACGGGGTGCGAACACCTGCAGGAACGGGGGCTCCAAGCCTGCTCCACTGCCTGAGCACCCTCTGGGGAAGGAATTGTGCCTCCTCTCCATCTAAACCTTCCCTGGCGCAGTCTGAGCCCGTTCCCTCTTGTCCTAGCACTCATTACTTGAGAGAAGCTGACCCCCACCTCGCCTCAACCCTGTTTTAGGTAGTTGTAGAAAGCGATTAAGGCCCCCCCTGAGCCTTCTCTTGCCCTGAAGATGAACCTATCAGTATTTGGCTGAGGCAGCGAAGCATTTGGTGCAGTGCTGGCCCATGTCCTGCGGGCCACAGCATAGCCATGCTGCTCTGATGGTGTTTCATGCCTAGTGCAAACTCCAGTGCTCCATATTAAGTGTTTCCAGACCTGCCAGACAATGTAGACACATGCTTTGGACAGCAGAGCTTGTCCAAACAAGCAGATCAAACATGTATCTGTACCTTAAGAACTGCCTGTGCTGAGCCACTCACTAACACATTTCCCTTCCACGCATGTTCTCTACTCCTTCCATTACATCTCTCCCTGCTCAAATGGCTCCTGAGTGCTCACATAGCTGAGATGGGATGATCTGAATGTAAGCTGTCACATTAAGGAGAAAAATGTCACCATGCATATGAACACAGCTGAAGCACAGGCAGCAAGTGGGAATTTGCTAAATTAGCTCATCAGATTGATTTCTCTGTTGCTTTGTTCCTGCATTTGGTGTGAGAACAGAATGACTGGGCGAAGGTGGAAAACCTTCTGTTAACCTACTGGGAATGATAAATATATGCAAAAGCACAAAATGGAAGCAGGGAGGAAGTATGCAATTAGCTCTGAAAGATGACAAAGATAAGATTATTTTACTGTATCCTTATATATCCCAGTGTTGCCCAAACAAGACTGTCACCATACTTCCATTTTTCAGCTTCAGCAGAGCCAAAGATGACTTTCAGTCTTGTGCATAAAAATGTTCTTTAAATGAGATGCTCGGTCCTGTTCTGCAACATCATGATGTGCAACTGAATCCATTTGGTCCCACTGTAATTTGCCACCCTGACACCTACAAACCTATGGCTAACTGGAGCTGTTGCCCTGGCTGTCAGGCCAGTGGTTTGTTATACTGTTCTCACTATACCTTTGTCATGTTCACACTAAAGGTGTCCACTGCAGGACTTGTGTATCTGTAAGAAATGAAATGGTGCATGTCACAAAAACTCCAAAGTGCTGATCCCAAGGGACCAGCAATTCCTCCTGCTCATCTGTCTGGAAGTTACAGGGTCAGAGAACACGACTTGAGGGGGGTTGTGTTTCAGGCTTCAAAAGTGCTCCTACGGGCTTTCCCAAGCTGGTGTTTTCTGTATTAAGGAGTCCTCATGATCCTGCGAATTAACAACCAGTGTGTTAGGAAAAAAACCTTGCTTCTGCTTCCAGATTTGTAACTGTTCAGCCGAGTCTGTTGATTTATTTGCTGCGTTCTCTTCCTCCACAAGCAGATTAGGAAGTTCAAAGGTTAAACTACTTATAAACTGACTTTTCACACAGGATTATTTCACGCTTTGCTGCACAGATTTGCTCTGCAACAGATATGACAAACAGTTTCTGCTGCACTCAAGCAATTGCCATGTCCCAGCTAGAAAACCAGCAATATAAATGCCAACGTACTACCTCCTGTGGAAAGTTGCTAGTAAAAGCCTTTGCCGTCATAAACCAACTCTGATGTCAAAGCTGTCCTGTTTTCTCATCAGTACATTCCCTCCCTGAGATTATTAACCCACATTCTGTGGAGGATGTGAGATCCTGCTTCTCTCTGTACTGCCAGTAAATCATTTCTCACCTGAAACAATACAAACCAGAAAGACTTTCACTGTCATAAACCAATTATGCTATTCACTTATAGTCGTCAAATTAACTGCAGGAAGTGCTGGCAGGATCTACCTATGTCTGCATCTTTGATCAGAGATAGCACCATAATAAGAAAACAATACAGCAATTTATTAATGAGAAGGGCTGCAGCACTGCCTTCTGCTACTAAGTCTGTCTGCTGTCATCATTACAGCATCCAGAATACATAATTAACTCACTGTTTGTAAGGGATTTTTTCTGTCTTTACCAGAGATAAGACTTTTTCCCTACCATTTTTCCCAAAGCATAAGGGATTGTCTTTTAGAATTTGAACTACACCAATAAATCACGAAGAGACTGTTATCACAGCCTGTTCCTTCTTCCCCTTGAGGCTGACAGTCAGATACAACCTACTCTTCATGCAGCGTGAACTATGACAGAAAACATTTGTATACAGAAGAAGAAACAAATCTTCCTGTTCACAACATAACAGAGACCTCCTTCGTGCTTCAATCAGAAAACCCAAATTTGGGTTTAATTGTTAATTTACAGTACCAACACATGAATGACTTACCAAGGATAATTGTTTCCTGTGCTTCACATCTCCTAAGCTTTATGCCCTTTCAAAAGTGTGCTCACCTGAATATTTCTGCAATAACGCAATGAAATTCAGTGTAAGTCTCCCTCCAGTGACTGAAGGCTTCACTTTACCATGGGGTAAGTGACTGTCTGTGGGCAAGCACTGGGAAGAAGTAGATACACGCTGAGTTATATCCTGATTTAAACCATGGTAACTTGCACAAGTGCCTATGTCGAATCCATTCTTGCTGTCCTTCCCCTTATAAGAATGAACAAGAACTTCAGGGTGCTAATATATCAATTTAATTTTTTAATTTTATAGAAGAAGATACATCCTGTCACGCTGTTAGCCTGTTGTCCCAAATAAAATAATTCTTTGTTGTTTTATTGCCTCTCCTTTGTCATCCTCATTTTTTTTTAGTCTCTTTCTCTCTCACATTTTATGTGTATGCTAACTTTTCTCTGTCATGTTATGAAGAATCATTTGGTTCCAGGAAATATCTAGCTTATTTCACTATTGTATCAGCATTCATTTACTATTGTTTCCTAAGGAAGTGCTGCCTTCATGTTCTGTGTGGATCAGAAGAGATTGGTATCTCATTCATTGGTTTACTTTTTTTTTTTTTTTTTAGGAAAGAAACCCCTTACCATAGCATCAAAGGTAAAAAATTAACACACTGTGCACACAATTTTGCAGCTGCATCAGCAGCAGGAAAACAAAGCTTGCCAAACAAAGCATTTGTTTAAACAAGTGACAGGCATTCTTAATTACACTCACTGCTGAGCATGAGAATATAGAAACAAAGGCATGAACACAGAAGATATAATCAGGGCATACGTTTACCTGCAGAGTGTTTGCCATAAGAACTCTGTAGGAATCGTTTCCTTTCATATGGAGAAGACCCTTGATCACATCCAGTGTTATTAAAAACACAAACAGTACCTGAAGATCCCCTCTTTAGTCAGTTTCTGGTTGAGTTATTTCATTTTACTTTGCATATGCAGACTCTCAGAACCAGAGAGGGACACAACCACATCCATGCGAACATAGCATGAAGCATTTTGTGACCTAGGGATTCTTGATGAAAAGTTACATACATTTTTTAAACAAAGGTAATCCTAATGCTATTTGTAAACTTGCTGTAGCATTTTTCTTCTTATCAATAGGAAACTTCACTTCTGCTGAAACCTGTTTTCACTTTTTCTCCTCCAAGTATACCTTCCTCATTGCTTACTTTTTAGACCCCATATCCATTTTCAGTTTCCTCAGAAATGGTATTTGATTTTATTACAGAAGACAGCTCAGGATCAAGTGGGTTTTGCTCGTGAACCTACTTCTGGTAGCTGTATGACTTCGGAAAATCACAGAAAGGCATTTTCTGACTCTGATCTCACTTCGGGTTTACACTGAGTAAACTCAATCACATTCAATTTTAGATACTTCTAGTTTTCATGGATGAGGATGGAAGAAGAGGCCTTGAATTCCCACAGCAGAGAGAAAAACATCATAACATATTTGGTCATCAAGCTGGTCAAAGTTTATGGTCTTGTAAGGTCATCTTTGCCAGTGTGAGAAATAAGGTGAGGAGAGTCAGCCTTGATCTCAATGTTCTCTTATCTGTTTACATACTATTTCATCTCCCTGTATACCTCATGGAAAAAAGAGAGATAAAGATAGGAGGCTATTCCCCTTCTCAGAAATCTTCCATTCTAACAAGCTCTATATGTGTACTTTGCCCGACAGCGATCTTCTCAGGATCATGCTCACAGCTGTGTCTGCTGCCCTTTTACCTCTGTTACACAGCTGATATCTTTGCCCAGTATTTGCTAGTTTTGCCCAGCTTTGTTCAGGTTTGTCCTAGACTATGTTTGCTTGGTCAGGTATCATTATCATCAGCATCAGTCTTTTTTAATCCACTGGGATTATCAAAAGCCTGAAAGAGCTTACTGATTTTAGAGGATTTTATCCTTTACTTCAGACTGAGGGTTGCCTGAGAACTGCTTTTTTTACGCAGTGTGTAGTACCCACCTTCATATTTATTTTATTTCTTTCAGAAATCCGGATATAAAATGTAACATAGCATATGGTGTCCTCAACATCAAAAGGACATGGAACTGTTGGAACAAGTCCAGAGGAGGGCCAGAAGGATGATGAGGGGACTGGAGCACCTCCCGTATGAAGATAGGCTGAGAAAATTGGGGCTATTCAGCCTGGAGAAGAGAAGGCTGCGTGGACACCTCATAGCAGCTTCCAGTATCTGAAGGGGGCTATAGGGATACTGGGGAGGGACTCTTCATTAGGGACTGTGGTGATAGGACAAGGGGTAACGGGTTCAAACTTAAACAGGGGAAGTTTAGATTGGATATGAGGAAGAAATTCTTTATTGTAAGGGTGGTGAGGCACTGGAATGTGTTGCCCAGGGAAGTTGTGAATGCTCCATCCCTGGTGGTGTTCAAGGCTGGGTGGGACAGAGCCTTGGTTGACATGGTCTAGTGGGAGATGTCCCTGCCCATGGCAGGGGGTTGGAACTGGATGATCTTAAGGTCCTTTTCAACCCTAACTATTCTATGATTCTATGATTTTATTGATCAACTCAGAACCACGCAGCCGCTTGCTCACTCCCCTTTCTTCCTCCCCCCACTCCCAGAGGGATGGGAGGAGAATCGAAAGAACGTAACTCCCACGGGCTGAGATAAGAACAGTCCAGTAACTAAGGTATAACACAAACCACTGCTGCTACCACCAATAATAATAACAATAAGGGAAGTAACAAGGGAAGAGAATACAACCACTCACCACCCGCCGACCAATACCCAGCCCGACTGGAGGAGCAATCTGGGCCTTCTGGGTAACTCTCTGCAGTTTCTATACAGGGCATGACGTGCTGTGGTATGGAATACCTCTTTGGCTAGTTTGGGTCAGGTGTCCTGTTTCTGCTTCCTCCCAGCTTCCTCTCCTCCCTGGCAGAGCATGAGACTCAGAAAGGCCTTGGTTGGAATAAATGTTACTGAGCAGCAACTCAAAACATCTGTGTTATCAGCGCTGCTCCCAGGCTGAAAGTCAAAAACACAGCACTGCGTCAGCTACTAAGGAGAAAAATGACTGCTACTGCTGAACCCAGGACATCTGTCCTGTCTGGGGATCCCCAGTGTAAGAGAGAGAATGAAAAACTGGAGGGACAAAGGTGGTTAGAAGGCTGCTGAGGCTCAGCACATTACTAAAGGTCCAGAAAAATATGGACATCAAAGAAAAGGTTCCCTTAGGCTGCAGCAATATCTAATTCGGGAAGCATGAGCCAAGCTATAGAGAAATGAGAGTTAAAGCCCACCCCATAACAACCTCACTCTGTGAAGGCTGCCCTAGGTGTATTTTCAGCTACTCCACAGGGGTTTCACGTGGATTCCTC
The DNA here is from genome assembly GCA_017639245.1 of Myiopsitta monachus. NCBI lineage: Eukaryota > Metazoa > Chordata > Aves > Psittaciformes > Psittacidae > Myiopsitta > Myiopsitta monachus. Next base: position 101,913,203 of record CM029941.1, on the reverse strand, counting down.
AGCAGCAATGCCACCCCATACAGCTTCCTCATACTTGACTGATTGTCCTGTCAGCTGTTACACAACAGTAACTAGGTGAGGAAAATGGTGATTATGAAATCACTTTCATTGTACCTGTCTAATTATAGTAAAACTATTTTTTCCTGAATTACTGGTTTTGACTTGCCAATGTTGCAACTGAGACAATTTTAGGACCCTTACAAGCACAATGCCAGAAGAATCAGATTTCCTGAACCACTAAAACCAGGAGGTAATTTCCTCTTTCCAAGTAACAGCATTCATTTGAAATTAACCAGAATGTAAGTACTGGCAACCCTCTAGTAAGCATCAGGAAAAAAAAGAAATATGGGTCTTATCTGTCCAATCTGGAGCAAGTCAGATGGGTTGTGACAGCAAGAGATTTCATTTCTCTAGTTTCTGTGAAGACAAAAGAAGAACCTTTCCATTGTAAATAGGCATACTCCATGGGTGTAATTACCCACAGTCATGAGCAACCATAGAAGTTTGATGCTGCAGTTCTTCAGGCAGAACTCTCAACTGATAGTGGCTTGCTCTTAGATACTCTGAAGCAGGCAGCTGAGATAATAAATGACAAGCATTAAGAAAGACTCTCCTAAGTAGGAGGTTTTGGAATAGCAAATAGCACAGATAAGCTTACCACTTCAGGCTACTAAAGAAGATTCCATGAGCCTGATCCTTACACTTACACCCTGTGTGATAAGAGATGAGAAATACACCTATGTTTAATGAAAATATTGCCAAGCAAATGAGTTTCTAATTCAAAACACCACGATTTGTTAAGTAAAAAAAGCCAAAAACAAATCAAAAAAACAACCAACAAAGCAAAGTGACAAATATTTCACTGGTAATTTTATGGGTTAAGAAAAGAGTGGGGTTTAACAGCAAATTTTTAGTAGCAGAATGGTAATAGTCTTCTCACTTTTGCCTGCTCTGTCATTGATAGGCTTTGTTGCTTTCAAAATATGCCCTCCTATGTACTTAATGGAGGAAAATAATCAATCATATAGATTTTGTAAATACTGACATGAGAGTTACTAAAGGCCCCGCATGACCCTGAGGCCGCTAACAAGTCTTACTGGTCCTGACAAGGCTCTGGGGCAGACTCCACCCACAGCCCTTCCTGCAGGCCAGGAGCCATTTGAGCCCAAGCCTGGGCCCCTGAACTCTGTGAGGGCACTTGTCTTCAGGTTTGGCTTTGGACCTGTCTCAAGGAAGGACTTTGGACCCTTTAGTTGCTTGTCTGTTACCCTGAGAAACTACAGCACTAACTCAGAAGCTACTTGTGTCTGTGCCATTGATGCGGATTGCAGCTACGGGAGGCAGAACAAACACCCCAAGGAATACTGAAGAATGGAATATTGAAGAATGGGATCTTAATACAGATCTTTCACATAAGATAACAATGTTATTGGAATTGCATGTGGAAATAGTAAGAGAGTAACATTCTTCATGCTTTCATCCCTAAGAAACATAGGTCATGAAAACATCTCAATCTGTTCTCCCCAGTGGGAAAAAGAACACTTCAGCTGGGTCAAAGGGGTGTGTGAGTAGGAAGAGTAATTAGGGTTCCTTATGCCTGTTCCTTTTTCTACTCTATATAAAAATATCCCTTTTATAGGACATGGGATAGTTCAGAGGAACAAATTCCTCACCTTGAGGCTGCAGTGATGCTGTGTCACGTGCTTAGAGCTAAAATACTCCTCTGCAGGAGGCTGCTCTCCTTCCTATTCTGTGGGCAAACCTTGTAGATCTGCTAGATTTCTGTGAATTCCTCAGTCTGAGCAGTCACCAGTCCTCTGAATTACAGCTGTTCATGACAGCAGTTCTTAGCTATCAGTATTCAAATTCAAAGCATGTATGCATGAAGACATGATAAGAAACCTCTCCTTGCATACAAAAGAGTGGTTTCTGTAACACTTCAGTTGCTCATTGAGCCAGATAAGAAAAAAGCTGGAGAGCACATGTAGAATAATCATCAACTAGCCAGTCCTCCAACAAAATACAGAGCCAATGAAGAAGGCAGTCTAGGGACAAGTTGAAAATTAACTACTTGATGAGCTCCACATCTCCAACCAGGAAAGAGTGCTCACAGAATTTGTTATAAATCAGTCTGGAGACCCTACAGTTATCTTGAAGCTGTGCATCTGCAGGATTTTTTTCCTCTGCTTCGTGTTGACAGGTTGCTGGACTCTGGAAAGCTCCTCTGGCTGTTTGATGAACTGAAGATTTGAAGTGCCAAGGTGATAGCAATGAATAGTTTGAAGGCGAATACCCTGGTGCGTTTCTACAAGCAGCTGAAAACTATCTGGAGTCCACCAGCAGCACAACTCTGCAGCCTGGCCACTTCCACTCATAAAAACAGGAATGGTGCATGTAAGTGTGCTTCATTTTATTGAAATAGTGCTGGCTACCTACAGCAAATCAATTCTGAGGGATTCTGAATTTAATAGACACTGCAACCTTTAATTTTGAAAGATGCAACCCACAAAATCTTCCACATGTGGTGTACAGGATAACTGCAATGAATCGCTTCCTGAGATGTATGATACTACTAGAAGATGTCAAAGATTTAGTTATTTAAAACACTGATCTAGGAATCGTTTTGTTTCCTATTTTTCCCCCTGTAAATGTATTCAGCATACTTTTTTTGGGGAAAAGTTACTTTTCCCAAAGAACAGCCAAATCTCACCTTGTATATTGAGATGTGATTCCCTTCTATTTAAACTATCAAACAACAAATTTTGCATTAACTGAGGAGAAAACAGATGGTTTTGTGGCAGATATAAAGCAAAGCAGAATGGAGACAAGCACAAGGCTTTGTTTATATTGAAAGCTGAAGAAATATTCAGAAGCTTTTGGTGTTTAATAGCTTTACACTTGGAAATCCATTTTGAAGATGACGCCAAATTCTTTCTACCACTGAATGACCAGCATTTCAGAAAACGTGGTAGATTGGCTGTCAAGTTCAGTGTGCACCGTGTTTTAGATACTCCTAGACATGGAAGCTTTATGTAATACACAGCATGCAAGCTTCCCTGCCACTCAGGACATCAGAAATAAGTCAGAATAGGTCTTATAAAGATACAGGGTTTGCAAAGTTTTTCAGAGTTCTTAGACTAAATATTCTTTTTCTTTTCTTGTTACTTAGAATAGAAAATGTGAATTGTATCCTGAAACCTTAAACCAGAACAGGTACTTCCATCTAGTAGCATTTGTTAATATAGCAGTTCCTTTTTTTTTTTATTTATACCTTCATTTTTAAAAGATGCCTTCTAAATCTCTAGAAGATGCCTAATTCTAGAAGCAAGATTAGCACTGAGTTGTTTTACTAGAGAAACAATCACAAGAAAGAGCTTAATTCTTAATGCAATATCTAAATGATCACACATACATCCCTGACAGCATTTTTCCCTTTTCTGTGCTTTCGTACGTAGTACAGCTTAAAAGTCTCTTAAACTTGTACTTCCTTTCCTAGTAATTTTTTCTTTACAAGCATGCTCAGAAACTTCACTTTTCCCCATTAAGGCAAGTAAAAATACATTGTTCATCTATTCAAAGAAAAGCAGAACAGTAATGTTTAGAAAAACTATAATTCAGCCTTATAGCAGCTTTCCTAACAAATTAATATTGTGTTAATTAGTCTATACAACTTTGCATCCCCTCCACATAAGAACGTGTGCATATGAGAGAACATATTCTAACAGTCAGAAGCAATCTTCTTATCACTCCTTTAGCTGCACTTCATCAGCAGCCTTTTTCAGCTCTGGAAAGTCAACAGCTAAAACCAAAAGCTGTGCTAGTAAGAGTAGTGTTGGGGCTCATACAATACTGCTCATCATGTGCAGGGATATGAAGTATTGCTTCAGAAGGGAAATCCAGATAATCCACTGTAATTGTGGTTTAAAAGTTCTGCCATGACTCTGTATTTTTATTCATTATTTATTCAGAGTTTTTATACTTTAAGACATGAAGATTGCAAGTGAGGATTCATTGTGAGTCTAACAATTTCCAATTTCAGAAGCCACACAAGACAATATAAATAAACATCTTTCATAAAAAGGTATTGAAACCATGAATCAGCAGCACAGGATCCCTCTAGACAGTTACAAATTCTGCTGCTTGCTCAGTTTTAATACACTACTGAGCTTTATAGGCTATAGAATTAAAAACTTAAGGAATGGAACATATTACAATTAAGTGTTACATTTTTGTTTCATCAGTGAAGGTACTGATCTACGAAAATTACCTGAAATGTTCAGCAGAGTAAGAAGGTAAACTGGAGAAATGCCAAGATCCACAGAATTCCACACAGGGTGGAGAAAGTAATTACTTTATGGTTACCCATGGCCCATTGGTTTCCAGTAAGGGGTTAATGATCTTGTATTTCTTGCTATGGACACTTGTTCCTGGGTAACTGTACTGAAAAACTAAAACTCACTTTGTGGTAACAAGATTTGCAGGAAGATATCACACAAGGCTGTTCTGTTGTAAGACCATTGCTGTTTAAATTAACTGCAATTGCTATCCATCTTTTTTTACTCACATTACTCTTTCTATTTAAGACAGATGCTATTTATTGCTTAAATCTTTCTCTATTCCATGACATTCATGCAGGAAATGCCAAAACAAACTGATTCAGGAAAATGCTATCTTTGGAATGGCTCATTTTGGCTGCCAGTGAATAGACACCAGCTCTGAATAAGCCAGCCTGTGGGTTCCTCCATCTGCTGGCTAGACCCTGTGCACAACATCCATTCAGAGCAAAAAGCACATTCAGTTAAATTCAGCTATTCACAAAAAGCCCTTTTGGAGACAAAATCTTGATCAAAGAAATGGTAAAATTGGACTGTAGATTTCTTGGGTAATATCTTCAATATGAAGTTCACCATTTTCCCAAACGTCATCTCCTATCTTTCTCCCCTCACCCTTCCCACACACAGAAGCAGTTTCTAGCTGAGCTGTGTGGTGGTGCTTTCACTCAGCAGTTAACTCAGATGTTTGCTTTGAGGATATATGTTAAACAATTCAAAGACTGACACTTTCTAGTGCCTTTTCTGGATTCCTCTTGTCTCCTTACAAAGACAAAAGTATTTTTCTGCACTTCACTAAGGAAGAACCGTGGAAACATTGCTGAGAACCATGGCATATATGTATGAATTTTTAGTGACATGGACTACTGCAGTGGATGTCTGTACTGAGCTCTGTAGCATGTACTATGGAGGCAGGGGTTTCAGGCACCTTTTATTACAATAGAGAGTTGCTGGAAATGTTCTTCATAGGGATTTTAAGATTACAGAGTACCCAAGCAATAAAAAGGACAAGCACCCAACATAAAAAGGACATGCAGCTGTTGGAACAAGTCCAGAGGAGGGCCACGAGGATGATCAGGGACTGGAGCACCTTCCTTATGAAGATAGGCTGAGAAAATTGGGGCTGTTCAGCCTGGAGAAGAGGAGCTGCGTGGAGACCTCAGAGCAGCTTCCAGTGTCTGAAGGGGGCCTATAGGGATGCTGGGGAGGGACCCTTCATTAGGGACCGTAGTAACAGGACAAGGGGTAATGGGTTCAAACTTAAACAGGGGAAGTTTAGATTGGATATGAGGAAGAAGTTCTTTACTGTGAGGGTGGTGAGGCACTGGAATGGGTTGCCCAGGGAAGTTGCTCCATCGCTGGCAGTGTTCAAGGCTGGGTGGGGCAGAGCCTTTGGTGACATGGTTTAGTGTGAGGTGTTCCTGCCCATGGTAGGGGGGTTGGAACTAAATGATCTTAAGGTCCTTTCCAACCCTAAGTATTCTATGATTCTGTTCTATGTTGCCAAAACAGAGCTCAATGTATTTTTCTCTTTTGCTTTTCTTACCCTTTTACAAGTTAAAAGGAAATCAGAATCCTTCAGGTTTTTTTTAAAAGAAAAATTGTACAAGTACAGAAATTACACAATCCAGGTGTGCCATCTCCAGGACTGCACATACAACTGCAGTAACTACACAAATTGTCCATGAGAGATCTTGTAAGCCCTTTCCATGCTGACCTACTAAGTCAGCATGCATAATTTCAGCAAATGTTTTTATACAGAAAAGATAAAGCCTCTGTTTGCTTTACCTTGCCAACTGGAATCACCTCATCCTTATCTGGACTTAGCCTCAGCCACTGCATTCTCATCCAGCCTCCTATCTCTGCCAGACATTCTGGAAGCAGAGAAAAGCTCAGCATTTCACAATCTGCTGCTGCTTTCCTGTAGAGCTTAGAGTATTCTGTCAGTTACATCCATTTGATAAAAAGCACTGGACTGTTTATCAATAAGCAGGCCCAAATCACAGTCCAAATCTGACATCAATTCTGCAGAACTTTCAACACCTTGTCACAATGGACCTCAGCCAGCCATCACTGTTATCCTCCAAAATCTTGATTCATACTAAAAAGCTTCAAAGAAATCAACCTATTTTGGATTTCCTCTGTAATATTCAATCCAAGTGACTAAAGCAGAGCCATGGTCTTCTAAAGTTTAAAATAGTTCTCTATTGAGTTTCAGTTATATGTTTGGGTTTATTTTTCAAATTCAGAATGTGTTGCTATGGAAAATGCCCCTGGTCAACTTAGAACAAAAATGCACTTCCTTCAAGTAGGAATGCTATCAGCCATGCTGTCCTTCCTCTTTTACTTCAGAGCTGGGTAAAGCTTGTTTGAAAGTCCCTGTATAAACAAACCAAAGTGCTTAATTCAACACGTTCGGACTTTTTTTGCTTTTCTTTTTAAAGATTAAACCCATAAAGACTGGAATCCCCTGAAGCTGAGTCATTTTACCCCTCATTCTTACCTGCCAACCACCAATTTTTATAGTCTTTCTTCTAATTCTGTAACCCATACATGAGAACTCTCTCCTCCCCAGGATACCTACAGGTAAATTAAAAATGAAACATTGAAAAATGTTTTGTCTCTTTAAATCAAGTTTACAACAGTGCAAACTGGCACTAAAACCTTTCATTTAGCTCAATTTATTTTGGATTTTTACCATCAAACTGTGGCCTTCAAAATATTTTCTTGGAGATCGTGTTATAGATTATGATAATCCAGTAATACTATACACAACCCACATTTTCATCTGGATCTTGATTCCCACTCCAAAGCTTTTGACACTTGTATCAGTGCTAAATGAACTTTTTAACAATTACTCCAAACAGACCTTTTAAAGCATCCACAGCTGCAATTAATTGTAGAAAATAATGATAAAGATTTGGACTATGTGGATGGCTCTATATATCTACTTCAGATGGGAGTGGTAAGGAGAAGAACAGGCAGTGCAAGTGTAAGAAGCATCCAAACACTATAAAATTAAATGGAGCATCACTGTGTCTGTCTGGAAGATTTTAAATAAATCAATCAAGCACAGATCAGGTCTGTTTGTGGCAGATCTCTCTTCATGAGTGACTCACATTTTGCTCATGGTTGTTACAGTATTTACTGAACTGTTCAGACAATGCCATGGATATGGCATGTAAAAAGGTAAATGATAACTAAACCCTTCCTCAGTGAGCTGATTGTAAATTAGGTGTGTGTAAAGCAAAGGGTACAAACTGCACACTAATTAATTATCACCTTTTCTTTGTTTTTATTTAAACTTTGCACATTTGAAAACAGACCTACTAGATGAAGTTTCTATTTCTCTTTCCACTCAGATTCTGTATCACTCATCCAGCAGGCCAGTTGCCAGATTTCTGGTTGTGGTGTTCCCTATACACAGAAAACTCTCCCATTCAGAAACAAGAGAGAATGTAGCCAAAACCTCCCAAATGGTCCAGTAATGCAGCAATTTTGGAAAAACATTAGAACAACAGAGATATTGTAATTCTGACTGCCATTATTCTCCCCAGCTTGTGGCTTGAGAGTCATGTCTCTCTCTTGCATAAACCACCTCTAGCTGGGACATGGCCAAGGAGACACTGTGTATCTGCAGTGGTCCAGAAAAGATTTTGGCCATGCTAGCTGAGTGCTGTGCAGAAGGTTTAGAGCTAAAGTTTCCTCTTGCAAAGGTAGTTTTTGCCTTTTTGTCTGCAGTTTCCAAAACAAACCATCCTAATGCCACTGAGCTTGTATTTTGAAGTGGTTTCCTTAACCCCCTAGAGAAGAAAAGTTTTTTTTTTTTTTCATTGAATGCTGAAGTTTTACTGAAATAGCATGTACATGTAAAAAATGGATGGAGATTCTGTGAATGATTCAGAAGGGAAGCAAAAATGTTCAAGTCAAAGTTATTTTTCTTTTAGTTCTGCACCCGAACAGACCATTGCTTCCGAAAGCTTACACCATAAGAACTTTCCTGTGGCTGTGCTGTTCAACACACAAGAAATGACTCATTCTGCTCAGTTTAGTAGCTCTATGAGAAACTTCGCATTTTCAGAAGCTTGCAGGATCTAACTCCTAAAAGCTTTACAAAGTTTTGGCTATTTTAATGCCACAGGGTAAAGCAGTGGAGTTTGGGGCGCTTTTTTTCCCCCGCTTTTAATGCACAGAAAAGTGATAGTTGTGCAAAAGCCAGGTTATGATCTGCAACAGTAAGCACCTAAACTATGATAAAGGGCATACATACATTAGTTAATATAGTAGATGTGATTTCTGAACTGCCCAAGATTATTAGTTGTATTCAGAGGACACATCATGGGAGAATGAAATGTGAAGGAATGTCATTCTTGCCTCGTTAGTAGATAAGAATAAAACCCAGTATTTTTTGTTTGTACTGAATATTACAATACCTGAAGCTACATCTGAGCTCCCTGCTGCAGTTAAGCATGAAGCTCATTATGAGCTGTCCTCATGACCAGGATAAGCAGCTTCAGCAACAGACAGGTCTGACCTGTACTAAATACAGTTGCCCAACCATGACCAATAGGCTATTAAACTCTAATTAAGCCTGAATGCAAACTTGCGTTTATGGGCAACAACTGTTTTCAGTTTCATCAAGTACCTTTCCCTTAAGTTACAGGAAACTGTATGTTGAGGATAGTACATTCACCATCCTGAAAAACATTAAGAGTCAAATCACAATTCATGATGTTTGCAATTGAATCCTACTATACAAAAAAAAAAAAAGGACTGTGCTTTAAAGAAGGTTTGTCTTGGCAGGGAGGAAGTAACTGAAATTTAAATCCAGTAAAACATTCTAAGATCACAAGCTGTTTGTACATCGAATGATCTGTTTTCTCATCATGTAGCAACTAACAGCAAATCAGTTGCCAGATTTCAACCTCTTACTCAGTTCAGGAGTACTTTAAATACATTATACTGTGAATGCAATGGAAACTTCTTACACAACCTTGTAAACTAGAGCAAACACTTCTTTGTTGACTCTAGTTAGTCTGGTCTCCACTTCAACAGAACATTCTCAATGCTACATCAAGTTCCTCATGAAAATTCAGAAGTACTCACCCTAACAAGATAAAACGTCCCCCAAGGGTCAATGCAAATGTGTGATTTTAAGAGAGTAAGGAAGAAACACGATGCGCTGCAGGTGTCCAGATGAAGGCCAGGAGCTGAGGTGTGGTGTTTGCTCCTGGCTGCTCAATGGACCCAGCAAAACTGAGGATACTTCATCTCTGCACTTCCACTCAGTCTGCTTTCTACAGGCTTTCTTTTTTTGCATTGTGTTCCTCACTGGGCACTGTAACAGAGAAAAGGAGCAAGGAGTAACCAGGGTTTTAAACCCGTTTCATCCACCTGATGGATTCATCAACCATCCAACCTTAACTGGTTTCAGACAAATCCTAGTTGAATCGGCACCTTTTAACCGTCCTGGGGTGGGCCTGTTTTGGCCTCCAGCCTCTGGGACAGATGCAGTTGGGTAAAATGGCCATAACGTTAACTTTTCCCAACTTTCCCGTGTGCAGTTTGGGACGGGGACGCCTGTATCCCTGTGGGAGCAGGATCGCGCTCCAGCCCACCTCCGGCAGGGTGAAACCGAAACCTCCTGCTTGAGCAAAACTAACTAGACAAGAATAAAAGCTAATCCCCTGAGGTGTGCAATCAAGCTGTGACGCTGTCACCCTCTGGGCAAACACGGTTTTGATGCGAGTCAGCCACAGGGATCAGCCTGACCACGAGAAATGGCGGTCCCGCACACGCAGAGATCGGCTCTCCCCTCCATAGCGTTATCACTGGATAAAATGCCGGTGACCGCCAGTCCCGCCCCTGAGGGAAAAGCAGCCTCCCGGCACCCACCGCCTCACCCTCCCGCCTCTGGCAGCGGCACCGCCCGCTCCCCTGAGGAGGACCGCAGCGGCGGGGGGCCGGCCCGGAAGGGGCTGCGCCGCGCTGGGCCGGGCCGTGTTGGGCGGTGGCACCCGGCGGCTCCGCGGTTTCCTCAGCGATGCTGCCGCTGCTCCGCCGCGCTTGGGTGGCCGCTGCCTCACGGCGCGGGACGCGACGATGCAGCCTGGGCGCCTGCTGCTCCTACCGCCTGCGAGACGCCCGTGAGTGCTGCCGCCCTCCCGAGCCCCTTCCCTCAGGGCGGCCGCCTGGCCACGGGCTCCCTCAAGCCCGCGCTGTGCCCGAGCGGAGCAGCTCCCTCCTCCTGAGGGAAGCCCGCTGCCCCTGCTTCTCTTGCTCTCCCCTCCCGGTTCATCGCCTCTTGCCCACGGCGCTGCGCCCCTTCGGGTTGCCCGGGGCTCGGGCATGGGCAGCGCCCGCGTTCCTCCGTTGCTTCCTGGTCCTGAGGGGGCTGCCGATGCCTCGAAAGTTTGGATAAGACGGAGACGCCAACTTCAGCCTGGCTTCGTCAGTGGCCGGTGTCCGCTAAACGTCAGGAAATTACAGTTAACAGTAAAGGGGATTTGAGGCACTTCTGGGGAGTATTTCTTTTGCCTTAACCTGTGTATGGTGACCTTGCGCGGGCCGATAAAGTGTGCTCCTCGCTGGTGAAACTGGAGGGGAAGGTTGTTTAGCCACCCCTTATGTGAGAGGTTTGGTAAAGAATTTAGTTTGCTTTTATTTTCCCCTTGCAAAAAGACCTCAAGCAGTTGTATGTAATGAAGTAGGCAGTAACGCAGTGCCTGAGAGCCTCTCCAGTTTGGGTTCAGTGAGTGGGCAGAGCACAAAAAACCTTTGATAGTGTTTCCTCGGTGTTGTGGGACAGCAGGTGAACAAGTGCTCCCTATGCACACAGGTCTTGATTCTGCTTTGAAGTAGAATAAAATCCTGCAGAAGCTGTATTCATGCAGCTGTATCCAAGCAGCCCCCAGAATGGGTAGTTTGGGGTTTTGCAGGTGTGGGATCAGCTGTAGGTCCTGATTATATAAAGCAGTCTTGGTCAATATTGGCATGGCTGCTTCAGGGCACTACACCCTCAGCAGTGGTGTAACCTGCAAGCACATACAGGTGAAAGACTAGCACCTTCACGAGGACGCTTTTGCTTTCTAATCAGAGTTGTCCTGTGTTTGGTGCAGGCTGATGTCAGTTGATGGTGTTGGTGTATGACGAAAGCTGAGGTGGTGTGTTGAGAGTCAGGCAAAGTTATAAAGCAGAAGCCACTTTAAAATCAATTGGCTGTAAAAGAAGAGTTTTCTGGGAAATAAGGGAATAGAATTTCTTTGAAGAGCACTTTGCAGATGCAGGAAGGTGTCAACACAGTTGTATGTCAGTTTATTGCACTTCCCTGTGTGGCTTTGAGTCATGCAGCTGGAATGTGTTATTATTTTTTTTACTTTTCTGTGCATCAGCTGACTTGAATTAGCTTTTGGAGCCAATATGACAGAGCACCTCCTCTTGCCAAAAAGTTCAGAGTTATTCAGTTGGAAGTTCTGTATCGTGCATTAGAGCCTGACTCTCTTCATCATCTTCCAGTGCATCCACTCTGGCAGAGTCCGCTTACAATTCCTGGAGGCACCCGACAGTCTCCTATCAATATCCAGTGGAGAGACAGTGTTTATGACCCCTTCCTGAAGCCCCTGAAAATCAGCTACGACCCAGCAACGTGTCTTCACATCTGGAACAATGGCTATTCATTCCTGGTTGAGTTTGATGATTCTACTGATAGATCAAGTAAGAAAAACTCAGAAAAATCTACTTAATGTCTTCATTAATGCTTAGAGAGGAGAAGTACTTGCAAGTTGTAAACCCTCAGGAGAAGTGTTGGAAATGAATGTGTAGTAAAAGAATGCTTCAGCATTTACATTCGTGAGAACTGTAATGCAGAAGTTCTATGCAGGCCTTACTCTAAGTTTTTACTGCCATGGACACTGCACAAACACTCTGTTGCTCGTTAAGACTTATTGCACAAGCCTTTATCCCCTGCCTTTTTATTAAGTCTCATAATATCACAGCGTTGCTACGTGAGTCAAGCTTCAGTTGTATGTATATACTTAATTTTAAATGAGATTCCATATTACACTGTATTAAATCATGAAGTGTGTAAGATATTAAATAATAATCTGCCACTTATCTCTTTTGCAGTGTTTACAGATATATTTAATGCATTTGAAATAACCAGCAACAAAATGACTTAAATTTGGAAAGCATACATTCTTATCCCAATAAGCTCTTGGAAAATTGAATAATACTGAGTTGCTGCCATAGAGAACAGAAGGTGCATGTGTTCCTGTTAATTTTAGCATAAGCAGGAGTCCATGCATGCAAAATCAAATTATACATTCCAGTAATTTACTGTGAATAAGCATTCTGACCTGAGCAGCTATATCTTTTTTAACTGCTCAGCAGAGGGAAGTAATTTAAAATGAAGATATTGCTACCAAATTCCAGATTTTTTTGTCCATTGTTCCTTTTAAAAGTTGACTTTACCAAAAGATATTGCTGGTGTGTGTAAAAAAGTAAAGGTAGGTGAACTGGTTGCAGTTGGTCAGGGATGTTGTGAAGCACACAGTTCACATTGATCACTTGTCCTGGAGGGAAAAACTGGGGGACTTGGGGGAAGTTTGAACCTGTTTGGTGAGAACTATTTACAAGGTGGCTGCTTACCATGAGAGATGCTGGAGCTTCATAAGGGGTTTAGAAATCCTCTTGGGAGGGAAGCATTCAGCATGTTTTGTCTGCCCCATACCAGTATTTTTGGTTGATGTTTTGAAAGAGGCTGATGAAACAATACAGCAAAAATGGTGGAATGCATGGAGCTTTGAGGCTTGTGTGACATTTGGGGGTTTTTTGGTTTTCTTGTTTATAGCTGTTCATCCATAATATTTGCTTCCAACCAGAGAATATTCTTGCCCTTGTTCATTTGTAGTTGTTGTATTTATGAAGAAACCAAGCATTGCTCTTGTGTTTTTATAGTACACATTGCTACTGCATTAAGTGAGGTAGGTCAGAAGAGGGACTAAGATGGAGACATCATTTGTTAGCTCATCAATGATTTTAACTAACTAACTTTAGATTGGTTTTGCTTTAACTTAACAGTCTTTTTAAATTTAACAGTCTTTTACTCGATATAGCCATATCCCAGTATCTGTTGAGGATGCATTCCCAAAGTGTAATGGTTTGCAGTTTGATGGATAACAAAGTTGTTTTGTTTTGTTTATTTCTTTGTTTTCTCTGCCAGGATTGATGTAATGGAGGGGAACTGGCTGCAGGTGGTTAACAATTACACAGTGTTTAAATGCACAGGAACAATGTTTTGTGACATAGAGGCAAGCATCAGGACTTTCAGTCAGAGGGGTGCTGGCCTTTCAGAGCCTGGCTAATGAGAGTGCGTCACAGCTCTGAAAAATCTTACTTCATCTGTAAGACTGAACACTTGAGGTAAAGGTTTAAGTGTAAGCATTCTTGCTGCCTCTTTCCGGATGGTTGGCTTATCATCATCATCTCCCTCAAGTGAATTGAAGTCAGTGAAGGGTGATGATGGCTAGTGGAGGATGACATGAAATGATCAGGTACAGGTGACTGGACTCCAAAATGACAGAGAAAGAGCAGTTGTTGCTGTATAAATGAGCAGGTTTTCAAGTGCCTACACCTCTGTCCTCTATCTTTTCTGTCTTTACTTGCTATTTCTGATTTTTCTTTCTGCCAGTGTCTGTCTAACAATAATAGAAATCCAGAGAAGGAAGCTTAGGAATAAAGAAAAGCAACAAAATTGAAACAGAAGATGCAAAAGACAAAATGAAGTATGCGCCCAGGATAGACAAAAATGCCCAAATCCTGAGATGAGGCAAAACAAGACTTGGGCAAAAAATGAAGGTAGTGCTGCCATGGGTTGTTTGCTTATGAGCAGATCAGGAAGATGAAGAAGAGAAGAGGGTTTGGGGAAGGTATGTGCTGAATTTAGTCCTGTCTGTGTGCATAAATGCCATCTGCTGCAAGGAAATGAGACTGAAACAGAACGAGGATTACAGTGGAAAGCTGATGTGATTATTTCTTCTGATGGTTGTTAGAGTTCCTTTAGACTTCTGTTTTGTTTTGAAGTTGTCAAGACTGGTGAATTGAGAGGAAATGAAGTGGGAAAAATGCTTGTAAAGGGACTGTAAATTCCTGTTTGTTTCCTGTCACTTTCTGGTGTCAACTACAGGAACCTGATTTTCTACATGTGTCCCCTGTGCCTAACTTTACTCATGAGGCAAACATTCAAGTAAATGTGATTATTAATGTAAATGTAGTTGCTTGTGGGTTTGCATCATCACAAAATCAGGAATGGGTAGTCTTGGAGCACAGAAACTTTTCATTCTGCAGGACTTTGCAGTGGGCCACATCTTCATCCCATCCCTTTAAGTTACCTTTCTGCATCGTGATTTTTTTAGCGATGGTCAGTATAGCACTTCTGCTAAAGGCTCAGCAGCTGCAGATGAAATAAGTGTCAATCAATTAACATTAGCTTTCGCTTTTATCAGAAGCAAGCCTACCTAGTTAGAATTTCAAAACTACTGGCTGGCTTTCATTTAAAACAAAAAACAAATGAAACACCCCCTCAAAGAAAAAAAATAAGGCAAAAAAAAAAAAACCCAAGAAAGGTTCTTAATACCTTTCATTGTTTTCTTCTTAGCATAAAAATTATTAACTTCTTTTCAAATAGTGTGGGTTTATGTACTTTATTCAGTGGTTTGCTATGAAGTTTAACCATGGCATACAGTTAAGTAAAAACCAGCAAATGGGGCTTTACAGCTGCATGTTTGTTGTTAGCCCTTTGGAAGTAATTATGGTCTCTCATTTACCAGGTGCTGTCCTGTAGTAAGTAGAAAGAAGGCTTTGCAGCATGTTCCCAGCTTGATTAGGAAGAAATGAGTAAAACCCAGCAGTACACAGAAAACTATGCTTAGAGTTTTTCATTCGTGTATTTGAAAAATGATGAGAGGCCTTCTGTAATTAGGAGAGCAGACTCAATGCATACCTGTACTCATGGCTAAAAAGTGCATTAAAGCTTCCAGAAACTCAGAATCTTGCACATAGATACTTTATGGAGTGTAGCTTGCACATTTCACAGTAGGCACAATATTAATACATTTCTGGCTTTGCAGGAAACCTTTAACATTGGTTATGAAGTCTGAAAGTTGTATTGAAGCAAAATAGTATGTTTGGATTTTTGTACCTTAAAGAACAGCAGAACTGAATGTTTGACCCACTGTACTGATATTTCTGGCAAAATTGGATTTTTGAAGTCTTGTCATGGGAAATTTCAGTGCTTTTCATAGATGCTGAGGCTTTGCTGGGATGTCATTTAGTAGATGTATTAATTGCTTTGTCATTTCACATGTTTCTTCGGGGTGAGGCAGTTCTCATATGCCTGCTCAAAGAGAAGAGGATAAATCATATCATGTAATCGCCACTCTGCCAAACTGGATATGAACTGGGGAGAAAACTCCCTTGAGGGGAGAAGGATGAGGAGACTATTTAGCTTATCTTCAGTTTCATGTAGTTGATTCAGCCTGCAGGGGGAAACAGTGGTGTGTTTGTTTGAACAATTTTGTCGTGTCAATGTAAAGTGTGCAAGTAGCCGAGCATTAGGGGATAACCAGTTAAGTAAGTTGCTCCTCCTGATCTTTTTACTGGGCAAGTTTATTTCAAGGAAGATCTTGCTGTGTTACTTGTCTGGACAATTCTAAATCGTGTTTGTTAATATGTGTGTCTTGTTTTGGTTTTTAGTAATTGATGGAGGTCCCTTGGAAAACCAATACAGGCTAAAGCAGTTCCACTTCCACTGGGGTGCTATAAACGACTGGGGTTCGGAGCACACAGTTGACTGTAAATTTTACCCAGCAGAGGTATGAGATAAAATGCTGAACAGTGGAAATGCTTGTGGGGACTGGAGGCTGGGTCTCAGTCTGCCTGTGACTATACTGCATGCTACAAAATTCCAAGTTTGAAGAATTAAAGCTTAATGTTAAAGGTCAGACCTGATAGGTGCCAGAGCTCATCCGCCATTTTATTAGTTGGTTCACATTCACTCCATTTTCTGAAGAACACAGTCTTGAAATTGAACATTGGCCCCATTACTGAAAGTTTCAGTTAATGTTTTCTTCTCCCTGAATAGTCCTGGGGGTAGCTGCTGGACAAGCCAATGGCAGGCAGTGAATTATCATTGATATTCCAGCACTGTAGGGATAGAGTGGCACAACTCTGCTTGTCCTTCCCCCTTTTAAAGGGGAAGAGGGTGAAACAAAAAGCAGACTGAGGGTGTAATTGGGTCTTCAAGAAATCCCAGGTCCCAGCTAATGTGATGCGGATCAGGTGGGCAGCAATTACTGAGGTAAGTGTGCAAGCTCAGATCTCAATTAAAAAATTGTAGGTGCTTTACCTCTGAGCTGCAGTAAGCTGAGAGTTCACGTTTTCTTGGGGGTACAGTGCATGCACTGCATCTCAGCTACTGCCTGTAGCGGGCCTCAGATCTTCGATCCTTACTGCTTTAATATAACAACTATTACTAAATGTAATACACAGAGATACAAAGCACATACTGACTACTCTTTTAAAAATATATATTTAAAGAGAAAATGAAAGTTTATTTATTTCTCACACCCATACCTGTAAATCAGAAAGCCTGGTCCTGCTTTCCATGTGTACAGTTGTCTTGTGTAGACAGAGCCCTAGCTAATGTTATTTCCGGTTATCAACAGGTTTTTATGTGTTTCTTAAGGTGTTAGAATAACGTACAGCAGAATTCTATGGTAATATAGCAGTTATCACGATCACTTTATGTTCTGTTTTCAATTCCTAAGCAATCATTAGAGCAGCAAAACTTTTGTGAGTAAGTAACTACTAAGGCAGAAAGAGTCAATAAAAAGGATGGAGCCAATGGGGAAGAATATAGATTGAGTTGCTCAGAGAGGAAAGTATGACAGCTATAAACACAGTAACATGCCAAAGATGGAGAATTCTGAAAAATGGTGATTTTTGAGAAGACTTTTCTCTTCTGTGAATGTGTTTAGAATTATGCCTGCTAGATTTGCAAGGTATTTGTTAACAGCAAGTTACAGCCCCCAGGTTCTGGGGCTGGTTCTGGCTATCTGTTCAGTACACAAAACCCCTTAATGGAGTGCTTGTATTGGACTGTAAGCAATGCACAGGAAGCTTATTATGTGCAGCAGAATGTTCTTTAGCAGAGTAGTGTGCTGTGTACTCTTTCTGTTAAGAAATGAGTGTCCTTCAGTTCCAGGTATACTAAGCCTTTTTTGTGCTTTTAACTAGCATTCCTGTAATTAGTCTCCCACAGACAAAATCCCTTTCGTATTTGTTAAGTGTGGTTTATGGGTCTTTGGCTATTACTTTAAAAAGAAAAAAAAACCCCAACAACTAACCAACCAAACAAAAAGAAAAAGCCATTCTTTCCCAACACCGCTTTGGTCCTCAGTTTTGTGTCTGTGAGTTCTGAGGTAGCTCACTGCAGTATCTCAAATTGCCAAGGACCAAGCATAGCGAAGATCAAGAGTTGAGTTTCTTGATATCATTGCTGTGATCTGTGCACGTGTTGATTTCTTATTCATTTACATTTCAGTTGCATTTAGTACACTGGAATGCCGTTGTGTACCCAACGTTTGAAGAAGCTGTAATGGAAGGTAACGGCTTGGCTGTTATTGGAGTGTTTTTAAAGGTAATTTCACTTTGTGTAGTAAGCTATAATGATGCATTTTTATTTTGTTAAGACAAATTTAGGAAAAAATATCTCTAGATTGTTGTTGTTTTCAAGAAATACCGATTAAGGTAGATATCTGGAATGTCAACTGACTCCTGCCTGTCTTCTGCAGCTAGGAGCACATCATGAAGGGCTGCAGACACTGGTTGATGCCTTGCCAGCAGTTAAACACAAAGTAAGTGTTTTTAAGTGTCCCACCAGTTATCACTGGCATAGCTAATGCAGTCATTAAACATAAAAAATACTTTGAGAAGAGCAAAACAGTAGTAAAAGCTTTCTTACGTAAATGTCAGTAGGGGGCCTGACTGACACCTTGGATAAATTGTTGACTGTACTGGAGGTGGGAGGAAAGCTAATTTTTAAGAAGGAATTGTACACTTCAAGCTTTCCAAATTCTTGTTTTAAGAAATTATGCTCTTTAGATTGTATCTCCTTAGAATGGCAGGCACATGTTTAATGCTGGCTCTCACTGGCACTTCATTGATGCCTGCCCTTCCATTTCCATGAAAACAGGTGCCATTGGATTAATTTTTATGTGTCATTTAACTGGAAAGAGTTTTCTGTGCTGTGTAAAGTGATAGTTTATTTCATGTGGAATTAAGGCTTTCTGATTTTTGTCTGGCGTTTGAGGAGACTATTGTTTGCTTATTTTAGACGCTCTTAGGTTTTCTGCAACGGGAATGCCACTCATTCTTCACAGCTGTTTTCTGATTCTGCCACGAGAGGGAGAGCTGCGTCTCTGTTAGTTCTCAGTAGCAGCTCATGCTCCTCCAGGGGCTGGTTCGTTTTTGAAAGCACACGTTGAAAATACACATCAAGAATTTTGCTGGCTTATAAGTGTTTCCAGTTGAAGTCGCTGTGCTATTATTTATCGCAGGAAGGATTTTCTAAAATCCAAATAAACCAAATATTTATGGCAGTGAAGTAAAATTCTGCCAGATAAATGCCAAACAAGTCGGTTCTACGCTTAAAGACCTACATTTATGACGAGAATACAATATTTTACAGCATATGAGTTTGAAAGCAACTAAAGCCAAGGTCTTTAAAATCAAAATACATTATCAGATATTAGGCTCTTCAAGCTGCATGTGGGCTGCTCCAAAAGGGATCTCGTTTCTAAAGGGTCATCCACCAACACATCAGCACTTGGTTTGAAATGTATAAAAACCTTTGTTCCCTAGTTATCACTGGCTTAAGCACCAAACAATGAGGAACATTACCCAGCTTAAAAGGAGGAAGGTCAGATAATACCCATTCTTATGTATTTGCATCTTCCTCTCACATGCAGGGTGAAAGGTCCCATCTAAAATCTCTTGTCCAACGCCCTATTGTTGAAAAATTCTATAGTATTTTTTCATTCTCAGTGGGGAACTGATAAAACCTGTCTCAGTCTTTCTTTCCTGCATTGCCTGTATATCCTGGAAGTACCTCAGGAGTAAAATGTTTAAGTAGGAAATCAGGGGCTTTGAAGCTCTTACTGTCTGGTATCTCACTTGTGGAGATGAATGTGGAGACATGAATACTTGATATGATTTAAATAAAACTTTAGTCATTCTCTTTTATCCAGCTCCCTAAAATCATGTGGTGAAAAGTAAAAGCACTATTGTTTGCCGTCTATTAAGTGTGTCTGGCAGAGCAACCTGAACTTATTCCATCATTTGTTCTTTTATTCTTTTTCTTGTTTGTTTCTAGCTCTGACAAAGACACAATCAGTTCCTCCTTTGCGCTCCTTGTCCTTCTGCCCTGAATTCCTAATGGCTTGTGGGGACAACAGAAATACTGAAATTTTGTCTACTCAGTAGCTGCCTCTAATGCCTCAAACCCAGCTTACCAATTTTGTACCAGTTTATGGGGGTTTAAGTTATTAAGTTATTAGATCGTTATTAATATTCACAATACCTAATCTTGCATATGTGTACATAACATGTACAGTATTTAATATTGTTTTAAATCTTTTACTATTTTAAAATCTTTTTTTTGCCTCAAAACAGAGTTTTTAAAACTTTCTTTTTTTTCTTGGATTAGGACACTGTTATTGAGTTTGATGTCTTTGATCCCTCTTGTTTGATACCTTCATGCCCTGATTATTGGACCTATGCGGGATCTTTGACTACTCCACCACTTACTGAATCAGTCACATGGATTATTAAGAAGCAGCCCGTAGAGGTTGATGAGAATCAGGTAAATCTTATGCTTACATTTCAAATCATACTGTATACCTTTTTACCTCTCTGCCATGGAAGGCAAGATGCACAGAAGTAGTTGCTTATCAGTATCAGTAATTCTCTGTGAATACAGAGATTGATGGCTGCTTCACGCCGGTATTTGGCTAGGAGTCCTGACATTAACAACAGCTGATATTGAAAGACTTAAGACCTCTCTAGTAAGCAGTTGAAGATGCTTCTCCAGCTTTTCAGTAGGATTTTATTTTGATCAGTGATAAATAATGCCTTATGCTGGAAGCTGCCCCTTAAAAACTTTGAAGGTTATTTGTTAGAACACTGTTGCCTCTCCTTACCAGTGATTCGGAGAAAACTCCAGGAACAAAGTAGCCAACAAAGTTTTCAAGTTGACAAGCAGGTATTCTTTATTGTGGCGCCAGGAAACACAGGGGATAGCTCCTCCTAAGGTGTGTCTCCGTATTGCTACACAAGCCGTCCTTATATAGCCACTGGGCATATATACATATTCATGAGGCTATGTATGGATTACATCATTTTCCAGAAAGTTCCCTGCATGAGTACAGAAATGTGGTGGTGGTCTCTGAGGGTCGTTAACTTCTTCCAACAATCTTTATCACTTCTGGCAGCCTTGAAGTAGATGCTTATACCAGTTTAATTGGTTCGTTAACGCCATAGGCCATAGACATAACAATCGTCCTGTCCTACTTATCAGTTAGTTTAACTGAAGCCCATCCTGGACACCTGTCATTCCAGGTACTCCTTATCCTTACATCCTGTTCTTCTAGCCTGTTTTTCTTACACTCATTTTGCACTAAGGTCATAAAGGCCTAAAACTACAATGGTTTATCTTCTACAAGAATTCTCAGTATGTTTTCTAGCTGTAATCTATTTTTTTTTTTCTGTGAATCATGCACCTCAGTAATTTTCTATTACTACTGTTACAAAGCCATCAAACTTAACATTGCTTAAAACTGATTCTAAAGGTTTATATATTTCATTTTGTGATTTTGTGCCCCCCTTGTCTCACCAGGTTGCAGCTCTTTTTGTAGTA
This sequence comes from Myiopsitta monachus, assembly GCA_017639245.1. NCBI lineage: Eukaryota > Metazoa > Chordata > Aves > Psittaciformes > Psittacidae > Myiopsitta > Myiopsitta monachus. The sequence goes on along the minus strand of CM029941.1, from coordinate 101,891,900 downwards.
GGGAGGGAGAAGAAAGGACATGTTTTGTGAAATTCCAAAATCTTACCTTGTGTGCATGTTCTTGGTAGTCATGTTGTGCGTTTGCACAGGAATCCTGTGGAGGCTGCAAGTGCTAATCGGCTGTTCTTCTCTTGTGTGATGTCTGAAAATACAGAGGCAATGGTGGGTGGCTCACATGCCATTTTGATGGCCATAGTGAATTTCCATTGGGTTTTCTCCTATGGATTTGTGGGCATGTTTTCAATATATTTGGCTATACTGTCCTTGAATTCCATTTTTTAAATTTTTTTTTAATTTCTCTTTCAAAGGGACGCACAAATTTTTCAGCAAATGTTTGTATTATGGAAGTTATTTCAAGTGTAAAAGTTTGTGATCAGTTGCCTGTCCTGAGGCTAACCCTAACCATAGGCCCTCTATTGCTTTTAATTTTACTGCTTCATGTTTCAATGTGATGGTATTGGTGTAAAGTAGATGTAGAGACACATAGAAAATGATCAGAAGGACTCATTGGAATTGTACTACTATTGTGTTTTTTGTTGGAAGTTTTCAGGATTTTTTTGTCTGTTCAGAGTTGTGAAGTAATTGGAAGGGCATTACAGCATAGAACAAGTCTTGGAGATTGTTGCAAAGCAAGTAAAAATTAACAACCCTCAAAAATTTACTGTTGTTTAGTGGCATAAGAGGCACTGAGAATTATCTGTGCAATCTCGTGGGATTGAGTGCACCCTCAGCAAGTTTGCCGATGGCACCAAGCTGTGTGGTTTGGTTGATAGGCTGGATAGAAGGGACGCCATCCAGAGGGACCTTGACACAATCAGCCAACCTTATGAAATTTAACCACGACAAGTGCAAGGTCCTACACCTGGGTTGGAGCAATCCCAGGCACAGCTCCTGGTTGGGCAGAGAAGAGATTCAGAGCAGCCCTGTGGAGAAGGACTTGGGGGTGTTGGTCAATGAGAAAATGAAGGTGAGCCAGCAGTGTGTGCTTGCAGCCAAGAAAGTCAACTGTATGCTCGGCTGCATCAAAAGGAGCATGACCAGCAGGTCGAAGGAGGTGATCCTGCCCCTCTACTCTGCTCTCTTGAGACCCCACTTGGAGTAATGTGTGCAGTTCTGGTGTCCTTAACATAAGAAGGACATGGAAGTGCTGAAACAAGTCCAGAGAAGAGTCATGAGGATGGTCAGAGGGCTGGAGTGCCTCCTGTATGAGAAAGTTGGGGCTGTTCAGCCTGGAGAAGAGAAGGCTGCGTGGACACCTCATAGCAGCCTTCCAGCTTCTGAAGGGGGCCTATAGGGATGCTGGGGAGGGACTCTTCATTAGGGACTGTAGTGAGAGGACAAGGGGTAATGGGTTCAAACTTAACCAGGGGAAGTTTAGGTTGGATATGAGGAAGAAGTTCTTTACTGTGAGGGTGATGAGGCACTGGAATGGTTTGCCCAGGGAAGTTGTGGATGCTCCATCCCTGGTGGCGTTAAAGGCTGGGTGGGGCAGAGCCTTGGGTGGTATGGTTTAGTGCTAGGTTTAGTGCTCATGGGGAGGGGGGAGAGGGGTTGGAACTGGATGATCTTGAGGTCCTTTCCAACCCTAACTATACTATGATTGTCTCTATTTTTTGAGGCTTTGGTTAGTAAACATGAGGCAAAATGTGAACTTGCAGAGGGTTTTTTTTTTGATACAATTTCATATGGAGTTAGTGATCTGGAAAGTCACACTCCAAGCAAAACTCTGAAGAATAGGCATGTATGTGATCTTGATATTTTACTTTACGTAAAGGAACAGGATAGGGTGAACTGAGAACTATTAACAAAGCAGAGAGAACTGAATGCATAATGGAACATTCTTACTTGCAATTTAAACTTTTTCCTTTCTTTTTTTTTTTTTTTTTCCTCCATGGTTCTTTTTCACTCTCATTCTTTTATGGCATGGAAAGGCTTATAGTTTACTTGATGTTGTAATGCCCTTGTGAGCATTAAAGCCTGACCTGCTGCATACTTCATTTTAATCCCCAGTTAGAAACCACTGAGTATAACAGCTATGTAGATTGTTGCTTGCTGAGCTTCCATCTTTTCTGGGTGCCAGCATATGCACGTCAGTATAAGCTAAAAGAACTCCAGAAAAGGTGTAAATTAAGGAGGTTGGAGAGGTTTATTTAAAGACAGCATATGTTCTGTCTCTGGAAGTCAATTTCATCTCAGATGTGCCACATTTCAGATTTAATTTGCCTAAAGATGGCAGATGACTGACAGTTCATCTTCTGCACTGATATGGCTGATGGTGTATCTTTACTAGCAGGTGACAAAGAAGTGCTACAGGTCTGTGCTAAAACTTCTCAGAAAACAAATGTAATCATACCTTTGATTTTCATTACCCGAGCATGAATGATTGTGTTTTGTCATGAACTTCAATAATTCTCCAGTTAGTAAGTCACAAAACCGGACATTTCTCATTCTCAGCTGGAGGCATTTCGGATGCTGCTCTTTACTTCAGATGGTGAAGAAGAAAAGAGAATGGTAGACAACTTTCGCCCTCTTCAGCCATTAATGAACCGAACCGTCCGTTCATCCTTCCAAAGCAGGCATCTCTTGAATGCTGAAGAGCAGCCCAAGGACCATGCTGAGCAGATGAGGCCATAGATGGCCCATGAAATGTCAGTTCAGACTGCAGTACTTGGCTATAACAGACTTATTTTTTCAATTATTTTTCCTTTTTCTGCAGTATATGTCACAGCAGTTCTACAGCCAGCCAGCTTCAGTTCTTCTAAGTGCCATTTGACTTAAAGTAGAGAAGCTGTGGAGTTTTTTAGTTTTGCTTTTTTGGTTTTTTTTTTTAAGAAGGAAATAGCATTAACCTGTAACAAATTGACTTGCTTTAAAACAGGAATCCATAAGGAAGTATTGACAGCTAAAGGAAGAATAAGGGCAGGAGATCTTTTCTGAATTGTTCTGTCTTTCTTTAAACGCTCTTTCAAGTGACTTGCACAAATCTCTAATCCCAACCAAAAACATGTCATCATGCAGGAAGTGTGAAGAAGTGAAAAGTATAGGTTTGTGATCAGTGGCACAAAGTCTGAAGTGGGGACCTATAACTAGTGGTGTCCCCCCAGGGTCAATACTGGGCCCAGTATTGTTCAACATCAGTGATTTGAATGGAGGGATAGAGTGCCTACCATGGGGAGGAGTGGCTGATACCCCTGAGTGCTGTGCTGTCCTTCAGAAGGATCTAGTCAGGCTGGAGAAATGGAGAAAGGAACCTTTTGAAATTCAGCAACAGGAAGTGCAGAGCCCTGCACCTGGGGAGGAATAACACCAAGAACCAGTACAGGCTGGGAGCTGACCTGCTGGAAAGCAACTCTGAGGAGAGGGGTCTGGGAGTCCTGGTGGACAATGAGTTATCCATGAGACAGCAGCAATGTGCCCTTGTGACCAAGAATACAAATGGTGTCCTGGGCTGCATGAGGAAGAGCATTACCAGCAGGTTGAGGGAAATAATCCTCTCTCTCTTCTCAGCCTTGGTGAGGCCTCACGTGAAGCACTGTGTGCAGTTTGGGATCCTGGAGCAAGACCAGTGAAGGGCCACTAGGATGATGAAGGGTCTGGGGTATCTGTCCTGTGAGGAAAAGCTGAAGGCGCTGGGTCAGTTCAGCCTGGAGACGGGAATGCTCAGGGGGATCTAATAAATAAGTATCTTGAGGGCAGGGTGTCAGGACTTTTCTTGGTGGTGTCAGGTGATAGGATGAGAGGCAACTGACAGACTAAAACCACAAGAAGTTCCACCTGAACATGAAGAAGAACTTTACTGTGAGGGTGGCTGAGCACTGGAACAGATTGCCTGGAGAGGTTGTGGAGTCTCCTTCCCCGGAGATAAGTCAGGAGCCATGTGGACACAATATGAGCAATGTGCTCTGGGTGACCCTGCTTGAACAGGGAGATTGGACTGGATGACTTCCAGTGGTCCTTTCTAGCCTTAACCACACTGTGATTCTGTGATTAATACTGATCAGGTCCTTTTGTGTAATTGTTTGAGGTTTGGGAAGAGAACTAGCTTCTCTAGTCATATATAAAGAGACATTTTATTTTCTTCCTTTTTCTGCTGTGCTTAAGATGCCAAGAGGAGAAGGGAAAAAATGCCTTACAGAATCTAACCTCTTTCCATTCTATTGACTCTGTGATCCATGTTTGATATGGTTGCCACAGAATGTCTATTCTATCTGCGTCATAAGCCAGAAGACTTTTTTTTCTAAAACCCTGTTACAAATGTAAAAGCATTTAGCTTTGGCAGCTTTTACTTTTCTGTATTACTAATGTACCGGAGCAGAAGAGAATTCACCAGTATCTCAAGAATGGCAGAAATGTCCAATAGATCCCAAGAAACCGGTAACATCAAAGGAAAGCGAAATTAAATATGGCCCAGCTGACCCTTCCAATGGGATTTGGGGAAAAAACAAAACAAAAATCCACAACAGTTTCTGAAACCTAACCCAGGGTTAGGAGAGCATGGACAAATTGCGGCATTTAGATAACTTGAAGGATTTATTTTCAGTAACTCGTAGAGCACCAGTGCACTCTTCAGTGTTTTGTCTTGATGTACTTTTTTTATAAAAAGAGCTACTTAGCTTCAGGACAACTGGGGATCAGATTGTATTTATAGCACCTTACAGTAATGAAGTTAAGTGGTGGTTGAAATTTATTTGGGGATCAAACAAAATTGTTGTATAAGCTGCCAGCTGTGCAGCCTTATCCTTGGGTTACAGTCCAGTTGCCACAAGTATTACCTACCTCTGAAGCTTACTACTACTACTAGCCATAATCTTCTCTAGAGCACCTTTCTCTCTGGCTTTTAATGCTTTACTGTATTTAACAGTGTGTCTGTGTATGAATTTCATGTACTAAATGTATGGTCAGATTTTCTAATGAGGATCAGATCTGTCTGTAACCTTATGATGTGATCCTGATTGATTGTATTTGAGGATTCTTCTTGGAGAACAGCTCTTACTTGATCTGCTTCTGCCAGTAAGCAAAGTCACTGCTTGCTGGTGTGATTCAGCACACGTAAAGCCAGGGCACCAGCTTGTCAATGCTAAATTCAGAAATTCAGAATCAATACTTTAAGTCCAAGTGTTCAGTTTAAAAGCACTTTAACACTTTTTAGTGTGACCCTGATGATTTTAAGGCTTTTGAATATTCTTGTTTAACCAGTTAAGTGCCCAGTTCCTGCCTTTGCTGCTTTAATAGCTCTACCTCAGGCTGTTGTTAATGTTGCTGCCCTTGTGCCTTTCTTCCTGGCAATTTGAAATGTGGCCACTTAATTTTAGAGTAATTCTATATGGTAAATGTAGGAAAATCTCCCTTCTATCCCAATTTATATTTACTGTGTAATATATCTTCATTTTCATTACCCCTTGCAAGCCCTTACTCTTAGTTGAACCTTACCATCTTGGCTTAACTCTTGTCAAACTACACCATCTGTACCAAATGGTTGAACTATATAGTCTTTGGCATCATCAGACTTTTTATAGTATGCTCCTTGTCTGCAGAATCACATCAGTGATGGTTTTGTCAGAGAATGATAGGTTCTAAAATAATTTCGGAAGGGATATTTACAGCTCTGGCAATAGGGAAAGAATTCTTTTACGTTCTGCCTGAACATACATGATCTAGACATTGTTAAACTTGAGGCTTTTTTCAGCACTGTTCTCGCAAATGTTTTTCTGAGGAGGATCCTGTAAAAAGATGGCAGTGGTTCAGAGCTGGCTTATATCTTGTCTATCTGTGAGATTTTTTTGCTACTCATTATTAGCAGTTAGAAAAACTGTAACGTAAAGACATCTTAATGTTGCTTTCACACTTCAAAATACAGGTGACTCAGCAGCCCTAAGCTATCTGTCGGTAGCCTGCCTCGATATCCCTGTCATACATGAATGGGTCTTAAAAAGCTTCATGCAATTGCTCAAAAAATTTTTAGTTGCCTTGGTAATTTCCAAAGTTTTTTCTGTACCTTTTACCCACTGAGCTTGTTTCAGTGGTTAATATCACTTTCTTAGCATCTGCAGATACAAAATACATATTTTGTTCTTAGGAAACTGCTACAGTGTGAATGTTTAGCACTTCTTAATGCTACAGTTTGCTCATGCCCAGCTGAGTTCTCAATAGTTAGGTTTGTTCCACTGAATCAAATTGTCTTCCTAGGTGTGTAAATCTTTTTAACATCCTCACCACTACGCATCCATCTCAGATGATGTTGAACAGTTTATTTTCAGTGAAATGTTTAAAATGATCAGAGATTTGCTTTTAAACTATTGTGGATTTTTTTTCAGAGAACAGGTGTATTATCCAGTCATACAGTTGATCAGCTGTTCTACATACATAGTTAGATAAAATCACATCTGAGTCTCCTGACAGAAATCAATTTGAATTTCAGCACAAGTATCTGAATATAGGGGCAACCTAGAAAAAGATGTACTGTGCTACAAAAATAAGATTTACAGGGATTTTCTGTTACAACTATTTTGCTGGGTTTGGAGTCTTTTATTTACATGTTAGTGTTTTAGCCTCTCTGGTTAAGGTAGGCAGTATCTCAGTTGTAGGATGGATTCTTGATGAATTTACCTGTCTGAAATTAAACATAAAGGTGTTTTTGTTTTTTGGTTTGTTTCTGGTTTTGTGGGTTTTTTTTTTTGGGGGGTGGTGGTGGTGGTGTTTTGTTTTGTTTTTTAGCTTTTAAGTTCATTTATACAGTTACTGTATTTGCCTGGCAAATTAACTTCAAGAGGAATAATTACATGTGCCTGCACATGAGATAGTATAGAATTCTTTTGACTTACTTTCTCAGTTGTCTGGAAGGGAAACTGATTTGGTTGTTGGACTGGAGCTAGGATTTGTAATGATTTTGCACAATTAAGTTAATCTCTGTTTGAAAGGTGTCTGCACAGGCATCTCCCAGCTCTCCTTTTAGATGGTACAATACAAAAGGGTCAAAGCACATGTGTGTATTTGTCCTTCCATAGTAGTTACTTCATAGTTACTTAATACTGTCTGAGAGGCATTCCTGTGGCAAGAAGTGCTAGGAATTAAGGAATATAGCAGAGAATTTTGTGGACAGCTTACTGAAAAGGGAATAGAAGATTTTTGAATGTAGATATGCCTCTCTGTTGGCCTGATTTCCAACTGCCTTTCTGTTCAATGTCTTTCTTATCAGAAGTCTTTTCTTAGTGGCTTCTGATTAAACATTTGAATGTTTAATCCATGTTCCTGCATTCCAGAATTTTCACACTGAATGTTTAATCCATTTAATATTCCAGAATTTTCACACAGTGAAACATAGGTATACCACCAGGTATTTGACCAGGCTTTTTTTGTCTCCTGTTATGAATGGCTTGCTTTGGTATTTTTACTGCAAGTCTGACAGGAGTGTGTCTTTTGGTTCTGAAAGCTGTAGAAACAGAGATTGCTTTCATCTCATGAAAATGTACTGGGGTTTACAGTACTGGAATTCCACATGGCTTTTGAGGAAGGGTCCCTTTTTCTGCTCAACTTCATAGTTAATAGTATTTGCTTTGAAATGTGCATGCCTTAATTTTTAATGTCTTAACTTGTATTTCTTGCCACATCCTTGCTTTTTTCTTTATGCACCTTGTTTTCATGCCAGTTATTATTACATCATATATTGTATGTTACCTGACTAATCATAATTTACTAAATTAATTGCCTTCGGAGATGACATATGTAACAGGGAATGCCTTTTGTTCTCTTAAGATACAGGTCTTTTCCCTCATTTTTTACCTGATGTAAAGGAACTTGTAGCTTCTGGATTTTGAGCTGTTACATTAGTGTGCAACTGTGCAATAAAAAAAACACAAGAGAAACCTGTGCCTTCATCTCATTGTGTAATTAAGATCTCCAAATTAAAAAGTAGATTTTCTGTCAAGAAAATAATACAATTCCCCCTGAGAATGAACTGGTTCATTAGGAGTGGAGTCTAATCAGATGTCAGACACTGTGATACTTAAAAGCTCTGAAAGACTCTGCTGAACTGTATTATAATTGGAATGAAAGAACAATGACCCCTCTGTTGCTGCTGTACTGATGGGAGCGTATTTAATTATTTCTTACATTCAGCTGGATGCAGCATGCCATCTAAAATGGCATTCCAAATTTTGAGGATCTTTGCTAAACTCATTCATTTGCCACTGCTCATTAAACTCAACCTGTCAACTAAGCTCCTTTTTCCATTGTCTAATCAGTCTTGACAAAACTAAGCATTGATTTGATGCATGGAGTTTCATATTTAGTGGTTGTGGCTGCAAGCATTTTAGCAAATAACTCCCCAAAAATCTTTGATTAAAATAAGTTACTTTTATTGATTGGCTAATCGGGTGAAATGAGTGTTGTCTGTCTCACTGCTTAGCCACGCTTGAAGTCTAGATATCCTACAGGTAGGTTTACCTAAATTAATTCAAATATGTTTTCACTTATTTTGATGAGAAAAGTAGATCACATTCCTGGTTAGGAAATTGCCTCCTGAAATAATCGTAGGCAATACTTTTGTATAAGGCCTTACAAACTGTGCTGTTTGGAACCCTTTGTGATAGGCAAAGCCATTTCAGAATCAAAAAAAGAGCGGCACAGATTAATAGTGAGGCCAGCTCCACTGTTACTGCTATTTAAGGATTCTAGAAGCTCCTTCCTCTTCCATGCACTCAGCAAAAAAACCTTATAAGTGCTTGTCTTAGTATAGCTGAGACGTTTGCTAAAGAAATGGGTTATTTGGTTCCAGCAGGCTGTCTTATTTTGATCAAGGCAGCTTTCCGATAAATGGTAAGAACATTCACATTACTTCTAACAAATGGCCAATTTGCTTCTGATACTGGCAATTATTTGTCTTTCTGACAAATAATTTTTTCCTGCTTTCTTTTTGATGTGACAAACTTGAAGTGCCTGAGTATTAGCATATGGAGAACTGATTGTATAATCCAATAGTCTTCAAAGATGCTGCAGAATAACTTGGGGGCCTGAAGAGAGTTAATGTTCGTGGTCGAAAGGAATAATAATACTTAGCATTTGTGAAGTGCTTTGAAGATACAAAGCACTATGTGAACACACCCTAACACCGTGGCTGTATCTCCTCAGTAATACAAATGGAGAAACAGTTGCAGAATTAACGCCAATGGATTAATTTGCAAGACAGTCAAGTATGTGGTTGACTTTAAATATGGAAGTTCAGTGGCTGCTACTCCGCTGCTACTTGATCTCAGAATTTCCAAGTGGAAATGGTGGCAAAACTGAGACTGAAGCCTGCAAATTCTTAGTTGTCAGTCTGTTAAGAAACTCCCTTTCAGAAGAATTGGGTGCAGGGAGAAAAAGGTAACTTGGTCCTATTCTTGTGAAAGTTAATGGAAAGCTCTGTAATTTAGATTACTATCAGGAATAAAATGCCAATCGTCAAGCAGTTAATTTATTTGCCTTAAGGTAAGAACTTAGTCTAGAGCGCTAATGAGGTAAATCCATTGATGAACAATTTTGTTCACCCAACTATAAAACTGAGTTTAAGCATTCATCCCAAAATCTCTGAAGCGTACATCATATTTTCATTCGAATCCTGTCTGCATCCTGGATATGGGTAGGTATCTGGGGTTTGGGTTTTTGGGGTGGGTTTTTTTGGTTTTGGGTTGGGGTTTTGGTTGGTTGATTGGTTGTTGGTTTTTTTTTCCCAGTTTTTATGGTCCTATGAACCTTTTCCCTAGGATAAAGTATGAAATACAGTCACAAGTGAACGTTGGTAAATCTTACATTGAGAAATAATTGGGTTAGATTACAGCTGTACTGCCTCTGTGTTAAGGCTAATGTTAAGCTTGTAAGCTAAAGAAAGGCTTTGGGGAAATGGTGGGGTTAAGAGTTTTTGCCTTTTTTTTTTTTTTTAATTTATTGCCATAGTGTTTGTAATCTCTTCAGAATCCCATTTATCTCCCTAAAAACTAGAAAAACGTGCTCTATGCGAAGGTAATTTTTGTCTTAAGCTTTCTTCCACAGTACGGATGCTGATGTAACCAGAGAAGCAGTGAGCAGCTTCAGGCCTCTGGGCTGTTGGGGCTACCAGCCACCAGGTGTCAGGTTCTGATCAGCGTTTCAGAGGTCCTTGTCATGGTTGGAAGGGGTCTTGATGCCAATTACCAGGGCCAGGTACCTGAAAAAGTTGCTGAAATGTTCCATCTTTCCCAGAATGCAGATCTTGCATTTCTCTGAGGTATCTTGCAGGAAACCCACTGTGCTGTCAGTACTGAAGCATGTCTGAGACTTGCAGGGAGGAGGATGGTCCAGGGAGGATGGACACACCAGCCTCGGGCTCCAGAGCTTGGGCACAACTTGTATGACACCAACTAACCATTTGCTGAGAAGCACCTCCTCAAAGGTACCACTTTCACCTCTCACTAGGAACAATCATTGTTGGGAATCAGGGCTTCCAGCCTTTAGCCTTTGAATGCATCTCCTATCCCACAAGGACAAGAGGGAGTCTGAATTTGCTAAGGAGTTGGCTCCTTAGGCACTATTGTGAAGCATCCAGTTGGATGCAAACCCTCTGCCTTCACTTGAGGTAGTGCAATGGGAGTTGTTTTGCCTGCTTGGCAGATTGGTGATTTTATTTATTTTTATTTATCTCTTTTGTGACCTTGATGTCTGAAATGACAGGCAGATTTCTGCAGTGTCTGCAGAAATGCAGGTAATGCAGTGACAGCGTCTTGGCCTGTGATTATGTACAGGAGAAGGAAGGGAAAACAGCAAGTGCACTGAATTCAGGTGGGTCTGGTAATTGAGAATGGTAATTGAGAAAGATGGTTTTGCTGTATTTTAGGTTTACACATGCACAGACCGTTCTCCTTCACAGGAACACACAGCCTGGTCTGGGCAGGAGAGGGAATGGTAACAAAGCCCCTCCTGAGAGCGCGGAACCGCGGCGCTGGGGGACGAGGAAAGGGGGAGAAGGGCTTTAGCCCCGCCGCGCCTCTTTGGTCACTTGGGGCGAACGAGACCTGCGGCTGCCCGCGCAAGTTGCGACACCTCCTTTCCTCCTCCCTCTCCTCCTTCTCCTCCTCCCGGAAAGGCGGCCGGTCCCCGCTCCCCGCCTAGGCGGGAGGTTCACAGCGCACGCCGCCCACCGCCACCGGAACAAAAGGGGCGGCTGCATGGTGCCGGCGGAGCGCCGCGCCGCTCCGCGTCCCGTTCCGCGTCTCGCTCTGCCGCCCCTCTCTGCTCCGCGCTCCGCACCGTGCCGCCATGTCGGGCAGCGGCGGCAACAGCAGCAACAGCGCGGTGAAGAAGAGGAGCCCGGCGGGCTCGGCCTCCTCGCTGGCGCAGCAGGAGGAGAAGCAAGTGATGGAGAAGATGCTAGAGGCGGCAGACGGCGGGGCGCAGGAGAACGGCTGCGCCCGCTCGCCCTCACCATGCGCTTCGGCTGAGGGCGAGGGGGTGACCCTGCAGCGCTCCATCACGCTGCTCAACGGTGTGGCCATCATCGTAGGCACCATCATCGGCTCCGGTATCTTCGTCACCCCCACCGGCGTGCTGCGTGAGGCCGGCTCGCCAGGGCTGTCGCTCGTGGTGTGGGCCGTCTGCGGGGCCTTCTCCATCGTGGGTGCCCTCTGCTATGCTGAGCTAGGCACCACTATCACAAAGTCCGGTGGGGACTATGCCTACATGCTGGAGGTATACGGCTCCCTGCCTGCTTTCCTCAAGCTCTGGATAGAGCTGCTCATCATCCGGCCCTCCTCGCAGTACATCGTGGCTCTGGTCTTCGCCACCTACTTGCTCAAGCCTGTCTTCCCCACCTGCCCGGTGCCCGACGAGGCTGCCAAGTTGGTGGCCTGTCTCTGTGTCTGTAAGTATCTGCAGACCCTCTGCTGTGCTGCCTGCCCCACGTGGCTCTGTGCTCACCGTTGCCTTCCCCCAGAAGTCTGACAGAACAGCCAGCTGCCTTAAACACATCACTTTGTAGGAGATGCACAATCTGTTCTGCACTACACTGGCTTTCTGCTGTTTTGTTTTTTGTTTTTTTTTTTTTTTTTTTGGGGGGGGGGGTCTGTTTTGGAACAGCAGGAGTAGGAAATGTGTCCCCATCCCAAATAAATTGAGTGAAAAATAGCCAAAATACCAGTTACAGGCTGGCAAACCTCTCTGATTCCGTGTAATGCAGTGAGAAGAGTGTGATAAATGCAACGTGAATTTTAGCTGTGTGCTGGCACGGGATTTCTCGTGCTGTCCCTTGGGAATGTGTTGAGGCAGAGTAAAATAAATCCCCTTTCAGCACCACAGTGCTGAGGTGCTGCGGTGGCCGGGATGAGCATTTATATGCAGAGGTAGGTGAGGATAGCGTGCAGTTGGAAAATTATCTGTTATGAGCAGCTGGTGCTGAACATGGCCTGTGCTGCATTGCCTGGCTGTTTTCAGCACCAGTTGTGAGATTAGATGATTCTCGGCTGTATGTGCACTGATACCATGCTTAAAACCTGGTTTGTTGTTGGGGTTTTTTTGCTAGCAAGTGTTTTATGAGCAATTGCCTCACGGAGAAGTTCAGTCATGCTGTGATGCATTTAGGACCACTGGTGTTTGCCGTGACACACAGAAAATGTCTCCTGCTGCACTTTTTATCGTATTTCTGGTATTTTGAGGTCTGCAGTTTTGTCACTGAAGCTTCATTTTCTGTTCCTTCTGTTATTGCAGTGTCACCCTATCTAAATTCTTCATCCTTTAAATGCAGAACCATTTTCTGCCTTTCTCTCCTCATTTCCTATCAAGTCTGTGTTATACTCCACTGGTAGTTCTTGTGCTATTGTAAAGGCATGTATTGGGAAAGGATGCAATTTTTTGCTAGGGCTTTCTACAACATGTAATTGGTGTATGAAGTTACAGTCAGATAATATTTCTGGTTTTTGAGGTAGCATGGGAAGTTTGTTCATGCTGTCCAAGGAGAGATTGTGTTAGATTCCTTCATCCTCCGAGGATCACAGGCATTCACAAGCTGCAGCACATGGTAGTTACGTGAAGATAGATAGTCTATAAATGTCTTTATACACAAGCCCTGAGTCTTCATACACAAAGTTGAATTTTTGGTAGATGCATTATATGGCCAGCTAGTAGATAGAGTAAGACAATAAAAGGTAAGGCAACAACTTGTACTTTCTGTGGGCAAGATGAAAGCTTCGCTATTCCACTAAATCAATTTTCAGGAAGATTAGGGCAAGTGGACAGGCATGTGGACTTTCCAGGCAAGTTTTAATCAAAGTTTATTACGGAAATACAGTCATCCAACTATAGTTCTGCTGATTGGTTTCTTGCCTCAGGCAAGGACTTATGAAAAATCTGGTTTTAGAGCTTTCCTGCCAGTCTGCAGTATGGTTTCCTCAGTGGCATGGAGAAAAGGGGCATCCATGCATGTGGCATTCACATTTTTTGCTGAGAAGCTAATGGAATTAGAGCATTGATTAGATGGACTTTCTTACTGCTTTAGATCAAAGTTTTGCTGTGAAAGAACATAGTGTAGTTGACAAAGCCTTTGAGAACACATTTGTAATATTAAGTAACTTTTCATCTGCTGGATCTTTCCCAAAATAGGTAGGATGAGGTCTCCCTGTTCTCATTTGACTGATCAGAAAACAAATACGGGGTAAAACAGACTTGCCCATTGTGAGATGTGGTCATTGTCAGGGTGGATTGCAACATGAAATTTCTTGATGCCATGTCTCATTCCCACTTAGGCTTCTCCAATAAGTAATGCGTCTCCAACTTTCTTTTGCTTGCAATTAGTAGGCTTCCTGAAGCGGAATTTGTTCTTGAACATTTATCTTGAAAAGCCAGAGAAAGAATTGCCAGTTTTAGAAATCTGCATCATTTGCATGTGTTTCTTCTTTAAACTACTCTCCCCTGCGCTGCTGGTTGCTATTTTGTTTATGCTTTGGGTTAAATTCTTGTTTGTCTGCTTTGCTACAGAAGGTTGGATCATCAGGCCTTGCCTTCAGCAAGTTAGTTTTCTGTAACTTTTTTCAACTGTCTGGTGCCAAAATCACATCATGAGCTAGGAACAGTACATGAAATAAAGCTGGTCCAAGGACTTAGTGAGTCACACTAAGCTTCAATGGGCTAACCAGCGCTTGGTTACACTGTTGTTGCAAAACCACTCCTACCCGGTGAGATACTTGCTGTTTTTCTAGAGCCCTAGGGTAGAGAAAATGACCTGTTTGTGCATATGCTCTAGGTCATCCATTAATGAGTTTTATCTCAAAGCGAAGAACAGCTCAGGAAGCAACAGGGGAATCCGGGGCTCTGGGCTGGAATACAGCTGACCTACAGCCAAAACCCAGTCATCTAGAGCAGTACCAGCTATATTCTCCACAGTTTGTATCTCCACATAAAAATGCAATTGGCTGTGTGGTTTCTAGTGAGAGAAATAACAAAAGTTACTTGTTTCCACTTCAGTGTTGCTGGTGTTGAACAGGTCAATAAATAATGTGTTGTTCAGTATTTGCTGCAGTGAAGTACAGAAGTGGAATTCCTAGACATTAAGATAATCTAAATAAATCACAGTCTTGAAAGAAAGAAGGAATAGTTGACGTAAGGAATTTTGTTCCCCTTAAGGTGCTGAGGAAAACAAGGTGGGTGGTAAGTAGAATTTAACTACAAATCGGTATTTTCTGCCATCAAGATTGTAATCTACAGATAGTTGGTATGCAAGACTACTACTTCCATAAGACATCATGAATGCTTATGGTTGCCAAATAAAAAGCATGGGAATTCTCTACAGGGATGTCTTACTGTAGCAAGGTTGGTCAAGTTGCTTGTCGTTAATGCTTCTTATTTTATGTTCACCACAGAACAGCCAGTGCTCCCTAGCTGTAAGAATTCACAGGTAATTTGGCTTAGTACTGTTCAGGCTCTGGGTTACTTGGGTAGCTCATAAACTTGAGCATGTTATTTTAGCTGTGAGATTGGAGGGCTGATACTTTCAAAACTGAAAAATCATAAACGCAAAACCAGACACAAAGCGCACCTCGTATCCAAGCATTTTTGAACAGAAAAAGTTAGTTTGTGAAACTGAGTATTTGTGTGTATGCATGAAAACAGAACAATAATTTGAATTTCCTGAAATATGATTTCATCTCAACCAGTTTTGCCTGTTCAGTAGATGATGGAGGGGCAGTTACTTGGTCCTTACTTGGCAGATTTGGTGACATCTATATTACCATATCAGTAGTTCTCTGCACGTGGCAAGGAATTAAACTGCTGAGGATTCTGTACTCAGTGTTTCAGGTGTACATTCGAAACTATGTAGGTAAATAAGAATCCATTATGCTTGTCTCCTCTTTTTTCCTCTTGAGAAAGCATCACAGTGGAAAGTATACTTGCACTGCACTTCCAACTTACTTGTATCTATTTTCTGCAGTTTTCTACAATTTATTTTGACTTTGAATTAAAAAATATGTCCTTTATCAGGATATTTAGGTAGCAAGTGTATTTTTGGAAGAACTTGTTGATATACAGGACCATCTTCAGATAGCAGAAGCATCATGTAGAACTGTTTAATGCTATAGTCTTTTTTTTTCCCCATTGAAGAGGTGGTGTTCAGGTGGTGGCCTGAGCAGTGATGAGGAACAGCAGCCAGTTGAGAGTGCATCCCTGGTGACTTACAGTGCAAGTGGGTCAGATTCTCTTTCACATCTGGCTGCCACTTGTGTGTTAACGTTTCTTTAATCCAGACTGATAAAAAAAATCATAAAAAATTACAGAGCACACCCTAATACAGAGTGTATGTTCTAGAGAAGGAAGGAAAATTTCAAATCGCCCGTTAAAAGGTAACATACATATTCCTTATAACCACCTGTTAATTTGCAGATTTCCTACATGTGAAATATCTCTGAATTATGATATAATAAATTTTCCATAGATAAGAGAGATGGGGGGGTAATGCTGCTTCCAGACCTGAGGAGGTTCTTGCTCAGTGTTTTACAACTGCCTGAACGGTTCTTTCTACGCACATTCTTACATGCAGCCTGTGGCACACCCCCTGTGTGCTCCATAACAGATTATAATTTACTTATTTCTTGACAATATAATCTGCTCCAGAAGCTTGAGAAACCCTGCCACTTGCATGTATTTTTACTTTTGATCTTCAGTGCCAAATCAGTGATTTGACTGTTAGCTTCTGCAGCCTTTTCTCAGTTGTTAATTATATATGCTAATCTGGCACTAATAACCCCAATATTGCTGCAGCAATATCTACTGCTTCCAAAGTAGCAGTATTTTAAGCTTCTTTAATATTTCCTTAGGCTTCCTTTGCTGCTTCTGAAATATTTTGGGCACTCCTGCTGCAAGCATGGAGTTGCAGTAAAGCAAGCACATATTTCTCATTAGTCTCTTTTGTTATGAACAGATTAATAGTGGAAGAATTAGTAGCAGTCAGTGCAGAGTTGAGTCATATTTAATAGCTGTCCATGTCATAGAGATGCGTAAGTGCCTGATACCACCCTGAGGAAATTGTGAGTTCGAGGAGGAGAATGGTACTGAATCCAGGGATTGGCAAAAGTGTATAAGCAGATGCCTGGAATGCTTGTCAGATCATAGCCGTAGTCCATAAGTGAATATTCGGTGTCAGCATTTCAACTATAAATTGCCTATGTTGAAAGTAGGAGCGTCTTTATTTGGTATTAAGGTTTTGCTTTAAATCTGACAAGTTTGGCTGTTTGACCAGCTGTCTCAACTGAAGCTATGGGTAGATTTTCAACTCATCAGGCATTAGATGGTAAGCAAGGCCAACACAAAATATGTCTTATTCTTGTCTGTTTAAGATGGGTTTATTCTGCAGCACTGCTACTTGGAATTAATCTTCCAGGGCAAGCAAGGTGTGAAGCTTTGATGATGTTTGGGTTTTTTTGTTTTTTTCTCCTGCAGAAAGGTGGATTAAATGATTAAACTGAATCAGAGTGGAAAGAAGGGGTCTTTGTAGAATCCCTGCTGTATGGCTAATGTTGAAAGACTGAGGTTGTTGTTTTAAATCCTCATTTAATTAGAGCAGCATTAATGAAAACAGCTCTGACACTAGCAGGACTCCTGAAATGGATAAAGGTTTGGAGGACATTTGAACTGCAGCGAGCAAGTACTGCATTTCTTGGCACCCTTCTCTTGGCTCTCACAACAAATGTCTCATTAAATTTTATTGTATTTGAATGACTTAAATTACCACTGCGATCTTTCAGAGTCTTTCTCTTCTGACGTGAGCAAATTGGGAAGGCTTTTTCAAAGAAACTCTCAATGGTCAGTTTAATTTAACCCAACATCACTAGGTATTTCAAGTATTCAAATAGTCACATAGTCCCAGTGTCGGATGTGGCCAAGAGATCAAATGTAATGGATGAGAAAACAACTTCATGCCAACCAGCAGACAGAGCTGAATTCTGACCCTCTGCATGGCAGAAGTGGCGTGATTCAGACTAAAACTGTCTGGAATTTCATATAAGGGGGGCATGGTGGGAAAGACATTTAGCTTGTGATAGTCATGGGGTCCTTTAAATTTGCTGGGAATAGAAGAAAGATATCTCTATCTTCTATTGCAGTCTATATTTACTCTGTCTTCCTATGGCAGAATGACTTGTCTTGTGGAATTGCTGCATCATGTAATCTGGAAATGTTGACAGCGAAAACACAAGCTTCTGTCTAAGGCGACAGAATAGTAACTCCTACCCACTAGCTGGGAGTTAGCTCCTCTAACATTGATAATTCTTCATAGTAGTAAAATAAATTCTTTTTAGTAATAAGTTCACGTATCACACAGTTTGACTAGTGTAAACTGGGTCACTGTTATTACAGAACCTTGGTACCGAAGTGATGGGTGCATTTATGTAGGCTTGAGATCCAGGCTCTGCAATATCTGCAGGCAATGGAATTCTTTAATGAGCTCTTCCTCTGGGCAGTTCTTGTTTTGCCTTTTGGCCCCAACTTGTGCTGCAGTGGTTGGGACAGCTCTTGAGAGAGAGGTGGCAAGTAAGTGCTTGTTAATTTGTTCTTGCAAAATTCTGTAAACTCGAGGGTGTGGATGCTTCTGGGATCAGTGCTACATGGGGAAACATCACCATGGTTCCACTTTGCATTGACTGCTCTGGCTCCCAGCTCCGAGCTGGTTTGCTCTCCGAGCAAGCCAACAGAGAGATGGAGCGGTGACCCACTCAGGGTGTCTGCAGCCATATATTGGAGGTATCCAGAGCCCCTGGTCTCAGTTAAAGTGTGGGTCTTAAGCTTTTCTTAAGCTCTAGTGGTAGGGCAACCTTTGCTTTCTGCTTTTACCTGTTCTTTGTTGATGCTCTCATTCACCAATTCCTCAGCACTGTTGTCTGCAGAGGAACAATAAAAAGGAAACTAATCCGTTGCCAGGTATATTTGTTATTATAAGTTGATTTTAAATATAGATGCATTTGCTCTGGGGCCAAGTGCTCCTTCCCAACAGCTTCATGTGCCACTGGGTGTTTCCCTTCTACAGACTGATTGCCTTGTCTATTAAGTTTCTCCAGGGAATTGTCCTTGAAAAAATAGCTGCAGAGTGTTCTTCTCTGTTTTTTATTCTATATGACCTTTCAGGGCATGAGCCTTCACTCAATTCCTGTCAAGCTGAAATTTCCCTATCCGTTTTCTGTCTGTGTCCTTCTCTATATGTCTCATGCCATACTGTGCAATTAGGAACAGACATCTGAGACTATTGGAAGACGCTGTAACCACCTGAATGTAAAGTGGGGTTTTTTTTGCCTTAATGGATAGTAAAGGCATTGATTTTCCCATTGGTTTAAATCACTGTAGTCAGTATACTGTAATTCCTTTTTTGCACTATGTAGAGTTACTGTTTTCAATGTAACCTCTTTATTCAGTCTAACCTCTTTTGACCTTAGGCAGCAGTTCCCTCTAAAGTATGTGGACCACTTTCTGCTTGTGCCATGTGCTGCTGTCATCCCTGCCGTTTGTTTCTTGGTGGCTGTGGGCTCAGCTTGTCTCTCTGTTAAGCCTGCTTGCACCAAGAAGAGAAAACTCCTTATCTATCATCTGTGCTTTATAAAGAGTGAAAGGAGCAGCCTTTGCTGTAGGATTGGGAAATTGAAAGGAACTGAGAACTGTTCTGTGGGTAATTATGAAGGGGAAAGCAACATCATCCTGTAGCAGATGGTAAATGGAAGCATCGTCTTACAACTGAGAGGGCTAAGTGCTTTGGAAATACATGAGTTTCAAACAGGAATCATTTCATGATCTAGCCTCTGTGTCTGGACAGTGTCACAGTCCCTGTTTTCTTGTCAGGAAGGTGAGGTGGATTTCCTTTCATTCTTCCCCTTTTTTTCCCCGCAAGTTCCCTATGCTACCATGCATTTTCATTCTGGTCTGTAATACAACAAACAGGAATCCATGGCTAACTTGCACCAATTTAAGCTTACTTCTTTAAAGTAAGCTACTTACACATGTTTATCCTTGTTGTAGAGGTGTATACTGAACTATATAGAAAGCACTATTGCTCAAGACCAGGGAAACCTACAGGAGGTAAACTAAAGGACAAAAGTGACATTGTGCAAGGCTCCCAAGGTATGTAACCTCACATACAGCATGAATGCAGCTGTGCCCATACTTGAAGAATTCCCACACTCATTTTAGAAATGTTTCACCTGAAAAACTGCTAAAGATCTTGGATTGAGCAAACTCCTGTCACTCCATTGGCAAATTACATGTGGTGTTGGGCTTGGATCCTGTCTTCCTCTCTGAATGAGGATGACTCTGCAGGGCTGTGGATTGCCTGCTTGCTAGTGTGCTTTTTTCTTTTCCAAACAAAGCCTCCCTGAGCACTGTCTTCACTCCATCTCTGATCCATGGCCACATTCCATTACTCCAGCAAGGCTGCAGCCCTGCCTTTTTCTGTAGAATCATTGCCAAGACTCTTGCATCATAAATGCCAAACCCCAGTTTACCTGTATTAGGGCTCCATTCACGTACTGTTTGCTTTAGGCAGAACCATATGCCTGCAGGGTGACTTTGCTATATCCTGCCTTTCCTTTGTAGACAGAATGTGTTTGCGATAGATTTGTTCTATGTAGGGATTGTTATGATCCCTTTCTATGCTTTGTAGGGATTTACTCCTCATGTCATTTAGAAATCATGCTTGGGAGCAGTCTTGGAACTTGAGTTCAAAGGAATGTGCACATAAAATGTGAATTGTGGCAGAGCGGTGTCCTGTGTTGTATTAGTCAGTTTATCCTTGGTTCCTATCAGTAGTGTGGAAATTATCAGACTCTGCAGGTGAATGCCAGGGGAACAGGTTAAGTGACATGTCTGAAGCCAGCTGGAACTACTAGGACAGAGTAAATAATTGAAGCTGGACCTGTTGTTGTCTTTAGAAAGCCAAAAATTCTCTTTGATAGCCTCTGGCTTCCCCTCTGGCTTGAGTATCTTGAAATGATGCTCACCCTCAGTTGGCTAGAGCAGTCACCAGAGGAGATGAAAGGGTTAATAGCACCCTGTGAGCATATTCTCCCTTCAGCGGTCAAACCCCAGCATCTTCCCTACTTCTGGTAGAAGTAAATAAATAAATGTACCCCTTTATACATCTGCAGTCACTGCTGCTTTGTAGCTCCTGTTATCCCAATTATACAAAGCCTTTGGAGAGGGGCTGGTGGATGAGACAGGCAGCGTCACATCAGGTTGTGCTGAAATCCTTATTCCTAGAATGATGCCCAAGAATGGCCCTGACGGGTCATGCTAGAGGTCTGACTCGCTGCATAGCTGGCTTCTGACTATGGCTACTGGCTGTAGCTTTACAAAAGGTGCTGCAGAAATTAGGGCAGTGCTGTCTGATATTTCCCTGCATTGTATCATTGCCCTGATTCATAACGAAGCTGTGGCTGTCCAGCTTTCCCCTGTTCATGTGGAGCAGTTCATCTGAGGTAAAGGGAGCCATGCCAGGAGGACTCCCACAGCCTCTGCTTCATGGGATAGCATCTTGGATCGAAGGCATAAAACTTTCTGCTTTACGAAACCCAAGCCCTCCTGTCTCCTGGGAAGCAGCCACTGGAATTTGTCTTGGAATTTTATTGAAGAAGTACTCAGTCTGTTTTTTCATCTTGGTGTCAGTAGGAAAAAGCATTTAAATGTAGTAACTCCACCACACTCCTTTAGGAAAGACAAATATTACATGGTAGGAAAAGCAAAGCAGAGATTGTCACTTGGAGGGATCTGAATTATGACTGATGTGGAAGAAGCTCTCAGCTCTGTTCAGTCTCTGTCCCTAGGGTTTTTTATGTGCTTACAGAGCCCATTTATGTGGCACCAATGTATTTTTAAGGACTGAATACGATGCTCTCATTGCTTTTCAGTCTTGGACTGTGTGGAAAGCTTTTGCCTTTTATGTGCAGCACTGCCTTCCTATGGCCCGTCCAGCAGACTCTGTACAGAACCAGAACATGAAAAACAGCCCCAAGAATGTCAGTATTTAATGTGGAGGCTTAAGCAGCTATTGTCAAAGAAACAGAATGCCTAAATGGGGAAGGGAATGTCACTGTCTCACCTCTAAGGGCTCTCTTCACTAATGGGAGAAGTGTGCTTTTAGATACGTTAGCTCATCCTTTAAATATCCCTCTGTAAACAAGGAGAGTTTTATTTTTAGCATAATCACTGGTTGAAGTGAATCCTGGATCCTCAGTTCCCTCCCCGTCCTCCCCATTAGAATTCACTATAGAGGTGCTTTTGGTCTGTGCTTTAGTGGTATTTCACTGTGTTTTCTTCCCTTCGGCACAGACATGCTGTGAGTTGACGTTGCTAATTTTTGTTTTCTCCTCCCCTGTGTGTCTGGACAGCATTCCTTTTAGCATACTGGTTGGAGGCAGATATATCACAATCTTGCTGCAAGGTGTCAGAGCTGTGACCCTGCAAACTACAGATAGTGCTGGCCTCCTGCTTGATGCTGAAGGGCTTCCAAGCCTGGGCATGTTACATCTTGTTCTAAGGAGATGCACTGTATCTCCCCCAAGCAGCATGGCATGGGGGGACCTGGGGACATGGGTTTACGTCTGTGGGTGGTGGTGTGGCAGGTTTGTTGGCACGGTTCTTCACTGCTTGCTTTTGGCTGGCTGCTGAAGCAGGTCACCCGAAGCCCATGATGACCTATGCAGGAGCACATGTGGTACAGGGGTATGCTTCCCATTAGAAACAGCTCTTGGTCATTTCGGTTTCATCTGCTTCAAGTACCCAGACACCCCCAAAGTGGCTTGAAAGGCATGATATTTTAAAAAAAGGTGAATCTGAAGTTTCTTTTTTACTTCTGGCTTTCATTCTTGTGGAATGTATTGGATCACATGTTTTTCTTTGCAAAGACTTCTTTCATTTCTCAAAACTTTAAATGCTCCTGTATTGAGATGACACCAGATAACAGGGGCAAACAGGGGGGGCATGTAGCCAATGATCCTGAAAGCAGGCATTATATTCTGAGGTGTGCAGTCTGCTGCACTGGGACTGGCTTTGCTCTTCCCTGCCCCACAGGCAGCCTTTAGCTGATCATTGTGGACATTTAAATCCCCTCAGCCTGATGCATGTTGCTGTTGTGCTGTGGCTGTAGCAGGCTTTCACATCCCTCTGAATGAATGATGCAACTCGAATCTCTTCTTGCCTGTGTGTCACTGCTTCCTGGTGACTCCTGCTTTGTGTCACCGGGAAGCTCTGTCGCTCAGCAAAAATGGGAAGTCTGATCATCGTGATCGGACCCAGATACTGTGATCCGTGAAGACCAAGCTCTCTGAAGCCTGCCTGTGGGTGCGTCTTAGCCTGCCTATGCTCATATGTCTCAGGAATGCTATTCCCAGCTCTGGCATGGGGTGTGTGCTGTGTTTCCCTGAACTCTTACCAATGCAATTGCTTCCATAGGCAGGGCAGGGTGCGGTGTGGCAGTGAGCCAGTAAGACCCTCTTAAAAGCCCAATACTCCTTCCTCCTTCCATGGTTTTATTTCCCAGTCTGCAATTTATTGTGCCCGTGCTGGGAGGCAGGGTGTGAGGCTGTGGGAATGCAGCTTTGCTCCAGGGTGATGGGATGCGAGCAGCTCTGGTACATGGTCCTGATGCAAGCTGGAGAGCAAAGGCACTGCCAATCCATGCAACCACTCATGTCAGAGGGGAGGTGGTGAGTACATGGTGTGCTGGTGCCTGCATCCTTCATGTGCATGTGTGTGATAACTCAGCTGGATTCAGATCTGTAGCTGGAGGTAACCTTGCTTCTGAGTAGGGATGTGTTGCGGTTTTCCCTGTGATGCTCAGCACATGTTGAGCGTTTTAAAGCACTGGGTATCTTGCTGGGCAGTAATCAGGCCGTATGACTGCTAGTATTTCCACCTCCTACCTTTATCCATCACCTTCCCACTCTGTTCTGAGCACCCCGTGCACCTCAGCTCCACAGGAGCAGGCCAGAGTGCCCACCAGCAATCCCCTGGAAGAAGAGAGTGGTTACCTGAGGAGGGTGCTGCTGAACCCAGTCATATCTCTGGGCATTCTATTAGGGCTGAAAAATCTACATCACATTCTCTGGGGCTTTAAACTGGTAGTAGAGATACATCCCATAACCTCAGGAGAGAGGGATCTGCATCCAGACTGAGTATTCTGGGGAGCAGCCGTTTGGCTCTGGTTGAGGCAGGGGAGTCCTGTGAAAATATGCTGCAGGATGTGGGAAGCAGCCTTTGCACAAGGGCAGAGGCCAGCTTGGAAAGGATCCCACGGGAAAAAGCCTCCAGCTCCAGAAGGCAGGGGGATTGGAACTAGATGATCTTAAGGTCCATTCCAACCCTAACTATTCTATGATTCTAAGAAGGGTTGAGATCAGCTCTTCCCTAAGCAGCTCTAGGGACCGTGCAAGCTGGCGTGGAGGCAGCGTGTGGTGCAAGGTAGACAGAGAGGAGGGGATGGCATCCAGCATGTGGGGCGCTGTCATTCTCGGTGTGACATTTGCTCGTCTCTATAACAAGCAACAGTCTCTGGGAAGCAGGGAGAGAGCAGGGCATGAAAATAGTAAGTGATTTGGAAGAGCATTAAGGGTTTTAGCCACTATTTTTTCTGAAGCAGGTGAAACTTGGCCAGTCAGCAGCTTCATGACTTTAGACAAGCCTTAGTTCATACTGTCCTGGTAGGACTGTCACACTGAATAGTGGCAGGAGCGGGTGATACAGAGGAGGGTGATGGGGGAACAAGGCCAAAAAAGGTAGGAAATTAGGCTTCATTGAGTGTATTAACCACAGAGCAATGTGTGGGTAGCAGGAGCTGCTTGACAATGTGTGGGAAGGCAGCATGATCGCGTAGAAGAGCAGTCAGAGCAGATGTGAACCGTGGCAGTTTTCTGCTCTGTGCAGCCCTCTCTTCCATCGCTCTGGTGTGCAGCCCTGGTGAGCATCCCTGGAATCCTGCGCAACCATCCTGGGCCCCACTGGTCCAGCAAGTCAGTCAAAGGATGAGGGTTGCCTTAGATGCGGCTTCTCTTTCAGCCTGTGCCACTGACCCATGTCCCACTGCTTGCAGAGTGGGTCAGGACAGGGACATCTCCTCCTTTATGTTTACACCTTCAATAGCCTTTTAGGTGCTATTGTTACACAAATAACCTTCTACCAGTTCTGGAAGCTTGTCCTGACTCTTCTATGGTGTTTCTACACAATAGCAGCATTAAATTGGATTGACTTAACAGGGCCAATGATAATGGTTGCAGCAAGCACTTGTATTTACAGGCCCTCAGAAGCTTACTTCCCAATGCAGCAGGGCAGTTCCTTGTCCCAAGGATACTATTCAAACCAGCTGCTGTCAAAACAGAAGACAGAATAGGGAAGTGTGTGGCTGCAGAACCTTGCCTTTAAAAGTTTCTGTTTTAGGAAGAGACTTCTTGTGTTTGCTTGAGCTTTAGCAAAACGTAAATGCCCAAGGAAGTGGTGGACTCATCAACTTTGGGCACTTCAAAGATTCAGCTGGACATGGTGCTGGATCTAGTCTGAGCTAGATCTAGTTTTGTGTAGAAAGGTTCGACTGGATGATCCTTGAAGTCCTTTCCAAGCTGCTTTTCTATGATTCTGTGACAATGTGTTTTGTGTTTTAAGCGTTTCACTGAAAACTGACGTGTCTTTTCTTGTCTGCTTCTCTCAGTGCTCCTCACAGCAGTGAACTGTTACAGTGTGAAAGCTGCCACTCGTGTTCAGGATGCCTTTGCTGCGGCAAAGCTGCTGGCGTTGGCTCTCATCATCATTCTTGGCTTCGTGCAGCTTGCAAAGGGTAAGTATGTGGTTCCCTTTTTCTTTTGAAGGTGGTATGCAGTCAAAGCAGAATCCGGGAATTAGGGATTAAGCCCCAGAGTCCTAACCCAAGCATTTCAGAGCTAGCAGAAGTGCTTTACAAATGTCTCTTGTCCTCTTTCATGCTTGGGTGATATTTCCAGCTCTTGCTTTGCAAAGGGCTGAGTGCTTTCATGCTCTTTATTTGTGAAATTTCATATTTACCTTGCTGAAGTTATGCTTGATTTCACGCTACAGGCACCCAGCAGATGTGACCCAAGGTCCTTTCCACTTACTGCGGTCACTGTGTGGCCTCTCCCTTTGAGATGTCAGAGCTGCCATGTCTACAGGGAATGAAAATGTTGGTGTTAATTGCTCTTGGAAATCTTATCTGTAACCAGTGCCTGGTCAGGGCCATTTCCAAGTAGAAAATAGTCTGCATGTGCAAACCAACCCCCAGTAATTTTTGTTTTTTCCACAAAATATCCCTGCACATTTCCCTTGTTCATGTATGGAATAACTTGGTTGAGTCCATAGGGTCACACAAGGATGCCTGGGTCAGGCAAGGCTGCAGAAAGTGCATGATGAACAGGGATATTAGGGCCTTCAGCTGCCACCAGCACACGTCTGTCAACTGGCATCTGAAAAAGAAGATAAAAGTGGGGAGACAAAGCACATTTTTTGGTGCTTGTTTTCTTCATGCACACTTAAAATTCTCTCAGATCCAGGGAAATACTTTGTTACAAGCCCATCTGATTGACTAATCCTCACAAATAAGCATTTAACTGTGTGCCTTTTTTTGTACAAGTTTTGTGAAAATAAACTCTTCGGGGGGAACACTACAAGTCCTTAATTGTTAAATATGGATAAAAGCCTACAGATAGTCCTGTCTCTCTCTGCTCTGGCAAGTGTGTGTGTATGTTTGTGTGTGCATGTGGGTCTTTTTCATTCCTGTCTCAGCTATGGGAGCCAGTGCTGTCTTTGCAGAATTTCTTGCTTTATCAGAGGTTTTATTTTCTTCCAGCTCAGTGCCCATGGTCAACAGGAACATTGTTTGAGCCTTAGAACAAAATATACCTCCTTTCTCTTTGTAGCTCTCCAGGCTGCCTTGCTCAACTTTTTCTTTCTCTCTTAGAAAGAAAAGAATAAATATGAATCTCTGTTAGTTGTTTAACATCTTCCCGTGTCTGTTTTTACAATTACTTTTTGTTTGCAGATGATAATCTTAATTCGCATCTTCAGAATCGCCTTCCCTCCCTCTGTACTGTTCTTTGCCCTTTTGTGGAGGATGAATCACTTTCTGCCCAGGTGTAAAGTACGCAATATTTCCACTGACTTATATCTGTAACCAGTCAGAGATTTCTATCTTGTGTTCAAAAATACCCATCCTACACGCTTCTATCTCCAAAGCTTTTTACATCCTATGAAGCCTGTTACAGCATCAAGGTTTTTGTAGGTGTGGAGAGGTACAACTGTGCCCATCTTTAAGTACAGGTAATTTCATGTGACATTTAGTTTCCTGTTAAACCACCCGACCACTTCAAACAGAGTGAAAGGTAAGAAGATCAAAAGCAGTAGTTAAATGGTAATGTCTGAAGGTAAAGACCTCTTCTCCCTGTCTATGCACACAACACCCAGTACGAAGCAAACTGAATCAGAGTTGGAACCTTTGGGATCTACAGAGGATGCTCTTCACAAAGCCTGTGTTTACACCTCGTCCTACGTGGCACACTACTGCTTGTCTGAGTTCCTATTCTACAACGTACTACCTGCTAGTGGTCAAGCATGGATTGTATTAATCTCCTTATGTAGGTTGCAAGCTCTGTGGTAAATCTTTAAGAGCTTGCAAGCTCCTTCCATACACCCTTCTTTAGTTTCCACCTACATTTTGCAACTTCCTCAATTTTTGTTTAAGTCACGCCAGGTAATTCAAAGCTTTTGTAGCAGGAATATATCCAGAGACCGTCTTTTTTTTTTTTTTTTTCCCCCAAAGAAAGCACATTAGCAGTCATTAAAACATACTGAAAATGGGAAAGTGCTGCACTGTTCTCCCTCTGTGTTGAGACAAGAAATGATGGGTACAAACTGTGAGACAAGGGGAATTTAGATTAGTAATTAGAAAAAACACTTCTAACTGTAATGCAGAGCTCAGGTGGATGGTGCAGAGAGGTTGTCTCACTGGAGCTTCACAAGAATAGGTTAATAACTGTCTCTTGGGAAGTGTTCAAGTGAGTCAAACCTGCCCTGGAGCAGGGAATAAATCTGGAGCATCTGGATGCCACACTGTATCCATGCTCTCTGAGGCTGTGCTGTGTATTAGTAGCACAGTACAGAGTTGCTGCATCTTCTCCAGGTGAAATACTGTAGAGGAAGTCTGTTAAAGTACTGATGTTTTTAGATGGGTAACTTGCTTCTAAAAGCCTGTTTAACCTCTGAGGAGGTGGGTGAGCCCGAGTCCATACAAAGTGCCATGCCTTTGCCACTCCTCTGTGTGCCCTTGTTTTCTATTATACCATAGAAGGCTCTTAACACCATTCATCCCAAGCCAGCAGCTATTACTGGTGTGAAATACCATCCAAGTTGATTGTCTGGGACTGCAGTTTCAGTGGTGATGGGGTTGTGTGTTCCCGTGACGCTCCAGATAGTGCCTGAGCAGCACTCATTAACTTCTTGTACTGGTCACTGCCCGTTTATGTTTACAGTCTCCATAAACAGAGGAGCAAAGCCAAATTTCTTGCTCAAATGTGGAAGCTTTTGAGACTTGACAGAAGTATGCCCTGCTCTGTACTGACTGCCTGCCTTCAGCTTTTGGCTTCTTTCCCCACCACCACCTTTTTTATGCTTTCACTGAATATTTTCATTATTTTCAGAAAAGCAGTAACATCTCAAGACAAATATGTGGCAATATGACCACACAGAAAATAGGGTTTCCTTGTGATCTTTCTGTGGACATCTGTTTTTTATCACTCCTTTCGTGCTACTTCAAAAGGAGGGATGAAGTTGGTTTCTTACTTAGACAGCGTTTCAGCTGCTTGAAAGTTGACTCAGTATAGCTGATGCAATTGTTTTACCAATAAGAAGTTAACAGTTTTAAAAGCTGTTGTGGGGCTGGAGTTGTGTTGCTTTAAAAGTTCAGTATCTGGACTTGGTTTATTGGTGTGTAAAACCTTATAGATGGACCCCCAACTGTACAGCTCACAGGCTGTAGTACTTAAATGGAATAAATAACATACAGCATAGACAGGATCAGGATTATTTTGCTCCAGTGTTGTAAAAACTAAGCTTTTTTTTTTTTTTTTTTTTTTGGTTCTGCTGATTTAACAGCTCTCTCAAATTGCTATCATCTCGGGGTATTTTTTGGCCATATTCTTGACCTAGTGAGTGGGATAACTGGGATCAGAGTGGCTTGGATAGTGACCGTGCAGGTTTAAGGGATGTTTTCTGTGCTGTGTGTGACACGAGGTATGTGGTTAGATCTGCAGCTGTGCTTTTCATACCCTCTCACCCTGCAACTCACAATGTCTTAAAAACTAACCTAGGTATGAAGTGGCTAAAAAAGGTGCTAATCTTTAAGGACACACTCATTCGTTTTGCATGTGAGGGAGTTCAGGAAAGGTTTTGATGTCAAAAAAAATCTAAGAAAAACCATATCACAGATGTATTTCAGCTATATTCTATTCTGTGATTGCTGTCCTAGGGTTTCTTACATGTTTATGTGCCCTTGGGCAGCATAAGCAGCGAGATGCTGTTCCTGGCTGCTCTGTGTTTGGGGAGTGCTGTAGCACTGTGATTCCTCACCAGCAGTTCTGCTTAAAAATTAATATGAATTGGGCATTTGGGACTTGGGGAAATAGAATTTAACACTTGTTTTATTGAATTATTTTTATGAAACTTGTTGTCCCTTTTCCCTCTTAACGCCCAGTTCCTGATCTTAAATTTCTCATCTGTGGCACCTTGAGTGCCTGTTTGATGGCAGCAGCATTATTCTCTCTTAACTCCCTTCATTGAGCTTGTCAGAGACCAGCATCTGCTGAATGAGCATAGGGTGAACTAAGGACACACTGTGCAGTTTTAACTCCAGACGTTTACCATGGAGAGCTTAGATGAGGCGAGGAGGTTTTGAATTAATCATGGTTTTGTTTCATTCGTCTTCAATAGATGTGTACAGTGTCAGCCAGCACTGTCACCCCCATCCCAGCATCATTTGCTGTTTGTAAAAGGGTATTTAGAGGTGTAGTTGTGGCTGGGGAATTATGATCTCTGCATGGGAGAGTTTCTGAAAGTACTAAAATGAGGATTCAAACCTTTAGTCATTGACATGTGCTTGGCATGTCTGTGAAGCCTCCTAAAAACAGCATTTAAGTTCTCCAGGTGGGTGGCAGCATCTCTTGCTATGGGGCTCTGGGCACATCTGGGTGCTGCTTCAGTTTATTGCATCTGTGCTTTCTCCTAGAAAACACCCATGTGGACCCTTTCTCTGTGAGGCTTTGGGTTGTTTTGCTGGTTTCCTGTACAACTTTTCTGCCTTTTTTTGGTGAAAAATCCTGTGGTTAAGAAAGATCTGAGGGAAGTTCACTCACTCTTTCTTTCCTCACAGATTTTCATCTCTGCTGCCAGTTGGATGTCCCAAAAAACCCCCTTGAGCCAGATCTGGAGCGAGACCCAGGGGCTGAGCATATGAGGTCTGCAAGCAGCAAAGGCAGGATAGAGCTGGTAGTGTGGGGAGGGCAGGGCTGCCCTGGAGGGGTCCCGCTGACGCAGTGGGAAGGCTTGATTTCGTGGCTGGGGATTAAAATCTCAGGCTCCCTCAGGTCTGAAAGCACAGTGGCACACAGATACTGAGAGAAAACAAGAGTGGTCGTTGTCTGAATTCTCTCCTACCTACATTTAATCCTGCTTGGCTGTCCTGAGATGAATGAGCACTTGGCATAGCTGAAGAAATCTGCCACAAGTTTTCCTTTGACCTGGTCTTATCTCACCCGAGAGTGAACCTCATCAGTGTTCAGCAGTTTGCTTTCAGTTGATTTGGGTTTGTTTCATTTCCTGCTATATCAGTGACCTGCTGTTTTGGTACGGTAGATGCAGCAATGCCATTGCACACCCTGTGTTGTTGTATGCAGCAGAGTAGCTGTTGCAGTGGTGTCCATGCTTGGAGGAGCCAGCTCACCCAGGGGACTGGCTCTAGAATGCAGCATGGGGCACAAGAATCAACTGGAGGTGGAATTGTAGGTGGCTGAGAACAGTTTGGAGCCCAAAGCCAGACCAGGAGGGTGTTCACCCAGCCATAGCCCATGACTAACTCGCACTGTAAATCCTCTTTGGCAGACAGGAGACAAAGCCTATGGGCAGTAAATGTCCCTCAAGCTTTCGAGTGCGTCCCTGCAAGTTGGGGCTGAAGTCTGTGCACAAAGGATTGCAAGAAAAGCATGCCCTCCAGCTGCCCATGCTGTTTCTTGTTATGCTGGCATTCAGAAATGCCACTATAAAGTGTTTTTCCAGCAGTAAACTGCAAAGGAAAGTTATTGTGCTTCACTTACTCACCCTCTTCTTCAGGGAGCACATGGTGAGTGGAAGACTGTACCAAAGGAGAGCATGAACAAAGAAGCTGGGAAAGCTGCCAGCATCCTGCACCTCCAAATCACATCAACCACATGCTGGAGATTAATCAGGAATCTTAATGCTGGAGGGTTGATACCACACAATTATGTTTTATGGGCCTCTCACTCTCTAATCTCCGATTTCTGTTCCAGCCAAAGGTGGATGCAGATGCTGAGGCCAGGTGGGCATGGCAGATTAGTGTGCTATGCAGCTTGCCTGCTCTGGTTTGGAGTCAGCAGTGGTTCATTTCTGCTGAGACAACTTCTTTCTTGCCCTCTCTGCCCAGAAAGCTTTTGGCAATTACAGATTCCAGGACAGAGTTCAGCTTGCTGAGCCTCTTGCATTTTGCAAAGTTGCCTGTCCAAAAGTGAATAAAATGTATTTAATAACAACAACAACATACAGCAGCAGTCGGTCGGTGACCCTGTACTTCTTGTTATGGTCACTGTGAGTTGCAGCGGCTCTCCATGCAGACCTTTAAGGGTGATGAGAACTGTTTCTTTAACACTGAGGATGGAGGCTCATGGCTGGGATGGAAACGTGCCTTGACATCTGAAAAGCTGCTTTATCCAAGGAGTTGTGGACTGCAGCATGTTGCTCATTTTCAGTGTTGTGAGTGAACTGCCAAATGCAAAGCTTGATCAAGGTAGGTGCATCGCACTGGAGGCTGTGGAATGCACCTCGAGCATGCCATAGGGAACACTGCTCACCACTGTTGTGGGCTCTGTGGTTTTAAGGCAGCTGACATGAGAGGCTCTGTTGGCTTCTTATTTTCCAAGTGCAGCCATCCTAGCAATGCAGACATACCTAGCTAGAGAGCAGCTAAGGCTTTGGTATTTACTGCTTTGCATCTCTGTTTGGATCCTATCTCTCTGACATAGAATTGTTCAGGCTGGAAAACACCTTTAAGATCATCAAATCTAACTGTTAACCCAGCACTGCCAAGTCCACTGTCTTTAAAGTATTTGGTTGCAGTCGTTCATGCCTGAGGTGTGTCAGTGCACTCCAGTGCACACACATGCTTGTACTTGCTTTATAAACTTATCCTTTCCCACAGCCTTCAAATGCAGGGATGAAATTCATGTCCTCGGGAGTGTGGGTGACAGGTAGGAGGATCTGCCCTCCCCAAATGCTCTTCTGCGCGTCAAAGTGGTTGGCTCTGTTAGCCCCTCCAGAGCCTTGTCAGTTGGCTTGTTTGTCATTCTCGATCACAAGCTTCTATGGATGTGAATTGAACCTGTTGTGCAGCTATGAAAAGAAGAAAGAAGCCATGGAAGTGGCTGGAAACCTATTGGGTAGAACATCTTCCCATGCTGTGCTAAGGATCAAAGCGACCCTGTTCATCCAGGGTCTCTGCTTTCTGGCTCCCAGACATGATGTTTCCGGGTCTGCCTCTTTATTTCTCATCAGCAAATATTATGCCATCAGACATGGAGGTTGTGAAAATCAAGAGGTGATTGCTGAGGAGGAGAAAAGGTGGTTTGGTGCTATCAGCAAGATGCAGAGGAGGTGGATAGGGTAGCAAAATGCTGTCTGGCCCAAATTGTGTCTTCGTGGATCATTGCAGAAGCTGTAGCGCTTGAGTCGTGTGTGGGGTGGAGTGAGTTCAGGAGCCCAGATCCTTGGTTTCACCCTAAAGGAGAAATATTAGCTCTTTGTAAACAGTATCGGCAGAGCTTCCCAGTACTGGGAGGAAAGGAACTTCTGTATAAACCAGAAGGAAGTAGTTGAAATAAGGGGAAGTGTCATCGCCTATCCACAGCTGGTGAGAATCAGGATGTAACCCAAGAGCTCTGCCTCCTCCTTGGATGCCCTCTCTGCTCCCCCAAGGCTCCCATGGGGTCTCTCAAACCCGTAAACCCATCTGCTACTGGGCCCAAGTTTAACAGCTGCTGTTCAAAACTGCTTAATGCAAAGCTGTCTGCACAGTGGCGGCAGAGA
The DNA here is from genome assembly GCA_017639245.1 of Myiopsitta monachus. Classification (NCBI taxonomy): domain Eukaryota; kingdom Metazoa; phylum Chordata; class Aves; order Psittaciformes; family Psittacidae; genus Myiopsitta; species Myiopsitta monachus. The sequence goes on along the minus strand of CM029941.1, from coordinate 101,859,068 downwards.
GCAAACGCTTATGTGGCTGCTGAGCGTGTGTTTCCTGGGTTGCTCCGAGCTGCCCAAGAGATGCTCTCCAAACCCTGACCCCTGTTTGCTTCTTGCCCTCTTGTTTTTCTGACTCAGTCAATTGAACTCTTGCTGCTTTTCTCAGGAAATGGCTCGACAGCTGAGTGCATCTTCTCCTCTGGGGTTTTTGTATATACAGCACATTTCTCCCTGCCTCCATCTCCTGCCTGAGCGAGACGTGCTGAGGGCCCCCCTTCTCTTGCTGAGCTGTCTGCATGGCTGTGTTCCCTCTGCTCGCTGTTTAGGCAAGTTAGAAATACTTAATTATCATTAAACGCCTTCTGCAAGAGAAGATTGCTGTGCTGTTAGAACCGGAACGGACGTGACCGGGGAGCAAATGGATGTTTTTCAAAGAAGGGGTCTGAACATGCAGCGCATGGACCTGAAATAGGTCCCTCCTGCCGAAAGGCCCCAGGTGACCCATCGCTTGCCGGCGCAATTACCCGAGTCTTGGCAGCTGGCAAGATCAGCAAATGGGGTTTGTGTCAGAGCTTGTTACCTTAATTTGGTTAATTGTAGAGCAGAGTGCAGCTGAGCAGCCAGTTCAAACCAGGTTCCAGATCTCCGGGGTGCCGGGCATGGGCAGGGTATTGCCTTGAGAGTGGCCGTGTCTGCATGGGCTGGGGAGGATGAAGGATCCGGAGGGTGGGCATAGCATGGTTTTGGGATGCTCTCACATACAGACCCCTCGCTCCATGGGAGCAGTTGGGCCGTGCTTGGCAGCCTCACCTGCACATTTGTAACCCTTGATTTGATCCAAAGTCAGCAGTTTAAGGCTGGAGGCTTGAATTGCACACTGAGGCTCAAAACATGCAGTGTCCAGAACTGAGGTTCGCACTTCCAATTTGAACGGCAGGTCCCAGTGAGAATTTGTGTTAGAGGAGGGAGGAGAGAATGACCATGCTGGACCATCTACCCAGTATAAGAAAGATGGGGAGAGACTTTGTAGAAGAGCCTATTACAATAGGGTGAGAGGTGATGGTTTCAAACTAAAAGAGATTCAGACTGGACATGAGGAAAAAATGTGTTACAGTGAGGGTGGTAAAACACTGGCATGGGTTGCCCAGATGCAGAATCCCTGGAAACATTCAAGGCCAGGCTGGATGTGGTTCTGGGCAACCTATGCCCGTCAGGCTGAAGATCTCCCTGCTCATTGCAGGTGGGTTGGAATAGATGAGCTTTGGAGTTCCCTTCCAGCCCAAACTATTGTATGCTTCTATCCCCAGTCTCCAGCTGGGACCAGTAAAGCATCTGTGCGTAAGAACAAGAGTGACACGTGGTGCTTCCTGGACACTTTCACATCCTCCAGTGCACCTCTGGGACTTCTGCAGCACCTCCATGCATCTTTGTGTAATGGATTTCTGTTCCAAGGATCTAAGGATCGCTTGAACCTTTGTGTGGGGGGCTGCTAACGAGATCAGGGCATGACGGGTACAGTCAGAGCTCACCCACTGCATCTGGGATACTTCTCTGGCATCACTCTGGTGCCAGTTATGTCTCTAAAGGCATCACTGGTGGGCACAGATTGTTACCTTTCTGATGATCTGCTGCTCGGCAGCGTGGGACAGAGCATGGTGGCCATGGCAGGAGGGGACGACTGCTTTGCTGGGGTTTGATACTTGGGGCATGCTTGTTAAGGAGCCCAGGTTCCTCTCATGCAACCGGGCAGATATAACTCATGGAATCATAGACTGGTTTGTGTGGGATGGGATCTCAAAGCTCATCCAGTCCCAGCCCCCTGCCACAGGCAGGGACACCTTCCACTAGAGCAGGTTGCTCCAGCCCCCATTCAACACTGGCAAGGATGGGGCAGCCACAACTCCTCTGGGCACCCTGTGCCAGCGCCTCAGCATCCTCACAGGGAGGAACTTCTGCCTTGTATCTACCCTAAATCTTCCCTGTTTAACTCCGAACCAGTACCCTTCGTCCTATCCCTGCAGTTCCCGGTGAAGAGTCCCTCTGTGAAAGAAGCAAAAGAGCATCATGTGGACACCTGACAATATGAGCTTGTCCCCTTGCAGTGGGAAGAGATACATCCTGGCTCCTCTGGTTATTTAATCATGTTCTGACAGGTTGCAGAGAGGTGTGAAGTTTAGCAGCTCACTGCAAGTGTTTGAGAGGAACAACTCAATAGAGGAGGTGTCACAGTGAGGTGTTAGCTCCTCAAGTGCTGAGGAGGAGCAAAAAGCCCTTTCCTTCCTACCTAGTCTCTCCTGGCTGCCTCCACACTGACCTAACTTGCCACTCCTTTGCCAGTAGCTGCATTTTGGTGCTGATGCTTCAAAGGGGTGAGTCAGGTGCGTGCTGCAGTGGGTGCAAGGAAAAGGTGTGTGAGTAATTAGTTATGTCCCACCCATCCATCACCCCCACCCGCAGCGTAATGAGATGCCAAGGCTTTGTTTTACTTTGCATCAGTGCTGCTCCCTTTGCTGCATTTCCCTCTTTGTCCATGTATCCTGCCGGGCAGGCAGTCCTGACACACAGCCAAAGTGTCTGTACAGCCCAGCAGGACGCCCCCGTTGGGCTTGGACCCATCCTTGCCCAGAGGCTAAGGATGCTCATGGTTCCCTAGGGGATGGCACATCCTCAATCCAGGCATGTGGTCTGGGGTTGGGGACTACTGATGGTCTCATCCTGGCCAGCAGGGTGAGGGCGGCAGCTCAGCCCTTCCTCAGCAGCACCAGCGCATGGTTTCTGTGTGAGGTTTGTTTTTAGAAGGCACAGAGTGAAACCTGCAGATGCCTCAGAGAAAGGAACATTGGGACTGAGAGCTTTTGCCTGTGACTGACAGAAAGAGGCTGCTGGTGGAAGATGGTGTCTAGCAGTGGACAAGAAACGGAGGTGCATCCTCTTGACATGGTGAAGAGGTGGTCCAAGTGGGAGCTATTGGCAGAGCATGAGCAGACCTTTAAGAGACTTCCCGAGGGGTGTTTGAAATGTGCAGAGACCTCTCCTTGTCCATCTGTGTGCAGTTCTAGCAGCTAATTACAGTCACTGCTAACAAAAAGTGCACCTTATTCCCATAACAAAAGACCTGGAAAGCACTAGACTGGTAATTATCTAGGAGGGGCAGAAAATTAACTCAGGAAAGCTGAGCCCGAGGGATGCAGCAGAATGTGATACTGTACACACCCACCTCCGGATCAGCCTTTTTATTCACAGCCAGGCCAGGGCATTAATGCTAAATTAAGATTATATGACTGAACTGATAAGCCAAGGAATTAAGGTTAAACTCGCAGCATTGTATCCGTGTCTTTGCATTTCATGGCTTTCATGTTACACTTTGATGTGTGTTTTCTGCCCTCACTTTAAAAATGATTGGTGCATCTTGCAAAGGAGATTCACTGGCTGAAGGGGCATTAAATACAACCAACATAGCCCAGGGTACATTCAGAAGAGACCTTCCTAGTGCATGGAGGTGCTGGGGGATAGGAACAAGGCAACACCAGTAGAGAACTGTAATCTGCAGTGGAATGTGGACAAGGAGAGCCTGGCAAACCTGTTAGACATAACTGCATGGGGCTCCCTGGATCTGACTGCCCAGTGCGTGAGCTGCTGCTATGGTCCTGGCCCTTTGCAGCTCACATCTGCAGCGTCCCCTTGCAAATGGGATAGCAACTAGCCAGGAAAGAAGGCAGAGGAACGCTGGTTTCCTGGGTACTTTGTGAGCAGAGAGCATTTTACATGCGGTGTTAAGGGGTATCTTTTTGCCACAGTTAAGATTCAGCTGGAGCGGGAGGGAGAAAGGAGGTAAAAGGAGCTATGGACGTGGTGGGGGTAAAGCTGGAGGGTCAGGTAGAGAAGGGGAAAGAAAAGAAAGACTCTTCAATCCACACAGGGCAGTTCCGTGTCACTGGCACAGATTTGGAGCTGTTCCTTGTGAAGCCCCGTGAGTGAAAGATGCAGCAGCAGAACAACAGTGCTGTCAGGAAAGGTCCCCTCTTCCCACCACTATAAAGATGAGTGTGAGGTGTTACAAAGTTAATGCATTTGTTACCCATCCCCTGCGAAAGAGGTCTTTGGTGACATAAGGGGGTGCAAGTTGCCAATGTGAGATGAGAAGAGAGGACATCCAGAAATGCCTGGCTTGTTAGCATCCCTCTCCCCACCCCAGAAGCACATCCTAGGTACCTTGTGCTAAGAGACGAAGGGTTAAGCTCCAGGCCCTGCTGACTGCCATGTGATGTATTTGCTGGGGTGATTAGTAAAGATCTGTGCCCTAAGAGGAATCACATGGGCTTTGACAGGGCTCCCTGGATGCAAACCTACCCTGCTGAGTCCTGCCTCGCTCCTTGCTTCTGTCCTCTCCCAGGAGGAGACCTGGATACAGGGAGGGAAGCGTGGCTTTGCCATCCCACAGCCAGGCTCCACATCAAAAGGCAGGGAACAAAAAGACTGCAGAACATTTTAAAGCAAAATAAATAAACCCTTTGGTCTGGGTGAGTTCTTACCAAAGGCACAACCGAGTCTATTTATGGCTTTTTTATTTTAAAAGTAAATAACAGAAACTTCAGATATTCAAGCCCTAAAGAACCTGACTTCCCACAATCAAAGGCATAGCCTTAACCCTCTGCTTTATCAGGTGGCTGGTGGGACTAGAGGAAATCCTGGGTTTCTGCTTAATTGGGTAGCTGGTGGAAGTGGAGGAAATCCTGTGTTTATAGCAAACGAAAGCAGCTTTCAGTTGAGAGGACAATGTGACAATATCTATTTGCATAGCATCTTCCAGCAGGAAGGTCCCCAGAGTGTTTTCTTTGCAGAGATGAAGGTATCTGAGAGGTTACCTTAGTAATGGCACATTGTAGTGTGAGAAAGTCTTGAGGACCCCTGTCGTGGTTTAAGCCCAGCTGTAAATCAGCCACACAGTTCGTTAGCTCCCCCCACCTTCCTTCCCCTACTCCTGGAGAGATGGGGAGGAGAATGGAAAGAATGTAGCTCCCACGGATTGAGATAAGAGCAGCACAGTAACTGAGGTATAACACAAACCACTGCTGCTGCCACCGATAATAATAATGATGAGGGAAACAACCAGGGAAGAGAATACAACCACTCACCACCCACCCACCAATACCCAGCCCGACCGAGCAGTGATCCAACCCTTCCGGGTAACTGCCCCCAGTTTATATAGTGGGCATGACGTGCTGTGGTATGGAATATCTCTTTGGTCAGTTTGGGTCAGGTGTCTGTCTCTGCTTCCTCCCGGCTTCCCTCCCCCCTGGCAGAGCATGAGGCTCAGAAAGTCCTTGGTCAGAGTAAACATTACTGAGCAGTAACTGAAACCATCGGTGTTATCAGTGCTGTTCCCAGGCCAAAAGTCAAAAACACAGCACTGCACCAGCTACCAAGAAGGAGAAAAATGACTGCTGCTGCTGAACCCGGGACAACTCAGTAAGGGCCATTGCCTTGAGACAAATGTATTTGGTGCTGATTACTTGGTGCATGATTCCAGGTGAGTTAAGTGCTGTAAAACTGGAGGAATCAGCCCAACACATGCACACACTCTGTAGCATAACCCGAAATGCATCATCATGATAATTAAGAATACTAAGAGCAGCTTTTGCCTCCAGGTTTCTCTGTTTCAAACCCCACAAAGGGTCGCAATCCATCTGTATTGATCTTCTCTTGGCTTTGTTTTCTGCAGGTGATGTGACAAACCTGACTCCTGAGCACTCCTTTGAAGGCACGAAAGTAGATGTGGGGAACATCGTGCTGGCTTTGTACAGTGGTCTCTTTGCCTATGGAGGATGGTAAGATTCAGTCCTCTGTCTTTTTTCAGTGCTAAATGCTGTAGTCCATTCCTTTTGCCCTCAGGTTATGTTTGAAGGAAGAGTGTGGTGGAGGAGTTTCCATCTTTCTTGTAACCAGGTGCTTTGGGTTTGCCTATTGATGTTGGTAGTCATACTTCACACCCTGTTTCTAGCCAGGACATCAGAGCACAAAGAAGAGGTGATCATGGCATTTAGAAGAGGCAGCAGATGATGGGTGATGATGCACCGTGATGCTGGGTACAGCTTCTAGGTGTGTTAAGGGAAAGCAGCAGGACGGGGTTAGCTAGAAGAGGGGCCTGCTAAATGCCAGCAGATTACTTTGAGCACCAAAGTGAAGCTCCTGGAGGGCTTCTTCGTGAGTCCCTTTGAGCACTTGCAAGCACAAGGAGCCTGCTCAATTTGCTGTAAAAACAGGCCAGTTGCAGCCATCCTTATTCCCTGGAGGGGTAGCCCTGTCAGTGCTGGGTCCAGATCTTCACCAGCAGTCACCCCTCTTGCACAAAAGCTGGTTTGCTGGATCCACCGTCACCATCCAAGGCCTGTCCTTTGTAGGTTTGGTGCTGCTCTCAGACTGGGCATCAGCCGTCATAAGTTTTACTGCGGGTGCCAGTCTCTCCACCCCTCTCGGAATTCCCTTGCAGATGAGTAGGATGAAGGGCTTCATTTATTCCATGGCCTGACCATAGTTAACCACTGCTGTTTTTAAATTACAGGAATTACTTGAATTTTGTTACAGAAGAGATGATAAACCCCTACAGGTAGGTGTGTGTCCTGTGATGGCTTCCCCTGGGGGGAGAACTACTTGTTCTCACAAAGCCTCTTCCTCGTCTGGGTAACAGGGGCTGCTGATCAGCCCAGAAGCCAAGTAGAAAACAAGTTAAATTAATGGCATTGTTCCTCCCTGGAGTAGGGGAAGGGGGAATAACAATCTCCTTTTGAGAAGAGCTATTGCTTACACTGCTTTCCTGTACTGCTTATATTACCAGTGCTGTTAGAAAGTCCTGCTTCCTTGGCACGGCACCTCTCTGAACTACAGGCGAGGAAGAAGCACTCATGGCTCTATTGCTGTCTTGTATAAACTCCCACAAGAGTACTTGTGTGGACATATGCTTGTCACGTGCTCTTCCTCTTCTCTTGGGCAATAGCCACTTTCTGCACTGCTCGTGCCTTTCGGGGCTGTGCAGGGGACCTGGTGAGGTAAGGGTGGCCCACACCAAAGCCAGGACATCACTGATAAATCACTTTTGCTCACAGACAAGGTAATGATGAGGCACTGTCAATACAAGCTTCAGGGTCGCTTGTGTGAGAACCCTTTCCTGGCTGACCCTGGCTGTGATTAGTGCCTGCTGGGAAGCATAAGATTTGATACGAGCTTTCCTTCACAAACACAGTTATAGAAAGTGGGGTTTTGCCATTTTGCAATTATTTTAATCTCTTCCTGAATGCAGTCACAGTATTTGACTCTTTCCTCCTGTGGCTTTGAGCTCCACTTGACCAATTATACATGGCATCAAGCAGAGTTTCCTTTTTTCAGTTTCCGTTTGCAAATGAAGTTAGATTATCTGGAAAGGCAAATTTGTACCAACACAGCCTCATCATTACAGACCAACTCAGACTGTGTCTGAACTCGTTTTCATTGAGTTTCATCAGTCCAGAGAGCTCCACAGTTAGCGCCTAAAATCTGCACACTAAATCTCTGATCTTTCCATCTCCCACAAGAAACCCACTAGCAGGAATGGTTCTTCTTTGCCCAGAAGAGAATAAATGTGCTAATGCCACTGGCATTGGAGGTTATTTTTAGCCAATTGCCTTTGCAGTGATCTTGGACTACCACTTGCACAGACAGTCAGAGCCTTTCCATGCATAAAGTTCCTTCTGCCATAATCCTTCACTCTGCATCTGTCAGGCTCCAGTCTGTTCCCATGCGGGCATCATCTCCTTTCCTAGGGGAGCAGCGTGTGGCTCAGAAATGGGACATGCTGAAGAGCCAAAGAGCAGAATGGCTCAAGCAGACTTCAAGCGAGCACTGGAGGGCTGTGGCATGAAGATGTCAACAGCCCTCTTCTCTGAACTGCAGCGCTCCATTGTAATTTATGTTTTCTTCCTAGAAACCTGCCTCTGGCTATCATCATCTCACTACCTGTAGTCACTTTGGTTTATGTGCTGACAAACTTGGCTTACTTCACGACCCTGTCAACAGACCAGATGCTGACATCCGAAGCTGTGGCTGTGGTAAGCTAGGTGCATTTCTGATGTGACTCATCTGTCTTCTAGGGCTGGTTAAATCAGGCTTAACAGTCTCTCCATACATCTTATAGTTCCTTCCAGGCTGATCATGGCTGCATACAAAAGAGCTGATGTTTGACAGGAGATAAAGAGCAACTGTGACAGGAGCAGGGAAGAACAGTGTGATACCAAGTGGGATTGATCACAGACAATAGTAAGGGTGGGCAGTCAGTTACCACTGCTCTTAATTTGGTCAATATGCAAGGTTGTTGCTGGCCCCATGACTTCTCATCAGTTACCAGCACATGATATTTATGTGAAAAGGTCATGCATTCAATAGTGGAGTAGGTTGTTCTCTTTCTGTATCTTCTTTGTTTTAATTAAGAGAAGAAAATAATACTTCTATTAATTAAAATGCCATGGCAGTCAGAAATCCTGGCTGCTTTGGAAATAAGCAGCACAAGTGTGATCTTGCAAACTGAGTGTGACCAGGATTGTTCAGTGCTTCAAAGGGTATTTCCCAGTCCCAGGATGAGGGATGAGCTGGTCTGGCCCATTCTGATGATGTGCTCCATCCTTTGGGTTAGTAGCAAGACCCTGCTCCAGCCTGCACCTATGCAGCATTGAGTTATTCCTCTAGCTGTCTGTCTGGTTGTCTTGCTTGCCTTTGCAAGTCTGGAAATCAATGTATTAATAGCATTGGTGTAAAACTGCAGGGAAGCAGCGTGGGGTCAGTTTGTGATGTGAAAATACAACTCTAGGTCACTGCCTTTCCAAGGGGATGCATCCCAGGTCCCTACTCAGCAACTGGTAATAGCTGCACGTCTGAATCTCCTTGCAGCTTCGCTTTGGTCGTGAACTTTTGGATAACCATTATGATAAATACTGTGTCCTGACACTGAAGGAAGGGCTTATTGCTGATGGTTCTTTTTCAGTTCCATAATATGCTTTTTCGGGAAGGAGGGGCAGCAAATGGCAATATGGAAGATTCCATAACAGCTTCGGCACTAAGCCATGTCACTTGCTCAGATTTCTATAAATAATGTCTTTTCAGGCAGATGTGAGTTTTTCTGGGCATTCTGGGTTTGAAAGGTCTGTCTTGTTGCCCCCCATTTAGGATTTTGGGAACTACCACCTTGGTTTCATGTCCTGGATCATACCCGTCTTTGTTGGCTTATCCTGCTTTGGATCTGTTAATGGATCTCTCTTCACTTCTTCCCGGTAGGTTTCTTGCTTTATTTTGTGGGTTTGTTTACAAGTTGTGCTTAATTCCTCTTTGCTTGGCATTGTCCTCCAAAGAGTGTCTGTGCATGAAGTCTGAAGGGTCTGGAGGCCATGTGGGGAATGAAGGGAAAACAAATTAAGACTTCAAACCCATATCCAGTTTAAAGGAAGACTTTTGAGTGGTCTTGGTCTTCTGTTTCTCAGGCAAAATCCTGTTGAAGTTATTAGAACATAAGCAAACGCATGCTTGGGGCTCAGTGCTGTTGCCTGAGAAAGTGGCTTTAATGAAAAGCAGAAACTTACGAAACTTCAGGGCTGAGACTCCCTCAAGAAAGAATGGGGCAGGATGGGGGCTGAGACGGTTCCAGCTGTGATACACGTCTCCCAGGTTGTCTTAGTAAGGTCACTTAATTGCTGTCTCTGGAAAGGAGGATATAAACACATCTTTTCTTGCATTCCTTGGCCGTCTCCAGCCTTCCTTCCCTAAGACAGGGACTTTCCATTGTGTGTGTGCAGAACACCTCTGATCCTGAAGGGCCTCGCTCCTTTTGCCTTACTGTCGAAAGGGTGCTCCTCTTTGCAGTATGCAAAGGTAGAAAACCTTCATGTAGCCTGAGCGTTTCAGTCTTGCTGCCTCAGCGTGCATCTTGGCTGAGGTTGAGCTGTCTCCACTTGTCTTGTGCTGAAGACAAACCCCAGCGCAGGGCTGAAGGTTGCAGAGGTGATAACTGCTCTGTCTCTCCCATCTCAGGCTGTTCTTTGTGGGATCCCGAGAAGGACATTTGCCTTCAATCCTGTCCATGATTCACCCCAGGCTCCTCACTCCTGTGCCATCCCTTGTCTTTACGGTAAGCACCTGGCTCTCTGGTGATGAGGATCAATGTGGTATTGAGAAATGGGTTAGGGTAGGATCCCATCAGAGTGGTTGGATGGGGCTACTTTGGCACCACCTCCAGACAGAGCCATTCCTGCATGCACCGACAGGGGAGGATAGACCTTCTCCTTCTCATCATATCCTCATACTCCACTTCTGTTTTGAAATCACCGCAGGCACCAATTGCAAATAACTTAAAGGAGTAAAAAATAATCAACATGATTCTTTGCTGGACAGATGGTTCTGAAACACCTGTATGTAGTGTTGTAACACAGCTGGGTTTGCCTACTGTCTTTGCTAATGGCTTTTTTGTTTCTGGATGCAGTGCATCATGACCCTGCTCTATGCCTTTTCCAACAACATTTTCTCAGTCATCAACTTCTTCAGCTTCTTCAACTGGCTGTGCGTGGCTCTGGCCATCATCGGCATGATGTGGCTGCGTTACAAGAAGCCAGAGCTAGAAAGGCCCATCAAGGTGAGAACAGTGTGATAGCTGCGTGGCAGTTCCTCCCGGAGTCCCTTCTTGGCACCAGCGAAGGTTAGCAAGTACAAGCTGGTTATGCCCTATGGAAGAAGAACTGGGATTGCAAGTGTGAGGAGGAAATGCTGTGTCGTAAGCAACCAGGTGTCTCTGCTGCATGGAAATCTTCTGGATGTGAATCAGTGCGGGAGGACAGGGAGCTACCAGGGGGACATCAGACTGCAGGAGGTTCTGGGTGTCAGAGATGCAGGGTGCTCTGGTGGCGTAGCCCAATGGGAAGCTCTCAGTGACTGGCATATTCCCCAGGGCAAATCCTAGGCTGTGGCTCGCAGTGAAACGCTCTGTGACATCCTGGAATTCAATTAAAATAGCTTTTTAATAAAGCAGACAAACCCACGCCTGTAGAGAGGAGAACTTTGTTCTCTTTGTCCTTGGCCGGCTTGGCAGCACCGCGTCCCATCTGGGAGGAGCCCAAGATTGTGTCAGCCACAAGCATGTCTGCCTTCCTTAAAGGCATGTTTCCCACTCATCCCCCAGCAGGTCTCTGCCAGGCCACAGGCAGCCAGAGAGAAACAGAACTCACAGACCTGTACCAGTGCCTTCCCAAAGTAACTCTTGCCGGGTGTTGGTTTGGGCTTTGATTCTAAAAGCCACGCTGCTTTCAGTGGGTACCCTGATCAGAACCTAAGAACTGCTGTGAAGAAGCAACGCTGCTTGTGCTGTGGTTGCTGCTGAATTTGATGCTGTTGGTACAAGTGTTTTTTATAAGGAATCGTTTAAGTCTGGAATTGGGGTCAAAAAAAGGGTGCTGAGAAAGGCTCTTGGCAAGCCCCATGTCCATGCTTTGTTTTGCTGGGTTTAAATGTGCGTGGTAGGTGTTAGCCTATGTCTGTTTTCTCCAGGATTGAGGAAGAGGACTGTGTAAATCAATACCTTCCCCATGGCCGTTCAAGACCATGGTCCCCTTATTCAGATCACTGGGGCAGACAGGAGCACTGTCCATGTAGGCATCCATAGAGGAGCATGAACTCCTTCCCTCCCTGGGCTGCGCAGCTAGATAAACTTGACTGAAAAGCGCGTGCTGTTCCCCTCGTATAGCTTCTAACCTGTTCTTTGGGTCCCTGTTCAGGTGAATATCTGCCTGCCCATTTTCTTCATCCTGGCCTGCTTGTTTCTCATTGCTGTTTCCTTCTGGATGACACCGAAGGAATGTGCCATTGGCTTTGCGATCATCTTCAGTGGGATCCCTGTTTACTTCTTTGGTGTCTGGTGGCAAAACAAGCCCGAATGGGTTGTCCAACTCATCTGTAAGTATTACCAGTGAAGAGCAAGGGTGCAGCCTTGGCTTTTGCTCCAGAAATAGCAGCTTCCTGGTGAGCATGCTGCAGCTAGTAGCACTGGCTCTCCTTTGCACAGTGGAGACTTCCAGTGTCTTAGTTCTGATTAATTCTTTTTTAATGGAAACAAGTTTTAACCTGATGATTACCTTATCTACCAAGCACCCAAAACGCACCCTGCCTTGTGATAATTGCAAAGTTTGGGCCTAATACCATGGGTATTCTTTATCTTGGCAAACTGGTGGCTGTTACACAGTGGAGCGTAATTTGCTGAGCGCATTGCTGCCTTTCTTCTACTTCCTGTGAAAGCACAGGGTCAGACCTTTTGTCAGCAGAGAATCCTTTTCCATTGGCGTAGGAAGGGAAAAGAGCTAACAGTGTGACAGTCTGAGCACAGTTGGCCTCAGTTTGATTGCTGAAACTTCATAATTAGTCCCAATCCATCTCTTAGCCGGTGCTAACATTTCTGATCCAGTCAAAGCTCTCTTTGGCATCAAAGTGAGGCAGCAGAGCAGAGGGAGGAGAGAATCCCCTGGATGTTTTCTCTTAAAAGGTTTATTTTTAAGGTACCTTCATATAAGGTTTTCCAGCCGGTGACACTACCCCATGGGGTGTTTTGAAGGGATGGAGGGGCTGTGCTTGGCACATGGAACCTCTGCCTGAGCACCTAAATCAGGAAAGTCGATCCATGTGTTCAAGTAACTAAACTGCACCATCTGCCTCCCAGCTCTCATACAACAGCCTGACCTAGAAAAGCAGACGAGAAATGCCCAGCCTTAGCTGGATGCATTTTGTGAAGAAGAAAAAGCCTTTCAACAGTGCTTAGCGCTTGTTATTATTCTCCCCCTCTGGTCTCTCTCTCCCTCTCACACACTCACTGTTTTATTCAGAGTGCCAGGCTCAGTTCCTGGAAAAGCCATTTCTGCAGCGCTTGAGTGGTGAATTACCATATTAATTGTTTTCTACCCACTCAAAGGTTTGTTAGGAGAATGTAGAAAATATGCTGGGAACACCGAATGATAATCCTGCAAATGCCCAGTTAGGAACACAAGAACTCGTATCATGCATATATTGCAAAGAATGCGATCGCTTCCAACTGATCTGGCTGAACTTCGTGTGTATTTAGAATCAGCGTTAGCTCTACCCGGCTAGACTGTCTCGTGATCTCCAAACGCACGGTGAAGCAGCAGAAGGCACAGGTGTGTTTGGACACAAGCCATGTAAACTAATGGGTGGAAAAATAAAGTTACTTCAGGTTAGCACCTTTCCTGTGCAAACTGGCACCTGAAATGCTTCCTTTGCTCTCCACCTGCTCTGTGCAAGGCGATGAGTTCTGCCTTGGGTTCATAGGCTGAGCTGGTTTTGTCGTCGGTACTGGAGCCATTAAAGAAGCTGCGTTCACATACAGCCAAGGTTTTCAAAATTGGAAGTAAAAGCATCAGTTCCCATTTCCTATGCTAATTCCTATTGTTGTGCCTGACTCAGTTTTGGATGCTTGCAATTACAGCATCCAAATGTAGTTACCATATCACCGTGCGAGTAGGATCTGGTGTCAAGAGGTACTGGAGCCTCTCAGGGCAGTACAGCATCCATGCTACAGAAGCAAAGTTCCCTGTGTTCCATTTTACATGGATGTATATATTTCATATATCCTGTTTAAGTTCTGGGCATGGGTCAGTAATAGCCCACTGCTCATTTGCTTTCAAGTCTTAATGTGTATTTGGATTAAACTTGCTCAGAATCATGGTGGGGAGGCAAAAGGATTACCCCTTTCAAGGCAGAGTATCATGAACTAAGATCAAGATACATGTTGGGCCCCTGTGTGTGATCTCTGACCTGTCCTTTGCTTTCTTCTCCATAGTCTCCGCAACAGTCCTGTGCCAGAAACTGATGGAAGTGGTTCCACAAGAATCGTAAGCAAGAAAAGCAGAGACATTCAGCTTGAGGAAACGCACAATATTGTTGTAAGACGACACAAGGAGAAAACGCTTCTGATCCCTCGTAAATGAATCCTAGGCACTGGAGCACCCCATCAGAGCTGCTTCGTGTCTGACACTGTGCCGCCAGCTCTGCCTTGTCTCCACCAGCCCCTCTGTCACCACCCTTTAGCCTGGCAGATGGGCAACCCCGTGATGAGAAGTTCTTGGTACGAATGTGAGCCGGGAGGAGGAATTCCAGCCGGGGGCTTCCAAAGGGGTCCTGCCTGTCCAGCAGCAGGAAGTCTGATAGCATCCATGTGTGTGTGTGTATTCTGGTTCTGTGTAGGCTTACGTTGCGTGGGTTTGGGTCTGGGATCCCCCAGACCACAACAGATCTGTTCCTGAGCCCGATTTGAGCATTGCCAGCCCTACAAATGTGCCTGTACCTGGGTCTGGGACTGTCACAGAGCCGCAGGGTGGTCCTGAGCCCAGCCCACCGGCCTTTCCTTCACAACAGGGGGTGGTTGGGAAGCGAAGGTTGGCTGGTGTTGGCTCACACACACACACAAACTCATACCAAAACACATGCTGCTGGGTGCTTTGGACTGTGTCCACTGGCAGTGACTTAACTGAGACAAGGCAGAGCAGAGTTAGTGTCAGAGAAACGATGTGGGGAAGTCTTGTCTGATTTTCATTGCATTCCTGACTAGAGCACTCGAGGGTCCCCTGCCACTGTCTAGCTTTGAACTCTCAGATCCAAACCATCTCCCTGCTGTTGAGTCAGTCCTCTGGGATGCTCTTCACCACAATGCCCATCCTGTGGCTCTGAATTAGCACTGGGGCAGGTACAGGCCTGAGGATGGACTTCCTCCTGATAAACCCAGGGAATAGCGCTTAGCAGAAGGCCCAGTCCTTGGTTTGCTCACTCCATGTTTCTCTGTAGGTAGGCTATCTTTCAGCATGGGATGAGCAGCAGCATAGTATCCAAATGGCCCTGTTCATTGCCCACAGTGATTCATGTTTGCCCATAAACCATTTGCAAAGAGAAAATTAAGTGTGGGATTCCCTTAGCTTGTTCCCTTAGGGTTGGCTGTGCATTGCCTGTTGCTGTACCCTGTGTCTCTGTATCTTCTACAACATGCAGTGGAGATGGGACCGGCTGGGACTGGGGGTGTAGAAAAGGGCAGATGTCCCCAGATGCTGAGCCTGGGTTTAATCTTGGTCTTCTGTAGATGGTCTGTTTTGCTCTAAGAAGCAGGGACTGGGGCCCTGGTCCTCCTTCGTGCAAAACGGCATCATCAGGTTTGGCTTGGTGAGATGCCCCCACCAACACCCTTGTGCTCAGGGAGCAGCCTCCGAGCACAAACCATGTTCTGCATGCGAAGTCTTGTCTTGCTGTTGTGGTGGTGCAGTCCCATCCCCTGAGCCCACCCAAAATTCCTCTACTTCTGAGTAGTCAAAACTGTCTTCTAAGGAGCGTGTTGCTTTATTTGGTCAAAAGCATCACCTCAAAGCTGCAGTTGTGAACAGTTTGCTCACGACGCCTCTGCAGTTGGGGTGATAAGTCGCCTGGCGATCAAAAGCATCTTTTCCCTGCAAATGAGCTGCTTCAGTCACTATTACAGATCTTCGTGCTTGTGCTTTGTGCAAATGGGTTGTTAAACTACCTTTTTTCCTCAATATTTCTGTAAACTAAGCTGTTTGGAAGCCAGGATCCTCCAAGAGCTAATGCATTCTATGGATTCTCCTTTAGTATACAGTTGTTTTGGAAGACAAGGCATTAAGAACACCAATGGTACTAGCTCATGCTTTGTTCTTTTAAGTTCTTTAGCAAAAAAAAAGGGGTTGTGTGTTACAGCAGGTGGCAGCTTCTGTTCAGATGTGTGTGACAGCAACTGTGGCTATGTCAGCAAGTGTCTGCATGCTGCTCTTTGCTATTGCTTCACCAACCATTTGTCTTTGCTTTGAGGCAGTGCAGGAGGAAAAGGTGAGACAATCACGACAATGAGAACCTTTGCTGTCAGGCTGCTTATTCCATGGCAGCACAATGTGGAGATACCCAAGCCAGCCCTGTGCCTCTCTACATGTGTTAGCATCAAGCTCTCCTGGGGCTCAGTTAACCTCTGGGGAGTTGTAGCTGGCTCGGGTCTATCTACAGCACAGAAGAACCCAAAGTTCATGGCCAGTGCCTGGCTGTACAGGGGATCTATGTGCAATGAATTGGAGCATCTCAGATCTGGTGCCTGTGGAGAGGAGTTTGCATAAAGAAGGTCATGAATCATGAAACCTGAACTCAGTTTTTGGAATCCTCTTGCAGCTGAAGGCTGAGAGGTTTTGGCAGGGTAGTGATGGGAAATCACTGCTTATGCTGGACCTGTTTCATGGAGAGAGAACCTCAGTCTGTCATCTTCCACTTGGTCTGCAGGTTTCTTTGGCTGTACTGGTCTGGGGGCCAGTGCCCTGCAGGGCCTGGGTTCAGCATAGGGGCCCTTAGTGTTAGCATGTGCCAGCAGAATCACTTGCAATGCAAAGGAAAGAGATTATAACTCTCAGCCACCTCAATCCAATGTTAATTAGCACTCGAGTCCAGTCCATAGAGAGCTCAGAAATGTGTCCAGATCTCTTTTAAAACATGGGGATTGCTTGGTTTGGACACATCTTTAAGTGAGGTTTCAATGAAGACCATCACTACACGATTCCCTCTTAGTGAATGTTTTACACTCGTTTTAGAGAGGAGATGTCACACTGAGAAATATTTTTTTATTAATTAACTGATCTTAATTAAATCTTTCGCTTGCTTGCTGTTTATGAATTTTCATGATTTTTCACTTGCTGCTAAAGATCTTTCTCTGTACTAACCTGCTGGCTCTGGCATCGATACTCTGTGTTTCACGATGATCTCACCAGCATCTCCCTGGCAACAGAGGTTTAGGAAGAAACTGAACCAGGTACCAGCACAGAATGACAAAAACGTTGAATTTGGGCAGTCACAGTTCACATTGCAAAGTTTACCTTGCAAAAACCTGATTTCTTTTATCCCTGATTCATTGACCCCAGTAGTTTTCCTCCCACATGGCTGTGAGAGGCTGGTTTATTTTTTCCCTGGGGATTAAGGAGATAATGAGGAAAGGGGTAAAACTTAATTCCTCTTTATTAAGAAAACACAAGAAAGTAATTTCTCCCATGGTGAAACTAACAGGATCTACTTGTGTGACAGCTTGTGACTTAAATCAGCACCCAGGAGTGTCTGCTTCCCTCAGCCTTGCCATGCTCAAATCTATGTTGAGAGGATACATCCCATCAAAGAGCTCCTTGCTGCTTGGTTTCCTCAAATGTGGAATGAGGGGCAAGGAGGAACAGAGACTTCACAGGAAATTTCTCACCATTCCCAGTGCCGGATGTGGGATTTTTCTGTTGTTTCTGTGTTTGCTTGTGCTCTTTTGAGGCCATGGTCAGTCACGCCTGTTGTGACCCACCACTGGAGATACACCCTTCCTATAAAGTACATACACAGCCACAGTGCCCATGAATTGGATTTCCTAAACAGTAGCTACAGTTAATCGAGGTACCGTGTGAGTCTGTTTCATGTGACAGTATTGTGCAAACGCAGCCAGAGCATCTGCACCAGTGGAATCGTGGAGGTTGGAAAAGACCTTCAGGATCATTGAGTCCAACTGTGGAGCCACGGCTGTGTATTTCTGCAAGTGATGGCTGTGCTGCAAGTAGTCCCTTGGTCCTTGTACTAACCCCCCTTTTCAGTTAGTGCTCTTACCTTGATTTGAAGTATTTAGAGTCTCAGGCAGTTAGGGGTGTTCACAGAATAGCATCCCACAGGGACTGCATCCTATAGGCAGGAGCCGGCAGCCAGGCGCTTGCTTATCCATTGGGTTCGTCTTTATAAATGAGAAATCTTCTTCCCTACCGTGAGGGGAACCAGCCCTGCAGAATGCTTCTGGTCAAAAATTAGGGGATATATGTCATTCTAGGTGGATATTTTTGTTAATGTTTTAAACTTCCTGTAGTATTTGCAGTGTTTTCCGTCTCTTTTGTTTTTAATAGCATCCTCCATGGATACTAAGTTCAAAGGGGCTCCATCACAGTTGAACAAGCTTTAAAGACCCTTCAACTGATGGAGACTCTTACGAAGTGGGTTTTTCTGTTCTTCAAGCCCTCTCCTGGCATCTCAGGCAGGGGAATAAATTGGGCTCCTCCACTGTGGGTCCGACAGAGAGCAGAGCCCTTGAGGGGCAGCAGCGTCGCAGCAGAGCTCTTCCCTACAGATGTGAGTTCCCAGCCATGGGAAGTTGTTTGCAGCGGCAGAGTCGTGCCACAGTGGTCTCACTGTGGAGAATCACAGGGAAGGCTTCCACTCAGTCTGGAAAGGTGCCCATCCCTTCAGTGTTCTTGGGATTTAACAAAAAACAGAAGTAAAGTAATACGGAAACGGCCAGATGTTGTTGTTTGTTGCACAACGCGGGCTGTTAACGGGATGCCAGCGTTTCCATCAACTGGTTGCGCAACTCCATTTATAATGATATCAAAGGGGAGGGTGGCCTTGGCCATTGAGAACGGGCTGGAACAAAGCTTCCTACTGGAGCCTGGGAAAGGGCAGCCAGGGATGAGACGGCTCCAGTTCCCCCTGGGGCTCTTGCCGAGGTCTGCTGGCTGCAGGAGGGGCCAGCGTGGCTGGAGCTGGCGCCACATGGCTCCTGACCAGGGAGTGCAGCAGCCTTTGATGCATTCCATTGCCTCCCTGTGGTGACTGCTCCCATGCCTCGGCCAGGGACCTTGCCCTTGCCAGGACGTCCAGCGGGACCTTGGCACTGAGGGATGCTCACGGACCTCCATTTCTGGTCGCTCCTTGTGGAGTTACGTTGAGTTTGCCCATACGTAAGAAGTTTCTTCCCGGTTTACACAGTTCGAACTGGAGCTAGCAGCTGGGGTGGGAGGATGTGCACGTGACGTTGCTGGGGCTGGTGGAATCCAGAGCTCTCAGTTTGGTGCAGATGCTCTCACCCGCAAGATGTAGTGGTAGGAAATGTGACTCCGGTTGGGTGGCCCCTAAGGAACCAGTGTCCAGAGGATTATTTCTTTGCTTTTACCCCCCTGTTCCTTGCGTGACAAGGGGTGTTGCTTCCTCCAGCTGTTGAAGTGTTAATGAGAAAAAAACAAATATTTTTTTAACTATTGAATTAATTTTTAGATGGCCTAAAAGAGACTTTATATCTACACCGAAATTATTCCCATTGGGTGATGTTCATCTCAGCACAGGGGCTCTGCAAGCACTCAGATGCTCTCCTGCATCCTAGGCAGTGGTGCTGTGGGGTCTGGCTGCATCCGCAGCACTGGGATGAACATCACTTGTAGGGAAAAACTCCTTAGTTCAGAGGACAGGGTGAGGTCTGTGTCCCACCTAAGTCCTTGCAGAGGGAGAATATTAAGTGGTACCCAGACCTTGTGCTGGCCCGCAGAACAAAAGGAGGGTGAGATTCACTGCCAGTGAATAATTTGACTTTTCAGAGATACCTTTCTTCTAAAGTTTGTATTTTTGTTGGGTTTTCTTTTGTTTTTTAACACATTAAAAAAAAAGAGAGAGATCTTAACATATAGAAGAAAATCTAGATCTGATTTACGATTTTGTTATATTTGGTTGCTTTAAAAAATATTGTACTAATTTAAATGTTGCTATAGATAACATTCTATTTATTTTAAGGGGTAAATATCTTTTAGTCTTAATACTTCTACAGTAAGCGCTGTCTATTTACACTGTTTGTGTTCCTGTCAACACAGCTATTCCACAACTGACCGAGTGCGCTCAGCCAGTAGTAACTTAATCAAATTGCCTTGTAAAACAGGATGTCTCCTGCAGTGTATTTTTTTTTGGAGTATTTCTTGATTCTTTTTTGTCTGTGGTTAACAAATCTGTTAAATGTTTGGGTTGTTCTATGTTTTGGGTTCTGGTTTTGTTTTTTTTAACAAAGAAAGCTGAATTACAACTCTCTTCTTGCTGGTCTTTGTCTCTAAACTTTTATTTTACAAACGATCGCCTTGTTTATCCCACATCCACCAGCACCTGAGCCCTGGGGTCCAAGCATTCCTCTTGCAGACGGGTCTAGGAGTATAGCTGATCAATGACAGCATCCATTCCTCAATCACCATCCTCCATTTTTTGAATTCTAGTGACCATTTCTGGTTTTGCATGTATTAAAACTATGGGAATGGGAAAGTGGGTGAGCTTTAGGTGACAGGTGGGAGCAGAAGACGTATGTCCCTGTTCCCAAGGAGTATCCACATGGTTATATGACGGAGGCTCTGCTCATGCTGATGATTGATAGAAGCTAGCAGCCAAAAGAAAGGTCTAGCAGCAGGAAGGTGTCAAACATTGTAAGGGGAAAGTGATGCTCTGCTGCAGTCCCTCTTCCGTGCTAGAGAAGAGAGTATTTCAGTTGGAAGGGGACTACAGTGATCATCCAGTCCAACTGCCTCACCAAGTGTTAGAGCAGAGATGCTCTGTGTGCAGGGGGCCTGACCAGAGCCAGGGGAGGGATGCTCAGGCATGCAAAGAGGTGGAGGTGTGAGGGTTGCTTCAACATCTGCGCTTCTGCGTGTGCACATGGCAGAGCTCAGAAGCTTTCCTTCCTAAAGGTGAGGATTGTGCTTGGGCTATTCTGTTAATACACACGCCCCCGAAGAGGAAGAAATGGGCGTGAAATGCTAGCAGAGCTTAGCAAGGCTGCAAGGGAAACCTGGTAGGAAAGTGAGACTTCAGTGATGCTGAACAGATGTTATACCTAAAATTCCAGACTGAATTTTAGGTGCAACAGTCAGTGATGTCTTGGACAATGAGAAATGCACAAGAAAGAGGCAAGCCTTGATTTACTCTCAAGCATTGTGGCTGTTTTAACACTGGAAGAGAGAATCTGCAGTGTTACGTGTTCAAGCCCAACGTCCTCATAAAGTCAAACCCCGCCACCACTGTAACATTTAAATATATAGACATAAAGGAAGAAAACAGAGGTGCAGAATGCAGTTACAAGGATAACATGTGTGATGAGGAGCACAGAGGCTCTCCAATACAGCATTAGAGACTCTTAGTGGAGGAATTACAGTAATCTAAAAAAACCATCTCTCAGCCAGCATGGCTGAGCAGCAGAATAGCCTGTGCCATTTAGTGATTCTAAAGAGATCATTCAAAAAGTGACAGCTGTGGCCAAAGAAGGAAGCAGGAGAGAATAAACTCTGGCAAATTAAACACAAAACCTCAGTAAGTCAAGTCAACAGAACATTCACAAGTGGGATGCCGATGGCAGAAGAAGGAGAAGGCTGTGATGCCTGCAGGAAGCCTGCCAGGGACACGCAGGCCCCGTGCTGTACTGCGAAGTGCCTTTACAGACAGATAAGGCAGTAGCACAGAAATGAGTTATTTGCATCTGTGTTTGCTGCAGGCTCTCTTGGAGAAGCTCCCATGCTGGAGCCTTTCTTCCCAGCGAGCAAGAGCAAGGAATTGCTGCCAGATAATGCATCGTGTCTCTGAGCAAAGCTCCCTCTGTGGGATTCAGAGGCCTTCAGGAGCTGCAAAGGGCTCTTGACGAGATCAAGTGCTATCAGCAGGCGTGTGCAACCCACTGCACAACATGGCAGTGATGCTTGAGGTATGGGAGATGGCAAATGTGATGCTGGTACAGGTAAAGGTCCAGATGGGTTGCAGAAGCTGTTGTAGAGGATACAGTGAGCAGAGAGATGGAGAAGGGCATCCAGGGGAGAAACACACAGCTTTTGTGCAGTCAGTCCTCAGCAGACTCCTGAGCTTCCATTACCTTGTATCCTTGGGTTTTCAGCAGGGTCAGGTCTCACTGAGCTGCCCACAGGGTAGTAATTGTTTAGGAGTGAGAGAACACTGGTGAAGTAGTTAATAATGGGGGGAAGTGGTCTGCAGAGCTTGCCTATGAATCTTCTCTTGGTTCAGGTCAGCAACCACAATCTGGAGAAGGAGACAGACGCGGATGGCAAAGTCTCTTGGAATCACAGAATCCTGGAATGGTTTGGGTTGAAGAGACCTTAAAGCTCATCCAGTTCCAACCCCCTGCCACAGGCAGGAGCACCTTCCACTAGCCCAGGTTGCTCAAAGTCCCGTCCAACCCGGTCTGGAACCAGTCTTGAACCCAACCTTTTAGAACACGCATTTTCAGGCTTATGAAATAGAGAGTTAGGAAGTGGGAACAAAAAAGAAGAACTCCAGTGGCACGATGTAACATTGCTCCATGTGCCTATCTTGAGCACTGAGCGGGTCTGGTCACCCTGCGGGGGCCCAGGGCTGCAGGATTGGGACTGGGAGAGGACTTGGACTCACTGTCTGGTGAGCACTGAGCGAGCACTCAAGCAGACAGCCTGAAACAAAGGCAGGAAGTGTTCTTTCACACACACCAGCGTTCATCGTGCACTTGGTGTCAGGGGATGTTGTCGAGACAACTTTTATGTGTGCATTGAAGTTCAAAACCAGCTCAGATAAAAGGGTTTGTTATTAGCTGCAGGAGCCCTGGTGCAGCCTCTGCCTCAGGAAGAGAGAGGCTGGAAGGACCGAAGTGGGATGGGATCACACCTCATGTTTCATGAGGCTTCCCTAAAAGATCACTACTGATGGCTGCTGGAGAAGTGATCCTTTGGCCATGTGTTGACTCTTGGCTCCCCTTCAGTTGTCCTTTCCTTTGTCCATGCCCTCATCTCCAGAAGATGAATGGTGATTCACAGCGGTGGCAAGGGAAGCCCCACAGTGGTAGAGGAAGCTCATGCTGGGCTTTGCCTGGAAAGGACTCACACCATGGGAGCCACACATGGACCCAGCATGGTCCCCAAGCAGCACTGAGTGGCCACGATGCATCTCCTCAAGCTTTGGTCTTTGATGGCTGGAGGTGATGGGAAGGAGCAGGCATGGGAACTCAGCCCTTCTAGAAGACACGCAGGCAGCAAGATCGATGTTTTTCAACCCTCAAGACAAAACCATGGCATTTTTCTCCCAAAACCCATGATCACCTATGTGTTTGAGTGGCACGGAGAGAGGCACTGGGGCCTGCCACCATAGAAGGGTGAGCCCTTGAAGCTGCAGGTAGAAAAGCCTCTCCAAACGCAGGGCAAGCCTAGCTAAAGGCAATAAAACGGTTGTTTATCTGAAGATTTGTGTGAAAGATGAAAGGCAATAAATATGTTTGGGTTGGGAAGAAGCCACTAAGGGTGGGGTGTGACACGGGCTGGGAACTGCTTCAAGGGTGCAAAGGAGCTGTGGATAGAACTAATAAAGGGATCCTCTGAGGCAGATAAATTAATACACCCAAAATGAGATATGAAGAAATATGAGGTATGAAGAAATGTAATACATGGAGTATTGATGTTGACAAACCGCCTTGAAGCAAAATATACCCAACAACAAAACTGTCCCCTTAATATTGGAAGTCTTTACTTAAAAAATAAGAAAAGGAGTTGCTAGTATTTCACCTGCTGTACAAAAGCTGCGAAATAAAGGTGTCTCCTCGGAATGTGCTATTCCATCCTCATTTAGATGGACACCTATTTAAGGCATCGGAGCTCAGCAGCACAGGATTTATAAAGAGTGGGTGTTGTAGATCTTCAACAAAAGCATGCTGCCCTGATTACCAGACCTTGAAATATAACAGAGCGATTCTTGTGCAGGTATCTATAAGGCTTTTCCCCCTGTATATTTACTGAATATTCAAGTTTTGTGCCTATCTCGGACTTCCATCCCTTGCCCTGGGGATGGATGGCACAGGAGATGGTAGTGATTAAAAGCTCTGTCCGAATCAGATGGGGTAAGAAACACTGACAAATCCTCTGCTCTTCAGCTAAAATGCACAAGGCAAAGATAAATCCACATCTGAATCCTTACATCGAATTAGAGACCAGGAAAGTGAGAAATGAC
This sequence comes from Myiopsitta monachus, assembly GCA_017639245.1. NCBI lineage: Eukaryota > Metazoa > Chordata > Aves > Psittaciformes > Psittacidae > Myiopsitta > Myiopsitta monachus. The sequence continues at coordinate 101,835,248 of CM029941.1, read as the reverse complement.
AATTCCTCTTGCCTGAGCCTATCTTCCCTAATACAACTAACTTGTCCTTCATACACTGTCCCTTCAAGGTCACAGTGCTAGGTACCTCATGTTCACATGAAGAGTTGTGCCAGCACCTTGCCCCTGAAAGCCAGCTCAGCCAAGGTTTGCTAGAGCAGAAAATGTACCTGTTGCCTTACTCAAGTTAAATATATGCCTTGTAGAGCTTGTCCTGGATCTGGGTTAGCTGGAAGCACTTTCAGCACCATCCAATTACCCACCGTGGGCACCAGGACCAATGGCAGTGGTGTCGGCCAGCAAGGAGCTGAGCAGCAGCAGATTTCGGATGGAGCTGGCAAGGTGCTGAGCAGGGGAAGGATGCGGGGTGAGGGGCAGTGCCTCAGACAGCAGAAACAGGCAGGATGACACATTATGTGAGAAAAATAATTCCCTTTGTTTGTTAAGAGCTCTTTTCAACACCTCTTTTTAGAGCCGATTCCCTGCCTGCCCTTTGCAGCCAGGGCAATAAGCACTGAAATGATCCAGCTCGAGGATCCTGTCCTGCTCTCCCAGCTTCTCCATGGGTTGTCATCACTTGTCACTGTGTCCTTCAGAGCTAGACAGTGGCAGGGCCATGCACGGCTTACAAAGCAGCCGTGGGGGGGTCAGGATGCATTTGTCTGTTGCTGCCTCAGAGCATACCAGGGGGTCTTTATATGTGCTCTGTTGACGCATTGTGCCGGGCTCTTTGCACAGTTCAAAGCGAGCTCTGAGCAGGGTATCACCAAAGGCTTCTCCAGACTTCTGATAATGAGATACTCCCTGTAACGGCATCAATCTTGTGGCCTCTGGAGCAGTCAACAGCATTATCACAGTCATGAGTAACAAAAATAAAAGGCACAGAGCAACGTGCACACTAAATGCCATAAGCAAATTAGAAGGATGTGGCAATACGCCTGTATAAACCCTAGAACATAACTACAGGATGGGAACACAACTGTGCTCTCCCCTTTGGACCAACTTTCTGGCTGGTTTGGTCAATGTCTCCAGGAGCCTGGCTCCAGATTTCTGTGAGGTCATTTCTGCTCTAACTTGCCTGGGAAAAGCACAGGCTCCCCCCTCTCCCCATGCAGCTCCTTGCTTTGTGTAACCACTGTATGCTGAGAGCTCATCCTTCTTAGCCTTTGGCTTTGCAGAGCTCATAAATCAGGTCTGGGCATCTCAGGTATTCAGGAGGTTTTGTGGTGCAATAAGCTGTGGGGAGGTGCTGGTGCATGTTCGACCTGAGAGCAGTGCTCTGCAAAGACACTGGATCAGTTAAAAGGAAAAAAAGCCAAGTGCCTGGAGGAGATGTGTTTGCTCTGCCACAAGGACGGGTGATGATTCTCCTGCTCAGCTGATAGGGACTAAAGCTCTGCAAGTCTCTGTGTGATCAAGAATATGCAAGAAACATTTGGGCCTGCAAGGACTTGAAATGACGTTGCTGCTGGCCCTGGCTTTCAGTAAACAAAAGTCAGCAGAACAATTGCACATGGACAGCAAAAACAGCAGTACATGTAGTCTTTCTACGTCGAGTTCTGAGAAAACCAAGCTGAACACTTTGGGGTTGCATCAACACCACTTGGAGAAGTGGTTGTGCGGCCACAGGGAGATCTGGCCAGGCAAAGACATGCAAGGAGGAGCTCAGATTGCAGACATTACTGCAGGGACTGAAAAAGATGCCCAGACTCGGCAGCCCTTGGCCCCTCTGCCAGTGAAAGCTGCCTGCAAGTCACTGGGGTATGGGCACTGCTGGAGGAGAGCCGGCTGGGTCAAGGGAAAAGCCGCCATATACCACAGGGACCCAAAGGGAACATACTTGAGCTGCCCAACATGCTGGGCATTACCACACTTTCACCGTTTCGCTATTTCTTGCATGTTTGAAGTCCCAAGCCTTTAAAAGATGCCCCAGATGTCCCGATGAACTGGGCTGGAAACGGCGATGAGCTCCCTGCTGTGAACTGCAGCCTCCTAACGCTGCTCTTGTCCATCCATCTTCAGCTTCGCTCCTGCTAAATGGTATCAAGCCATTTGCCAATATTGTGTTTGCATAAGGGAACAAAATAAATCATCCAGATTGACAGAGTTGTTTGAAATAGCCTTTTCTGAGAGGCGCTGGCTTTCCACAATGTAAAGAGTTCAAGCTCTCACATGACACGTTGTCTTGTGCAATTACTGCAGAAATCAGCCCTGGCTGTAGATAGTGTAGTCACAGGGGGAGAGCAGGAACCTGAGAAAGCAGCCAAATGGAAAGGTCTGGCCTGATGAGCTGCTAATTGGACAGATCTCCCTCAGGTAGAGAAACTAATTGCTTGTAATTAAAAATGTCAGCTCCTAGAAGAAAACCAGCTAAAGCCACAATAATCCCACCATAAATCAGACCCTCTGAGCAACCAAAAATTCCTGTTGCTGGTCACTTTTTTTTTGTCTTTAGAAGGAACATTTGGGGATGGAAAGATCCTTTTGTCACTTGCTCGTGTTTGTTTTCTTTATGCATCGCTAGTATTTTCTAGAAAAAGCCAGAAGCCTGGCATTATCTGATTAGAAAGGCTGCAAGCCTCAAACCTCTCCAGCTTTTCTTCAGTTTCCATGTTTAATTACAATTAATACTTTAAATGAAAACATAGAAAGCTTATGCAAAATTAATCTCTCTTTTTTCTAGTACCCTGTGGAGTTTTACATGCTGCTATCTCTGCTGAGCAAAGGTCAAACAGGTTTTGTCTGTCTGACCCCTTAAATCAAATTTAGGTTTGGTTTGGAGAGGACCTCCTGCACTGAAGTCAAATGAGATAAACCCCAAAGTCTTGCAAAATATTCCCTATGGGATTTTCTTCTTGCTGTGTGAGCCAAATACCATCTGGATTTCCTCCCTGCCTTCAGCACAGAAAAATAAGCCTGCAAAACCACTTTTACACCCGCCTAATTCTGGCTATGGGTTCCCAGCATCTCCAGTGTCTGATGCAAGACGCCACCAAGGGCCAACATCAGGAGAAAACAGCAGGAGCCATTTCACACCTTACAGGGTTGGAAAGTGCCTGCAGGGGCACAACTCTGTCCTGTCTTCCCCTGAATCTGTGGGCTCTGCTCTCTGTTTTATAGGAAAGGAGCCCTATACTAAACCCAGCCGCCACCAGGCTGCTCCACACAGAGCTGTAATGGTGTCTCAGGAAGGGACTGTTCTGCTACAGAACAAGATCCCCAGCAGAAACACAATTTATGGCACCCATGATTTAACCACCTTCTTGTTGTGGCCTGTTCTCCACCCAGGTGCTGGGAAAAAAGCTTCAGCCTGAGAGCTTTTGGATGATGAAGCCAGCTCTGTTGATTCATGCAGGAGGTTAGGTGGGAAAGGTTGCCTTCAGGTTTCATTTGATTTTCCTTGCCCTTCTTAAATGAATTTCAGCCTTTCTGTAGAGCTGCACATCCTGCTTTGTGTGCCATGGTCTCCAAGGCACCAGTCCCAGCCCTGATGCAAATCATAGTGGGGCCAGTGCCGTGTTGGTGTTTTGGGATGGTTTGCTCCGAGCACTGATGCAAGTGCTGTGAGGTTTGACTTGCAGCATCCTCACCCCAAAACCCTGCCGGGATGGGGAGCTGCAGCTGGCAACCCCAGCAGCTGGATGTTCATACCCTCCTGGGGCCTGTGTTGAAAAGAAACCACAGACACGGAGGAAACTCCTCTCCCACCCATCTCTGAGAAAATAGCATGAAGATGAAAGGACAATATGAATCTCAAGGCTGGTTAACTCCAGCCAGGTGTGAAAGAAACAGGGCTTAGGAAAAGATGTAAAAGATGTGGAACTGGAGACAGAGGAAAATTGACCTGGAATGAAAAAGGGATCTTGATCCTGCATTAGCTCAAAATGCAAAACACACCTTAGGAAAGGTTTCCCTGCTGGGTACAAGGTTGGGGGGGGGGGGGGGGGAGGAAGGCAGGTGGAGGGGCTGGCAACCCTCCCCTGTACAAATAACCCCAAAGGGGTGGCAGGAGAGATTGGAACACAACCTTTCAGTTTGGATTGCAGCGCCTTGGAAAGTGAAGGGCTCTGGATATTGCTGCTTAATGGCCAACCCCTGAGGAACCAACATGGGGTGAATTTCCCCATAGTTTTAAACCAATGCAGTTATGACTTACAGCTAAAGGATTTACCCCAGCTGGGTTTGGTAACTTCCCCTCGCAGCCTTGGATGCAGGCAGTGCTCAGCTCGCCGCCTGTCCCCAGCAAACATCCCCCGGCTTGTTCAGACCCCACTGGCCTCCAGGTGCAGTGGATAAAGGTCAGGGATTTGGTAGGAGTGAAGAATCTCAGTACCAGCCCACGCCTGCCTCCAACTGAACCCTCCAGCAGACAAGTCTGTGCCTGGGAAGAGCCATCAGCCTCTCCTAGTAGCTGCTCTGCAATTCAGAGCATCATTGCATTGCTTTGCTACGTGTTTGATGTATACTGATTCCCATTGATACAAACCTGTAATGCAGCTAGCAATGAGCTGATAGTGACCAAACAGCTCTGTGCAGAAGACCTTCCTGGCAGACCTCTCTGCTGGATGTCTGTTGTGTTTTAAGCCTCTAAGCCATGCAGTTTTCTCACTCACTGACTCCTCTCTCTTTCTTCCCCCAGTCCCAGGGAGATGGGGAGGAGAATCAAAAGAATGCAACTCCCACAGGTTGAGATAAGAACAGTTTAGTAACTAAGGTATAACACAAACCACTACTGCTACCCAGTAATAATACAAGAGAAATACAAGGAAAGAGAATACAACTGCTCGCCACCTGATATCAAGCCCAACCCTGCAGTGCACCCCCACTGTGCACCCCCACCCTTCTGGGTCTCTGCCCTCCGTTTTCACATCCTGGGCATGACATGCTGTGGTATGGAATAACCTCTTTGGTCAGTTTGGGTCAGGTGTCTGTCTCTGCTTCCCCTCCTCCCTGGCATAGCATGAGGCTCAGAAAGTCCTTGGCCAGACCAAAACATTACCAAGCAGTAACTGAAAACACTGGTGTTATCAGCGCTGTTCCCAGGCCCAAAATCAAAAACACAGCACTGCACCAGCTACCAAGAAGGAGAAAAATGACTGCTACTGCTGAACCCAGGACAATGTCCCATGACAGCAGCATCGTTCAGAAGGACTCATGGCCCTGTGTGAGCTGCAGAGCATCTTTATTTCATGGCGTCTTGAAATATTCGTACTCTTTTTCATGGACCAGCATCCTCCAGTGCCACGAGTGAGCAGGAGGAGCCTGTCCATGAAGGCAGAAAAGGGGAATGTGTAGCTTCTACAGTTGGCATTGCACCATAACCCCTGTGTCCTCCTTTTCCTGGTGCCTGTCCTGGTCTCTCACTTTGTATCTGGAGAGCAGGGAAGAGTGTTTGTATTAAATCAGAGCTGGCCCTTTGCACGGGACTATAACCCAGCAGTGGCTCTTGTGTGGGCAGCCTGGGCAAGAGGAATAGCATGAGAATGGGCAGCCAGGCACCCAGCCATGACCCCGCTACCTCCCTTCTGTGACAGAGCTGCTTCTCACCTCGATCCCATAATGTGACAGTTTATCTTGCAGGAAAGCGTGAAGCTGGCCTGAGTGTCAACAGGCACCATAGAAACCCAGCTGACGCTCCTGGTGCTTGCCAGACAGTGCTGCAGAGCAAGCAGCAGATATCAGAGTAAATATTGGGTTTTCAAATGGGACCTAATTCCCATCTGCTTCATCAGCAGAACAGATCATGTGTGGTGTGTCAGATTGGTTTTCATGTGGTTATCTTTATAATAAAGCTGTATTTTCCATTCAAACCAGACAGAAAATAGCCTGATGTGATTTATCACCAAGATCTGGGTTTTGCCTTCCTGTGTGACTCTTTTCTTAGTAAGAGAAATGACATCACAGGTCAGGAAACCAAGATGGTTATTTCCTAGAGAAAACAGTACAGGTCAGAGTGATAGAAAATCAGTTAACAAATTATTATTTTCACTGGGATTGCAGCTTGAGATTATAATTAAACTTTTTCTTTAAAAAAACAAGTCAGTGATGGACAGACTTGGGACAATCATCCATTACATTATGTCTGTGAAAACACCCTGAAACATGTTCAGAAGTGGATGTGATGTCATCTTTTCATAACTAAATCATATTAATTGCTGGAGTATGAATCTATCCCAACAGTCAGTGCAGGAGAACAGTACTATGGTAAGATGGTGTGTTTTATAGATGACACACAGTGCTCTGCTGGAAGGATAAAGGAGAGTTTTATTTACCCGTCATCGTCCCTAAATTGCTGACCATCCCTAGAGGGTCTGCTGGGTTTGGGGAGCTTCACAGGGAATAAGAAGAAAGAGGCAACTCAATATAATTACAAGCACACAGCATGTGTCTCCCATGTTTCCTACTCCATGCATGGCTTGTCAAACACATCACAAACAGCACGATCACACCAAAGCACACACTCCACAACAGGAGCTCCTTCTCCTAAAGGCTAATGCTTTAGAGAATTTCTGCTCATGAGAGTGGTTAATATACCCGAGTGTACCTTTCTAAGCCACTGAGAATGAGCAAATATTTTCTTTTCTTTTGCAAAACCACAAGGAATCTTGCAAGGTCATCATTTCTTGAGGGTAAATGTTTAGCATGATAAGGGATGTATGGAGTTATCTTTACTGAGGGGCTAACAAATCCAGACTGAACTGGAGCAGGAGAACATCCCAAATCCCTCCACAATGCATTGCTCAGACTGGTAAAGCCCTGCCAAATCAAGGTGACAGCAGCAGGTACAGCAGTAAGTAGATAATCTGATCCCAACACCTGACACAGCATGACCAGGAAAAACAAATGCTAACCAGTTGTGGAAAAACCTACTCCTCCATCAGGCTGGGGTAGGTGGCTTTTTGTGTAGATAAAAAGGAATTAATTTAATCAATGTCACTATTATAAAGGCAATGTCACTATTTTAAGGTAAGTAGAAATCAAACCCTGTCCTTTACTTCTTCAGCTGTGATAATATGTAAAAGTTGGAGATAGGGGAACAGTGAGCAATGACCCACATCCCCTCCTGCCACAAGGCAGGCTGACTCACTCCAACCATCTCTGGCTGATATTGGCCTCACAGAGCCTTAGACATGTCTTTGGGAGTTTCGCAGCCACCCCAGACTGTCTCTTCTCACATCTCTCTCACCTGGCACTCTGTAAGTTTTCTCTAATGTGCAAGTTAAACTTTCCTCTGCCAGCCTCCTCACACTACCTACCATGAGGTTACTACACAGCCTTCTTCCTTGAGAGGAAGCCAGCTGAGCCACCAAGACCAGGTTGATGTGCTCCCTTAGAACTGAGGGAGGAAAAAGGGAGCTTGAAAGCACTTGAATGGGAGCATTGTATCTAGCCTGGTGATTGCAACAAAAGCCATGAGATACAAACCCCAGCCTTCATATTACTGCCCCGAAGTATTTCCTTCTCCATTAAAGTGAAATGCTCCTCTAAAATATTCTGAAATCATGTGATGAAGGGCTTTGTAATAGGAATTGAGTGCTGTCGAGGTGTTAATAGATCAATGATTGTTTTAAATTGAACTTGTAGCTACTTACCAAAGGAAAATAGGACTGAACCATATGCAGTGGCCTGTCCTTTGCATCCAAGTGAAAGCAGCACCTGCAAACCCACTGTACGCCTCGGCTCTGGAGATGGTGTGTCTCAATAAGCAAGCGTGGGCTGTTCAGGCACCTCATGGCAGAGTAAGTCTCCCTCAGTGAAATGAATGTGCTTGGACTTGTTGTTTGGATTAGTACTGAGTCCCCACTGGGACCACTTTCTCTGTCACCTCATTCCTGAGGATTTAAAAGAGGGAGGCGCTACCTGAGTCAGTGAAAGCTGGATAAACTAAAATACAGAGGATTTCTTCACCTAACCAACCTCCGCTCAGTTGAGTACATTGTGTTGGTTTTCCCTTCGCATTCTGAAGCCTGGCCCTGGGGCTTGGTTATCCCTTTCCCACTCGCAAGAGCTCTGCACCTCCGCAGATGATGCAACGTCTCCGCAATTCTTGCACCATGGTGCGGTAGGAGCTGGCTCAGGGCCCTTCTGTGCAGAGCAGCTGACATCTGGTGGGACACGAAAGTCATTACAAGTCTTACTACATTCCAGGCGGGGTTGCATCAGACTTAGAATATAAATAATGTTGGGGGTGAACGTGCTGCGTACATAAGGGCTGGTGATTTTCAGGTATTTTTGGCTGTGTTTCCCTTATGAGCAATATGACCTTTCCTGTTCAGAAAGGAAACTGTCGCTTCTCATCCCAAGCTTCCTGAGCTTGCTTTTCACTGACTTCCTTTCTACTGTGTTCACCCAACTACTTATACCTCTTTTCAGAAACAACAAAGTGGATTCAAAGATACCTGGGGTGCTGTGAATGGGGCTGAGCCCCATATTCTGCCTCTTTACAGAATCCTGACCCCAGGATGAGGTGAGCCAGCGACCTGTGCAACAAAACTGGAATTTAAGAGTGCCTCTGCAGCCCCTTGGTACTTAAATGAGTGGCAAAAATATCAAAACATGTTCATAAATAAAATGGGAATAAAGCAAAAGAAGCCTGATTGAAAGGTAAGGAAAAAGAGTTTCAGCTGGTATCAGCCAGACTCCATCCCTGATACTCTGAACCCACAGTAAATATCAAGCAGCTCTAAAGAAGCTTAGGTAGCCTAATTAATGGTTCACTACCCTAATTAATGAAGATCCAGGACAGACACAAAGACAGCCTAAGATTTCTGCTTTCTCATCACCATTCTGGGAACTGGCACACTGACTTGAGCAGATTTACGGGGGCCAATGTCACAGAAAGAAGTGACAACAGCTGGACAGAGATCTTCTGTGCAGCTGCTGGAGCATTTTAATCAGGAGCAGCTTCAAGGCTGGGCTGGTAAATACTGCCATGGCACAGTGACACTGCAGACACCCTGTACACTTGAAATACCACCATCAAAGCTGCTCTGATGAAACAGCGATGCAAAGACCAGTCCCTGCAGCAACCTGTGATGTCTGGAAAAGGACAAGCACACGAAGGCAGTGACACATGCAGAATTCTACTGTTCTACGAGGAAGTTTGCAGAGGCTGACTTGAAGCATGAAACCATTAGTCCCTCCAAGAGCCCAGTCCTCCTGCACTTACTCATATACGTGAGCATGCATGTGTGCTTGTACTAAGTTAGCAAAACCCTTCTTTGTAAAGAACTTCTGGATCCTGGTGCTTATGAGCATGGTGGTGAATTGGAAGGACACATTCAGTAAACAGCGGGAGCAGACCTTTCTCACATGGCAGCTGTTCATGGTGAACAGCTGAAACAATTCAGCAGTCCTGCTCTGCTTGCTGGGAAAGAAGGTGCCTGCCCCACAAACAGGATCCTTCGGCAGCAGAAGGTAATCAGCTTTCACTCATCGCCCTTGTAGGCAGTTTCAGCTGTTTTACACAAATCAGGAAGTACGTATCCCAGCACGTGGCCACCCTTAAAATGCTGATCAACCTTATTGCTGAGTGTTCTACCACTTTGAGAAGGTTCCTCTATTTCATCTTCAAGGCCAGAAGTGGTGCTTGTGCAAAATGAGCTTGTTTTCAGACCTAGAACTCTCTCACAAATGAGCCTGGCATACAGGAAATACGTACTAATGTTCCCTGCTACACTTCTCGTCCTGGCACTTAGACTGCAGGTAAATTCATGAAAAACAAAGCAAGCACAGCCAGGCTGGGCAAGCTTCACATGTGAAGAAATATGGTGTAGAAGGGCTCAGTCTGATATTAAACCCGAACTTACTATTTTAGGCATCAGCTGTTCATTTTGGTGCTGGAATGGAAGCATGTACATAGGAAAGCAGAACTCAAAGCAGGGAGAGGCATGCTCATGTAATTTGGCTGAATGTGGAGACATTTTTAGTTATTTGCTGTAGATTGAGGGTGGATTCAGGTGAAAATTCATCTTGCCATGTCTGTGGGCTTTTTTCCAGCTGTCTTCAGTATATTAACTGGAGCTGCCACCCTCCTTATTGCTGGTTCTGATGCTAGCAATTAGTCCTGTAACACCAGAGTGCTATAGCACCCAGGATACTGAGACTGATGCACCTTATTAATGACCAGAAATGTGAATTTCTAAGCCACTCTTCTCCTCTTACTTGCTTTTTATTACTACTTCTGCAGTTTTCTTCTCAGAAGCACAGAAAAGCCACCGAAGTTCCAGTGGAATCACAAAAGTAAGGGCTTTCACAGATCTGATGAAAACTTGTGGCTTCAAGTGTGACAGTTTGCTGATGGATTTAGATTGATGTCCCTTGGGATGTGTGTCTGAATAAAGCCACACTTTGTACTCCCCTCCAGGGAAGCCTCTGCCTTCCTCTGCTTCCTCTGTTTTCAAGATATTAAAGCACCAATTTCAAAACAGAAAATTCAGGAAGCCAATTGAATGGCCATGAGATATTATCAGCTTCTGGTTATAAATAAGTCTTGAATGGAGCAAAATACCATTGCTGACTTGCAGCAGCTGCCTGCCTGGTCTGAATCCTGTTTCAGGTGCTGTGTGCATGAGCAGGGGCTGAGGGGCCTCTTGCCAGGCTGTGAGCACAGCCAAGATAAAAACCCAGACTTTCTTACTTGAGGGACTTTTTACAAAGTGAGCCTTGATTATGGATATGCCCTTGACCCTCAGCTGTATTTGCTTTTGGGGTCAGATGACTTTGAAAACCTGTCACCAGAGCCTGGGGGTCAGATTTTTGTGGTTTTCTCCTCCCTGTTTTACACGTGTGGAGGAGGAAAATTGCAGCCTGAGGAGCCTGGAGGAGAGTGAAGGACCTGTATTTTGAATATATTGCGCTGCTGTCCTGCATGAGTTATACCATGCAGCAGTTAAAGAAAATTATTTTTCCTGGGCATCCTGACATGTCCCGGAGCAAAGGCAGCATTTAGAGCCCTGCGTCTGCTCATCTTCAACACACTGGTGTTCCGTGGTGTCACACTGGAATGATTTTGTGTTCCCTTGCAGCAGTCTCCTCCTCACACCACAGGCCTTCACCAAAATCCAGCTGCAGTGGATTCTACCAGCATGGTTGAAGCAGTCCTCACTTAGCAGCCCCACGTTTCTCTCTGTTTGCAAGTGCTTATCTTCAGTCTCATCCATCTATACACCAGCTCTTCCTACAATTGCAATGCATTTTTGGTTGATTTAGTTAACTGTGCTGTCAGCATGTCCTCCCACTTAATCTGTGGACATTAATTCCTTCATTGCTACTGGCTTCAGAAAGCATTAACATGGGAAAAATAAATCAAGTGTTAGAGCACAAAGAAGACTTGTGGGAAAAAGCTTTCGAGTCTTTTCTGAAGCTTTCATGCCTGTTATTCTTTACTTTGCTGATACAGCTGGATTTACCATCCTGTTGAATGAGCATATTCCAGACTATAAAAAACCAACAAAGTAAAACCATGTGCTCTTTGTATAGGTCAGAACAGGGGACAGGCTGCCAGATATTACAGCATAGGACAACTTCACAGCAGTAGAAGGAAATGTGCAAACACAGGCAAAGTGGAGCTTATGCTGTGTTCCCCAAAACAAAGTGGAAACAAAACCTAAGACATAACAGAAATGAGAGTGTGAGGACATCTGTGCGTGGGAGCATGTGTGTGCGCGCCTGAACTCGGCCATGTGTTTGGGAGCACACATCTGTCTGCCAGCTGGGTGAAGATGTTTGTGTGAATATGTAGGAATACATCCATGCATGTTGTGTGGGAATGTGGAGTTCCCATTCAGGGTGATGGGAAACATGTGAAGAGAGCTCACCTAAGTCAGTTTTGGAGTCTTAAATTCTTCGTGCATTGGTGCTTTCATGTCACAATCTTTAGTCTCATCTACAGAGTCAAGGTGTCCATTGGATCCCTTCAAGGAAGATGCATCTCTTAAGAGTAACCATCATTGCTGTAACAGGATTTCTCACCATGGTGGAGCAGGGGTATATTTATCCCTGAGAAGTTCATGCCCTGTTTCATGCTTATGTTGCGCTTTGTATTTTCAAAGTGCAGCGCAAAGTTTTCTTTGTCCTTTCATTCTCTTTTCTTTCCATATAAACCATGTGAAACTAGACTATATAGTTCAAAAGATCAGAGAACTCACACCAAGAACATTCTACCCCACACAGTCCCCCATGCAGTAGCTAGCTCCAAATGACCCAGGACATTTGAAACTACACTCAGGACTATGGAAAATTAAGTTCTGAGAATGCAATTTGAGCCCATGGAACTGAAAATCTCTGCAAACTCAGTTACGGAAATTACCATGAATGATGCAGCACTGAAAAGGCCAATGCAAATAGGGGGTCAGGTGGAGGAGGGTGTGCAGAAGGTGAAGGACTCCTTGCTCCCCCAGTAAACTGATACCTGGTGATGACTTCTGGAGTGAGTTTCACAAGGATGCAGCATTTTTCATGTCAAAGTCCCCCTAAAAAGAGTTGGAAGAAAACATGGCCCCAGAGGAACCGGTGACCAAATTCCTGTAGATATCAGAGTTTTCACACGCTGCTGTCTTTGTGAAGTTAAAGACCAAGAAGCAGCAGGGAGACTTACTACCCAATATGTAGCACCAGGGAACTCAGCAGAGCTCCTGCATCTTGTTGGCTGAGAAACTGCCCATTCACTTGACCTGAGCTCTCCGGAGCTTTCTGTTCCCTTCCTGTGCATAAACATTGACATGCTGCGGCTTTAGTTGTAACCGCAATGTTCTCAGAACCTCCAGACAAACAGAATGATGGTGGGGATGTACATTGTCTGCAGCCTCAAAGTATATTCCCAGCTCTTCCCTTTGCGCTTTGGGGCTCCATTTCCAAGATCTGAGGTTCAAGTGCAGGTGGACGTCCAATGCATTTCCAGGGCATGTACTGGATGTTTGGGTTACCTTGGTGGGAACTGAACTGGACCTTCAGTGGATATCCTCCCTTGGTTTTGGATAGGCATTGGCTTGGGCAGTGCTGAAAATCACCCTGCTTTCAGACAACCCAGGTTTTTAAGGGAATTCAGTGAAAAATGCCAAGATTGTACTCCTTCGCCGGGAGTGAAAAACAATCACAAAGGGGATTCGGAACCACGGGAGGATGATCAAAGGGAACTCACAGCTTAAAGATGTATTTTGGCTCGTTTTTACAGCATACATGCTGGTTAGGTGTTCAAAGCAGGTATTCGCTCAGAGATCTTACCTGGGCTCAGGTGAAATACCACATAAACCCCAAATCATCGTTATTCCTTCCCCCCATCAGACAAACAGCAGCCACCTGGCATCGCCTCCCAGTGCACGGTGTTTCCTTCAGCTCTGCAACACAGGTCTCTGAAGCTGACCCGGAAAAATCCAAACTTTCCAGCTGAAAATGAAAAGGCTCCACAGTCCCCCCTAATCGCTGAGGTGTTCAGCCCATGGTTAATGGTTATTTCTGCGGACTTACTCCTTCAGGTGACCACTAAGCCCTTCCCTTCACCAGGAGGGGCCATTTTGTGTGAGAGAAGCGGGGCCATTTTAGGGGTTTAACATACTCCTCAGGGCTGGAATAAAAAAGAACGTGCATTAAATGGGCGCCGGACTCTGACTGGCGGGGCGCGGAGCCGCGTTAATGCCTCACCCCGCCCCACCGGGGCTCGCAGGGCCGCACGGCGGGCCAAGTCCGCCGGGCCTGCAGAGGGCCCCCGCGGACATGCCGCTGGGGCAGGAGGCGGGCCGCGGCCTGGAAACGCCGGGCCTTTGCGGGGTTCGCTGCCCGCTCCTTGCTGTGCCCGGGGCGGCCAGAGCGGCGCTTCGAGGGCGGTGTTCTGTGAGCGGCCTAGCGCGGCCTTTCAGCCATGGGGAAGAAGGGGAAGCGGGAGAAGAAGGGGAAGGGGGCCGAGAAGACGGCGGCGAAGATGGAGAAGAAGGTGTCCCGCAGAGCCAAGCAGGAGGAGGTGAGGGGCTAGAACGCGGGGAGCCGGTGGCCCCGGCCAGCCGGGCCTCCCCTGTGGCATTGAGGGGTTCTCTTGGGTCTCGGGGTGTTTTGTGAAGTGGGGCTCGAAGGGAAAGCAGGCGGTGAAGGTGGAGGAGGTTGGAAACGGGTGTTTCACGTTGAAAGCACACGAGTGTATCCGAGTGCAAGCGGCTGTGACTTGGGTAAGTCCCTTTGGGGCCTGCCGATCGTCACCCGGTACATCATGTGCAGGTGAAGGGGTTCTGAGATCACAGAAACTCGCATCTCGTGTGTGATTTAGGGTTAGTGTTAGCGCGGGCCTGGTGAAAAAGCAGTGCTTGTCCTTACGCTTGTTGGGTCAGCCTGCGGAGCCATCAGTGCCCATGTGTGAGAGCAGGCGGAAAAGGGGGAAGGAGCATAAGGGGTGAAATAGGAACTGCTTCCAGGAAGAATTCCACGTGTCTGACAATCTGGAGCAGCGTGTGACAGCAGGTGATAGAAGAGAAGAAACCCCAGTTTAAGGGTCCTTTTTGCTTTCCAGCTCTCGCATCCCTTCTAGTTTTAAAAGCAAATGAAAATGTTTCTATCACTCATAGAGTAAGTGCTTGTATTTAGGTCTCAAAACAGCTGATTTTCCCTGGTCAGAACATGGTTACCAGCATAATGCACAGCTGAAGACATGGAAGGAGCCAGTGTACGTGTTTCTGGGATGCGGGCAGAGCTTATGCCATGCTGCAGAGGTGAAATCCCCCGATTTTGGAAATCTCGACTTTAACTGCACCTTCAGAAAGGTTAACGGAAGGGAGGTAGTGAGCAATGGGGCTTGCAGCAGAGACAGTGGATCAGAAACTCCCCCTAGCTGCAGTCCTGCTCTGCCCTCGCAGCTCCTTGTGTCTGCAGTTCTGGATGCAGGTTTTATTTTTAATTGACAGACGTTGAAAGGGGGTAAAAGTACTTGCAGGTTTCTCTCCAGCTATGAGTTGGGAATAGAAAAGAGTTTTCAGTTCCATTTGAGCATTTCTCCATTGGAGACAAAGACGAGGATTAGCTGGGTTGTAGCGCTGTAGTTGCTCATCACTTTGTCAGGTCCTGAATGATTTGCGTTTACTTGCAGATTTGTGCGCTGTTTCTGCTGCAGGAATAGCAGGTGTGCATTAACTGCACCTAGAGGGTCATCCTTTTAAGGGTTCTTTTGAGCAACTTGTTAGTGGTTTGGGGGAGACCAGTCTCTAAACTGTATGTGGAAGTGTTCAGCATCCGTTACTTGCTGGTTTCATGTGGTGTACAGTGGCTCTGTGCATGTCAAGGAGCTCACATCTGGCTTTCATTTTCAGGAGGATCTTGAAGCCCTGATAGCGGAATTCCAGAGTTTAGATGCTAAAAAGACACAAGTAATTGAGTCATCCTGCCCACCACCCTCACCCAGGTAAGAGATTGTATGAGGCTTTGCCTACTGCTTCTTTTGGTACTGTTAATGAAATTTATTTATGTAAAGTTATTTCCTAAAGGGGAAGGCATAATGTCTGGCATAGCTAATATCTGGGGTTACAAAATATCTGTTCTGTTGAATACCTGTTTCAAAAAAGGACCAAAAACTTGTTTGGTTTTGGCCTTAAAATCTACTTTTAGTCATCTCATCAATACAAAAGAGGAATAGCAACATTAGATTGCAGGGCCTTGAGGAAATATAAAGGTTAAGAGGAAGTTTTGTATTTGGACTAGAAAGCTGAAAGGACTTAAGAGGCCAAAGGATGCATCATGAGATACAGGACACTTCATCAAGTGTAGGTTGGGGTCCGCATACTTCCAGGTTCTGTATTTCTGCTTTTTGTGTTAAATCCTTTTTCCAAGATAACTTTTCCTGTCTGTGTAGTGGGATATCAGTATCCTACTGTTGGTCTCACATGGGTGTAACAGTGGTCAATTAATTCCTTCTTGGTAGCGCTAGAGATCTGTCTCCACACGTTGCAAAACACTTTGGTGGTATATAAAACAATGACCAGTGCAGGCTGCAGAGTAGTGATGTAGATAAGTTGATCTGAGACAGCCCACAGTTATGTGCCCTCACAAAACTTAATTTTTTGTTCTTGACACACTGGCATTAAAATTCAAGAGCTCACGTCAAAAGGGGTGTTAAATGACATTATAACGTATGCTCCTAAAATAGGAGAAGATCTCAGACAGTGTCAAATTAATCTTGCTTGAAGTTTTTGAGAAGTTAATTTCTTTGGGAAGTTTTTAGCCCTAGGGTGGATATCACAGCCTTGTAATTTGGCAGATGATGGAGAGACCTTTGCAGCTGGAGGGCAGAGGTGCTAGTGCTAGCTGAGTTTAAGACTGCAAGCTTCTTTTACAAAACTCCTACACGTTACTGGTTTGACCATCCCTCTTTCTTTTGCAGGCTGAATGGCTCCCTCTCTGCTCACCCTGAGAAAGACGAATTGATCCTTTTTGGAGGTGAATATTTCAATGGCCAAAAAGTAATTTATACTTCAATTTTTTCTTCTTTATTCCACTCTCTCCTTCCCTTTTACTGTAATTTGCATGAGTCTCATTTGAAGTGAAATTCAAGGCAGCACTCATAAAATATGTATTTGTCCCTGAATGAGAGCAAAATAGCCTTTTAATTCTGCCGTGATACTGTCTCATGGCTGAGCAGTTGGCAGGAAGGGGACATGCTAGAATCCATTAAGAAGTCAGAGTGATCTTCTCAGCATCAATATTTCAGGGCTTCATAATTTCTCCAGACTTAATTGTAGCCATATCTGCCCCTCATTTTTTGATAACTACTGAAGAATCTCTAACTTCCAGCTTCCAAAACAAGATACTTCTGTAGTTTTGCTGCTGGCAAGGCATTGCCTGCCTTGGAGATGTGTACAGTAGCAAATATTTGCAAGAGGACACTTCTGTTACTGCATTTCTGCACATTGCAAGTATTTATTTTGTTCCTGGAGACAAACTGGTCCTTATGACACTACGAAATTGAACATACTGTAGCTTGAAAACTCAAGCCTGCCAGTGATATTTGGCTGCCTTAGGGTCACCTAGTGTGATGTGTTTTAAACTAATTCTGCTTGCTTCATTACCTTAACTTGTTCCTGTCTATGGGATTGAGTTGCAGTTTGGGCACCTGTAACCTGCACATCTGTGTTAAACTTCCAGCTTCTTAAGTCATCATATCTCAAGGTTTAACCAAGGGTTTGGGAAAGAACAGTCCAGTCCAGTGAATCACTTTGACTCCCAGCCTAGTGGAGGAGGTTGTTGTCCTTCCCTGTCTGATAAGGCAGGAGAGCTGTTACTTTGCAAAGCTTTTGCTGGGCTCCTTCTCCCCCAGATTCACAGGTAACCCTCAGACATGCCTGTGCTTGGACAGACTGGTCCTGTCAAATGGAGAGCTGTGGTGATGTCTATTTTCTCTTCCTAACAGACATATCTGTATAACGACCTGTATGTTTACAACATCCGGAAGAACAGCTGGTCTAAAGTAGAGATCCCCAACCCACCACCAAGGCGATGTGCTCACCAGGTAAGGTACTGAGTGCTGGAATTGTTCTAACATGGCACTAAAGATGAATGGGAGTTGATTTCCCCCCACCCAGGGTTTCTGGCTTCTCTTCATTCCGCTTGTAATGGTGTCACTTCACCTCTTCTGCTGAGGAGGCCTGTACGAGCCTGTCCACACAGTGCTTGTGCTCTCTAGAAGCATCATTGGGTAGCCTCTGGAAATGTTAAGTGTGAAGATTGGGGTTGTATCTGTTGGGTTAGCGGGACTCAGGGGGATACTTCTGTTGAAGATAAACTCTCTTTGTTGCATCATTTAGGGACCAGTTCAAACGTAATTGTGTATTTTCGAAAGTGGTGATCAGGTTATAACTTCAAATTCAACCAGCGTGCAATGAATGGCAGAGTTACTATGCAGTATTGTTTCCTTAATTCCTACAGGCCTATATCTGTGGGCATTATGGATACTGCTGCTCCAGCAGTGTGAAAGGCCCATTATTGTAGGGTGTCCCTGCAAGAATGCAGCAGTTGGCCTTTGCAAAGTATCCCAGCTGTATAACCCAACAGACCACTAGCACTGACTGTGTGTGTCCTGCCTTTGGGTTGTGAATTTTTTAGTTCCTTGTCAGATGGGCTGTTTCTCTTTAGTCTGCAAAGGCAAGTCACAAAGTTGCCTAAATTTTCTCTGGGATATCATGATACTCCCCTAGAATTCACCTCTTGTACCTGTGTCATTAAGTTCACTGGCTGGTTGTGATGATGAAGGATTTGTGTTTGTTTACTTTATGTGAGCACCACATTAGAAACTGGACCAAAGACTTGTATTTTTTGCAGGTCTTTGGCCCTCTCCAGCTGTCTGATAGATTATCTTACCTGTCACACCAAGTGGCTGGGTGACTGGTACACTTCAAAAGCTGCCATACAGGATGTGAATGTTATTTTCCTACCCATGGCCAAAGATCTTTAGAGCTTCCTGGTAAGATCCAGCATGTGGGTTAGGTTCATATACCCTTGTTATGCTACACTTAAATGCCAGCCTTGCTATGAGCTGTGTGTACTGAAAGGTTCTGACTTGATTTTTAGGGGTGTCTTGTGGTGCTTAAAATAAAACTTGATTTCAGAGCCCAGATTCCAAAAGGAGACTGTAAATTCAAACACTCCCCAGGGGATAAGGAGGTTGCTTTGTGGGTGTGAAGTTGAGAGATGCTTGGCTGGTGTTGGTAGCCAGCAGATGGCTGTCTAGCAGCTGAATATGAGCTAAACAGGCAGGCTGTGCCTTAGGAAGCTGCAGCTGGATTACCACAAAAATCAAATGAGGGTCCTGCTTCAACAGTGAGTTTTCTGTCTGATAATTGTAATTGCACAGGAGACAGTTCAGCCTTGTTAGTTGACTGGCTTGTTATCTTTCTTGTGACTTAATTTTTAATGTGTATGGAGCATTAAGCAAACAGAAGTGTATCTGTGGTTTTGTATGAGCATGTTTTCAGTCTTATTTGTCATCTGTGGTCTCAGACACACAGTTATGAGTTGAACTAATGTAATGAAGTCCATGTAACAGAGCTGAGGTGAGAATACCTATAGATGGGAGTTGTCAGGTTTTTGTGGAGAGGTTTGGCTATGTAATGAATTTTGAGCCAGCTCTTCAGAGTATCACACGCAAGTATGAGTGGGCTGTTGCATCTGCCTTTCTGTTCAGCTTTTAAGATCTAGATGCCCGTAAAAATCAGGCTTGTATCCCCTTTAAGTAACTTTCCACAAATTTTTTGTTGGCACACCCGTATTTTCTGTTGTGTTTAGTCTCTGCATGTATAGGCTGGTTTGTCAGGGTATGGTCATGTGTCTGGTGCTAAGATTCTTTGCTGTTTGCTGGGAAAGGTAGGTGGCTGGTAGACCCCCTCTGAAGAAAGAGATCATTATCCCAGTGTTGATCTCTGATGGGTACCCTGGAAAAAATACGTGTGGAAGAATTTGTTTATAGTGTAAACAACTCGAGATCCTCATCAAGGAAGAAATTTGCACAGTCGCATAGTTTCCTTTTTGGGATTCCTTCCTTCTTCCTTAGTGCTTACGCAGATAATTATAATGAATTAGCGTCTTGCGCTTCCCTCCCTGCTTTTAACTGTCAGCTTTCATTGCAGCAGTGTTTTGGTGCTGTTCTATGCAAAAAAAAAAATATATTAAAACCCACTTTGATACTCTTCCCTCTGCTACTTGCCCTAGTCAAAGCACTAGCAATCTCCTGTTGTCCAAATGATGCACATTTCCTTCTGTGTTTGTTTTTTTGGGAGCTTTTGGGGGTGGTGGTTGTTTTTTTGGGGGGTGGGGAGGGGTGGTTGTTTTGTTTTTCTTTCTTCAGAGGGAACAGTAATGCTTTTCAGGTCTTGGAAGGTTTCAGGTTTGGACTTGTGCTGCAGCTTGGCTTCTTTACTGTTTGGTGTTTTATAATCTACGAATTTGTAAAGGGCAGTTGCGCACTGTTAATGGCCTTTTCCAAAAGAGTTTCCTCTGCATTATTGTGCCTGCTTGGTGCTGGGATGTTAGATGTGTCTTGGAGGAAGGAGGTGCCCCTGTTGCTCTCATGTCTCAGATCTCATCACCCCTAGCATGTCTGTTCGTTTGACTAAAAGATGGGTGAAATGTTGCTGAGCCTTAGCTGTGGAGAGGTTTCCTTCTGGTCAGCAGAGAGATTTGAACAATTGTTAAACTAAATTGTTTAGTTTAAACTAAATCCCAAGAGGCTTCCCAGGGAACTTCTAATTTGTGTAACTGAAATTCAGAGTGCTAGAAGGTGGGAAGAGCCCAGCTCCTTGGCCAGCTTTCTTTTGCTATAGGGACAGTAACAATGAATAACTTGCATTTAATATTCCCCTTCCTTCAGCCCCAGAGAGCTGCTTCTGTCAAGCAAGGCAGCAGCAGCCGCTGCCACTTGTCTGCTCCCTGGTATTTGGAGGCAGCTGCACGTTTGACTGGTAAAGTTCTTCTGTCTCTGATTTCTGAGCCCCTGTGTGATCCAGCTCTTTGTTCTTCTCCTGACAGGCAGCAGTGGTGCCCACAGCCGGCGGGCAGCTGTGGGTATTTGGTGGGGAGTTTGCATCTCCCAGTGGGGAGCAGTTCTATCATTACAAGGATCTCTGGGTACTGCATTTGGCCACCAAGACCTGGGAGCAGATCAAGTAAGTAATGGACCATCTTGTCGAGACCGTGCTTTTGCCAGGAAAGATTGGACCAGATGATCCTTGAGGTCCCTTGCAACCTGTGATTCTATGATTCTGTGATGTGCTCTGAAGTCAGTGGTGTTGACCTCATGAGGAACTGTGCCAGCATGATCTGAGTTTGATTCCTGGTATAGTGCTGTGGTTTCCCAGCTGTCTGCTCATCTCTCCATTCAGTACAAACATTCCCATCCTAGAAATGGTGGAAACGACAGCCTCCTCTAAGAAATGGAAATGAGAGTTGTGTTCCAAGTCTATGGAGGCTAAAATGATTTTGTTTAATACATGATTTTTTTGAGCATGGGTGTGCTTGGGTGTTACTTAACTGAAGAAAACAGTATCATGAATAACACTCTGCCTGTTTCAAAGCAGTACTACTTGTTCCATCTCCTGGGCTCCACCTGGCTGGGCTGTACAAGAGCAGTACAAGGATTTCCCAGTTTTACCATTGCTTGAGAAGACAGCTTGGATCTATCCACAGGGCCAACTTCACTCCTGATAACTGGCATTTGCAGCCTCAATATTCCTTGGGATAAACAAGCCAATCATTCAGACTTGTCCAAGTCATAAAAAGGGCATGGAACTGTTGGAACGAGTCCAAAGGAGGGCCATGAGGATGATCAGGGGACTGGAGCCCCTCCCGTATGAAGATAGGATGAGAAAGTTGGGGCTGTTCAGCCTGGAGAAGAGAAGGCTGTGTGGAGACCTCATAGCAGCCTTCCAGTATCTGAAGGGAGCTATAGGGATGCTGGGGAGGACCTCTTCATTAGGGACTGTTGTGATAGGACAAGGGGTAACGGGTTCAAACTTAAACAAGGGAAGTTTAGATCGGATATGAGGAAGTAGTTCTTTACTGTGAGGGTGGTGAGGCACTGGAATGGGTTGCCCAGGGAAGCTGGGAATGCTCCATCACTGGTGGTGTTCAAGGCTAGGTTGGACAGAGCCTTGGGTGGCATGGTTTAGTGTGAGGTGTCCCTGCCCATGGCAGGAGGCTTGGAACTGGATGATCTTAAGGTCCTTTCCAGCCCTAACTATTCAATGATTCTGTGATTCTAAGTAAATAGGTGCCAAAAGCCCTGGTAGTTTTTGACTGGAGTTAAGGTGTCTAGTATCTTCTGTGGATCTGCCTGAATTCCTCTGCTAATGTTTCCTTAACTTTTGGCTTCCTTGGTTATGCTGCTTTTATTTGAGAGAAGGTCTGATGAATGATCCAGTGGACTGAGAGGCTGGAGATGTGGCTTTGGTTCTCTTGGACATTGGGATTATCTTGACTGTGGGATTAGTCAGAGCCCAGCTTTGAGTGGAATTCTGGTGCAGCTGATCCTTGAGGTAGCACTGGAGAAAGCAGCGGGTTTTGAACACTTGCTCATCTGCTGTTCAACCTGTCAGGCTCCTGGTTAAGAGCTCTGTGTACTTCCTTTAGATGGAAAGCCCTAGATCTGCCTAGGTTGATTACTTTTCACCCTGCTTACAGGGTGCGGGTGCCTGTTGTCTGTGTCTCTCTCTTCTTACACCGTAATTGAGAGGGTGGTTTAAGACTGAGCTGTGCAGAGACAGATACTCTGGCTCTGCCTCTGCACATGCCTGGGGCCACACAGTGAATCATCTTGCCTGTCTTCCTTTTCCCCCCTCCCTGCAAAATGGCAGGATTGATATTGCCTCATAAGGGGAAAAATTAGAGGTTTAATTTTACTAATGTTAATGTAGCACTGAAGGGAATGTGGTGTGGAAGGTGCAGGAGGGCATATAGAGCCAAAGTGCTAAAATCTCAAGGAGTCCAAAACAGTCTGTGTTCGAGGATGCTTTGGAGCACAGGATCTTGGCAGCTGACTGCTCTGCAAGAATCCAGGGTAGTCCTTTTGCATGCTCTGGAAGGCTGATGGAAAGCTGTTTGATTCATAAGCGGCTGGTTCCTGTCCAGCACTGTGGTTTTTGGTTCCAGAGCTGGCAGTGTTAATCCGGTAACAGCTGTAATTTGCCGTGTTACAGGAAGCCAGGTTTCCTCTAGTGAGCCATGCCTGTCTTTGAGAAGTGGGGTGAGAGAAACTCTCCCAAATGAGGGAGAGCTCTTTAAGAGGTGCAAGGATTAAAAAGACCTGTCACTGTGCAGGCTGATCTGCCTATTGTTTTTAGCAGAAGCTGACATAATAACTATGAATGTGAGTGCACCACTCCCAGCTCCCCCAAAATAACTGCTGAATCCCTTGCTTCATCTCAGCTAAGTGAAGGGGATGAATTCCAAATGCATTATATCCCTACGAGTTTTGTATTAGGCAGGGGTGAGGAAGTGATGCTCGCTATAGAGTCCCTGCTAAGAGAAAGGGTTGTCATTTCAACCAAACTCCTGGTTGAAAAAATTCTCATAGGAGAGCAGTGTTAATACGCAGCTGCAAGGGAGAGCAAGGGTAGGAGGCTGGTTTTTGTGAGCCATCGGAGAATCCAGCTGAGGCTTCATTAGCTCCATCACCCATGGCACAAATTGTTCTCTCGTGGGTTTGCAGATGTGTTGCTGTCAAGCTAATTTAGGGTTTTCCGCTCCCAAAACAAATGCTACAGTACCTGGCGTGCCTGGGAAGAGGAACTGCGGTGGTTGTGAGCTTGTCCTGCATCTTATCCCACAAGGGAGAGCAGCCTCAGGGATGGTGAGTATAACTTACACTGCAAAAGCAGCTGTTCCCTCCCTGCAGCTAAGCATGAAGCTTGCATGTGCTGTGATTTGCAGGAGCCTCCCAGCAATCCCAGGACCCAAGTGGACTAAAACCATTGCAAGAGATTTTGTTGTGGTGGCTTGTTGCAGCTAGTGAGGAAGAAGGCAGATTGGCATGGTGAGCTCCCAGTCCCACCTATGAGGCGAGTTCTAGGTACCGTGCTCTTCAGCTCCATTGCCAGGTATTGTTTGTCAAATGCCCTTTTGGCTGCATGCCACAGAGGAAGGATGCATTTGGAGACATTGATGGTTCACTGTTTCTTGGTAGGAAAAAGTACAGACATTTTCTAAGTGAGCATCGTAAGTTTGATGCCCTGAAGAGATGATCTTTTCTCTTGCCCTGCCCAATGCAAGATGTACTCCATTTGAGCTTCTTAATGTGTCTGGATGGATGTCTGTCTTTCAGCCTTGCTGGAATTCTGAAAACAACTGTGGCCTGGTCCCAGTGTTTGGATAAAACAAAGCGCATCTCCTCCCCATCCTTGGGCAGAGCTCCAGGAGCTGCATTAATGAAGCATCTGGCAGAGAAAGCTGGGAGGGGATGTCTTTGTTTTAATGCTAACCTGACTGAGTGTGAAAATCTGGTTTCTGCTGCCTCTGCTTTTCCATGTGGCATCTTGATTACGGTCTGCTTGGAAAGAGGAATAGGAAAGGGCAGAGATGATTGCTGAGTTGTATGAGGGATTCTTTTTTCCTGCTTTTTTAAAACTGATCATAACACCTGCAGCATTTCATTTCCTTCAGCATTTTGCTTTTCTTGCCAGGGAATCCGATTGCTGCTGTCATTTTTCCACATAGATTTCTCATGTCTGTCTGAAGTCTAGTGCTTTTTGGATAGCCACTAACCAGCTGGGATGACTGGTGACAGTTGGGGATCAGCTTGGGGGCTAGTGATGTTGGGAGAGTTAATGTATTTGGGAGAACTAAATGGCAGGGTTTGTTTGGTAAATTTTTTGTAAAAGGAGACCTAAACGTGTAGGTTTGTTGGGTCATGGTGGGGCTCCAGCCCTGGTACAACAAGCCCTCACGTAGTAGACCAAGCAATAATTCCATGTGTCCAATGTGGTAGCAGCATTACCTGAATAAATGCCTTGTGATAGACATTTGGGGTACAGACTGGTATTGAGTAAACTCAGTTGGGTTTGGAAGACATCATTTTAGTGCAAATAATAGAATATCATAATTGTTCATTAAGAATTGTCTGGACAAGAGAGGCAGTTTGTGTTTCTGTTTCACATGGGAAGACTCACATGTACCCTTTTTCAGGTGGGTTTGAATGTACTGGTTTGTGTGGATTGAACAGCTAAGATGGCCTTGGTGCAATCCAAACTTGTGGTTTTAGGAAATCTAGTTATTTCAGCTTAGATTTCAGACAATTATGTTGTCCTTCCTGGCTGACAGTTCATGCCACAGATCATTTTGGTTCTGTAAGAGGCTTAGCTGTAAAACACTTTTAAAGAGAAAACCTTGAGTAACTCATCCCTATACGTAGCATCCCTGTGTTGTGCTTGCAAAGGCTGCTGCAGAAGTGGATCTCCTGTATCTCAGCACAGAGATAATATGGTGCCGCATTATCTCACAGTGGTGCCAGCCTGCTTGACAGAGTTAAACTTTGCTATATTTAGCAACATTTAGCTATATTTACTTGTATTCTGCATGTGCACGCATGCAAATACAACAAATCCCAGCCCATTAGAGGACTTGCCAGCAACTGACTTTGACTTACAGAAAGCACCTTATCGTGTGTGATACATAAGGTTGCCTCAGTGCACAAACTCTGCCTTAGAGCTAAGCAATATTTTAACCTAATTGCCTTATTCCTTCTTAGAGAGAAGATTCTTATTCAGCTCTGTGGCCCTATGCACTCCCTCAAAGAGATACAGGGAGCATCCTGCTTTGGAGCTGTGCTTGGGAGCTGGCAGATGCCTCCTCTCTGTGGATCTTTATCTTGCTTTTGAGTCTGTATAGCTCCCTTCCCTTTAATACTGGAATGTTAATGATACTTCCCATAACAGTTTTGTGAGATGTGGTGCTATAAATACTTCAGGGTAGCATTTCGCAAGTGCATGTTTAATGCTGTTTACAAGAGAGAACTGGAACAGTCACTATGCTGCAGGATGCCTTTCAGCATAGGTTTGTTTTCTGATTGGTGGCTTTTCTTACTTATATGCTATGTCATCAGAAAGATTGGGTCCTGTGATGCGAAGTAGAAAAGTGCATTGGTACTTAAAGAAGGGTATTTTCGTGTACCATTGAGTAGACCTCCTCAATCAGCCCAGAAGGGAGCCTTATGAGCTTTGGTAGATCAGGATCCAAACGTGCAACTGTTGGTTGACTTTGCAAGGGATTTGATTTGAGGATTTTGCCTTGTGGCAATTGCATATTCGCTCATACTTCCTGAGTGTGCAGTCATGGGAGTACGCTCTCTGTGTGTGCTATTGAACATTCACAAGTGTTGGATATAGAACTGAAGTCCTGGCCTTCAGCTGCCTTGAGTATGGAAGGATAAAAGTGCTTTATCCTGAAATGCCCCTTTGATGGGGTGTTCTATGCATCATCACTTCTATTATTATGGAAAGATTCCAAGATTCATCTGGGCATCATCTGGATGAAGGAATGGACGAAAAGGTAACTCACTTAGGCAGTCTGTAGCCACTGTGACATGTAAGTCTTGAATCTGGGGGCTGAATTTAGGTCTGTTATCTTACTATAAGTCCCAGGGTAACTCCACAAGCAAAAGCAAATTGTTCATGGAGCAGTTCTGATCAGACTCATGCTGTACATGTGTAGAGCCAGTCCTTATCCAGAGTTATCTTTTAATCTATTTTTAAAAAAAGTCTGGAGAATTTACAGCTCCCTCCCACATGTCTGCTTTCTGGTGTCAACCCCAGGAAGTGGAGTATTAATCATAAAGTCTGTGAAATCATTTCCAGAATGTTTGCTTTGGACCATGAGCAATGATACAGGTAAAAAGAGACAGTTTGCATTTGGGAAATGTGTCTTCAAGCTTGCAGTAAGTGCTTTTTGGAGTGGCAGCATGGTTACATGTTCCTGCCTGTCTTCCTATGCCATTTGGTTTTTCCAGTGTCATGTATGGAGACTGGGGTCAAAGGACCTTGGGTTTGTGAATAGATCTGTATGAAAAATACTTTCTAAGAGCAATTGTTGCAAGTTTAGGAGGGCACGTACTTGCATCAAAGGCTGTAGACATTCCTCTATAGGTCATTTCTGCAGTGTGTAAGGGTACTGTAAGGTACCAAGGAAGCTGAGAGGATATAATGTGCAGGGTGAGGCTTCCCTGAGCTGTTTTTCAGCATCTGTTCTTGTAGGTTATATTGCTAGTCTCAAGAAAAAGGGAGAAGAGTCTTGTGACTGAGAGCAAGTGGTGCAGGTGTCAGTGAGACTGCTCTGAATTCAGATCAGGCCCCAGACTGGATGTTTTTCTTTGTGACTTTGAGGTAATTGTACACTTGTAGGAACTCACTTATTAGAGCACATGCATTAATGAATAAACTTTTTATTATTCAGAATTGATTTTTGACTTGGAGGGAACTTGTTTGTGAAGAAAGGCATAAGGCATTTTCTGAGAAGAGCATTTTATTGTTAATGTTGATTTTTGATTCTTTTTCATTTAAAAAAAATATTTTGAAAGAAATCATTGTTTGGAATAATAATTTGGGCGCTTTTTACAGAAAAGAAAGTAATGATTTCACATCTTGATGAAATTAATGCTGAGGTGCTATTGTGCATGGTGATCCTTAAAAATCCAGTAAATACCTAGAAAACCTTACTCTCTGTTAGAATAAAAAGTCCAAGCAGTTAGTATTAATTCAGTCTTACCCAAATGCTGCTGTTCTCCTTGGAGTTTTTCATTACGACTCGTGTGAGATTGTAATTTTTGATGGTGAATAAGGGCCCCCATTTTTCCTCTCCTCAAAAGTCTGTCTCTGAACTTTACAGCTACCTGCTGCCAGTTAAAGTGTACCAGTATGTTTGTGGGTTTAGGTTTTGCTGTTGTTTTCAGTGGTAAGCAGGTTTCTTATTTATTTAGGCCCTGTTTCTTCAGCCACTTAACACATGTTAACACTGCCTATTTGAGCAGTCTTGCTGTGTGCACTTTTGTGAGGTTCCTCAGCTAGAGTGAAAATGTTGATTGACGGGGGCAGAGAGCACACAAAGCAAACGCTGTTTTCGCTGCAGTTTGGTTTAAAGTTGCCTTTGTTTTGAGAGTTCTTGGAGTTGTTTTTGTTCTCTTTCATGTAATGTGCAGTTTGTAGGGGAACATGAAGGAAGGTGCATCTTCATTGCCCCTCAGGAATGTCATTGCCAGCTGTCTAGCTTCGCGTGAAGCCTTTGGATGTGACAAATGGGGTATTGTTTCTCGTTCCTGGAAATGGGAGTAGCACATTTAACTGAAAGGTCAGGAAGGCTTGAAAGAACAGAGTAGCTGCCTTTAGTGTACAAGATAATAACAATGATTTGTTTTGTGGCAATGCCTTTGTTGTTGAGGAAATCATAGAACCATAAAATGGTTGGGGTTGGAAAGGATCTTAAAATCATATAGTTCCAAGCCCCCTGCCATGGGCAAGGAGGCCTCACACTAGACCGTGTTGCTCACAGCTCTGTCTGACATGACTTTGAACACTGTGAGGGATGGAGCATTTACCACTTCTTTGGACAACCTGTTCCAGCACCTCACCACCCTCGCAGTAAAGAACTTCTTCCTTATATCTAAGCTGAACTTCCCCTGTTTAAGTTTGAACCCATTCCCCCTTGTCCTGTCGCTACAGTCGCTCATGAAGGGGCTCTCTCTAGCATCCTTGTAGCCCCTTTCGGATACTGGAAAGTACTCTGAGGTCTCCACGCAGCCTTCTCTTCTCCAGGCTGAACAGCCTCAACTTTCTCAGCCTGTCTTCATGTGGGACGTGATCATCCTTGTGACTTGCTGCAACAGCTCCATGCCCTTCTGATGTTGAGGCCACCAGAACTGCACACAGTAATCAAAGTAATTTACAAAGTCTTCTCGCTAGTTTGATACCATCTCATATCTGCTGGTGAATGAGTGAAGATGTTATGGGTACATGATTTCCTGAGACATGGAAGGAGAGTGGATGTCTGAGCCAGTCTCCTGCTCTTTCTTGGCACTTGGAGAAAACATCTCTGTCTGGAGTTCCTTTCTTTCATTTTGGGAGTTAACTGCTATTCATTAAACTCTCCTGACAAATTAGCTTCTGAGTCATAGCAAAAAAGACTTCAAGACTTTGGGTGCTGTTTGAGACATGTTGGCTTATCACTAGGAATAAAATTGTTACTGCAAAATGCCTGTGTTGCAAATACCAGGAATTACAGGAAGAGCACACATACTGTTCTGGAGAAAATCATACATATGTATTAAGGCAGTGAGGTTCCCCATGGTTTCCTTTTCCTGGAGAACAGAAGCTGAACTCAACCAGCCCAGCTGCTGAAGACTTTAATAAAAATGAACTGACACGCTAACAGGAAAGGAAATTTTGCTGATATGTGGAATTTCTTTGTGTTTCAGGGCATCAGGAGGTCCATCTGGACGGAGTGGACATCGAATGGTTGCTTGCAAAAGACAGCTGATCATCTTTGGAGGTTTCCATGAGAGCGCAAGGTAGATTACTGCGGGATGGCTGATGGCATTGAATCCTCTTTAAAAAAGACAACAGAGTTTCCCCAGTAACAGAAAGCTGGTCTTTAATGGAGGGATTATCCTCAGCAGTACTCATACTGAAATAGGCTTTTATTTTGGAAATTCAAGTGATCTTGATTTAAAGTCTTCAAGTGTTTGAGAAATCATTGTACCACTTAGCTAATCACTCAAGTAGCTGCTTATCCTTGTATCTAAAGCTCAATAGATCACTTTTGGCCTCTGTATCTTGTCAAAGAGCCTTGTATTCCCAAAACATTTTCAGTAGCTGTCATATTCTATGTGAGGTCACAGCTGCACTGTCATGGGGCCTGTGAAGAGAGCTGGGCTACATAGTGTCTCAGAGACAGTAAGCAGCATAAATGCAGTCCCTGGGAGGGCAGTGCAAGTGGAAAAGCCCACTCTAGACTTGACTGTGTCCTTGGGGGTTTAACCTGTGTAGAACATTTTCCACTAGCAGTATGTGAGCTGGCTAGCAGAAGGGGAGCAGATCATATGTATATTTTTCCCACCACTTGCATGACAGACTGGCTCTAATCTTTTGATCTTTTGTATCCTGGTTTAAGTTACCTTGGACTGTGTTAACTGGAAAGAGTTGATGAATCCTCTGTTTCTGTAGTAAGGAATGATCGTAGGTAAAAAAGAACCCATGGAGGTCTTGCTTAAAGGAGCTCTGTCAAATACAAATTGTTGCACTGAAATAGTAGTGTGTAGGTTGCTACAGAAGGAGAAAAGCCATAAATGCGAGAAGTTGAATAAGGTGTTCCCCCTCTTCAGGGGTTCCTGATGCTCTTTCAGCGGTATTTTATCCTATCCTAAATGAGTGACCATTACAAAAACCTGTGATATGCCAATTTGCTCTCCCTAGAGATTACATCTATTACAATGATGTGTATGCCTTCAACCTGGACTCCTTCACCTGGAGCAAGCTGGCTCCATCGGGGATCGGCCCTACTCCAAGATCTGGGTGTCAAATGGCTACCAATCCTGAGGGCAGCATAATCATCTATGGAGGTTACTCCAAACAGGTAGAGAGATTTTGTAGTAAGCTGGTGCAGTACTTCCTGGATTCTAAACTGAAGAATTGATGCTAAAACTAAGCAAATATGCAGTTATGCCCTTGGATTGTTTGTACACAATGGTTCAGGTTGCCGTGAGCCTGTACTGCCACAAAAAAAGGCATCTTGTCTTCTAATTGTGCCTTCTTTCAGGCAGTTGTGTGTTGATTGAGGACCTTATTTTCATTAAAATGGATTCAGCATTTTCCCTGCTAATCTAATCCAATATAAGGAGGTGATATCATAGGGGTAGAAACTGGGCGAAATTACATTTTTTTCAATAGTGGTGGTTACTGCCAACTTAAAGCATTCCCAGGTAGAGCTCCTCTGTATTACTGCACTTGCTAGTTTTAAGCAGCAGTTGCCAGAAGACTTGTATTTTCTTACATCAGTCAAAGAGTTAAGGGAGCAGCGCTCGTTAGCAAACTCGGTAGGCTGAAGAAGACTTCTGATGAGCACCAGGCTTCCTCTGCTCTGCTGCTTGCTTTATTGATCATGGTAATTTATACTGGTAGCCCTTTAGACTGTATGTCCTCACTGACCAAGTATCCCTGTCTCCATGCTGGGTGGGAGGAAGTAAATATTTCATTTAGCAAAAGGCTTCTGCAAAAGCTTTAATGTTGCAAATGCAGACAGAAGACCCAGATCCCGCTGTTACTGTCTCAGTGGAAAGGCATTGCTTCCAGCAGTGTGTTGCTGTGGGAGGAAGACATGTTGTTCTTCTGATGTGAATAAATGAACAAGGAAAAGCAGGGGAAGGGGAGAGAAGGTAGTCTGTCTTTATATTTAGAAGCATTTGTGCCTCCTCATGGCCTGCGCTTGGGGCTGCATCTCCTCAGATGTGCGTTTGATTAAATAGCAGTAATAACACAGGGGCATTTTCTACCCAAAAGGGCTTTGTCCTCTTCCTTTCCTGTCCTGTTTTCTCACTCTTGAGTGTGGGAAGGAAGCATGAGCCTGCTTGTGTTACTAGATGTGGATTTCTCGTGGCTGCTGAAAGCAGCTGGGTTTCAAGTGCACATTGAGCCCCATGGAAATATAAAAGTTGATGCATGTTTGCAGTTGGTTCTGTTCCACTTAACAAGAGTGAGCTCTGTTGCACTGCTCTGGGTTGTTTCAAGCTAATAAAGAAGAAGTGGAAGGTACGGGGAAAGGCAAAGCTGCCCTCAGCTTTCATGCAGGGCACTGAACTGATAAGAGCTGTGTGCAGATTCTCTCCAGTTTGGAGAACAGCTTTGAGATAGAAACAGCCACTCCTGTTTCAAATTTACTTCCTTTGTAGTATAGAGAGCTAAGTCTGCTTCCCTCTGTGCCATTCTGAACAGAGACTTTGCTTGTGTATCCTGTAGCGCAAGTGAACTGTCAGGCAGGAATGGTGCAGCCGAGCTATAAACTGACCAAAGCACTGGACAGAATTTTCTCTGCAGCTTTCCTGACACGCAAAGGCAAACATTTAGCATGCTTCTCAAAACTTAATTCAGCAAGATTTAGCTCTTTTGGAGAGCGCAACTTCATTAATGTGTGGCTATTTAATTCTCATTGTATCTTTGCTTATAGCATGTTGTGGAGCTAAGTCTTTCTGGGTTTACTCTGAAGTGAAGAAGGCGTGTTTGGCTTATGTATTCCACCAGAGTCATTGACTGGGATACTCTTGAAAAAATAAGAGATAGCCAGTGGATGAGACAATACTTAATTGGAGCTGGGCAGGAACAGGAGTAGGGCTATTCCTGTCTCCAATTAGGCAGATGCTACTTTCAGGAGTGCTGTGAAAACATTTTTGTCATATGAAGACTGGGTCTTTTTGCATGTGAAACCAGGCAAGTATCCAAGCAAAGTGCCATTCACCAAGTCATATAAAGACTTCTCTCTTTGTAAGAAGCAAGACTAAGCTGTACATGGGCTGTGAAAAATGGTGCAGAGTTTTGTGGAGGCCTCCTGAGGCCAGAGCTCCTACCAAGCATGTATATGGTGTGAACTGGTTTGGAGGGGAATGGAAATCATAATAGCTCCTCTGTTTTAGTATGGGCATGGTATGGCTGTCACATTGCTGGACAAGAGTTGTGATGTGGCAAGGCTGCTTTCATGCAATGAGCAGTTCTGATGCATTATGTACTGTTGTTCCCTTAGCCCTTGCAAGTCTGCTTTCAAGTACTGTACCAAAGTACCTGTGATATAATGCACATATTTTGCCTAGGGCAAAAAGAGACATGTAAACCCAGTAGATTCATGGTTACAGGTGGAAATGTAGGCATCTTTGTACCCATTTGGCTGCTGGGGCTCTGTAATGCCTGAGCAGCACCATCCACTTGCTACCAGGGGTGTTCTTCTGAGCGGGTGATTAATCTCCCCATCTTCAGCCTGGTCAGCAGGCGTCATGAGCTGGCAAGGCAGAAACAGAGATTTGGTCCCTGCTTTGATTTTCTGGGCTTGAATGCGGAGCTGAGCGTGCTGGGTCAGTTTTCAGTGATGTCTGTCAGTCCAGACCATGTGGCTGTATTCCCTTCATGTGGCCTGAATAAGAAAGTCTCTTTCATGGCAGCGGAAATACAGGCAAAACAAGTCAAGTGATTTGTCTAAGGCACTCGTATACAGAGCCGGGACAAGAACCTTAGTACCCAGACATGCCTTTGACTGTGCTGGCCAATAGATTTTGCTGACCAACTGGTGAACAACCAGGATGCCAGTGATGAAAAAGGAGCTTTACAAACCCTGAGTGTGACTAATTTGAGATGTGGGTGCACAAATTGACAAGAGCATGTCTGATACTATGAAATGCGTGATTCTTTGCATAATAGTGTCCCTGTGTTCATCTGTTTCATCTTCAACCTAAATAAAGGTAACTTCTGTGATCCCTTACAGAATCATAGAATGGATTGGTTAGAAGGGCCCTGTAAAGCTCATTCAGTTCCAATCTCTGCCATGGGCAGGGACACATTCCACTAGACCAGGAAGGGAATGTTGTGGGTGTTGTAAGCTCTGCCTAAAATGTACCTCAGCCCCCCACAAGGAGCTCAGACTTGCTCTCCTGCTAATCTTGAAGATGTCCTTACCCATTTCTCGTGCTGGGTATGGGGCTTACAGCATCAAGCTGCATTTTTGGCTGTATAAAGCAATGCTTATAGCTCTCTATTGCTAGGCAACATGAGCACACTGTGCCTGGCTGGCACTGTGTACGCAGCCGGGAAGTGTTGGAGGGTAATGCTGCTCTACCTTGCAGGTGCAAGCAGCCTACAAGCCATGGGACGGCTGGCGTTACATGTGTGCAAGGCTTTTGGATGCCAAAGACGACTAGCATGTGGGTGTTTCTTTTGGTTTTGTGGTGGTTTTTTAAAACAAAGCTTGTGGCAAGCTTTTCAAAGCTGAATTGGATTCTGCTGGGAGATTGCTTGTGGCAGGGCTGAATTGCAGTCTCTGGTGGGCCTGCTTCCCTCTGTAGTTCTGCCTGCTAAGGGCTTCTGCTAATTATATATTTTGCCACTGTCGATCTCTCTTACCAGGCATTTTTAGCACGTTGTAGATGGGGAGCCCTGGTTCCCCTTTGTGTTAAGAACAGTTTTCTGTGCCTCAGTTTGCTTGCTCTTTGAAGGGGGATAAACAGGCATCTTGCTGTCTATCAGTGGAGCTAGGGATTTTTTAGCTAATGCCTGTAAACCTCTTGCAACTTGCTAATGTACCTGTATATGCAAACAATAAGCTGTGGATATCCAAGCCAGTTTTGTGCTTCAAAGCAAATGCCTGGAACTTTGAGGCAAGGAGGACAGTGGGGGAGAGCAGGAGCCTCTTGTGACTGACAGAGCAGTTTCCTCAGGGCAAGAGGGTGTCCTGAGTGCGAAGGGATTGGTGTCTCCTTTAGCAGTGTACTACTTGCTAGTGAAGTGTCTGCTTTTGAACCAGTGTGAGTTGGGGAAAACAGGCATCTCTTTGACAACAAATAACTAACTCCCACTCCACCTCATTGGGGTTTTCTCAGCCTGAGAAGCTTTGTCATGTTGCATATGTAGCATGTTTACTACAGGGAGCTCTGTGGTTTTCAAGAGAAAAATAATGCAGTTATTCTACACAGCTTGTATAATAGTGAAGCCAGCTGCTCTCTGTATTTGTGATATCCCCTTCTTTAGTGTGCATCTTGCTGTCTTCCCGCACACTTCAGCCTGTGTGTGCATTCACACACATATGAATGCCTGCTCCGTCTAGTACTGAAGGTCAAACTGCAGCCTACCTGGGACTGGCATGGAAATAACCGGCGTTTCTGTTATCATTAGCAGTCAGGCACTTTGCAGTCACTGGAGTACACTTCAGTGCTGTAAAGTGTGGACCCCCTGCCCATGTCTCCCTCCCTCTGCTCTGCCTATCCCTCCCTGAGAGCTCAGGTGAGGCTTGAAAGGGTATTTAAAGTGTGGGACAGGCTAAAAAGGCTGTTGTACCCCAGCTGTTCACAGCCTGCAGCTTATTGGTGGCTCCTGCTTCTCTAGACCTGTGTGACAGAGACAACGAAGTGTGACACATTGTCAGAGCATGGCACTTGCTCAGCATGGTGGCTCACAAGCCATTGAACTTGAGAGCCTCTGCTGTAAATGCCATGATACATGGCACTATCAGGATATGAACTCAATACTCAGGTAGTCAATACTTACAGAACCTTTCCTACAAGGTGTTTCTTTTCCTTTCTACCCTGGCAGCTCTTAGTCAAGGATCTGTTCAAAGTAGGTAACTTTTAGCCTCTCCAACCATGTCTTCACACCACAGGTCCTCTAGCTATGCCTCAAAACCACAGCTATGCAAAAACTTGTCTTACTTACTTTCCGTGTGCTGGAGAACTGGCAGTAGCTGAAGAAGTCATCCCTGTATAACTTCTTACCCGGAAAATAGGTCTGCCTGTTCCTGCATGTTTCCTATCCCTGTGTACCTGACTTGTGTTGCTCCAGGGCAGTAGGTGGAATAGTGCAGTTGTTGGCTTCGTAGAAGTGATTGCACAGAATATCTCCCTAGTGTAGACATCCTGTCTTCAAGAGAGTGTGTCTTTCTAGTTCAGTAATGGGCATGCTTAGATGCATGTGGTGAGCAAGAAGACACATGAGCCACCGCCCCAAACTATCGTATTTCCCAGGGCAGCTCTCCAGGCAAATCCTGGCCCTTAACTGAAGCTTCCCTTTTGCTGCACTGCAAGCAGAGTTCTGTTTCCTCCAGCACTTCATTATCAGCCTTCCCTGGGGCTTCTCAGCATCATGCAAGTTTCAGTGTTGTTCTGCAATGCTTTTAACACATTTTCCTCTCTTCCACCTTTCAAAGAATTGAAGACCATTCCTGCAAATTGGATAATGGGCCCTGCAGTAAGAACCTAGCATACTCTGCAGTAACAAAACCTGTCAAGTGCAAGGCACAAGGGTGGGTACAGATATGCAGCAAGAACATGATAGCACCATGCTGTTGTGCTCTCAGGTGCATAAAAGCCCTGCTCATCTTCCTGAGAACTGGGTCCAACCCTCTCAGCTTTGCTGGGATCCACTACCTGGAAGCAGTAATGCCATCACCCCCAGGAGGAACGGAATTACAAGGAAGTAGGAGCTCTGCATGAAGGATGGGTGGATAATGACATTATTAGAAGACCACCTACAGTGGTGTTGCATCGTGCTGCTTTCCAGTACTGCATGTTGTTGTGAGCACTGGAGTACTTGTAGTGAAAGGAGCAAGAGAAAATCACATTTAAAATGGTGCATTTAACTGCCTCAGCTGTGGCTTGATTCTGCTCCTGCTGTTACCTTTAGCAGGAGTGTTCGTGGGGCTTCTGTTTAGGAGAAAAGACTGTTGCTCAAGGCTCTGTGGGGCCCCAAATCCTAAAATTGACAGCTGCAGTTGGGCTGTGGTGTAGAGAGAGAGCTGTCACCTCTGCTGCTCCTGTAGTGGGATGGAGATGAGAGGGTGGCAGGGACTGAGAGTCTGTGTGCTAGTCACAGATCTGTACTTAAACTTGGGCCTTCCAAATGATGGAGCACAGATGCTCTGAGTTTCTGCTCAACATTCAAGGATGGAAATCCCAAAGGGTCTTGCAAATCCCGTGGAAAGTTGTGTACCATGTGGGTGTAGTGGGTGTCTGTTCTCTTTTACAGCTAGAGAAGCAGAGTCACAGATATTAAATTAGACCATTGAGAGCACCTGATACTGTCCGTGGCAGAGTAAAAGGCAGGACCTTGAGTCTCCCGTTCCCCTCCTAGTTGTCACAGACAGAAGCTGGTTGTGGCTCATTGCAGGACATAGCCCTGGTTTGAATGCTGTGGTCATGAGCTGCCTGTTGTTCCAGAGCTACAGTGCGACTACAGAGACTATAGCATGGCTTCTCCTTGCCCAGTCACAGTGTTTGGATTTTCAGCATGGGGAAGTACAGGTTTAGGTTGTGATCAGGGCTTTTCCGAGGGGTGGGAGGAGATCAGATTGTCACATACTGCCATTCTGGCATGGGTCACTTCATAGGCTTTGAAAAGTTGGGCCACTGGAATTGTTTTGCTGAGCATCCCTATCTTTCCCTTCTCTGCAGAGAATTAAGAAGGATGTTGACAAAGGCACCCTGCATACAGATATGTTCCTGCTGAAGGTTGAAGGTGTAGGCAAGGAGGAAGGTAAGCTACTGCTGCAGCTAGGAGGGCTGTGCTGGAAGTGATGCTGCAGGACTGTAAATGAAAATCCTCTCTTTTCCTTTGAATAACAGGTAAAAAAAAACCAAGCCTAGAACAAAATTTCTCTTTTGAAAGCACTATGCCCCAGTTTTTGCTCTGGGGGCTAAACACAGACGAGTTGGCTTAAGTATTTCTTCTTACTCCCAGGAGTAGCAAAGTGCATTTGTGTGCTGTGACTCTAGCTTAAAAGAAAAGGGGGCTAGGGTGAAGGAAACAGTAATTACAGGGGGATGCTGGAGGAACTGTGTTCTCCTTTTTTGTTTCTGTGTGCTGGAGAATGAAGAGGGGCAGAATTCCTCACTGCTGTGCTCTGCAAAGGGAAATGGGAGGTAGGCTTTGTTGAACAAAGCTCTCAGCTGAAGGCTGTAAGTAGACATGGTTCTCAGCTCCAGGTGACTTGATTTCAGAGCTGATGTAAATGGTAGCTCTGACACAGCAAAACCCCGGGGGGAACTGGAGCTGGTTGAGAAACTGGCAGAGCTCTGGAGGAAGGTTGGGGTATACTTTTTGTCAGAGAATCACTTCTAGCTCACAGCATCATTTATATTGACGCCTCCCAGTTGGTACTGGAATAGTCTGAGATGGAGTGGAGGGTCTCCAGGCTCCTTGCATAACTGTGTGACAAGCTCAGGCCTGCACAGGCAGCTTCAGGAAAAACTACAAGGAAAGATATTTTAGGAATTTTTTTTGGTTTGTATGTGGGAGGGAATTAAAGCTACATTTTGAAAGTTCCTGGTCTGTGTGGGACATTTTGATCACTGCTCTTCTGTTTCACAACAGAAAAATCTTTGCAGTTTTGGAATTCTTAGGTGGTGGGTTGACCCTGGCTGGACACCAGGTGCCCACCAAAGCTGCCCTATCACTTCTCACCTCAGTTGAACAGGGCAGAGAAAATATGACCAAAGGCTTGTGGGTCAGGATAAGGACAGGGAGAGATCAGTTACCATTATGGGCAAAACAGACTTGGGAAAACTAGCCTAATCTATTATCAATCAAATCAGAGAAGAATAAAGAGAAATAACAACTCAGTCTTCCATACACTTTCCCCCCACCCCTCCCTTCTTCCTACCCTCAACTCTTCTCCCTATTTCTCTACCTTCTCCCCCTGAGTGGCTTGTGGGGGTTGTGGTCAGTTCATCACATATCTCTGCTGCCTCTTCCTCTGCAGGCGGAGGACTCCTCACACTGTTCCCCTGCTCCAATGTGAGTCACTCCCACAGGCTGCAGTTCTTTAAGAACTGCTCCAGCGTAGGTTCTTTCCTCAGGCTGCAGTCCTTCAGGAACCGGCTGCTCCAGCGTGGGTTCCTCAGGGGCTCACAAGTCCTACCATCAAACTTGCTCCAGCGTGGGGTCCTGCACAGGGTGCAGGTGGATATTTGCTCCACTGTGGACCACCATGGTCTACATCATGGGTTGCAGGGTAATCTCTGCTCTGGTGTCTGGAGCATATCCTTCTTCCTTCGTCACTGACCTTGGTGTCTGCAGAGCTGTTTCTCTCACACAGTCTCACTCCTCTCTCTGGCTGCAGTTGTGCAGTGTGGTTTGCTTTTTCCTGTCTCTTAACTATGTTATCCCAGAGGTGCTACCACTGTCAGTGATGGGCTCAGCCTTGGCCAGTGGCAGGTCCGTCTTGGATGCAGCTGCACTGGCTCTCTGAGACACCGCTTCTAGAATCTTCTCTGCAAAGCCATCCACATAGCCTTACCTCTACCAAAACCTCGCCATGCAAACCCAACATATCTGCACTGGAAATTCCTGTTTTAACAAACTCTTTGGTAGTGGTGTCTTACTTACAGACTCTTAAGAGACAAGATTGGGTTGTGATCTCATTAGATTACCTAGAGCAGGGATATTGTCAAGAAAACAAAACCTAACCAAGGTATTGTTGGTTAGTTGATTGTTTTATCTGTGAATGTCTCTGAAATAGCAATTCCATTGCTTTCCTTAGGAAAGAATGTATTTTGTCCTTGGTTGAGGGAATGGAACAAGCCTCTTTGAGCTGAATTTCTAAAATATTAAAATCGTGATTGGTTTCTTTAAACCTGATTGTCTTAAAGCAGGATTTGGGATGGAGGTTTGGGTTGCATATATTGTCTGGATTCCAGACCCTGTTTGCATTATGCACTGTTTGTAGTTTATCTTATTGAAATCGTGGTTCCTTCAGAAGCACAGTGCCTAGCCAGTGCATGTGCTTCTCCCACCCTATATTTTAGAGATTTGCTCTAAATCCAGAGTAGAAAGGATTGGAGCAAAAGCAAAGAGTTTAGAGCACAAGCCTTCACCTGCTCCTGAGCCCTTTTTTAAAGTGTGGTTGGGTCTCCTCACAAAGAACTGTAATTATTCTGAGAGTTAAGGCAGTGATGCAGATCGGCAGGTAAAGTGCTGTAGTAGAAGAGTGCTGTAGGAAGAATGAATATGGAGTGGGATTCTTGGGTTAACTGAGGCACATTTCATTGGTACTCAAAGGCTATATATGTATGTGTGTGTAATCCTTACTTGAACTCCGCCCTATTACAAAGGTGTATACATATTTCAAGAGACTCCTTGCCCCAGAAAGTACACCCTGAACACAGCCCTCTGCAGTTGCTTTTACTGAGGACACAGTGGTTTTCTGGGGGTAGAATGGATGTACGATTAGCTGTGTGAGTAAAGTGGAAATGTAAGTGGTTCTGATTGACATTGTACTGTGCAGTTCTGCGAAATCCAAAATGGGTCATTGACTTGCTGGAGTAGTGAAGGACGTAGGAGATGTAAAAGCAACCAGGATTCTCCTTTGCTGATGCTTGTATTTGCTTTTATCCACTACCAGACAAGTGGGCATGGAGTCGGCTCAACCCTTCTGGAGTGAAACCCACTCCCAGGTCTGGCTTCTCCGTGGCAGTTGGTCCCAATAACCGCTCACTTCTGTTTGGAGGTGTGCATGATGAAGAAGAGGAGGAGAGCATTGAAGGGGACTTCTTCAATGATATTTATTTCTATGACCTCAGGAAGAACCGCTGGTTTCCTGGACAGCTGAAGGTTTGATTTTAAAAATTAACACAGATGTATTTGGTTCATTCTTCTTGATCATGATATGTGTCCTTCGGGCCTTTTTTGGCCTGGAAGAGTTTCCTTGTAGTGTGGAACAAGCCTCTATTTCTAATAACTCAGGGTGCTCCAGAAGCTGAGCTGCTGGATGTGTCTGCTGCATTGATGTATGATCCACTGATTTTGAAGATGGGGTGAGGCTGTAGAAATCAAGTTGGTGATGTGCAGTTCTAGTGGATTTTTGGTACCAGATGAATTGAATTCTCTAACTTCATGCTGCCCCTCTCCTTCTCTGCCGCATAGCTCCTTATGCTCTCCGTGTCCTGCTTCCACAGTGGGATGTAGACTGGCACCCTTCTGTGGAGAGAGGAAGCCTGTGAGCCCTGATGGTTGGGCACAAAGGAGAGTGGTTCAGGAACAGTCTCCCTCCTCAGGAATCGGGCCAAATGTACCCGGTGGTTGTGTAGTGCAAAATGAAACAAAGCAGCATGAAAACATCCTCAGTGTTTTACTGGAGGCCAGCTCTAGGTCAGATGTATAAATCTGACATCAGATAGTTCAGTAAAAGCTACTGTGAAAAGATCTTATGTTGCATTGGGATCAAAAAACTCCTCTCTTTTCCTCAGTGTTGATGAGTTACTAAAGAGATGAAATATTAACCTTAGCTCATAAAAACTTCAGAAATGTAGCCCTCTGATCATTGATTTTGTTTGAACCGCTCTCAAGAGCAAATGAGGTGCAAGTGAAGAAGTTCCTTCTTCCCCACTGTTTCTGGCTTTGTTCTCAAGCAGAAGTCAGTCACATAATAACAGGCAAACAGGCACTCAGATGTTTGCTTCTGCCTTCGCTGTTTTCCAGGTTTTTCACACAGTTCTTTGAAGACCTGATGTGCTTCCTGGTCATGCGCTGTAATTTAGCACCCAGCAATTGTTGTGATTTCACAAAATGTGGGTTACTTTCTCTTGCTTCCATCAGACTATTGGACTGTATCCGTGTTTGTGTGTACCTGCAAGACAGAGAGCAAAAGAGCTGTTTTCTGCTGCTTCAGCGCATGCTGCCGTTAATAGAGGAAGCAACTTCGTGCTGTGGGTTCTGAAGGAGTTTCATTGTTCCTTGTTTTATAGCTGGTAGAAGTTTATGCAGAGTGGGAGGCTGCACCTATTACTTGAGACTTGTAGTGAAAAGCAATTGACTTCTCACTCTCCTCCCTCCCAGCAGCATCCGTAGTGTTTATATTAACTGCTGTGCATGCTGTTAGGTGCATGCAGTTCACATGCAGTGTCTTTCTGTTCCTTGTTCCTGTTAACAGGGACCAAAATCAGAGAGGAGGAAGCGAAGACGTGGCAGACAAGCTGAGGCAGAGGGTGCTGGTGACGAGGAGATGGAGAAGCAGCCTCCACAAGGCCCAGTGGAAATAGTCAAAGAGGTGGTGGCAGAAGATGGAACTGTCGTGACAATCAAGCAGGTGATCTCTGGACCCGCAGAAGAAAAGGAGAGGTCTGAATCAGAGGAGGAGGAGGATGGAGCCTTGGGCCAGCAAGTGGAGCCATGCCCACGTTCAAATGCCATGTTGGCAGTGAAACATGGGGTTCTCTACGTGTATGGGGGAATGTTTGAGGTGGGTGATCGCCAGTTCACCCTCAGTGACCTCTACAGCATCGACCTACACGAGATGGAAGAATGGAAGGTGCTAGTGGAGATGGATCCAAGTAAGTACTGATGGTGGGATTTCTCTCTCTGCTTTTAGTGCTGCAACGCTACACTAGGGAAATAAAAATCTAACCAACAAAACATCAGCTGTGGAGCTTCTTCAAGGGGTGGTGATGAGCCTTTGAGTAGTGTTTATTCCTGGACAGGAAAAAGTTCGGAATTATGTGATATGCAGTGTCTTACGGTCACTGTCACTATGGAAACCAGTCTGGTCCAGAGTTTTGTGATCACAAAAGAAGGTGACCTTGCCCTGAAAGCTCACAGTCTGCTTGTGGTAATGGGCAAAAGGCATAAAGGAAGGAGTCTTGCTCATGATCATTGAACTGTGGAGTGCTGGGGAGGAGAGCTGATTGTTGTCACCATTGACACTAACCAGCTTCTCTTCCACAAGTGTTCTGTGCTGTTCTCTTCTTCGTGAGTATTTCATCTCTTCCCCTTGCTCCCATCAGGTACAGGCACTGTACAGTGGATGGATCTGTGAGGCAGTGGTCTTAAGAAGCACATCTTTCTGACCTTGCCCGGCATCTTCCATGATAGTTCTGGGTGTAGGAGTGGGAAACAGCTTGTTATTTATTTATTTATTTTATTTGTCATCAAAGAAGCGCAAGAATGGCTGGAGGAGTCTGAGTCAGATGAAGAGGAGGATGATAAGGAAGGTGCAGAGGGAGGAGAAGAGGAAGAGGAGAGCTCTGAAGAGGAGAGTGAAGATGAGGGAGGTAATAATTAAGATGAATGTTTTCTTCATACTAATATAATGTACAATACCTGCTGGTTCTGTTGCCAGCCTGGAGGGTTTCATTGGCATCCAGGTGAATTTTCTAGCAAAAGGAGTTTTCATAGTACACTGCTCTCAGGTTAGAAGAGAAATTCTGCTGGTGACTGATAGGATGTTAGGCTATTACATTTAAACACATTAGCTGAAGAGTAGTCTCAGCTGAGTTGAAGAGCAGTGCCGTCATTCACTGTCTGTCACCTCTCTTTTGTCTTCTTCCCACTGCCTTTTAGAAGAGGAGCCACACCCGTCTGTTCAGCTTGATGAGAGCCATGCGGACTACCTGGCCAGGACAGAGCAGTATTGGATTAAACTAGCCCGCAGCAACATGGGCCCGGAGGCCAAGGAAAAGAAGGTGGCAAAAGCGGCACTTGCCATGGCAAAGACTTTCTATGAAGATTCAGTCTAGATGTTCTTGAGACTGTTCTGTGAGTGCAAACACATGCTGGGAGCAGTGGTTAGCCCCATAGAACTCATCCTGATGTACCAGGCAGTCAGCATGTCAGAAGGTGTACTCTAGCTTTTACCTGCTCTGAGTGCCTTTTGGGCTGACCGGTCTCAATATGCCTCTTTGGTTAATGCTCTGGATGTGCTGTTAGTCTCCTGGAGGTTGTGGGAGGGTCTCGAGGAACAGGATTGCTGTTTGAGCACTTGTTCTGCTGCGGCTAGCCTATACAATACTGTCATATTTTTGTTAAAAATTGGTTTGAGTCTGTCAAGACAAACTGCACATCACAATGGTTTGCTGGTCCCAAATTCCCTACCCTGACTGGAGCCAGAGCGTGTCTCCAAGGGTTTCTACAATAAACCTGTTTTATTACATCATTTTGTATTTCTCCATCCTTTCATAGCTTTTCTACTTCTTTTTCTCCTGCTGTGGAAGAGGAATCATTGTTCCCAATGTGCATTACATAGGTAGTGGTTGCAAGATGCACCAGCAGCCCTGAGATATGACTGCACTGCCTGGAGAATCCTGGGAATCCTTTCATACCTTACCTGTATGAGAGCCACTGTGACACCTGATACACATAACAGTAGAAATCTCTTCCTTTTTAATTAGCTGTAGCAGATCTTGCCTTTCCTTGTGGAATCTCCCAGTTCGGTTTCTCACTTGTTTGTCAAGAAAGCAGTTGCCTTATGAATGAACTATTCATTTGTATAAACTATTTATTTGTATTTATGGCCAGTGAAATGTCCTACCTTGGTAGCTGCTGGCGTGTTGAGGATGGTAGGGAGTGAGCTGACACTCTTAAAGGATTTTTTTTTCACCCCTGCTTCCTGACTCAGCCCTTCTCAAGTCATCACTTCCCAGCAGAGCAGCACTGTAGTCCATAGGGACAACAGATGGATCAAAGTGTGTCTGTTACAGCAAACAAGTGATGGCCTGAGTTGACACCAGAAGGCTGTCCTTGTGCAGGGAAATCCGTGGTGTTATGGGTTTTGTTTTGGCAGAGGCATCACAGAGGAGCCAGCTCTTGGGAGAGCAGTGCTAGGTTCAGGACTAATTGGAAGGTAACAAAGATTAAATACAGCAGGCTGCCAATTATCAAGATAAAAACATGTTTGATAGGGAGGTACCTTCCATGTGGAATAACAGATGAGA
Source organism: Myiopsitta monachus (assembly GCA_017639245.1). Classification (NCBI taxonomy): domain Eukaryota; kingdom Metazoa; phylum Chordata; class Aves; order Psittaciformes; family Psittacidae; genus Myiopsitta; species Myiopsitta monachus. The sequence continues at coordinate 101,791,363 of CM029941.1, read as the reverse complement.
GGTGAAAACATGCCATTTATCGATAACCTAGGAAAGAATCCATAGTGTTTGCTTGGCTAAGGTCATCAGATGTCCTCCTGTCACTTGAGTTAGTTTATGATACCTTGATCTCATTGAATTCTGATCCTTTGCATATGATGTCTGTGGCTTTCTGTGCAAAAATTGGGTTATCTGTTGCTGAGTTGCATTTTCAAGATTCTGATAATGATTATTGTGTTTTTGTTTGAAAACTAGTGGGTTTAAAATCACAGCATCTCTGCAAAGGACTCCATTGCAAAGGCCCATTCGAGACACTGGAAACCACACTTAGATGCACCTCATCATTTTTTGCCTTTTCAAATACAGATGTGCACCTTGAATGATTTTTTTTTTGGTCTTATCTGAAGCCAGGTTACAGCAGTGCTAAGGATGAAGAACAGCTTTTTACAGCTGCAGGAAAAAATTCTCCCTCACCCTTCTCTGGAGGACACTGTTGAATGAGGGAACTAGATGCATCAGATGAGCTGGAGTGTATGCAACGATAAACTGAAGTTTTTCCTTTCATCTTTTCCTCATGGGCTCTGGAACATTGTCCTAGTTGTGTTCTGTGCCAAGCTAAGTGTGACTGGAGAAGGCATTGACTAGAAGAGACATGCTTCCAAGGAACCTGAGTCAGGGTGGGATGCATCACAGCAGCTCCACATAGGGAGCACACCACTGCTGAGGGAGAGGAAGGTTTGGGAGATTTTTGGCTTCCCAGGGCTGTCATTGCTCTGCCATGAGGTTGGGCTGACCTGGGCATGCAGCCTTGTTCAGTTCTTCCCGGAGCTGGGGTGTTGGACGAGCCAGGATAAGCCACTAACTCACAGCTGCAGATGAACATGAAAAGGGCTTTGAAACATGCTCCATGCTGAAGGGGTCAGGGAGCAGTGCTTCTCCTGCTTGCAGGAGTAATTCTTCAGCTCTCTCTTCTGACAGGACCAAACACCCTGTGCAAAGTGCAGCTGCTGCTGGGATGGGGATGGCTGCTCTTGTAGGGGAGGTAAGGGGCTGGATGTTGGTGTTCTTACCATGTTAAAATGTGTCTGTAACAAAGCCTGAGCCTTGGTAGGCTCAATGCTGTTATCCCCAAATTTGGGATAAAAAGGAAACAGGCAAATCATAAGGATCGTGAGTCTACTAGGTAGCACTGTGGTTGAGCAAATAACACCTGTGTGTGAACAGGAGTCTCTCTGAATTTTATCTTCCACTGACATTTCCAGATGGGAATGTGCAACCCGCCGTGGCAGTTCTAGGCCATCCACTCAACAAAAACTGTTGGGCGACACTCGGCATCTCTCAACATCTACAAAGTGAGGTTTCCTTTAACATTATGGAGCATGACCTCTGAGATGCCTTGAGTGAAGGGACACAGCTCATGATGTATCTGAGTATGGTATTCAGACCTTTGGGCACTGATTAGTAGCTATCGGTGTTGAAACTCCTTCACTGGGCATGGTAATGAAGTGATACACATACCCTGGAAAAACAGGTTGGTGGTAGTTCTGTAGCTAAGTGCCTGTGGGTTAATATTAGTTAAAACAGACCTATAAAGGGAACTCAGGAGCTTGAAATGCCTCTGAGGGAAGCATAGTCCTGGTGGATCTGCTGCTTAGAGGCTTGGTATCTCTAGTGCTTGCTGTGCTTAAGGTTGCCTTCAGCAATGGTTGAAGCCTTGGGCTGAAGAACTAACTGCTCAGGGAGCCTTGCTGTGAAGGTTGGGAATAGGCAACAACAGAACTGACGCAGTTTATTTAGGGGCTGTGCAAGGAGTTGACCAGTTGCCCTATACTGGGAAACTTGCCACTGTGTCAGGAGCCTGCAAGGCCCATCTTCTGGGCAAACAGTTTACCCACATGCAGTGAAGCTGTGCTGTCAGACAGGATCCAGTCCGGCCTCTGCTCTGTTCTGCTTTAGTGCAGACATCCTCACCCTGTGACAGGTATAAAAAATTGCTGCTTTTCTGCCCACCCTTCTCTTGCCAAAGCCTGTCAGGACAAATAGTTAGTCCTTGGGTTTCAATTAAGACCTTCATTGTCATAAGACAGTATTTCTCCTCTTGCCCCTCCCCTTTTGTTGCAGTCTGGATTATTTTTCCCCAGCAGTGCTTTTTAACTCCACACAAGGCAAATAGATGCTGCAACAACTCAAGATCTCTGAAAGATGAGGCCCTGAAGAATCCCAGCATGCTCAGAGAATCTAGATCTTGGGTGCAAGCAACGCAGACACCAGATGGGCTGGTGAGAAGCTGATGTGGCACGAGCAGCAGAGGATTTTTGTATTCCTCCCTTTGTGCCTTCCCTGAAGATGCTGCATCAAACCAGCACAGTGCTCACACAGGTGGGGTCCAGCCAGGGGTCTCTGGGGAGGGCTAGGCACCCTCTTCCCGATGTTTTTACTGCCATGGTAGGAGGTGGGCAGGTCCCTTCAGCCCCTCCTTGTGTTTCAGGTGCTGCATGTTCCACTGTAGGAACACAAAAATACCACTGCAGCCAAGAAGAATGATGTAAACCTTCAACTGCTCGCATGCATCTGTCAGTGTGGACATAAAACAGCAGGTACGGACAGTTTACATGGATTTATATGCCATGATGATAGACATTTTGATGTGCCTTAGGTAGAGATGCATGCATCTAGGGCTCATAAGACAGGGAAATATACTGAATTAACTCTCTCTCTGAGCTATTTCTCAAGAATATTTCTGGCCTTAGGCAAATGTGAAAAGCTCAGAACTAAGACAAATGCTCATCTCCCCACGGTTAATAAAGAAATCATTATTTTTAAGCACATGTTTTGGGGCCCAGTTAATATTAGTCTTTGGCTGTCTCATATTGGACAAACCTCAGCTCCATGGAGCTTTGTTTTGTGAACAAAGCAATGAAAAACCCGATTTGCATTTATGTTTGTACATAACTGCTGGTACACAGGGCAAGAGCAGTAATCAGTCAGTCACCAGCATGAAAAAAGCTACTCATGAAATCACTAGTACTTTTATTTGATTAATAACAAGAGGCATTTTTTTTGCTGTTTTATATTTATCTAAATATAGTACCGTGTTTGTATGTAACTGTTTAACCTGCTTCTGGTGGGACCTTTGTGTCATGCACCTGAATGTACAAAAAAGTCCTTGACAGTCTTTACAAAGAGTTACAAAACACATGGATGAGTTCCTAGGGCTGCAACCACAACATGTTGCTATTTGGTTTGAGTATGCAGCAACCATTCAAGAGTAAAAAAGATTACTAAAGACCTAAAACCAAACCAAAACAAGAAAAGTATGAAGATGACAGACAGTTACTACGGAAAATGGAATTAAAGTTACAGGGGGTCTTGCTGCCTTCAGTTCTCATTTACTCTGTCCACCCATAGCCCTTCTGCCTGAAAAGGGAAAAGAAGAAAAAGAGGAAGGGAAACTGCGACAGGAGGGAGTAAGACCATGTAAGGGAAAGAACTGAATTTAACTGGCACATGCTCTAATCCTTAGTTTATTTCTGGTTAAAAATATAGCAATCCAGTGCAATGTAATAAGAAATCTGCTGAAAAGGTAGCAGAGAAACAGCTAAAACAGAAGCAAAGCAAAGCTGAGTCCGCAAGTCAGGGCTGTACGCAACAACTCTGTATGTGAAATGTCGAGGAGGATTTGTTCCCTCCTTCCTCCCCCCAAGTATAGCTATGGAAAGGGATTCATCCCACCCTCTTGCTGCTGCCATGCTCACACCCCTTCTGCTGACTGGTGCTGCAGTGGGTAGAACTGAGGGTGGAATTTGGTCCCTGGACGTACCAAATCCCAGAGTGAAGCCATTTGAACCATACCTGGTGGTGATGGCTCACCGGCAGGGCCGATTTCCATGGTGGGGACAAGGAACCAGCACAGTCAGTTTTGAGAAGCAAGGGGCCATTGGCCACTTCCAAGCAATTGAGCTAAGGCTGCACTCGTGTGATGGGGACCATAACAGCTCAGAACAGGGATACGGCATCTTTAATGAGTATGCATATTATCAGTGGGGACAGGGGAGGGGAGAAAATCAAGGCAGGCATATTACAAAGATGGTATAAACGAACAAATTAAGTGACATAGAAAAAAAAAGAAAATAATACATCCTTAGAGGCTGCCATTGCCAATGATGTTTGGTTTTTTGTTTGTTGTTTTTTTTTTTTCCCTCTGTTTTTCTTTTTTTTTTCCTTTTTTTTTTTTTTTTTTTTTTTGTACAGGGACATGTTGGAAGCTGGAATATACATCCTGCATTACAAAGTGTAAAATACCACATGCTTAGAGCCCAAGCATGATGTCTGAAACAGTCCACAGCAAGATGTAAAGAGACAGACCCACCACTCTCTCCCTCCTCTCTGGGACATGCTCCAGTGCTCCTCCCCAGATGCCTTTGAAGAACAGTTTTACCTTATTTTGCTTTATTATGATTTATTGTTATCTGAAGTGGATCAGAATCAAGCCCTCTGTCCCCAGTCCCTCCCCACCAGTCTGCTACCCAGCATCTCTTGTTGACGCTTGTGTTTGGGATGGGATGCTCGAGTTAAAGCTGCTCCTCGCGTGGTGGCGAGCATGGCACAATGACCACCAGCTACTCAATTTGTGTTGCTGAAGGTGCCTCTGTGTTTCTTGGGGGAGTCTGGGTACGTCTTTTTACCCAGGCGAAATCTGCTGTGAATTAAAAGTAGCAGTGGGTGGTTTTCCAGCCCTGCCATGGTGGGGAGCAGCCTGGGGAGGAGGAGTGAAGGCAGGAGGGTGGTGGGGCTGCTGCTCACACCTTGTGTTCCCTGTTCCTCCCCCCCGCCCCAAGAAATTTAACAAAACACCAATTGCTGCTTTGTTTTAAAAACAAGTAACAAAATGGGGCCCGTTGCCCTTCTTTCATCTTTCACATCCAGACAGGGTTCGTGCCTTCCCTGTGCTCCTTCTCTCCTCCTTCTTACAGCAATGCTTTCCATTTGCAAAGGGAGAAGGAAGAAAAGCCTGATTTTGCTTTTCTCTCCCATTTATCATTAAAGCTGTTGTGGATTTCCCTGGGAAGCTCAGCCTGGGGCATCCCAGGACCCGTACATCAAACAAAATCTCCCCGTGGTCCCCTCTCCATTATCTAGTCTCCATTTTGGGGTTCACTGCTGTTGTTCCGAATATATTTTTGCGGGGTGAGGGGAAGGGAAATGAGGTTTTTATTTTGTTGGGATTCCTTCTCATCCTTTCCAGTGTTGGGGGGCAGAGTGTTGATAGCATTTTGCCATGCCACACAGCATAGTGTTATACAAGCAAAGAATTTTGGCTAAAATCCAAAAAACATTACCCAGGAAAAAAGGCAAACTGTGAGTGAGACTCGATCGTTTGTTGTTCTTCTGTGAAAAGACTTGGAAATTGTCGTAGGACAGTTCGACTTATGATTTTTTTTTTCCCTTTTTGTTGTTGTTTGGGATTTTTTCCCCCCATTCATACATGTAACTGTTATTTTTGCAAACAAGACAGTCTTGAATTAGATGAAAAAGTTAATAAACAAAATGGCGACTCCAATATTTAGTAAGATCACCATGACTACCAGGATGGGAGCTGAACCCTGGAAGAGAAAGAGAAGGAGAGGTGTTAGAAGGTACGTTCAAAGTCTGTTTGAGGTTGCCTTGGAGCGGGGGTGGGAGATGTGCTGGGTCTGGGATACTGCAGGGCAGGCAGACCCCAAACAGCCCATTTATGCCCTCAAATTGGAACTCCCACTGAATTATTGTATGAGGAAGGTGTGAATAAAGATCTCCCTTCTGGAGGTGAGCGAAGAGCAAAAGCAGAGGCCAAATCCAGATCCATTGCTCCCCCTGTCCTGGAACAATGAACAGGTTGCCTCTAGCTCCTTCATCCAAGGACAGCATCCTCCTAAGGCAGCCTCTGCTTCTGCAAAGGCAGACAAATCCCTCTCCTGGTTCACCAGGAAGGAACCAGGCTCTGCCAGGAGCACTTTGCTCCCTCCTCACACTGACCCATAGCCCAAGTCATTCTTGGGGCCTGCAGCATCTTTGGCAGCTCTGTCCCTCTTATCCCTGTGTGACAGCAGAGCTGCTGGACTTCTGCTTTTCTGAGCTACTTCAACACTTATTTTCATCCATTTGCCTCCATGGGCATGCATACCTGCAAGTCCGGGGGCCCACTTTCTTTAATGCCATACATTAACACACATGACATGTAAATGTTAATGTGAGCTCCAGACATAGCATCTGCCAAGGAAGCGCTTGGATGCGGAAGCGCTTGGATGCAGACCCGCCAGATCCATCAATTAAGACAGCAGTTGCTTATGGACTCCCCCATGTTGTGCAGATCAGAAATCTGTCCTTAATAACTAGAATTGGTTGATAGTCAAGAAAAAGCAAGTAAATGATTATACTGGGTCATATAGTTGTTTGGGGATAGTCTGGAGTAGTCTTCAGAGGACATTTCACTGTAAATATGATTGCTTATACAGATATCCCGATAATGGCAGAAGTCAGGCTGGTTTATTGTGGTCTATATTAAGCCAGTGATTTGGGAAAGCTTTAATAACCTTTCCTGAGGTTAATATGGACCAAATTAAGCTCCAAAGGACTACACAGAACCCTTTGCAGCAACCTGCACTGCAGCTGGCTCATGTCAGACACCTGCCCTAGGCTGGCTTGAAGTGAACTCAAGGAGCATCCATTACCTTCCAGTGAGCCAAAAGGCAGCCCTGACAACAAGGGGGTTGGAACTAGATGATCTTAAGGTCCTTTCCAACCCTAACTATTCTATGATTCTATGATGAAGATGAGACTTGGACCCTATTAGCATCCCACGAATGGCAGAAGAGACCACTGAGCATGGGGACTGCAGGCAATCCTCCAACACACCACTCTGCACAACACCAGGACACGGTCGGAAAGCATCCACCCCTCCATAAAACATTTGCTGTCCTGAAGCGTTAACGTTGCTTGCAGCAGGGTGAACAAGCGTGTGCAGGTAGGTGGTAGCTATTTCTCCGAGTCACTGGTATCCTCATCTATTCTTGCTGCAACAGAGCAGTGCCAGGTTTCATCACCTGGTATGGTATAATATGCATTTCTCCACACTCCTCCTAACAAAGCTCCTGAGGCTGTTGGGTTGGCATGGGGCAGAGTGAGTGTTCTTCATAACCAAGTACCACTCTGCAGAGATACTGGGGGGTTGGGGGGGTGGAAAATGAGTTAAAAAAGGCTCATTGCTGGCCAGAGACGGTTTCTCTTCTGAGCAGGCTGATTCAGTTTGCGTTCAGGAGTGGGTGGGAGCGAGGATGCTGGAGCTTGCTGGAAAGGCATATTTGTAGCTTAGCAACAGGGTCAAAGGAAGCCAACCAAATTGAAGGATTGCAGAGAGCCTCTCCTGGCAAGCAGGTATCCATGCCTGGCTGCTTCCAGCAAATCCCTCCGCCTGCACCACGCCAAGCCTTTCAAAAGCAGAACCTTCCCCCCCGCTCCCAGCCTTGCTGCCGCCAAGCACTGCGATGCGATGTGTTATTTACACTGGGGGGGATTAGCTTCATTTCAGAAGATTGTTGGGTTTTACCATTTTTGAGCTCGTGTTAATATAATAACAGATTGCAAGTGATTATCATCACTGTCATTGTTTCTGTTGGCACAATGAATGCAGAAGCACAAAACACATTTGGTTCTCTCCACCTCGCAGCCAGGGGAGGACTTAACTGCTCTCCCTCGTGCTGGCGTTAGCCTTGGTCCACTTGCCATCTTATGTCCCCTGCCAAAGCAGTGCTGACCATTTCTGCCCCTGCTCTGCTCAGGTTACCGGATCACTTCAATACCATGGAGGAAGTAAAGTTGTATACCAGGCCCCCAGATAATCTGGGGGATGACAAAAAGAATAGAGCAGGATTGGCCACCTCTAATTCCCCTCTTACACTTTGCCCTCTCAGACATGGACACTTTGGGATGGATCTAAGATCACAACCCTTTGGTACTTCTGTTCAGAGGATGCTGATGCGATGGTGTCCAGGGAGAGAGCGTGCCCTTCGTATGTACACCAGTACATCAAAGTAGTGCCCTCATCTAACAAAATGCGGGAGTCAACACACATGAACCTGCCTGCATCAGCGGCAACTGGATTCCCATGCAGAAATGTTTTGCTCAGCTCCCTGGTTCAGCCTGCACTTACTTGCATCTCACACCCCCAGTTCAATGCAGAGGCAGGAGAAAATGCTTGCTTTGCCACTGCACATGTGGGGTTTTCCGTATTTGCCAGCAAACGCTTCCCAGAAATAGGATGACCAGGGAGGGCATTGGTCTCTGCAAACTGAACAGCTCAAATCCAGCTGTCTGGCAATGTACACATTCCGCTTCCTTTTCACAGTTAACTCTTTTTATCCCGCTCTTCCCTGCACTGACTCTAACTCTTCACTCAGCAATTGCAGGTACGGCTGCTCCCTGAAGCATATATTGGCACAGGCTGGAGTCCTGTCTGTGGCACTGGTGGATAAGCAGCTTTCTGCCTCTGAGGCTTCTGGTTTAGCTCCAATTATGAATCCTGATGCACTTATAAATGCTTATGGCTGGCTTATTTCTAACTTGTAAGGTCTTTGAGCCATAGCCTCTGTCCAGAGGAAATGCTTGTCCTTTTCCCCTTTGGCAGCAAGGATATCTTGGGATATGTGTCATCTAAGAAGTGTGAGGTGTCCCTGCCCATGGCAGTGGGGTCAGAACTGGATGATCTTAAGGTCCTTTCTAACCCTAACTATTCTATTCTATATTCTATATTCTATATTCTATATTCTATATTCTATATTCTATATTCTATATTCTATATTCTATATTCTATATTCTATTCTATTTTAAGAAGTGATTCCTGCTCAGTGCTCAGGTGGAAGATGGAATCACTTCTGGGTCTGTGCTTCAGAAGGGGTGTTTTGCTGAGCCCAGCCTGGCAATAGGTCAGTGAACTCCCTTTTACTGTAGCTACAGCCAGCATTTTAGCGCTAGCAGCTTTTACAACTCTTCATGCCACATGCTAGCCCTCTAACACGAGCCACCCCCATGCAGGAAGAGCCATAGCCCTTCATTTGTGACTTTGCACGTTGCTTTAGTAGTTCAGTGGTGCTCTATCTCATCTGTGGCCACCTTGAGACTTAGAGAAGGCCAAAGAAAACCCCGAGGCCAGTGGTATTGCAGGCTCTGCGGTGCTAGAAAGCCAGAGGTCGAGCTGATTCTCAGAGCCTGGGGTTTGTGTGTCAAAGGCAGCGAGCAGCCTGCAAAGCTTTGCTTTTTTATATCTTTTTTAGCCCTAAAATAGTAGTGCTAAAGCAGGCCGTCAGGAACTGCAGGGGTTTGTTTAAACCACCCTGCCTGTCATCCGGGAGACGGGGCTCCTCTGCGGAACGCTGCTCTCCCTCCCAGCACCGTGCCCGCAAGTCCAGAACCCGCTTCACTGGGAAGCAGACGCCAGTTGGCAGCGTCCTCTCACCCAATTTTAGCTGTCTAAATGTTAGACATCTAGTCTGTGCTAACCATCTAGGCTGTCTGTAGATCAAGTGACGTGAGATGAATTCCACCCAGAACAGCTAACAGCCTGGCTCCAGGAAAGGAAAAATTAAATCAAGCTCTGGTGTGCTGAAGCATCATCCAGCATAGGGGGTGATGGCAAATTTAATCAGCAAAACGAGGTGGCTCTGGGGCTGGGGTTTGTTATTTTGGTTTTTTATAATAAGATCCTTCCTGGGAGGAGAAAAACATCTGCCCAGGATGGGGCCAGTGATGATACGCCAGTATCAGCGAGGTGAAAGGATCCTCCTGTATCAGCAGGGATAAGCTTCCAAGGACTTTCAAGTTTTCCTTCAAAGATTAGAGAGTTGGAACATCGAACCATGTAAACACTAAACTGTGAATAAAGCTTTGTTACGGCACATAGGTAATAGCAGCAGTTGGAGCTATACAAGTAATGAGTGAAGGTTTCCTCCGCTCTGTGGTTTCTGGCATTCTGCAGCTCTGATGGTGGCTGCAGCAGAGCACCACTGTTCCTGCCTTTCCTTCTTGTTTGTTTTTATCCTTTTGAGTTGTGTAGCAACTCAAGAGTCTTACTGGGAATAAGAAGGGCAGCTGGTTCACAAGTACAATTGCAGCGTAATTAATTTAAGCATTAACAATCCCTTATTATCTGTTATCGCAGGGTACAAGCTCTGCCTCTCTTGCCATGGAAACCATAGTGCAGGTTACCTAGGAATCCCTCTGGGATCCTTTAAGTGTAATTGCTAAGGGCTTGGATCAGCAAAAAATATATATGCGTTGTTTTCCAGCCTCAGCACTGCGGAAAGTACTGAAAACTTAGCAGCTCTGTGACATTTGTGCTGATTTGTCACGTAATTGCCAGGAACAGGCTGCTGTGAAACGGTTAAAGAGCATTTAGCAACAGAAACATAAGGGATTCACTTGCTTTCTCCAGCTTATTACAGCATCGCCCGTGACTTGAGGAAAGGAGCCCAGGAGATGCTGAATGTGCCGATGTAAGAGGAATGGGCACTTGATACCAGTGTGCAACTGAGGCATGGAAAAACCTGCTTCTGCAGAAAAGGAGCTGCTGAAGGGAATGTGAGGGTTTATCCCGAGCTGGTGTCTCCTAGCGTCACCCCTGGTTCAGTCCTCACGTTACAGGTGCCCGAGTGAGCTCTCTGTTTGGACCTGTACGTATACTTGTAAGACTTTTGGTTCTCCTGTGGTCAAAAGCTGGTTTTTGACCCCAGCTTCTTCAAAGCTGGAAGATGTGGAGCTGGGCTCAAGACCTAATATGAATCCAGGATGACAGGAGCAAAGTCAGCGAGGTGCTCTCTTCAGGTACATCAAAGGGGTCCTCAGATTAAAAGGATTGTAAAAGGACCCTGTCAAGCTAAACATTGCACTTCTCTCTGAACATTGTTTACCTCGTGTTGTTGCTGGTACTGCCTGCGATGAAAGGAATTAGAGGAAGAACAGTTTCTGATTATTGTGTTTCAGAAAGAGGCAATCCCCAAACCGTTTGCCTTGTGCGCAGCTCCTCCTGTGCGTGCCACAGCCCCTGTGGCGATGTTTGGACCTGGCTCATCCCTAGGGATGTATGATGGCAAATGGGTGTCTGCAGAACCATCTTCCTCCTTATTCCCAGGTAATTACAGTTTATACATGCATGGACACATGTATGTGCTATGGCCATGTGGGATTGGGGTTTGAACCTGTCTGAGATAAGAGAAATAAGGAAAAGCCAGTCGTGCCTGTGTTAGGAGACCTGGGAGGAGAGCAGGGAGTCTCCCTGCTGGTGGGGGAAAAATGTAAGTGGAAAAACCTGATCAGAAAGACTGAGAGGACCACAGAGATAAGACACAGGGTTTAGTCCCAAGGAGGCTGACACCAAAAAAGTCCGCAGGCTGCTTTCCCAGCAGACTGGTCCAAAGGCAGATAGATGGAGCATCTCTGTTCACAGCACTGAGCTGAGTCTGAGGTGTGGGTGAAGCTTCACAGTTCAGTGGGTGCCTGTTCAGGGCGGAGGGAACAGCTAGCTGTGTTTTTAATCTCATTTTGCACTCTTCAGGAGTAAGGGTCCATAACTTTCCTGAAGAGAGCACTCCACATTAAGGTAAATCTCTTCAAGAATAACCCTACAGCTGCTAGAAAAGGCAGCGTCCACACCCGCATCAGCGGGGATGAGGTAAGTGCCACGCTGCATCCCTCCCACCTTACTCCATCAAAGCCTGGACTGAGTCCCCTGCCTGGGTACCCTCCCTTGGCCCGGCTCCGGCTGCACAGCGCGCTCCAGCAGAGCCTGTGCTGGATGCAGATTGGCTGCTTCCCCCTCACTTTCCCCAGCGACAGTGAAACCTGCTCGGAATATCTTGATGGAGAATATGCCCCTCACGCAGGGAGCGAGCAGGGAAGATGCTGCAGCCGCTGGAATCCCTCCCTGCCTCCCTGGCGGGTACCCAGCACTGACAGGGGGTCTCTCTGACATCCCTAACCCAGCAGATGCTTGCAAGCTCTATTTGCCACAACTGTTTGCCCTGGTTTGTTTGCAGTAAGAGGCAGGACCTTAGCAAACAGCCGAGAGCATGGAGATCTTATCCAACAGCCTGCGACAATGGAAGCAAATGCCAGGGGTGGCTGCGGTACATTGTTTTTGGCTACTGTCCTTCCATCAGGCTTTCTCAATGGGATAAGACATGGGGATTTTAAAGGGCCAAGTCTCGAGCCTATTCAAAACCCAGGGTGCCTTTAGTGAGGCCACAACGTGTCCCTATAAGTCTCCACCTAAATGTCCGTGATTGCTCCTGCTAAATGAGGACAGCAGATGAATCAGGCTCCATTCGTGCCTGAATACCTGAACACTAGCCCTTCTTGCAGGCACGCTGAAGACCTCGGTGTCTAAAACACTTCTTTTTCCTTTCAGAAGCTGCAGATGTTCGGCACCTGCGGGAAAGGATATATCTTTTCTTTTCCCCCCAACCCTAAAAACGTGATGTGTTTTGTGCCGATGGATTAAACAGCATTTTAGAAAGCCTCTTTCCTTTTCCAGTGCCTCAACAATTCCTCTTTTCCTTTCCCAATCTAAAAAAGTCTTCTCAAAGGCTCTAGGGACCTGTGAAGCATGCCGGCACAGGCTTGAGCTTTGCACATTTAAGGCCAGAAAGGGTGGTGGTGTTCCTGTAAGTCCCTTAATCCAACAACACTGACACCAGTCCTTGTGCATTGGCTTCCATTTTCATCTGCCTGAATGGTGACAATTGATGTGAGTTTGTTCTGTGGATGCAGGGGTCAGCGCACACAGAGGCACAGAAAGATCAGGTGGCTTTAAATGTAATTTTAAAGGGCTTGTATGGCTGTAGTGTGAGCTTGGTGACCCTGAAACCCCAAAGTCCCCTGACAGCGAACACCAAGCAGTGCGGAATTTCATCAATGTTATTGAGCGCTGAGCTCGGGAAGTGACCTTTATAAGAGCAATTTCCAATTACTGATGTGCAGCCCCAATGAAGAGCGGCTCTGGGAGCATCTCTTTAAAGGACTTGTGAAAAATGGCTCAGAAGAGTTCCCATAGCTCGTATAGCAACCAAGAGGTTGAATCATAGCTCATATAGCAACCTAGAGCAACATCTGAATCCTCTACAGAGATCTGCATCCCCACTGGGGCACACGTTACAAGAGGCTGGGCTCCAAGGGACCCCGCAGCCCATCCGGCCTTGTTTCTAAGACGGAAATCAAGAACCAGTGACAATTTCAAGACTATTTCTGCAAGGCCAGCATCCCCAGCCTGCTCCCACGAGCCCTGCCAGAGGTGTGCTTGCTCTCAGAGCTGGAGCTGGCACTCCAACGCGAAGCCAGCCCGCTGGCCTCACTGGTGGCATGTGTAGAGCTGGGTTTTGGCAGATCCCTTTTAAATCAAGCTTAAGCAGTGAGGGTGACCTCAGCTCTGCATGGGGATACTCCAGGTAGGGCAAAAATAGCCCTCCTCAGCCAAGAGCATCCTTCCCGTTCCTCGGCAGCACCTTTCTGAAGCAGCCCAGCTGTCTGGGAGATGAGAAATGCCCTTTTCTGGGAGCAGCGTCGCAGATGGCAGTGCTGTGGATCACAGGGAAGCAGGCTGTCACGCAAGCTGAAGCGGCGTGGGCACACACGTGTGCACACACACGCGTGCACACAGCCAACCCTTCCTGGTAGCTGCTGGCAGTCCAAAGAGGAGGGCTGCCTCAGGATAGCGTAAGAAATAGGGATGTGGGGAAGCTGGAGAGACTTAATTCTGTGTGAAAAGACCCAGAGCATGAGGATACATTGGTTTTGTCGCAGGACTGAGCATCTGAGTACGCAGTGTCACTGAGTGTGCACCAAGGGAGGTGGGTGTGGGGACTGTGGGGTAAATCCTTGCCTTTAGCCTTCCCCTCCTCTTCCTCAGGGACTTACACTCACTGAAGTTTGAAATGCTTTGAGGTCCTTGCTGGTGGGTGCAGGCAGGTTCACAGTGCTAGGCAGGAAGCTGGAACACAAATCACTGCGCCTCCCATTGCTCTCCTACACCTCTTTCCCCTGCTCCTGTCCAACCACCCCTCTCTGCCAGGCCACTGGAACAAAACCCTGCTAGCACAGTGCAATTCTTGCTAGAACAAATTGTTGCTGGCATTGTAGGTTATTTAAATCCACATATTATCTCTTCCTCTGTATTACATTAGCTTCCTCCCAAACCTTCGCCATCTGTTCCACCCTCGGTTATGAATGTGAGAAAACTGAACATGCTGCTTCACAGCTACAGCACTTTAAAAGTATGATGTGCATCCTAATGGCTTTTCTGTGTGCCTTTCCATGCAGGCTGTGCCCCTTCGTTAGGGCCTGGGATTCACTCGGAAGAGCATTAATGTTGCATTGCATTAGGGGCTATTTACCTCCAGCTCAAACCCACCTCATCGGATGGGAGGTTTATGTATGTGCAGTCTGGGGTCTGTTTGCCTTGGGCTGGGTGGGGAGAGATATCAGTGCCACTCACGCCAGTGATTTCCCCAAGGAATGCGGGGCTCTCAGCAAGGAGAAATGGTGGTTTCATCCCTCCTTTGGGACCTGTGTCTCTCCCAGCTCCCTGCTGCAGCGCAAGGTCACATCATGAGAGGCGCTGGACCATCTGCGAGTGCCACAGACTTCAACAGGGTTGATGTCTGTGCAATTACTGCTGCTGCTTCTCCCCTCTGGAAGCCTGTCAGGCTCCTAATGCTGCCTGTCATTTCTCTAGTGTTGCACAGGCATCTGCTCTAGCAGGGAAGGACAGCCTGGTCTGGCCCCAGCACCCGCTGGTTTGCTCAGTGGTGTGTGCTCAGGGCTGGCTTCACTTGGAGCTCTGCTTTTCAATGGACTGGCAAGATGTGTCCTACAGTGCAGTCCACCAACAAACCCACTGCGTTCAGCTCTTCTCTAATGCTGTGTGGGTGCTTCCGAGCCTGCGCCGAAGCCTGCAGGATGAATAGGAAGCCAGAAAGCTACAGGGCTCTGTGTGGGGGTGATTTATCCACAGCCACAGCAGGGAAACCACGGCAGATCTGTAGTTTGGTCCTTCCCGCATCCCAGTTGCTTGCGGCTGCAGATGTCCCTGCTCCCTTCTTTTTCTCACCCATTTGCTCTCATCCCTCATCTGCAGGTGCTGATACCTTTGCCCTGCCAGCATCTGGAGGAGCAGGGATGCTTTAGGGATGTCAGCTGTGACGATACTCTACAGAACGTGATGCTTTCTACCCCAAAATTTCAGTGTAACTGATAAGTGTAATTTCAGTTTCATGATCCCTGTCTCCCAAACAACCAAGCATCACCTTCTGCTGCCCTGACGAGGAGATTTAGCTCCTGTCTTCTGCCAGAGACTGACATGTCACCATTTGAGAGCTACAGACTTTCTCTTTTGCCTGTGTAGGTATGGCCTGACTGTGGGAAATCCAGCACCACAGGATCCCTCCTGTGTTGGGCGCTTAACTCGACAAGGGGCAGTTTGGCACAGTGGTGGCTTCCCCGTTGCTGCCATCAGATCCTCATCACCTCCTTTAGCAATGCCAAACCAATGGAGACTTGCCCTGAATGCAAGTCTAGGAATCATGGAAAACCAGGCCTGGAAAGGGTCTGAGAATCACACAGCTCAGCCTTCTCCCAAGGCAGGTTCAGCTCTGACCAAGTCCTGTTTGAGCTGCAGATGTCCAATTCGGTCCTAGACCACCTCCTCCCTCCCCACCACCATGGCCACCCCTGGCAATTTATTGTCATAGAATCATAGAACAGTTAAGGATGGAAAGGACCTTAAGATCATTCAATTCCAAGCCCCCTGCCATGGGCATGGACACTTCACACTAAACCATGCCACTCAAGGCTCTGTCCAACCTGGCCTTGAACACCACCAGAGATGGAGCACACACAACTTCCCTGGACAACCCATTCCAGTGCCTCACCACCCTTACAGTAAAGAACTTCTTCCTCATATCCAATCTAAACTTCCCTTGTTTAAGTTTGAACCCATTACCCCATGTCCTATCACTACAGTCCCTCATGAAGAGAATCCCTCCCCAGCATCCCTATAGGCCCCCTTCAAATACTGGAAGGCTGCTATGAGGTGTTCACGCAG
Organism: Myiopsitta monachus; assembly: GCA_017639245.1. Taxonomy (NCBI): domain Eukaryota; kingdom Metazoa; phylum Chordata; class Aves; order Psittaciformes; family Psittacidae; genus Myiopsitta; species Myiopsitta monachus. The sequence continues at coordinate 101,775,258 of CM029941.1, read as the reverse complement.
CCTTCTCTTCCCCAGGCTGAACAGCCCCAACTTTCTCAGCCTATCTTCATATGGGAGATGCTTCAGTCCCCTGATCATCCTCGTGCCTCCTCTGGACTTGTTCCAACAGTTCCATGTCCTTCCGATGTTGAGGACACCAGAACTGCACACAATACTGCAAGTGAGGTCTCAGCTCACTAGTAATGGCTAACAGATAACCACTGCCTCTAATGCTTGAATGTAAGCCCATCGATACCATTCATTGACAATGGTTTATTGCCTTCCACTGTTCAGCAGCTGCTTTACGTGTTTGAAGATTGCTCTGTCTTCTCTTCCCTACACTGAACACCTCCAGCAGCCAGTTGGTAATGCCCAACATGTCCTTGTCTATCCCAAAACAAGGAGCTCAGGACTGGATTTCTCACAAAGGCTATCCTCTGAGTCCCACAGGCTATGCTGCTACTTAGAAAGAGCGTGCTTGTGCTCTTCACAGTGGAGTGATAGTATAGTATATAGATTGTAGAGGTGTAGATATAGGTGTAAATAGTATAGATATATATAGATATAGGTATAGATATAGATAGTATGGACTGATGTTTGGCTGTAATCTCCTCTATCACCCTGATCTGCAGAGCTCTAACAGCCCACTACCCTTGCCTTACTTGTGCATTGCTTTCCCTGCCTTGGTGTCCTTCCCAAATTGCATCCTCTTGTCTGCAGTTTGCCAAGACACTTTTGCATTGCGTCTCCCCTCCTGGCTCACATCCACACACCAAAAACCCCTGAGCTGTATTGCATCGTGCAGATCAGTCCAGGAAACCCAAGCAGCGATCAGCTCAGGAGCACAACCACTTTGCAATGTCCCCTGCTCTGTGGCCATGGTTCTCTTCTTCACCTGGGTCAGGTCTCCAGTACAACACAGTGACACAGCCACTGCTTCAGCAGGCAGTGCCGTCATGTAGCAGCCGAATGACTGAGAGCCATGGGAGGTTCACACAGTGCCCAGATACCAGGGTTTAAGCACTGATGTTGCAACAGGGTCATGCCACACTCTTGGGCCTGCACGAAGCTTTGCTGCCATAACCAAACCACCAGGAAGCATCACCAATGCCTTTTCTGCAGCTCCCACCAAGATGTTCTGCAGAGAAAAACCTTCCAGCACACACTATTATGCAGGATGGGAGAAGGAACGAGCAGGGATTCAAGGCACAAGCCCGCTACAACTTTGTGATCAGCTCTGCTGGCAGAGCACCCCTTTAGGCACAACTGCACCACCACAACAGCTCTGCATCAGGTTGATGTCAACACACAGTTTCAGCTACTTACCGTACTGGATTTGAGCGCATCCCCATTGTCTTCTTCAGATTCTAGTGCAACAGGTAAAGATTTCTGTGGAGGAGAGAAGGTTAAGTCCCACCTTAGTAGCCGAGGTTCAGCTTTGTCCCCAAATCTCAGGTTTTCCAGTTTCTGCACCGTGGGCTCTGCAGAGGAAGCTGGCCTGAAATTCTCTTTGTTCTGGGACTTAGACCTCAGTCTCTGAACCCCGTAGCCCCGGTCTTCCCCACGGTGGTCATCAGCCATGCTCCTGCAGGGTCCTCCTTTGCTATAGTGTCTTTTTTGGGTGTGAATCTCTTGCATATAAGAATCCATCCTCATGAGGGGCTTCATCTCCATCTCGTAATTGCTCATCTTCTCCTCTTCTAGCTCAAGCAGTTTGGAGCTCCCTGAGCTGTGGTTGTGGGACCTGTGGTGGGAAGTCCATGAAACTGTGGCTGGGGAATCTGTCCACCTCTCTCTTTGCTTGTGGTTGGAGGCCGAATGTTTGTGCCCTCCACTCCGACCTCTGTAGTCTTCAGGGACCGAAGCTGACCCCATCTGCCCGCTGCGCAGTGTCCCGCTTCTCATGCCGCGAGTCCCACCGACCTTCTCTTCGCTCCAGCTGTTGGGTCGCAAGTAATCCCCGCCGCGTCCCTCCAGCAACATCTGGATCTCCCCACCCCTCTCTTCATCCACCGAGACCTGCCTGGAGAAGTGAGCGCTCTTATTCCTGCAGGAAGGACCCAGGGGCGGCGTGGAGGAGGGACTGGCAGGGAAGCTCTGCAGCGGGCTGTCATCCGGAGTCAGGTCGGACGGGGTGGTCCCTTTGCGGTACAACTCGGGGCTCTCTTGCTGGAGAGGAGTCCCAGTGGAGAGGACCTCAATGTCATCGCTCGAGTTCTGGCGCTTCGGTCTCTGGCATTCGAGCCCTTTTTGTGCAGTTGTTAAGTGGGAAAAGAGGAAGAGAGAAACGCAACAGGATTATTTCTACTGTGGGCACCCACCGGGTTTCTCATGGCAAAGAATAGGGCCGAGAGTGTTGAACAGCAGCAGAACAGCAAGGCAAGATCAGGACAGCAGCAGCGTAGCTCAATAAACAGCTTCTGCTACTAGCCTGAGAGAAAAAGCATTGTGGGTTTTACACCAAACCTGCTATCACCCCAGCATCCACAGAGCAGCATGGTGCTCTGCAGCACGGGAAATAGCTTGGCATCAGCTGCCAGCATTGTCAAAACAGAGGCATTCTGCACTAATGTTGTGATTCTCCACTGCTGTTAACCTGAGGGCTACCAAGCCTTCTAGAAAACACCTTTAGCTCCTGTAGCCTCCACAGTTCTCACCACCCCTGCTTGCTTGGGGATGTGCACTGAGGACCACAGCTCCAGCAAGGTGGGGAAGCTGCTAATGATGCAGGGCTGCTGCGAGCCTTGTGCCCTGCCTTTGCTCTGCCTATAGCCCTGTTTACCCTGGCAAGTTGCAGGGACGGGCAGCTTGCAGCTCCTCTTGAAAGCAGCCTGTGCTCCTCCACATCATGCAGTCTCTCTAAGCCCACTAAGGGTGTTAAGGTGGTTTTTGGAGACCACCTTTTTCCATCAGTTCCCATGCAAGCATAAGGGGGGAAACGTGAGATGAACCCATGGCTCACCCTGTGCCCTGTGTGCATGTGTCTGCTGCTGGGATCACCCCGTGCCCAGCTCACTGCTGACATCCTTCACCCCTCTCTCTGGATGGGAAACACATCGGCTTTGTGGCTGGGAGGTAAAGAGAATCTCACCTCCATGTTTATACTGGGAGTCGGTCTCATCCGCGCAGATGCGTGAGCCCCCCATCAAAATAAATCCTCCCATAAAATCTCCCACAAACCATATGTGAAACACCTTTCCTGCCCTGGACACATGAGGAGGATATGGACCTTTCCCCATGGAGCCCTCCCTGCTGGATGTGATGGAAAGCACATGGCTGGCTGCGCCTCTCGTGTTCAGGCAGGAACAAGGTAGCACCTTCAGGGCTATGTGAGTTCAATATATACCATAACTGGTACAGAATGCACTTCATCCTTTTTGAGCCCAGAGCACCCCTAAGACAGCGTCTCCCTGGAGACAGGAACTTGGAGAGTGTTTCCTGCAGGAGGTGAGCAGCTGGCATTAAACACGTTGCTTATACTGAGGTATTTCAAGGGGGTACAAACTAATAGCATTAAATCTTCTTTTACCCTCTCAAGGCGCAGTTGTTCCAGCTAAAGCCATGCTAAATTACGTGAACAATTTGATAAATACATTAACTGCCTAATGCCCCCGAAATGCATGTAATTGCAATTGCTATGGCTAGGCAAGAAATGAACCTCAAAAAGGAAGAACTCAGTTTATTACCATGGTTTAAAAGTAAATGCTCATATGCTCTCCACAAATCCGCTAAGTAATTTTCTCTATCGCATCTTCTTGGGCTGCTGCTGCTACTGCTGACATGAGCCTTTGCCCTTAGCTGTCCCCATGTCCCACTACGCCATGGTCCGGATGCACACAGGGAATGTTGGGAGCGTGGGGATGGATGTCCCCATGGAAACGCTTGCAGAGGAGATAAACATCAACAGGGATCCTTGGAAATTTCCTCTTGGGGCAATTTCTAAATGGGAGATTATTTCCTAACGACTGTCAAGTTTTTTGGTACTATTTGCCACAGAAAAATCTTTTGGGGGATAATACTCATATTTCACTCTCAGTTTGTTCCCTGCATTCCTGTTTATCTGTGGGAGACTGAACTTCCAGGGATTTACCTGGAGCCCCCAGGCAGTCCTTGTACTAGTGGGGAGTTGTCATGCAGAATAACTGCCTCGGGGTGAGAATACAGACTTGGTTTTGTGGGTGTTGTTCCGATGTTCCTGTTCCAGCCACACTCTAACATCACAGATGGGAAACTGAGGCAGGGAGGGGACAAATGGCTTCATATGAGAATGATATAAAGCCAGCTACCAAAACGGACTCACCCAAGACTTGGGGGTGTCCCAACCTTTGACCCATCTTCCCCAGTTCAGGTCTCCAGGACTCTTGCTGGAACTGCAGGGATTTGGATTCCCACCAACTCAAATGACCCCAAAGCTGATCTCTAACAGCACAACCAGCCACAATACACCCACTGCTCCTGCACCTTCGCACTGACCCCTGGTCCTCTGAGTCCGATGATGGAGGCAGGAGAGCCTAATGATGCTCCAGCATCCTTACCCTGGAGAGCTGCACAAGGGACCACATTATGAAACACCTTCACATCCTAAATTTTCCCCACCCACTAATGCAATGAGCTGAGCTAAAGCTGCTTCTCCGTGTGTTAATTCCCTGACTTCTGCAGCCCTGGGTGGCAATGCCATGGCACGGCTGCCCCTCCAGCCCTGGAGCTCTACAGGGATGCAGGCATTTCATTGCGGAGGAATTCGACAGATGCATGGTGCCGTCTTGCCAGCTTTCGACACCCGAGGATGTGCAACAATTATTCCGAGCTAAAATTAGTCACAGAGCACGTGATGTTCCTGGAAGAACGGTTGTGAGAGCGCGAAGGAGGATGCAGAGCACCAAATCTGGAACTCCATCAGGACTGAGGCAGCCGCGCCTGGCCACAGCGTCTTCAAAGCGAGACACATGCCCCCGAGGACAGGGTACGGGACTGGGGAGCAGTGCTGAGCTCCCTGGGGAGTCACTTCACCAGCGTCATCCAGCCCATGGGCTGACCCCACTGGCACCTGGCAGAGCCGGGACCAGGGAGGCACAACCATGGGGAGCGTGATGGGGGTGTGAATGATCCCCATCACAGACAGAGATGGAAAACCACAGGGAATGCAGGGAACTGGGCAAGGTTATTTTTGTTTTGTACAGGTAAAAGCCTTGCAGCACTGCTGTGGCACGTCTGGGGCTGCTGGAGCCACTGCCTGCAGGTTTGGAGTCTGTGTCTGCTCAAACAGGAGATGTGCTGCAGGGATGATCTGGACCACGATGCCTGCAGGGCAGGTAGTGAGGTGGGCATCAAGTCTCTTGTGATGCTGTGAGGGTGAGCTGCACACAGTACCCACAAAACCTTGTAAGATCGGCATGTTCAGCGCCCGTGGCGCAGTGAAATGTGGGTACATTCAGCACTCACGATACTGAGCAAGGGGGGCTCATCCAGCACCCATGATACTGAGCAAGGGGGGCTCATTCAGCACCCATGATACTGAGCAAGGGGGGCTCATCCAGCACCCATGATACTGAGCAAGGGGGGCTCATCCAGCACCCATGATACTGAGCAAGGTGGGCTCATCCAGCACCCATGATACTGAGCAAGGTGGGCTCATCTAGCACCCATGATACTGAGCAAGGGGGGATCATCCAGCACCCATGATACTGAGCAAGGGGGGAATCATCCAGCATCCATGATGCTGTGCAGCATGGGTACATTCAGCACCCATGATACTGAGCAAGGGGGGCTCATCCAGCACCCATGATACTGAGCAAGGGGGGATTATCCAGCACCCATGAGGCTGTGCAACTTGGGTACATCCAGGACCCATGATGCTGAGCAAGGGGAGCTCATCCAGCACCCATGACACTGTGTGAGGTGGGCACATCCAGCACTGAAGATGCTGAGCAATGTGGGCACATCCAGCACCCATGATGCTGAGCAAGGAGGATGGCAGGCGGTGCCTGCAGCATTGTGCAAGGTGGACATACACAGCCCCTGTAAGGCCATGCAATGTGTTGGAGCTCATCCCATCCCTGCTGCAGCTCCCCCAGCCTGAGCTTACAGGGTCTGTGGGGTGACGTGGCTGCTCGCAGCTATTATCTGCCTGAGTTGGTCTCGGATGCTCCCAGGTTTCCCAACTCATCTTGGATGGTGTGTTTGTTTCTTAATGTGCTCTAAGTGGAAACTCCTTCCCCCCTCCCTTCACTCACACACAACCCACCCAGACATGAGCATCAGAAACACAAGCCCCAGCACAAGTCAAGCACCATGTCCCTGTCTGGAAGCTAGCAAAAAAAGTATTACCTAAAAATATCTCTTCAAGAGGTGATTTAAAACCAGCAAAAAGTCCCTTGGCAAGAGGAAACGGAGATGAGGAATATTTCAGGGCTGAAGAAGCCCCTGGGACCATGCAGCCCTGCGAAAAACCTCAGATCTTGATACACAAATTGGACCTCTGCAGGAGGAGAAATGCCAAGGGGTGTTTGAACAGAACTGAGCCTTCCACCAGCCAGCAGAGAGCTGCGTGGGGCTCTGCGTCCTCTGCCGGGGGGATGCTTGAGCCCCCCAAACGCCCATCTGCATCTGGACGTGTCCTGGAGGAGGGTTTTCCATCCCTAACACCCACCTCAGGCAGGTTCGTGGCTGGAGCCAGACCTCAGCCCCTGTCTGGCTCATTGCTGCTGAGCCATGGGATGCTCCCAGCCACCCCCTTCAGCCACCGCGGTGAGGTGAGGACTTGTGCATGGGCTGGATGGTCCAAAGGGTGCAATGAGCCTCAGGGAACAGCACCAGCATGAGTCACCGGCACCAGGCCTTTGAGCAATTAAACCCAATGAGTAATCTTCAGTTAGAGAGCTGGAAGGGGGAGAAAATAATGATAGACGCCTCCTAATGAGGGTTCGGTGCAGGAAAACTTCTGAATAAAGCCATTCACATGGATTAATTACTGTGTTAATCATTGCTGTAGGGACTTGGAGCTTTCCACTCCCACTTGCAGCAGCTCCTCTTACTCCTGGATAGGCACAGCCTTCATGGGGTAAATCCACCCTCTGTACCCACTGGCTGCAGAGCCCATTCTGACCATGGCTTTGCTTTGGCTTCCTCCTCCCTGAGCCTTTGCTGAGCCTGAGCCTTTTGCCAATGAGGGAAAATTAGGCTAAACCAGCAAGAAATGTGATAGATGATGGAGGTAAGGAAGAGCCACCAGGCACACCTCAAACACACACTTCCCCAGCACCTTTGCAACTGATCTGTACACTTAAGTGAAGGATTAGCTACCAGCGCATGGGAAATCAGGAGCCATAAAAGCCACGGGGGTAAAATCAGTGACCACCTTTGGAACATTTGTCTTTGCATTCGGGATTTTTCTGTGCAACCATCAAAGACTATGAATTAAAAAAAGGGGTGTGTTTTGGTGTGAAAAGAGGAGATCTCTGCAAGAACAGGACTGCACAGGGTGGAAGTGCTGGATACCGACAGCCTTGTGCTGAAACCCCTGAAAACTGGTGTTTTGGGGCAGTTTCATACACAGAGTCCCAGTTAGGACTGGGAACTGCAGGCACAGACTGAGGGTGTCTTGAGTCATTTCTGGGAGGGTTTTCGGTCTCTGCGGGGCCGAGTGGGGCAGGGAGTGGCACAGTGCAAAAGCCCCATCCACGGTGCCAGCCGGCGCAGGGACGTGCACTGACCGTTCTCCCTGTGCTGGAAGGAAGGCGAAAACTCTTTGGCAGTGATCCTGGCGATCCGCGCTTCCTCCTGAGCTTTCTGCGCCGCTGTCACAGCTGCCTCTGCCTTGGCCCTGGAGTGAGAGGTCCTGCAAGGCAACCAGAGAGACAAGGACCGCGTTAGGCAGCTTCCCTCTGCAGACCAAGGCACAGAGAAGCCAAACTCCCCCCATTAAACCCCTTTGCTCCGACTCACTGTGGCGGAGGAGCCACCACTGGTAGTTGGGGCTCACTGGGGAACTGGTGATGCTATGACAACAACATGTTTATGAGCTGCTTCTCAGCCTGCAAATCACCCAGGTTGTTTGGGAATAGGGGCAGGATGCTCACTTGGGGATGCATCAGCCCAAAACAGGCTGGTACCCTCCACACATCCCTGCCTGACAAACAACCTCTGTATGCATCTCCCGCGAGCCCCTGAGCCTGAAGACCTGAATTTAAAGCTGTTGTTGGTTGCTTTTTAACAAAAAAAAAGAAGGATTTTTTTGGGATGAAAAAGCGAACATTTCCACCCCTGCCATGTTTTGCATAAGGTGCTGGACATAAATGCAAGTGTCACCAAGAGCAGAGGTAGGAGTGGGGTCTTGCCATCAGTACCACCTCTACCACCCCTTAACGTAGCTTGGCAGGGAGGCTGGACAAGATGATCTCCAGAGATCCTTCCAACCCTATTCATTCTGTGATTCAGTGGCTCTGTGGTTCTGTTACCAGGACACTGTTTTTCATCTGGATGCGCCTGTCCCCTGCACTCACCCATTATCGGCAATTCCCCAGACGCTCATGTTGGATAGTGTTCCACCACTCAGGATCTACACCCTCTTATCCAGCCCCTCTGCAGTGCTCCTGCAAGCATCTTTTGGAGGCTGGTTTGCCCCTTCCGCTTAGCTGAGCTATGGAGGCACTTTATAAATGCCTGTTCCTACCCACCCTTGTGCAGGCAGCATTATAAATAGCTCCGCTGATTTCTTTTCCCTCCAAAATCAGGCCCTCCATCTCCTTTAATCATTTTTTTTTCCCTGCCACTCTCTGAATCCCCTCTAATTTTTCGACATCTGCTTGGAGAGGAATGCCATTTCTGACAAGCTCCTATAAATGGAAAATAGGGCTAGTAATATGCCTGCTGTTGCATCGTGCGGCACAAGCTGGGGATACGGAGCCGGGTGCGCGCACGCCTGTGCGCTGTCACCTCTTTGAGCCTGGGCAAAATGCCTCGTCCCTGTTCCTGGAGCCGACCTGTCAACTGTTTTCAAGCGCTGACAAGTTGTCTTTGCTCTAATAAGTGCTTTATGTGTATAAATTGCCTGCTTTGGAGTAGCTGAGGGAGCAGAGACAACCTGTTCTCACAGGCCTCTTGAAGGTGGCAGTGAGGCAGTGGTGATGCTGTTACAGGTCCTGCAGGTCCTCTAAGACAGATGCAGCCAAAAATTGGGTTTATGCTTTTTACACCCACCCTGGGTCCAGCACTCACTCTGCTCTACACTCATGCAGGGCTGGAGGAGTGGACGAGCTTTGTACAGCCCCATACCCTGGCAGGTATCTCAGTTCAGCTCATCCGGGAGCACCAGGGATGCTCAGTGCAGCAAACTGCTGGGAGAGGAGGCGTGAACTGCTTCTGGTTTTGGCACAAACGTGCTCAGTGGGAACCACCCCAGTGCCAAGGAGGTGACACCTGAGGCTTAAAATGAAGATGCTGACTCTCCAAGGTTGTTAAAACCTTGGCTGGCTTCTTCCACAGGAGCTGCTCGGAGGTCTGGATGTTGGTTCCCGAAGATCCTCCATCCATTTAATCCCTCCACCATCTCCTTGGACTGAAAACTGCTCAGGGAAGGGACTGCTCCTCCCATACTGCAGCACATTTATAGATTAGGCTGCTGGTCCCTGCTGGCCTGATACAAAGGGTTAATAACATCTGAGAGCGTCTGAACCAGACTCAGCAGGCAAGATTAAACAGTGCCTCCCTAAACTCCTCCTTGCAGATGCATCTGGAGGTAGTTATCTGCCATTTCTTGACAGGGAAGGAGGCTGGAATTACTGAAAAGCATCTTGTGCCACTTCCAAGGGTCCTCGGGGCACACAAAGGTGTCTGCAGAGTGGGAGGTTATGCGGGAAAAGCATATGTGTAGCCATTACCCAGGTCATGCTCCCCTCTCCAGCACACATCACCCCTTTTTTTCACCAAAATGGGTCAAAATCACCATCCCTGGAGGATGAATGGATTTGCATTCCTGGAAAACTCACTCCAGAGACTTCTGGACCAATACAACTCTGTGGACTCCAAGACCAACCCAGGAAGAGCAGCAGCTTGGGGCTTCAGTGCAGAAAGAGTTAAAAATCAATCACATTAATTAAGCCATCTCCAATCTAACACATACTTGATACCCACAAAGCGGATGTAACACTGAGTACTGCACAGAGTCACAGCAGGCTTAATTGTTTGTAATGCTCTCTAAGATGCTTGAAGGAGACGCGCCGTCAGAGTGAAAAGCAGAATTATGGTGATCTATATGTTGCATAATAAAAGACATAAGTATTCCCAAATAAATGCAAGTAATCCAGTTAGTGTTCGCATGACTTTGTCACGTCCTAAATTTAACAACTGTCTCCTCTGTACACGCCTGATGCTCATAGCCTGAGCTAAATCTTAATTCCCCAGTTAACTGCTTGACTTTATTTCATTGCAAAGTGGAAACCCCCTCAACACATAGATGGGGCTCAATCTAATCACTCTTCCCCTGCCATGAATCTTTGCTGGACTAAAACGCCACCCTGGAAACCACAAAATAAGGCTGGATCCTTCCCTACGGATTCATCACAGCTGGAGGAGGAGGCTGGGGATGCTTGGAGGTGGGAGGAATTAAACAGATCCTCTTGCATTGCTCCTTAGTTACCTCCTGTGGTGTCTTCCATCCTGTGATGTGCCCACTGGACAAATGGTGTTATTTACAAGAGCACAGTGCTCCTCTCATCTTATCTGAGCTGATAAAAGGCTGCACATCTGCTGGAAGATTCCTTCTGGCACTGCTGGATGAGCAAAGGAGAAGGAGAGACACATCCTGGGCTGTGGAGAGCTCTCTGAGCATTGGCACCCCCAAGCACAGAGGGACTTTCGAGGATAGTTACAATCTCTACATCATGTTTTAGTGCACATCATCAGGTTTTAGTGCACATGAAAGCTGATCTGGGGGTCAGCGTTTTGGGATGGGGCTGGGAAAAGCCACAGTGATGATGGCAAGGGGTGGTTCATAGATCTGGAGACGCAAGGGCCTGGTTTGGGTTGGGGCAAAGAGTCCACATTGGATCTGGCTTGGAATATGTTACTTATGGGTTTTTGCCAAGCTGACTCCTGGGAGGATGACCAGGCAAGTGGTCCAACTGCCAAGAAGAGCTGGCAGAAGGCAGGCAGAAAGCGCAACCAGATTTCTTTGCAGATCTCTTGTGATTTGGCCAGAACTGACAAGGGAAGGAATAATACCTGCGAATGGCTCATAATGCCAACTCCATCCAGCTAATCTAATCTGCAAGAAGCTGGAATAACCTGATTTACAAGGAAGAACTTGGCTTTTTAGGAATGCCAACAGCGACTCTGGCCTGGCTTTGCTTGAACAAGGAGCTGGCGCAAGGGCTTCTGCTGCAAATCCAATGCTCAGGATTGGTTTAGCCAAAAAAGGGTGAGCTATCAACAAAATCCATGGCACCTGATGATTTCATCAAAATAGGAAGCAAAATTGAAACCAGGCAAGGTTTGAGTGGTGTTTTGGTTAATGGACCGCTTTGGCAGAGGAACAAGTGGGGCAAACTGCTTAAAAATTAGGCTGAAATAATTAGGCTGAATAAGTTTACAGAACACCAGAAATGCTCCTGAACAGAGATGGGTCTGTCTGGGACTTGTAAAAGTGTCACCTGTAACTGTATGGATGGTAGCTGCTGTCACAAGAAACCTGTTTCGTTTCTGAGTCCATCTCCTGCCTCATGCAGTGATGGGTGAGCTGGAAGCAGATGAAGGATTTGCCATCCTTATTCCTTTCTTTCTTGCATTCCTGTGTGGAAAACACGCTCTTCCTCCTCAATAAAAAGTAGGTAGCAGTCTCTGAGCTAAAGGAATCTTGGGCCAAAGGAAGCTATGTCCTGGGTGCAGGGGGAAATCTGCATTACTTGTGGTTTAGATGTGAAAAAGCATCATTCAGGCAAGATTTCTCAAAAAGGAGGTCTGTTTTCCAAAATTCAGCTTTTGCTGGGGGATTTATGTTCTTTTGCAAGCACTTTCTTTGCTTCTCTGGTGCCCCTGAGAACTCAAAGCTTGGCTGAGGGATTCCCTCCTTGGTGGGATTTAGGCTTTCATACTTTCCTTCAGATAGGGCAGTATGGAAGAGCTGCTTTACTGCTGGGATCCTGCTGCGGGGATGGAGATCTCCAGCCCTCCTCCATCCCATGCCAAGTGCTGATGGAAATCTCCCCTGAACTCTCCAGATAGTCCTAACTCCTCAACAGGAGCACATCACAAAAAGCACTAAACCCTTTGCTCAGTACTGACTTGATTTCAGCAGGACTGTTAGGTCTTAATCTGTTCTATAGTGCCACTACACCTACAGATCAACCCCCCTGCAAGGGAGCTCAAAAAAAACCCAAGCTCCTGGTATCTGCAAAGGGATCCACTGTCTTCTCCCTCTTTGTTTCCCATTTCTTAGCTCAGATGGAGGGGCAGAAATGAGGGACAAACTGATCTAATGGTCCAGAGCTTAGAAACGAAGTAAGAAAGCTGAGATTAAAAGAAAATTACTAAAACTATTATTAAAGCCTTCTTCTGTGTAGCTTTTTTAACTCTTCCTACTATACAAGAGGAGAAAACCCTGCAGTCTATATTTTTATGGCAAACCTGCAAACCACCCATGTGGTGTGTCCATTAAAGGTTTCAATTCGGCAGATGAGCACTGCTGGCTCGTAGGCGCTCATGAGTGGTGAGGATGGAGTTAACCAACCAGTGAGCTCATCCTGGGACATAATGAAGAGCCTCAAGTTTTCCTAAGGGGCCAGGCTGGCTCCATCCGATTCATTTTGTCTCTCAGGTCAATATGTAATCAGGCAGCTTTTTGTTTCGTATTTTTTAAATGCATCTTTATCTTCCTATAGGAGGAAGGTTTTCTGCCTCCATTACAGAGGTTCATGCATTTTTCAAATGGCAAAATTCAATTAAAACACACACCAGCTGCAAGAAAATACTTCAGGAAAAAATCAGAGAGAGAATTTGCAGGGTATTTAAGACCCGGTGCCTTCCACTTCTGTCCCAGGTTCAGCAGCAGCAGTCATTTTTCTCCTTCTTGGTAGCTGGTGCAGTGCCGTGTTTTTGACTTTCAGCCTGGGAACAGCACTGATAACACCGATGGTCTTAGTTACCGCTCAGTAATGTTTACTCTGACCAAGGACTTTCTGAGCCTCATGATCTGCCAGGGAGGAGGGGAAGCCGGGAGGAAGCAGAGACAGAACACCTGACTCAAACTGACCAAAGAGGTATTCCATACCACAGCACGTCATGCCCACCATATAAACTGGGGGCAGTTACCCGGAAGGGTGAGATCACTGGAGGGGTCAGGATGGGTATCGGTCGGTGGGTGGTGAGTGGTTGTATTCTCTTCCCTTGTTATTTCCCTTATCATTGTTATTATTGGTGGTAGCAGCAGTGGTTTGTGTTATATGTCAGTTACTGGACTGTTCTTATCTCAACCTGTGGGAGTTACATTCCTTCGATTCTCCTCCCCATCCCTCTGGGAGTGGGGGGAAGAAAGGGGGGGCATGAGAGAGAGAGAGGCTGCATGGCTGACTGGGTTTAAACCACGACAGCTCTTTTTGGCGCCCAACGTGGGGCACAAAGGGTTGAGATAATGACAGATCTGACCAGAGTGTGTCTAATCATATCCGTGATAAGCAGTCATTGTTTCGGATTAATAGTCACTTGTCACAATGCTGATTTATTGGCTCTCAAAGTTGTTGCTCTTGATCTCACAGTTTCAGCATGTCACACCTTACTTACAGACAGTATTTGCTGTGTTGGTGTTTATCAGCTGGGGGCCTTGGGCTAAGGTCCTTGTTTCATTGTACTTTATTGGAATGACTTGTAATACAATAGAATCGTTGATCATGAAACTGATCTGGCTTCCGTTCCCAGTGTGGTCACCACCTCTATACTTTGGGAGGTATATAATTGAAGTGCTTAGCAATTACATGTCTTTTTTCCCCTCCTCGGGCAGTCAGCATGTGAAGGAGACGTTCTTATACGCTTCCAGCCCCCCATCAGACCGTTTACAGCATAATTTGAGAGTACTGAAGGTTTTGAATGGCCTTTAAGTACCCTTGAGATCTGCTTGCTGATTCTGATGGGGATCACCGTGTTGGCACACATGGAGAGTGTGTTTTACCCACGACCATTTCAACCATTTCGTCTGGTCGCAAGAGTTAAATAGAGCCGGGTTTGGGCCTTGTCTAGGGCTAGATAACGATGTAGGAGGACCAAGAGATTTTCCCTGAGGCTGGACAGTCATGAGTGGCAGTATAGTATGGGCAAGTATCTAGGCTAGTGGGCCCCTCCAGTGCTTTGGAATTTCACCAGTGACCAAGTGCAAAATCCAGAAAAATTAGTAAAACACTTAGAGGAGGTGTGTTGTCATTTTGGTCACACCAGAGACGGACAAATCATGGCAACGTGCTGGGGCTTGGCCTATGCTTACAGAGCCCTGTTCAACACTATCCAGCACCTTCAAAGGGAAAAAAATGTCCTTGGATCTGAGGGCAGAGTAATGGACAGCGCAGCTACTGCAGCTCCAAGCACAGCAGCTACACCAGGCCCAGTGACAAGTACAGCAGCTACCCAAACCCTGACAACAGACACTGCAGCTAAACCAGAGGACCAATTTGTACCCATATTGGTTGCCCTGTACACAAGGGGAAAAGCAAAAAAAAAAGACAAGAAAGATGAAGGAACAAGATGAAGAACCAATGGTAATGCACTTAATACCTGGGACGGTATCTGATCAGGAGTCATCACATGAATCAGAAGAAGAGGTGGCTTCTCAACCTTGGACCTCAACTGAGCTATGGAATATGCGAAGAGATTTTACTTGTCAACCAGAGCAGCACATCATCACCCCGTTGCTCTGATGCTGGGACAATGGGGTTGAGAGTCACGAACTAGAAGGTGGGGAAGCCAAGCAGCTGGGATCACTTGCTAGGGAAGGGGGAATTGACAAAGGAATCACAAGAGAGAAACAGTCCCTCAGCCTTTGGAAGCAGCTCCTGGCAGCTGTGAAAGAAAGGTTTCTGTACAAGGACGATGTTATGAGTCATTTGGCCAAGTGGACTACTCTGGAGAAAGGCATCCAGTCTCTGAGGGAATCAGCCATTGTAGAGATGATCTACCACATCAAGCCAAATGCCAGGGATGCGCCCATAGATCCAGATGAAGTCGAACGTACATGACCCATGTGGTGGAAATTTACATGGAACGCACCATCATATACCCATTCATCGGCAACAGTAACCTGGAATGACATAGTACCACTAACAGTGGATGAAGTTATTCATAAACTCCGAGAGTTCAAAGGCAATCTCACCCCTTCCATCATTTCTGCTGTGGAAAATCTGTCCCAGGACCTCAAACAATTGAGAGACGATCTATATGGTCTATTCAGCTCCTCACATGTACCAACACACATCTCAGCTATTAACAAAAGGCGTCCTACTGCTCAAGAGAGAAGATACAGAAGGTATACACCATGGGCCACCCTATGGTTTTACCTGCGGGATCACGGAGAAGACATGACAAAGTGGGATGGAAAACCTAACTCAGCTCTGGAGGAATGGGTGCATGAATTGAAGAGGAGAACAAAGGTCAAGGATGATCATCCCATGAAAGCTGCAGCTTCAGTTGCTGGTGAGCGGGTTCCCGGATGGAGTGGAAGAGCTGATTTTACTCCAGCTCCTGTGATAAAGAAGAATAATCCCTTTCTACAAGACTTAAGTGTCCAACGCTGTGATGCCTATTAGAGGGGCCCTACCTCCAGTCAGGTGGAGGTAGGTGACAATCGGATTTACTGGACTGTGTGGATCAGATGGCCTGGCACATCTGTCCCACAGAAGTATAAGGCTCTAGTAGATACCGGCGCACAGTGTACCCTGATGCTATCAAGCTCTCAAGGGATGGAATCCATTTATATTTCTGGAGTCACAGGAGGATCCCAAGAGCTGGCTGTACTGGAGGCTGAAATCAGCCTGACTGGGAGGGAATGGCAAAAACACCCCATTGTGACTGGTCCAGAGGCTCCATGTATCCTTGGCATCGATTACCTCAGAAGAGGGTACTTCAAAGACCCAAAAGGGTACCGATGGGCTTTCGGTATTGCTGCTTTGGAGACAGAGGAAGTGGAGCAGCTGTCCACCTTGCCTGGTCTCTCAGAGGATCCTTCTGTTGTGGGGTTGCTGAAGGTCGAAGAACAAGCGCCAATTGCGACCACAGCAGTGTGCTGGCAGCAATATCACACTAACCAAGACTCCCTGATTCCCATCCATAAGCTGATCCATAGACTGGAGAGCGAAGGAGTGATCAGTAGGACCCGCTCACTCTTTAATAGCCCCATATGGCCAGTGTGAAAGTCTTATGGAGAGTGGAGACTAACAGTAGACTATTGTGGCCTGAACGAAGTTACCCCATCCTTGAGTGCTGCCGTACCGGACATGCTAGAGCTTCAGTATGAACTGGAGTCAAAGGCAGCCAAGTGGTATGCCACGACTGATATTGCCAATGCTTTTTTCTCAATTCCTCTGGCAGCAGAGTGCAGGCCACAGTTCGCTTTTACTTGGAGGGGCATCCAGTACACTTGGAACCGACTGCCCCAGGGGTGGAAACACAGCCCTACCATCTGCCGTGGACTGACCTGGACTACACTGGAACAGGGGTAAGCTCCAGAACACCTGCAATACATTGATGACATTATCATGTGGGGCGATACAGCGGAAGAAGTCTTTGAGAAAGGGAGGAAAATAATCCAAATCCTGCTGACAGCCGGTTTTGCCATAAAACGGAGTAAGGACCTGCACAGGAGATTCGATTTTTGGGAATAAAACGGCAAGATGGACGTCGCCAGATCCCCACAGATGCGATCAACAAGATAACAGCAATGTCTCCACCAACTAATGAGAAAGAAACACAAGCTTTCTTGGGTGCTGTGGGGTTCTGGAGGATGCACATCCCGAATTACAGTTTGATTGTAAGCCCTCTCTATTATGTGACCCAGAAGGAGAATGATTTTAAATGGGGCCCTGAGCAGCAACAAGCCTTTGAGCAAATTAAACGTGAGATAGTTCATGCAGTAGCCCTTGGACCAATTTGGACCGGGCCAGATGTTAAAAATGTACTGTCCACCGCAGCTGGGGAGAACGGTCCTACCTGGAGCCTCTGGCAGAAAGCTCCAGGGGAGACTTGAGGTCGACCCCTCGGCTTTTGGAGTCGGGGATACAAAGGACCTGAGGCCAGCTACACCCCAACTGAAAAAGAGATATTGGCAGCCTATGAAGGGGTTCGAGCTGCTTCGGAAGTGATTGGCACTGAAGCACAGCTCCTCCTGGCACCCTGCTTGCCTCTGCTGGGCTGGTGTTCAAAGGCAGGGTCTCCTCTACACATCATGCAACTGACATTACATGGAGTAAGTGGGCCACATTAATTACACAACGAGCTCGAATAGGAAATCCCAGTTGCCCGGGAATTCTGGAAGACATCATGGACTGGCCAGAGGGCAAAGATTCTGGAAGGTCACCAGAGGAGGAAGAGGTAATGCGTGCTGAAGAGGCCCCACCATATAATGAACTGTAAAAAAGTGAAAGGCAGTATGCCTTGTTTACTGATGGGTCCTGTCGCATTGTGGGAAAGCACCGTAGATGGAAGTCATCTACGTATGGAGTCCTCAACGACAAGTTGCAGAAACTGCTGAAGGAGAGGATGAATCGAGTCAGTTTGCAGAAGTGAAAGCCATCCAGCTGGCCTTGGACATTGTGGAACGAGAAAAGTGGCCAGTACTTTATACTGACTCATGGATGGTGGCGAATGCCCTGTGGGGGTGGTTGCAGCAATGGAAGCAGAGCAACTGGCAACGCAGAGGTAAACCCATCTGGGCTGCTGCACTGTGGCAAGACATCGTTGCTCGGGCATAGAACCTGGTGGTCAAAGTACGCCACGTAGATGCTCATGTACCCAAGAGTCGAGCCACTGAGGAACACCAGAACAACCAACAAGTAGATGAAGCTGCTAAGACTGAAGTGGCTCAGATGGACGTAGATTGGCAACATAAGGGGGAATTATTTTTGGCCCAGTGGGCCCACGACACTTCAGGCCATCAGGGCAGAGATGCAACATACAGATGGGCTCGCGACTGAGGGGTGGACTTAACAATGGACACTATTGCCCAGGTTATTCATGAGTGTGAAACGTGCTGCAATTAAGCAGGCTAAACGGTTAAAGCCTCTTTGGTAAGGAGGACGATGGCTGAAGTACAAATATGGGGAGGCTTGGCAGATTGATTATATCACACTCCCACCAACACGCCAAGGCAAGCGCCATGTGCTTACCATGGTGGAAGCAACCACCAGATGGCTGGAAACACGCACTGTGCACCACACCACTGCCCGGAATGCTATCCTGGGCCTTGGGAAATAGATTTTGTGGCAACACAGCACCCCAGAGAGAATTGAGTCAGACAGTGGGACTCATTTCTGGAACAGCCTTATAGACATTTGGGCCAAAGAGTATGGCATTGAGTGGGTATATCACATCCCCTACCATGCACCAACCTCTGGGAAAATGGAACAGTACAATGGGCTGTTAAAAACTACACTGAGAGCAACGGTTGGTGGGACTCTCAAACATTGGGTTGCACACTTACCAAAGGCCACCTGGTTGGTCAACACCAGAGGATCTGCCAACACCAGAGGATCTGCCAACAGGGCTGGCCCAGCCCAGTCAGAACTTTTATGTACCGTAGAAGGGGACAAAGTTCCTGTGGTGCATAGAAAGAACTTGCTGGGGAAGACAGTCTGGGTTATTCCTGCTTCAGGTAAAGGCAAACCCACTCATGGGATTGCTTTTGCTCAGAGACCTGGATATACTTGGTGCGTAATGTGGGAAGATGGGGAAGTCCGATGTATACCTCAAGTGGATTTGATTTTAGGGGAAAACAGCCAATGAACTCAATTGCATGCTGTTGCCTGCTATCTAGCACTTTAATAGCCGACCAAATAGATGTCTTCAGGTCACCAGCGACTGGCCCTGACTTCCCTCCGACCATCATCCCAACAAAGACTGAACTTTGATGAAACCAGACGAGTTCTGCAGTAAAGGAACGATCAGCATCAGCAGGCAACGATTCAACACTGTACACAGCCTCTTCTGCTCTGAAAGACTGTTACAAGAGATGGAGCCTGACATCATGGACCGGATGGACTCAGCAGCTTCACAGGGATTGGTCCATGCACTAAGGAATGATCTCTCTCTCTCTCTCTCTGTGGATGTATATATATCTATATATATATGCATATATATAAGAGTGACGGTATATTGAAAATGTGGGATCTGAACATGATGTGAATGGTATGGAATAAGGGGTGGATGCTGTCCTGGGTTCAGCAGTAGCAGTCATTTTCCTCCTTCTTGGTAGCTGCTGCAGTGCCGTGTTTTTGACTTTTGGCCTGGGAACAGCACTGATAACACCGATGGTTTCAGTTACTGCTCAGTAATGTTTACTCTGACCAAGGACTTTCTGAGCCTCATGCTCTGCCAGGGAGGAGGGGAAGCCGGGAGGAAGCAGAGACAGACACCTGACCCAAACTGACCAAAGAGGTATTCCATACCACAGCACGTCATGCCCACCATATAAACTGGGGGCAGTTACCCAGAAGGGTGAGATCACTGCGGGGGTCGGGCTGGGTATCGGTCGGTGGGTGGTGAGTGGTTGTATTCTCTTCCCTTGTTATTTCCCTTATCATTATTATTATTGGTGGTAGCAGCAGTGGTTTTGTGTTATACGTCAGTTACTGGACTGTTCTTATCTCAACCTGTGGGAGTTACATTCTTTCCATTCCCCTCCCCATCCCTTTGGGAGGTGGGGAGAGGAAAGCCGAGGAATGAGCAGGGGCTGCGTGACTGACTGAGCTTAAACCACGACAACTTCCCTCCAAGTCCAGCTCTGTTTTACAGCAGTGGCTGCTCAGGGGTGCACAGGAAAGCGCTGGGATGCACTTTGGGATGCCCAGATGAGGTGAGGAAAAGGAGCTTTTCAGTTCAGCCACCCCATGTGCAAAACCCAGGCTTGCATGAGCGTGAATCCCTCAGCTGTGTTGACTCACCAGGGGTTATTTCATGCTCCCACTGACACAGCAGAGAGCAGGATCCAGCTCTAATTGCATCAAGCTGTGATGCACCATGAAACAAGAAGCAAAAGTCCTCAAGTGATCAATGCTGGTAACCAAATGCCAGAGCTGAAGGGAGGAAGGGAGCTCTCCTGATGCATCCCTCTCCCAAGGCTATCCGATCGCTCCACACCCTGCTGTGAAGGAGAGGTGCTTCCAGCTCCAAACCCTGCTGGCATAGGATCAATAGCTGCAACCAGCACCAGGGAGGGACCGGAGGTTCTGCCTACTTAGGGCAGTATCTCAAACCCTGCCTGCAAGCAAGGGAGGCTTGGCTAGTCTTCATGCTCTCCTAGATGGGACAAATTGGGACTGAATTATTAATAATAGCTGCTGCAGACTGTCTGGCTTCTACCTCTATGGGAGCTTCTCTGATTTAGGGTAGAGCTGCAGCACCCATCCTGCTTCCCTTTGCTGCTGGCATGGCCTTTGGCTCTGCAGCTTTCATAGGGCACAGCATCCAGCACCTCAGCACCCCAGCACCCTTCTGGCCCCAGAAGACCAGTGCAATAAGCTGAGTGCAAGGGCTGGGGTTGGCGTGACCCAGGGCCAGTTTCTGTCTAGACATTTCCCTCAGGGAGTGGGGAGATGGCAGCAATTAGCAACCTGTTTGTTATTTTCCCTATCTGGCATGTATTGCCCAGATAAAACCCACTTTTAATTCCAGCTTGACTCTTTCCACAGCTCTCCTGGCTTGGTTGTTATTGCGCTAGGCTTGCCTTGAGTGATTTGTGAAGGCAGTAATACAGTGCCAGTACTCAGGGGGTGGAATATTAGACACACCAATTAGCTATCTGTGCATAAATTCCCATTTACCTGCTTATTGCAAGTGTATCTGCCTTGCCCGCTTCCTCTGTCTGCTTTCCCTCCACCCCTCCTACTGCTAGAATTCTAAATCAAGAGAAAAAAGCAGCTAATGTGACCTCTGACATGACGTAATGCAGCCAAAAAAGTCTGCTCTGGCTCTTTGCAGCCAGACAGAAAGAGGATGCTGTGCATAGCAAAGAGAAAGCCTGGCTTCCCCGCACCCACAGCCAGGATTCCCAGCTCTGGATGGAGATTCTGGGATGGGAGGATGGACCGCACCGCTCTGTGTACCAGCAGGGAGAAGGAGGACAGGGAGGAAGAGTGGGAAACCTATCATTAAAGAGGGAAGGTTTTGGCAATGGCCGGGATGGCACAGGGCAGAGGGAATGGTTATTGCAGGCTCTGAAATATTGTTCTTAAAGTCACATCTCTGGAAGTCACACTCAGAAAAGTTCTGAATTAAAAAGGAAAAAAAATAAAGTCAAACCTTTTAATCCTGAGAAACAAAAATAAAATACTTCAATCCATTTGTCTGCTATTGCCCAAGAAAGCAAAATACAGAGAAGCATGGAAAACGTTATGGTCAAAAGCTCAAATCTGGGTTTTCCTGTGGTTTTACACTGGGAAATTAATGGGAAACCATTCCCAAGCCTGTTGGGAAACCTTGAGAAGAGAGGTGCCCATGGCCAAGCTGGGGTGAAGCGGATATGAGGCTTCCAAAATTCATGGAAACAGGGATGGAGCCAGTTCCCATTTAGCTTGTTGCTCCAGGCACCTGTGCTGGATTCTTCTCTACATTTGTATTTTTGGAGCTTACAAATGTAGATCAAATGCACCAAGGCATCATTTCCTGTTTTGCATTGAGATATCATGGGTTTAATCCAAATAAGGGAAAAAACAATCCCAGGCTGTGTCCTTCTGTCCTGTGCCTGGCCTTTAAGCAGCCGAAATGAGTATTGCTGAAGAACTGAATCACAAGTTTACATATAATGGTGCAAAGTCATGGTGACATGGGAAACAAGAATGGGCCACAATCAAGTGTCACATCCCCAAAACCCTGGGAGAAAAATGGCCCGAAGCACAGCGCATCGTGACCGTCTTGGCTGCTCCCATCTTTGTGCATCACCTGGAACCCTGAGCTGTGTCCTTCCCAGTGGAGAAGGATGAGAGCAGCCTAAGGACAACAATGCTGAGATCCTCTCCAGCTTGCCTTGCTGCCGTCACACCACATGGGTCATGGGGCTGCTTGAATTTGTTTGTTTTATCCCTGTTGCTGCTAAACACAAAATGCCAGCCCTGGCACAAGAAAATCAAACTCCATTGACTTCAAAGGGCTGAGCCAGGTGGAGCTGGTACCCAAAGACACATCTGTCACTGTTTCAGGATGCTGCCAGCATCTCTCTCTGGCCACAGGATGCGCAGAATAAGCAGAACCCATACATTTCCTTCCTGCTGTGTTTCCTTCCCTTTAATTCTTTGCCCATCAGCAAGGGCAAAGCTGATGGGTCTTTTGCACCGGAGACAATGAGCAAGCTGCCCTGAGATGTTATTTACAGCTCGCAAGAAAATTAACATCTGGAGAGGGAGTCTCATCTCCTGCCATCTGTCACTTGTAATGGAGCTAGGGAAGATGCAGGTGAGCAATGTGGCCAGGCAGTACCTGCCCATTCTGCTGCTTCAGTGCCTGCTAGCACGGACCATCGTGTGGGAGGTGGGCTTTGCTTTGTAAAAGGACAGCTTTGATGCCACTGTCTCAGCCTGATCGACCAAAGGAGATGGGCTTGGCCTCACTTAGGACCAAACACTTTGATGGCTCAAACATGCCAGTGATGGCAGCAGTTGGGCAGGGAGCTGCCCCTGGGACACAGTCCCCCCTCCCAAGTCAGACTCAGAGGCATCAAGAGCAAACTCCAGCTCCATGGATGGAGTTTATGCTTTTCTTATAAATTGGGAGCATTGTTATCTTCTGGATAGTGATGGATGGTGACTCAAAACCTGCAGGAACCTGCTCAGAACAGGGTTTGGGAAGAGCTAGCTTCAAGGAAGGGAAAGGAATGAGCAGGGGGGGGATGCTGCCTGCTCTCCGGCTGTCATGTTTTGGTTGGGGCAGGTTTCCATGATTTTACTGGATAATTGTCATGTACATAATGGAAAATGTACATAAAGGGAATGGGAAATGTTAATGTCCCTCTTTTCATCTCCTCCTCTTGCAGAGTGCCAGCAAACAGCTCTCCCCTCACACATCCCAAAGGCACAACCACGCCACAAATGCTCCTCTAACCCTGTGCAAAAAATAGTGCATTACAAACAAGCCTGCCACTTCCAGGCAGGAGGCAAAACAGGTTGGGAGAAACCACTGACAGCCCTTGGAAAAGGAAAAAAGGAAAGGAGAAAAAGCCCAAGAAAAAACAAGCTGAGGCACAAAATCTCGGAGGAACCTGGGCAGGGCTGTATCATCCTCACACTGCAGATCTGTACCCTCTGTATTCAATGCAAACACAGAGCAGCAGAAAAGCCCTACATCAATGCTGCATTCAGGTGGGGATATTTAGATGCACAACAGACCAAGTTAGAGCTCCCCAAGCAGCCATAACTCAGCCTACTCGGACATGTGTATCACTGAGTTTGGCTGTACATGCTGCTGACTGTAATGACTTCAGGCAGGATCCTGCATTCTGGTTGCATCACCCTGTCTCCAGGCAAGGCTGGCTCCAAAGATGGCACTGCCAAAACCCTTGTGAGTCCATCCCAGCTTGTTAGGTCGGGGAAACACCAGGGGTTTGGTGGGAAGCTTGATGGTGGTGGGTCTGGATTGTTGGTTTGCTTAACATTGCCCATCCTCTTGGGTCTATAGAGGAGAGGAGGGTATAGACTCAATCAGGACATGATCATCCCCAGTCCAGCCACAAACCTGGAGCATCCTTTGTGGGATGGGTGAAGGAAGTTAGGAAAAGCCTGGCTCACTGTGGACACCGGGTACCTCCTCCTGCCATGACCCTCCACAGGCTGCAGATCAAAAGATGGAGGATTTGGTGGACCATCAGCATCCCAACCCTAGCCTCCATCACTAGAAGGGTCCCAAAACCAGCCTATTCCTCCTCATTTTTCATATTGACCCCCTTGCTTGGCTGATGCCACACACAGGATAAAGATTGGGGTGGAAACCTCAGTGCCAAAGGGGCAAAATAAAGCATGGAGAAACTCAACCAGGTCATGGGAAAAGGGAGCAAAGGAAGCCTCTGGTTTGCCCTCTGGGAAGCCCTCACATCCCTTTGAAGAGCCATGGGCATTGACCAGCTCTTTGGGAAGCATTAGGGGCTATTCTGTACAGCCAAAGGAAAAGTGCTCAGAATAAGAGAAATCGGGGAGTTCAAATGAAAAACTCCAGATGAGGGAGGCAATGACAGGCAAGCAAAACAGATCTGTTGATTTAATTTCAGTTTCATTTAGATGTCTAAGAAAGAAGGAGTCAAAACAAATTCTGAAGCAAAACACAACAGAACCACAAGGAAAAGCCTTTTTCCCCTTTCCTGACCGTTCGCCCTGTTCCAGTTTTGGCTGAAACACCCTGGGAGTTTCCAAGTTTTGGTCACCTCAAGCAAAACAGATATTTGGCAAAAAAACTTCCAAAAGAGGCAGAGTAACGTTGAGCTCATAGTCTCCCTTCCCCTGGTGATGGGCTGATGGAGATGGATGGTCCATGATATACCTCTGGCCAGGCACTGCTTTAAACAGCCAACACCCAACAGCAAAACCCACCCCAGTTGGGAGCAAACTGCAAAAACCCAGCCCACGTCCAGACTCAATGACAACCTCGTTTAACTGAAGTTGGTATTGTAGTTCCAGTGCAGTCCGGACTCAGGCAAATACATGGAGCTGAAATGGCCTCAGGAGCACTGATGGATGCTCTCCATCAGGTGGTTGGTCTCCAGCCATGCCCTCTGGGACCTTGCTGTATCCAGCCCTGTGGGAGGATGTGACAGCAGTCTAAGGGATGTGTTAAAATGGTCTATTCCTCTGAGTGATGGAAAAGCAATCAGTGGGGCCCTAAGAGATGCTTGGAAAGCAAACACACCCATGTCTTGCTCCAGACAGCCAGGATGAGGCTGAGTGAGATGCTGGTGATGGGTGCCACTTCATGCACCTCTTGCCACATTCAGTCTCGCCAGGATGGGCCCAGTGATAATGAGGAAGCTCTCCTCTGCTGTAAGGTTCAACTGGACACCAAAGTGGCTGGTTGGAGACAGCCATGCGCTGGACAGAGCCGCACCATCTCCATCCAAGGCTATGGCATCCAGCTACCCACCAAGATCCCTCAGGAACGATGAGAAAACGCCAGCCCAGAGCAAAAATGTTCCCCACAGAGAGCATGCTTCAGACAGCACCCCCTTAACCCCACTGCTTAACACCACCCTGGAAGATGCTGAATGGGGACAAGGACCCTGCTTGGCTGTGCCCCAAACCCTTGATACCACCACCCCTTGGTGCAGCCGACTGAGCGGAGTTGTGCTGGATGTAGACCCTACACAGCAATCTCAGCTGTGAACAGTACCCACTAAATCAGCCCTAATAAACGCAACATCAAATGCTAAAATGCTGCAGAAATACGTTCCGTGCCAGGCTGCTGTCACCACTCTTTGGAGCTCTGGTCCCCATGGGGAAGGACGGAAGGGACAAGAGTGTTTGGTGATATTTATTGTCGTGTTGAGCTCTGCCTGGGGCTGACCTGGTCCTGTGGTGCACATCACCTATTCTTCTGCACCCAGTGGATGCAGGCAGGAAGGAGAGGAGCTGGGGGTGGCCTGGGCAGCCAGGCAGAGGTGGGCAGACCCCTCTGCAGTGCGAGAGCCAGACGCAGCCCTGATGGATGTGGGGGGGGGGAAAGAAATACACATCATCCCGTTGCCACAGCAACGAGCAGCTCCCGCCTGCCTCAAACTTCAGAACCCACCCAAAGGAGCCGCTTCCCTCATCCCTCATCCCCGCTGCCTGCATGGGCTTCTGCTCCCTGTCAGCTGCTGGCTTTTGAGTACCAGGAGCCCAAAAGCCAGCCAGCACCCCCAAGTATCCCACTTCTCAAGATGGGAGGCCATGCATGAGCTGCTGGGTCTGCAGTGGGGTTTGCCTGCTCAGCCCCACTCTCTGCCTGCATCCATTTTGATCCTCACCTGTGGGTGCTGCTCATCCCAGCACCCCCCAAGCACCCTGCGGGGTCCCCTGTATGGGATGCTGATGCTAGGGGCCTGCTGGGGCAGTGGGTGCACTTGCTGGTCTCCAAACACTGATGTGCCCCGAGGCAAGCTCTGGGTTTTCAGGTCTGCGCTGCTTCCAAGGCAAAGCCCATTCCACTGGAGCAGCCAGCAGCACAACAGGGAAAGGGACCTGGAGCCCAGCTCTACCAGGAGAGAATCTGGGCTTTGAATTATTTATGCTTCACCTCTGTGCTATGGCGATGAGAGACAGAGCAGACAGAGAGACACATCCACATAATGGAGAGAAGACCGCAGCCTGTTTCCCCCAGAGAGGCCATTTATCTGAATCAGGTTTTCTGGAGGGCTACCAGCCCCTGCACCGGTTTTGCCCCTTACATCTCCACTTGGAAAAGTGCCTCATCCCTGGCTCTTGTCTATGCCACTGCTTTTCTGGAGAGTCTATTCCCAGGACCACAAAGGTGGGAAGAGCTACCACCCGCCATGGCTGTTTGAAGCTCCCAAGGCACCTTGCTGTGTTGGATGGGGACAGGCTGTGGCTGCCTGACAGTGGAGTGGCTGTGGGACAGACAGTCCTCATGACTGTGGTGTCCAGCTTTGAGCCCACAAACCTGTTTCTCTTCCATACGGCAGACCAACCCCAAGGAACTGCTGCTCAGGGTTCATGGTGGCATCATCGAGCCATTGAGGCTCACAAGGATGCTTCATGACAAGGTCTCCCTTGACCCAGCCTTGCTTGGGTTCTCTGACCCAGCAGGTTTTGCTTTGGGGATGGATACCAGACATGCTTTAATTGAACAGAATGAGTTTGGCAAAGCTAAAACTCATTGTTCCACTCTGCTATGAAGGTCCATGAACAGGAGCTGGTGCTGCTGGTAAGGAGTCTACCCATCTCCCATTGGGGTGCACCCAGACCGTTTCCCATGTGGGCTTCTCCTGATGCTGAGCCAGGAGAACAACAGCCCCAAATAACATGCCATGTGCCTGGAGGGTGACACACAAGAATGGGATGAGGTGGATTTGGGCCATGGTTGCCCCAAGCAGGCAGGAAAGGGCTGCTGCCCACCATTAAAATAGGTGACAGAGGTGAGCAAAGATTGAATCAAAGGTTTCACTGGATGGTGGGCTGAGCATCAGATGTGGCTACGTTGCTGCTATGGGTTTTTGGGGTGCTTGGCACCCTGAAAAATTGGGAACTTTCTTAGTCACAACTTTAAAGGGATAATTAGTCAGATCCATGGGGATCCATGGGTTAAATCCTCCTAGGATTTTCAGGGGGAAATATGCTTAGCAGGGTCCATGGTCAAATCCTTTAATTTCCTGGATTAGGAAGCCAGGACAGCTTGTTATTCATCCTGCATGGAGGAGGCAACAGAAACCTCATTGCCTGAGGCTTTTCAAACTGAAGAGGACCACGGGACTGATCCCTACCATGGCAGTGCTGGTGTTTCCCCCCAGCATCCCAATCTGGCTGCAGCAGAACTCATGAACATTACCCAGGAAAACACTCAGTATTTTTGTTCCATTCTGCATTTTCATCTCAGCTGTGCTCCTGATATTGCTTTTGCCTCTCTCCGGAAGGGGCTTTGGTGGGGGGACAGGAGCATGGGGGTGTTGGGGCTGTCGGTGCAATGAAGCAGGAGGACGGACGCAGCAAAGCCAGTGGGAATGCATGCCAGGAAACCCAAAAAGGGAGATCTGTGAGAGGGGAAAGCACACAGGCCTCCTTTAGGAGATGGTAAGGCAGCACAGATATAGTGTAGGGACCCCAAACCTTCCCCTCAGCTCTCCTCTGCTGTCAAAGCTTTGAGGTGCAGCATTACTGGGGTGCAGTAATGTACCTGGAAGTAGGAGTACGTGGAGCAGGCAGGGACATGGCATAGCAGCTCCCACTGACACAGCCAAGGGGTTCAGGGTGATGGGATGCAGCAGCAAGGGGCTGGGATGCTACAGTTCATCCTCCTCTGCATCTAGTCCTTGGGCCTGCTGGGTTTGGGTGTACCCCCACCAGTCTCCTTGCACCCTGCGGAGGGTGAGGATGAGGATGGAGGAGGGTGATGGGGCTGCGAGCCAGGCAGCTGCACAGGCTGTGGGAGGATCTCTCCCTTCCCTCCCTAAGATTGCTGAGAAAAGCAACACTGCAGCTTCTGCTCGTTGAATAGGAAAAGCAGCAGAAAGGAAAATCAGGGGCTGGAATTTTTGTTGCTGCTGTTGGCTTTTCCTTCCCCTCCATCTGATGAAGAGCTGCTTCACCCAAAAGCAGGCATCAATGTGAAGAAGAGGCTTCACCATCCTCTTCCTCAGCTCATTCCCTATTCCCAGTGCTGTGCAGGCAGTCAGGGTGGGCAGGAGGTTGTTGTGTTAGTGGTGGTATCTACCACTGCTCAGGGGGCTGAAATCATCCTGCACCACCTCCTGAGAAGGGCTGATTCTGCAGCAGGACAGCAGTGCTGGCCACTCAACCCATGTGCTAAGCTGGTAAAAGGCTTGGATCAGAAACCAAGCAGATGATCTGGGCTGCAATGGGCTGCTGTGTGATGCTGGAGAGGAGGAAGAGGAGGAGGAGGGAGAGGAGGAAGAGGAGGAAGAGGAGGCAGCCTCCACTTCGGCCCCCACGCTGCCCCTCACCTCCTGCCCATCTCTCCAGGGCAGCCCCTTCCCATGGAAGCAGTGCCTGCCAGGAGTGAATCACCCTCCTGTCCTTCCTGCTGCGCTGCTGGACGGTGCCATCCCTGCCTGTTTCCATCTGGTCCCACTGACAAAGCGACCATGCTCCAGCACCAGCACAGCTCTCCTATTGCGGCTTTGTCACTGTCGCATCCTCCCACATTCCAGGACCCTTCTCCTACTTCATTCTATGGCAAAACCATCCCCTCCAGTTGCACTTTGCTGTGGGCCTGCTCCAACACAAGCTGCATCTGCCAAGACTCTATGGATTTCGGAGGTCTTCCGCTATGAGCACAGGGAGCAGGTCCGTC
Source organism: Myiopsitta monachus (assembly GCA_017639245.1). Taxonomy (NCBI): domain Eukaryota; kingdom Metazoa; phylum Chordata; class Aves; order Psittaciformes; family Psittacidae; genus Myiopsitta; species Myiopsitta monachus. The sequence continues at coordinate 101,746,092 of CM029941.1, read as the reverse complement.
TGGGACCACGGTGAATCCGACAGCCTGTGAATCTCTGCCATGTTATTTCATGAGGACCTAGCAATGTTGGAAATAATGATATGAATGCAAGTCACACACCTGGGTCATGGAGCCAGGGTGGTTTAGCTCATATTTGGCTCAGCAGAGAGGGAAGGCAGTGGGAGCTGCCAAGTTGGGAGTCGTGGTCGAAGGATGGGAGAGCAATGAAAGGAGAAAGGCTAGCAAAACCACACTAAGCTGCTCTCTTAGAAGCTAAAAAAGACCCTGCTGAGGTTTTTCCAGTTGGATTATTTTGTAAAGCATCATTCCTACGAAAGGCACTTAATTTTCCAGCTTGTTCATACCCATGCATGGATGTGTCCCTGCAGCCCTGCATTGCAATGCAGGCAGCTGGGTGGCAGTCGGGGATGCACAGGGCTGGCCTTTCACGAGCGTGCCACCTAGTCCTGACTTTTGACGTGGCCACAAAAAAGCTTAATGCTGTAAATCCTGTCTGAGCAGGAAGTTATTACACTGGCATTGCAGAAGTACTTAAAACAGTCACAGCGCAGGCAGCACGTCCCGCGAGAGCTGCTCATGGGTAAGGATGCAATGCTCCCGGGTGCTATCCTCAAGTGTCCTGAACTGAAGGTGCTCGCAATGAGTCAGATGTGCCTGTGTCATCCCAGCTGACAGCGGCACTGGAATGGGAGGAATAACAGCTGATCCTAATCTCCACTGCCGCTGTATCGCCTGACCCCTGTCACACGCAGGAGCTTGTGCACAGGCACAGGAGGAGGGCAGGGAGGCGGCAGAGGGAAGGAAAGCCAGTGTGCTGTGCCACAGCTCTGCTCTTGTGTCAATGGTAAAGCCTGTTGGAGGCTGTCAGCCCTGCACGTTCCTCCTCTCTGCATAGCACAGGGGATGGTTTTGGGGAGAGAGGGAACAAAGGAAAAAGAAAATGCTGCCATAGAGAGAATTACATCCTGGCTCCGCTAACCTCAGCCCTTCAATCACCTCCATCCATCCCATTTGTGTTCCCCTCCCTGTCCCATTGTATCCCTCAAGGAAGGGACGCAGAGATCAGGAAAGGATGGAGGGTTCAAGCTCTCCCTGCCTGAGACCCAGCAGGTACCAGGTGATGCCATTAGTGACCCCACTGGTCCCAACTAATGACTCCTGCATAGGGGCAGCACTTCTCCAAGGGAACATAAGTAGAGGAAGTGGCTCCAGAGGTGCGCAAAGAAGGGCTGGATGAGGCAGTGGGCCCTGACACACGTGGTCTCATCCCTAAAGCATTCACTCAGTCCCATCCCCACAGCCAGCTCCGCTGTGACCCACTTTGGCTTCAGTCCGCTGCCAGCTCGTCCCTGCCATCCTGGCACACAAAACCCTTTGGGGCCACAGTGTTCCCCTTAACCCACACCCTCCTCCTCCTTCCTGCCTCCATCCGCATCGCAAGCCCTGCTGGCAGCATGAGGTGGGGATTAGGGTGATACTAATGTGGGAGCCCCGCAGCCACTTCCCCCAGGCATCAGAAAAGCCAGCAGAAACCTTAAATCAAATGCAGCTAAGTACAATTGCAAAGCTGCAGGCACAGGCCTGAGGGAGCATTAAGCAGCATTATCAGGGCTCGGTGTATTGCCAGTAGTGACATTACTGCAACTTAAAACGTTTGGGATCTGAACTGCAGAATCTATTATTTTCTGTGGGTTTTGCCTGGGCTGCTTTTCCGTTTTTCTGAAGAAAATATCTGTTTGGCTCAGACAACCTTCCACACTTTGCTGTTCAGCTCTCTGGGGCTTTTCTTGCCTTCCTGCTCCCCATCATATTTCAAACTAAAACAGATGCATCATCACTGCAGCATCCTGAAGGAGCATCCATGCTGAGTCCAAACATCTTCCTTTACCTGTCCTCACTGCCAGTCTGCCTTTATCCACTTCCTTTTCCTTTTTTTCCCAGTTTCCCTTTCCGAAGTTGAATGACACTGCACTAACCTGTAGCCCGACTCCTCTTGAGACTATTGAGCTTAATTATATTTTCTCATCACTGGTGAATGGCTCAGCTATAATTACGCCTGGAAGTGTGTTACTTAGGACTAACCTGAAAGCAGTATCCCCTCTGGGGTGCTAGGTCATTGGCTGCTCAGATGTGCTGTTATTTAAGATGCTGAACAACAGGGACCCATGAAGCTTGTGCTAAGTGCTTGCTAAATGCCACCCAAGTTTGGGACTCACAGCCCTAGCTCCGGTGATGGCACTACCTCTCATATGTAGTGCAGCCACTAATTACAAAACCTTGAACTATGGCAGCAGGGGGAAAACCTGGAGAGAATTAGAGTCTGTCTGCCTTGCATTAAAACTACCATCATCTGCTGCTGAGAGCTGGAGTCAGTCCTGAGGTCTCCCCTATGCCCCACGTGCATCTATCATGCATGGCTGGCGGCCGTGCTGAAAGCCAAGAGGTAAGGATGGGCTCTTGCCCACTCTTGCCTGGATATTACATTTTAGTTGATTGTGAGATATGAATGCCTATGGACAACTTGTCTTAGGTATCAATGTTAGCACTAAGGAGATGAGAGCTGGTGTCTCCAGTGCATCCTTCATCCTTCCAGGGTGGCAGCAGGAAGAGTGATAGCTCCTGGCTGATATGAGAGGGAATTAAGCACCCCACAGCCAAAAAGGTCACTGTGAACCCTCATTTTAGACCAGCTTAAAAAAACCTTCCCCCTTGGCTCCCTTGGAAAACCCACAGTTGATCTCAATGGTAGTTTTTCAGTTCTGATTCACAGCCCTTCCCACCCTTTGCCTCTATACAAACTGCTCCACAGCAAATGGGAGATATAAGAGGAAAGAAAGAGTTCTTTAATTTCGATTGCATCGAAGAAAATTTAGAAGAATCATCTGCTGAACCTAAAAACCATTCCCAAAATGAGCTGATTTTCCTGTGTCACATTGTACACTGTTCAGACTAAAACAACTTAAAGAATCCGATTTACTTTACACAGTGTACTGGAGACTTCTCCAGTACACTGTGTTTTTAGCCTACTTTCCTCAGGAAATGGGGCTTACTTATGTGATTATGCTGTTTATATATGTATATGCCATCACTCCCACACTAATAACTTTTGAACGTGTTGGCCAATTCCAACCAAATCTGACAGAGCAGTAGAGTTTTCAAAAACACTGAAATCTTACAAATTTAATGAAATATGTGGGCGGGCACATATTCTCCCCCACCAAGGGAAAGGCTGCACAGTGAACTCAGCCTTATTATTAGACAGAAAAGAATACACACACATGCAAGCACATACACAGCCACACACCAGCACTGTTATGAAATCCCCAGGTGCTGGTAAGCCAGTGCTCATGTTGGTATTAGACAAGGAATATTGTACCTCTAAGCCCCAAAGCCACCAAATCAAGCATCAGGACTCCTCCACCAATGCACCCACTGCCTATGTTGTGCATTTCTTTCCATTTGGACGATGCAGCTTGGTGTGGGCACTGCAGAGGAGTGTTTATTCATTTAGAAGCTTTAAAGTTAACTGGACTGATGATATGGAAGCCTTTCTAGCTGGTTCTAGGTTTGTAAAAGCTTGCTCTCTTGTGGCTCTGCACACTGAGAACTGCAAAGGCCCTCGCAAAAGGGAAGAGCTTGAGCTGAAGGATCACGGGTTTCAGACTGGCAGGTTGAGGTGCTTGGGCCTCTCTTGCGCATAGCCAAATTGCACACTTGAGACACCGTCTAACACCTTGGGCTGAGCCTGTTCACCCACCTAATCCCACCTGCCCTGTGTCTGCAGCAAAGCCTAAATCCTTCAGTCCTGTCTGGTTTCCAGTTGGATGCTTTGGCCCTCTGTTGATAGGATTTGTAACCCCCCCCCATAAAACACAGCAGCCAAAGTTCCTGGGATGGCTGTCATCCATGATTGGTAACCCAGCACTAATGCACAGCACACGTCACGTTGGAGTCTGTCTGGGCAGCAGATCAATAAAGGGCTTTTCAACACACAAGCAGCCTTCATGCACCGGAGGCAATGGCTGTGCCATAAAAAGAGCCGAGCCCTGGGTTCCCAGAGCTTGCTTTCTTCCATGTGTATCTAGTAAAGGACAACTAGTTAAGACTAAACAGTGGAGGGAGCTGGGCTGCAGGATGGAGATGTCGGGCTGCTGGCGGGACCAGGTTAGTCTCTGACAGTATCCTCAAAGCAATGTGCATCCATTCGTTTCTTTGCATCTTCACTGATGACTGAAGGGGTCCTCTGCGACCCCCAAATCCCACAGGTTTTCTCCTCCTCCATGCATATGTGTGATTACAGGATGCATCCTCCCTCCCAGCATTGCTGCTGCTGTCCAGCAGAGCTCAGGACCACGTTATCCCGCCTGGTACAGGGGAGGAAGGTACTCGTGCCCTGCATCCCTATCTGATCTGATGTTTTCCATTCTCTCTCATAATTAGAAGGTAGAACATCATATGCCCAGAGCTCATTAAGCATTTCCAGCTTTGGAGGGGTCATACCTCTTCCAGCTCCTGCTCTTGTGGCTTTCCAGGACCATTACCACCAGGGGACAGAGGATGCTCAGGTTCTTAGATCCACAGCAGACTGGAGCTCCACATTTCCAAGTCTGCAGTAATGCCTTTGTACTGAGGCATTTGCATCCCCAGGTGACAATGAAAGATCTGGGCTCTCTGCTGCTCTGCAGTCTGTTTCCTACCTGGCAATCTAGAGGGATTTCTTTTCTTCTCCAAAGCTTTGACAACAATTTGGTACAACATCAGCTCAAAAACATCATCAATCCCAAATATGCTCCCAAAGCAGGCCTGGAAATCTCATTTATATTGCAGATAAGTCATCGGTAGTCATGCTGATAAAGATTTCAAGTGTGACTCTGCATACAAATGATTCAGACCCAACAACTAATCCAGCACAGGAGGCTGAAGAGGTACATGGGTTTTTCCCTGAACCCCAGCCCATTTTCCCCAGCCTGGCTGCTATATGTAGCATTTACTCATAAAACAGAAAGGAATGACCACGCTCGAGTAAACCACCTCCAAAGAGCCCTGAATTTGACAGAGGAGCCTTTTCTCCTCAGCTCACCTCTTGTCAGGAGCTCACTGCAAGCCATGAAGTGCCAGGTGCCAGCTAGAAGGTGCTTGAGTTGTCCCTGCTTTGAGCTGGGAGTTCGACCCTATTTCAACCTAAATCAGGTATTACTCCTATCATCCTGTTCCTCCTTCTTTCAGACACTTCAGGCACTTGCCCTGAATCACTGAGCAGTTCCATGATGGATACAGCCAGTCCGGGAAGGAAGGGGCTTCTTGAGGCCAGTGGGGATTACTTGGGTACCCAGGGCTGCTTCTTTCTAGCAGAGCATCAGGCAGGGCAAAGCCTCCCTAAGCATCAGCTGCAGCCAGTGATTTGACTGCTTTTCCACTCAAAACCTCTTTTGGGAACAGAAATAGCTGGGAATTCTCCCAGCGCAGGCCAGCCTTGGGACGGCTCCTCTTGGCTCTAAGTCAGACAGAGGATACGGGCAAATGACTTCTCAAGATCAGTTCTGCTAAGGGTATCATCCTGCTTATTAAAGAGGCTAGGGAGAAATAGGGTAAATAACCCGTAGCTCTTAAGTGACAGCTATCAGCTTGTGAGCCCCACATTGTCGCCCACAGGTGCAGTCCCACCATGGCGCAATCACCCCTTGCACAGGCTGCACCATTCTGGGTGACCCTGTATGGTCTTGCTGGCTGTGCTGGGAACACTCTGCATTCACATCCCACTTGGAATTAGCAGAAGGACAAATCAGCTTGTATCCACCTCAGTTTGAACACCACCCATGAGACCTGGACAAGTCCAGATGCATGGCTTTCCAGGATGCTGAATAGTCCCGCTTTGTGGTCCAGCCAGCACTACAGCACTTGCCTGCCTCCAGCAGCTTCCCTAAAACATCCCACCAAGCACCTGCTACTGCAAAAAGTCTATTCCCATTTTTCCCATCAAACAGCAGCCACCGGGGCTTGGCTCTTGCTCAGACACCGCACTGGGACGGGGACCACTTTACCTGGATGCCGCAATCTCCGCTTTCTGCTTGGCGATGGTGGCCGCCCGCTCAGCCGCCTCGACGGCCCGATCCACCTTCTCACGGATCTTGCTGGCCCGCAGCGGGATGAGGTTCTTCCTCTTGCCGCTGACCAGGATGTTCTGCTTGTACTTGCCCTCCTCCTTGGTGCCGTCAGGGAAGGTCATGCAGCCGTAGCCATGGCGCTTGTTGTTGGCCCATTCTCCCTCGTACTTCAGCCCATCCGAGCGCTGGCTCACCCCGAAGCCCGACCGCTTGTCATTCTTCCACTCGCCGACGTAGATCTCAGTAGTGGTGGCATCGATGTCGTCTTCGATGACAGAGAGCTCGGCTTCGCCCTCACCCAGGCTGATGGTGGAGTTGATGTCGCTGGCGGTGGAGCTCACCGTGCTCATTCCGGCTTCGCTCCGGAAAGAGCTCTGCTTGCTCCGCTGGCTGGCTAAGGAGCTCTTGGACTCGGACTTACGGAGCTTGAGCCCGCTCAGCAGCGACCGCCGGAAGATGCCCTTCTTCTTGCTCTTGAGGATCTCGGCATCGCTGTGGGCCATGAGGACGAAGCCACCCCGGGAGACGGCAGGGCTGCCGGCCACCGCCGGCGAGGAGTCGGGGTGCAGCGCCGTGCCGTTGGTGTGCTCGCTGCGCAGGGAGTTGATCGATGTCCTCAGGGGTGACCTGATAACCGCAGCCATGCCGTAGGGAACGCTCTGCCGGACGCCGTAACCCTGGCGCATCCCTCCGACCCACTGGCCCTGGTATGTCCCTAGGAAGAGGAAACAAAAGCAAAGAGGGGATTCATGGCATGGTATCCTGCGGAGCGCTAATGGCATCAAACTGGTCTGCAAGCCCTTGGTTAGCAGGAGCAGCAAAGTGCAGCTCTGGATCCCAGTCCCATCTCTGTGACAAGATTGTAATGTCACATTGTGGGAGGGAAGAATAACATCTTGGTTGGATTGCAGGCTTGCGCTCCAGCTGCAGCATGGAAATATTAGAAACTAGCCAAGGCATCACCAAGCAGGGAGCAACGCTTCAAGGAACTGACCCTAATCTGAAAGGGAAGAGAGCGGGGAGACGGGGTAAGGGAATCGTTATCCGGAAGCAGACTCCATCCCTGTCAATGCTGCCAGCAGTGACCAAAGTGGATGGTACATTACAATGCATTTACTTATATACACAGCGCCTTTCATCCTGCACGTAGCGGAAGGGAGCTGCTCTATAGAAATAAAGGCCTCATGGGGAGAGATTAATTTGGTTATTCTCTTTAGAAATGTGCCCCTGTTTGAACTCCTACGTTTGTGTAGGCACTTACTGGAGCTGCTTAACTGGTCATTAATGGGTTGAAACACACACGAGACCTCACTACAACACTGAATGGAGGCACAAGAAACCCACCCAGCCCAGGAAGCACAACCAGAGTGTAACGCCTGCCCCATACACCACAATGCCCAGGGGCAATCTTCGCTGGGGTATGATCCCTTCCCCTCCTGGAGCTCAGCGACTGGCACCCTTTCACATTCCATCCCGGCTGGTTGAACTGTGTGGATTGTTTTTATTCTTAGGATGGCTTAATTGGTTCTGGACTAGCTCAAGAGGCAGCGCTGGGAGGTGTCCCAGCAGGGGGGGTTGGAACTGGATGATCCTAAGGTTCTTTCCAACCCAAATCAGTCTGTGATCCTATGATTCACTGCCCACCTAAGCCCTTCCAGATGGATGAGCCCAGGGACAGCTCCTCGCCTGGCACTGGTGCTGCTGAGATGCTGAGGCTGGTCCTAGCCCTGGGATGCCCTCCTGATTCCCAACCCCGGCTGGCAATGGTGGGACCGGCACAGGCAGCACCTCACAGCATCCCTTCGTGCCAGCCCTGCTCCTGCACAACAAAGGAATCTAAAAATAGATGAGCTGATATAGTGAACTCTTTGTGAATCCAACCAAAACAGCCTAGATGAAACCAACCCAATGACTATCACCGGCTCAGACTGATAGAGGCTTTCCATCCCCTCTCTGCACAGGATGATCTTTGCCCTCAGCAATCATGGTAAGCAATCAGACATGAGCAACCCATTGGTTCCACCACAGAAGGCTCTTCTGGCTGCAAAACTATTGTTCCCTAAGATCCAGCCGCTTTGCTGCAGTGTTTCCTCCTCAACATTTTCCAACAGCCCAGCAGAAAGAATGATTAAAAGAGGCTGTGCTGCCCATGCCCACCCCCAGTACAGATGATCCCCATTCTCACTACAAGGAGTGATCCCAACCCTACAGCTATGCATTCTTTTTCTCCAGTTCAGTCCTCCTCCTGATCCCACCTCCAGGACTCCCTTAGGGTTTCTATTGCCCAGTCCCTGGGGCTCAGTGGTAGCTCTGGAGATGGATACACGCTGGAGTGGTTCACCCTGAGCACAGAAAGTGAAACCAGCTCCCAAGCATATTCGCATAGATCCCCTGGAGCTTGGGCATCCTTTCCAGTGCTCCGATGCAAGCAATGCCCCCGAGTTGCTATGTTATCTGGGTGACAGCCTTGTGCACCCCAAAACAATGCCAGCCCCATGCTGTGGAAAAGACTTCCTTGGAGAAGCAGGGCCAGGTGGGCAGGATTTACTGAGGGTTTATAGGATTAGAACCAGGGAGGGAGGCAGAGCACCAGGATTATGGAAGGCACAGGCAGGGCAGCGTAAGGAGGTGGTGGCAGCTCTGCCAGGAAGAAGGATAGGGGACAATACGGCTGGCAAACAGCTCAGAGGAGACACCAGACATGTCCTGCGGTTGGGTTTGAGCAGTGAGCCTTGCTTGCCCCACTGCAGTTGGGGGCAAGTTGCACTTTGGGGTCCCCAAGAACATGCAACAACCTATGCCGTTTCCCCATGGCTCTCCCCCATTGCCCAGTGGAACCCTGGAATGGTCTCTGTGGCAGGGAAGAGACCACCGAGCCCTCCATCAATGCCCTACAGACCTGGCACTGTGTCACTCCCCTTCCTGGTTCCTTCCCAATGCATGTGGGGAGCAATGGGCAGCAGGTGGGTGAGAGACATTTCCCCCAGTGACCCGAGCACCCTTGCAAAGGGAGCCCAAAAGATGGCTGTGATGTCCTCACACCATGCGCAGCATCCTGCTTCCCTTAGAGATGGATCCAACGGGTTTCAGGGAGGGATTCCAGTGTGGGCAAGAGGACAGGGAGGAAAGGTCCTGCAAGAGGTCTGTCAGAGCCTCCCCTGCCCATGCCCTGGATTCCCTTTCTCTTCGATGGTCCCTTGACCTCCTTGTCCCCACCAAATCTACAGCTGATGAAAACCCCACCGGATTAAACCAAAGCACCGTAAAGCAGACACAGCCCTTTGCTGAAAACCAGAGGCAGCAACAAAGAGCAGAACAAAGCGCCGTCGGAGCAAGCGTGACAGCGCATCTCAGCTAGAGAGAGGCAGCAAATTGGCCACAGCAGGTTACAGCTGCAGCCTATCTCCAGCAAGGCAGAGGTGCACAGGAAGCTGTCATCCTTGCATGGCATTAAAACCTGCTCCTAGAATTGCACAGGTGCCGGGAGATGCTCTGCATCCCCTTGGTAAGGCAAATTTTAGGAAGCAAAGGATGCAAGGGCTTGAGGAGCCACCCCATCCATCCATTCCATCCTGCTTCTCCCCTCCTGGCATCATGGAGCAACCCCTGTTAGAGAACAAAACCCAAACACCAAGTCCACTTTCATGGGTGGCATTGCTCTCCTGATTGCTTCCCTGCTGGAGGCAGCAGCATGGATTACCTCTGGGGATTGCCTAGGAGAGTCCCAATAGCCACCAAGACATCTGGACACCATCATAGCCGCCGGCAGATCAAAAAGCTTCCTTCCAGGTAGCTGATTTCATCCATACTTTCTCACCCAAATAGCACTCCTTCCTTCGCCTGAATTCATCATATTTTAAACCCTAAATATCCCAGGATTTGGACATGAATACCGGAAGGCCTCAGGGCCATCGGATCTGCATTGCTAAGCACTGCCACCTCCTCCCCTTGCACTGCTCAGTTTAACCTCTGCCCCCTAACATCAGCAGATATATGCACAAAGCTTAATCTCACAAGGAGCTGGGAGACTCTTCCTCCCTGCAAAGGAGACAGGGGTTTATGATTTTCCACTTTACGTGCCAGGATGGAACAGCTATAGCCATTTAGTTGCTCAGGAGGTGAAAAGGGAGCAGGCAATGGGAAGCCTGTGCAGTGGGGCCCATAGGATGGGGTTGGGTGTAACGGGATGAGCACATGTGATACAAAAGGTCCCCAGGTTGATCTGCTGAGGTGCTGAATTGAGGTCCTCAAGGACTTCAGTGCAAATAGAGAGAGCTGAGCACCTCCCAGGGTCTGGGCAGAAAAGCAGATGCCCTCTTTCAACTGTGCGCAAGATGGGAACATGCCTCCATTGGGATGGGAAGCAGGGAGCAAGCCAGCACTACTGCAATCATGGCCACGAGCTGATTGCATTGCCCAAGCCAGGGCCCTATGGAAAAGAGGCAAAGACACCATGATAGAGGATAACTGCTGGGGAAGAAAATCTGCCAACTTCTTCCCCCCAGCCATGTAGGTCACTCCTATGGCTGCCTCCAAGATGCCACAGATATCGGTTGCACTTCTATGTGGCTCTTTTACACTGAGCAAAAAGGACAAAGAGCATCCAAGAAAGTCTTGGACATGGAAAGAAAGCCCTCCTGAGGAAGGTAATTTCGACTTCCTATGGTAATACAACCGATGCAACAGCTCCTTCTGTACTATCAATATTTGCAATAAGCTTTCAGAAGCATTAATTGCTTGAGATCAATGGAGTGATTGTATGAGGGGAAATGCAGCACCGATTACGTGGTCAGGGCAGCATCATACAGACAGCCAGGGGCAGAACTAGATGGAAGTGTGGAGGACAGGACAGCATGGGGTAGCCAAGCCAGTGGATCTCAGCCACCACCATGATCCTGCTGAAAAGAGAGCCTGATCCTGCCATGGGAATGGGAATTTTGCAGCAAAATCAGAGCCCAGGGGAATAAGCAGGCTGTGCTCTTGCTTGCCATAGATTCACAGAGAGGAATTCTTGATTCCTGGTGTCATCACTCCAGCAGGATTTAGGCAAGATAAAGGTAATGGCAAGAATGGTGGGGATATAGCCACATGCAGGGATAAAGAGAGGGAATAACTTGAGGCTGTGAGGAAATAACTGAGAATATTCACCTTTTGGAAACAGCAGATGGAATGTGAGAAAGGGAACGGGCATGCAGGAAATATGGCGAAAATCGGGATGGAATAGGAACATGGAGAAAAGGAAATGGGCAATGCAGCTGTTGTCCACTTTCTCTTGTGTTCTTAAGCCTGAGTTTTGGAGGTTTTCCACTTGCTCCCCTTGGACCAAGGCTGGGATGTTTCCAAATGGCTTTTTAAACTCCTGCAGGAATTTCTATTGCCTAGAGGACCATGCAGAGCCCCATCCTTGGCTGGAGCCAGGCAGGCTGAGAGCAGAGAGCAGGAAGTCACTGGCCTCCGAAGCATCATTCCTGATTCTCCAGCAGAAGATCTACATTTTGAGAAATGACAAGCACCGAAAGTAATCCAATTTGTTGCAGCTCCTCAGTGCTTCCTCAGCATTTGGCTCAGGAGGCTAAGATTCATTCTGGGAAGAGAGCAGAGAGTCTGCAGGGCTGCTCCTGTTGTCCCCATAATGCCAAAATCCCTGATATCGGAGTTTGCCTTGGTTGCCCCTTGGAGAAGCAGGGAATCATGCAAAGCTGGTGGCGAGGTGGCTTCGTTCAGCCCCTGCGCCTCATATTCCCTGCTGCAAAAACGGATGACGCAGCCACACTCCATCAGTTCAGCTGGGTATGGGGAAGACTAATTAGCTCCTATCTGCAAGTGCTCTGGGAGGATCTGAGGCATTACAGACACCGGGAAGAACAACAGATTTCCATTAATTTCCTTGGCTTTACCAAAGAGATTTGGGGGTTTTCCTGGGGAGCGGGAAGGAGGAGACCAATCTCCATCTCCAGCTCATCCCTTTGGGGTACAGCCGCTGTGGTGGGGCTCATGTGCATGTTCAAGCAAGGGAGCTGCTTGTTCTTACAGGCGAGGTGTTAACCATGGCTGGGAAGAGACAATCAGCTCATGGCTTGCTCTTCCCACACAGCACACCATGCTGAAGCCTTGGCAAGAAGAGCCACATCATTGGTGCCGTTTTAATCCGTACCTTTTTGCACATAAAAAATGAGGGTAATGGGCTGCTCACAGCCCAGCAATGCAGATGGGGCTTCCCTTGGCCCAAGGTGGGATCACATGCTTGGATATAAACCTGGTTCATCTTTACCATGGCACTGTATGGAGACAGAAGGCAGGATTCTGAGGTTGGAATGTCTACATTTTCTTTCCTCCCTCTCCCTGTACCTAAGGATTTGGCATTTTGAAGTCCTCTGAGCCCTCTGGCTCCAGTCCAGGAACACCATTAAGTAGGAGTGCTATGGACTGAAGGTTGCTCGCAGGCTCTTCCCAAACCAAGACGACCAGTTCCATATTCTCCTCAAAAAAGGCCTTGGCAAGCACATAGGGTAAAAGCACATGGGGAGATTTGCACCGACCTGCCCTGCTCCACTTCAGCTTCTCACATGGAGAAATTCAAGCAGTTACTCAGGATGCTGTAAAGCGTTTTGAGGTTGGTGGGCACACACATACTTTTATCACAATATGGCCTCGGAAAAAGTCAAAACACTTGGAAAAATATTCCTTGCCCATCACTAACGCTATGTTAAAACCCCCACAAATAACCCACTGTCATGGCTGAATGTGAAGCATTTCAAGGCCAGCTAAAATAATCATCAACACGAGCACAGCTACCCAGGCTTCCATAGACATGGGAGCAGAAAGCTTCAAAGGATAGGTTCCTCTTTAGCCTCTGTCCCATCCTTGAAGCACAGCCAAGATCTGCCTGTTACAGTGACTGTGTTTGGCAATGGCAGTGATCCAAGCCTCCCAGGTTGATTTTGCCACTCAGCAGAATTTGGGAATGAGGTCTGCGTTGTCCAAAGTGTCCACCATCCACTTTTCCAAACCAAGCTGAAGTAATCAGGCCTTGCAAATTGCTCATTTATCTTGTGAAGGATCCTTCCTGGTACGCTCACATCTCACCCTCCCCCCTCATCTCTGAACTCTGCACTATATTAATTAAAGACATCCGATGGCAATAATTAGGCCGGTCTCTTGAATTATGATGGAAGGAGCAGGTTTTACAGATATCACTTTCCACCTATTCAGCATCAGAAAGGCCCAGGGAGGATTGATGCACAAATCGTGTTTGGCATCTCAGGAGCATCTATCCTGAAGAGAAGATGTATGAGAGGAAAGAGAGGACTGGAGGATGCTAATTCAGCCTCAGCTCCTGATGGTGCAATGATAGGGACACCCTCGTTGGCCACCCTGGTTGATATCCAGCAGGCCGGGGACCTTGTTGGTAAAAACATGCCCCCCAAATGAGCTACCTGCAGGTGTGGGTCCTCCTGAGCATCCATGTGGGTGCCAATACATCCCAAGAGCCATCCTTCCTGCACTCCTGGCAGCAGGACAAGGCATTGTGCTGGGTGACTTGCATTCCCTGCTATGTGCCCAACACAGCACAGATGTTCAGATTGTCCCCCCAGATGTTCACTTAAATCCTACGCAAGCATGATATGGAAGGTTAGGACTTCTCGCCTGCATTGCCCGCTACAGAAGGTGGGAATCAGTGATGGCACACGTGCACAATGCCGCATGGATACAGCATCAGTAGTGAGCTATCTCCCCCCAGCTCTGCCAGTGGTCTCCATGCCTCTGACCATCAACAGGCCACGCTAAAAACACAGTCAGGTGCTTCTTATGTGGTTGTTAATATGCCAAAAATGTGCTCTGGTAAGTACTTACACAGGGGAAGAAATAAAGTATGGATTTTTGAGTATGCAAATATAATCTGCAGGCACAAGCACGTGATGAATGTTAGTCATATTGCTTAATGAGAGGCTGGATATGTATATACACGATGGGCACAGTGAGGTCTTGGCACCCTTGAAGGGGAGAAGGGGAAGAAGGAAAGGAGCAGGGAGAGAAGCAATGAAGAATGAAGAGGGAAGGACTAGAGTGGAGCTGTCATGAGCTGCTTTGTTACTGCCTGGATGGTGGGTAGCATTAAGTCTGTTGCTGGGGCTCAACAAATAATAAAGCATTACAAGCCCGCAGCTCCTATCAGCATGGTTAGCTCGCACTTTTAAAAGCTAAATGGCAGGGACCTTCCATCTAAGGAAACAAACCAGTGGAGCTGCTGGATTTGGATGATGTGCCATTGGAGATGACTTTGCAAGCAGGCAGACATGGGCGCAGGAATGGCCCCAATAGAGCCAGTGGCTTGTGGGACACCTGCAGCAGCAAGAGCCTGGGGCTGGAGAGAAGAGATGGGTCTATACAGCCTGAAGCAAGGGAATCTGCCTCTTCTTCTGCAGACGCAAATAACCATGTAGAGTAACTCTAGATTAAATAGCACAGAACAGAGATTGCTCAACCATTTGGGAAAATCATCTGAAAGGCGGGTTTGTATCATCAGGAGTGATCATCTAGGGGATATGAACTCCATCCAAAACATGGGAGTCCTTTACATTCTCATTGCCATGATGCCTGCTCCAAAGGTACTTTGCAATCAGATCAGCAGAGGGAAGCTACTTCCCTCGCTGGCAAACATTAATGTGCGTCATGGTATTGAAAAGATACTTGCTGATATTTGCACTTACAGGTGGGAAACTGAGAGGCAGAGTGAGGTGGAGGATGAGCTGCTCCAACAACACGAGGTGTGCGCCTCTTTCTGCTGCAGGCACAGAGTGGCCCTGCACAGCTCACAGCAAACCTACGGAATGGGGCAAAGCCTTGGAGCCGATATCCTACCTCTGAAGATAAGCCAGGCTACAGGAATTAAGCCATTTTCCACAGGGAATGTCCAGCAATGAGTATGTGCCTTTATAGTACTAATTACATAAAAACCACATATGGAAATTCAGCTCAGATACAATCTGTGAGATGAGCATCCTCCCATACCCACAACCAGGTTCAGATTCTCCTGATAACAACTTCAGGGCACTTTGGCTATTTGCTTTAAGAGGGAAAAAGCTCTATTTGCTCTCCCTGTGCAGAAAAACACAAGTCCTTCCTGAGCATCCCCTCCCTCTTCTCCCTTATTGCTTCTGCTTCCCCCAGCCTGTTTGCATTAGTAATTGCCTATTCCAGCCAGCATCTGGAGAAATGTTTTAAGCCATTACAATGGCAATCGAATCCTGGCATCACTAATTCTGATGGGGCTCATAATGCGTCTCAGGCCAGTCGTGATTTTCCTTAAAGTGCCAGGTCCTGGAGTCAGGGGAAATAGAGCTTTTCAAAAGGAAAGTACAGGAAAAGAGAAACTTCTACTTTTCCTGGGAGCGGGAAGTGCCAGCTTCACTGAAGACAGTCAAGGCAGCATCATCCCCTGGTGAAACGCGGCCCATGGGCAACTGATTCCCTGTGGATTCAGCCACCGACTGGGGCCAAAACTAGGATGAGGCTTTCACACAAGGGGTGAGAAACACATTAACATATCACTCAGCTCCTTTATTACAGCTAATGTGCTCCTCTCACAAAGCAGAGTGAAATCAGGCTAATACTTAGTCCGTTAATCCCCCAGCGCTCTAATCCCCATTGCAAACTCTGTGATCTCACCCCATTTCTGAGCAGAGCTCACAGGAGTAAGGCCTTATTCTCCAGTGCTCACACACAGTGCTGTATGCCAGCACCGGGCTTTGGAGGTCCATGGGATGAGGCTAAGCTCACCATGGATGTGGGATATGAGGCTGCACCAGGAGCGGAGATAGTGCAGGATGAGGTGAGGTGAAAGCAAGATTTATTTCTATCCAGTGAGATAAATGATCAATCTCTTGTTCAGTCCAGGGAAACACCTCACAGACCCAAAGCGATGCCCTGAGCAGGGAATTATACCTTTTTAGTAATCATCTTGGTGGGAAAGTCTGCAAGTTCAGGGACCTTGCTCCGGCTGTTCACTCATTCATGAAAATTCATGATGCTCTGCTGTGTGCTATGAGTAAGTGGAACATCTTCAGGGAATCATTTTGGGAAAGGAGCGGCTGTTCTAAGGGAATGCTCATGCATCGATCGCAATTTTTAAGGATTTTTGATTCAGAAGGAGGAATCTGTCTTTGGAAAGCCAATTTTGAACCCCAAAATACAACCGCTTGCCATCCAAGTGTTCGGGGCTTTCTTTTCCTCCAAGCTCTCCTTTTTTTGTTAACAAATAGTTTAATTGTAAGTTAAACAGCTTATAGCAAATTAGCATCAGGACTCTCCTGTAACTACTGCAAACTCCTGCCAAAAAGTTCCTTTATTGCTCAGGATTTCAGTCAGCGTCAAAGCCAGACCCCAACCATGCAAAACTGGCCCAATCTCACAAGGCAGACACTAAACCACAGTGTTGCCTCCTCTAAGACCATCACCGGCTTCATTCTGCCCTGATGTATCTCCGAGCCGTGCCTACATTAATACGGATCATTCATCTACATCAGTGTTACCTGATTCAGAGCATTCAAAATTCATCAGGTTCATTTTGAAATCAAGGCGTTTTTAAACAGAAGGCATTTTTAGCTCTCATCTGCTGGTTTCCAAGCCTGTAAGAATGACTTCTCTGCAATAGCCTGGGTGGAAACCTTGCCTCGAAAATGAAGCTGAAATCTTGCAAAATCACATGATTCCACAAGCTGGAGCTTCAAGGGGAAAAAAACCCCGTTCAGCTACAGGAGCAGATGTCACCCAACCACAAGGGGCCCCATGGGATATCAAATCACATGCAAATACCCTGAGATTTGCATTGAAAGCCGTGAGAAACCCACCCCAGCATCCCTGGTGAGAGGATATTAAAACAGCGCTTCACGACTTAGGTCACCTCGATCATGGGCCAAGGAGAGAGGTGTAAGGAGGCCAAACTGCCCCAGGGTTGGGGTCCTACACCATCCTCTGGAGCTGGGTAGAGTCCTCAAGAAGATGGAGTGAGGGTCTGAGCCTGTCTGACAGTTCTCATCTCACGTACTTTCCCCTGGGGTCAAAATCCTTCTTCCTCTGTCCTAAGCTGTACCTGAATGTAAGCATCATGTTCCAGTGAGATAAGTTATTACCATGAGTTCATGTCATTTATTTTTAATGATGCTGGTCACAATCTTCATTTACTATTTTGATTCATTTTTTCTCATCTGGTCCTGATGCCTCAGCTCTTGCTCTCCTATAACCGCCGCTGCACTGCGAGCAACTTCTGTACCAAACCTAGGCACTGAGATGCTTCATCAACAGAGTTCATAGCTTTTATCTTTAATTATCAGGTTCTTAGGGGGTTGTCTGGATCGGCAGGAAGCGGGAGGATGGGGAATCAGGGCGCACTTGTATTTGCTTGTTTCCACCCACTATTTAAAGTGCATCAACAATTCCTTCCCGGCAGCAAAATAAGATGAGAGCTGGTACTTTTAAGGTAATTCTGACATCCGTGCTATGAATAGACCTCATAGAAATTTGCCCTCGCTAGCTGGTTCCCTGCTGCTGTAGAGGAACCCGTGGAAAACCCTGTTATGGAGAGAGGCATGAGGCAGCCGTCAGAGATGCTGCTGCCCTTAGAGGCACTGGCTGGTGGTGGTTCATTCAAAACCCCTTCCTGGACCAGCATCACAGCATCCTCTGTGCATCCCCGCCAGAGCAGCCCTTTACACTGGCAAAGGGCCTGTTTTCTGTCAAATATCTCATGTTTTTCACCTCCTCAACTACATTGAAGCCATTTGGTTGGTAGCTCCTGGTGCACCCACTAAGAGGGCTACTGGAAGTGTCACCAGTGCCACTGCAGAGCTGGGGAAACTGGGGCAGGACAGGCTGCGAGACAGCCCACACCAGCAGCTCCCACCACACCTCTTTCCTCTCCCCACCGCTTGCAAAGCAGGAACATTTCCCAGCCCGGGCCAAGAAAACCGGCATGCCTACTCACATGGTGCTAACAATGAAAACACTAATTATATTTCACTCACCTATCAAAGGGATGATTCATTTAGGTGAGTGGGCATGGAGGATTACACAAGATAAGCACCACGATGGGACTGCCTGTCTGTTTTGGGGTAGCCCTCCTGGGAAACAAGGCTGTGTGCAGCACATGGGAACCCAGGAAGTGGGTAGGGACCCAGCACGGTCCAGGGAATCACTGAGAGCCATTCCCTAAGGGCTGGCTGGGCAAAGGAAACCCAAGCAAGGAGCTGGTGTTCTCCCTGAGACCCTGTCTGGTTTTGGACCCCAAATTCTCCCCTGGGGAGAGGTGGAGGGAGGAGAAAAACAGCATTGAAAGGGCAAAAGCAGATCTGGGGCTTCCTTTATGCACCCCACCTCATCCATCCCCACAACCACGGTTTCAGCAGCTAAACCCATACCTGATGCACAGCCCTAGGATTCCCATCGCAAGCCTGCAGCTGCAACTCAGACTGTCCCCAGGGTAAAATCCCTGAGTGTTTCCAGACTGTCCAAGGAGTTACCGAAAGGCAGAAACCAGATGAGATGCCTCCAGACCTGCTCAGGTGGGGGTCTCCCATAGGAGGTCTCCAGCTCTCTGCCATAGAGACGTTCCACCAGCTCCAGCAAGGACCACAGCAGCAGCTCTGGTTCACATCGATGCGGATCCAGGTGGATGCAGCCCCTTTCACCTGAAGCAAGGGACCAATCCTGCTCCCTCTCTGGACCTGGGCTGAATCAGGCCCAGCAAATAAGTGGCGCAACTCCATCATGCAACTGAAGCAACCCTCAGGATCCTGGTTTATGTAATACCAGGGAGCTACTGGATGGGGGCAGGAGGGATTTTTGGCAGAAAGATAAGGACATGTATTGAGGCTTAGGGGTGCCCAAGTGTATGTGCGTGTGCAGGGGAAAGACAGGACAGTGCATACATGTGCCAGGCGTGTGCCAAGGAGACTGGGCGAAGTGTGGGCTTACAGGGGAACAACACGGCTGCATTTGCGTGGCTGGGCCCTGTGAGAGAGGTTTACACTGATGGACAGCTCGGGGAGCACAGCTCCCATTCACCTGGTGCATGCACGGGTCGGAGAGGGCTGCCTCTGGGCTGGGGGCAGACCACGTGCGTGTGGGTGCGCATGAGAAGGGGCGAAAGCGGCTCGTCGGCGTGGGGAGGAGAGGCGTGTGTGCATGGCGATGAGTGTGCCCGTGTGGGAGGTGTGAGAGCTGCAAGCTGCGTGTGGGGGAAGCGTGCGTGCGTGTGCGAGCACCCGGCGTTGGGGGGGGACAGCCCCCGGGGCGGCGAGCAGAGACAGGGCACAGGGGTGGCAGCATGGCTCAGGCCACCGCATCCCAGCGCTCCGTGTCCAAGCCCTGCGCATCGACACGCGCGCATCAGCCACGCAAGACATCGCTGCCCAAGAGAGCGACTGGTGGAGCGTTGGGGTTTGTCCTCACCCACTATTGCGCAAGGGAATGGTGAAAATGGAGCTGAACCCACGGATTTTGGGGCACGGCGCTTCCAGAGCCTCGCTGTGCACTTAGGGACCCATCCCCTAGCCATGGCTGATGTGCTAAAAAAGCATAATGCAAGGGATGAATATTTATCTGTGGGTGGCAAGTGACAGATGCTGGGGCGAGGATTCTAGGATACTTCAGTTTGATGAAGGTAATAACTTGAATAGATTAATGAGAAACATCCTTCCCAACAGTTGCCTCCTCTGTGCCATAGCTACTCAGCCACCCCTCCAGCAGAGCTCCTGCACACATCACCTTCTAGCATCTAAATGCTTGAAGTTCATCAGCGTTCAGTATCCAGAAGGCTGGAGATGCCCAACTTTGGTGTTTTCCACCCCGAATTGATACAGGCAACTGGGAAAGAGCCAGGGGCTCTGAATACTTTTGCAACCAAGCTGGTGAACGTGCAATTTTGGCCTGGTTCAGTCACTCCGTGGTGACTGCCCAAAATGGGGGGAAGCTGATGTGGAGGAGCCTGATCAGGGCGCACATGGGGTGTTCCTACTCCTGGCAGCACGATGGACTTGGCCACAGGTACCATCACTCTGCATTTCTCCTCCTAGGAAGGTTTCAGCGTCCCTGAGGGAGCGTTTTGCTACAGACCCTGCCCTTTTCTCCCACTGATCTTCCTACCTCCTCCTAAAATGACAAACGTGCAATGCAGCTTCTCAGTCCCCAGGCACCAAGAAGCCGGTCTGGCCTGACAAGATGGAAGAGAAAGCTCTTTGCTTCTGGTAGGTTCTCAGAAACGGTGAAACCACCCCAGTCTGGGGATGCTCCCCAGGATTCCCAAATCACTGCTGCGCTGCAGTTGATGGGGACCATGCTGGCATGGGGGCACATGTGTGCCCTGCAACACCCAGCAATCAGAGAGCTGTAGTTTGTTAAGACTTCTGTCTGCCTTTCTGCAGCCCTCCCCTGGTAGGGGCTGTATGCCATGAGGGGAGCAGGGAGACAGCCCTCACATTGATTGGGTGCACAGAAACACCCCCCCCCCAACCCCTCCTGACCTCTTCAAACGTGGGATACTGCAATTACTCTCTCGCCAAGCAGCTTTATTCTCAGCTGAAGGACTGCTGGGATTTATCGATGGCTCGGAAACGCACACCCGGCAGATTCCAGCCCAGATCCCAGCATTATTCCAGACAGCTGAAACAAAAGGTTGCAGCTATATTTGCCTTTAAGAGAAAGCCACCAGCATGAAATTGTCATTAAAACCCAAGATATTGTTCCACTTCTCCCTTCCAGAGCATAAAAGAGCAGCTGCAGGAAATGTTTAATCTTGCCTCTCTGTATAATCACAAAGCAACCAACTGGGTTTTATAGGGAAAGGTCCAGCAGCACCTTTCAGGAAGCCTGCCGATGGAGCTCATCAATGCTGTTAATATCCTTAACGAAGCAAAATAGTGGAAAATTATAATATCTTAAATAAAATAATAATTAAAAAAGCCTGCTTTAGATGGACACATCTGCCAGTGAAAGAAGGGGGGCAGTGCTGCTGAATGCCCCCAGCCACTGGTAGGTAGGCCTGCCTCGGATTATGGTGGCAATAGAGATGGAACTAGCCACAAACCATGAGACAGGATGATACAGCCACTTACAGCAAAGCACCAGCTGCTCCTCCTAGTTCGGCCTTTAAGCTTGTTTAAGTCCAGCAATATTTTGGTTTGGGTGGCTCCAATTGGGTTTTCTTGTTCTTTATTTAATCCCAGTTTCCCCTCAACATCTCGTTAAGCAGTGTTGACGGCAGAGAATAGCTTTGATGATCCCTCTGAGCCCCTACGCTGAGCATTAAGCTGTAAACTAGGAATGTAAGGCTCTTGTCTGAATTAAAGTAATTTGCCTGGTATTATTAAGCATGGGGCTGCGTTTGGAGGGCACACAAAGACCCCAGCTCCTCCTTGGGAGCATTGGCAGCACTAGAGGTGCACCCATCTGCCCTGGACACCCCTACATACTCCCAATTCCCCCCTGTCCTGGGTTGCCTTCAATACAAATCCTACAGGTCTCAGTGATGCAGTGAGAACTGCAAATCCCATGTGCAACTTGGGCTGTCTCCTGATGGCTCAGCCCATCCCCATCCTCCAACCACCACTGGGTGAGAGCTGGGTGTCCCCCCCACCAGTGCAGCCAGCTCCCATCCCCAAAAACCATGGTTGAGGAGAGAGGGGTGCAGGACCTGGCACCAGGGACCCATTGAACATGTAGGGCTACCTGTGGCAAGGAGCTGGGCTGATGCCATAATGGGCTGGTTCCCTGTCTCCTATGGAGTATGGGCATCCCTCCCTCCAGAGCAGCAGGCTGCAAACTCCCAGACTCCAGCCTTAACCCAGGATCCCTGTTTGAAGGTTTGCATCCTACAGCATCACCCACCCTAGCCAGGAAGGTATCAATGCAGCACCTACCTCCATCCGAGTAGGTCTCTGTCCCGTAGCCATCCTGTAATCCATTGCTCCAGGTGCCTTCGTACTTGGCCCCATTTCCAGTGCATTCTCGGACCCCGTACCGTCCCTTAAATCCATGGGTCCACTCTCCTTTGTACACCCACTTCCCTTTGCTCTCCATGCCAATGCCATGGCGCTTGCCCTGCGCCCAGGTGCCCTGGTAAGTGTTGCCGCTGGGCCAAGTGTAGACCCCCAGCACCTCAAAGCCGTGACTCCAGGAGCCCGAATATTCCCCTTGACCCTTCGGGCCGGTACAGATTCCGTGGCCATGAGCCTTTCCGTCCTCCCAGCCTCCACAGTACGACCCTCCATCGTCAAAATTAAACCTTCCCCCACTGGACATGCATGTAATTCGGTTTGCAAATCCCCCAAAAGTTGAAAAAAAAAAAAAAAATAAAAAAATAATTAAAAAAAGCAGGAAATAAAATGCAAACGATGACTTGGGAAAAAAGAGAATTTAAAAATCAAATCAATCGCAATCATGCACCAGATCCAAGGGAGCTGCTTAAGCCAGTTTCTTGTGATTATTCATTCTCTGGGAGTACGTTCAGGATCAGTTCTCTCTTCCCCTGCTGTGGAGACAGTATCATTAAACAAAAAAAAAAATAGCAGCAAGAACAGCAGCAGCTATTGGGTTTTGGTGCAAACGACTCCACCTAAAAACCATCCACGGCAGGGAACGGGGGTGGGGGAGGAAAAAAATAGGGGGGGGGGGGGGGGGGGGAAGGAGAAAACGGGGAAAAAAAGAGGCCAAATTCCAAGAGAAGGAGAAAGAACCCCGGGAAGAGCCGCGGCTCCTCACAGCCCCCGCTGCGCCCCGCGCCCCGGGCTGCCCGCCCGCCCGGCCTGGCTGCGGCGCGGGGCCGGGGGAGGCGGCGGCGGCAGCGGCGGCATGGCGGGGATGATGCGGGGATGCGGATGGAGGGGCTGCGGGGCTGCGGGGTGGCGGCGGCGGCTCAGCAGCAATGCGGCGCCTCGGCCGCTCCCGCTCGGCTCCCCCCCGGCTCCGGGCCTCGCACCGCGCCCTATAAACCCGACATCGCCTCCGCTATACCTTTACAGCCCCCCCCAGCCCCGCAGCCCGTCCGTCCGTCTGCCTGTCTGTCCGCTCCCGGCAAACCTCACTCCCGGGAGGACCCGCTCGCCTCGCCCAGGCGATCCCGCATCTCGGCCGGAGGATGCTCCGGAATGAGGCTGGATGCCGCGGTGAGGGGCTGGGCAGCGGCCTCTCTCCGCTCCCACCGCGCTCTCCGCCTCCCACAACCCACCCCCCACCCCCCAAGTCCCCGCACCACCACCTCCTGCTCCCTACGGGGATAAATCCTGCTTATTAATGAGAGGATCCTGGGCTTTCTGCTCTGCCTCAGCTCCCTGCTCCGGGCTCAGGGTGGATTTAAAGAGACAGGAACTGCGTCTCCTTCGCCTCCCTCCCCGGCAAGGCCGCAGCACCCCGCTTCCCCCAGCACCCCGCCGCGGCTCCGGGATGCTCCTATTTATCCCTTCATCCCTCCCCCGCCCCGCTCCCGCCTTTTCTCCTTGGATGCGACGAGGGGCGGCCGCTCCCTGCCAGACCCGGGGTACCCGTTTCCCCGTGCGGGGACGACGGGAAAGGGCCAAACACCTTCGTTCAGCGCGGGCAGAGCCAAATCTCCGGGCAGACTTCGCTCCGCGCCGGGTCCAGCACACTGCGACTGCAACACGGATTATTTATTCATGGAAAGGCCGTGCTGTCACTCCAGGTTTATGGCAGCGGTCCCGACTGTATCCCCTCCTGGCTGGGCTGATGCAAAACTTGGTCCTCTCCCTTCAACAGAGGGCACCTCACTGGGGCTCTTCCTATCCATTGGGAAGGGGCAAAGCAGCAGGAAGCCCCCACCAGTCCTGTCCACAGGTTTATTTCTTATTTTTATATGGAATTGTTGAAGATGTGAAATTCTCCCCAGGCAGTGGCAACAGCTTCATGCCACTGGAGCACACAGGATGCTGGTGTGCATCTCCCTCTGGAAGATGCTCTTGCCACTGGCCATACACCCCCTCTATTCTAAGTGTGACAAATATATGTGGCATGGGGGTGTATGCGCAGGGCTGTTTGCATGTATATTGGTCTTAATACATGAGTGTATTAAGTCTTCAGGAAAAATCCAGGTTGATGTAAACATAAAACCTCCATCAATGAAGGAAGAGTTGGTTTGTAGATTAATACAGGAGCTTGACCCCTACAAAGTTTTGGACCAGATGATCCTTGAGGTCCCTTTCAACATGGTATTCCACGAAAAGGATGGGCCCTGACAATATCCCCTTGAGGATGTTCAGAGAGCTGGAGGAGGTCCTTGTGAAGCTGCTTTCCATACTCTTTGAGAAGTCATGGAGACTGGGGGACGTCCAAGAAGACTGCAAGAAGACAAATGTCATCCCCCATCTCCAAGAAGGGCTCAAAGAAGGATCCAGGAAATCATTAGCCCATAAGTCTTACTTCACTAAGTTATGGAGTGAATCCTCCCGGGTGCTATCACAAGTCAAATCATAGGATCACAGGATCTCAGCTTGGAAGGGACATCGAGGATCACCTGGCCCAGCTTTCCTTGGCAAAAGCATGCACTAGACAAGATGTCCTAGCATCTTGTCCAGCTGAATCTTTTAAGTGTCCAATGCTGGGGAATCCACCACTTCCCTGGGGAGATTATTAAAGTGGCTGGTTCTCACTGAGAAAAATGTTCCTCTTGCTCCCGATGGGAATCTCCCTAAGAGTAAGTTGTGGGGAGGTTGGAAGGGACCTCAAGATGATCATTGATGTTCCTTCGAACCTGTTATTCTATGATTCTATGAGTAAAGAGGGAGCTCTGAGGAAAAATAAAACAATGCTCACAAGTGCCTTGTGAGCACTTTTTTGCCTTATAAGGTAAAATCTGGTCAATGTATGGAAACAGTTCTTCAGGAAAATCTCCACTAGGACTTCCAGGAGCACTGGCTCCTATTTGCATCCTGCCATCACAACTGGAGTAACTGGAGAGCTAGTTTTGAGCAAAGACTATTAACTGAGATTCGGGACTCATCTCAGCCAGAACCCCAAGGATAAAAATGAGCTGTATAAACCCTGGTGATGGAAACCTGCAGGATTTAGGCACATACATCCCCATGGAAGGGATGGTTACACTTAGTATGTGCCTCTATTGCCCACTTACAGGAAGTTTCAGCCTGCAGCTTCCCCCTCAGGTTTTTCTTTCTGTATTGATGCATTTTCTTGTCCATCCATTGAAACACATGACCAGCCTCATCTGGAAGAAAACCTTCCTCTGCCTCAGAGCTGGAGAGATGAGATGCAACCAGAGTGTCTGGAAATTTCGCACTGAAGTGCCTTTTTTCCAGCTGAAAATGTCTTTTCAAACCACACTGAGCCCTCTGTGAATGCAAGAACTGCCCTCCTTGTACACTGAAGGGTTTTGTTGGGTTTTTCCCCTAAAAATCACTGCATCAGGTACTGCATTTTTGGCAACTGCAAGCTCCCATTTTTTCACGGAAAGAGACTTTGGGTGGAAACACCCAAACTTCCCAAGAAAAACACTACAACTGAAGTTACTTAAATGCATATTAAAGTTTTGGCAGAGAAAGAAAAGGAATTCCAGCCCCTTTCTGGTATTTTGTCAGTAGTTTAACACATTCATAGTAGTTTTATGTGTTAATTGGCACATTAATTAATGGCCAGCTATTCCTTTTGTGGACTTCAATAGGGTACAGAAACCACAGGCTAATGCCTGTGCACCCACCAAGGTGCAAAACACCTCTGCCCAACATGGGATGCTGTTGCTAATAAAAGAGGTTTAAAAGGACCTATGTTTTAAATGAAATGTTTAAAAGGACAGCATGTTTACTGGTATCTGGTGAAAAACAATTCACTATTAACAATCTGCTGAGGAAGAAGAATGAGATTTGCTCGTGTCAAGTGTTAGTGCAGGGCTGTCAGGGTAGTGCATGAAATGGTTTTAAAATGAGTATGATTTTGGGAACAGCACCTTTATGGCCAGTTTATACACCAAAAATACAGCCACGTGTTACATCTTTGGTTCACAACCATTTAGGTTCTGTGGTGTGTCCATAGCCTGTCTTGCTCCCCTGGGGCTGGAGTGGAGGGTTTGGTCAGAAAGGAGCAACTTGGTTATTAAAGGGTATAAAGGATGGGCTTCAGGATGCTCCGAAAATCACCAAAAGACCTGTTGGCAGCCAAATAACTGTGGGAATACCAGGAAAAAGGGCTGCATGGACAATTACAGATACCCTGGTGATCATGGCATGGTGGCCGACAACGACACAGTCACACTGCTGTCCCTGAGCCTGTCCCTAAATAAATCTGGTTTTCCCAGGCATCACGCAAAGGTCAGGATTTAGTTTAAAACAAAACCTCACACCCCATCCATCTGCAGTCCTTACTGCTTTGGGGAGTCCTTTCAGGCCAGTTCGTATTTCCTCAGTGATGCCGATGTGCAGGAGGCTGATGGAGAAGAAATTCCTGGTTAGATTTCACACCAGCCCTGAATAGCAGCGGGGTTTTCCCTCTGGAAGAGGCTTTTGCTATCAGTCAGAGCTAGGTTGATCTCCACAGATGCTGCTGTTCCAGAGCTGGAGCTGGACTGTCTTTAAGCTGCAGAAGGATTTCCCCAGTATATTTGACTAACTCCGGAGACATTGTCCCAAAGGGTACAGACAGCATTAGATAAGGCTCTAAGTTGGTTTTTTAATAACTTGGTGCACATGTGGATGAGGGGAGTGAGGTGACATTTGGGATAAAAGAATAATGATGAAAAAAATACAGTAAAAAGCCAGTCAGTTTATGGTAACTGAGTATGAATGGGGGAAGGCAAAACAGCATTGAGCAGAGGGAGCAATGCAAATTATACAGAATAAAATCAGCACCAGCCTATTCCTGGTGTGTCTTGCAGTCAAAAACACTGGTGGAAAGGCACAGATCTCTGGTTGATCCTATTCTTTGCATGCAGAAACCTCCCTGGCCCTATAAAGGGCAGGGCACAGCCCAATAGAGCAGCTCCAGGAAGAATGGGGGGGATGCAGGCAAGGGTTTTGACGCACAACACGGTTCAGAAAGACAAGTGGAGTGAATCAGGGAGACCCAGCCTCTGCAGAAAACCCACTGGGAAGTCTGACTATGTATGAGAAAGAAAAAGAACCTGCCACAGAGCAAAGGGAGAGAGAGGATTAAGTGGAAGGACGCACGCTGTTACTGCATCCTCAGCGTGAGAGAGGAGGGATGTATCTCCAAGGGTCCAGCTGCTCAGAAAATCATCTCCAGCATCCCAGAAAGGCGGGCAGCTTCTTCTGGGAATGTGATCCTGTGAAGAACAACAGAGGATGGGGAGAGGAGGAGGAGGGACAGCGTGCTGGCATCCCCAAGCCCAGGCACAAGGTGTGATTTGAAGGCTTCTCAACTCAGTGGGTCGACATCCACGGCGGGGGGGGGGATGTTTATTGGCTCTAGCAGCAAGGGCTTCACAGGACTCACAAAGTGTGGGCTCCTGGGGATGCCCAAATGATGCTGAAGGGGAAGAACACTGATGTGAGCTTAGAAAAATTGTCCCTCTTTCACAGGGGAAGAAAGGGAAAAGGCAGCTGAATGTAGAGTTAAATACCAGGTTGTCTAAGTGGTGTAGGGAGGTTTGTGTTTTTCGAGGGTGAAGCCATCCATGGTGGAGCTGTAGAGCTCAGTTGACCTCTATCTCAACAGGAAAAGCTCCTGGAGGGTATTCCAGCCAGCCAAGCCAAGGACTTGTTATCCTGGTCATGCAATGGAGTGTCCCAGGTTCAGCAGCAGCAGTCATTTTTCTCCTTCTTGGTAGCTGGTGCAGTGCTGTGTTTTTGACTTTCAGCCTGGGAACAGCACTGATAACACCGATGGTCTTAGTTACCGCTTAGTAATGTTTACTCTGACCAACGATTTTCTGAGCCTCATGATCTGCCAGGGAGGAGGGGAAGCCGGGAGGAAGCAGAGACAGGACACCTGACCCAAACTGACCAAAGAGGTATTCCATACCACAGCACGTCATGCCCACCATATAAACTGGGGGCAGTTACGGGGAAGGGTTGGATCACTGCTCGGTCGGGCTGGGTATTGGTTGGTGGGTGGTAAGCAGTTGTATTCTCTTCCCTTGTTGTTTCCCTCATCATTATTATTATTGGTGGTAGCAGCAGTGGTTTGTGTTATACCTTAGGTAGTGGACTGCTCTTATCTCAATCCGTGGGAGCTACATTCTTTCCATTCTCCTCCCATCCCTCTGAGAGTGAGAGGGAGGAAGGTGGGGAGTGAGCTAACGACTGAGTGGCTGATTTACGGCTGGGCTTAAACCACGACATGGAGGAGGAATGAGGACATTGGACCATGATTGCTCCAAACAAAGATACAACTGGGAAATCACAAGACACAACGGGGGATTGGAACCGGATGATCTTAAGGTCCTTTCGAACCCTAACTATTCTATGGTTGAAACTGCCGCAGCAAAACCCACCTGCACAAGGTGGAATTGCTGAATACATGACAGAGCCCCACTCCTAAGGCTGCAGGCTTGTGGGGAGATTTCTCTGGCTGGAGTATGGCAGCCCACTGTTACAACCACCTTTTTTGTTTGATTACCACTTGTGCTTGGAGGTCTTCATCTGCTGGCCCAGACCTGCATCCCACTGGGATTGGTCTGGGAGCTGCTGTCTCCATCTCCCAAGCTCCGGCAGTCCCAGGCTGGTTCCAAGTCATTACCACTGTGGAAATAAAAGATCCAGAGTGTTTCTGGATTAATATTGCTGGAAATAAAGCATGAGGTAAGAAGGGTCTGCAGCAGACCACCATGCCACTCCAGGGACTTGACACAATCTGATCTTTAAGCAGCCACATCCGTAATATCTAATAAAAATCTTGTGATCAGTGGGGATTTCAGACAGAGCGATGGATGCTGGAGGTTCTGAGCTGCCAGTATTAAAATATCCTTAGAAACTGAGGAGTAAAATGAAAGACAATTTCCTAATGCAAAAAATATTGCCTCCCACATGAGGGAATTCCACATTCAGCCTTGCCCTGGCAGGTGAAGATGCATTTCTCACCATGCTAGGCACCAGCAATCATGGCTTGATTACATTTGTCATGTGCAAACCAAGTAAAGCTCAAAGCAGTAATATTTTTATATCCTTGCCACTTTAAAAGGTCCTGTTGCACAACGCAGAAAATAATCACAGGTCAGATCAATCTGGAGAAAGACTTAAACTGGAAAACGTGCTGGGAAAGGAGAAGCCTTTACAAATATTTTACCTAAAAAAGCAGTTAAGGAGACAGAAATCTTTGTTTAAAAAAACTAAAAAACACCCAACAGTGCTTGGAAAGGAAGTGAAAGAGCAGCCAAGACTAACACATAAAATATAAACACACAAAGAGAACAAAAGAGAAACTGGTAGCAATTAATAGACCGCAGAAGCCAGGGAAATTAAAGACAGAAGCATATTTTCCAGGATTTTCAATAGAAGGAACCTTGCATTAGCAAGTGGGCCGATATTCCACAGAAATGGAAGGTTCATCAATAACACAGAAAAGGCAGAAATTCTCAGTGCATGTTTCCTCCTGGTATATGGTGAAAAAAAGACGTGCTAATGAAATACTTTCCAAGAGTACATAGGAGATGTACACAGAAGAGCAAGCTGATAGAGCTCTATATTTGTAAACCAGCAGAGCTGAGTAACTTGCATGAGTTGTAGAGGAGGTGGCCAAGGAGCTGTCTGGATAGTTAATGGTGGTTTTCAATAGGTCTTGGAACAGTCATCAAAAGTACTAGAGGACTGGGAAAAAGCCAGCCTCGTGCCCACGCTTTAATGGGGGAACAGGACGCTGCCAATTTTAAGCCTTCAAGCCTGAGAGGGATCTTGTACAATTAACGGAACCACTAACACTGAACTTGAGAGATGGAGAATTGAGAGTCTTAAGTAATGTACAGCAAACGAGCTGGAAGGAAACAGGCAGTGGTGAGCTCACTGTCTTTCACCAACGAGGTGCCCAGGGTGTTAGGCAGACATAATCACATCCATGCAATTCCCTCAGTTTTCTGCACAGCCCTTGGCTTGGTCCCATGTGGAAGGTTGATCAGGAAACAATACATAAGCAACAGGGGTTGCATGAAACTGATTAAAACTGCATAACAGAGAGGGCTCAAAGCACCGTTGTAAACAGCGAGTATGTGTTGAGCAAGCGTGTGTCTAGAGATAGTGTAGGTAGCAGCTCTGAGCTGCAGCATGCCTGGGTAAGGTAAGGTCTGAGGTGGTCTGGATATCCTGCCCGTGTCACCAGGGCATGCGGAGGAGCTAAATGCTGGGGATCAGAGCAACCTGGCAACAAGCAAGAGGATGGGTTTATTCTCTATATCCAGCTCAGAGCCATGCACAGAGGGACTCTCCGGAAAACACTTCTCTGCTTGGCAGTAGGGTAGAAGTCAGTGGGGGTCCTGCAGTAGCCAGAGGGATGGGAAGCCCTCTGGGATGGAATTGCACTGGATATGGGTGTTTTCAAATAAACAGGGCACTTCCCACCCTGGATCATAAGGTTTCTGGGGGGTTGTTCACCCTGCGTGTCTCTTCTGGGCACTCCAGCACCACCACCACCACCAAATACAACTGCCAGAGTATTCCCGACATCTAACAGCAAGTTTGGAAACTGGAGTGATGAGTGCTTCCCACTCATTTCCTCCCGCAGTGAATTGAATTCCAGGAGTATCCAATCACCTGATGTTGCCCCCAGGTTTTCTCTTACCTGCTTGCTCTCTAGCTGAATTAAACCCAATCCCAATTAAGGAACAGAATGATACTGCAGCAAGCAGGATCACCATTAATCTTGTGGTAGATTGTAGCTTACGAGAGTGATTGAAATGGTTGGCAATTACATTGCTTGAAGGAGGTCAGCCTTCGGGTTGTAAGTAGCATTTTTCTTTTTTAATATATGGTAACCATCTCTCACTGGTCAACAAAAGTCAAGACCGGGGTTAACCAGAATGAGAAACTCCTGCGTGTCCTTGGGCTTAATATCGATCTGCAAAAAGCTAAGGAGAAAATGATGACATGTTTTGCATTCTGCAATAACCCTCATTGTCTCAGAAGGGAAATGGGCTTGCAGACAGAGGAAGGACAAGGGTGGCTAATGTGCATGTTACAGGCATGTGTACAATAAATTACCTTGATTGTCTTCTTTGGGCCGGGCATGGGCTAAGTGCATTTGCTGGTCACTGAACGTATCACATTAACCTGCTGCATACAGTATGTCTGTTTATCCTGCCAATGACTGCAAATCTAATCAGCTTTAGCTGGGTAAAAATAGAGCCAGTTTCCGTGTGGAAATCAAGAGGCACAAAAACAGCAGCAAAGAAGCTGATCCTGATCAACCGAGCTCATGGGAAGGAAGATTCGCAATGCCAGGAGCATGGAATGTGTTATGATGCTTTCTTCCTTGTGGACAGATGGATCTTTCCCCTCAGGCCTATATTCTCCCCAGAACTTACAGGCAGCCTGAAGAAAGGATCTGGGGAGTGTGGAAACCTCAGGCAGGTGGGCAGAGACCTTCTGTGAGCACTGATGCTTTGTGTGCTTTCAGGAGTGAAGGAATAGGGCTGCAAGCAGCTGGAAGGGACAAACGAGTCGAGACTGATGCAGAGGAGGCAGAGGTGTGCATGAGGTATTTTTGCAGTAAGGGCAAAGAAATATGAGCAGATAATTCAGGTCACTTGGCATTCAGGCTGGAGGAGAATACACATTGCTGCAGGTTTAGCTAAATTGATAGGTAGATGATGACCATACCCAAGCTCCTTTGTGCTCTGAAACATACCCAGCAAGTATATTCAGTAAAATTGACCTATCCTGTATAAAGGCTTATAAAGTAGATATGATACAAGGAGAAAAGGAGCAGTACATGGTGCCACATCTCATCCTCCTTCCTTCCCTCCATCCCTCTGTGATGTCTGCTGAAGGACAGATGTAGCTTTTGCCCACTGTGATCTTGGAAGCTGAGAAATAAAGCAAAGGGAAAACAACACGATTTCCCCCCAAGATGTCTCATTTTCCTTTTTGTTTTACTGGCTCACTCTACAATAAATGTGTGTCAAGCTGTTTGTTCATGATAAACCCCACATCCTTCTCACAGTAACTGCTCTGCAAGACACAGCCTGTCATGCAGCGTGGTGCTGCTTTGCCCTTCTCATCTCAGGAGGCAAACCTCTGCAAAAGGCGATGTGATAACATAGTTTATCCAAAGGGACTTGGCCTCCCCAGTCTCCCACATCTCCCTGTATTTTCCACCCTGCTAATCCACCCGCTGCTCTTATGGATGTCTGGCATGCCCCGTGGCATGGCAGAAAACCTAAGGTGGCTAAACTTCCGTAGCTGAAAGATGCTTGTAAATAAAACCGAGGTAGCCAGTACTAACCAAACGAAACACAGCCTTCATTTCAAGCCTTTGAATTTTATGTCTGAGACCAAGGAGCAGGAACGCTGCTGATAATTAAAGGACATCTGTCACCCGCATGTTCCTGCTGGTTTTGTCAGGAAATGCGGCTGACATAATGTGAGTAGAAGAAACCTGCTTTGGAAAACGACTTGGCATGCTGGCTTCCATCTTCATCGCTGCCATGTGCAGGGCTACTCCTGCCTGCTGATGGTGGAAAGGGACAGAAGAGCTAATTCGGGGCTGGTCAGTCTGCCCAGTCCAAATGGATTACATCCCAAAGCACTGCCAAACCTAGCAGCAAAATCCATGTCTGTTCCCTCTGTCCTACGCCAGTCTTGAGCCCAGCTTCATCCTGCATGAGATTTAAATTAACAAACAACTCAGAGGGGGGAGTTTGTTTTGGGGTATTTTCTGGAAGGCGATTGGTTTTTTTTGGCTTTTCTTAATAGCTACAAAAAAATCACTTCTTTTTATTTGGAAAACTCCCATAAGAACACAGGATTTCTGGAGCTCGAGGTTGCAAATACTGGCTAAGATGACTTTCATAGAATCACAGAATGGTTTGGGTTGGAAGGGACCTTAATGCTGATCCAGTTCCAACACCCTGCCATGGGCAGGGACACCTTCCACTAGAGCAGCTTGCTCCAAGCCCTGTTCAGTCTGGCCTTATTTCCCTTTTTTTACCTCAAGCTCCCAATGAACTGAATGTTAGTATCTGACTTTTCCAGTGTGGGAACTGAGGCTGGGACCCACAGCACATCTTGCCAAAGGTGACACGGTAAAGCCACACCGCTGCTGTCACACAACCATGGTAAGAAAGAAACACTCACTCCTCCGGTCTGCCCCTCCAGAAAAGGTGCTGCTTCTGAACCCTGGCATCAGCATTTGCTCTTGATGGAAGAACTAGGGCTCCATCCCTGTTTCAGGAGTACAGAAGATTATCGGTGCTCTGCAGCTCGTCGGTGCTCCTGTTGCTTGCTCCAACCATAGGAGTTTTAGGAAAGGTTGTCCTCTCCATGGGATCGTCTACCACTCGCCAGCCTCAGCAAAGCCAAACATTAAAGCTTGAAACCATGGACATTCAGGAATGAACCAAGTAATGAAATAGTTTGGCACCTGGTTAGAAAGAAGTGATCACGCTTTCGGTGTAATAGAGATGCTGATGTGGGAATTTCTGTGTGAATAATGAACGTTTGAAATGCCTGGAGCATTTCAAATGGTAAGGGCAGTGTATTTTCCTGTGTTCAGCAAGCCAGTGGCAGTAGTTCCCAGAATTGTTTGGACTGTAGCAATACATTTATAATTCATAACAAAGAAGAAATGTCTTTCATTGAAGCAAGAAGACACAGTGAAGAAAGTTGACATGACTCATATTCTTTTGTTATGAAATACTGTCATGCAAAGGTGTTCAAGGATCCTTTTTCTGAGCAGATAAACAGCTATTGACGGATTTATTCCATATTTGAGGTAGTTTTTCAAACAAGGTTTCTTTCTTACTGCCTGTTTTGCAGGGGATTTAAGCAGATGCGCTCTGCAGTCTGGAATAGCGTGTCTAGACTGTCTGAACACATGAAATTCCTTTGCTTACCAAAAGCTGGAGTGTAAAGCTGTACTACACATTTCATGAGCTGTGTTTAAGAAAGAAATGCAAAGCACAGAACAAACCTCCACAAAACTCAAAGCCATATTTATGGGGTTTCAAGTTCTACTTAAGGAATCAGCAAGCAGGATTCAGGAGTAGTTAATAACAGAATGTATTAGATGGTGCCTAATAACATGGGATAATCCAGGAGGAAAAGAAAGGGCGAGGGATAAAGGAATGTCATCCTAGAACAGCCAGATATTTAGAAATGAAGCCCTGAGAATTGCAAACCATGGGAATAATTCAGCTGTCACTGTCAAGCGACACCCTGGGCACAAAGTATGGGAGGCAGCAAGGACGAAGAAGAAAAGGGTATTTCAGTTTTCACTGTGACGAAGCACATACCTTCCTCCTGCTGAAACAGAGTATCCCAGGAGCACATAGTCCTGATAAACCCCAGCTGGGAACTGGATTTGGATTTGGATTGAAACTCCACTGCTCACCCCAGACACAATGGGATTAATGTTGTTCCTCAAAAGGAGCGGAGCTGGAGGGTACCTTCGCTGTCGTCCATCCCATTCATTTTGTACCCAGTTTCAGTCTTCAGCCAAGAATATAATCTTCCTTGGGCTTCCATCTCCTAGAAATGCTCTTCTTCTCACTACCACCCAAAAGCTCCTCCTTTACCCTCTGCTCAAATTTACTAGTATTACATGACCCTTCCCTCCAAGCTTCATTTGTGGTTAAAGTCACCAGGATTTTCAAGAGCCTGTGAATTTTGGATGGTTAATTCTGGAGGTGGTCTCAGACTGAAAGTCAGTGCCAAACGGATACACTTGGCACTGACACAGGGCCTGCCATCTTCACTAGGAACCTGAAGAACATAAAGGGGTCTGAATTGTTAAAACAAGTGGCCCAAGCAAACTCTGCAGCGAAAAGCCTCCAATTCATTTGCTGAAAGTGAAAATTTGGAAGAAACTGGCTTTCAAGCCATATGCAGGCACTCAACTGATTACCAGTGTTGCTGAGCATCAGCTTTGGTCTTCAGCTCTGACTGTATTTATTCTACATGCTTATTCCTACCTCTGGAGCACTGCACAACGTCCTTTGCTCCTATTGACAACCTGGAAGCACTCAGCCCCACACAGGATCTGTGTACAACCCTCCAGAACAGCAAGAGCCTACTTTCACTTCTGAGCAATCACATCCTGGGAAAAACCAGAACCATCTGCAATGGAATCCTGGCCCAGCTGAAGTCAATGAAGGTTTTGCCACGAGTTTGACCATGGCTGGGATCTCATGCTGTCTGCAGTAGGCGCCTGTTTCAGTGTCCCAAAAAGACCTCTTTAAACAAGAACAGGCTGCCCATGGTTTTCATCAGTCTCAAATATTTCCTATGTTGATTTTCTTGGCCAAGCCCCAGGTTTGCCATTGCTGTACTGAACACCCTGTTGGCCTGCGCTCACTCCAGTGTTGTCCGATGTTGTATTTTCCCTTCCTATCCCAAACTGCAGACCCGGGCCACTCTGAGCCATAAGTCCCACCCCTTGCTCCTCCCCAAATACCTCTGGTTTATATTTACTCCACAAAATGCTTCAGGATCGTTTTGGGAGGAAAGACACTCCAGCAATGTAAGAGGACACCATCCCCTGGTGGCCCTTTCCATGAGGATGCGACTGCAGCCCAGCAATTTGCTATTCCCGTCCTGTGAAATCAGAGTGCTTCAGAGGTATGAGAGGGATCAGAGACTTGGGTGTGGGGTTTCTTTTTGCCCCATGTGCACAGCAGCAAAGGAGTAACTGGAGAAGGGCTGCCCACGGAGATCTGTCTGAACTCCGCATGGATTGCATGTGAACCATGGTTTCCATCCTTGCAACACCAGGGAAACCACCATGACCAAAAGGATGGCCTCAGCACTTGGCCAAGCATGGTTTATTGCAAAACTGCTGTCTCAGACAAGTCACTTACTGTCTTTTCATCTGTCAGCTAGAAATAATCTCTGGCACATGATGCTAACTTCTGGGTCCAGAAGAACCACATTCCCCCCAACCCCAGATTAAAAAACAGCTGGCTGCTGACATAGCCCTTATCCACCTGGTGAAGACACTGCTGCTCCAGCTTTATGCTGAAATCCTGGGCAGAAAAGCACAGCTCAGTCTTGCTGGTGGGGCTCAGGGTCAGCCCTTCATCCCGTCTGCTCTGAATCACCCACTGTGGCTTGGGGCAGGAGCAGAGGGCTCCAAACCCTGAGCCACACCATCTGAAGTCCACAGGGGAAGCTGTCAGAGTTGTGATGCAGAGCCAAGGTGCACTGGGCTTTGGGGTCTAAACACATTACCTTTCCACTCACTGCTATTACCTATCACTTTCCAGGCACCAATCCCCAAAAAGGTTCATATCCGTTATGAACCTTTTTGGCCCACCAGAAAGCCATATACTCCAGAAAGAGCACTGTGCTGGGCAGGTAGATGGGGAAAGTGATGCACAGGCATGGATCTGCCCAGCACTGCACCATGAATCACTGCAGAGCAGATCAAGCACAAAGGTAACTCTTAGTCCAAGACTTCATTTTGCTTTTTCCATGTGTTAGCAGCTGTGTGTCCCTCTGCAGCTGCACTGTAAAGAGGAACTTGTGTCCTGTGGGTGGCCATCTGAGCTCTGTCCATCGGTGGTCTTTGGGGCAGAAAGAAGAGCTGGGGTCTTCATAGCTGGGAGTGACTGGATAACCAGAATAGTTTCACTAACACTTCTTCCACAAATCTACAAGTCTTCCAATTGTTTTTTCAAAGGTTCAAAACCAAAAAGGAGACTTTCATCCTGCTCTGCCATGTTCTCTCCCAAAGTTTGCATTTTCTTTCAAAAGCATAAACTGGGAGGATGTGGTTGCCTTCCCTTTCAGAAAAATCAGTGTTTTTTAATAACACTCACCATGCTGATGAGACCCAGGAGAGACCCCTCACATTTCACAGCTGAAGGGCTTTTTTTGAACCCTTTTCTGAGGAAGGACCAATGACATAGGGCCCACTCCTGACAAACATCAGTGACCCCTTTTTTCTTAAAAGCATCCCAAAGGATGCTGCAACCACTCAGGTCTGTGTACTGGGCCTAACAACTCTCATTTCCAGGCTGAGCAATGGCTCTTTGCACATCCATCCTGTTGTCACTACCTCCTACACAGGGACAATATAAAGTGTGGAACACTGGGCTTCACCCACATCTCATTGCCATCACATGAAGCCCAGTAAAGACCTCTCCCATGCCCAGCTGATGCTCCTGTTCACACACAGCAATGTGAGGGCTTCCTCTCATTGAGTCTGCTGCAGGCTGTCACCTGCTGATATGCTTTTCATTTACAGCTGCCACATCAGTTCTTCCCCATATGCACTTCAGCATGGCAGGCAGGTTACTTTAGTTGGGCAATATGAGGATTGGGTCCAACCACAGGCACAGATTTGCTGGTCTCAAAAAAGTATAGAAAAAAGTGCCTTTTTCCATGATTTCTGGGGTCTGCAGCAACAGTAGGTTCCTGGCACCCTCTAATGGAAAAATTAAGTCACTGAATTACCATCCCTTAGGTCTATGAGTCTTGGCTTTTGCATTTCTATTTTTAAACTAATATCACAGGAATAACTTCTAGCCATGCACCATACACCTTGTGCCAGCATGCACCCAGAGAATGTGCTGAACAAATGTCAAGGCTGCTCTTGGGAAGCAGAAGCTGCCTGGTGATTGCCCCCTAAGCCCTGGAAGCCAGCACACACAGGGATTGCTGCTTTACTTATGGAAATGCAAAGCAATAGCCAATAAGCTTTGACATTTGTGCCTTGTTTGTGAATTGAAGCGACATGCTCGTGGGCTAGTCATGTTACATCACCTGTCCGTCCCTTTCCCCCTCCTCTCCTGCAGCCACATGGATAGGCTGGCATTTTCCAGGGTATTTTTCCAAGTTAGGCAGTCTGGAAGCATCTCAAATATCTGCTCAGGTTAGATGTGGCTCTGGAGCTGGTTTGTAAACAGAATTACTGCTCTGAATTATAAGAGGTTTTTTAACCTTAGCTCATGCTAGAAACTGACACCCATGGCCAGAGAAGTCCTGCACGCAGCCCTTTAGCAGAGCTCTCTAAAAGGTATGTTCCTGGGTGGTGGGGGATACCTGACATTTAGAGGCATGGAAAAAGCCTGGGTGGTGGCAAGCACAGCATTTCTGTGATGATCCAGCAGCCTCACGCACCCAGGCGGAGGGGGCATCACACTGCTGGCTTTTGGGATCTCATGTAGGAGTTTGGCTTCAATCTGAGGATCCCTAGATGGACCATGGGGAAGGACTGGCTTTTCTTTGGGTGGCTCAGTGAGACCCCTGCCCCAGGTAAAGCATTCCATTTCTGTCCATTGCTGACCTGCTAACAGAGGATGCAGTGAATATGTAGGACCCAGCCCATCAATCACGCTCTCACCCTTTACACACTATACCCAGAGATAAACAAAGTCATTTAGATAACTGTTTATTACAGTGAAATCTAATTTCCAGGAAAC
The DNA here is from genome assembly GCA_017639245.1 of Myiopsitta monachus. Taxonomy (NCBI): domain Eukaryota; kingdom Metazoa; phylum Chordata; class Aves; order Psittaciformes; family Psittacidae; genus Myiopsitta; species Myiopsitta monachus. The sequence goes on along the minus strand of CM029941.1, from coordinate 101,707,449 downwards.
ACTGATCCATGCCAGTCTCAAAACACTGGATCTACTGCAGCATGCAGGAGGCTTGCAAACATAGCAGTGACTAGGGTAGCATTTGCCTTGGCAACAGGCTTCCCCAGAACCAATGAAAGAAAAACTGACCCGAGCCTGGCAAGTGCGCCATTGCTGACATCCAGAGTTTAACACCCCAGAGCTACCTGTGCCTCTTTTGTCTCACAACAGAGAGGAAAAAGCAGGCTGCAAAGTGCTGTATGAAAAGCATAGAGGACCAGTATTCCCTGAGGCTAGCTGAGACTGTCGAATGTATTTCACCCATAAGTTTAAGGCACAGTTGATCACAGACCTCTGGAAGTGGAAGCTAGTACTCAAATTCAGCAGGTCTCTTCTAAAATCCCGTTAAAATCCGTTTACTTTGAGAATCCCAGTTTCCACAGCAACAAGACACACAGCTCTCTGTGGAGCTCAGGGCTATAAATAAACCCTAGATCTATAGTTGTGATATTAGCTATGAGGGCTTTAAAAAATTGCATGTGGTAATGAAGGATCAGTGCTGAAAGGAAACAAATTTAATGAGGAAAAGATGGTTCCTATCTCAATATAGAGCGCAGCTTTGAACAAAGGAAAATGGACAATACACACCACCTAGAAAGATCCTGCCTTTTCTAAGGGTCCTCCTGATTTCAGTGGGATTGCTGGAAACGGTGCCTTGCAATACCCATTTTTCCTGTGTTTAAACTTCATGTTTAAATGGTTGTCCTAAAAAAAGAAGGAGAAATGGCCATTAGCCATTGTTTTTGTAGCCTTGTTCTCTCTGGAGAAGCAATTAAGGCTCTAACACTGGGCCAGATTTTGACATCCTTGCGCATATTGAACCTCGCCTGCCACACCAGTGACTCCACAGGCCCTGCTCTAGAGCACATCCGTATTTAGGAAAGGATTTGTACATGTGCTAACTTTAAACATGTATTTCAATCCTAATTGCTTTTCTGAACTGGGACCGTTGGCTGCTGCAGCACTGCCTGGAGGAGAAGATGCTATTCCATGAGATGCAGTCAGAGGGCAGGAATTTTGTCTGCTGGATCTAAAGAAGTGCTGTCTTCACCCCTGGACTTCAGGGTACAAACAAAGACGCAATCCCGTAAGGAAAGATAAATATTAGCAGCGTTAAAAGCAAAGAGGAAATTAAGTAACTATCACATGGCATAAAAACAAGCTTGTCAGGGGAGAGAGAACTGGCTGGTTTGAGCTTGCACAACAGATTTGTATACAGTAGTGAGGAGGAGGAGATGAGGAAGGAGAAGAAAGGAAACACAAATCAAAGAGCTATTTGGAGTTTCCTCTATTACAGACAGAAGGTCCATGTTATTCAAACAGATGTACTGCATGTCATCAGCTTTCTGGTGTTTGTTATTTTAAGGATGGTCTTAGGAAGAAAATAATTTCCACTCTGAGGCTCCTTTATATCCATTTTAGGTAGTCTGTGGAGAGAAGCCCAAAGAGTGGGGCTGTGGAGATTCCTCCAGGCTGAGCTGGTGGTATATCCTCTGTTCTCTTCCCAGTAGGCAATTTTACTGAATCAAGGGAAGGAAATGCAGCAGCAGCTCCACCTCAGTTGGGTCAGGTTGGGGCAGAACCCCACCACCAGCACCACGGAGCTGCATTGCTGCTGCTTGCCAAGGGGTCAAAAGAACTGGGAGAAAAAAGACATTTGTTACAACATGGATGGACTTGGGCAAAATCCAGACAGAACATGTATGTCTCTGTGTGTAAATGGAAAGCTGCCCTCTGGCCAGCAGCTCTCTGCACGGTCCCCCTGGGCTGGGGGGACATAAGGGCTCTGCAGCGAGACCGGGGTGATTCGTTTAAATGTGATCCCTTCAAGCTTAACCTGGGATCTGCGTTTTCTGCGGCCTCATCACCAGCTGGAAGGATGATGTGGATGATGGTCTGCAGTTGCGCCTCTCCGAAGTAACTGACTTTGCAATCCAGAATAAAATAGGACTGCAGACATTGCAGTCCCCCACAAGCAGAATCAGGTTTTGCTTCTCCTGAAGGTGCTGGCTTGCCCATAGTAAGAAAAGCCAGGAATAAAGCATATTATCCTGGTCACTAACATGAGTGGTCTGATTGCGAGATCAATGCAGATGGTATCGTATTATAAACCTAAAAGCAGGACAAAGCAATCTGCTATTCAGGCAAGTATTCTATTAGGCAGCTCTGACAGAGGCACATGCACCAGATTGAGCTAATGTCTTTTTCCAACAATGCCACATTCCAAACAAAACTGTGCTCTAGGAACTTTTTTATGGGAAAGAAGGATCATAAACATTACACTTACACAGGCAAAAAGAGTTAGAAAATTAAATGCATGGCTGCAAGTTCTGGGCTCAGAGTGCAAACGCTGAATTCCTGTACCTTCTGCCCTAGTGACATTTCTGGGTTGATTCATGTTTTCCAAAGGGCTTTCAAGCTTCTCTGCTCCTTGGTACCACTTAGTCTGGAGAAAACAAAACAAACGAAGACACATGAAAACCCTCTCCTTCAGAGAATACATTTGGCGTAAGACACACTGTCTGGGACTGAGAGTCCATTTCTTTTCCTGTGATTAGCTGATCATCATGCAGGACATTTTAGAAGTTAGCGCTTTTAATAGAAGACACAAAAAGTTGGAATCAATACGCAATAGTAAAGGGCAAAACTAAAACAGGCATTGCAGAGGAGGCAGGCACCAGGCCTGTTCTCTCAGGGCTCCGTCCTGCTCCCACTGAAATCAAAAGGAGTTTTGGAGTTGGCTCCAGCGGGAACAGGAACAGTCCTAAAGGCACTAATTAGTACAGCTGGTTGAATAATGCATAATGAACAGTTCATTCAGCTAATTTCATCTCTTTTTTCTATTCATGAATTGCCCGTGAACCAATCCCAATTTTCTCATTTTGGTTGTCATTCAGAAGTTATTTGTGGGTTTCTTCAGGAAATCATTCCTAGCGTGCAATTCTAGCATGCAACACCTAAATACCCGAAGCTTGCACAGAAATGCTTAAAGTGTGGGGTTAGCAGGACATTATCCCTCTTGCCCAAGCTGGTATTTCTGTAACCAAGTGCAGAATGAACTTTAAATGTTGCAAAGGAACGCTGAACTTTACATTTGTATTCAGTAAATACTTGTGCATGTTCTTTTTCTTCCTCGTGCTTTCTCCTTACATTTTAAATGGGTCTAGCTGGAATACCAACTGAAGGCAGAGAGAGAAGGGATATGATGTGAAAACACCCCAAGGAATGTCACTGGAACAGCCAAGTAAATATTTCCAGACTTTCCTTTCCAGCTGTAAAGTGATTTGGCTGTGGCAAAGAATAAATTGACATTGTGTAATGGATGAAAGTTGGAAACAGAGAGGACGACTCCACTCTAGGGTTGCTGCACATCCCTCCCAGGCTGCCAGAGGAGGACCCTGTGCATGGGGTAAACGTTGGCTCTGGCCCCTATGTAGCAAGCAACTATGTTAGCTCAAGTAAAAGGAAAGTGAAAGTGACTGCAACATGCCCTCATCTTGTAAAGTCACCCAAAATGTGACTTTCCTGCAGTGACATTAAAGTAAGGAAGAGTTTGGTGCAGGAATTGGAAAGGAAGAGCTTCCCTGTGACTGGGCCAGCAGGGATGGGGAGGCTTTACAAAGACTAAGGCATCCCTGCCATTCCAGCACACAGCGCTGGAGAGGCAGAGACAGGCCAAAGCATGGGAGGACATGGGAAGACAAAGAATGCTTCCTGAGTTGGATGCAAGGAGTAAGGGAAGGGAGCTGGGGAAAGCGTTCTGGGCAGCCAGGGACTGTGCATTTTCACGCTGAAGCCAGCCCCACAGGGAATCATGCAGTGCCAGAAGGGTCTGCCTGGCTTCTGGGTCTGAGAAGGGACATGCAAGGGGTAAACGGTGGGAGAAGGGACACCGGGACATAGGACAAGGGAATCTCAGGGCTGACACACACATTGAGTTTTGAAGGGTGACAAATGAGAGGGGAGGTGATCGAGGCGCGACCTTAACTCAGGGAGAGGCAAGCCTACCCTTTGTGCTTTTAGTTGGTAAAAAGCCCTGAAACACCCTTATTTAAAGACACGTCTGTGCCTGCCAGAGTCTATCGGCAGAGGGCAGTGACACTCGCACACACACATATCCCTGCCAGCCTTTAATCCATCCTGCTTTTGCTACTGTCACAGCAAGGACACCTTCCACCACCCTTGTCCAAACCAAACGCATTCAGTTTATTACTTGGAAGGCAAACTACAGGCGATACTGCAGGCCCAACATCTATCTTCTTTTTTTAGTTTCCCTCTTCCCGAAGCCCACGTGGTATTTTTCTATGTGCTTCAAAGCCGGGATTTGTTTGTTTTTTCAAAACCAAAAGCTCCAATTTCAGCATCTGCGAGAAACCTGACAGGAAATAACCCATGTGCACAGAAGTAGTTGAGCGAATATGCCATCGCAATATTTATCTTTCCTTTCTGTGTACCAGCGAGGACAGCACACAATGCCATTGCTCCTGTCACTGCATCCCAGCAGAAAATGAGACAGGAGAGTGCAGGGTGGAGCTGCAGGATCAAAACGCTTCACTGAGGCTGAGTGGGGAACAGGAATGGGAGAGGTGGACGCTGAGCAGGTCAGAATGGGCGGTTTTATGCAGCAATAGGAGCAAGGTTTTGGCAGAGCACAGCCAGGAAGGGCATGAGGAGACAGGCAGTGGATGATGAACAGTGGAAACTTTGCTAGAGGTGGGATAGGGCAGAGAAAATACAAGGAGATGCCTCGGAGTAGCACAAAAGGAGCCAGAAGCTCTAGGGTGAAAGTCCATAGAGGTGCCATTCACATACACAGAGCTGGTCCAGAAGCATGCTTTCTCTCAGCATATTTTCCCAAAGGGAGAAAAGCTGGCTTGGGGTAGAACCCACACAGGGATGTCCATCAGTCAGCCCATCGCCAGTGAGACCAAGCTAGCAGTGGATTCATCTAGGGCTTTGCAAGTCATTTTGATAGAAGACTTGGAATTTCCAAGCTGAATTTCTGGCAGAAGTGCTAATATTTAACCACATTTAGGAGGTCTAGAAATGCCAAACATGCGAAACTTGCCCACTTAATGACCAGTGTTGAACAGCCTCCTAAAGGAACTAGGGAACTTTTAAAATGTGATAGATAAAAGCTCTGAAAAAGTCCCTATGGAGGAACCCTGCAGGCTGGGAGCAATGAGCATGAGATAGATGTGGATAATGCTACTGGCCTTTTAACCAGCAGCCTCCTGAACAAAGCTCCCCCTCCCATTTCAGCGGCAGAGATTCTCATCTCCTGCTGACTCCTTTCACTCTGGACTTGCACTGTACCGTTTTAGTCCATTTTTATATGCTTTTGGACATTCCATGTTGCATAGAGTCAAACTCACATAAAGAAAAAAATGTATTGATGGATTTGGCTGCATTTGCTCTGACATGCTGTTTAAAGGGAAAGAAACACTTCAGCTGGGCTTCTTGGTTAAACAGGGTTGAGGAAACTCAGTACAAGAATTCAGACCCTTAAGACAGCAGGTGAGAATAAAAGGAGATGTCTCCAGTGCTGAAGAAATCGGCCCTCTCCCGTCGCCTCACGGGGACATTCAGTAATGTGTGGGTGTAAAGAACCATGATGTGATGCATTTCTGAGCTAGACTAGCTGCTGGGAAAGCTTTGAGATAGCAGAGGAATGTTACTGGGAAAGTTTTGGGAGTACTGCAGGGAAAGGTAGGCAAGAAAAGAAGGAAGAAAGAAGCGAGAACATCCAATCAAGGCAACCAGTGAGCAAGATATCCACCAAAGAAGAAGCCAAAATACCCACATGGGTGGTGATAGCTAATCAACTGTATCAGCCGCTCATACACGCGGGTACTTCATATAGCCTCTATCAACCCTGGGCCTTCAGATAATAAAAGATTTCATTTGTAACCAGAAATGGGGTCCATGCCTTATTCTCCACAGTAATGCCCTCTGCATGTTCTGAAAATCAGAAGAAAATAACTGCGCTTCCGTTTATTGTTTACTGATCGCTCCGACAAGGAATCTTCCCCAGCTGTTTCCCTCAAACAAGGAGAATTTACAGGGTGAGAGGAGATGCTGCACATAGGATGAAACAAGCAGCCAGTTCTGGCGTCCTGAGGGCTCTTATGGGATCATGGCTCTACAGGCACCCCAGAACGACCTTCACTCACAACCCGCTGCCTTGAGCAAGTGGTAACATGAGCTCTCACAAAGCTGATTTATCTTGCTGAGGGCAGCTCCTTGCTTTGCCTGCTGGCTAGCCAGGCATTCTTGGTGACTTATGACAGACTCATATGTCATGCTCCACTCCATTTCCTCTGACTTCACCCAAAGCCACTTGTAATGAGAGAAAAGGCTCTCAGTTCATATGCTACACTTCAGATTAGGGTTTGTCTTACTGCCTGGCATCGAGGACAAACAATTTCTGCTCTGGCTGGAAACCACTGCTGTACTCACTCTTTAAGCAGCAAAATTCTCATTCCAACTTTCATTTGGCTTAGACCTGGTTCCCAAGCAGAAAAGTGTAAACTTTCACCTTGCTACAGGCCAGGCAATCATCAGATGCCTGACTTTGAGCGCAGTGTAGCCCTGTCAGGATGGATTAATGCTGGGATAAAGACACCAATATAAGCAAAAAAGCTCCCAAAGAACTCAGTGTCCTTATGTCTACTGCTGAGAATCAATGCAAACCTTTCCTAAGGGGCTGAGAGCACTTCCTCTGTTTTCTGCATTATCCCTTCCTCCAACAGACAATACTAGGCATGGCAGGAAAAGGAAGCACATACGGTTTGCACTCAGTGACAGATCACAACAAGGAAAGGACACAGAGAGGCTGTGGGATTTTCAAGGACCCTCTCACAGCGGGAGTTTGCAGCACAGAAGCAGAGCTGTGCAGCTTTACAATATACGACATTATGCAGTTCCAGTAAGCATCCTTTGACTGCTTACTCTTGCGTTTCAGTATGGCTTCAATAAACGCACTTGATGGTCTCAGATATTCCACAGGGAAATAAAAAAGGATAAACTACCAGTACTTGGAAATTTTGTGGTGCGGCAGTTTGCCTTTGCAAGGTGCATAATGAAGTTTCCAATAAACCATCACCCAAAGGAACAAGCCTTTTTCTCTTATACAATACCAACAAAAGTGTTCACACTACTCATGTGACAGAAAGCTGCCCGCATTTGGGCACAGTGGGCAACCCATACAGATCAAGTCAGGGCAAAATGCAATTGTGCTTCTAAAAACAACAGTGTCAGACCTTTTGTTTATGTGTGCTGCAGCAATATTGCACTTGCTAAAATAAAACACTCGCTCCCTGTCTTCCAAGATTACCATCATATAAAAACCAAGTCTAGAATAATTCTTTGCCTGCCTGGGGCTGCATTTAAGAATGTTATTCCTGGCCTGCTCCACTTAAAGATCACCACCCATATCATTTATCTAGCTGATGCGCAGCCTGGCTACCGGGCTGCAGCAGACACACAGCCAAGTCCCATGGAAAAGGGGTCTGGAAAGAAAAGAAATGATGCGTTGGCCTCTTGGTTGCTGGATGCCATCCATGCAACCCATAGTCAAGCCTAAAAACGATAAAGCTGCTTCAAAAAGTGCATTGCTGTGAACGAGAATGCCAGTTTAGAGCGCGAATGGGCGTGCGCGTGGGAAATCATTTCAAGAGGCCTTTAGTGTTGCTTATTCCCACATTTTTAAAGGTAACCTGAAATCAACTGCCCAACTGGCTCAGACTGCAGAGCATGGTTTGGTTTGGTGAGGCTGCCCAGGCAAACGCTGGTGCCAAAAGCTGCTGGCATCACAAACCTAGCAGTATCTCATGTCACACTGCACCCTTTTGCTATGCCTTTGAGGCTCTTCACCAGCCTGAAACAACAGCCAAGCGAAGAGAGCAGCACAGCCATTCCCTCTGCTACTCCGTAAGCTCCTCCTAGCTCGAATGAGGATGCTTGTGACTGCAAATCAAGGGAAAAGGGACGCGCCGGCCCACCTTAGAGCAAGCAACAGCACAGGAAGGCGGTCAGACAGCCAGGCCCTTCTCCAAGGTGACCGTCTCCCTGAGGGGGTGACAGCAGCCCCAGGCCCACATCAGCCACCAGAGCTCCTCCGCGGGGTCCAGAGCAAGGCACAGCCGTGCCCTGAAGGGGGCACGTGCCCCCTGCACTGCCTCAGGCGCTGCCCCACAGACGATGGCAGCACCGGGACACCCGGCAGCGCAATTGCCGCCCCCCCCCCCCATTGCCCGAGGGGGATCGCACACCCCACCGCACCCCCCGACAGCGCCACACACAAAAGAGAAACTCGTTCCCCCCTCACATATTTAAGGGTCCTTTCGACCAATCAGCGGCAGGGGCGGGATTAACGCGGGACACAAGCCGTTGATTGACAAGCCTCTGAGGCGCCTGCTCTTGCCGGAGAGGGAGTGGGTGGAGCCAGCGTGCTGGTAGCCAATCACCAGGCGCGCGTAGACAGCTCAGCCAATCGCCGTGGCGGTGGGCGTGGCCCACCGCGGGGTCAGGCCGGGAGTGAAGGCGCTCCTCCGCTCCTTCCCCGCTCCGCTCCCGGCTAAGGACTTCTCACTGCGGGATCCCTCCGCCGCTCACCGCCGGTGGCCGCACGGGCCCGTGCCCCTCCGCCTGCTCGCTGCCTTCCAGCGAGGGATTATTTCCCGCGGTAGTGGCGGCGGCGGCGGGGCGGCTCCGGGGGGGCCCAGCGCGGCGGATGGAGGCGGCCGGCGCCCGGCTGGGAGAAGGAGCCGCCCCGTAAGGGGGGAAGGACGCGGGAGCGTAGAGGCCTGCTCGGGGCCGCCGGGCCCTACCGGGCAGGGACCCCGCGGCCAGGCCGCGCCTCAGCGCTCGGGCCTGCGCCGCCGCCGCCGGCGGCCGCCCTCGGCGGGGCCCGGCCCGGCCCTGCCCGCCGCCGGGGGCTGCCCCCCGCGCTCCTCGCCGCCGGGCCCCCTTGTCCCCCGGGGGCCGGGCTTGCCGGGGGGGCGGGAGCGCGGAGGGGGACGCTCAGGGGGTGTCGGGGCGCCGGGCTTACGGGCCCCCCTCGGTGCGCTGCCGCCCGCTCTCTCCGCCGCGACCCCCAGCAGGGTGTGCGCCCTCCGGGCCGGGGGAAGGCGGAGCGCCATGGTGGAGAAGCGATGCCCGCGGCTGCAGCGGGACGGCGTGTACCGCTGGTTCTCCGAGCTGCCCTCTCCGCAGCGTGTGGAGTTCCTGTGCGGCCTCCTGGACCTGTGCATCCCGCTGGAGCTGCGCTTCCTGGGCGCCTGCTTGGAGGACCTGGCCCGCAAGGACTACCACTCGCTGCGTGACTCCGAAATCAAGGCCAATAACCCCGCCGACCTGGGGAGCCTCACCAACCTGACGGACGAGGTGGTGCGCAGCAAACTGTTGGTGTCTCTCGCCCTGCTCGGGTCTGCACACCGAGAGGCGGCCGGGGTCCTCTTCCGTACCCTCACCCACATCGATTCGGTCATCAACAACTATGGGCTGCAACTCAACGAGGGCCGCACGGGGGATGAGTTCCTGTTGCTCTTTACAATGGCATCCAACCATCCTGCTTTCAGCTTCCACCAGAAACAAGTCCTGAGGCAAGAGCTCACCCAGATCCAGAATATCATGGCCAGCACCAGCAAGAATCCAAGCACCTCTACCCTCAACACCATGGCAACCTATCCTGGCTGCCATAAGGTGGGTATCCTGCTTTTGCACACCGTAGTGGCACTGCTGCAGGACGCTGGGTTGTGTCTTAAGCTCTGGTTTTAAACCTTTCTTTCAGTACAGGCATTCTAGTGATAAATGGCAGCCTAAGAGACTGACGGCGATCACTTGGGTGGTTGATGATGGAGGTGAATAACTGAGGGCAAAACGAAGGGATGCGTGGAGTTCTTATGGGGTGTGGCATTCACATGGGAAGAGGTTCAGAAGCTGATCAACAGGCAGCAGTGTAAACCTAAACTGATTCCTTTTGGCAGAACCTGTGCTGAGGGGGCAGTCCCGCCAGTTGTGTGGAAGACCAGTGTTTTAGTACGGGAAGCAAACATGTAGATTTGGAAACAAGCATGTTTAAAAGCTTCCCTGGAATAAATTGGAAAGGAGGATCGGCTTAGAGAAGTAGCTGTCCAGTGGCAAAGGCATCTCGGCATGTCTGGGTTTTGTTTAGACAACTGTGAGGGCAAACATGCTGAGTTTCTGATACTGAAAGAAATGTGGTGGTTGCCTGTCACTGTGAATCTCGTGGGTATTGATCTTGGTGTTACTGGTTTGCTGTCATTAAATGCTGTTTGTTAAATGCTGTTTGTTCATTCAGCTGCCAGCAATTAAGCTAGACAGTAACATTTTAAGATGTGCTGTTAATTATTACATATGTTACTGACTGTTTAAGTGCTCTTGGCCTGCTGCAACTTTGGGAGTCAGACTGTCTTTTTGACTGAATTTAACCTGCTTGAAAGTTCAAGCTAAGTGCCAGCTAGGCGGGTGCATGTGATCAGTTAACAGGCTGTGGCTTTTGAGGATGTATGATCTCAGGCAGCAAATAACTGTGTTACCCTGCTATTGGGAAAGATGGTGTATATCTAACGGCTATGAAAATCCCTGTGTTGGAGTAGGATCCTAAATAAAGCTTTTTCTGAGGGCTCAGTACAGATTGTGTTGAGTGTTCGATTCCAGACTGAGAGAAATCCATGCTCAGTCTTCCCCTGAATACAAATTTACTTCCAGTTTTGTTTCTTTGGACACTGCTGCTTCAATTGTAAAATTTAGATGAGTATTATTAACTTTGTAATTCTCCTAATCTTCCCTTTCTATGTCTTTAAACAGTGCTTTTTTCTGACATTTTTGTTTAAGGGGAAAGAACAAGGTATGGGATTGCCTTTCTCGTAAGTTTAAACATCTATGTGAATAAAACATCAAGGAAAGATTTCACACAGAGTGTAGAAGGGTATAATTAAAACTAGAAAAAGCTTCCTTTCAGATGCTTAACTACTTGCAACTTCCTTTATTCAAAAGATGCATGGACCTAGGCTTGGAAGGGAAGGCTGTAAATCAGATATGAGTTTTCCCAAAATAAGGTGAGTAAAAAAAGATAAAGTTCTGTGGGCAGGAACATTTTTTTAGAGTATGCTTTCAAAGCTTCACAATAGCCCACGGTTTATGTAGCTGAAAAACTCTTCCACTATTTATGTCAATCTAAGATGGACGGAGAATCCATTCTAGGTGCCAGCAGTAAGGCACAAAGGACAGTCAATTGATGTTTTTTGTTCTTCTGCACTCATTGAAGGGTTGTCTCTTTGAAAATACTTTTTTTTAAAATTTATTTATTTTTCAAGAAATAAATATTAAATACTGGCCGCCAAGTACAGCATAGTTGGAGGGAACAAAAAAGGTGATTTTGCTTTCATGGTCTCTTGAATATGCATTTTGTTTGGACGTACAGGTTTCCTTTGAGATTGTTGAATATTTTCAGTGTTGATAGCCAGGTAATTTTGCTACTTTTAGAGTAAGCAGTTGGCTTAAAACAGGAGTTGGATGAAGCAAGTGGAAAAAATGTCTTTCTCCATTCAGCCCAGTTTAAATGTGCACAAATAAATTCCAACACCGTGGACTTCGATCTTGTGATGTTACCAAGTTATGTTGTGACAATACTTGTGCTGTAACATCATTTAAAAAAACAACAGTACAGATGTTAAGAGAAAGTGAGTGGCAGTGGGCTGCTGCCTGCCAAGAGTCGCGTGCTCTTCGTCTTCTTCAGAACTGGAAGAGAGTTTCTTCCCCATTGCCAGCACTTTCTCATCACTCCTATTGCTTTACTACAGCTGGAGCTGTGCGGAGCTGGTCCTTGAAGTCAGTGCTGTGTGTTAAACTGTGTGAATGCTGCTGCTATATTCTCTGCTGCTATATTCTCAAGTGTAAACCTCTTTGAGCTCATCCTTAACAAAATGAGCTGCAGAAATGGCCACCATTTGAGGTCCTGAGAAACTTTGGGAAGCTGGAATGGCGTGGATGTGTAACGGCATGCAAATAGGGAGCTCTTTGTGAACAGGGCTAGTTATCCTTCACTGTTTCTCTCCTGCCAAGTGTGGGAATAGGGACTAACACTTGCGTGACCACGGTTTCTTCTGTATAACTAGAGGTCCGTTACAGTTGCTGATGGCTTACATTTAACTTGTTTATTCAGGGAGTTGCAACAAAAAAAGTTGAACAGTGTTCTTGTTCTCGTTGCAGAAACAAGTGGAAATGTGCTGCTTCTCCTTAGTCCTATTAAAATATGACCCAACTTGATCTTAGCTACAACTTTTTTCCAGAGAATTGGAGCTTGCAGCCCTCTTTCCATCTCCTGTCTCTTTCACATCTTGCAGTGAAATCTGTCTGAATTATGAAGAGACTGAACAGTTGATAGAAAATTACTGCAAATGTTTCATGAGCCTTCAGGTTCCTTTGCATCACTAACCAACTTCATCTACCCTGAACAACTGCTTTTTGCTGTTCTCTTTTACTGTCTGCTGCAGTTGCTGACTACAAGAAGGCGGCTCCAAACAGCTGCCCGTATATTTTTGCTTTAATTTGTGCTTTTCAAAATTGTTCTTGGAATACATGAGTCTTAACAGGAAAAGGTGGCTGTGGCTGGCCTTACGTAGGTCAGTAATTATTAGATTCATGGTTTCTACTTGATAGCACAAAATGAACATTTTTTCCTTCCCCTGAGTAATGAGAACTCTGCCCTCTCTACAGCACACTATGGCATTAGTCTTTGTAAAGATGATAATTTCTGCCCCATGTCCTCTCTTTTCTTCTGGCTTTGAATGGTACCAGTGCTTGCAGGACTTGAATTGTAAATTCTTCAAACTTTTTGGTTGTAGGCATGAAATCTGAGGTGGTGATGTGGGTTTTAAAGATTGAAACAGTGCAGATTGTCTTCAAATGCAGCCCAGTCATGTCTGAGGAATCAGGTCTTTAGAAACTTTTGTTCCTGAGATTAAAGGTAATAGGTTTGGTTTTTTTTTAACTGCAAATGATGCAACTGAGTTTTCGGGCTAATTTGGCACCTCAGGGTGCTCATCCAGGTGTCTTACACCTTTGCCACAAAGGAGATGGAATGGTTTTCTGGCCAGCTGTCTGAAGGCTCATTTCTATGCTGATGGTAGTGCTTAGAGCTGCAAATTCTGCTGTCTTCCTAGAGGGCGGGGGAGCTGGAAGCATCTGAGCAGCAAAAACCAGTAGTCAGAAGTCTCATGCTGTGCATGTGCATATGCAGGTGCTTTGACAGGCAAACTGCCACTGCTGAATCTCTGTGACCAGCGGAAAAGGGAGAAATGTTTCAAAGCTGCCTCCCAGCATCTTGAACCACCCGTTCAGGCTTCTGTTGTGTGTGCCTTGTGATAACAAACATCTGACTTTGCTATAGCTGAAAACTTAATCACTCAGGCTCAGAAAGTCCTTGGCCAGACCAAAACATTAGCAAGCAGTAACTGAAAACACTGGTGTTATCAGCGCTGTTCCCAGGCCCAAAATCAAAAACACAGCGCTGCACCTGCTACCAAGAAGGAGAAAAATGACTGCTGCTGCTGAACCCATGACACGGGGTCATAAATAGTAAGTCTGACTGTAGTTTCTTTGCAGCTCAGAGTCAGTGACACTGTAGTTATGTGGCTGTTTCAGGTTGGTATCTTGTGAATGGGAAAAAGGGTTCTTGCTGAGCCAGTTTCCAAACACTACACCAACATCTATTTCAAGTTTCTAGCATAAGATGCTATTTTTCACGTGTGTTAATTCAGTAGGATCATCCAAACCTCCAAAATAACTGAAGTCTGTATATTGGGAGTGGTGCAGAGCTGATGTTCTGAGAGGTCCATTTCAAATACTACACCTTTCCGCACTGTTTGCCTTAGGTGGTTGAAGTTATCTACTCTATCTTCAGAAATACTCTGACTTCTATTTAGTCTGTGGAATGATGAGTTGGAAAAAAGCCCTATTACTTGTTGGGTTGAAACTAAGTCCTTAAGGCCTCACGGAGTCAGCAATCTAACTATTCAGTGATCTATGCCAGCTGCCATTATGGCTTTTTTGCTAGCTTTGTGGAGATAGAATAAAAATGAGAAACCTAATTTTCAGCCTGCTAACCCACTGAACATATTTCATAGCTTTAGACTTCATAGCTTTGGTAGATTACCATGTTAATAGCAGTTAGCTAGGATTAGAGGTGTTTACTCACTGATACCAGTAGTTGCTATCTCAGGATTTATCTCATTTTCAAAAGCACACAAACCTCACCTCAGGAGCTGCAGGGGCAGGTTTTGCAGCTTCCAGCAGGCGACATGTGCCAGTCTTTGCATGTCCATTGGTATTCTAGATACTTGAGGTGACAGAGTTTACACACACCTCTTTATGTTCCAGTTAAGAAATGTGAGGTTTCCAGTTCTGGCTCTTTTCTTGCTGATACTCATGTTTGAAAGTTTTTGTGACTCTGATAAAATGATTGTGTCTCAAACCTGCCATATTTTCAGAAATGAGCTTAGCATACAAAAGAATCCTTGGAAGACAATGGTGTCATGTAATATTAATTACCAAATTCACTTTGTCTAATCGTTGAGTTTAAGAACCTAAATTAGTTTGCTTGTGAAACAGACTGCATCCCAACATCAGAGCCAGTGCAGCCAAAAAATTTGTGTTGAGCTAATAATATTGTTGTTTTTTTCCGTGAACTGTTTTCCCATATTTTTGTGCAGGCTGAATCAAGTTTTTGTTTCAAGAGTGCATGTCACTTCACTTCTTAAATTAACTCTTTTTTTCTTTTCTTTTCCATTACTAATTACCTTGTAACTGTTAGTTGTCACCTAAGTGACATTGAGGTTGTGTATCTCTCTTTAGAAGGCCTTATCTCTCCTGGAATTAAAAGGCCTCTTGTAAGGTGTTGGGTGTTTTGAACTGTACCATACTTCAAACTGATTTAATTGAGGCTGTAAAAGCTCTGTGGAGACCCTGCTTGGAAAAGCAGGGGCCAGCAGTAATTAACCACATCTAACAAGCATTCCGGTGTCCAACTTCAAAGTTACTGAACGGCATCCTTTTTTGGCAGTATTTAGCCATTTGCTTTAGTGTTAGGGTAAAGCTCTGGTTCCTCTATGGACTTCTCAGTGCTTCAGTATCTGTGTTATTTTCCCCTTGAGTGCTCTGTAAAGGGATGTGTATAGTCATCTTCTGTATTCAAATATTGCACTGTCCATTTTACTGCTTGCCCTTGAATGCTTTTTCTCCTCAAAAAAAAAAAAAAGGCAAATATGGGAATATTATTCCTAAGAATATAGATGAGCGTTTTTATGACTCCATTTCTATGAATCCACAGAAATGCCAGATCTAATTTGTTTGTTGAAATGAGAACCATTGTCACGCTTAAACTAGAATTTGACTTTACTCTTCAGCAAAAGAATTGGAGCAAGTTGAATTGAACTTGTTCTCTATTTAGATTTGAAACAGGTATTAAATCTAGCAAAGAGATGCTGACATGGTTCAGATCTGTGTTTCTTTGCATGGGTTTTGTAACGAGCAAACATCAAAATTCCTTGCTTTTGCCTCATGCTAAAACAGAAATTTTCCTTTGGTCTCATTGTTGTGATTATCCGACAGTAGGCATTGGAAGGGATCTACTTTTTAGTTGGGTGTTGTGGCCAATAATGGGCTTCAGGATATTTGTAAATAGCTGAAGCGATCCGGAAATAATAAGATCAATTACTTGAGAGTAAGATCTCAATTTGAATTAAAGACCTGCCGAGTCATGGTGATAAATAGTGAAAGTGAACATTTCTCATGCATATTATGAATTATTTTCCAGTGTTGCCTTTTTTCCACCTTAGCAGTTTTATCACACGCAAGCCATTACTTAAGTGGTTATTGGGGGGGGGAGGAAGGAGGCATCCAATTCAGTGGGTTTGTCTTTTGTCAGATAACATCTGCCAACCTTGTTAATTTGTGAATTCTAGTAGAAGAGACTGGAGTGGCAATGAACCATTCTACCAGGGAAAAGCTTATGGAGTCGTTGCTTGGTTTATACTTCAAGTTCTAGGATTGCTTCTTTGACTATCCTTTTACCTCCCAAATGTAAATGCTGGCCTGGTGGGAGCAATTTCCCACCCATGTATTGGCAATAGAAGTAGGCTAGCTCCAAAGTCAATGTAATGTTTTAAAGGCAAATGCCATTAAGGGATGAAGGCTTGTAGAGCAGGTAGGACCATGCTACACTTGGAATTCTCATGGTAAGTGTAAGGTGATCTTCCCTGCTGGTGGCTGTGCTTTTAGGCTTTTACCTTTTGGTGGCATTCAGGTGAAGAAACAGGGATATGTTTGTACATCAGTGCTGGGATAAAGAGCAGTAGTACCTCTTTCAAGCTCTGGTTAAGCAGTTACCTGTTTCGATTCTGAAGTGCTTTTCATGATTGGTTTGTAAAATATGCAGTTGATTCCTTTCTTTTTGTTTGTCTGAAGGGAAAATTATTTCTTGCCATCTGTCAATTTTATTACTAAATGTGCCTGATGCACCAGAAATCTAGAACGAAAGGGCCTTGAATTAGCAGTGTGAGTGAACTAGTTGTGCTTGCAGCTTCTCTATGTAGTAAATTGTGGAGGATCAGGTAGCAGGAGCAGGCGGTTGTTGTTTTGTAACTTATTTGTATTAATGCTTGTGGGTGTGTTTTGTTGCCTTCTATAATTTTTCCCTTTAGAGTTCAAACTTTTCACTCAATATATGTTTTCAGCAGGAAATCTCATGAATTGTGCCTGTTTGGCATCTCCTGTGGTGAACTGTTGGAGACTGTGTAGTGGTGGCAGCAAACATTGCATTAGTTTAATATTAAAGAATTCTGAAGCTTTTTGCAGAGCACGGCTTCACTTGTTTGTGGTAAGTGCACAAACTAATGCTGTCAGGTACTTTCAGATGTTTCATATGATTGTATTGAATGACAAATACGCAGCACAATGTAATTAGTCCAGTTACTCTGTGGTAGGTTTATGTTCCTAGTATTGACAAAGTATTTGCAATTATTTAAGCAAAGGGTTTAAAGTGTAAATTAGTCTATAAATTACAGCTCACTTTTTTGGCCCATCTGCTCTGCTGAATTTATAATGGAGCCTTGGAGCAGGTGTGTGATTGTCCCGCAGCATTTAAGTACTACATGCCTCATTTCATCCCAGTAATAGTCTCACAGGACAATAGCATGTGATCTATTACCCCATTTCACTGTGAATTACCTCTTCACCCTTTGTGTTCAGAGACACATACCTTTTTACCAGCTTCCCATGTGAGAAACATGGACACACCTGACTTGATTGACCTAGTGCTTACCTCTTTTTTTTTTTGGTAGACCTACCTGTTGGAGCTGCATGAATTTCTAGCACAAGCCAAACACTTTCAGTTGCAATTATGTCCCAGTCCAACAAAGAAAATAGACACATGTAAATTTAATTGTTGAGTAGTGTTGAGGACTTCAGTAGGTATGTGAAGAGTTGGTTGTGTTTGTGTGAGTGTTCCTTAAACATCCTTGTGGAAGAGCCCAGATCTTCAAAAGGAGTGTTTGCATGTAGAAGTAAGTGCAGAACTGGTGCTCGGGGCTATGGTTTCACAAGCAGCCGGGCAGTCTAATGGCTTGTTGTTTTGAAGAGAAAGATGGTTGCTCAGTTTTGGTCCTCTTTGTTTTGTAGTCTCAGTAGGTTTTGAGTTTCAGGTTCTTGCACTGGTTGTTTCTGGCTCAGAGTTAGCCTCCTGACCAATCTCAACCCCCCATAGAGTGACATCTGAATGTCAGCAATGCATTTCTTTTTCCCAAATTATTTGTGAACCCGAGTTACGTTTCTCCATTGGGAAATAGCAGCTTATCTGCCTGAGCATGCCAGGGCTGTATTCTTGCTGTCAAGCTTCTGCTGGAGCATTTCTGCAAACAGGATTGCTCCATGTTGAAGACCTTGATGTTGACCTCAAAATAAGCTCCTGTAAATACTCTGATATGAAATGGCAGGAGCAAAGTTGACCTTTTCCCCCCACCAGATTTCAAGTGCTCCAAACCTTAAATGCACTCTTACATGTTACCTGCATCAGTCTCAAGCATGGAGGTCAGTTTATGATTATGAAAAACCTTATTTAATGGAGGCTTCCAAAGCAAATATTGGCAGAAGCATTTGTTGTTGGGACTTTCCCAGTGTATAACTGGCTATTTCTGAAAACTGAGTTTTATGTGAAAATGTATCCCTGTGTGAACAGAGTAATGCAGGACCTAAATTTCATACCTAACTTGGAATAGAAATAATACTTTATTCCCTCAGATCCTATATCGGAGGTTGCATGCATACTGTAGGTAGTAAGCTATGTTGATTTTTAGTATTGGCTCCACTTCAAACTAAGTCAGTGAATACTTTGCTATTAAACCGTGCATTTTCTGTGTTCTGTTTAGTTATTTTTAAAAGGAACATATAATTGCTGTTTTGGTGAAATTCTTACCGCATGAAATTTGACTTCTATCAGTCCTGTTATTCTTATGAAAGACTATGCTATATTAAATGTCAGCGATTGTCTCTGGGGAGCCAAGCTAACAGTTACTGAATCTGGCTTCACAGGTTTACTGTTTTACATTGACTTCCACTGTCTTGGGACAGCGGCAGACCCTCTTTAGGTAGCAGTGGCTGTAAGAGAACCTGTTGAAGTAACTGCTCCTGGTTATTTTTTTGTGCAGTTGATGTCTTGTTTTCCGTGTGCTTTCTGATGGATCAAGGGGGTTTATAGAGCTTTCTAGAACTTCTTTTTTTTTTCCTCTCCCAGGATGATCTATGCCTGTTAGTGTATCTCTGATGCTTAGGTAAAAAAAATCACTGCAGTGACAAAAAATAATACAATTGTTTGCTGGCACGTAGAAAGGAGAAAATGCAATAATGGCTAAAATTCTAGCAGTGGCTTCTGGTACCTTGATGTGTTTGTCATCAACCGCGGAGTAAAAGCAATTGTTCCACTTCCTTGCTGACTGCTGGGGGTGAAGGGCTTCAGGGTGGCATTCTGTGATCCTTTAGTCCAGGCCTTGTTTGGAACGATGTGCTTTGATACTGATTTTGTTACTATGGAGAATGATGGACAGAAGAGTTCAGGCTGAGCCTTGGCCATTAAGTAGTGATGTATTTTGTTATTTTCAGTTATGACTACTACTTTAACTTGAAATTCTTGAGACAGTCTGGGTTGTAATCTGGACAATCAGCAGTTCATCTGTGAGCCAGATGCTTTGCTATGGACGGAGTAGACATCATTAAGAATTGAGTAAAAATAGTATAACAATCTCTTCCGCACCCATTTGAATGCTACATCTTCTGGAGTTGTTGAAGAAGCCACTCTCATGTTGAAACAATTTATAGATAATCTAATGGCTAGGTGGAACAGAGGGCTTTCCTTCTCCCTGGCCCTTTACAAAATGCTGTGCTCATGGGAAGATTAGGTATAGTGAAGAATATTTCTGTTCCTTTAACTCTCTGGTGTTGCTGTTGTATTTGATTAGTCTTCATGACTGTTTCTGCTGGTATTCTCAAATGATTTCAGTTGAAAGATCCCAAGTCTTCTGTTCAGATGTCTGATGCTGTACCCTCTTAGGCCCTGAATGATTAATGACTTTTTCTGCACTTATAAAATGTCACTCCTGTGGTTTTATGATCTATAGCCTCGGCCCTTCTGGTTTGTGAGGCCAGCTTATCAGCCTTTATGGTGGACTCTTACTGGTTTAGAAAACAAGCCTTTTAACAGTTCATGAACAGCAGATGCTTGCTCTTTAATAGCATCTTGGCTTTCTTGAGAGATGTTACAGACCCTAAAAGGTTTAAAGCAATTTACGTATGATTTCTCAAAATCTTTATCTCACTGGAATACCTTCTTCTTTATTCAGAACTTACTGACTGCTTATTAGTAGTTGTGCTGAGCCTAGTCTGTGGGGTTACAGTAATGTTCAGATAACGGCGAACATTCCTTTCAGAATTGGTAAGACGCTGACTTTCTACAGTTGAATTTGCACAAGTCCTTTCTGGGCATCTCTCTACTGTCAAGGTTTTGCTGATGTTTCTCCCAGCTCTCCTAGGAGAGTATCATCTGCAGTTCATAGCTCATGGGTTATTGTTCGTCTGGTTTGCTTGGCCTAAAATTGAAATAGAAAAAGAAAATCTGTTGCTATTTTGGAAATAAAACTTTGATTTGCAAAACATTTTTCATCATTTTACTTTTCCTAAGCAAATCCAAACCTTTGCAGTATTGGGATGTTTAAGTCAGTGGAAAAAATTATTTAAAATTTGGAATGAAAGCTTCAAGCAGTCAGATTCACTGGTTATAACCCCATTCAGCTCACTAACAAAGTGCTCCATTTGGAACTAATCAGAGCTTTGTGATTTTTCTAGGCCAATTTGAAACTGCTTTCCTTTGATGTGTGGCTGAATCAGTCAGTATTTGAGCGCAGTCAGTCAAGACATATGGGCTAAATTAATCTTTACCAAATATATAAGAATTAAGTCTTTATGGAAAGAGCTGGAGGTTATGTGTAAACAAAATGCGAACTTTAAACTGCATGTGATGCTTATCGTAAGGAAGATGGAGAGAAGGGAATTCAAGATAGCAGGCAATACGCTGAAACAAACTGCTTGTTTAGAGATTTTTCTGAAGCCATGTGGCTGTGTTCTTACTCAGTTTCATGTAAGTGTTTATATTTGCCGACTGTTCTGAATGTTTAGAACTGGGTTGTTACGGATAACATAGTCTTGTCTGAATCTAGTTTTCTAGCTTGCTGTGTTACTCGCTTGCTCTTACGACATCTCCCATGGCAAGGAGGATGGTGGTGTCAAAGCTCAGTCTGCTGGAACTTCCTCTCAGCAGCAATCCACTGGAGTGAGGATATAATCACCTCCAGGAGAGAGACGGTGTGTGATAACCTTGGCTAAAGACTGACTTTGGCAAGGAGACTTAAACAGTTCTTCACCTTCTCCCCCAGGATTCGTGTTTAATGGCTGGTCTTCCTGATGGGAAAGCTTGGTATTTAGGTTTTGTTACTGCTGGAAAGCTGTGCTGAAGAAGCATACAAGTAAACTTTTTTTTTGATCAAAAAAAAATGACTTAACAGTGCTGAAAAGGAGAGCAGGTACTTGTAATCCTGCTGTCTTCTGACACTCATCTGTCCTTCTAGATTGATTTCCTTGCACGTATAAGGTTTTGTATGGATGTTAAGTATACCAGGCCTTTCACTTGTGCTACTACTTTAAACTGCATATGAATCTATAAACGTCAGTCTTAAAATGGAGCTTACAATAGGTAATTTTAGAGTAAGGATGTGCTATTTTTGACTTGCATTGTGTATTCTGGCTGATGTCAATGTTTAAGGCTAATGGTAGGGTGAGCAAAGTATTGTTTTAAGCTTAAATTGTCGTAAGTCACACCAGTCTCACTTAACACAGCGTCTGAGAGAGCCTTTTTCCTTCCAGGGACCTTTAGTCACTGGTATTGGTTACCATGAGTAAAGGATAGCTTCTCTTGTGATGTGGAGACACAGGTTTTCTCCTGCAGTTTGTGAAAGGCTAAGATCGATGAGAAATTCTCATTAGAGCTTTCCATACCAGTATTTTGCATTGATTCAAAATGTGGCAATTGAAATTCAAGTGACGCATTAGTTAGTATGAGTGCTTTTGTTAGTCTTAACTACCTCTTTAGAGCACCCTTTCCTCTTTAAGAGACTTGAACCCTTGTGGTCAGTGCTGCTAATGTAACTCTTCATCCACTTCTGCTTCTCATTACCTAGAAAACCAGAGTAATTGCCTTGCTTATGAGGCAGGCATTGAATGTTATGCTACAAGTAATAGATGTGTTTTTGTTGCTACATTATTGTGAATGCTCCTGTGGACAGCAGCTTGTGGCCGTGCTCAATTCGGCTTCTTCAGATGACTTCTGTTTTTTTCTGGTACTTTAATGGTGAAAATAAGTGTTTTTATGCTAAATGCAGTTTAGAAGATAGGTGAAGGCCATGAGGTCTGTTTTGATTATGTGGCCTTCTGCTTGGGCATTTTTACTGTGCTATTTTTCATTGAAATACAGTCATGATAGCAAGCTTTTAAATGGCAAAGAGAAATTTTTTCTAATTTTTTTTTTCCCCGCTAAATTGAAATACGTTCCTGTATTCTGCATGGAAATACTTTGAAATGCTCAAAACAAGGAATTCGTTCACCACTTCCCATTGGCTGGTGACTTGGGAAGACAAATGTCGTCAGTCTGATCATCCTCCCCTTCCTTCTTGTCCCTCAGCTTTCTATGCTGAGCATGATGCCATAGGGTATGGAATACCCCTTGGAATCAGCTGTCCTGGCTGTGTCCCTTTCCAGCACTTTGTGCACCCCCGGCCTCCTCACTGCTGGGGTGAGAAGCAGAAAAGGCTATGTGTAAGCACTGCTGAGCAGTAACTTAAGCATCCCTGTGTTACCAGCACTGTTTCCAGCACAAATCCAAAACACAGCCCCATACCAGCTACTATGAAGGAAATTAACTTTATTCCAGCCACAACCACCGCAATGCCATAACATAAAAATGGGGTTCGTTTTCTTCTGGAAGAGTTAAGAACTGCAGTGTGGAGAGGTTAAGGATCTTGCAATATCTCTACAATTGACTGCTGTGTGACTATTGTTTAGAAAAGAATTAAACATTAAGTAGCTTTATAGATTAGCCAAGATAATCTAGATTTGTGAATAGCTGCTGACTGAAACAACTCCCCTGAACTGTTACTTGTGGAATATCAGTAGTAACACCCCTTAGGTTCTAGAAGAAGCAAACTTCTGACTGCCATCAAAGTGGTTCTGCTCACCCAGGAGGAAGGTGTGATGTTTGCACATTCCCTCAGTTTATTTTATTGGATTTTTGTGTCTTTCCAGGTCACGCCAAGGTCCGAGACCCCCATCAACAGTGTCAGTAACAGTTTGGAAAATGTACTGCATACATCAACACATTCCATTGAGGAGTCATTACCCAAGAGGCCTTCGGGGAAACACTCCAAAGGTGTGTCCTTTTCTGCATGCGGGCTTCCAATGGGGGAACAAAATCATGTATCTTGGTGGCAACTTGTGTTATTTCAGTTGTGATTGGAGACTGGAGTTGTGCTTCTTTACATCTGAGCAAAGGAAGTCACAGAAGGGGTCTTGTAGTAAGGCTGTCAGTGAAAAACGGTCATCAGGAGACAAGTATGTTTATTTTTCTGTTGGGGGATATAAGCAGGATCATTCCTTGTGAGCTGAAATACCAGCTAAGCTCTCATGGAATATTGTATTCTCAGAGTGAAATATCTCTTGACACTCCACCTCTCATTTTTATAGTAGCAGGTTATTTCTTGGATGAAACATATGGTGTGTTGCTTTACTGGGGAGAGGAGAAGGCATTTGAAACAGCAGTTAGACTTCTACTTCCACCTTTCTCTTGGTTCCAGAATGTGTAAGTGAGAAGCTGGGGGAAGAGGAGTGGAAGACGGGAGAGGGAACTTGCACCTTTTTCCATCTCAGTGTGCACCCTGAATGCTGTTACAAAATATGCCTTTATTTTTGCAATGCTAACCTGTCTAAAAGCTGGGTTTAGCAAATTAGCGTTACCAGGTATGCATTCCATTTCCACACTTCAGGCTATGATTACAAATATTAAAATGTCGAGGTGAAAATGTGACTAACAGTAACCTTTTTTCAATGCATATGAAAAGCACTGTTAAGTGAGGAAAGTCTTTGAACTGTGAGCTGCTGTTTGTAGTAGCAAATAGCTACTTTTTGTGGTATTAATAAAAATAGCTCTGTATGGCAGAGCTAATGTAGGGGAAATGCGCCATTGCATTAGCAGCACTAGTATATTGCCTTTAAATGTCATTAAAAAATATTGCCATGGACCATATAATTTTTATTTGGAGTTTATTTTTATTTGGAGTTGGTCTCTGCCACTGGCTTTCTGCATCACCTTGCAAATATAGTGTAATGCCACATAAATGGTAATGAAGAATTTCAAAGCACATCTTCACTCAGAGGAACTGATATGTATCAGAAAGGGTTACATGTCCCAAGAAAATGTTCTTAGCTTGCCTGGACCAGGCCTCCTTTTCTATGACACACTCAGCTAGAATCCCAGAAGCTGTAAGCAGCAGTAATTTTTTACAGCAGAATAGTGCTGTAAGTAGCTATTTCTCCAGCTGTAAAAACTATCAGGGTAGAAGAAAATGCACCACTAAGCAGAAGCATGGGTAAGGTTTGTGGCTTTCATCTGATTAAAAATAGGACAGGGTTCAACACTGTTTTCATTTGTACTTGGTGATTGCTATTCCAGTACCATATATGCCAAGATTAGTCATGGTGCACTGTGAAAATTAATTAGGTTTTCCTCTGATCTGTTTTTCTTTTAGAGAATACCTCCTTAGTTTTCAGAGAATGTAGCTTTTTAATTTATGGATTGCCTTGGAGATAGTGGTAAAAGGAGTCATGAAACAAATACAGTTTTCTTACTAACTGGTACTCTGCTTTCTGGTTCACCAGCAGAAAAGATTGTGTTGAGTTCTCCTTGATGTATGATGTGTCTGATAGGGAGTTCTGCCTCTTCAGTTGGAGTAACACGGAGGATTATTTGCCAGCCTGGAGCCACCATTGCTCACTTAAATTTCTGATTCTCATAGCAAACAAACACATCTTTTAATTTAGCAGGACCCACAGATTTTTTAACCTAGAGCACATGAAATTGTCGTGCGAGTATAGGATGGACAGGTTGTGTGGCCTGTTGTGTAATTCTTGTGTTGATATTTTCTAGTGAGCCTTGTTTCAGACAGCTTGAGAGGACAGGATTGCTTCTCACTTATGGTCAGAAATAGTGAGCTGCCTAAGTCAGTAGTTCCACTCTTGGCAATGTACTGGAATTGGAAGTGTCTCAGTTAAAAAGGCTGTAGATGAAACAGGAGAAAAATGAGAAAGCTCATGAAAGGTGCAGTATCCGTTGTGCTTACATGGGTTAGAGACAGTTTGTATTAATCCAGTGAATGATTTTAATCCTGATTTACAGAAATGTTAGTAATTTAACACACTCTGTATGTAGTTGAACAGTGAATGCGTTTGTAGCAAGTTTGGACCTGAAAGCTGTCAGTGGCTGTATCTCTCCTAAACCACACTTTGAATCTAGCTTTTCGTATAAAAGATTTCTAGTTTGTATATTGAAGACAGAGGAGAAGAGTGGAGTATGTTACTGGATATTCCTTAACAAACTGTGATGGGAGTCTCTATGCACTTCTGTTTGCATTAAGTGGTTAACTGGAAACATTCATGCATGCTTCACGTAGAGACTTGTCAAATACATAACTTCCGAATGATTTCACCATCCTACCTGCACAGAACATTGCTGCCTTGGGAAACAAATTTATACAATGAGTGTCACTGAGAAGCCTTTATTTCAGAGGCCAAGCTAACTGTGGGAACACTGTGAGGCATTGGGCTCCTGGGTCCATACTGTAAGGCCCAAGTTGCTGGGAGTGGTGACCAGCTAGGGGCATTCATATGGTTATTTAGCAAAATTCATCAATTTTTATACTGGTTCTTCAGTCTTAGTTAAAAGCTTCTCTCCCTTCTGCATATATTGGTGCTAAAGCAAGGCAAACCAGATGGACATTTCTGCAAAGTGAAAGTTATGACACTACACACATCATGTAGCTGTTGACATAAGCACTTTTGATATCTGCACTTTGGATATCTGCACTTTTTCTGGGCTTTAATTTATAAAATAAAGTTCAAAACTTTGTCCTATCCAGTCAGAAAAATTATGGATGGGTATTGACATGAAGGATGTAAACCTCTTTTGGACTCTAGTACCTGTAACATGCATTATGAATTGTGCTTTTTACTGACATCTTTTGGTGATTGAAGATTGTTAAAACCTGTTTCCACAGATGTGGAAGTCAATTGAAGGTAACCGGGAAGGGGAGACTTTCCCTGTTCTCTGTGACTGGCTATTGTTGGTCTTGTAAGCTGCACACAAGCACAGGTTTTAAGATACTGACAGATCTCGCAGGTCAAGGAAAACATAGGTAAATACAGAGTACTGTGATAACTGAAATTCCAGGCATGATATGTTGCTAGATCTTTGTGTTTTTTTCCACTGTTTCTAGAATCTAGCCAGGTTTTAACTATGGCTTTAACACTGATCTGAGCAAAACAATCAAATTCAAATAAAGGTTGGGCATCTTTTGTGTACTGTGTGAGCTGAGTGTTGTGCTCTCTCTCTTGTCTTGCCCTAGGCTTTTTCTCACAATACTACAAATGTTGAACCAGTGCAAACACAGCTGCAGGTGTCCAAAACTGGATTCTATTTTTCTGACATGAAGATAAGATTTCATGCTTGCAAATGTTTGCCTGATAGGCACATACTTTAGCAACAGTGCAGCTGCATAGTGATGGTCCCTTCTGTAGGCAGGTTTGTGTTTCCCAGCACAATGCCAACAAAGTCAGCAAACTTATTGCAGATATTCTGATTCCGATTGCCTGAAACTAAGGATTTTACCTTGTATTTTATGGAGAGCCACCTCAGACCTTTTCCTGGTTTCTGACCTGGGTGATTAAAGAAGGTTACTGGTTAAAAATATAATATTCACTAGCAACTTATGTTTTGTGGGCAATCCTGTGTTGGTAGTTAAGGGAAATGGAATTACTATGTCAAAGTCCAGAAGGAGCTATCAGACCTAGGGGAAGTCCCATTCACAGAGCTAATCTGTAACAAGCCTGTGGATGTGGAGTTGTTCTGATCTTGTGTGGCAGTTCCCAAAAGGGAGTAGTTGAGTGCCAAAGATGAATGAAAAATTCAGCTTATTTTGTAGTTTAAAATACAAAAGTGATAAGTATTTCCTCTCTACCAGAGATGTTATTAATTACTCCTACTGTATGGTTCCAAGCAGAATGATTTGGCTGTTAGGTGCAAATCACTGTAGGCAAATACTACTCTGTGCATGTGACATATTTTAGCAATGTATTAAGTATGCTCAGTGGCCACAGCATATTTTCCAAAAGCACAGTGGAATAAAGTATATTAGACCAGATGCTGAAGTGCAGAACAAAAGAATGTTTATAATAAAGGCAGCATAAGTCACAAAATGTCACCGTACAGTCTTCACAGTGTAATTTCTCATAATACTGAGTAAAATTTTGATTTGTCACAGCCTCTGTTTTAAATTTTCTGCAGTGGAAATTCTGTGCTGGTATTTATCAGATGTTCTTTGCTGCTGTGAGGCTTTGCAGGTGGCACTTATCACTGTTTTCCTCCATAAAGCAGTCTGAAGGTGGTTTACTTGACTTGAACAAGTCCCATTTTGTGCAAAGTGACAAAAATTCCCCTATTCTTGTCTTTCCTGTATATTTATCTTGCCTATCTGCTGTTGCCACACAAAACCTCAAAATTGTTTCCCAGCCAGTCTGATTTCAAATGAAGCAACTGTTGAAATGTGATCCTTATATAGTGAAGCTGAATCACAATCCTTGCAACACATGCATCTAATGATAGACACAGACTGCTTTCTGTGGACAGAGAGGAGTAAAGATGTAAAATGGGTGCTGTAGATTTTATTCTACAATCTGTACTCTATTTTGGTACTCCTGCTGAGCACAGTAAAACTTCTTCCTTAATTGAAGGTCCTGTTAGCCCACATACAGGTTCCTGCAAAGCTTCAACAGTGTGCCAGGCTGGAATAAATACACAGAATAGCACATGACTTACTGGACAAAGCCTGCTGCAGTCTGTGGACGTGAGGAAAAATAAACTTGAGAGAAAATACAGTAATGTATTGATATAATTTTGGGTTACTATTTAGATTGTGAAATATATTATTGTGTGCAGCCACCCTCTTGACCTCAGGTAGGATATGAGTTGCAGGTAGGTTAAACTGATTGTTATGTGCAGCAAGCTTTGGAATCTGAACTTGCATTATGGTAGCCAGTAGAAATGTGTGGTGTAAGCTATCCAGAACTTCTCACCACTGTTTTTCCTACCTGATTTATTTTCCTTGGCAAAATGTATTTGTATGGTCTTACACCTTTTTTTGTCTCCCGCTTCCTTGTCTCAGTCTTTGTCCACAAGAAACCAGACTGCCAGAACTCTCTTAGTGGCAACCAACAGTCTTTTTCGCCTGAAATGCTGCCTACCAGTTGTTCAGCCTGTTGAAGGCAGGGAGAAAATAGGAGAAGAAAAGCTCTGAAATACTTACTGTTCAGGGTCCAGTCTTTGCAGTGCCTTGTTTTGCATCAGTTGTGTAGCGGGATTATTCTATTTTTAAGTATATACATCATCTCTAATAATATTGGGTCAACTACTGTTAGGGTAGGGCTTAAAGAAATATTTTGGCTATGATAATCCTTCAGGAAAAAATCTCCCTCTACCAACTGTGTTTAATTTTTTCAGCTGTTTGTATATGTCTTCATTCATCTTATCTCTGAAGTAGAGCTTGGACTGTAAATTTCAGCAGTGTAGGTTGGTAGATCACATAAAAAGCATTGCATTCCCGACTTACTGTCTCTAACATAGTGATCTTATGAGTATCAAGTATTATGAGTTAATTCTAGCAGTCAAATCCAAGGATTAATGTACTTTAAAAAAAAAAGTTGTTTTCATGTTGCATATTTTCCCCTCTGCTAGAAGATTACTGCATATAAAGAGATATCTTAAGCCTGTATGTTGCATAAATACACTGAAGCCTGTATGTTGCATAAAGACCAAGATGCAGCTTGGTCTCCTGGAGTTGGAGTTCAGTTAAGGCTGCAGGTCTGTTTTGGCAATAAAGACAATACTTGGGAGTTGTTCAATATAATTCAGAAAAAATCAAAAGCATTGCATTTCATCTGAAGTCTTTACTGATTGTGCAGTTTTACAATGTGCTTATGTAGGCAGGCATCGAAGCCCATTTTCTGCCTCCAAGTCAGAGGCCAGGTTAAGTAGCTCACCCTTGGGCTGTGTCAGAGCTGGGAAAAGAGTTCTGCCCTCCTGGGGCTGTACTTGGACTCTGGCAAATTTGTGTTGTTAACTGTTAATAAGTTGACTTTTGTACTCTGTAGAGGTTAGAGTCAGTTTGTATTTGTCTTTCTTGGTACCACCCTTTCTGCGTAACAAGACTGGTAAGGTCAGATCAGGGATTGCTATGACAAGATGAAAAGGGGGAGAAGGTCAGAGTGCACAGACTCTTATAACTGAATGAAAAGGAAGGTTCTGATCTGCCTACTTAAGCAGTAATTGTCATAATCTTTTTGTGCAAGTAGTCCAAGGTGATCCTTACTGAAGTTTGGAAGTCATGGCCTAGATTCCGTCACAATGGCAACCCTTTCTGGTTGACCAGTGCTGTACATGAGGACTATGAGGTCTACCCCTCGGCCAAGAGCTGCAGTGAGTTGACTTCAGTGAAAAGTCATTGTGTGTATGGTTCACAGTGGTTTCCGTTTGAGTTCATAAGACTCACTAATGCACACTTCTTGTAAGCAGTTTTATTGTGTGTGTGCTGTATGCCTTGTTCACATACTCATCTCATATAATGTTTATATCAAGCATATATCTAAGGGCATTATCTTGAAGCTGTCGAGTACTTCTTTTTGGGCTTCTTGTTTTGCCTCAGTAAAGGCGATGAAATCACTCTGCTTGATCAGCTCCGTCAGTCCCTACCTTATTAGCTGTTGAGCCTGTTGATTAAATTAATCCGAATTTAACAGAGGCATTTGGACTTATTTGCAGTAGCGTCTGAATAGAAGAGAATCACTCATGCTTCCATCAAGAGGAGCAGTAAGAACAGTTCAGCCCTTATCCTGTTTTGTCTGTCCAGACACTTATTGTGTTTGTTTTTTCTGGACTAGAAGCAACATGTGCTGATTGTTGCCCAGTTGGCAGTTCAAGAGAGTCCTGTGCAAATCACTGTAGGGGATGCAAGACTGAACTGGCATCCTGAGGAAGTAAGTGGGTGTGCAAGAGAGGCAGGTGACTTGCAATGGTGTGGGTGCCTGGGGAAGGAAAGTAGCTAGTTATGTGTGTTTGTTTAGGGACTATGTGGAAAATTTAAGGTAGATCTGGTAAATATGGAAACTGGTGGTGTTGTAGGTCTGTTGTAGGTGATGCTGGACTAGAACCTGTGCAGAGGAGGAGACATACAGCAGCATAGGTCCATGGGAAATAAGGCTTCATTTTGCTCCTTTCAAATTCATCTTGCTTTAGTTTATTCTTATATGAAGATTTTTTCTGGATTTGTGTACTGGGCAATATGTTTTTCTTATTAAACACTAGAAAATGACCAGCTTTCTGCTAAAGTAAGGTTTGACAATGAAGCGCTTGATTTTGAGTACTGTGAAGCCTGTTCAATTTGGCTTTACTGGGAGATGGATGATATTTCTGTTTCTAATGAATTAGATTCAGGCTACTCTGAAAAAAACCCAGAAATTCTAAGAATAGTGATGCTGGTAAATTCAGCCATGCCAAGGGGTTTGCCTCACTGTAATGCATTCCTTGGGCAGATTCCTGATCTCAGTTGTCAATATCTAATGTGAGACTATAAACTCATATTTAACACTATCTTCATGGCTCTTTAGAAGCACACAAGGCAACACTGAGGCATGTATATTCCTAGAAGGACTTTCTTGTATTGGCAGTTCATGTTTATGAAGTCCTGGAAGTGCCTGCAGTGGCGCATCAGTTGCTAATGCAGATGAAATTAAGAGCCATTACCTCAACAGCTATGGAAGCAATAGCATGACCTTCTGCCAGTAATGGAAACAACATAAGCAACTTGAGCTTTTAATTAAAATTGCATTAAATGAGCAAACCCAGCTTTTCTCAAATCTTTAGGTAATGGCTTAATGCAGTGCATCTTCTGGAAAAATGTGGCAGAGTCAGAATAAAATGAGTGTGAAAACTTTACCTGGTGGAACTAATGCTTAAACCTTCATTAATACTGAAAATCCTTTCTAAAGGCAGGGGGTGGGGAGAGGAAATTTGTGATTTAGAAACTTATTGAAGGATAAAGACATGTCAGGCAGGACTTCAAGAAAAAGTGACATTGAACATTAACTGCTGATTCTTCTCTCTTGGCAATTCCTGCTGCAACCGGATGGCAAATACCTCTCACTAAGGCGGGGCGTTTCTTGTGTCTGCTGCTTGAAGATTAAGGGTCGTGTGAAATGTTCAGAAATGCTCAGTTGTTCATTGCATCCCTTTAGAACTTAACATCCCTTAGCATCTGGAAGTGTCTGTTTTGAAACAGCCCCTTTCACTGCCATGTTAAACAGAGGGATACAGGAATTTAAAATAAATGGCTTGCTTTTCCTTACAAACTGAATTGGACAAAAAATGACTTTTAAGAGGAAAATAAGTGATTCACATGTGTTCCTAAAAAACCATAATCTCCTTGCCCATTTTTTTTTACATGGCGTCACAAGTGTACTAATGACAAAAAGGCAGTTTTCTTGTGTATGGCATGCTTCATAAGCTTTTATAGCTGGTTAGTTGTTAGCTGGTAGATGTTCTTTCCCTTCCCATATCAGTTTGCTGTTAAATCTCCCATTTTCCAGAACATATTTTTCATTTTTACATACCTTTAAATACAGATTGTTGTGGTTTTTGTTCCAAAATATGTCACTCTGAGGGTGATAGGCTTAAAGTACAGCAATTCTGTCAGTAACTGGAGTTCTTATAGGTGGCTGTGTATACAACTCAGAAATGTTTACATTCCTCCCAGATTTTTGTTGTGTCCATCTGAAAGTTCGTGAGAACTTAAAGCAAGTCTTGGGTTTTGTGCTTGACTTCTGATGTCAAAATCAGTCTTAGAATTCTGACACTGGGGCTTTTCTCTGCAGGCATGAGAGGCTGTTTTCAAAAGAATCAGAGGAGAGCATAGAAAAGAGCAGACGTTGCAGGACTTGAGGTGACTAGAGAAATTGGTGATATTTGGACCTGGAAACAATAAATTGTGGTTTCAAGTAGGGTAGTAAGTCGCAGGATTGAGATTAATTCTCCTTAGTGGTATTTGGGCCTGGAAGCAATACATTGTGGTTTCACATAGGGTAGTAAGTCGCAGGATTGAGATTCATTCTCCTTAGTACTGAGCATTGGCATGACAGACTGATCTGGTTTGGAAATGAGGAGGTGGGTGGAGAGGAAGAATGAGAACAAGTCACCAAAAAAGGAGGTTACTTTACCAGCAATTTTCTTTTCTTTCCCTACTACTACAGCAAGCATTTCTCTACTCTGCTTCCATTCTTTCTCATCTGGAAGTGACCTTATTTAGTAAACGACATTATTTCCATGATTTCTCATATTCAGTATCTGGCACAAAGGAACAGATGGACTGCAAAGAAGAAACAGTGAACGTAATAACACTTATGCTAGTGGGAAACCTTTGCAGACAGTAACTCATGAGTCTAACTGCAGGGCATGCAGCTAAAGGAGAAGACATTTTAATCAGTGTTCTCCTGCATTTTAACTACTGGCTGCTGCCAGCCTGGATTCACAGGTCAGAAGACAATGACTTCATTATACTTTTTCACTGTGCCAGAGCTTCAGATTCTTGTGTTCTAGATACGGCTTTGCTTGAGATTTCCTCTAGCATCTTATTTAGTATCTGTCAAGCTGGGATAGTTGTTGCCTCACATCAGGGGTGACTTAATGTTTGTGTAGCTCTGCGAGGAAAAGCTCAGTTTTGTGTCATAACGTTTGGGATTTTTCCAGTTGGTGGACAGAAAGGCTCTTTGGTCATTCCTTGTAGACAAAGGCAAGTTCTTCTCCGTTGTTTTGCTTACATAGATGTTATTTCTTAAATTATATGTGCCTTCACTAACCTGTATCTCTTTTGCTAATAACCAAACAAGAAAATGGTGCTATTAACATTGGGTTCATTATAGCAGAATTAAAATGAAGCTGAAAAGTCAAAGCAGCAAAATTCTGTGTATTAATTCAGGTTTATTTGGGATTGTTTAAAGAAAGTTGGATTCTTCCATTTCATGCAGGCTTCACATGGTTTTCATAAACTGCATCTGTTGAAAAATGCCAGAGCAGAGCCAGATATTGAGACCTGGATTAAGAGATTTGGCAGCTGAATGGTAATGAAAGCATGTACGTATTTTGGGTTGATGCTAAGAAGTAAATAGAGACTAAAATCTCATTTATGGCTTGCAGGCAGTGGAAACTGGGAGAAGTTTAAGGGGTCATGCTGCCCCAAACTTGCGTGGAGTGTGGGTATCCTGTACTTTTCTTAATTGTTTGATGCTAGTGTCATCAGGTGTGCTTCTGCAGTGGAGGAGCTGTGGCTCTGATCCATGTGGTGTATACTGTGTGCCACACAGGTAGAGGAGGAGACAAATAGTCAAATGTGGTGTTGTTGAGGTGCTTTGTCAGATTGTATTTCTAATTTAATTTTCTCTTGCTCTTCTATGCTGGAAAGTCATAGGCTGTAATCATGCAATACAGTGTTTTTGATTAAAATTATCATTTATTTTTAGGTGCACAGAAATGCTAAGCTAAAAGGTTAATGTTTTGTTTGCTTTCTGACATGTTCTTTTATTTCCTGGGGAAAGAAAGCAGTGAACTTGCTGTGGTGCATTACTTCACTGTCTGGAGTGGATGCATTTCATCAGTGTATGGTGTGGATTCTATTTTTAACAGTAACTTGAAGGGGTAGCCCTGCTAAAATTACATCATTAATACACACAGCTGAAAGGAAATGGCATAAAACACAACTGTGCCTTAGATTATCTCTATTGTGTTTTCCACTTCTGTGGATGTATTAATTTGTGTCATTCAAGCAGAGAATACAGTTGGACCCCAACTGTTTATTTGCAGAGAATTCAGACTTTGTTTTCTTGTAAATGGTCCTGTGGAAGTGTGTAATAACCGAACCTTGTCTGCAAAAACAATAGGTATGAAATAGGTATTAGTGGCTTGGGAAGCTCAAAGTTTGTGTTCCTTCCTGTCTCTGTTCCTAAATAGTTCAGGGATTTGATGGATCTCCTACTGTTGCAAAAGATGGTGGTGAACAAGGGTGTTAAACCCTAGTTTTGCTAGAATTGTGTTTTGCCTCATTCTGTACTGCTTGCTGAAGAACCTAGTGCCAAGTATGGAGAGTCAAAGCTGTAAAACTGAGATTTTTAGTGGATGAGGTTTTGTTTTGTTTCTTTTTTTCTTCCCTCAGTTTCTGGGCACTCACACTGCCTTGGCAAATACTAACAAAATCTACTTTCGTCTTTTCCTTCTTGCATTTGCTTCATAGATGTGTTAAAACCAGTTGTCTAATAGTAGACAGTATCTCAAAATAAGCTTAAATGCTGAATTAGAACTTTTCTCTGTCTCTTTGAATTACTAGTCAAATCTTGTCGGGGTTCCAGAATGAAGGAACAATGATTTATACAAAAGCAGAAAAGGGAACAAGAATGTTAAGGCCTGAGACCAGGGACCTGAGAATGTACAAGGACATAATTGCCGACAAAAGAACAACCCTCACAGAAGTGGTTGTGCAGAGGGACATTTGTTTCTCACTGAACTAAGTTCTTGAATGCATTTGTGGCTCTTGGCAAGACTGTATGTGCTGAAGGTTTTGCCTCTTCTATTAGTCCCTGGGCCTGGTGTTCTTACATAGTATGCTAACAGAATATTTTTTTCATTGTTAACAAGGTTTTCATGTCTTAATTCTTTAGGGGGAAAAAAAAAAGCTATAAAATTACATTGTCCCAGCTGTTACAGCCTTAAGTCACGAGTTTCAAGATGCTGGTACTGTTCTCTAACATGCAGAAAACAGCACATGCTTATTTACATGGGCATTAAACTAAGTTGTTCTGGAGCAGCTGCCTTTCAAATAAGACTAGCAATGTGTATTCATGAGCCTTTGAGTTTGAAATGCACATGGCTGCTGTATGTTTGCTTTAGAGTTGGAAGCTCTCTTAACTCCTTTAGGTAGCTGAAGGATTTCTTCTGCCAAGGTTGGAGCAGGCAGCATCTGATCCCAGAGCTCTGGTAGTTTATCACCAGATTGCCCTTCAAGCCAGAGCATGCTGGCTGAGCAGCTGCTGTGCTGTAGTCTCACTGACAGGGGTCCAGCTATGCCGATATATGGTTACATACTGCAGCCCACAAGTGGTATTTGTGCTGTAGAAAAAGGTAGATGAGCATATGTTTATATCATATATATATATGTAACTGGTATTCTTGCTCATTTTCATTTTCTACTTTTGCATAAATCATTGTTCCTATAGTTTGGATGCCAGACAAGATTTGATCAGTAATATATATATATATATATATATATATATATGTAATAATCAGGTCTTGACTTGGTGACCTAAAAGCTTAAAGTGTTGCTGGGCAAATCCTCATGTGATACAACTGTGATTACAGCTGTAATTGTTTTTATGCAGTGGGGACTGGGTCTTGTTAATAAAGAGTAACAGTGGATTATAATTATCGAAGTGGGACCTAGAAGACTTAAATGAATATAATCTTGTGTGATGAAGGAAAACTAATGGGTAGCAGGCAGCCTTAACTCTGTTCCCATTTTCCACATCCTTCCAAAAAGATGGTTTGTTGTTAGTTCAAACTCCACCCAAAGGTGACATCTTGCATTACTTCAGTGGTGGGTCAGCTATGTCGGTGTGCGACTCAATTTGTCCATCTGTATTTCAGACATTGCTGTAAACTTCAAAGCAAATGCCATTGGATTCCCTACTGTGGAGACTACCTGAATGTGCCACGTTTTTGGTTCCCTTTTAGGTTTATATTCCCTTTCTAAGCTCAGGGTGTCTGTTCCATGCAGACATAGAAACTTCAAAGGCTTTGGCTGAATTGGGGTTGTTTCCTTTGGTGATGTTTAGATTTAGTGAAGCCTGGTGTTTGGTACACTTTAGCACAAAATCTGTGATTAGGAAAAGGGCCTACACTACCAAGAGTGTTTTCCATGGAAAACTGACTTTGCAGTTTTAGTTTTGTCAGTGAATACAGTGTTTGTGTTAGAGCTAATCATCTGGCTTGCCTTGGGTTTGTGGGGGTTCCAGGAGCATAAGGCTTCTCTAGGATGAATTAACCTTCACTTAAAAATAAGAAATAAAGCCAATGTTTTCTTTAAAAGGGATCTAAGAACAGCAATTAAAATAATTACTTGATCAGATAAAACTAGACTAAATATACAACAAGCCTGTAGCTTACCCAGTAAGTAAAAGTATTTATATACTAACTTGAACATCTCTCTTGATTGCAGAGATATTTTTGCTACCATGGGCTCTGTAATTAGATAGGGGCAGCCTGCTTATTTTAATTGCCTATACAAGAGTGTATGTCAGTGGTTTCTGATGCTGCCTTCAAACTGAGTGTTTGAGCTTATGGTCACTTTTACAGGAGAGCTTTTAAAAAGAGAAATCTAGTTACATTGGAGAAGGAAGATGAGCCAGGCACTGGGCTGGATCGCCAAGCAAATTAAATACACGGCTGCATTCACAACTTACGCATGCTTTTCACAGTTGTATGAAAATAGTTAGCTGCTGATGCACTTAGAATTAGCCAGCTTGGGAAACTAGGCAGTAAATGTATTTTACCAATTAAATTCTGAAGTCCTTTAAAAACACAGCAGTCCCCCAACCACTAAGCAGCAAAATTTGAGCACATGCTCATTCCCAAACACTGCAACTAGCCTGAATTAGTTGTAGGGTATCTTTTAAGCTTTCAGTGTTACAAGTAGTTACCTAAAATCATACTTGAAAATGCCAAAGTGTTTCCATGGTGTTAAAAAGCATAGGTAAGCATTTCTTTCTGTGATGTGATATGTTCTGTGATAGTACAAAGAAATGCATCTTTGCTTGATTTAGAGCTACTTGAATTAAGAAATGATGTTTTACCTGTTGCTCGGCTGTCACTAGCTAGTGTCAAAACTCTTGCAGATGCTCTTGGCTCTGTATCATAGCTCTCCTTTAGCCCGGAGCATTATTATATATATTTCAACAGCATATCCTTGGTAAGTATACGTTTCAAGGCACAGCACCTGCTTAGTAACATGTGTTGGTGCTCAGATTTAGTAAGGCAGTGGAGCTGTTACACAAATATGTCCAATACAGCAGTCCTTTCTGGATAATTTATTCTGCAAAAGCTTTTTCTGGCCTTAGAAAACAAGGCAACCTGTAAGGCAGTTCTCTTCAGTGTCAGCGTCAGGCAGCTCGGCAGCAGTGTGAATGTTAGTGCCCTTGGCTTGAACCAGTTGGTAAGAAAAGCCTTCATGCTGGTTTTTGACTCTGTAGCTCGATTTTTGAAAGCAGCTGACTGACTCTTCTGGGGTTTACGTTTTCCTGTCCAGATGGGAGTCTTCTCCAGCCTTCAGCACAGGCAGCTCTTAAGTTTATTCAAGCTTTTTGAACCCAGTGAAGTTGCGAAAGCATTCTTTGGGTTGATTGGCTTTTGTGGTTGGCTGAAGTGCTGACAGTATCATTCAGTAGGCTCAAAACAATGTATGAATTCAATTAAATCTTAAAAGCTAAGATATACCGGCTTTTGGGGTAATATCTGTCTTGTCTTTTTTTTTTAGAAACATAAGAAGGTCACTTAGTTGGAAAGTTAAACAAGCCAAACAGGAAATAGCAGGAACATGAAAACTACCAGTTTTGATTGGGAGGGAGTGATACAATCTCAGTGTATTACTGCTTCCTGTATGCTGCCAAAAGCAAGCTGATGTCTTTGATTTTCTATAAAAGCTGTGTAATTATTTCCTGTGGAATATTTGAGCTCATAATCTTAAGTCTTGCTTTTAAATTAAAGGAAAATTAATTTGTCACTTAGTTATATTACAAGTATGTGTTGTTTGTGATCCTGTTCTCTGAATAGGAAGAATCCTTTTTTCTGACAAAGAAAAAGACAGTTTTAAGAGCGTTTCTTCTGCTGATGTTGCTGCTAACACAATTTTTTTCATGATGTCCATGAAGCTTTAATTTCCATTAATTTCCAGTGCCTTCCTGTGTGGCAACAGCCAGCCAGAAGACTTTCTTGCTAACTAGCAAAACTGGTTACAAGACTTTTCCTAGCTGTGGCTTCCTTTATAAGCAGACACCATAGAAAATCTGCTGTTTGCTCTTCCACTTTCAATCTTAAGAGATACTAGCAGAAAACGGGTGTGGACCCTGTTACAAGGCTGAACTGTGTTTTAACAAGTTAGCATGCCTTAAACTTCAGTTTTGTTTTCTGCCTTTTTCTCCATAAAACCATCTCTCTTAGTAAGAGAAGATGTTCAGCTTAGCACTGACTCTTAAGGAACCACAAACTCTTAAGATTAAGAGAAGTAAAAGCCTAAAAGTGGAAATGTAGGGAGCAGCAAGTGGTATGACATGCTAAATAACTGCTAGCCAGTAGTTCTTGGGTCATGTGCTGTGACACACTGCTTGACCAGCTTCAGGAAAGAAGCAGAGGCCCCTTTTTGTCCTCTGCTAAATTTTCCCTCCTTTGTTTTTCTAAATGAAAGCTGTGATGGTAATTAGTCCTGTGTCCTGAGTTTCTGTTAGCAAAATTAGTTCCTGCAGGATACTTGGTATAAAGAATTTGCTCTGTTTGGAGTCTAGATGAATGTGCATTTCTCGTCAAGACTGTTTCAATGGTTTTTGTATTGCAGTGATCACCACTAAGTTTCAGAGCTATTGTACATGCAGTAGTCTCATCCCTGGAACGCAGTCCATAATTTCCTAGATGGGTCAGGCTTCATGGAGGATTTTGAAGATACCTGATAAGGGAAGAATAAGCAAAGATCTCACTGTGCTTTCATACCAACGTTTTGGGAACACTTCAGTGTCCCAGTTATGCCTCTTCACACATTTTCTCAATCCATTACCTCTGTATTATATAAAAACAGGTTAATGTCTTAATAAATTACCCTGCTGTGTCTGGAGAGTTCTGAGAATGAGATGTCATTTCTCTTCACTAACGTAGAAATGAAAGGTCATTATTACATGACAACTCAATGTAGTGAACTGTAGAGAAACTGCTTCATCCTTTCCCGGGTTTGACTTTTTTTAGGTACTAAAATAAGTTCATTTTCAAAAAGTAACACTTTCATCCCTACCTGTTTTCCCCTACTTTTAAGGAAATAGTCTAAAGATGGTTCTTGATGCTCTTAAGTGGAAGCTTTTTTTTCCCTCTACTATAGCTATGGATAGACAAGCTCATAATTGAGTGATACGCACTTGTCATTTGAGTTAAATTTATGTCATGTTTTTTAACTTTTTGGTGCACTTACATTTAAGAATGTTTTGTGTTTCCTGTCTTTTCATGGTCTTTCCCTCCCCAGAAGCACAGTTTCTTTAAGTACAAACTATTTCATCGAAGAGAGCCTCTTTTGTCATTACATTATTTGGACTCTGGCCCATCAGTGTTTTGATGCCATTTGGTATCTCTTAAAAGGACTAGTTTGTGAGTTAATGATTCATGAAACAATCCAGGGTGTGCTTTTGCTGGTTGTTGAATTGAGCAGAGTTTAAGCTGAATGTTTTCAGTGTCATCCTCTTAACATTTGGTAATTCAGAACCTGTTAGGTCAAAGTTTGAAGCGATGCTCTGGGAACATGCTTCCACTGAAATCTTCCTCTAAAGGAGTCTTGGGGACAGATCAACAGTGCCAGCTCTATCTTGGCTTCAATGACAAAACTATTACAAGTTAATTCTTGTAATTGGTATTAAATCGCTGATGTATTACAAGGGGTTTTAGTAAATAAACATGAGACTGACCTTATTTGACATCCTGGGATGTGTCATTAACATCAGGTTCTGAAAGTTGCTGATCAATAGTGGGGTTATGTAGATGTCAGTTCTCTCTTATCTGCTCATCTTATAGACTTTGGTCAACCATTTCCATATGTGCTTTGAAAACCTAGTGTTTGATCTGCAAGTTTTCTGTAGGCTTCCAGTATTCTAGTTAATAAATAATTTATGAGAAGTAGCAGGGTAGGAAATAAAATGTATTTAGTTGATGAGAAAACTTAGTGTTGTGTGTTTCTGGCAGAAGACGTTCAACGTGTTTGCTGGTAAGGAGAGCGGATCTTAGTTTTTTTCCATTCTCCACTGTAGCCTAGATAAAAAGCTTCTAAAAGATAAGAAATGTGAAACCAGGAATCTTTCTCAAAACAGGCAGATAAAAAAAACCCAGACATCTTTAGCTCATACTTACGAGCAGTTTCTCTGCTTTAATTCAATTCAGTCAATAGTTGTTAAACAAAAGCAATTGCCAACAACTCCACTTTCATGTACTTGTAGCCAAAAATAAGCTTTGAAATTAGCAAATAAACTGTTTTTTGTGTTTTTTTTCCCTCCCCTTCCTTTGTCTGTATGTATGGGAATGTAAATACTGGTGGGTTGGAGAGTTCAGTGGGGAGACTGTGGGGTTTTGTTTCCAGTTTCAGGCAGTCATTTGGGATTACCTTCTGATGTCTAATGGACAACAGTAATTGAGTAATGCTCCTTTTGAAGTACTTCTTTCAGCAAAACAAGAGGAGTTGGCATGTGAAAGCCTTGGCGTTGCATTTTTGGTTACCACTTCCGTGTAAATAAGGATATGGAAAGTATTTTATTAGTTCCCTTTTGTTAAGTAGACCTTTTCAGCAAAAATTCAATGCCTGTATTTGTGTTTGAATGCCTGTTTCCATGAAGGCAAAACTTCATGAATGAAAATTAATACATCTTTAAATCCAGAAGCATCAGTTATTGTTATGTACTTGGCCTCACATGTAATACAAACTAAAGGATTTTAGTTAAGATTTTTTTTCCTGCTTTACATAAATGCTATGGCTTATTTTTACTTTTTTGTCTGGTACCATTGTCTCGAGCTGTACAGGTCCAATCTGGTATCTTTACACTCAAATTTTACTACATGAATGCTGGAGAACAGTATTTCCACGCTACATGCCACAAAAACTAAACCTACAAGCAGTGAGCCACAAAAACTAAACCTACAAGCAGTGATTTAATAAAAAAGAAAATAATGAGCTAGGTATGGAGTATAATTACACTTTCAGATGATGTAGTAAATTCTTCCTGGCAGTTTCAGTGTTGTTCAGTTGCTCAGCTCTTGTGATGTGCTCCTGCTCTGTGGTTTTCATCTAGTGTTGTACAGAAGAAGCCCTAGACTCTCATGTATGTCTTCTTTCAGTAAAGAAAATAGCTTAAAAAAATGGTGCTGTTGTAAAGCTATTAATGAAATCAGAAGATAACACATACTGGTACAAATTGTA
The DNA here is from genome assembly GCA_017639245.1 of Myiopsitta monachus. NCBI lineage: Eukaryota > Metazoa > Chordata > Aves > Psittaciformes > Psittacidae > Myiopsitta > Myiopsitta monachus. Next base: position 101,666,158 of record CM029941.1, on the reverse strand, counting down.
CTGATATGCTCCATAAAACTACTGAAAGGGGGAATAGATCTTTGATGTAATTCTAGAGTGCTTGTGTTAAGGCTGAAATATTGGATGTTATGAAAAAAGTGTAGCCTTCAATCTGATTTGGAGAAAACTCCAGGAACAAACTCACCAATAAAGCTTTCAAGTTGACAAGCAGGTATTCTTTATTGCGGTGCTGGGAGACACTGGGGATAGCTCCTCCTAACGTGTGTCACCACCAGGCCATCCTTATACAGTCATTTGGGCATACATACATATTCACGAGGCTACGTATGGATTATATCATTTTCCAGAAAGTTCCCCACATGGGTACAAAAATGTGGTGGTGATCTCTGAGGTTGTTTACTTCTTCCAACAATCTTCATCACTGCTGGCAGTCTTTGAAGCACCAGCTTAATTAACATTACAGACATAGTAATCATCCTGTCCTACTTATGAGGTAGTTTAACTGCTCCCACCCTGCTCCCAGATACTCCCCAGTAGATGTTTACACCAACTTAATGGGTTCATTAACATAGCAATCATTCTGTCCTTCTACTTCTCAGTTAGTTTAACTGTGCCCATCCTAGACATCTGCTAGTCCCAGGTACTCCCCATCCCAGGTCCTGTTTTCCTATTTTATTTTTCTTACACTTTTTGTACTAAGGTCCTAAGGACCCAGAACTCTCAGCTACCTTCAAGCACCCCCATTACAAAGCCATCAGACTTAACGTTACTTAGAACTGATTATATTTTGTGCCTCCTTGTTTGGAATCGGCACGTGTGTGATTATCTCAAATTGTTTTACTTTATCAGGAGGAATAAAAAATATATCTCAGTGTGGACTGAGGCATTGATCCATCCAGCCCTTCTACTTTTTAACAGGGGCTTGATCTGGAAGCTGAAAAAAGGGAGTTACAAAAACACCAACCTACAATGGGGTATTACGGTGGCTTCCACAGATGATGCCTCTTCTGCTCTTGCCTGTATCTCCTACATGTTTTACCCTGACCTGCCAGGAGTAGCTGGTCCTAAAGTGCTTGACTCTTTATGTAGCTGCTGACATTTTGGGAGGAGGAAGTCCAAGATCCTGGTCTTTTTCAAAGGGAGAGGCTGATCAGGGGCTGGTATCACAGAAGCCAGAGGGTTGAATACGTGGTCAGGAGGAAGAGGGAAGGAGTTGTCTGTGCCTTCATGGAAAAACTCAACTGATTGATGACAAATGCACTAGTACTAGCCAAATGGGTAAAAATCGCAGGCTCGAATAAGAAAACAGAGCTGAATAAAATGTCTTCAAACCTACTAAATCTGTTACCTTGACATTTTTGGACTGGGGGGAACCACCTCTAATGGGTATGATTTCTGCCTATGTGCTGTATTTCGAATCTAAGCTTCCGTGTTCCATACAGTTCTATGTACAATTGAAGACTACATGAAGAAGGCTTCTCTTCTGTGTGTAAAAGAAAGCAGCAAATAAAGTCATATTTAAAAGAAGGAAACCCAACTTTGGAAATTTGATTACAGAAAATGTGTGAGTGAATGAAGATGGTTTGGTACTCTCTGCTGCCCTTTCAAGGTAGGCTGCAGCAAACAGCAGAGGCTCAGCTAGTGAAAAATCTGGTTCCTACTGACTACAAATGGGTGCACAGGATGTGGAATATGCATATGTGTGGATACGTTGCAGTACTCTGCCCTTTTCTGAATGATGCTGGAAGGCACTTGTAAACCAAAGGCCTCAGCCTCCTTTGTATTTCTCTACCCCCTTCATATGTCGTTTATGATCTCATCCAACACCTTCACTTCCCTGGCTTAATTCCCTAGATAATAGTAGATAAATCTCCATGATGAAAGTCTTCTGTGCCCCTTTGCCAATGCAGCTTAGCCTAGCAGCAAGGCAGGCGTGTACACTTACACACAGGCACTTTTCTTGGATCATTTTACAGGGAAGTGCTGGGATAGGGGAGCAGGCAGTAAGGTATGTCTCTGAGATGTGTTGTGTCTGATGTCCTGCCAAGCTGCTCTGGGTGGTTCCTGCCCCATGCACAGCAACAAAGCCTAACGTGGAGAGCATAGCTGGGCTACTTGCAGATGAGTTCCCATTGGTTAGTTCTAGACTCTAAGCTCAGATGTAAAGAAGTGCAGATACGCTGTCTCTGGCTATCTCCTGAATTAGAAATAGTAACTTTATTTTTTTTATCCCCTGGGGTGGGAAGCTTGGTTTTTGTTGAATTCAGCTTCCTGAAAAGGCAAACAGCATTCATGTGTCCTTCATTCCATACACAGGCTTCCTGGTGATGGAATCATTTATAATGGTACTGGGTGGAGTCAGCTTTTTGAGCGTTTTCCCATGCTTTTGATAGTAAATACCATTTAAAAAAATACATAATTTTTTACTTTATTGTTAGTTTGCGAATTTATTATCCACTCACTTCTGCTTGGTAGATGGCAGCTTTTTCTTCCAGAATATTGTATAATTGATTGCTCTGAATAAAGTTGAGCTTCACGGTAGGTTTAGGAAGCTTATTTTAATAAAATCAACTGCAACATAAATAATACAAAGAGTATCTGAGACGCCACATAACAAAAACATACAACTTGACAAATTAAACAAGAACTCAGAGAATTTTTTAGATAGATTATATTTTTCATGGTATTAGATAATTAGGAGAAAATTACTGGAGCACTTCCTATAATTAGAAATTATCTAGTCAGTTATCCCTAGAAGTATATTGCTGCAGCACAATGAACTACATTTCATGCTCTAGGACAGACCTGATCTTGCAAGATTTGGTTTAGAATTGCTGCAAGGTGCAGAAATAACTACCCAATGGTTCACTTTCCTAATTGCAGTCATTTTCCAGAGGATAAATTCACTTCAGCAGATTATATTAAATGGACAAGTTTAGACCAGAACTTCATCATGAAAAGGTCATGGAACTGTTAGCACAACAAAATCCATTAAGTGATTTAAGGTCTGTTATTAACCCACATAGTGAAAAAGTGATAACTTGATTTTATACTGATAGGTAATCCTGTTTTGCCTGAATTGCTGTAGATGGATAGGTAAAGAGATGGGGTTTGAATACTGTAGAGATGGCAGTGATAAGAGCAGTTTCAGTAAAGTGACACTGGATTTGTGGTGAATGACAAGTAGTGAGGAACACTTGTTATGTCTTTGTTAGGCTTTGACTTGCAATGTCTTTCTGGCTTTCTTTATCCTACTCCAAGAGCAGATGCTGCAGCAGTTGCCACTAGGCTTTCTGTAAGTTCTTTGCTTATCCCTCAGCTGTTTCACCAGCTGCATGGTGATACCCCTTATCAATGTCCGCTTAATGTATTCTTTCTAATTCTAGTTCCGAAATACATACAATTCCAACCAATACTCAGTATACTTTAACTGTGATCACAATTAGGGGTGATCTGTCTTAAGTAAGCGTACTGAGATAGAGTTTTCTTAAAACAGCAAGAAAACCTCTGTACCGTGTGCATGCTAAAATGTTTATGCCGCTCATACTGTCTAGATAGCTTTTCAGTACCTGGCATGCAGATTTATTCCTGTGGTGCTCAGCATCTGATGTACCAGCTCAGTAGTACTATAAAATCATTTCAGAAGCAGACGAGGAATCCACTGAAAATTTTAAGAGGAGCAGATCTCTGCAAAAAGCATAATGTGCAGGAGAAAGTAGAAAGTAATGAATTGACATTATTCATAAGCTCAGGGGTTTATGTTACTGTAATTGGGAATTACATGGAGAAGGAGCGGTTGAGATGATCATAAAAGGAATGTTAATTCTGTATTTTAAAGACGGGCATCAACATCTGTAGATCTATTTAAAACTTGCCAGTTCTAAAAATTTCAACTGCAAATAAATGAGACTGGAAGAGAAGTCTTTAAAAGAGACAAGAACTAGGCTGGAGCACTTTTAAATGAACAGGACGCACAAAGAGTTTTTAAGTGGCCACAATAAAGACTTCAGGTCATGATTGTTTCGAGGTAGAGGAAAATCAAGCTCACTGTGGGGAGTAGGGAGACGTGAGGCTGATGACGCAGGTTGCCTGTTGCAATGCGGTCGCTATGGCTTGTTGCATTGCAGCTCTTCTGTCATGCAGTTATGTTATGAGGAAGTATATATGTGATAAACATGGGTTTGAGTCTTACAGGTAACATAGTGTATAAATAGCCTTGAGAATACATGTCAAAGTGTTGTAAATGGTGATTCACCAGAAACAAAATGGTAGAAATCTGGGTTTTGTGTGAAGCACTAAGTGAGACACAATATACACAACATGCATCCCTTCGGGCACCTCACTTGGAGGTAAAATTCCAGTGACTTCGTTTTAGTATAATTGCTTTTGAATTTTTAAGCTGATGTAAATTAGCTTTTCGTAAGGAATATTCCGCGTGTCGGTATCCCCATGTGCGCAGTCAAAAGACAGGAGAAATCTGCAAGACAAATAGGAAGTCAGTGAAACAAACTTCATAAAGTTTAGCAGGGTGGAATTTCTGCCTGTGTGTGCGGGGAAATGAGAGTCTCCAGGAATTTAGTATATCAAGTATCTGATGCCTAAGACCATGTCTTTAGTGTCTGTGTGCCATATGTAGAGATGGAAGCAATGACCTGTGCTGTTACTCAACCCTTTCCACAGTAAGATCCTGTTTTTACTTACAACTTACTCAAATTGCAGTAATTGAGGCTGAAATTTTCCATGAAACTGCGGTCGAGGAGTTGTCATGATGTCAACGCAGCAATAAACCCACACTAAACTGCCTGCAAAATCAGCCTCTGAAAACATGGTGGCTTTTGCCTCTCTTCATTTCTCTGTGCACCAGATTTCCCTCGGGGGGATGGTGTTTGCTACTTGATGTTATTAAGATAAGTCCATGCAGTCTGTGTAGCACACTGTTACTATGTAGATGAGTGGTATGGTAAGGCCATGAGGAACTTTGCATTTGGTGTATTGTTTGGGTATTAGTTAAGACAAAGCCTTGCTAAGGCTGGAGTTGGAAGCATCACGCAGCAGTGGTATCAACCTTTCTACCTGAGCTGTGTACCCAAAGCACTGCTACAAGTATCAGATGCTCTCAAAGCAAGTCCTGGCGCTATCGGAGTCATCACTTTTGCATGCATTTATGAATATCTGTCTCATTCTTTTTATCTTTTTGTTTATTCACAGTGAGTGTTGAAAAAGTGGAATTAAAGGGACTGGCACACAAGAAGAATGAGAGAAATGTTGAATATTCCTTTGAGGTAAGGTTGGTTTTCTACTGTGAAAGAAAGGAGGATAATAGTACTTAAGGAGAAATTAAAGAAATTCTCAAACCTCATTGCTAGGTCCCAGAAATTGGTCTAGTGGAGCTTCTTTGAGATAAATGGTAGTCTTATTTTTTAATAAGTGATTTGGAAGTAGTCATAAGTGGCTGGTTATGAACCTACGTGGGTGATGCAGAGATTGTCTGGTAAGTGGGACACAGGCAAAATAGGTACATTCAGTCTACTGCAGCAAGTTATGGCTAAGTATATATTTAGGGGGAAATATCATGCCACACTTACAGAACAGTTATCCTTGTGCTGAATGCAGAAGCTAGAAAGAATTTAAGTCTTTATTTGGACAAATGAGAATTTAGACTCTTCAGGCACAGCTGCACATACTGGAAAAGAGGTAGGATGGTCATTTATCTTTGCATTCAGCACTGAGGGGAGTATGAGACTGTGGCGTACCTCTCAGGCATTACTGATTATAACAGGAGTGTTCAGGAGGACAGAAAATAGCCCTGGAAATTACTCAAAGCTCGAGGAAAATACTGTGTTAGTGAGAGACGTAAAGAGCTTGACTGAAAGATGATTTTCAGTATCCTATAAAAGCATTTTCAAAGGGAAGAAAATGTTACACTGTAAAGATGGTGTTAATCTAGCAGAAAAAGGCATAACAGGAACCGAGATCTGAAAATTGAAGCCAGACTAATTCAAACTGGAAGTGAGAATAGTTTCTTTGGAACGAGGGTGGTTAGCCACAGGCTGCTGGGAGAAGTGGCTTCCCCTCCTATTCACGCAGCTTTTGGAGATCCGGTCATTGCTCACAGTTTCTGTGGAGGGATGACTTCATTGTGTGAAACCTCATGTTAATAGCAGAGACTGGATTCTGGGTGCTGGCGAGCAAGAATGGCAAACTGCTTTTCTTCCATCTAGTTGGAACGATGTATTCCAAAATTCAGAATGCAAAGCCCAGAAAATGTGTTTGGTTTGATTAATGAGGCAGGGGAGCCAAACGGTGAGAAAAGGAGAACCCAAAAGGAAACAGACAGCAGAATTTCAATTCTCTGCCATTTTATCAAAAAGAATAAGTTGCTCTTTAAAATTACCACCCAAGATCAACTCAGCCGCTGCTTGTGATGTTGACAGCATTAACCTCTGTGTGACTTGATGTTGTTCTGCATTTTCCAAATCCCATGATTGTTCCAAACATCAGTATTAGAAAGGAGTTTTTCAGGGGACTTTAAAAATCGTTACGAGACATGCAGTTACATATTAGTGTTTTGTGAAACATCTTTTTCTATTATGAATTTTTCTGTAATACCAGAAATCACTTTTACCAGTATTTCACTCGTCAGCTTATAGCTGAAGGAATAGTATGTAATTTAGTTGAGCTAATAAATTGCCGTTAGCTCAGTTAGAAACTCAACTGTTAAATGTTTTGTTTAGCAACTTGGGAATAGAAGGTCAACAGAGTAGTTTAGTGTTTTCAGCATCGCTTTGTAATGTTATTGTTCTCTGCATTTGTGATTCATATTTTTTGTTTTATAAGTATTGAAAATTATAACCAGTTGGCAAAATGGAAGTCATAACAAATACTGCGTTATTACAACTAGAAAGAAAGAGAAAGCTCTAGATTTTTTCTGAAATTTCTCATGAATTCTTAAAAAAGTATTAGTTTATCATGCGCGTTAAGAAGAACCCAACAAAAACCCCCACAGGCTTTGCAAAAACAGAAACTGCTTAAGTTCTCTTTGTCTTTTCTTTTCTTTTTCCTTATTTTTTTGTGTAATAGCTCTTCAGAGAGGAAATTCCTCCGTTATGTAATGTATTTTGAAATACTCTCACCAGTCTTTTTGGCAGCATTCTGATGGCTGGAAAAACTTTGTGTATGTTTTCAGTTGTCATTGAAACTAGTGTCATGTGAGAAGATGGTCTCCTGACTCTTAACGCATAAATCCAGCTTCCTCCCCTATAGAACTGCTGAAGATCCATATGCTTCCCAGACACTGTGAACAGATACCTGAAGCCTTTTATTATGAAGGCTTTTATCATTAGCTGGTCTCATGCTGATGTCATTCGTGCCAAAGAAATCCTGGCTTTGGCTCACTTAAACTAATCATCTACTGCACGATAAATGCCTCTGTATCTAAGAATGTAATGGCTTAATGCATATGGGAAGAGATACTGAACCCTTTCCTTCTTTTAAGGCATATACAAGATGGTGTCTGAGGAGTGTAGCTAGAGCAGGAACTGCATATTTCCTTTCTGAGGCTTTTCCTTTCTTTGCAGTTAGGTGATTTGCTGCCATCTTCAACTTTGCATGGCATATGGAGTTGATAAATTATAAATAGGCACTGTTGTTCTGTGGCGAGTTGTTCGTATTGAACATCAGATTCTGCAAACCAGCTGTTTTCTTTAACAGTAATGAGAGAAAAAAGTTTCCATTACTTAGTAGTCTGTTGCTTAATACTGGATGTCTGCAGAGCGCAATGGCTGTGTAAACTATGAAGTGTTTTTTTAAGCATCCAGAATAGCTGTTAAGTATAATAACAGCAAGAATCAGGCAGCGAGGGAGGACTGAGTAAGAGTTACTTGTGCACAAAAGAGAGATTTTCCTTATTGTTGTCACACATTACAAACTCTTGCAGTATGGGGGTGACATTCGATAACCATTCTTGATCTTTTGGAACCAAACTCAAGTCCCTGACCATTAGTTACTAAACTGAATACTTCTTACTTCCTAAGGTCCTGTGGTCTGATTCTTCAGTGACGTTGGTAACCAAATCTTCCTCTGAAGTGACTGATTTTATTTCAAAGGTAAAGGCGATATCAAAAAATACCTTGAACATAGGAAGATGTTTTATCCCTCTCTGTAGTTTTGTCAAATGACATTTTTCAGATATGGTGAGATAATACAGATTGAATTTCATAAAATATTTGACTTATAAATTGCTGTGCACTGGATCTCATTTGAGTAACAAGTCTTCTTTTCACTTATTATTTGTAATATCCTCCGCATTTAGCTGTCTCAGCTGTATCCAGAAGAAAACTTGGAGAAATTCATTCCTTGCCTAGCTGGTCCAGATTCATTTTACCTAGAACGGAACCACATGGACCTGGAATCGGACCTTAGGTATGCAGGGATTTCTGTTGATGTGGGTTTTTTCCTTTATGCTTGGCTTTTTTCACCAACTGGAAGAAAAAAACTCAGGAAATAGAAAGAATATGTTCATATTCTGAATTACTTTTAAGAAATTAGAGGCTCATCCGGAGCATTATTTCTTGATGTTCTACTAATTCTAGCATGGAAGAATTTTCTAGGAATTCTTTCTTCAGAAATACAGTTGGTAATGATATTCAATATTAAGCTTCCTGGAGAATTGACATTTCCTAATTCCTTATTCAAAACAAATAGAGGATCATGGGCTTTGCAGAAGCTTGGTTTGAGCACAAACAATAGCCGGAAAACTCAGGAAAAATACAGCTGCCTGAACAGTCATCCTTCCATATTGAGGGATGGGTTGTGGGCATTTTGGTTTTTACCCTTCCCCCTTTAGAGAGTTTTTGTATTGTCTCAGTTGTTTTAGGTTGTCGTGGTATTTATTTTAGTTTAATTTTTAAAAGATAAGTATGTGTACACATATATATATGTATGTATATATAATAGCCATTAAATTTGTGGAAGCCATTAGCAGCTAAGTCGTTTTTAAAGCCTTAGATAGTACCTCCTCACATTATCACAAATCACCTGGCCATTATCTAATCTAAACCACCATTTTAGTGCAAGGTCCTACACCTCGGTCGGAGCAATCCCAGACCCAGCTCCAGGTTGGGCAGGGAAGAGATTCAGAGCAGCCCTGCGGAGAAGGACTTGGGGGTGTTGGTTGATGAGAAAATGAACATGAGCCGACTGCAGTGTGCGCTCACAGCCCAGAAGGCCAACCGTATCCTGGGCTGCATCCAAAGGAGCGTGACCAGCAGGTTGAGGGAGATGATCCTGCCCCTCTGCTCTGCTCTCTTGAGACCTCGCTTGGAGCATTGTGTGCAGTTCTGATGTCCTCAACATCAAAAGGACATGGAACTGTTGGAACAAGTCCAGAGGAGGCCATGAGGATGATCAGGGACTGGAGCACCTCCTGTATGGAGATAGGCTGAGAAAGTTGGGGCTGTTCAGCCTGGAGAAGAGAAGGCTGCGTGGAGACCTCATAGCAGCCTTCCAGTATCTGAAGGGGGCCTATAGAGATGCTGGGGGGTTCTCTTCATGAGGGAATGTAGTGAGAAGGCAAGGGGTAACGGGTTCAAACTTAAACAGAGGAAGTTTAGATTGGATATGAGGAAGAAGTTCTTTACTGTAAGGGTGGTGAGGCACTGGAATGTGTTGCCCAGGGAAGTTGTGGATGCTCCATCCCTGGCGGTGTTCAAGGCCGGGTTCAACAGAGCCTTGGGTGACATGGTTTAGTGTGAGGTGTCCCTGCCCATGGCAGGGGGGTTGGAACTGGATGATCTTAAAGTCGTTTCCAACCCTAACTGTTCTATGATTCTGTGATTTAAAAAATCATCATCTGTGGCAGGTCACATCATCTCTCTCTTTCTAAATACCATGATAGTTTTGCTAGGAAAATCTGAAGGACTTAAGTTGTTGTCAGCTACTACTGTCTTTATCTATGCAAAGTATTAAATGGCATTTTAAAATACTAATTAACTTTTGTTAGAGCTTCTGCTAAACACCTATTTTCCCTGAGTCCAAACTGGCAGAGCCGCCCTGGGTATTGGTTTTCCATATTCAGAGCCAGCAGGTACATGCCTAGATTGTTTTCAATGGCAAACAGCATTAACGTTTCACATAGTCCCTTCTGTGCTTTGAGGATCACAGACTATTGACAGGACTTAGAGTGGGTAAGGGAGAATGCATGCTGCCGCTGTTCAGCCTGCGACAGTCTCTACAAATCTAGGTTAATGGAGCAGCAATCTGTGTTCACAGAGCAATGGTTGCATCTCTGGAGCAGAGAAAGAAGCTGTTCTGTTAAATGCTGCATAGGTGAAATATTCAGAAATTTAACTGTGATTTTTCAAGGCGGAAAGCATATTTGTGTGCATGTGTACAGTTGAGTTATTTTTTACTCAAAGACACTTAAAATTGTAAAGATATGGTCAAAATGGTCTTTTTCAAGCCATTTTCTGTATGTTTTTGAAATCTGTAGATTTGGCAAAAGTTTTTGCATGACCTTGAGAAGTTTATACACGTTGATGGAACACACTTTATACATTGCAAAGTTTTAGGAGATTTTCCCTCAAAAGAGGCACAGCAATCCCAAAGCAAACATGACATAAGTTTTACAGCCTTTTTCCCTGCACTGCCAGACTCTGCATCTGCTGTTTATCTCCAAGAGGAGAAAATGAAGTAACAGATACATCTATATTTTTATGGTCTTCAGATTCGTGAATTTGAAAGGAAATTTTCAGGTTTATATTTGAACATTTTCTGCCTTAGAAGCATTCAGCGTTTCTAAATTAAGCATCTTTACTGAAACACTCAAGAGAGTGAAAGCAACACAATGGTAACGTGTTTAAGTAGTATTCAGTGTAAGAACATCCATACTTCGATTCAGTATTGCATGGTGGTATTAATTTGAAAGGTTTTTATGTTTTAGTTTTGAAATTCCCAATTCAGTTTCAAAATGTCATGTGCGGTCTGTAATCTTGACTGTATAGGCAGCTCCAAATCAAACATAACAGAACGGGGGGGGGTTGTTTGCTTTTGATGAACATGCAGGTATTTGGCACCATTACCTTCCCATGTGGTGAAAAATGACCATGTTAGGAAGTTCTTCAGCTCTTCATCTCCTTCACAGCAGCTTCAGAGTTCAAGTAAGTTTAAATAAAGCTTAAAAACGAAATTTTTTGTACAGATGCAAATTTCATAAACAGATGCCACTTGTAACTTCTATTCCCTGTTTCTAGATCCTGGCAACTCCTCCCTTTATAAAGTAGGAACCACGCTGGGAACATCTGGAAGGTGAAACATTTATTATGTTTACGTTTGTTCTGGTTAGTTGCAAAACCCCATCACATCAGGAACTGTCTGTCCTTGGAAGTTATGAAATCCGTCTTGCCCTAAGAAATTTGTGTGTTCAGGGAAGAATTTGGGGAAACCTTTTGAGCAGCTTTACATGGGAGATAAGATCAGAGGATTGCAGTGTTCCTGCTGGCTGGCAGTAAAACCTGCTCTAAGCAGCCTTTCTCTAACGGGGTTTACCGCTGTAGCTGCTAGTTGGCATCAACACTTCAAAGCCGAACTGTGGTGGTGGATGGTTTCTTTGTGATCCGCTGCTTACTGCAGAAGTGGTAATGGTCTCAATTACAAACTTAGAAGGAACTGGTCTGAATCTGAATGGTAGGCCTGTGTCATCCTTAGTAGAGGTCTTTGTGGTCAGGAGGAGACTGGAGCATCTCTGAAAGGGTTTATTTTCTCTCCACAGCATGTTTGAATGTTTGCTTGTACAGCAGGGGCTTTCATTTCAGGGGGAACAGGAGACCTCTTCCAGGGGAGGTAGAAATCAGCCTTGGGAGGAAAGAAATTATCCTGCCTTTTGTTAGGATTTAACAAACTCAGAACTCATTCTCTGAAGAGGCAGTTTTCATTTTCTTCTACAAAAACCAGGACCCTCCAAGGAGCCAATATTGTGGGTTATTTTGCCACTTCCACATGTAAAAATTTCCACAGGATTACATTTGGGCTTCTTTTTAATAACGCAAAAAATGACAATAAGCCGTGGTTGTTCTCTCTAAACTTTTAAATCACAGAGGTAGTAGACCATACATTGTCTGTGATTATAGAAGGAAACCTCTGCTTAACCTAAGGATAACACTATTTGCTTTAAGCTGCACTGTTTTTATTGTGGTATTGAACAGCAGAGATACAAATCTCTTAATTTGGATCCAACGGTTCAGAATTTACTGGAAATGCTGGAAGTGGTAGATCTGTATGGCCGCAGTAGCTGAACTATGGGTGAGACAGATTCGGTGTGCTAAACTGAACTGTATTACTCCTTTGCAGACCGATTTGTGGAGTGGCTGGCATTCAGTCTTCTCAGAATCACGTTCAACACTCGGCTGCTGCTCCTGTTGCACTACCCCACTGTTCCCATGCAGGAGGTACCGGCTCGTCGCTGGCCTATCGCACCCAGATGGACGCCTCTTCTTCACCCATGTTAATGTCTTCCAGCCCTCAGACCCCTCAGACACAGGAGCAAAATGGGATCTTAGACTGGCTCAGGAAACTGCGGTTGCACAAGTACTATCCTGTCTTCAAACAGCTCACGATGGAGAAGGTAGGGCAGTGGATTGAGAGAAGGGAGGTGGCTTTCAAACCCCACTCATGTTTTTTAGTGCAGAGAGAGGCTGCAAACATCTGCATCGAGAACTGCAGAAGTTATTGGCAAATGTTGTGAATGTTTTGCTCTCTTGAAGCAATAATATTTCGATGAGAACCTTTCTGTTTGGCTCTGTGTTGTGTCCAGGGCCTGAGCTGTTCCACAGCTGCCTCCTGCTTCAGAATTCATCACTGAGTGCTTGAAGATCCATCTTGCATGTGGCCTCCTCGTTCATCCCTTTGGTGTGCAGCGCATGACTAAAATTTGTAGCGGCTTTTTTTGTTATTATTTCTGCTGCTTGGTGGATTTTTCTTCAAAAAATAATTGCTTTTCCTGATTTTAGAGAACAGATTCAGAGACTTCTGAAATGAACATTAGTGCGCATGTACCTCTGAGTGAACGTGAGGTTTTTGTTCTCGGCAGAAATTCCTGTGGAAAAGCAGTCGCTTATATATTTGCACAATAAGAGTCACAAATGACACTTCTGTGTGCTGGGTTTTATCTAAATGGAATACGTTTGCAGCATTTACCCAGCTCCATCTGTAAAACTCATGTAATCTTACCGGTTTTTAGCCTTGAACGCCCTCCAGTGGAGCAAGTGCTTAGGTCCAGGTCTAGATTGGAGTGGCTTTATGTTGGTTGTAGAATGTTGGATGGATTTAATTCTAATCTGTTACCAGAGTCTTCTGATTCGATTTTCTTCATTATGTGAGGGAAATAGATAGTGTTTTGTTCTCTAGCAAAGTAGCAAGCAAAACCGTGCATATTCTAGTGTGTTTTAAATAAGCACGTGTTATTATGCATACTTTGCTGGCTTAGATTTTCCTTGCATTATAAATATATATATTGCAATTTCATATTCTATGTCTGTATTTAATTATAAGATTTAATTTTGGGGTATATTTTCTGATTAAACTGATGAGACAACTGCGTATTGATCTCTATGTTAAATGACACAACTAGGAAAACCAGAGTGGGTTTTTTTTTTTCAGAGAATCAGATCCTTAAACGCATTCATAGCACAAAGTTCTATTTTAATATGTACACAAATTACTTCATCTTTATTGTGAGTAGTTAATATAAGCACACACCTAATTGAATTTAATCTGCAGATATTCTTTCTTTTGTGCTGGTTTCCCACACTTTCTGTCTACACTGATTCTGTAACCAAAAACTAGAGCAGAGAGTTTCTTTGAATTAATATATGTTAAAAGATGGGTTTAAAGTTGCTTTCAGAGTTATCTCTATTAAAAATACAAATAAGAACATTCCAAGCTGTAAAACTAAGCACACATTGCTTTTCTTTACAAGTTTCTGAGTCTTACTGAGGAAGATCTGAATAAGTTTGAATCCCTCACCATGGGAGCAAAGAAGAAGCTCAAGACCCAGCTAGAGTTGGAGAAGTAAGTGTGTGTGTGTGGGGGGGGTACTGTCTTTTTAAGGCCATAAGATACTATTTAATGCAAGTTTTTTGATGGCCTTTGGTGTCTAGAGCACATACCTACCAGGATTCACAGCTGTCAATATGGGCAATGCTTATCTCCCTTCCTCTGAAGATGTGTTGGTTACTGTGAAAAGCTCTTACCAGATAATACCCATTACTTACTGGTTCACTGTCTCCTGTTCATGGTTGTGGTAGGGATAACCGAATGGAAAGAGTTTGTGAACTCTGTTTTAAAAGGATACAACAACCCAGTCATATAATAAATACCTGTTATCACCTCATCCCGGGAAGGTCGCAGCTTCATGAGCTTAATATTGCCAGACACAATATTTCCAGTGCCCTGTGCAGTATTTATAGCCCTTTGGGGAAACTGATGTAACAGACTGTCCTATTTTTTGCATCTCCTCTTAGAGGGAAATGTTTATTCTGGAGCTTCTGCAGTTACTTTAAAAGTAATTAAAACTCCAAATCCATGCCCATTTATCAAAGCTCCTTGACAGCACTTTTCATCAGTCTTAGTTTTTTCTAGATTGTGTTTACAAAATGAAAACTTAGAGCTGCATTTGTCTTCTCTTTGGTTTTGGCGTGCATGGCTATGTTTAGGATGTGCTTACGTCATGTGTGGTAGGATTTAGTCACTGTTGGGTGATATTTTACCTTGTACAAATAAGAGCATTAGTTTCATAACCAGACAGGGCACAGTCCAAATGTAACTGCTGGCAAGAAGCTATGGTCACAATTAATGTGATTTCCAAACGTTTCCAGTTGAAATTAGCATAGCATCTAGTGGATTACTTAGTGGGCTCTGTCTGCTTCAGTTTCACTCAGAAATTGATTTATCTGTCGTTGTGTTTTAGCCATTTTCTGTTCCCTCATATGTTTCTCCATCACCCTATAGAGAAAAGTCGGAGAAACGGTGCCTAAACCCCTCAACACCTTCTTCAGTTACCAGCAGCGGTGTGGCAAGGGTTCCCCCTACTACACATGTAGGGCCGATCCAGAGTATTCGTGGCAACCATGCTGCAGGTAAGAAAGAGGAGCAAAGGACGCTGCTCTGCTTTGGAAGCTGAATGTGGCCTTGCACAAGAGCAAGCTCATTCTTCCAGTGCTTTTTCACCAGCCCATCATAAGCTTTGTCTTCCAAAATGTCATTGACTTAATGGGGAGCAATCAAAAAGTCTGATTCCTTATTGTGAGGGTGCTGAGGTACTGGCATAGGGTGCCCAGAGGTGCTGTGGCTGCCCCATCCCTGGCAGTGTTCAAGGCCAGGTTGGACACAGGGGCTTGGAGCAACCTGCTCTAGTGGAAGGTGTCCCTGCAATGGCAGGGGTTGGTACTGGATGATCTTAAGGTCCTTTGCAACCCAAACCAGTCTGTGGTTCTATGATTCCTGTGTACGTGCAGTGCAATAAAAAGTGGTTTCCCGCTCGTGGCCTCCATGTGAATGGCTGGCTGCACTGATCAGCAGCTGTTACAGCTCCAGACTCCTGCTCCTTAGCCAATGTGTGTCTGTAAACCTTGAGCACCACTGTATGTTAGATGGTGTCATGAAACAGTTGTAATTAAGTCCTGCCGCGTAGGTGTTGCCACTCATATCTGCACTACCTTATGGCTTGTACATCGTTTACCTGCAGAGCTGCGAGTGGATGTGGATCAGCCAGCTCACCCATTGCCCCGTGAGGGCAGCTCCTCCGAGTATTCCAGCTCTTCTTCCAGCCCCATGGGGATCCAGACAAGGGAAGAGAGCTCTGACAGTGCCGAGGAGAATGACAGACGTAAGCAGAACCAAGCAGAGAGGGTGCCTTGTGTTGCCCAGTTTTGTCTGGTGAAGCTGTTGTACTTACAGATGTTTCTGTCCCTAGGTTTGGAGATTCACTTAGACAGCTCTGAAAAGGAGAAGCCAGTGATGTTACTGAATCATTTCACTTCGAGCTCTGCCAGACCCACGGCTCAAGTCTTGCCAGTGCAAAACGACGCAGGCTCCAATCCGTCCAGCCACCATGCTCTGCCCATGCAAATGATGTCAGCGGCCTCTACTCACATCACCCCCATTCGGATGCTAAACTCAGTGCATAAATCAGAGCGTGGCAATGCAGACATGAAGCTCCTTTCATCATCTATGCATTCTCTTTTATCTTTAGAAGAAAGAAATAAAGTTTCTCCTGGATCTAGGGGCAGCATTAAAATGGAAAAGAGCTTTGGAAATACAGTGGTGGATGTAATGTCTACATCTTCTCCCCACCAGCCCTTGCAGGTGCTGTCAGGGGCTGCTGAGAACAGCTCACCCACTTCTGCCGTTAACTTTGGTCCTCGAACCAAAGTTGTGCATGCTTCAACTCTGGACAGAGTGATAAAAACAGCTCAGCAGCCAGGATTGATAGTAGAAACGAGTACTGCTGCCACTGTAACATCCAGCACAGTCTTCCACGTGGCTCGTCCACCCATCAAGCTCCTGGTGTCTTCATCTCTTCCTACTGATTCTGCCATTGCCGGACAGACTTCCTGCTCCAGTAATATGCAAATAACAGTGTCCCCTGCAATAATAAATCCCCGGACTGCTCTGTACACAGCCAACACCAAAGTTGCCTTTTCTGCAATGAGCAGCGTGCCGGTGGCACCAATGCAAGGCAGCTTCTGTGCAAACAGCAACGCAGCCTCCTCCAGCAGCCACCCATCCACATCCTACGCCACCATGGCCAACCTGCCCAGCTGCCCCGCACCCAGCTCCAGCCCCACACTCTCCTCTGTCGCCGACAACAACTTCTACAGCAGCAGCAGTAGCAGCAGCAGCAGCAGCAGCAGCAGCAGCGGATCCGCAGGGAGCATCCCGGTACCAAACCAGAGCCACCACCACCATCACCATCAGCAGCAGCAGCCGCAGCCACCTGGGTGCATGGTGTGCAGCTCCTGCGGGTGCAGCGGGAACTGCGGCGCCGGCGGTATGACCGTCAGCTACACCAACTATTTCCAGCACCCGTTTTCAGGCCCGTCAATGTTTACTTTTCCATTTCTGCCCTTCAACCCTTTGTGTAGTAATGGCTACATCAACACGCAGCAGTACAACAGCAGCACGACCTTCCCCGTGGTCCACACCGCTTACAACAGCGGCATAGCACCGGACTCCGTGATGACTGGCCAGTCGACGTTTGCGGTACCGCCAATGCAGAACTTTATGGCAGGGACAGCGGGGGTGTACCAGGCACAGGGAATGATGGGAAACAGCAATGGTTCAAGTCACAAAAAAAACGGGAATCTCTCCTGTTACAACTGCGGGGCCAGTGGTCACAGAGCTCAGGACTGCAAGCAGCCTCCGATGGATTTCAATCGACAAGGTAAAAGCAGGAGGAGGGACTGATGCAGGATGCGGCTGTGCTTGGCCAAGGGGAATGGCTGCGTGCCCTGAGGGCTGGAGGGAGGCTGACAGCAGTGCCCTGTCTTTGACTTCTGTCTTGCGTAAAGAAGTCTGGTTCTTGGAAGCTGGTGGGGTTTAGCTGTGTTTTCAAGTTCTTTGCATTGGGCCTGCACAAAAGACATAGGGCCCAAGGAAAGCCCGGGGCGTGCTGCTTTGCACCTTGTCACCCAGGTCATCCTTGGTTCTAATGGGCAGGTTCCCCTGGATGTTTGTAAACTGAACAGCTGTGTTCCCCCTTTCCTTTTCTCCCTGAAATAGTAACCCCAATGGGGAGTTGCTGTTCAGATGCTCATGAAGGTCCCGTGTTTGCTGCTATAATTATTTTGTCGGGCATGTTGCTTACACAGTTACAGACCTGGCTTCCCCAGGAGAGAGCTGAAATCCTTAATTCCAGGTGGGAAACAGCTAAGAGAGAACGTTATGTTTACTGAGAGCACTTTCTAGTCCCATTTTTCTCTTACATCTGGATTGACATACGGTGTTGGGGTAATTTGCATGTGGTGTAGGCTTCAGAAATGAAACATGAACTTTTGACTGGAGGGAACCGCACTGATGCGCTCATTTTACACAGTGTCTTGTCTGTAGTGGGTGTCTGTGTTTGGTTTTGTACAGTGCAGTATTGGAACACCATGACTTGGTTTTGAGGCAGCACTTGACAGCACTGCTAAAACGTACATAGTTAGTGCTGTTTCTGTGGGTAACGTTTTGATGTGGCCAGTGGGGAAGAAGCAGCACTGCCTCATCAGTCCTAATTCAGAGAACTTCAGAAACGCAGTCCAGTGTCTTTTTAAGCTGAATCTCATTTCATTAATTAAATTTCCATTCAAATTAGCTCAAATGAATTTTTGCCAGCCCTAAAAGCTCATCTAAGCCAGTGACTCGACTTCGACTGTGTAAAACCAAGCTTTGATGTTCAGCTCCACCAGCTGCAGACACGTTTGTGTCTCTCCTGCAGCCTCAGCACCATGCTGCCAGCTGCCATTGTGCTGTAATTACACATGTAATATTATTGTGTCATGCACCCAATAAGAAGCAGTTTGGTTTAGAAAGCGCAGGGGTGTAATGGGTGTGAAGGAGTTGATGTTGTTTAATTCTCCTGTTTCCTTTCCCCCAGGTACGTTTAGGCTGAAATACGCCCCTCCCTCTGAAAGTCTTGACTCCACAGACTGACATTTTATCATCTGGCAAGAAAATACTGTAAGCCATGGAGATACAAGGAGATCAAACTACAAAACTGAGACATCCAGTTGCTGTAAAGCTTAATGTATTTTTTAATCCAAAGGTGCTTTACTTTATTAGACTAGGTAGAAAATCTAGCTTAGGGGTGCATCAAACCCATTTTTGATTGCCAAATTCAAGCTTGGATCTTGTTGCTGGAACTTCTGACTATGTGTCATGGGGATCGACGGACGGTGGAGCTGGCCTGATGCGAGTACGACAAGGTACTTTTTGCTGGAGCCATGTTGCCATACGTGGGGTTCCAAAGGGGGAAGCATCGAGCTGCAGGGCAGCTTCATTGTGAGGCGGAAGCTGGAGGCTGGAGCAGCCGTTCGGAAGGACTTGGGCACCCCTGGGCTGGGTAAGATGTCTGCTTTTGTTCAAAAGTGATCAGGCACTAATCTCTGGGATTATTGAGGATTGCACTACAGGAGAATGTAGAACTCTTGGAGCTCACTGCACTTTCAGCAGACAGTGTCACTCTGAGACCAGTGCAAGAGGCAAAGAAGTTCCAACTGTTCACAGTTGGCACCAGCAGGCGATACGTGACTTAACCACACAATAAAAGTCTGAAGTAAGTGTCTCCTTTTCCCTACCAAAAGAACACAAACACGGCTGTTTCTGTTCCTTCTGGAAACAGACTTGTGCTTCACCGTCTCACTTATTGCTAGGTAGTGCTGGGTTCCCAGCGGTGGAATAGACTTTAGTTTCCAAGGGTCCAAGTCCCAGAGACTCCAGAGTCATAAAGGCTTCAAGGATATATTCCTGTAATACACAAAACCTTTACGTCCTGTTACTGTATATAGGTCTCTTTCACAGAAACCTTATTACTCTGCTTTTGTAAATGAATTTTAAACCATCCTAAAAGAAAAATGGGAAAAAAAGAAAAGGAACTCTGTCAGCAGAGTTTGTAAGCTTTTGCTTTACTTTACATGAAAAAGTACCCCTTTGACTCCTACCCAGAGGCTTTTGCTACAGGATTTAGAAGTGGTAGAAGTCAAACATGTAAAAGGTAGTAAACTTCATTATTATCAAGACTTCGACGGGTTTCTCGTCAGCCTCCTTTGTTGCAATAGAGTGTAGATGATTAGCTTTGGTATTAACTACTTAGCGTACATCATTTGTGGGTGACAAATCTAAACTGGGACTCGAGAGGAAGCCAGACAAGTCTTGAACTGCTAATTTGAAAGTTCAGTCCTGCCTGCTTGAAAGAAGACACTAATCCTCATGGCTCCCCCAGGGAATCTGACAGCATTAGGTGGGTCTTGTAGAGATATTTCCTTACTGTGATTGGGAAGACACCTTGAAAGTCCGAAGCCTTGTTTACACTTGGAGGTATTTCTTACGCCAACTTAAACCACACCAGGATGAAGGGTACACGTAGTGGTGCGGCCAGTTTCGCTTGGAAGCGAGGGAAGTTGTATTGGAGAAGGTGAAGTGTCCGTGTGAGGGGGTGACGCAGGAGCTTGACAGCTGAGACCTTTCTGCACCATGGTCGTAGCAAAGAAATGTTCTGGGCCAATCCTTCAGCCCTGTGTGCTTAGGGGGCAGTTGTCAGCCTCACCAGAGAAGGATAAAGGAGCGTTGCCAGAGAGGCACAGCAACGTGAGGTGGCCAGGAACCAGGCTCGGTCCAGGTACGGATGCGTGGCTCGTAGTGGATGTGGCTTCATGGAAAACCCAAATCTAAACTTGCATAATGTTTGGTTTTAAAGCAAAATGGGTGAAATTTTTAATTCCTATGCAATGAAGGAAGATTTGTGCATCCTCATCCCAGCTCACACGTCCCGCGGTACGGCACGCGCTGTGGAGATGCTTCCGTCGCTCTGCTCGCGCTGGAGGAGGTTCTAACCGCCGACCTTCAGACCTACAACACTAAAGTGATGAGAACTGACAATGCAATTTACTTTGCCTTAATGAGCTTGAGACCATGGGAGGAACAATCCGTCGTACTGTGTTACGCTGAGGAAGCGCGCAGTTTTCAGTGGTGATGTTTACTCTTTACAGCTTTGGGGGGGTCTCTCCGGTGGCCTGGAACATGTGCTGAAAGCCAAACTTTTTATTTTGTTTTTAGTGAGGTTTTTTTCCCACTTTTTTTTTTTTTAACAATACTTTGAATTTTATTGAAGAAAAACTGTTATTTCAACACACACGCAAGTGTTACAAACCCTCCCGAAACAGCAAAAATCAACAGCAAAAAAAGTAAGGAATACTAATTTCTGTACCACTTCTGTTTCAGTTTAATGCCCAGGGCTGGGCACAGCATCTCGTCTAATATCCATCAGCGTCGAACCCGCAACAAAAGGACTGTAAACCTGAACCTCTGTCCAACAGAGTTGCATTCCTTTCTTCAGTGCTTGCTTTGGGATCGTTTCCTTTGTGTCAAGTTAAGGCTGATGTTTCTTTAAGTGGCTTACGTGTACTTTCAGGTAACGGTTTTAAGTGGAAAAGCCGGGTTTTAGAGTAAGTTCAACTTCAGAAGTCTCGAGTACCTTAAAGCAGGGCAAGTGTTTGATGAGCCAACAGCTTTCCCTACACCCAGCGAGCTGCGGCTCCGGATCTGTGAGCAAACGCTGTTCGAAGTACCACAAACCACCGAAGTTGGTAAGTCTGAACAGAGCACTTTAGTTCTGTAAAATAATCCTTACATCTGTTCTTAAAAGGCACAAATCCGTCTTTCTACCCCCCAAAAAGCAAGGCAGCTTGTTTTAGAATTGTCGTTCTGGCTTCACTGGCTGTAAGAACCAGTTCTTAAAACCTATTTTTATACATTGAGAGATGGGGATTTCAAACAAAGCTATTTATTCCTGTCTGTGTCCTAGAAGGATCAAAAGAATTAGTTCTCAAAATGGACTTCACTGTGGAGTAGAAGTGACTTCTAAATGCAAAGGAGAAAGGGAATCCCGAGTCCTTCCCTTCAGGGGCATGGAGAGGAGTTAGCGCCGAGGCTTCCCTTGGGAGGAGCGAGCGACTTGCGGTGCGGTTTTCCATTTGGGAGTGTTGGCGATGGGAATACTGGAAATGGGATGGGATTTCCAGCGAGCTTCTCCTCGTGCTGGCAGCCTGCAGGTGAGGTGTTAATAAACAGGCCAGGCTCCATGCCCAGCAGCAGGAAGGGTGAAGAGGGAGGCTCCTCCTTCAGAGCACGCTGCACTCCCCTTTTTGTGGCACCTTTTCATGCCATAATCAGTAAATCCTGGCAAATTAAGTGCCAGGCTTCCAAAAATAACAGGTGAACTACCGCCGGGCCTCTGGCATTGCCCAGATTCCATCCCGCGCTATTCCTGCCTGGCGAGCTGCAGGGTGAAGGGACTCGGAGATGAAACGCAGCCTGGTTCCTCCCCAGAATAAACCTGACATCATCTGAACCCCCAGCACGTTGGGTTCGCTGCCGGGTTGGTTGTCCGAGGACATGGAGCTCGGAGCTGTGTATTCGGAGCTCAGAGCTGTGTATTCGGGATAGTCTGGAATGCTGTTAAGTGAGAGGGATGTGAGCAGAGCCGGAGAGAAATCATGTGACTGAGGGCTTCCAGAGGCCAGGAAGCGTGTTGGGTTGGGAGAGGCTGCAGCCTGACAACACCTTCTGTACCAAATCCTTGGAACTACCCCTTTGCTTCCTTCCATTTTTCCTCACATAAGGAAGAACCGTGTTGGTACTGAAGGAGAAAGCAAATCCTGTGTGTTTTCAAGTGCAGTTTAATAGCTTCTCTTGGACATAACTTTCCACTAGGAATGAAGGAAACTCCTGCTCCATTTGAGCCATTTCTTTTACTTTGGTCAATTCTAGTATTACAAATTGTGCATGTAACTTTATAAATATTTTAAATAGTTTTGTAAATATTTAATATTCAGCTAATTTGATTTTGAATTGTAAATGTCAAGTATTCTGGTATTGGGATTTTTATGTTTTATTATACTTTGTTAAAAGTAAAATTGTACATTTTTAGAATGTTTTTATCTGAGTAAATTTAATGTATGGAAAATAAAGAATTAAACAGAATCCCTTTGGTTTTTTCTTAATTTAAAGGGGCTTCATCTCTGTGGGGGTTTCTCCTGCCTGGCACTTACCAGGGGCTTTTCTTTTTAATTCCTGTAGTTGCTGCTGCTGCCTCTGCACCTGCAGACATCTGTCTGTAAGCACAAATCCATCACGGCGCTTGCAGCCACTTGGCTCCTGACTGAGCCAAGGAAGGATGCTCTGAAAGGGTTTGTTACCAAGGGTGGCCCAGCTCCAGTGCCTATCCAAGGCAGTGTTGTGGGGAGGATGAGCAGGGAGGCTCTGCCTCCTGTTCCAAGGCAGCAGCCGAGCGTCCAGGTTCCACTTGGCCACCTTGGCTTGGCCCTCCTGCACTGACTGCAGGGCAAGGCACGGGCTGGGGTGAGCAGGAGGAATCATCACCTTGCTATGTCCCTAAACATTCCATGTCCGGTGCCTGCGCCTGTTCCCAAGGAGCAGAGTCCTGGTTGTGAGTACCGGGAATCTAAAGCTGAGGGAGGGGCTGGTCAAGCAGGAACAGCACAAGGGGGATATGGGAAGCCATGGGTGTGCAGGAACACCCCGGACCGTACCTGTCTATGGAGCAGGATGGTTTTACCTGTGGTTCCTCCCCAGGCTGTGCCCAGTGATCAGCACCAGCAGGTCCTGTACCTAAGCAAGCTGTCTAGAAATAACCACACGAGCCATAGGGAAGTCGGGATGTAATCCATCCGTATCAGCACTGTATTAAGTTTAAAAAAGCAACATTTGTACAGGATTATCAGTCAATCACGTCGTAATTACAAGTATGGTTGTCAGTTATGAGTTAATTCCTTACACGAACAAAACTAACATAGAACAAGCTGCATTTAGAAGTTTACATCGGAGTACAAACACAAGAACCAATAAAAAAATCCCAAGCCAGTCAGCCTTGTGAAGGAGATGCATGCAGAGAGGTGTAGGCAGTAAAAAGTGTACACCTTGCTGAGCTGGAGTGCCGAGGCGCAGTAGTATTGCTTGGTTTTCCCCTGTTATAGTAGTTAGCTTCCAGTAACAGATGCAGTTAGTTTACAGACACATAATATACACGAGTAATCTCATCCTGCTATGCTTCACTTGACAACGACTCTAGAGGAGAAACACCAGTCCCATATAATACTCTTCCTCTGCAAAGGCTGTCTCAGGTCAGGCCTAACGCCAGCATCGTCCCAACCCCATACAAGTGGCAGGAAACATCAGTGATGGCAAAAGTGATTTGTTCATCGACTGGACAGCAGCTCCTGGGCCCCAGCCGCTTCCAAAAGCCATTCTCCCTGACCCAAACAAGTGCCAGACTGGTTGGGCAGCGTGGGCTGGTCATGCCAGTGGCAGGTACAACAGGAGGAGTACAACAAAGCAGTTGGAGGGCTCTGCCAAGCCAATGCGAAGAGCGAGGACAGGCGCTGCTCGTGTCCCAGCAGACACTGGCCCGCTCCATGGCTGGCCACACATATCCCCAGTGCTGCCAGTGAGTCCCTCCACCACCTCCTCCTCTGAAGGGAACAGCAGAACTCCAGGCTAGGGAGGGGGGAAATCTTTTGGGAGCGAGCTCATGTGAGAACGGTGTTCCACTGAACACGCGGATTGGGAATTCTTTACAGACTGGAGCTTGTATCAGTGTTACCTGTCCAGGTGTGTATTTTACAGTTAAACACTTTCTAAACCTACAATAAAGCTGTGGTGTTTGGTATGTGTATTTCAGATACTGGCACCGTTCCTACGCTTGCAGTGCCACAAAAAACAAGAGAGAAAAAGAGTTGGACTCCCCCCAGCTCACCCCAAGCGCTCGTCTTAACTCGCTGCAGCACTGACACGAGTCTGATCGAGCTGTTCCGCTCTGGAACGTTAAAATGTATTTGCTCTCATGAGAAGCCTTCCCATTATCAAAAAAAAAAGAAAGTCTTAAGGAATAAAAGGGAGATTTTTCCAAAATGTCACACGAAACGCTTTAGCTCCTCCCTTGTCCCTGTTTTGAGTGTTAGAAGTCAATCGAGTGTCCCTTTTGTTTGCGATTTGTCACGTGCACAGTCGGGTTCCATTCATAAAGTCCAGAAATGTAAATGTGCCTGTGTGGAATATTACAGCAGGTTTCAAAGCTGGAGGTGCTCGTCTGTACTGTTTAATAGTTACAAACAAGGCAAGGTAAGATGAGACACCTGCTAAAGCAAGACTATGCTAAAGTACTGAGAGCATAGGTGACATCCGTTTCCTTCCCTGGGGTGTGTGTGGGGAAGAGTGGGGGTGATGGCCAAGGGTAAACCAGAATCCTAGGCTAGAAGCCGCTCGCGTGTCTTAGACAGAAGACTGCGCTCCGAAAGTCTCCTGAGAGGCGTACACCATGTAGAGGAACCCATCCTCGTCCTTCTCGCTCTCGTACACCTCGGATATGGGTGTGGAAACGCTCACCATGCTGTGTCCGTTCACCAGGAGGAAGAACGCCTGGTTGGAGTTCAGCTGCAGGCGTCGCCTGTGGGGGGAGTGAAGGGAGGGAGGAGTGTGACAGGGTGACTTGGCATCTCTTTACAAAGGCTTTACAGCGGATGGCGAAACAAAGTCCTTCACCACTGGCAGCGGTTTTGAGATGTCATCGCCCAAAGCAGCTCTGCCACCGGAGAAGGAGTTTGCTTCCCACCTCAAAGTTCTCCTGAGGTCACCTCCTCAGTGCAGTCAGACGCTGCCTCTGGCAGAAGCTCTCATTCCTCTGGAAAAGCTCTGCTCGACAAGGGTGTTAAACTGAAGGGAAAAGGAGAAGCCAAAGTGATCCCTGTACAGCCAGGGAACGCGCAAAGCCGGTGGGCCCTTTGGCTCGCACCTTAGCAGCACCTCACTGGAAAACATAAACCCAAGCTGACCTTGACATCAGTCTCAAGACAGGCAGGGAGGCCAGGAAGAGCTTCCATGTGATGGCCCTGGGTCTGTTAAAATCACTTTGTCACCAGCTCTGTAACAGCCTCTGTTTAACCTTCGGAGCACCCTGCACCCTCATCTCCTCCTGTCCAGGGGAAGCATCATAGGGGGGCAGAGAGCGACAGACTGCACAGGCTGTGTGGCACAGTAAACATCTAACTTCAGCGTTCCTCTTGGATCATTCGTTCCTCTTTGGGGAGGGACAGGTATTTCTGCTAAGCTGCCCACTGGAAAGCAGGTTCGCAGAGAGGAGCTCTCTGCGTACTTCACAGTAAGCAAGAGGAGGTCGGACAAATGCCTCTGCCCATGGCAGAGGATTAGAACTGGATGATCTTAAGGTCCTTTCCAACCCTGACTATTCTATGACTCTGTGTAGAGGTGCAACCAAAGAAAGAAGGAAACAACACATGAAAGGAGCTTCCTGCCACTTCTGCTCACTGCTGAGGGGAGGCAGCAGCTGGGAACAAGGCTTTATTTAGCCTCCCTGAAAAGGAGCCCTTCCAAGCTTTCAGGGACAGCAGGCTGGGAGAAGGCAGCAGCTACCTGCGGGCTGGGAAGGGCAGGCTTTGCTATGCACAAGAAGGGCCGGCAGAGGACCAAGTCCAGCTGGTACCAAGTTATCTATTAACATTAAAGCCAAAGCAAAAAGGTGGGAAAATTCCATTCCATTGCTGCTGACCTTTTTGCTCAAGGTCTTTAATGTTCCGTGAGAAATTCTGTCAGACTTAAGCAACCTGGATCATGCTTCCAAAACCCTATCTCACTTTCTTGCTCGTGTAAGAGCTGGGATTTGTTTGCTATAGACAGCTCCTGTACAAGCCCTGGAGGCAGGGGGTTGTTTGGACAACCTGGACAACTCCCAGTTTTTGTAGCTTGTGGCCTCCATGAACCAGCTCCGGGCTACACCGTGATCAATGAACAAGCAAACTCTGGTTTGCTGCTGACTTCCAGAGAGGGACTCCCAGAAGGAACACTGTGAAGGAAGGCAGCCTAAAATAGCCAAGCAGGAAGCACTGAAGCCCTGGGCCATAGGCACCCATGTTAGGCAGGGATTCATGGCCCCACACTCTCCTAAATCTCTGGGAGCCAGTCATTTCTCTTGAAAGCAGACTAACAGCAATTTTCAGAGGTTTGTTCTTTTCCCCAGCAAAGCCAAAGGAAAAACACCAGTTTGTCCCAGTGATGGTACCGAGGGCTCATGAAACGAATCTTCTATTTACTGCTCCCAAATGCATACACCAGGTGGGGAATTAACAAATAAACATTATCTTAGGCTGATTCATCTTACACTGAAACCAAAGCGTATTACCTGATAATTTTGATTAGCTCACTCATGTTAACATGATCTGGCACCAGGAACTTGGTCTTATCCAAAACTGGAAGCTGTTTTTCTCCCTTGTACCTTTCAATGATCACCTAAGGAGAAACACAAAAAGAAAGGGGCAGAAGATGTGAAAGGCAGAAGAGGTGTCCGATGCCTTCATCTCCCCCCTCCATTCTAAACACAGCAAAGTATGAGCATTTATGCTAAACTCCATTTCCCCTCATTTCTGAATGCAGCCTCTCACATCTGAAAAGCAACAATTACAAGTATCTTCATGTGCTCCTCTTGTTCTGCTCACAAGAGTCACTGCACATAGCGGGAACAAACAGGGATTTAACAGCACATCTCACAGCTTCGGTGCAGTTTTAGAACAGCTCATTTGCTGGAATCATTTAATCTAGCACTGAATTACCCAGCAACAAGAAAACCCAATAAAAGATAAAGCACACTTCACTCTAACACATTACGGTGGCTGACTATAGAAGCCTGCAAATCCAAGCAGTTTTCACTAGAGTTTCTCCGGTTTAAGACCTTCTCTTTCTAAGAAATACACCTCCAGATTAGTATGTGATTCCATTCACCTCCCATGGTAACTAACACATGAGGGAAAGCTACTTTTGAAGGCTTTATAAAGCCTCAGAAGAGAGGACTTTCTCCTCCTTAGTCTCAAGACAGCACACTTAGGAACCACTAATTCTGTCAAGATTGCTAGGTTGTAACTACTGAATTCACAAGGAAGTTGCAGATTTGCCAATTTAAGCAGCACCCTGCCCAGCAACTGTATATAGTTCCCGCTTGTAAGAAATGATCTCAGAATTCGTGTGCTCCTGTTTCCACAGCCATTTGGGGGCTGTTGTTTTTAAAGCAACGGTAGCAACGTGATACCATCCACTTGGATCATTTCCATGCTCACGAGGCCTGGCTGGGTGGATATTCAGGATCTGCTCAGGTGAAGAGATAGCAAGCCAAATTAAGTAATTTCAGACAAAGGCTTCCTTACAGCAGTGTAAACAAATGTTGGCTCATTCTGGGAAAAAAAATACACCACTGTTTTTAAAAAGGCAGATCGTGACCAATAGATAATATTTCCAATGGCAAAATAAAGGATGTTTATAGCATGGGAGGATTTACCAGCTAGCGTGACACTGACATCTTATCTCATGCAGAACTGCTAATGATAATAATGAGGCAATGATCCAAGTTAGGACACGGACAAGCAACCCCAGCAAGCCTCCAGAGATCCCAGCAGGCCTCTGCCATCGCTGGGAGTCTGCACCACTGCATCTTCACCAAGTTCGTTAGGTCCCTCTGAATTTTTGCTAGTAGCATGTCCCTGGCCGACTTAAAATGAGAGCTCTGCTATAAATCAGTGTCTTTCCATCTGTAGTCACAGAGCTTGAGGACTACAGCGAAGTGATCTGTGAAAGGTGGGTGAAAAAGCAATCTTCTGTCAGGAAAGATTTGTTAGGAAAGGGCCTTTTGGGAAAACTGTGCATTCCAGAAAAGTCAAAAAATCTCTGCTGTAAAACAGAACTTGTTCCTATGCCCAACACCACAGTAAAACAGCAGCAGCAGCTTCAGGATGAAACAGCTTTTAAAGCTGAGCAGAAGCTGAAAACTTTTTGGTCTCTTCTTGACACGGGAGGCAACAACTGCTTTGTTAATGAACTTGTACTGAAGTGCAGACAGTCTGCAAACAGTCTATTCACAGCAGAATTTCCATTCACAGGGACCATCAGCTCTCACCACTAAGTACCAAAGGCTGAGGCATCTAACACAGTTCTCTCTTCCACCAACCAAGATCTCCTAAGACCTTCCCTGTTCCAGCCATAAGCATTTCTTGCATACTGTGGTGACAGCCATCACACAAAGCCCACCAGCTGCAAAGAACTCATCAGCAATAGAACGTGATCCATGCCTTTTGCTTCCTAGATGCTTTACTTTGCATTTGTGTCCTGGGTTCAGCAGCAGCAGTCATTTTTCTCCTTCTTGGTAGCTGGTGCAGCGCTGTGGTTTTGATTTTGGGCCTGGGAGCAGCGCTGATAACACCAGTGTTTTCAGTTACTGCTTGGTAGTGTTTTGGTCTGGCCAAGGACTTTCTGAGCCTCATGCTCTGCCAGGGAGGAGGGAAGCCGGGAGGAAGCAGAGACAGACACCTGACCCAAACTGACCAAAGAGGTTATTCCATACCACAGCACGTCATGTCCAGGATGTGAAGACGGAAAGCAGAGACCCGGAAGGGTGTGGTGGTGCACTGGGGGGTTCGCTGCTGGGGGGTGCACTGGCTGGGTCGGGCTTGGTGAGCAGTTGTATTCTCTTTCCTTGTACTTCTCTGGTATTATTACTGGTGGTAGCAGCAGTGATTTGTGTTATACCTTAGTTACTAAACTGTTCTTACCTCAACCTGTGCGAGTTGAATTCTTTTGATTCTCCTCCCCATCCCCCAGGGACTGGGGGAAGAAAGAGGGGAGTGAGTGAGTGAGTGAGTAAAACTTCGTGAGTTTTAGAGGCTTAAACCACGACAACTTGTAACCCCTCTGGTGCCACAAATGAAAGAAAACAAAAATTCAGGCAACATTTGGAGCTGACCAGCTAAAGAAGAGTAAGAAGGCGAGGCCTGATCTTCCCTTTAAGGTCAGGTGGAGGGGTCTGACAGCCAGGATGCATTTCTGGACCCTCAGACAAGCCCATTTCCAGGAAGACGAGCATTTCTGTCCCTCTCAGTACAGACTGGTGATGAAGGGCGGATATGCCTCTCCATTACTGTGTATTCTCCTTGGCTAGCCCCTGCAGACTCTTCTTTTGGAGAAGAAAAACACTGAGGAGAGCTGAACACTCAGGAGAATCTCAGAGCTCATATGGGGTGTGGTTTTCTTTGAAGTTACAAAACGGGGCAGCAATACACAGGAAACCCAACTTCCTCCAGTCCCAGCTAGCACCTTGCTCTGCCACACTGACTGCTGGCTACTTGTTTGAGACCGTTTCTGAAATTCAGGCTTAGTGACCCACAGCAGCCAAACTTTCACCTGTTTGGACATCTCTTTTACAGGCTTCTAACTACTTAAAGGAATATGAGACTGGAAATTGAAGTGAAAAATGAAAAGAACCAGACTTACTGGTATTTTAGTTGGATGCTGCTCTCGAATCAGTCGTACATCTTCCACTCTTTGCTCTGCAAGAGATTTAAAAAAAGCCTGGTTTACATCCACAATTCATGGTGTTATCACCTTATTTCTCCACCACTGAAGAAGGGGACTGCATGTTAGCAAAACCAAATTCAGCCAAAGCAGTTTTCAAATGGAAAAGCACTGTCACAAGTGAAACCTCTCCTGTGACAGATGACACTTGGCCCTTTAACTGAAGGTAACAAGTACTGCATGCATGCTACCTGGGACTCCTAGAAAGCATCGAAGGAGATAGCTTCCTCCCCACACCCCTCATTTTCTGCCCACTAAAGCAGACATTTAACCTCATGAATTTATGGCACGAAATTACACCACCCAAGTTAATGACTAAGTATTCTGTAAGATTTCTGCAATATCCCAGAAGCAGTCAACACTTATGTGAGAGCCGAGACCAGCCAAAGCCTGGCAGCATCAGCTTACCCTGTACATTCTCATATTACCAATTACAGTTTTCTGTTTTGATTATGCTGCACCCATTGTTGCAGAAGCTGTTGGTAGGTTCTTCTGTACCTAAACATTGCACTGCTCCCTGTGCCAGTTTTCACGATAAAGTTCATCTCTCCTCAGACATAAATATTAATAGCACAGATATTATAAACCAGGCTAAAGTACACGTCCAAGGCAAAGTAAACAGGAACAGTTGCTTTCAGAGGCAGTTGCATCTGCTTGTACCCTGCCTACTTTCAGATTCTGCAAACTTAATTTTAACCTCTCTGGTCTTCAGCAGGTCAGGGCTTTCCAGGTCATCTCCATCTTATAAACACCTCTCAGTGAGGAGATTTAATGTTGCATCACAGCTTTAACAGACACTCAGCTAGGGAGATGTGCTTCTGGTGGAAGAGGAAGAGCTTAGATCAGCACCCATCAGCCCAACTCGCTGCTGGTATGTTAATGCATAGGACACATTACCCATCCCATCACTCGGCAGTAACATCACTCAGCTCTCCATTAGTCTATATTAAATGTGGGTGCATGAAATACATCCGTGTGCCTTTTTACAGGTCTGGTTAAGGAAATGCAACTCACGTGAATCATGGTTTTGAGATGGAGATGAATCAAGCTGAACTAAGGCAGGGAGCATGCAAAGCCTTCACCTGACTGCAGGAGTGAGAACCTGAAAGTCATCCTGCTTCGAATCCCACAGCGTGAGCCATGCTCTTACAGACTGTCATGGGTTCAGCAGCAGCAGTCATTTTTCTCCTTCTTGGTAGCTGGTGCAGCGCTGTGGTTTTGATTTTGGGCCTGGGAACAGCGCTGATAACACCAGTGTTTTCAGTTACTGCTTCCTAATGTTTTGGTCTGGCCAAGTACTTTCTGAGCCTCATGCTATGCCAGGGAGGAGGGGGAGCCGGAAGGAAGCAGAGACAGACACCTGACCCAAACTGACCAAAGAGGTTATTCCATACCACAGCACGTCATGTCCAGGATGTGAAAACGGAGGGCAGAGACCCAGAAGGGTGTGGTGGTGGACTGGGGGTGCACGGCATGGCCAGGTTTTTGGTACTGGGGGGTTCGCTGTTGGGGGGTGCACTGGCTGGGTCGGGCTTGGTGACCAATTGTATTCTCTTTCTTTGTACTTCTCCTGTCATTATTATTATTGGTAGTAGCAGTAGCGGTTTGTGTTATACCTTAGTTACTAAATTGTTCTTATCTCAACCTGTGCGAGTTGCATTCTTTTGATTCTCCTCCCCATCCCCCTGGGGCTGGGGGAAGAAGGAGGGGGAGTGAGTGAGAAAACTGCGTGGGTGGGGGGCTTAAACCACAACACAGACCAGCATCAACACTTCAAGGGCAGAGGCAGAGATTACTAGCTAGTTAAAATACTTTTTAAGATTAACCAGAAACAGAAGAGATATGGAGAGTGAATGAGACCAATCGTCAACCTGGCAGGTACAGGGAGGTTTGATTAACTTTGCAATCGAAACAGGTTTGTTCACAGCAATGCTATTCAGCAGAACTCCCCGGAGTAACAGGAACATAAACTGGACAAATCACTGAGATTACTGTATACGGTGTGCTTAAAATCAGGCTTCAGTCAGCCACAGATAAACACTGTTCTCTGACGACATTAGTTGCAGTGGCAACTGCTTGGCTGCCATCCTAGCTGAACTTAATACCTGCAATAGAGGCTGATGACAGGCGATGGGGTCAACAACAGTTTTGAAGAACTCCAAGAAAAGGAGTAGCTTAAAACCAGACTTTGTTAGATTGAAATTCTCGCTGCTTCTATACAGAGGGTGGCTTACGCTCAACTGAACAGCAAAGGGTGGGCACACCAGAAAGCTCTCTTAAGCAGCCTGCCTTTAACCCGAAGGCAGAAGGAAGAGAAAATCTGGAACAATTACTTCCACCAATTCAATTTTACATATAGGATTTTATACTTCACGCAGAAATAGGTTATGCTGCCAATTCTTGTTAGCCTCAGAGCATTTCAGCCTACCTCACTGACACACACAAACAGATACCGAGATCTTTGATTGCTCTGATCCCATCCTAAGCACAGACAGAAGTGTTGGCACCGCTCTATCAAGGCTGCTCCTTCTAGAAACGTACTAATCTCATTTCCCCAGCCATCATTACACAGCTCTTTTCGATGCCTTCCTAGTTTTTAGTAACTAAATGGAGACAGGACACATATAACCCAGTCCACTCGGGTAGAGAATTCCTCACCCCCTGCCAAGTACCGAATAGTAAGTGGAGCTTAATTCTCCTGTCAATAGCACAGACAAGGCCGGACGCTGAGCAGGCACGTCGGGAAGCGCAGGCAGGCCCAGCTCCTGGCACACAACACAAACTGACGGCTCTTGGCTCCTGGGAATTTTGCAGTCGATAACGGATGATACAGAGAGACCATGTCCTCATCCCAATCCCCTCTCCCAACGCAGAGCTCACTCTGGCACAGCACTGTGTCCACCTCCATACCTTGCTCATGCCTCTGGACATCCAAAACGGAGCCCTGTCCCAAGCTCCCAGGCTTCTCCACCTTGCCGGGGAGCGGAGCCCAGCCCGGGGGTTGTTTCCATGTCAGCGCGGAGCAGGGCGGTGACTCCCCTTCCGCTCCAGCACCCGGGATAACGCGCAGCCCTCGGCGGAGCCGCACGGCGACGCCAGTGACCGGAACAGGGCGGCTGGACCCGCTCCGGCCGCTGAGCCCCGCTGTCAGCGGGAGGCAGCCACGTTCCTGGGCTGCCCGCGGATCTCCGCGGCCCCTGCAGAGACCTGCCCCGTCCCCGCTTCGTCGATCCCTCCACCCCGCAGACAGGACAGCCGCCGCCGGCCTGCCCTGACAGCCGCCCGCCGAGCGAAGAGGCCCGGAGGGCGCCGGAGCGGCCTGAGGGCTCTGTCAGCGACCCAACCCCACTGCATCCCTTCCCGGGGGACTCACCGAAGCTGCGGCGCTGCTTGAAGCTCTTCTCCGAGGGCATGTTGGCGGCTGCTCGGCCTCAGGCCCGGCCGCAACTCCGCACGGCAGCAGCGAACAACCCCGAGTGCCGGCGCCCGCCCCCCGCCACCGCCACCGGCGACTTCGCCGTCAGCTGACAACGCGCGTCACGGCGGGGCGGGGCGGGGCGGCCACGGCGGCGGGGGTATGGTTGGTGTGGCGGGA
Source organism: Myiopsitta monachus (assembly GCA_017639245.1). NCBI lineage: Eukaryota > Metazoa > Chordata > Aves > Psittaciformes > Psittacidae > Myiopsitta > Myiopsitta monachus. The sequence continues at coordinate 101,632,425 of CM029941.1, read as the reverse complement.
CGAGCCGGGTCGGTGCTGCGGTACGGTGCGGGGTACAGAGGGGTGACCAGGCACCGCCGAGCCCCGCCGTGTCCCTGCTCGGCGACACAGCCGGGGCTGCCTCAGAGATCTGTGCCCCCTCAGTGACACAGCCATGGCTGCCTCAGCGCTGCCACTGTGCCCCTCAGTGACACACAGCCATGGCTGCCTCAAAGCGCCCTGCCACTGTGCCCCCTCAGTGACACAGCCATGGCTGCCTCAGTGCTGCCACTGTGCCCCTCAGTGACACACAGCCATGGCTGCCTCAAAGGGCCCTGCCACTGTGCCCCCTCTGTTACACACAGCCATGGCTGCCTCAGTACTGCCACTGTGCCCCCTCAGTTACACACAGCCATGGCTGCCTCAGCGCTGCCACTGTGCCCCTCAGTGACACACAGCCATGGCTGCCTCAAAGGGCCCTGCCACTGTGCCCCCTCAGTTACACACAGCCATGGCTGCCTCAGTACTGCCACTGTGCCCCCTCAGTTACACACAGCCATGGCTGCCTCAGTGCTGCCACTGTGCCCCTCAGTGACACACAGCCATGGCTGCCTCAAAGGGCCCTGCCACTGTGCCCCGTCTGTTACACACAGCCATGGCTGCCTCAGTACTGCCACTGTGCCCCCTCAGTTACACACAGCCATGGCTGCCTCAGCGCTGCCACTGTGCCCCTCAGTGACACACAGCCATGGCTGCCTCAAAGGGCCCTGCCGCTGTGCCCCCTCAGTGACACAGCCATGGCTGCCTCAAAGGGCCATGCCAACTGTGCCCCCTCAGTGACATACAGCCATGGCTGCCTCAAAGGGCCCTGCCAACTGTGCCTCCTCAGTGACACAGCCATGGCTGCCTCAGAGAGCACTGCCAATATACCCCCATAGCTATGGCTGCCACAGAGAGCCCTGCCAGTGTACTCCTTCACTGACACACAGCCATGGCCGCCCCAGAGAGCACTGCCACTGCACCCCCTCAGCCATGGCCACCTCAAGGGAGCCCTGCCACTGTACCGCCTCAGTGACACACAGCCATGGCTGCCTCAAAGGGCGCTGCCACTGTGCCCCCTCAGTTACACACAGTCATGGCTACCACAGAGCACCCCACCATGTCCCCCTTCAGCAACATTCACCCACGGCCGCCTCAGAGGGCCCTGCCACGTCCTGCACTCAGCAACACACAGCCATGACCATCTCAGAGTGGAACACCATGTCTCCTCGTGACAACACGTGTCTTTCAGCAACTTCACCTCCATGCGGAGCTGCAAGCTGAGTGAGTTACCTTCACGTTGCCTCCAGCACCCACAGACATGAGGATGAGGAGGCCATGGTAAAGTTTATGTTCAGGAACAACGTTTTAGGAGCAGGTGTTGCAATTCCCCTCGAAGCCCCGCACCCGGTCTCATGTGGTTTGTCAGGAATTGATTGGATCACGACCCATTTCAGTCGCGGTTTGTCAGGAATTGATTGGATCACAACCCATCTCAGTCGCAAGCCAACTCTGCTTGTGTTCATCCTGCAGATAACTGCATCGCGATTAAGAATGCCCAACTGTTTCCTCCTTTAGCAGCTTTCTTACACAAGCTGTTGGCTGTAGACTTTCAGCTGCCTTTCTTTCTCTTTCTGTCACATATGTTCTCGGCTCCGTGTTTTGAAATACAAGAATGATTTTGCAGCAATAGGGCTATACAACCTCACTTTACAATCCAGCTTCTGTGGCTGAAGGCACAGGGAGCTGCAGCCAGCAGTATCCTTATGAGCATAGGGAGAAGGACCGTTTTCTAACCAGCGTAGAGATTATCAGGGGTTTTGGGGGTGGAATGATGCATTGAAGCTAAGGGCGATGCTGCGCTCACATGCTGGAATGAGTGTTGCTCACGTAATTTTGTGATTCAGGGTCATCCAGTTCCGGTGCTTGTATAATTATAAGATGAGGTTATTAAAGATGTGACTAATCAAGGAAAGAAGAACAGCCCTAAGGTCCATGAATGCTCTTTCCATCACATCACTGTCCAGGGACAGCAGGTGAGACGCTGTGGATGATAATCAAAAGGCTGATACATCTGAAACTTAAACTAGCAATCCCACGCTTTTGTTTCAACAGAATTCTTTCTTTTTTAAACAACCACCTTTTAAAACACGTTTTCTGGGATGAGGAAATTCCACTATGCTCTCAGAATTGTATGTCAGGGGCTGCTGCAGCCTGTGTGGCCAGGTTGGATGGGGATTTGGGCAACCTGGTCTAGTGGAAGGGGTCCCTGCCCGTAGCACGGGGTTGGAATTGGATCAGCTTTAAGGTCCCTTCCAACCCAAACTATTCTATGATTCTATCACAAGTCCTGGTGAAAGCAGATAGCACTGGTTTTGGGGTGGACAGTCCCAGTGGCAGGGCTGACAGTACTGAGCACTGCATGTCGCATGGTTTCCATCCACACCACCAACTGTTAGCAGGGCTGCAGCTCAGGCTGAAAGCATCCATATGGTGCTTTGGAAGAGCCACAATCAGAGTATCTGCTGACAGGCTGGGCTATCACATTTTCCGCTCATAAATAATCTGCAGAGACTGTGAGAAGGAAAACTTACATCCACACCAAGACTCACTTGACCTTCCCCTCCTCATGTCATGTCAGCCTTCGCCTATGTCTGTGTGTCGACAGCACAGACAGTTGGTGAGTCTGGATTTGTGATAGGTGTTAGGCGCAGTTGGAATGACAGAATGGACAAAGCCTTTGGGACCACCCAAATTCTCCATCCCTAGTGAGAAAACGCTGCTTTTGCTTCAAACTTGGTGACTGCGCTGGAACAGAGCCCTTTAAAGATCTAGCCCTCAGAGCATTTTTATTCTAGCCTTAGAACACTTTACAAAGCATTTAGCCTGAAAAAGAGAAGACTTAACTGAAAGGAGACATTATATCGTCTTCAAATAAGCAAAGGGTTGCTGCAGAGCAGGAGGGAATTAGTTCTTCTCTGCATGCAGTGAGTCTAGGACAAGAAATAATGAGCTTGCATCTTGGAAAAGGCAATAGAAATTAGACACTGGGTTAAGGGTAAGAATAGTTGAGCACCGGAACAAATTGCCTAGGAAAGCAGTGGAATAATCACTATTGGATATTTTTGTTTAACAAGAAATTAGTAAAACATCTGTTCTGAAGAGATTGGGGAGAATTGTTTTTATCTCAGGGAGAAAGATGGGGTAAACTATCTATTACAACACCTGTCTGCCCTACTTTTTCATGAAGCAAAAGAGATGCGATTTGCCCAAATTTACGAAACAGGTTAGAGCACGAGCTGGATTTGGATTCCTTCTTGAATTCTCGTCTCTGCACCCTATACAGCAGGCTACACTAAATCCAAAGCTGAAAAAAGCACCAGCTTTTCCCAGCTGTTATCTCTTCCACAAGGTTGGTTTCAGGTTTTGCTTTTTTTGTTAAAAGCCAGCACGAAACCCAAACCCAAGCTGATACTTACAGCATTTCCCTGAGGAAAAACTCCCACTTTTCTTTCTTTTTTTACATATGAGCTGCTTCACAACAAAGTGAGTGTATTTCACAGTCAGAATTATAAACCATCCCCTCACTTCTCTGGCACAACAGAACTGAAAAGGCTTTTACAGTGAATAGACAAAGCTGTTCCTCTGCAGCGCTACATCCTTGCTGGAAGACAGCACTTTAGTGTCTAGGGCTATTAGCTCAGCAGCTGTCAGCAGTATTAAATTCACCAGAAACAAGGAGAGAAAACACCCACAAAATGAAAGGAAGAACAACTGTGCTGAGAGTAACTTGCATTTAAACTTGAATCAAAATACCTTCCTTCAGTTATTTTCTCATGAATTGTTCTTATTGATGTAGCTCAGGTAAAGATCAATGTGGGCCTTGATTTTTTAACACAGCGTGCAGCCATTACCCAGCTACTATTGAAGATTTTGAGACAAAGATTGTAGTGAATTGTTTGCAACGCCTTAAAATAACTCTTCTGAGAAGTTTTAATCTTAAATTTGTCCTAAGATGGCGACTACCCTATGAACAAATTCCCAAACTTCATATTTCTCTGTGGAAGTCACCTTTGGAGTTAGGAGAACTCTAGCAAAGAAGTGATGAGAATGACAAAATATCTCTCTTTTGGGGGGATATAAAAATGTAATTTGAGAAAAGCGAAGCTAAAGAAACCACTTGCAGAACATTTTCCGTATGTGAGTTTTCTCTGAGGCCTAACAACAGACAAGCTGTCCCTTAGATAAGCTGATCCCCAGTGGGAACGTTGACTCTCTCCTCTATCTGGCCACATATTTCACAAAACTTCTGGAATATAACACTTTTGAGATGAACAGATAGATACTTTTTTGGACAGTAAACCCAAACTAGCACAGACTTGTGCAATGTCATCACAAACCCACAGTTTTCTTAGAATGTTTGGCTAAAACTCATTGCACTCTCCCTGCAAGAAGTATTGCCTAAGAGATCATTGCCATGTGCCATAGCCCTGACATCAGGTACTGCTGCTATTGCTGTTCCAGCAAACATTTCTTGGCTTCAGGATCACCTTTTAAATGGGAGCCATTCGTTTCACAAGGGAACACAGTAAATCAGTTGGTGTAAGCAACTTACACCACTTATGCTTATGTACTACATGTCGCTCAAACAGATCCATCACCTCTTGGCAAACAGTGACAACAGCATGAGTGTGGAAGGCATAGCAGGGAAATTGTGGGATAATACAGCATGCAACAAAGTTTTCCACTGATTTTTAATACTCTTAGGATTTAAGCAATTCCACACACATTCAAATATTAACTGAGTACTATGCTGCCTGTGGCTTCAGTAAACACCCTCCTTATTTACATCGTGAGAAATTGAGACACGTGGAGGTTCAGTGAGCTGCCTGTGATTGCACAACCATTGCTCAGCAGCCGATCCAGTAATAGCATCTCAGACACCTGACTTCGTGTCCTGTGATCTGTCCTGGACAGGATAATGCTTCTGCAAACTGAGCTACCAGAAGTGTTGGGCACAATGAAATTGTTCAGGCTGGACCATGGCCAGAGCTGAAAGAACAACAACTGCTTCTAGCAGGAGTGCTAGAAGTCTTTGGTGACCCCAGGCACTCATGATCACAGCTGATCTTTAGGATTGGCTAATACCACATTGCAAGGACAGTGTGTTGATGAAAGACTGAAATCTCTTTCGTAAAGAGAAGGCACCAGGCTCAGCTCTAAAGCAGAAGGATGCAAAATGCTTCCTGAGTCATCTGCAGCATTTTCTGCAGTGCTCTGGATTTTCCCTGAAGAGCCCAGTCTGTCCGCTAATCAGTTTATCCTGCAAAATCAGTGTCCAGACAGAAAGGAAGAAGGAAGGAAAAACACTGAAATCATGACAAGAAGAGCTATTTTCCAGCTTACAAAAAAGCAAAGAAAGAATATCTGAGAGGAAAATACATACATCACAAAAAACAAAGCAAAATTGTGTGGTCTTTCTATATAAATACTCTCTCTTCAAAGTGTCCTGCCTCCAACGATGCTCATTACAAAGCAGAAATCTCACTGCAGGCTTATGCCAAAAAAGCTATGCTGCAAATAATTCACGTGGCAAAGAGGGCTTGCAAAGAGGGTTTGTTCATCTGTCTCAGCCTCCCTCGCCATACTTTTCTGTCCCTCTTGCCAAATGGAAAATAAATAATTCTCTCCTAGCTGTCCAGGTTATAATTGGCAGGATATGCCATCAGCTGGCTCATCCCCACTCAAAGGCTGGGAAGGAGTAAACACTTCCAGGATTACAGAAAATGAGGACACTAACTTTGGGACCAATCCAAAGCCCTTTAGAGTGAGCGTGGAGACTAATTGACTATAGCGGGAGCTGCATCAGCTCCTTAATTGCCGAAGGGAAATGTAGTAATAAAATTTTCTCCTTTTGGTACTTCTTTTTTTTTTTTGGGGGGGGGTGTTTTTTAAAGCCCTGTGTTAATGGCTGCAAACTGCTTGCCTGGAACAGCAGGACTGGAAAGCTCAGGGCTATTACTTGGGTGATGTTTACGAAGGAAGGTGCTCAGATACTTGGTAGCACCACAGAGGATGGAAGGTGGTGATAATGCATTTTTACTGGTTTTGCCTATCATCATGAACAAAGCTGGTAGATTAAGATAATGGACTCAGCAACAGAGAGGGGAAAGTGCCAGTTTTATAGTCTGATGATGGGGTGGTTATCAGTGAATTCGTATGTTATGTTCAGTTCCAAGAACCCTGTTCTGCTCTCTGCCTCCTGGGCCCCAAGGACCTTCTTTGTGCCCAGCCTCCAAACTCTCTGCATGCAACTACCTATCGTGTGATGTTCCACAAGAATGGCACTGAAAACCTTTTCTGTTTGGGTCTTGAAACTGGGGGTGGAGACAGTGATTGTTTCTTTTCTCTAATGTGATGAAGAGCTGACATTCCCCCCCTCTGCTCCATGGGAAGGGGAAATGCAGTCACCTGAAGTACCAGGAGCCCACAGGGCTTGTTTGCATTGCCTGGTCTTTTCTGGGCTCTGCTCCCTGCCAGGGGATATCAGTGCATCATGGAGGTGGCACTGCCTTTCAGCCAGATGGATTTCCTGTTCTTAATCTGGAGGAAATGGCATGGGGTGATGGAGCTCTGTGGGAATTGGCATGGATTTATGATGGGCTGTCCTGCCTTCTGCTGGGCTGGGCTGGAAAGGGGGTCAGTGGGCCAGGGGAAAAGTCTGAGTACTGAGTGATGGAGTAGGATGCAGTGGCTCAGCATCCATGGAGCCAAGGCTGGGGGATAAGGTTATATGGAGAGGTGGGAGAGAAGAAAAGGAGAGAAGGTTGTGCATCACGGCAGGAATATTGAGAGGAAAAGGATAAAGAAGAAAGTCCAGATAAAAATAGAAAATGTAAAAGAAGGAAAAGCTTGTTTGTGCTGTAGACTGCTGAGTTTCTGCTCGAGGCAATATCACCAAGGACATCTTTTGTGTCATTCACATGAAATCCTTCCCATCAGTACTTTTCCTGTCCTCACCACAAATCCATCAGCTCCTAAGCAAACAGATATGACATGGCCTTCTACAGCTGTGTCAGAAACTTTTGAGTACCAGCTGAGTGTAACATAGTGAGGGCAAAAACGTGTGATTCAATACAGGTGGAAAACAGCTATAGACATTTCCCAATGGTGGATGTCTGTTTTAGGTGACTCATTGTCCTTGTGCCTTGGTTTAGATGCTTGGAACAGCTTTTATTGATGCGATCAGAACCGTGAGCACTAAACTTGTCCATCACTGAAGCACCAAAGGATTAGCACGTTCTTAAAAATGCCATCCTCATTCCACACATGGGCAGTGTTGGAGAGAAGAATGCAGCGGCTCAGGCTGTAAGAAGCCTTGGATTTACTCATCCTGTGGTTGCAGTGATTTGGTTCATACCAACAGCCTTGCAGCCTGAACTCAACACCTGAATGTCCACCTGATCCTTGAAAACTAGGGTATTGCCCCCCCCCCAACAACAACAGCTGCCCACCAGACCCTTGGCAAAATTCTTGGGCTGACCCAGACATCTCTTCTTGTCTGGTGGGACTGATATCTAAAGGTCTGTTCCTTCATCTTCTGCCAGTTGCTCGCTCTGCAGGTGAACAGCTTCCCTGCAGTGATCCTCGTGGGTGAGGTCTGGAGACTTTCCAAAGCAATTAAGTGTCTCTTTTCCCATCTTCTTCCAATCTAGGTATGTGCTGCTTGATTGTCATGGTGACTGCTGCCTGGAGACCCTCGCTAAGGGTGAGGCCTGTCGATTAGGATGCAGGGCAGCACTTCTGTGGCATCACAAGGGAGCCTCTTCGCCGTGCGCTTCACTGAATGCAGAGTTCATTTCACTGCAGAAATCCCAGTCGAGCAGCGACTCTGCACAGCACAAACACAAACAAGGCTGGCTTTAATCTTTGCAATTATGTGCAAAAACCTGATTTCCTTGCGAGCGTGTTGTCAGCACAGCCCTCTCAGCCTGTTCCTGGTCAGCAGACCTGGATGAGGACGCTCAGGAGACCGTTATGCAGCTGTTTTGCAGGTCATGGATAGGAAAGTAGCATTTCCTGAAACAGAAGTCCAAACCCAAGGTCTTTCTTGCAGAACAGCTTGGGAAAGAGAAGCCATTTGCGAAATACGCGAGGTCTTTCAGGAAAACATGGAACAGAACGAGTTAGGGATAAAAAACAAGGCAGGTTTTTCTGCGAAGAGAGAAAAGAAGCAAAGAAAGGAGGTTCCCCGCGCAGCACCCCACGGAGAAGCAGGAACAGCGGGGGGGGAGACCCAGGGGGACGTGATAGGCGGAAGTATGCAGCGCGGAGGCCGAGCCACCGAGGAGCCTCGTTAGCGCAGTAGGTAGCGCGTCAGTCTCATAATCTGAAGGTCGTGAGTTCGATCCTCACACGGGGCAATAAAAAGGTGTCCTCTTTTTATATTACCCTCCGCAGGCGGAAGAGTACCATGTAGGGTTCTTTTTTACCAACCGAATCGGGCCGCTGGCCTCGCTGCCCCGGCCTCGCCGCCCGGCCGCGGGCTGCAGCCCCGGGCCTCTACCGGAACCCGGCCCTCCTCTCCGGGTGCTCGGTCCCCCCGCGCGCTAGGGGGCGATCGCGGCTCCCTACTGACGGTAGCGTCGGGCGTGGCGAGGCCTGAGGAACGGCGCTGATTGGCAGCTCCGGGCGGGGGGGGCGGGGCCCGTGGCGCCGCGCGGCACAACGCCCCGCCCCGTCGGGCAGAGCGGTGGCGGCCATGGCGGTGTGCGCCCGCCTGTGCGGGGTGGGCCCGGCCCGCGGGTGCCGCCGGCGCGGAGCGGCGCGGGAGCAGCGGCGCGGCGGCGCCGGGGACAGCGAGCCGGACACCGACACCGACCCCGAGGAGGCGGGCGGCGGCGGCGGCTCCGCGGAGGACGAGGATGCGGCGGAGCGCATCGAGGGCGGACGGCCCCTGCCGCACCTCGCCGAGGCCGGCCCGGCCGGGCGGGCTCCGCTGTCCATACTGGAGCTGCCCCCTGAGCTCCTGGTGCAGATCTTCGGCTCCCTGCCCGGTACCGACCTGCCTAGCCTGGCCCGCGTCTGCACCACTTTCCGCCGCATCCTCCGCACTGACACGATCTGGCGGCGGCGCTGCCGCGAAGGTACCGCCCGCCCTGAGGTGGGGAGCCGGGGGGTGCAGGATGGGGGCCGGCGGTGCAAGGACAGGGTCCCGGGCGATGCAGGAGCACCTGGAGGTTATCGGGAGGTGGTGGAGTTGTGCAGAGACGGGAGAGGGGATGGTGTGGGAGGTCTGGGGGTGGAGGAAAGAGGGGAGGGCTGTGGGTTATGGGGTGAGGGGGCCAGGCAGGGCTCTGGGGGTGGAGGTGGAGAAGAGGGTACCTCTCGGGTCCTCTGGGGCGCGGCCGTTCCTTGGTGGACCTTGCTGCAAAAGGAGTGACGTGTGAGCGGCTATGGCAAAGGGCATCGAGCTGGGGTTGTTCCCCGGGGTGGCAGCTGGAGGGGAGGAATGGGGATGGGACCAGGCCCTGGTGGGTGATGCCTCCATGTAGGGTGTCCTTGGGTGAATCCTGAGGATGGTGTATTTCAGGCAGAGAGGACAGAGAGTGATAAGTCCCTGCAGAGTGAGGCTGAGCTGGGGGACTTGGGGGCGTGGAGGCACAGTGGGTAAAGCAGGAGCAGGGATCCCGCTGGGGTCTAGTGAGCAGATGGATAAGGGCAGCCCTGGGTAAGGTCGTCCGTTCTTGTCCCAGCTTGGGAAGCACAGGGCCAGATTTCTGGAGATTCCCGGTTTGCATATGCATTGCCTGCAGAGTGTCTGTTGCAAGGATGCTGTGCTGCATTAATGCAAAAGCTTGGGGGTGGATTGGTACATTGTCTCAGTTCTGTGCTGCTGTGGCCCTGCTCTGTTAGACTGAAATTCTTACTCTTTCCTCCTTGTGCTTTTTCTGATGACATTGTGACTCTCTGTTCCCTGTTTGCTAATCCAGCGGCTGTCCTACTGTGCTCATCGTCTCTCTAAACAGTATGATCCTGCCAGGTGCATCTGCCGCCAGCACATGAAGTCATGTATATTTTGTTGTTGTTTTCTGTTTTTAATACCAGTGAGGGCATCAAGATGAAGAATTTAGATATGTCAGAGTGGCTGCTTGCCATCAGCAGTGGGATCTGTTCAGATGCATTCAGCCTTGAAGGAATGAATTCTTGCCTTATCAGCACTATCCAGCAACCCTTGGACAGTACAAAGGCTGTACCTAGAAAATGTACGCCAAAGCATTCTTGTTTCTTACTTCAGCATGGGATGATCCTATCGTCCCTGTAACTTAACACTGCTTTTTGGAGACAGGCTAATAAAAGAGTATTCATTCTTTCCTTATACTCCTCTACTAATGTAGAATCCTCATAAATGTGTGTTTGATTACTGGTTTGCAGAACTTCACTGATTAACAGGTTATGATCCTGGCAATGTTTACAGAGAAATGTATATAGCTTCTGAATATAAGTTAAATTGTCTTTTAAAGGAACCACTAAATTAGGCCTGATTGGGAAGTAAATTTGCTTACTGAATTTTCATCGCTGCTCCTTGGATTTTATTGCATATAGATAAAGCAATGCTCAAAAGGTAAGCTGAGATTTGAAGAAACAGTGGGTTTTATATGGCTAAAACTGAACCAGACAGGAAGGGAAAGTTTTTAGACTACACTTTGGTCTCAAGGCCCTTGGCTAGCTGAGAGGTGCATAAAGCAAGTTTTAATCTATGAAACTCTTACTGCAGTCTTTTAACCAGTCATGGTTCTCCAGGCAGTTTGTAAGGACTTGCAGTGTCCATAGTGCTCTACACAGCAGTGTAAGTAATCACCTTTGTGGTAGTGCTGTCAGGATGAGTATTTGTACACATATGAAATCTGTCATTTTATGGAGCTGTTTTGCAGTTATCTGTGTGTGTTTCAGTGATCTGTTGCACACAGTCAGCTACTGAGTGTGTTCAAATGTGAGTGTGCAACTACTTGAGAACCTGTATGGACATCAGGTATATAAATACACATGTAAAATTTAGAACATCCTGTTCTGTGTTTCTGTATAACCCTATTCTGGTTACTGTGTGATAGTCAGACATGAAACAGAATTACTTTTTGTAATCTTTCCCAAAACCAAGCCACTTCCCAGCTGAGGGCAATGTGTGCCTGTATCTGTCTGAGTCTTGATGTGAAGCTGCGTGTCCTAGAAACAGAACAAGAGCATGTGCACATCTCCTGGTGTGCTCCTTGCGTTGATGTCTTATTTACTCTGAAGCCTACTGATGATGTTCCAGAGCTGAGCTCTCTGAGGTAATAACTAGTAAACTTCAACTTTGTGTCAGTTGTATATGCAAAACAATTTGTGTTTCCAGAAATGCACAACAGTAAAGAAACAAGAAAGATGGTTCTAAAATTAAATGGAGCAGTTCTTGGAGGGAAGCCCAGCCATTGCCTCAGTCAGCCATTGAGTGTTGGTATCTTGTTCTTGCACTACTGTGGGCTGACTCAGCTGTAGATTCGACTTGAGAACATCTTCTGGTTAGTGCAAGCATTCAGAGGACTTGTCCTCCTGAAAGCGGAGTGGCTTTTGCTGGTGATTTTGAACTGGGAGAGTACTGGGATTAACCAGAAGTGGTTGTGCAACACTGGCATGGCTTTTTAGGGCTGTTGTCCATTTATCATTGCAACTGTTTGGTGTAAACAATGTCTCTATTGCTTCTTTGGCAAGAAGAGGAGTGCAGTCACTTTCATGTTTTCTATAAATAGGAGATTGCTGATCTCTGCAGTGGGAGCAGAATTAAAGCTTCTTTCACCCTGGCTGGTGGCCTGACCTACCTTGATTAACACCTGATTGTCTATTTTAAATGGTAACTGCTTTCATCTTAAAATAAAACAGCACAGGTGCAGCGGAACACCTGGAAACAGGCCAGTAATTCAGAATAAGCAGATCTGGAACTTCAATGAAAAGGCTTTTGTTTGTGAGAATGACTTCCAACAGCTCTTGGACCTGATGAAAAATGTCAGCCAAGGTGTTTAGAGACGCTAACCTCCATTAGGTTGTACAGAAGGAGGTGCCTGTGGAGAAGAGTGGGAAATCTTGTTTATACAGTCAGAGAGGGAGCTGTTGCATGGAGCTCAGCTCTTATAGGACTCCAGAGAATCCACACAGGAGTTTGATGTACAACTGCTCCCACAGCAGGAACAATTTCCTGTAGTGCTGCACTCTAGTAAACACAAAGGTGGTTTTTATAAGTCACAGTGCTCTAATCTCCCTTTATATGAGGTTAAACCACTGTATAGCGTGTTTTTCTGGTGAACCATCATGGGTTTTTCTTCATCTCTGACCACAATCTTTGGCTTTTAGAGTACAACTTGGCAATGGTTTGCTGTTTTTCAGTGCTAATGGCAGGTGCTCACTCGCCTTAGCCATCCTTCAGAGAGTCTTCCTCAGGTCAGCTTGTAAGCTATAGACCTAGAGCTACCCATCTTTTGCTTTAGGGTTTCCACAAAAGCTTTCATTTGTTGCAGATCAAATGTCCATATTTGTGGCTGCAGAATATCTTGGTGGTAACTACAAGCCTTCCCTTGGATGAAGTGTTCGGGAAGCTATTTAGTGTATTTCAATCAGATAGTTCAGCCTTTAGAAACAATAAGTTGGTTCCAAGCTTGCCCACCTGATATTCTGGGGGTGTTAGCCTGAGAATCTTCCATTTTTGTGTTCTCTGAAATAATCTAGCAAGTTTCTGTGCACAGCCTTGTAAACACACAGTTACCCAGGAGTAATTAGAGGACTTGATTAGGCAGGATACAGTGCAAACATAGCAGTGATAAGGGTGTCAAGCTCTTCCAGACATCCTCACTTCCTCTGAATTGCGGATCTCCACATTGAGTGCTTGCAGCTGCTGACTAGCATTGCTGCGCTGTGAAGGATGGAGAGGAAAAGCAGTAATTTGGTCTTTGATAAGAGTATGGGGGTTCTTCCCTACTTGGGCTGGAGGAACCTGGTTTCTTTGCTTGCTTTTTTAAGCTTCAGTGTAGGCCACACAGAAGGAGATGTATGGCGTAGCTTCTAGAGAGGAGATGGGAACATGAGGCTCAAAAGAGCATAAGGCAAGAGACAGGCCAGGGAGTAAACTGCATTAGTGCAGTTCCTAATAAATGTAGAATTGCCTTCCCAAGTCCTTTAAATTCTAGTGCATGTGACTGTAGGAACAGCACTGTGTCACTCCGTATTTGGTAAATTTTTCAAGCATTTCTTATGAATCTAATAAAACAGACTTTCCAGCTGGTCAAGGGAGAAGTTTACACCCAATTCTCAGCCTTGGTTTTGAAATAGGATTAAGTAGCCATTTTCTAGCAGTCTAAATTTTGTGTGTGGATTTCTGCTACTATTAACTCTTTAAAATACTTTACTCAGGGAGCTGTTGCACTGAGATATGTTTCCTGAAAATAGATTTAATTGCACTAAAGTAGAATTTCCTAGGAAGCTTGAGCCCTTCAAAGCTTTCTTGGAAAAGACTTTCTGTTCTCTGTTAAGGAAACATCCATTTTATTTTTCTGTAGCTATCTTAAAGTTCTACTTATTTTTAATTTTGTGTATGGATTAAAGAGATGCTTGCCTTTGTTGCTTGTGGTATTTGGAGGCTTTGTAGGCACTGTGAGCCAAAGGACTGTTTTGTCTCATCAAGAGGCCATTGTGGTGTTAACATCTCATGGATCTGAGGAGCTGAAGTGATGTGCTTAACCAGAGCTTAGCCATCACTATGGGATTTTGACTCTTTGTAGTTGTTTGCTGTACAAAACAGGATAACAACTAGTTGTCAGAAAATGAGATGTATTAAAGCACACAAAAATTAGGCTGTTTTCTTTATTCTTGATTATTTTTCTGTATTCTGATAATACTTTATTGGAATCTAACATCAAATAACATGTAGCATATCTAAATTCTAAGTTTTTATTTTTTTTTTTTAATTTTTTTTTAATTAAAGGAGCTTGCTACTGGGAGAACTTTGACTCTCTTCAGGAAAGATATAAACTCCAGCAGCTAGAAATGCACCTTTAGTAGTGGTTTGGCTTTCATAAAATTAATATTTCACTGCAGGTTATCAAGGGCACTAGCATAAAACTAGGATAGAGCTTTAACATCAATCACTTCCCACCCTACCCTGTTGTTTTAAGGTACCTGCTGGTAATAGATTTACTGTGGTAGTGCACTCAAAGTGATTTATAGATCTAGTAGGGAAAACACTGAAAAATTAGCACTTTCTGGAGGAAGAGACAATTTGACTGTGCTAGTACTGCTGTTAGAGCAACATGGAGAAATGCCATTTGGGCAGGATCCTCTGCATGTCTCCTCCCTTTCTGATGCAGCACAGATATCTTCAGTGATACTGAATTTAATTTAGCCGCAACGCCTGCTGCACAAAGTGTGCATCTTACTGATTCTGTGGCCAGGTGAGTGTTTGTTTACATGCAGAGAGTTGGCTGTTTGCAAATAGCAGGCTATGACCACCCTGTTTCTGTCATAAAGATCTCTGACTTTCCGATCAGCTGAGGAAACAGGCTGTTCCTTCCATTAGCAAACACATACCCACTTGTGCACATAATGCACACCAGTGGTTGAAAGCCTTGATGGCTTTGGCAGGAGGGCTGGGTGACCTGCTGCCTGGGTCTGAATTTCCAGCCTCCAACAGAGCTCTGGTTTCACCCATCTGCAGAATGAGCTGTCTCAGGTCAGCTGGCTGCAGCCCAGCACTAAATAGCTTGTTTGTGCTGGAAGTCCTTTCCTGCAAGCTTGTCTGTCTGCTCCCTGGCTAATGGTGCTTCCTCATCCCACCTTATGTTTGATAATGCTTAGAGCTTCCTGTGGCTTTTGCTAAGGAAGTCAGCAGGAACTCTCCCACTGACCTTTGCATCTTTTAATGAAGGGCAATGTGTTTGTTGTACCTTCTGCCCACTCCTTGTTGAACTTGCTTACCCAAAGTGATGTTGTGCAGAATGTGTGTTCCCTGTAGGCAGGCTGACCGTAAGCTTTGCATGTGCTGTATCATCGTGTACATGTACCACAAATGTATTTATAGAATGGAGGAGGTTGAATTCATTCAGGGAAACTTCTGGTTTTCTTGTATGTGAAAAATCAAGTCTCGGTTTGCAGTAGGTTACCAGCATTCAGTAGTGGTATTTGGCAGCCACAGTAAATTGTTAATTCAAGGAAGCTCTACTGCAGATAAGTTTAATATTTAATGATTGGATAAGGATCTTCAGAGATACACTTTAATCAAATATTTGGCAGATGTTTGGTACTGCTAAGGAAGGCTGGCGTTTGATCTGTGGTGTAGAAGTCTTTGATGTCACGGAGTGTAGTTTTCTATACTGAGATCTATCAGGGTCACTGTAGCATGGTGAGTTTTGTTGATGATGATTTTTTGGGATATCCCTCTTCTCATTTCCTCCCTCTGGCTTCTAAGGGCTTCTTGTATTGAGATGTTAATACTTTTTTCTTTTTTATTTTTAAGGTTTCTCAGAAGTTTAGCATGTACTTCCTGAAAATGAAAGAGGAGAATCTCATTTTCTGCTTCAAAGCTGCCTATGAGATCTTTGTATTGCTTTGTTTTCAGGGTGTTCTGTAAGCAATCAATGGCATTTGAATGTACAACAGACCCATCTCAATCTGATCTGCTTTCAAGTGTAACCATATTTGTACATGCTGATGCCTGTCTTATGTCTCCGTTTCATTCTTTTTAAAGTCTGTGTGACCTTTTCTGTAGGATCCTAATAAGCAGTTTTCCCTGTTGGGTACCTCAGTGGGAGTAGATAATTACTACACAGAGTCATGATTTGATTTAAATGGGCGTACAGTCCCAGCTGGAATGAGTAGGTCTTCCACATTTCACATCCTTTGTGGTCTAGGTATAAGCACCTGTAACTTTGGTGTGTTTGTGTGTTCCTGATGGTGTGTTTATTGTTGCAGGCATTGCTTGTAAAACATGTTAGATTCCCAAAGTTTAGTGAAATTACATCGAATTTTCTGTTTTCTCTTCAAAGCAGAAATAAGATTCTTGGACTAATGGAGCAGCTTGCAAGAATGATAAGATTATTCTTGCAGGATAATAAGCACCTACTAAGATCTTGTGCTTTCTGGAACAGTAGATCTCAAGATCCTGGGTAGCAAACACCTTTGTGCCAGAGTTGACATTGTTATCTATGTCATTGCAGAATACGGGGTCTGTGAAAACCTGCGGAAGTTGGAGATCACAGGAGTGTCCTGTCGAGATGTTTATGCCAAGCGTAAGTGATAAAGCTGCTATAGATCCATATGTCCTTGCTTAGTACCAATTTTGAAAGCATATATGTGTTGAATATTTATTAAATGTTGACAGCATAAGTTATTTGGACTTGCTTGCTGATGGCAGGGGATTCATCTGTGAAGTTGATGCGTCTGGAGTTTTATGTAATTCTAAGTAGATGCCAAGAAGTGGAATGTCTATGCCACTCAATCCCTTGATGGGAAAAGAGAGTGTAATTTAACCTTATTATGAAGTGTATTGGAGTTTTTTCATCCTTTCCTGTTTTACCATTTTCAGATCTCGCTAACAAATTAACTGATATTTTTTTCGTAGCCCTGGTGTAGCTAAGTCTTGATCTCAGTGAAGGACACTGTTAGATGCTGTCAAGTGGGAAAGCACAGTAGGTAGAGGAATGAGCATTCCTCTGAGCTGCTCCTGAAGGAGGAGAGCTTAGCAGGACTGGGCCTCTGTGAGGTGTTAGTGAGTTTTAGGAGCAGTAAAACAGTAGAACCCCAAATCCTTAGACCCACCATGCCTTATACAAGGCAGATGCACATCTTCTGTCTTACAGTAAGGAGGGGTGGGGGCATCATCAGATGAGAGAAACCAAGGTAGGCTAAGGGCTGAGTGGAAGTCTGGGTCCATGGTGAGGCTGTCTCCCCTATCACCAAACCTTGCCCTTTGCAGTCAGGAGCTGGGCTGGTTGCTCAGAAATCCTTGCAAAGCCCCTGAGAGCTCCCATACCAGCATTGCCAAGCTGTATTGTCTTGATTCCCTATCACAGATCTTGTAAAGAACTGACTTACCTGTGGTCCTTAGGATAAAAAACAAGATATGACCTGAAGCACTTGAGATATGGCTTCTGGCTGTTTGAAGAAGGTCCTGCTTTATGAAACAAAAGTAGAGAGGTCAGTCATGAGAGGTCTCCATAGATTTGCAGACCCAAAATCTGGTTCAGCTTCTGCAGGTACTGTATTTGTTAAATGTTGAAGCAGTGATGACCTCAAGCATTGATCTTAATGCTGGAAAGAATAACAGGCAGAAGGGTTTTAATCCCACCTTTAGTAGATTTGCTGAGCATCCACGGGAGAATCAGACAAGATTTGTCTTACATGTGTTTCCAGTCTTCCTTTATACTAAAGTAGTTTCTGCATTCATTGGCAGAGAGCCACACTTGACATCTGAGAACCTCTGAGACAGACAGTAGATTGTACTTCTGAGTAAGGACTGTGTCCATATCCGTTCAACAGTCCTAACTAGCAATGGTAAATCTAAAGTGAGAATACTTGCCCACAGTTTCTGGCTTTCAGGGATGCACCATCTCTGCTCTCCTGTCCAGATTCAGCAGTTTGCCCTGTTGCAGGCTCTGAGTGAGACAGTTTCCTGGTGGTGTGACCTCATTTTCTCTCCTGTCCCTTAAACCACTCTAATTGCAGAAGAGTTAATTTGGAGCTACTGGCAGGGCTCACATGCACTTTTCTGTCCACTGAATGTGTTTCTCTAAGTAGTGTGGGAAATGGGGAGCTGAATTTAGGTTACAGAAAGCGTAACTAATCCAAGGCCTGGGCTACTGTCCATGTACTTACTTAACCTAAGTGGCTTCTTGAGGCAGCACTGCTTCTTATAGTCTCACTACAGAGTTTGAAGAGGACCCTGATTCCACTTTGGATGCCATTTATACATATTGTCTATGGGGAATCTTGAGCATACCAAGCTCTGTGTGAGTAACTCTGCTAACCAGGTATACCTGAGTCTGGGCTGATGCAAACAAATGGTGCCCCACAACTGGAAGTGAAGTCGAAAAAGGGTTTGACTTTCCTGCGTGGTTGGTCCCTGTTCATCATACTGTTAAGAGTGCTGGTTACAGTGGAGCAGAGTTTGCTGGTACTTACCCTGCTGTGTCTGTTCAGGTATAAACCCACGAGTGAAGTCGGGGCGTTTTATGAAAATCCTTCCCGACTACGAGCACATGGAGTACAGAGATGTTTACACCTGCCGTACGTACCTCCTGCTGGTTGATGCTTCCTGCACTAAGCACACACAAGATGCTGCATGGAGTGTGACGTGGCTTTAAGCAAATTATTTTGGGGCGGAATGCGGGATAGTGTAGAGGGTGCTGGTTAGTCAGTTCATACTATTGCACGTTAAGGGAGTATTCTGACTCTTCAGAGTGACAAATGAGAGTAGGGCAGCCACTGAGGTATGTGGAGTCTCTTTTTGAAGTGCTTTGAGTTAGAAAATTGTGCGTCTCTATTCACGGAAGGGGAGCACTCCCTCTGCTCTTCACAGATTGCTCCTTTCGTAGAAGGAAACCTGGTTCAGATACCCTGGTAAGGGCTTCCAAAGACAAATTTAAATAAGCTCTGGACTGGCAAAAAGCTTTCTCTTGATTCAGATAAGATGCATTTGATCTACAGCCCTTCCCAGTGAAACATGCTGAGGGTTCCCATACTAAGTCCCTCTCTGCACAGTGAATCCTTTTAGTCACTATCTCTATCTCTAGCAAACATTCTGCTGGTGTTTCAGAGGTTGTGATATACCTTCCTTAGTCAAGAAGCTGCTTTGGGTAAACTTTTTTCCCTCCTAATGTGTTGAGGGAAGAATATTAAAATACTGGAGTTTAACACTCCCTGTACAGCAGGAGTTGGGGGGAAATACCTATTAGTTTGCATCAGTTAAGAAAGTCACTACTGCTTGTGTTTTAGAGAGAGTGTTGAGCTGTCTCTAACGCTCCTTTAGGTCTGCAGAGTTTAGCCAAGTCAAGTTACTACCTCACTGGTGCTTGGGAATATGGTTTTTACACACACTGAGTGGAGTGGATGCTGCACACTTACCTGTGCTAAAGAAAGCACAGGTAGCCACAAAGTGAAGATGGTGTAATTAATGTGAATCATGACAGACAAGCAGCAGCAGTGCAGGAATTGATAGGAAATTTTAGGTTTAGCAATCCTGCGTGTCAACAGCAGCCTTGTTCTGGAGCTGGGTGGGAAGGAGAGGCCCATCCAAGCTGTCCTGTAGGATGAGGGATTCCTTTGTAGATGGCTACCTGGGTGTTTGCTCTAAATGTGCTCTTTTTGGTGGCCCTCAAGTGGCGTTTTGTGCTGTTCCCTCAGTTAATTGTTTAGCTGCAACCCCACATTTTGATGTCTCATGCCCCTTTTCTCTAGAGGCATGTTGGATTACTCTGGGAAAAGCCAGTGTGAGTTAAGATGCAATTGCCCATTTCCTCCTTTTTTTCCCTTCCTGACCATTAAGACCTTGTTGCCAGGATTTGCCATGAGTGCTCTCTAATTCGTATTCATGCAGCACTAGTCAGGTCAGCTCAGATCGCTTCCTCCAGCTTTTTAAACTAGCCTGGCTCTGACACTTAGCGTTTCTCAGTAGCAGGTCAGTTATCACCAGCTGGGGGGCAGCAACTGCCTGTTATATTTCGACTCATTTTGCTTAGAGATACCTTGCTGCATCCTGAGAGGCCCTGGGAGTTGTAGTGGATCAGGTTTTTTCCACTCAAAGCAAGCTGCATCTGCTTTAAATGCTACAGATTTCACTGACACCTCCCATGTTAGGTTTTTGCATTTCTCTGCCTGTGCCCTCCAAGCTGAACACAGTAATGGAATAAGAGTTAGTTAGAACAGATCTGAAAGCACCTGCTCTCCTATTTTGATAACCCATTCTGGGGTTTTAACTTGTCCGTTCGTACCTGTAGTGTCTGTGGTGTGCCAGCACTACAATGCTTGCTTGAATCGCTGTGCATTTGCTCAGTGTCACCTCCTTGTCCCGTGTTTTAGCTCTTAGTGAAGAGCACAGGCTTTAGACCTTTCCAGGCAGCCTTCTGTTAGTGGGAGCTTGGTCATTCACTGCTTTTCCTCGCCCATCCCCAGCTGGATTCAGGCTGTCTTCCCATCTGAAGAGCTTGCAGGGCTGCTTGTGTCTCTGTGAGTATTATCCAGGCTGGATGGGGGTTGTACTGAAGCATCCAGTGGATGTTATTTGTGCTCCATCTGGGAGGATTTGTGGCTCAGATAGGCAAGAGGCTTTTTCAGGACTGAGAAAAATGGACAACATTTATAGCAGAGAAAAATGCTGGAGAAAGACCCAAATGCTGTTTTCTTCTGAGGAGCAGGGAAGGAAAACAACTGTCAGATTCTTCCTGTCCCCCTCCAGGAACAGCCAGAGCTGTAATTCATCAGGTTTTCCCTGCTATGAATATAGCTGCTGGCTTGCTGGAGCCCAGGGACACTCCAGGCTTGAAAATGGAGCTGTGCTTTTGCTTTGAAACTCGTTGGGGCCTTTGGCCAAGTACCAGCATTTTCCCCAGTCACTTCCTTTCCTGAAAGAACAGGAAGAGGAGTCCACAGCATCCTGAGTGAGTGAGAAAGATGACTTGCCCATTAAGGTGTCCCTGCTGGTGGTGTGTAGACCAAGCACAGAAGCTGCTGCCCAATGGGTAGGATTCTTTTAAAGGTGAAAGGGACTTTTTTGGCCTTTTCCCTCCTTTGGGTTTCTGGGTGTTCGGGACGGATGGTGAAACACACTCAGCCGTGTGTCTGTGACTCAGCTATGTTTCCTGAACCATGGTTCCTGGTGAGCTGAGCTGCAGCTGCAGCCAGCTGTTCACTCAAAGTGAGGTCACAAACTGTGCTCAGCAGGTATGTGGCTTGCAGTGGAAGGGCTTGCTTTGTCACACAGACACTTATCAGGTTGTTGAAAAGCCCATCAATTGTAGCTACAGCTCTGAAAGTGCTTGTGACAGGAGCTGGGGAGGAAGAACATCCTCATCACTCTTGGATAGCTTAGCATCAAGTTTTCTGTCCTAAAAGTGATGTTTTTTTAAGCTGGGTTTTATCAGCTCCATGCCAGACAGGGTAGAAGGCAGACTGTGCTGGGTGATGCAGCTTATAGCTTATGCTCAGCGCCTTTATTAATGTGACATTACCACACTGGGATGAGAAGACTGGGAGTGTGGTTTGCTTGCTTGCCTCAGTGCTGTTTGTGCTGCACTTGGTTCACTGGGTCATCCAGGCTATCAATCTTAAGTTGTTTACTGCACAGGAAAAAGGCTCCTGCAGGCCAGTTGGCAGCAGCTTTGGACAACCCTCCCTGCTGTCATAAACCTGTGTGGAAGTTCTCTGCTTTGGTGTAATAAGTCCTCTCTTAAAATTCTTGTTATCTTTGGTGGTAAATGAAACAAAGTTGTTGTAGCAACTTCACTGAAACACAATTGATGCAAAGCAGAAACTGTTTTTCAAGCCAGTCCTGTAGGTCAGATGGGTTATTCTGACCTTCTGAGTTGGCTGGGAGCATCATTTTAAGGCAAGGGTAGTATCTTCTTGCCACCTACACAGAAATTTACATCCTGATTCCGACCAAAATGTTGTATTGTACTGGTCATGTCAGGAGATGACATGGACAGAATTAGTGGCTTACTTTATAAGGACTGGAGGTTTATTAAGACCATTTTGTACATTTTCTCCTGCTTGCTGATAATGTTCCTACTTGTCCTTTTTTGTTGGGATTAAAAGTACACCTCTCTCTGAGATGACAAACAGAGAAGCCTCACCTGCTGCAGTAGGCTTTGAGGGTGACATTGAAGCAGCTTTTGGGCAGTGCTGAAATGTAGCTGCTTAGATTTTTTTTTTTTTAAGGCCATTACTGACATGGTAACAACACCAGATCTCCCGAGCTGGCATGGTCTGCACGCTTTGCTGGCTGTTTTTAAGGATGCTGAACTCTGGAGACAAGTTTGTCTAGATAAGGCAAAGAAGTGCTTTTAAAATATTCAAATTCCCCTGTTCCTTACTGCATTTCTGTTCTTTCTTATTTTCTGTTGCTTTGCAGCCTGAGGCATCAAGAACATGTTTTGGAGACAGCAGATACTTTGTTTTTAGCTCTGATAATGTGATTTGCATTGATGGGACCATGTTTTCTGTGAATTCCTGGTGAGGTGTCTGTTTTTGTAAACTCCTGCACCAGGCCAGGAGCAGGGCTGCAGAGAACAGTGTAAATCCGTGTGAGCTTGTGGGAGGCCTCAGTTCAGAACTGCCTGGCTGTGGTTTGAAGTAACCAATTTTCATTAGTAAAGGCAGTTGTGGGTGGTATTGGGCAGTGTTGTGTGCGGTCTGGTAGCAGTCTTTTATTTTCTTTCCCCAAAATCCCAATTCCTTAGTGTGATGTGCTCACTCCAGTGTCTCACTGTTTCCTAGTGCTGCACCGATACCGACACATCCTGGGGTTGTGGCAGCCAGACATCGGGCCCTATGGGGGACTGCTGAACGTGGTGGTGAGTGAGTACCTCATTCTGGGGGCTGTGGTGTTGAAGACTCATGAGTCTTATGTATACAGCTTTCTAGACCTGGTTGCCACCTCTGTGCTGTTGAGTATTCTGGATAGTCAGCCTTGAAGCAAGTGATTGAGACCCAGAGGTTGCTTCTTGACCTTTTCATCGTCACCACCTTTCCACAGGGAGTCCTGTGTTTCAGCTGTACTCCAGGTAGCCACAGGAGCACACAGAAAACACGAGTAGTGTTTCAGGGAAAGGCTTGATTCAGAGTTCAATGCTGTTATTCTAGTAACTGGCACAGAAGTCCGTTCCTTGTGTGTGGGGTACAGCAGAGGTTTTAGCACTGGCTCATCGCATACTGCATTATCTTTGCCTGCAGCCGATCATATTGCAGATGGTTTGCATTTGTGTTCGTGCATGTCTCCTTCCTGTCTTTCACCAGCCATGTTTAAGACTAAGGCATCAGATGTTGTGATACAGGGACATGACTGGTGCAAGACCTGTGGAGCCTGGCAGGTCTTGTGCTGCTGGGAAGAGCAGTTAATGAACAACATTTGACTCTGTTGGTAAGAGCTGGGCCAGAAGTTTGCTTGAGGCCCTTGTTCTTTGCACCAAGGTTCAAAAGCTGACAGGTTGAAGTGTAACAAATCACAAGACCTTTGGGTTTTGCGAGATTCTGTTCCGTGAACTAGTAGAAGAGTGCATCCAAGTGCACCAATACTTACATGATATTATGACCTTATAAAGACAAGAGTGCCTCTGTGGTGCTGCTCCTCTTTTGTCTCAGATCTCTCTTTGGAAAATATCCTTTCTCTGGAGCTGTTGGGCTAGAGGGGATGGATTCTGTTAGGCATGCAGGAAGAGGGCTGGCACTTGTACCTCTCAGCAGAGGAGATTGTTGCTTCATGTGCTGTCTATGAGTAATGGAGCCAAATAATTCCTTGTCCAAAAGACATGGATAATCATGAGAAGTAGAATTCGTCTGCTTGAGTATCTGCCAGCGTGAGCTCTCAAACCAATTACAGTTTGACTAGCTGTGTGGTCTCTTCAGTGCAGCCTCTCCCTCTGGATCCTGCACACCAAGCATCCGTCACAAAGTCATTTGCAGTAATAAAGGCCTGATCATTTTCCAGTGGTGCAGGAAGCCTGGTAAACAAATCTTCTCCCTCTTCACCAGGGGTGTGCTGCGAATGCATATGGTCTGGTTTAATTGCTGGAAGGCAGTTTGGAAATGCAGCAAGCTGTTCCACAGCTCCCACCCTGTTTCAGAATAGGCCCCAGATTTGTTTGCTGCATACTCATCAAACATGCAGAGATGATCTCATGTGCTTTTTCTCCCACCCCTCTGCAGGTAGATGGTTTGTTCATCATTGGCTGGATGTACTTGCCACCTCATGACCCTCATGTTGATGATCCGATGAGGTTCAAACCTCTCTTCAGGATTCATCTCATGGAGAGGAAGGCTGCAACGGTTGAGTGTATGTATGGTCATAAGGGACCTCATAATGGCCATATCCAGGTGAGTTCCTTTGGCACTTTCAGCATTGTCCATCCTATGTGTGATCATAGAACCATAGAATAGTTAGGCTTGGAAAAGACCTTAAGATCATCCAGTTCCACCCCCCCTGCCCTGGACAGTGATACCTCACACTGAACCATGTCACTCTGTCCAACCTGGCTTTGACCACTGCCAGGGATGGAGCATTCACAGCTTCCCTGGGCAACCCATTCCAGTGCGTCACCACCCTTACAGTAAAGAATTTCTTCCTTATATCCAATTTAAACTTCCCCTGTTTAAGTTTGAACCCATTACCCCTTGTCCTGTCACTATAGTCCCTAATGAAGAGACCCTCCCCAGCATCGTTACAGGCCCCCCTTCAGATGCTGGAAGCTGCTATGAGGTCTCCACACAGCTTCTCTTCTCCAGGCTGAACCACCCCAACTTTCTCAGCCTGTCTCCATACAGGAGGTGCTCCAGTCCCTGATCATCCTCGTGGCCCTCTTCTGGATTTGTTCTAACAGTTCCATGTCCTTTTAATATTGAGGACACCAGAACTGCACACAATACTCCAAGTGAGGCCTCACGAGAGCAGAGCAGAGGGGCAGGATCACCTCCTTCAACCTGCTTCTCCTTCACCTCCTTCAGTCATGCCCATTGGCTCTGGAAATAGGTTCATCAAAAAACTGCATGAGAATTTGATTTAAGGGATGTGGCTTTCACCACCTTGTTGTATGTGTGGATGCCAGCTTTATGCTCATTATGTGTCTGGCAAGTTGTGTGGGCTGTTCCCCACTCTGAATTTGTTCACTGGCAGTAGTACAGCAAGGCTGTTACACTGTCTTCTGTTGGGCTGGAGCATGGTGGGAGTGTGGGAGCACCAGTAAGTGTACGGGCTGGGAGAAAGGTGATATAAAATGTCCTTGTGCAGTTGGAGAATGTGTCCAAGCAGACACAGACTTGTATTGTTTTTACAGCTCTCTCTTAAGACGAGACTTTGAGAAGGTGATGTAGCGTCCATTCAGTACATTGGATGCTTTGAAAAAGTTCCTGAGAGCTTGTTTCCTTTTCTTTTGAAGAAGGAAGCTCAAATAGAAAAGTAACTTAAACCTATTATCTTTTGTTAGAATGCATTGGGGTTTTATTGCTTTTATTTCTCATTTCTGTAGCTGGTGTACTTGGTATCACTTATTGATTTCTCTGTTGTAGTAAATTCAGTAATGTTTGTTGTGGCAAGCACTTGCTGTAAGCAGTCTTAGTTACATCATCCTGAGCATCTGTAAACAAATTTGTAACCTGTTAAATTCTCTGCCCTGGTAACTACAGGTTGTAAAGAAGGATGAGTTCTCCACAAAATGCAATCAGACAGACCACCATCGGATGTCAGGGGGAAGACAAGAGGTACAAGTCCTTTGCCAAGAGTCTGCATTAAGGCTGACTCTTTCTAAAGATAAAGCATTTCTGTCTTACTGAAGCTCTTAGCTAATGCTGGGGTTAGAGAGGTGGTCTTCTGCCTTCTAACTTCTGTGTATCTGAACATGCATGAAAACCCAGGCTGGTAGCGTGTGGCTGATTTACTAGAATCTTTAAGTGAGCAGAATCAATCTGTGACTTGAATCAAAACTTTAAGTGGTCATATTTGAGTAATAGCAGGATCATGGGGGACCTGTTCTGTACTTGACAAGGTATGATTTAAGGATCTAGTATATAGGATCAGTTCAGTGTTGCACCTGCAGAATATCTCGGTGGAGACCCCATGCCTTAACCTCAGTATGTGTCAGGGTGTAGGAGCAGGCTGTTAATGCCCATCCTGTTGAGCAGAAAGCTGTTTCAGGCAGTTCTCTGAGCAAGGTGCTCAGAAGAGCCCCAGCACCTTTTCCTTCCTGTGCTGTGATACCATTCCTGTTTGATAGCAGGTGTATCCAAAGACAGCAATATGCATTGTATGTCCTGCAGCACTCGCCAGACACTGATCTCATGGTATGCTGTCTGTGTAATTAAGATCTATCAGACACAGGCCTAATACAGAGTACCGGCTGCATTTGAATACCTGCTTGTCAGAGGGACACCTTTCTACTGCTTATCATCTTGGTTGAGGGATTGAAAACTTCAATTAATTGTTTATCTTGTGTGTGTGTCAACTGTACCCAGCAAGATATATTTCTGACTCAAACTACATGTTTTAAGGTGCAGGTATAAATGTCAGGATGAAAACCTTCAGCTAATACCTGTTCCAGGTAGTGCTTTTTGCTGCCAGCTAGTTAAACTTGACAAATTTGATAAATTTGAGTTGCTTCTAACAAATGCTTTAAAATGTCTGTCTGCTAATGGGAAACAGCTGGGTGAAAGGTTTAGTTAAGTGTTTTCTGGTTCTGAAGCAGATGAGAAATGCTTTAATACTTTCAAAGCACTGTGTTAAATGTGCGTAGCATTATGGTAATTGGAGGGTCTGGCTTTAGAAGATAAAGCAAGCGGGCTTGGAATATCACTTGG
This sequence comes from Myiopsitta monachus, assembly GCA_017639245.1. Classification (NCBI taxonomy): domain Eukaryota; kingdom Metazoa; phylum Chordata; class Aves; order Psittaciformes; family Psittacidae; genus Myiopsitta; species Myiopsitta monachus. The sequence continues at coordinate 101,605,851 of CM029941.1, read as the reverse complement.
TAGGCTGCTATCTTAGTGTAAGCTGTTATCACTTGTAACTCATGGTAGGGTATTAACTTGTCAGAGCTGGTGTAGAAGCACTTTAGGAGATGTTTTCAAAGCACCCTTTGGATTTAGATGCATCAGTGTTAAATCAGTAGGATTTAACCTCCTAAATCTTCAGTGCCTTTCAAAAGCATCCCTTCTATGTTTAATATGCCGTGATAGGGCACAGGAGTCGGCTTACAGGTACACAAATGAGCAGCTGCAAGGTAAGTCAAGGTGCAAAGAAGTAGTAGATCAGCTACTTTGCAGTAACAGGTGATGCTTATGCTTTTGTTCTGAGGAGGCATATTGGTTCTACCTGTAATTTATTTGAAGTGGCACATGTCTATTGTGTGCTGTCTGGCAGGTATAGGACAGTTACAGTTGTCACTACTTGTTAAGTGTATTTCCAAGGCAGCTCTGTAGCAGCACATTCTTGTTACCAAATTCAGCCATGATCCTCCTGTCTGACAGAGCATATGCTCTCTCTGTGGCTGTGCCAGTAAATATGCTGACAAGTTGAAGTCATGTTGAGCTGCATCACTGTCACAGATGAAATGCCTTTATCTTCCCCATTTTCTCTTCTTGTGCTGCAGGAATTCCGGACCTGGCTACGGGAAGAGTGGGGTCGAACTCTAGAAGACATCTTCCATGAACACATGCAAGAGCTCATTTTAATGAAGTTCATCTACACCAGCCAATATGAGTAAGGGCACCAGCTCTTTCTAGGAATTGAGGCTGCTGCAACTTGGAGAGCACATTGGATCATTTGTTCTGTATATTGTGAGCTTGCAATGGGTTTTAACAGCCAGAGGGATGTTTCGTCTTTGCAGGCTCTGTGCAAAGACACAGTGAAGCACAGTGCTTTCCAGTCATTTCACTGTGTTTAGTTTGGAGACAGAGCAAATGCCCATAGTCTCAAGAAGCTATCTGCTCAGTATCCATATTAGTAAGCAATATGTGCTTTGGAGTGTGCTAGGCAAAAATCAGTCAGTGCTGGAAAACTTGAGGGGTTTTAAACTATCACTTCAAACTTCTAATAGTTGGAACTAGATGATCTTTAAGGTCTCTTCCAGCACAGACCATTATATGCTTCTATGATAAAAGCAGCCGCCTCACTGTAGCAGATGTTTAAATATGCTCTTGGGTTCTCTGGAAATCCCAAGGAGTGAGGAAGTTTACTGTGATCTTCCTTCTGGAGCCTCCTGGTGTGCTGAGGACTGGTAGAGAGAAGTGAAGGGAGGGAATGCTTGTATAGGTCTAAAGCAAAGTCTGTTAAGCTTGTTTGTATTGTGGAGAATGCAGAAGCCACCAACATCGCAAAGCTATCTGGAGGAGCAGACTGCAGACACATTGCTCCTGTTGAGAGATTCTCTCTAAACCTCTCTAACATTTTGGTTTTTGCACAGCAACTGCCTGACATACCGACGCATCTACCTCCCTCCTAGTAGTCCTGATGACCTTATAAAGCCAGGTCTCTTCAAAGGAACCTATGGGAGCCACGGGCTGGAGATTGTCATGTTGAGCTTTCATGGGAAGAAAGCAAAGGGGACTAAAATCACTGTGAGTGCATTTGTCTTTTGATTGTCAGCACCCCAGATCTTGTTGCTTGGGATTGATGCATCAGGTGAATCTGAACACATGCAGAGCAGCTAAAACGTGCTCTTCTAAGTTTCTCCTGATGCCACCTGGCTTCCTTTTCCTGTCCTCTCCCTTCCAGCTGCTTTCTGTGAGCAGCTGGTAGCAGGTCGCTGGAGATCGCTTACATGTATCTGCAGATTAGGTACCAAATGTTGGCAGCTTTTCCCTGAAGCCAGGCTAGTGAGCTCTTTCCTCTCTGCAGGGAGGGATTCTGTCAACATGCAGTTGCAGCTTTGACTTTCTTTCACCCTTGCAAGTACAGCCTGACTTGTAGCTTTTAATTTAAAATTCTCTTTCTGGGAGGCAAAAGGCAAACATGATGTAGACATCTCGGGGAACAGCAAACAAGGGCCAAGAGGGTTGGTTGTTTCTGTTGCCAGATTGGTGATCGTAGAATAGAGTGAACTATGTAGAAGTCAGATGGTGGACATGGGGAGGATACAGGTCTGAGCGCTGCAGCCAAGCTGTTTTCTGTCTGTAGGGAGATCCCAACATCCCAGCTGGACAGCAGACTGTGGAGATTGATTTGGCGCATCCCCTGCAGCTGCCAGACATCGAGAGCCTTCGTGATTTCAGTGAGCTCTCTCGCATTGTCCTGGAGGTCCAGGAGCAGGTGCGTCGGGAAGAGCAGGAACAGGAACACCGGCAAGAGGAAGAGGACCCCTCGCAGCCTGCTGCAAAGCCCTTGGGAGGAGAAGGTGCCGATGGGGAAGACAACGCAGCAGGAGCGGAGGGGTCAACCCAGGACAAGGCACCAGCTTCCCAGCCCTTCGTGCTGCCTATGGGAGTCATATCGAGGAATGAAGACTACCCCCGGACCTGCCGAATTTGGTAACGGGGGGTGGTGGGTTTAGAGCCTGGTCATGCTGGGCGCTTTTTGAAACAGAATGGGAGGGTGTGTCTTTGAGATCTGTTACTTGCTTGCCTGTTATCTGAATGTAGATCTCCCAGCCCCTTGTCCTCAGATTTCGTGCTGTCGCTGCCCTACCTTCCTTGCTGCTGTTTACTCCCTCTCTTTCTTACCACAGTCATCTGCCATCCTGCTTCCTTGCGGGATTTTTATCCTGTTTCTTCTGAAGCAAACGCCTCTCCCATAATTCACCCGCTCCCCTTCTTTTGTATGTGTTTTGTTTCCCAGTGCTGCCCAGTTTGTGTATTTGAAGACCTGTTCAAGCAGCTTCCCATTCCTGTGTGTGTCATTTCTGTTCCTTGGCTGTCAGAACACAGTGCTCTCTCCCACCCTTCCCTGACCTCTGGTACCTTGAGGCAGGCTCTGGAGGGTGTTGAGCGCCCTAAGCAGTCGGTAAAAATATGCAGAGAGCCTTGTTGAAAGGGACCTGGAGTCAGTGAAGCAGCATACTAAATGAAGTGTGCAAAACCAGCCCAAAAGCTGAGGCTTAGGCAGATGACCTTCAGCCAAACATCTGTGCTCATGGAAAAACCTACCTATAGCTGGTTAATCCCCGAAGGCTCCTGCTGTCACAACCGAGTTGTGTGTGAGTAAAACCTGCTCCACCTGCTGCTTGCTTGGAGGTTAGGCTGACCTTTACTCCTCCCCAGCTCTAGTTTGACTTCCCTGTTGTTTCGATCATCCTTTCTCTCCCTTCCTCTAGGTTTTATCACAAGGTTTGCCTTTATGGTCACTCTCTCAACATGCCTTTTTTGTGAGGATTGTCTGTGCTTTGGTCGATCCTTGAGTTGCAGGAGTAAATCTCAGATGGATTATTGGGCTGAATTACAGAAAAAAATCAGCCTCGGTGTGCAGGGGCTAGTTAAGATAGCCAAAAGCAGCAACCTTCAAATAGCAGCAGAGAGTTTCTTTACTTAAAATGGCATCAACAGTTTTTTGAGTGGTAAGAACTGAGTATAAAACTGGCTGTTCTGTAGCACCTGGCAGTGTGTTTGACAGCTCTTGATCATAGTTATGGGTTTTTGTTTTATTTTCTTATCAAATGTTGGGTAATTATGGCTATTCTCACGTCTTTTTTTTTTTTGCTATTCTTCTTGCAGTTATTATGGGACGGGGCTTATTGCTGGCCATGGCTTCACCAGCCCTGAGCGAACACCGGGTGTGTTTGTTCTCTTTGATGACAACCGCTTCGGATTCATCTGGCTGGAGCTCAAGTCCTTCAGTCTCTACAGCCGCATCAAGGTGGCCTTCCAGAATGCTGAAGCACCTTCCCGTGAGGCTTTTGATGAAATGCTGAAGAACATTCAGTCACTGGCTACTTGACGGGTAGTGATGGACAGGGCTAGGGGTTGCAAAGGCTGCTGCACTCCCCAGCCAGAGCTTAGATGGGGATTCCTTGCTCTTGGTACCTCTGAAGAAAAGCATGCACTTTTAATAAAGCCTTTTTACCCCAAATGTACACATCCCGGTTAAAATATCCATGACTGTCCTTTTCCTCCCTGCCACTCCGCACTGCTCCCTGGCAGTTCGTGTTACCCAGTCTGTAACATAGCTTTGTGTAGCTGAAGGGATCCTGCAGAGGAGGAAGCAGACCTTTCTTATTGCAGAAAATGTATTGGAACTGAAAGTAACTCAAGGTCAGAGCTGGATCAGAAGAACACCTAATTGGCAGGATGGACTCAAGCCCTCTGCTCTGACCATTAGCAGTCTCCTGTGGAAGGAGCCCTTCTGTAAGAAGGGAACTCATTTAAAGCCTTTGCTACACTGTAGGATGATGTGTCCTCCTGGGAGACTTGCTTTACTGTCCTGAAAAGCTGTGTAGTCCCCAGCTGCAAACTGGGTGGCTGCTTAATGTCACCATTGACAAAGCATATCCTCCTCTCCAGAAACCTTTCTCTGGGTGCAGCACTGTTAAGAGAGGCTGGTGTAATACCTGCAGTCCTTGGTTTAGTCATTGCAGTGGGTGGTTTCCTTTGAGAATTTCCCTCAGCTTGGCAGCAAAGGGAGGATTCTCACTGTAAGTGACAGTGTGTGTAGTGTTGCCCTGGATTCTGGAGCTTGATGGATGTGCTGTCCCTGAGGCTCTGAGTCTGGTTGTCTCCCTGAGCATTAAGGAGATGATTTTTCTTACAGCAGCTGGGTATGGAACTGGAAGTGAGTGTGAATTGTATATGCTGGTGTGTTCAAATTGGCTTTGTACCTGAACGGTTAACCTCAGATCCTTTAAAGTGGGTCTGAAAATGTAAAGGAAGAATCAAAAAGAAAACCAACTGTGAAATAAGCCCAGCTGCAGCCTGATGACTGCTGTCTGTGATGGGCAGCAGAAGGTGGGACGTGTTGCTGGTACTGATGTAACTCCTTTCAGGTGTCATTCTCATATCAGGTTGCCCTGCGCAGTCTGAAGGGGTTATGGGGATTCTCCTAATATTGCTGTGGCTTGTTCTGGCACATTTTACAGTTGGTGCTGTCAGGTGCTCTTCTCTTAGGAACCTTCTGTTCCCTTTCTAGTTGCGCTTGTTTCATCCCAGAGGACTGCTGCTTCCAGAGAAAGCAATTTGGCTTAATTTTTTCTGTGATCCCTGCACTCTGTGTGGCAGACCTGAGCTCCACTGGAAATGAGACCCTACCTTCCAGGTCTCTGCAGGCCGCGAAGCAGATTCCGTATTGATTGTCCTATCCAGAAAAATTCTGGCCAGTGCTAATGTAGAGACTGTGAGTTGTGCTATAAAGCATCAGCACTTTCATCAGCGCCTGTTATTAATCCTGTGTAGAAAGAGATGATGAGGACCCTTGTGTGGAGAGCAAAGAGCCGTTAGTAAGGAAGGTCTTGGGTGCAAGCAGAATACATCCTGTGCTGCAGTTGCTCTCTGGCTGTGACGATAAACTCCATGTTTCTTCTCTTCCCACTACCACACAGATCAGTGTCTAACAAAACTCTGCCTTTATATCTTCTGCAGGTTTTGTCTTGTAAATGTGTCTGTACATGTGTACAGTCTGTACATGTCCATAGTAGAATAAATTCTTCTATCTCTTCCTGATGTTTGGAGACCGCAAGAATAAGTGGGGTATATCCCTTCTTATTCTGGTCATCAATACTTGCGTTATGGTCAAGTAATAGCCATGCTACGGATGTATTAGGAGATGTAACAGCAAGATGAAGGGCAGTATTGCTGTCTGCGTCTGTCAGATTCAGGTCAGCATCATGCTGTAGCAGAATAGCCACACACTTTTCTTGCTGGCGCTGTACTGCCTTCATCAGTGGTGATCTGTAATCATTGTCAAAAGAGTTTAGCTTACACTTGTTTTCTGTTAGGTATGTAACAACGTCCATTTGCACAAGCAAGATTCAGAGGTGTCTGCTCTGCCTTGTCGCACCCGTTGATGCTGTGCTTCTTCAACCCCTGGGCCAGGAAGGGAAAATTCAGACCCCTTCTGTGGAGAAGTTTCAGTCACAGCCTGGTTTCACTGCAAACAGCTTTTATTCTTGCTCTCACAAGGGCTTTTAGCCATTTCTGGCTCTTGAATGTTCGCTCAAGCTGTGTGAGAACAGAGTTTCCAGCAGAGGCTTAGAGCAGAAGGTCACGTCACTCACAGGATTAATTCCTGTCTCCTTGAATATAGTTTTACAAACCTCTGGGAATTTGAAGGTTGATTTGGGGCACTTGTTCCTTTGTTTCCTACTGCTTTGTCAGTAGTGGAAAACCTGCCTCAGTGTTAGAGGTGAGGATGTGAAGTGCGATTACCATTCTAGTGAATAAGCTATAAAAAGTAGGTTGTTTCTGAGCAGCCTGTTAGAGGTGCTCCTGTCGTCATCAGCAGAGGGGAGAGTTGACTTGGATCTGACCGCAGCACACAGGGCTGGGAGAGAGGGAGGGTGGCAGTTCTCTGAGCCTTGGTGCATGGGCAGGAAGGTGAGCTGAAGCAAAAATTGGGCAGCTCAGCATTTTGCTGAGCCAGGTTCTGAGCTGTGCACAGAAGAACAGCTCTTCTTAAGCATAGTCTTAATGCTTAATCTTGCAGACACAGGTTTCCAGCTCGATGATAGCAGATTTCTGGAATACCTAAAGACATTAGGAGTCTGTTTGGCATCTGGTGGCCACTTTGTCTTGGAGCTTGCTGTTAGGCTGGTGCAGCCAGTATGTTGACTGCTTTGTGTTCTTCCTGACAGCCTAAAGGATGAGAGAGGTCCCCTTGGGCAGCTGTTTCAATTGCTTATTCCTAAAACCAGCTCTGCTTCAGCTTCAGATTTGCATTGTGGATTCCTCCTTCCCTCAGTGTCCCCACTCACCCAAAAGAGATAAAAATCCTGAAGTGTTATGTAACTGACTTAATAGTTTTTACTTTTTGTTTTTTGAAGTAAGATTGAAAATCCAGACTGCATTCAATGCACTGTGAGCACTTGGCCTGATACCTGCCTCACTGTCTTCTATGAAGAGACACTGCTGCTGTACCCAGTCTCCTCACTGTAACCTGCTGTGTTGGGTTAGTGGAATGTACAGGTGGTGTAGGTATGCTCCACTAATGTATCACAGGATGTTTGTAGTAGTTGTTACCTGCAGCTTAAAATCCCCTTGATACCAGGAGTCTATTGGGGAGTGCAAACCTATGGTAGCAGCTGGTGTTTCGCTCAGTGCTGGATATAGGTTTGCTTTGTCACTTGGATGAGGACCTGTTGGTTGGCTGTTGGGACAGGTTGTGCATCTGCTGTTCTCCAGACTAAGGCAGTTGTTCTGCTTATAGTTTGTCCCTTCCAAACCTTTGTAGTGGCAGTGGTAAGGGTTTCCCTTCTGATGGTGAGATCTGCTTGGGTGGCTGGAGAGAAGGGTTTTGCAGACGACTGATGCAGTTTTGCAGGAACTTCTGACAGCTCAGCTTTGCCCCTGTAGTAGCTTCTTTTTATTTATAGCATACCTGCTTGGCCTCGAAATGTCAGTGTGCTAGTCCTGATTAAAGGCAAAACTGCTGATACCTTGTGGCTTTATTCTGTCTAGAGCAAAGGCAGTGAAAGTAGCAAATTTTATATTAATACTCCTCTTCTGCCTTCTCTTATCACCTTCTGCTCCTCAAAGCCTGGCAGGCTTTTTTGGCATGTCAGAGGAAAATTCCCTCTGATGTGACTTAGGGCAAAAAAAGCTATCGAGAGGGTGAATCTGATGAGATTGGCATCAATGCTCTGGTGCTCTTGTGCCTTTGTTGGTTCCTTTGTGCATGGCTACATCAGTGTTTTCAGAGAAAAGCAGAATAGTATCATAGAATGGCTTGGGTTGGAAAGGGCCTTAAGATCATCCAGTTTGAACCCCTGCCACAGGCAGGGATGCCTTCCACTAGACCAGGTTGCTCCAAGCCTCATCCAGCCTGGCTTTGAATACTGCCTGGGATGGAGCATTTACCACTTCTTTGGGCAACCTGTTTGTGCCTCAGTACCCTCACAGTAAAGAACTTCTTCCCTATATCTAACCTGAACTTCCCCTATTTCAGTTTAAACCCATTCCCTCTTGTCCTGTCACTGCAGTCCCTAATGAAGAGTCCCTCTCCAGTATCCTTGTAGGCCCCCTTCAGATAACTGACAGCTGTGAAAGTTTTGGGAGGGAGGAACGAAGAGGAGTGCAGCCAGATCTGGCAGTAGGTGGTTTGGATCTGTGCATCAGCCAAGGGGGATGTGGCTGCAGCCCTGATCGTGCCTTCCCTTGTGGTACAGCACAGTGTTTTCATAAAATCATAGAGTTAAGGTTGGAAAGGACCTTAAGATCATCAAATTCCAACACCCTGCCATGGGGAAGGATGCCGCACACTAAACCACATCACCCAAGACTCCATCCAACCTGGCCTGTGCTTCTGTACTTGTTCGTATTTGGTACGGGCCCTACCACCTCCCTGCATCCCGTGTTTGTTCCCTGCTTGTCCAGCTTGCTGGGATAATTCTCTGAGCTGTTGACAGTGATAATGTGTGGTGGTGCCTTGCAGATGGTGATGAATTTCTGGTGCTGACATGTCCTTGTCCTATTCTCTCTGTAGAAGAACTTTGGGGATAGTTTGCTTTACTTCTTGGTCCCAGATGGGTGGGAAGTGCAGGGGGAGATGGAAAACAACTTGTCAGGGGTAGGAATACTCTCTTGACAGAAGCCTTTTCGACTAAAGCGCTAGCAATTAGGCTGCAGAGCAGCATAGCTGCAGTTGCCACAGCAAGACCTCAGGTTTAATTCTAGCTGAGGAGCAATATGCAAGTGACTGGCTTACGTTCTTGGGCTGTGTTGTACTCCTAGACTGTGCTTTTGGAGTTGTCAAAACACATGGGTTTGGCCAGCTGGAAAACAGAAGTATTAAAGATCCTCATCCCGCCTGTTTGTTTGCCTTGGGCCTGACTTCATAGCTATGAACGTGCTGTGATCGGGTGTTGTGGTTGTAGGAGACTTGCTGCCGTCCATGTGGACTCATCAGGCTTTTTGTTTTACTGAGAAGGAAAAAGGATGGAATTAACTTGTAACTTTGGCTGTCAGGTTCCTGCTAACAGTGAGCAGTGCAGTACTGCTATGGCTACTCTGGAATGGGGCAGCAGAGGTTGGATGGCAGTGAGGTAGGAAACTTGTAATGGGGATATAGCCAATTCAGGTGGAAGTGTGCTTGGAGGTGTAAGCTACCAGGAAAAACACAAAATGCAGCTGGGTCAATGTTTACTTTTAAACAAGGGTGACTTTTTATTGCTTTCTATTAATTTTAAACTAGTGGAACTTAATGGGAGTGTTGGGTGTTGTGTGGAGCTGGGTTGTATAATCTCAACTTGCTAGTTTAGGAAATGATAATATATTAACTCTGTCTTGTAGCTGGTTGCTCACGTGGCCAATAATCTTCTGTTGCATTCAACTGCCAAAGGATTACGTGCTGGTCTTCACTGCAGGCCAGGCACACAGCGTAACTTACTGGTTGGATAGTGAAAGATTGAGAGGTGTTGTCGGGCGGTGCGGTGGAGTGGAAGATAAGTTACCAAACTGTGAGTGCCACTGACGTTTTTGTGTGTGTGTGCGTGTGCTGAATTATGATTCTGTTCTTTGTTTGGATTGCAGTATTTTTAATTTTTTTGGGGAAAAAGCACTCAGATCAACTGTGTTCATTAGCTTAATTAAAGCAATCTGCACTTTTTTCATTGATTAATACTCCTACATCTCTGTTTCCATGTGTGTTTTGCACTCACTAGTTAAAGGTTACACCTGTGGATTAATCTGGGCATCTCCTGTAGGCTTTGTGTATATGTAACTCTCTATACTTCTTAAAAAGGAAGGTGAAACATCAGATCCATGTTTCATGTAGAGTGTAGTACAGAGGAAGAAGGTGAGCTTTTCTTTTGGAAAGGCTATTAGATATCAAACACCTTGGTATCATGTCACAGGTATCCCTGTGGAACATGATAACTGTAGTTTGAACAACTCGCCTGGCCGAGTTGTTTTGCTTGTCCTTCTGTTTGTGGGTTTTGAGAGGAACAGGCTGGATAAAAGCTAGATGTGACTTTGCAACACTTTGCCTACTTCATCCCAGCTATCAGAAAGCCGAGCAAAACACGTGTGTTACTTTTACACCTGATCATTGTTACCCAAGGAGCCTTTTCCAGTTTCAAATAATAAAAAGCAAAGTTTTGTGAACTTACTTCTGTTTGCTGCTTCTTCCTCTGTTGTTCCAAGGGAAAGTGGGAGATGAGTTCCAGCCTCCTGACATGCAGCAGTCTGTCTTCCACCACGTCCTAAGAATTAATTTTCCCTCGTCTGGCTAACTGGTGAGCAGTTGAACTGATTTCCTGAAGATGTGAGGCTCTCACTCCCACACCTCATGCTGCAAAATACCACTTCTCTTGTCCCTATTTTGTGTTTGTTCCCCCTGCGTCTACCCAGGGGTGGCCATAGTACCTGGCTCCCTCCAACAGCAGATGCTGGGGCTGGCAGACCTAACGACCTGAGCCTTGACCAAGTCTTTCTGCCCTCCAGGCCACAGCTTTCTCTTTCCAAAAGGAAGCATGGAAATACATGGTAGTCCTGAATTTAGGTGGTCCTTCTTCGTTGTTCCTTCAGTTTGGTCTGAAATGGATCAGTTGACACAAAACTAACATGAGGGGGAGACAGTGTGATGGTGTAAGCCCCTTCTTCATGGAATCCGGCTGAGTTGTTTGTATTCCTTACTCCCTTGTTCCTGTTTCCCACACACACCTTTCAAATTCACACCCACTTCAGCTCTGAACTGCTGTCACTGCTTTTCCAAAAGAGTGACTATGTTGAAATGGGAGACTTTGTGGTGTAAGTTCAGCTGCCACCAAGGAGCTGCTCATCTCATGCCACGGTGCACGGTGGAGTCCCTACCTCTGTGTGGATGGCCTGAGTCTGCCTTTACTGGAGCAGATGTTGTGCTTCAAGCCTTGCAACCCAACTCTGCCAGTAAGTTACTTGGCGGGTTATTACTATTTTTAAGACCAAACCTTGGCCGTGGGGCATTAAAACTACCAAAGTTTACACATGAATTTTCAATCTGGAAACGGCTCTGCCTTAGTGCTGGCCGTTAGTCAAGGCCAGAGCACATACTTAGAGCTCCTCAAGCACAGTTTGCACTGAACGTGTGACCTCCTCTTCCCCTGTTTGTTTTTGTTACCACCGCTGCTTTCCCCTAATCCCACGAGTTAATTTGCTGGTGCTAAAGGCACATCTGACCCTACTCCTTTGTGTGAAGTGTTCTATATATAATCGCGCAGTCGTTCAAGCCTTAGCAAGGGAAAATGGTGTAACACGCAGTAACTCCAACCATATGTTTGGCCTTCGAGGAGCACAAGTGTAGTTTCTCAAGTGGCAGCGTTTCTGAACACCAACCACATGCACCTCCCGAATGCTGGCTTGCAACCTCCCCTCTCCTTCCAAGGAAACTTGGAGATGTGAAGGTTCAGTGCTGGGCAGCCTAACACCTCCTGGGGAGGAGCAGGGCTAAGCTTCATTCAACCTCCTTTGCTGCAGCCCCTGGCCAAGAGGTGAGGAGATATCCATGATCTGGATGAGATGTTCCTCAGCAGGTGGGTTGTTCCTCCCGGCGCGATGATGGATGAACTGCTTTTTCCATCTGCTAGGGGTGAAGTCCTCAGTGTCAGGGCCAGTTTATGGGCTGCTAACTGTGGAACAGGCAGGAGGTTGTCTCATAGCTGTCAGCTTAGAAACTATGGCCATGCAAGGGTAGGTTTTTCCCTCTTTGGGCAGATGATTGCTGTGAATAGGCACATCCCACAGTGGCTTGGGGGCTGTGTTTGCAGCTGGATCTTGGTGTCCACTTAGGTCTGTGTCTGCTGTGCCAAAGAGGCCACTGCTGCCGTTTGTGGTGATGCTGCTGCTTGCTACTTGGCTTGTTCCTAAAAGCAGCAAGGATTTGGTACCTTAACACAGAGCTTGTTGGTTCCATTCAGGAAAGAAGGAAGGTAGGTCTCCATTCTCAATGCTGCAAGTGTGTGCCTGAAAAACAGTTCCCTGTGAGTCCAACAGCTGGAGACCTTATGCTGGGGTAAGGTTGGGGTGTGGAAGTGGCATCAGTTTTGCCGTTCCCTCTCAATGCAGTTCTTCTGCCTTTCTGCTGGTTTTATTTTTGGCTCTTTTCAGACCAGCACTGCTGGGCTGGGCTGTATTCTCATGCCAACTGGCCTGGCAAGCCAAGCTGTGTTTGATCCAGATGTTGTGTAAGCTTATCCAGGGCATCAGCACCCTTAAGCTGTGTGAAACACTGTCTTGCACTCTTCCTGATCTCCCTGCTCCCTTGGGAATGGGCTGGAACCGAGGCTTTCGTTCAGTGCTGCTTGGGAGGGTTGAATTTCTCACTGTTCTGCGCTTGTCAGCCATCTAGTTTACCCTGAGCCCTTTCCCTCCTGTGGGAAGGGAGCACCATCTGCCTTCCCTTCTGCAGGAGGGGATGGACGGGACAGACGCAGGCGATCACTCCCGGGGGCTGTGTGTCCATGCTGAATCCAGGGGCCAGGGGAAGAGGGAGAAACCTTACCCACTTCACTGTGCTCCAAGCGCTGCTGATTCCCAGTTTCCAAGCCATGCGGGGGAACGTTTGGCTGTCCAAACCAGGGTGTGCCCTCTCCTCTTTGCGTCTCTCCCTGCTGCACAGGCAGGGAGGATGATGAGCAATTTGCTGCGTGTTTTGCTCACCCCGCTTCCCAGCAGTGCTTTGGTTTTTCCTCCTCTTCCCAGTGCAAAAGGTTAATTAGTACCAAGCTCTACGTGGCTAATTAAAGACTCCTGAGCTCTTTCTGCTGTTCCTTGGAGCTGTCACTTTCTGGCTCTCTCACTGCCAGCTCCTAGCTCACCGAGGTGCTTGTCCTGCGCTTTTGGGACTAGGATTTAATGTCACAACGCCCCCGTCGAACCTCACTTTAGGAATTACATCCCCCCCCTACCCCCCCCCCCCCCGAATCCAGGGTACCCATCCCAATCTCCCCGCTTCAGGAAGCGCTGCAGCCGCTGACGGGCTGTGCTGCTCCGCGTCCGCCAGGGGGCGCCCAGAGACTGGGCACGGGTACGCGTGGGACAGAGCCCTCGGGACCGGGGACCCCCGGAGCATCCGTACCCCCCGATGGGGACACTGGGGGCACCCACACCACAGGGGACTCAGCACCCTCAGGGTGCTCCGCCACTGGTCTCCATTTCTGCTCCAGGGGAACTTGTTGACCTTGGTGTGGGCTTTACCAGCCTCCACACTTGGGGGATGCCTGGTCCAGGGGAATGTGGGGATGATGCTTTCTCCTACCAACAGCCAGTGGGAAGTGCTGAGCCGGTTAAGGAAGCACTGCCCTCTCTGGAACACCGCATGGGATGAACCAGAATGGTGATGCGAAGGGTAAGGGAGGGGGGTTATGGAAGTCTGTGGCTACCAGCCATTGTCTCTCTCTAATTTATTCAATAAGTAGCTTGTTTGATGAACTTCCTTCCCTGCTGCCTGCTCTGTCCCACTGTCCATCAGTCCAGGCTGCTGTGACAACCCCCAGTACAAGCAGGGTCCATGCTGGATGGAGCCAGAATGACAACGATGTTCCCATAGTGGCTGGGTCTCCTATGGGGGCCCATGGGCTGCTCTGGGGTCAGGCTGGGAGAAGTGCAAACTGGAGCATCTCTCCTGCTCACCCACCAATGCACCCTTCTCCATGCATCCCAGGTGAGCCGGTTCCCGTCAGCGCATTCAGTCTGTCACTTGCCAAACCCACCTCGGCCACTGTGAAGGTTTTGTGTTCAAAAGGAGCCATTGAGGATGCAGCTGCTTTAAATCTGTGAGTTCTCTCCCTGTCAGCCCTCACGTCTCACCTCTCCTGCAAACGTTCTTCTCTGTGGCTGGCTTCTCCCTGGGGCTTTTCTCACCTTCTTATCCCTTGTCTCACCTCCAGGAACCCAAATTAGTCATGGGCTAGGGCAGGACTCACAGTTCACACTGGTGCCCGCAGTCACTGCTCTTCTTATGGAGCTCCATTTGATCCTGTGTCCCTCAACCCTCATTACTGCAATACCAGAGGCCCAGAGCAAGTGTCCTTCTGGCACTGACCTTGTTACCTGCTCCACTGCATTTATCCCACCCTTGCTCCCAGCATATTAGGAGGGTGATTTGCTGCCAACTGCCTGATATCCCTTAATCCCAGCTGGAAGAAGGCAAGCTCCTGTTATCTGTCACTGCATCAGTAGTGCTAGCACTGCCTGGCTCAGCCCCCTGCATGTTGCTGCTAATTAAAAACAAACGAGGAGGGGGATGGCTGGCAAATGATGCTGGATGGATCCGCTCCATTTAGGAGATCTGTGAGATGCTCAGATAAGTAATGTGAAAATGTGATTTTCTGCCACTCTAGGAAGAAGAGGAGATGATGTGTGCTCCTTTCTGAGCATCTTGCTTGCTGCAGAGGGGAGAAACCTGCCCCTGCTGGGACCCTTCCCAAAGGCTCCCACATGGATAACGCATTCGGTTCATCCACGGCCACATCTTGGCTCATATTGGTTTGTTAGGGAGAAGGTGCCAAATTGGCCTTCTACTGCACGGTGCCTGACACAAGGGCAGCTGGAGGCAATCACCAGCCTGGGGGGGGGAGCCTTCTCCTGTCCAAAACAAGCAGCTAAGGGCAGCAATGAAGAAAAGTAGGGCCGAGAGAGCCGGCAGGCAGCTGGGAGCCAGGCAGCAGGGGCTGTACCCCGGCCCTCCCCTTACATACAATTCCCCTCTCCCTCTTTGTTTTCTCTAATTGCGCAGTGGGGCCTGCCGGGCACAGCCTGTTTCTTTACTCCACATTGGTACAAAGCTCTGTGGAATGCGGCTGGAACGTGCTGACCTGGGAATAAAGGCTGTAGAAGAGGGATAGAACCGGTTTCGGCTTCCCTGGGGAACAATGCTCGGCCTCTCTGCAGGACATGGCCATGATGGTAACTACGCTCTCGAGTGCTTTGCTCCCAGGGGGTATGGAAGGGCTGCTCCCATGGGAACGCTGCCCATGGAGCAGAGCGGGATGGGTTCCCCCACCCCAGCTACCCCAGGGCATCCCTGAGCCCCTTGGGATGGATGGGAGACATTGGGGGAGCACCACAAGCAGCCAGAGCAGGGGTCTGAGCAGATCTAATGCTTTTCTTTAAGCCCTTTGGGTGGGATCTCGGCTTCTTCCACCCAGCATGGGTGCAAATCTCCTTTTGCAGCCCTTTCCTTGCCTGCGGCTGGTTGTTTCACATCTGAGAGGGCTCAAGGAGACAAGGTGGAATTACAGCATTACAGACAAAGCCTTAATATAATCTTCCCTGCATGAACAGCGTTGCAGGGGGAAGACACAGAGAATGTTCTGCGGAGCGGGGCTTCCAATAAGGCAAGCTGCAGTTCAGGATGTACGCTGAATTGCTTCATCACTGCTCCTAATGGCTTAACCAACACAATCCATATTCATAAATCAAAACAGGAGCAGGAGCAACCTCTGTTCAGCTCTGCTGCTGAGCCGTGGTGCATCCAGAAACAAGGGCAGATTATATATTGCAGGCAGCAGCTCTGTATATATCTTCTGCAGCTGCCACGACTTGGCCTTCGTATTAACTGAGCCTAAGGAGAGGCGATACAATCAGATCTGTCTGTTGGCGTCTGAAGGATTAGCTGAGTCAACCAGGAAAAAGCTGAGCTAATTTATTATGCTATTTTCAGCTCTGAAATGTACCGTGGATGTAATTTCACCCTCAATTAAAGATCCCACCATCCTACAGAACGTAATTATCAAAAATGTTCTTTTTCTGCTGTATTTAGTGTTTGGATTTGGGCACCGCAGCAGCGCGGTGGCAGCTCCGCAACCAAGGCTCGCTGATGAGATCTGGGAAGTGGAACAAGCGGAGACATGAAATGAATGGATCTGTTCTCTCTGGCCAAGGAAAACGTGGTGCAGGGAGGAGAGTGTCACAGATGTGTTGGCAGGAGGACCTGGCGGACCATGCAGGGCTGGATCAGCTGCAGCTGCTTCTGCCCCTCTGAGGATGGAGAATTCTCCATTTTACACCCTGAACCCCTCAAAGTGTCATTGGAAAGCCCAGCACGAAGTCTGGCTTTTTACATCTGCCCTCTGTGTATCCTAAATGTGCTGTAAAGGGATTCTTCATGAGGGACTGTAGCAATAGGACAAGGGATGATGGGTTCCAAATGAAACGGGGGATGCTCAGGTTGAGTGTAAGGGAGTTCTTCCCTGTGAGGGTGCTGAGGCGCTCGCACAGGGTGCCCAGAGAAGCTGACACTGCCCCATCCCTGTCAGTGCTCAAGGCCAGGTTGGACACAGGGGCTCGGAGCAACCTGCTCCAGTGGAAGGTGTCCCTGCCTGTGGCAGGGGCTGGAACTGGATGATCCTAAGGTCCGTTCCAACACAAACCATTCTATAATCCTATCTCCCCCCTGAGCCAGGTGAGCATCCCTCAGTGCACCAGCCCCAAACCCTCTGGTATCCCTGGCTGGACCCTCCACAGCATCAAACCATCCCCAAAGTGGTGCCTGCTCTCCAGGACAGGCTCCTCAGCAGCAGCAGGGGCAGAGCCGCCTCCCTACCACAGCCGGCCCAGGTTCGCAGCACCCGATGCCCTACAGCATCTGCAGGTGGATGCGTTTCAACCACCCTGGTTCAACTCCTGCAGATCTGTGCTGGCAATGGCAATGCCACAGAGGGCCAGCTGCAGGGTGGTGCATTGAGGAGATCTCCTAGGAAATAAACCACTTAAAGGGACAAAAACAACACGAAAAGCCCAGGAAAACACCCAAACCAAGACGAACTGATGGGAATCCGCCCCTCTAACAAAAACTACCTCCGGTTCACCCAAAGTTTACCCCTTTGCTGGTGAGTTTGGCAGCGTTGGAGGAAATGGGCTTTGCAGGGGTCCCTGGGGGCCGCATGGCTGGCTGCTTTCCCAGCCCAGCATGGATTGAGGCAGCAGCTCTGTGTGACGGAGGGGCCCAAAATAGAAACTTTACCGCGAGCGGGGAGGAATAATACTTTTCCTGCAGCCGTGCAATAGCCTTCAGGCTGCTAACGTGGTGATAAGCGGTTGTTTGCCTGTGCTCTGGAGCAAGCGTGGTTTATCTCTTCCTTGTTCCAGACCTGGAGAGAAAAAGCCTGTCGATTCTGCTGCCGTGGGACCACCAGGTCTGTATTTTGTCATTTCTCTATTCCAGCAGCGCCAGGAAACCTGATTTACATTACGTAGCATGACAAGGCTGGTGGCCCTGCTGTGCTCTTGGGTTAAAAGCCAGAAGGAGAAGGTGCAGGGGAGCTCTGCTGCTTTTGGGGGGGGGGGGGGGGCAGATCTGATGCTTTAATTCGTGGTGTTTTATGGGTTTGGGGTAGGTCATGGATGCGAACGCTCCAGGATGCTCCCCCCCCCAGAGCCGTGTTGTTCCGTGGCGCCAGGAGGAGGAAACGTTCGCAGCTGCCTATACAAACAAGAGGCCCCAAGGAGGAAACAGCATGAGCCAGGCTGGGGAAAATCCCAACCTCCCTGTGCAAAGCCTGGGGCTCGAGGAGAGGATTAAACCGCAGATAAACCGGGATTCCCCTTTCCTCCTGTTCTGCCCCAAAACTGGTGCTTTCAGGTGAGGCAATGCCGCTGCCTTGTGCTGGAGCACGGTGGCAACAGGCAGTTTTAGTTTGGTGGGCAGGAGAAAACCCTCACCTTCCATCAAAGGCTTACGTTAAATATTGAGCTAATTTGAGCTGGTTTATTAGCGCGCCGCTCGGGGTGATAACGTCTGTAGTAGTTCAGTGCCCGGCTGCCTCTTGCAGCAGCCACCCTGCACAGGTTTAGATGAGTTTTTCCCCTTTATGGAACTCTTCAAATCCTTTCCCTTTTCCTCGCATCTGCCCTGAAGCATGGCTGATAAAACCAAAGACTTTCCCCAGCTTCAGCTCATCTCCAGGAAAGGAAATGATATTAAACTTGAAACAAATTACATTGCGCATTCGAGTGAGGATGCTCGAATGCATTTTCTTTTCCTAATGACAGAGGCAGTGGGAATTGCAGCACCATTAACTTCTCCTTTTGCCTCCTGCAAGTTGTCAGCAGCTCTCCCCCTCGCCTAGTAACTACCTCATCCAGTGGACTGGATGCTCTGCTATGGCCCCAGCACCTTTTGCATGAGCTCAGAGCTGGAAAACAACCATAGAGCCCAAGGAATCCTGTGGGATGAAGCTGGGAGCGGCAGAGATGCAGGGTTTGCAGTGAACTTTACAGGGGCCAGCCTGGCCTCAGCATCCAGGGATGTTGCTTCCCATGGCGTTTCCTTCTGTTTTGTGCCTTTTGAACCTTTTTGGGTTTCTCACTGGTGGTGAAGGGCGGGAGATGGGGCAGCTGCCAGGCTTTAAAGTGCTTCCAGCCAGGAGGAGTATCAGCCCTGCTGCTGGCTCTTGGAGTGGGAAACTGCTGCTCGGGGGGTGATAAACGTTATTAGATGTCAGGGAGAAAGAAAACTGCTGCCATTTTTCCTATTTTCCGGGGGGTGTTTTTGCTGTTTTCTGGGTTTTTTCCTCCTTTTCTGTTTTTTTTTTTTTTTCCTTTTTTTTCCCGATTGGTTTGTAAGCGCTTTGTGCTGCATTTGAAGCAATGGGAGATGGGGACCAGGGCACCAGAGTTGCTTTATCAGGTCATCCCATTGGCTCTGGATATAAGATTTGGGTTAACCCTTGAGCACTGGACAATGGGTCAGGGCCCTGCAGACCCAGGGCAGAATTAAATCAGTGTATTCCATTCGCAGACACAGCCTCCCAGGGGGGCTGCATGTGTTTGGGCGTATTCTCTGGGCTATGGGATGCATCCCTTCACCCCTGTCGGCTTCTGTTGCTTTCCCAAGTGCTGGCAGTGGTAGCGCAGGCTCCGTTGGCCTCTGCCACACCTCCCCTCCCAGCCCCATGCCCTCGTGGCTCTGGCACCAGCAACAGGTCTTTCCAGTCCTGCCCTGGGCTACATTTTGGCACGCGGTCCCTTCCGGAGTTCCCATTGCGGCTCTTGGGCACGTCGGCAGCGGGGCAGCACCCAGGGAGGGGGAAAAGCACCCGATGCATCACTGGCTCCCTTTATGTTGGTAGTTGTGGCTTTAAATAAGCATTAAGCAGCAGTGAGTGCTTGCAGGGCTATCCCTGTAACATCAGGCTGCATCTGCTCCATACTGAGCTCCATACAGAGCATCACCTCCTACCAGCTGCTTCCTGCCTGTTGAAAGGAGCATCCCCAGCACTCAGCACCCGTGGGGTGAAGGTAAAAGTCAAACTGGTGCTTGGAGCAACATGGGGAGCAGGCTGGGGCTCCCAGAGGGTGGGCTTCTCCCTGCGGCACGGCTGTATCCCAAGGCCATGATGG
This sequence comes from Myiopsitta monachus, assembly GCA_017639245.1. Classification (NCBI taxonomy): domain Eukaryota; kingdom Metazoa; phylum Chordata; class Aves; order Psittaciformes; family Psittacidae; genus Myiopsitta; species Myiopsitta monachus. Next base: position 101,586,426 of record CM029941.1, on the reverse strand, counting down.
AGTCTGCTGGGTCTGCATCCCACACGGCAAGAGAAGGTGTGTGATGGGGAAAGTTGGCAAATCTGATGTAGTTTGGGAATCATGCAGATTTTTTCGATGGTGAGCAGGATGAGCCACAGGATCAATGGCTGGTGATGACAGTGCAGATCCCAAATCACGCCATCTCCCTTGCTCCCTGTCGGATGTTCATCCAAGGCACCAGTGCGATGCTTTTCCCTGTGTTTCTACCTCCACTGCGCCACTGCCTGGCTCTCCATGTTAACAGATGGCTGGAGTGACAATTACTGCCTGTATTTATAAATTCCTTGTTGGGCTGTTATCCGGCATGTGATAGAGCTTTACACAAACAGAGAGCCCGGAGTCACTGCTGGCTGTTGTAACTGGAAAGGAAATTGTATGGCACAAAGCACTCCAAGAGAGTGTGATGGGCTTTGCTGGGGAAGCAGCTTTGGTGGGTGCATGTGAAACGAGTTTGGTTTGCATAGACATCGGTGTGAGTGGCACCGTCTAACTGGCATCTCATCCCATCCCATTGCTGCATTGCAAGGCTGCTTTTCATGGCTCCTGGAGCTAATTTAATGGGTTTTCTCCTCTTTTGGGTTATCATGCTCATGAATTTGGAAGCTCTTCATGCAAAACAATTAGGGACGGGATTCCCTGGGGATGGAGTGATTTCCTGTCTGGAAATGCAACGGGCCTTTCATCCTCCCTGTCCCTGTCTGCTTGATGCTGGGTACCAAGTGCTGCTGGTTGGGAAGGCTGATGGCGATGGCTGACGCTGCAGGCAGCACAGTGAGGATTGCAGAGGATGCTGGTGATGTTACAGTTAAATCAGCCATCCCTTGGGAATGACAACTGGGAAAGCAGGGTGGTCTGTGGGGAAGTTACACCTAAGCAGAGGATGCGCGAGCTGACCTGCTTAGGTATCTGCATCTTAGTTAGGATGTTGGAATACAAGCAGGAAACAGCATTTGGTCCTTTGCCAGCGTGTTGTGCCCTGAGCATTCGTGTTACTGAGCTCCAGTCATCTGCACCACCTTGCTGGTGACCTTCCCTTCAGTGCTGCAGCTGCCAGCACCTCCTGAGCATCCACTGAGCTGCTCATGTCTGAACACCCTGATGACCATAGGGCTGCCACAAGCTCCTCTGTCCCTTGTGTGGGGTGACAATGGAGGTCCCCGCTGTGCCTGGGTTTAAGGTGATTTTTAACCATGGCTTGCCATCCTTCCTAGCAACTGACCAAGGGAAGGGAGAAAGGACGTAAGACACAGGAGCTGTGTATGCAGGCAATGCAGGCGTCAGCAAGCAGCATGTTCTGGGGAGGTTGGTGGGGGCACCATGGGGTTTTTCCCAGCATCAAGCTGCCCACACCACCTTTCCTGAGAAACCTGGAATTTGCACAGGCTGAGGTGATGGGTTCGAACTGAAACAGGGGACGTTCACGTTGGATCGGGGAAGTTCTTTACTATGAGGGTGGTGAGGCACTGGAATGGGCTGCCCATGAAGCTGTGGATGCTCCATCGCTGGCGGTGTTCAAGGCTGGGTTGGACAGGGATTGGGTGGCATGGTTTAGTGTGAGGTGTCCCTGCCCATGGCAGTGGGTTGGAACTGGATTATCTTAAGGTCCCTTCCAGCCCAAGCCATTCCATGTTTCTATCCACCACACCACAGTCCCTTCTGCTGCTTAAGGAGCCACCTCACAGCGCTGTTGATGTCCCCATTGCCACCCCAGCCCTGAGACACTGCTGGCAGAGAGCTGAGCTGCCACCAGCAACCTTTGCACTCCCATCGCTCCTGTTTGCTCCTCGCCCATCCCGGCTGCCTCGCATGGGCAGGAGGGATCAAAACCACCTTTGTTCCTCCCAGCTCCTCCGCTGCCAGTGCTCCCTGGGTGGTTTGCCCTTCTCCCATGGGCTGGTTTATAGGGAAGGGGAAGGACAAAGAGCAGCGCTCGGGGGGGACTGTTTAACCTGCAGGTGCAGCCGGAGCTCTTGCCTCCCCATGCAGCCAGCAATGGTGCCAGCAACACCCACATGGGCCCCAGCTATTTCTGTATTAAGTGTTGGACGGAGCCAAACGTGATTCGGGTGCGTTTGCAGGGAAAGCAGAGGGGGAGCGGCCCCGCTCCTGTTGCTCGAGCTCGTGTCAGCCCGGCCATCTGCGTCTCCCTGGGAAAGGAGTTATAAATAGGCTCTGCTGCTTTCCTTCCCCATGGCAATAACTTCCCAGATGACTGAGGGTAATTACAACACCTTGGTCCTATCTCGCTGATGCCCGCCTCCCCTGCTGGGCTCTTGCTGTGGCAGATGTTTGAGGGGAAGACCCCAGGGAGACATGGAGAGGCTTTTTCCTCCTGAAAGAAGTTAGCACCAAGGAGGTGCGTGTCTATGACTGCTCTGCTTTGCTCAGCAGGGAGGGAAGGGGCTGCTGTCGGTGCAGCTGTGTCACCCTGATGTGGGTCCAGCCGTGGGGTGGTCCCATGGAGGGCAGAGCATCACCGGAACGGAGGAGAGGAGCGCGTGCTCTGGCATCTTCTGCTCTGCATGGATGATGCACCAAATCCCTGCAGTTTGGGGCTCATTTCACCACCTGGATCCCAGCTGTGATTTACTGGGAAGGCTGGAAGTCAGCACAGGGATCACCCCCTCTGGTTGTTCTGCTGCGTCTGGTTAAGGTAGAGAAAACCCTGTGTTTTAAGTCACATAAACCTCCAGCAAAGCGGAAGGTGCTTGGCTGCATCCAGCCCATTTGCAGCAGGCACAAAGGGAGGTTTCCCATGCCTGAACCAGTGTTGTGCCATGGATGCGATGTGCCGGCAATGTGTAAAGCTGGGAGTGCAGTCAGATCCCTGTCATTAGTCCCTTTCCTAGGCGAGGAAAAGGAAGCTCCGGTGACCTCTGCATTAGAGATTCAACCAGGAATAAGGAAACTAGAGGATTTTGCCAACCATTGGGAAAATAGGGGTGTTCGGTATGGGAGGGTCCAACTTAATGCCATAAACCAGATTGGATTAGGACGGATTTGCAGAGGGACAGACTGGAAGAGCGGCTTACTTAGGTTTTTAGCAGCCGTGTCACAACTATACTTGGTGTTGCAACACGCTGTTGCGCTGTGTGCTCACATTGGGGTGTTGGGTTTGAGGGCTCAGTGAGCAGCGGGGCTGGGCACAGGGGAGATGCTGTTTGGTGGCCATGGGAAGGAGAGAATGGAAGAACATGGCTAAATAAGCATCAGGAACCTGACATCTTCCTTGTCTTGTGAGTCTGAACCAAGTCCCTTGCCCATGAGATCACGGAGGGTGAGTACCCACTAGGGTTTGGATGGTTTTATGCTGTTGTGGGTCTTTTGAGTTAATCTATCGCTATGCAAGTGGCTCTGTGGTGTGGAAGTGCCTTGTTGTCCCTGTCCCGCTCCATGTGCTTTTGCTGTGCTCTGGGTGTGCTCATGGGCATGGCCTTGCCCAGGCTGCAGCAAAGGAGCTGCTCTCTTCTGTGGGGCTCAACCTACTCCACAGGGTCAGCCTTATCCATGGCGTTTCCATGTAGGACCTGCGCTTTGGGGCTTTTATCAGTGTTTTTACCTCATTTCTCCCTGCTCTTGCCCTGCTTCATTCTTTACAGTGGGATTTTGCATCACATCCTTCTGTCTTTGAAACCCCATCTCCTTTCCGGAGCTGCCACCGCCTTCCCCTATGCCTTGTACCCAGCCCTGCTCTCCTGCGTTGCCTTTTGCTCAAGGGTGTGAAGCAAAACATTGCCCAATTCTTTAGTAGCTTCCACAAAAGAGGTGCTTCCCCTTGCAGCTGCCTGGTAGGAGAGATGTCACCCTCTGCTCAGCACCGATTCCTCCCTTCTGGTGCTGGAGAACCACAAGGCAGATGTGGGCTTGGCTGTCTCACGGCACCCGCCTACTGCTGGAGTGGTGCCGTGTTGGGATCAGCGAAGGAAAATAGGCCGCTTATCGTGTGCAACAGACACAGCCACCCCCGGAGCCTTTTGTCTGTGAGAAGAGGGATGCAGTGATGAATATCCATGTCAGTCCGGGGGCAGAGGCAGCCCTCAATGTGCCGATGATGCAGCTGGGCATCATCGTCTGCGTGTGCTCGCAGGCTGCCTGTAAACACACCGTGGAGGGAGGTGGATGCTGGAGGGTGGATGAGCCTGGAAGTGTGAGGAGCAATGTGAGATGGCTCCTGGCTGGGGAGGGAGATGGGAAAGGGATTGTTCCTCTAAGAGGGTGTTTTCGGGGGGAAACCTCCTTGGAGACGTTTCCAACAAGCTGTTTGGGGAGGCTTGAGTATCTCATATGTTCTCATATGTGCAAAGGGGAGTCATGAGGATCCAGAGGAGGATCACGAGGATGGTCAGGGGCTGGAGCATTTCCCGTATGGAGATAGGTTGAGAAAGTTGGGGCTGTTCAGCCTGGAGAAGAGAAGGCTGCGTGGAGACCTCATAGCAGCCTTCCAGTATCTGAAGGGGACCTATAGGGATGCTGGAGAGGGACTCTTCATTGGGGACTGTAGCTGCAGGACAAGGGGGAATGGGTTCAGACTGAAACAGGGAAGATTTAAATCAGCTATAAGGCAGTTCTTCCCTGTGAGGGTGCTGAGGCGCTGGCATAGGGTGACCATAGAAATGGTAAATGCTCCATCCTTGGCAGTGTTCAGGGCCCTTCCAACCCAAACCAGCCTATGTTTCATATGGGTGCAGGTGCATCCATAACTCCAGGAGATGGAGATGGAGATGGGCTGCCCTGGCACTTGGCTGCTTCCAAGGCAGTGTGCCATGGCCAAGTCCTATGGCGGATGCTCTCCTGACACCCTGGGACACCCCCTTTCCTCAGTCAGGCAAATCGTTCCTTTGTTACCAAACCAGGTGGAGCAGGCACAATACTGCCCATCTCCCATCCCAGTGCTGGAGGCTGGGTTCTATTCCTGGCCAGGAACATATGTGTTCCAGGGGTTTCCATCTCCCATGCTCCAGTGCAAAAGCCAGGTCAACAACAGCAGCAACAAGTAAAACCCCAACCTATGACCTTCAAGTTGTGCTTTAATGATTGGGCATCCACATAAAAGCCCAACCAAGGGGAAGGCAGCAAACCCCTCATTGTGGTGTTATATAAAAACTGTGGATCTGGGGTGTGTTTTTACATGTCATTTGCCATTTCTGAAGCCTGGCTTAATTATAATAATCACCCTCAGCAGACAGGCAATTAGTAACGCTCTTGTATTTCTGCTGAGCTCAAACTTTGTGTCACAAATGCGTTGTTTCCTCCGTGGGCTGATGATGATGTGTGTGGGGCGGGCAGCATCCCCTCTGCATAGAGTTGAAAGGGGCATTGAGCAGTTCCACGCTAACTGGCAGCATCTGAGCTCTCCAGATGAGGATGCTCCATGGCAGGAGTGACTCACCCATCTCCTGTGTAGCTTGAAAGGACTAAAAAGCCATGCAGAGGCTTTTGACTCTCTCCCAGGAGTGCCCTTGTGCAGCAGCAGCTGGGTTTGGACAGGCGTTGCCAGGGATGCTGCAGCCCCAGCAATATTTCCTTGGGTTCATACAATTTGCTGCTCTTGGACGGTCTCCCCATGGCACCTCCTGGGGGAGATGATGTTGCTACAGCCAAGCCTGTTTTTTGCTCTCCATGGATAGCAGAATAGGACTGGCTGTTGCTGCTGGTCCTGTGGGGTGTGCTGGGTCAGGGATCACTGTGTTCTTGCCCATACTGGTGCTTGGATACAGGACTATGATAAGAGGCTCTGCTCTGAGTTGGGGTGATGCTGGAGAAGGGAAGATAAGCAGGACCAGGGGTGCAATGCTGACACAAAGGATTTCCAACCTCCCCTCGCTGTCATGGGTAGTGCAGCAGAGCTGGGGAGGCTGTAGCTCCCCCAAAGCACCCCACTTTGGAGAGAGCCCATTGGGTTAATGCTAACAGTGGCTGGCCAAGAGGCAGGGTCCTTTTGGGAGGGCTGAATGCCCTAACAGGGCCTGGCAAAGGCGCAGAGGTGGAGGGGTCAGTGGCCTCCTTTTCTGCTTCTCTTTGCATCAGAGACTCCCCATCACTGTGAGCACCCCAACACTACCACCCAGGCATGCAACACCCCCTCTGGGACATCCCTCACAGGGGTCTTGCCCTTCCCCACTCTCCCATCTCTTGCCATGAAACTCCTGGATCCTGTCCTCTAATGGTGCCAGGGGAGAAGCCGGACTCTGGCAGTGCTACCCTCCAGGTGAGCCATAATTCACCGAAGCACAGCCCTTGTCCTGTCAACTGCACCCGCTGCCTTCACTCAGTTTCTCCTCCTCAATGGGGCTTTTTCCTCCCCCTGATCAAAACTCGCACTATTTGTTCCTGGAGTGCCTCACTTGGGGAGGAGCGGAGCAGGTAACTCGCGGTCTGCAGGGCTCTGAGTGACGCGGGGGCTTAAATACCAGCTAACAGTGACGGAAAGGCATGAAAAACTCTTGATGGGGAGCACGCTTAATGTCCCTTCGTAGTTTAGACGCCGTGCGCGCAATGGCTTGTAGAGGCTGATCTGGGGGCGGCGGGTGATGAGCTCGGTGCGGGCTTCCCGCCGCACAGGCGCTGTGGCGAGGGGAAAGGAGCTCTCCCGGCCGTGAAAACTGTGTCGGAATTACACAATGAGCCGCTTCCCTTCCCGCTGCTCCGAGGCGGAGCGGCAGCGCTCTGCGCGCAGCCGTGCGTGCTGCGTGGGTACCCGCGATGCGCCTGAGCTCCGCAGGGAGCGACCGCACCGGCCCCGAGCCGCCGGGCTCCCGGTGCGCCGGGTACGGCCCCGACGGATGCCGCTGACGACGGCGAGACGAGGCTCCTGCGTGCAGGTAAAGGCGAGGGTAGGAAGGGAGGGCAGCATCCCAGCGGACTCCGCTGTGACCCTGCGTGAGGACAGGCCTGGTGCGCACGGTCCCGTCCCCCCCCCCCCCCACCCCGCTGAGGTTGAATCCGTTCTCTTTCCCCATCTCCTGCAGGGAGGACTTCGACTTTGCTTTAAGATCAGCCTGCGGGTTGGATGCATTCATCCTCCCGGGGTAGGATGGGTGCCCTGCGGGTCCCTGCGCTCCTTCATCAAAAGGCTGCGTCTTTAACCATGGAGGCTGGAGGCAGTGTTTCCCATGGGAATACAGGGCTGAGCGTGTTTGGGGAAGGGAAGCTCATGTCCAGCAAACAGGCTGCCCCCTCAGCATTCCAATGCGAAATTGGGTGAATGCTGGAATCGGAGAATAAACAACTCCAGTTTCAGGGCTCACTGGAGATGTGTGTGCATGGCAAGGGGTGGGGGGGGGTAGTGAAAGCTATGCTGCTTGGCAAGTGTTAAAGGAGAAGCTGCTGCTCAGCACAAAAGGTCTTACACAGCACAGGTCTATTCAAGAGACATTTAATTCCCTTCTGAAGTCCAGGCAAATGGGGAGCTGCCATATGGTGTCTGATGGCAGCGGGAGAAAAAGGGCTCTTTGCAAAGCAGGGCAAGGTGGGAGCTTGCGGGGCTTCAGATTGTCTTGAAACAGCCCCGTTATTGAGGCTGAACAAGCTGGGTCTGTAGAGTGACCCACGTGGGTTAATGCTGGCTTGGAAAGGCAAAGGGTCCTGCTTGTGGCCAGCACCACGGATTGATGCTGAGGCCTAGCATCCAGGGTACTACTTCTATTAAGTTGCAGAGGCTGTAACTTCTCTGCCTGTGAGTGGCTGAGCAGTGTCAGGGTAACACGGCTGTGCCTTGGGGAGGATGCAGCTTAAACCCTGTTAGAACAGGAAGCATGTCCTGGCTGCTGCACAGGGAGCAGAGCAGGTCCGCATGGGGACAAGAAGACTCACAGAGGGGGAGTTTCAGCTGCCCTAGGTCCCAGGGCTTGTTAAACAAGGAGGTTTGGGCATTCAGATGTTACTTTGGGAAGAGGGGTAAGGTCCTGTGCTTCTGTGTTTAGGGTGGTTTGAGGGATCTGGCACTCAAGGGGTCAGCATCCGTCAGCCATGACCCAGTGCCCAGGTGTTCACACTGCAGGAGGGACAGCAGGGAACAAGACTGACCAGTTCCTATGCGGAAACAGGCCGTTCCCTTACAGCACAGGGAGTTTTCCTTGGCAGAAACAAAGCTTTGTCCAGGGTGCCTTTGCAGAGCCCAGCCAGGCTGGCCCAGCGCCCACCAGGGCACTTCCCACTGGTGCAAAGGTACTGCGCCAGCACAGACGCATGGATGCAATGGAGGAGGGTGGCTGCACGGTCTCCTTGCAGGGATCCGGGTGCACTCCCTGTGCATAGGGAGAATGAGACAAGTGGAGCTCTGTGGTGAGCTGCAGCGTGGAAGGGTGCCAGTACTGAGCAATGGCTCTTTGCTGTCACACCAACAGCAGTGACTCCCGGTGTCATCCCCTGCATCCAAGCTGCATCCTCTCTAGGGCAGCAGGACAGTCGGTGGGAGGAGGCAGCAATGCATCATTCCCATTCCTGCAGGTTAAGAAGCACACGTCCCCTGACATGGATGGGAAATGGAGACATGGGATATGTCCTGCAAGACTTCATTATGTCTTTTCCCATTCCCTGGAGCAGCACCTCTAGTTGGGATGTAGATGGGCTGGATGTCCACAGGGGCTTTCAGAGCCCTTGCATTAAGCGCCTGTTTGCATCCCAGTGTGCAGAGGGACTGGAGGGTGTAATCCTGTAGCTATGAGAAGATAGGCAGAGGTTCCTTCATTTTAATTACAGTATTTAATCACCCCTGATGGCTCCGGGCTGCAGCACCATCTCTGCGTAGGAGGCAGATGAGAGTGTGGGTTCGAGCACTGTCATTATACATGATGCACCCACGGCCTGAACTGATAACAAGAATTAATGGAGTTTCTCATCCATCTCTGGTGACTGAGTGGGCTGGGGAGCAATGAGCCACAGACTGGCTGAATCCTGCTCCACACTGGAATTTCCATCACATCAAACTGGGATTGGATCCCACTTCCCATCCATGAACTGCTGAGGTCCTGCAGCAAACCCGGCCTCAGCACCCACCACACCTGTAATGTACCCCAAGGGGGAACCCCACAGGGTGTAGGGATGCTGGGAAAGCATCTCATCCTGGAATGCCCTTGCATGAGGGGATGTACCCCGTGGCACAGGGACACACTATGGGCATGGGGACAGAGCTGGTGTTGCAGGGACCAGGGCTGCTGCTGGGTTTGGGTGGGATGGTGGGATCTGTGGTGATGGTGGGAGGGACAGTTTTGGGTTTGCCATGTCACCTATATCAGGCCACTCATCTCACAGCCAAAGCTACTGCCCTGGGGAGATCATCACGCCTCAGTGCATTGCTTGCACCAGTGCTGGAGACTGCACGTGGGCACAGAGGGCTCCCCAAAGGCTGTGCTTGAAGATGGGCTGTGTCATGTCCTTTATCATCGCTGTTCTCCTGTCTCGATCCCATGGGTACCAATTCATCATCGCTCAGTGAGGCTTTTGGGGTGATATTTTTTTGCCCCTCTGTGTCATATCCTCAGGTTTTGCAAGGGGAAAAAGGAATTCAACTGCACGCTTGGACTGGGTGGTCCTGTTCTTTGGACAGGATGCACTGGGACCAAATGGGAGGATGATGGCAGAGATCCTCCTGCCATTCCTCTGAAATAGAGCAGAAAAAGGCCCTACCTCATCCCTAGCTCCATTGCCTTGCATCCCAGCTCCTCACTCCTTCATCTCCTGGCACCAGGTTTAAACACCCCATGGTTTTTAGTAAAAATCAGGCCTTTTCCAAAGTTTCAGGGTACCACAAGTTCCCTGCGGCATTTCCACGCATGGCTTCAGCCAACTCTTTCTTCATTGACAATATTCCTGAGCTGGTGTCTCCAGTGGGAAGACGTGGATTTGTTGTACTCCAAATGTCCATAGGGAATGCAGATGTACTAGAAGATGCTTGATTGTGAGAAAGCCTGTAGTCAGCTACGTGCTACTTTGTCTGGTTTAGCTTCATGGTTAAAGTCAGCTCAGGAACTGCAGGACCCGAATGATGGTGAAGCTTGTGATGATGCTGAAGCTTGTGATGATGCTGAAGCTTGTGATATTGTGGTAAGGCTCCCAAGCAGCCAAAAAGTCCCTTTTTACTGTGCAGACCTCATTTACTCTCAAGCTTGACCCAGCAATGGCAAGCAAGAAGCAAGATGCTCTGGGCTGTGTCTGGCTGGTGATGGGATGTGTTGATGGAGCTGAGTGCTCAGAATGCAGGACCTGGGGCTCTTGGTTTGTATTTCGGCCATCCCTTTCCTGTATTTGTTCCATTGGAGCAACAACTGGGTTGTGGAGTAGGTACAGGGCTGAGATTGAGGCTTGGTTTGGTTTTGAAGCGGTTCTGGGCTCTGTGCTGAGAACCCCGCAACCCTGGAGTGCTTGAATCTCCTTTTGTGGCCTTCATTTGAGGGCAGGACTTTATTGTGAGCTGTCAGTGAGTGGTTAAACCCTTTCTGGCCAGAAAGCCACTTTGCAATGCTGCCTGCAGCCCTGGCCAGGTTTCTGCTTGGCTTGCAATGCTCCTTTATACCCATTGCAAGTCCTGGGGTCTGGCTCATCCTGCACCTGAAGTCCTCTGTCCCATAGCGTCATGGGATGTGTGTATATGGAGAAGGTCAATGTGTTTTAGAGCAGTTTGGGCACTGTCGTGTGTGAGCTGTTTCACATTGCTGTGTGCCCTTACACTCTGACCTGCTGCCTGGAGGGGACGGGGATGGGCAGAGGCTGGTCAGCAGCAATGCCATCTGCCTGATGTGCACATGAGCTCGGGGATGCTTCTCTGCCCTCCTGGGTACAGGCATGGGCTCAAGCAGAGCAGGAGCCAGAGCTGCCCCAGCACATCCTGTTTCCTTTCAGGTGATGTCTGGATAAATACTGTTCTGGAGGCAGCTGTCTTCCCCCTGAGCCACTGCTGTGCTGGTGCTGGGTTTCTGGGCCAGGACAGACCTGCCCAGAGCCAGAGATGATGCCAAGAGATGCGTCTTCGTCTATACTTGTTTTCTAGAGCTGGAGGTCCCTGATCTTGGCTGTGTTTTGCTCCTAAGCAGTGTGTTGCTTGGAGCAGATTCTGCAAAGCCCTCTGTTTGGGCACGCGCAGGGCTTGGCACTCCTTGCAAAGTACCCGTGCAGAAACACTGTCATCTCCCCAAGTGAGTTAGTGGGAGCAAATCTGATTGGGATGGATACGTATAGGGATATAGGGATGCTCACCTGATAGATGAATTTCTGCTGTTTCTTTACAGGTTGCTCTTGAAAGGGGGAATCTTTGGCTGTGCCTGCTCAAAGTCTTTTGCACCAGACTTTGTTCAGTGCCACATCCATGCACGGATGGTCAGGTGGATTCATTGTCCCCACCAATCCCCTTCCATTCAGTGCTGGATGGGGAAAATCTTCTCAAAAAGCTCTGACAGCTCAGTTTGCAGATGTGCTGCCTCCTGCTTCCAGACCTGCTCCAGGTCACAGTGCACAGGGGATAAGCAACTTAGGGAGGGAGCCTTCCACAAAGCACAGCTATGTGAAAGCCCATCCCTTGCATCCTGGCCTCTTCCTCTTAAAATAGAGCCTGTGATGGTCAGAAATGAGCTTGTGCTGCTGCTCCATCGGTGCAAAAAGGGACCTTGCAGCTGCCTTGGTATTAAGAAGGGCTGGGGAGGGAGGGATGGATGGATGGATGGATGGATGGATGGATGGATGGATGGATGGGGTATGGGTGGATACATAGGTGAATAAGTGGATGGTAGGCGGATGGGTTGATGGGTGGGTGGATGGATGGGTGGATAGATGAGTGAATAGATGGAATTATGGATGGATGAGGGATGGATGGGCAGATGGATGGGTGGATAGATGAGTGAATAGATGGAATTATGGATGGATGAGGGATGGATGGATGGATGTATGGGTGAATGGATGGGTTGATGGATGGATGGATGGATGGATGGATGGATGGATGGATGGATGAATGGATGGGTGTATGGATGTGCGGATGGATGGGTGAACGGATGGGTTAATGGGTGGATGGGTGGATGGTGGGTGGGTGGACGAGGTCATACAGCACAGAGGACTGAGCCGTGCTGCAGCAGGCTGGCTCCCTGTGGGCACTAGGCCAGTCCCTCCTGTGCCGCAGCCTCTTGCCTGCTCCCAGTAGCTTCTGCTCCAGTTGGCTCACTGACTGCAGCAGCATCCTCTCTGCTCTCCCAGGATCCCAGTTTAGGTGCGTGAAGGGGGATGAGCAGGGCTCAATGTGAGAGAGGGGGTAGAGCAGGGAGCTGACTGCTCCGTGTGGGTGCATGTGGATGCTTCTCTCTCTGTCCTGTGGGTCCCAGCACCCCACTCACCCCAAGGGGCCCTGGGAAGCAGGAGGAGGAGGAGGGCACTTCTGGGAATGCTGCTCCTCCTGCCATGAATGGGTTATTTTCCCAGCCTCTGAGCTTGGTGAAACACTTCAGATGTGTTCTGTTTTGAACTCCTGCCTGATGAACTGGACATTGGCCCTTTGGGCTACGCTAGTCCTTGAGCTGAAGGACATCAGGGGTTGCTTTTGCTCTGGGGGTGGTTGCCTGTGTCCTCTAAGGCAGCAGGACAGTGCTGCTGTGATGCTGCCATGGGGATGTCACTGCTTTGCCATGCTGCTCTCCCTGCTCCTGTGCTGTGTTCCCTTGCCCGGCACTGGCCTCATGCCTGGCTGCTGCAGCGGGGATGCTTGTACCAGGCTCACTCCTCAGAAGGCATCACTTCCACCTCCTGGGGCACAAACATGCTCGCTGTGGACATGAGTGGCTCTCTGACGAAGAGGCAGCTTCAGGGCAGCCTCTTGTCTGCCCTTTTTGCTGCACAGCAACTGATGCAGTACTGCCCGGAATGCTTTGCAGGACCTTTGCAATGTGGTTTGGAAGCCAAAATTAATCTAATCAAGGGCCAAGCCCCTACATCTGCATCCCATGACAGTCTCTGTTGCATTCAGCATCCCCTTTCCACTCCCAGTTGAAGTCCGTGCATGTTTAACACTGGGTTGCTCCATCCAGGACCCATTTACAAGTGGAGTCAGGCAGACCCAAGAACAGAGGGGAGGGAAGAGGAGAGGATGATGCTTTGGGGCTGCCTTGGAAAATCACCAGTGTGCTTGCCAGCTGCTGGCTCACGCTGGCCCAGTTCTGCCTGTCAGACTGCAAGATGCCACATCCCAAATGTGGCGTATGGAGCTTGGGCTCAAATTGTCTCTTTTCTGGGCTAACGGATAAAACCCCCTCTTAAACAGTGCAGAAAACAAGCAAGGACTACACTTGCTTATTCACATGGCTAATGGAGAGCAGCCAGCTCTGTCTGATCAGTGCATCCCTGTCCTGTCTCTCCATGCTGCTGACGGGCACCCTCGGGACATAGTAGGTGGCGGTCCATGATCTCCTTGCCCAAGGTCCATGGTGGAGGTTCCCCCCAGGGCCCTCTCCTCACTCTTGTCTTCCCCTTGTCTTTCAGATGCCCTGCAGTAACCTGTCCCTGCACAGAAGGACCCGCCTGCCTTAGCCAGCCCATCCTCCCAAACATCCCTCTAGCAATGACCTCAACACCCCAGTGAGGACAACAGGACCAGGAGCGAGTCCCCCAACACCACCACATCACTTGGGAGAGCCATGGAGGCCCCTCTGGATGTGCCTGTAGAGAATCTCATCGACTTCGACACTGATACACCTACCTGCATCCCTTCGGAGCCCTCAGCCCCCAATGGCAATGGGCTCCTGGGGGATACGGGGGATGTGGCTGGGGAGGAGAGCGATGCCACCGAGTCGGCAGACAGCGAGAATGACATAGGTGACTCCCCCCAGCACTGGGGCAGGTACCACCGCTCCTCATCCAACGAGTCCTTCTCCTCCAGCCAGAGCACGGAGTCGGCTCGGGATGAGGAGACGGCCGAGCGCCGGGAGTTCATGCGGCACTACGTGGAGAAGATCTTCACCGGGGGGTGAGTGGATGGGGCCTGAGCGGGCTGCTAGGGCACAGCCCAAGGGAGGGGGTCTGGCGGCTCTCCCACTCTGGTTTGTGTCCTTCCCTCCGCCTGGATAATGCAGATTGTTGCTCCCGGTGTTGTCAGAGCTAAGGTGAGGATGTGGGCTCTGGCCTGCATCCCTTTCTTAGGCACATCCCAGCTCGTCTTTCACCCCCCGCTTCCCACCTCTCTCCTTTCTCCCTTTTCCCATGGTGAGGCTCTTCCCATGCTGTGGTCTCCAACTCCTCTTCCCCATTAATGATGCCCCTGCCAACACCAGCTGCTCACCATGTTCCCCTTGGCCTTGCAGCAGCCCCTGGCTCCCACCCAGCCCTGCATCCCCCCAGCTCCCATCACTGTGGTCTCCATAACGCTGTAGCTCTGTGTGTCAAGGAGAATTGAGCAAACGGAGCGTGATGAGCAGCAACAGGGGTTGTTTTTGCTCTGGGGCACAGTGCCTGTCTCTGGAGCTCAGTTTCTGCTTGGGCTGTGCTTAGCTCTTCCCTTCTCCCTCTGCCTTAGGTTTTCCCCCTGCCAGGGAGGAACAAAAGAGCAGCATAAAATGAGGGATGGCAAAATGGATGCTCCTCTTCCTCTGCTTCCTCCTGGTGTCACAGGACCAGGATGGAGGTGGAGGAGCTGAGCCATGCTGGCTGGACAGGGGATACCAGCCACATCCTCACCTTTAACAGTGGTTTTCTCTCTTTCTGCCCCATTTCAGAGAAGATCTGGACCAAGAAGAGAAGGCCAGGTTTGGTGAGCTCTGCAGCAGCGAGAATGGGAAGGGCAGGGAGTGGTTTGCGAGATACGTGAGTGCTCAGGTAAGGGGAGAGATGGGCAAAGGAGCAGTGACCCTGCACTGGGGCTTTGGAGCAGGGGTCTTGGGCCAGGTGACTTCACCAGCACCCCAAAGCAATACTTATGGAGGGCAGGAACCGGGGTAAAAGGAGGAACTTCAGTGCAGAGAGATAGAGAAATGAATAAATGCATCTCGAGGCAGTTCAATACATGTTTGCTGCAATGTGGGAACAGAAGACATCTCTTTTATGTAAAATGAAATCCCATCGGCGCTCATAAATGTCCTATTCCCTACAAAACCAGTTCCAAGAGGCAAACCCCTGTCTCCAGGAGGGAGGCTCTGCCCGTCTCCCTGCATGGAAGCCATGCGGGGGGACTGAGGTTGCTGCTTTACCTGTGCTTTGTGCCTGCAGCGCTGCAACTCCAAGTGCGTCTCGGAGCAGACCTTCTACCGCCTGATGCAGTCCTTTGCCCTCGTGCTGTTTGAGTAAGTCAGGGGTGGGATGGGGCTTTGTTGGACCACCAAAAGCCCCTGAGATCAGAGCCGTGACTCAAGCAGGAGCAGCACCCATGGGTTGCCACCAGTGGGTGTCCTTACCAAATCCTCCCTCTGCGATAGGTGTCACCAGATGGATGACTTCAGCCCTGCCAAGAACCTCATGACCATGTGCTTCACCTACTACTACATGGGTAAGAGGCACCTGCACCCATGGGCTCTGCTTGTGTCGGTGGTGAAGTGTGCCCTGTGCATGGGAAGGGTGATGGAGGGTACCCAAGCTTGGCTGGTACTGAGCTCCATGGCCAAGAAGCAGTTCAAACCTTCCAGAGACCCTCGCTGATGCTCATACTGATGCTGGTTTGTCATTGCTTCTATCCAGGGATGTTCATATGTGGCAATCCCCAGATGTTCCCTGACCCTGGGGCTGTGTTGTGAATGTCCCAGCCCAGAAACACCTTGGCTTATTGTTTGGTGTGTGGTGGGGACTCCTCATTTCCTATCCAAAACAAGGGGGAGGATAAAGACCTATAGGAATTGGGATGGGTCCTGCCTGTGCTGGGAACAGGTCCCCCAGTAGCTGACAGCACCTGGGACCATGCGTCCAGCTGAGCTCCTGATGTGTTGCCCACAGGCAAGACCCACACACTGCCCTTGGAGGCCAAGGAGAAGCCCATGGGCAGCATTGACTCGTACCTGAAGTCAGCCAATATCTGGCTGGCAGAGAAGAAGGACGTCGCGGAGCGGCTGCTGAAAACCACATCAGCCAAGACAGAGAACGTCAAGGGCTTCTTCGGGGGCCTGGAGACCAAACTGAAGGGTCCTGCCAGCAAAAAGAGCGAGTGGGTACCTCTCTGTTGGGTGGGATGAGGCAGGCACCAAGGCAGAAACCTCCTGGGCTCAGGGTCACCATGGGCCAGGAGATACCATGGCCATGGAAAGAGGGTTGGTCCCATGCTTTGTACTTTGGTCATTGGGTAACTCACAGTGTGGGAGTCCTATGTCCCTATGTCCATCCCCAAATATATGGTTCTAGGAGATGGTGCTGTTGCTTTGTGATCTTCTGCATCATCTCTGTATTGGGTTTGGCTAGGATGGACATCATGGTCCCTTAGCCACCTTTCTGGCCTTGGGGACAGTGGCATGGGAATAGGGGGGCTTTCAGTGAGGGTGACCCCTTGCTTGGGTGGGTAGGGCTTTGCCACATGTGCTGTCATAGGGAGAGGCTTTTTGGGAGCTGACACTGATTTCTGTGCCGCAGTGAAGTGGAGGACAAACCAAAGGAGAAGCTGAAGAAGACGGGTAAGTGTGGAGCCAGTGCTGATGGTCATGGCATCCCCAGTGAAGGAACAAGGGTTGGAAATGTAAGATGACTATGACCAGCGTTGCTGGAGCTGTGGGGTCAGGAGAAGGGCAGGAAGGTGCTGTCTTCTCTGAGCCCTTAGAGAAGTGCTCTAAAGGAGCCTTCACAGCTCCTTGCTTTGGAGCAATCACAGCTCTTATCCCACAGGACATCTTGTAGCATCTTGTCCTCAGTGACACAGCTTGCAGAGGTTTGGGCATCCGCTGCCCCCGAGCTGTCGTGCTGCACCCGTTTCCTCTCAGTAGCTTTGAGTGCTACCCACCAGTGATCCAGTCCCTCAAGTATCCATCTGGGACATCCATGCTTTGGTCAGAGCTTATATCTGCCCACAAAGAGCAGCTAGAACTCCCGTCCTTGTTGCTGTGGATGTGTTGGGGATGAGTATTTGGTTGGCAGACCTTGCCATCACAACTGCTTGGATGCCAAGCTGGAAGGGGGTCACATAGTTTGTCCATGGGTGGGAAGGTGGGAATTATCCAGGCCTTGGCATATGACTGTGTCCCCACAGTTTCCATGCAGAGCCCAGAGGAGGAGAAGAAAGGAGAGAAGATCTATCTGTACATGCACCTCAAGCAGCAGCCGATCTGGTAAAGCCTGCCTGGGGCGAGCTGGTTCCTGGCCAGTGTTGGTCTCCCTGGGGAGGGGATTACTCTGCCTTGTCCACACCTCCATATTTTTATGAGTGCTTTTAAGCTGCTGCTGCCCCTAAAAGAGGACCCTGATGGCTTTTGCACATCCCTTGTGCCACAAGAGTGTGTTTGCAGCCACTCAAGGAGCTGGTCCAGAAACGGACCAAATCCACCAGACTTGCTTTAGACCCCCTTGAATCACCTCCTGGCCTTTGGAAAGTGGGAGAGCTTGGCCCTGGGGGGACCTGGAGACACAGGAGAGATGCGAGATGTGGGGTGGCCATTCCCAACATCTCCCTCCCTCCCTCCCTGTAGGCACAACCTGAGGTTTTGGAACGCCGCCTTCTTTGATGCTGTGCACTGCGAGCGCAGGAAGCGGTCCCCCACCACCAGGTAAGATGTGTTCCCACAAGGAAAGGACATGCTGTGTCCTCTCCAGCCTGACAGTATTCCCAGTGGTCCTAAGCACCACCAACCATGGGGAAACACTTTGCTTTCTGGCCCTGACGGCAAATCCATGGGACTTCCGGGCTGTGGGGTGCATCCTCTTAGGGATTTGCATGCATGAAGGTTTTCTTGTTCGTTTTGCATCAGTTTTGCAAGGCAAAGCCCTAGAGGTGGGCCCGGAAAACCCAGCTGCATTCAGGCTGTTGGTGCTTAGTTTGCAAGCAGATACGGGGAAAGATGCTTAGTGCAGCAATAGGGAGGGGATGCTCTGGGTACTGACTATCCCCAGGAGGGCTGCGAACATGCTTTGCCAGCACAGCATGGGGACCAACACCAGTCAATCAGCAAAGATGGGGGCTGGAGATGTCAGCATCACCCCTGAGAGCTTGTAGGATGGGGATAAACCCTGCAAAGGGAAGGGGCTGCTTGTCTGGGAGGGTGGCTGTGTGCTGGGTGCCTGGGCATGGGGACCCTACAGGGTGCAAGGGTGGGTGAGATGCTCGCCAGGCTCACGTCCATCTCTTGCTCTATTATGGAGCTGCCACGAGGACTTGAGCAATTCACTCTCTCTCGACTGCTGCTTCCCCCTGGCTGTGTGTCTGTGCAGTGCTTTGAGGCTTTGAGATCTCAGGGGGAGAGCACTTGAACAGCCCCTTCTCTGCGCAGCCAGCCCTCCTGCATCCCCCACAACCTGAGCTAAGCCACTGCAGCCCTGGCTCGCTTCATGGGATGCTCTGCTAGGCTGAGGGCGCCGATCAATCTCTGTTTTCTTCTTTATTGCCTTTCTTTTTATCCCAAGCAAGCCACTGAGAGAACCTATTGAACAGTTAATGTAACCATAACTGCATTTGCTTTGATTAAGCCCCAAATTAGCAGCAGCAAGTGTCTCACAAGGACATACGCCACCGGCAGCTGCTCTCTGCTCCAAGTGCCTTTCTCAATTAAACTGATGGCTGAGTCTGCTTCTGCTGCAGAAACAAGGCCACCTACCTAATGAGCTTCAAGAGCTGCACCTTTGGAGTGCTCTGAGTATCTCACTGGGGGTTGGAAGGTGGTGGTGATTCCCTCTCCGTCCTCTGGAGAGGATAATGGGTGCCAATGGGTGAATGGATGCTGCTTGCGGGACTGAGGTTTAAAACCCTGGCAGGAGGAGCTGGTTGATGAGGGCTGGTGTCGCATGGAATGGGTTTGGAGCACCAGGGATACTGCTTGGCCATGGAGGGTGTCTGGATGGCCCATGATGATGGGGTGTGATCATTTCTATGGGGTGGTCAGGGCATCTCTGCAGTGTTTGGGCTGCATCCTCTGGGGCTGCAGTAAAACAGGGGAGGTTTTTGCTCCTGTCGGTGGGGAGGGCAGGGGATGGGGGAAGGAACCAGAACTAAACCTCTTTTTCTCTCTCTTTCCTCTCTCTGCCTCTAACAACCTTCTTTCTGTCTCTTCTTCTCTCCTTTCCCCTCCATCCCTCTATCTTGCATGATCTTTCACGCACCACTCTTGTCGGCCCTGTTTCTGCCGCCGCACCAGAGGGAACACTGGGGAGGAAGAGGAGAAGAGGTGTGTCTGTCCCTCTACTTCAGTGCATTAGTGTCCAGAGGCCGATGCTCACTTCAGGTCCAAACCCTGCCCAGGGGAGGGGGGTAACATGTTTCACGGGGGCTCTGAAAGGCCCTTTCTCCATTGAGGAGGAATGGCCACCAGAGATTTGACTCTATGTGCATCACCCACACAAAAGGGCCAGGAAGGCCTCTTTAATGTGGCCTTTTATAGTGAAACTTGACCAGTTTCAAGCTGTGGTATTTTGCTGTGGGAATCACATGCCCACTGATGGGGTAGTCACGGGCTTATGCTGGGAACAGCTTCCCAGGAAGGTTTTGGACATGAACCGAGTCTCTTCATGGAGAAAGCATCCCCCTCGCCTGTCTTTCCTGCTTGCTCCTGGCTTCTGCTGCCACAAAGAGGTGTTGAGGATCCTTTGCCAGCTGAAAAAGCTCAAATCCATCCATATCCATTGGTGCTGAGTTGGGACCAGGGCAGGGGGAGAGCCATAGCTCTCTTGCTGGAGCGTGGGGTAGTCAATCTCGGAGCAAATCACTGCAAGTGATGGCATTAGCAAGAGGATGAGTGTTCTTTGAAGCTTGGTAGTAAATCTCCCGCGTGGCTAAGGCATGCACCAGCAAATGGGTAACTGGAGCACTGCTCAGACAGAGCATTGCTCAGGTCGGCTGTGTGGGATGAAATGGTGTTGCTGAAAGACGAGTGATGCCACGTGGATGAAGCCACATCTTACAGGCACAGTTCTCGCCATTGCCTGTCCATGGCAAGACATTCTTGGGTACACCAAATACAAGCAAGGTGTTAGCACACCGTGGGGTTATACACCCCTGTGCCTGCCCCATTGTGCTGGTATGATCAAAGGGCTTGAGTAGAGCCACATGTGAGCTTCCCCCCTTCCCAGGCATGTTACTCCCGAATAACAAGCCAGATTTTTCTTTGATAATGGTTTTTTTCTCCCTCCTTCCTCCCTCAAAAACATAAAAAGGCAGGAAAAAAACTGTTGCAAACATGCTGCTTCTGTAAGTGGGCCAGTGAGGTCTGTGAAGTTTCGCTTCCAGATTTCAAAGCCCCCTTAATTTGGTTCTTCTCCTTTCTTTCCAGCCTCCAGATTTGGATGTGGTTTTCATTTGCTATTGTGAGCTTTATCTGGAAGAAATTACACCTCTTTTTTTTTTTTTTGTTTGAATACTTCTAAATATACCATATAAGTTTCCAGAGCCCTGTGAATAGCAGCAGCTCACTCTTAGAGACTGAAATCTCAGCTCAGTCTCCACATGGGCTGGGCTGACTTGGGTGAGGACAGGCTCACCTCCGTGGGGTCAGTCTGGATGGGCACTCATCCTTCTTCCACTTTCAGCAACACAAACACGCTCTGGGGCTGAGCTCACCTCCCTGAATGTACCATGAGACACCCTTCATCCTAACTGCTGTTTTCACCCAACACAGCTCCTCCCATCCCGCTTGGTGTGCTGGCGAGCTAGTGCAAGCTATAAGCGTGTGATGAGTTCCCGGTGTTCTCCTCTTCCTTCTCCTCCATAGAGCTGTTTTTCTTCTACCTATCCCTGTTATTCCTTGCTTTTCCTCCTCTTATCCTTGCCTGTAACCTCTCGGGATGGGGCTGGCTTCACCTGGTGTGCATGCATTGAGCTCCTGCTGCCACCACCTGAGCACACCACCACAGTGACATTCCCATGACACGGACTTTATTCCCAAAGCCCCCACAAGTGGAACACCTGGATGGGGACTTGTGCCACCACCTAGAGTTGGTTGCAAACATCTAGAGCACATAAACCCCTTTTCTTCAAGGCAATGCTGCAGTTGCATTTGCTTGGGCCAGGGGCTCAATGATGTAGGGCCAGGGCATCTTCAGGGCTGCACTGTGATGTTGGCACTTTGGCTCTTGAGTGGGGCCATAGGAAAGAGAATGGGAGCTCCTCATGCTGTTGGAGGGGCAGGTATGTTTGGGGAATGGCCTGCTTGGGGTTTGGGGAGTTGGAGCCCCACTGCAGATGGGGGAGAGGTGCCTGGTACCCTCCTGGTACCTCTCCTGGGCTGGGGGGGACTTCAGCATGAGCTGCAGACCCCCTGCTTCCTCACTCATCCCCCTTGCCAAAGCAATGGCGCTGAAGATGAGAGATGCAAGCTCTGTGCTGAGAGGCCAATGCTCGTCCTAGCTCTTAACCTTCAGGAGCAAGCCAAGCTTGAAGATGACTTTCTCCTGCCACATCTCTTTCTTTGCCCCAGAGCGAAAGACCTGCGAATGGATGTGGCTGTGGGAGCTCACCCTGCACCCCACGTGCCAAGGGGTCTTGGTGCTCTCTTTGTCCTGGGGAGGGGGGATGCGGGCAGGGGGTTCTGGGGTGACGGTAGTGCCAGATGGGTTTGTGCCTTGCAGGGAGAAGTGGTGCCACATGACACAGGAGGAGCGTGATGACAGCCTCCGCTTTAATGAGAACATCACCTTCGGGCAGCTGGGGTGAGCAGGGCATGGGCTGTTGATGTGGGACACCTTATAGTGAGGATTCCTTCACTGGGAACATCCCTTATGATCCAGAGGATGCTCGGTGCTTCTCCTTAGGACCTGCTCCTATCCCTTACATTGAAAATCTGGACACGTCTCTTAGCACGCTCTCCCATAGCCAAGCATCATCCCAGTGCCCAGTACAAGGGGGTGTGGGGATAAAGAGAAAGGTGGAGGGAAAAAAAAGCCAGCCTGGCCCTTCTCTCACCAAGAGCATCTCTGTCCTTCCTCAGCACTTTCATTCACAACATGCTGGCGTTCGGTCTGAACAAGAAGCTCTGCAGTGACTTCCTGAAGAAGCAGGCGACCATCGGCAACTTGGATGAAGGTAGGGGAGGATGCGCACCCCTTCCATGGGATTCCAGAGGGATGGAGCCCTCCTACCTGGGTGGGATGCTTCGGCACCCTCCCAGCACCATTTTCTCTCTCCCCCGCAGAGCAATTCAAGCTGCTCAGTGACCACATTGAGCAGATGGCTACCGAATAGCTGCTTGACCATCGCACTGCGGTTGGAGCAGGCGGGATGGGGAGAGACACGCACCTTTGGGGATATACCTGAAACTGAAGCTGTGCTGCTTTGAGAAATCACACACACAAGCTGCAATAAAACCTGCATGATCATCCACCAACCCTTAGCGCTGCACCGAGGCAGCATGTAGAAGTAGGAGCTAAACAGCCCCCCTGCCCCTCACCAGATCCCCTTGCATCTGTTTGCAGAGTAGACAGCCCCTAAAGTGTATTTTGTGAGTAAAAAAGCAAAACCAAACCCAAACAAATGCAAAGAGAGAGTGACTGCTGCAGGCCCTGGGTGTGTTTATGAGAGCTGGATTGAGGGTCTCCAGCCCCACTATGAAATGCTGCCTGTCTTGGGTGTTCCATGGCACAATAGCAGCAGAGCTGCTGAACGTGTTCACTGCTTGGTGCCTTCCCAAGGCTGCCATGGATGGTGGTGAATCCAGAGGAATCCAAGGCTGTGACCCTCCTGTTGCCTTTCCTCGCCGGCATCTGCATGGAGGCTGGAGCTGGACCAGGGCTACAGGAGGTGATGCCAGGGGCCACATCCAGCCCCTGGGGACGTATCCAGCCACCAAGGGAAGCAAATTCTCTTGGGAGAGCAGCCTCTCCTTTGACCCATCTCCTTCCATACTGCGGCACTGGGTGTTCTCAGCACATGGGTTTGTCCTGGCAATGCAGGAGCTGGCTGCTGGGCATGGTGATGGGATGCAATAGGCATCTGGGTCAGGGCAACAGGCTGGGTTGTGTATCCAGAATGTCACCACTGCTTGGGGACATGGGTGGTGTGGGGGCTTGCTGGGAGCAGAGATGGGGCTGGCAAGTGCTGCTGCCTTCCTCCGTATAAGGTTCCTTGGGAGCTGGGGGGAAATCCTTCCCTTGGGACATCTGCCCTGCACTGCATGTGTGGTTTTGTACTGGTGGGCAGAGAGAAAAGGCAGTTTGCTCCATATCATTAGGCTGGATCAGCAGCAGAAAAACCATGGCCTTGGGCAGGATTGCTGGGAGAGAGGCACATGTGGATGCTGCTTGGGAGGAGGTAGCAAACCAGCACCAAGGCAGATTTCCCCTTGTACCCGCTCCTGCTGCATCCTCAACATCAGGGCTGCCATGGCCTTATGGTGTTTCCCAAAGCCTCCTGGCTTCCCAAAGCAGCCATGCTATGAGATCAATCACCCTCTTTCCCCAGGCTGCATCTCGCCGCCTTCTCCTTCCCCAGCCCCTTCGCTCCATCGATCAAACCTGAAATAGCTCTGTCTTAAGCACATCTTCTATTCTGCTCCAGTGATGGCAGCTATCCGGTACGCAGCGTATCTGCTTTTTCCTTCGCACAGGGTTAGCAGGGAGGCTGGGGACAAGGGGACATCGCTGCTCCCCTCCACAGGGTGCATTCCTGTTCAGATGGGACCTGGTCAGTTCAGCCCATGGATCAGTAAACCCCAGTTCCAAGCAGCCAAGGGTCCAGCGTGCAGTCTCACCCCCAAAGTACTGTACTGAAACACAAGCCCAGGTTCCAAGCTATCATCAGTCCATTTTTCCCCATGCTGTCAGCTGTATCCCATCAGATAAATAGCAGAACAGGGTTTTCTCCCTGTTTCTGGTGTCATTTCCTACCATCAAAATGATGGTTCTGCCCAAGCTGGGCTTCCCTTGCTGCTGGGGCTGGGGCTGTGCTCCACTCTGGGTCTCGTATGAAGGGTTGGATCCAGCACTGTCTTATCCCTTGGCCATTCCCCAGTATGGGCAGTGTTACCAGAGAGTGGTTTTTACTGGGGCAAGGGACTGTCAGAGACGCCTAACATGCACCTATTTGATGGAGAAGATGTGCTGGACCATGGCTATTAGGCAGCTTAGTACCAGGACCTGCATCCTGGAGCATCCCATCCCTATGGCATCCCTGCATCTATCTCCACTCAGGTCTTTCCCAAATCCTGCTTTGTTTCTTTATCATCATCTTTTTTTCCCAACATGAAAAGAAGTTCAGCAGTGAAGTGTATATTGTTTGCACGTGTATTTTTCTACCAAAAATAATTAAAATGAAATAAAAAATGCCCATAAGCCCTTCTCAACTGCGTGAAGGATGGGGTGAGACAGAGAGAAAGCATTGAATAAACGGTCTTAAAAATTACTTTGTCACTCAGCTCTTGTGTGTTTTAATCCGATGGATCTTCCCCATGCTGCCCGCTCAGCCTCCATGGTCCCTGGTGCCTTGCCCAGCTCAGCCCTCACCGGCTTCTCCCTTTTGATGACCTAGTATTTAATACAGGAGAATTGATGCACCTTTAAAAGAAACCGTCATGTTTGCCCTGGGGCCAGCAAGGCGCATGAAGGAGCTTTAACTTTTGTTTCCTTTTCCCCTGTGCTCTCAATCCCTGCCACTCGCTGCTGATGTGAGGATGGAGCTGGGATCCTGCTCTCGCCTCAGGACATTTGATTTCAGTGTATTTAAAAATCAATTACTCACTATTATCTGACTAAAAAAGAAGATGTTCCCTTAGATTAATGGGCTGGAAGCGTCGTCCTCCACACAGGCTTTGGAGACCATGTCCCCTCTTGTTTCCCTATGATCAAGCTCAGCCTATTCCCTGTCGTGCTGGTGTCTCTCTCAATAGCCCAAGAACAAGGTTTCATGGCCACCTTCCTCTTGGGAGAGAGCTTGCCCTGCTCCTTCTGGTTTTCCTCCTTGAAGCACTCCATGGATTCACCGTTGCAGGAGGAAACCCATCATCCCTGAAGCTTGTGCTTGGATGTTTTACCTGGGGTTTCCAGCTATGGAAAACAGAAGCCACATGCCCTGGGTGCCCTTTTGTTCCCTCCATCCTATGAATTGCTTATCGCTTTGCTATGCCTTGATAAGTTTGTGTGTATGAGAAAGGGGGAGCTTATTCCTTAGGTATTTGCTCAGCACCAGGTGCCCTTTTCAGTGGGTGCAACCCTGGCATCTCTCAGTCACTGATTCTGCCGGCTGGGAGCAGCCGGTATGCACAGAAGGGTATAGAGAGGCTATGGGGGCAGCACATACAGCAAGAGGGAGTGAGATCCTTGGCTTCTTAACCCTGAGCTGGGATGTCTCCCAGCCTCCTTGAAATGCCAGTGAGCAGAGTCCTTGTCCTGCTCATTGGTTGGTGGTCACCGGGCCTGTTTAGCCTTCAATGCATAAGAAATGAAGTGCATTAACAACAGCAAGGGGTGGCACCAACCCATGAGGGTCTTTGGGCTGAAACCACCCTCATTTTGAATGCCCCAAGATGGGTTAGAGCAGGTGTGAGCTGGGTAACTGCAGGAGGAGATGTGGCAGAGGTAAGAGCAGCTCTGGAGAGGAGGAAGGTGCTGCACATCCTTGGCACAGCCTGTTTCCCCCATTCCTCCCTCCCTACAAGGTATTAATTACACCCTTCCTGCAGCAGCTTCAGGAAAGCTGATACAGATCTCGGTTGATGCCATCCATCCATTGAACACAAGGGTTAGCGGTGGTTGCTCCAGCTCTGATCCTTCGAGCCTGAGCACAGCAAATGGCTCTCAGCCCCCTTCCCCTTCCCTTGAGGGATAAAAAGGACATTTGCTTGCTGGGCTGTGGGGGGTTTTATTGCGTCTCTATTAAAGTTGTTAAAAATCTTTCCATTGTAGTAGTGTCTGGGAGTGATAAGTATTCATAACAGAGGGGTTTCAAGATGGGTTTGGTTGTAAAAACACCTCTAAGCTGGCTGGATTTATGGCTGTTAAATCATCCCTTTTCTCATCTGTCACAGCTTTTTCAGATGTTCATCGCTGAACAACAGTGAAGTTGGGGCCATTATTCGTGCCGCAGTGTGTGGAGCAAGAGGGAGGGGAGTTCTCTCCATCAGTAACTAGCTCGTGATTTATGGAGACCCTCTCTTGTTCTTTCTGATCTATTTTCCTCCAGCAGGAGAAGCTTTGACTCTCACTATCTGCTCTCTGGCTGCTGCCAGCTTGCCCAGCCAGCTGGAGACAGGCAGGGCCTGGTGGATTTAGAGCCATGCTGGAAAGTTCAGGGAACTGGGGGCTGGCCCTTGCCTTGCCTGCAGTGGGCTCTGCAATGCGGGGCTGAGCCTCTCACGGTACTCACGATCTGCTCTGGGGTTGTATCTCTCCATTCTCCCCTTGTTTTGGGGTGAAACATGGGGAAATCCCACTGCAGCAGCCTGTGAATAGCCTGGGGCAGTGGTGGGTCAGGAGGTAGGAAGGTCACTTCCTAGCTGATAGAATCATAGAATCAACTGGGTTGGAAAGGACCTTTCAGATCGTCAAGTCCAACCGCTACCCCAGCGCTTCCGAGGCCACCACTAAACCCTGCAGCAGCAGCAGCGTAGAACTTGATCAGTGCTTCCACTGCCAGACCTGCCCATTCCATACCTTCCCTTTCCATCACCACGGCGCTTATCAAAGCAGAGGATGGACAATCCTCTGGGGATAAAGCCTCCAGCTTTATCCATGTGCTGGCAATTTTTACTCTGCCACAGCGTCCAGAATGCAGCCAAAAGATAAAGCAAAGCTGCCAGCGCCGGGTACCACTGCACCAAGGCCAGCATCCTGCATGGATGCTGCTGGCTACTGCAACACCAGCCTGGTATCAGCAAAACGGGACCCCAAAACATCTGGCAGAGGCTGTTGTACCCTCCCCCCCCCCCCCCCCCCGGTTCTCCCAGGTGTGCTGGTAATCGGTTTCGTAGCCCCATCAAGTGTCTGCCAAGTGAACTGCATTGCTGGCTCACAGCTTTCTGGCCCCCAGGTCAGGCAGCGCTTTGGCCCGGTATCACACACAGTATGAGGCTGTCGATGCCTTCAAAGCCAGGATGTGCTCGGGAAAAGCTCCCAGCAGATGTAGCCCCATCTGCTTTCCCACTGGAAAAACCATTGGTGTGAAGGGGGTTTTGGTGCAGACCAAGAGTTGATTTGCTGCCAGCGGACCCCCAGCCATCGACCCCATTGTCCCTTGGTCCCCACAGGTAGTGATGGACAGTGAGGGTGAGTGTGATAAAAGCTGCATAAGGGGGTGATATGAGAAGGGAAACACTGCCCAAAGTGAGGGAGATGGGATCTGGGTTTTGCAGGTTACTCACAGATGTGCTGTGTTTGGCTGGCTGCAGCTTTCCCATCCTTAGAGCCTCTGATATCCAATACAGGGTGGTTCAGCATTACCTCAGTGCTTTGGGGCTCTGCCCTCTAAATGCTGCTGAATTTCCTAGGGATTATAGGAAGGAGACCTGTTGAAATCCCCTTATGCCTCCCTCCAGATACGGAGCACCTCCAGGAGATGTTTCATTTTGCCCTATGGTAAGTGTCTAAAAAAACACAGGGGACTCCCCAGTTCCTTCCCATTGGAATGGGGGTGATGTTTAGCTTTTAATACTCTAAGATGAGAGAGATAAATCCCATCATTAAAGCATTTGATTTTATCCTTCTCTGATTGGTTTTCAATTGAAATTGGAAGATTCCCATGGAGAACCATGACTTTGATTTATTTTATTTATTTATTTTTCCCTTGCAGGAGTCTGAATGTCCCAAATCTGTTTTATGGCAACACAGGGATGCTGCTGGGAAGAGATGTGCTGCAGCTCCTCTTTCAGAAGGGCTCGAAGGCAAGGCTGAGTCATTGTGTTCATAGACAGAGCTGCAGATAAGGCCCTGGACAGTAACCAAACACATCTGTCCTCTGTAGCCACAGCCAGATGTGATTCACATCCTCTTGCTCTGTACTTTCAACACAAGACACTGAGTTTGGGCAAGGTCACTGCAGCTCCTTGGCTGGACCCGGAGGCATATGGTGGTGTCTTGGCTGTATTGCGTTCACCCAAGCACTGGTTTTTCGCTGCTTACTTCCCAAAGGACATTGAGCTCAGCTGTGGGCAGTTTTTGCGTGGGCTAACATGCCCTTCTGCAAGCACAGCAGGATGTGAAGCTCTGTTAAGGCTGGATAATCTGGTCCTTTCCTGCCAGCATGAAGGTAGATGAGGCAGATCCCTCTGGAACCAGCTGAGTAAGATGCTCAAGGATGCTTTCTTAGTGGAGCCCTGATCCTGGAAAACTCTGAGGGCCTGAAGCCTTATGTGTGTACTTGTTGGGGATGCAAGTGGAGATTGAAAGGCGATGTTCCTCCTGCAAACAGGGTGAAGGGACATATGTTTTTCCTGCAGCACGCTGTGCTTATCAAGCAGTGCACCATGCGGGTGTTTCATCCCTAAAGCTTGTGTTTTATGACCCATTTCTGCAGTTCCTGAAGAAACAGGACATTTTTAGCTGCAATCATGGGATAGAAACCCCAGGGAGGGGGGGCATGTGGGACACAAGGCCTCTTGTGTCACCTCTGCACAAGGTCACCTTCTCCAGCCTTTAGCTGTTAATGATATAAACACCTCTTCCTCCTCCCTGGGAATCGGATATTCAAGGCATAAGAAATAAGAAATCCAAGGATGTGGCACAAAGAAGAAAAGACCGAGGTTCCCAAGGGACTATTGTGGGGCTGGCGGCCAGCAAAGCCAGTTCCTCACTAAAGGGAGGCAAAATTGAGCCGTTTTCCTTGGCTGGCCTCCCTTGCCACTGCCTGCGCTGCTTCCAGGCGGGATGCATTTGCAGGGAGACCATTCAGTGCCTGCAGGCTCCCAGCTTTACAAATGTGCTGGAAATGGGTCTGAAATGACTTTTCCCCATTGCAAACTGTGGGGTGGTTGCTTTTGCCTGTGGGTTTTGGTGTCCAGCCCCTCCTGCTCACCATAGGGACTTAGTGGTACCGCAGAGGAGATGCTCGGAGAGGAGCTGGTCCCTGAAGCAGGCGAGGGAAAGGCTGCTCTAACATGCTTAGCTGGGAAGCCAGGTTTCCCAAGATGGCACTGTGGTGTTTTACTATAAGCCAGCAAAAAGGGGAGGAAAAAAAAACCCCTCCTGGATCACATGCACCTGGTGCAACTGTGCAGGGCAAATATTTGACGTGCTGAATAAACGAGCAGGAGGGAGACGTCAGGTTCCTGCACCGGGGAGCTCTGACTCATGCTCCCAACACAATCAGTACACTTCAAACACCTTCCTCACAGGCAGCTGCCAAATGTCCCATCCCTGGGGCGCTGCACACAGAAGGGAGCTTGCTCACATCTCTGCTTGCAGCCAGAGCATCCTCATACAGCACTGCGGATGGAGTAAACCCACCATGGGCTGGGGCAGCCGCACAGGTGACGCATAGGCAGCAGCAAGGGGGGTCTGGAAGAGGGGTCCTGGGTTTGGCCCCCACTTCCCCTTTGTTTCTTAGGGATGCTGAGCTCTGATCCAGTTACCTTATTCGCCCTTGGGGTGCTCTTATTGAACAAACAGCCAGAGATGCTGCAGCCACCTTACTGCCTGCATGGTGAGCTTCACCTCCTGGCTCTGACTCGGGTTTAGGTTGGAAAAACTGGACAATTCCCTCCCTCCCAGGATTGTTTTAAGCCTGTGCTAAAGCAGAATCATTTTTCTGGCCAGCTGCTTGTGGAAAGCTCGTTGGTGCATCAAGAGCGAGTGTTTGAGCACAGCAGCGGGGGTTTTCTGCCCATCCAATTGCAGCTGCAGGGAAAAAGTGGAATATCACAGGTGAACCCTCATTTCCCACCAGGGCAGCGCTTGTGTACAACCTGCCATTCAATCTCCATCAGGAAAAGGCTCTGCTCCGGGTACAACACTGCCTGTGTCCTGCTGCAGACCCACGAGCCATCCATCCATGCACGGCATATGTGCCTTAGCCTCTTGCTCAGTGTGGCACTGCCTTCCCGAGGGGAACAGCTTGTGCCGCTGAGGACAGCAAGTATTTTGTGATGTGCTTCAGTTTTAGTGTGTGACTGTGAAATGTTCTCCCCCGCCGACCGCATCCTGAGGTTTGTGGATAGGAAAGTCCACGAGGTTCTTTCTTCCTTTTAATTGCTGTGATTTGTCCAGCTCTTACCCGTGGTCAGGAACAAGGCTTGGCTTGGAGCTCCCTTGGTGGATTTATTTATGGTGCAAATCCCCCCTCCCAACCCGTGTGTTGTGCATCCCATGCACCGGATAATTTTGCTTGCTGGAGTAATTTCCTTGCCCCCAGTGGGACTTCTCTCGTGAATAAAGCTATGCGGGATCGGAGTCTGAAAACCACAGCCTGGGAAATGTATCCAGAGGAGGGAAGGAGGGTGATTGCTCCTCGCAGGCGAACAGCAGGGCTGATTGCTGCTCTCATTGCAGGCGCAGGGCCGGGCTGGTGCTCATTAGCAGGCAGCTGGATGGAGGGCAGAGTGCGACAGCTCACAAATTGCCTTGGAGCAGAAGTGGTGCCTCCTGCCCTGGATGCTGGGTGCCCAGGGGGCTGGTGCCAGGTATAGAAGGGCTCATACTCAGCTCCTGCCATGGCCTTCCAGCATCCTGGAGCCTGTGAGTCTTTTCCTTTTCTGGGAAGGAATGGGAGCTTGGACAATGCTGCTGGTATCAGTCTTGTTGGCAGCAAGTCAGGGCCTCTCCATTTGAACCATGTCTGGGATGGAGAGGGAGGGTAAAGAGAAGGACCTGAGCAAAAACACAGGGTCAGAAAAAGGAATAGGTGAGGAAAATGCTTCGCTGGGCTTGGAAGAGTCTTAAACATGAAGTGTGCATGGCAGGAAAAAGTAAAGGCTGATGGTTTTGCCTGGGGCACAGAGAGAGTGCCAGGCACAGCCTGGACCAAGCAGTGAGCTGGGCAGAGGCCACAAAGCAGCGTGGACTGAGGGAATGTGCTGTGCTGTGGTGCGATGTGTCGCCTGGTCCTGCTCCCAAAACCACAAGCAATGCCCCCCTGCCCCTATGGGGCTCCCCAGGAGCTGTTCCCATGGCTGGGTTCATCCTGTACCCTCCATGGCAGCACCCATCACAGGGGACCATGGTGCAGGGTGCCCCGCCAAAGCCCCAGCAACAGCCCTTTGCAGGGGGCCTTGTTTTGTTCATTGAAGGCATATGAGAGCCACCATCTTCTGAGCAAAGAGCATTTTTAATCTCCTGCTCCTGCTCTGTGCAATTATCTTGATTCCCTCCCCTCGTTTCCTGCAGAGGTTTAATTAAAATGCATTGTTCGCCTCGCCAATTATTTGCTCTGTCCCCCGGATAACCTCTGTGCAGTGGCTGCCTTGGTGGGGATTTTTTTCCTGTTGTTTTTCTTTCTCTTTTTTTCCTGTTCCCATTGTTGTTATTGAGGTTTCTCTCTGTCATCGTGTTCCCCCCCTCTCCCCCCCCCCCCCCCCCCCCTTTGGCAGCTCCTGTAGTGTTTACCTGCCCAGGAAAGGAGAACAGGGGATGTGTGTGGACCACGGCAGCCGTGATGCAGGGGGGCTGCAGCATCCCCACGGTGCTGGGCAGGAGGCACGCATAGCTCTGTGCCCTCAAGCAGCTGAAACAACAAGACCTTGTTGACTTGCCTTTGAGTTCCCCAGCACTCGGCAGCTGCTGCTCCAGCAGGTGATAATTGAAACCGGGACTGAACCTGGATGGCGTCAGGAGTTGAGATGGAGTTCAGGCTCCATCCAACCCCTTTCCCCGCTGTTGCGGTGTAATGATGCTGCTCTCTTTGCGCAAGGCTGGGGACCATGAGGATGATGGAGGGGGTGACAGCTCTGGTACCCAAGGAGAGGGGTGGTGGGATGGGAAGCCAAGCTGCAGCGCCGCAAGGTCAGACCTCAAGGAGTGATTCCACACAAGGGGTGTTCAGCGCTTTCTAAATATAACCCCATTGCAGGACCGAAATGTCAAGCTGCTGTGCTTGAATCCATGCCAAGGCAGCTGCTGAGGGCTGTGACCCCTCGGTGTGATGGTCTTGGTGGGGGTACCTGCTGCTGGTCCCCCCCCACCTTGGAAAGGGAAAGGCTGGAGAGGGGTGAGCTTTGGATACAGGACAGCTTTGAGAGGTGCTGATGGTCGGCCCTAAAATACAGTGTGGGGGCCTGGAGGAGGGGCAGGGGACTGCTTTTGCAAAGGCCGCTTGAGAAGTGAGGTTTGATCCCCCCAAAGAGATGGGATTTGGGCGGGGGGTACTGCCATGTGGTTTCCCCCTTTCCAAATGGGTACAGTTTGGAGATCAGGATCCATGCCTTATCTGTTGGGAGATGCCAGCCTCATGGGGATGTTTTGCAGGTCATTAGTGTCATTTCCTGCAAGGTCTTGTTTATGCATCCCCAAAGGCTTTTCTTCTCCTGTCTCTGGGAGGCCTGGCAGCCTGGGGGGGATATTTGGGGTTGTTTCACTGTGACAACCCAGGGGGTGGCATGTCTGTGATGAGGTGCTGGGAGATCTATCCCTAGTTATGGGGTGGCATCCACACCGGGGAGGGTGCATGCTTTCCCCACTGCCCACTAAGGCAGTGGCTGGCTCTTGATGTGTACAGCGGTGGTGCTGCCCTCCTGTGTGGTGACGGGTAAAGCCTCTGCCAGCTTTGATTTCAGGCTCAAGATCTTCTTCTTGTCAGGATCAGTTTACAGCCTCCAACTTTCCCATGGACAGGTAGAAGCCAAATGACAGACCAGTTTTACAAGGTCCCATTGGTCACTGAAGCCAGGTGCGTGGACCCCCCCTCAGGCATCTCTCACTTCAGCATCTTCCAATGGAGTGGAATTTTGGCTGGCTGAAATCAGCAGTGGCTTTGCCAGGGAATTTGTGGAAGGGGTGGACAAAAATGCCATCACCATGCCATGCCTTGTCTTTGGGACCATGGCTGCCAGATATTCCCTAATGATGTGGATAGGTGACCCCATCAGTTCCTGCGTGCTTCGGGACACCCCCAAGCAGACTAATGCCACACTCCCATAAAGATATGCACAACAGGGAGGATGGGAGGGAGAAACTGGGACTAAACCCACCTCGGTGCCAGGATGGTGGGGAGAGTGGGCCCAGCAAGGA
The DNA here is from genome assembly GCA_017639245.1 of Myiopsitta monachus. Classification (NCBI taxonomy): domain Eukaryota; kingdom Metazoa; phylum Chordata; class Aves; order Psittaciformes; family Psittacidae; genus Myiopsitta; species Myiopsitta monachus. The sequence goes on along the minus strand of CM029941.1, from coordinate 101,553,243 downwards.
TGCTGAGCAGGGAGATGCCGGAGGGAGGGAGGCCAGGCTGTGTTTCCATGCTCCATGGGATGGTTTGGGAAGCTAACACTGCTCTTCCCAAAGGTGGTGGGTCTGTTGGCATCTGCAAGGGGTTGGTGTGGGATAGGATTCCGTTGTTCGTGAACATCCGCTCCTTGAGGAACCTAGCAACCTAACTGAATCTCAGAGAGACATCCCTGAGGGATTCAGGTTGAAATTACTCTTAAACAGTACAGGATGAGCTGCTTTTGGGGCTCCAGAGTGAGCAAGCATCACTCTGGCATTTGCTGGATGCTGCATTTAAGCCCAACAATGCTGAGCTCCCCTCTTCTCCCACCCACCTCTCCAAGCCTGCTGATGAAACTTGGAATAGTTTCCAGTCCAACTGTATCCCCAGAGTGGGAATCCCCAGGCCTGCAAGGAGGACGCATCCTCTTTCATTGCTTTGGAAGAGGGTTCATCAATAGCCTAGGCATCACAGCCCCACTCCACACACCCTGCCCCATGCATCCAAACCTGCCCCATGCTCCAGCTTAAAGCCTTGAGTTCAGCCTTGGCACTCCCTCAGGCAGACCTACAGGGCTGATTTCTGGGACGGTCTGAACATCATGTCCCAAGCTGTTGGCATTGCAGTCACACCAAGCACGTGCGCAGCCCTCATGGTCCGATATGTTCTGGCAGGGAAGTGGCTGGCATCATTCCACACGGCCAAGCAGCAAACGTTCTCTCCTGGGGGGGCAAAGTGTCCTTCTGAGCGCTCCTCGTTTTAGCTGTTGTTATTATGTAAGGTTTAAAATCCATACACCTGGCTGTTACTGCCTTGATCTGGGTGTGCTTCATAATTGAAAACTCTCAGTTGTGCGCCTCTCCCATGCAAAGCAAAGGCTTCGAAGCAGCGGGTGGAAATTGAGCCGATGCCTCTGCGGCCGAAGTGAAAATTTGAATGGAAATTCAGTCTTCCCTCCTCAAAGCAGGGGAACAGGTTCCTAGGGCCCTGGACAAAGGCCCATTGTGACTTTGCCTTGCTGTGGCTGAGAGGCTGTGGGAGATAGGGGCGAAGAAGTGAAGGAAAAGGACTTTCTGGAGCACATCTTGGCCATGGAGATTCAGGTGCTGTAAAAGGGAAATGTGGTTTCCCAGTGAGTTTATGGGTTGAGGAGAGGGGACCGGGCATCACTCAGGCTTTGAGCATCAGCAGGGAGGCCCTGTCCCCTACTGTAATGGGGCTCAGCAGTCTTGGGGCATAGCATGAGGCCGTTGATGGTGTTGAGTTGTGCTCTATGCTCAGTGAGGTTTTGGTGCTTACGGATGTCCAGATGTACTTCAGCCAGGGATTTTCTGTGACACTGAGTTGTCTTTGGTCCTCTTTGGCACCCACCTCTTCACCACCATCAACCGGGACTTCATGCTGGCCACCACCAGAAGATAATGGTGATTCTGGCATTGCGCAGGAGGTAGAACATTGCCATAAGCATCTACCCCTGGGCCAGGGTCTTTTGGGCACCCAAAGGCTCCCAGAAGCTACAAAGGGCTGGCTCCAAACTTCAGGATGCAGGGCAAGAGCTCCCCATCCCCTGTGCTCCCTTGGGGACCGCTTGGTGAGGCAGCTCTTGCAGCACAGAGGAACAGCAAGCACGGAGAGAAGCAAGAAGAAACCTGGCTGCGAAACCGCCGGTGGAGAGATGCCATCTAGAGCTGTGCGAAGGAGGAGCATCCCCTCGGGGGGGGGGGGGGGGGGGGGGGGATCAGGGGCTTTGAGGGGGTGCACGTCCCCGTGGGAGCCTGTTCTCGCATCCCATGTGGATTTGATTCCTCATCCCACAGATTCCTTTCGGCTGAGGGAAGCCCGCGGAGCCGCGCGGCCGCAGCAGGCGGGTTCCTCCCGGGTATTGTCTTGTGTTTGGTTTTAATTGGAAGACAAAGGGCCGCGTGCTGGAGGGAGCCTGCCTTTCCCAGCGCGGCTTTGTCTGCGTGTCTTCATGGGAAGAGAAAGAAGCGGAGGGAGCAGAGCGATCCTCAGGCCACCGATCACCACCCGGCCCTGGGGCCACCGTCCCCCTGTTCCCATGGGAGAACCAGACCCTTCCGAGTGCCAGCTGCCCCTTTCCTAGGGAAACGGCTTGAGATAAGGGTTGAAGGGGAGCAGCTGCGGGGCCGAGGTTATGCTATAGGCAGGTGTGCCTATCACTTGTGCTCTCCTGAGCTTTATTTCTCTCTTTTCTTTCCCTTTCTCCTTTTAATCCCCTCCAAACAAAGCACAAGGGCAGCTGCACCCCGCAGAGCTTCGCTGCGGCCACTCAGGATCTCACTTATGGATCCCGGCTTTGCAGGTGATTCCTGCCGCATCCCTTTGCCAAAGCAAACCCTCTCACTGGCTGAGGGGGGCTGTTTCCAGGCAGGTCGGGGCGTTTGCTGGAGCAGGGATGTTTTTGGGAGCAGTTTCCAAGGTGAGGGAAGCAGCCCACCCCGCACCGCATGGGGCCGCTCAGCAAAGGGATGGCTATTTATGGGCTGAAAAAAAGGGAAATTGTCCAACTGCTGAAATTGGCAGTGAATCCCATGACTATAATAAACAGCTTCCCGGCCAATGTCCCTGGCTATTTTCTGTTTTGGCTCAGAGAGGAAGATTTATTTTGCTTCCAACTTGGAAATCTTTTTCCCCTCAGTCTTCCCTGGGGTCGTTTAAAGCCAATGAACACACACACCCCACACACCCCCCCCAAGACCAGGCTGGGGTTGCTGCTTACCTATATGTCTCTGTGTCCGTGGGAGTGTCAGTGCCACCAGCTCCCATCCTTGAAGGAGAGACCCTTTGGGGTGAATTAAAGCCCATCACTTACAGGCTTGTAGGGCATTTGTGCCCTCAGATAAGCCTTGATATGAAAAATATACAAAAACCAAGTAGAAACACACACCCACACCCCTGTCATCCAGGAAGTTTTCCTGGCTGTGGGAATGACCAATGGGACATGAAGGTGTATTCCATGTGCAGCCCTTTCCTTCCCCATTTTCCCAAGGATGGTGTGCATTGCCAAAAACCACTTTGGGAGCCCCTGCTGTCCCTGGGTGCCCCTTTCCTCATCCCATATAAACCCCCAAAGCTACTGCATCTCATTCCCATGGGATGCTGAGGGCGTCAAGCCAGAGAAGTCAGGCATAAGTGATCGGGGTGTGTGCAGCACCTTGGTGAGGCAATGGCTCCAGTGTTGCAGGGGACCCGCAGCATCCCAATCCCTGCACAGGGTTCTGCACACAGCCGGGGTGGGAGGATGCAGTTCACAGCTTGTCACAGAGGGGATTTGGCAGGGGCTGCTTCCCTCTGTTTATTGATTTAAAAGCTAAGTTTACTCTCTTGGAACGACTTCCCCCCCCCCCCCCAGCTGATGGTTGCCGGCAGTTTTCCTGCAGCACTGCTCAGTTTGCTCTCCATCCCAAGGTGCAGGATAAGATCCAGATGTGTTTTACCTTGTACCAAGCCCTAGAGGTGCTGCCAGGGACAGATTCTCACCAGGGGAGCGTGAGGGTGGTCACAGCGAGGGAGGGACAGGCCAAAGCCAGCTCCAGTCCCACAAACCTGCCAATTACAGCACACGGAATGCCCCAAAGAGGGACCCCATAGGATTTGCATGGCATATCTCTCTTTTCCCACAGAAGCCAAGCTGGCTGTTTTCATACCAGATGTGGGCATCTCTATGGACCCTTCCTGATGGCTTTTACCCATCAATTCCACTGCTCTGGAGTTGTGTTGAATGGCAGTGATGTCTAAGCTGGTGTATCCTTGAATTAATAGGGATCAGTCCAGGCTGGAGGTGAAGGACAGGGCAGGATGGGGCAGTTGGGGTTGGCAGCAGGGGCAGCAGATCCCTGCAGAGAGCCCCATGGGGCACGAGGTTCCGTACACAGAGGGATGCACCAACATGACCCTCATCTGGCCGGCATTCCTGTGAGTGCTGGAAACCAGCTGGGACACAGGGAATTCTGCCGGCCATAGCAAGCAGCTGTGCTCCCCATGCTGGGAATGGGGCCGGGATGAAGCTGTGCAGAGCACGTGCAATGAGGAGGCCAGGTCTCAGAGTAGCAATGGGAAAGGCTTGCTGGGGCTGGTGTTGTGCTGAGCTGGGTGCGCTGGGAGCTCTGTTCCTGCCTCTGCTGCAAGTGGATGCGGTGCATCTAACATGGGCAGCTCATCCCTCAGCACCCCAAAGGAGCATCTGCAGCCTCTGTAGCTGATGGCATTGAGAAGTGGATGGGATTTTGGAGTGACAGCAAACCAGGACCTCTTCCATGAAGGCAGGAGGATGAGAGCTTGGGCTTGGATAATCCCTCGCTGCATTTCCCTGATGAAAGATGGGTGCAGCCCTTATTTTGCAGCCCTTATTTCACAACCCCCGGATCCATTGGACACAGGGAGCTGCAAGAGGAGCTGGAAGCTCTCACACAACACATGCTGCACCCCAATCTTTGCTGCAGGATCAGCCCTTCTGTGTGTCTCCCCATCCCGCAGCCATTCCCTTTCCCATGGGCTCTGCAGGGAGCCGGCACTGACAGGAGGCAGCTTTGGGAGCACGGTGCAGGAGGCTGGCAAGGGCTGGCCTTGGCAGAGCAGTGAGGGGAACAGCTTGCAGCAGCATCTCTCCCCCTCTGAGCGCCTGCTGGGGTGCGTTCCCTAACCTTTCCTGCCTCCATTCCACTCCTGTCTTTCCCTTTCTCCCTCTAATTTTTCCCTTTTCTTTTTTTTTTTCCTTTCCCCTAACTGTAAATGTGCCATAAAAATGGATCAAATTGCTTAAATCACTGTCATTAAATCAGTGTGAGTCCCCCCTCCGCCCCTGTGCTCGAAGCCTGGCAGAGAACATTTGTTCCAAAGGCTGAACAGCCGTCTTATTGCTCTGAAAGCATATTTGCTGCTTGATGGAAGGAAGAGGGGGAGAGAAACAGCCTGCAAGGGAAGGAGGAGGGGGGCGAAATCACCAGGGGCTGCTTCTCCATGGACACACGGGGCCATATCCTGCAGGATGGGTCCTCTCTACTCAGTGTCTATCACTGGCAGGTGATGGGGTGGCAGGGACACCCCCGGAGCTTGGCTTTGATGATGGAGATGGGGGGTTCATGCCATAGGGGATGCTGGAGTGGGTCATAGGGGCCAGCACAGACCCAGCATCCCCATCCGATGGGGAGCAGCCTGCAATCCTGCAAGCATCAATGGAGCCATTCTCCATTCCCACTGGATTGAAACCCAACAGCAAGCCCCTTGGCTTTGGAGTGATTGGGGTGGTGGTGAGGTGATATTCCAGGTCTGGATGTGCCATAGTACAGTCTGGTGTTCCTGGTAAGTGTGTTCCTGGTAAATAAGGCAGGTCAGGCTGGTGAACCCTCCTGAACCCCTGGATTGATTAAGCCCTGCCAGTCCCTGCTAAAGAGCAGCTTTAGACCTGCGGGTGTTTGCACATCAGGATAAAGAGCTTCTGCAATCCCTGCCCGTGGGCCCCACTGGAGCCGGCAGCTTGGAAGAGCTGGGGAAAAGGGATTGCTCTGGAAACCCAGCTGATTTTAAGGGCCTGGTTTGGCATGGGACAGCGAGGCAGCGATGGAGGCAGAGACAAGGTTGGCTTCAGGAGCTGCTGCAGGTTCCCACGCCAGCACCGGGCTCCATGAGCGAATGCAGGAACGCTTCTACTCAGGTGGTCTGGAAAATCCTGACAAAGAAACTGGGGCAGGGAATGTCGAGGAGAGTCGGGAGCTGGAGGTGGATCAAAGGCTGGGGCTGGGGCTGCTGCAGGTGGCAGGAGCCAGCAAGGAAAGTGCATCCCAAAGGTACCATTGCACCAAACCCTCCTGCTTTTGCAGAGTCACAGACCAGCATCTTCCAGCACCCAGTGACCTTCTGGGCTGGTCCTTTGTCCCCAGAAGGGTCTCCTAGAGGATACATATTCCCTCCCTGTCAGTTCTCCTCCACCCCACTGAACTGGGATGCTCTGGGACTGCCTCCTGAGCAATAAGGATGGGATAGGGATTTGCCTCCAAGACCAAAATACCACCCTGGGGATGCTGTGGAATGGGGGGGGCTGCCCATGAACAATGTTGGGTTGTATCCTCCTGATGATCTATGCTCAGGAGCCCTAAGGAAAGCAGGGAGATGTGCTAGCATGGGGCACAGCAGGTGGGGACGGGCAGCCGTGCTCCTGCCTCTGCCCTGGATGCAGTAGCTAAGAGCCAGCCGAGCCGAAATGTGAAACAGCTCAGGGGGCTGGAGAGGTGCCCAAGTATCTGCAGCACCAGATTACAAACACACCAGCTTGCAAAGGCTGGGGGGGGGGCTCAGCCTTCCCAGGGCATGGCATGCTCCGACTGCCCACTGAAGCACCAGCATGGGCTCAGCTTGCTCCCAGGTGCTGTTTCTGCGGGGACACAGTGGTCCTCACCATGCCTTTGGACACCAAGCAGGGACCCCCCTGCCACTAGACAGGGGTTTGCTTTCAGGGGTCCACATTGGAAGTGGGAGCATGGAGTGGGCATCACAGTAGTTCCCTTCTCAAGGGCTTTGCAGACTAATTGTTCCCAGGGTAAGGAGCTGCTTAACGGCTCTCCCCCTTCTCCCCCCATTTCCCATAGGAAACTGCAGAGACAGCTTCTCCTTGTCCCTCAGGGGTGATGCATGTCAGTCTTAATCCCTGAGCATCCTGCTGCTTGCTAGGGATGCTCAGAGCTGATGCTTGGCTCTGGTGTAAGTCAGGAATAACTCCCTTAAAGGCAGTGGTAGGAAGTTAGCATCTCCCGGTGCGGGAGGGGGGCAACCCCCCTGTTCCCAGCTTTTGGGCTTTGGTTTCTGAATCCCTGCAGTCAGCAGCTCTGCCAAAAGTCCTAGCGGAAAAACATGTATATTCGTTCAGGGGAAGTGTTTTCAGACAGGGACTCATCTCTGTAACCATCATTAAGGCATGGGAGCCATTCAGATCACAGCACCTCCTGGCTGCATCCTGGTCCACAAGAATGCTGAAGGTTTAAGCCCATTTTGGGCCTGTCTCCCTGCCTTGGTCTCATCCATGCTCTTACCAAACCAGCTTTTCACCATGTGGAGCTGTGTCTTGGCCAGGGCTAGGCAGAGCAGCCTTCTTGGAGTATACCTGGGTCTTCAGATGTGTTCCATGGCGCTTCAGGGGCCCAGTGACCTTCACATCCAGCCTCTCCATCTACAAGGAAAGGGGATGTTGCTCTGCCAGGTAGACAGGCAGAGCAAACATGAACTGGAGTAGGCCAACAGCCAGCTTGGTTGGACCAGATCCAGACCTGGAGGTCTCCCAGCTGGTGATGCCAACCAGAGCATCTGGAAGACCTGCTTCCTTCCAGGTACCACTTCCTGTAGGAAGGCTGTACAGAGGAGAAGATGTCATTTCCCCCTTTTCCACGCTAAAATGCTCTGAGGAGCAGAGCTGGGTCATGGTCCACCCCTTGGCAGATGGTGAGGGCAGGAGGGAGCACATCCTTCCTCAGCAAAGCCAGTGGCTGTCACAACTGCAGACTACTCGCAGCTCACTTTATTGCAGGTGTGTGTTTATTGCTTCCTGATGGGGAGACCCACATCTGGGACCTATTTGCTTAGGACCTTGTTAGGGGGTTGTGGTCTCAACCGCTCTTTACCTCGGGCTGCCTGTAATCCTGCACTCTGGCTAACTCCATAGCAAGCCCCTTTGCAGAGCAAGGCTCTCGGTGTGGCATGGTCTGCAGGCTGCCTTTCCCAGGAGATCCATCTCGTTGTGGATATTGGCCACCTCCTGCATGTAGGAAGCTGTCAGGATACAGAACTGTCCAAGGACTTCTCTGTGCTGGCCACTATTCTTTCCATGAGCTGATCCTGGCGACACACACATGGGCGCTGGCTGGAATCGCTACTGACACTGGTCAGGGCTGGGAATTTGAGCCAGTTTTAAGCTGAAACGGGAAGTTCAGGTTAGACACAAGGAAGAAGTTCTTCCCTGTGAGGGTGTTGAGGTGCTGGCACAGGGTGCCTGGAGAAGTGGTGAATGCTCCATCCCTGGCAGTGTTCAAGGCCAGGTTGGATGGAGCCTTGGGTGACATGGTCTAGGGTGAGGTGTCCCTGCCCATGGCAGGGGGTTGGAACTGGATGATCTTAAGGTCCTTTCCAACCCAAACCATTCCATGATGTTCCTCAGTGCAGGCAAGGAGCACTCTTTTCCACATTCCCAATGGCAAAGCTGCCATTCTCCTTGATCACCTGCTTCCCCAGCAGCAGTGTCCATCCATCAGATGATGCTGAAGCTGCAAAGCCATGAGTCCAGCCAACCCATTCCTGGCCATGCTCACTCCTTCAGGCTCCCCATTGCCCTTCCCCAGTGCATGGTGCTAATGAGGTGTGGGTTGATAACTAGCAGGACCTTACATATCTCAAGTTCTGGAGTTCCATCGGTGCCCAAACCACTCAGCATCTTCATGCTATGGCAAGAATATCCCTTATCTCTGAAGACAAGAGCATCTCCCAGATCTGCCCTCAGCCCTCTCGGCTTTCTCTCAGCCTTCACTTGCATTTCAGCTCTTCCTACCTCTCCCTTATTGTTCCCAGTTCCTTCCTCTGTCTGGTCCCCAGCTCACCTAGGAGAATGGGCATGATCCCATATTGCTATGGGAAGCACAGCCAGACCTAGCATCACCCCACCATGGATACCTGCCACATAGCATGGTGGTGGGGCTGAAAAGAGCCTCTTTGCCAGGAGGAAGACCTGGGGGATGAACTGCATCCTGGTTGTAGCTGCCTGTGAATCTCTCAGGCTCTGGTGCTTTTTCCTGCTGAGGCCCCGCAACTCCCACAGCGAGATCCTTGGCTCCAGTTGCACGGCACAGCTTATGGATCCAATATAACACAAGCCACGTTTGTCAGAGCAGCCTCTGGGCTCCAGCAGATGCAAAGTTTCTAGGAAACTGTGGTTTCTGCATGTGTCTTGAAATGCCAGACCCAAAGAGGGTCTTTCTATTCCACCTCTCGCTCTTGCTGGGAGGTAGCAGGACAGCAGGCTGTGTGCCTCTCTGCCTTCCTTCCTTGGAAAGGGATGCAGGAGGGGTTTGCACATCCATACACATGGTTTCCCTCTGGAGGATGTGCTATCACTGACACTGGTGGGAGAAAAGAAAAGCTCTGTATATGGGGAGCGAAGCTGTAGGCAGCCAGCTTGCGGCATCATCACGCAGGTAGCCACGGATGAGTGTGATTGCTGTGCTCGTTTCCAATTAAAAGCTGATTTGCTACAGACCTCTGTTGACCTTCAGCTTGGCAGACTGCTGTTTTGCAGGGAGAAACAGACCTGCTCTCCACCTCCCTCCTTTCCAGCTCTTGTTTCCTTTCACTGTGCCCAAGATAACACCCTGTCTTGCTCTGTCATCATGGCTTTATCTGAACCCTACAGATATTTTCCCTCTGTAGTGGGCTGGATGTTTTCTTAATGTTTATTGACAGGGTTTTGCAAGCGTGATAGAGGAGCCAGGTGTAGGACATGCAGGAAGCTATATGGGGGTCCTTGTTCCCATCTCAGGGAAGGTTATTTGGAGCATCTCCCTATAGGGTTCACCCTGGGGGGGCTTCTTGGGGCTCAGCACAGCCCCATGCCCAGGGGAATGATGTCCGAAGGTACCAGACACACGCAAGACCCTCACCTCACCTATGGATGTGCTCGTTCCCAGCACCTACATCTGATGCTGCTGCCATATAACCAAGCTCCCAAGGGATTCCCCCTCCCCGGCGGGTCATGAGACCTCTCCCCTTCCCACTGCTCCCAAAGCATCCCTCTTCTCTGTGTGCTTTGGGGACTTCCATGCCAGGATTTGTCGGGCAGGGTCTGGCTCAGCATCCGTGGTGCCAAGTGGAGACCTGCAGGCAGGGCAGCTTTGGCCAGGCCCTCTGCCAGTGCTGGGACTGCAGCGACAGCTTTGAATTTAGCAAGTTGTGGACTTTGTCTTCTGGTCACCAGCCTCCAAGAGCCTCCTATTGATTTGTTTAGGAGAGGGAAAAATACTGAGCTTGGAGCAAGGGAAGAGAGTTACCTGTTGGGATGGAGGCCTGCTGACTGGGGATGGGTAGAGAGGGGGATGGGAGGAAGGAGACATTGCAATTCCCTGGGGGTGGAGATTTGATTTATTTCATAGAATCAAAATTCTATTTCATAGAATTTCATAGAATGGTTTGGGTTGGAAAGGACCTAAAGCTCATCCAGTTCCAACACCCTGCCACGGGCAGGGACACCTTCCACTGGAGCAGGTTGCTCCAAGCCCTGTCCAGCCTGGCCTTGAACACTTCCAGGGATGGAGCATTCATCACTTCTTTGGATAGCCTGTTCCAGGGCCTCACCACCCTCACAGTAAAGAACTTCTCCCTTATATCTGACCTGAACTTCCCCTGTTTATAGAACCATTCCCCCTTGTCCTTTAGCTGATGAAGAGCCCCTCTCTGGTTTATTTCCCTCATGGGACCTATCCCCCATCTCATCTGAGTGTCTCTGCGGGTTCAGCCCGTAGCAGTGACTGCCTTAGTGAAGAAAGAGAATGGACCTAGGACCAGAAAGACCAGAAGATGAGTGCGATCGAACAGTGCGCACATTACCGATGTGATGGCAGCCCGGCTGAGCACGGGCACATTCAGCGCACATATGGCAGCAAGGCACAGCAGGGATCTGGGGTGTAAGCCGGGCTGTCCCCGCTGTCCCTGGACCAGCAGAGGGCAACAGTGACCTTTGCAACCGGCGGTCCCCAAAACAACCACCCTCCCTTCACTGAGGCTGCTGGGCCAGGGCATCCCATCTGCAGGGGATAAAGGGGTCCCATGGCAGGGGGTGGGTGCACTGGTCCTTCCCCATGGAACACAGGGTTTTCACATCATCTGCTGTGGAACCTGGTTGGGTTCATGCTTGGTGTGCCGTGGTAACCACATCTGTTGAAGGGCTTCAGGGTGGGAGTCCTCACCCTGTTGGTATGCTCCTAGGTGGGCTACGAAGCAGGGGGAGCTCCTCTCTGCCTAAACACTGGTCCTAAGCAGGGCTGGTTCTGCTCCTGGCCCTGCCTTCTGGGGTGATGGTGTTACTGTTAGCAGAGACACTAGGCTTCATGCACCATACATGGCCCAAATGGACATGATTTCAAGTAAGTACCACTATAATACACATTAAAGAAGGTTGAGTGCAGCCTCGAAGCCCAAGTTGCCACCATGATGCTTTGGGAGGGCACGGCTTGTGGCTGTCCACATGTGCAGGGATGCGATGAGTGGTGGAGCAGCGCTTGCATGGGTGCTGGAGGAGAGCTGGAATGTGAGAGGTGGCCATAGCCAGACCCACCTCAGCTGTATTCTGGATGCTGGAGCAGGATGAGTGCTGAGGAACCTGAAACCCAGACTGGGTGTGAACCAGCATCCTCAATTCTTAGTTGGCAGCCCCTCTGCAATTAGCCTCCTGAACCAGTCAGCAGGCTGAAACCTCAGTTTTCCTATGAAATAGCTCAGTATCTTGGTCCCCCTTGAAGGTCAAACCAGGAATGGTCATTAGGCATGGAATCGACTTCCCATTAACACCCTTGAGCTGCTGGGAGGGGGAGTGTGTCAGCTGCAGCCCTGCCACCCTGACCAAGGGATGGTGGGCGGGGGGGGCCCTTCGATCTTCCCCCAGACATGGGAGTCAATCCATTTGCTGAAATGAATGGGAAATGGTTGAAAGGCTAAACCTCAAATTAGGTATTGACTATCTGCCGAGCTGGGCAGAGCTACCTGCTGTAAACAGTCATGCTCCCCATCGCTGTGTGTGTGTGCAAGGGGTGGCTGGACCACACTGGCTGTGCCAAGGGGCTGCTGGCATCTCATCTCGTGGCACAGAGGGATGCTGGAGCAGGTATCAGTTTTTCCATTGCCTTCTGGACCTGCTCGCTGGGGAGCCGGAGCTCTGTGTGAGACAGTTGGGCTGAGATCCTGCGGTCATGCTTCGGTTAATATTAAACCATTAAATGTGTTCAGCTCTTAATAGAGGGACCGGTTGGAGCTTTAACCCTGCGCTTGCTGACAGTTGCTGATCATCTGCCTCTCCTCTCATAGGGCTGGCAGTGCTGGCCCTGGTCTGAGCATCCTTGCTGCTCAGTTGCATTCGCTCTGCAGGCAATTTTCATCTGCTGCCTCCTTCCCCAGTCACAAATCCAAGGCCACCCCTGCAAAATATGCTTTTAAAAGTCTATTCATTCGAAATCTTGTGACACTCTGAAAAAAAAAAATACAAAACGGTGTTTGAACAAACTCTAAATTGTACTTTAAAGAAAACACAGCTGTTTAATTACAGCCTGAATGCAGAGCAGCCTCCATCATGTGAGTGGTAGGAGCTGGGTGCTGACTGTGTGTTTGGCCTCTGATCCTCTTTAATCTCCGCAGTCAAAGGATTTTGGTTTGATTTCCTTTTATTTCCCCACCCAGCTTGGAATCTGCAACCAATTTGTTGTTGTTGTTTGGGAAACAAACCCCAGGGACAAAGTCTGGATCCGGCGCAGCCGGGCTCGCACTGGCTCTTGCTGTGCCGCCTCCTGGTTGCCCCAGCGCCAGGAATCTGTTTTCCCTTTGCCCATCCTGCTCGGCTTTTTTTGTCCTGTCTCTCCCGCACCCCAAAGGAGACGATGACTTTCGCATCTGCTGTTGCATCTGGTTTACCCATCGGGTCCGAGTGTGATGATAATTTCAGCAGGGAATGGGAGCCCGCAGGCAACACAGGGCTGGAGGGGGGGGAAACTTCCTCTGAGTGTGAGTTACTCCCTAAGGAATTAAGAGCAAAGAAATGTGGGGTATGTGAGAGGCTGAGCATCCTGCTGGGGCTTAGAACTCTTCAGAGGTGATAAATCCATCCTGGGATTTTAGGCAGAGAGGAGGGGATATGATATGGTCTAGTGTGAGGCATCCTTGCCCATGGCAGGGGGCTTGAATTAGGTGATTTTAAGGTCCTTTCCAACCCTAACTATTCTATGATTCTATAATATAGGGATGTTGATCATGCAGAGCCATGATCCCTCCAGAGCATCACTTTGATTTGGATGTGCAGCACTTGGGAATGCCGCTGGGCTCTTTGGCTTGGGAGGATGCAGTGATGTTGTCACAGACTGCAGCCCCAGGTTCATCCCTGGTACAAATCCATCGCTTCCAGGCTCTGCCTCTGGGTGGATCTTTCCCGAGGGGGACCTATAGCAGCTAGCAAAAAGGCAAATAAATCCCTGGCTCTGGATTAAAGCACAAAGCTCCCAGGCAAGTCCTGGGTTCCTGTGACCGGGGGCTGTTCTTGAGCTGCAGTGCCAGGAGCTGGTATCCCGAGGGATTGCTAGCTGTGGGCTGGGACCCTCAAGGCAGCAGGATGAGCTCCCTTGGCTCCAGCAGCTGATTGATCAGCTGAACGAGGCATGATCAAGGGTGTAATGTCCCTACTGACCCTTTTGGCTCCCTGGGGTGACCCTTTCCTCATGCATTAAGCCAGTGGTGGCCTTGGCCAGACCCTCCTGTGGCTGCGATGCTCCAAGCAATACAAACCTTACTCCATGCCTCTCCTCTTCCTGCTGAGCTCCACCTTGTGCCTCCAGCCTGGTCAGGCCCAACCTATTCCTGCCTGCACCCTGCACCCCGCCATGGGCTCCAAGCCCTGCTCAGCTCCAGTCACCACCTTTGATATCCCCTCGGAGGCTGTACCAGCCTTTCATTTCACTCCCCTTGGACTTGCAGTGGTTGTGCCGCAAGCCTTTTCAGGCGAACATTAAAGCCTTTGTCTGGTTGGGAGCTTGGAGCAGACCATTTAGGAGGAATTAGTGGTTACATTGAAAGGGGAAAATAAGGGCTCCTGGGTTAAATGCACTTTAAATGTCTTAATAATTGCAATTGGCCGACTCGCTCCTCCCCGGAGCCAAAAGCCTGTAATATGGGAAGCTTTTCTCTAATCAAGAGCAGCACTGATACCTTATGTAGGAAGCCACATAGGATGGAGAGAATTATTTCTGGGAGCTCAGCAAGTAGAGCCGCCTGTCTGTCATTCCCTAGCTGCCATCCAGCCCCTCTGAACCCATTGGGTACCACCGAAGCTGGGATGCGGCTCGGGATGTCAGCGTGCCACCCTTCATCCCAAGTGATGTGCCCCTGATCAAGCGATGGTGGTCCATCCCTCCTTGGTTCCTTGAGAAGTGGGACCCCAGCTTGATGTGTCCCCAAGGACACATCACGGAGACATGGATCCGGGTTGTCCCCATGCCTGGGAAGCAGCATGGAGCCCCAGCAGCCACCACGCTGTTGGTGGGCAGCCTGTCAGTGCCATCCAGGTGGTTGGCTGAGCCCCTGCGGAGACATATCCCGGCTCCCTGGCTCCAGCCGCACGCAGCCACGTCATCCATCAGTGATGACAAGCTCCTTTTGCAAGGAGCCTTTGTTGGCACCCTGTGTCGAGCCAGGAAAGAAGGAGGGAGTGGGGGAAAACCAGGCTTGCTGGCTTGAGGCAGACCTCCAAGGTGAGAGCGTTGGCCCCAGCGAGGAGCAGCCCCCTTCTTGCCAGCAGCTGAAGGAGGGAGGTTAATAGGTGCAGCTTGGAGGAGGTTAAAAGCGAAGCAGCTTCTAATTTATAACGTGGCCGAAAGAGGAATTATAGCCAAAAAAGATAAAGATGTTGGAATAGCTGGAATTCTCCAGCTGCCGCAACTCCAAAGGGTAAAGCCACTGGAATGTGTGTGTGCGTTGAGGTGGGGGTTCTGCTCTGTCCCCCTCTGAGGTCCTCCTGCAAGAGAAGAGGGCTGCTGGGGGAGCAGCAAGAGACAGGAGGGATGGAGAGGTGATGCCTAAGGGTGTCTATATGCCTATGTGAGGGATGGAAGAGCTGGAGTGCAATCCTGCCGCTGCCTTCATCCCCTTGGCTGCTTGCGGTGCTGAGCTGGAACCTGTTGCCAGGGCAAGGGCAGGCTCAGAGGTGCTTCAGGGGAGGAACAGGGGCCAAAGTGCCTCTGTATTTGGGGTCAGAGCTTGGCCCAGGATGTCTGTGGAGCACAGGCAAAACTGAACCAAGGAGGATGGTTGGGGCTGCTCCTGCCCTGGAAAGCATTGAGAGCAGGAGCTGCTGCCCTGCCTGCTCCTCACCAGCTCCTGGGGTATGGAAGAAGTGGGTGGCAGAGGAGGATTGCAAAGCTCCTTTAGCAGAGGCAAGGGCTGGATCTGCCCTTCTGCAAGGTCTGTTGAATCTCAGGTTTCTCTGATGGAGGTAAGCTTCAAGCCAGGCTGGGCTTCAGCACCTGGGTGTATTGCTCAGGGATGCTACTGGAAACTGCAGGATAAGGAGCAGCTGGTTCCCCATCTGCTCCCTTCCCTCTCCCCAGTCCAGTTATAATAGCCCATTCACAAAACCACCCCAGGTTGGGGATGAGGGGAGGAAGGAAAGAGCCACCAAACCCCCTATAAATGGGGAAAACACCCATAAAAAGGGGTTGTAGCGCTCCATCCCCTCACTGCCATGCTTGCAGTGGTAGGCAGAGTGTATTCCCTGCTCCGGGGTTGAAATGAGTCCAGTGCTGAGGCTTGGGATGGAGCTGGTGCTGCCTCTCTGTGCCATGCCATCTGCTCCATGATAGGAAAGGCCTGCTGGAGCCCTTGCAGGGCTTTAGGGGCCAAAAGAGGACAGATACCCCTGGCATACTATGTGCCTGCCAGTGTGCCCACAGTAGCGTTGACCCAAGGATGCTTGGCGGTACCTGCTGTTTCCTGGCTCCATGCTGAAGTATCTGGGTCTTCCTGGTCCCAGCATCAACAGCAGATGAGGGCCAGGAGAAGGAGATGGAGCTGTGCAAAGTGCAGGGCCTCTGTGGAGATGAATCAGAGACCCTTTTTCTGTGAGTGGCTCTGATTTGCTCTCCCAAATCCATGCCCAGGCTGGTAAACCAGTGTCTGAGCAGGTCCTCCAGCCCCAGCCTCTCCAGTTCTGCCTGCACGGATGGATGCTCTGACCCAGTTATTAGAGCTCTTTGCTATTCCAAATTCCATCCAGGCATGAAATCCAGAGCTGGGGCACATTGACAGAGACATGGGAGCTTCTGGGCTTTGTTTTCCATACAGGCTGGAGCCAGGTCAGCCCTGTAGCTGGAGGCACAGCCAGTTCTCCCCAGCCTGTTCCACTCCCAGTAGGGTACATAATCACCCAGAGCATCAAGGGTGGTGCCGACCTGCCCAGAGAAAGTCTGGGTTGCTGCCATTCATTTCAACTCCCATGTTTCTCCTTTCCATGGTTCATTTCCCTCCCCTTAATCTGAGAGATAGAACTCGAAGCTTCCTTGATCTTTTTCCATGGCGTTTGCAACAGCAGATCTTGCACCTGCAGCCATGTAATGGGAACAGCGTTAAAACAATGGGGCTTGTTTGTTGTTGCACCTCCAGGCTGCTCATTGGGGTTGGAGAACAAATCCAAGGTCAGCAGGTGAATTATCTGCACTACCCATTATCCTCTGGATACAGGGAGCAGTGCTGGCAAAATAAGGCGGCCCCATCCTCCTATAGGTGCTTAGGGAGCTTAGGATGCTGCTTAGAGCTTCTGGGTCTGGGTAGCAGCCCCCAAAAGGTACTTTTCCCCACTAGCTGCTCCAATGGCTTGGATGGGGACCATGGTATCCATTGTGGTAGGGTCTGAGTGAGGTTTCACAACATGACAGAGCTCCTGGGGTGGAGGAACTGTGCTATTGCATTCAGGGTGAAGGGAGTGAGATTATATGCACTTCTAGGGAGAAAGGGTATCTAATTTTCCAGTGCCTGCAGGGGAATATGAAAGAGGGAATATGTATTCCTCCCCTTCCCCGCTGCACTAGCACAGATGCTGCTTACAGCATCACCCCAGCCTCTTCCCCTGCCTCCCCTCCACATCAAAACTGAGGTCTGCCTGGGCTGCGCTCATCACAGGCCAGGCCTTAAGACAAATAAGATCATTACCAGGAGCTAACGGAGCATGTGTGCCACGAGTTCCCTGCTCCATTGTTGCATGCTCCTTATTTGCCTTGAGATATTTAAGGGGAAAAAAGAAGTAAATCAGGGGCTGAGCCCTCCCCGCTTGCCACTGCTGCATAATCAGTGTTACAGCAAAACCACTAATATTATCCCTGGAACAGGAACTCCTCCAGCCACTGGCCTCAGAAACAAAAGGGATTCTTCCCCCCCCCCATGGCTTTATTGTTGTGGGAATACCGAGTGCGCCGGCTCAAAGCCCTGTCAGGCAGATGTTGTCAGCCTGCCTAGGTTCCAGCTCCTGAAATCCCCATCTCCCTTACTCCCAGGCTTCCCTTCCTTTCCCCACAATGGAGGTTTGCCCTTAGTTGTCAGGATGAGGATGCGGCTCTTTCCCTTGTATCCATCCCTGGGGCTGCTGGTCCTCAATAACCTGTATCAGAGCAGAAATCCCAGTGGATAAGCCAGGGAAGTGGCAGCGGGGAAGGTTCCTTTCCCTGCTGGAGATTTGTTTTGCTGCTGCTGAAAAAACTGCATTATTTTACCCAAGGTAACACCTTAGAGCTTACCTGCAACAAGAACTCTGGTTACACGAAACCCAGCAGCTCCATCCCTGAGAGGGTGCCATGGCCCAGCGCTGGGAGTTACTTCATGACAAAATTAAAGCTAATTTCTACTGTTTTCACCCCAAGATAGCTCGCAGACACCACTGAGCTTTCCCCAGCTCTTTAAGCTCAAGTCTAAGCTTCGAAATGACAACGCTGTCCCTGCGCTGGGACACCGGGTACAGATAATGCTGGCGAGATGAAAGAGGATTTGCCATTTGCAGTTTAACCGCTGGAAGTTCTGTTTTCTGGCATCTTGTCAGGGCAGCGCAATGGGGGGCAGGTCCCATTATTCCCCCTGGTGTGGGCTGTTTGCTTTGGCTTGGTGTGGGCATCATGTGCCTTAGCAAAAGAGAGAGGTTCTGGCAGATGGGAAACGTGGTGTTTTGCCGCCCATGTTAAATAATTCCTAACCCATAATCTGTTAACAAATACGAGCTCTGTGGTAGAGGGTAAGGAGATGCTCCAGGTGCTGCGTCTGAAGCCGCATGGGTGCTGCTCTGCTGAGCATCACTTGTGCATTGCAGTGTACCTGCAGGCTGCACAAACCTGCTTGAGACTCCTCTTTTCTTATCAGATTGAGCAAATCTGCTGTTTTTTCCAGTGGCTGGGCACCAGGATGGCAGCAGGGAAATTTAGCTTCAGATCTGACTGGATTATGGCTCTACAGCCTGAGATTTCCTCTTATGTCCATGCTTTTTATCACAATAAATGTACCCACAGATACCCTTACTGTCCATATTACTGCCTAATAGATATTTCTTTGTTGAAAAGGATTGAATCCATGACTTTAAGCCCATTGAGCTTCTAGCTTTGCCATAGAGCTATAGGAGTTCCCTGGGTTAGTGCTGAGCTCTATTTAGGGGGTAAAAGGGAAGCAATCTTCTTTCCACAGGCTGGTTCCCCCTGCTTAATTGTTTCCTCTGCAGCTCTCCTGGTCCCTCATCATCCCATTGCCCAGGGGTTTTTCTTCCTTTCCCTCTCTTCTGCTTGGTTTCACTGCAGGAAGGAGCAGCCTGCAGCACTGGGTGGAAGGGCTGCTCCAGCTCCTCCTCCTCCATCGCCTTCGCTTCCCTTTCTGGTTGCCCCTCTCCCCGCTGGCACGCAGCGAGCCGCGCGGTTAGCATTGATCTGTCTGCCACCACGCTTGCATCTCCTTCCCAAGGGATTCCGGCCCGTTTCGAGCATGCAGGAATTGCTCGCTCCATCTTTCATGTCCCTTCCTCTCTGCCAAAACTCATCTCGCCCAAAGCCCTTCCCCAAACCCCCCCAAACATGCTCGGCGCCGGCCCCACGGCCCCCTCCGGCATGATGGATCAGGCCTCAATTCCTTCCCTCTGGAGCTATTTGCATCCCTCCTGATGCTGCTGACCTCCGCGGAGGCTGTGGCAGCATCTGGCAGCGCTCTGCATCCTTCCCCACCCCCGGCTTCCCATGCAGCCTCCCACCCCCTGTGCCCCCCCGCCATGCACCGGCTGCGGCGTCTCCCTCCATGCACGCATCCCGCTCAGCTCCTGGCAAGCTCCTGTGCCAGGAGCCGTTAGTGGGAACATCTTGGCTTGGCCAACATCCCTAATTCGGAGGTTTGCATCCAACGCGCCCGTGTTGGCGCCCAGAGCTGCGTCTGGGCTGCTCTGTGGGTGGTGGGGGAGCAGGTTCAGATGGTTTCCCTTTATGGCAGAGGGGGAAAACAGGCTTTCCTGGGGATTTTTTCAGCTATAAAGCTGCTATTTCTTTCACACTGATGCTACACACAGAGCCTGGGACATCCCTGGGATAAGAGAGAATGGGGTACCCAGAGCATCCCCCTTTCTGCATCCACCCAAGCACCCTCTCCCAGCTGATGAGGGTGGCTTGAGGTGCCTAAACTGGGAAGGCGCCTTTATCCAAGTGCTTCCGAGCCATGGAGGGGCTGCCTATGCACACCCTGGGAGTGCTGCTGCCTTTTCCTCCTTCCTTGGGACTCCCAGACCTTGTGAGGATGCTGAAGGTTCCCAGTGGAAGAGGTCTGTGTGTCCCAATTGGGGTGAATGAGGGTGGCTGGTGGGGATCTAGGCTGATATTGATGGGAACTGGCTGTCTCAGCACTGGTTTGAAAAGCCCCACGTAACTCCAGTCTGGATCCGTGTTCTCTGGGACTTTCCCTCCTGCATTTGTCAGTGTCAGCAGGAGTAATTCCATAAATATGCTGGGAGCAGGGGTGGGGACTTCACCCAGACTTTACGTCAATGTAAACAGCCCTAATTGGTGCTGGAGCCTCATAATTCCAGGATTCCCCCCCTCCCCTTGCCCGTGTGCATCGAGGAAATTTGCAGTGCCAAAGCGAAGCGTGTTCTCATTCACAAATCCGGGGTGTGGGGGTGTGGGGGGGGGACGGGACGTCACAATGGGGGGGAGTAGGGAATTGCTGGCATTTCTTCCCTGGGGATGCTCTTATATCCATCACACACACACACACCCCCCCCGCTTCCAATCTGACTTATCACTTCAAGTGGCAGCGGGAACACATGCATGTTTAATGGTGTGAGTGTTGGAAAGAGAATATAGCTATTTACTGCTCAAAGGCCACGCTGGGGGCTGCCTTATGGCCCCTGGGAATCTTCCTGCCTGCTTGCAGTTAGCCATTTGGTGGTGTAGGAAATGGTTGTATGCCTGTAACCAGATGGTTGTTGTTGGGAGGATTGACTGTACCCAACCTGGCAGCTGCAGGGCTGGGATAGCTGCAGGTTGGCCCTTGGAAGCAGGCAATGAGACCTGTTTACTGGTGTGCATCACTAGGGGGGCTGCTTTTGTTTGCCGTGAGGGGGCTTAATGCACCCTGTGCTGGGAACCAGCTGGGATGGGGGAAGTTGAAGGCTGTGTCTAGGAGGGGGTTGCAGCACCAGCGGCATCTGCCTCTCACCCACATCCAAATCTCTCTGCCCTTGTGTGAAGATGAAGCACACAGGTCATATCCACCCATGCACAGGCTTGGAAAGTCAAGTCATGGTTCTGCATGGGTGTTTGCCTTGCAGGGCTCTGGCTGATGCTGCGTGGGAAGGTGCTGGGCTTACCGGTAAGGGCAGAGCCAAGGGTGATGCTGCTGTTCTCCTGCAAGCACCTTACAGTGTCTTGGAGCATCCAAGCACCAAACCAGGCAAGAGGGGCCGGTCTTGGCACAAGCTCAAGCAGACAATCGACTGCCCACTCCCCCTCTGTGTCTGGGAGGCCCTGGGGATGCGATTTGCCTGCACCCCTGTGGGATCCAGCTCTTTCCATGTGCGTGGGTCGTTGGGTTTCTTTTTTCCTGGAAGAGGAGCTGTTTGCCTGGGCAATCTCCCCACTTGCATTTCTCAGCCTCTGCCGTGCAGTATTTGCAACCTGGCTGAGCCTGCAGTGGCTGGATGGGGAGGTGAAGCAGAGAAAGGGGCTAGGGGATGCCAAGGAGGAGCACCCCCAACACAGGGGTTCCCAGGAGCCATCTGCCAGTCTCCAACTTACATTAAAAGCTCTTTTCCTCCTAGGAAATTAGGCTAGTAAAACCAAAAAGACCCAAAACTTGGCAACAAGGGAGAGTTGTGCATTGGTGCAATGGTGCCTCGCTGCTCTGATGACCTGAGGTGGATATGAAAATCTATGTGGGCTCTGGGGGTCTCATGACTGACAGCATCAACCCCACTTCTCCTTTTGAGGCTGGGATAATGGCTCAATGGATGCAGTGCTGCATGTGGGAGGATTGCGGTCCATTGTCTATGCTGCTGTTTCACTTCCGGTACCCAGAAATAGACTTAAACCTGTCCTCCTGCTGCCCCACAAGATGCTGAAGTGAAATCTAGAGGAAATCAGCCATTGCAGCCACATCTGTGGCCCAGCACTGAGGCTGCTGCCAAGACCCCCTGTGACCTGAGTCTGTTCCCATCATGACTGCCCTGCTAACATGGGGGCAAGCAATAGGGAGGCAGGGAGGGATGCTGAAGCAGGGGAATACACCCCAGAAACCCCAATGGGGATTTTGCTATGGATGCACATCCAGCTTTCAGCATCTTGTAAGATGGCAGAGATGGACTTTGCTCCCCATCCCTCCTTCATCCCAGGGAGAAGGAGCTGCCTGCTCATGGAGCAGGTCTGAGTGGGAGCAGATTACCCTCTCCAGGGTCTATTTTTGCTCTTGTAGCCATGTTCACATGTACAGGGAGAGCTCTGTATCTTCTGTAGGACACCACAAGATCATCTTTACTCTGGGTGCCAAGCAGATAGATGCTGGCTCTGCCAAGGAGTCCCGGGATGAAGCTGAAGATGTCACCTTCCAGGCCAGGATTGGTCCAAGCAGAGCTGCAGTGATGCTGCAGGGAGATCCCTCGTAACCTGGCAAGCTGCTGCTTTGGAGGCAGCTGGGTCCAAGCCATTTTGTCGAGGATATGGGGGAGGGATGAAGCTCACTGCCTGGGATCAAGGGGTACGATGGAAGCTGGCTCATTTGGACAGTAGATCCCCCGGTCTCCTGGGCCCACATGTGTTCTCAGCTCTGCCTGCAGTGCGATGGATCATGGGTGAGTGCACGCTTGGGCTATAGCTATTTGTACAAGGTGTTTGCATGCACTGTTAATAATGGAGAAACTGGTGTGTTTGCACAGCTGGCATTTGGGTCCAAGATGTTGTCCCCAGCCCGGGACACAGGTGCCTTTGTTCTGATACGCTGTTTCCGGTGCTTTTCTGTTCTGCTTGAACAGAGAATTCCACTTCCATGGTGGAACTTGATGTTTGCTCCCCAGAGTGGCGGCTGCCCTGGAGCCATGGTTCTGTCCATTCCACAGCTCTATCTCTGGCATGAAGCAATCTCACATGTCTCCTGCATCCCACTCCCTGTGGACCGTGATGGATAGAAAGCCATGCCACCAAGGGGGGCCAGACTCCTCCACAAGCAGGACCTGCTCAGAGCCAGCACCAAGAGAGTGTGGATATAGCCAAGATGCTTCCAACCTGCTCTCAACATTTGGGATGCTGCTGTAGGCATGAGATTTGGCTGGGACAGGAGGGCTCAGAGGAGCTGTAGCCATGAGACAGGCGCTCCGGGTACACTCCCATCAATGCTCCAGCCTTGCCAGGGTAAATCCAGCAATAACCAGAGCTGTGCCCCATCCTCCCTAATGAGCTGTGGTGCAAAAGGAGGCCTGTATCTTTAAAGTATGGTTTGGTATCTCTGAGCTTGACTGCTGCAGGGGAAAGTGCTGCGATGGCAGCAGGCAGGATCTGGGTGTCCTCACATGGGACGTGCTGGGACTTGTGTCGCCCTGCCCTGCAGCCTCTTTACGCCCTCATCCCTCTCGTTGACTTTGACATATCGCAGATGTTTGCTGTTCAGGCCGGTCAGTGGAAGAGGAATGGCTTTGTATACATCGGAAGCGCTGTAAATCACTGCGATGGGCTTCTCAGAAGGGCTTCCAGCCAAGGCCATAAACATATTGCCTTGGGCCAATATGACATCCGCGGAGCTCCCCGGCCGTCCACCCAGCCGGCGTGGACCTCAAAGGCGCTCTCGCATCCAGCTAGCACTCAACAGCTGATAACTTTTCCCTCCCCTCCCCTTTTCTTCCAAGAGTTGAGCTGTTCTTCGAGCTACAAAGCTCTCGAGGGCCTCCAGCCAACAGCTTAAAGCCCAAGATGTAGGTTCAGTGAGCTGGGTGGCTTAGCAGTTACAAACCATACGAGCTGGTATTCAGGTTGCTCTGGGACCCTCAACATGGGCCAGGACCCCCACGTAGAAGCATGGTCCCTCCCCCAGTGAGTGAAGGGTCTGGTAACTCTGGATGAGGTGATTTATTTCTACTGGCCACAATGCCTCCAACTTCTTTGGGGAAAAAAAGGTAAAAAACAATAAAAACCCTTGAGCGCAATTAGATTTTTTTAAGCCATAGTCATCCCCCCCTCACTCTCCAGTGTTTTCCTACCAGCAATCATGTTTTACATCACTTTGGCTGATGATCCTTGTGAGGGATGTTGGATTTCAGACAAAGGAGTTGGAAAGGCTCTTCTGGGCTCACCTCAGCCCAGGGCAGGAGGGGTAGTTTCATAAAGAGGTTTAGTTAAGCAGCTTGGTCTAAAGAAAATGGCATGGAAACAATTCCTGGGTGATGGATGCCCTCGTTGCTTTCTGGAATCTCAAGTGTTCTGCTGGGGAGAATCCGTCGCTGTGGTGGCTGCTCTTCTGTGTTTCAGGGCCACTGGGTCCTTCCGGACATTCAGGGAAGGGTCGCCCCTCCAAAAAGTTTGCAATGTGGAAAACAGCAAAGAGGGGATTTAAAATCAAACTTGCCAGTGTTTAATCACTGTAAACCCATTGTTTTCATCTACATGTCACAGCAGCATCAGCAGGATGGGGCTGGGACCACTGTGGGAGCAGGATGGTTTTCCAGCCCCTTTATCTGGTTGTCTGAGCGCTGCTGGTTATTTGCAGCAGGGTCTGACTGGGATTTTTCCTGCCTTTCCAGTGGGTCTTTCCGTATGTGTGTTTGCTTGGCATAAACCCCCGCGCAGAGTTGGAGTTGCCTGCCCTCTGGATGCTTCCAAGAGCTGTAGCTTGGCTCCTAGACAGGTATTTGCTGCCTTTTACTGGCAGGATACTTTGATGCTCTGTCCTCGTTGCCTGCAGCTTCTCCATGTGTGTTTACCCTATAGGGTTTGGGGACCACTTTATGCCCGGGGAGCTCTGCCTGGTGGGTAATTACACTCAGCATCCTCACCGCTGCTGGACCACCGCTGATGCAGGTGAGCTGCTGGCAGCAGAGCAAGCCGGGAGCTGCTTCCCCCCCACACCTTACACTGCTCTCCCTCCCTCCTCCTCCTCTTCCCCGCCGAGAGCATTTGGACAAATAAAGTTCGGAAAAAATCCGAGCTGGAGCTGCTGACTCCTTGTGCAAGCGGTTTAAAATAGGCCACGCTGTTCCAGGCCGGCGGCAGCCAGCTGGCCCCGCGGCCTCCCCGCTGGAAAACAACCGGGAACAATAACACGGGAGCCCCACGCCGAGCCTGTCACCGCGGCGCAGGCAGCGCTGCGACGTGACCCGCAGCCACCCTGCACCATCTCCTGCCCAAACACAGGGATGGAGGGAGCAGAAAGGCTGCTTGCGGCACAAGGGGGGGTAACTTGGGGTCACTAAGGAGATATTTGCCTTTGTGGTGCAGGTGGGATGTTGCACTGTGAAGGTGTTATCGCCATGATGGCTTGGGAGGTAAATCCCTTGGATGCTAACTATGCAGGTATTTCTGCCCACGAACCTAATGGTGTTGTCTGGATGATAGGAATTCACCTCTAAATACAGCTGATCAAAGATCAATCTGATGTAGGCTAATTATAACATCAAAATAAATGGGTTAATGGCCAACTGAACAGAAGCAGGACTCTCCAAAGTAAAAGAATGGCCATGTGGGAAAGACACATCCCAGTTTTGCAAAGTTTTGATGAATCTATTTATGCCAGGAGGGGAAACAGAAGCACAAAGCACTGTGGGGCTGAGGCATGCAGAGGAGCATCCCCAGCATTACCATCTCCCCATCTTGCACTGGCTGTGCCCATGTCTCTGCCTGGAGGAGGATGGAAGGGCTCCACAGCCAAAGAGATACCTGCCAAGCTGGGGGCTGGTGATGCTCCTTGACAGGCACAGCAGGAGAAGGGCTTGATACAGGGAAGGGATGAGCTGGTTGTTACAGGAATGAGCAATGAACCCTCAGCTCCGGTTGTGTTTGTGTTTTTAATCCAAAGTAGCCCTGCTGGCCTGGAGCCCAGGGGGAAGCAGGCCCCAGGTGGGCTGGACAGCGAGGTGCCATAGGGCAGGACCACGTTCCCCCCGGGGCCAGCCGGTGCCGTCAGCCAGCGGTGCCTTTTCCGTGCTCGGCGGTCCTTCGGGGACAGGAAGGGCTGCATTGTAAGACGGCCTTCCAGGATTTCCTCCAGCAAACCTTGGAGCAGGATGCGGCCGCGCATCGGCTGCCAGGGGAACCTGCAGCCTGCAGGGATGCTGCGGTGGTCTGGGGACCCTCTGCTGCTCCTATTCAAGCCAAACACAGGGTAATCCCAGTGGGGCTCTACAAAGCATGAGCCAGTTCCTATGGCAAAAGGGAGGGTTGACAGCTAGCAAAGAGGTGGGAGCCCCTTCAGCCCTGGCCTGATCCAGCACAGCCATCAGGGTCACTCACAACCCTGGCCCAAAACTGTTGTGTAAAGGTGACAACGAGGTCCTCAGTATATCTGCCCCTAAAGGTAATCCTTGGCAGTCTCATGGACCAGCATGCCAGCAAGAGCTTGGCTGGACACGACGCAAGAGGAGTACTGTTCCCCAGGATAGATCCCAAACTGCGGGCACTGCAATAAGGATGTGAGCTATGCACCGGGGCTCCTATGGGACCAGGACATCACCCCAGTCCGAGCCTGTGTGTAAACACTGGGAGAGCCCTGTCGCTGGTTTTCTTGTCCCTGGCTACCACTGCTGGCATCTGCTTTGCTTCCCTTCATCGCTGTGCTTAGATCACCTCTCGTGTTCCTTCCAGTGCACTCTGGGAAAGCGGGAGAGCAAAAGCATCTATCCACTGGGACACAGCAGACAGAGCCTTCTGCTCCAGCAGCACCATATCGGTCCAGAGTTAGGCATCAACTGGGTCCAGTCTGAGGGCTGCAGCATCCTCCCCTGTCACTGATGCTGTCCATGCCCGACGTTAGTGCTGCTGCTTGTCCTTTGCGCCTGCTTCTTCTGTACTGGCTGCACCAAGAAGGGCGATTCCCTGTTGAGAGGATTAATGGTTGTGTGCAACTTGCCTTGAAGAGCTCTGCACCTTGGCTGGGGAAAGGAGGAGGAGGATTTGGCAGCTGGGAGCAGAGAGATTAGCAGAGATTTGCTGGATCTCAAGGACAGAAGTGCCAAGTTTGATTTGCTGGAGTAGAAGTCCTGCAGCAGGGGACCCTGAAGGATGCTGTGTGCACATATCAGCTCGCTCCAGTGTCCGGGGCCTGCGGAGAGGGACCAGAGCTTTCTGCCTGGGTCAGTGCCATGGAGAGATGCCATGGAGGCAGCTATCGGCTTGCATGGTTTTGAATAGGTACCGCAGGCTCCTCAGTGGCATAGCCAGGGCCACAGGGGTGTCCGTGTCCCTGCAGACCTGGAGGATGGAGTTCTGTGGAGCAGTGTGAGATGGAACAAATGTGATGCTCCTGGAGGTACACAGGAGAATGCAGCTTGGCTTTAAACAAAGCCCGTATGATGCTGATGCAAAAATGCCCTTGGGAGCACAGCCCCTCACCACTGGGGAGGAGCAAAGGGGGTGATCTGGTACCCACAGCACTTCACCAGGCAGCACGGTGAGCCTGGAACATCTTGTGTAACAAGGAGCAAGAGCATCAAAGGGAAATGCCTGAGCGAAGCAATAACCCACGCTAACAGCAACAAAAAAAAAACCTCTCCCCTTTCATTTCCCTCCCTCCCCTCTTGACCTTGAGGAATGCTGGAAGGTGTCATGTCATCAGCATTTCCCAGCCGCTGGGAGCTGGGGGGGGGGGGGGAAAGGATTTTTTTCTTCCTTCAGGGCTCCCTGCCAAGAATAACAGCCGACTCCAGCAGGTCGGCACAGGAAGGGAACGGCTGGAACCTGATTTGCAGTCAGACGCTCCTAGAGCCAGAATGCGTTTTATTGAAGAGGTCTCCAAGGAGGCATAAACCTTCCCCCCGAAAAAAGAGGAAAGAAAAGAAGAGAAAAAAAGAAACCTTTCCAATGGAGCCGTGATTTTATATATATATATATATATATATATAAAACCTTTAAGATAAACTTGCATTTGGTTCACGTTGCTGGTGTTGATTTACAGCAGGGGCAAGAGTGGGGAGGAATGGGGAGAGGCCAGGGATGGGGAATCCCTGGTGCACCTGAATTTGAGGCCGGGAGTGTAAAGAGTCCCCTCGGATGAAGACACATTTGCCTAGTGGGATCAGGGTTCATCTCTGCTGATCACAGTGAGCGCATCCCTTGGGATGGATGCATTTAGCAGAAGTAAGAGGGAGACATGTAGGAGCAATTCCTCATGGGAAAGGGACATTGCCTGCCTGAGAGACAACAGGTCAAGAGGTTCCGTGTCTCCATCACAGCTAGTGCTCCTCAGTCCGACCATGCTGTCCATTAAACACTCTATGGCTGGAGGCATGGAAAGGTCCCAGGGACCACTGCGTGCTCACAGCATCCATGTGGCTGGAGGGGGAAATCCCCCTGGAAACCCACATTTGGTTGGGAAAGCCATTGGCAGGACACAAGGACAAACTTTTACAGGGAAGACCAGACAGGAGCTAGCAAAGGGGGAAATGCCTGGCCCACATGGAAGCTGAAGGAGGATGGAAGGGCTTTATGGCTGCAGAGGTACCTGAGAAGCTGGGGACAGGGCTCTGGGGGCTTGTGACACCTCTTTACAGGCACAGCAGGAGAGGGGTATGGTACAGGGAAGGTATGAGCTGGTGGTTATAGGAATTCAGGAGGTC
This sequence comes from Myiopsitta monachus, assembly GCA_017639245.1. NCBI lineage: Eukaryota > Metazoa > Chordata > Aves > Psittaciformes > Psittacidae > Myiopsitta > Myiopsitta monachus. The sequence goes on along the minus strand of CM029941.1, from coordinate 101,525,167 downwards.
TGGGCTCACGCTACTGCAGATTAGCCCCTTTGCCTCAGCATCCCCAAGCATGACATCCAAAGGGATGTGTCTGTTATGGATGATGGGATCCAGTGCCATGCAGGGAAGCTGAGCCTGCAGCAGCAGGGATGAGTGGCTGCTTCTCCTGTACGGCCAATACCTTCCCTGTATATCAGTGCTTGCCACAGCGGAGCCAGACCTTGCATGGCCACAGGCATCTCCCTCATTATTGCCTACAGAAATCATCCCAGCACAGAAGTTTCTCATCCTTCGGCTGCAGGTGGGACAATTGATTCCTGATCCACTCCAGCTTGCATTTTACCTTCGAAAAAGAGAGGAAACAAACCCTGTCCATCACTTGGCCACCTGGAAGCACAGGAGGGCCTCCCAAACAAGCACTTACACCAATTCTTAGAGCAAAGACACTGACAGCAGCCCTTCATTTCCAGTCCTTGTGGCGAACCTGCTCAGATTCCAGTCCTTGGTCTGCTAATCTCCTCCCACAGCTCACTAAATCCTGCAAGACGATGCCAATAACAAGCATGGGCTGGGATCAGTTTGTTTGCAGAGCTTCATCCTTGGTGGCATCTGGTACCCTTGGTTCACCTAAGCTTCAGATACGCAGCAGCTGGCTTCAGGGTAGCAAAGACTGTGGGTGTTCGCACCCCATTGAGACATCACAGGGTCAGGGTGATGATGGGTTTGGGTCACAGCCACCATTGCCAGGATCCCAGGGTGCTGCTGGCTGGGTGCTGTGCTAACAGCTTGGATCCTCATGGCTGATCCGCATCCTGCTATTCGGAAGCACCAAGGAGGAGCATGGTCCTTGCTGCCGGCTCACAGCCGGGGTTGTGGGATGTGGTGAAGCCGTGCAGCTCTCCAGCTCCCTTTTAATTCCTTTCCCAGCTGCATTGCCTCATCACCATGACCAGGCTGTAACCGGAGTGGGTCAGCGTTTTGCTGATGGAATGTTTTTCCATCGGGAAATACCAATTTCTGTGGGAACATCTCAATTTTGACCAAATTTTCGGGGGCGAGCATACTTAAAAAGCAGGCCTTTCAGGGAGGTTTGGCTTCCTCCTAACACTGCTTTGGAGATGAGCAGGAGAGGGTGGGTTGTGGAGCACACAGGGGTAGAAGTAAAATCAGGGCTAAGGAAAGCCCGAGGTGTGCTTCAAAAATAGTAAGCTTTGTAAAAGTCAAAATGGAATAAACTGGCATATTAACCTCAGGACAACTTTCAATCTGGATTCCAGAGGAAGATCCAGCCTCTGGTTATCTCTCCCCTTGTATTTACACAGCTAACTTTGCCTTTTCCCATGCCATGCTACTTGAGCATCGCAGGCACTGCTGCATCCAGTTGGGTTTTGACATCCCAGGTACCAGGTATCGGCAGGAGAAATGCAACGCTGAGGGGGAGTTTTGGCTGAGCAGGAGCCCATTGTCCCCAGGGGGATGATGGCACCTAACTCCCTTGGGCTCTATTGGAGCTTCACCAACTGCAGATCCAGCCCTGGCTCCCGTGGCTGCCCGGTGGGGCAGATGGCATCTTCCACTGGTGAATAACGGGCTGGGAATAGAACGCTGAAACCAGAGACCGTGTCTTCCCGTTGCATCTTCAGCGTCATGTGAGAGGCTCCTTCCCTCCCATCCCACTCAGCAGCAGCCAGGCCTTGCCTAGAAATAGCTCCTGGCACTCACAGGGCAGGACCTCGACCTGCCCCGCCGCGTGCCATGGGGCCGATGCCATGCATAGCCCTGCACTGGGACTTGGTGGCCAAGCAGGAGCTGAGCAGGATGGGAAAACACTTTGAGCTTGGAAATCACTTTGTGCTGCCTCCAGGGGAGATGTCAAGGCCCTGGCCAGGGTCTGTGCCCCAGGACCCCAGGAGGACACAAGGTGCAGAGTCCCTTCGTGGTGTGAGACTCTGAGGGCATTGCATGGTGCTCCTGAATATCTCCTTCTGTGCAAACTATTTGCACTGACAAACCTTTTCTTCTTTTCTTCCCCCCCACCTCCTTCTTGCTCGCCTCTCCACCCTTTTTTAATAGCAGCCTCTAACAGCCACTCTCATTCTTCTTTGTTGACACGGCCCTTTGGCACCAGCACTTGGCATTTGCAGAGCAGCTCGTTCTGGAAAGGAAAAGCAAAAAAATACCTCTTAAAAAAAAAACCCAGCAACTCGGCCCTTGTGCCTCGCAGGGGACGTGGCTCCCTCCTGCCTCGCAGGGCACAGTGCCATAGGGTGAATCAGTGCCTGGGCCCGGCCAGAGTGAGGCGGGAGGTACAGGAGGGGGTTAACTCCGCCTGATGGCCAAGCAGGAACTAGGTGCAGGGTGTTCTATTCCATGTATATTCACGCTCATGTCCACCTCTGGGCTGGCCCTAAGGCTCCTGGTTGGACCCAGCCACTGGGTCCAGGCACTGAGAACATCCCTGTAATGGCTTTATCCTCTGGCTGTCACAGGAGCAGCAGTTTTGTTTGCTGCAGCATCTCCAAAAGCACTTGGCGGAGCAGAGCAGCTCAGGCTGCAGTGGCAGTCAGTGACCCTCTCCTCTCCCCAGAGTCACCTTTCTCCATGGGGACAGTCCCAGCAGCATCCCTCTCTTCCAGCCATGGACCACTCTCACTGCAGACCCTGTGCTCCGATCCATGGCTATGCTTTTGGGGCAGGCTTTGAGGATGAGTCCTCTTCCCATCCACTCACAGCACAGCTCCTTGTCCCTGTGCTGCTTATTTTGGGTCTTTTTTGTTATTTCAGGCTCCAGCCCACACAGGGGCAGATGTTCCTGCTCACACCAGCGTGATCTTGGCTGACAGCATCCCTGACTCACCTGCATGGCCATGCAAAGGACAGGGGGGGAAATAAGAGTTTGCAAGCAGGAGGAAACCTGGCTGGGCTTTTCCAAGCAGAAATGAATGGGAAGAAAACAATCAATTAAGAAAGCCCCAAAGTTCAAAGGAAGGTTAAAGCAGTGGATAAAGGATGTATCCCAACTATTTCCATGAGCCAGCCCTATCTTTTCCATCTGAAAAATCAGCGCTGAGTGCAGAGATCAGCCTTTTAAAACGAAACAAAGACTAAAGTAAACTGGCAGAGAAAAATACAGCTGTGCAGTGCAGAGTTCAGGTTCCTGAATGCCAGACCAATGCCCTAGTGTCCCACAGGGACCACACAGTGGTCACAGTGTCATCCTCACCAGGTGACACGGTGACCCTCAGGCTGGCTGCCTCGTGCCTCAGTTTCCCCATGTGGCACAGAGGGCATCGTCACCCCCGCCTGTATGCGGTGGCATTTATGTGTTTGTGTTGGGTTTAGAACAGTGATGATGCCGAGGCACTGTGCCAGGGTTTGCTCTGCGGGATGCTGGAAGCCCATGGGCAGAGGTGGGAGCCTGGTCAGGCGCCATGGCGAGGCAGCGGCTGTTCTTCCTCCCTGTCCACGCACGGCTGGGAATTGCTTCCTTGGAGAAATATTCCCTTTTCAAACACCAGACCTTGTGGAGGATTATCCGGAGGGGGCTGCAGGGGAAACAGTCACGCTGTCTCGAAGGCACTGTGTTGTTTGAAATGCTCTTTAAGGCACTTGATGACTCACAGCAACAGCTGGAAGGAATAAGCAGTTGGGAATTTCCATATTAACCTCCCGGTCCTGGGGATGGGGGGGGGGATCTGCAGCACGTGCCTGCTCCGGCGGGCGCAGTGGCACCTTGCTTGTGTGCTGTGAATGGGTGCTGCTGGGCACGGTCCTGCAGTGCTGGGGATGGAGGCGGGAATGGGGATGGGGATGGAGTAGAGATGGCCACAGCACTGAGCAGGCTTCTTGTCAATCCATCCCCACCCGATGTAAGCCAATGGAGCTCCACACCATGAGGCCGCGCAGGGCTGTTTGCACAGCACCTTGCACAACCAGCACCATGTCCTGACGCAACACAGTCACGCAGCAGCCGTCCAACCCCTGCCTTTAAGGGACATCTGTCCCTGAGGCTTGACTTTGTGCAAGGGGACAATTCTGCATGCCAAGCCAGCAAGGAGGTCTAGGATGGGCACAGGGAGGATGTTTGCCTCCTGAACTTGGACCGCATCCATCCAGCTTGAGAGAGGACCCATCCTGCACCGCATCCCGCTGTCCGAACGGTGCTGGACTTGGAAGAGCAGCCCGAGTTGTCACCATCCCCAGCCCTGGGGTTGCTTTAAAACGCCGTCTCCGGCAGGAGGGCTGCGCGCCGGCGGGAGCCGCGGTGGAAAATCCTGTGCTAGGCTCGCCTGGATCCCCGCGCGCCCCAAGGGATGCGTTTGCCGCCAGGGCATATGTTTTCAGTTCTTGCCGAGGCTGACTTGAGAAATCTTCTCTCCCTCCCAGCTCCTCTGTTGCAAACAGCAACCGCAGGGCAGGGGCGGCAGAGGATGATAAATGAGCCGCTCTGTCCCTGCAAAGCCAAGGCCCGGGAAGCTGCTGCATCCCCGGGGGGAGCCGGGGGCTCACGGCGCCTCCGGAGAGTGGCACGGAGGGGTGGTGTTGTAGGGCAGGGGAGGGAAAGGAGGGGTCTGGCCCTGCTGAGCTCCGGTCCTTGAATGCAGCGCGTTGTTTCCTCGCCCATCTGTGGAGCAGGCGGGAGAGCATCTGTCGGCTACGCTTGAAGGGTGGGCTGAGCCGGTGGCCGCGTCTCCCTAGGGAGCTCCGGATGGGCAGTCGAGACCCCGTGCTCCAGGAAAACCCAAAGGAAAACACAAGCATTCCCTGATCCAGTGGTGCTGCTGCCTGGGGTCCAGGACCCCATCCCACCCGGATTGCCCCTTCCCATCTGTGCAAAGGGGGGTGACACTGAGAGACCACGTGCGTCTCTAAAGAACATCTGAGTCATGGCCACCCTGCCGCATGCCGCGCACCCCGTGCCCTCTGTGCATAGAGCAGCCACCACATCAGCCCTATAAATAAAGGGAAAATGAACGAGGCCCTGCTGTCTTCTGGAAACCCCTGGAAGAAAAAAAACCCAGCCCCATGGAGCCCGTTCTCCCCAAGGTATCGTGTTCCCCCCTTTGTGTGTCGCCTCCCACCCCCCCCTTGCTTCTTTACTGCTGGAGCCATCTGCGTGGAAACTGGATCCGGGTCCCCGAAGAGCCCTCCTGGCCCCTGCCCGCGCTCCAGCTGATGTCACACAATCTGCTTGATCTCATAGCCAGTTGCTGGGGAGCGCCGGACGCCGTCACCCGCGATCTGGGTGGGAGATGACATGAAGGGCCGGTCAAACCAAGGGGAGCATAGATGGGGTGCCCCAAGGGTGAGGGTTGTGCTCACACTGGGGGTGATGAGGAATAGGAATGGGGATGATGAGGCTTTTCTGCATCAGGGTGTGCTGATGCGTGGCTTAGGCTCTCAGTCCCCTGTCCCTATGTCCCTGTGTCCTACTGCAATGACCAACCTTGCCTCTTTGGGTTTAACCTTGCACAGCACTCTCAGCAGGACAGGCTGTTGTGGTTTAAGCCCATCTGGTAACTCAGAAGCCAGGACACAGGCTCAGGGCTTTGCAAGGACAGGACAAGGGATGTTGCAGTGACTTTCCATGAACTCAAACTCAACAGTACTGCTGTGTGCAGGCTTCCTCCTAAAACGACTGCTTAAATATATCCTTACAGCTACTAATATATTGTTTTTATTGGGAGAGCTGTGCCGAGCCGGTGGGCATGCTGACTTAGGTGCTCGGGTGGTTAATAAGTCAGGTTTAATTGTGGCTGGACATCAGTACAGTTTGCACTTCCGTGGTGCCTATTGTCCAAGGACAGCGAAGTGCATTACAAGCATTAAATCTTATCACAGGCTGCAAGGCAGGTAAGGATATACCGGGATTATTGCATGCGTCGCTGAAACGCAGCCAACTCCGGCTGGGAACAGATCAGCTATTTACCAGTGAGTGGCAAAGCAATGCAGCATTTTAGGACCGAGCGGGAAATAGAACCCGGTATTGAACTGGAACAGCAGCAGGGCTTTTTAAACGCGAAATAAATCACCGGGTGGTTGGGACGCTGAGTTAAGGGCTGGTGGGCAGCGCTGTGAAGGGCAGGGACGCGGCCGGTGCCTTGGGCAGGGTCCTGAGGGCTCCGTCCTGCCCGTGCGGTCGCGATGCCGGAACACACCGCCCAGGGGAGGGGGAGCCGCACAAAAGGCCGTGCCGTGCCGAAGGGACGGCGCTGATGGGGTGGGAGGGAGCAACGCGTGCGGGCCGCCCCCGATAAACCCCTCGGTGGGGTGGGCTGCTCAATCCCCCCTACCCACTTTATCCCATTCCCCCCCTTGGGGTCCCTCCGCGCTGTCGGTGAGGGGGGTGTTGCAGCGTCTCGTTCCTCCCCCCGGGCCCCCCCCCCCCTTTCGCAGGCAGGTCGCAGCGGGGGGGCCGGGGAGGAGCCGGGCCGGGGGCGCCGGGGCCGGGAGGCGGCCAGCAGCCGCCCTTCCTCCGCGCCGCCAGCGGCACCCAAACTTTCGCACCGAACTTTTGTTGTTGTTGTTCGGGGGGAAGAGATTTTGCGTTTCCCTTCGCTTTTTGGATCTTTTATTTGTGTTGGGTTTTTTTTTTTTCCCTTTAATTTCTTTTTATTATTTCATTTTCTCCTTTCCCGTTGCCTTCCCTGCGGCGGGAGGAGGCGGGCGGTTGTTGGTGTCGGGGGGGGAGCGCTCCGGCAAACCCGCCCCCCGAGCCTGCGTGTCCGGCGGAGCCGCGGGATGAGCCGGGGGCGGCGATGAGCGCGGCGGGGCCGGGGGCGCCGGCGCCGCTCTCCCGCAAGCAGCGGCTGATGGCCGCGCTAACGAACGGCGAGGCGGCGGCGGGCGGCCCCGGGGCTCCGCAGCCCCCGGCGCCTCCGCTGTGCTGCTTCATCTGCGGCGGCGGCATCAGCCGCGGCAAAGAGCTGAAGCTTCAAGTGCGACCCCCCCGCGACCACCGACCCTTCTTTCCCTTTCTCCAGCACCAGGAACCGGCGCCCGGCGCCCGCGCCGTCTCGGCGGAGGGCTGCGCCTTGGTCTGCGCCGTCTGCCGCTGTTTCCTGGGCGAGCAGTGGGACTCCTTCGAGCGCAGCCGCACGCCGGTGGAGAAGCGCATGTACTGGCTGAAGCGGCCCCATCAGTGCGAGGCGGCGGCGGCGGCGGCAGCGGGGGGAGCCGGGCTGCGGCGGGGGGCGGCGGGCTGGGACCCCACCGCGCCGCCGCGCCGCCCCGCCGGCCAGGAGGAGGAGGAGGAAGAAGAAGAGGAGGAGGAGGGGGAGGAAGGGCCGGCAGCCGGCTCCGACCTCTCGGACCTCTCCGACGCCGAGGCCCTCTCGGAGCCCGAAGGGGCGGGCGGCGGGGCGCGGACCCCCCCGGCGGCGGCTGCGGGCAAGAGGGGGCCGCCTTGTTGCTCCTCGGAAGACAGCGAGATCAACATCACCAGCGAGGAGGAGGAAGAGGAGGAGGAAGGCAGCGAGCGGCCCACTTGGGCATCGGGCACCGCCTGCTATATCTGCGGCAGCCCCTTGTCACCCACCACCCAGCACCGCGTCCACGTGCAGAAGCAGGAGAAGACTTCTCCAGCACCCTTCTTCCCCTTCCTTTGGCTTCACAGCCCCCCGCCGGGCGCCCAGCCCCTCTCGCCTGCCGGCAGCACCCTAGTGTGTCCCTGCTGCTTCGCCTCCCTCATGCAGCAGTGGCAAAGCTTCGAGCTGGCCAACGTGCCTGTGCTGCAGCGGCTCTACGTGGTGCCCCTCAACGCCGGGGCCATGCCTGCCAAGGGCCGCCGAGTGCTGAAGGAGGATGGGGCAGGCGTCCCACTGGTACCCGAGGCTTGCTACCTGTGCGGGGAGGAGTGCAGCAAGGAGGCAAGGCTGGTGGCGGCCAAGGTCATCAACGGCAATGCGAAGAACACCATGCATTTCCCCTTCATCAGCCTCCTGCCTTGCCCACCCAGTGCCAAGGGACTGAACAAGCACTGGGAGGTGAGCAGCTGCCGCAAGTGCTTCATCGTCTTGCAGGACCTCTGGGCCATGTACAGGGCCTGCCACAACGAGGAGCTCATCACCTCGGTGCAGAGCTTCCTGGGGAGGTACCACCAGGTCTTCTCCGCTGGTGATCCCAGTGGCTTGGCCGGCCACCCTGCCATCAAGCCCGGTCCCACCTCTGTCTGCTACATCTGTGGTGCCGAGCTGGGAGCCGGCAAAGAGTTCCAGCTCAATGTCAACCCACCAGGACGATTTGGGGAGAAAGAGCCCTTTTTCCCCTTCCTGACAGTCTACCCACCCGCCCCAAGGGCAAGACCGGCCGACTCGACTGGGCTGGTGTCCACTTGCATCCTGTGCTACCATGACCTGCTGGGGCAGTGGCTGCAGCACGAGGGCAGGAACTCTCACCACCCCAGCAGCGCCTGGTCCCGGCAGTACAAGGTGGAGACCTTCGTCTGCTTCTTCTGCCGGCAGGAGAAGAAGCGATGCCTTGGATTAAAAGCGGTTCAAGTAGCCAGGCTGCCAGTCTTCCTCTACACCCTCCGTGTGCACAACAGCCTGCTGGTGGATGACGGGAAGCAGCTGACCATCGGTGCTTGTACCGAATGCGGTGCCGTGGTCCTGGCTGGCAAGAGCATGACTCCAATGGAGCCCCTGGTGGTGGTACCCCCGGCTCTCATCCCCAAGGTAAGGAGGTTGGCACAGACCCCATCCCTCCATCCCTCCCCAGCCAGCGTTTCCCAGCTCTGGCATGGAGGAGGAGGTGGAGTGGTGACATAGATGGATGCTCTCCTTTTGGGTCTGGTCCCTAGGGGCGAACGCTAATGGATGGCGTGCCTTAGCAATGAACTTTTGGAGCTGTCAAGCTGTGAAAGAGCAGATAAAAATCCTTCCAGGAGGTGGGGAGAGCCAAGACCTGTCTTGTTGCAGAAGTATCTGTGTTGTTGGCGCCTGCTTGCTTGCCGCCCTGCACGAGGGAGGAAATCCTGATCCCATAACACTGGCCATGAAGGGTGGTCAGAGGTGACAGAGGTGTTGCCCTCCACAGCAGCGTCCTTAGGAAGCTCAAAGGAGCTCACAGCCTCCAGTGCTGTAGGAAACTTCCCAAGTTATCTCCAGTTTTATAAGCTGCCTTAATCAAAGGGTTTCCCCTTGGAGGAACCCCAGTCCTTCCTGCAGCCAGAGAGCTGATGTGCAGGCTCAGGGCTGGGGTACCCCAACCTGTGCTGCTCAGCAAGGGACTCGCATGCAGCATCCCTGAGCCACCACGATGGAGCCCTGTGGCTCTGAAGGGTGTCCTGTGTTTCATCTGCAGCTCAGGTGCTGCCAGCTCCCCGTGTTGCTCTTCCCCTGGGTATACACAGGGTGTTTGGGGGCATCACCTAGGGATCAGCACAGCGGAGCAAAGGTTTCCTACTTGCAGGCTTGCCTTTCTCATGGGATGGGGAAACAACTGCTCCCCCCCCCCCAATTTCCATCTTACAGGAACGTGCTGGAGGGCTGCTGCTCTGTATCTGCAAAGCAGGCCCCAGGCCAGGTTCTGTAAAATGCCAGCATCCTAAATCCCCGAGTTCATTTTCAAAGCCTTTCGGCTCCGTTTGTAGCCAGAACCCTGCGGCTCTCCGGAGCGCTGGCATTTTCTTTAGAAATGTAAACCAGCCCTTCCAAGACAGGCTCCTTTTCTCCCGCTTCACTCTCCCTTAAAAATAGGGTTTTCCGTTCAGCCGGCTCCGGAGCTTGGGAAGCCACTGGGCAGGAGCTGCACGCACCGGAGAGGTGCCGGTGCTGACAGTGCGAGCATGGCACGGGAGGATGGGTTGGCATCAATGATGGGAATCCTCTGGATGCTGTTGCTTACGGATGGTTTCCCCAGTCTCTTGTCATCCCGGTCTGGGCAGCCTCAGCATCACTGTAGGTCATTCCTGGTTGCACGACTTGCTCTGAGATGGTGGAGACTTTATGGATGTTGGAGCTGGTGTGGGGCTGCATGGGTTGTGATGCCCATGTGGGTCACGCTGTCCATCTGTCTGTCCCCTGGTCTTTGGGTACTTGAGAGGTGCAGGAACCCTTCATGAGTGGCTGCAGAGGGTTTGGGATTCAGGTGACCATCCTGCAGTGCTAACCCTGGGGGTGATGCTTCAGCAGAGCATGTCCACAGCTGGTATTTCACACCTCTGCCCTGTTAGTGTCCCTAGGCCATGTCATAGGGACATTCTGAACAGCAGTTCTGTCCCAGCTTGGATGTCAGTGTTGGGTGCTTGGGGGTTCTTCCCATGGTGTTCCTTAGTGACCCCCCTGGAACCTGCATTTCTCATCACACCAATCCTCCTCCCATGCTCCCATTTGGATACAGAGGGTGTCTCAGGGAAGGGATGCTATTCAGTTCCTCCCTCTTGTTCTGGGCTTGGTAATGAGCAAATGAAGGGGCTGCTACAATGGGCAGAGCAAAGGAGGCAGGACAGAGCTACCAGGGGAGGGAACGGCTGATCCAGGGACTGTTTCCCTTTGATGGGCTCTGCTGTGTCCTGGTGGTGACTCTTTGGCTGGCCAGAAGGTCCTCTTACTTTTTCCCCTCCCTGTCTGCACATGCTTCCCATCACAGATGTCAAGGTTATTTAAAACAAGGCTTAATGCTTGGGTAGGGTGCATGGCTAATTTAACTGTACCCTCTTTCAGCCACGCCTGCTGCTGAAAGTCACCCTGGACAGGCCTTTCACTCTTGTGCAACACCCAGGACCCCTTTCAGACGGGACCAGGGGTTAAAGCCATCTCCCTCTTCCTCCTTGTAGCTCTGCAACTTCATTTATTGAACACAAGTGCTTTTTCCCATGCCCAGGATTGACATCCCTCTGCATGCAGAACTGGTAGTTTGCTGCTGTCCTGAGGTAGATCAAGTTTGAGGTGCCTGGTAAATGCACCAGGCAGTCCCATACCTCCTATGCACCAGATGCCACCAGACAGTCCCATACCCCCTCTCTTAGCAGGGTAGCAAGAGCAGGATGAGGCTCAGATCCTACCTATAACAACTTGGAGGTGCTAACAAGGGAACCTCACCTCTGAGGGTTATCAGAGTGGAGATTCGGGTATTTTGGGTGAGATGGTGCCTCTACTGCTGGCTTAATGTTGGGGAGCAGTGGGGCAGGAGATGCTCTGTGGTGTCTGTGATCCTCCCTGCTGCAGGAGGGTCTTCTGGAGGTAAGCTCTGCCTGGCAGAGGGGCTGCTGCAGAAACCCTGCTGTTGTTGGCTTGTGTGGGGTGGGATTGGATTCTCCCATTGAGAAATTATGGTAACGCTGAGCTTTGGTAAGGGTACCTCGCCAAATGGCTTGTCGCCCTTGGTACCCTCCAAGGCACGCAGATGTGCGCTGTGAGAATGCATCTTTCCAGCTGTGCCCCTTGCAAGGGGATGCTGATTTGTGGGTGCCAGGCTCCTGGGTTTGGGGTGGCTGCTGCTGCCACTACGATGTCACATCCTCCTGATCCAGACAAACTGCCTGGTGGTTGAGCCTGTTTTGCCAGGTGGGAATTGCGGTTCCCATGGTCCTGCGGGACAAGTAGTGGCTGTGAGCAGGGCAGGTGTTGAGCCTGGTTGCATTGAATAGGCCATGAAACAACCAGGGTTGGCCGGTGCCCAGAGGTGATGCTGATCTGTGTTCCTGGTCAGCAGTACCTGCTGAAGAGTTTCAGTCACCCATTAAGCTCTGCTGCCCTCTTGATAGGGGCACAGGTCTGTGTTACTGCTGTTCCAAGGTCAAGTGCTGATTGTGCTTGACCTGGCTGGTGTTTGTGCTTGCTCAATCCTTTCTCTCTCTGCCAGCACTGGGAAAAGCTTCCCTGCTTTTCTGACTCATCCCATCTTCGCCTGTCGCTGCTCTTGCTGCAATTTCCTACCTGCAAAAGTGAGCTGCGTTGGTTTGTGGGACTTTTTGTTGGTATTTTTTCCCCTCCATGCAATTTTTCAGGTTGGAAAGCTCTCAAATCCCACCATAACTCGAGCAAAGCTGTTCGAGTTTGCTTCGGATGCGTTTGCTATCCCACTTCTTAGGAGCATCCAGAGCTTGCTGCCATTTCTCCAGCTCCATCCTCAGGCTGGTGTCTGAGCGTCCTCTGGCTCATTCTGTGTCCCTTTCATGCTTTATAGGGGGTACCTGGGTCTTGTTGCATGGTGCTGTGCCTGAGAGAGGGCACAGACTCATGGGGGTTTGGGCCAACATCAAAGAGTTCTTGTGTTTTAACTAGACCTCGTCCCACTGATGCTGAGCAGCAGCTGAAACTCCTGGATGCTGTGTAAAGCAAACCCAGGAGGTGGGAGGTGACATCTGACCCTCCTCCTGCATTGCACCAGGCCGAATTCCCACTGAGGATACGGATACTGGAGTGTATGACAGCATGAGAGATCATAAACCTGTGCAGGAAGGGTCTCAGGTTGTATCCAGGCGGGCAGGACCCCCGGCTTGTTTTCATCTTCTGTTCACTTTAGAGCAAACCAAGGCCCTTCTGGTGACTGGCAGTGTTTTGAGTGATTGCTGATGGCTCCTCTGCATGTCCCCAGCCCAGGCTTCATGTATAGGCTCCAGAGGGATGAAGTGGACTGCACTGGGCTTCTGCTTGTCCCTTAAACCTAAGGGAAAAGCAGAGCTGGTCTTTCTCTCATCCCAGTTTTTTGGCTTCCAGGTTGGGTTGGCTTCTGTGGTTCTCTCTGTACTCGCGCTCGTTTTTGCCATCGCTAATTCTAGCAGATACAGAGCAAAATCAGGCCAAAGTATTTTGAGCCAACTTTATTGGGATAAACCTGTTTTGTTTTGTAGCATATGTCTATGTAAAGATGTTTTTAGCGAGGCTTCCATTGCCTTTCAGCAAAGCAAGCTTCCTCCGCAGGCTAACTAACCGGCTGGCTCTGGCATTTTCAGATGAGATCTCAGTCCCGGCACGGAGGTGGCAATATAATCATGATATGACTTCATGTCTCGGGGCACGGCCTGCTGCGGGATCGTGTTCCCAGATGGCAAACAAAGAAACAACACGAGGAAAATGTGCCGCTTGCTTTTTCCTGCTGATGAGGTCAGGGAGCATTTGGTCTGTACCCAACCCCGCTCCATCCCTCCTCATCCTCGCCCGTTGTTTCAGTGTCACTCATGGGTGGCTTATCCCCTGTGGGGTCTCCAACCGGGGGTGTCCGTCCTTCAACCCGTGTTGGGGGGGAACAGCAAAGAGGCCTTTTGCTTTGGCCGGGCTGACCTTGCTGTACCAGCTGTCTGAAATACCAGGGCTCCCTTGCTGCTGCCAGCCGCCGCGTTCTCCAGACCTTGTGCTGACTCCACAGCTCACCAGCTGGCTGCTATATATTTATTCTTCACCCACCCCTCGCCTTCTCCCTGCCTTTCCCAAAAGCAGCCGCTCCCTCCGGCACTGCTTCCCTTCTGCAAGCACCTGCCCAAGGATGCTGGCCTGAAACGGATGCTGCCCAGGAATCCCTGCTTTCACGCCCCCCCAAAGTATCCCCCGCAGCTCCCGGGGGAGAGGGACTGGCTCTGCTCTGATCCCCTGCAGTGAAGATGCTTTCGCAACCGCTGGAGCGCCTTGGAGCAGGCTCCGTGTCTGCGGAGCCAAGTCGGGAGACGGGGTAGAGGGCCGGCCGGCTCTGGCTGTTGCGGATGGACAGATGTTTTATCCGGATACTTGGCCTTTCTCAGCCGTCTGGGAAGCGTGGTTGCAGAGGGCAGCATGGGATGCTCTTCAGCTGCTTCCCGGGGAGGAGGAACCTCCCCATCATAGCAGTGTGGATGCCTGGTGCTGCAGCTGCCCTGGTAATGGGAAGAGCTGCCTTTCACCATCCTGATGCCAGCTTGGTGCTGTGCCAACATCCCCGCTGTTGTCATCCTTGGGGGCTGAGCTGGAGCCAGGGAGGTGTCTCCTTCTATCCAAGCAGGTTCTGGGGACTTGTGAAGTTTCTGGGCACAACTGGTTTGCCAGGAGCCTGTTTGCACCTCACTCACTGCAATGGGAGCCTGCTGTGCCCTGGATCTGTTCCGGTGCTGGTTTTGGTGGCAGGGACTCAGTTAGCTCCCGGAATGTGCTGCTCGCAGCAGGATGCTCCCTGGCTCCTCAGGAAGGACTGTCAGCCAAAGAGCTCCTGCTGGTTCCATCCTGCTGGGCAGCTTCTGTCCAGATGCTGCTGTCCCTCTCTGCAGCAAAAAGGCAGTCTGGGCTTGAAGGGATGATGCGGAAATGTCCCTGTAGTGTGCTGGGGAGGTAACTGCCCTCCTTGGGGACTTGGGCAGATCCGGGAGGATGGTGGGGCAGGAGCATCCCGGTGCATGGGGAGCGGGGTGGGAGCTTGAGGAGCAGCCACCGGAGCTCGGCAGCGGTAGACATCCAGCCATGCCAGGCTTTCCTCTGCTGTGAGCAGCCGGTGATGAGAGCCCTTCCACTGGCACAATCCTCCCTTGGGCCCCAGCCCAAGGGCTCCAGCAGCTCCGGGTCCCCCCTGCTGCCAACGTGGGCAGCAGTGGTGCCCCGAGCGTGCCTTGGCTCCTTCCAGAACCAGCGCCACGCATCTGCAGGTGACAGGCGGCCTTTGGGATGCAGAACTCCTCCTTACACGCAGCCCTGTTTGCCAAAGGCATCGCTCCCGGCTGTCAGAGCCTGGTGCTCGTCCCTGTGCCGCAGTGAGGATGCTGGAGCCCCGGTCAGGTTGTGGTTTGCTCCTCAGCCACCCCGGCACGCGTGAGCATTGCTGGATAAACAGCCTTATGCAGCTGGTCTGGCTGTAGCTTGACTCTTTTTCCCCCCTTGGATCTTCAGTAGCAGAGCGGGGAGGAAGGGGTTTGATCCAGGAGGGAGTTTGGGTTAGGAGCAGGAGAAGGACATTACCTGGGTGCACTTTGCAGTTTGGTGTGAATATGCCACTGCTTCTCCCTCTTTATTTTCCTCTGTTAGTGCAAGTGCTGCTGGGCTTTAGTAGCTCTCAGGGGCCTGAAGTCATCTGTTTACCGATGCTTGAGCAGCAGCTGCCCCAGCTTTCCTTCTCTAACCTGCTGGCTGTGGTGAGGAGCTGGTGCTGAGCGTGCTGTGACCCACAATGGGGCACCATGAGCACTGTGGCTACACCAGGCTGGCTTGGATGCTGTCACCACATGCAAAATGGGGCTAAGGGTATCCATGTAGGAGCTTCTTCCAGCTAGAGGGGTGCTGAGATGTTGCACTTAGGTGCCTGTATATAAGCACTTGTGATGGATGGGTTGTTCGCGTTGCAACAAGGGCCCACAACAGGATTTATTGAGGGATGCCCATCCTGGTACCCAGGGAGAGGCCAGTGTTGCTTTGGCTGGCAGGGATTGAGCAGCGGGGTGCTGGGTCTTGGGGTTGTTTTCAACTGGGGGTGCATGGGGATAGTCCTGGTACCACCATGAGGGATGCAGAGGGAACAGGAGGGTTCACAGGGACTGCTTTTCCCCCCATGTTCTCTCCCTGCTCCTCCCGGTGATATTTTGGCTTCTAGTTTAGAGCTAAAACAGGGCTGAGACCCAGCTGGGATACCAGGGAAGGACATGAGGGGAGACAGGTGGTGGTGATCCTGCAGCCAGGAGCATCCCCCCTTTGCTATAGGAAAGGGCAGCTGCCTGCTGAGCCTGGAGGACAGGAGCTGTGGTAGTTTCCAGCCAGGGAGACTTAGCACAGAGCCCAGGCTGTTTCCAGGGATGAGGAATTCTGGAACCCACGGTGCCCCTGGCATCTGCTGCTTGTGGGACTGGGGACTCCATTGTGGGCTTATCCTACCTATCCAGGGCTGGGTCCTGTTCCTGCAAGACCCACCGCAGCCCTGTGCAGGGTGGCTTCCTGTGGGCTTTGATTATTCCCCAATTCCTTTGCCCTCCTTGGAATTGTGGGGGGCTCCATGGCTAATGGCTCCATAGGGCTACCGGAAGCCACCTTAGTCCCCAGGGAGCTGGACATGAAGGTGCTGCGTTACTGGCAGGATCACATCCGGGGCGTCAGCCTTGATGCTTTGAAGCCACAGCAGGATAGAGAGACCTAGGGAGGGATGGATGGACAGACAGCTATACAAGGCATCTCAGGGCCTGAGTGTGGGGTGAGCAGCAAATTACCACCATCACCTCCCATCTGCTTGCAGCATGTTTCTGGAAGCGGGCTGACTTTGGTTGGCTGTGAAGCTTTTCATCGAGTGGGGATCAAGTGGTAGTGATTCCAGTTATTACCCTGGCTGGGAATATATATATCTATATTTATATATCTGTGTGTGTGTGTCTATGTGTGTCTCCCACCCTACCTCCTTGTCTTCACTGCTAAAACAGCTGCATTCCCTTCTCTCCATCTCTCCCCAAAAACTCAGAGCAGGCAGCATGAGTTATCCCGAAGTGAAAACATGGCAAAGACAAGGCCCCTCAGTTTTCCCGGGAGGAAACTGTGCCAAGGTCAACCCAGCATGGGGATGGAGCCCTGGCTGCCACTGCTGCCCCAGCTCTGGGGTGCGGGTGGGCACCTCAAGGGGCTCCCCATGCCCTGGTGCACAGGGCTCCATGGTGAGCCGGGGAGAAGCTGCTTCTCCTGCCTGCAGACAGAGTCCAGATGCCCTGGCTGCGGCGTCTCTGGAGCGGGAGATGGATTCGCTTCTGCTGTCTTCTGTTTTCAGTCCAGAACATCTGCACAGTAACTGGGAAATCTGGGCTTTCTCCTGCGTCTCCGCCAGGTCCTGTCAGTCCTTTCCTCTTCCAAAAAGGAGTTTTGGTGGTTGGGCTTTTGGTCCCTTTTTTCTTCCTTTTTCCCTTTTTTCCGTGTAACCTTCTCCCTGCCATGTATCCTGCTGGGGCTGTGCCAGGATTTTACTCCATGCAGCCACCGTGAAGCAGGGGTGGCTTTTGGGGGTCCCCCTGTCTCAGCCACCCTCTGAGAAATATGGTTGGGAATGTGGATTCCCCTGGGATCAGATTATCCCATGGGGCTGTCCCCAGAGTGGGTGGCTGATGGCACAGGGATGCACTGGGGTCTCACAAGCTGCTACATCACTTACTTATTCCACCCAGTTTTCCCTTGCTGATTCCCACCTCCTCATGCTTTTGGGGCTGATCCTGAATTCCAGAGCCTGGGCACTGCTTGGAGTGTTCAACACCTTTGCTGCCCATGGCTCCCTCCCGTGAGCTTGCATTGGGAGGCATGTGGGCCTGCCGCGGAGGGAGGGGCACCCTCATCCCAATCCCTGCCTCTTCGGATCCCCATTATTTCCAGCAGGGAACGGCTTGGCGAGCCTATTCTTGGGCTGGCCAGGACAGCTCTTGGCTTGGCAGTATCCCATGTGGGTGAGGTTTGTTCTGCATCCTGTGGCTGGCTCTGGCTCCTGGCAGGGCTGTGCTTGGGTGCTGGGTGTCCCAGCACCTCCTCTTCCTCACTGCTGCTTCCACAGCGCCATGGGCACCCTCAGCAACGCTTATCTGCAGAGCTCGAGGGGTAAATCCTGCTATGTCTCGTGTCCTCCCCATCCTATGCTTTAGCAGCCCTTGCTTTCAGCAGCCTGACTGTCCTGCACCCAAGCTACTGGGGTCTGGTGAGCCCTAACCCCGCTCCATCCTTCATCGCACCCTTTTCTGCTTCATGTACAGCATTCTCCTCCCTCTTTTGCTCTTTGTGCCTTTGCTGTGCTGCCCTATTTCTGTCTGTGCTGGCCCCATGCCTGTGCCCTCTGCTCGGGGCGGAAGGAATTGCTCCAAGAGAAGGAAGGCACAGCCAGGGTGATGCCAGCAGAGACTGGAGGAAGGACCAACTGATCCGAGTGCATTCAGGGCCATGGATGTGCTGGGTGCTGTCTCTCTCATGGGTCCCCATATGTAGAGCCTGTGTCTGGGTTGCAGCCAGGGGTTAGCTGGGGTTTTGCAGCACCCAAAGAGATAATGGAGGAGGGAGATGCCACCCCTCTTTTGGCACTTTGGGGACCTTGGGGTAAGGTGCTGCACTGCCTCCCGTTGGGTTTCCTGCTCCCATTGGATGGGGGACACCCTCAGGATGGGGTGATTTTGGGTTTGCTCGAGGGCCAGCATGCTGGCTGGAGGAGCTGAGCACCTGAAGGTGACTTGCTCCTGATGTCCTGCTCCTTTAGACAGCCACATGATGCTATTCGCAGCTGCTATTTCTGGCCTCTGTGCTGCGGTCACCAGTGCAGAGTCTGTGATTGCTGCCCTCTTGGACCCATGGGATAGATGGGGACGGGATGAGGAATCCCCCCAGTGTGGGCAGCAGCGGAGAACCTCAGAACCTTTGGAATCTCCCCCATCACGCAGCACTATTTCCCTCCCGTTTAAACCCATCCTCTTCGGTGGGTGGCTGTAAAAATAGCTCTTGGTTTGAGTGTGGAGGGTGGCGAAGGGCCGGGGTGCGGGGAAGGGGGTGGTGGTGGTGGTGGTGCTGATGGGGGAGGTCCGGTTTCTCCCTTTCCTGGAGGAATTAAGGGGAGGCCACATGCTGCCAGGAGTGTTTGGCTGGTAGAGGCAAGCGGAGGCTCCGAGGAGGCGAGCAGGCGTCCGCACAGATGGAAACTTGATCACCCACGGCTCAACAGATTGTTTGATTTATTTTAAAATCAAGCAGATGGCTGCAACAGGAGTTTGTTTAAGTTCAGCTCTGAGCTGGGCCAACGGCCAGGATACTGGGAATGGGGGGGGAAAGGGGAGGCGTGCCAAAAAATGCTCAATGACTTTGGTCATCACCCACCTCTCCTCCTCCTCCTCCTCCTCTTTCCCTCTCTCCAGCACACACACACACACACAGAGCCCGGCTCCCCCTCTTATCGCATCCTCGCCTTCATCTCTTGGCTCCAGCATCTCGCTTTGTCTCTCCCAGGCGGGTGTGCAGGCTTGCCCTCCGCTTTTCCTCCTCATCCACTCGCTGGGGTTTAACTCTTCCGCATCCATCCTCTTTCCCCCTGTACTGTGGGGATGAAGGGAGGGCTGCCCCTGAATGGAGCAGCCCCTTCCGTGGGCTCCATCTTCACATCCTTCTTGTTGGTGTGGTGTTTGGGCTGTGGGTACGGAGGGGTTGAGGTCCTGGCTGGGGAAGCCCTGAACCTCTTTGATCGTCCTTCTGTGGTAGGGATGGGTCCTGGCACGGAGGAGCTGTGGCTGCCCCATGCCTGGCCGTGTTGGACAGGGATTGGAGCAAGCTGCTCTAGTGGAAGGTGCCCCTGCCCATGGCAGGGGGTTAGAACTGGGTGAGCTTTAAGGTCCCTTGAGCACAAACCAGGCTGGTGACCCTGCCCTGAACTGGTGGTGGCCTAAATGGAGATGGGGTCCCAGCATGTGATGCCAGATGGGGATGACATTAAGTGCTCAGCCTGAGGTGCGAAGGGTGACTTGGGGATGAAAAAGAGACCCTGATGCAGCATGTGTTGGCTCTGGATGTGTTTCTGGTCTTGTCAACATATGGCCAGCAGGGAAGGAGCTGGAGGAGCCAGTGGGAAGCAGCCTGGGATGTTGTAAACGGGATGGGGAGCCTGTGCTCAGGGCTTTCAATAGCTCTGTGCCACCAGGCTGGCTCTGTGGGGGTGTCTGGCCACCCTGGGGTGATGTGGGGCTCCCAGTACACATGGCCATGTCCCTTTGCCCTACCAAGGGGCATCTTGGTTGCTCTCTGTAGCAGTGGCAAAGACCTCTCTGCATCTCCTGGGGTGAGCAAGCAGGATGCTCCAGGAGCAGTGGGTATCCTATAGCTCTGTGGTGGCCTCAGAATGTCCCTTTACCCCATGCTGGGAGGTTCAGCATAGGTTAGTTCACCTTCTTCCTGCAGGTTTTCATTATGGGGAATTGCCCACGATCCCATTTCCAGGAGCAGGGCAGCCAGGAGACGGGATGAGGCTTTATCCCAGCACCCAACCCCTCTCCAGAGCCGGGCTGGGGGGCTGAGGGTCTCACTGGGAAAAGGGGCTGGGGCTGGAAGGGGTTAAAGCAGGCAAAGGAAAACAAGAGTGCTGCAGGGCCTGGGTGGCTGACAAGCCAAACAACTGTTTTTGACTCACTGTTGCTGCCTTGCCAAGTGCAATTGCTTCCACATTCCCATCCCCTGGCTGGAGGGGCGCGGGGAGATGTTGGCTTTCTGCGGTCAGGAGGGGAAGGGGGATGCCGGGGGGGAGCGGCAGCAGGAAGGGCTGGCTCCAAAGAGCTTTTTCTCGGCTCTTCTTTCTTTTATTCCCTTCCCTGTCGAGCAGCAGGAAGGGGCAGGGGGTGATGCTGCAGGGGAGGATGCTGCTCGCGAGGGTCGCTTGTGCCAGCTCCTGGTGGTGCATCCCTTTCGTGGGCCCTAAAGGTGGGATAGGGAATGGGGGGGGAGGGGGCTGAGATGTGCCCCTATGGTTGGGTTGCCCTGCTTTCTCTTGCTGTTTGTCCCCAAGGGAGACCATGAAGGGCAGCTGCTTCCCTGACAAGGGATGCTGATGGGTGTTGGGGCAGCAGCATCCCGTTGCCCCCTCTCCAGCTCCTGTATCCCCTCCTGCAGCATCCTCCAGGTTATAGCTCCCCACAGGGATAGAGAGTGACCCTGTTGCAACCCCACTCAGAGATGCAGAATCTCATGTGGGGCTGGGCCTCCCACTGTGCCTGGCAGTGAACTGAGCCTGCTGGGGGGGGGACGGGGGACGGGGACATGACACAAATCTGTCAGCAGGGTTTTGGGGGGGGGTCCTGCTAATAAAATCCCCAGGCCTCCAAGCACTGGTGCCGTGGTGTTGCAGACAGCAAGAAATAAGCCCTTGGAGAAGAGGCTTGGTAGTTACAGCAGAGGTTTAAGCTGCTTTGTGGAGTTAATTATCTTCTGAGCCTGGGTTTTTTGGTGGTGGGGGTTTTTTGGGGCTTTTTTCCTTGTTTCTTGGGATTATTTCTTGGCAAACGAGGCATCGTTTCAAAGCACTGAGCCCTGCTCCCTCTGAACTCCTGGCTGCCATGTGGTATGTAGGGGATCCTGGTCTTGAGGAATAAACAACCACCAGTAACAAAACCAGCACCCAAGAAATACACCGACCAAAAAGCCCCACTGCCTTTGCAGGGCAATTATGGGCAGCTCAAGGAGATTCTGTGTGCGTTCTGGGAGCTATATGCTTTGGGGAGCCAGAGCAGGAGCCTCCCATCAGGGGCCCGGCTCAGTGTACCCATCCTGCAGTGCTGGGTTGGAGCGTGGTGCTTCCCTGGTTGGGAATGAACACAGTGCTAGGGAGGATGTTGGGATCCACCTGGACAGATGACTTGGTTCCCCCACCTCAGTCCAGCCTGGATTGGGGTGCTTGGAGGTAAACCCTAGCCTTTGGGAGGGTGTCCTGTGAGCCAGCCCTTGGGTGAGGAGGGGGTTTATGGGCATCTTGGCCTATTTCCCATGTTGTGATGCTGCAGAATAGGGCCGTTGCTCTATTGTTGCATCCCCTTTGCCCTCCAGCTCCCAGGGCTCTGGAGCCACCTCTCCCTGCTTTGCAGAGCTCAATTCCCCCCTTCCCGACTGTGGTGATGGTCCATGTGTGCCTGGGAGCTGGTCTGGATGCTGTCAGCCTCATGGGCTAAACACGGTCCCCTGGTGGGAGGGAAGGCGATGGGATGCGATATTTGGAGTGACTCCTCTTGCTGCTGGTACCTGTTTAATCTCAGTCTTGTGTGCTGGAACCCAAGGGAAAGGATGCAGCAGATCCTGGAGAGCAGGAGCTGGCAGTGATGGAGGCTGGGATGAAAATCCTTTCCCCTCTTAGCACACCAGGGAGGACTCACAGAGCTTTGCCTGAAGCATCTCATGTCTGCCAGGGATGTGGGAGAGCCAGCTCATGCTCTGGTCCAGTGTTATCCACTGGGATAAACACCTTCCATCATCGTTGCACCAGGAAGGATGCTCGGCCCATAGCTCCATGTGCATCCAGACTGTGTTCATCCCTGCTGCACCCATCACCCTGGCATCACACCACCCGCAGCTAAGCCTCCAAACCCAACACGAGGGCCTTTGCAAGGAAGCAAAAGGCCCTCCCCAGCATTCCCCAACCACAGGGGATGCCCATGTCCCCCCTTGTCATACACCTTGTCAGCTCCTCTTGTGGACAGGAGGAGGCAATTAGGGGCTGGGATCCCCTTTCGGAGGCAGCAGCTGGGGCATGGGGCTGGGGAGCAGCTCTGTCTCCTGATGTGTTTGCAAATCCTCACCAGCTGAGGGGATTAAAGCCGGCATCTGGGTCGCTTTATAATATTAAAACAAAGGGAGTCGTAGGCGCCATGATCGGGGGCAGCCGAGGGAGGGAAGGAGGGGGGGGGGGGTTCTGCTCCTCTCTCTATGCTGGGAAAGTCTGCAGGAAACCCCCCCACTCCCAAAGCCCTTTTCCATGAGGTTTTCCCTAGGGAATAAACCATCCCGCTTGCAGGAGGCAGCATCCCGGGGTGCAGGGGAGCACTGGAGGGGTCGGTTATGTGGGGAGGGGGGTGTTTTTGGGTGTTTATATCTGCTTTTTTCCACCCCGTTGTGCTGTTCTGGAAGCGGCAAGAATTCAGGAAGCCGGCGTGCGGCGAGTGCCAAGTCAGGCTGTACCGCAGCCAAGCCCCTGCTTGTTTTCTCGTCTTGCTGGAGCCAGTAAGTGACCTTATTAGCTTAGGGGGCAGCTGCCTTATTAACACACATCTGGCGGCGAGGAGGCCGCATAGGCACTATATTGTCTCCCTGCCTGCTCCTAACCAGGCGGTGCGTTGCTGGGGAGGGTCCCCCATGGATGATCTCACCCCCTCCTCTGTCCCTGCTCCCCCCATCCAGGGTTTAAACACTGGGGGGGGAGGTTATGGGGGGTGTGTGTGTGTTAGGATTAAGCAGATGGTGTTTGGATGTGTTGAAGATTATAGTTTAAGATCATGATCTTGCAAAGTTATAACATGTGATGGAGTGTGCCCCCCCCCCCCCCCCCAGTATGGGGGCTGTGCTGCTGGCATTCTCAAGGATGCTACCCCATCTCCCTTTCCTCTTCTTTCCAGTGGGGCACACTCTGGTTTTTGGGGTGCAGTATCACCCCTTGGCACAGGGGGTTACTCTGAGGGGCTGGACCACCCATGCAGCATCCTCACATCCCTGCCAGCAGCCGGGGTGGGCACTGGGGTTTCCCTCCGGCATGTGGCAGGGATCAGTGTTGGAGCATCCCACAGCAAGGAGAGCCTCCAGTGTGCTGCCGCCGGGGCTTTTCCAGCACATTTGGCCCTGGAAGGGGGCTGATTCCAGAGCTGGAGGCTCCTGCTGTGCCAGGAATGGGGGGGGGGGGGGGGGGGGGGGAGCTTTGCCACGTGCTGAATCGCTCTGCTTCAGGCTTTCCCAGTGGTTCACATCCCAGACTCAGCTACCCGTGGTCCCAGTGTGCAGTTTGCCCTCAACCGGCACCATTGCGCTTTCTCCTGGCTGTATTTAAAGCTGAGTGGATGGGGTTACCCACACCGCATCCCCCATCACTGCACATCCTGGGGTACCACGTGGGAGCTGGGATGCTCTGGGATGTGATGGGGTGTGGGGGAGCCAGGATGCTGGGTGCCTGCCCGCCCCTCCACCATGCAGGGATGCCCTTTGTCCTTCTTGGCGTGTGGGGGAACTCGGCAGCTCTTGGCTTCTCCCTCCTGTTTTGGAAACTGAAAACATTTACAGGGCGGCCCACTCGCGCCCTGCCTGCCACGGAGCGAGGCACTTGGCTGACTCCTCTGCTTTCCTTGGCTGCTTCTCCATCGCCTTCATGCTTGGGGGGAAGGGGCTTTTCTTTACCTCTTCCCCCTCTTTTTTCTCTATTCCTATTTTTTTCCTATGGGATAAGCTTGGAAAAACACCACCATCCTGCAGGAAAGACCAAGGGGGACAGGAGGCAGATCCCAGATCAAGTGTGGTGATGCCCATGCCTGGCAGCCCCTCATGTTGACCTTGCTCTCCACTGGGAAGGGCGAGGAGCCGGAGCAGCCCTGTGCGCTGCACCAGTGCTAATGAGCTGTGCCTGATCAGGAGGATTAATTAGCTGCTAGGAGGAGGAGGGCATCCTTCTGTGGTGATGCTGGGTGCAGCGGAGGAGCTTGGCACTGCATGGTGCTGTGGTACCTGCGGTGCTTTGGCTCGGGGCTAAGGGATGAAGGGAGAGGATGCTCCAAAAGGAGCTGCAGTTCTTCCTGAAGCAAACGCTGTGGGGAGAGGAAATCCCCAAACAAGCCAGCACCACGCTGGGAAGCTGTGAGAAAAAGCCTTGTGGGAGGTTTCTTGCTGCATGGTTGTTCCTGTGCTGTTGTCCTCTTGGGAATGGGAGCTGAGGGTGTGACCTGGATGTGGTAGGAATGCTGAAATATATCCTGTGGGGTCTAAAATGACCCTAAAGGGGACAAGGTGGCAGCTGGCCTGGAGCTGTGCCCGGGCTCGATTCTGCTGTGGCCAGAACAAAATCCATGGGGTTCAAGGATGCTCGAGAGTGTTGTGTTGGGGACTGTCACTTTCCCATCCCTGCAGATGGGAACCCAGACTGGCTTGGGGCTTTTGGCATCCCGTTTGGCTGGGGGGGATTTGATGGGGAACGGGGGGATGCTTTGTGCCCTATATGTGGTACCCCTCTCCCTTCCCGCACAGAAGAGCAAGGCATGGGGTGTATGTGAAGGAACACTGGGGGGCTCCCTGGTGCGATGAGCAGGGACATGGTGTCAGGGCTGGGAAGGTCATGAGGACACGGAGCTTGAACTTGAATTAGATGGTAATTGCAATGTGCCTAATTACAGGGAAAGAGCAAATCACTCCGGTGCTTTATAAAGTGTCTGACACGGAATAACGAGGATAATTAGCAATCAGATGGGAAGCTGCTGCTCCCCACTCGTGTGCCATCCCCCAGAGCCCCGGGGGGGCCCTGTTCCCCCTCTGCCTCTCAGGACTCACTCTCCAAGCATCTCCTCCTGGATGGAGTGAATGCTTTGCTTTTATCCTCTCAACATGGGATATCTGCCCCCCATTCCCGCTATGGGGCATCCGCCCTACAAAGCCACCCGTGTAGGGGTTATGCGCAGCTTGTGGCCATGTGCCCCCGCCTCCGGGGGCGTCCCGGTGTCAATGCCAAGTGTCTGTGTGCGTGTCCATCCCTGCTGCTGCGCAGCGCCGGCAATGCATTAATGCTGGCTGACGCTAGAGCGCACCACAAGCATGCTGTGGCATCCTCCTGGGGACACAGCAGCCATCGGGGCCACCTGCCCCGGCCACATGCCCACCGGCATCCCGGGGACCCCATCTGCCCTCGGTGGCCGCAGGGGACGTAGTTAGTGGATGTCAGGGCTGTGATTGATGATGCTTAATTGTACTTGGGGGTTCGCCCTATGGAGGAGGCGGGAGAGGTGGAGCGATGCGGCATCGCAGGAAGCATCCCTGCCCTTCTTTCCCACCAGCGCCACCCGTGGGGGACCAGGAGAGGGGTGAGGAGCTTCCGGCTCCCAATTAGCTGCATCTTTTAATGGTGCTGCTGTTGGCTTAGGGAGTGCATCCCACCCTCAGGGTGGCTGTGCTGTGCTGGGGGGGCTCATCCCAAACATTATGTCCCCCCATTCCAGCACTGAACATGCACTGGACAGCATTGCCCCAGGCAGGAGCTGATCTCCCTCCTCAACATCCCCTGCTTGCCCCCCATATGAGACCTATTCATTCCTGCCACCTGGGAGGGACTTGCTCTCCTCGGGTAGGTGACAAGCACATGAAAGCTGAGGAATATCCTTCCTGCTAGGCATGAAGGGACCTTCCACTCCCAATATGACCCCGGTTAAGGTGGTGTCACACTGCTTTGATGGCTCTGCTCCACCTCCTGCTCATCCTGGAAATCTGGGATACCCTTAGGGACCATCCCTTTGCCCCTTTCCCTCCTGGCAAATGGATCCCAGCATGGTTTGGGACTGATCCCACTGCTGTGACTGCAGAGAGGGCCTGTCAGCCCTATAGGTATGAGTGCGGGTGTCCTGGGTGCCGGGGCAGGGTGTAGGTCACACTTCCCCTCCTACGTGCATGTCTCCTCGCCGTCTCTCCTCCTGTTGGTTTCTTTTTGTTCCCCCCTTCTTTTGAGCAGCTGTTCTCTAATAAGCTGTTAATGATGATACAGTAAGTAGAAGCGGAGAGTCCTGCGGGAGCTGCCACGATTTGTGTAATTGGCCTCGGAGGAGACAAAAGTATCTAATATTTACATGCCGGTATTAGTCCCCTGGGAGCGCTGTCTGGGCTGGCACAGGGAAGGCAGCTCCCAGCCTCAACCTGTCTGCTCCCAGCTGATGGATCATCAGATCCATAATGTATGGAAATTGCTGTGCTGCAGCAGGGAGGGCAGCAGGGGGGGTCCCTGTGTTGTGCTGCCTGGGCAGGCATGAAGGGGGACCCCTTCTTGAGAGCCTCGGGATGGACGAGCATCCCGGATGGTTTGTGGGAGCGGCAGGATTGAGGATGCTCTGGCACGGGGAGCCCTGTGGCAGCGTGGGATGGAGGCAGGAGCTCCACAGGGTGGGTTTCCAAAGTCTCTGGGAGGGCTCTTGAGGCACAAACAGGCCGGTTGGTGCCTGGAGCAAGGAGAGGGATGCTTGCATTCTGGTCACTGGGCGCCCTCTCCCCTGTGCCAGCGGATGGGGTGGGTGTGCGGAAGCTGTGCCGGAGCTCCCGGATGGGCAGGTTTGGAAGCAGTACTGGCGTCTTGCTCCCGGCTGGGTGAGCCGTGGGGCTGGGTGTCTGCCAGGAAAGCTGCCTGCAGCGTTCCTGCCTGCAGCCAGTAAAGACTTAATGTCAGGGGAAACTGAGGCATGGTGGGGCAGGGGAGCAGCCTGCCCTTTCTGCTGCACAGGGTCTTGCCCTGGGCCCCATCCTGCACTATAGCATGGCTAGGGTGCCCAGTGGGACTTCCCCTGGTACCCTTAGCCCCTAAACACAGTGTGTCCCCAAGGCTTTGGGGTTGTCCCCTCTTGTTGGGGTCAAGCACTTGCCTTGGTGTCAGTGAGACCACACAAGCCATGTCAGGGTGCTGGGGTTGTGCATGCTCTGTGCCCATGTTCCTGCACATCCAAACCTGCAGCGACCCCCAAATGGGGGGATGCCAGTGGAAGGCACCCAGACATGAGCAATGAGGCCAGGCAGGGCACAGGGGTGGCTGCAGCCTCATTCCCTGCAGAAGACAGGGGTTGCTGCTACCCCCCCTCCCATCTCCCATCGCACACCGGGGCTCTGGAGGGGGTGCCCCCAGCACTATGCATTGCCCCTGCACCCTGCAGGGATCGCATTCCCCCCCTTTTCCACCCAGATTCCTGCTTTCCCATTGCCGTGGCAACCTCGGGCATGGCAACTCGGCGGCTTCTCAAGGGGATGTCTCGAATATGCCCTCCCCATCCTTGGGGTCCCCCCCAGGGGGGAAGGAGGAGGCTGCGTGGGGCTGGTGCGGGTGGCCAGGGGGGTTGGTTCGGCATTGCTGTTCGCCCCGAGCCGCCCGCAGAATCAAAGGCGCAGTGTTTTCCTGCAGCTTAAAAGGCGAGCGGGCAGGTTTGGCTTGGATGCTGCCGGCCTCATCCTGCCCGCTGGGCGCCGCCGGAATCCGGCGGCTGCGGCTGGGGTTATCCCGGGGCTCCGGGGGGGGAGGTGGGGAAAGGGGGCGCAGCGGTGGGAAATGGGAATGTGACTGAGCCCTGCCGAGCTCGTGGCAGGGATGGAGGGTGAAGTCGTGAGGGTATGCGGTGGTTTTGCAGTGATGGGGAACTGTTTGCTCCATCCATCCATACATCCCTCCCTCCAGCCCTTTTCGGTTGTCCGATGCTCCCGCCTCTCCATCCCTGGCTTCCTGCCAGTCTTTTCCCAACCTCCTTAATCCCAGGCTCCAGCCCCGGCTGTTGATGCCGCCTCCCAAGTGTGGGAGCAGCTGCTTAAATATCTCGAGCCACAGAAGCGGGACCTGGCCCCTGACCTCCCCAAGAAACCCGGGGGGCAGTGGGTTTGGCAACGGGACAGCATACCGCCTCGGTGTCCCCAGGCCCCCTGCCTTGTCTGCCACCCCATGTCCATGGACATGGTGTTCGCATATTGACTGCATCCAGGATGCTCTGCACCCTTTGGCATTGTGGGTGTGCTGTGCACCCCTGGGTGCTCACGGGCGCAGTGAGGGGGTGTTTATCGCCTCCCCTATGCCCCTGCTGTGTGTGTTTTGTGGCGGAGGATCCTCCGCCTCCTTCCGTCCCTCCCTCCTTATCTGTTAAATCTGCTAAGCAGGGGAATCGGTGCAGTCGCCATCTGTGAGCCTGCCAATAATGGGATTAACTCCTTCCCCTGGCCGGGAACTAGCCTCACGGCGTTTCTGGCACCCCCTTCCCAGGGTACCCCCTCCTCCTGCCTGCCCTGGGTGGGGGCCCAGCTCACTGGGACATGCCGAGGGTGATGTCCCCCAGTGCACGTTATGGACTCCCTGCCTCAGTTTCCCCTCTTGCCAAACAGGGTGGGTTTGGGCATTGCAGATCTGGCAGTGCAGGACCCGCTTTGCCTGCACCGGGGTGGGGGGGGACGGGACACCCAGGGTTGGGGGGGCCCACGCTGATCCATGCCTCCATGCACCGCATCCCTGTGTGGCCGTGAGCTCTGGTCCTCGAGGTGCTGGGGAGCAGGGATGCTTGCTGGGGACCACAGGGAGGGGGGGGAATGACACACAAGGGACACCACCCCCCGGTGATGCTGGGGCAGAGGTGGCACCACAGAGGGGGGGATAAAGAACCTCCCCCCACCTTCAGCTCCAGGCCTGTGTCCGGGGGGGCAGAGGGGGGATGCCCCCGCTAATCCTCTTAGGCGCTGGGGTCCGGCTGCAGCAGCTGGCGAGCCCGGCCCCTGCCCATCCTCCCCTCCCAACAGGTGCCCCCCCCCCAATACTCCCCTCCCTTCCCAAATGCCCGGGGGCCCTTGTTTCCCCCCTCCCCCGCCGTGGCGATGCGCGCAGTGCGAAGGGCTCCCCGCAGCAGGCAGCCCCCTCCCCTTGAGGCCGGCCCGGGAGCGCTCATTAATTATCTAATCTTCCCTTTATGTTTAATTTACAGCCCCGCGCGGCTCTGGCCATATGCTGCTTTTGTTGTGTCTGGCTCTTTGTTGTGGCAGGCAGCGGGGGCTGGCGAGGACCCCCCCATCCAACCTCCCGCCCCTTCCCCCATCCTCCGCCAGCCTTTGATCCCCCCCCCCCCCCCCCCCCCTCCGCCATCCTCCCCAGCGCCACCCTCCAGCCTCCCCCGCGGCACGGCGAGGGGGTAAGTGCCTTTTTCTCGGTTATTAATTTCCCTGACCCCCCCCCCCACCTCCTTTCCCTCCATCCTCTTCTCTGACACCCCCCACCACCCCACCCCCCCATATCGCTGCCTCTCGCTGTCGGCTCCGGGATTTGATGGTGCGTGAGCGCGGCGCTGCTCCTCCCGCCCGCGGGGGTCACCGCTCCCACCCGCACCCAGCTCCAGCGCTGCCGCAAAGGTAGGTGCGGGGCAGCAGCATCCCCCCCTCCCCGCAACCATAGCGCTGCCCGGGGTATGGGGGGGGGGGCACCGCGGCGACCCTTGCAGGGTTGAGGGGGAGCAGGGTGCTCTATGGGATGTGTGTGTGTGTGTCCCCGGACTTGTTGCGTGCTCCCATAAAGTGGGGGGGTCCGTATGGTGAGGGGAGGATGGAGGTTGTAACTGTTGTGGAGGGTGTGAGTGTATGGCGGGGGGGGGGTATGGTGGGACTCCTGCGCACCCTGATGTGTGGTGGATACACATGGGGGGCTCTTTGTAACTTGCTGCAAAGTTCAGTGGTGGGGCCGAGCTCCCCCTCCACGCTGACGGAGTTTATTGGATTTGCCAAAAACCCCACAAAAAGAGTGGTAAAATTGGTTTGTGCACCCCAACAGACCTGTGTGCTGCTGTCCTGGGGTACACACAGAGGAGTACCCCAACCTGAGGGGCTGCAACACATGCACTGATCCTTGGGAGGGATTTGGGTCTGGCTTTCTTGGGGGGAAAGGGGGTGATGTTTGGGATTGGGGTGAAGGGGTTTGCTCCATGTGGCCGCTGCCCGCTGTAGTGTGAGGCTCTGTTTGTGGATGATATAGGGCAGAGCTTTCCTCCGGGTGCTCAGAGGAGGTTGGAGCTGTTGTCCCAAGGGATGCTTGGGCTGAGCATCCCTGTGAGACTGCCCTGTTCCCTCCCAGCCTCCTTATCCTGGGCTTTGCCAGGCCCTGGTGTAGGCAGGCTCAAACCCACACCCCAGGGCTTGGGGCAGCGGTCACGGGGGTCTGTCATGTCTGTCTATCTGCACCTCCTCAGCTCCGTGCCAGCGCGGGGCAGAGGGGCGGGATGCGCAGTGGGCAGGCAGGATGGGTGCCAAGCCACAGGGCAGTGCACCCAGCCAAGCACTGTGCTGGCAGCAGCACACAGGCTCTGCCCGCAGCAACACGTAAGGTCACCGAGACCGCCGGGGACGTGACATTGCCGAGGGGTGTGCTGGCTCCGGGGCGTGCCGGGAGCTGGCCCTGGGGGCCACCATGGTGCTCACCAGATGAACAAACCCCCTTTCATTGCACCGAAGGCAGCTGGCTCTGCGTGAGTCCTTGGCACGATCCAGGGTTCCATCGCCCTGGGGGGCTGTGATGGGATGTGGTGGCCAGTGGGACACGGCATTGGGGTGCAGTGGCACAGGGGCAGTGCTGGCTGACCCGCACACGCATGCTGGCAGTGATGCAATGTCCTTACTGCAGGCAGCAAGGGCACCACCGGCACCCAGTGCCCTTGCGTGCAGGGCTGGCTGTTCCCTGTGTTGTGGTGACCAGTGCGTCCCATTTGGGGTTGTTTTCCACCCGCAGGCTATGGGGAACCAGAGGAGGGGCCCCATGGCCGCAGTGGCTTGCTGCAGGTGGCCTCTGCCACTGTCTCGCTGGGGCCTGTGCCCATACAAAGCCCCATTCCCGTCCCTCCCTCCGGGCCCCACACTGCGGGGCCGCTTGCCAAGCTCTGTGTATCACAGGAAGCAGCCAGAACATGGGGCTGGGCTCCCCCCTATGGCTGCACCCCCTTGTCCCTGCCATCTCTGGGGTTCTAGGGAAACTGAGGCAGGAGGCGGCTTTCCCAGGGGAATCAGTGCTGGATATGGGGAGAGAAAACAGGATTCCTGGCATTGCCTGCAGGCGAGGGTTGCTGTTAGAGGCTGGCTCTGCTTCACTCTTGTTTCTGCGCAGGGATAGGGGACCGTGGCGCTGTCCCCATAGGTGACACCCCCAGCTCAGAGCTGATGAAAGGGGTGATTGTTCCCCCTGGCGCTGTGTGTGGCAGGGCTGGCGCAGGCAGCGCGTTGGCCTTGGCCCCCTGCCCGTCACCGTGCCCTTTTCCGCAGGCAGCTGCCTGTGGGCACAGCTTGGCACCCAGTGCTGCCTGCAGGCTCAGGCTGGGGCAGGACCCGTGCTCCCCTGGGCTGCCGGATCACCCCTGCATGGGTTATAACAGCCAGGGTCGGTGCCACTGCTGTCATGAGCTGGCAGTTCTCAGCCCAGCGGGTGGCCTTTTCTGCTGGGTTTCTTTGCCAGCTCCATCCCTAACGCAGATCTCTAGCTCAGAGGGAGCTGGTTCTCCCTTGCCCTGCTGTAAAGTCCCTCTGGAGAGGTGCCCGGAGCCTTCACCCCTACAGAAGTGATGTGTCAGCTCTGAAAGCCCCTGGTTTTCCACCCTGGTGCTAAGTGCAGGAGGGAGATGTTCTTCCCCCTCCCCCCCCCCCATTCCTGCATGCACGGGAGCTCCCAGGGGACCAAAGCATCTCTCCTAGGGGATTTGGGGCCTGCTGGTGATGGGATCCCCCAGCCCATGCTCGGTTCCCCCCGCCACCACTGAGCATCCCTCCCCTCCCAGCTCGCTTGTCAGCTAATGGCGCGGCTTATTCCTATGGCTTTTTAAGCGCTTAATGGTGCGCGGGGCTAATGATGCGGTTCCCTCTGTTCCTGCCGCCTGGATAGATGGATGGTGTCAGGGCTTGGCGCTGCATGAACCTGTGGGGATGGGGACAGGGATGAGAAGGGGCCCAGGCAGTGCCCTATGGAGCTGGGGGCTGCAAGTGGGTGTCTGCCTGCCCGCCTCTCCTCCCTCCTCCGCATGGCTGCTCCAAGCAGGAATGTCACCGTAAACGATATTTATCACGAGGTGATAAAAATCTATTTCCAGCGACCTCTTGGAAATGGCCCTCGTAAAACCAGGCAGCAGACGGAGGCAGGAGGCAGACAGCAGGGAGGGGGAACAGGCAGGGAAATGGCTGTAATCAGCTGCAGAGCAGGGGCCAGTTCTTCAGGGCAGCCAGCCTTGCCATTCCCAACCCCAGGAGATTGATGGGCAGCCATGAAGGCCAGAGGGTTGCCTGGGTATGGCTGGGCAGATGTTCAGGCATCCCGTGGCTTGAGCATCTTGGGATGGCCAGCATCCAGGCCATGAAGAGAGGACCAGAGCGATGCTCCTGATTAAGCGAGCAGGATGGGGGGCTCTTGTGTGCCAATGCTACATCCTGGGGTGTTCCCAAAGTGACACCTCAAGAGACCAACTCAGAGATTCTCATCATGGCACAGCACGTTAGGGATGGGATGCCTGGCTTTCCCCAGTGCTCACAGCCATGGGGATGACCCCTACTGGCGTACACTACTGGGTCGCCCATTGCTCCCTGTATCCCCGGGGGCTGCTGTGGCTCCCACAGCCCCTCCAGGTCCATCCCTCTAGCACCAATTGCTGGGTTCTGATTCAGCTGTCTCCCTCCCGGCACTAATTACTCAGCCCGTCGTGGAGTCTTGGCTGTAAATTCTCCGTTGGGAGCAAGCTGTGAAGCAGAAAGCCTCCTTGGCTCCTTTCCCTGCTGACCTGAGCAGGGACCTCTAATCCAGTGTAATTCATCAGGGTGCTGAGTCGGCAGAAGTGTGCCTCGTCCTCCCCCATGTGCTTTGGGGTGTGCTGTCCCCTGACAGCATCCCTCCTCCCTGCCCAGTGGTACGCAGCATCCCTCCTGCCTCTGTATGACCCTCATTCTACCTCTGTCCCCACCTCACTAGGGACAGCCTGGGTGATGCTGCTGGCCTGGGTGTCCCTGGGGGCTTTGTTGAGCTGGGGGGGGACCCAGGCCACCTTTGTGGAGTTGGAGAGATGGGATTTGCTCCTAAAAACGGGGGCAAGGCAGGGCCCCTAGGGGGAAGAAGGATGGGGGGGGGGGGGGAATTAGACCTGGCTGCAGGGTCTGATGTATCCTGATGAGTTGTAATCACTTAATCAGCCAGGTGGGGTGATGGCTGTTCTGCCCCAAGTGCCTGGATGTCCCCTGCCTGGGGGTGCCAGACATGGGTCTTCGTGGGTATGTGCTAGGAGGG
This sequence comes from Myiopsitta monachus, assembly GCA_017639245.1. NCBI lineage: Eukaryota > Metazoa > Chordata > Aves > Psittaciformes > Psittacidae > Myiopsitta > Myiopsitta monachus. The sequence goes on along the minus strand of CM029941.1, from coordinate 101,491,843 downwards.
GACAACAGGAATGACAGGGACATCCAGTGTGGGTATGCAAAGCCCTCAGAATCCCTGCTGAGAGTCCTGGTGCCATGCAGGGACTTTGTCTTTGCCCAGGATGCATGGTGACACGGCAAGAGCATGTGCTGCAGGTATCACCCTGCACTGAAGTTTCCCCTTGCAGATGGTGTGTGTTTAATCTGCAGCTTAACGAAACGCTGGACTTGGCGGTAAGTCCGTCTTTAGATGGCAGGAGGGAGCTGAGAACCGGCGCTAAGCTGCCCGTCGATGAGGAAGGGGGGGACGCGGTGAGGATTGAGGCTTTAATGCCTCAGCGCAAGCTGATTGCCTGGATGGTGTGTGGCCCTCGCCAAGGCAGGCATGTGGTGGCTGTGGTGTGTCCCCCTTGAGTTGGATGGGGTTCCCCCATCCCCATCCAGCTGCTTCTCCCTGCCTCAGTTTACCTTCAAGAGTGCCATTTGGTTTTGCACGTGTGGGAATGCCCCGAAAACATGAGCTGGTCTGGGGAGGCTGGGATTTTCCAGAGGCAAAAGCCCCTTGGGGCAGCCACCTCTCCCCATGGCAGGTATTTAGTGTAATGGGGAGGAGGCAGCGGCCACTGACTGCTTGGCAGCTCCGGAGCTGGAGGTAGGTGAGTTGGGTGCTGTGGAGTACCAGGGATGGGGATGGGTAACGCAGAGGATGGAGCAGAGTCCCAGGGCTGAAAAGCAGTGTGTCCCATGGAGTGTTTGCCACCCACAGCGAGCTGCATCCCTCCCTTCCAATCCTAGCACGCCATGGTCCCAGTGGGACACAGGGAGTGCTGGTGTGGAGCTGGGGCTGTGGTGTGGTGGGAGCTGCAGGGACAATAGAGGCCAGGAGGGTCCCTGGTCTGGCCAGGATAGTTTGTCTCAGTGTAGATGGCACTATTTCAGCTGTTCACTCCGGAGTCCAAGGATGACAGCGAAGGCTCTGTGCTGCACAGCCTTGGGGGTATCCTGGTGGATTTGAGAGAGCTGGTTGTTCTGTGATGAGCCTTTCAGTGCCAGGAGCTGTCTGTGCGCGGATGGGATGCTCTCATCCTCCTCTGCCTCAGTTTCCCTGCCTTGAAAGCTGGGTGGAGGGAGTATTTCCCAGCCTGGCAGGGGTCGGCAGTCATAAGAAAGGACTGTGTGTCCCTACAATGGGACAGAAGCTGCTTTGGCACCCAGCAGAGTGCGTGTCCCATCCTGACCATCCAGCCTGGCCCCTGGGGTGATGGTGTGGCGAGCAGAGGGGGCTCTCGGCTTGGAATTGGGGTGATGTGGGAGCCCGCACAGCCCAGGCAGCGGTGTGCGGAGGTGCTGGCATCCCCTGGAGCTTCCTGCGCGGCTCATCCCACCGCGTGGGTCAAGGGAGGCACTGCAGCGGCCGCGGTGTACGCGATCAGCCGCCGGTCCCCTGCGCTCCGAGCCCCCGAAGAGCCGCAGGGAAGCCGGGATCGAGCGCCTGCGTGCCCCCCGCCTCCCCCTCCATCACCTCCCTGTTCGCCGGCGAACAAATGTCTGTTCTTGCAAAAAAAAGAAGTGACAGGGGTCGGCGCAGCGCTTTCCACATGACCTGCCCGGGAACAGAGGACGTCTTTGTTAATCCAGCGAGCTGTCAGTTCAGCCTCTTCACAAAAGGCATAAACCACTTATTGCTGCTCTCACCCCTGACCCCAGATCCGCCTGCGCGCCCTCCATTGTGCCGTCTCGAGGAAGCTGGCAAACAATTCGGGCTCCGGCTCCCCTCCCCGACGGCGGGGGGGACGCCTCTCGCCCTGCCGCGGCGTGGGGAGCCGCTGCGGGGGACACCCCCCCCCCCCCGTCCGCAAAACACCATCACACAACACATACACGCACAGGCACACAACACACCACGGCTGCATCTGCGCGCCCGCCGCCTCGCCTGGCAGCTGCTGCGAGGGGACGGCGCTGCCACAAAGGGCTGGGGGCCAGTGGCAGGACCAACCCATCCCTCCTTCCATCCAGCCCTTTCTCCCGGCGATGCCGGAGCAGCTGGTTGGAGCCTGCGGGATGTGGAAAGGGGTGCTGGGTGCTGCACCCTCCCCCCGGGCAAAACCTATTAATGAGAGGGGACAAAAGCTCCTTAGGGTCCCTGGCTGGGACGGGTTGGGACGGCGGCTTTAGGCAAAGCCGCTTATGGTGCGGCACAAAGCTGTTGAGAGCAGCACTGCTGCTTGGGGCTGGCATGGGATGGAGTGGTGCTCGCACCGCAACGGCCCCTGGGGAGTCACACGGGGTGTGCGGGAGGGGTGAGCCTGTGCCACCCGCCCCGGCCCCCTGTGCCCATCACCCGGACCCCGCGGCGTGGCCGGTGTGTGCTGGAGCAATTAGATGCAGTCACTTTGGGGCTATATATAACCCAAATTGCTGCCTGCAGCTCGTTAGCTGGCTGTCAGAGCCGCTGCGGCCGCGGTGGGTGAGATGATGTCGCGGGGGGGGGGGACGACGGGGGGGGGCGACGGGAGGGCAACTCAGAACCCGCGGCTCCCCAGGGATAGGGGCACAAGGAGGGGGAATATGGGTCAGGCCCTTGCTGGGAATGGGCTCCAGGGGGCTGCCACACTCCATCCCTAAAGAGGCGTTCAGCGACGCGGTGTAGGTTGGGCTGCGGTGATATGGGGGTCCCCCGCCATGTGTTCCACAGGCTTATGGCGCAGCCATGGGGTGCTCGGGAATGGGTGTGTGTGTGTGTGTGTGTGCACCAGCGCATCCCCCCCCCCCCAGTGCCGGCGGCGTTTCCACTATGGTCTCCCCATGTGGCATCCAGTCTGACCACAGTCTCCTCTGCCCGTTCATCCCCTTCTGCCGCTGCCGGTGCCCGCCTGCCTGGGCTCGCCGCGGCAATGCCGGCAAAGCGCGGCCCCCGCGCCGGGGAGGAGCGCGGCACCTCGGGCTGTCTGGGGGCAGCTGCGAGATGAGTGCGAACATATTGTGTGGGCTCCTGCAGCAGGCGTCACGGTGTCGCTGCTGGAGAGCCAGCAGCAACCGCAGCCCCGCCGTGACAAACGGCTCCGGCACCGCCGCAGCCGTGCCCACGCGGGCGCCGACGGCACCAGGACCCGGGGCACGGAGCCGGGTGGGCAGTGATGCCCCATGGGCTGACACGGATGGGCGCGTGGTGTCACCGTCGGCTCCCCGTCCCCGCTGCGAAGCATCCTCGGTGCCGTTATCAATTTCGCGTGGGGCTACCTGCGTTGGGCACGTCCCCAGTTTAGGAAGGGTTAACGGCACCGTGTGCGTGTGTATCTCTGAAGGCTTTTGTTTCTTTCTCATTTTTTCTCTCCCCCCCCCCTCCTGTTTTTAATGAGGGGTTAGCACAGCTGTAATTGCAGGTTCCAACTTTCCGCCTGCAAACACGGCTGAGAAACTTTAAAACACGGTGGCAGTGGTGGGGATGCGCAGATACAGCCACCACCCCTCCTGTGGGCTCCCACTGCGGTGGCAGAGACCCCCGCTGTGCCAAGTCTCTGGGAGCAGTCCGCTTCTGGGGGGAAAACCCTCTGGATTCAGGCCACCTGGAGGAGGGTGAGGAGGAGGAGGAGGAGGAAAGCAAAGGATTCCTGGAGGGAAGAGCAGCTGAAAGCGCTTGGGTGAACACGCAGCAGGCGCTGTGCCTGCGGTGGTGGTGATAAAGCCCCAGCGGGAGCCAGGGGGCTCGGTGGCCTCAGCAACAAAGGGAGCCGGGGGGAGCCTGCTCCCTGCAGCCCAAAGCACTCCAAAACCACCTTTTATTTCAAGTGCTGCCTCAGAGGCCTGGGGAATGCCGGGGTTGGAAGGCAGGGGTGGTTCGTCCCTGTACAAGCCTTGCAGCTGGGTGCTGGGGTGTGCTGCTGCCCCCGTGCTGAGGCTGTTTGCAATCCCCCTGAGGTGCAGGATGCGGCCCCTCTGTGCTGAACACACTCCCCCCCTCCTCTCTTGCTTGTGTATGGGAAGTGTAGCTGTGCCAAAACCCATCGCTTGGTGCAGCTGTGTCGGTGCTTGCTGGGGTGATGCCAGCCAAGAGGTGAAGAACCACGACCGCGTCCATTTCTGTGCCTGGCTGCCGGGAGCTTGGGGGTTTTCCAGGGTGCTGCCACCTGGAAGGCTGCACGGGCATGATGCTGCTGGAGCAGAGGGGGCTTTGTCATGGGCAACATCCCCTTGGGCAGCATCCCCGTGGGCAGCATCCCCATGGGCAGCACTGCTGCTGTGCACGCTGCAGCCTGCCCCAGCGTCAGGCGAGGCGCAGGGGAGGTGGAATGGGGAAGCGTGTTTTCTGGTGTCCTGAAGGCACGGGAAACACGCCGGTGTGGCTGCCTGCGTGCTGGATCCCTCACCAGAGAGCTGCCACAGCCCTTTGCTCTCCTGCTCCATCACCACTGTCCCAAAGCCAGGGACAAGGGGGAGAGCCGAATTCCACAGCAGGTATTATCCCAGTGATGGGAGCAGCAGGAATGTGCCCTTGGCAGGGAAGGACAGACCTGAGGACGCTGTTCCCTGCCCTTGCCGCCATCATGTCCCCTGGCTCCAAGCTGCTGCCCTGGGCACTGAGCTGAGAGCACATGGGGCACCATGGTGCTGCTGTGCCAGTGATAGGGGGCATGGGTGACACATGGTCTGGCAGTGCCTCTATGCCCATCCCTTAAGGCCACCATCTGTGTTCTGATTCAGCTCGAGCTCTCCACATCCTTCATACCCAGGGCCTGACAGGGTAGACAGGGGCAGATGCTGTGCAGTGGGGTTTGAGGGAGCGCCATGCTTTGGGGCAGCTCCGTTTGGAGCCTTTTATCCTTTGTTTTTGTCACCTTTGGAGCTGCCCTGCCCTCCCTGCTGTCTCCCCTGTGTTGCCACCCTGACCTGCATGCCAGCTCATTTTTTCCCCTGTTAATAACAGCATAGAGCGATGTCACATTGATGTCACCTTGCTGCACCCTGGATGCTGCCTGGGGCTGTGCCCTGTGGCCCTGGTCCCTGCCGAGGCTGTGCATGCTGGTGTGTGCTGTGAGCTGCTGTAGGCTTGTCCTTGAGTCCTTCTGCCTGTGTGCAGGCTCCCTGTGTGTGTCTCTGCAGGCAGCCACCATGCAATGAGCAGGATGGCCTCAGCTCAGTGCCATTCCCAGGTACATTTCCTTGTCCACTCTCTCCATCCATGGGGATGCATCAGCCTGGGATGGACTGAGCATCACCACAGTGGGACACGGGGCTGCTGCCATCCCTCCCATTCAATTTCAGTGCTTGGTGGCAGAGCACCATTCCCTCCTGCTCTCTGCCCGAGCCCTTCGGGGTGCTGCTTAGCAAATTAGCGCCCAAGTGAACCTGCTCACCTCTAATTGGGGGTGAGTCTTTGAGGACGTGGTTGGGGAAGAAGACACCCCCCTACTCCTGGCTCTGAGAGGCTGCTGCAATGCTTTATCTGGGTGGACAGATCCCTCCTAATTGAGCAGATATTCCATGTTCACAAACAGATGGCTCCTTTGCATCAATTATTCCTTATCTGTGTAACCGGGGATGATTTGCTGACAGATAGCGCGGGATGAAGTTAAAGCAAGGAGGTGGCCGGTACTGGGTGCTGGCTCTGACTGATGCCTGGGGGGGTTCCTGAGGGATACAAACAGGGAGGGAGGACGGATCCTGGCTGCTCCTTGGGCAGGTGGGACCCATCTCAGCATCCCCCAGAAGGAAAGTAGGGGGCCGCCTCCATGGGGCTGATGGGTGGGTTGAGGCCTGGGGGGCTGTGGGGCTCCATGGGGAGCCAAAATTTGCCTTCCCTACCACAATCCTATTGCTTGCTGACTGCGTCTTGCCCAATGCTTCCGTGGTGCATGATGGGGGATAATTAATGCTAATTAATGATTAGTTGCTCTGGGTATCAAAGTGTGCCCCAGCCCTTTCCCATGCCCACAGGTAGGGGATTGCTGCCTGCTGCTGCCAGTGGCATCACCCTTGGAGGAGGAGCACTGGCACAGCATTCCCACTGGGACCCAGGGGAGATGTCCCTGACATCTCCAGGGATGCCACGCTAAGCTTTTTGGGATGGGGACTGGTCCCTGGGCTTGTCCCCTGCTTGATGTCCACTCATGTTAATCACTGGGGAAGAGAAGAGCATCCCGCCATGTCCGGGGCAGCTGGTGGCACCTCGCCAGTTGGAGCTGGGACCCGGTGGCACTCGAGGACTCGCGGGATGTGCCGAGTGCTCGCGGTTGTGCGGCGCTGCCATATGGACTCCATAAATTAAACCTTTCCAGGAAGCAAATGGCAAATTTATACGTCCGCTCTTGTGCGTGGCTCATTGAGTCTAAAGGGCTTCCCAGCACAAAACGCTCCTACCATCCATCTCGCTTCAGCTTTCCGCATTCAGAGGACTAATATCAAAGGAAAACGGGATCAACATTAAATCCTTACCATGCTGCAGGCCTGTTGCTAATGCCCTGCAATCAGGAGCATGGCATATCCTATGGATGTCCCCTATGGTAGGAGGGGAGATCACCCTTTTCTTTATCCCTGTGCCTGTCCCAGAGCAGCGTGGTGATGCTGGGATGCTGGTTCTTGCTTTATGAAAGATGACAGCCCACGCTGCGTATCTGTGCGGTGGCAGCCACAGCTAAACACAAACCCACAGCACCACCTGGGGGGGGGTCAGGGTGGTGGGGGCCATCCCTAACCCGATCTCAAGGCTGTGCCAACACCATCCCCGTCCCTGGAGCACGTTTTTCCTCCCCTCTCCCAGCAGGGAAGGCAATGGAGGGGGGGGGGGGGTGTGCGTGTTGATCTGGAGTATAAACACTGCCCAGTTGAGTAATCAGGAGCTGCCTAACCAGCCAGCTGCTGCCGGCGGGTGAGGGGACGCCACTTTGATTCATGTCCTCTCCCCTCCCTGCTCCAGCCTTTCTTGTCTGGGAGCCATCGGCCGGATCCAGCTGTAGCCCTGCGGCGGGGGCTGGCGTGCAGCTCCCCGCGCCGGCCACGTGCACCGTCCGGCAGCAAAACAAAAGCATCTTGTGTCTGTGCTCCACCGTGCCCCTGGCCCTGTGCCCCCAAAGGGAAGGGAAAGGCGCTGAGTCTCTGTCCTGCTTCTGTTCCAGGCGTCTTCGTCGTCCCTTGAGCCAGGCACCATTAAGCCTGTGGGTGGTGAGCCCCGGCACCGGGTGAGCAGCGCTGGGGAGAGCCCAGGGACGGGTGGTGGCACTGCCCTGGACATCGGCCAGCGGACGGCTTTGGATGCGGAGGGCATCGACGTTGGAACCACAAGTAGGTGATGGTGGAGGGTTGCGGGGATGTCATCGCCAAGGGCTGTCCCTTGGCACGCACCGTTCCCGATGTGCGCCGCTGTGGTTTGGGGCTCCAAAACCCCTATAAGGGAGGTGACCCCAGCAGCACCTCAGTCCCTGCCTATCATCCCCGGGGCTGTGAGTCAGGCCATGGGTGCCGGAGACAGCCATAGTGCTGGGCTGGCCGCAGTGGGGAGCTGGGGGGGTGGCCCTTAGGCTGGGCTGTGCCGCGGCTCCCGGGACTTGACCGCCCCGTCCTTCAGGAGCGGCAGCATTTTTTGGGAGAGGTATCATGCGTGCTTCCCGCCTGCTGCCTCCCCGGACCGGCTTGTTTGCCAGCCCTTCCCGGCGGGCGCGCCGTGCCGTGCTGTGCCACGCCAGGCTGCTTTGATCCGGCACCAACTGCCGAGGCCAGATCCTGGCGTTGGGCTGGGGAGAGCCGGAACCGCAAGGTGCAGCGGGCAGGGAGCTGGGGCGTGCAGGGAACCAGGGCATGCAGGGAACTGGGGCGTGCATGAGTAGGGTGATTTGTGTCTCCCTGTGTCCGTAAGGAAGGGCGCTACCTGGGGACACGGCGCCCTGTGCTGACCATCAATCAGCCTCATAGGGTTTGGGACCCCGCAAGGCACTGCGTTCCCCCCCTCCGCAGGGGAGATGGGGGTCAGGGGGCCGGGATGCATTTGCAAGCTGCTCACAGCATCGTGGAGGCAAGCTGGGAGCCGTGGCCTGGAACGGGCCTGCCGGAGTCGGCTTGGGATTTATTACCCTGCCAGTGGCTGCCGGGCAAAGGTGACAGTGACTAATGGCTTGTTACACGCCTGCCACATCTCATCTGCGCACTGCGGCCGGCTGCCGGTGCTCCCAGCCCTGGTGCGCGAGCAGCCTGTGCCTGCCCTTCCTTCCCTGGGAGGGGGGACGGGGGTGAAACCCTCCTTGTCCCCCATAGGGACCTCATCAGAGCGGGTGATGGTGATGGTTCGGCGCAGGAGTCCATCTCCACGCTGAGGACGGAGACCCGCTCTTGCATCACCCCTTCTGCACTTCCTGCCCGTGCTATGGCCAGGCAGAGCAGGGCTTTCATCCCTTGGGTACCGCTGTATATTGGGTCTTCCCAGCCTGTGGCACATCCCAGGGTGTCCCTGCGAGCCCTGCGTGATGAACCAGCTCACCAACTCCTTCGTGGTTGCAAAACCCGTGGGCCACGCTTACCATGCACGGTGGCAATCCCGTACTGGGGTCAGGGGGCCGGGATGCGGAGGGGAAGCGTGCGTGCGGATGCTGACAAAGCCACAAATGCATTCACTAGGAAAATTAAAAAATTAACAGGCATTGGCTCGCTCTAGATTAGTAAAGGCAGGGAGATAAAAGCGGCTCTTTATACCTTGTGAGAACTGCTGATAAGGGCATTTGTTCCTTCGTATTCTGTAAAAAGAATGCAATAAAAATTTAAAATAGAACGGGAAAAGGGAGGTGGAGGGGGGAGAGAACACGCTGACAGCGGGGAGGGCTGCGGGAGGCTGCAGGCACAGGGGCCTGCTGGACGAAGAGGAGGAGGAGGAGGAGGATGGAGAGGCGAGGGTGAGCTGGGAAGGGGCTCGGATGGGTGGGTTTGTGTGCTGGTGTGAGTGGCAGGTTGCTTGGGGGTGCCTGGGTGTCCCTGTTGTGGCTGCGTCTCCTCCCGTGGAGATGCAAGTTCATGGCCACCAGTGCCGGGATCACATTCCTCCCCTCCGCATGGGGATGGTCGGGGTCCAGCGTGTTGGAGCCTGTCCGGTGCATGGAATAGATTCTTACGGCCGGTACATGGTTGGCAACCTCCTCTGCCTGCAGCTGGGCTGAGCCCTACCGCCCTCGTTTCACTGGTGGCTCCAAACTTGGAGCCCGTGGGGCGATGGTGGGATGGCACAGGGGGGACCACCGCGTTCCACACCGGAGGGGACATTCCTGACCATTCCTGGTGCAGGGGGTGTGTGGGGCGTTGGGGTGTATGGAGGGGATTGTCCTCCCTTAATCTCCGCAGGATCTGGATGAAGGATTGGGATCCAGGCACCAGGACCCTGTGTCCCAAACCCTATTTGGAGTGTCAAGGAGGTTTGGGATGGGAGTCAAAGGGTCAGATGCCACCCCAACCCCTTAGCCCCATGGGTGCCTGTCACAGACACTCCCACCTCTTCACTGTGGAAGGATTCCTGTGTATTGTGGTCAGCGCTGTCACCCCATCACCCCAATTCTTGGCAACACTTTCCCTTGCTCCAATGCTTCATCCCCACCCCATAGGGGGGGTTCCCCCACTCTCGGTGCACCACAACCCCCACTCTGATGGGATCCCCCCTTGCCTTCCCCATCATCCCTTTTAGGTGACCCCCCCCCCCTTTGGTCCCTTCCATTGTGGGGACGGTACCAACCGCCCGTCCCCGTCCCGTCCCCCCCCCACTCCCGCCCCGTCGGGGCCCTGCCCTGCCCGGCCCGGCCCCCGGTGAGTCACGCTCCAGCCGTGCGGCTCCCGGGGCGGCGGGCGGGCGCCGAGGGAAGCAGGAAGCGGCGGGGTTAGGCACGGCTCGGCTCGGCTCCGCGCCCTGCGCTCTCTGCCCATGGACGAGCGCAGCCCCCGCTGGACGGCGCGGCCCGCCGGTGAGTGCTGACACCCCCCCATCACCGGTACCCCCATCCCGGGAGAGGAGGAGGGGGAGGGGGGGAACGGGGGTCGCCCCCCCGGTTGTGGGGGCTGCGGTGGTGGGGCTGTGCTTGGGGGGTGAGATGGGGCTGATAGGCCGCCCGCAGGCTCCAACTCGGCGCCTTTGCCTCTGTTGCTGGTCGGGAGGGTTATATATGGGGGGGGGCAGAGGTCGCCCCCGGGGTTTGGGGACCTCATGGTGGAGGAATGGAGCTGACCCTGGAGGTGGGGGACCCCATGGTGTAGTGGATGGAGGTCGTGCTGGGTTTGGGAGACCCTGTGGTGTGGGGGTGGAGGTCACCCTGGAGTTGGGGTATCATGTTGTGTGTGGGACAGAGGTCACCCTGGGCACGGGGGGGGGGGGCTATGGTGTAAGGGACAAGGTCACCCTGGGCCTGGGGATCTCATTGTCTGGGGGACTGATGTCACCCTGAAGTTGGGGTTCCTCTTGGCGTAGGGGGCTGAGGTCACCCTGGGCTTGAGCGATGCTGTTGTTTAGGGGATGGAGGTCACCCTGAGCTTGGGGGACCCTTCAGTGTGTGCTATGGGGGTAGCCTTTGGTTTGGGAGACCCATTATGGGAAGGGTGAAGATCGCTCTGGGGTTGGGGTACACTGTTGTGTGGGGACAGGTCACCTTAGGATGGGGCTTCCCATTGTGTGGTGGTTGTGGGGCTCCACGGTGTGAGGATGGTGGTTCCTCTGGGGCCGGGGATCCAGCAGGCTGATGGCAGTGGGAGATGAGACCCACTGGGTGCTGCAGACCCAGAGTCCAGTGTTGAGGTGCTTGGTCCCTGTGTTCCACACTGCCCTCAACACCCTTTGGGTTGTTATATGGGGGGAGCCCATCCCATGGGCTGGCAGGGCGCTGGGGTGCCAGGGGCTCTGCAGTCACCTTGGCACATCTCCTTGCCCTGCCATGGTACACATCCCGAGCCGAGCACTGCAGGGATGTGCCTCACTTTACCCACACACTGCTCTCCGAAGCAGGCAGCTCTTGTATTAGCCCATGCTCCTGGGTGCCCAGAAGGGTCCATGCTGCTGCCCAAGCCCGCAGCCCAATGGATGGGGGCCCTGGCACCGCACCAGGGTGATGCTGCGGCCTCGGCGTCTCGCCCGGCCCATCGTCTGCTGCTGTGTTTATTGCTGTGCTCCATCCTGGCTTTTCCACCCCTGCCTGCACTGCCTGCCTTGCCCTTCGCCCTGGGGCCTGCTGGTTCACCGTGCTCTTGCCTTGTCCAATGCACTACTTTGCATGGTGGAGCCCTTGCCAGCGCCCTGCTGCTGTCCCCAAACCCTTGGGGACAACCCAGTGCCAGCCCTTGGAGCAGCAAGGGCGAGTGCCCGGCTCTCTTCCTCCTCCTCCATCACTGATCCAGGGCAAAGGGGCACAGGGGTGGGTGCCGGGGTGCCATGTGTGTGCCCATTGGGATCCACGGAGGGAGTTAATGGAGGCAAAAGGCAGCGGGAAGCCCATGTCTCTTCCTGCGGGCGCGCGCGTGCGCACCGGGGTGAGCCCGTGTGGTTTGTGGGTGTGCGAGCGTGCGCCGGGCTGCGTGTGTGTGCTTGGCACCGATGGGGAGGTGCTGGGTGTGACGGCGGCACCGGTGTGTGTGTGTGTGTGTGTGTGTATGGGGGGGGGCAGCCCATCTGCGTGCACGCGCGCGTGTTGCACAACCCAAGCGCACGCTGGCACGGGCGCTGACCGTGCTCGTCCGCCTTGCAGGGTGCACATGCGTGTGCACGTCCCCGTGGGCCCTGAGCACGTGTGTTGCATGCACGAGTGTGCGCGCCCGGGGCATGTGTGTAGGGGGGAGCTGGGTGCGAGCGCACGCGTTTGTGTGTCTGTGTGTTGGCTGCAGGGCAAGGGAGCATTACAGCGGAGACAGTGGCTTTGGCTGGGGGCCAGGCTGCCGGGGGGGGGGGGGGGTTGTGGGGTGCAGGGTGGTTGATGGCTTCCTGACAGCACAGGGCTGCAGGTTGGGGGCAGCTCAAGGGAAGGGGGAAGCGTTAGGTTTAATCTGCGCTCGCCTGTTCCTTCCTCTGGCTCCCCTCTGGGGTGCTGCCCCTCACCCTGGCATCTGGTCGCAGCCAATGGGAGGTTGGGAGGGGAATGGTCGGGGGGGGGGGTTGCCACTGTGCTCTGTTGGGGTGCAAGGTGCTGGTGCTCCCACCCCACGCTATAGGGCATGGTGCCATAGGTCACACCTCTCTGTCCAAGCCCTGGCACTGATGCCAGCCCTGGGTGCAAGGTTTGGGGTCACAGCACGAGCAGGGGTAAACAGCCTTTGCCTGCCCTTCCCTTCACATCCTGGTGGGAATACCCCTCCTAGACCCCCATACACCAGCATTACTCACGTGCATCGTGATGGGGTGCCCTGGGAGGGGGGGTCCTATCCTTAACTCCCATCCAGGAAGGGGCCGCCGGGATGGTGTTTGGCACTGCACAGCCACCCGGGCAGGCTGCCAGTGGGATTGCCCTTGAAATAGCCCTTGCCATGCCTCGTGCTCTGGCTGCTGGGCCCTGGGGCCGCCCCATGTGTGTGTGTCCGTGTGTGTCTGTGTCCCCCATGGTGTCCCCATGTCCCCCCGAGCCCGGTGCTGCTGGCGGTTACCGCGCTGCGCAGGAGGAAGCGCGCCCCAGCCCTCTGATAACAGCAACCGCCTTTATCACAGGGCCTTCTGCAAGGGAGGGCAGGCAGCACGGCCCCCATCGCCCTTATCTGCCTTAGCCGTTGGGCTCGCAGCCCCCTCCCAGCACCCGGGGTCGGCCCCTGGGAGAGGGGCAACCGCTTGGCAGCCTGCCCCCTCTGTGCTTTTTGAAGTTTGAAATCCATTTAAGTCAAGAGGAGGGAAAGTGATTGCCTCGAAAGCCCCTTGTGCTGAGCAGTAAATCCTCTTTGCTGTGCCGGCGCTGCCTCTTAGTGCCCGCGGGGCCAGGGGGTGACTGCTGGGGTGGTGGGGCCAGGCTGCATGGATGTGTGTGTGCCCCACCCCCCACCCCCCCCAGCATCCTCCTGCGGGTGCTTTTATGGCTGGGAGAGATTGGAGACCCCCTCCCCCTAAAGCATGGGGTCAGGGTCCCTTTGAAGCCCCCCTGTCTTCACTGAGCTGAGAGCATCGTTGCTTGCTTACCACTGTTTGCTGCTTGCTCACCACTGATGTGGCCCAGAAATGGGGTTCTCCTCACAGCATCGATGCCCCAGTGTCCCAAATGGTGTGGGCGCAGCATAGGACCCTCTTCTGCAGCAAGGTTTGAGGCTGCTGGAGCGGGATCCTCACACCAGTGTTTGTGTTTGATTTCCCTCCTCCAGAGCCAGCAATCCTTAAATATTAATGCCTGCCTCTAATTGCTGTGTCAGAGGGAGTGGGTCAGCGCGGGAGCGGGTGCTAATTCTGTTGTCTCCGGACTGTTTGCTGGCTGTTTGTGCACGCACACGTCTGTGTTCGCACTGCATCGGGATTCGCTCATCGCATCGCGATGCCACCGGTGATGGGGCGGCCTTGAACCCCTCACCCTTTCCCCGTGTTGCATCCCGGGGTCCCCGTTGCAGGAGGGTTAATGTCAAGCGTGTGTGTTTCTGGAGGCGCAGCGGCGTCAGATGCTTGCGTGCTCGCTTCCTGTAATAACGCGACCGCCGGCGCGCTTGTCACCTGCTCTCTGTTGTGCTGCCAAGCTGCAGACATGCCGCTTCTTGCTGCGGGCCCTGGCGTGCTCCCCGCTGCCGCCGCCGCTCCTCCTGCTCGCCGCGGGCGCTTGCACGGTGCCAGCGCGGCGTTAGCAGGTGTTTCGGGCAGGGAGCGATGGTGCCTGTTGCTGCATGTTGAATCGATCCCCTCTGTGCCTCCCCCTGGGGTGCAGAGGTGATGCCAGGGCTTGGTGCTGCCCTAGGACGCACAACCGGGGTGCTGCGTGCTCCCTCGTGCAGTGCTTGGGGTGCAGAGCCAGCGCAGCGCGGTGCCTGTGGCAGTCCCATGGTTGTGGGTGCGCTGTTGGATCACAGGGGGCTATGCGATGTGTGCCATGCATGTAGTGGTGAATGCTCCATCCCTGGCAGTGTTCAAGGCCAGGTTGGGCAGAGCCTTGGGAGACATGGTTTAGGGTGAGGCCTCCCTACCCATGGCAGGGGGCTGGACTTGGGTGATGTTAAGGTCTTCTCCAACCCAAACCATTCTGTGACTCTATGGGCTGTGCAAGCTGCTTGTCACTGCTGCCTGCCTGTGTGGTGCCGTGCAGCTCTTTTGGATGCACATGGCATTTCCTGCTGTTCTATGCAGCCCTCTTGGATGCATATGGTGTTTCCCACTGTGCCATGCAGCCCTCTTGTATGCACATGGTGTTTCTCACTCTGCCATCCAACCCCCTTGGATGCACAGCCTGTTCCCAGGTTTTCCAGTGCTGTTAGAGGGGTTTTCCACATCGAGGGTTATCTCTGCTCACCCTCTTGGCATGACACCCCTCCTGCAACCGTTGCTCCCTGCCTGCTCCCGCCCTGGCTATGCAATCTCCTTCCTCCTGCGCTGCACGGCGCAGCCATCCCTATTAACCCAGTGTTGTGGTGGCATTTACCAGGGTCCTGCTCCCGTTAACCCTGGCTACAGGAATCCTGCACCACTGTAACCTGACAGGGAGGCTCATTGGAAGGGGCTAACACGGGTCTGCTCCCGAAGGACGGCCAGGGCCTCTTCCTATCTGGCTGGAGCATGTGGGGTGCAGAGAGGGTAGAATCACACCCAGATATCCCTCCTGGATGAGGCAGGTTTTCCTCCTTCCCACCCTCATCCTGCCCCTTCCAGCCCTGGCTCCCGGCGCTGGCTTTGTTTCCGCCGTATAACAAGATGATGGGTTAGGGTCAAGCTGCGGGTTCATAACTTGTTGGAAGACTTTGCCGAACAATAAAGGTGTCTGGCTTTATATCTGCTCGTATTTTATCCGCTCCACGGCCTTTCCCCAGCGCCGGCCGGGATTTATGGTGGGGGATATTTGAACGTGTCGAGGCGAGCTGGGGAAGCCGAGGCCGACACCCCCCCCCCCCCCGCCTTTGCATTCAGTTCCTGTGCACTGAAATATTTACCTTCCAGCTCCTCTGACAGTTCAAGCCATCTCGTGAAGCAAAGGTTATTGAACTGCGAATGTTATGACATTACATTTTTGTGTCTGCACTTTCTGGATGCGTGATGCAGCCTGAATGATAACTGATCTCGGGGTTAAGGGTGGGGGTTTTTTCTTCTTTCTCTTCCTTTCCCTCCCTCCTGCTCACCGCACAGGCTGTCGGCTCTGCTGGGGCTTGATAATGCTCCCTTTTATTGCCCTGCCTTTGCATTCCTGCCGCTGGCCTCCCTGCAGTCGGTGTGGGTGCTGGGGAGGTGGGAAAAGGATATTCCTAGCATGGAATCCGGCTGTAGGGGTGTGTGCCTCGGTTTCCTTAACACCAGGCTCACCCATAGTGGCACCCAGGACAGCAGTCCCTCTTGGAGGATGCTGATTCCGACCTGCATCCCAGTGTGCCTGGAAACATGGCTTCCCATACCCCATTAGGGCTGTGCTGCAGGGCAGGAGGTGATGCGTGGTGCTCACTGGTGTCAGTCTGTGCCCCGGTGCTGATCCTGCAGCCCCTTTGTCAGGATTTTAGGGATCTGGTCGAGCTCTGGGTGGGGGTGATGCTCTCTGGTACCATGGTTGTCTTAGCTCTGAGCTCTTAACTGCCATCCCCAGTTGAGATGAGGCATCCTCTGTGGCCGTATAGCCCATGGGACATGGGAGAGTGACAAGGGACAGCAGGGTCTGGCTTGTCCCATACACACTAGAGGGCAGCAGCAAACTGGAGCCCTGGGGATGTGTTTGGTACTTTGAGGGGCCTCACCCCCAAATCTGCCCCGACACAGTGGGTTTGCAGCAGGGGTTGTGCAGTGGAGCATCATAGTGAGAACCCTCAAACCAGCCCGACCCTTGGTGTCACGTCAGAAGCAGATTAATTAAGCCATTCCATAGATTTGGCTGGTGGTGAATTGCATCTGCCCCCCTTCTCCTGCAGGCTCCCCCTCCCTGCTCCACCTCTGGAGTCCACATTTCATCCCTGGAGATTTCCATCGGCTTGGGGCCGTCTGAGCATCCCAAATCGGGGCCGGCTGCCAGTGCTAACAGAAACCAGCTGTGCGGGCAAGGGGGCCGCAGGGAAAGGGGGGGGGGGGGGAAGAGGTCAGGGCCTGGGAAATTAAATGTTCATAAACGTAGGCCCGAGCGCTTAAAAAGTAGGGCAGTGCCATTAAATCTCATTAAAGTTTAATACCTATCAGTGCCACTTCAGGCAGCCCTTGGACATTGCTTTAATTTGATGGGTGTTAAGGGAGAATTATCAAATAATTGTGCTGGCTGGGGACTTGCTTTTATCATGTTACATGGAAAGCTCTCCCGGCTTTGTGCTGCACATCAAAACAGCGGTGGATAGGTATTGTTCTGGGGAGGTGATGGGGGGGAAGGCTGCAGGGGGGTCCCCGCCATCTCCATCACCTTCGGCGTGGCAGGAGGGATGAGAGACACCGGATCAGATTGTTACAGGGATTAGCTGCTCCAGTGATGTGGGTTTTATGCCTAAATTTAACCCATCTGCCCTTCGATGGCCCAAGACAGCAGCGCTGGGGGTGGCATGAGGACAGCAAGCATCCTGCCTGCATCCCTAAAGGGTCCTGCCTGCATCCCTAATGGGTCCTGCCTGCATCCCTATAGATCTCATTGATGTCCCAGGCCCCGGCAGGGTTGTGCCACCCCTCATGCAGTCAGGATGCCAGCACAGAGCTGCAGGCAGTGCTAATTAATACCAATTTTTGGAGGGCTGTGGGGAATTACTGGTGGGAGTTGCCAAACGCGCCGGGGATCACCAGCTCCGTGCGGAGGCGCGCACATGGGCCCATGCATCTTTTATAGGGTGCACCCAGGGTTATTTTTATTCCTTTCCATTTCCCTGCCTCCTCCCCTCGCTGTGAAAGCGCTGGTTGATAAAGAATTAGTGCCAGGTCGTTAGTCCTGGGGTTTATGAGATAAACCCGGGCACAAGGTGCTGTCGTGTAAACGCCAGGGCCAGGGGAGTGCAGGGGATGGGGAGAGCAGAGCTGCTGCCATGAATTATTCAGCAGCGCCTGATTTCACATTATTCTCACTGATACTTTTACAACCTGTCAGTAAATAAAAAGATTCTACATTATTTATAGAAATGGACCCGAATTGGTTAGGAGAATTTACTGTTGCTATTATTAGGGGCTGCTCAGCACCACGTTAATGAGAGATGGGTGATGGCAGACGCTGCTTCCCGTGGGCTCGGTATCCCTGCGCCCTCCCTGGCTGCCACCTTGCTCCCTATGGGTGGCTGTGTTCTTTGGCTGTGGTCCCTTCATGAGCATGGAGGGGTGAGGATCCCACTGGCTTTGCATTGCTTGAAAGAGGGATGCCTCCTTCCCGGAAGCATCTTCTTCCCTGGGATACCTCCCTGTGGGTGACACCTTCATGGGGATGACGTCCTCCCAGGGATGTCTGCTTCCCAGGAACATCTTCCCAAAGACATCTGCTTGCTGGGGATGTCTTCCTGGTATACCTCCTTCCCGGGGACCACATCTTCCCAGGGACATCTCCTTCCTGGATGTCAGCTCTGGGATGCATATCTCTGCTGGAGAGGGATGCTTTCCGTAGCACATTTAGTCTTTCCTCACCCAGCAGTGATGGATCCCCACCACATACCCACTTGGCTCCTCATCCCAGCACAGCACTGGATGAGAGGGAACTAGCTCCACTTCCAGCCTGTCCTCCATCCTCCCACCATTTGCCTGTCACCCGAGCAGGAGCCATCCCACCTACATGCCCGCCAGCCTCCTGGATCCCATCTGGGCTTCCCGCATCCCTGATGTGACAGCTCCGGGGAGGTGGAAGAGCATCGCACAGGCTTGGCTGCATGTAAACCAAGGCACGGTGGCGATGTGCTGCATGGACCGAGGGATGGAGAAACCAAGAGGAAACCCAGGAGCGTAATGGTTTGTGTGCGGTGTCCTAAGGTGGCTGCTCCCAGGCTGCCGGTGACAGGTTTATTGGCAAGCAGGCCGGGCTGGAAGGATTGTCGGCTATTTACAGTGCTGGGGCCGTGACTTTGCGAGCAGACAGTTAACATAAATTCACATGATGGATCAGTTATCACTTCATTGAACTTGTGGCGGATCCATTGAAGGCTGTGCAGTAACATACTGTTTCCTGGCTCTGCGCAGCGCTGGGATACATTAAATACACTTTATTTATAGCTTACCATTGCTGCACTGTGGGCAGGAGAATGCAGCTTTTGCAACTATCATCTAATTTTATGATGAGCATTAAAGCAAGGCCTATAATTTGCACCTTTTTATTCATTAGACACTGGTGCAGCCATAAGTCAAGAATGCCCAGGATTTAGATGCAGATCCAGAAGATAAACTATTGACAAGCCAGATGTATTTTTACATTAGTGTGCCTTTACAATAGTTTATGTTGAGAGTGGAATATAAATTGCATTATTAAATACAAACCACTCTTGTAACCGCTGCTCTGCCTGTTTCTGTGCAGGCAGGGCGGGATTCAGAGCCGCAGAGCAAGGAGGCTTTGCCTAATGGCTTGAGGTTGGGGGTCGGGGATTGCTATTTTGGCTCTGTTTGAGCCCTGGATGTGCCAACACAGTAAGGATCGTCCTGGAGCTGGCCCATGGGCGAGGTGGTGGCCCTGTGGGATGTCCCCATTAGGAGCAAAGTCATCCCAGCCGCGTGCCCCTGTTGGAGACCTATGCTCGGCCACTGCCACCCGGCCATCAGCGAGTTAAATCCTTTTGTTTCCGAGGCAATACAGTTTATATTATGAGCATGAATAAAAGATGGTTGTGCTAGGGGTAGCTGTCAGGATCTTCACCGCCTATAAAGGCTTCTACTGTAGCTTGACAGTAAAAGACTGTGTTTGGGGACTGATGCAGTTTCTCAAAGGAGCTAAATAAATAAGGGACGCTTATTTTTACACCCGTAAAGGCTGCTGGAAATTTAGAGCGCTGTTTATCTCACTGAAATCACGGTGTTTATTGTTATCTCATGTAGGGGCAATTTGCATGTTCGCTAATAATTAACCGAACCCAGAGCTTCTCCCTCATGTACGTGCCGTGGCCCCGCTGGTACCTGCGGGGAGGAAACGCTTGCAAATCAAATGCAAATATTGACCATGCCTGGGCTGGGCGCTGCGATGGCCCCATGCTCCCCAGCACGCTGTCCCATGGCTGCTTCGGGGGCAGGATGAGGGCTGGGTGCTTGTATGCTCACGAGAGGCATGATGGGAGCCCTCCCCATGGCCACCCTGTCTCCACTGCCACCCCATCTTTATTTCTACCCCGTCCCCATTGCCACACCATCCTTACTTCTATGCTGTCTGCATTGCCACCCCATCTCCATGGCCACCCTGTTCCCATTACCATCCCATTCTTATTTCCATCCTGATAGTATGGCAGCAAGAATGGAATGGCCCCGTGGCCACCCCATTCCTATTTTCACCCCATCCCCATGGCTACCCCATTCCCATTGCCATCCTGTCCCTGTTGCCACCCTATCCTTATTTCCATCCTGCCCCTATTGCCACCCCATCCTTATTTCCACCCTGTCCTTGTGGCCATCTTGTCCCCATTACCACCCCGTCATTATTTTCACCACATGCCCATGGCCACCCCATGGCCACCCCATTCCCATTGCCATCATGTCCCTATTGCCACCCCATCCCCTTTTCCACCCCATCCCCACAGCCACCCCTTTGTGCCCGGTGGTAACAGGCGTCCCATCCCGCTTGTGGGTCCCTGCGCCACCAGCTGCCGCCGCTCTGTGTCACACCATCATGTTGCTATCGGAGTGTAACGGAGGAGAGCAGTCGGTGCCTTTGTTTCTTGTGCTCTCTGCACAGCTGTCACTTCCAGTGATCAGTAGAAAAATCATCACCCCACCGGATCATACATATGGAACGGTGTCTGTGTGGAATATTTATTGTAACATGTGTCGGGGCCGCGCCGGTCACAAGCCCCGGGCTTGGCTTGCACCGTGTCAGCCCCACAAGGATGCTCTGGTCCTCTGGGCTCTGCCTTTTGGGATGGTGTCACATCCCCAGTTGCAGTGTCCCCATCCTGGCTGGACACAGGGCTAATTGCGCTTGATGGCCTTGGGCTGTGCAGTATCCTTGGGGACGGGAAAGCCTTCCCTTTCCTATCCTGTCCTCAACCGTGTTCCCGAAGGATGTCCCCCTTGCTGGGGTCAGTTATGGGGCGCCCTTTGGGATCTCCAAGGAGCAGGAGGTGGAGGCGCTCAGATGGCCTCAGCCTCATCAGTGTCTCTGGGAGCTCTCTCCTGTCTCTGGAGCTGTCAGCACGGCACCTTTCATGTGTGATGGGTAAACAGCGCGGCGCGCCTGCCGGGAAAGGCTGTTGGATCCCTGCTGGTGCTAAAGCGGCGTCTGGCAGGGATGGGGAACGTGCCGTCGCCTGCGCGAGGCACGGCGGACGTGACGCCCCGCTGGGGCTCCTTGTGGCATTCCCAATGGAGCAGAGAGACTGAGCCACCCTGGTGCCAGGCATGGGGTGAAGCCATACCAGTGGGGTCCGTGGTGATGCCCTGCGGGCATGGGTACCGGCATGGCATCCCCAGCAAAGCCGCCTCCGTCACCTCCCATCACCAAAACCTGGTACCCATGTCCCCATCCCATCCCCTGGGGGACACAGAGCTCCCGTATCCCTTCCCTGTGTGTTTTCCCTTGCTGGGATGGACAGATGCCATGCGGGGGCCACAGGGTCACCGTGTCACCCCCCAGCACATGGCTGGGGGAAGGTGTTGCCAGCGCCTTTTGGCACCCGCCGCCACACGAGCGCGCTCCTCTGACAGCTTTATCAAGCCTCCAGACTTCCCAATTCCATTGTTCCTGACATCTGTTTCGGTAAGTGATTAATTGCAATTAGTGAATGGTTTGAAAGCCTGTGGAAGAATATTCAGCAGAAAACTCGTCAAGATTAATGAGTGGTGGCAGTTGTCAGAAGGGCTGCTGCCTCGGCGGGATGCGGTGGCAGTGGGGAGGTGCAGGAGGCTGGGTGAGCGGGGTACCCCCCTTCCCATGCCTGTGAGCCCCCCCCAGCACCGTGTTCCCCCCTGCCAGAGTGTAGCACAGGCTGATTTTTCATCCAAATGCATGAATTATCCACTAATGCGCTATTAATAAAGCGCTGTGGAGTTTCACCGAGATTAGGTCCTAAATCATGCAGAATGAATTCTAATCAGTCCGAAAGACACCGGTGATAGCCATTCCCAGCGACCTGCGGGAAGCCAGCCTGGATCCAGCTGGGATCTACAGACAGAGAGGTAGCGCCTGCACCTTTGCTCCTGTGTTATGCTATATGCATGTGGCAGCGGAGCCAAGCTGCCTTTGTGCAGTGCTCCATAGGCTGGGAATTGGGTGCAGGCGGCTATCCCAAATCCCAGCAGCACCCAGGGATGGCAGTAGGTTCAAGTGTCTGTGGTGCCCGGAATGCTGGGAAGGACCAGGGATCCTCTGCATCACTGAATCCCCAAAGGAGCCCCATCTTTTTTGGGTGTCACTCCTGCAGTGAGTTTTCCAGGTCTTTTCAATGCACCATTGCTCTCATCCTGGTTTTGTCCCCAGCTTGGAGTTAGGGTGCCAGGGACTTGCAGTGGTGCTGAGCCTGGGATAGGGAGGGAGACACACACACACACACGGGTGGCCCTGGGGGGAGGAAGGGTGCGACATCTGCTCCTTCAAACTGTTTGCCATGTTGAGGTCAGGGCAGCTCGACAGCTCCAGGTCCTGCGAGCAGATGGCTCCGGCACACTCCCGGCCAGGATCCGCCATTCCGCACCCATGAAATTCCTCATTAACAGGCTGTGACCGCAGGGAGCGGCATCCTTCACCCCCCTGCCCCGCTTTCGAGCACGCACAGGCTGCGTGCCTGTCCCTGAGGGCATCAGGGGAGCGGGATGCACCCCTTGTGCTTTGCCATCCAAGTTGGGGGGGTTCAATGCCTGGGTGCAGGGCCATGTGCTGGTGGCGAAAGGAGTCCCCATCCCCGCCTGTCCCCATCCATCCCTTTGATTTATTGCTCTTTTGGCAGAGGGGCAGGGGTCGGCAGGGGCTGTCAGGGGTCGGGAGGTCCCGCCGGCGGCTGCCCTTTGTTGGTGTCCCGCACAATGACCCGGCGCAGGCTGTTTGCTCGGTGCAGTGGGTAATTACCGTGCCCGGGGTAAGGGGAGGGGGTCAGGGGCGATGGAACCGGTGTGACCCACCGCCGTCAAGGCCCTGCGTGGCAGCGGCTTGTCCTTCCCCTGTCACCATCTGCTCGGAGGCGGCGGCGCTCAGACGGGCGGGCAGATGGTGGTGGGTTTGAAGAGGTAGAGTGTGTACTTTGTTCTGGAGAGCTTTGAGAGAAGGGAAAAAAACAGGAGAGAAAGGCAGGGAGAGAAGAGGGGAAGGGAGGGGATGTCCTCCTGTCCCCCCATCTCCCCCCCCCCATCTGCCACTCTGCTGCTGCTTCATAGTGGAGAGCTGAGATTGTTGGGAGTGCAAGGGATGCGGATGTGGATGCTGGAATGTGGGGCATGTCAGGGAGATAGGATGGGTGCTGGTAGCTGCTCCTGTGGGGTCACTGGATGCTCTGAGCATCCCTGTGCTACCATTCCCAGGGGATGTGGTGCCAGGGATGCCTTTATCCCTGCTGCATCGCTCCTAGTGTCATAGAATCACAGAATCACAGACTGGTTTGGGTTGGAAAGGACCTTAAAATCATATAGTTCCAAACCCCCTGCCATGGGCAGGGACACCTCACACTAAACCATGTTGCTCAAGCCTCTGCTCAACCTGGCACTGAACACTGACAGGTATGAAGCATTGACCACTTCTTTGTGCAACCCATTCCCGTGCCTCACCACCCTTACAGTAAAGAACTTCCTCCTTATATCCACTCTAAACTTCCCCTGTTTAAGTTTTATCCTGTTACCTCTTGTCTTATCACTACATTCCCTCATGAAGAGTCTCTTCCCAGCATCCCTATAGGTCCCCTTCAGATACTGGAAGGCTGCTATGAGGTCTCCACGCAGCCTTCTCTTCTCCAGGCTGAACAGCCCCAATGTTCTCATCCTATCTTCATACGGGAGGTACTCCAGCCCCCCGATCATCCTCGTGGCCTCCTCTGGCCTTACTCCAGCAGCTCCATGTCCTTCTCCTGTTGACGACACCAGCACTGCACACGGTGAGGTCTGACCCCGGCGTGCCTGCCGGGGCTGCACGTACCTGCCTGCGAGCGGTGCCAGCTGGGATGGAGCTGATGCAAGCGGCGTTCCCGGGCAAGCCCGGCCGCTTCCCAACCGGCTGGAGCAGCCGGACCAGGGATCTGGACTGGGGGGGGGAGGTTGCAGGGAGACGCAGGCGTGGGGTCCCTGCAGCGGTGCTGCGGACGCGGGCAGGACGCCGCGGTGCTCAGCGTCACCCCAAGGCGCTGTGGACCCGCCGGACCCGCTCGGGAAGCGCTGGCGTGGGTTGTCGGGTTTGGCTCCGGTGCAAGAGGTGTGTCTGGGCCACCCCCGCCGCCCCGCAGACGCCTTTTCCAGCGGCGCCTGCCCTCCTTGTCCCGGCACCGCTCAGCGGGATCTCTTATTGACGCCCATGCAACGGTGCCTCACCGGCGCCCGCGGATAGGGCAGGGTGTGCCGGTAGCGTGCCCCAAGCACCCGGGTCAGCCACAGGCTGTGCCGGCGTCATGCTGGTAGCACACGGGTTGCAAAAGGGTGTTTGATGCAAGCAGGTGACATGGGATGGTGCTGCGGAACTGGGATGCGACTGCCGTGTCTTTGGGGCTTGACAAGGAGGGGTTCTCAAGGGAGTGTGTTTGGGGTGCCACCAGCAGCATCGTAGAATGGTTTGGGTTGGAAGGGACCTTAAAGCTCATCCAGTTCCAGCCCCTGCCATGGGCAGGGACACCTTCCACTGGAGCACGTTGCTCCAATCCCCTCTGTCCAACCTGGCCTTGAACACTGCCAGGGATGGGGCAGCCACAGCTTCTCTGGGAACCCTGTGCCAGCGCCTCAGCACCCTCACAGGGAAGAGCTTCTGCCTTGTATCCAACCTGAACTTCCCTTGTTGAAGTTCGAACCCATCACCCCTCTTTTCCTATTGCTATGAAGAGTCCCCCTCCAGCATCCTTGTAGCCCCCTTCAGACACTGGAAGCTGCTCTGAGGTCTCCATGCAGCTTCTCTTCTCCAGCCCCAACTTTCTCTCCCTGTCTTAACATAGGACCCATGGCCGTTGCCATCCCAGCTTTGCCATCTCCTAATTACCACTCGCGCCAGGCCTGGCCCTGCGTTCCACTTCATTACATGATTGCAATCGTGCTGCTCCTCCCTGGCTGGATAATTAGGTGTGTTTTCTCCCGCGTGCAGACAGACACTTAACACGGCTTTAATCACGGGCTCCACCAGCTCCCACCCATTGCCCTGCGCCCGCTGTTGCTGCTACCCACAGACCCCAGGGCTGGAGTAATTACAGGATGCCGATGCCCCATGCAACATACCCAATGCAAATGCATGGTGCAAACACCCCGCGCCAGTGCCTGGTGCCCATCCACGGTGCCAATGCTCACAGAGCAAACACTGGTCCAGGCTGGGACCAGTCTTGTGGAGGGGTGTTGTGGTGCTGGCAAGCACCGGTGCCCGGCTCACCAAGCGCAGTGGCTCCTCGCAGGTGTAAGCACAGACTCTGCGTCGCTCAAGCTTCTGTGCGGCGAGGCGCGTGCCAGCACACTGCTGTGCCTTGCGAAGGTAGCAGCCATCTGCACTGTGATAAAAAGCCCTGAGGATGATAAATAGACAAGTAGCACTTTTATTGGATTGCCGTTTCGAAGCAGCCACTTTGGGTTTGGCACGGCGCTAACAACAGACTCGCCACACGCTGCACCCAGCCGCCCCGGCCTGGGGAAAGGGGCTGCCCGGTGGTGATGCTGGCATCTTGGATGCATCCCATAGCGCCCGGATGCCTCTTCCCCCCCCCCCCCCCCCCCCCCCCCCCGTTATTTATGAGTGACATCTCTGGATCTGTGTGACCCAGAGCGAGCGATTTGGGGCCAGCGGATGGGAGGTGATGGGGACAAGGGGGGCTGAGTGGGACAGGCCAGCTGGCACGGCACGGGGCTGGTGAACGGTGGTGCCACAGCTGCCGCGCTGGCCTTGCCATCACCTGCGCCAAGCAGCTTGTTTGTCAATAATGGAGCAGGGAAAATTGCAGCCCAAATGCCTCTCGGCTCCGCTTTGTGTTGCCTTAATGCATCCACCCCGGAGGTTCCAGCTCGCAGGCAGCACAAAGGCTGCCGGAAGGGAGGAAAGGGCCGGGGGTGGGGGGGTGGGGGGTGGTGTGTGTGTGTGTGTGCTTGGTGATGTTCCACAGGGACTTTGCTCTCCCCTTGCCCCTGACAGACCCCTGGTGCTCTGATCCCCACGGTTGGCACCATTGTGATCCTGCATCTTGGCCTTGCCTGGTGCTCAGGACGCTGTTCCAGTGGGATCAGTACCAGAGGGATGGAGGTGATGCTGGATTTGGGGGTGGCAGAAGAAGGATGGTGATGCCCCTGCTCACTGGTTTAGGTTGGAGGGCACTGGAGTGGCTCCTGTGAGTGAGCACTGGTGTGTTGTGAACATCACTGTCCCTCACTGTGTTCCTCCATGGTGGCAGCCTGTGTCTAGCACAGGGCATGGTTGAGGGGTGGTACAGGATGAGATGAGTTGGGGACATCAGCTCAAGGATGCTGTGGGATGGGGCAGATTGGGGACATTGATTCAGGGGAGTTGTAGGATGAGGCAGATTGGGGACAATGTTTCAGAAGTGCTATGGTATGGAGCAGGTTGGGGACATCAGTTTGGGGGTGCTGTGGGATGGAGCAGGTTGGGGACACCATTTCAGGGGTGCTGTGGGATGGAGCAGGTTGGGGACACCATTTCAGGGGTGCTGTGGGATGGGGCAGGTTGGGGACACCATTTCAGGGGTGCTGTGGGATGGAGCAGATTGGGGACACCATTTCAGGGGTGCTGTGGGATGGAGCAGGTTGGGGACATCAGTTCGGGGGTGCTGTGGGATGGAGCAGGTTGGGGACACCATTTCAGGGGTGCTGTGGGATGGAGCAGGTTGGGGACACCATTTCAGGGGTGCTGTGGGATGGAGGAGGTTGGGGACACTATTTCAGGGGTACTGTGGGATGGGGCAGATTTGGGTTACTGTTTCAGGGGTACTGTGGGATGGGGCAGGTTGGGAACATCAGCGTGGGGATGCTGCAGGATGGGGCAGGCTGGTGACACCCTTCCAAGGATCATCCCCGTGGCAGGCGTTGACAAGGGGATGCTGTTTGTCAGTGTGGTCACTCGGGGTGCCGGGGGTCTATCCCCATACCCCGCCACCCCCCCACCTGCGAGGCAGGGGCCGTGCACAGCTGCCTGCCCGGGCGCGCATCCCAGGAATTCGGGAGCGGGGGGGCCCCCCGCTGCCCTCTGACCCGCTGGGATGATACAAGCCCTCTTCTGTTTCTCCTCACCCGCCGGCGGGGTCAGCGCCATGGCTGGCGCTGGCTCCCTCACCGCGATAAAGCAGCTCGTCTGTCACGACACAATGGATCCGTCAGGCTGCTGGCACGGATGTCACGCCATGGGTGGGGGGGGTACACAGACACACAGAGCCCTGGGGCTGGGAGGGTGCTGGGGTGACCCTGGTGTGGCCGTGCTGCGGCTTACGGGGTGCATGCAAGCGTCATGATGTTTGCAGGGTCTCAGCAGTGGGGTCAGGAGGGATGGGGATAGAACCCACATGTCCCAGATTATATCCCTGTGTGATATCCCATACCCACGCTGGAGCCAGACCCTGCTCTGCAGCAGGGAGATGCTGCCCCGTGTCTTGGCACCGTGCTGCCTGCACTCCACCATCCAAAAACACAGCACATGGTGCCCCACACCCTTCCCAAGGGAATCGTTCACCTCCTCCCTCCCCTTTCCCACTTTCCTCCTGTCTTCAGGGTCTTTATAACCCAGTTCCACACCAACCATTGCAATGATTTCTGCCCACACGTGGGAGCTTGATGTCTTGGGTACCAATGGGTGCGGGCAGGGATGCTGCATCCATGCCCCCTTGCACCAACACCACCTGGGATGGGTGCAAACCCCCCCGGTCTCCCCATCCCTGACACGGCGTCTCCAATTAGAAGCAGCGGTGCTGCAAACTGGCGACGAGGCACTTGAACTGTCACTGTGCAGCCTTAATTAGCAGCGCAGGGGCAGGGGTCAGCAGCAACTCAGCAGTCTTGACAAGGCTGCTATCAAGTGCAAGGAGGGAGGAGGAGGGAAGGGAGGGGAAAGCAAAAGCTCCCCGAACTCGGGACCAACCCTGGGCTATGGGGAGGGGGAGGATGAGTGCGCTGGAGACACGCAGGCACAGTTAAAAGGGAATAAAATGGTCTCTATCCCCCGCCGGCAGCACGTCGCCGGTGCTGTGCATCCCGCTGCTGGAGCATGCGGGTGGTGCTGGGCTCCATCAGCAGCCTGAGCACCAGGATAGGGGAAAGGGGGCCAAGGTATCCCCGTGACGCTGGAGATGAAGAGCTGGTCGTCTTTGCTGCAGAGCCTCAGTAAGTGATGGGGACCCCCCATGGGGTCCCCACAGCTCACCCCCTCCCCGGTCCCACTGTACGGAGTGGGTGGCATGGCCGGGGCGAGGGTCCTGTGCTCCTCCATCCCCTTGTGCCGCCCCGTCCCTGTCCCCAGCATCCCCCTGCTCGGGGTCAGTGCCCGGCCACAGCCAGGCTTAACCTCTGCCCTCTCCCTGCTGACCTCCAGCCCTGTTAAAAAGGGTTTAAATGCAAAGTTATTTGATAGCAAATCCGGGCCCAGGGCCTGGGGGAAGCCGTGGGCTGTGGCGCTGGGAATGGCCGGGAGCTGGGACCCTGCGGTGTCACTGCCGGCATGGACGTGTTCTCTCTGGGGTGGAGGTCAGGCAAACGCAGTGATTAAAGTCCGGTGGGTGAAAAGAGCTTAAACAAATCCCAAATCCCTCGGATGCCAGATGAGGCTGTTGGAAACTCGCTCAGGAGATGCTGTGGGGAGGGGAGGGATGCTGGAGCCCTGGGGAGCACTGGGAAGGCTGGAGATGCGAGGGTGATGGGGCTGGGCAGGGGGCTGCAGTGATGCTATAGGGGCCAGGTTAGCATTGGGGTGGCCTTCCTGCTCTATATCTCTTTGCTGCTTGGCCAGGAGGGACCAGCATCAGGGAACTCTTCTCAAGCCACTTCTCATCCCAAATGCCAGTTTTGGGATGCCAAAGGGAGACACACGTGGGTGTCCTCACTGCCAAGCAGTCTCATTCCCCAGGCTGCTTGTTTGGAAGCAGAAAGTCTTGATTTTTCCCCCTTCCAGGCTGATTTTGTCCCTTCCAGGCGTCACGCTGCAGAGATGTTCGCTTGCCCCTAGGGCCATGCCACCGCCATGCCACAGAGCCGGTCATGAGCCCTCAGCTCACCCTGTCCCCTCGCCTTCACTGAGGGATGCACCCAATGTGCTGCCTCGTGGGTAATGGGGATGCTGGGGCGTTCTGGGATACAGCATCACCCCAGCGCCCGCAGCATGGGGACCAAATATGGAGCCAGACCTTGCCATTCCTGTTGCTGGGATGACCGCATGGGTTCTGTCCCCTTGGACCTTGCCTATCCTCCTTGGTAACAAGTCCCCAAATGACCATCCAGGCCAGCCAAACCGCAGCCTGAGGACAGGGAGGAGAGGCTGAGGTGTGGGCCATAGATGCTGCAGCTGCAAGGAGCTGCACAGGCCCCCAGGCACATTAGCCCCTTTTAACGGGGGAGGATGGATGGGCTGCAGGACCTGCTGCCTTCCTTGCCTTGCTCTCCCTTGCCAGCCTCTGCCACATGTGTGCACACTCCATTGTCATGCACACGCCATTGTGCAACCTCTATCGTTGTGCACATGCAGTCTTCGTGCATCCTCCATCATCTTGCATGCTCCATCTTGGTGCATGCTCTATCTCTGTGCACACTCCATCACCTCACACACTCCATCTTCATGGGAGCTCTATCTTTGGAGGCACTGCATTGTCATGCACGTTCCATCACTGTGCACACACTGTTGTGCAAGCTCCATCATTGTACATTCTGGCTTCATGTGTGCTGCATCTTGCACAGTTCATCATCACACACTCCTTTATCGCGCACGTTCCATCACTGTGCACTCTCTCTTCACATGTGCTCTGTTATACTTGCTCCATCACACATGCGTCATCGTATGTGCGCTCCATTGTGCACTCTCCTTTATCACACCCACTTGTGGCCACTGAGGACAACCCCAAATTAGGGGGTGGCAGGGTGGGCTCTGCAGGGAGTCTCATCCCCATCAGCAGGGCATGGGATCCATCCCAGTGGCCACTGCATCCAGCACATCCCTGGCCAGCAAGGGTTAACACCGGAGGGGAAGGATGCCTGCGAGCCCTCGTGCCAGTCCAGAAATGAATGTTGCCTTTAATATACCATCCTTCAATCCTTATCTCTCCTAATTTATTGGACATAACTGGTTTGCGCTGATGGATTCGTGGCTTAGACCTTGGCTTCTAAATTTCAGCATTAATAATCTGCCCCTTCATTCTGCTCTCCAGATGTCTTTCATTTATCTGCTTATTCAGGAGGGGTGCAACCCCATGTCCTCAGTGCCAGCACTAATGTGGCCTGGTGACAATAAATTTGGACTTGCAATAACATGGCCACATGAACGAATTGACCTCTTGGTGACTGTCACTCCCAGCCTCCCCCTTCATTACATGCCAGTGGGAATGAACCAGCCCCTAATATCAGATGCTGGTGTCACCCCCTTCCTCCGCACCTCCTTTTTCCTCTCTTTTCCTCCTTTTTCCAAAAAGAAAATCTGCCGGAAAGCGTGGATGAGGGGATTGCTTAATCTTTAATCAGCTTTGGAGTGCAGGGTGACAGAAGCCATCCCCACCCCCAGGGAGAACTTGGGTCCTAATAACAACCCCATAAGCCCCCTGCCCAGGGACCCCTTGGCGAGGCAGGAATGCGGCAGGGATTCAGGGATGCACCACAGCCTCACCGGGGCAGGTTGCACACCTGAGAGCGTGTGTAGGAATGTGTTTGCTTAATTAATTGGCGTCGGGAGCGCGCTGGGGGTGTAAATCTAACGTGGGCCTTGGCAGCCTGCAGTGCTGTGCACGCAAGACTAGACTTTAAATAAGGGTGCAATTATTGTTTGAATAATTGACGAACAACGGGCGCGCATCGGCGCTCAGCCTAATGGGCTTTGATCACTCGCCCGGGCCCTCCGGCGCGCCGGCATCCCACCGGAGAAGGATGCTCAGGGTCCAGCAAAGGGCATGGGTGGGTCAGTGGTGGATACTGGGGTGCTGTGGTGGATATTGGGGTGTCGTTCGCTGCCCATCTGACCCCACAGCACTGTGGAGGCCTCACTGCGGCGCCGCAGGGTCGGGCAGGGAAGGGGAAAGGACCCTGCATGAAGCAATTGATTTAAATCATTTTAGAGAGGACCTATGGAAAATAAAAAGCCTTTAATCACATTTGTATCCATTTCCAGCCTCGGTAAATCAATTTGGATTGAGCTGGGTGCCACGGTTACAGCTGATTAGCGCGCAGCGGATGGGTTCAAATTAATGCTAGCTGGGTTCACTTAATGGGGTCACTGTCATTGGCTTCTTGTGAGCATCCCTCCTTGGGGCAGCATTAGGGGGGTGAGCGTTTCAGGTCTGTCCATACCACGGAGTGTTTTTCCAGCAAGGAAGCACCAGGAGTTGGGTTCCTGGGTACGCAGTGGTGGTACCCAGGGATGCTGGCGGTGGTACCTAGGGATGCTCCAGTAATATCCAGGGATGCTGGGTATCTTCCAGCAAGGAAGCACCAGTTTGGGCATGCTGCTGTTTGCCTCAGTTTCCCCTTTCACCAGCCATAACCATTGCAGAGGAGCTGGTGAGCAACATTTGGACTGTCCCACCTTCCTCGTCTCGATCCTGTGCTGGTCCTTACTAGCATCACTCACATGTCCTCCCTGCTGAGGAGCTGTAAACAAGTCCATGTGCCCCGGTGCTGGTTAATTTGTTTTCAATACATTCCAATCAATTAAGCATGGTCCCGGCAAGGGAAAAGTGCCCTGGTAATTGGTGAAAATAAATCACTCATCACAGCCCCGGCAGAGCCGTGGTGGTGGCTGGGAGCCGGGGCTATGGCACTGTGGGGATGGGGACACTGTGGACAGACCCCCCTTTGCTTGGCGGGCATTAATGTGCTTGTGAGTTCCTGCCTTCCTTCCTTAGCATCTCCCTCCTTGCACTCAATGCCTGCCCGCCCCTGGGGCAGGGTGATGCCTCCCATAGTGGAGAGTTATCCCCCTGCATCCCTCCGCTCAGGCACTGCCGCCTCTCCCAGCCCTGCCCAAGCCTGGGCTGTAATTACCGCACGCGGTGCTTTGATTGCTCCATTCCAATTAATTAAACCCGGCGGTGACCCAAATTATGATCCCTTGTCTTGTCGAGCACCGTATTTTTAACCTTAACTGGCTGGGCTGTGTTTAGATTTCCAATCCGGGCAGAAATGTCACCCGGGGAGAGTGACTGGCGTTGAACCCAGCCTTCCCGTGACGAACCCCGTAATTAGAAACCCTCGTGTCCCCGAGACGGGTCTTTAAAGCTGTCAGAAGCCAAGATCCAGCCATTTGATACAAGACTATCATTAGCTGCGCCCAGCCTATTAGCTGCAGGTAAATAACAGGCTGTACCGGAGCTGGAGAACAGGCGGGTTGGGGAATTGGTTGGTTCTTAATTAGGAGAAGCGGCGCAAGGGATGCTTTCACCTCTAATTGCCTTCGTTACAAGCCTGGGTATGTGTCCCCTTGCCCGTATCTCCTTTCCCACTGTGGTGATGGCTCCTGTTGCTCTGTCTTCCCACCACGGTGCCCATCCCACGTGCTGTTCTGGCATTGCAATGGGATGGGCACCGTGTGGTGTGGGGAGACTGGGCTGTTAAGCCATTTCTCAGGGATGGATAGGGATTGATAGTCTTCGGTCCATGCGGAGGATAAATCTGGGCTAGCTGTGGCTTTCCGAGGGCTTGTCTGGGTGACATATTTGGTTGGTTTGAAAGTCTGGATGGAAAATCAATCACTGGGGCCATTTCCGTCCCCCCTTTCATGCTATGTTTTAATTTGCCAGGCTCCGAGGTCCGTACTTTGAGGATCCATCTGTATTTGTGTCAAGTGCCGGCGTCTTTGTCTCTTTAGAGCAGCATCGTCCTTCCCAACCTGGCATGCTGTGCCCTGGGCACACTGTTGGGGTGGAGATGGGCACTGGAGGGGTCTGAATCCCTTCTAGGGCTTTTTCCTGCTTTGGAGCTGCCCTCCTTCCCTAGGGAAAGTGTGAGGTGGGTGCCCTGCATGGGGAAACTGAGGCACAGCACGGGGCAGTCTGCTTTGAGCTCTGCTTTTCCCACTGGCTGCTTGGGGATCCCATTCTGTTCTGTCCCCCATGGCAGTGGAAAGACCCCCATATCCACGGTGTGGGGCCAGGCAGCGCCGCGGTGCCGTGGCCCTCTCCGGCCTGCCCCCACCCGATCCCTCTCCTGCAGACGCTCTCCCTGACACCGGCTGACAAGAGCCATTTCCAAGATGGATTGATTCAATTTAGCACCGATTTTTTGCCAGGGCCGGTGACGTACGGCTCCCCAGCCGGCGCTGGGCGGCACGTGACTCCCCAGCGCCCGCCGTCATTAGAGCAGCTCAGCATAGGCTGCTGCAGACCTAATCAGCTCCACACATGCTGCTGGCATGGGAGGGGTCCGCATCCTGCCCTGGCACCGCTCCACCAGCCTGCACACCCCCAGCACCCTGGCGGGATTTGGGTCTGGAGGTGATGGACAGTGGTACCCAGTGGTGGTACCCAGGGATGCTGGCGGTGGTACCTAGGGATGCTGGTTGTAATACCCAGGGATGCTGGTGGTAATACCCAGAGATGCTGGTGGTAATACCCAGGGATGCTGGTGGTGGTACCCAGGGATGCTGACGTTGGTACCCAGGAGTGCTGGAGCTGCTGGCAAGGCTGCACAAGAGGGGGTTTTGTTTTGTTCCTTCGCTTTCTGGGTTTTTCTCCAGGCTTGATGATATGTCTGGTTCTCTCTCGCTGTCTGTCTTCGCCTCTCTCCTTCCTTTCGAGGCAAATGGCTGACTGATTGCTTTTCATCTCCCGCTCTGAGGAGCTGTAAGAGCTACTTTATACAAACATCAATTACAGGCACGTAATAAATTAAGGCTCCCTTACACCGAACCCATTAGAGTCCACTCTCATATCAAAGCGCTCCCATCACACACGGATTGGGGTGGAGTGGGGGGGAGGAGGGAGAGGGAAAAAAATGTCTTATTAGCTGGCAGATTGTTAGCAGAACACTGATTTAATTGTATCCCCGCGCCCAAGCGCAGGAGGAGGAAGGAGGGGAGCAGAGGGGGGGGCACCCAGGGCCTGCCAAAACAGAAATGCCCGGGGATTGTTCCCTTCCCCGAGGTGCTGGGGGTCACCCTCCCTCCCGGGCTTGTCCGTGTGCCAGCACTGACTGCCAATGCTTCTCCTGGTAACGGCCAAGGGGCCACGTTTCAGAGATGCCCCCCATCCTGCATGGAATGGTGCCGAGTGGCAAAGCTCAGTGTTGGGTGCCCACCCTCCGCCTGCCCTCAGCCACCTTTGGGTACCACCTCCAGACCCTTGGGTGATGCTGGGGCCTTGTGACAAGTCCTGCCATAGTACAGTGAGCTTCGGAGCTGGGATCCCTGCAGTGCTTCCCTGCGTTTGGATGGTGCATTGGGATGTGAAGGCAGAAAGAGAGGTTGGAAGAGACTGGGGGCAGCCTGGGAGGCAGGGAGAAAACTTCCCTGCAGGACAAAGGCGCCTGCATCCGCCAGCAGCTCCCGCTGCCTCTGCCTGCGAATAAATAGCCTCCAGGCTGTCAGTCTGGCACTACCCCCGGGGCTGGAGGCTCTCGTTGAGGAACAGAGCCCAGGAACAGCAGGCATGGCTGGAGCGCTGCCCGACGGGGCTTTGCAGGCGCTGGCACACCGTGCTTCGCCCCAGCACGGCTTCCTCCCAAACCAGCAGCACCCTCCGCTATCCATGGCCTCGCTGCACATCCCCCGGGGGCAGGCAGGGAGCCGGGGTGGGTGCTGCAAGGGGTGGTGGGCATCGCCATGGGTGTGCACGAGCTCGCTTCTTGTATGGTTGGTGCATGGCCATCAGTCTGCTGGCGGTGGTCTGTCCCGCTGCTGGTGACACGTGTGTGCGTCCTGCTGTGGAGAGGGGATGTGAGGTGTATCTGTGTGTGTGCACACACGTGTGCGATACACTGTGTAGAGGGTATGGTGTACTCACGCGCATGTGCGTGCACATGCATGTGCATCCCTCTGTTTGGAGGGTGTGTATCATGCACTCGAGTGCATGTGTGTGCCCACATGTGCATTTCACTGTGCAGGTGTGTATCATGTGCTCGAGTGCATGTGTGTGAACATGTGTGCATCCCGCTGTGCAGAGGGGAAGTATTGCGTATCTGCATATGGATGTGCAGATACATGATGCACAACATGCGTGCATCATGTTGCGTAGAGGGTGTGTATCATGTGCTTTGGTGCATGTGTGTGCACACATGTACATCCCACTGTGTAGAGGGTATCGTGTATTCAAGTGCATGTGTGTGCACACGTGTGTGCATCCTGCCATACAGAAGGTGTGTATTGTGTGCTTGGGTGTATGTGTTTGCAAACATAGGTGCTCCATTGCATGTGTGCACGCGCACATATGCATCCCACTGTGTAGAGGGTATTGTGTATTCAAGTGCATGTGTGTGCGTACACGCTCATCCTGCTGTACAGAGCGTTCCATGTGTTCAAGTGCATGTGTGTGCACACGTGTGTGCATCCCATTGTGCAGAGGGGATATGTTGCGCACAGCTGTGTGCGTGCACACATCTGCACCCTGCTCTGCAGAACATGTGTGCTGTGCACCCACATGTGTGAGCACACACATGTGCATCCCCCTCTGCAGAGGCTGTATGTTGCACGCACTTATCCACACACACACACATGCGTCCCGCTCTGCAGAGACCATGTGCATCTCATCCCAGGTGAGCATGCGTGTGCACACGTGTGTGCCATTGCCTTCCCCCTTTGCTGCACCCCACTGTACGGGGTGGGAGTCCTTCACCCCCCCGTTGAGGGCAGGTTTTATCTCCCCTCGGCTCCTGCAGCCGCTGTTCCCCCGCTGCCCTCCCGAGCCTGACATTTACATATTAATATTTTCCAAGGGAGGCAATGCGTTGCGGTGCAAGTGTCTGCATTGTGGTTGCACATAATGTAAAGTGAGATAAAGCGCTCCGGCTCCGCTATGAATAACTGCAAATGAAAACCCATGTGGCCATAAAAGCCTTCACATTTGCCCTGTCAGCATGTGGTACATCGGCTAAACAACTGATTTAGCTTTTCTTTTTTTTTTCCCAAGGTTTATCGCCACTTACAGAGGACATGCTCTTTGTGTACTGCCTGTCGCTTTCTGCTCAGCTTCCTTGTCACTTCCCCTTGGCGTCCTCCCAGCCGGGCCCCGAAACGATGCTCTGCTCCTCTAAACCGCCCTGACAGCCCCTATTAGCTTCTGGCCGAGTACAGCTTGGCGCTGCTGGGGCTATTTATCTCGCCAGCACAGAGGGCTGTTATCTATCACCCTCGCTCCTTACAGCCCCTGCTCCTTCTGTGGATGGCAGGGGATTTGGGATGGGGTCCTGATGAGGTCTGCAGGGGAGAGAGGAGACCTGGTAGTGCTTATCCCTCCTCCCACAGGGAGCAGATCTGGCCTTCAGGCCTTGCTTTTGGCTGCGGTGGCTCCTTGTCCTGGTGCTGTGCTGGGGGGGATGCAGCCAAAACCCCTCGGGATAACCATGGGTTGGGAATTACTGCTGCTCCTACGCTATGCAGCCGGTGCCGGCAGTGGCCCCAGGTTGGGGTGATGTCCCTCCTGAAGGCGCCAGCTTGGGTACCAGACCTGAAATACAGGGTGTGGATCCCGGTGTGGGGTGGTGACGCTGGGGAGCGGGACGAGCAGCTACGTGTGCGCCTGTGGGGAACAGGGCAGGACGGGGGGTCCCCGCTCCATCCCTGCGGAGCCGCCTGGTCCGCAGCCAAGGGCCCTGGCACCCTGCCGGCCTCCGGCACTGCCGGTAACCGAAGCTGCCTCCCCTCGCTGTTATTTCAGCAGCCGGGGCCAGATCAGTTTACGGGGCTAGGCAGATGCCTATCTGTCCCCTCGCGCCACATCGTCCCCATGCACCACCGCACCACTGCCACGGTACCGGGGCTGGACATCACTGGTGATGGCGATTGCCACCGGGTCTCCTCGCCCCGTGGGGTGCACCCATCCCTGCACTGGCTCGTGCTGGCAGAGGGACCTCAGTGTCACCACTGCAGCGGCTTGTCTGCTTGAGTCACACCGGCACCCTCGGTGGCGTGGCCGGTGCTGTTGAGGTGTTGTCCCATGGTGCTGGTGCAAGCTCTGCGTCACCCCACACCCTGCCCGCAGTGCCAGCGTCCCCAGGGCTCGGCCAGAGGCTGGGGTGGGGGGGCCCTGTCCCTTCGCCAGGGCTTGCGTCAGGGTGTTTCACAAGAGTTTTCCTGTCTCAACCTGCCCCTGGCCAGTGCCCTGGGGGCCCATAGGGGGCTGCGGGTGGGAAATGGGCCGGGGGGGGGGTGGTGGTGGT
Source organism: Myiopsitta monachus (assembly GCA_017639245.1). Classification (NCBI taxonomy): domain Eukaryota; kingdom Metazoa; phylum Chordata; class Aves; order Psittaciformes; family Psittacidae; genus Myiopsitta; species Myiopsitta monachus. Next base: position 101,455,027 of record CM029941.1, on the reverse strand, counting down.
GGTGGTGGTGTTGTTTACATCCACCGAGCTTGTTTCCTTCCACCTGCCTCGGGGGAAGCAGTTAGTGATTTGTTAGTCAAACCAGATGAGCCTTCCTGGAGCAGCTTCCTGCCAGGCTCAGCATCAGCATCACTTCTCTGCCGCGCTGGTGGGGTGCCCCCGCATCCCCCAGCTCTGGGATGTAGGGACCCTCCATTCGGTTTCTCACCAGCAGCTGCCAAGCGTTGCTGGTTGGTGTGGGCATCCCATGAGCTGACTGGGTGGGAGCAGCGCTTGAAAAGCACGGGATGGTGCTTGCTTTTGGTGGCCTTTCTCTAAATACCTGCAGGAATGTTGTGCTGGGCAGCGTGGTGAGGTTGGAAGGGTGCTTGGGTGATGCTTGGGTGATGCTTGGGTGCTGCTAAGCTTACCCTCCCATGCTGCTGGGTGCTGCAGGAGCGTGATGCACTGAGCACCGTGCACCATGGACCATGCATCATGCACCATGTGCCGAGCCCCATGCATCACGCACACATGCAGCACCGTTGCCCGAGGAGCACAAGCACCACCCCTGCAGAAACGGGGCCCACGCACGGACAAGGAAGTGCCAGCCCCGAGTGGCGCCGGGTGATAAATAAGGAAGTTAACACCCAACCCGGGCTGCTAATTAGCTTTTAACCTGTACTAGCAGTTAACTACAAAAGGCAGTCATTTGTTCCGGGGAGCTGGTAGCGTAGAAAGAACGAAACACGGCCAATTTTGTTCAGGATGAATTAAGACTTGCAAATGTAAAATGAGTTCATCTATTTAATTAAGTAGCGGCAATATGGATGTTAAATTAAGTTAATGGCAGGCATGCCAAAACAAGGTTATAAAAATCTTGTCCTGGCGGGGTGGGTTCCGGATCTGGCCCTTGGATGGGGTGGGATGAGCCTGCGGGTGGCCCTGGGGTGGGCTGATGGCTGTGGGGACACCAGGGATGGATGGGTATGGGGAAGGAAAGGGACAGAAGAAAAGGAGGAAAGGCAAAGCGTTGTCTCACCCAGCGCCGCAGTCTTATCGGGGCTGAACTTTACTCTCCTGCTAAAGATATAGGATACTTTGGGGACATCGGAAAGAAATAATAACCCTCTGATTTGTAGCTCTGGGGCCCTGGCAGCCGAGGGGGAAGGAAGACTGTCTTCTGCCATTACCATTTTTTGTATGAACTATTCCCCAAAGAAATCAAACCCTTGTACAAGCCCTCCCGCGCGGCAGCCCCTGCTCCGGCGCTGACCCGAGCTGTGCGGATTATCACCGCACATCGCAGCCAGAGAGACAGGAACATTCATTAAAATTTGAAACACAAATGGAAAATTGCTACTTGAAGCCTCCTTGCGAGAGCGCCAGCCGCTTGATCAGAGACCTCATTAATGTATCTAATGTGTAAGGAACAATTAGACTTTTCAAAGACATCCTTTTCCCAGCCAGGGAGGAAAGACAAGGGGGGAAAAAGAATACATAGCGAGGAGATTGAACCCCTGCCATCCAAATCTGCCTCGAGGGAGTGGGGTGCGCAACCCCACAGGGTGCCTGCAAGCCACTGGAGAGTCTCGGCTCCATCCCGGCACCCGAAATGCCCGTTTCTCCTTAAGTTAGGTGGGGAGGAGAGTGGGCTGATTAAAAAGCTGATTTCTTTTCCCAGCGACCGGCGGGGCTTTGCCATCCTCCCGTAATTAGCCGGTTACGCGGCCGTATGTTTTATTTATGAGCCGAGGGCGGAGGGAAGGGGAAGCGGAGGAACGACCGTGCCCTATATATCTGCGAATAAAACACTTCATTTCCCTCCTGGGGAATGTCACCTCGAGAAACCATCGCTTTCCTGCTCACTGCCCCGTCCAAATCGCAGGCTGTAAATGGCTTTGTGGGCCTGGCTGGCGCTCAGATGGGTTTAAAATATGGATTTATGTCTTTATTCTGCATAGTCAAAGGTCAACAAGAGCAGGAAATCATCGCTGAGCCGCTTATTTACGGTGAGAGGCAGCCGCTCGCTCCTCTTCTTGATTGTGCATCCCCAACTGTGGATGCTTTCAGGGTGCGGTGGACCCCGATGGAACCATGCCTTAGTTTCCCCTAGAGCGCGCTTACTTGGGGGTGTGCATCCCGTTGGGTACCACATGGCTGCATCCCCTTCTGTGGAGATACCCCCGGGAAAACCAAGCATCCCCATCCCCAGGGAGGTTGGGTTGGGGTCAGTTATGTCCCGGAGCGCCCCGTACCCGCATCCCCGGCTCTTGCTTGGCCGGCATGGGCAGGGCTGTGCGCGCGCTTGCCCGTCCGGCCCCACGAGCTGTGCTCTCATGCTTTGCTAATCCTGCCTGGCACCTGCCCCAGCTCCCGGCGGCTTCGCGCGAGCAAGGAACCAATTAATCCTCCCGGCATTCGGGGAAGTGGGTCAGGCTCGTCAGGCTCTCCTGCTAACGAGGGGTGAGGCAGAGCCGGCTGCTGGGTGGCCGGGCGGGTGTCTGCGCCGCTGCCCTGCGTCCCGGCTCTCCCCCCGCGGCGTGGTAAGTGGGTAAACTGAGGCAGGGCACGGCGATGCTGGCCGCCGGGGTGCGCGCGCAGCGTAGCGGGGACAACCGCGGAGGGATGGCGGATAATTCGGTTGGGGTTGATGTCGCAAAGGGTTGGTTTCCCAACGGGGCTGCCCGGCCGCTGCGCCTCCGTTTCCCCATCCCAACGGTGGGTCCCGGCGTGGGGTGCTGGGTTTGCTTGGCAAAGGCGTCCTTGGCAAGGGTGGGGAGCGCAGGCAAGCGAGCCCCTTTGAAGTGGAGCCCAACTTCCAGGAGTGAAGCAATTCTCGTTTGCATAATGAACAAAGGGAGCAAAGAGGGGGGGAGGCGAAACCCCAAAGCCGGAGCTGGCAGCCCTGCCTGCCCTCCCTGCCTGCCTTCCCCTCCCCTCCCTGCCTGCCCGCTCCCCCAGCCGGCTGTAATTACAGGTTTATTGCCTGTATGGCTATTGTGTAATGACATGTTTGCAAATTAATTTTTACGGCTCATGCTATGAAGGGGGAAGGGGGGGGGGCAAAAGAGGGGTCCCCCCCCGATCCAGCAAATTCAACCCCTATAAAAGCTTGGAATGGTGGGGTGATGTGATTGGGTGACCCCAATGCCTTTCCAAGCCCCAGGGTGTGGGGGTCCCTCTTGCACCCCACACTATGGGTGCATTTTGTAGCACCCTGAGCTCTGCCACCCCATCAGTGACATTTCCTTATGCACCATTCCTGATGTGCAGGGGTACTTTGCCCGGGAAAAGGGGGAAGCAGCATCCGGCACCCTGCACTGGGAGCACAGTGGCTCAGGGGAGCTGCCTCCGAGGGAGCGGGACGCGAGTGATGATGACTCAGGGGACAGGCCAGAAATACTCCCAGCGCTGAGCTTGACAGATGTAGGTTAGGAAGGAAGAAAAGACATAATAATAATCCCCCGACCTGGAATGGGAAAAGCAATATTTAATGGGGGGAAGAGGAGGGTGCATCTCCTCACTGGCTCCATCTTTGCCAAATGGGCTGAAAGGGTGCATGTGTGCACATGTGTGCATGCACGCATGTACGCGTTGAGTGCATGCGTGCATGCGTGTATGCATGAGCTCACACAAACGCATAAACTTGCATGCATGCACACACACATACATGCGAATGCATGCACATGTGCGTGCAGGCGTGCGTAAGTGTATGCTTGCATCCAGAACACCTTTTGCCAAGACCCTCAAGCTCATTTGCAGCACCGGCCATACCCAACCTCCCCACCACAGGGCCAGATGGGTTTGGGGATGACACCAGGACCCCCCCATAACCCCTCGGGCCCCACAATGAGAAGCGAGCAGCGTGGGCCTGGGAATGGGCTGTATCTTTAAGCTGTTTGAAGGGCTGGTCATTATCATACAGGATGTGGCTTCTCTTGCAGGGGCGAGATATCACACATCGCCTTCGTGAACTTTGGTGTTAAAAGCAGACGGCAGTTTGGGAAGAGAAGGGACGGAGATGGGGGGCACACACACACATACAGAGGAAGGGGGGCAGCACATATGCACCCCGACACGCTCGTGCCCATAGGCGCGCAGCCGTGCAAGCGTGCGCCCATGCGTGCCTGGAGCGAGCAACACTCCCCCCCCCCCCCCCCCCTCCGCCTTCACCCTCCTTTTCCACCCCGCCTTGGCTGATCGTTTGCTTAAAGCAAATTAAGCCGGGCCCTCGTTACTATGGTGCAGCCAGGATCTCCAGCCTTCCTCGCTCTCCCCCGTAATAGCATTTATTAGCCCTATTTGCCTGCAAGCATGTCTTCCCGGATCTGCTAATGCATCAGCGGAGAGGGAATGGGGGAGATCCTATCGGGAGGCTGATTGCAGCCCCCGCCGGGCGAGTAGAGCCGGGCAGGGGGGATTTGAGGTGCAAGGTGTGTGTGGGGGGTGTCCCCCATGCAGGGAATGGGGCAGGCAGCCTTCCTTTTGTGAAGCAGCGGGCAGCTCCCTGCAGGCAGGGATTAAGTTGTGTTTTTTATTGTTTTATTTCCTATTTTTGCTCCTGAAGCGGGGGGGGGGGGGGGGGGGGGGGCTTGATTTTTTTTTGCTTATTTTTATTTTATTCTCATTTTATTCCCCCCCCCCCCCCTTTCCCTCACCTCCCATTGGCAGCTGTTTGAAAACAGCATCCTGGAAAAGACCGGGGAGGAAGGGGGGGGGGGAGGAGTAAGAAGGGAAAAATAGAGATGATTCTGCCTGTAGGCGAGGAGGAGGAGCGGGGTTTGAGGGGGAAGGCGGCTTCTCCTGCCCTCCCGTCCCCGCCTGGCGCGGCACCCCGGGGCTCGCCGCGCCGAAGACACAGAGGAGGGGCGGGGGGGGGGGAATGATGGAAGGTTGAATCCCATGGGAAGTGGTGCGGGGGGGGAGGAGGGTGCTGGTGCGAGCAGCTGCCTGCCGCTCTGCTGCCCGCTCCCCTTCATTAGGGGAGACAAATCTGCTGTCAAGGAGCCAGATTTCCAATTTACCGACAATGATTATTGCATGAAAATTGATCGAGGGGCAAGTCCGCCTCCCTCCCTCCCTTAGCGCAGCCCGCGGGCGAGACCGGCCTTTATGGGACAGACCCGCGCCCCTTCTCCAGGGCGGGCAGCGAACCGCACAGCACCGTCCAGCTTAGGGGGGTGCGTTCCCCGCACCGCCTCCTCTTCCTCCTCGCAGCGCGGCGCGGTTCGCGGCTCCAAGCGGCAGGACGAGCCCCGCAAGGCGCCGCGCTATGGCAGCCAGGCTGCTGCCCTGGCCCCGCGAGTGACAGCCACCACCGCCACCCCTCCGCCGGCGCCCTGCGCTCTCTGCTATTTCAATTCCTATTTTTCCTCCTCCCCCCCGCGCACTTGATTCCCCCCCGCTCCTCCTCCTTCCCCACCTCCTCCTCCTCCTCCTCCCCCTCTTCCCTCCCCGCTCCACCGTATTTTTTCGCCTCTGGTTTATTTTTCCAACCCCCTCCGTGTGGTTTGGTGCTAATTTTTGGGTTGTTTTTTTAATTTTTTTCTTATTTTTTTAATTTTTTATTTTTTTTCCCCCCTCTTCCTGACACATCCTTTTGGGTTTGTTTTAGTTTTATTTTCAATTTTTTTTTCCCCCTGGCCGCAATGGAACTGTAACATAAATCATGTTTGGGTTGAAACCACCTCTCTATTACTTACCAGGTAAGGCACCGAGCGATGCTGCTGCCGGTCCCTCTTCCCTCCCCTCCCGGTGTTCCCTCACCTAGGTTGGGGACGCCCCTTTGTCGTCCCCCCCCCCAGCCAGCGGCAGCCGAGGGCGCTTTGGGGGTTAAGTTACTTTCTCCCAGCACCTAATAGGGGTTTTGGGGTCCGGCGAGCTCTAAGAGCGGGGAGCAGGCAGCCCCGGCAAGGCTCTGCAGGGTTTTGGAGTGCTTGGATCCCCCCCTCTTCTCCTGCTGCCACTCCCTCACCCTGGGGTTTTCTCCCCTCCCAAAGGAGCCGGGAAGAGGGTTCTGGCTAAGGAGGGATGGGGACATACACCGGGTGTGCTGTGTTTTGGGGTGGGGGGTCCCCATTCGCAGCCCCGCTGCTGCTGGAGCGCGGGGACTTGGGGCACCAAAGTTTGCTGTGCCACCCCAGCCAGCAGCGCCGGTCCTGGGAGAGGGGGACCCCCCTGGAAAGGGCTGTTTTGGGGTGTTCTGAGAGCATCGGTGTCTGGGGTGCATGCTCAGGGAGCGCGCTCAGGGTGCCTGTATGGGGGTGCACGCTTGGGGTGCCTGTTCCGGGGTGCACACTTGAGGTGCACGCTTCAGATGTGTACTCAGGGCATGAGCTTTGGGTGCGAGCTCAGGGTGCGCGAGGGGTGCTCCGGCGGGGATGCAGTCTCCGGCTGCGGTCTCGCGGTGCAGCGTGGTGGTGTTGGGGAGCCCCCCGCTGTTGGGGGTCCGTGTCCCCCCACGTCGGTTCCCCCGCGGATGGTTGTTTGTTTCAGGAAATGGCTTTTGCATGTGGCAGTTGTTAAGAGGAACGAGCGGCTCTGCCCAAGCGCGCCTGCGCCAGAGCATGCGAGGGCGAGCCGGGAAGGGCGGCGGAGGGGCGCCGGGGTTCAACTTGGGGTGTCCTTTCCCTATAGGAAGGATTGGGGTCTTCATCCCCTGCGGGGCTGTGCCACGGCGGGGGCGGGGGTGACCCGCTCATCCATAGCATCCCGGCACGCTGCGACCCTACGCCCTCCTCCCTGCCATCCGCGGGGGTCCCGCTCCCCATCCCCTTCCACAGACCCCATCCTCATCCCCTCGTTGCTTGGTCCCTAGCATTGCCTGGGCAATGCCTGCTTGGCTTTGGTGCCATCCCCATCCCATAGGCTGCAGGTGCAAGGGTGACGGGTTGCGGTTGGGGTTTTTTCTTTTCCCTCTTAAATTCCATATTTAGCACGCTCTGATCGAGCGGGGGTTCCTGGCGGCGGCTCCTGTTGCGTGAAACTTCTGGCTTTGTTGCTAATGCACTAATTCCTGTGCCCTGGAAAACCCTGCTCCGACTGGCTCTTGGCTTTACAGCTAGCTCAGAGGGGAAATCGAAAAGCTGGAGGGAAAAAAGCGAGACGGAGAGGAGCATGGAAGTGTCAGGCTGCGAGATTTAAAGCAATTAGGGGGAAATGATGCTGGAGGTGCTGGCAAGTGGAGAAATCACCGGCGGCAGCACTGGGAGATGTTGGTGGGCCGGGTCGTGCGGGAGCAGATGGAGACGTGAACCTTCTCCCTGCCTAGGGCTCGGTGGCAGTGACTCAGCGGCTCGAGTCCTGCTGGGGACTCTCACCGCCTCAGGGACTGCCTGGCCATGCACCGTGTCACACACTCCTCTCCTCAGTGGCTTGATCGCCCTGCTCTGCTGGCGCAGGATGCTACTCGGTGTTCCCTGTGGTCACTGATGCTCCTGTCCCCTGTGTCCTGTGGCCACCAGTGTTGTGTTCCCTATGTCCTTCCTGTCCCCTGTATCCCTCTGGTCACCGATGCTCCTGTCCCATCTTACCCCCTGGGCACTGATGCTCCTCTCCCCTGCATCCCTCTGGTCATTGATGTTCCTGTCCCCTCTGTTCCTCTGGTTACCAATGCTCATGTCCCCTGCATCCCTCTGGTCACCGATGCTCCTATCCCTGCCACCCTCTGGTCACTGATGCTCCTGTCCCCTGCGTCCATGTGGTCACCAGTGTTGTGCCCCTTGTGTCCTTCTGGCCACTGATGTTCCTATCCCCTCTACCCTCTGGTCACCAGTGTTCTGTCCCCTGCATCCCTCTGGTCACTGATGCTTCTGGTCTGTCCCCTCTACCCCGGTGGTCATGGAGCTGGAGATAGCATGGCTCAGCCAGCTGCAAGGGGATACTGGGCACAGTGGTGACCCAGCATCAAGCATCACTGAGAATGGGGGGCCAGGGACAGGACCCCATTCCCTGCTGGTACATATGTTGGCTAGCCTTGAGATACATGGGTGCAGTTGTCACCCTCTGTCCACTGCCAGTGTCCCTTGGGGACAGCAGCATCCTCTGAGGACAGCAGCATCCTTTGGGGACATCAGCACCCCTTGGGGACATACAGCATCCCGGGAGAGCCTGGCACATAGCCTTTTGGGGTCCCTTCTTTCCCTATGGGTGTTCCAAATTCACTAGATGCCAGAGGAACCTTGGGGGTCCCTGTCGCATCCCCCATGGGGTGGTACTGGGGCCCTTGTGTGCCTCAGCGTGCCGGGAGGGTGGCGGATGCTGCTGACTCAGGAGCTTCCCAAATGGTTCCTATTTTTATGCCAGGGCCGGTAATATTTAGCCCCTGGATCAAAGCAGATGGAGGAGCTGGTGATGCCGTGTAAACACCCGCCCGGCGGGTGCCGCGGGCGCAGCCGTGACTCACCGGCTGCTTTTGGCACCGCCGCGAGGGGACAGGCACCCCCGGGATGGGTTTGGGGTGCTGGGGGCTGAGCCCTCTCCTTGGCAGCCCCGCACATTGCTGTGTGCTGGGGCTTTGACCTTCCTCATCCTCACCCCGTGTGCGGTGGAGGCTGATGCTTATGGGGTGTAAAGGGGGTGCCAGATGATGCCAGAGGGGTCTGGAGTGTTGGGGTGCCGGGAAGCCCTCCTGCTTTTTCCTTCCTTTCCCACCCCACAATCCTCCTCCTCCTCCTCTTGCCAGTCCTAAATTCGGTCACCATGGCAACCATGTCAACCACTTTCCAGCTTCCCTGCGATGGTTTGAGGAGGGGAGGGAAGCGGGGAGCCAGGGGAAGGGGGGTGGCAGGTGAGGGCTGCATGCCGGCGGGGGGGGGGGGGGCAGGGGGACCGGGAGCACCACCCTGGGATCAGGGGCTTGGGGTGACGCTTCCCAGATGGTTTCTCCCCACTGGGTCCTGTCTGGTGAGCAGTGGCTGGTGCCAGCCCCATCGGTGAGTGCCAAGGGGACAGGGCTGGGGGTCCTGCGATGGGGAGGGGGCTCAGTTGGAGCCCCCCATCTCCAAGAGGGTTGATGGGCATCCCAAAATGCCTGCCTCTAGCCATCCTGCATGTGCCAGGTACTGGGACATCGGTAGCCACATGGCTTGGAGAGGGGTGAATTATCACCAAACACCCCTTTTTTTCTTCCCCTTTTTTCCCCCCATCCCATAATCTCTTATTCCTGAGCTAAACCCAATTCCATATGGTTTTAAAAGCAGATTTGCCTGTAGCTATAAGAACAGGGTATAATGCCGGGTAAAGCACCAGCATCACCCCATGGTGGGTGGGCAGCCAGCTGCCCCCCAGGACGCCTGTACTAGGGCCGAGCAGGAGGGATGAGTGTGAGTCTGGCCCGTGTTGCGCACTGGGTACCACAGTCGTCTCCAGCATCCCTCAGCCCGCACCTGGTGGTCCCTGGGATGCTGCTGCATCGCTCAACCTCCAAACCCAGCCTCGGGCCTTGCTTGGTGGCAAAGGGGGGAGCAGGTGCTTCCTTGTGTCCTCCCCTTTCCCTGTCCTTGGCACTGGCTCATGGCACCTGCTGGGGACGCTCCTCCTTGGCACGGCACCGTGGCACGTGTGCAGGCACCGCCGGTGGCTATGGGGGGAGAATGGGGCCAGCCCTGCCCTGAGCCTGGCAATGGGGTGCATATATAACCCCCCCCTTTTATTATTAACTTTATTTCCCTGTGCTTAATTAATCACAGCCGCCTCTTGCTGTGAGCCAACACGGGGTATTTATTGCACCTAGCGTCAATGGGAAGAAGCATGTTCCCCCACCGCAACACCCCCCTTGATAGATTATTTCATCAGCATTAAAAAGAGGGAGGGGGTGATACCCCAACCCACCCCTATAAGGGGTTTTAGGGGGGGAAGGCGGCTGCGTTCCTGCATCACCAAGCTTCCTCTTTCCTCCCCCTCTTGTTTTAATGAAAATGCTTTAAAGATGTTTGACATCTGTAACAAACAGCTGGCACCCTGTTATGGAAGAATGTCCTTTTATTTCCGAGCAGGTTGAACTGTCATTAATAGTATAATTAGGTGATTATCGGCGTACAGCAGAAAACTGCTTAATTGCACAGCCAGCTTTGCGAGGATCCCCGGCTCCTTTATTGCTGGGTTTGTTTTAGCCGCCTGGATTCTTTCGCGCTGTGCTGTTGGGGGTTGTTTTATCCACGTTGATTATGATTTTTTAATGCAGGCGGCAGCTGGGGGAGCGCGGAGGCACCCGGGGGGGACACATGAACACGACAGCAATGGTCCCCCCCTTTATCTGTGCTTCCCCCCCTTCCCATATCCCTAGAGAATTCATGTTTAACTCCATGCATGCTGAAGTTGGAGAAAGAGGTTTTGGTGGGTGAAGCACCCATGAGTGTCTGGCAGGCGCCAAGGGGATAAAGGAGACCTTGTCTTTGTTACCAGCAATAAGATGCTGGTGGGAGTCGAGCCATGGCACCACTTGGCATGGGGCATGAGGGCACCCATCAATGCCATTGAGCCTTCACCCTCCATCCCTCAACAGTGAGACCCTCCTCTTGGTTCCTCTCGGTCCCCACACGTTTGGGGCACGCACATGGCTCACTGCGGCGCTCAGGCAGCTGTGATGGAGCTGGTCCATCCGCATCCCCATCCTGTATCCACAGGATTCACTGCGTTTTGGGGGCAGAGCAGATTTTTTGGCGCCCGCCAGACAATAGCGCTTTGTATGTCTCCCCCGGTGCCGCCAAACACACTTGTTAGCGCCACAGCTTTGTGCTGTAAATTTCCATGGAGTAATTACGTCTTAATTTATGATAATCCCGGGCGGGCGGCAGAGGGGGGTGAGCACCAGTCAAGTTTGGAAGTTGTCTGCTGGGCCTAGGATCCCCGTGGCTCAAGACAACCGTGAACTTCTCCGTCTCCGTGCTAAAAATGGCTGGGGAGAGCATCCCCATGGGATGGGGTGTGAGGCCATGTAGGAGCTGGGTATCAGTCCCATTGCAGAGCGGGAGTGTCCTGGTGATGCTGCGCATCCCCAAACCCATCCAGGAGCTCAGCAGCTCATGGATGCATAGGTTGAGGTCATTGCAGGATGCATGTCCCAGTGCTGGCTCCCCCCAGCAGGAGGGAATTCTCCCTTCCTGCAAGCCCCGAGCAGCGCTCGGGCATGGGGCTGGACCCTTCCCCCTTCCCACCACTGAATGGCTCATCCCGCCTTTGTCTGGAGGGCTTATTATGGCAAAATAGAGGCTCTTTTCCCTTGGCTTTTCCAGTGGGCAAATTAGGCACTTTGGCAATTTTCAGTGAGGATGATAGGTAGGGGAGGAAGGCTCCTGCCAGCAGCAGGCAGGGTGCTGGCACTCTCCATCAAGGCTGTTGGGTGGAAAGCAAAAGGCTCTCCATCTCCTCTCCAAAGCCATCAAGCACCGCTGGGGCCTGCCATATGAATCCCAAGGGATGTGGGGAGTGTTTATTAACTCAGTTGGAGGGAGGCAGGTTTGGGTGCCACATCCCCAGTGCCATCAAGCCATCCCCCATATAGTTAGGAGGGTGCTGAAGCCCATTCTTCCCAGCGCCCATTCCCAACCGGAGCTGTGGGTGCTGCAGGCACCCTGTCCCATGTTCCACGGTGGGTTTTGTCCCTAGAGAGGTGGTAAAAGCCTGGGGTTGCACCCATTGCACCTGCAGCCGGGTCCCCGTTGGGAGGCAGCCTGCACCCACTGACATTTACCAAGCGTAAAAATTCAATTAATTCCAGCAGGCAGATTAAATATAAGTGAATTTTAATAATTTGCTTGAAAGGCTGAGGATTACTGTAGGCGAAAAGGGAAGATGCTGTGCTCACGGGGGCCACCGGCCAGCCTGCTCAGCACCGGCACATGGGATCACCGCTGCTAATCACCCTGAATCCCTGCGTGCTGACCAACCTCTGGACATGGGTGTTGGTTGATGTTCGTCCATGATGAAGAACGTGACGGGTTGGTCCCATTGATGTGGCTTCAGTCTCCACGGGCATCACGCCTGCTTCAGACCCTCATCGCTGATGCCCAGTTCACGGGGGGCTTCATGAGGAGGATGAGAACCATCGAGGCAATGGTGGGACCCTGATCTGTCCCCATGGGACACTGCAGTGGGATGCAGAGCTTGTAGGTGATGAACCCACCAAGGTCTCACCACCGCCTCTGCAGCATCTTTTAACTAAAAGCAGGTGAGGCAGGGTATGGATTGCTAGCAGATGGCAGTGGTATTAGGAAAATGAAAATACGTGGAGTACATTTCCCATTTGCCAGTATTAATTTCTTATCCCAAGGTAAAACCTTTCCTGTGGCCTGTGCCGGGCCATCTGCACAGTCATAAACCACAGTGCATGCAGGGTCATCCCGGGAGCACAGCAGAGACCACTGTTCCCTCCCAGACCCCTGGCTTTGCCAGCGGCACAGTGGGATTGATGGAGATTGCCCATGACCTTTGCTAGGACATGAGGTATTACCATTAATACTTATGTATTTCCGGAGTTTGTGCCATGTATAAACCTCGTATCAAACCAGGCAGGCAGAGTAATCTGCCAGGTGGTGTTATTAATACTCGCTACTAATACCTGTTGGTATATCCCCCCTGTGGATGGAGCAAGGTATAAGGGGGTCTGCATTGTGTAACCCCACTGCCACCTTTTTGGGGTGCAGCACTGGACAACCCTTGGTGCTGGTGGGAGTCACCAGAAGCTTTCATCCCCTGCAGGGTGATATGGGGCACCTTTCGGCTATGGAACCCCCTTGGCCTTCCCTCCTGCACCTCAAAGGCATCACCCTGGCCCCTCCTGACCCTGCCTGCAGCCTCCCTGCCCCGCTAGGACCTGCCCCGTGCAAGCTCCAGCCTGCGTGAAACTCTAATCTCCCAATTCTATTCGCCGGGCTCCAGCCGATTTGCATAATCCACATAATCACCCTGGTTTTAATTGCCTACAACTCTGCAGAAAGATCATGTGGTTAAGTGGTAAATCATAATTAGATAAATAATTGGCTTGGCCGCAGCAAGCTGCTTTGTTATACCTGCCATCTGCTGGGCAAGGGCTCCTTGCTCCGAGAACAATGCGCTGCTGACGGCAAAGCCCGCGCTGCCCACGGCGTGGGGATGAGGGACATGGGTGCCGGGGCAGCCTCACCGCACCGGGCACGGCACGGTGACACCGTGCAAGGGTTGGCAGCACCGAGCGCTGCCTGGCTCTGACCCACGGTGCGTTACCCAACGGCACCGCGCGGTGCCAAGTCCTGTCCCACACAATTCCCAGTGGCACCGTTGGATGCCTGGCGGCACTGCGCGGTGCCTGGCAGCACCATGTAATGCCTGGCGGCACCGAACAATGCCTGGCGGCACCGTGCAGGGCATGACAGCACCATGCAGTGCCCCACCACACCATGCAGTGCCCATCTGTGTGATGCCTGGCACCCATACGTGCACCGCATTTAGCCATTAAGCCCTCAGCTCATGCAAAGAGAAGGGGTAAAGGTTGTACCCTACTTCTCCCAAAGCAGGGGTAAGGGATCAAGAGATGGCTGGCACCCAGATTGTTGATCAGGAGCTAAGAGATGCCTTCCCAACCTGGACGCTGCAGAATGGGGCTTGGGGGTCAGCAGCATCCTTTGGGCACTGTTTCTTTATACTGGAAGCCCCCTGCTCATTCTGTCAGGGCAGAAATGGGGAAGGAAGTTGCTTTGAATCAAATCTTTTACCAGTCTCATTTGCTATGGTCTTAAATGTAGGAACATAGGGCTGGTTATGCTGGGCAAAGGAAAGCAAGGAAGGGAGAGAAATAATCCCCCCAGCACCCAGCCCTGGCCCCTCTCTGGTGCTGCACCCTCCAAACGAGCTCTTATTAGTTTGCTTGTTGTCATTTGCCAGATCAATGGTCCGTGGAGGAGCGATCGATGGAGGCGCAGCCGGCTAATAGCGCCGCGCGCTTGGCGCTCTGTGCCAGGCTCCTTGGGGACCCCCAGATCCCATCCATGCACCACAGGGTGTTCCTCACCCCGGGGGGACCCATCCGGATCCCTCCAAGGGTGCTGGGGAGCCAGCCAGGTTGGGCAAAGCTCATGGGATGGGTCCTGGAGGATCTAAGAGCGGATGTAGGCTGTGCGGGCATCTCTCCATCCCTCCTGGGGACACCAAAGCCCTTTGTGCTGGCTGCATGCAGGGCGGTGGGGAGGGAGGGCAGAAGTGGGGCTCCCATCGATCAATTAATTAATTAATGGAGGGTGTTGTAGGTAGAGCTGCGCTAATGAGGGGTGACATCACTGGTGGAGGACGTGGTCCCCAATGCCTGTTCCCTGCCTTGCAATGGGGTGACACAGGGCATGGCAAAGGGGCCACGGGCACACGCTGCCCTTGGCCTCCTGCCCTCCCTCCTTGCCCGCACCCCGGGGCCCTGCCTACTGCATTCAGGCAGCACAAGGGAGAAGGGAAGGGGGGGGAGGCTCCACAATGTGAGGCCATTAGCATTGAAAATCCATGCAAAGCAGCTGTTCCTGCTTGGAGCGTGCAGCTGGATCCGGCTGTGGAGTGGGAGCCGAGGCGCTGAGACAGGAGGGAACCTCATGGCGCAGAGCATCAACCCTAATTCCTTTAGGGACCCATCTAGAGCGAGCCTGGAAGATCGCTGCCAAGGGGTTGGCCAAGTGGGCTCTGTCTGAGTTGAGGTCCTGTGTGGTGGGTGCGCATCCGTCCCGGGGAGGGATGCAGGATGCTCATCTCCCCCTTTCTCCCCTCAGCCTCCCGCCGCGCTGGGTTTTTTTCCGCTCCATTTGCCAGGGGCTGGAGCTGCTGCCTGATCGTATTTGGTAATAAATTATTAGTTCCAGCGCTCGGGAGCCCGGGAGCTCAAAATAGCTGCTTTTAAAGCGGGCAGCTGGTGCGGGTTGAGTTCAATGGCAATCTGCTCTGAAGGGCACTTCATGCTCATTAGGGGCCTTTCAAGGTGCTGTGGGGGAGAGGATGCTGAAACCAAGGTGCTAGACCTGCATTTCCCAGCAGCTGCCTGCAGTGGGAATGGGGACTCAGGAAGGGCAGTGGTGCTGAGGGGAAGGATCCTGGGGTTTTGGGGTGCTGGGAGCCCATCCCTGCCCCAGTGTGGCTGCTGGCATGTCTTATTTGTCTCCATCCCCACCAGGCAGCCAGACTGGTTCTGCTCTCGCTGCCGGAGGAGGCACCCGCTGCCAAAAAACCCGCCAGCATCATCAGGAGCAGATGGAGAGGAGATGGCACATTCCCAGCTCCCAGCCCTGTGCCGGGGATGCGGGGGGACAGCGGGTGCTGGGGTACAGGGGGACAGGGACATCCCCCCCCCCACCATCATCAGACAGGGGCTTGGGGTTGTGTGCTGTTAGGGATGTCAACCCCATGGTACCACAGGAAAGGGTGCCAGGATGCAGGGTGGCATAAGGAAGGGTGGAAGGGGACACGGTGATGGCATTGCTGTCCCCTTCTCCTCTTGCTGCCAGGCAGGGACCTGCCTGCTCCTGTGGGCAGGCAGCCAGCAGGCGCTGGAAATGCCAGACACTCCCTGCCCTGGCACATGCCTCGGGAAAGGGACAAGGACATGGTGACACATTGCATGGTCCCCTGTCCCCAAACCTCCCCGTGCCCTCAGTGGGGGACCCAGGCACCCTGCAGCATCCTGCCTTGGCTTGGTGGTGGATGTACAGGCAGCTGCCTGCATGCAGTGGCAAAGTCAGCAAGTGATGCCTGAGGGCAGGAATATGGGGTGAGGGGGAACCAGCCCTTCTCGCTGCACCTCCATAGGGCCCCATTTCAGGGTTCATCTCCCCACCCTGGTGAGGCATCTGCTGGCTGCGGACTTGACCTGTTTTTCTGCATGGATCTGCCTGTTGGGAGAAGCAGCCAGGGAGGGACAGGAGAGGGAAGAAGCCCCACCTCGCTGTGGGGTGGCACCGCGTCCCCAGCCACCGCAGGGACAGCGGCACCCGCAGAGGTGAGTGGCACCCATATGCCGCGCCAGTGACGGCATGCCGGAGGGACGGACGGATGGATGGAGGGGCACCGCGTGGTCCCACATCCCATCCCTGTGCTGAGTGCCTCAGTTTCCCCGTCTGGCAGCTGCCCCGTGGAGCAGCACAGGGACGCCCGGACAGACGGACGCCACCTCAGTCGGGGCAAGGCGGGTGAGCGGCGCTGCTCGGGCCCCAGCCAGGGCGGAGGCGCTGATTTTATCACGGGGCAGGAGCGGCAGAACTGGTTTGGGGCAGCGGTGGAGCTCACGTTAGAGAGCCAGGCCGGGGGAGAGGAGAGGGGGGGGGGACGAGTTCCCCGCATGGTTTCCAATGAGCTGCCGGCTTGGAGCTTGCCCTGTGCTCGCCTGGCAAATCCCGGCGGGATCATGAGTTAGCTGGGAGGTGTTTGGGGCTGCGGAGATCAGCTGAGCATCACACGGGTGACGCTGCGCTGCCAGCCCTCATGCCCCGGTGAGCGTGTGGGAGCGTGATAAACCCCACCGGCTGCTTAGCAGAGCGGGTCCAGCCTTGGGTTGGGGCTTGGGGGGGGGGTTACGGTGGGGTTAATGGCTGGGGGGAAGATGAGGGGTATGGGGAAGTGTCCTATGGGGATGCAGGGCAGTGCCATGGGGATGCAGGGTTGTGCCATGGGGATGCAGAGCAGTGCCGTGGGGGTGCAGGGCAGTGCCGTGGGGGTGCAGGGCTGTGCCACGGGGATGCAGAGCAGTGCCATGGGAATGCGGGGCTGTGCTAAGGGGATACAGGGCAGTGTCGTAGGGGTGCAGGGCAGTGCCATGGGGATGTGGGGCTGTGCCATGGGGATGCAGAGTAGTGCTGTGGGGATACAGGACAGTGCCATGAGGATGTGGGGCTGTGTTAATGAGATGCAGAGCAGTGCCATGGGGATGTGGAGCTGTGCCATAAGGATGCAGGGCTGTGTTAAGAGAATGCAAGGCTGTGTTAAGGGGACACAGGGCTGTGCTAAGGGAATACAGGGCTGTGCCATGGGGATGCAGGGCAGTGCCATGGGGATGTGGGGCTGTGTTAATGGAACGCAGGGCAGTGGCATGGGGATGTGGGGCTGTGCCATGGGGATTCAGGGCTGTGTTAAGGAGATACAGGGCAGTGCCATGGACATGCGGGGCTGTGCTAAGGGGATGCTGTGCAGTGCTATAGAGATGTAGGGCTGTGTTAAGGGAATACAGGGCAGTGCCCAGGGGGTGCGTGGCAGTGTCAAGGGGATGCAGGGCTGTAACCAAGGGATGCAGGGCAGTGCCCTGGGAGAGCACATAGGTGCGCAGTGCATGCAGATCCCAATATCCCACTCTCTGTTGGACAGCGACTCACTCCTATGGGGGTCCCCATCCCAGTGCAGTGCTCGGGGGGGGGGGGGGTGAGGGGGTGCCCGTTCCAAGGCCGTCCGTGTGCTCGTTGGTTTCCCCAGCTGTTCTGGTAATGAATTTACATGAGCCGAGCGTGTCGACAAGGCGGCAGTCAATGGCTGAGAGCACCGGAGTTAATAAATGCTTGTATAATGAGGGCAGAGGGGAGCGCGCGCCGCCGCGCCGGCCGCCTCTCCTGGGGCCGGGGGGCAAAGATTAATCAATGCTGAGTGGCACTGCTGCCCCCCCCCTCCCCCCCCCCCCGCTGCTCTGCACGGCCAGCCCTCTGCCATGGGATGCTCCGGGGTCTCAGCCATTGCTTCCATTGGGAGCTGGGATGGGGGGGCTGCCCCTTGGCACCTCCTTCTTCTCTCCTGCCCACCTGGGAGCAGGGCTAATTTTAGGCTGGTGTTAATGAAGCTGCTCATTTGGAAGTCTATTTTAAGGGCCCTGACATCAGCAGTTGCTGTTTTGGGAGGTGGAGAGCCCTGGAGCAGCCGCTTGTGACAGCTGGGGGGCACCCCCCTGTTCAGCAGCACCCAAACCCTCTCTCTTTACGTCCACTGTGCCCTATAATGCCCTTATGCTATGGGGTACACCAGTGGGGGCTTGGGGGTGCCATGGTGTGCATTTGAAGGTGAATTGATGGGGAGCCTGGCAGTGCTGGGGGGGATGCGGGGGGGGGGGCACTGGTGGGGGTTTGGGGCTGCAATGGTGAGGATTTGAAGGTGCAGTGGTGGGGGCTTGGGAATGAAGTAAGGGGGGGCTGTGGGTGTGATATGAGGGGTTTGAGGATGTGCTGGTGGTGATTTGAAGGTGACACAGTGGGGACTGAAGGTGCAATGGTGGGGATTTGGGAGAGCTGTAGCTGGGATAGGGGGATAAAATATTGGGAATTTGAGGGAGCAGTGATGGGGACCCAGGGATGCAGTACTGGAGATCTGAGGGTGCAGTGGCAGGGATTTGGGGTGCAGTGGTGGCAATTAGGGGTGCAGCTGTGATGCTTTGGGTTTTGGCAGCACCACGCAAGTCAGGAGACTACCTACCGCTTTCCCCATCACCTCCATCAGGACACTGATATCCCCATGTCCTCTCAAAACACCTTTCCCCTTCTCATGGGGCTCTGCTGAGTCCCCTTGTGCTGTTTCCTGGGAGCCTTTGGGACTGGTGGGACTATGGGATGCCAGTGACAGCTCCTGTCCCCCATGTCACCTTGTTTTCCATGGGCACGCTTACTTCATTAGCTAAGCTGCTGCCCCATAAGCAGTGCTTGTGCCTGCCTGCTCACATCCCACCCACTGCATGAGGTGGTAAACCAGATGGAAGGTCTCGCTTATCCTTCTCATTGTTCCAGCTTCCAGGGGGATTCGGGACCCACTCTTCCCGCTCCCATCCCTGTATCCCCCTCTAACACATTGCTCCCATCCGCAGGCATGAGCCATGAGCCGAAGTCGCCGTCCCTAGGAATGCTCTCCACAGCCACCCGCACCACCGCCACTGTCAGCCCCCTCACCCCATCTCCTCTCAACGGCTCCATCGTCCCCAATGGCAGCCCTGCAGCCAGCAGCACTTTGTCCGTCCAGGCAGCACCTTCCTCCAGCTTCGCCGCCGCGCTCCGCAAGCTCGCCAAGCAAGCCGAGGAGCCCAGAGGTAGGAGATGAGGATGGGGATGGGGATAGAGGGGATGCTGAGCATCGCTGCTGCCGCCCGCGGTGGCGTTTCCCCCCCATTTCCCAAGCTAATGTCTTTCCCTAGCACTGTGTCTCGAGGGAGCAGTTAAGAAACTCAATTCAGCCGGAGTAATCCTAATGCTGTATCACTTGTTATACCCCGGGAGAAAGCCTGGGAGAGCATTTCACGGGGGGACCTGTCCCTCTCTGCCCCTCCAGCCTTGTTCTTTCCTCCCATGCTTCACTTCAGTGCTGTTTTATCCAGAAGTGCCTCAAATCTGTTCCCTTCCCAGATGAATTTCCCAGCTAAACAGCCAATTTGGGCACCCTCAGGAGGTCCCCAACCCTCATCACAGTGGGATGGCCTGGTTGATGGCCTCCATCACGTACCCACCCCGCTTGGATGTGGGGTGCAGTTTGCAATGTCAGGTGCTGCCGATCCCGAGTTCCATGCTGCTGCAGGGAGTGTGTCCTATGGGAGTTGCCAGGGCTGTCTCACATGCACATGAAGAGGCACCATGTCCCCAGAGTGCCAAGTGTTTCACCAGGAGACTCCTGGCATCATTAGTTTGCAGTGAAATCGTGTTTATCCCTGTTGTTACCACTGGTGGATGCTCCCTGTTGGGTTGTTGCCCACCTCCCAGGCACTTTGGGACATGGGGAGGATGCCGACCCTTTGCAAGGCGCTTTTTGGATGATCCCTTTTTGCAAACACCATCTCCAGGACCCTCCCCATGCCCCCCCCCTCAGATTGAAATGTCCCAGCACAGCCATGGCCCAAAGCCTCTGGCATTAGCTGCTCCCGATGGGGATGCCAGGTCCCTGTGATGCCAATGGGACCTGGTCTTGGTGATGCTTCATCCTGGCTGGGAGCATCCCAGCTGCCTCCTCCAGAGCCCATCTGCTTTCTTTGGGGTGGTCAGATGCGGGTAGGGGATTATTTTGCCTTTCCTTCCCCCCATGCCCCACAGCTCCTGTCCCCTCCTCTCTGCTCAGCCCATCTGAAGGAACATCAGCAGGCTTTGGCATGGATTTTGTGGTGCTGAAGGGAAGCAGCTGCGTTCCCTTTGGATTTCCTCATAACGACTTGCCCATCTGGGTCTCCAAAGTGGGTTTTTAATAGGCATGAGTGTGGGTGCGTGTCGGGAAGGGTGTTTCTTTCCACGCCGTGGTTTTTAGCCCCAGGAAATGCATGGCTTTGCCCCCAAATCCTCACCCCACTTCTCACAAAGGGAGATGCTCCACTGTGGCAGATGCAGCTGACGGGGTGATGCCAAATGGGTCCATTCAGCTTTTCTACTGGGTTTATGGGACATCTGTAGGGATGTTCTGCTCCCACAGAGCATCCCCAGCTGCAGGGCTCATCCCGACCCATTCCATCCCAGCAAATCCATTGAAACCATTGCCTGGCCGGGGGCTCCTGCCTCTCATCCTACCCCAGGCTGTCAGCAGGGTGGGTTTTATTCCCTCCCTCTTTCCTTTCTTTCCCCCCCTTCTCCTCCTTCAGGGTCTCAGCTGTTAATTACATTTGCCTGTCAGCCTGGGCTGCTAATCTGCTATCGCCGAGCGGAAAGCGGGAGGTCAGAAAACAAAGGTGACACCATCACACTGTGCCTCTTGTCATCTCCAATCCAGATTAGTTTCATTGACTAACTCCTGGCTGAATACCACCAGTTAATTATAACGATCACAAACCCTCCCGTTTAAAGCCACACAGCGAGAATTAAGGTTCTGAAGTAAGACTTTAGCTTCATTAATTGCCGGGCTCATTGTAATGGTATTGATTGTTAACGCTATCGCGTGGTGAGTAATGGCTTCCCAGCTCAGAGGGGATTAGGCTGCTAATTGTTGTTGGCCTTGCGCTGACAAGATAGACTTCAGTGGGTGTCAAATCCGTATCGGCGGCCTCCTTTGTCATGGGCAGCCTTTCTCTTGCCCTGAGTCTTGCTGCTCTTGAAATGAAAGCAATTCGGAGCGACTCGGGAATAATTAATAGGACAGGACAGATGGCAGTGAGCTGCTCCGCTTGGCCTCACTGCTCTGAGCATCCTTCCCAATGCGTGGGGATGATGGGTTTTCCTGTGGCATTCCCGGCCCAGCCACATCCCAGCTGCCTCCTGGTGTTATACTGAGTGTGGTGAGGAGAGCGTGGGGCTTTTGGATGGGGATGGAGATGGGTTGTTAGCTTCTGCAAGGAGCTTCCTTGCATGATCAGGGAGGCTGACTTATCATCTTATGGGGTCGAAAGGACCTTAAAGCTCATCCAGGTCCAACTGCCTGCCATGGACAGGGGTACCTTCTGCTAGAGCAGGTTGCTCCAAGTCCCATCGAACCTAGCCAGGAATGGAGCATCCACAACTTTCTTGGGCACAGACTTGCACACTTGAAGGGCAAGGAGACACCTTATACCCTATGGGGAGCTGGTGTGCATGCTTGCAGGGCAAGGAGCCGGCTTGTACACTTAGGGTAGAGAAGGCCCCTCTCAGTGCCAACTCAGTGCTGGAATGGGGAGCATCCTCACTTCTCGGCTGGCATCCTCTGGTGACCACAGGCCAACACTTGGTGACCAGTATGTGGTCTCTAATGGCATGTGGGAAGCCTTCCCTTATCCCATATTTCAGGATGCTGAGAGCAAGGTTCGGAGGTTAGGAGCCCCCAATCTGCCCGTCTGGCTTTTTGGACCAGCCCATGTGCCTATGCCCTAATTCACATTGAATTTGTGTTCCTGCTCCAGCTCTGCTGTCCGCTTTAACTCCATTTTTGTGTTTTCCCTTGGAAATGCGGCCAGCATCCCCAGGGTGGTTTATAATTTTAAATACAGATGTATTATGCAAATAAAGCCAAAGCTTTGCCCAAGGGTTATGGGGAGCGACTCCTTCCTTCATCCCAGCGCCTCCGAGTGCCCTGGCACGGAAGCACATGGCAACTTTCACAGACGGATTAAGGAATCTGTGGGTTCGGCTGGAAAAGATACTGCTGCCTGGGGTTGGCATCGCATTGATGCTGCTCGTGCCAAGGCGAGCAGCGCAGGCAGGGCTTCCTGCACCCATGGAGGGCTTTACAGCCCCTATTAGATGGGAGCTGAGGGTGCCCATCCCACCGTGTGGGGCAAAGCCTTTTAGCACTGCAGGGACGGTGCTAAATCCCTTAGGATTTAGGGATCCCTTAGGATGGAGATCCTTGGAGATGGGAGGATGGGAGTCTAACTTGGCGGGCTGGAGGGATGCTAACCGCACTGTACGCATCCCTGTGCCTCATCCCTCGTCCCTGCAGTGGGGTGTCCCACCAGGAATAGCTTCAGCTTGTCAGGAGAGTGGTTTTAGCTGGTTAAAAACTGCCTTTTCCCCCCATTTACGTTAACTTTTGATTCAATTCCAGGGTCTTCAATAAGCAGCGAGTCATCCCCGGTCTCCTCACCAGCCACCAACCACAGCTCCCCTGCCAGCACGCCCAAACGTGGCCCCATGGGCCCTATCATCGTGCCCCCAGGGGGGCACAGCGTGCCCAGCACGCCACCCGTCGTCACCATTGCACCCACAAAGACGGTCAATGGGGTCTGGAGGAGCGAGGGCAGACAGGTATGGATGGATGCATTTGAGGGGTGCATGATCCCTGCAAAGGATGGAGGGTGCGGGATGATAGTCCTAACTGTGGTCCCCCCTCAAAGGGTGGAAGATGTGGGACGATAGTGCTAACTATGGTTCCTCCCAACGGATGAAGGATGCGGGATGATAGTCCTAGCTGTGGTTCCCCCTCAAAGGGTGGAGGATGCGGGGTGATAGTGCTAACTGTGGTTCCCGCCCAGAGGATGGAGGATGTGGGATGCACAGCACTGATAGTGCCAGCTGCAGTCCAAAGTGCCAGGATCCACATTGCTGTGGGGCTGCCCCCACTCCCCACCCCCCTTTTTATCCCTTCTCCATCATCCCCAGGCTGCCATCCGGAGGGAAGGAGCGTGAGGAAGAGGGGAGGGGGGGAGAGCGGCTAATTAAGAAGCATCGTTAGTGGTTCTCCTCTCCTCCACACGCTACAAGCAGATTCCCGGGGGGATTATGCCACTTGGAAAGACTAATTAAACCACAAAGCAGAGAGGCGATGGGAGGGGATGAGAAATGCCGAGGGTGGGGAGCCGAGGGAAGCAAATGGAATCGTGATCCCTGGATGCTCAGGGGGGTTATCCAGGTGCTCCCCATCACCATGTCCCCACCCCCTCACTGTGTCACCCCCTCCACTGTGACCCCGCAGCACAGGGGTTAACCGAGCGTGGGTTATTGTCTGGCAGCGCCTTGCTCGCAGCGTGACGCCCCGAGACAGGGAGGTAATTAGAGCAGAGCCTGGCACGCACAATGAGCCTTAATGCAGGCGGCAGAGGTGGCGGGGACGGGGGGGGACGGGGGGCGGATGACAACACCCTTTGTGCAGGCTGCGGTGACCTTGGGACTGTCCCAAACAGCCAGGGACTGGGACCAGGACTGGATGGGGAAGGGATGCAGGGTGATAACGGATGCTGCCTTCCTGCTCCTATAGCCGCTAAAGGGAGAAGATGCAATGGAAAATGATCGCTTTTAAACCCAACTTGACATGCTGGAGGTCACACCCCTAATTGCTAGAGCCCGTGTGGTTTCTTGTCACCCTTGCCATGGGGTCCGTCCCCAGCCGGTGTGGGCGCTGGAAGGGAGCAAGCTTCTTCCCAGTGCCGGGCTGGGGGGCTGATAGAAGATGGATGAGGGCCTGCGGGGTGGCTGGGATGCTCATGGGCTGACCTCTGGTTTATGGCCTGTTGGATTTCCACGGGCTGTGTCTGTATCCTCCATGGGTAATTAATAGGTAACCTATCAGCACTGCTCCAGCTTCAGCACCGTCTCTGCTGGTGCCCCCCCCGCATAACCCCTCCAGACCCTCACTCTTTCCAGCCCATCTTTGGACACCTGGGGTGCAGGAGGATGCTCTGGTGGATGCATCCTCCTGCATGTACTGGTACCAGTGGGACCCTGCGGTCACGATGGTATCCACTAAGGGTCTTGGGGTGGGGAGACAGCAGGGGCCCCCCATCCTCTGTGGGCTCTCTGCCATCCCCTAATGCCTGTCTTGGTGTTTGTCTCTTTGCCTTCCAGCAAGAAGCAGGGTCTCGAGGCAGCAGCAGCAGCAGCGGCCGCGAGCGCCTCATCTCGGAGCCCCCCCTCTCTCAGGAGAAAGCAGGGGGCCCCACTGTCCCCTCCCATCTCCTGGGGACACCCTACTCCTTCGGGCTGCCCCCCAGCTCCGTGGTCCAGGATTCCCGCTTCCCGCCTCTCAAGTGAGTCCAGTGGCAATGGATGGGGAGGGGGTTGCGGGACGCAGGTATCCCCTGCGAGCTCTGGTCCTGTTGAGCATCCCGAAGGGGTGACATCCGTGTGGGGGACAGGCTGGGATGTGACCATCTCCCTGCTCCCCCCAGCCTGCAGCGGCCGGTCCACCACGTGGTGCCTCCAAGCGCAGTCACCGAGGATTACCTGCGCAGCTTCCGTCCCTACCACACCGCCGAGGACCTCCGTATGTCCTCCCTGCCGCCCCTCGGCCTGGACCCGGCTGCTGCTGCTGCTTACTACCACCCCAGCTACCTGACACATCACCCCTTCCCGCACCCTGCCTTCAGGTGGGCATCACCAGGGAAGGTTGGAGCCAGCTCCGGGAAGAATGGTTGGGCTGCACTTAAGGGCATCTTGGGGCTCTCCAGGCCCATCTCCGAGCACAAGGCAGCCCGCATCCAGCTTGATGGGAAGGGAATTGGGGGTTTCTTCCTAACCCTGTGTGATACCTCCCTCTGAGCATCCCTGTCTCCCCAGGATGGACGAGTCGTACTGCCTGTCAGCGCTGCGGTCCCCCTTCTACCCGCTGCCAGCTCCAGGCTCGCTGCCACCCCTGCACCCCTCGGCCATGCACCTGCACCTCTCGGGGGTACGGTACCCCCCCGAGCTCTCACACTCTTCCCTCTCTGCCCTGCAGTCCGAGCGCATCTCCAGCCTCGCCGCAGAGAGGTACGGAGGGACGATGGCTGGGACAAGGGATGGATAGGGTGCTCCAAGGGATGCCAGCATCCATCCGGAGGGTGTTTGGGGTTGGGATTTTCCTGTTTGGCTTCTCTTCACAGGCTGCAAATGGATGAGGAGCTGCGACAGAGGGAGCGGGAGCGCGAGCGGGAGCGGGAGAAGGAGCGGGAGCGAGAAGCCGACCGAGAGAGGGAGAAGGAGCGTGAACGGGAGCGGGAACGTGAGAAGGAGCTGGAGCGAGAGCGGGAGAAGGAGCGCGAACGGGAGCTGGAGAGGCAGCGGGAGCGCGCCCGGGAGAAGGAGCTGAGCATGGTGAAAGCCATGGAAGGCCCATTTCTCCCTGTGGCAGAACTGCATGGGCTGCGGGGACACCCGTCCGAGGAGCGGGGCAAGCCAGCAGAGCCACTGGTACCCATCAGACCAGGTACAGCATCCCTATGGGTGACACTGGGGCGGATGCCACCGTCGGCCCAGCTCGCCACGGTCCCTTTCCCCCTCCAGATGGCAAAGCTGAGGGGGTCGGTGGCCCCAGGAGGTGGCTGGGGATGGAGCCGGGCTGCCAGCTTGCTGTGCCAACAGCCCAGCTGCCGCGGCTCTCGGGGAGGCGGCGCGGTGCCGGTGCCATCTGACTCGGTCCGGTGTGGATGTGAGCCCACTGCCGGGCATGCCTGGCAGCAGGGATGGCAGGGAGGGAGTACCGGGCTTTGACTGGTGGCTGCCCCACAGCTCTGCCCATATTGATGCTTGGGGGATGCTCTGCACACCCTGATAACCAACAGTGTGGTACCCCCTTTCCATGGCCTGACTTTTCGGTACCTTTCCGGTACCCCCTTTCCAATGCAGAGAAACTGAAGGACTCGGTGCTGCCAACGCCAAAGCCTATCCAGCACCCGCTGCACCCACCACCAGCCTCCCACCACCCCGTGCCCAGCCTCATCCCCAATCACAATGTGTTCCCGCTGCCGGGAAGCAGCGCCGCCACAGCGCTGCTCATCCACCGCACCAATGAGGAGGAGAAGTGGCTGGCGCGGCAGCGCCGGCTGCGCCAGGAGAAGGAAGATCGGCAATCCCAAGTCTCAGAGTTCCGGCAACAAGTGCTGGAGCAGCACCTCGACATGGGGCGCGCACCGAGCCAGCCTGAGCCCGAGCATCGCCCCGAGCATCCCAGGTAGGGATGCTGCCAGCGCTGCGTCAGGGATGGAGCTTCCCCACCCCAGACCATAGCTGTGTTTTCCCACCTCACAGCCATCCCTCTGTAACATCTATACCCCTACAAACATATCTATATAACACCTATAGGGTTTTTGCTGTTATCCCATTGCTGTGCCTGCCCCATTAGCCAGCTCTTCCCCTGCCATTAGGTACCCAGCATCCATCGCCGTGCCCCCCACACATCCCTGCTGCGCGTGGCCGGTGCCAGCAGGTCCCTGCCGCACGGTGCCAGCCAGGCCGGCTGTGCTGGCAGCGCCGGGCATCACCGGTGCCCGACATCTGCGCGGCGGCAGGCAGCGAGCCCAGGAGGTGGCCGCGGGCCAGCAGCGAGTGGCCAGGAGCTGCCTAGGCACTGGCACCGCTAATTGCAGCTCCCCACTGTGTGGTGGACCCAGGCAATAGGATGCCCTGTTTGTTTTTTTTGGGGGGGGGGGGGGGCACATGCCCCAAAGCCATGTGGTACTGGGGGCAGAGCGGTGTGGCTGCACCCCCTGGTTGGCTTGCTGGGCTGTTACGCAGTGCAGGCTCATCCAGCCAGCTCTGCCGCCGGCTCCTTTTGTTATTTTTGGGTATCCAGGGGATTAACGCGGCTCATGGAGGATAATAAGGAGCGGATCACGGGGCAGCACAAAGGCGAGTGCCTGTCACAGCATCCCTTCCCCATACGCTCCTTCCATCCCAAATCGGAGAGGAGAGAACAAGGTCACCCCTAAACACCTGCAGATGGGGTTACTGCATCCTCACCCTTATCCTTATCCTCATCACCATCCCCATCCCCATCCTCATCCTCATGAGGACATCCCCACCCCCATTCCCATTCTCATTCTCATCCTCATCCCCATCCCCACATCCCAATCCCCATCCCCTTCCTGGGGCTGATGAGGACCAGTCCCAGCAGGGCAGGCGATGCTTCCCACCTGCAGTGACAAGGTGCCGGATGGCGGCGCAGAGCTGATCCCGCTGCTCCCTGCACAGAGGTCCAGGGCGCTGGAGCGGAAAAGCGTTAAATACACAGCTTGGGCCCATGAAATATTTATCCTGCTAACGGACCGGCTCCATCCTGGCTGTCGGAGGAGGGCTGCACCAGGGCGCTGCCATTGCAGAGCAGGGCTGTGCTAGCCCCGGTGGCTCTCTTGTCCCCATGGTGGGCAGCCCTACAGTCACTAGCCCAGCATCCTGGGGATGCAGCTGCATCCCTGCTCTACCCATACAGCTGTAACCCTGTCTCCCATCCCTCTGGGAGCTGGCACAGGAGGGGGATGTGTGTGGCAGCCCCAATGCACAAACCCCTCTTGGGTGTCCCTAACTTATATTTCCCCCCTAAAAGCATCTCAGTGTTGGTGTGTATCTGGCTCTCCAGCAGCACAACCAGCCTGTCACCTCTCTCATCCTCTCCTCTCCCCGCAGGTCAGGATCCAGCCGCCATGAACCAAGCAGCCGGGAGCCAGGGCAGCACTTCGGTGGGCCCCCACCACTCATCTCGCCCAAGCCCCAGCACCACCCGGTCACCACATCCCTCTGGAATCCCGTCTCACTGATGGAGAGTCCCCCTGATCCGCCGCGGCGCCTGCCGGAGCCTCACACCCTCCATGGCCACCCGGCCCCCTTTGAGCCCAGCCGTCAGGGCATCCCACTGGTGAAGGTGGAGAGGGTCTTCTGCCCGGAGAAGCTGGAGGAGGCAGCGAGGAAGAGGGATGCTCTGGAGAAATACCCTCCAGGACGGGAGCCCGTCGCTGCGGAGCACGGGAGCTTCACCCATGCCCCTTTCCTAGCTGAGCTGGAGAAGTCCACACAGAGCATCCTGAGCCAGCAAAGACCCCCGGCCACCCCATTCACCGATGCCACCAAGCCCAGCTCGCCCTACCGACCCCCCCAGCCCCGCACCCAGGACCCTATGTACATCTATGACGAGTTTGTGCAGCAGCACCGCAGGCTGGTCAGCAAACTGGACCTGGAGGAGCGCCGACGGCGGGAGGCCCGGGAGAAAGGTGAGGTGCCGGTTTGGAATCGTGATGGGGATCCCGCTACACCAGCACCGGGACCTTGTGGTGGTGATGGGGCAGCCGGTGGGTCTCCCGGGAATGCCGTCATCCCATGATGTGAATGCTCTGGCAAGCCGCGCAGCGCGGTAAATCCTTCGCTTTAGACGTGCCCAATTAATAAATGATGAAGTGAGGCTAATAAGCAGCCTTTAAATATTAATGCGAATGTGTGAGCGGGGATAAGAACAGCGGTGAGGAGGAGATGGAAGGCTTGGGGATGCTCAGCCGCAGCATCCCCATGGCTGTGACCCATTAACCTGCCTGTTGAGCACCCCAGCAGCTGTCCCAAAGCGATGCTGAGCAGGGATACAGAGGTGGGTGATGTTCTCCAGGGTACCACAGCTGGTGGAGGGGGACAGGGTTCTGTTGGGTTACACCCCCTGCCCTGTGGGACCCATGTTGGAACCCGCTGCCCTCCCCAGCACCCCTCATTGCCGCACCACCAGCGGGGTCCCAGTGTGTTCCCATGGTCCCAGCAGATTCCCTGGGGTCCCGGCAGGATGCCATGGTCTCCCCAGTCTCACATCAGCCTCTCCCCATCCCCAGGTTACTATTATGATCTGGATGACTCCTGTGATGACAGTGACGAGGAGGAGGTGCGGGCACATCTCCGCTGCGTGGCCGAGCAGCCCCCATTGAAGCTGGACATGTCCTCCGAGGTACTGGTGGCACACGCTGTACCCTGTCCCTGCTGTCCCCCAGGGGCTCAGCCCCTCCTCGGGCATCAGTGACCAGTGCTATGGTGCTGCCACCATCCTCAGCCAGATGCAGAGGCAGCAGGGGGTTATGGATGAGGATAGGGACAGGGATGGGAGTGGAGATGGAAATGGAGGTGGGGATGGGGACAGGAATGGAGATGAGGATGAGGGTGGAGGTGAGGATGGCAATGGGGACAGGGATGAGGATGGAGACAGGAATGTAGGTGGGGACGAAGATGGAGATGAAGACGAGGATAGAGATGAGGAGGGAGGTGGAGTTGGGAATGCACTTGAGGATGGGGATAGGGATGAGGATGGGGAAGAGGGCAGAAGTGGAGGTGGGGATGGGGACTGGAATGAAGATGGATACAGAAATGGAGGTGGGGATAAGGATGAAGATGAAGATGTAGATGGGAATGGAGACAGGAATGAAGATGGAAAAGGGGACACGAATGAGGATGGAGACAGGAATGGAGGCAGGGAAAAGGATGGGGATGAAGATGAGGATGGGCATGGAGACAGGAATGCAGATGGGGATGGGGACAGGAATGAGGATGGGGAAGGGGACAGGAATGGGGACAGGGATAAGAATGGGGATGAGGATGGGGACGAGAAAGGGATGAGGATGGGGATGGAGATGAGGATGGGCGCAGGAATGGAGGTGGGGATGAGGCTGGGTCCCGCTCCAGTGGTGACCCTGCTCTGCTCTCCCCCTCGGCGTCCCAGAAGCTGGAATTCCTGCAGCTCTTCGGGCTGACCACGCAGCAGCAGAAGGAGGAACTGCTGAGCCAGAAGCGGCGCAAACGCCGGCGGATGCTGCGGGAGAGGAGCCCCTCGCCTCCAACGGTGCAGAACAAGCGCCGCACGCCCTCCCCACGACTCCCACTCTCCACCCGGTACAGCCCCGACGAGATGAACAACAGCCCCAACTTCGAGGAGAAGAAGCGCTTCCTCACCATCTTCAACCTCACGCACATCAGTGCCGAGAAGAGGAAAGGTAACAGCCATGCCCCGCGCACGCTGGGGACCAGCTCTGGCTGGGGGGGTCCCCATTCCCTGGTTTGGGGGGTGCTGTGGAGGGGTCCTGCCTGGGGCTTTGAGCTTGCTCTGCTGAGCAGAGGCTACACTAAACCTCAGCTTCCCATGCCGCAGACAAAGAGAAGCTGGTGGAGATGCTCCAGGCCATGAAGCAGAAGACTACACCGGCTGCTGTGGTGGTGAAGAGCTCCCCACGGGACAGCCCCAGCGGCACCGTCACTGGTTAGCATCCTTGGTGTTATTCCCTGGGTCTGGGCTGGATGGGAGCGTCCCTGGGGGCACGGCTTTGCCTTATTGAGGGACACGGAGCCCTGACTGCTCCTTCTCTGCCCAAAGAGCCGCCGGTGCCACCGCTCCTGCTGGATCCGGATAAACCTGTGGGCATCACTGTGTCCGTGCCAGAGGGGCAGAAGACAGCAGAGCCGGGGAGGTTAGACCAGCTGAGACCACAGGAGCTACCAAGGGCTAAGGAGACGGGCGCCGTGCCGGCAGAGAAGCCGCGGCTGAGTGATGGGCACTCCGGGAAGAAGGGACTGAGCATCCTCAGCTACGTCAGGGGTCCGCTTCCCAAGGACATCCCGGTGCCACTGTCCCATAGTATGAATGGCAAGAGCAAGCCCTGGGAGCCATTCATTGCTGAGGAGTTTGCCCATCAGTTCCATGAATCTGTGCTGCAGTCCACCCAGAAGGCGTTGCAGAAGCACAAAGGTAAGGGCAGGGATGTGGGAAGCTGATTGGGTACCACTGGGGTGACATCCATATGGGGTGGGAGATCTGCTTTGTCCCCCCCACTGAGGGCACAAAATCCATGGGAACCTCATTGCTGGAGCATCCCCAGAGCTCATTGATGAACCTAAGGATAAGGCAATGGGATCCCAGTGGGACAGTGTGCTCCCAGTGCCTGAAGGGGGCATACAGGAAAGCTGGAGGGGGACGTTATACTAGGGACAGGACAAGGGGGAATGGCTTCAACCTGCCAGAGGGGAGACTGAGATGAGCTCTTAGGCAGAAGCTCTTCCCTGTGAGGGTGCTGAGGCGCTGGCACAGGGTGCCCAGAGAAGCTGTGGCTGCCCCATCCCTGGCAGTGCTCAAAGCCAGGTTGGACACACGGGCTTGAAGCACCCTGCTCCAGTGGAAGGTGTCCCTGCCCGTGGCAGGGATTGGAACTGGGTGAGCTTTAAGGTCCCTTCCAACTCAAACCAGTCTATGGTTCTATAATACAGCTCCATTCCCAAACTCATGCGTTTCGGTGAGTGAGGAAAACAAAGTTATTCCAGTGTGCAGGGGGTGACGAAAACCCATGGAAGATGCTGCAAACACCCCCCGAAAAGGCTTGGGAGAAAGAAAATAACTATCTCCAGGGGAGCATCTTTCTCAGTGGAGAGCAGCTCTGGGATGGGCGACGCAAACAGGGAGCAGGTTGGGATTGAGCATGGGTTGGAGCTGACACTTGGTACCCACAGGGGGGACAGCTGAGCAGAACCACAAGCTCGATGCCTCCATCCACTACAACATCCCTGAGCTGCAGGCCTCCAGCCGCCTGGCTGCCCCCTCGCACAATGGCACAGCTGAGGGGCCGCTGCCCCACCGGGCATTGCCCCCGCTGCCCCACGACTCAGCATCCGAGGAAGAGGAGGATGAGGAGGAGGAGGAGCAGGAAGAAGAGGAGGAAGAGTACCCCAGGCCCAAGTGGCAAGGGATTGAGGCAATTTTTGAAGCTTACCAGGAACATATAGAAGGTAGGAGGTGGGAATAGGGGGTAAACCCCACTTTGTGCCTCCGTTTCTCCTTGGGTGAAATTACTCCATGCCCATAGCAGGCAGCTCTGGCTCCTGCTGGGATGGGCTGGGAAGCACTGGTGGCTCCCAGCAGTGCAGGAGCAGCATGAAAACATGAGGCAGTGTTGGAAACTGATGTGTATGTGAAACACTGATGTATTCACACTGCCCAGTGTCCTCCCAGCAGGACCTGGAGGCTCCCTGCAGGCAGTGTGAGGACCAGGGATGCTCTAGGATGCTGGAGGCATCCTGTGCGGTAACCCGGTCCTGCGCTGTGCATGAAGCCAGAGGAATCAGTGCTCATCCCTTGTCCTTTGGGCTTTGCAGAACAAAACCTGGAGCGCCAAGTGCTGCAGACCCAGTGTCGACGGCTGGAGGCCCAGCACTACAGCCTGAGCCTGACGGCAGAGCAGCTTTCGCACAGCATGGCGGTGAGTGATGAGCTCCCATAGCACACCGGTACCCTCCAGTGCCACCATTCTGTGCCCCCTTACAGGTGCCCAGCATCCCCATACAGGCATCCTGCATCCCCATATAGGCACCCTGCATCCCCATACAGGCGTCCTGCATCCTTATATAGGCACAAAGCATCTCCATACAGGCACCCTGCATCCCCATACAGGTGCCCAGTATCCCCATATAGGCGCCCTGCATCCCCATAGAGGCATCCTGCATCCTCATAGAGGCATCCTGCATCCCCTTATAGGCATCCTGCATCCCCTTATAGGCACCCAGCATCTCCATACAGGCACCCTGCATCCCCATATAAGCACCCTGCATCCCCATACAGGTGCCCAGCATCCCCATGTAGGCACCCTGCATCCCCATACAGGCTCCCAGCATCCCCATGGGGCAGCCAGGCGAGCACAGCACCCCATGAATGATCCCATTCCCGTGCCTTCCTGCCCTGACTCCTTCTTCTCCTCAATTTCTGCAGGAATTAAGGACCCAGAAGCAGAAGATGGTCTCGGAGCGCGAGCGCCTGCAAGCCGAGCTGGATCACCTGCGGAAGTGCCTTGCCTTGCCTGCAATGCAGTGGTCTAGGGGTTATTTCAAGGGGTATCCCAGGTGACGCTCCTTTGGGGATAAACCGAACATATAGTCTAGAAATAATAATCTATTTTATTACCTTGAATATTTAATATTTTTCACTGGGAGGTTTGAAGCTAAAAAAAAAAAAAATTAAAAAAAAATAAAAAAAAAAAAAAGAAGAATAAAAAAAGAACTAAAATGGAGAATGTGCCATGCATGAAGCAAAGGAGCACGGGGAGCCCACCCGATGCAGAGCAGATCCCAACCCATCCCTTGCCCTCTGCAAGAACCGGGCTCTCCTCTTGGGGGCCAGGGCACTGCAGCCCCCCAAGCCCCCCTTTATTTTTCCACCCACCCCACACTTTATAGCGCTCATTTTTTGTTGTTTCCTTTTCTAAATGACAATTCCAAGACTCCACGGACAACACTAAAGCCGGAGGAGCCCCGTGGGGCCGGGTGCGGGATGGCCCCCCCATTCCCCAGAGCCCCCCCTTTCCTGGGGCTTCCCACTGGAAATGCACTTGGCTGTCAAACAATAAAGTCAATAAAGTGGTTGAAGGTACCTTTTTGCTCCTGTTTGGCGGGGAATGGGGCACCCAGGTGGGGTTAAACCTTGTCCGAGCCATCACCCCCCAAGTTTAGAAGCTGAGGAAAAAGGTGCTTCAGCCTCGTACTGTGTATATATATTAAAGAAAAGTTTTGTATGTTTTTATTACTTTAATTATTGTTATAAAAAGCTTGCCTTTTTTTTTAAATATATTTTTTGCCCTTTTTTTTTTTTTTGCTCTTTTTTCCTGCCCCTTTTTATTTTCTTTCTATTTTGGCAGAAGGATTGAACCGCTTTTAGTGTTTGTACTGCTGCTGGTCAGGACAGAAAAGATGCTGAAGTGTTTTAAAAGCGTTTTAAAAGCAGGCAAAACAAATCACCTTTTCCAGTGGGGGCAGGTTCTGTCCCTCTGGAATCAGAGCTGAGCCTTTCCAATGCCTTCTCCCGCCTGTTTTGGGGATATTTTTACCTTTTTTTGTTTAGCTTCTTTGTCTTTTTACCCATTTCCTTTGTTTTCTGGGTCTGTTTCTGGTCATAGCTCCATTGTGGGTATCACAGCTCCGGGTGCAGGCTCCATTTATCAAACCAATAACACAAATCAATTGCGCCAAGAGGATTGTTGGGGATAGGTGATACTGGGGTGTCTTTATCCCCCCCAGAACACCAAGACAATCAGTAGGCAGTTTGGCCATGGGAAGATGGGGTTTGCCCATAGGGGCTTATGGCTTGCCATGGTGTTGGTGGCACCACCAACCTCCTCAGGCTGGGGCAGCAGGTTCAGCCTTGTCACCATTTGCAGCCACTTGCTCATCATTGCATGCCCCAGCTTCCCAGGGAGGCTTTTTGTAAGATATAATAATAGTTATTTATTATTTTTTCTCTTAATTCACCACGAGACAAGCTCACGTCTACGGGAAAAGGTGACCTCTGCTTTCTGCTTTAAATTCCCTTGTTGCACTCGCAAAGAAAGCATTAAAACACCCCCCGCTTTTATTCCCCTCTCCCTGCTCCCTGGTCTGCCATTGGCTTCACCAAATAAAAGAAAGCTGTGCGAGATTAAAAAGCAAAAAGCCCTTGTGACAGAAATTAGTTTAATCTTTCTTAAATCCCCGAGTGCGTCGCCAGCCTCTGGCCTCGCTGCTGCCAACTCCGGGCTTCACAATGAATTTTAACACAGCAAAATAACGCTGCTGCTCGACTCGCTTCTTCCCTTTCCCCTGTGCTGTGATGGGGAGGAAGCCAGGGATGGGAAATCATCAGCGATTTATCCCTCTCCTCCACTGCGCTGCGGTGAAGGAGCCTGGCTGGGCTGTAGCATCACTTTGTAGCAGCTCCTATACGCGTAGCAGCTCCCATACTGAGGCTTTCCCCCCCCCATTTACCAGCCCCAAAATCACGTTTTTTGGAGCAATTCCTCAGTATTACTCCCCCAGGGCCATGGTGAGCGGTCGTGTTTGTACCTACCCTATGCAGAATTGATCTCAAGCAGATGTGCCAGAGCCCACGAGGGCTGTGAGGAGGGAAAGGCAAGGCAGAGCCCACTGGGGGCAGTTTAGATGCTGTGAAAGAAAACAAAAACCCAAAAAAGGAGGAGAAAAAAGAAACAACCCCTAAACATGTTTCTAAGTGTACTTGTTTGACTTAATTGTAATGTAATATATTATTTGTTGAATGTAGTAATTAGGTATTTATGAATATATTGCTGTAATTTCTGAAAACATCCAAAAGAAACAAAGAAAATAAACTCTTCCACAACAACAGCAAAAGGACTCTTTCTCCCTCACTCGCATATACACTATGGGGAAGCTCTGAGCATCCTCACCTTGTCATCATAGCCCTTTACTGGCAGCCCTGGCTGCAGGCAGGGCACAGATGGCAGGCAGGAGCTGCCCAGATGCTCGGGGAAGGGCAGCGCTCGCCACCCTTTGGGTTGGAGCCGGCATTTCCCCTTCGTCCGGAATAATTACATCTGCCATCAACACAGCCCAACGCCAGGGAGGATCCTGCCCTTGCCTGTCGGTCTGCCGCAGGGGGAATGGGGCTGGAGCCAAAGGAGGATAGCTGTGGGTTTTTCCATGGCTTAACCCATGGATGCTCGGTGCGCAGAATGATGCCATTCACGCAGCTGAAACTACTGGTTTTATTCCTTCTCTCACATACACACACACACGGTTTCAGGTTAAAACAACTCAGACATGATGTTACAAGACAGCCTGGTATGGAGAGGGGAAAACCGTTTTCTTTTGTCCTCCTCCAAAGAGCAGATGGATCTGCTTCCCAGCTGATCTCCCCAGCAGACACCTCTCATTGCCCGCACATTTCTTCCCCTTTCCAAGGCTCTGAGAAAGATCTGTGGCAAAGCAACGCCTGGAAATTTACTGCTTTCAAGCCAGTGTGTGGCCTGTGCTGCCCTCAGAAGTTCCCTCTATGAAGTACACCCACTCTTGAGGGTGCAGAGATCTGCTCGGCCCCATTAGGCAGCAGCAGGGTAGCGCTGGCAAGCCACCACCTGCATCAAAGCAGATCTCTTAACCCCAAGAGGCCCACCTCTGAGGCAAGGAGCTCCCGTGCAGGGATGCTCCCGTTCCATAGGCAGCTCTGGAGCCATTCCCAGCTGGCTGGAAGGCTGCCTGCAAAGAGAGGGTTTAGGCTGCTGAGGAGGCGCTGTATGGAGATGGGTGGCTTCGGATGTGTACGAGGAGATGGAGGCTTGGCCAGATGAAGGACCAGGGGCAAGACGTGGAGCCTGCTCCCTTCCACTGCCCTCCCCTGCGAGGTTTTGAGGCTGGCCCAGCTGGTACCTCAGAAATCCTGGGAATGGGCAGCCTCGCCGGCCTGAAGGTTAGTCCGGAGCTTGTACATGTGATTTAAGGCTTGTGTAAGGAAAGTACTGGTTGTGTTGATCTCCATCAGGGTTAAGTTGTCCAGCTACAAGAGAAAAATAATGGTATCTGTGGCAACACCGGAGGATGAGGAACTCAGAAAGCAGCCCCGCAGCTCATGCTGCCCCTTTGGTCATTTGGGTTATTGCCAGCTGCCACCCCCCAACCCATCAAACACAAGCACATGAGGTACAAGAGCGCTGTTTCCATACGGCACCGCGAGCTGCAACTAGCCCATAAAGCAAGGTTTCAGCATATGGCTCGAGCTCCCAACTGCCGTACCCACAGCCCAGGGAAAAGGAAAAACATGCCCCAACCAGCGTTTCCAGGAGCAGCTCTCATCAGTCACAAGCCCACACAATCGCACGGCATCTGGAGCGCTCCCAAGCACCGCGCTTGGCAAAGCCTTCGCCGCGCATCCCCGCCGCACCTTGGCATGGACCTCCTGCTGCCTGACGAAGCTGTCTGCAGACAGCCGCAGCTTGGCTATCCGGGTGTCCCAGGTATCCTTCACCAGCGTGCGGATCTCATCGGCCTTGGGGATGTTGTCTGAGGCACTAAAGGAAGGGAGGGAAAGCATCAAAACAGGCGAGGGACTCGTATGTTATGTCACCGGTATAAGAAATGTTGGCAGCTCTTCAGCCCTCTGAGGCATAAGCAGAACAGTTTACTATAGAGGGGGGGAAAGACACACACCACCCTGCAAGTCAACACTCAAATCCAGCCTGGTGCTTCTGCTGCTGGGATTTCTGGGATGGTTTATTTACCCAGGAATGCTCAGCTCTAATGCAGCATCTGGTTCTCGCTAGAATCCTTCTGCTCTTTAATTGCCCAACTGGTACGAGGTGCAAGGAGGGCCAATAACCCAGCCAAAGTCACCAGCAGCCAGGGAATTGGAAGGACTCAGCTGTGATTAGAGCCCTGGCTCTGCGCTCTCGTGGCTCTATCAGAAAGTATTAAGTTGAAAGGGCTCTACGAGTTGTGCCACATCCTCCCATCAAGGCAATTCAGCGCCGCCATAAGGACCTTGAGAGATCAGCTCAATTCGCACGGACAGAGCTGTCAGGGTTATTGTAGCGTGAGTGAAGGAGCTGCGTGCCAAGAGTGTCATCTCCAGAGGAAAAGCCGGTGCTTAAATGACCACCCCGCCATAATCGAGGGCTTAAAGTCAGAAGAGCCCGCGCTGAGCGAATACCAGCCAGCGCATTTCACAAGTGAAATGCCTCAGCAGGCAGGAGTGCAGGCTCTGAATAGCCCTCGGTCTCCTGCTTCTGAGGCTGAGGAAAAGAGGAGCTTTCCTCCTGCAGGAGAGCCAAGCAAGAAGCCTGTAGGCTTCAGGCTGCCGAACAGATTGCAGCCATGGAACGTGTTGCTGATCCTCAAGGCCTCTACGCTCAGCTGCCGCTCAATAGCGTGGCACAGCCCCAATTATCAGGCCAGGGAACAAGCAAATCCATGAGGCGCAAAGCTACCACGAGAGAGAACTGCTGCAGCGAGAACTTGGCACGCCACGGAATGAACCCCCATTAACTCCCGCTTCCCCACCGCCCTCTGGGGCTGCTGCCAACCAAAGCCTGAGGAATTGCCTGTGCTGAGCGTGTGCTTGGGTGGAAACTGTGACAAGACGTTTCCTACTCACTAGTTCAACAGCAGCTTAGTGAGTTCCATGTAGTAGGGGCTGGGCATCCGAGTGAAGGTGTCCTCTTTGCGCTCCTGGTCCCGGATTTCCTCCAGTTTTCCTAGCAATACAAGCAGGAATGGTCAGGCACTGACACAGCTTCAACACTTGTTTTTACCCCCACCAAGAAAACCCATGTGCTACTTCTATAGGACTCTGAGGACAGGAAAAGGCTCCTGGAATGAAGCACACAGGGATGCTGACATGGATATTGAACCTGTGCATAGCACATACCACGCTGGAAGGCTGGATTTACCTAGCTCCATCGCCAAGCCTGTCAGGAGATGTTCCCTGCAATCACAAGCACTGTCAGTAATGAGTGTTTCTGCCCTTGAATGAATACAGCAGGAGCACTTGATGCAAGTCTCCCTCTTCCTGCAGCTCTGTTAAGTGTTTACTTCTCCTCCTTCTCAGTTTCCCTTGAGACTACAAAAGGGAAGGTGTCACCGTTCTCACTTTTAAGAGTGAGAACCTCCCATTTCCGATGTGCTCGAGGAAGATCATTTCATGGAGTGAATGAGCTGGTGATTAACATACAAGTGTGTTCTCTTAGGTCTCCCTCCTCACACAGGGTCATCTGAGGTTCCCAAAGCTCTTTCTGAACAAGCCTGTGAGATCTGTAAGTGCTGCTCAGAACACTCAGTCACCACTGAGGAATACAAGTATCAGGGCTGGGGATTCAATCTGTTCTTCCTCCTCACCAGAGGAACAGAAGGTAAATACATGACTTAATGGGGAAGATTAAATCTGTAAATATAAAGAATTCCAGTAGTGGGAAATCAGATCCTCCCTCAGACTTACTTTGTGTTCGTGGAATTAAGCTTCCTACTGAAACAGGGGAAGTTCAGGTTGGATATAAGGAAGTTCTTCACTGTGAGGGTGCTGAGGCCTTAGCACAGGGTGCCCAGAGGAGCTGTGGCTGCCCCATCCCTGTCAGTGTTGGATGGGGCTGGGAGCAACCTGCTCTAGTGTGAGGCATCCCCGCTCATGGCAGGGGTTGGAACTGAGTGATCTTAAGGCCCCTTCCAACCCAAACCGTTCCATGATTCTATAACAGTGCAAAAC
The DNA here is from genome assembly GCA_017639245.1 of Myiopsitta monachus. Classification (NCBI taxonomy): domain Eukaryota; kingdom Metazoa; phylum Chordata; class Aves; order Psittaciformes; family Psittacidae; genus Myiopsitta; species Myiopsitta monachus. The sequence goes on along the minus strand of CM029941.1, from coordinate 101,416,027 downwards.
AGAGATTCCCATTGAGCTTCTTTCCACTGCACCCATTGGAATCCAGCCCCGAAAGCTGCCATCCTTACCAACGTCCATCCATTCTGGAGCAATCACCCGGCACTTCTGCCTCTGCTTCAGGTTGATGGCGAGCCAGACAGGCACTTCCACTGGCAATCCGGGATTGAAAGGACCCAGATCTCCCTGGAAGATGAATCAAAGACAACAGTAAGGGCTCGGACATGGCAGAACTCACCTGCTAATGCGGCCTCGGTCACAACTACCCTCGAAACACAGCCCCTGGGCTCAGGCGGAGGCGCTGTCAGAGGCATTGGGTCAGAGCTGGTGCCGCCAGCAGGTCCCAGAGCTCAGCACCCAGGGATGCCAGTGACCCCCAGCCCACAGCCAAGGCTCAGGGGGCTGCTGCTCCCCACCACAGACACGGGGACAGCGTGGCATCCCCTGCTGCTCCTTCCCCCCTCTGCCTTCATCCCAACCCTCAACCCCTCCCTCCCATCACAACAGACCCCCAACCTCTCTCCCTGCTCCCAAACACTCCAAACCGTGTCCCCAACCTCCTGCCTCTCAATCCCAACGCCCCAAACCCTACCCCACACCTAATCCCTGCCCATCAGCGCTCCAAACCCTGCCCCAAGATCCCTCCTACCCCCAAGTCCGGCCCTTAAGCCCCTCAGTCGTCCCCCAACCAGCCCCATGGCCGTGTCCCACAGCCCCACAGCCCCTGCCCGCGCCCCGCCGACCCCAATGAGATGGATCCGATCAAGGCTGAAGTTGGGCACGATCGTCACCAGCTCCTTCTCGGCCAGGAACTCCACCTCGGCCGGCTCCATGGAGGCGGCAGCGGGGACGAGGGGACCGGGATCGGGGCCGGGATCGGGATCAGGATCGGAAGCGGGATCGGGATCGGGACCGGGACCTGACCGTCTTACGCGCCCGCTCTCCCTATTGGCTGCGCGCCGCTGAGGCCCCGCCCACAAAATGCCGTTTCCCGCCGCCCGAAGCGTTTCGCTGTTTCAGCGTAGGGGCGGAGCCTGGCGCGGCTAGGAGCACGCTGATTGGTCTGTTCCGGACGGCTGTTGGCCGGCGATTGGTTAAAGCGGAGACCGTGCGTGCTCTGGCACCGCCCCCCGGACCCGCGGGTCGGTCTCAGTTGGACCAATCCCGGTGCCCCACGGGTGGTGCTCTACCAATCAGCGCTCAGCACTTGTTGCCAGAGCGCCGCGGGTTCTGCCGTGGCCCTGCCCTCATCCTCTTGAGAGCGCGCTCGGCGCCCGACACTGCCGCCCCCTGGCGGCCGGGAGGAGCAGCGCCCCGCGGGGGCGCGCGTGGGGCCGGTCACCGGGCGGTGCGCTACCGGGGGTGGGGGGTCCATCCATCCACTCACCCATCCTTGCTCCCATCCATGCCTCCATTCCTTCCTCATCCATCCGTCCATCCATCCATCCATCCATCCATCCATCCATCCATCCATCCATCCATCCATCCATCCATCCTCTATTCATTCATCCATACATTACAGCAGGAATTAGCCCTTCTCTTGCCCTCTGTCCGCGCACCACATCATCCATCCCTCTCTCCACTCATCCTTCCCCTGGCATTCCTCCATCTAACCATTCCTCAGTCCCTTCCTCCATTCCTACATCCATCCCTTCATCCCTCCCTCTCTCCCTCCCTCCATTCAACCATCCATCCCTTTTATCCCTCCATCTACCCCACCCCCCATCCCTTCACCCAGTCCTCCCCCCATCCATCCCTTCATCCCTCCCTCCCTCCATCTGCCCTGCAGGTCGCCATGGAAACCGGCCCCCCCCCCCCCCAATGCTGCCAGCTCCCCCCAGTCCCCCTCCCCAGCTGCCTTAGGCTCAGCCTTAGGACACCCATGGGCCCAACCCCAACCCTTGGGGTGAGGATCACCCGGGGGGTACCCCCAGGCTGGGCTATAGGGCTAAACCTCGATGCTGCCCGACACCGGAGGCTGCAGGAAGGCATGAGGTGGGGGGGTCCCACCGCCCCCCGTTAACGGAGCAGCCCCCGCGGCTCCGCAGCCCCACCGGGCGCGCTGTAACCGGCTCCACTCGCGTGTCTTTTGCCATCTGCTGCTGTCATTAAAGAACGAGATTTCCATCTGCTTTCACACTCCCGCCTCTCCCGGTGCCGCCGCTCCCCGGGAACCAGCGCCCCCGGATCCCTCCCGGGATGCGGACGATGCTGCGGGACCACCGGGGCGGAATGCAGGCGATGTCCGAGCTCATTTGCAATCGGCTCCTTCCATCCATTTGGACAAGGGGAAGGGATCCCCCACTTTACGCTGCCCGGCAGCACAGGGTCGTAGTGACAAGGGGTGGTTTTGGGGGGTGCGGAGCCTCCGGGGCTTTATTCACCAGGGGGGCCCCACACGGTGCCATCCCCTTCCCTGTGCTTTTAGAAGAGACAAACCCCAGTCACTGGTGTCCAAACTCACCCATGCGATGGGCGCCCCACGTGTCCTTAAGGAGCTGGACCTGGACAACGCGCATCCCGGTGGAGCAGGGATGGTGTCCCCAAGATGCTCGTGCTCAGCACTGGCTGCACGATGGTGCCCCCCCGCCCCGCCGTGCCTCTCGGGACAGCATGGTCCCTGTCGGTGTTGGTGGCGTGACGATGATGGAGGGCACGTGCAAGTGCTTCTCTCCTGGGGATGCTGCTCCTGCCCGGTCGCTGCCATTCCCGCTGCTCACACACATCTTCAAGCCTGAAGGGGCAACCAAGGGGGAAGATCAGGAGTAGGGGATGCGGTTCCCTCACCTCCCTCTCTATCTCCATGGCTCAACCCCTTATGAGCAGCTGGAGAATCCACCACCAGCAGCCAAGTTCAGCCTCGAACCTCCTGGTTTTGGGGCGCCCCATAGAGGTGGATGCAGCAGCCATCCCCCACCCCGATCTGCTGCCCCTGGGTAAAGGATCACTTTAATCTGCCTTTTCAATCATGAGAAAAGCCCCGCGCGGTGCAGGCAGCGGCCGGGGAGGTTTCAGCTCTTCCCAAGCAGGAAAATGCCCGGAGGGGACAGACACTGATATTTTAAATCTCTTTTTAATTAAGGATAAAGCCCTGCCTTACATAAGGCAGCTGGAGAAGGGGGGTGTCTTGGCTCTTTCCGCAGACTCCAAGCTCATCAGAGGGACCTGGAGGCACAGGGGGATGTTTTGAGGCTTTGCCCTGGATATGGGGATTTGGACAGGGGCTCTCTGGATGCCTCGGTTTTCCCTCTTCAGGCACCTCATACCGGGCTGAGGGAGGGTCTGTGGGACCACCAAATCCCTTAACCTCACAGCTGAAGCATCCCCAGCACAGGGAGAGTGTGTATGGATGCAGAGCTCAGTTTTGGGTGACACTTTTCCTATCGCAGCCAGCATCACACATAGGGTTTGAGCTTGGGAAGAAGCAGCTCTGTACCTTAGAGAGTGATGCTCATTAGCTCCCTTCCCTAACCACCCAAAGGATGATTAATATGAGCTGCTCAGGGGTCAGCACTCGGATGCAGCGCTAATGGGAGATACAATATCCAGCCTTTACCCTGCTCACCCAGCGCAGCGAGGCCGGGAGCATTAAAAGCTCCCACTTCCCTCTCTCTGCAGACATCGCTTCTGCCATCCCCAGCCTAACTCCATTAAGAAAATTAAAGTTAGTGGGAAAGCAGATGGGTAGAAAGCTCCTGGGGTGGAATATCCCTGGGGAGGGAAGAGCAATGAAGGATGCTCTGGGCTGACCTCGAGCATCACATCCATACCCAGAGCATTCCATCCATGCTGGCATTTTCCCGCCTCTAGGGAAACCTATTGTGGGATTCCATCAGCCCAATGGTGCTCAAGAGCAAAGGATGCAGAATGGAGCACGGGACCAGACCTTTATGTTGTTATAGGGCTGGGATAGGGGATGGGGACATTGGGGTGATGCCTGAGCATCACGTCACCCATGGAACTCCTTAAATGCCACCAGCATGCCAAACCACACCAGTCCTGCCCACTTAAGTGTTCTCCATGTATAACCATCCCCAGATGCTTTCATGGAGCAGGAGAGACCCCAGTACCCTCCCAAACCTACCTTTGAGGCAGGATAACTTGAGCCCCATGTTTTCATCCTCTCAGCAGGACCCAGCTCTCCAGCCCCGCCGCTGGTCCTCGCTGCTGGAGCTGCAAGAGAGATGTGGGAAGTGATGCTGGGAGGAAGGAGTGAACTCAGTTGCTCACTAAAAGCATGCACCTATGTATGTGCGTGTGTGTATGTGTATATGTATGCATCTATAGGCATCTGGGCTAAACAGGAAGCATGGGTGCACGGTAGTAAAACCACCAGTGATGTCAGCGACTCGGTGACTCAATCTCAGCCACTGAGTTTTGGGAGGAACTTTTTGGGAGGGCAGAGAGAGAGCCTGTTTCTGGGGGGGGGGAGGGATCCCATCCAGTCCCATCCTGGCTTTTCCACTCCTGGGATCAATGCTGCAAACATCTGCAGGCCAGAAGGTGGTGAGTGAAGGAATCAGGTTGCTATCTGTGAAGGTAACTGGTGCACAGGATGCTGGTCTGTGGCATTGCATCCCTTGGGGCCAAGCCAGAGCAATGGGCAGCAGTTAGGGATGCATTGATGAGGAGAGCTCCATCCTGCTCTGTTTGGGTATCACTGATGCCCCAAGAGCTTTCAAGTGGGTAATTCCCATTGCGAGACACTACTTTAAGATGCTGAAGCTCATTCTGTGCAAAAACTCCTTTAATGGGAAATCTTCATCCTCCTGCTCACAGCTGCCGGGAAAAGCCCATTGGGACGAGGGTCAGCCACTCATTTTGGTTCTTCCAAGCTCCACAGGCAGCATAGAGCCAAGCAAACCCTCTGCTCCCCCTGCCCGACCTACACCACAGCTTCACTTCATATTTCCAAGCAGCCTGAGGTGGCCCAGCAGCAGCCAGTAAAAGGAAGTAGGAACTTGCCGTTGCTGGGCTTAATTCTGCTTCTTTTATCAGCTCCCCACAATCATACTGAGCCTTGGCACCCCTTTGGCCAAGAAGCTGCACCAAAGCTGGGAGTAGAGCCTTTCATGGCCCCCCCCATTGCAACTACAGCCCAAGTATCAATAAACCTGTTTTGAGGTGAATTCTCTAGTTTTTGGCAACACCAAAATCAGCTGTTGGAGGAGGGTTGCACTGGGGAGACCCAGCCCCATGGCACAGGGGTCTCCTCTTGGACCAGACCCCACAGCTAAGCCCTTGCACGACAAAGCAGCTCCATCCCCATGCCACTGGCTCTTAGCCCTGCATCCGCACCACAGCGCTGGGAGAGATGCTTGGATAGAGAAACCCACCCCGCCAGCATTCCAGCAGGATTGCTGGTGGCTGATGGCTTCAATGTCGCTCCCGTGTCGGCATCAAGCCAAGGAGTATTTGCTTTCCCGATGAGTTCACGCTCCAAAAACCCCTAGACACTCATCACAAGCAACATTGAGCGGTGGCTGCGCTGCTCAGGCATGGATGCGGGATGCTTACCCAACATGTGGGGCTAGGGATGCACCGGGAAGAGGAGTGGGACCAAAACCAGCCATGGTGCTCTGAGGGAATAACACTTACCTGGTCCTGGGAGCTGGAAGCACGATGCCCACCATTGCATCCCACCTCCCACAGCATCTGGCTGCTCTGGGATGCAGGAGCGTGAGGCGGGGTGGGGGGTTCCCACTCAGGACCAGAGAGACAGGAGCAGGTTGCAGCGAGACAGTTTGGGGTTGTTGTGAGGTTGGTTTCTAACCTGGTTAATCAGGTTAGCAGAGCCCCGGCTCCTCCCATCCATCCACTGCTCCAGCCCCATCCAAGCCCAGCAAAGCCCTTGGGTGATGAGGAAATGCTGCTTTACTCTCACCCCGCTGCACAATCCAGCCCGGTGCCAAGAGAAAGAGGAGCAGGAGTGCCCTTTGTCTGCAACTGAACTGCCTGGATCACTGAGCATCCCGACAAACAGTGAGAGAAGCAACCAAGTGCTTTGAAAGGCAAGTGCCAGTTTGGTGTCAGGATGCCCAGCTCTGGCACCCCTGAGATCCTGATGTTTAGAGAGGAGCGATGCTCCAGCCTCTGTGAGCACCTTCACCCACTCCAGCTTCCAGAAAGTGTCTGTCCCCCTTCCTGTCCAACCTGACATCCCCAAAACGAGCCCAGCAGTGGGACCAGCATCAGGGCTTCTGAAGGGATTGGGTACCACTCCACTGCAAGGATGATCGGGCAAAGGCTCTGCCTCGGGAGCAGCCTTTTTGCCTGCATTAAAAGAAGCCAGAGGCTTTTTCATGTTCACCTCCTCTGCAATTAAGAGGCGAGGCCTCGAGACGGCTCCTTTCAGACAGAGCTGAAAAGCAGCCGTTCACATCCAGGGCGCCGGCATGCGGGGAATGCCAGCGCGTATTAAACACCCAGAGCCTGCGGGCACAGGAACCGAGGGGAAAGCTTTGAACTTCACCCGGAGATCGGAGAGAACTGATCCCAGGAGCTTGGGAGGTCTCTGGCAAGATCAGAGCATCATGGATGAGACCAAGCCCTGCTGGGATGGGCATAGAGGGGAGCAGGGAGGGGAAGTGGGTGGTTTTGCTCCAGTTTCTGCTGGTCTGGTCCTGCTGTGTTCAGTGGAAAACACACAGAGGGAAAGGGCTGATTTCCTTCCTGGTCTGGCTCCTCTGATTCACCAAATGACTGAGTATTGCAAAGCTTCAGGGTGGAGAGCTGGGCAGACAGCACAGGGGAAAGGCTGCAGCCCCAGGTCCTAGAAGCAGAGACGTTGGCAACCTGAGGCTCCAGTTTTGCCCCAGAAAACAGACAAAGTGGTTCAAGTGCTGCTTTGTTTTGCCTCTTCAGATGCAAAGAGCTAAAGGACAAAGTGTGAGACAGAGCCTGGCAAACCTGGTCTTCCCAGATTCCATCCCAACAGCATGCAGCATCCCATGCAGCCAGGGACCCCTCACCAGCAGCACAAATCCAGTCTGAGCAGCAGAAATCCCCCCTCCACATGAGCTATTTTGATGCCTGTCTCCAAAACAACCTGTTTACTGCTTCTGGGTGAGAACAAACGGCTCCGAAACACAGGAGGGCTGGAATTAGCCTGACCTGGAGGAGCAGTTGTTGCTGAAACCATTAGCAACCGAAAGTGATGTCTTGCTGCAGCAGGGGAGGTAAACACAAACATCAGCCTGCTAAAATAACTGTGGTTAGCTCTGCGGGCTGCAGCACGGTGTGGGGACATTGCAAGGCACAAGCACAGCATCACACACCCCTTCCTGTCCTCCCCACGGGCTGGGAAGCAAAGACACCCTTGGGCGGGTTCATAGCATGAGGTTTGGACACCTCAAGGTGGCAAGTTATGGCCCAGGGCCCCTTCACTGTGGAACCCTGTTTGCTAGCAGTTGACAGCACCAGGCAGATCCAAGTCCCAAGCACGGGAGCAGCACAATGGCTCAGACATCTCCTTTCTATGGGTGCAGCCCTGCCTCTGATTCACATCCTTACCAGGAGGTGATTGCTGAGCATCACATCAGAGTCACTGGTCAAACACCACCAAGAGCCAGATGGCCACAGGGAGGAAGAGGACGGGCTCATAAAGCTTCCTTGGAGAGTCAGCATGGGGCCACCTTCACTCTGGGCAAGGTTTGTACCTCCAGCCCTGCACTGTTCTTTGGTGTGGTTGGTGACTGGTTCCCAGTTCTTCTCCCATGGTCAGTGCTTCCCAGCCCACCAGCCCCTTCCTGCCCTGGTCTATGAGGCTGAAGCAGCGGTGATGGGGTGAGGATGGAGGGCACCTCATAACTTCACTGGAAGGGGAAGGGTGAGCTCACAGCTTCCTAGACACCAGCAGAACCACAGAGAGAGGGATGTGTTTTGCAAACACTGGCCACAAGACAAGCTTTGGCTGGAGAGCCCCAGAGCTGCTCTGCTGGCTGCCTCTGAAGGAGCTGCTCCTGCACACACCAGCTGGGCTTGTGTTAGAAAGGAGGGAGGGGAAGCAGCTTTCTGGGTCACGAAGTCCCAGGGTCTGCTAACGCAGGTGACACGTCAGCCTAGCTGCGTGCTAACCGTGCAATGAGGCCACTGCTCCCCACTTCCGCGTTGGGTGTTTTCCAGACCCATCCTGGCTTAGAAATCACCCTGAAAAAGGGGCTGCAGGGCCATTGATGGGACCTGTGGAAAGTGGAGGTGGCAACAAGGCACTGGGTGCTGGGAGAGGCAAAGGAACTCCCTCCCATCCCTGCATGGAGCCCCGCTGCTATCCAGGACAGGCAAGTGGTACCTGGAGGGGCTGCCAGGCGTGGGAAGGGAGGAGGATGTCACGGGGAAGCAGCTGAAGATGCAGGCTGTGGGAAAACTGGAGCAGCTCCAGCATTCCCTAAGCACAGGCTCTTGGCAGGATCGGCAGAGCGAAAACCAGCAGGAGCTGTGCTGGAAAACACCCCCAAAGAGAATCCATCGGGCTGTGTCAGCAGCCCCACGAGGGAGGCAGGAGCTGCTGTGGCAGGGAGTAGGAAGCAAAGCGGGAAGTGAGCACATACCTGAAGCACAAAACCAGAGCGTGCCGGGCTCTCCTGCCAGACCTGCATCCAGAGAAAACCACCTCCCTGCCAGGCATGGATCTGGGAGGCTGTGGCTGGGAATTGGCTTAGGGATCTGGCCGTGGCTGCTGCGCTTCTCAGCTCGCTGAGCTCCAGGTTAATCTCAGCCCAGCTTTCCCCTTTTATCCCCTGGTACAACCTCGGTACAGGTTTTCAATTAGGTGCATCTCTTAAGCTCCAGAGCGCATTTCTAGGAAGGGATGCGCTGTTTCTCTTGGCCCTCGTGGGCTGATGCTGCGCAGAGCGGGACATGCCTGGCACCAATCCTGCCCGCATCCAGCTAAAGTGCTGCCACGCTGCAGCCGGTGCGGCGCTGCCTGGAAGCACTCATGGAGCTACCCGTTACCCTCAGCCCACCTACCGGGTGTTCTTAAGAGCAGCATGCCCTGCCTCCCTCAGCATGGCTCCAGCAGGCCGCCTGGATCACGAACTGCTTTCACTGGTCCCGTTATGGGAGCAGCAAACTGACTCTGTCCTCTCCGGATCTGTGTCTGCTGCCCAGCTGAAACCCAAAGGGATATATGCAGCCAGGGGGCACTTTGGGATGAGGAGGCTGGGTGAAAATGTGGTCTAAAAATGACAGGAAGAAGACAAATAGATCGATCAAGATTCCAGTGGATACTCAGGCTCAGTGAGGTTGCTGCCTGATGCCGAGGACTGGTTTCAGGATGATTGGCGAAGCAAGAGAGGAGTTTGCAGCGCAGGAGTGTGATGTGTGGAGATGTTTAACTCAAGATGGGAATAGCAGAGACTGGGATAGATGGGAAGGAAACAGCTCGCCCAGCCTGGTCAGCCTAATACATCCCAGCTCCTACCGGACACAGTGGGCGACCGAGCTCCGCTCCAGGAGCTGAATTAAAACACAATGGAGAAGCAGAGCTCACAAATGCACGCTGAGCACATTTCCCCTTGAGGCCAGTTTCCTAGCTGCAGTCAACCGCAAGTCCACCCCATTAACAGCCTCCTCCATTAGCATTCACGTGCTCTTTCCTATCAGCAATGCCCTCCACCGAGGAGCATCTCGAGACGTTTTACAAATAGCAGCAGCACTGAAGTGCAGCGATTAGGCCTCGAGCCAGAGAGCAGAGAGACCCGGGATTACTTCCTGCATCTGCCACTGTCACCCCTCCTCCACTTCAGTGAGGAATTCTTGGGGGCAGGGGGCTGTCTCGCAGGGCACATCACAGCGCTAGAGATAGGCTCTGCACATCTGTCTGCCCCCTGCTCCAGCTGTGCTGGGTGAAGAGGTGGTGGCCCCTTCATCCTGCTCGTCTGCTTCCCACACCCACATAGAACCACAGAATGGTTTGGGTTGGAAAGGACCTTAATATCAGCCAGTTCCATCCTCCCATGAGCTCTAACAAGCTGGAGGAGATTAAGTGGTAGGTCTTTGCTTGTTTCACACTGACATAGACTAGGGAACGTCCCATGAGTAGCTCAGACCGCAGATGGGAGGGACAACGGATTAAAACCCCAGCAGCATACTACTTCACTTCCCAAATGCAGGAAAACCTCCTTAAGATCCTCATACATGCACACATCAATGAGCTCAGAGAGAAAATTATACCACTGCATTCCCTGGGAACAGGTACCTTGCTTGTGAGCACCCCGAGAACAGCTGAGCAGACACCCCTTGGCTCTTGCCACCCATCTGCTCTTCCCACTCAGGATGCTGCACAAGGCAGAAGGAGCAGAAACCACTTCCCCCATGCATTTATCTCTAATTCTCAGAACAATTTTAGGGTGGTCTCACTTATTGGGGAAAACAACCCCTACAGCCCCCTCTCTCAAACTCTCTGCTCCCTTCTGTGTTTCTCAGGCTGGATAGGTATATGGAGTTTCTGGCACTGTTGGAAGTGCCGTGGGTTACTTGTGGGTTGCTGGGTCTCAGGTCATTCTGGTCCTCGATTTCAAACAGAATGGATGTTTGAGGAATGTAAACTCAGGGCTCTTTGTTCTCCCCCTTGTGACTAAAGGATTCAAGGCAAGCACTCACATGGGTCCAGCAAAGAGTAGTGCATCCTCCCACTCGAACCCAAGCACTTTGAACTGGTATTTTCAGATACCTGTGGGGTCTCTTTATCACTGTTTTGAAATACTAGGGTTGAGAGTGGAAAGAAAAGAATCCCACATTTTGCATTTCCAGGTGCTTAAAGTCCTACGGATGAGGTAAAATGCTGGGATTTAAATGTCTGGGCAGGCAAATGTTAATTTTCAAAATCTTGGTGAATAAGGGGGAAAAAATAATTAATGCTTCATGTCACTAATTGCTAACAAACAAACAAACAAAAGAGTAGGACACTAGTTCCTAGTGCTGTCTTCCCAGGTATCACAAGGGCTCCAGCAACAGAGACAGATGCCTGCCCCAAGATTTCTTCCCCTCCTGAAGGTTTAAAGAGAGTTACCTTGAGCTCTGATGAATCCAACTGATCGGGAGGCCTGGAAACCAGCATCTGCTCCTGCAGGTAGGTTTGGTACATCAGCAGGAAAGGGGAACACAGCCTGCAGCTTCCTCATTCTTTCACAAGAGCCATGGTGGCTGCAGGCTGCCTGGCTTTATGAAATTGCTGCCTTTTGTCCTGCCTTCAATGCAAATAGGACAGGTGAGATAAGATCTGAGCATTGCAGAGCTTGTCCTTTTTCCTTAAAGCCAGCCAGGGCTTCTACTGGTGGCAAAACACTCAAAGGACCTCATTGAAAAGCAAACAGAAGATAAAGGGAAAAGACAAAGCACTAAAAACTGCTCCTCTTCCAGAAATGTGTCTCATTGTTAGTCACAGGGAGTGTTTCCATCAGGTTACAGAGTGATGATACACATTTCAGGGGAGAATGGCAAAATTTAAACTGTATTAACATACATATGATCAAAGATAGAACATGACATGGAGTTACAAAGAAATACATTTCCTGTGGCTCAGGAGACATAACAGGTTATATGGCAGTGCTGACTGACAATCTCCCATAACTAATGTACTGCATCTCCCTAAGATAACATCTGCCTCTGGAACAATAGGTTAGATTTCAGGAAGTGTTTGTACTAAGTAAGCCAACAGTCCTCTGCCTGCAGAGCCAGATCCAAACATACATTTCAGAGCATTCCTGTTCCCAGGGTATCTTTTCATACAGCCATGGATGTGCAGTGAAAACAGCCACTGGAATGTGTTTATCTCACTGTGAGCTAGATATATGTTCTTGTTCAACAGGTGAAAATATTTTCCCTTCCCACAAGCATATCTGACTAATGCTTCGGAAAAGCTGTTGACTAAGTGCCAATCACTTTTGTTAACGCACCTTAGGGAGACAAACCCAACTGTTCAACTCTTTACTTTCTCCTTGGATACGGACCTGAACCTCACATCTCACCTCCCAGTTTTGTGGAATCAGAACTACAGGGAACACCACAGCAGGACCTAAATGGAAGCATCCTGATTCTATTCACTGCTTCAGAACAGGATTTTAGCCTTACACCTTACCTCTCACTAAGACCAAGAGTAAAACTTGTGCTTATTCAAGTAGAAGCAGAGGTAGACCAAGAGGTTTTGACAACCCCACCCCTCACGTTTCAAGATCAGAACACTAAGGAAAAAGCAGGAACTTGGAGAGAGGTGGATCATTTGGATCTTCCACTTTTGGGTATGAAGAGAAAGAAACCCAGAGAAACTGATGCAGACTGAGCATATGTTTAACTAGTTTGACAAACAATGATGAAGAGTAAGGCAACAAGAACTGTGCTAGTCTGATATAAAGCTTCATTAAACCTTTTTTGTATAAAACAAGCATTAATTAGAGACAGACAGAAGCTGAACAAGACTGTATCTAGGCTCCTTGATTCAATGTATTTAGATCACTTGCCTTCACCTTGGAGGGACACAATTTAGACCTACTTAAATGGACAACATATGAACCAGCTGAAAATGAGATCTGTTTATAAACCCCATAAGACTGCATCCAATTAATAAGGTATTTCACTCTTCTTTTGTAGATTCAAACTGGTTCAGAACTCATTAGTGCACTTTCAGTCCTTTTTACACATCATTAGGTGAACATTCGGTTTTTACCTTGGGTTTAACATATTCAAGCAGTACCTGTGGCTGTATGCCCACGGAGAGCAGGAATCACCATAGTGTTTGGGAATGCTGCTTTAACAACATTCTTGGTAGTAACTGTGTCATGCTAAACCACTGCAAAACAGTTAACACATGAGCATGGTATGTTGTCCTCAGCAGTTTACACTTCTACTGTGTCAAAAGAATTACATTTCCAACTGTTAACTTTACATATCTGACCTTAAACTTTCCCATCTGAGGACAAGACTAATTTTCCTTGGAAGGTATTTTGATAAATCATTGAAAAATAACCTCTCTACAGAATAGAAAAGCTTAGTCAAAACTCTGTTTTATGAACAGTAGGGACAAGCAGTAGTAATTTTGGTTTTGAAAGAATAGCAACATTCACTACAACTGGGAAGGCATCCATAAGGACAGCAGTAACTGACAGTTTGCAGTTCTTCAAGGAATCTTGCAAAAAGGATTCAACAGCTTATGGACACATCACTGTGCAAAGTGACATGGCACTGCTTTTCAATCAGGTTTCCACATAAGGTACTGAGTATTATTCTATTTACATTTAAAAACAGCATTTTTCTCTCTTCAGTACAGAGTGGGAATGCCTGTAAGTTAGTCAGTAGAAACCCCTCTAGCACAGGTGGAGGACAGCTTTGTTGATCTCTGGGTTTGTCCAGTCGTTCCGGATATCATCCAGGTGATTATCGAAATCTACCAGTGTCTCGTAGGACTTGCTGTCCAAGAGAGATGCAGCGATTCTCTGGGCTTCGGTCCAATCTTCACAAAAATCACTAGGATGTAAAATAACCAGGAATAAATAGTAATCACCACGAAAATCTCCTCTCTGGAAATTAAGCCACACTCTCTGCAGTGCAGTCACGGTGGTCATTCTGCCTGGCTGCAGAAGCCAGTTCTACAGCAAAAACAGCTTTAAAAAATCACTGTCAGCTACACCCACTGCCCTTACAGCATCACTCAGCTACAACCACCATTTACCCCTTAACCGGGCAACCTGTTCTTCATAACTACTCAAACACAAATAAACTCTGACGTTTACTCACACATGCGGGTCCTTGCACCTCCACTTGTTCTCGTGAAGCTCATACACATGAATGGCAGGCTCTACACACTCCATCGTAAACTTGGTGTTATCGACCTGTCGTGCACAGTAAAACATCACTTTAGTCTCCTCCTCAAGATCTCAAGTAAAGAGATGAAATAAAACCCAGTCAGTTTTTACTAACAGGGCACCTTACCCTAACCCATCCACTGTTCCGCCTTCAAATGAGCTGAATTTTACACTTAAACTGCCAACACCGTTTGTCACTGCAGCAAGTAGGCAAAGCATTCTGAGTCTTACAAGAATTAAGCAAGAGTTTAAGTCATAGAAGGGGGTCCATGAACACAGTCTTCACTCTAGCCTTGCAAGCAGAGAAAGCCTCCACTTCATTTTAGATGGCAGCAAGGTAACCATGGTTTCTTTGTAGACATACTAAGAACTGCATGGGCTACTGGTCATTGCATCTCCTCCCCAGAGCATTTGGAGGGAAAGAGAAAATTAGTTACTTTGCTATTAAAGGACCCAGAGACTAGTGTTTAAACGGCTAGTCCAACACTACAGTCATAACATTAACAATACAGAAAGAGGTGGGAGGGAATGAAATAATTTACCATTATGAGTGCTGTATCATTAAAACCTTCTGCAATTCTGGAGGCCACCTTTTCTGCAACCTGGTTTGGGCTGCAACAGAAGGTAAAAGTAACAGTGTTAGGTGAAGCAAGACATTTCAGCTGAAACCAGCAGGAAATATGCTTAAAGAGATGTGAAAATTACACTGTGTGCTTACAAACAGGAACCAGATATTAAGCTAATGCTACACTTGAGTGAAGTCAGAAAGCCAAGAAAGCCCCAGCTCCCCTCTTCAGCACACGATCTGGATTTCAGCCATGCTCGCTCATGCAATGGGGTTTGGAATGGCAAAATGCTCATTGAATCAATGTCTTGTGCTCCTCTACTTTCTCCCACCAGACCAAAGACTGCAGCCACCTTTGTCCAGACAGGTATTTAAAAAAGAAACCAAGTTTGCTCCCCAGTCTGCATTTGAACCCACATGCTGCCCAGCTTCTCTACCAAAATCAGATAATTGTTTAAAGGAAAACCTTTATCCAGTTTCAAAGAATGACAATCTCTATGTGGTGCCAGTTATCTTCAGAAATGAAATCAGAATTCAAAGAAAACCCTAATCAAGCCTGTGATAGTTTTTCAAATCTCAAATAGAACAGACAAACTGTATCTTTTCCTTAAAAATGTCCCTAGCAGAATTATTTCCCCTGTAAGGAAAGGATAAATAATGCTCTTATCCCTGTTAGATAACTTAGCAGTCACAAGGATTACTTAAATAACATACTTGAGATTGAAGGATATACATTAACAACATCGCATAATACTTTAAACACACTTCATATTTTTTTTAAATGCAAGTGTGATGTGCTCTCATTAGTCCTGAACTGGATTTGTCTAATAGATAGAGGGGAAAATATTTGATACACATATCCAAAAGTACTGTGGCTCCACAGGAAGGCCCCTTTATTGCTTATGGAGTAATCTGCATTAGCTACGAGGGGAAAAAAACCCCAACTAATTGTGGGGAAAATAAGTGTAAAGAGATACTGCTGCGTGACTGACATCACCTTCCATTTTGAGAATGTCCTGTCACCACATAAGAAAATGCTTCAATAAAACTTGAAGACTATTAATTTAGCAAGAATTAGGTCACTTCTGAAAGACTTTCAAAGATACTCAGAGTCATTTGAGTATACAAGATCTGTACTGAACAAGCAAACACGCCTGCAAATTTTGGCTATTTCCCTGACAACTGCAATTAAACTGGCTGGCAGTCATTCAAAGACTGGCCTTTTTTAGTATCCACTGAAGAGGAGTGGTTCTGGAAAGACTGGGGTTTCTGCACCTGAACAAAGGCCATACCCACCAGGCTCCACGAAGACAATGTGAAAGCAGATGACAGTTGTCAAAGTTAATCAACACGCATGATTTATGTCGATGATTTTTGCTGGCAGAGTACAAAGTACAACATAAAAGAGCAAACAGAAGGAAATATTGCACCAACACACCTGGCATCTTTCACGCGTTCATTTGCCTGGTAATATCCAGCTATCACGTAGCTATTCTCTTTGCACCAAGAGTCAATCTGAAAAAGTAATTAGAACAAGTAAGACCAGGAAAAATAAAGAAGAAAACCCCCACAGAACTAAGGAAATCTCATGTTTGCCCTGCAAATGGAATAGTAATTGAAGCATTATGGTATCTTTGCCAATTGCTTCTTTAAATATATACATATTTATATGTATTTATGTGTACACTCACACAATTTGGCTAATTTACCTAGAACAGAAATCAAGCTGAACATTTAAGAGAGTTGTGGAAAACATTAACCAAGTGGAGCAAAAGAGCAAGAAGTTATCTCAGTCAAAGCCTGGCCTAAATTTTAATGACAGGACTATTAACTTCTGCAATGCCGCCTAGGAAAGGAATCTTGGTCTTACTATTGCCCTTGGTGGCTGTTTCCTGTTAGTGTTTATACAGTAGACTCTAGAAAATGTTCACCATGTGGATGTGCGACTGTACTGTCATTCAAAAGGAGACTGTTAATGTTATTTCTATGTAGTATAGTAATGTAGTATTTCTATGGCAAAATGTAACCATTTTTTACCTTCATTAGAAAACAAAGCTTGAAGCGAAAGGTAAGTGTGAGGCAGAAAAAGTTTGTCCCATTTACCATTTTTTCAACCCACTCCATTATGAAAAAGGCTTTTGCGATAAAATTGTTTTTCTTTGAGAGTTCCTCCTTATTTAACACCTGCATGTACATGCTTAAATGTAAGCATTTCTTTGCACACAATTGATGTAACTTTTGATTCACAAAAGTACAAAACTTTATGGGCTTTATTAAGTGCAGGTTCAGCACGCACACACTGCTGCTCTTTCTGGTTCATGCTGGATCTGAGTTCTTCCTGCTGAGTCTGTCTTTATTTAAAATACTTATATATACATGATGTTTCTCCTTATAACTGAGAATATCAAGTCAGCATAAATCAAAGCCCTGAAAGACAGAAGTGGAGAAAGCAGCTAGAATTTTCCTTTGCAGTCCCTAGAGAGCATGCATCAAGAAAACCTCAACAGCTATATTAAAATGGAGTCCAAAAATAACTGATGCTGACCTGTCGCATCCTGTAAGTCAAATCAACCTCATTTCTAGCAGTAATTATAGTATTAGACTGCATAAACAAACAAAGCCATGTGAAATAATCCTGCCTCTACAAAGGGATGACACGGATTTATGTGACAGAAGAGGAGCTGTGTAACCCTCCTATACCTGAAGGCCAACTGCTGTTTCAATTACAAACCCATTTTGAGGGCTTAGGACTATGGTTTTAATTGTTAGTGGCTTGAAAGCTTGGCATTAAAGCCAGAAGCCCAGACACTAAAATTAATAATGAAACAAAGAAGTCAATTTAAAAATTAAAAACCTTAGTTCTAAATCAATTTTTGTTGTGCACTGAAAAAGGACTTAAAACAATGATAGAGGGGACAACTTTTAAGTTCTCCGTTCCCTGAGTGGTAATTAAAACATGCCACTGTTAAAAAAAAAAAACAAGGAAAAACCCATCTTCTTGGAATTCAAGCAGTTTCAACATGCACTTTACAAACACTCTCTAACCATGGCCCTGCCACCACATGCAGCCTCAGCAGCAATTACCCCGATATTTTTAGTCATGTCCAGCCCTGCCAAGGACAAGACAGCAGGAGACAAACTGTATCTCGCTTCCATACGGCCCGCGTCAAAAGCAGCCTGCCCCTGGGTTTCCTGCAGCCACTGAAGTGCGTGTAGGAGGGCCTGGAGAGCCCAGGGAGGGGAAAGGCTATAATCTACCACCCTCTGGACCATGGGTCCAAGCAGTGGGGAGCCGGCCATGGGAAGCACTGCTCATGCTGCTTGGTGTGGTGCTGCTTGTGCTCTTTTTGAGAAGAATGTGGCTGCAAACCCCTCATCAATTAGCTGAGAAATTCAAAAGCACAACAAAAAACAACTCCCCGACCACCCCCCATGTGAAACTTAATTCACTTTTTCTTTAATGACTCTGTTTTCAAAAGGGATTTCAAACTGATGAGCCAAAGTGCAAATTAAATGTACACGCTTCAGCTCTCTTCTTCAGAGCTACATACCTTCAGATGCTGCTGTGTGTTTAACAACATCTAGTTTTGTGGATTCCTTGTACCAAAGTGCTGCTCACAATTTCTAGGAGTTACCACATCGACAAGCCTATTTTCAGGCTAAATCTGGAGACTATTGCTCCCATTTAATGTTCTGGGATAATTCAGGTGAGATGAGGAGGTGCAACTCCAGGGGCTGGTTCTACAAGACCCTCACAGAGACCACAGGCTTGACCAAGAATCAGCAGTAATTGAACTGACAAGAGACAGATCACATTAAAACCTGACAAAGCTTTAAAATCCTTTAGAAACAGAAGTGCTTTGTTACAAACACTCAGTTTCAATGCTAATCTCACTGATTTATTCAGTAATCATGTGTTATGTGGTACAGAACACTCTCCTCTTCAACCTTACAACAATAAAACCCAATTCTCTTAGCTGCCCCGCCAGTACTTACTGACACCTTTGCCTCTGTTTAAACAAGGAATGGGGAGAAAAGGCCCCAGGCTCTTGTTGAGCAGAGTTTTAAAGCTGCCAAGTATCACAGGAGTCATCAAATATGATTGCAAAGCCCTCTGCAAGTCCTAATTAATGTGGGAAATGCCAGGGGTTTCCCATCTTTGGCTTTTTGTATCAAAACCCAAGAGCAAATACATAAGCCACTAGCATTTCTTTGGTTCCATAATGATCTGTTTACTGTAGATATGGCAAGATACTTCAGATATTGCAAGAAAGAGGATTTATTTCCTAATAATCTGATCCTGGAGCAAGATCCACACTAGAAAACTACACCATAAGCCTAAAATTCATGAAAGTTCACTGCAACTAACCACGCAGAAAACATCCCAATTTAAAAACAAACCCTACACATACCTATTATACATGTTATTTTATACTTCACTAGTAACTTCCACTCATTCCCACAGGAAAAACAAATTACTGCTGTTCCAAAAGGTAAAGTCAAGCCCTGCCTACATTAAAGCAATTCTAAACAGGATTATTACAATTTTCCCAGGCTGTACCATGAGGAAAACCATAAGCAAGAAATGATTACATTCACAGTGTTACTCCTACACTGTTACACTGGTGTAAATGTGCTTAAGACTGACAAATATTGTGTGCTTCACAA
The DNA here is from genome assembly GCA_017639245.1 of Myiopsitta monachus. Classification (NCBI taxonomy): domain Eukaryota; kingdom Metazoa; phylum Chordata; class Aves; order Psittaciformes; family Psittacidae; genus Myiopsitta; species Myiopsitta monachus. The sequence continues at coordinate 101,396,995 of CM029941.1, read as the reverse complement.
GGGCACAGGCCAGGACTTGGGCTCAGCTCCTGTTCCTACGCTTCTGTCTGCACATTGTCGTTTCCTGGCTTTGGAAAGATCTCAACATTCCCATGGCACCATCTCAACTAGAGAAAACTGGAATTTATTTATGAGCGAACATGTTTTCTTCATTAAGCTATCAATTAAACTGAGGGGAACATTCAGGACAAGAAGTTTAGAAGGATCAGGAATCAGCTATTTTTAAAGGCATAAACAAGGGACAGATTTTCTCCTGATAAGAACGACAAGTCTCAAAATGGAGAGAGAACTCCAGAGCTCGAATCACACCCAGAACTCACTTTATGCCTACAGTGAAGGTGCCAAAGCACTTATTTGCCTCCAGATTTGCCCCAGTCCATGCTGACTCCCTATTACAAAATATCCAAGTATGTCTTGCTCCCCATCCCTTCTGGCTTGAGGTATCCCCAAAACGACTCTCCCCAAATGCCTGGTGGAATGGAGCCGTGGCCCAGCGCAGGGTGGCTCCTGCTCTTCCTGAGCTCAGGCAGCTGAGATGGGAAAGTGCTGGTCCTGCATTCCTGACATCACTCTCATCTTGCGTGTATGATGCTGAGAGGTGGGAAACAGATTATCCCATGATAACTTACTGTAAGATTCTTTAACAGCAGTGGGCAAGGTGCAGGATATAAACCAGGAGTGCTTGGCTGCCCCTATCTACCCCATGGTTAATGGACTGACAGTGAGCTGGCAAGATACCAAGTGAGATTTCACACCCAAATGAGACCTGCAGTATGAAGAGACATCATTCCTTTTTCTTGATTAGGCTAATGGCTCCCATAAATGGGAAAAGTACAACAGAATGAATTAAGAAATCCATACTTATCACTGAATGGTTGGAAGGTACCTTAAAGCTCATCCAGTTCCAACCCCTGCCTGGGCAGGGACACCTTCCACTAGAGCCACTTGCTCCAAGCCCCTGTGTCCAACCTGGCCTTGAACACTGCCACGGATGGGGCAGCCACAGCTTCTCTGGGCACCCTGTGACTGTGCCTCAGCACCCTCACAGGGAAGAGCTTCTGCCTAAGAGGTCATCTCAATCTTCCCTCTGGCAGGTTAAAGCCATTCTCCTTGTCCTGTTCCTGCAGCCCTTGCCCAAAGCCCCTCTCCATGTTTCTCCTCTTTCTAGGCACTGGAGCTGCTCTAAGGTCTTCCCTTAAGGAATCTTCTCTTCTCCAGGCTGATCCAGCCCAGCTCTTTCAGCCTGGCTCCAGAGCAGAGCTGCTCCAACCCTCACAAGCATCCCCATGGCCTCCTCTGGACTTGCTCCAACAGCTCCACGTCCCTCTTGTGCTGTTGCCCTAGAACTGGATCAGGACTACAGGCAGTGTCTCCCCAGAGTACAGCAGAGGGGGAGAATCCCCTTCCTCGGCTGCTGCTCACACTCTGGGAGTGCAGCCCAGCACACTTTGTGCTTTTTGGGCTGTAAGTGCACACTACCGGCTCATGTAGAGCTTCCCATCAACCAACACCCTCCAGTCCTTCTCCTCAGGGCTTCTCACAACCCATTCTGCATCTGTATTTGTACTTGGGATCGCCCTGACCCAGGTGTAGGAATTAGCACTTGGTCTTATTGAACTTCATGAGGTTGGCAATGGCCCACCTCTCGAGCCTGTCCAGGCCCCTTTGGATGGCATCCCTTCCCTCCAGTATGCTGATGGCACCATGCAGCTTGGTGGTGTTAAACTTGCTGAGGGTGTCCTCAAATCCCACTGTCCATGCCACTGACAAGAGATACTCAGGTGCAAGAGATATTTGTCGCTGTACTCAGTACCCTTTTCCAACCAAAGCATTCCCTTTTCCAACCAGGTGACACTGCTTCGAGATGTCTTAAAGGTAAATGGGGATACACTCTTTTAGTTGTAGAACAAGGGCATTCCCTCTGGGAGTTACACCGGGATAATAACACCAACATAAACAGCAGCTTCCCTGCACTTAAAAGGAAATTAGACAAAGCTAAAGTACCTGCTCTTTCCCCAGTGGAAAGTGTACATGCCTCGAGACTTCCCCACTTTAGGAAGACTCCGCTCTGCTCCCTATACCAGAGCCTCTCCTGCCCCCTCAGCACTATCCCCTCCTCATCCCAAGCTCAGCCAGGCCCCACCGGCCATCCCTCCCCTGCCCACCACCCCGCCGCCCCCAAGCTCAGCCCCTTACCAACGTGAGCGCCACTTCCAGCATGGGCGCCAGCGCCAGGGTGCCGTGGAAGAGCGGGATGCAGTCCACGAAGAGTGAGGGGGGCCCGGCCTGGTCTCGGCGCGGAGCTCCCGACGGCCGCTCGGCCACCAGCAGCCCGTTCACGGCGCAGTGCGGGTACTTGGCGCTGTGCAGCACCATCTTACAGTAGGCCTGCGTGGTCAGCTTCATCCTGCACCGACACCGGCCCCGGTACCGACACCGGCCCCGCCGCCTCCCCTCAGGCCGCTCGCCCAGCCGCAAAGCGTCTCCAAACACCGCCGAGCACCGTCGTAAAAGCGAGGGAGACAGTCCGCCTGTATCCCATCAACCCCTCGGAAGGGGCCGCGCCTCCCGGTGTGCACCGCGCTTCCGTCGCCGCGCGGCGTAGAGGACGGTGTCAGGTCGTTGGGCCGGGGGGGGGCACCGGGGCCAAGGGGGGGCACCGGGGCCAAGGGGGGGGCCACCGGGGCACAGCGGGAACCCTCCGCGCCCCTCCCGCGCCCGGGGGCTGGGGTCACGGTTGGGGGAGGGGAGGGGGGGCGCTGCGCGCTGCGGTCTCCTCACCCGGTTCAAGGCCCCTCAGCGCGGCCCCGGCCCCGGCCCCGGTGGTGTCTCCGCTGCCGCGTTGGGTCGGGCGTTATCGTGATAACGTTGGGGGTGAGGCCCGCGGCAAGGTCAGGAGGTGGGCGGCGCGCTAGGCTGGCTGCGGGGTTGTGGTGGGGGGGGCATAGAACCGTGTCCTGCAGCGCCGGTGCCGATCTGCGGCATACGCCGTTAGCGGGGCGTGTGCCCTCGTCCCCGGCGCGCCAGCGATGGGCGCTGCTGAGGGGGTTAGGGGATGCGGGATGCGTTTAGGGAATGCGGGATGCGTTTAGGGAATGCGGGATGCGTTTAGGGAATGCGGGATGCGTTTAGCGGATGTGGGACGCGTTTAGACTCTCGTTTCGAGCTCCTGGGTTGCACCAAGTAACGGTTTGTTACCGAGTGAAAGCGTTTAGAGGGGCCGAAACAAGGGAATGCCTTTGAGTGCGAGTGCAGGGGGCTGGCACTGGAAACAGGGAGAGGAAGGTTTCATCACAGTTGCTTTGGTGAGGGAATGGCTCTGAAAACCAAGTGCTGGAGGGACAGGAAGCATCTAGCCTGTCTTTTTTATAGATTCCTGGAAAACGGCATTATTTCACCTTTGTACGTTTAATGTCTTTATCTCACCTTGACTTACCTACTGCTGTTTTGTGCTGACAGGATGTTGGCTTCCAGGGCATTCAGCCTCATTGGGAAGAGAGCCATTTCCACCTCCATCTGCCTGAGAGCTCATGGACATGGTAGGTGGTATTTCATAAATACCAAATACTGCCTTGGTATTTTAGTGAGGATGATGGGAGGAGCCGGTGTAGGGGAAGAACACAAAAAGCTGCTGCCTGGTGTTTGGGTAAGAGGAGGGTTGGGATAGAGGAGGGATGGTGGGGCTGGTGGCAGGAAAGCTGAGCAGGCGGTGCCAGCAGATGGCATTGTGGAGGCGCAGGCAGGGCTGTGGGGAGGAGGCAGGAGTGGAAAACGGAGCCAGCCTGAAAGAGCTGGGCTGGATCAGCCTGAAGAAGGCTTCAGGGAGATCTTAGAGCAGCTCCGAGTGCCTGAAGGGAGAAAACCTGGAGAGGGTCTTGGGAGAAGGGCTTGTAGGGACAGGCCAAGGGGAATGGCTTTAACCTGCCAGAGGGGAGACTGAGATGAGCTCTTAGGCAGAAGCTCTTCCCTGTGAGGGTGCTGAGGCGCAGGCACAGGGTCCCCAGAGAAGCTGTGGCTGCCCCATCCGTGGCAGTGTTCAAGGTCAGGTTGGTCACAGGGGCTTGGAGCAAGCTGCTCTCATGGAAGGTGTCCGTGCCAGTGGCAGGGGGTTTGTTGTGATTTAAGCCCAGCTGGTAACCACACAGCTGCTTGCTCCCCGCCCCCCTTCTTCCTCCCCTCACTCCTGGAGGGATGAGGAGGGGAATTGAAAGAGTGTAAATCCCACATGCTGAGATAAGAGCAGTCCAGTAACTGTGGTATAACACAAACCACTACTGCTACCACCAATAATAATGATAAAGGTAATAACAAGGGGAGAGAATATAAAACTGAAAGGAGAAAAGGAAAACAAGCACAAGTGATGCACAATACAATTGCTCACCACCCGCTGATTGATACCCAGCCCAACCCAAGCAGTGATCTGGGCCTCCTGGGTAACTCCCTCCAGTTTCCATACTGGGCATGACTTGCTGTGGTACGGAATACCCCTTTGGTTAGTTTGGGTCAGGTGTCCTGGCTCTGCTTCCTGCCAGCTTCATGTGCCCCTCCTCACTGGCAGAGTGTGAGACTGAAAAGTCCTTGATCCGAGTAAGCATTGCATAGCAATAACTAAAACATCGTTGTTATCAGTGTTGTTCTCAGGCTAAAGCCAAAACACAGCACTGAACCAGCTACTAAGAAGGAGAAAATGACTGCTACTGCTGAACCCAGGACAGGTTTGGAACTGGAGGAGCTTTAATGTCCCTTACAACAAAAATAAGTCTGTGATTCTATGATTAAGAAAGTGATTTTGTATATTACCTTTTATATATATCCCACTTCTGCTTTATTCTTTCACTCTTAAAATAGCACCCATTTTAAATGCTTCACCTGGAAGTCTTCTCCCTCCTGGATTCTTTAAGTGACATCACTTTTTTGACTGAGCTGTTGGGTTTTTTTGTATTGTAACCAGTAAGAGATGTTTGTGCAGGAGTCAGAAACTGTGTGTCTCTTCTGTTCCCCTGTGCAGCTGGGGTTGTCAAAGCGGATGATTTCAGCCTCCCGGCCTATGTTGACCGCCGTGATATTCCCTTGCCTGAAGTGGCCTTTGTGAGGGATCTCTCTGCTCAGCAGCAGGCGCTGAAAGAGAAGGAAAAGGCATCTTGGACTGCTCTGTCTGCTGATGAGAAAGTTGAATGTAAGTAGTGGGAGCTTTAAGTCACCTTATACCTACCAACAGAGAGTGATCTAACCTGTTGTGTGTCAATTATTGACAACATGGTAGTGCAGCCACTGCCCCTTTGCCTCCTGATGGCTCTGCCGTGAGAAGCTTTGTTAATTCCAGTGGAGCTGCTTGTGCTTACACATGCAGAGGACAGTGCTTGGCATTCCTGGGATCCTTGGTGCTGTCTCAAAGTCAGACATTCCTGCTGTGGTGTCTGTTATGTACCTGAGGTCAAGTCCAGCAATGTCTTCTTTTTCTAGAAAATAATGATTATATTTATTTCTTGATTCCCATCTACTTTCAACAAGCCAGATCTCATTACAACAATACGCAGTAGCTAGTGCGGCTGAGTAAAAATGAGCCCTGGAGACTGGAATGTTAATGACCACTTGGAATGACCAGATTGCAATGTCAGTGACCTCAGCATTGCCAAATTTTGGCTGATTGAAGTGCCAGGCAGGTGTTTTGACTTGAAGAGAAAACTGCATTGCCTTCAAACTAGCATCATGGTATGCCAGTGAGAATCTGCTCTGAGAACATGCTGTGTCTGTCCCTGTGGAAGGCAGAAGGCTTAAAACTCCTTTGAGAATGGCTCTCATATGCATAAGCACTCTCCAAATGTGATGTTCTGAATGTCAAATTCATTTGGACCTTCTGAGATACAAGTGCGTCTGTTGAAGTGATGGGTGCTCAGAAGGTTTAGTTGCAATAACTGCTGGGAGTTGGAGGGGAGGAAGAAGAGCTCTGTTTCTCCTTTTTTTTGACTGATAATGCAACTTTACAATAATCTGTAAAATGGAGATAAGCATCAACCTGCTGGGGGGTGAGTCACCTGGTGATGGTGAAACAACTCATTTACCATGGCACGAGGGCCGTGGTCTTGGTGCAGGAGAGTCCAGCTAATTCAGAAGCTCTTGAACATTGCTTTTGATTGGCTTTAGGCTTTGGTCACCTGCTTCTGGAGCATAGCATGTGGCCTGCAAGTCACAGCAAAAGGGAAAGGAATAATTTTATGCTTTTAACTTGCATTTTTTTGCAGTGTATCGTATCAAATTTAATGAGACCTACGCAGAAATGAATAAAGGAACAAACGAATGGAAGACTGTTGTCGGTGGAGTGCTGTTCTTTCTTGGTTTAACTGGTTTGATCCTCATCTGGCAGAAACACTTTAGTAAGTAAACACCGTACGGTGTTAACTCTTAAATGAAGAGCAAGATCAGTTGATGTCTGATGGGGAAAACATTGATGGGAAATGAGAGATTTGCTGTGAGCTGCTCCAGGGAGTCTATGGTGTATCCAACAGCTGTGCTGGTGCCCTCCTGGCACTTGCTGTTTGTTAGTCTCTGAAAACTCAGTTCTGGAGCTTCTTAATGGAGATCAGCAAGGATGTAATGTAAGTATTCAGGAAAGTCACTTGCTGAGAGGTGAAGGTGATGGAGAGAGCTTTGGTGGGAGGAAAAGAAAGGGAGGGGAAAGAGTGGTGATACCACTGATCCCAGAGCTTCCCCTCTCTGAAACCTGCTGTTGCAAAAGCTTCTTGCTGCCTTGGTAGTAAACATTTGGGTTTCTGCCACGTTTGGCTTCATTCCCAGCTAACGTTTTCTCCCCCAAGGGAGTCTTACAGCTGCCACAAGGCAGAGCATGCAGTTAAATGAGCTGTTCTGTCCTGAGGCTTCATCTACTTGCAGTGAAAGTAGGAGCTTGTTGTCTTGGTACAAGCCTTCAGAGATGAATGGAAACGGCCAGGGAATTGATGTGGGAGTCCGGCCTGAGCTGAGTGCTTCAGGACTTGGATGTAGGGAATGCAGGTTTGAAGAGATGATGGTGCGTGGGTGATTGGCACCTATGGCTCTGGGGGGGAAAAAGCTTTTCATTAGTGAAACTTCAGTTCCCAGCCTCATATTGTGATGTGATTCCACCTGCCTTTGAATTGCAGTGTACGGCCCTGTTCCGCACACCTTCTCTGATGAGTGGGTGTCGGCGCAGACGAAGAGGATGTTGGACATGCGGGTTAATCCCGTGGAAGGCATCTCTTCCCAGTGGGATTTCGAGAAGAACGAATGGAAGAAGTGAAGGAACTCAGTACAGCCTGTTCTGCTTGAATATGAAATGATTCCATCACTTGTATGTGACCTTGTTGTTGTGTACTGGAACAACCTCTCCACCTATATAGAGGCTAATAAATGTCTGGTTAACTTGAAGGTGTCCTTTTATTGGTGTATGGATGTGTGTGGTGTGATGGGAATCTGAGGGGCAGAGCTTTTCTGGGTAATCTCGTCATAGATGGTGTGTGTTCAAGGGATTGTCTTTGGGGCACAGCCAGCCGTCCTGCTGTGCAGAGGTCAGAGCTACATGTAGGGTAAGCAGATCCCAGCTCCAGCAGAGCCTCTGCATCCCGTAACCACTCCAAAAATAGCATGCCAGTGCTCCAAAAGGCCAAGTCGAAGGGAGCAGGGTGTGTGGTGGAGGGCAGCTCTGCTCTGCCTGCCCTCATGAAGGGAATGCAAGGAAGAGAGGGAATTACTACACTTAGTTCAACCAAGAATAGGTTTAGATGAAACTCCAAGGTGTGTTTCACACCTTGCCTTATGTGTGAGGTGATGGTGCTTGGAGGGGATCACTGCAGAGTGGGGTGGGAAAAAATTGCTGTGTTTAGTGGGAACATATGGAATTTTATTAAACACAGTGGGCTGGACAAGTTCTGGTTCATGGCTTAATGTTTCCAGGGCCTGAGCTAAAAAAGGTGGTGCCTTTGCTTTGCTGTGTCTGTAGCTGCTGAATTTCCCCCTTTGGCTAGTCTGTACATGGCTTTCTGCAGGAAAACTTCTGCCTTCAGCTTAAAAACACCCCTCTGAAGACTAAAACAAGCTTCAGCTTCAGTTGCTCTCTTCCTGCCTTGGGAGTAAATCCATATGCATGTTTAGCAGCTGAGATGGAAACCCTGGGGTGGCCTCAGCCACATGTGGTGACCTGCTGTGCTGGGGCTGGCCAGCCTTTCCCTTCCAGAGAGATGGAGGTTTTTCAGATGAGGTGATTTGGTGGGAATTAAGCCATGTGCTCCCCTTCCTACATCTGAAACATTCCTTAGGTGAAGCGCTTATCTCTGGGGTGCTGAGGAGGGCATAACAAGGGTGACACAATCACAGCCTGGTGATGGCTGCAGGGTTTTTGCTACGCTTGTGGTTTGCTTTCCTCTGCTCTTCATGTAGCTGGTGCCTCTGGCAGGCTGATGGCGCTGAGCTGGGAAGGGGCCAGCAAGCTGCTAGGCAGATCTGCTTTGGAAATGGATGTTCTGAAACGTGCTGGAATAGCAGTGCTGCTTTACAGCTCCTCTTAGCTCCATTCCTGCAGGAAGGGGGAGATGGATTTATCCCCAGTGCTCCATTAGCTGCCGGTCACTTGTGCGACACTCTGGTTTTTGAGGTAAGTTTCCTATTCTGCATTCTGCTCTCATTCCTGTGACTGGGATGAATTAACATGAATGGGAGAGAAATCCCATGGAGTGCAGGTCTTGTAGCAGCCTGTAGCATGCCAGAATGACACCCAGAAGCATCTCTGGGACAAGGGAGTTATTCCTGCTGGGAACATCCTACCCTTCGCTCTCCCTAAAGGGCTGTGAGAGCCTCATCGAGCCCAGGATGGAAACCTGAGCCTCACCATGGCCCTGGATCCTTATTTTCTCCTCCCCTGCCTGGCACCAGCCACTCTCCTCCAACCCTTTCACCCTAGAGCATGGAACAGGGACCTGCTGGAGCAGCCTATGGCCACTGAGTGAGCTGAGTTCGCCAGGGCTCTGCATGCTCCCCTCCTGGCACATATTCCCCTTCCTCCTGCTGTTGGCAGAGGGATGCGCTGTTGGGAAGTGGTGGATCTCATCGTCCTGACTGTGTTTTTTTTTGTGTTTGTTTTCAGATAGCCTTGGATACAGAGGAGCCACCTGAATCCTGATCCTGGGGACAGGAAAACCATGGGGAGCGGAATGAGCAAGGTACTGGATGCCAGCAGGATGGTGGCCACCTTGTCCTTGGGCAGGACCCTCTGCAGCACAGGGGGATGCTTGTTTAGAGCCACCATAATCATAGAATGGTTTGGGTTTGAAAAGACCTTAAAGCTCATCCAGTTCCAACCCCCTGCCTGCCTTCCACTAGACCACGTCATCCACAATGCTCTAAATAAAACCCTTTGAATATTCCCTTTCTTATTCCCATTTGAAGCTCCAAGCGCTTAAGAAGGGGAATTAAGAAAGCAAACAGTGATCGCTGGGTTTATATCCGAGGTGATGAGCTTAGTGCCTGGGGGTGCCGGAGGTGCAAAGGATGCTGCAGAGGGTGAAGGGGACTGTTGGGATCCATCATTCTGGGATGCTGCAGAGGGTAAAGGGGACCTGTACAGCTAGAGCTCTAGCAGACCGGTACAGCTTTATACGCTTGTCCCTTGGGTGGTAAGGCAGTGGCATTAGCATCCCCAGAGGGTTCCTGCAGTGGAATTTCCTCCCCCTGCCACCCCTGGGGCAGGTTTGTGCCCCGCAGCTACACACAGCAAAGGGGAATGCGGCGTTTTGCTGCTGCTTGCTCAGCTGAGCTCCAGGGCTGACAGAGGGGATCGATTTCTACTGCTGTCCTCAAAGAACCTCTCGGTATGCGCGTTATTCAGTTTAAAATTAGAACCTGAGACAGCAACAGCGAGACCAGACCAGGGCAGACACTCTCTGGATGGCTCTGGTGTGGTTTAACACCAGAGTTTCATGCCGTGTGCATGCAGCCTCACCTACAGAGTGGCTTTTACAGCCCCCCTGGTGCCACCGACCCTGCTTGGGGAGCCCAGGCTGCCTTTGCAGGGGCTGAGTTGATGCAGACATGTTTGTGCTGCAGGATCAAGCTTTGATTTGATGAGCTGAAGGGTTCAGTGTCCCCCTTCTATTGACAACAGCTTGTGCCATGCCGAGCACAGGCACTTGCTGAATCCAGCTGTTTGCACCCCAAGGATGGGCTGGGGTTCAGCTGAATTAGAGGTGGGCTGGATGTGACTCAGTGCCATTCCTACAGCCTCTCAAACCAAAGGTCTTCTGCCAGATGGGTGCAAACAGGTCAGCTCTTCCTTTCTATGCCTCGGTAAATGTCTCTGGTGGGCTCTTACACCCCAAAAATGAGCTGCCCCCTTTTCTCCTCCATAACCCTGCAGCACTGAGTCAGAGACCAGCTCCGCATACTTGATGGCACTTACTGCAGCATCCTTCCCAGAGAGGTGTTATAAATAGCCTCTGCCTTTGCCTATTTATCCCTCCCTGGCAGAGGCAACCTTTGAAACTGTTTGCAAGAGGTGGTTGCTATAGAACAGATAAACAAATCCCAGCTGCAGCAGGGCTGGTTTGCCTGCAGGAGATGGGGAGGGGGATCCCTGCTGGACCCCCACCTTGAAGGAGGAGCTGGGATGGGCTGAGCTCTTTCTGAGTAATTCAGCCCATTTCTGATAGGGAAACAGGACCCTGCGCATGCCCCTTCCATTGATGTGCTGAGTTTTCCTGAGCTCTGTGCTCCTAAGGGGGTTTGGGATGATGGTTTCAGTGGGCTCAGCCTTTGCTGTTCATTAATGAAGGTGGTTCACTAATTAGATGCTTGGTTTGTCATTGCTGGGGGGGGGGGGGGGGGGTTTGGTGCCAGATGTTCTGATCTTGTTGGTACCACACATGCAGCTTGATGCTCCCACCATGTCTGATGCATGTTGTGCCTGGCACTGCCTAAAATCTCTCTTTTTTTTCTGTCACCTCCCAGATTGTCAAAGGGCTTTATCTTGGAAACATCCGTGGTGAGTGCTTTCCCCTGTGATTCCCTGTGTTCTCACCTCTGTGTTGCTGTGAGACCCATGGGGCTGAAGGAACCCCTCTGTGCCCCCTGTGCCAGCTCCCTGTTGAGGACCTCAGCATTATCCAGAGATCCTAATCCCCCAGATAGCCCCATCCCAATCACAAGTGGCCCTGTGCAGCTCTAGCTCAGGAAATGGATACCCATAGGGAGTGCTGAAGCACTGGGAAACCCCGGCATGGCTGGAAACCTCCCCTGTGTTTGCTGAGGCAATATTTACAGTGGGACAACACCTGGCTTTAGTGCTGGGAATTCTGGGCCCTGCAGGGAGCAGGAAGCTTGTGTTTCCTCCAACAGTGAGGACACAACAGCCTTTTCCAAGAGTATAATTTCTGGTTTTGGGGGGAGTCTGCTGAATATCCAGGTCATCCAAAGGGAATTTTGCATTGAAGGAGGTGCATCGTTATGCCTGGTCTCCTTCCCATGCAAAGTGAAAAGCACTGGGAATGGGGGACAAAGGGGCTTGGGATGATGGATGTGGGGTGCTGGTGGGTGCTTGGTCCATCAGATCTCGCAGGTAACTCCTGTGGTTCTCCCGCTTCCAGACTCTGAGGACCATGAGAGCCTGCGGAGGAACGGGGTGACGCACATCCTCTCCATCCACAACAGTGCCAAGCCAGTGCTGGAGGTCAGTGCTTGGGTTGGCAGATCTGTGGCAAATCCCCACTCCAGAGGGGTTAGGGACTAGGAGGGTGCAATTGGGACAGACTCAGTGTTCTCCTGGCATGGGGCAGAGAAGCAATGCCGGACTTATACTGACTTGCACTGACTTGTAGTGATTTGCACTGATTTCATAGAATCATAGAATAGTTAGGGTTGGAAAGGACCTTAAGATCACCCAGCTCCAAGCCCCCTGCCATGGGCAGGGACACCTCACACTAAACCATGCCACCCAAGGCTCTGTCCAACCCTGCCTTCAACACCGCCAGTGATGGAGCATTCCCAGCTTCCCTGGGCAACCCATTCCAGTGCCTCACCACCCCTACAGGAAAGAACTTCTTCCTCATATCCAGTCTAAACTTCCCCTGTTTAAGTTTGAACCCGTTACCCCTTGTCCTATCACTGCAGTCCCTAATGAAGAGTCCCTCCCCAGCATCCCTATAGGCCCCCTTCAGATACTGGAAGGCTGCTATGAGGTCTCCACGCAGGCTTCTCTTCTCCAGGCTGAACAGCCCCAACTTTCTCAGCCTATCTTCATACGGGAGGTGCTCCAGTCCCCTCATCATCCCTGTGGCCCTCCTCTGCACTTGTTCCAACGGTTCTGTGTCCTTTTGATGTTGAGGACACCAGCACTGCACACAATACTCCAAGGGAGGTCTCACGAGAGCAGAGTAGAGGGGCAGGATCACCTCCCTCCACCTGCTGGTTACGCTCCTTTGGATGCAGCCCAGTTGGCTTTCTTTGCACTGGCTTGCACTGATTCGCACCATGCGATGCTGAATTGCACCCAAAGGGGCTCAGCCTTCGCTTTAAGAGGGGGGACCCGGGTGTTTTGGGGAGCATTGCCCTTTACCCTTTGGGGTTAAGGGGCCGCAGCAGTGGCGGGGCAGGGAGCCGGGAACACCGCGAGAGGGCGGCGGCGCCCCGCGGATGGCGGCACCGGGACTGCCAATGGCCCCGACGGGGAGGACCGGGGGGAGGTGGGGGGGTAGCACAGCGGGATCGGAGCAGCCCCTGCCGCCCCAGGGAGGGGTCCCGGTCCTTGTGTCCGCAACCAAACCTCGCTGAGCCCGGAGCGCTGCGGAGCCCTCGGGATACTGGTGGGGAAACTGAGGAGGGAGGGTTGGTACTGGAGATGCAAAGGGTGCTGCAGAGGTGAAGGGGACTGCTGGGATCCATCATCCTGGGATGCTGCAGAGGTGAAGGGGACGGTTAGGATCCATCATCCTGGTATGCTGCAGAGGTGAAGGGGACGGTTAGGATCCATCATCCTGGTATGCTGCAGAGGTGAAGGGGACTGTTGGGATCCATCACCCTGGGATGCTGCAGAGGTGAAGGGGACTGGTACAGCTACAGGCTGGGCAGAGAAGTGATTCAGAGCAGCAGAAGGACTTGGGACTGTTGGTTGTTGAGAAACTTAACATGAGCCGGCTGCAGTGTGAGCTCACAGCCCAGAAAGCCAACTGTATCCTGGGCTGCATCCAAAGGAGTGTGACCAGCAGGTCAAGGGGCATGATCCTGCCCTCCTGAGACCTCGCTTGGAGTATTGTGTGCAGTTCTGGGGTCCTCAACATCAAAAGGACGTGGAACTGTTGGAACAAGTGCAGAGGAGGCCACGAGGATGATCAGGGGCTGGAGCACCTGCCCTGTGAAGCCTGGAGAAGAGAAACTGCGTTGAGAGCTCAGAGCAGCTTCCAGTGTCTGAAGGGGGCTACAAGGATGCCAGAGAGCTACTCTTCATTAGGGACTGACTGTAGCGATAGGACAAGGGGTAATGGGTTTACACTGAAACAGGGGAAGTTCAGGTTGGATGTAAGGAAAAAGTTCTTCCCTGTGAGGGTGCTGAGGCGCTGGCAGTGTGCCCAAAGAAGTGGTAAATGTCCCATCCCCAGCAGTGTTCAAGGCCAGGTTGGACGGAGCCATTGGTGACATGGTCTAGAGGGAGGTGTCCTTGCCCATGGCAGGGGAGTTGGAATTGGATGATCTTAAGGTCCTTTCCAACGCAAACCATTCTATGGTTATATGATCCTGGGATGCTGCAGAGGGCAAAAGAGACTGCTGAGATCCTTCATCCTTGGATGTCGCAGAGGGTGAATGGGGCTGCAGGTACCCCTCATCCTTTGGGACTGCAATGGATAGGCAGCCCCATTAAAACATCAGCTTGAGCCCTTTCCTCACTAAGGCGTTGAGTAAGGTGCAGTAGGGCAGAGAGAAGAGGAAAGAGGCTGCATGAAATGAGTGCAGAGAAACGGCTTGAGGCTGGGGAAGGGGGAGCAGCTGCTGCTGGTGGTGCTCAGGGCACAGGCAGATGGGTAGCAAACCACACGGTGACTTACAACACGGAGCAAGCCAGGAGGAGGCAAGAGGAAAGGGGAACCGGAAAGGCATGGTGGGTTGAGCAATGTGTCAATCACAGCCCCGGCTCCGCAACCGCAAACCCCAGCACTGTTCCCACGAGTGGCCCCGCTCCCCGAGGCGGGATGGGGGCACCACGGGGAAGGGGAAGCCACTGGGAGCCCGGCAGTTGATCTGGGATTGGGGTACAGGGAACAGTGGGATTGCCTTGGCTGCTCTACTGGTTGGTGCAGTGGTTTAGACAATGCGTTGGCTCTTCTTGCTGTGGGGAGGTTTGGTTAGTACCAGGTGGTTTCCCAGGTTTTGGGGGTCCATCACTAGGATTGGTGGATTCCCAGGTTTTGGGGATCCACAGGCAGAACTGATGGATTCCCAGGTTTTGGGAATCCACAGCCAGGATTTGTGGATTCCCAGGTTTTGGGGATCCACAGACAGAACTGATGAATTCCCAGGTTTTGGGAATCCACAGGCAGGACTTTTTGGTTTCCAGGTTTTGGGGGATCCGTGACCAGCATTGGTAGATTCCCAGGTTTTGGCAATCCACAGCTAGGATTTGTAGATTCCCAGGTTTTGGGGATCCACAGACAGAACCGATGGATTCCCAGGTTTTGGGAATCCACAACCAGGATTTGTGGATTTCCAGGTTTTGGGAATTCACAGCCAGGATTTGTGGATTCCCAGGTTTTGGGGATCCACAGACAGAATTGATGAATTTCCAGGTTTGGGGAATCCACAGTCAGGACTGGTGGGTTTCCAAGTTTTGGGTATCCATCATCCCACAAAACCTGCTGCTGTTTGCTTGTTGGTCCTCATGCCCTTGCCTGATGCGTGGTCCCGTTCTACCTGCTAAGCTCCTGCCTGCATCCACCATCCCCTGTGTGCTGAAGAGCCGCAGCTTGGATGGGGCATGGATGAGGAACCCATCGGCTCTATTTTTCCCCCTGTCCTGGCCTTTCCAACTGTTTTTCCAGGCAGGGAGCAGCCCGCTGTCATTCCATGGGGAGCTGGCAAGTGTCACCTTGTTCCCATCCCATGAGAGGCTGCAGGGTGGTAGGGATGAGCATGGGACCGGGCTAGGGAGGGTGGATAGGATGGACTTGTGAGGCATGCGAATGCCTGCCCATGACTGTGCTTGTAGCATGGGTCTTTCCAGCACAGATATCCCTAATCCCATCCCGTGCTGCCCCTTCCCTCCTTAAATAATCCTGTTTTTCCAGCCTCCCAATTTACCCTGGGCTTAATGGTGTCCCATGGAGTTGGTCAGCCTAAGGGGGACCTCTCCATAGTGATGCCTATGGCAGGGGGTTGGAACTGGATGATCTTCTGCTCCTTTCCAACCCAAACCAATCTATGATGCCACAGGAAGCTACTGGAGATGGGGCAATCCCTGTGCTGGGCTCTTTCGGCTCTGTCTGTCAGGATTTCCATCTATTTTGCTAAGAAAAGGGAATAAAAAGCACGAAAGGGGAAAAAAAAGAACATCGGATGAAAAGGATCTAATTTTAGCTCGGAACAGGGAAGCTCGAGGAAGTGATGTTTTAAAGAAAGGAAAGTAATCTGACCTACGCCAACATGCAGCAGGATGATTTATTGTGTACCATAAAGGGCTGGGAGGAAATAACTCATTGATGAGAGCAGCTTCATCAGTGCGTGTTCATACACGTCTTCCTCATGGGTCTCAGTGGTTGGGGCCCCAGGAGAGGGGTGGCTCAGATTGGAGGGGCTCCTGTAGCAGTTCCCTATGGCCCAGTTTATCCTATGGGATGAAACTGGGGGGGAAAGACCCTGAGGTGGGTTGGATGTGACTTGTCATGGTTCTCTCTGTCCACTGGGAGCAGGGTGATGGTATCCAACAGTGTATTTTGGCTTCCCACTCATCTAAGGGTTGTATGGGGAAAGAGAAAAATTAAGGCTTTTGTGTTTATTGCAAGTATCTTATTACTTACCCTATTACTTCTACCATCTTTGTATCGCAGGATATGACCTACCTCTGTATCTCAGCCTCAGATTCTTCCAGTCAAAACCTGTAAGTCATTTGCCATCCTTTTGCCTCAATATTGAACTTTCTGGTCAATAAAAGCTCAGATTCTGCAGGATGAAGGTTCAGTTTGTGCTGTAAAAGCTTTGTATTGCTGCAGAGCTTGACAGAAGCAGTGCTTCATTCTCAGGTTAAATGGCATTTGTAGGACTTGAAATGTGTTTCTGTGTGTGATTGCATTCAGTTTTCCATGAAATCTCTGATTTTTTCTACTGGTCAGTGTTAAGAATTGAAGCATTGGAAAGACAGTAATTTGTGTCTTTCTTCCATACATTTTCCTCAGAAAGAGAAGTAAAATATTTGTTTAAACCATCATTTTCACCCACCCAACAAAGCACAGACACTCCTGATGTTCTGAGAATGAAGCTGGTGGGAAGTGCTGTGAGGAAGCCCAGGCTTTCATGGGATACGGTGCAGGGGTGTGGTTGCACCGGGGGTTGTAGCACCATGATGCTCCTTTGGCTTCCATAAACCACGCACTGCAACCAGAAAATTGGCGTTATTTTTCTCTCCAAACACTAAAAAGCATCAAAACTTAATGCAAAGTGACTGAACAGAGCCTCATTGTGGAGACAATGGTGTTCCCGCATCCTTGTGAGCAGCCTTGCACTGGGATGCGATTCTGCTTGCTCATGCTCCTGCTGAGCGGAAAGAGGAGCTTTACAAGAAAACCCTGCCTCAGCAAGAAATGGGGGTTTTTAGGTGCTACTTTTTTCTCTCATTTCATTGCGTTTGAGGCATGTCTACCAAAAGGGAAAGAGAAAAAAAGGCAGAAGGAAAAAAAATAGATAAGAGTGGCTGCCAGAAGGAAGACTTGTTCAAGGAACTATTTTCTGCTTGTCAGTTTATGCCTTGGATTTCACAATCCTGGTGAACTTTGTGTCCTGCAGAGGAGATGCTTATGACTCAGGATCTCTGCGGTTCTCAGCATTGCTGGCTTCATGCCCCAATTCCATGCTTTGAGGCTGGAAACGCATGGAGAGAGCTTTTCTATGCCTGGGGGGAAAAAGCCCACTGTGGGGTGGGTGAGGATGGATGGGGTGGATGAAGTGCACACCTCCCTCCAGGATGGGGTGGGAGAGTGATGCTGCATGCATGGAGTGGCCTGGAGGATGGCAGAAGGAGCTGGAGATGAGAGCATCACATCCTTGCAAGCACCGTGCATCCCTGCTGGTCCAAGCCAAGGATGCAGGACTGGGATCCGAAGAGCTTGGATCTGTGTAGGCACCACATGCAGCAGCTCTGGGGGATGTTCTGCAGAGTAGGATGAGCTCTAATATTATGGGACAAGCTTTAGGCAGGGAAAGGCCCCCAGATGGTGAAGTGCTATAGTGGCCGAAGAGGAGTCGTGTCTGTAGCCCATAAGGAGCAATAGACAGACATCATCCAGGGCTGAAAAGCTCAGTATTATTTAGTATGACCACAGCTTTGGAGACTTCCATCCTAGCAGAGCCCCCACCTACTTCTGAATACATCCTTGGCTGGTTTCTTAAGGCATAGAACAGGGTGAGAGCTTACCCTTTGATGGGCTAGCAGGGATGGAGGGGGTTTTGGGGGGTTCTGCCTCATCTCTGAGCCCCATTGGGAGCAAGCCCTGGGCTCTGCGCTGGCTCATGCCTTGGCTTCTGAGAAATCAGGAAGGCTGTGCAGGAGGATGCCCACCCCATCACGTGGAGCCAGAGGAAGTTCGGCACTGGGGCAGAGCGCTGCTTGCTCCTGCACCCCTGGCCAGGCATCAAAGGGGACCCTTTTCTCCTCCCCAAAAAGCTGGGCCTATGGGGCCAGGCAGCCACCACTGCCCAAGTTACTCAGAATCAGGTTTTCTACCTCAAAACTGGCCCAGGGCTCAGTGCAGCTGCGTGGGTGAGCAGGTTATGGCAAATACACACTGAGGAGATGAGTACCTGACTCAGTGTGGGTTCTTGGAGATGCTCGCTGCCTTTGCGGAGGGTTGGCAGCAGCTTCCAGCATCCTATCCGCTGATGAGCAGGAGGGATGCGTCTCACCAGACCCTGCATAACCCTTCCAGAAGCACCTACATCTGTCTCATGTGGAGTTGTTTATCCTGTTTTCTATCTCCACACAGAGATGGGTGCTGCTTATATGGCCAAGCATCCAGGTCGGAAGCAGAGAAGCACCATAGGGTGTTGCAGCAGAAAGCCCTGGCTCCCTGCCCCATTTTGCTGTAAAACTCTCTGGTTTGGGTTAATATGCTGCCTCTGCCTTGCTGAGGTGCTGGTTGTCCTTTCAGGGATGCAGGCAGCTATCTGTGGTGGGCAGCCCTACATCCTACATCCTGGCATGGGCAGCCCTTCGGTGGGAAGGGGCTGGAGGTGCTCTTTGGGTGAGAAGGAAAAGGGAGCTGCACTATTCCGGGATCTGCAGGCAATGCACCTTGGGAGCCAACTTTTCCTGCCTTCTTCCCCACCGGCATCTTCCTCTCGGAGGGAACTGGGTTTTTTTGGCATCATTTGGGAATTGAGGGTGAGCCAATGGCTCAGGGCAGCCTCTGACATGGGGATGCACCTGTCCCTTGGGCACAAGGTGACAGCATTCCCTGCAGGCCGTCTCCCTGCCCTGCTTTGGCTGACAGCATCGTGCTGTTCCCAAGCCCTCAGGAAGCAGGAAATCCTCCGGAAAGCCTCCCAGGTCATTTCCTTCCTTGCAGATGACCATCACCCTCTTTGCCTTCGCTTGGCAGAGGGAGGATTCCTGCTCCTATCCCATGCCATGACCCCATGGGGAGACACGCGATGGCTGTGGACGAGGTGGTTTGGTGCCTCCCATCCTCACCTCCTGCCTCTCTCCTTGCAGGCTGCAGCATTTTAGGGAGTGCATCCGCTTCATCCATGAATGCCGGCTCGGCGGGGGAGGCTGCCTTGTCCATTGGTGAGAGCTGCCGGAACCCCATTGCATTCCCTTGGCATTGGTCCTCTGGGAGGTGGCAATGTGCTCCCAGAAAGTGTCCTCAGCGTCAAATGTCACTTGTGGTGGGGAGGAAGATGATAAGGAACAGCAGAAGTGTGATAGGGGAAAGTTTCTGCTGCTGGGATCCATGGGGATCATAGAATCATGGAATCAGCCAGGTTGGAAAAGACCTTCAAGATCACCTTTACCCCAGCACTGCCCAGGCAACCACTAACCCATGCACTGAGGCCCTCATCAACGTGTGTGTGAACACTTCCAGTATAGTGACACCACCAGTGCCCTAGGATGCCTGTTCCAGTGCCTGACCACTCTCTCTGTGAAGAGACAATTCCTACGTCAGCTGCCTCTCACAGCTACAGCCTGCATTTAACAAGGAGACAGCAAACCATGCTTACTTTCAAAGCGAAAGTGAGAATATGCAATGCCGTCTCCACTATGGTGCTTGGATAGCAGCAACAAGATGAGCTGGTAGAAGAGTTTGGCTTATATTTCACTCAGATTAGATTGGAGAGTTATTAGATAAGAGGGTTAATATCCAATCTAAACCTCCCCTGGCACAGCTTGAGGCTGTTTCCTCTTGTCCTATCACTCATCTGGGAGAAGAGATCAGCCCCACCTCACTGCAACCTCCTTTCAGGTAGTTGTAGGGAGCGATATATGCTCCATGCACAGAAAACCTGAGCATGCAAAGAGGTGGGATGGGAGAATCCATCTACCCGCAGCCACCATCAGCACTGTATGTCCACACAGCTCCTTATCCCCACCATAGCCTTGCTAGCATCCCATTGAGACAGGGTGTCCTTAGGGAGATGCATCCTTATGTTGTGTGCATCTCTATGCATCCCAAATGTTGTGTGTTCCTTGCTATGATGGGAACACCTCTCCCTGATGCTGCTCCCTCTCTCCATGCTAGCCTGGCTGGGGTATCCCGCAGCACCACTGTCCTTGTGGCTTATCTCATGACGGTGACCGAGCTGGGCTGGGAGCGCTGTCTGGCTGCTACCAGGGCTGTGAGGTCCTATGTGAGCCCCAACTTTGGCTTCCAGCAGCAGCTGCAGGAGTATGAGGTGACCTTGCTGCAGGAGGTACATCCCGCATCCGTGTCCCCTTATGCATGTGCCTGCAATGTCCCCTTATACTCATGTCTGCAGGGTTTGCAAGCAGGGATGGCTCTTTTGCATGCAGCTCTATGCAGGGCCAGCTGTTTGCGTGAGCTGACCTTTGTGTGTGCTATTTATTACCTGGGGATTTTGGGGTTTTGCATGCAAAACCAACAAAGAGCCCTTAAAAATAAGAAAGTGCCTAGACACTGTGTGAATGCACTTTAAAAAGCTCTTTAACCCCCAGTGCTTTCCTGAGGGCTCAGTTAGGATGCAGCAGGAGGGATGGGTGAGTAGCATGTCCCCTGGGAACCATGGGAAGGGTGCTGGGCTGGCTCCCTGGAATGCAGCACAGTGGGAGGTGGAAAAGTGGGAAAGGAGAGGGAGAGATGCTCTTGTGAGTGGATTCAGGATGTGCTTGGTGTGCTTGGGCTTCCCCTGACACCAAACCCACTGCTTTTAGAGCAGGTGAGAGACAGGAGCAAGTATCGATGGGGATGTTGTCATCTTTGCTCAACCAAGTGATGAGGAGCAGCAGGTTTTAGAAAAGCAGGAGCCCTGGTTTGGTACACCCCCATCCAGCGTGAGGGAGGGATAAGGTAGCTGGGCTGAGCCAGATGCTGGCAGCTGGGAGTAGCAGTGGCATGTTTAATCACAACAGCTCTAATTGCAGGGCTCAGGGATGCATTGTTGACCTGGAAAGTCATTGAAAGCAAAGGGAAAGGCACTTAAAAGCAGAGCTCCCACACTGAACCCTGCTTCTCCATCCAGCCTCAGGTTCTGCTGAGGACCAGAGTCCAAAACAGCACATGATGGACTTCTGCAAGGACAGATTAACCCACAACCTGACATCTCACAGCCCACATCAACCCTAGACTTGGTTCCATCACTGAAGTCAAAGTCCTCCCCGTCCACAGCGGCTATGAGCATCACACAGTGTCCCTATGGTCCTCTGGCCACTCTGAGTGGGTCAAGGGGGTTTCTCTCCCCCCAAGCTACAGGCAGGGACAGCATGTGACATGGTCACAAATGTCACCATTCCCTTGGTGCTGTCACATGCAGGACACAGCCCCGAGCTGTTATTGCTGGCTTGCAAAAACACCCGTGGAAGAGGGCAGAGAATGGTCCAAAGGATTACAAAACACCCACAGCGCTGGAGATTCCCTATGGGGCTTCCCCCGTCCAGTCCCCAGCCCTTCCCACGCTCTGGCTGTGTCCCAGCATAGGCTGTGATGTGAGGTTTGCTGTCTCCTGCTCCCCAAAGTCCAGGCTGGGCTCAGCAGGTGCCAGATTTCCCTCCCTTTCCCTTGGATGCCACCTTTTCATCTCCTCGAGGTTTTGCCCAGAGCTTTGCAAGCATTTCCCTGAAGACACCAAAGGCCGAGCCAAGGGTTGAGGCACTCGTCTGTGTGCTGGGGTGGGGTTTAGTAGGAGCTGCCTTTTCCTTGAAACGCCATGAATTCCCTGTGGTCCCAGCAGTGGGAGGGAAGCTGCCATGGCCCTGAGGGGAGGCTGCTGCTGGATGCTGGAGCAGGGAGTGTTGCTCACCCTCAGCTTCATTTGGAGAAGGGGAAGAGCCAGGATGGATGCTCCAGCTGCTCCCAGCTCATCCCTGCATCCCCTACCTTTGCAAGAGGAAAATCAGCCTAGGCAGATGCTGAGGGTCCCCTGGGGTGGTGGATGCCCTAGGCATTCACTTGCATGGCCAGGAACCCATAGGACCTGATGCCACGTGGGTCCTGCCCCTTTCTTTATGTTAGGCAGCATTTGGCTTGCTTGTGTTGGCTGTGGAAGGTTGCACCTTGTTCTGTGGCTTTGGGGTTGTTTTCTGTGTGTAGATAGGGTTCAAGAGCAAGGGTATCATGACCAGAGCTTCAGATCTTGATGAGGATAGAGAAGAGGTTGAATTTCCCCATTTAGTTCAGCCGCCATTCCAGCAGGCATCAATTTGGAAACACAGTGTGTGGGAGCAGTCATGGACAAGGGCTGGGCAGGCTGCTGAGGAGAAAAAGCCTCATTTTTTGTCGGTCAAAACCTGTGGGGAATAGGTTAATCCTCATGGGAACCTGCTCCATAGGGCCATGCACAAGTATCCCTCAGTGCCTCAGCTTCCTTGATCCAGAGCAGGGACCTCAGATGGGACCCTGGGAAGTAGAAATGGGGAAGATGCTCTCAGGGACTGGCCGGAAAGTGTGCATGGAGTATGCAGTTGTGGTTTCAAGCTGGCAAATGGTGCTTGTCGGGATAGATGAAGAAGGAAGGAAGAGACCAAGAACAGCAGCACCATGATGGGTAAAGTTAGAAAAGGAAGTAAGTGAGCCCAGAGAAGACAGCATGAATGTGAGAGAGGGTGCAGATGGGCATTTGGGTGATGGGCCTGTCCCCTGTGGTGCTGGCACACCATGGCCAGGCTGCCTTCCCACCCTGGTGCTGTCCCACATGGGATGGATGCTCCTGGCTCCAGAGAGAAGAGGAGGGCAGCAGGTAAGTGGTCAGCACTGGAGGAAATAGGCTGTAACCACTGCTTGCTCTCACTTTAGAGGGAAATGCCTGGCAGCAGCAGCTGGGTGTTTTCCACATCCTCCTAATGGATCTTTCCCTCCTTTTCCTGGATGGTGGGAGCCAGCTCCCATTGGATGTGTGATGTGTGCTGACTTCTGGTGGGTGCTGAGCTTTGGTGGCCAGGGTCGTCTCCCCGTGGAGCTTCATCCGTCTGGATGGTTTGCATGGGAGGAATGTTTCAAAGCCTGTCCCAAATCCTTTGGGACTCACTTCCCAAAGAAATCAGGTCAAGCTCTCAGGGCCCACCCCAAGCAAGGGGTCTGTCTGCTTGCAGGAGGCAAGTGTGTAGCCGCCATGGTGAATCCCACTATCCGAGGGAGTGGATTTAGGAAATTCAGACATTCCTGGTGGAAATCCCCTCTGTTTGAGCTGACTTCCCCTGGCTGCAGGAGGTGGGGATGCCACCAGGGTCAGTTTCAGCTCATGGTCCCTTCAGCAGTGCTGGCAGGATGGGGCTGAGCTGACCATCCTATACTTCTGCATCACGCATCTTTGCCATGAGCTCCATGGCTTCTGGCCATGGGGTGCTCCCATGGCACCCTGGGAAGCTGGAACCACTGCAATGACATCTCACCCTGTGGGTACTGAGGCTCAGGGGTCTGCCTGCTCCCTCCCTCTGGTTCTCCTGTGCCTGTCCCAGTGCTACCCTGGCTCCAAGTGATGGTCGCTCTCTTGACCCTTTGCATCCACAGGTTTCACGTTCCCAACTCCATGTCCTCTGTCCTTAAGGGGTTTTTCTGGATACATTCCTACTGCTCATCCCAGTAACTCCTGCTCACTGGAGCAGGTGGTTCCCAGCTCCTTAGGAAGATGGCAAAGTCCTGGTGGGGTCCAGCAGAGCTGACCATTCCTGCCCATGCTCCTATGTGATGCAATCTGAGCCCATTGGATTGTTCTACATCCCCTCAGAAGCAGGAAGCATTTCCATGGACCATCACTCACTTCTCAGCTGCCTCTGGACCTCCTCCTGCTGCCAGCTCATCCCCAGCCACTGGGATGCTCCTGCGCCTTTACAGCTGGATGCAGGGATAAAGGGAGGATAGGAGGCACTCCTCAACCAATGCAGGGAGCAAGGCGCTCTGCAAACAAACCTGCCTCTGCATGATGGAGCTGACTTGGCCGTGC
The DNA here is from genome assembly GCA_017639245.1 of Myiopsitta monachus. Classification (NCBI taxonomy): domain Eukaryota; kingdom Metazoa; phylum Chordata; class Aves; order Psittaciformes; family Psittacidae; genus Myiopsitta; species Myiopsitta monachus. Next base: position 101,373,163 of record CM029941.1, on the reverse strand, counting down.
AGCTTGTAGCAGGGAGTCCAGCCTGTGGAGGCTGTTCCTGTAAGCTTTCCTTACAGGAATTCAGGCACACAAGGGAACAGCAGCAGCTTCTTGGCAATGTAAAGTAAATAAAGCTGCAGCCGGCTTGAAGATGCTGCCAGCTTCCCAGGTCTGCCTGTGCAGGGCTAGGGATGCAGGAAGCACTCATTGAGGGGGGAACTGTTGCATCTCATACAATGGGGTTGTGGTGCATGAGCTCCTGAGAAACTGGGGCCTTTCTGCTTGCTGGCTGTGGCTGGGGATGTCCTGGCCTCTCAGGGGCTGTGGCTGGGATGCTGCAGGCATTGCTGTTGCAAGCGCCATCTCTCAGTCTGGGGGTGTCTCATTCCCCAATGGCTCTAACAACCTCTCTTGGCTTTTTCCTGGCAGTACCGTGCTTGGATCCACCGTGACTATGGCAGGAACCCATTTAAGGACCAGGAGGAGCTGCAGAGCTTGCTGGGCCAGCAGGATCAGAGGCAGAAGGAGCAGCAGCTGGGGAGCAGGGATTGCTCCTGGCTCCACTCTTCAGCTCCCACCTATCCGCTCCCCTACCATGCAGGTGGCACCAGCAGAAGCAGATGGATGAACAGATAAGCATCCGGCTGCTCCGAGGCAGACGTTGGCCCTGGGGCTTGGAAAACCCGGTCTTCCCTTTGCCAAGTGCCTCCGGGGGTTCACGTCTAGGGCAGAAAGCAGCCAGCGCCAACCTCAGCTGTGGTTCGAGGGTTGGATTGGGGGGGTCAGGACTCACGACCATCCCCTTGGCTGCCAGCTCTGTGTGTACCCCATGGCAAGGCAGTAAATTAATGACAGTGTCTTGCTCTGACCCGTTCCCCCATTCCCTGTGGATTGCAGCCTCTTTCCCATCACTCAGAGCAGCAGCAAACCCCATCTCTCCAGCAGCATGGTATCCGGGGCTCCTTCGGCAGCGCACAGGGATGCCAATGCAGACCCTGGAAAGCCAGGGTGGGATGAGATGGGGAGAGGTAATAGAATCCTAGAATAGATCACCTTGTACTCTGCTTTGCAGAGGAGCTGGGAGCTGATGCAGCCATGGCAGGGATGAGTGCTGGGATGTGGAAGTGCTGCTGAGCCCTGGTTGTCACCCAGGGGATGGGGACAAGGGGCTGGAGGCTCTTTGTGCTGCTGATGTCCCTCCTGGTCCAGCCTGTCCTTGGCACATGTCCATCTGGCATCTTTCTTAACCCACCTCTGCAGGGAAGGGGGAAATCCAGCGGTGCTGGAAGCCACCAGTCCCCACTGCCTCCATCCCTGCAGCCAGAGCAGGTTTGGGCTTCCCCCGCTGCCCAGGCTGAATGTCCCTGGTTGCAAAAGAAACTGATTGCTCGGTTGGACTCAGTTGACCCCCAGCCCAATTTAACGCTGTCCCTATCTAACAGTGTTTTTAATATTGAAAGACTGTGACTTTGCCCCTTTTTCATCCCAAACTCGTCATTTTCCAAAGTGTGGGCTTCCTTTGCCAAGGCCTTCATATCTGCCCTACAAGGAGGGTCCTAATCCATAGACACAGCACTTGTACATTTAAACCTTTAACTCTTCTTCACTTTTTACTATAAATACCTTGTTTGGCTTCTCAATAATATCCATTCTGAGGAAGAAAACCCAGCATTTAAAGTATTTCGAGGAATTCCCTCAGTTTCTGGGTACTTGTATGAGAGTGCCAGGGGTGACATGACCAGCTCCTAATAAAGGGGAGAATGGTTAAATCCATAAGGATGGTTGGCCTTGATTTGTGGTGCTCCTAGTGGGAATGGAGAGATGGACTGACATGGCCATGCTGTATGTCCTGCTTCCTATTTTCTTGATGAGAACCACCAAAAAATTAAACGTTTGAAGGACTCACATTTTAGCCATAACATAGGATTCCAGGAAAAAAAAAAAAAAAAAAAAAAAAAAGACTATGGAGGCCATTTCCTGTCTTTTTAGGTTGAGAAAAGGTCCCTTTGGCTGCCGTTCTGCATGGAAGAATACAGTGGATTGTGACTGCAGCACACGGGAAAGTGAAGCAATTAACGCGATCAAGGACCATAAATAGATAAATGCTGTTGGTGGAGTGGACTGAAAGGAAGTTGAGCAAACTGGGTCAATATTGGATTTAATGCCTCTGTTATCATTTTAGGAAGCAGAAAAATGGAACTTGCACATAGGAGAAAAAAAAAAAAGAGGAAAAGACAAGAAAGTTGGTTTCTGGTGTAAGTAGGAAGTCATTGGAGATCTGTGATAAGCAGGGGTTAGACTTGCAATAGGTGTGATAACCTCCATACAGCAATACCGTCCTGTCGTCTCACCCTTCCCATCCCACCATTGGCCATCCTGGGGCTCAAACATTCCCAAAGGAACTGCAGCCCCAAAGCAGCTGTTACCCCTGGGAAAATGCCCTGATTTTGGGAATCACAAGGGATGCTCCCCATAAGCTGCAGCATCACCCACGCCCGCATCATGGCAGCACCTATTGCCCAAACTGCATCTTCTAAACCCAATTTCCCCTGAATTTTGGGGGTGTCCCAAGCAAATATATGTATCTTTACACTCTGGCCTACATCAGTGGGACCAGTAGTGGCTTTAGGGCTTTTGGCACTGGAAGGCAAGCACCAAAGGAGGTAAACCCCACTGATTTCTCTTTGCCAAGTGCCTCTGCTGCAGGTTAAACTGCTCTGTTCAAGTGTAAATGAGCTTCCCATGGCGCTGCTCATGCACAGGGAAGTGGTTTACAAGAAATTCCCGGCTCTGCCGCCTGCCTCAGGGCGTGTTTCGCTTTTTCTTTTGCCATCCCACTCCATTCCAGCCGGCCGGCACCATGAGCGTCCAGAACCCCCATTTTAAGGGGGTTGTTGTTTTATCCTCCTCCCACTGGGACTCCCCTCACCCCAGAGAACCGAGATTTTGCCTTTCCAGGAGGCCCATGAAGTTGTGAAGCCAAAATGAAGGCAAAGGTGGTGGAATCAGCGGGGTCCCATTCAGTCAATGTGCTCCTGATGGGAAAAAGGGATGGAGAGGCTGGATTACACAATTCCCCTTGGAAATATCCTGAATGTCTCACAACCTTTACAAAATAAACAGTTTTTGACTGAGGGTGTCTCTGTCCAGTATAGGACCAGTGCCATGGGGAGCAGAGATGCAGCTCCCCCTGCAAAGCTGAACTTGTTTCCCAGTAAAAACCCCCCAGAAATAACCCTTGACTGATTGCAAGAGATTTTGGCTCCCCTCAGATCTCATGGGGGTGGGTGGGTGGGATCTGATTAGGATCAGTGAAGTGTTTAAAACCAAGGGTTATTACAGATGTTATTTGTTAGGAATGACAGTAAAGGTTGTGTACCTTAGATCATTATTTTTATTGTAGCAGCTGTGCAGCTCCATACATTTCCCATTTCCCTCTATTACCCACATGGGAGTAATTATGGTTTTTTTCCAAGAAATGCGTGTGTAATCTGGTAATCCCAAAAAAAACCCCTCTGAGGTCAGGCCGCAGAGGATCCTTTATGCTCCATCACAGCCAGCAGCCCTGGCTGGGTATGATGGGGATAGCCTGGGGCTGCCAGGCTCTTCCAGGGCTCTGATCCCAGCTGGAGCAGTGAGGGAGGGACTGATCTGCACCTGGAGCTGATCCAGGACCTGGGGCTCATCCAGGACGGAACTGGGAATTTCTGGGGTATGAACTGATCATGGGCTGGGAATACTACTCTGAGTCTGTGGGTGGATCAATCAGGGAGTGGGGAGACTTGTTTGGGGCTGAGGGTGAATCATTTAGGGACTGGGAATGGATTGATCTGGGACTGCGGGTAGATCAACTGGAGACTGAGGAGACTGGTCTAGGACTGGGGATAGTCTGAGCTGGGACTGGGGAGACAGGTCCAGGACTGCAGGTGAATCAGTTGGGGACTAGGGATGGATTGATTTGGCATGGGGAGACTGGTCTGTGACTGGGGATGAACTGAACGTGGACTGGGAATGAACTGATCTGGGACTGAGGATGGACTAATCTGGGACTGGGGATGGACTGAACTTGGACTGGGGATGGACTGAACTTGGACTGGGGATGGACTGAACTTGGACTGGGGATGGACTGAACTTGGACTGGGATGAATCAGTTGGGGACTGGGGATGGACTGAGCTGAGACCTGGGATGAACTGATCTGGGACTGGGGATGGAGGGAACTTGAACTGGGGATGAATGAGTTGGGGATAAATCAGCTGGGGACTGGGGATGGACTGAGCTGAGATTGGGGATGGATTGAACTTGGACTGGGAATGGACTGATCTGGGACTGGGGATGGACTGAGCTGAGACTGGGGAGACTGGTTGGGAACTCTGGGACTGGGGAAGCTGGTCTAGTAGTGGGGATGGGCGGACTGGAAACTGGTCTGAGACTGGGGAAGGACCAGTCTGGGGCTGGGGATGGATCAGTTAGGATCTGGGGAGACCGGTCTGGAACTGATCTGAGACTGGGGAAGGACCAGTCTGGGGCTGGACCGGTCAGGGACCGGGGAGACCGGTCTGGAACTGGTCTGAGGCTGCGAAGGGATCAACGGGGGCCCGGAGAGCCGCACTCGTACCTGCGCCGGGGCCAGGCGGGACGCGGGGGACCTCGGCCACACCCATGGAGGCCCCGCCCCTTCCATGACCACGCCCCTTCTTCCCAGACCCCGCCCACTGAGGCCCCGCCCCCTCCCCAGCGGCTGATTTCCCGGAAAGGCGCGCGCTTCGGAGAACGCGTCGCCAGCCGCGCATGCCCAGCCAGGCGGCTCCCCATTGGACAGCCGAAGGCGGAGGCGGCTCCCCATTGGGTGGGTCGGGCGCGGGGAGGGAGGGGAGGGTAGGGGAGGGGGTAAGGCTGGCTATTGGCTGGGCGGAGCGCGGGCGGGCACGCCCCCTTCCGGGCGGCTATAAAAGGGCGGCAGCGCGGGCGAGCGGCGCGGGCGCGGCGGCGCGGAGCGGGTGAGTGGCGGGTGGCTATAGCGGTGCTGCGGGGCATGGAGCGGCTCTGCTCTGCAGCCGGGCTGAGGGAGCGGGGCTGGGGCAGCCTGGAGGGGGACCTTGGAGCAGCTCCGGTGCCTAGAAGGAGGAGAAGCATGGAGCTTTGGACGAGGGCTGTCGGGACAGGACAGGGGAATGGCTTTAACCTGCCAAAGGGGAGACTGAGATGAGCTCTTAGGCAGAAGCTCTTCCCTGCGAGGGTGCTGAGGCGCTGGCACAGGGTGCCCAGAGAAGCTGTGGCTGCCCCATCCCTGGCAGTGCTCAAGGCCAGGTTGGACACAGGGGCTTGGAGCACCCTGCTCCAGTGGAAGGTGTCCCTGGCCATGGCAGGGGTTGGAACTGGATGAGCTTTAAGGCCCTTTCCAGCCCAAACCAATTGGGATGAACCCGTCCCCATGGACCGCTGGCTGGTAGTGTGGTGCTGCCTTTGCCACCCTTGTGTTCCGTCTGATTGTCCTGGTGTGGGGCTGGTGTCGTGGTTGCTGCAGGGTGGGCTCTTTGCCTGTGTTGTGTGTGCTGGTTTGTGTTGCTGGGGCCAGCCTGGAGGGTTTGGTCAGCTTTCCATGGAGGGGAATGGAGCCCTGGCCTGTGCCAGTGATGATGGGAGCAAGCTCTTTAGAAAGCAGGCAGATCTAGAAGAGAGTCTCATTTCAGCTGTTGTTTCTGAGGCTCTTCAGCTTGGTATAACTCCAGAGCACGCACAGAGGTCGTGTGCTCCCATCTATGACATGTGCTTTGGGGTGTCCAGCTTTGGAGGGGCAGCTGGGACCCAGCATTGTTGGCTGGTGGTATTAGCTCTCACCATCACCAAAACCAGGTGAGCAGAAGGGTCTGTGTGTCCTACTGAATGGCAGTAGGGCAATGGGGAAGGGGCAGAAGTTGGTGGCACTGAGCTGGTGTGAGCAAAGCAGGGACCACCAGGGCTCAGACTGTACTGGAAACATCCTTGTTCTCACCCCAAAAACCTTCCTGTGGGGCAGTAAAGCAAAGGAAATCAGAGAAAGGCAGTCCTGTAAAACTTGGAGCAGGGCTTCCATCTCAAAGCTGATCCTGGGGCTGCTGATCCCTTCTGCCAGGCCACCAGCTCCTGAAGTCCTTATAGGTCTTACCGTGGAGGTGACGGAGGATGCCAGCAAGGCTGATCCTGGTGCTTTGCCTTCGGTTGGGCAGGAGAAGCTTTCTCATGGCTCCTCCATGAAGTTGCTCAGTGGTTTTGGCTCAAAATGACCAGAGGTCCTCAGTAATGGGGGTGTGACTTCATCCCACATCCTGGCATCCATCCCTGTCTCCTTCAGATGCCAATGGGTGTCTGCCCTGGGATGACCTGCCCAGTGTCGCTTGCTCAGTTGACAGCAGAACCGGGTGCTTTAGTCTCTTTCTGTCTGCTTCCTATGTAACTTACTCCTTTTATTGCTGCAGGAGAGCACCAAGTCATCCTGGGTTTATGAGCAGAGCTTTGACTGATAGAGCGGGAGGAAGATGTAATAACTCAGAATAAACTGCCTTGATTTTTCCTTCATTATGGAAGAATCATATGAGAGGGAGATGTTTTAATGTGTAGATATGGGACATGAGCACAACACAATCCCTTGTAACCCAGTTGTGCTGGAACAATGCTGGCGGATCTAATGGGGCATGGATATCTCATTTCATGCAGGATGTGCGACCGCAATGGTGGCCGTCGACTGCGGCAGTGGCTCATTGAGCAGATCGACAGCGAGCTCTATCCTGGCCTTATCTGGGAGAATGAGGAGAAAACCATGTTCCGCATCCCATGGAAGCATGCCGGGAAGCAGGACTACAACCAGGAGGTGGATGCTTCCATTTTCAAGGTAAGGCCAGATGGTTAATGTGTTTTATCAACAGTTCCTGAGCTCTATAGTGCTGTTTTTCCCCATGCTGATAGTGGTGCTGATGCGAGATGTTCATGCTGTCTATAGCTTTTGCATCTCTAACCCCTGCAAGAGATGCTTCACCCCACAATTGGTCTCCCAGGCTCTTTTGGGGGTATCTGTTCCTTTTTGCCAAATGTTGGTACCAGTTTTAGGTTTGACTTGAGGAGGAGGTGGATGTGCTCCTTTTAAGCTGCTCTAAACTTCTTACCAGGCTATTACTGATAAAAGGTTGGATTTACAAAAAAGGCTTTTCAGGAAGGAAGGAACTCTTGGATGTCACTGAAGGTGGGGGTTTTCCAGTTTTGGGGAAAAACTGGAAGATTCCGTCCTGAACCAAAAAGGTTAGGCTCTTCCCCAGCAATTGCCTTCCCTCTGCTCCCACTTCCAGATGTCTGTGCAGGTGAGCAAGTTCGCTTTCAAGGCAATGACCACTGGTTAGTGGTTGGTTCAGGAGCACCAAGTTATGAGAATGGCATTGAATTCAGCTATCTGAAAATATAGAAATGTCTATTAAAAGTAAATATGTGTATCAGAAAAAGCCATTTTTCAATCTTTCAGTGGTAAAATGTGTTCTCCCGCCGAAAGCATGTTCTGATCTTACAAAGAAAGCAGCTCTCCTTTATTAGCCAGAAGCTGGAAAATTGGGTTTATATTGATTTTAATTAAGGTGTTATCAGTGTTCTCACTGTTTCTGCAGTGATTCCTCAAATCCTCAGCAGCTCCTGAACTGTAAGTGTAGAGGTGATGCCACATATGATGCCCTTGACTTCTGCTTTCTAAAGCCTGGGTGCTGAAACCCTTTGTGCACCTGGGAGCATCACTGGGGCAGGTGGTGCTGCTCTGCATCCAGATGCTTGTCCCCATGTGCGCACATGTCTGCAGTCTAGGAGCTCACATGGAGGGTTATTCTCTGGTGGTGGTTGCTTTGTTTCAGGCCTGGGCTGTTTTCAAAGGCAAGTTCAAAGAAGGTGACAAAGCGGAACCGGCCACATGGAAGACACGGCTGCGCTGTGCTTTGAACAAGAGCCCTGACTTTGAGGAGGTGACAGACAGGTCCCAGCTCGACATCTCTGAGCCCTACAAGGTCTACAGGATCGTGCCAGAGGAAGAGCAGAAAAGTGAGTGCTCTCATAAATGACTGACCCTCATTGGTACTGTGAGCAGCCAGACTCCTGCTGCTGATCTGCGTCTGAGCCATCTGCACCTTCTTGGACAGTCTCTGCTCTTGTGATATGATGCTTTGCTGGTCCTGCTTTGCACATGTCCCATGTGTCACTACGGTAGCAAGGAAGGGCAGGCTTTTTTATTTCTATCCCCCTAAAGAGCTGCTTTAGGAAGTAGGGGATAACTGCAGCATCATAGAAGCACAGAATAGTTAGGGTTGGAAAGGACCTTAAGCTCACCGGGTTCCAACCCGCCTGCTGTGAGCATCCATCCTTTAAAGATGGTGCAGAGGCAAATCAACATCATTCCCCTCTTGATGAAGGTACTTGAGCCCCAGCCTTTTGTCCTCCCAATGCCTGCTCTAGGTGGATGTCAAGGAGCTGCAGTCAGTCCCATCTCTTGTCAGCAGTGATTAGCAGTAGAGAGCAGTTGCTGCTTTGCTGTCTGGTGCAGCACAGGTCATACTAAGTATATCTGGTTGTGGTTGCGGGTGTGTGTGCTTTTTGTTTTAAGTGTAAAATACTTAAGAAGTGTTGCTGTCAGGAAATCTGCCTTTAGCCTCTCGGTCCCCTCCAGCCACGTTCACATGGGGACATGCTGCTGCTATGCAAATGGCACTGCAGGTTCCCACCAGCAGCATGACTGCGCTTGGTGGAAAAAGGAGAAGCAGCAGCCCTGGTCTCTGGGGTGCTCAGAAAAACCCCAGCCCTTTCCTCTGCTCTAGCTCTGTCTCTGCTACTGGCCAGACTTGATTTGCCTTGCTGTTGGTCATTGTGCAATGGGGCAATGGGCTGCAAGCTGGGTTTTGCAAATGCAACTCTGGAAGGGGCTGTGAGCACCCCTGAGGTGCTGTTATGTGGCTCTGCTGTCCTGTGGTCCTCAGTTTCATAACTTTCATGGGGTGAAGGGTTTCTGAAGCCCAGTAGTGATACAAGCTGTAGCAGGTGGGGGGTGTGTGTCCTCACTGCATCCTGGCCTCCATTTCCAGGCAAAGCAGGCATTGCCAATGGGAGCAGCCTGAATGATGTCACGGAGATGGACTGCAATTCCTCTGCAATGGACGATCTCATGAAAGAGGTAAGCCTTCACTGTGGCTGCAGGGTGACTTGCTGGAGGTGGGCTCATGTCCAGTTGCCTGGTAGTGTTTGTTGCCTTCCTCAAGTTCAGTCTGCAAAGCATTGGGGAGCAGCCCTGGGTATTGCAGCTCATTCATGTGAGCCAGCACATGGTTGCGATGAACAGCTCGTGCTTCATTTGCATCTGGGCAATTGAGACCTTTGCTGGGGGATGGAGGCTGGTTTGCAGCTCCGATCCTCTTCTTGGCCGTGTTGCATTGGGCTGCTTCTGCCCAGTAGCCCTTGAGGGTGTTATTTGAGTGTACAACCTTGGGCAGGCCAAACTTGATCTTTCTAACAAAGTTCATTGGCATCCCGTTGGTGTTGCCATTTGGACCCTCTCTGAGCACTGCAGGTGTCTCAGTGTAGGCCAGTGGCTGCCTGAGGCATTGAACCTGCTCTGATCTCAGTGCCTGCTGTCTCACAGCCTCCCTGTGTAGATGAATACCTGGGGATCATCAAGAGAAGCCCCTCACCAGCCCAGGAGACCTGCAGAAACCCCCCAATACCTGACTGGTGGGTGCAGCAGCCCAGCCCGGGTAAGTAGCTGTTACGTGATGTCTGATGGGACTGAGATTTATGGCTGGGGCAGCAGACAATGTATAATGGACAACAGTTGTATTTTATCTTTCTTACTAATGCTTAAAGTACAAATTATGAGCACTGTGCTTGGTACCAGGCAACCAACCAGGCACTGCACAAGAATAAATCCACCTGGAAGTGTTTATTGGCATCTCCTGTGCAGGACCTAGGAAGCCTGATGTGCCTGGCGCAGAAAACCAGGAGGCTGGTGGAGAGGAGGGGACTGGGATTTGGGAACTGGGCATGTAGGCTCAGTTTGGCTTTCTCTCTACCCACAGGATTACCATTGATGAATGGATACTCCAGCTACGAGCAGCATCATTCAGGTAGGGCAGGTCCCCAGCTTGGCTGCAGACTGTGGCCATCAGCTGCCTCTTTGGGGCTTGGCCTCATGTGTGTTTTGGCAGGTGGTGACTGCTCCCTGCGTGTGGGGGGAGGCTTTGCTTTGGGAGTGCTGCACCCACCTGAGTATCCACAGGCTTTGCTTGCAGAGTAGGGTCACATCCTGCCTTATGTCCTGTGGCCATGGCCTTGGCACAGGGAGTTGCCCTGGGATCAACCATGTCTTTGGCATGGAGAGACCTGCCCACAGTAAGGGAAGTGTGGAGCAAAGGCAGGAGGAAAGGGGTTGTTATCAGGAGCTCTTGCTTGATCAGCACTGCTGCCAGCCTGAGTGATGGAGGTGTCCGCTAGGAAGGTCATCAAGATTGGAACAGGCTTCCCAGGGAAGTGATGGAATCGCCATCCCTGGAAATGTCCCCAAACCATGTATACGAGGCCTTCAGGGACATGGGTTAGTGGTGGCCTTGGCAGTGCTGGGGAACGGTTGGACTTGATCTTAAAGGTCTTTTCCAGCCTGGTTGATTCTATGATGGAGATCTCCTGCATCCAGTGAGACTCGCTTCCATGAGATTCTGCTGCTCTCACAGGGTTTGTGCATTGCAGTGAAGAGCAAGCGGGGTTTGTCTTCCCCTGATGGTGTTTCTCATCCCCATCATTCCCCAGGCTATTCCCAGATGGTGATCAGCTTCTTCTACGGTGGGAGGCTGGTGGGGCGCATCACCACGTCTTGCAGCGAGGGCTGCCGGCTCTCACTCAGCCAGCCCTCCAGCCATGGGGAGAAGCTCTATGCCCCGGATGCCCTGGAGCACGTGCGGTTCCCCTCTGCTGATGCCATCCAGAATGACCGCCAGAAGCAGATCACCAAGAAGCTCTTTGGGCACTTGGAGAGGGGGGTCCTGCTGCACAGCAACAAGCAGGGCATCTTCATCAAGAGGCTCTGCCAGGGCAGGGTCTTCTGGAGCGGAAACGCCATGGTCTACAAGGACAGGCCCAACAAGCTGGACCGGGATGAGGTGGTGAAGATATTTGATACCAGCTCCTTCTTCAGAGGTTTGTAGGAGCATTCGCATCTTTATACACTCAGTGGAGTTGGAAGGGTAGAGCCCTTTTGCCTTAGAACTCTTTGAAGTTGTCCCTGCCGATCACTGATGGGTTACCCCGGTGTTCTGGAGGAGTAGCTGATGCTACCAGATCTAGGGAGGAATAACCTGGTGTTTTGCATCACTTGGCAAATGCATTCCAATTGGAGGCTTTGCACAACAAAGCAGCTCCTCTTGAGCCCACAGCTTTCCTCTATGGCAGTGTGCTTGGTCCCAGACGTGTGTAGCAAAGGCTGGCAGGCAGTTTCCAACTGTTCTCTCCTTGCAGAGCTGCAGCAGTATTACAACAACCAGGGCCGCTTCCCAGACAGCAGGGTCATGCTGTGCTTCGGAGAGGAGTTCCCAGATGCAGTGCCGCTGCGGTGTAAGCTCATCCTTGTGCAGGTATGGAGGGCTGCCCTTTGGAGCTCTGATGACAGATTTCCCACCTCATCTGGACCATATTCCCTTTTTTTTCCCCTCAAGTAGGGCCCTAGCTTCATCCCTTAGAACCATGGTCATTTGGGTGCCTGAATTGATGGGGTGGCGTGGCATGGGTATCTGCTTATCCACAGCCTCCTGAGAGGTGCTTTCGGCTGTTGCTTGTCAGAGACTTCTTGATCAGGGTAGGTCATGTTTGCAGGCAAAGCTCCCAAATGGAAAAAGCTTTCCTTAAAGTGCTGGAAATCTGTTCTCTTGTATTCGTGCCTCTTGGCACTGGGACCTGTGCCCTCCCATTTAGGAAACAGTGGAATAAACCCCTGGAATGGTTAAGTGAAAGCTTCCAGCTGAACAGCCAATAGATGTGGTAAACAACCATGATGCACAGTGGTGGGGTTGGGAAACCTTCAGGAGGGTGAAGGAGGAGATGGCATGAGAGGGGCAGTCCCCATGGGTCTGGCCAGATAAGTCTCCCTGGAGGAGTTGGAACAGTTCTGGGATCTAAAAGCCTTGGGGCAATAATCGGGGTGTTTGAAGCCTGCACCCAGTGTGGGACCCCCTTGGGCTAACAAGGCTGTGGCAGCAGGGATATGGCAGGGGGACACAGGGAGGGTGCTGCATCTGCCCTTGAGCAAACACCCACCAAGTATGTGAGGTCCTGATTTCACAAGTTCAGAGACTGGTCCTTTGCCTCCTGCACATCCTTCTGCCCTAGTCACCTCCTCGTGCTTTGTGTGTCTGCACCAGCACTTTGCATGTGCTCTCTCCTATCTCCATATAGCTCTGCTGGGAGAGGAGCTCCTATCCTAGAGGTATTTGTGCCAAGGTGGCTTGTGGAGTTGGGCCTGTTGGCCTGGCTGGACCTGGCCACCCATGTCTGGTGGTGCAATGGCTCTGCTGTGTCTCTCCCACCCTATTCCCTACTGCTTGGGCTGATGCGGGTGGATGCCATCCGTGGGAGATGCCCAGAGAAGTTCCTCTTCATTCAATGTCTTCATGAGCCTTATTGTGGTCTGCATGACTTCTTGTGCAGGTGGAGCAGCTGTGTGTCAGGCAGGTGGTGGAGGAGGCTGGGAAGACCTGCAGCAGCAGCCCCATGCTCCCCATAGCCGATGAGACGCAGCATGACCAAGTGTACAGGATCTTCCAGGACATCTGCGCAACGCACCAGCGGCCGCTCTTCAGGGAAAACCAGCAGATTGCTGTCTGAACCTCCTTCTCCGCAGTCATAGCACAATGGTCTGGGGTGATCTAGACCCAGTTTGGTTCTCTTACTGCCTAAATTTCCCTTCTGGAAAGTTGGCTTTTGTTCTTTGCTGTTTCCAGTCCTGAGTCTATAAATACAACAGTAAAAACTGCTGTAGGTTGGGTGCTCAGCATCCATCCTGCCAACATGATCTTTGCTGATAGAGATGACTTGTACCCAGCAGGGTAGTCCCAGTACCATTGTCTGTGGCTAATGGCAGGGGGAGGAGGGAGTGTCTGGGCTGGGGTTGGCTTTACTTTATGTTGTCTTTGTTCATGGCCAGTCAAGCAGATCAAAAGCTCAACAGCTATAACGCCCTGCTCTAGTGGTTTGCAGCTCAGGCCTTGCTGAGAGTAGCAATTTTTTAGGGGATAACTCTTCAGAAGGCCTTAAGATGCTCAAATGTAGGAAATTCTTTCCGTAACTCAGCTTTTTCCCCCGAAGACTCCTGTTGATGGAAGCCAGGGTATGCCTTCCAAGCAGGACCTTCTCAAATCCCTCTATTTTTGCTATCTGTAATACCAAAGTATTTTGAAATTTGGAAATGCAGAGATTATGTATGTGAATGTTGAATGTAAGAATTTAAGAATCTTAATTTTTCCTAACCAGAGACAGAGTTTATATAAATATTAAATATCTTTTATTTTCAAGATCGCAGTGTAGTTGAATAGTTTGGCTTCACCCTCCCAAATGCGTGTGATGTTCTCTCCCAAGCATGACCAGGCAGTGGCATCCATGTGTAAATCCTCATTTACATGCTTTGTGGGTTGACACAAAGCGTGTTCATGCAGCTGACACAAACCAGGACTGCACATGTGTGCGTGCTACTAAGCTGCCTATTTATTTTATGCCTGAAGTTTATCGAATCTTTGTATTTTTTTTTATCCCCCTGCTATTAAAGTGCTATGTTTTGTATTTCCCTTGCAGTGTGGTTCTTGGTTGTGATAAGTGGGAGCTCAAACCTGATGGGGGGAGTCTGGTATCTCTGACTTGCTCCTGCCCTGGTCTGCACTGTGGTGGGATCTGTATTAATCTGCTGTCACCTCCCTCCTGCTCCATCTCTGGAATGGAGCCAAAATCCTGTGATGCAATGGAAGAAGGGTGTCATTTGTAGAGCCTTAATTCCTGGGGGTGTGAGGATGGATCCCTGCTCATCTTCCACAGCACTGAGCTGGGTCATGGGGTGGCGGCAGTAATTTATGGTCCTCCTCTCATTATTGCCTAGTTGAGCATTTCCCCGCTGTCTTTCCCATCCAGCTTTCTCACAGGGCCTGGTTTAGTGGGGATGGTGGTGTTTGTTCAGAACCAAGAGCAAAAAAGGGGAGTCATACCATTGTGGAATGAGGTCAGTGGTGCAGCAGGGAAGGCAGAGTGCGCCCTCACCTGCTTTCACATCAAGGCTGTGTCTGGGGCAATGCATCAAGAGGCTCTGGAAGGAGTGTGAGGACCATGTTTGACCTGTCTCTTGCCCACTGTGAAGGACAAACATGAGCCCTGGCTCTGTCTCCATAGCAGGCTGTGCCATCTGCTCTGGGTTAGCCCTGCTAATGGGTGCAGATAGGGAAGTACCAGTCCTCATCGCGTGACCTTGGTACCCAATGTGTAGGGGGGGATGTAGGCACTTGCAAAGGGGATGCCTTGAAGCTGGAGCAGCATCTGTCCTTAGGAGATGAATGCAAAGCTGTCTTCCCTGCTTGGGTGAGACCTTTCCAAGCATGAGTGTGTGGGGAGGGCACATTTAAGGTGGCTGACACACCTTGACTTGGGGTGAGTTGACTGCAGCTCACTTCTGCTAGGAGGCTGTTCTATCTGCAGGGTTCCCTGGTGGTTTGAGTGAGCAACTTGGTCTTCCCAGTGAAGCCTCCCTGAAACAATTTAGTACTCAGCTCCTGTGGGACTTGAAGCTGATCCCACTGCATCCCTCCAGGATAAGCCCCTGAGGTTATAGTCCCAAGGAACAGTAGGTGCACAGCAAGACACACATACAGCAGCTCAAAGGTGCTCTGAGATGGGAGCCCCAGCTGGAATTTTATGGTTATACTTTAGGATTAAGGGGGCCCTGAATTCCAAGGTATTTATACAATAAGCAGCCTTATTATTATCAGAGGCTGATACGCTCTCTGTGCCCCAACCGTGTTGATGGGATGCTTTTAGTCTTGCCTCTTCCCCTGTGCACATCCCTTTCTGGCATCACAGCATGTGGCTATGGTGCTTGTGAGTGGAGATGGTGCAGAGCAAGATTTCGGAGGATGAACTAGGACGCTAAGGGCAGTAGGTGCCCAAATCCTTTAAGTGTTTATAGGATGCTTGGTCACAGAGATGGAGATGCCACCTTGTAGGTGCACCATCATCATTCCCCCCCAGCCTGTCCCTGCTCCTGAGGACCACCACAGTGTCCCCATGGGGTTTAATCCTGTTTTAGTCCTTGTTGCTCCCCCAGATCATGAGGAAGGCTCACCCCACCATGGGTGAGGTGGGAGCAAGGACCTGCTATGGTCTGTGCTGGAATAATGCGTGCCCTGTTGTGAGGTGCATGATGGGCTCAGGCTGGGACACCATAAATGCCACTTGTGGTTTCCCCACATGTACTGGTGCGAGTCCTTCCTCAGAAGCCGTCATCCTGAGCTGCCTGGAGCCACGTGCTGCTTCCTCAGGGCTCTTTCAATTTCCACCCCAAGATCACGAAGAAGCAGCAGAGAGCAGAGGTACCTTCTGTTGGATGCTGCTGCGCTGCTCTTTGTTTTTAGTGTTACCATCAGAGCCCAGAGCTCAGCCTGGGTCCCTTCTGTGCCTCATTCCATAGAACTGGCAGCACCATTCCCATCCCAAACAGCTTCCAAGCCGTGTCCAAGAGGATACAACCAGTGGATGTAGAGGGAATGGGAAGAAAACTGTGACACAGCATCATGTGGCAGAGGTGGGATGCAGGAAGGATAACGCAGTGGGGTGCCTTACTGTGGGCAGGGGGCCCCTTGTTTGCTCAGGGCTCAGGCACAACTTGCAGTGCTGGGCTTGTGCTTAATGCCTGGCCCAAGCTGCATTTCCAATATGAGAGAAGCCTTCAAGTCTGATGCTTACTCACAAAGGACCAGATACTCCATCAGATAGGAGCAGGTTTGAGGCAACTGTGCCAAACGACACAGGGGGATGCTCTGGCCCAGACTTTGTCAAAGCCAGGAGGAATTCCTCCACCTCTCCTGCTTTTCCTTGTCCAGGCAAGCAGGACACTGCTGATCTCATCCCCTTGGCTGGGAACCTGGTGCTGGTGGTCTCTGGGAGCATCCTCACCCCATCGCTGCGCCTCGCCTGGGCCAAGCTGTGCAGTGCATCTGTGTCAAGTCTCAGCGGTTTTGGGTGACTGGGACTCGAATACTTTTGTTGGTTTCTGTTCACTTGGGTTCTTCTCTATCACTTCATTGAAGTGAAACCTTGTGCCTGGTGTCAGCACTTCTTCATCAATGGCTTATCTGTTGACGAGTCCTAACAGTGTCCCGCGTCTGCACCTGAGGGTCCTGCCCCCAAATCCTGGGGATGCACATCGCATCCGTGGCACAGGTTGCATCCTCGACACTGAATTATCCTGGGTAGCATGAATGAGAAGATCAAAGGCTGTTCTCCCCAGAATGCATGCTGCTTGCCCAAATGTGGTTTGCAACACCTTGAGCATGTATTTGAGTTGGAGCAGCAATACCATTAAACTCCTGCCTGATGTAGAGATACTTCCTTGCTTCCTGGGGAGGTCAAACCAGGTACCAGGTCCTGCTGCTCCTCTGGAGAGGGCTGCAATCCCTGTGGACATGAGAATGTACTTTCTGGGACATGCCCTCAGTAAACTCCAGCCTTCAGGAGCAGGAGGGCAGAGCAAAAGTTTCCCGTGGGAAGGAGGGAGGATCTTGGCTTCCATGGAGGAAGAGTGACCTTTACTTACAGGAGATACACGGCTCTCCTCAAGCGTGTTTAGGAAGGAGCAATATGCTTACCCAATCTTTGTATCAGCCTTCAGAGAAGGATGGACCAGGGTAGACAACATGGGTGAATTTTCTATTCACCCCTTCTCTAAGGTCTTCCAGCATTAAGATATCTACTCCATGGTGTTAATGGAACGCTTTGATTTCTGGGTGCTGCAAATGACTTGATGAATGCTGTAGCTCCCAGCTGATGTTTTCTTCACTGACTTGGGGTGTTACTTGCTTTCAAAGCCAACCTTACTTAGAGATTTGTCATGACTCAAGGCATGAAGCATTGTCCTTGGGAAAAAACAAGCTTGGTTATACCCTACCATGTTATCAGTGTTCATGATGTGCTTCAGTAGTTTTCTATGACATGCCCTTCAACAAATGCAAAAAGGATCACTGAGCGTGGCTTCAGGAGCAGAATTCAATGTCTGTGAATCCAACCAGCTTCTAACCATTCCTCCTACATGCTTGAAATACAGTGTGAGGAGTCACCTGGTGACAAATGTGCATGGCGAACAGGCTTGCTGGGCTGGGGAGAAGGAAGGTGAAGTTTGGTCCAGCTAAAACTACTAAGATCTAGCTCATTTCAACCTGGAAAAGCAGAAAAGCTTTGCAGATACCTCCATCCAGCTCTGGGGGCCAAGTGCTCTGCACCCAGAGATGACCACAGGCCCCAGCTCACAGTTGAACTGCTTGGGAATACAACATGCACCAGCTACAGCTGCTTCCTCCAACCTGCTGCTGCTTGGCCCCCATAGGCGTTAGAAAACAAACAGTCACTTTTTATTTCTAGACACCAGGGTTTCCAACATTGATTGCTCAATGCCCCATTTCAGCACAGCAGCCTGTCCACTGCGAGCATCTCTGGGCTCTTCCTGTGAGCGTGTTGTAATATGGGAAGCAACCTCCTTCGCATGGTCACCACTGGCAGGACATCTCCCCCCTTGCCTTTGGGAAGGCAACAGAGAGGTAGGGGGCTCATCTCCAAAGTGTTTGTGCCCCCTTTGGTGGTCCTATCGCCAAGGATACCTCTGGGATGCCATGTGAAGGAAGAGTGGAAGGATAACACACCCAGAGCTGTCTTTGGCGGACCTCAAGGGATGCACGCTGTTGTGTGACTGTTCAATGAGCAGCTATGTGGCACTTCCAATTCACACTTCTTTGGATGGCCACCTACATGGCCATGACTTCGTTCATGTGTCAAACCACAGCTCTCAAAGTCAGACCTGAGCAGGCAATGGGAGGAGACGGATAGTGCAAAGGCACATCATCAGCTCTGGGCATCCCTGCTGCATCAGGACTGTCCAAAAAGAGAAAGGGCATTGGGAAGAGCTGAGGGTGAGGATGCTGAAGCTGCAAGGTGAGGGAGGCAGCTGGGGAGGCAGCCAGCCTGTATTTCCTCAAGCTAAACTTGGCTGCAGAAAGGTCTCACGCAGAGGAAAAGGAGATCCCAAGCTCCAGCAAGCGTGACAGCCACTTATTTCCTTGCATCCATTTTGACAGATGACCCCTTCCTCCTGTGAGTCTTTGCTATAACAGAAGGTACAAGGTCATGAAAACAGGCTCCACCCAAGCCACAGCTGCAAAAATACACAGAGAAGAGAAGAAATTGGGTGATGCTTGTGTTGGTTTGTCAGAGCTTTGGGTTTATTATGAGACCGAGCCTGTGAAACCGAGGTCCAGGCTGAAATCCCCTCCCTTCCCCTTAAGTTTGCATGCACGTAGATGGTGTGTCCTGCTCTGAGCCTGTTTTTAGTGTGTGTGATTTGCTTGTAATAACACTAACACCCTGATGCGTCAAAGTGTCTGGAACCACAAAATAGAGTTAGACAGTTTGGGTGTACCAGGTTATCTGGGCCTTTGATGCTCTTTGGAAGAGTAACATGGAAGAACTTTGACTAACCCTAGAACTGATGTGAAGTTCTATTGATGGGAAGAAGATGGGAAGAAGCAAAAGGGCATTTCAGGTTGATGCACAAAGGGAGTTTTGTAATGTGGCAATTAAAAACCCACTCCACGGTGGAAAATCATTCCCTTTCCTCCTTTTTTTCCCCTCTCCATTGTGTGAGAGTAGCTGGGTGCTCAGAAAAGTCGCCCCAGCTCTTCTGAGAGCGTAATTCACATGGCTTATGTAAAGCTTCCTTTACCTGCGGTGGATGTTTTACAGAGAACCACATATCACAGAATCCCAGATTGGTTTGGGTTGGAAGGGACCTTAAAGCTCATCCAGTTCCAACCCCCTGCCATGGGGAGGGTCACCTTCCACTGGAGCAGGGTGCTCCAAGCCCCTGTGTCCAACCTGGCCTTGAACACTGCCAGGGATGGAGCAGCCACGGTGCCTCTGGGCACCCTGTGCCAGCGCCTTACAATGCATGATTTTGAATTCTGGATTAAGTAGCCTATGGATTTCAATTATATCAATCTCCAGTGCGCTGCAGTTCGTGGTTCTTCTTCTGATGTGCTTCAAAGGGAGTTTTGTGATTCATCTCCTGCATCTCCACTGCAGTGAGCCAAGAAGCGATGGAGACAATGGCTGGGTGTGGGAGCTGCTGTTGTGAATCCAGCTGTGCTCTGCTGCTGACTGGATCCTGCTGAGCCAAACTGTGAGCTCAGCTGCCATAAAAACCCCATAGTTTGTAACTCCAGGTTGGGGGAGAGCAGATGTCAGAGACAGCTTCCATAACATTGGAAAGCAAAGCATGTGGGTGGGACTTCCGTTTGCAAATCAAGCATTGCAAGAGGTGGCTGTGCCATGCAGATGTTTGCAGGACCTAGCAAGACATGATGGGTTTAAACTTAAACAAAGGAGATTCAAGTCAGATACAGGGAAGAAGTTCTTTACTGTGAGGGTGGTGAGGTGCAAACAGGTTGCCCAAAGAAGTGGTAAAGGCTCCATCCCTGGCAGTGTTCAAGCCCAGGTTGGACAGGGCTTGGAGCAACCTGCTCTAGTGGAAGGTGTCCCTGCCCATGGCAAGGGGGTGGAACTGGATGATCGTAATGTCCTTTCCAACCCAAATCATTCTATGAGTCTATGATTTGGGCTGAGAGAGGTGTGTGGAGCAGACCTGGATGGGGAGGTCAGTGATTTCCCTTAAACAGCAGTTTTGGCATCCAGCTGACCTGAATGTGGTGCTTGGATCTGGCTGTTATTGGGGATTGCATCTACGTCTTATCATGGTGCTGAGCTCCAGCTCAGAAACTGGAGCTGTAATTGGGTAATGACCTATTTGCTCACTGAGGCCATAAAGAAAGCACACATTTCATTGAAATCAGATGCCTTGGTGCGCTGGAGCTAGGTCACCATCACTGCCACACTGCAGTGGCAATGTCCAGAAGCCATAAAACATCCCCTTGGTCTCTCCATGCCAGCAAAGTCACCATCACTGGTTAAAACAAGGGTGCCCTTCTCCTCATTCAACTCTGGTCTCTTCCCACACCCATTCCCTGTTTAGCCTTGCACCTTAGGAAAACACTGTGCAAACCCACCCTGGGACCCGAAACTTCTTGAGGCTCCTGGCGAGGTTCCTACCAAAATCAGCATTTCCCCATTTTTGTGCAGAGCAGGTCCCCATGAGCCGGGTGCTGCAGCTCCTAGGGGAGGCCTCGGGTGGGGGGACCAAGGTATGTGGAACCAGCACGGTGGTTCGAAACAAGTGATTCCCTCGCCTGGATCTTTCTGTTCTGTATTTCTCTTGAGAAGTAACCACTTCTCCCCGAGATAAATCTGGCCCATGGACACGTCCGCAGGGTGCGAAAGGCAGCTCGCCTCCCCAGCAAGAAAATAGAGAGGGGCATCAGGCTGATGAATCAATGAGTTATCAGCTTCTGTCTTTATTAGTTTTGCCTTTGAAGTTAAGTGGTGTAAATGCATAGCATTGAATCAAAGCTGGTAGAGTTAAATCCAAGCTTCCAGGAGATGCTTGGATGGGGCTTTGAGCAACCTGGTCTACTGGAAGGTGTCAGGGGAGCTGCAACTAGATGATCTCTAAGATCCCTTCCAATCCAAACCATTCCATGTTTTTCCACCTCTGCCCAAGTAAAGATAGTCTGGTTTTATTTTATTCTTTCAAAAAAAGTCCCAAATATTTAGAATTTGCCATTTTGCTTTGCTGCTTTTACCCAAATTCCTTCTCTGGGGTTTTCTCTGCTGTAGGTGCAGAGAAAATTATCACCTTAAATGCAACCTCCTTCCCCACGATGCTGCTGAGATCTGGACCGGCAAAGCCTCATAGCTCTGTTTCCTGGGGTGCTTTCAGATGGAGAAAGGACCATTTGATAGCACTTAAGGCAAGGAAGGAAAAAGCAGTGGGAAATGTGTCCTTGTGGTGTCTCCACAAGGGCAAGGAGAGCCCAAAGGAAAGAGCTTTGTGATGGGAAAGGTGGGGAAGGTGGGATGTGGTGTTCACCACCAAACAGTAGATCAAAAAGGAGAGGGATGAGGATGCATGGAGGAAAAGATTCATTACCGATGGAGCGAAGGAGGAACTGATGGAAGTCAATAGAGAATGGTGAACATATGCCATACCATGGCCTGCTAAATATCTACCCAGCCCAGGTCTTACACCCAGCATCAGTCAATAGATCCCTGGGACAGGAAGGAGCAAGCCTGGTAGGTGAATCTTGCTGTTCTGAACCCCCAAAAACAGTGGCTGAGGGACAGCCTGTGCCACAGGTTGTGCCTGCAACGTGGCGGCTCATAGTCCCCAGCTCTGCTCTTCTCCATGGATGTCTTTAATGTTCTCCTTCCCAAGGGTGTGTTGGCCATCCCTTACGAAATGACAGCCAAGAGGCGGACTATCTGGAGAAGGGAGGGGAGAGGATGGAGAAGGTTATCCCCATCGGGCAGAAAACACCACTGGTGACTCCTGGAAAGGGGGAATCTCCTGATGAGCCTGAGAGCATCTCTAATGCACGGCGTTGTATTGGTTCCTCTTTCCTGGCCACAGCAAAAGACGGTGTTGGATCTCCTTTCATGGAGGCAGGAGGCCAAGCATGGCAGGGGAAAATGAACCTGTTGTGCCCAGCATTGGGGTGCCCTTGGGGTGGATGTGGGAAACTCTCGGTCTCTACAAGAGACTGGAAATTCTGGTGTAATTATAGCCCTGCCGTGGGTTGTGAGAAACCAAGGGGCTTTACAGATTGCTGTGCTGGGCAGTCAAAGTCACGGTGTGCAACTCCCCCAGGAGAAACATCAAGCCCCAACAGAGCCATGGTGTGAAGTGGGGCAGGATCAGTGCAAGCTCTCAGCCACTGCCTGCAATCCCCTTCCTCTGGCTCTGCAGAGCCAGGGATACATCACCATATAGTGGTGATGGCACAGGGGAAATGGGTTTTTGATGAGGGCAATAGTTTGGGGTGTTTAGAAAAAGCACTGGAAGATATGGTCCAAGGTTGCTGTGAATGGTAGAGCTCATCTGCTTGATTTCCCCTCTATCAGCTTCTGGGTGAAGCTTCTCGCACCAAGTATGAGCCAGAAAACATAGAGAAGTCGTTGAAGGAGGGTTTTGAGTAGTAGGCAAGCATCTGCTTGGGCTGGTTTGCTAGTGCCCATCCTAGCTTGGAGCTCTTATTGCCATGGGTGTGAAACTGCCTTTCAATGTAGCGGTCTAATACTGCAGGTTTGCAGTCTTTGTTGTGAAAACAGAAGCATGAAAACAAAACCTTGCCTTGGTTTTGCCTTGTTCACAAATCATTTCATGTTTCTTGTAAAGTGACATCAGTTAGAGCTGCTGGACAAGAGGGGCTGCTGTGCTGGTTGTGGCTGTGTCTTTTCTGGCCCTTCGTTTTAGTTTTGTCTCTTGAGTGGAAAAGTGAGGATTTCACCCTAATTTTTTATGAAACTGGTAGAGGTTAGAGCAGTCCATTTCTAAAGATAGAAACCATGACTGCAGCCTGCAGAGCATTTTGGCACAGCAACTTCATAAAACCATAGAACAACTAGGTTGGGAAAGACCTTTAGGATCGTTAAGTCCAACCTTTACTCCAGGACTGCCAAGGCCACCACTAACCCATGTCACTGTGGGCCTCATCTACATAGATTTTGAGCACTTCCAGTGATGGTGATTCAGCTCCGAGAGCAGGACCAACAAAACCCTTGCCTGTGCATGAAGGTTTATTTGCTGAAGGCTGAATCATCCAGGGCCAGCACTGGTTATCGCCTTGCGCCATCAGGATTTCATTCATCTCCAGGAGTCCTTCAGCAGGAACTGACGCATCACAACCCTTGTGTGCCTTATCATCCCAGGGGCGATCAATGGAGGTAAGGCTGGAAATGAGCCCAGGGAATTGAATAATTCACTCTTGATTTTGCATGGCTGCCATGGATGGACGCTGAGTTCTTGCCAGAGAGGTGATTGCTGCTCAGGGCAGGGCCAGGTCTTAAAATAGGAGATGGGAATGAAGTGCAACATTTCTTTTTTATTGGCATACTGTGAATGTTCACGTTCCTCCTGAGCCATCAGATGGGCACGGTGCGGTAGTCCTGGCTTTCCGGGAATTGTGCCTGTGGTGACCCATGGACCCGTTGCTTTGCCTATGAATCCAGTCTGAGCTGACTTTAGCACATGTCTGGTTTTAGCTGAGATGACAAATAGTCGCCAGTCGATCATTTCTCTCTTATTCTATACTCTCCTACAATTTTGGCCATTTTATATATTTATATATATTCTTGGCCAAAAGAGGAGCCTGGCACAGCCACAGCTGCTTTCAGCCGGCTCTGCTGCTGTTTCTCATTCAAACCCAGCATCTTTCCATCACACCCTTCAGCTTCTGATGCTGCAGGTGCTGAAAATATTCCTGTGGCCCTGAAACACCCCTGCTGCCTGTGAAAAACAAGTGCCCAAGCTTTGAAAATCCACGAAGCTACAAAGAACATAGAAATCCCCCCACACCGAGAGCTGCTCTCAGTTTGATACGCTGCCAAAACCTGGAGTTCCACTGAAATGAGCTGAGAAAATGCCTCCCCATCCTATAACCCCAGGCCTTTGCAGCTATTTAATGTGTGCTTTTGTTACTGCATCTAGACTTGAGGAGGGATTCTGGCTTGAGATCAGATTCTGAAAAGCAAATAGATAGAAATTAAACAAAACCTGTGTGCGCAGAAATGCAAAATCCACCAAATAAATATTTAGTTTGCTCAACCAAAGCTCCCTGAAGAGGTAAGAAGGAATTTTCCTGCTGGGGTAACAGCCACATCACTGGGATGAGATCCATTCCTTTTGATGACAAACAGAGTCTTGCATCTGAGCTTGGACTTTGGCCTCTGCCAGGAATGAATTCATCTGCACTGCGCTGCTCTGATCGAGGTATTGGCTCTTTGCTTTCCTGCTGTGGGATGCTGAGCACAGGCGTGCCCCTGCTTTAAAACATCAGACATTTGGGCAGAAAAGGAGACTGGATGAGACCTGGTGACTGATGGCACTGGGTCTGTGCTGGGGTGGTGGCCTCGGGCTCATTTACATCTCTTAGAGCAAGAAGTCAGGCGTGAGCTGCTTTCCTGTCAGAGCCGTCCTTGACCCAAATCCCTCCTCTATTTCCTTCATCTTTCTTAGGATTGGCAGTGATAACGCAAAGGGTAAAAAGCCCTGTGAGCTGTCAAGCCTCTTCTTGTGAGTGGAGTCACTGCTGTCTAGTCATGGGGCTGAGCACGTGCCTTGGCCTCTCTCCTTCATCATCTCTATTGTTAGAGTTGCTATTTAATAGAATCACAGAATGGTTTGGGTTGGAAAGGACCTTAAGATCATCCAGTTCCACCCCACTGCCATGGGCAGGGACACCTCACACTAGACCATGTCACCCAAATCTCTGCCCAACCTGGGCTTGAACACTGCCAGGGATGGAGCATTTACCACATCTTTGAGCGCCCTGTTCCAGCACTTCACCACCCTCACAGCAAAGAACTTCCTTACATCTAACCTGAACTTTCCCTGTTTCAGTGTGAACACATTCCCCCTTGTCCTATCACTACAGTGCCTGATGAAGATTTCCTCTCCAGCATCCTTGTAGCCCCCTTCAAACACTGGAAGCTGATCTGAGGTCTCCACGCAGCTTCTCTGAACAGGAGATTTGCAGGAATTGGGCATTTCTGAGGCTGCTGAAATGAGGTATTGCTGAGGAACAGGGGCAGATGCCATTGCCAATGATAAAGGCATCCCTGGGACCTCCAGGAGCAGTGGGGATGTCTCCAGGACCATCTGAAGGAATTACTCCTCCTCAGTTTGGTTGGTACAACACGTTGTCCGTGCCAAGCTGCACCTGTTGCTGTGTCCCATTGCAGGTCCCTCTCCTCCAGGGGAGTCAGAGAAGCTCTGGGAAGAGGGTTCAGGGTGCATTGACTTTGCTGTAAAACTCCTTAGTGCATGGCTCCATCAGCCCCCAGGTCTGAGGGACTGTTGTAGCCATTCCACACAGTGGGGCAGCCTGCAAAGTAATGGCTTTGCACCCCAAGAAGGCTGGTTGCTTAACACTGCTGGGGTTAGGGCTGCTTTATTGTCATTGACTCTGGGCTGGATTGCTCACAAGAGGCGAAACTGTAGCTGGAGGGGAAATGGAGTGTTTGCAGCCTCATCCGTTCCTTTGTGTGCATAGCACAGGTGAGATGGGAGGTGAAGGAGGTAGGAAAAAGGGAAACTCTGGGTATCAGCTCCAGGATGTACCTTCCCATCGGATGCATGCTAGAAGTGATCAAAGGGTTCATTTGTCTTTGTCCGCATTGAACTTCAGAATGGAAAGTGAAGATAACGTTCTTCTCTCGTTTATCTTCAATTCTGCAATTTTCAAGCTCTGCCCATCCCCAATAAAACTCAAAACAGGCATTTTGACCAAATATTTGGGCCTGAAGGAAATAAAAGTGTTCTGATGGAGTGGAGCTATCATTCCAGCTGCTATGCTGGTAGCTGGGAGCATGATTCCCTTGGCCTGACACTGGGATGCTCTGGGAGGCTGTGTCCAATGTTCTTGCAGCCCCAACTTCCTAAGCATGAGTGTGGGACTTGAGCCTGGGGACAGCAGGACACATCCCAGTGCAGAGGGACACATTTAATACAGTTATCCACTAAGAAGGGAGCTTCTCTTCCGTCACACACTTTGCTTATTCAATAAATACAGTCCCGGACAAGCTGCAGAGATGAGGAGGAGGGTTTTTTCTGCCCTATTGAGTAGGCCAGTGAATAAGAGATGTATTTCTTTTTGCTTCTGTTACTAATGCCATTGTACTATTTACCCTGTTTTTTTCACACTCATTTTTGGTGCTAGAGGTGGCAGGGTGTGATGGCACATTAACCCTAGTGCTCCTGCCCCATTCTTGTACCTGCACTGGGGTGATGAGGCAGAGAAAGACTTCCCCTTAGGGTGTAAGGGTGTTTTATAGGGATAAACAATAGAAAGAGGGAGAAAACCAGGTCAGAGATGAATCCAGGCCTTGGGAGGTTTGCAAAATAGCTGGAAATCTCACAAGACCAAGCTGTGCCTCATGAGATTTCTGATACTTCCCACTTCTGGCTGGGCCAGAAATACCACAAGAACAACGCTGCATCATCATTCTCAGCGCTGGCTTTGCTCTTCCCACACTCCCAGCAGGGATTATCCTCCCAGGCATCCTCCAGGCTACTGATCCATTGGTGCTGGCTGCAGCTCCAAGGGCAGCATCACTGAATGGTGCCTGGCGCAGATGGTGTCCTGCTCTTCCTTTGGACCCATGTGTTAAGAAGGAAGATATTTTTTGTCAAGAAATCAAATAACTCATTTGTGGATCTAAAGAACTATCTTGGGACAAAGCTTGTGCCTCTTTGGCAGTCCCATGCTGATGCTTGCACACAATCTTAAACCACCCTGGGTAGGTGGATGCAGAAAGGACATTGCGCTCCAAGCCTCCCAGATTATGGGATTATGAGCCCCAAAGGGTGCCGGTGGCCAGGGATGTTGTGCAATCCCACTCCACACATTTCAGCTCGGTCCTTACCCTTTCCGCTCTCCGGCCGGGTTTGTTATACAGAGGAAGCTTGTTAAGAGCCTCGACAAACAGACAGGAAACCGAGTCTTTTCACTGCGTGTACGCATTGTCTGCCTGGGGCTAATTTTGAACATAAAAAGACCTTATTTATTTCTTTTATTTATAAATCCTGAGCTTTGCTCTTTGAAGACAAGCACACACTCTTGCTGGGCTAGGAAGTGTGCAGGGAAGGGCAAGGGGAAGAGCAGCCGTCGCGGCAAGGAAAGCTTGGCTCCGGTGTGTGTGTCAGGGTCAGGGCAGCCTTGGATGCTGTGAGATATATAGGGTGATGAGATAACAACAGAGTCACTGAATGACAGGGTTTGGGCTGAGCAGCTCTGACCGACTGCTTTTTGGGTTGAGACTCCACCAAGGACCTCATGGGCATCCCCTGGGTTGATGGTAATGAAGGTGATGCTGGGCTGAAGCACACACCATCTGGTTGGGGTTGAAGTTCTGCTGGCTCTATGTGCCCATGGATGTTTGGGTCATGGGGAAGCAGTATTGGTGAGGACAGTTGAACAATGCTCATGTCCTGTGGGCATCACAGGCCTTGGCCACCACCTCTGGAGAAGCTTCTCAGCATCAGAGCAGGGTAAAGGTGGTTTCACACCCCTTTCATGGGTTCCTGGGCCCCAACAGCCCCTGGGGACTCTCATGAGATCTTCAGAGAAATCAGAGGCTCCTTTGGAGATGGTTTTTCGTCTTTTTCCATGCACTGGTGGGTATTTCCAGGGCAAGGTAATGTGATAAGTGCAGGCAGATATTAGTCACTGCAGCAGACTTTAAAAGTGAAAACATGAAGTCGAAAGCTACCAAACCTGTGGCAACTTCCCAAATTCCACCTGCAAAGCAGCAAAACTCACCTAAAAAAGGGACAAAGAAAGTAAAAGTTCCAGTATTGCTTTTTTCTGGGGTCTGTTTTCTATTGTTGCTGTTGTTTTTGGAGAAGCATCAGGCTGTATTCTGAGAAAGGGGAAGCTATGGGGCCATCAGCTCTGCAGGGCTGTGCATCTACGTATGGGTACCCCTCGGAAAAGCAAAGATGGGGGGAATGAGCTCCAGAACCTGTGGCTGCATCAGGGCTTGGGCAATCATAGAATGGCTTGGGTTGGGAAGGACCTTAAAGTCATCCAGTTCCAACACCCTGTTATAGGCAGGGATGTCTCAAGCTAGACCTTGTCACCGTGTCACCATATCACCATGTTACCATAGCAAGGCAACAGCAATGCCGGGGTTTCTGTGGCAGAGCCAGGAGGTGCAGGATGAGACACACGGGTGACACAGAAGAGGAGAAACCTCTCAATATCCTCCCCATCTGCTGTGTTAGGGCTTTGCACGGATGAGTTTGGGCACGGGGCTGCTCCACTGTTCCTCCTTCTGCACAGCCACATCCCACCGGTG